>CM059599.1:264790003-267290003 GCA_030412105.1 Cyclura pinguis
GATTCTCTCCTGTATCCCCGTTGAAGAGTAATCACAAATTGTCAGATGTCTTTCCTTTCTCCTTTGGCTTATGAAAGTGGGCAAAAGGATTTGAGGAATGGGTAAAGTTTTTTTCAAGCACGGCTGTTCCCAGCTCCTGGAGCTCAGAGGCTTACTGGGTGTTGCCCTTCTGTGCTTGAGACCAAGGGCATCTCTGACACCTGCCGGAGACTGTTTTGGGCTGTTTGGAATATCTTTAGGTTCTGGCACAGCCACTTTCCCTAAAGGTGGTGGGAAATACTGACTGTTGTCTCCCTATGCCACCTCTTCCCTCTACAGTGCAACAAGAGAAGGGCTACAGCAGCCTCCAGGACGAAGCCATGAAGATCTTTAATTCCCTTCAGGAAATCGAGACAGTGTCTGACCCCATCCCCATTATCCAGGGCATCCTGCAGACGTGCCATGACCTCAGGCCACTCCGCGATGAGGTTTATTGTCAGCTGATCAAGCAGACCAATCATGTCCCACAGCCCAACAACCCTGGAAACCTTCACCATTGGCAGCTGATGACTTGCATGAGCTGCACCTTCTTGCCCAGCAGGGGAATCCTCCGTTACCTCAAGTTCCACCTCAGAAGGTAAGAGCCGCTCTAGTGGAATTCTGTGCAAAGGTAGCTGCCTCACTATATACACTCTATTCCCACTTCACAGCTCCAACTAATATAGGAATAAGTTTTGGAAACATTTATTGATTGATTTGTTGGTTTCATTTGCATTCCACATTTCCTCTAGTGAATTTAAGGTTCTTCTTCTTCCAACTGTATGGTCACAACAGCCTGTGAAGGAGGTTAGTTATGTCGGTCCGTGAATTTCATGGCTCAGTGCAGATTCAGCGCCGCTTTTCCCACATTCATATCTCTAGTCCAGTGGTTCTCTTGGTCCTCCAGCTGCTTTGAACTTCAGTTCCCAGAAACACTGGTCAGCATGGCCCATGTTGAGAGATTCTGGGAGTCCAAATCCAAAACATCTGGAAAACCATTCAGTTTTGGATAGACTGTCCCTTCTACTACTCTCTACTAGACAGTAATGCATATTTACTTTGGCACTGTAGGTGTAAATATTGTTTATGAAGCAAGACAACTGTAAACATGCTCTGATGAGAGATTCCTAAATTAATATAATGTGTTTTAAGTAGTGTTCCATCTCAAGAGATGCCTCTGAATGGGCTTAACCTTTCTACTGATCTGCGCAAATAGTCCTGTTACAAAGATTTGTTTTGCAGCACACTGAAGGAAGATAATTTCTTTTACCTCTTTTTCCTCTTGCACAACCAGAATAAAAGATCTCTTTCCAAGCACAGAAATAGACCGCTATTCTCAATTCATCAGTGATTCACTGAAGAAAACGAAGAGCAGGGAATTTGTTCCTTCCCAGGAGGAGATACAAGCCCTCATCACCAGGGAGGAAATGACCACTACAGTTTACTGCCATGGAGGAGGTTCCTGTCAGATAACAATCAATTCCCACACCAGTGCTGGAGAGGTAAGAACAGCAGCAGGCTTGGCAGTGCAAGGCTGCCCAGGAGCAGTTTGCCTTTCCTTCATTGCTGTATCTGTGGAAGAGGAAAAGGAGTCATTTAGCTTGCTTCTGATTATTTCAGAAAGTGCCTGCACTGAAAATGGAGGGAGGCAAACTCTCTTGTCCCTCCTTTCCCCCTGTCCCTGTCTCAGCTCTTGATGACTGATGTCACCAGGAGCTCAATCTTAAGTTCAGAATAATATTTCAGCAGTTGAGGTTTCTCTGTGTCCCCCCATAGGTAGTAGAGAAGTTGATCAGAGGACTCGCCATGGAGGACAGCCGGAACATGTTTGCTCTCTTTGAACGCAACAAGCACATGGACAAGGCCATTGAGAGTCGAGTGATCGTAGCAGATGTTTTGGCCAAGTTTGAAAGGTAGGTGTTTTGCAGGAATAATTTTCCTACTCATCCTGCGTTATCTGGCACTGCTGAAATGAGAAGGCTTTAAAAAAGGGACGAGTTCTGGGGTCATTATTCTAGCATATGATGTTTTGGGGGCTGCACCAGTTCTTTAAACCAGAAGTGAACAAGTCACTTTCAGGCTTCTTTGTTGTTGTCTGATTTTTCTGGTTTGTGTTTTTTTTTTTTAAACAGACTTTCTGATAAAACAAGATTTAGTGGGCATTGTAACTTCTAAGCCCAGAGTGTCCAGATCTTTAAGCCAGCCATCTCTTCAACACATTTTTTTTCTCTCTTGCTAAGAAGCTTGTATTGCATTTGGGCGACCATGCCTTTTGTACTTCTTGTCCTGAACCTCAAGTTCTTCACCTCTGTGAAGAAACCTTCTGCTCCTGAATTTGTCTTGAGAGTAGGGATGTCTTTTAATCAGTTCCAGCCCTTGGTCTCCTTAAAACTGGACTAACATTTTAAGCCGTCCCAGGAATGCTTATGAAATCAGCATGTCCACATTTAATTCTCTCACCACCACCACCACTATCACCCTGCTGCAACCTTTGAGGCTACTTGCCACATGGGAAAACTTCATCACTTAGTCAGTTTTCTTGCCCTTACAGAGCTGGAGGGATACATTGATGCCATCTGATGTCATGTATCCCTAGATTTTGTGGCACGAAACTGCAGGGATATGGCCCATTCCTGTGGCAGGTGTAATGTGCAGCAGCCAGCAATTCTTGGTCTGTAATCAGGGTGTTCACCCAGTTCTCCTATCTTTTAGACTTGCTGGGTCAGTGGAAGAGGAGGAGGATGCACACTGGCAGCTGTATTTTAAACTGTATTGCTTCTTGGATGTTGAAAATGTCCCCAAGGAGGGAGTAGAGTTTGCCTTCATGTTTGAGCAGGTAGGCCTTCCATGAGGGAAGTAAGTTAAACTGGATGGATCAGGCTGAGGTGAAGAGAACTTCCCTGCCATGTCATGTTGCTGTGGGAAACTAGAGTATATCTGCTTTTGAGTATGTCTAGAGTATGTCTGTTTTGACTGACATTCGCAGGGTAACTTTGGGAGTATGATTCCAAAATGCAGCAACCATAGTCTTTTGGAACCCTGTGGCTAGGGGAAGGGGGACAATGTGTGGAGTTTACTGTACAAGGTATTTTTGAGTCTCCAGACACCTTTGGTTGCCTGATCATATTTTGCACATAGCCTCTCCTGTATATGGAATGACAGGTTTATTGTTGTAGAGGCAAGTACCCCGTTTACAGCATAACTGCAAGGCTTGGCAACAAATGTCCAAGACAAGTGTGAGATGGTCACAAACAGTAGCTACTTTTGACCTTCACAGGCTCATGAAAGTCTCATTGATGGCCACTTCCCAGGCCCTGAGGAGACACTGCAGCACTTGGCAGCACTGAGGCTACAATACCTTTATGGGGACTATTCCAAAATCTCCTGGTCCCTTGACAGTGTCTACCCGGTGAACAGGCTGAAGTCCAGAATCCTGCAGTCAACAAAGAGCAGTGGTCCCAGTAGCCATGCTCTGGAGAGAAGGAGGACCAGCTTCCTGGAAGGCACACTGAAGCGAAGCTTCAAGGCAGGCTCCATGAAGAAGCAAAAGGTAGAAGAGGAGCAGATGGTGGAGATGTGGGTCAAAGAGGAACTGTCAGCAGCTCGAGCCAGCATAGCGGAAAAGTGGAGCAAACTGCAGGGGCTGCTCCAGCAGCAGGCCCTGATCGCCTACATGGCCATCATGAAGGAGTGGTCAGGCTACGGCTCCACTCTCTTTGACGTTGAGGTGAGAGACCTATAATAATCCTGAAGCAAGACATGGGACCCTCTTGACTTGGGTCTTAGTGTTTAATTGTTCTTTCCCAGAATGTTCAAAGACCTTTGTATCTATTGTGTCAGTTGTAGGAATGTGAAAATCTCTCCTTTTTGATTTTGTTGTGCCGCTCCTAATTCTACCTGCATTTTTGTCCTGTCACATTTTTTTATCTTTTAGCAAGTTGTGAGACTGTTTCTCACATGGACATTCTCATGTATTTTGGTACGTGCTTTTACTAAACATAAGCACTTTCCTGTGCGTTTGTCCTGAAATACATACCATCGTCAGCCTTTTCCCATTGACTAAAGCACGTTGGCGCACATTTTCCAGAAACAAGCATTTTGTTGTATACATTTGTTTATACATAATTCAAACAACGAAACAAAAAAAAGATTCTGCTGCTCATGGTTTCTGCCTGATGATAGGGGGAAAAAAGGATATGTAGACACTCTTGTTAATAGTATCACAAATTGGTTACATTGGCTGGAATCCTGTTGGGCAGTTAGGAATGTGTAACGTAGGGTTACACACTCATGACTGTTTCATACTCACGATCCCTGCTTGGCCTTTAATTTAGGAGCTACAGAGCGACCATGAAAGTCTCCCAATCTACACCTATCAGGAAGCAGCCACTGCAATCGATAGGGGTCTGTTCCCCTGTTGTTGGGGAAGCAGCTGTCTTGACAGTCCCACTCTACCCCCTCACATGAGCAGTCTCTGGCATGAGGGGGAATTGCAACAAGAACCCTAATTCTGGCTGTCACACCAGAGATCACACAGATGGAGGTGAAGCTAGCTGCTTCACAATTGACACAAACAGACCCCTCTCAATCACAGCAGCTGCTTCCTAGTAAGTGGAGATTGGACAGGATTCATTGCACAGCACCACAAATACAGTGTTTATTCATATGTAAATTCCCAACAGGATTCTGGCCGTTAATTTTTAAAAACTGATTCCTTACAAGAGGTTTGTAATATGGTTTTGCTATGATAAAAAAAATCACAAATTGGAGATTTAGTGAAGGGAGAAGACTGGGATTTTTGCTGAACTAGTGTGTGGTTGCATAGTTACATTGTTGGACTAAGACTGGAGATATGGCAGGTTCAGATCCTCCCATAAAGCACAGCGCTTGCTGGAGTAGCCACGTAAACTTTTCTCCTCACAGCTGACCCAAATTATTCTGCTGCCTGAGCCAGAAAAGCAAAATGTGCCCTTCTCATTTTATATGGTTGTCAAGGCCAACCAAATTATTTTGGCAGGTGAGATGTAAAATTCCACAAGCCCCTCTCATCTCCCTTAGGCAGTAAAAAATGCAATCATGCACAGGTGGCCACTCAAAAAAAAACAACAGTTACGTGCAAGCAACCTGTCTCTTTGCTGTATTTTTATGATATCCAAAATCTGGGTTTTCCTCACTCTGTCTGTTGGTAGTGCTGGCCCTGCAGTCTAACCTACCTCACAGTGTTGCTTTGAGGATCAAGGAGGAAGAGAGAACCAGGTAAATTGCCTTGAGCATGCTGGCTCAACAAGACCTACTGAAATTTCCTCTGCTACACAAGCGTTAAGCGTACAGAAGTCCTGTGCCTTATTTCACTTGGCAACTAGAGGTGGGGGTTGAGGGGAAGGAGGAACTGCGTCTACATTAACTCATGTACTTGCTTTCAGCCTTTAGCTCAGAATGTATGATTTTTCTTAAAATCTTGTTCTTAAAAACTCTTGTTCTGCAGTGTAAAGAAGGTGGCTTTCCAAATGACCTCTGGCTCAGTGTCAGTACAGAAAATGTGTCTGTTTATAAACGGGGAGAACCAAAACCCCTGGAGACCTTCCAGTATGAGCACATTGTCTTCTTTGGGGCTCCCCAGCCCAATACCTTCAAGCTGACAGTGGATGAGAGAGAGATGTACTTTGAAACCCCCCAGGTATGTTTCATTGAACTATACCCTTGTGCAAGGGCAGGCAGAGTGTAGCCATTCAGATGTCACAGAGTGCAGCTCCCAGCAGTCTTAACCGGTGATGACAAATGCTGGGAGGTGTTACCCTGATTTCTGGGGTCCCGGGAGGGGACACCTAAATGTGCCCACAACAATGGGGAGGGAATTAGCGCAGAGCACAAGTTGGCAATGCGAGAGGCAGGGTAACGTAGCAAGATCTTGAACCCTATGTCTATGGCGTCAGGCCAAGTCAAGGATGAGGCAGATGTTGAAATTAATAATAATTATTTTATTAAAAACACAATCAAACAAATGTATGCAGCACACTCACGCAGATAACTAGAGAAATGAAGGTTGGAGTGGGATAGAGGGATTTTTGAGGAGGCTTGGTATGGGAAATACTATACCTGTCCTGAAGCCCGGTTAGAAGCAGAGAAGCTGGGGAGCGTGGATTCTCAGCACGTGGAGCTGAGGGGAAGGCTCGCTGGACAAAGCGACAGCAAGGCGGGATGGAAGCCAACAGCGATCCGACGAAGCGCTCAAAGTCAGGGGTTCTTATAGGGAAAATTGTGACCGCAGGCTAGTTCGTACTTGGGGAAAACAATGAGTTTGGGGCTGGAGACAAAGCCTCCGAAAGGTCAGAATTTGAATGATTGAGTTATAGCCAAATTGTCAGTAGAGTAGCCAGTATGCAAACGCGGAGTGCTTGAGCACTGTATAGTCCGATCATCAAGCTGCCAGCGCAGGGCAGGGGTTCTTTTCAAAGTTGCATGCATACATAATTGAGGTACTTGCCTTGAGGTCTCCTGAAGCTGCGAGTCGGCTGTTCCTGGCCTGCCTGCATTTGTTTGGAATATTACAGCGATTATCGGCCGAGCCTGTATGCGTGCTTGTCCGGGGGCCTCGCAAGCACGTGGAGAGGAATGGGTATAGGAGGCCGAATTATTGATATCAAAAGATATCTTTATATCCCACAAGCTCGAGCTAGCAATGGCGGTAACAGAGGTGAAATCCAACAATGTTGGGAGGACCAGAGATTGTCTGCCCTTGGTCTAGATAAATAACTTTGTGTGTGACCCAAGAAAGATTGCGCTGAGGCAAGACTGGCAGTGCAAAATGATGTGTCATGTGAGACTTCTAAGGTCAGAGTGCCATGCTGGAGCAGACCACAGACCATCTGTGGTGTAGTGTTGTGTTCCTACAGTTGTCAGCCAGATGTCTTTGAGAAGCCTGCAGGTGAACATGAACATAGGACTGGCTTTCCTGCTTGTGTTCCAACAGCTGGTACACAAAAGGATGCTGCTTCTTATTACAGGTAGTATCAAACCATGACTGCTAACCATTGATGGTTTTATTCTCCATGATTTTTTCTAACAATTCTCTTTTAAGATCTGGTTACAATCGCTACAGCAGAGGAATTAAATTCCAGTGTGTAACTTACACAATCTATGAAGTGCTTCCTTTTAACTCTGGTTGCCTTTGATTAAATCGTTAGTGCAGTTCTGCTGGCTGTTTTGAGATTGTTGTGCCAGAATTCTTCAGTTTTATAAAAAGAGTTGTAAAAGTCTCTGCGAGTGCTTGCATGCAAACACATGCACACTCACGGAGTGTATGGCTCATGGAGTGCAATAACTCTGCTGCTCTTCTCTCATTTTGCACATGCCTTGTATTAATGGACCTTAGCGTTGCAGTAAAAAGAAAACAGATCTAGCAAGTCTGAAATTTCCCTGATACTACTGTATTGGGCCTTCAGGCTTACTGGGCAAATTTGCACAAAGAATTTATGCTTTCTACTCATTATCTCAGCTGTTGGCCCTGCCTTGTGTTAGGACTCAACACTTCCTACTGTTGTCTTCTGTCTGCAGTGCCTGGCGATAACTGACCCTGGTACCGATGGGTAGATGTGTCCCTTTGCCATGGGAATCACTGGTGGCTGCTGTTGTCCCTTATTCATCATCTCATTTGCCTCCATTTGTGTTGAGCTGGCTATCACGAGTCATTTATATTCACCTTTGCCTTTTCATCCCACTGTTCTGCTGTTACAGTGGTGGCTTTTTGTCAGGCTTAATACCCACAGTCCCCCAGCCAGCATGCCCATTGGCTACATTGGCTGAGGAGTTTTGGGCATTCCAGTAAAAAAAAAAAGGGGGGGGGGATAACAATTTTCCAGGCTCTTTTTATATAGCACTGTTAAGGAGCTCCAGTCCTGGGGGAGGGGTGGACCTTTGGCTGTAAGGTTCCAGGGCCCTTGCAGACTTCAGCCATGTCCCCAAAATGAGGAAACATTTAGACAAGCCTTGACAAAATCTAACTGGAGGGAATGGTAAGCTGAGAAGGGAAGGGCAAAAGAATATACACTTCTATTCCCTTCGTTCTGCCTTGCTGGCAAGAGCCCAGCAGGGTTTTGGAGATTTCAGAGCAGTCCTCACTGAACTGTAGCATTGCCCTGCCATGTAGTTATCTTTTTTATCTTGCCTCATACACTCGAGAATGAGGGAACATGAGAAGTCCCAGGAAAGATGGAGTTTGACATGGTTACCCCACTCAGTAAAAGTAATCTAGATAGCTAGCTTAACCAGTTAAATTTACTTCATAGACATACAGTTCCAGATGAATAAAATATGACTAATGAAACAAATGAAATGAAATTTTTTTGAGGAGGCACATCTGTCTGAGTTGGAGCAGGCAGGCATCCTCTTAGGTGTGAAGCTCTTTCTTCTGTGACGGAAAAGGGAATTCCTCTTCTAAACAGAGTGTTTGCCACCCAATGTTCTTTTCTGTCATGCACTTTTGGGATCAGCTAACAACACACATGTTGAGATACAATACCATAAAAACAAGCCAGGAAGAAAATAATATGTCAACAATACCACCAGAACAAAAGAAGTAATTTTTTGTCAGTCCTTATATTTAATGCTTTTAACAAATACACATCTGATGTTTGATAAACTGAGGGCACCATTTGTTGGTTAAAAAAAAAAGGTCTGTTTTTTCTGATTGGCACAGCTTTCTGGTTTGAATGAAGGACAGTCACTCCTCTCATGGTCTACTCATTCTTCCTTTCCAGTACATACTTTGCTTTCTGCCTTTTGACCACCATCAGGAATCACTGCTGTCTGATTGCTGTGTTATGACCACACAGGGATTCTGACTGTCCCATCCTCTTATTTTTTTCCAGGTTGGAGAAATCATTAAAATAATGAAAGCTTATATCAACATGATTGTGAAGAAATGCTGTAGCATCAGATCAGCCACCAGCCTAGACAGTCATGCAAGTATCTGGACAAGGTGATGAGGCCGGGGAAGCTGAACTGAGCCCTTGAGAAGACACGGGTTGCATCCCAGCCAGAATTGTAGCAAATACTGTTTTGTAAGAATGCTAGGGAGGAATCCTCCTCTCAACATACTGTCTGAGAAAAGCAAGAAGGGACTGGTGCTGAGCATTCACAGCTGCAAGTTTTGCTCCATAACCAAAATCATAAACACAACAACCGCGACTAGCTGCCCTGGGCAGCCCAAGGCCTGGGCTTCCTTTGCCATCGTTCTTGTGAGGAAGACCAAGCAGGGGCAAAACTGGACCCACCTTTCTCTGCAGGATCCAGTACATTAAGACCTTCTGTGCAATAAAAACAGCAGGGAAGAGAGAGCATCTGAGGTTACACCAGACAAGATTTATGCCCTGGACATAACCAAGACAAGCCCAAGGCTCCCAGTTACTTTGTAGCCAAACTCTCCACTGACAAAGACTAACTTGCCCTCCTTTAGTGGGTCGTGTTCCCTCAGGGATGAGCTGCTGCTACTGAATTGTCATATACTGGGGATCTCTCTGCGGGGCCATCGTTTTGCCAGTATTACCATCCCCAAGAGTTCAAGATTAATGAGAATTACTTACAAATCACATCAAGTTTTCCAAGCTCTGACTGCGAAGAGACCACTGGGTTTGTTGTTCGTGACTTCTGCAGCTGTGTCTCCGAAATGACATGGGCTTCTAAGTCCTTTGGAGTGATTTCTCATGGTGCATGTTTTGGGGAAGGTGCCACTCAAAAGTGTAAAAAACTGCCTTTATCTGATCAGTTCAGGGGATGAAATTTGTGATCAGATTTCTGTGGTATTCTGTGGCAAGGAATGGGACTCCCTTATCTTAAGCAACTTTCTGTGCTGCTGTTTCCAGTCTTCTTTGGCTCCTTGCAGGAGTTTGGGCTGTTTTTGTTTAATCTTTGTTCTTTTTTATAGACTGTTTTTCTGCACTGCTGGTGTTACACCTGAGAGGTATAAAGCATCATGAGGCCATTAGCAGTAAAATGCCAGTGCAGCCTTTCCCAGCCACATGGCCTTCAGATGTGTTGGACTGCAGGTATCATTAGCTCCACTGGGGTTGTAGTCCACTGCAGTTAGATTGAGAAGAGAGTACCAGATTTGTTTTGTGTGATTCAAAGCTAACTAGGGACAAGATACTGGCCTATTTTGTTTAGTTTTTATGTTCCAAAAGCCAGAGGAGTGAGTTTCTCATATTCTGCACTAATTTTTTTAAAATCCAAATTCTGCTGTAAAGGAATAACCCCTCCATACAAATTCAGAAATGTATATATAGTTTAGGCTAAATAAGGATAGTTGCTTTTCTGGCTTAATTTATCCTGCTTCTGCTAGACATGGAAAGGATAAAGAGGTAAGTATTAAACTCTCAGCCTTTACATGTGGAAATCTGTTCCCCCAAGACATACTTGCTGAGATTTTTCTCAGCCCTTCCTAGTTTTATGGTCTAGGAACTTCTTTTTTAAAATGAAGAATAACAATGCACCTACTCAGCATCTTGAGTTGTATGTCTACTGCTTCATTTGGGATGTCGGTAGTTTGATTTTGGAACATGTGCAGCTGAACCTGTCATAATACAAAGGTACCAGCATTCCAGGCAAACCTAGGGAATGAGTCTCAGTTCCTTCTACAGCAAGGGTGTAGATATAGGGCCCTACAGATTTTGCTGGCATGCAACTCTCAGCACTCCACCTCAGTAGCTATCTTCCTTGGGCTGATGGTAACTGCAGTCCAGCACCTGGAAGGTTGCACTTTGCCCACTGCTGTTCTACAGCTAGACATACCAATCTGCCATCTCTTCCAACCTTCCACCAGGCAGCAGTGAGTTTCAAACACCTTAGAACCCAAAGAATCTTTCTTGAACTAAGAATGGTCATCTACGGAGGATTCTTCCAGCAGGGAACTTTCTTTCCCACTTCTTATCACTGCAAAATGCAAACATAGGATCACAACTGCCTCAAGCAGCTGTCTGGTTATGTGATCATAATCCCTACACCCAAATATCCTGTGCATGTTGTATAATCATATTCCCCAAGCTGGACATGAATATTGCATCTCATTGTTCTGTCATTCTGACAGGGAAGTGTTGCCTTAAAGAGCTGGGTTGGGTCACACCAAGAGCTACTTTTCCAGGTTATGGAACTTAAACAGAGGAGACTGGTAGAACAGATTTGATGTTGCCTGTTTGGTCCAATGTGCTGACAAGAGCTTTCTTAATACACTCCCCTACGTTTTGCCCAATCCTTGGTCCTGTACTGCTTCTACATCCTGGCTCATGGGTTGCTGCAGGCAGCTTAAACCCAATTGGGAATGTAACTTCCATTAATTCTATTGCAGATTTCCTTCTGTTCTTTTTGTTTAATTTGTAACTGGCTTTACAAGATGGAGGTTTAATAAATTATTGGATTGCATAATTAATTTCCTTCAGTTCTTCCCTAATAGGCTTGGTTTGTGGTACCCGAAGGCTTTCCTGTGGCATTATCGTTAAGTCTTTAAAAAAAAAAAGTTGTCTTTTCCATATGGATAACAGTTGCCAAGAGTGTGTGTGTGCATACATATTTACCATCCTTTGAATGTGGGCAAAGAAGACTGCTTTGTGAACAAGAACTGATTGACAAGCCTAGTCGGTCTGTGTCCTGGTGCTAGCATGTCAGATCATCTCATAATTGAACCACTTTCTTCCTTTGTAAAATTTGTGTCCCCTTGTTGAAAAAAAGGGGTAGCCTGCAGAAAAATTAGTTGAACAAAGTATAATAATCTCACTTAAAATGTTCAGTTCATGTTGGTAACCAACCTGAGGCTTATACCCTTGCTTCAGGCCTTCATATAAAACAGAAGGCAAATGGCCCATCTTTTCTTTATGCATGTTTCTTCTTACTCTTAAATAGAAAGTTATTTTGGTGCAGGACATAAAGGCCATTGGTACAATTTCAGACTCTCCACAATTGGTTTCTGATTTCTTTAACTACTGTTAACAGATCAAAAAACAAACAAAAAATACAATACTGCTGTATAAAATCCCAAACAAGAATTTTTGCTTTATGCTTTTTTTTTTAACTTTGTTATTTTACTTTTTACTAAAAAGTGTTAATAAACCAAGCTTGTTTTTTGCCGCTGATTGGTATTAGCAGTATAGAAAATTTGAAAATGCGAATGTGAGCTTCAAAAGTAACCTACAAACAGAGTGACCTCCAAAAGTATAAATAATCCAGGGAGCTCTATGCCAGAGACTATACAAACAAAATCAAAAACAATTCTTTCAGTGCTTTGCCTATAAATGGTGAAGCATACTGCTGCTGTTGCACCTGTCATTCTTCCTGAGGGGAAAACTTATTTTGAATCCCATATGTGGTTACCTACAGTGAGGCACAGTCCACAGGCAGGTCATCCTGCACCTGAGCAGTTGAAAGGAATGGGTCAAAACCAATAATGGATTACGCTCACTGTATTCTCTGCCACGTGCCCACTTTCCCTGTTCACCTCAGTTCTCTCTAGATAGGAACATTACAGGCTAAATACATTGGGAAGTAAGTCTGAAAGCTACACAGGATTGGACAAAGAGTCATTAGTTGGATTATCACATCTTTGTTGACAGGGACATGTATTACCAAAAAGGCCATGTCCAAGTACTACAGTGTGCAACCAAGCAGAGCTGTGCAAATGCTAGATGTCTTTTCCCACAAGATACCGCTCACAGCTACAAGTCAGCCAGCTATGCAAATTGCTTAGTGCATACTGCCTCTGAAAATGGGGTGCAGGTAATGGGAGAAAGAATCTGAACTGATGGAACATGCACTTATGTGCTGAAGGCAATCAATACTGTCAAAAACAATAAATTTACTGATAGGGATTTTTTTATTGAAGTATGCTGCAAATAAATAATACATTCATTGCTCTGCAGATGTATAGGGGAGGACAAACTGGTTCCTCCAGTTTGAATTGGGAAGATAAATGACAACATTCCACTTGTCCAAAGAAGACACAAAACCCCACAGAGCTACCTGCCAAGGGATAAACACTTCTGCATTGGGCTCTGATGTCTGTTAACTGCAGTGCCTCTATGCATGAACCTACACACATATTCACATCCAGGACTTCCACAGCTAGAAGCTAGCGATGTTCATTCTACAAAAAAGTTCACAAGAAAGGCACAAGTAAATTGTGAGCAAAATTTAGCCTGCTGCAGCTAAGACACAGGTTTAGCAAGTGTTGAGTAACACACTAAGGAAATGGAAATGCTAAATCTTTTAGGTGTGCTCATGGATCTAGACTGAAATACATACCAAGTTTAGTCATGACTAATTTTCACTGACTTCAGTGGAAACGAAAGGCAACTTATTTAGCCTAGAAGCAATCCATGGACTTGAATACCAGTTACAAACATACTGTACAATCTCCATGATAAATCCGGCGAGCTGACAGCATAAAGTTGCATTGATCTGAAGGATACTGCCCATAACTGTGCTTCATACTACTAAAAAAAATAAGTTTGATCCTGTCAAAGCAAACCACTTTTTATGGAAAAACAGCCAAATTGACTTGTTATTTGAAGTAAGAAAACCAATCCCTCACCTTCAGCCACAATGCTTTTGGGCCAAAGGCTGATGGTGCTGCACGGGCACTTCAGGCATAGGGTTCTTTAGCAAGAAGTGGATAGTACCTTAACCCTCCCTTTCTGTTTCTAGTAAGAAATTAGAGATTTCAGTCTGCTTGGGAAAAGAAAATGCTTCAGCATCCTTCCATATGTTATACATTAGAAAGACAGCTGGGCCACCCTGTTAATATTACTCATTCTCAACCATTCTCTGAGCAGCAATCCAGAGTGGGTTGCACCCATGACTGTCTAGAAAGAAGCTGGAGTCATGTGACCATGGTGCTTGCAATGCTTCCAGCCCCCTCTCTTCCATTTCTTTCTCTGCCTTGTCCAGGTCAGTACCATTCCCATCTCTCTCTTTTTGCTGTCTGGTCCCTACATTCCCATCTTTCTCTCTCTTTCCTCTCTGTTCTTGTCTTATTTCACATACTACTTCAAAGTGCTTTGTCTTACCTAAGGATGACTTTCCTTCCTTCTGCCTGGCTGCAGAGCAGTGTAGGCCTTATACACCCTAGTGCAGCACGACATCTAGAAACAATACACTGATGGAGCACTGAAAGCTGGCCTGGAACTTATCTGGACTCTCTGTGATACAGGCGGGGGGGGGGGCAATAGCTACCTGGGGTCGATTCACATTTCATTTATTTATTTCATTTATTTCATTTATTCATTCATTTATTGTGCCATTATTCTACTTTAACTGCTATGGTTCCATTCTATAGAATTCTGGTACTGATAGTTTAGGAGAGGTATTAAGAATTCTCAGCCAGACAGATCCTCTGGTGCCTCTGACCAAACTAGAAATCCCAGGATTCCATCAACTGGAACCACGGCAGTTAAAGCAAAATAACAGTGATGTAAGTGTAGAGTGTGAGCGGGCCCCTGGGCATTTTATGATCTCAGACAGAGCCTATCTATCAGGTAAGGGGTGGCTCATGCATGGAACCATCCTCTTCACCTCCACATATAAAACACACGTAACAGAACCGGCAGGCAAAGCAAGCCGCTCAGTGTGGGCATTTCCTTATTACAAGATCCACTTTTTTGTGTATAGGACAGCACCTAGAAGGGCAGTCCCACACAGGAGCCTGTTCTAACAGGCACCATGCATCATTGGACTACTGGGATGAGGAAATGTCCCTTTTAATGAATGCTTAGGGCTGTCAGCAAATTTCATTGCTCTGTGTTCAGTTTCTGAAGGTGATGATAAGACAGGTAACGTCCACCCAATTATCTTTTGCTATTTGTAACTGGGGCAGATAGACTCTTTCAAAATATGGGAAACATTTTGCAAGTGCCTTTTGAGATGACCCCAGCACTGACACTTCCTTGCTGTAGGCAGCTACTAATGTCAGGGAAGCCTCTTTATTAGGCACTGCCTTCCTGGATGCAGAGTCAGGAAGAAGCCAAAAGTGAAAAAGAGGGTCACAAAATCAACCTGAGAATATGATTCATAATATGCTCTGGAGGGAGCTGCGCAAATATATAGGATAAAAGGTCAGCTGTCATCGCCTTTCATGGTGTGCATCTTAAGCTTATATGCAGAGAAATAAAGAAGGAGTCTCATCTGTTGCTGTTCCTGATTAGGCTTTCATGTTTGGCTGCTGAAGGCTGCCCAGTTACCAGCAAACAAGACACCAACAACTCTTCTTTCCTTTCCTTCCTCTCTCCACAAAGGCCCAAAGTAGTATCAGGAGGTGAACATAGAAAGGTTTGTTTTTGTAGATACGATAGAAAAAGAATGAAATACAGCACTGCCTTCCAGTCTTCACATTTTGCATGTCAACAAGCTTAAAAAGTTTTAAGCAATGGGAGGGCACACTGAAGGAAAGTTGCTCTTAGGAAGCACCTCCTGGATTTCACAGCATAGGCATCCATATTTGCTAAAACATCAAATTATCAGCACAGCTCACCTTTATCAGGTGTATTCTATTCTTGGAGAAAATGTGCTGAGTTCTACTCAACAAAGCTGCTACTATTCACCTTGTATTGAACAAGACACTATCAAAGCTTCCCTGTGTGTGAATTCAAATGACAATCCCGCAGACCCAAGTAAAAGCAAGAACAAGCTAAGGACAACAGAACCTGGCAACCACCCTACCAATTAAGATTCCATATGTGTTCCTAGGCAGAGGCAATGCTCTACTGCACACAGGAGCGGCAAGGGGCAAAGATACTCACACAGCTCTCATCATGCAATGAAGGTTACTCCCCTCTTTCTCTCGCTGGCATCATAGACCTGAGACACAGTAAATACTGCTGTGGACATCAGGACCCATCTGATCCAGAACAGCAGAACTACAGGATGGAAGGGAAGTCCTGGCTCACAACCCAGCTCAAAGCCTACAACCAGCATCTGCAGGCAGCCCTTCAGATACTGAGCCAGTTCAGGAAGTAAAGCTTCCCTCATCATGAGCAGGAGAGGAAAAGGCACCATACGCAGCAAATGGAAGAACCAAATTCTAGGGTTAACAGGGAGGCTCATGTTAAATTTGGCAACTACCCTCTCAGGAAGCTTTACACACAGTCTTTGGCCTGATGAATCAGAAAGGCTTTCTTGCTGTTTCCCACTTGCTTTGGCAGTAGCAGAGGGTGGTATTCATACAGAGATGACATACGGTTGACAAGAAAGGCTAGCGCCCTCACCACAAGAACTGCGTAGATGTAGGGACCCACACAGGCCCATTGATGCCGCCTTCCCCAGGAACACTACGGGCAAAGCTTGAGCTGTCCCGAGTGAGGGCAAGGGTGGCAGCAACAGTTGGCACAGCAGCTACTGGGAGAAAATGCCCTTGAAACGGATTTTGTCCTCATTGTCTTTCTCACGTAAGCGGGCCTCCAGACTGCGCAGTTCCCGGGCAACCACAGGCCCCAAGGATGGATCCAGCTGCAACACCTTAGCAAAATCAGCCTGAGCTTCGGCTGCGTTCCAGACAGCTGCATGTGCCTTGGCTCTCTTGAAGTAGGCCTTGACGTTATCTGTGGGGACAAAGGACATCTGAGTAGGGCACTGGGCACACAAGCACCACAGACTCTGTAAAGGCCCACAGTAATCAATCCCATTTTCAACTTGGATTAGCACTTGGCAATGGGTTTTTTGGGGGAGGGGGGGGTTGGACTAAAATTTCTAGAATTTCCACAACTTCCTATCAGTGGCCTTGTTGGCTAGAGAATTCTGAGAGTTGTAGCCCCCCTGCAAAAGTAACTTTTCTAATTTCTCCAAATGGAAAAATTCAGGACTACATATGTCATCAGTTGTCTGGCCTCTTCAACCACAATAAGTCTGCTCTGTCCTTACACACAGTCCCCCTCCCAATGTAACACTGGAGTCTTGACAGATTAATCGAACTCCACAGCTCCCTGGTCTTTCTACAGTTGGTTCTCACTTTCATGAGGTTTAGCAGCACAGGATCCTTAGGAAAACCATGAATGAGATTTTTGAAGCCCATCTGCCTCCTAGACTAAGGAGCCACTGGCTGTGGCCGATCTGGCTTCTCACCCACTTCTCCTTCCCCCCTCCCCTCATCTCTTATCCTCCCAAAAGCACCAGCTTCTACTTTCTCTTACTGCAGTGAGAGAAGGTAGGAGCTGGTGCTGTTGGGAGGATGAGGCAGCAGGGAGAGGAGAAGAAGTAGCTCAAGGAGTTGGATCATGGCCCACTGCTCCTTGTGCTTCTAAAACCAGGCTGAATAGAATAGAACAGAATCTTTATTACAGCCATAGACCAGCATAGGTACAAAGGCGTATAGAAAAGGATAAAAGGATAAAAACACAGGTTAAAAACAGGTTAAAGACAGCACTGAAATTCTCCTTCAGGTTGCACAGCTCCCATATAACAAGACAAGCTTGGAGCTACTCTACTGTGGAGGTCAGTGCCTGACAAATTTTAACTGCTGCTGCACAGAATCTGGCAACATTATATGTTATATGGGGGTTGGTGTCTGAAAGTAACAAAGAAGTGTAGAATTCTCCAGTGCGTCCTTGGTATTTATGCAAGAGAGGAGAAATAAGACTGAGGCGGATGTCCCTGTAGTACGAACACTGAAGAAACACATGCTCTGTTGTTTCAATTTGGCCAGAGTCACAGAGGCACAGTCTGTCTGAGAAGGGGATCTTCTTGTATCAGCCTTCCAGGACAGCTGAGGGGAGGGAATGACATCGTGCCAAAGTAAAGGCCCTCCGGTGTTTAGGTACTTCTAGTTTTGCTAAGTATGCCATAGGTGAAGCTTGATATCTGTGGCGGAACAGCAATAAAGGTTGAGGTGCTAGCTAGATCCAGTTGTTGCTCTACATCTACCACTTGTTGTTGGACAGCTGCTTTGGCCTTATCATATCCCATACTGAGCAGAAGCTCTGGGGAGAAACCCAGTGATGAGATTTTAGTCATCACTGTCTGTTTCCACATAGACTGGAAGTCACTTCTCAAGGTTAGTGGAGCCAGGCCAGTGGGAAAGAAGGATAGTCTAAGCCAGTAGCTGAGTATAGTTACCCACACTCTGGCCTCCACTTTTATAAAGCATGACTCCAGTCTCAGAGTTCTGTTGGAGATGCATTTTGGAGCTTGGAAAGCTGATCTTAAAAATTTGGATTGCACAAGTTCAAACGGTGCACGGTTCGGGAAGAGTCCCAGTTGGGAGAAAACCAGGCTGAGTTTGCCAGCTCTGAAAATCTGGGTGAGGTGTGGGGGTGCAAGATGGAGCGGGGGGGCAAGGAGCTACAAACTTAAAAAAGGGAAACCCAGGAAAGGGTCAACCGTACGGTGATTTCCAGGTCCTCACTGACAAATGAGACCACCTTACCTTCATACTTGTTGAGAATGGAAGAACAGTGATCCAGCACTTCATAGTATTCCTGACTAAGCAGTTTACACTGGCAGTAATTCAACAGCAAGGGGGTGATCTGTTGGTCCAGCTGGATCCAATCTGGGGATCCTGGCTGCTCCTGTGGCACAGGTTAGGAGAAGAAGTAAGATCAGGTATATACAGACGACCGTAAGGTGTTCCCTATGTGCACAGACGCATGGAGACCGACACAGAGCAAAAATAGACATAACAGCCTCAGGACTAAACCCACACTTTTCCAACTCACTCTTAAAATGAGAACAGATGCTGGGAAGGGGGATGTGAGGCAGGGAGTTGCAGAGTTTACAGTACTGCGTAGGTGAGAACAAGGTGGAAATCAATCTTCTCCACTCAATATTCCTTGGCAATTTTTTTCCTCTAACAAGCATTAAAATCAAAAGAAATATTCTTTTAAAAAGATGTTTTGGGGACCAGGAACTAGGGAATGTGACGCTCAGGGACTATGAAGAAGACACAATTCTGACTATACACACAGTTCTGCTGCTATCATGTCTTGTCTGGTCCTGAGAGCATTTTAGCTCTCAGACCACAGAAGATCCCAAGCTGGATAGGATTTTGCATTGCCCAATACAGAGGGCAACTGGGCTTCTGGACCTTGTCAGAAATATGGAGAACAGAGAATACCAACTGTTCCTCATATCATATAACAGTACTGCAAGAGTAAGGACAGGTGCTTCAATCCAATTATCACTGTCTCAGATTGGAGGCAAATTAGCAGCACTAGACCAGCTTTCCTCAAACTGAAACCTCTGCGTAATTGCAAAGATAACTCCCATCAGCCCCCACTGATCAAAGACGGTGACGGTTGCAGTCCGAACCATTTGGAGGGCACTAGGTTAGGGAAGGCAACGTTAGAATGATGTTAAGTAAGAACGGTTGATGTGACTTGGCAGATATCCTTCAAATGGGTGGAGCCATGAAGTGGAGGGAGGTATTGAGGCTACTGAGAGCCAGGGAACCAAAACAAAGACTGCAAAAATACTTTGGGCTTGATCTGTCAACTACTTTGGATACTTCCCAAATGAACACCTTGGGATTTCTCTTATGCTTTTACACTAAAATACACATTTATAGATCAACATATTCACAGATCAATCAAAAGTTGATATCCCAGATCCCACCCACCTCCCTAAAAACCATGACATTTCTGGGTCTATTCTGCATGGGACATTGCGTGAAACAAATTTTGAAGATTGTAGGTGCTATCACTTAAGCTTTTGTTTCATTCAAACCACACGCAAAGTCACCATCCCTCTAGAGTCTAGTGTTTCTCAACCAAGTGTTTCTCAACCAAAGGCCATATGGCCCCCTGGGAGCCTGCAGGATATTCCGAGGGGCCACAGGTGAAAATTGCATAAAATGGGGGGGGGGCACAGCACGAGACTAGGGGACCACAGAGGGAAGTGAGAAGAAAACAAAGAAGTGACTGAGAAAATAAAACGATTGGAAAAAGGTTGAGAAACACTAGCCTAGACAATACTAGACCTTTCCCCAAAAAGGGGCATTTTTCTGCTATCTAGCAAGGTTCTCCTTGAAGTAACAGGTGCAATGAATGCAAACTAGGAGCCCTGTCTATTCCAAACTCTCTCCCTCTCATTTTGCCTTTGCTCCCATTACAACATACGGACCAAAATGAAGTTACAGCAAGCAAAAAGGTAGTCGCCTTGCAAAAAGTTGCTGCAGAAGACACGCCTCCAGTCACCTTCATTTGCAGATTCTTGAGGCAAGCGATGGCATCATAGTACTTGGCAGCGGCCTCCTGCACTTTGCCTTTCTTATAGAGTTCATTGCCTTCCTGATGGATCAGAGGAACAGCCTTCATCTTCTCCTCATCTGACATGGCCCAAGGATCCTGCCGATACGAGCCTGGGCTTTCCACCTAGGAAGGCACAACAGCAATATATTCCAGGGCAGATCATAAACAGAAACCATGAAAAACCCACAGAATTCCATAAGAACACTACAAGAACCATCCTGACTTTCCATGCTTACCACCCCAGGCCACAACACAGAGGGAGAAAGAATAGTCTCAGATGAGTTTCAAGAAATGAGGAAGAACTCAAAGGCCCTCACTTCCTCATGTGAAGACAAAAAACACGCTCCTTCTCTCTGTAACTTGGTTCTTCAAAAAGCTGACAAAATCTACTCTTGTATACAGGTTAACAAAAAGATGCACAGAACAAGGCAGACTACAGCCATCCAAGTTGTTATCTAATGTACCTTCTCCTCCTCTGCAGCAGTCACATAACCCAAATAAGCGAAGACACTCCCAAGGCCCAATACATTCCACAGTCTCTACCCCACAGGACCTCACCTCTCCTTCTCGCTCACCTTGAGCACCTCAATGGCAAAGATGAGGGGCTGAGGATTCTTTTGGAGCTCATCAAGGTCTGGGTAACCCAGGGAGTGATGCTCATGCATTTGCGCAATACCACAGCAGTGTCGTTGCCCCTCCAGTGGATCTTTTCCAGCTGCAATGTTCCTCAAGCTCTTTGAGACCATTGGGTACAAGACTACATGCTGCAAGGAGAAAGAAAATGCCACAAAGTCCTTGTTGCTGCAGGAGAAGAATCGCTTTCAGGGAATGTTGTTTGCTCAGCTGGAGAAAACTGCTTTGTACATATTTTGAAAAGAGCAAAGTGAATACCAAACAGGGCTCTTGTATCTAAGAAACAATGCAGAAAACTCTAGAAAAGAACAATGCTCTGCACCATTAGAGCTGCAGAGTCACTCCAGCTCTGCCACACATCAAGAAAAGCTAAATTCTCTGTACAGTATGCCATTAAACACCTTTGCATTCCTTGAGCATAACTTTATTCTGCAACTACAAATCCTAGAAAGGGCAACAATAAAGATACAGCTAAGAAACCTTCAGAAGTTCTGCAAAACCAGACTTCCTGTAGCTTCACTTCATAGTTAAGGTGTGGGAAAGGGGGTAAAAAGGCAATTCCCTATTTAAAAAAAGAAAAACAACTTAAGATTTAGAAGCTGCTAAATTCCATGTCTAATACTTAATTCTGAGATTTCTATCCAGTAAGAAAATACATGGAAGCCTAATGGTTTTATGATGGAGGCAGTAAATAAATGCTTAGTTTTACACATGTTTTTACTATTTATTTACAAAACACATTTTTACAGGAAGATGAGAAACAGGATGCTATTATTTCTGTTTTACAGATGGGGTACCAGGGACCGGCAATGCACAGAGATCCAAGGAGCTGTCAGGAAAATCAAGGATCTGTCAGAGGATCCAATCCAAAATACTTCTCCCACTCAGTGATCAATGGTGGCTTGTAGCCATAATGGGGATTACCTTGGTGTCACACAAGAACTCAGCCATCTCTCCCTCCTTCATAGTGCGCAGGATGGTCTCCCAGACAGGCAGTTTGAACTTCTTGCCAATAATGAGCTCCATGGGTTTGCCCCGCGCATGACTGTCATCCAACACTTGCTGGTCTGGACTGCAGAGCAGTGTGCGGTAGTGGAAAGTAGCCTGAAAGAGATTGGGAAGCAGAGCTGCAGAATAAGGTCACTCCACAGATCCAGTGTGGAACAGAAGATGCAAGTGGTTGGCGAGACAGAGTAAAGATGGTGGCCAGTGAATAAAAGCTGTTATGAATTCATTGTTCCACTGGCAGAGACATTAAACCAACTGCCAACGTAGTGGTCAGTGATGTCAACATATCAGAATATGCAGCTGAACCTCACTCCTAACACATCTGAGAGACAGGTGGTTTGACCAAGATGGATCACAGGAATACGAAATTAGATTCCCAATATCCAATTTAAAAAATTGGAAGAACATTTGGGGACTATGACTACAACCACACAGTTTAAGAAATTCTGGGAGTTGTCCACCAATCTTCCAAGCTCCACTAATTGATTGTATTAATCTTGGCAGTGGGCAGAGGAAAAAAGAAAGAAAGAAACACTGGCCCACCAGCCTGTTCATATTGCTGGCTAGACGGCAAGCTACTGAGTCAGGCAAAATTGTCATTGATGAAGCTAATAAACAATTATCAGCAAATCAGAAGCTCTTCAGAAGCTTCCATCTGGAGCTCCACCTAAGTTTTTCAAAATCCTCTGAATGAAAATAATAAAGGGAGAAAACTGGCATTACATTAGGAAGGTTGGAAGGCAGATTGGAAAACAGTTCAGATGACTAGAAAGCAAAGAAGGATGGGCCTCTTATACCTTTAGCAGTTATGCAGAAACTCAGAGCTGCCAGCCATTTGATCTGAAGAAGACTCAAGTGACCTTCACATACAAAGTTGTCTTGCACCAGGTCAAGCTACTCGCCAAGGTAGCCAATACTGTCCATGCTGACTGGCAGCAATTCTTCACAGTCCCAGCCCAAAGTTTTTCATGCAATCAACTCCCTGGTACTTTTAACTAAAAGTATGCAGAATCTGGACCCTGCCACTGAGCTGTAATCTCTCCTAAAGGCACCAGAGCTTCTCCTATCTTTGCTGCTGCTACTGCTATTATTGTTGTTGTTGTTGTTGTTATTTTATACTTGATCTTTTCCCCAAGATTTATCCAAGGTAGCTTACAAATTAAAATGATTCTAATTTAGCTAAAAACACTCAAAAGTCAATATTAAAACAGAATCAAACTATTAACAATATTAAAACAATTGAAAACATACACTTAAAAAGGATAAAACCAGCTAAAACCAGTACTATCTAAACCAATACAGCACCTTCTTAAAAACTCTTTCCTTAGAACTTTTACTTTTAAAAGTCTGTCAGAATAAAAAAAGTATTTGTCATAACTACACTGTGGACAGGGAGATGCAACACTTGCTGACTGACTGCACTGTCCAACAGCAGTAAAATCTACAGGGGGAATTTAACCCAGATGAGTTTAATCCACATGAGAGCCAGTTTTAATGAACACATTTGGATAATGGAAACTTTAAGCATCCTGTACCCTCTAAACACATACTTGATTATACCAGGGAAGAGCGGAGATCTCTTGTACTCCTTGATAGTTTGTGGGAAGAGTATTATGCTTTGCTGATGGTGTGATGCTGCTCGTCGTGCAAAAAAAAAAAAAAAAAAACCGCTCCAAGAACAACTGGAAGAAAACAAAAGCCATTTTTGTCTGCTCCCAGCTAGCACGTGAATTCTGCCACACCACATACAAGATTACCCACAGCAGTGCACTGTACACAGGAATAATTTAAATTGTTGTTATTGCTGTTGTGTGCCTTCAAGTCACTTCCAACCTACGGAAACTTAAAATTGACCTATCATAGGGTTTTCTTGGCAAGATTTAGTCAGAAAAGGTTTGCTGTTGCCTTTCTCTTAGGCTGAGAGAATGTGACTTGTCCTGGGTCATGCCGTGCATTTCCACGGTGGCGGGGGATCTGTATCCTGGTCACCCAGAGTCCTTGTTTAACACTCATGCCACTCCATCACGCTCGCTCTCTTTAATAATTTAAATACTGTGTGTATGTGCGTGTGCCTTCAAGTCGCCTATCCCCTTTTGGCATCCCCATGAATTTCTCTGAACCGTTTCCATTCCGACTGGTCCGGAAAAAGAAAACAAAATCTAGCCGCATTACAGCCAGTCTCGATAAAAAACCCATAAAACAAAAAACGAGTGCCTGTATTTTCTCCCCACATCCCTGTCCCTCCTCCCTTTCGTGTTGTGACTAAAAAAAAAAATTTATACTCTCAAGACCAGGAACTGTCTTGTTTTTACTCCTCTATGAGTTGCGTTGGCAACCTCTCCAACTTCAGAATAGGAAGTAGGCGTTTTAAATCAGGCAGCGCCCACCCAACTGCTAACAAAAAAATCCAGTGGAGGGGTCGGGTCTGCGTGGACACCCGGGTGGGTTTTCCCCGCAGCAAATCCCATCTGCCCCAAACAGAAATGCCAACAGGGGCAGCTGGTGGGAGACGCAACAAAATCTGGACAGCCGCGATTTGCCGACCTGTGTTTTAATCGCTAATTCAAAACCTCAGGCCATTTCCGCACTAGACGGTTGTAGCGCTATTATTCCACTTTCAACATCCTATGGAATCCTGGGCTTTGCAGTTTTGGGAGGGGCCGGCCGGCCCCTCCCAAAACTGCAAACCCCAGGATTCCATAGGATGTTGAAAGTGGAATAATAGCGCTACAACCGTCTAGTGCGGAAATGGCCTCAGACGAGGCTGTAGAAGGCGGCAACGGGAGGAGCCACCAGTTCGCCGTACTTGAGCTACCTCAAACGGGAACGCGAAAAAATGAAATTAAAGGGAAGCTAATGGGCAAGAAGCGACCCTGACGGGTCCCCCGCCCTCAAACAACGGCCGGTCAGAGCACGAGAAGCGTCACCCCCGCGCGAAAACGAGCCGTCGGCCCTCCCGACTCCCGTATCCACAGTAATTCACTTTTATTATGGGCGTGCGCTACAGACACCGCGAGTCCCGCCCACTCGAGGGCCGACGACGAATCATGAGCGCCGTAGTGGAGTCCTAAGCGAATCAAAATTTAGATCGCACCCTCAGTTTCCACGCCCCGCTCGTCTCTCCCACTCCGGCCGCGGTCGCCCTTGCCCTCTCAGCGGCTTCTGCTCGCGCATGCGTGTTTTCCCTTCGGCCCTGTCCCGTTATCTCAGGCGGCAAGAAAAACGCGCGCGTTCTTTTTACCTTGGTGCCATCCTGGTAGTCGGGCAGAGGTCCCCGGCCTTCCTGCAGCAGCCGCTTCTGGATCCCATCGGCCCGGAGCTTCTCCATCACATCCGCCATGATGGCTCCTCACCCGGAGTCTGCTTCAGTCTAGCCTTCGTACGCTTCGATAGCTTGCTGATGATCACTTCGGCTAGTTCCGGATATACTCGGTCATTTCCGTATCCGGCCTCGGCCGGTTTGTCATTACAGTACAGAAGTCGGGATTTTTCGGAGAATCTCGAGTGGGAGGGCTTGAGCGAAGGCGGCGGAGTGTCTTTTGAACTGGCCGGTTTTAGGGTCCGTGCACACTACAAAATTATAGTACCGTATCCTGTTTTTAACTGCTGTGGCAACATCTTGTGCAATACTGAGGCCATTTCCGCACTAGACTTGTTAAAACGCTATTATTCCACTTTCAACATCCTATGGGATCCTGGCGTTTGCAGTTTAAGGAGGGCGAAAAAGCTCTCTGGCTGAGAATTCTCAATGCCCCTCCCTGAACTGCAAAACCCAGGACTCTATAGGATGTTGAAAGTGGAATAATAGCACTGTAACACTTTAGTGCGGACTTGTAGTTTGGTGAGATTCTAGAACTCGCAGGTCGAGAATTCTGAACTGCAGATTCCATAGGACAGAACCATGGCGATTAAAGGGGAATTGTAGTGCTATAACTGCAGTGTAAAAAGGCCCTTAGAGTCTCAGCACTATAGAGTTGGAAGGATCCCAGGGGTCAGCTAGCCCAACCCACTGCTGATTCACGAAATCACCAGCCGATAAGCCCCTAACAGACGGCCAGATGAATTCTTGATTATAAGAAAGGCGTTTCTCTTTCAAAATGGGGAAGTGGAAGGTTGCTATCTTTCTGCATTGCATAATACTACTAGTGTATATACCCAGCATTGCCTAGGATTTTTTTTCTCATAGGTGATACTTGTTAGAAAGATTTGAGATCCTGTGTCTCTGATTCCACAAACTGTCTTGCCCAGTACCTGTAATTTTTCCCCATATTCCCCAATCCAATCTATATACAGAGTTTTTAACATACAGAGGTTGGGATCCTGATGGAATACACTGCCCTCCTCCTTGGTGCCAGGCCTCATCTCCATAGCAACTGGCCAGGCCCAAGAGCTCTCTGGCTGAGATTTCTAAAGGCCCCTGCCTAAACTGCAAACTCCAGGATTCCATAGGAAGGTCTATGGACTATCGTATGAGGTCTTCGCCTGACACAGACAAACATACACACTTTGACTTTTATATAGTAGATGTAATTTTCAAATCTTGTAGCTGCTGGACTTTGTACAGCACTCTGGCTCTGGTCCTTTAATTAAAAGTCTCATGCTCTAGGCACTCTGGTTTTCTTTCTCCTATACCTGGTCATCTACTACCTCAAGTCTGCTGGAAAGATTTCTCAGAACAGTGACAATACTACTGTGCGGGAGTTAGAGGGTCAAATTTCTAACACTTGACAAATCTGTTGCTCTTGTCCGGTGTGGAGCACCATCCTAAAGGAAATCAGGCTGTCTCCTGTTGGGTTTTTGCCTGGCAGTTGGATTGTTTTGCCAGGGCTTCACTATAAATTTGTTTTTTGCCCTGCTTTTAAAGAATTTTTTGCATGATGTGACTGAATTTTATTGTACATTATATTTTTTATTGAGAGCTCTGGTGGAAGCAAGATATAAATACCTTTACTATATGAATAAATATTATTCAGCACAGCAAGAGAAAAGGGGATAGATATTATTTAATCATCTCAAGCCTCTAAGTGTGGCCCAGCCTCTGCTTTTAAAACAAAGAATTTACAAATGTGCCTGACTATCCAACATGGTGGATGTGTAGGGGGTGAGTTGGTCAAAGCCTCACAAGTTTCTAAAGCTGGAGTAGACAATAATGCAGAAAAAAGTTACGACAGAAGTTTCAGATACTTGGGACTAAGAGGAACTGTGAATCAGTCCATCACAGACTTCTAGCTGAGATGCTGAAAACACACTTTCAAAACTTTAGTGTTTTTACTCCAAAATGGAGGAATCAGATATAGATATTCCCCTTCAAACTGATTGTTACAAACAAGAACAATACCATGATTGCAACTACAAGAAAATACATGCTAGACATTCTTGTGCTGCTAGATATTCCTGTTCCAAAAGAATTGGAGGAAGGAATACAAGGAGGTCTCTCCCAAAGATCACCAGGTATCAGAATGGCAAGTGGAATGAAAGAAAGACAAAAAGAATAACCACAGTCCATTGAAACAGCGATAGACTTGAAGCTGCTTATTAGAAAGAGTTTAAACAGTATTTCCATGCTGATCTAGAGGAACAGACCTGGATACACATGGAGACAGAAGAGCAAGATGCCATTCTGAAGAGTTCTGGTCTCACTGAAGAAGACAGATTATTGGCCTGCCATTTTGCAGACAGTACATTAAATTTAATATAACATCTTACTCTTAGAAAGGAGGGAATCGAATCTTGAACAGACTCTACATGTCTCAGGGCAATTAGTTGTTATATTGAGTATGTATATATGTTGACTTTCATTCCAACCCATGTAGCTTATTGAAGAGAAGAGGCTATTGACCAGAAGTTTCGAAATGCAACAACTCCACCTAATTCTAATAGAGGAGCTCCAGGCTACTCTGATCTAAGAGCCTGGCCTCAGGCAGAGCTGTCCTCTTCTTGGAATGAAGAAAGTTGTTTTCTTATTAATATGTTGGTTTGAATATATTTGCAACTTTTGCTGTAAGTGGATGCGATTATGTAAATAACTCAAGATCTATTCAACTTTGAAATATTTCCAGAAAGGGCAACCCCCTTTCTCTCAAAAGCCATTTCCACACTAGACTGTTATAGTGCTGTTATTCCACTTTCAACGTCCTATGGAATCCTGGGGTTTGCAGTTTAGGGAGGGTCCTCTGAGTCTAGTCTAGTGGGGAAATGGCCAAAGTTCCTCAAGCTTGGATCTGGAAAGGGATCCTATGGGAAGCATGTACACATTGCCATTATACTGATAACATGAACACAATAAGAATAGTTTCATTTAATGTTATTGGATTAGAGTCAACCCCTAAATGAGGGGGAAAAAATAAAACAGATTAAAAGCTTCCATCCAAACATATTTCTACAAGAAACTCACAAGAGAGGATCAAAACCTATACTACCTGCAACACAATTTGAAGAACAGTTTGTGCTAAGGGGAAATGGGAAAAGCAAAAGGAGTTACTGCTGTTTTTGATAAAGGAAGCCGCTTTCAACTTCACGGCATCAAGAAAGAT
Organism: Cyclura pinguis; assembly: GCA_030412105.1. Taxonomy (NCBI): domain Eukaryota; kingdom Metazoa; phylum Chordata; class Lepidosauria; order Squamata; family Iguanidae; genus Cyclura; species Cyclura pinguis. The sequence continues at coordinate 264,818,409 of CM059599.1, forward strand.
ACAGAGGACAAATTCTTCATTTTAGGAGTGAAAGAATGGACCATTTAGTCACATTAGGAACCTTTTATGCTCCCAACAAGGAACAAAACAAATTAATTAGTCTTTTCCTCCAAATCGTGAGTGGCATGGCATTAGGTAAAATAATGATTGGTAGAGATTCTAACAACATGTTAGATTCCTTTTGGAATAGATCATATTTTCCTAAAGACAAAAAATTAGAGATTCTTTCCTTGCTCTTGGAGAGCAGAAACAAGTTGGGACTGATAGACCCCATGGCGAATTCTTCACCCTAAAGAAAAAGATTTTACTTTTGCTCATCTACCCCATTGCTCCTACTCAAAAATTGATTTTTTTTAATCTGCAAATCACTCCTGCCATAGATGCAAGATATAATTACTGAATCCATTTTATGGTCATCTTTCTTGTTAAACAAGCAATTTTAAAAAATTATTCAAGAGTCTATCCAGTTCTTTTTATAATGAAAACAAAACCTCAGGTACGTCTGAGGCTTTGTTATGGGACACACTGAAGTCCACACTGAAGGGACATTTTTATTCAGGAAAGTGCAAAACAAAAAAGAATAAGGGAAGCCAAAAAAGTGTCACTACTAGCAGAACTTGCTATATTAACACATTCTCATGAATTATCTCAAGATTCAAAGGTGCTTAATGCATTGATTAAGAAAAGGTGAGAAATTGAAGAATTAGGCCTAAAAAAAAATCCAGACTTCATTACAATTCACAAAAGCACACTATTGTGAAAACAATAGTAAAAATTCAAAGTTATTAACTAGATGAATTCAAGGAAAAGTAGAAAAGGAACTAATACCGAGCATCACTGCTATGAAAGAGGCATTAAAATTCAATTAAGCGCAATATTGCAGGAGTTCTGGGATTTTTATTCAAATTTGTATTCCTGTGAACTATCAAATGAGCTAAACAGTAATAAAATTTTTAAACCATTACATCTTAAAAAAAAAAAAAAGCACAGTCCATAAATCCATTCTTAACAAGCTTATAGAATAGAATAAGATTAAATTAGCAATACAGAATATAAAAATAGGTAAATTTCCTGGTCTCAGTGGACTGTCAGGAGAATTTTACAAGCTCTTAAATAATGAACTGACCTCATATATAATTAATCTATTCGATGAATTAATAAATCACATCCCCATATCAATTAGTTGGAAGACATCAAGCATTGTTCCCATACCTAAAATTACAGAAAAAAGCCCACTGGTAAAATCATTCAGGCCCATAGCTCTCATAAATCAGGATGTGAAAATACATCCATTCTAGCTCACGGAATCAACATCTTCATCGTGTCATATATAAACATTGACCAAGTGGGCTTTATGCCAAGTCACAAATTAGTGCACATGATTAGAAGAGTACTGAATGTAATACACCACTCCCAACCTAGCGGGGTTCTCAGTTGCATTAGTTTCACTTGGTGCACTGAAGACATTTGATAGGGTGGAGTGAAGGAAGCTTTCAAATGGTCTCTTAGAAGGCTGGACATGTTTTTCTTATACTGCAACGGTTGGTTCATTTCACACGTGCATATTGTTAGTTTGTAATAAAAACAATAGCAACACGAAAAGAAAAGAGGGGAGCAGATAAGCTTGTCTCGCCAGCTCCCCCCCGGCATGTCTAAAAAAACCCCCATAGATCTATACATTCAGCCACCGAAATGGAAATCATAAGAAAAGTGGAGGCTAATGAAAGAAAATGTCATCCCTGGATTCATATTGAAGGAAGCTTTCAAATGGTCTCCAGGAAGTTGGAAATGTCTTTCTTTATACTTGCAAGGCTTACCTGACTTGGTTGATTGAAACACACTGGTTGACCTGGTTGATCCATTTCAGATGGGCATATTGTTACTTTGGAATAAAAACTTTGCTGAGACACACCGAGCTGTTCTCCTTTTTTTGTGGAGCAGGGACACTTCCCTATTCTTTCCATGTTATTTTTGCCTCTATGTTAGCAGCTGTAAACCGCCACACTTTGATATGGTCTAATTGGCAAATCTTAATTGGCATGAAATTAGGTTATATACACTTATGGCTGAAAGGCCATATGGAGAATGACACTGGCTGCGAAGACGTGCAAAAGTAGGTCAGAGGTAACCTCAGCAGGGCCAGGCCATAGGTTTGCTGTGGATTAGCTGGGAAAGCCTGTCTCAATGGCTCTAAGCTAATCCTTTCAATTGCCCAACCTCAGAAAGCAACAGCCAAGCCCAGGTGCAGCAGGCAAGCATGTCTGCTGTATGCATTTCCTACCAAAACCTTTCCCAGTTATATTACCCAACCAAGACATTGAGACAATCAGCCCATTCCAGTCTCTTTTTGTTTACTCTGCCAGAAAGCAGTTTACTCACCCCCCTTCAGGGAGGGAAACAGAGTATAAACCCCCCAGTTGTGAGCAGCTACTTTGCCATACATCAGATAATGAACATCTCTCTGTTGCTTTGAATCCCAAATTGTACTGCCCTTAGATGCAGGCCTAACCACATCACTGTTTCTTCACTGCTCTTCAGGATTAGTAATTATTGCCCATTCTGCACCCTGAATCTCGCTATCCAATATCTTCCTCCCTTTTCGTCAGTTAGCTTTGTGTGACTGTGTGACTGCATGAATCTCTTGTGTGCATGTGATTACATTTCTCCCAATAAAAGCACATCTAGTTTATTTTGAAATCTCTGGCTGGTTCTTTCCTTTGAGGATCCCATAAATATTGGTGGAAGATCTTGGTAGGTTATCCCCCTCTCATAGACCTCTTTATTGAGCTAATTAATTCCCTATTGTCACTAATGTCCCTATTGCAGGTGGGCCCCCAAGTCACCCACATTTTGGAGTAACATCTAATACTAAATTTTCTGTTACAGAAGTAATGTCCAAGACTCACTTCTTTGTTAACTGAGCTATACCTGTATGTAAAAATTACTCAGTTTGAAAGTAAGAAACGGTTTTATTAATTCAAATAGAGAACACTGATGCAACTCAGCTTGGTTTTCTGAATTACATCTACTGTTTTATGTCCTATTTCATATTTTTGTTAAAGAAAAAGAGGAAGACAAAAAGGAAAATACTATGGGTTTGTAGCTAAACTGTGGACAAAATTAATTCATGAAATTAAAAAGAAATCCTAGCTTACTTAGGTCAGGTTAAATTACTTTCTGAATTTGTATGCCCTCAAATACACCTGGCAAGAGATACGACTGTGCAGACAGAGGGCAGCACTGTACAGGCAGTATATTAAGTACTGATGTTTGGACATGGGAAGAGAGGGGAAGTAGCTGTAGCTAAAGGAGTCATATGAGTTATTTTGGCCAAAATAACACAATGTGAAGCCTTAAATCTAAAGAATTTTACTTTGAATGGCAGATGCACTGAACTGAAGGCAAAAACGGTTGAAGAAAGATTCACAGTGTCTGTCACTGATAGTGTTATATCTTGTTGAGTGATTCCAGTTCCTTACTTAGCATTGTCTTTAGGAAGTCAGCCCAAAGGAGGTTTAACAAAATTATCATCACCACAAACAGATACTGTGTCCCAGCCATTCTCCAGCAACATACAATGATGAGACAAAAAACGCCATCTTTCCCAAGTATTTTCCACAGGACTAGTTTGCTGTCAGTAGCTCAATGCTCAAGCGAATGAATATTAATATATCTAGATTATATCAAACTCTTCAGGGACTGTCTCTTGTGGTACAATACAGGCTTCTTGTCTTTGCCTGACCTGCACCAAAACTTAAAAGCTTCTGTCAATACCTTCCTTGTCAAACATGCTCTATTCATAAACAAGACTGCACTTTTACTAAAGTCTTTATCACAGTAGCCTGTTGTCTTGCAGCAACTGGATTAAGTAAATGGAAACATCCCAGTATGGAAACAATCGCTTTCACACTTTCTCTACGATAATACTATGGTGCCACTTTGGCGATACATATTTTCACAATCAGTCTTCTGCAGTGCCTCACTAACCCCGTCTTCCTACTCATGTCAGCACTACATAGCATATGCACATTATTTGTTCTCCCCCCCCTTTTTTTTCTGCAGTTGTGTCATTTTGATTCCCTCGTACATATTTCCTTTTTAATTTCTTTGCCGTAATTGCAGCATGTTGGTGAGCACCATGGCAGCACAATTGAGCAATTATGAAAAAAAAACAAATAAATATATATAGGAGAACGGAGTGAAAACAAGGTTGTTCCTGTTCGTTTATTTATTTATTTATTTTGCCATAATTGGTACCCGTTTCTTTTTTTAAAAAAATTGTTTTGCCATAATTGTGTAATTACAGCATGCTGGTGACCACCACAGCAGTGCAATTGTGCGATTATAGCAAGGCAAATAATAATAATAAAAATAGAAATATGTACCAGGGAATGGAATAAAAGCAATGTTGTTCCTTTGCACCATGATGTCTTCTTTGTCCAGACACTGGAAGTAGAGTGAATTCACGCTGCTTAAGTATGTGGGGGGGAACGACACCCACTCATACCACATGACTGCCAAAATATGAGAACTGCAGCAGAACGGAATGATCACATCAAGAAGCATTAGCTGAACAGCAGTGATATTGGAGCTTTTAGCATCTTTTTCCCTCAATTAAAAGATGTAATCCAATAATGATGGAAATGCAACACAACAACAGGAGAGACATGACTTTGTATGATAAAGAAAGACTGAACTTTTCTAGATTGAACATTGCACTAAACCAATAGTTCAACAAACCTATGGTGTAATGAAGTTCCAAGCCTAATTTTGTAATTGCCAGTTACCTTCTTGTTATGCAACCAGTTCTGTTATCCCATATACTTGATTGTTATTATCTTTTGCTGATAGAAGTAACTTCATTCCCAAAGCACACATAAGATGATGGGTTGTACATCATCTCAGTCACATCTTTCACATCTTAACTGCATTTACTACAGTTTACAAAACCTTCCTTTGTTTTCCCCACACTGAACTACATACTGAGCTCAAGCTAATTTTAATTAGTAAATCAAAAAAGCAAACTAGCAGCAGGTACCTAGGCAATAAGATGCTACACTAACCATTAAAGAAAAATTGTATTTTCTTTCTACTATTCATTTCATTGAACAAACACACTTTTGTTTTTATCCTAGCTGTGAGGAAAGGAATTCTCCCAGAATTCTTTAATTTTGTCTATTACTCTACGAGTTAGTCTAGGGACAGCCCAATACATATTGCTGCCTGAGGCAAAGGATAAGGCAGCACTCTTCCACAGTCCAAATACAGAAGTTGACTGGACTGGCAGCTGCATTTTACTTCGAGTGTGACAATGAACCTGTGTTATATATGAGGCAGCAGGCTACTTTGAGAGGCTCAGAACAACTTGTGCGACAATATAAAATCTGTCCCTACCCACCAATAGATGCAAAGAGCTCTGTATTGCAGAAATAAGTAGCTAGTGAGTTGTTACTAACTACTATTACTGTGCTGCCGGAGGCAATTGTCTCAAATTTAAGCCAGACAGAGAAGAATTTCTCCATTCCTGCTGCTAATTACTTCCTTGGGCAATTTGTCGCCTGTCTCTTCAGGTCCACTGTTTTACAAGCTTCATTCCGTACTGGATTGGCATTGATTTTCAAAACACATCACCAGACACTTTGAAACTATTTAGATAAGGGAGCAACCCTTTATGGCCCAAAAAGGGAGGCTGTGACCAGCGTCTGTAAGGCCACTAAAGAAGGGGCTTCATCTGGAGGGAGTTCCAGTGCTTGGGAGCAGCCACTGAAAAGGCCCTCTTCTTAGCCTCGCCACTTGGCATAGTTCTGGGGCCAATCAGTAGGCAGGCAAATTCATTTGATAGATGAAGGGAATGCTGTGGATGTAGCATATCTCGATTTCAGTAAGGCCTTTGACAAAGTTCCCCATGACATTCTTGCAAAGAAGCTAGTAAAATGCGGGCTGGACAGGGCTACTGTCAGGTGGATCTGTAACTGGTTGACTGACCATTCCCATAGGGTGCTCACCAATGGCTGCTTTTCATCCTGGAGAGGAGTGACTAGCGGGGTGCCACAGGGTTCTGTCCTGGGCCCAGTGCTGTTCAATATTTTCATCAATGACTTGGATGAAGGAATAGAGGGCAGGCTCATCAAATTTGCAGATGACACCAAATTGGGAGGGGTTGCTAATACGCCAGAGGACAGGATCAAAATTCAAAATGACCTGGATAGATTGGAGAGCTGGGCCAAGGCTAACAAAATGAAATTCAACAGAGAGAAGTGTGAGGTCCTACACTTAGGTAGAAAAAATGGAATGCAGAAATATAGGATGGGGGACACGTGGCTGGATGGCAGTACGTGTGAAAGGGATCTAGGAGTCCTAATAGACCACAAGTTGAACATGAGTCAGCAGTGTGATGCGGCAGCCAAGAAAGCCAATGCAATTCTCGGCTGCATCAATAGGAGTATGGTGTCTAGATCGAGGGAGGTACTGGTACCACTCTACTCTGCTTTGGTTAGACCTCATCTTGAATACTGTGTCCAGTTCTGGGCACCCCAATTCAAGAAGGACATGGTCAAGCTGGAGCAGGTCCAGAGGAGGGCGACCAAAATGGTGAAGGACGTGGAAGCCATGCCCTATGAGGATAGACTTAGAGAGCTGGGTATGTTCAGTCTGCAGAAGAGAAGGTTAAGAGGGGACATGATAACCATATTTAAATATTTGAAGGGATGCCATGTAGAGGAGGGAGAGGGCTTGTTTTCTGCCGCTCCAGAGACCAGGACAAGGAGCAATGGATTCAAGCTGCAGGAAAGGAGATTCCACCTGAACCTCAGGAAGAACTTCCTGACAGTCAGGGCTGTCCGGCAGTGGAATATGCTGCCTCGGAGTGTGGTGGAGTCTCCTTCTTTGGAAGTTTTTAAGCAGAGGCTGGATGGCCATCTGTCGGGAGTGCTTTGAGGGTGTTCCTGCATGGCAGGGGGTTGGACTGGATGGCCCGTGTGGTCTCTTCCAACTCTACATTTCTATGATTCTATGATTCTATGATTCTATGATTTGGACGAAGACAGTCCTTCAGATAGCCTGGTCCCAAACCAAAGGTCATCACTAACCTGGAAACAAACCGGAAGCCAGAATAACTGCTTAAGCAAGGCAGGGCTGAAAATCATGCAGCCCTCCTGATGTTATTGGACTACGAGCCCCATCAGTCCAGAAAACGGTCAATAATTTTGAAGTTATAGTCCAATAATGGCTTGAGGACCACACACTTCTTATTCTTGGTCTAAGGCATGCTAAATCTTAGTGTTAGTTCCCATTGTTAGAAAAGACCTGATTAACCATTTGTGAAATGGTGAATCAACTCTAATAAAAATCCTATCATTCACTGAGTCTACTGTAGTTGGGATTAGCAGTAGAATTCAGGCTGAAGAATAGTTACCATCAGGATGTTTTTCCTCTGTTCTTTCTCCTTTAATCCTTTCTTCTCTTTTAAACTCAGACAGTGGATTCTGTTTTTAATAATTAACCCAACTATTTATGTGTGAGAGGGGACAGGATGATTATTTCCAATTTGGGATGAGACACTTTCTGTTTGAATTTAGTCCTTGGAACAAAAAAAGGGTGTGTGCCTGTAGACTTGTGGACCACCTGTCACGGTTGCATGAGGACAATTCCAATAAGGACTCATCAGTCTTCACCTTCTTGTTGCCTGTATCCTAACCGCCACTGACGACTCAACAGGCTGGTGGAGGAGTCTTCCCTTTTTGTCTTGCTAGGTATGTAAGAACAGTGGTTTGGTAGAAAGGGAGCATTAAGGAGAGCATCTATGGAAGTTTTTTTAAAGGAATTAAGTCATTTGCCAGAGTCCCAGAGTAAATGGCACGCTGTCCTTGCTCTGGGAAGTAACTGAGATGATCACGAGGCTTTCAGGTTTGAATGTTGTTTGCACCAGATTAATATGAAATCAAACCATAAAGAATAGTTTTCAGTTGGCAAGGGGGTCAGGCAAGACTGCATTTTATCACCCTAACTGCTTAACTTGTATGTTGAACATATCATACGTTAAGCCAGATTACTTGGAGGAAGGAGGCATAAAAATTGGAAGAAGGAAAGTCAAAAATTTAAGATACACAGATAATAACACCATACTGCTGGCAGAAAATAGCAAAGATTTGGAATGATTGCTGAAGAAAGTCCAGAAAGACAGTGCAAAGGCAAGTTGACAGTTGAACGTTATGAAAACAAAAATAATGACCACAGATGATTTACATAACTTTGAAGGAGATGATGAAGACACTGAAACAATTCAAGATTATCCATTCCTTGGCTCAGTCATTAATCAGAATGGAGACTGCAGTCAAGAAATTAGAAGAAGATTAAGCCTTAGAAGCGCAGCTATGAAGGAACTAGACAAGACCCTGAAGTGTCAAGAAGTATCACTGAATGCTAAAGTTAGGATTTTCCCTGCCATTGTATTTGCAGTTTCTATGTATGGTTGTGAAAGCTGGACAAGGAAGAAAGCTGATAGGAATAAATCACCTTGTTTGGAAGGTGGTGCTGGGGAAAATTTCTATGGCTACCCCACACTACTAAAAAAGACAAATCCTAGAGCAAATCAAGCCTGAACTCTCCTTAGGAGCCAACATGACTGAACTGAGACTGCCATACTTTGACCATATCTTGAGAAGAGATGATTCACCAGAAAGGACAATAAAGCTTGGTAAGGTAGAGGCAGTAGGAAAAGAAGGAAGACCACATTACAGATGGATGGACCCAATCAAGGAAGCCATGGCCTTGAATCCACAAGACCTGAGCAAGGATGTTGGTGAGAGGGTGACTTAGAGGTCTGATACTCATAGGGCTGCCATAAGTCAAAGTTGACTTAGCAGCAGTTAATAACAAAGTCTTGCCTTAAACTTAATAGCGAGATTTTTTTTTTTACGAGTGGGTTGATTGATTGACTGATTGCTTGGGATGTCTGTATTTTATGGTAGAGCTTTTAATTAACCAGAGTATTAACCTTTTTAAGTATAAAGCAGGCTGTAATGTATTTTCTATCTACATTTATCCTGAATGCATCGCTATGGAGTCTCCTACAAACTACAGGAGAATATAGCCTGACACTTTGAAATTTACCGCTACATACTTGGCAGAGTTTCTTAGAATCTTTTTTTTAATATCACAATTTTCTGCTCATACCTCCAGAGAAAATTTCCCTACCCCTTTGCAGGATTCCCAGAAGAAGATCAAGAGATAAAATCACATTATTTTGTAGACTGGAAATAAAGATTACAGAGGGCAGGGGACATTCCAGAATCCCAAATACCATGAGCGGGCATTTGACGGTTTTTGTTCTAGCTAGAATACTGTAGGAGATTTACAGATGTGTTAGCACTGTAGTTACGGTGTTGCACAATAAAGTCCATCACAGTTCCCTCGATCCCCACTTACTAGGCAGCAGTCTCTCCAAAAGAAAGGGATCTGTTCCCCTGTTGATTGGGAAACAGTGACACCCCCCCCGCCCGTGATTCTGTGAGAGACAGAAGCAAGAATAGCTGCCACAATTCCTACTTAGACTGGAGATCACTTGCACAAGGGGGGTGGGACTGTCAGGCAGCTACTTCCTGACTGACAGGGGACAGATAACCCATCTATCACGGCAGCTGCTTCCCAGTAAGTGGCGATTGGAGGATTTTCACAGTCCCTAAACATAGCCGCTAAACTAGGGATCATGAATATGTAAAAGTCACAAGTGCATAACTCTAGGTCATGCATTCATAATTGTCATAGAGGATTCGGCCATTAACCACTAACTCTGCTGTTATGTTTGGACATTATAGTTTATAATTCTTCTTTTTGACATGTCAATGACTCAGTCTTCTAAATAAAGAAAACTCAGATTGTGTCGAGGGACTACACAAATTCAAAAACATTTGCTTATTTGTACCTTTTAACAGCCGTGAAAGAAAGCATTCAAACAGATAACAACTTATCCCTCATGGTTGAAAGGTTGTATTTGCTCAAATTTCCCTTTTGGAGGAAATAATGAAAGCCAAGGACCCTTAAACGTATCACCCTGAATAAAGTGCCCAAGTTCTTTCCCAAAACATGAAATAAAAAGAAGAAAAAAAAGAAATGCAATGTGTGATTGGCATTGCCCATCTGGGATTAGGGGACACATGTCCAGCACAGCCTTTGGTAATGATTAAGCCCTGGACTTTAAACCTGACCAAGTCAATGTATTAGTTTTTCAGTTTCTCTCCCACTTTTTTCATGTGATACACGTGAACAGTTCTCTGGTCTCACCAGATCAGCTGGGAAATAGCCCCTCTCACATGGATGCACCCATTTTGTCCTGTGGCCTGCTGTTCACTAGTGTTTCTGCACAGACAGCTCTGAAAAATTACTTTGTTGACTATCAGCAGTGAGGGGTTCTGAGAGCTGTAGTTCAGGAAATAACTCTTCTGAGCTTTGGACTCTGAGATATGTTCTCCCTGCTTCCTCCCGTGAATTTGGGTGTGAGAGAGAGGCTCCTAGTCCTAAGCCACCATTGCTCCCGCAGAGGTTTGGTTTGTGGTTATGGTACCCAGAAAGACGCTGAGTCGATTAGTAATATACACTTATCTTGGTGATACACAGAGGTCAAGAGGGATCATACCAGGGCACAGGGAGAAGAGGGGAAAAAGGATCAATGGCAACCACCAGCATATGTTGAATTTAACCTTATGCGGTTAGTGTTCCTGCTTTGGAAACAGTAATTGCACCAAAACAGCCTTTTGGGTTCCCCCTCCCCGCCTCTCCCAAGTGCTCCCTAGAAGAGGGAAAACAGCACATTAAGTGGAGGTACGAAGCACTCTAAAAAAAACATAATAGTCACCTCTTTCCTTTAGAAATTAACATGACCCTAGATCTTTGTCATGACTAGTGTGGGGCAAGCAAGAAACTACAGCATCTCTCACTTGTTGTGAAGAAGTAAACAAGTAAACAGCATAGAACCAATGACCATTACAAGAGCAGCAGGTTAATTTATGTTGTGTAGAGCAGTCTATGTGGCTCGTACAGCTCTGTACTCTCGATGCCTTACCACTGCTCCACCAACACCCTTCCCATCAGCATCTGCTGCCTGAAATAGCTGTCCCAGTGTATTTAAAAGGTAGGGCCAGCTCTGACTGTGCTATATCTTATATAGCCTTTCTCTGGTTGCCCTGACTGTGAGCTCTTTGAGAACACACAGATATATTACCATGCAATTGAAGCCATCTGACTGAAAAACTGAGCAAGTTATAAATCTAAATTCTCTTCTTTGTCATGGGGGCCATTTGTTCCAAGGAAGGTTTGTATCCCGATCCATTCCTCAATGCCATCACCCTTTGTCTTCATCTTCAGAACCTCCAGAGGCCTAGTCAATCCTCAAAATGCTGGTGTTAAGCAGCCAGGACGAGCTGCAAGTGCTGAAGAAAGAGTTGAGATGCTGCTTCCCAGAGTCTCTGAAGGTGAGATAGAACCCTCCTCTGCTCTATTCCAGAAGAGATTTAAAACCTCTGTAGATAAATTTGTGGTCATGGCAGTCACTATACCTCTGCCACCTGGACAAGGCATCCAGTCCAAAGGTTTCTGTGAACATCACAAAGAAACCAGTCTGCAACAGTCTTCTGTTATTTGGTTGACTGACCAAACCCAAAGGATGTTCACCAATAGCTTCTCTTCATCCTCAAGAAAAGTGACTGGTGGGGTGCCACAGGCTGTCCTGGGCCCAATGCTTACAACATCTTCATCAATGATGATGGGTGAAGGAATAGAGAGCATGCTGATCAAATCTGCAGATGACACCAAATTGGGAGGGGTTGCTTGCACCCCAGAGGACAGAATCAAAATTCAAAATGACCTTAACAGACTGGAGAGCTTGGCCAAAGCTAACAAAATGAATGTCAACAGAGAGAAATGTAAGGTCCTTCACCTAGGCAGACAAAATGAAATGCACAAATATAGGATGGGAGACACCTGGCTGGACAACAGTATGTGTGAAAGGGATCTAGGAGTCTTAGGGCCTTTCTGCACTACACTGTTATAGTGCCGTTATTCCACTTCCAACATCCTTTGGAATTCTGGGGTTTGTAGTTTATTGAGGCCAAAGAACTCTCTAGCTCAGAGTTCTAAATGCCCCTCCCTAAACTGCAAAGCCCAGGATTCCATAGGATGTTGAAAGTAGAATAATAGCACTATAACAGTGTAGTGTGGAAAGTCCCTTAGTAGACCACAAGCTGAACATGAGTCAGCAGTGTGATGTGGCAGCCAAGAAAGCCAATGAGATTCTTGGTTGCATCAATAGAAGTATGGTGTCTAGATAAAGGAACGTAATAGTACCACTCTATTCTGCTTTGGTCAGATCTCATCTGGAATACTGTGTCCAGTTCTGGGCACCTCATTCAAGAAAGATATTGACAAGCTGGAATGTGTCCAGGGGAGGGCAATCAAAATGGTGGAGGGTCTGAAAGCCATGCCCTATGAAGAATGGCTTAGGGAGCTGGGTATGTTTAGTCTGCAGAAGAGAAGGTTAAGAGGGGACATGATAGCCATGTTTAAATATTTGAAGGGATGTTGTATCAAAGAGAGAATGGGCTTGTTTTCCACTGCTCCAGAGGCTAGGGCAAGGAGCAAGGGATTCAAATTACAGGAAAAGAGATTTCACCTAAACCTCAGGAAGAATTTCCTGATGATCAGAGCTCTTTGGCAGTGGAATATGTTGTCTCAGAGTGTGGTGGAGTCTCTTTCTTTGGAGGTTTTTAAACAGAGGTTGGATGGCCATCTGTTGGGAGTGCTTTGATGTGTGTTCCTGCATGGCAGAGGGTTGGAATGGATGGCCCCTGTGGTCTCTTCCAACTCCGATTCTCGTATCATTTCCTAGATCACAGCCACAGAAACCACAAAATGGATTCAGGACCCATCTCAGCATGACCAGCCCCAGGCAATCAGTAGTCCACTTGCCCATTACATAAAAATCTATGAGGGACAATTGGTTGCTTCTTAGCTCATAGACTTAGAAATGTTAAGCAGTCAAAGCACTTCTTATTTTTGGCAGTGATGCTTTCCAGAAATGCAACATGCCTGTCCAAACACACCAAGGCCCTCTTGGCTCAATCACGCCAGCACTGACAAGGCTATCTTAAAAATTAAACAAAAATGACTTGTAAGGAAGAAAAGAAGCACATACCAGCATTCTCTTAATAATGCTGTCGTTGAGATTAGAATGAAAGAAAAATTATATTGGATCACAACCCTCAGCAACCTCCAGAGATCATGCCTACTACCTGTCTAGGAATCTGGGAAGTTCTGGGTGTTGTATTTCAAAAAAGTAACTTTTCCAGAGCTCTGGTCAGGATAAACACATATTTCTCCTGTTCCACCAGGTCTATGCAGCTGTGCTGAACATCTGCCAGGGAAATGCTTTTCATCAAGAGGTTCTGGTGGATTCCTGGCCCAGCTTCCAAGTTGTTATTGTACGGCCCCAAAGAGAGGTATTCGTGGGAATGGATGGTACTGGGCATCTAAGAGAGGGTACCTCTTAGTTTTTTCCTTTGAAGAGGTAGGAGGAAACAAAGGACTTGCTGCATGAGTGGTGAGGCTGAAGAGGTATATTATGCAGTTCTAGGTAGTAGACTCATGGAGGGGAGGCTAAGGCACTCCCAAATGCAACTGAGCATGCAGAGATATGCATATCGATAACTCCATGCTTGCCCTCTGCCCCACGTCATCCAGTCTGAGAAAAAGTGAGGGCCTATTCAGATGGCAAGCTGTTAGTCTGAGCCCCAGCACAGAGCCAACAGCATGATATCTTGCAGTGCAGCAGTGGGAAAATTGTAGGCCTGAAAGATCTACTTTTTATTTGAACCCAAGATACATCAAATGGTGTCCACAGTGCCTGAAGGATGTTGAGAGTTGCCATGCAAAAAAAAAAAAAGCTCTTCCCAGGCTCTGGTCTAGTTAATGAGAAACACAAATTTCTGGCACCACTCTGGCACCAGTTGTGCTATCCTAGTAGATTTCCTCTGAACTTCTCTGAATGAGCCAGTTAGTTGTTTGACCACTAGACCACCAGCCTGGAGAGCAGGGTTCAATTCCCCACTTGGCCATGGAAACCCACTGGGTGACCTTGGGTGTACCACGCACTCTCAGCCCCAGAAAATCCTGAGTTAGGGTCACTTTAGAGTTGCCATAAGTAAAAAAAAAAAAAAACCTTGAAGGCCCACAACTAGATAGGGCTAGTGCAAAAGATCTAATAAAATAAATATTATTTTACCCTTCCTTCTGTGCACCTTTGTGCTGACATAGTAATGTGTATGGGCTGTCCCTTGGTGCTAGGGCAATTTTAGTTCTACTCTTTTAAATGGAGTGTGTGAAGACAAGAAGAAAAGGATATGCAAATCATGTACAAAGATTCATAAGATGGTGGTGTTACAGATGAGAGGGGAGACAATCTTGTGGGCACATGGGATGTTTCGTTGCCATGAGTATAATGAACCCCGCTTAACATGTGCCTATGTCATAGAGCCAAGAATCTTCCACAGAGCACCTAAAAGTGAATTGGATTGTCCGTGGCACATTTTCTCAGCAAAAAAACAAAACAGGAAAATGCTCCAGATGTGTTCGGCTCTTCCCAAAAGCAATGTATGATACAATTGTCTTTTATTGATTTTAAAGCACTTGTATTCCCTTCTTTATCTGCAAAGATTGGTGTGTGCAAAGGCATGTATATTCTTCCTTTTATACTCTTATCTAGATAACACCATCAGAAGACAACTACTTCACTCAATCCTGTGCAGTTTTCTGTAGGCTCCAGGGTGCCTATGAAGAACTGGTTAAAGATACTGATGCCATTGACTGGAAAAAGGAATTTTTACTACAAAGTAAGATGCTTTGACTTCAGCACCCAAAGCCATGTACATGTGCCAATGACACTAATCTGGTATCTTCAAAGTTCATGGAATATACTGTGCAGAGGTACAACCTTTAAGCAGACACTTCTCTAAGAATTTCAGGCTCTGAATACACACATTACATTATCAACTACCTGGACTAATGGAAGAAATTGCAGTTTCATGGTATGTGTGTATGTATCTTTAAGTCACTTGTCGATTTATGGCAACCCCATAAATTTCATAGGGTTTTCTTAGGCAAGGAATACTCAGAGGTGGTTTTGCCAGTACCCTCCTCTGAAATGGAGCCTACAGCACCTGGTATTCATTGGCAGCCTCCCACCCAAGTACTAACCAGGGCTGATCCTGCTTAGCTTCCAAGCTCAGATTGGATTCGGTGCTTTATATCCAGTTGTTTGGGGTGTAGATTAAATTCCACAGTTGCTAGTTAGACCACTGAGCTGTTCACTGTATTCCCTTTCCCATAACCACAATCCTAATTCAACGTTAGAAGAACATACTTTCTTTTTTAATGATACACTGCTGTGGTTTAGCCTTCTAGCTCCCCATCCTTTCCGACCCTCCCCACCACCACTAACACCCCCTTCCATTTTCACTTCCTTAGCCTTGCAAGTTGGTGTGTATCGGACGTCTCGGAATCTCGCTTCTGCCAGGTGTTCTTCTGCAAAGCTGCTGTCGCAGACCCAGGTTTTTGTTCTGCAGGATCCCCCGCATTTGCCAGAGGCCAAAGCCAAGTATGCTACATTCTATGGGGGCTACATTCAGGGGCCTCAGTGGCATACAAGCCAGAGCACAAAACAGTTGCCAATGGACTAGAAACTTAGAAGAGCAACAGAGACCTCCCCTTTGCAGCCTATGGTGATTGAGGATCTGTAGCTGGGGGAGAAAATCTAAAAGAAAAACCCTAATGGTAGCTTTATAAAATGGCCGTTTTCAGGGAGAAAGTATTAGCAACCCCTCCTTCTCTAAAAGATGCTTGGGAGTGCATAGTTCTTAACTGCACAAATCTATCAAATTACCACACTGGGAGGTCTGTAGTGATTTTTCCAATAAGCATAACCCCCAGGATTGAAGTGCCCTTCCACTGCACTTTTCAAGCAGGTAAGAAATAGGAGCCTGTTAAGAGTAGCAGGAAAACTTCCACTGTCTCCCTTCTTAGTGTCTCTGCATGTCAGAATACTGGGGAGAGGAGATGCAACTACCAACTAACTAGTAAGCCAACATTTGCAGAATCACCCTAAATTTTCTTGGCAAGGCTTAAGAAAGGTAAAAAATGTAGTTATGTCAAGCATACTTGATAGATGGATCCTCTGCACAACAGGGAGCAGAACTAAGAACACCAATTCTGGATAAGCAGTATAGATGAACATTAAAAGGAAGACTTTCCTTTCCAAGGGATCAACACAGCTAAAACATTTAGTTTACAGGCTGGGATTGATCCCCAGTGCTATAGACTATACCACTGCATACACTATATTAATAATGTTTGCACTATGTATCTACTTCCTGTGAAATTTTTACTGTTGTTATGCCTTCAAATAATGAATCTGCCTAGATGTACTTGACCAGTTCACTCATGAGTCACAGAACATACACTTCTAGTGACATCTGTAGTATGACGGAATAGGCCCGCTCTTTTTGGTGCTGCTCTTTCAAGAAGCAGATGTACTGAACCAATAGCCCAAATTGATACTGAGGCACGGTAATGAAACAGAATTCAAAAATCTTTCTTATTTCCACTTTGGATACATGTGCTCTGTGAGAACCCTTTGTTCCAATAGCGGCCTGCTATTATCCATGTAAGTTGTGAAGGCTTGTCTAGACCATATGCTGGAAAGAGTTAGGCAATATCTTTTTGTTCTTTTAAACTCAAAATTGGTGCAAAGAGGCCCATGAGCCTATCTCAATCTGCAAGTCTGTCACTTAGAACTGAAGTTGGATGTTGAGGCACCACCTAGAGTGGTGTGGCTGGCTTCTGCATCTTCAGTGACTTCACAGTCACTGTTAGTTCACAGTAGTCCGTTGGTTTTAACCTTCCATTCTTTCTTCAGCTCAGGTTCAGAAATGAAACTTTCGTCCCTCAAAACCACTCATGCTGCCCTGCTGAATGAGACTTGGAGTGTAGGGGGAACTGAGCAGAGCCTGCAATACCTGACTCAGCTAATTCAACACTTCCCTAGTAGCTGTCTTCTGGATGCCGGAGGATGCCCTGTCTCCTGGGTACTGCTGGATCAGTTTGGGTTTTTGACTCATGCTTACACCATGCCAGGTCATCGGGGCAAAGGCTATATTCAGGTGGTGATAGCAGCACTGGCAAAGAAGTTACACAGCATGGGTTATCCAGTATGCGGAGACGTTCTGGAAAATAACACAGCTATGCGGAGGGCCCTGAAATGCATGGAAGCCCATTTCACTGATTGCTTTCTGTTTTATGACCTGTATACCCCTCAGACCTCTGTAGCCTCAGGTTCTCCAAATGTTCAACCAGTTGAAACAAAGCCAACTCTACTCTAACTTCTCCAGGTACTAAATCCCAAGCTTTCTCTCTGTCCCACCACCTTCACAGATGCATGTGGTGGAAACACAGGAGAGGGCCTTCTCAGTGGCTTTTCCAGGCTTCAGAACTCCCTTCTCAGAAAAGTCAGACCGGCACCCTCCCTACTCTCTTTCTGTTGTCAGGCTAAAGCATTTTTATTCCAAAAGGATTCAATGTGTGATTATGGCCTGTCAGATAAAAGGTGCTGGCTATTGTTAATTATGCAGAATTTTTGAATGTTTAAGTCTTAATTATGTGTTTTAACTTTGTTTTAATTCTTATTTGATGGTTTAGTTTTAACTTTGGTATTCCACGATTTTTAACTTTTTTAAAAAAATTATTGTAGGCTGTATTGAGTCCTTACCAGGAAAAAAAAGCAAGGTATAAATAAAGATGATGATAATAGTAATAATTGTAGTAGCAATTATAATAGTAATAAATTAGCTTCAGGGTCAATCAGATGAGAGAAAGAAATCTATGAGGTACCTCTGGCAAGCCTGGAGTTTTTCTTGACCACCCAAATTAAATTCTTGAAGCATGTCTTGCTAGAGCATCCCTTTCCTTTCCTCACGCTTTCTCACATAGGCTTAATAAATTTCTCAAAAGTGCATGAACAGCATCTTAATGAAATGATGTTTGGAGAGTTCCAAATGTGGCAGATGCAAATGACTGTTAAGATATTGAGTGCACAGCATCTGACTTCGTCATACCATCAAATTCCAATTGAAATATGACACATGCCTATTGCTGGACACTGATTGCCTTGAAAACAAGTACATTGGGTGGTTAACTGCATCAGGTCTGGGGAGGGGGCTCATTTTCTGTGCATGGACCCTTTAAGGACCTCTTTCCAAATGGAAGGAAACCCTGAAGTGGCCAGATGTCTACTTCTCATTTAAAAATATATATATAAATAAAAATTAAATAGTGCTGCCCCCTGACCTATTTAAAGACTGAGCTGCTGTTCCTAGAAATCTCTAGTTGGAGAAAATCAGCCTAATACTTTTGTGTGGGGGAGATGGAGGTCAAAGGTTACAAAAATAGTCTGGGTGTTTGCATCTACATCTATACAGATTCCACTGTTCAACACAGCTCTTTCAGAAGGATGTCAAAAGCAGTGTTAGGAGCCCACTTCTCACTGTTCTTTCACTATTAAAGGGCAGTTCCAAGTAACAGCTCTAATTTTACCCCCAGCAGCCAATACAGTAGCTGCACTGTAGCAACGATAGAATGTTACCAGGGCCATCTGAGAGCACAGCCCTGCATTTGGCTGTTATAAGAATAAAGAACATAAGGAAGTCTCATTGGAATTGCAGGCAGTCCTCCCTCCCGCAAGTGCTTGGCAGGTGTCTGCCCCCACTCCTTTTTATGATTAGCTTCTCAGAAATGTGAACAGCGCACCTGTGATACAACCAGTGCAACCAGTGCAGAAAATAAATCGCTTTCAAAAGCATATATGCATTAAGTGTGCATGTTTGCTCATTTACACCCATTTGTTCAAACACTAGCATGATTTGCTCTACCAATTCCTCCCCACAGCCAGTCAAAAGCTGTTCTTCTCTGACCCCAAAAATAAGGCAGTTCCTCAAGGCCTGGAGGAAGTGTGGTTTGAGTGCTGGACTAGGACTCTGGGGAACCAGGACTGCAATCTCCACTCAACTAGGGAAACCTAACAGGTGATCTTGGACATGTTACACTCTCTCAGCCTAACAGGAAGGCAACGGCAAATCTCCTCTGTATAAGTCTTGCCAAGGAAGCTCTAAGACAGGGTCACCTTGAAGGCACCAACTGCAAGGGATCAGCCAATGATGGCCTACCAACCACATTGCTGGATTTTAATTCAAGTCAGCCCACAGCAGCCTGGTGAGAACTGAAAGGAACTGTATCCCAGTTCTGGATGGAGATTGCTCATCTCAGCCTGAGAAAAGAGCAAAATGTTACTGGGAATGGAACTGCTTTCTACAAAGATTGAAACAAGAAAAATATGTAAATACCCACCTGAAGGCTGTAAGCCTCAAAGAAAGAAACAGACAGTGCAAACAATTCCCTTCCATAAAGAATTCCTTCCTGGCAGAGCTTACTTTTTAAAAAGGAGCTGCTCTTGTTACACATTAATTTATTTCCCCATTATTCCTCCTCCTTCAATCCTGTTCACCACTGCTTGTTACATTAACTGTTACTTTCGAAGTGCTTATTTTAAAAACCCAACTGAAGTAGTAAGAAAAAGCCCTAAAATTTGGGGGGGGGGAATATCCATTCACCCCACTCCCCTGTCCCCAAGCAATGAACAAACATTACCAGTTCCATGAAAGAAGTAATGATAGTAGGAGTTATTTTGCTTAGCAGAAGGACCATTGTTACTCTTTACATGTTACAGGTAACACTGTTTCTTGTAATGAGTTAATTTTGTCGAGATGTTAGGATGATGGAACACAGCTGGAAGATTGTTTTTTTAAATCATGCCAGAAAAGGGAACAAAAAGAAGATGCTTCGGTAGAAAGTGAAGAGTTAGAGAGCAGAACCAGGACATCTCTGAGAACTTAGTTCTTTTCCATTACCTGGCTGGTTGGACCATAACACAAGTCTAAATCAAAACATTCACTGTCTACAAATTTATTAACATGAAAAATGCTAATAGAGCTTTTCTAAGGGCATACTGATTCAACCTGCCACATTCAGCACTGCCAGTGGTTTCATAATCATGCTTTCAAGTAGCAATTTCATCAAGAACATTAAACTCTTTTAGAGTATCTTGGGTCCAATGGACCATATTTGACACTTTTCAAATTACTCTGGCAGAGTATCAATTTCTGAAGATGATTGCTTACACAAAAATTCCATACAAAAACTAGATGTTCCCAAAGTGCTCCAGTACTTCAGCTACTGAGGACTGATCAGCATATTATAATGGCAAGAGAAAGGTCAATGAAAGATCACAGTTATCACTATGTGCCAATCATTTGTGTGCAGTTCCTCACAAGAGAACTGGGAGAAAATGGGTGTTTTCTCCACAGTGCCACAATCTTTCCTTCTTAAATATCTGAAGTAACTTCTGTGAGAAAGGCTGCCTAATCCTCCTGGCGCGGAGCTACACAAGAACTCTTTGCCATGAATCTGGCACTATAGAAAAACACACTTTTCCTGTGGTGGCCATCACAGGACAAATTCCCCTCAGCTGGATGGGCCAGGGGTTTTGAGGAACTCTCCCAATCTCCTTAGAGACTGAATATGTGCTTGATTTTCTCATATCAGCCCTGGTAGGGTTTAATTTGCAGCATAGCCAAGCAGGACTTGCAGCTTAAACTCTAGGCTTTTCAAGTCTGGATTTCAGTATGTTTGAAGGGATGAAAGCTAAAAAAATGACTTGCCAGCGGACAGGAGAAAAATACTGATCCTCCTTCCTTAAATTAATCTAGAAGACCTGAATAAAATGCACAGGACTAAATGAAACACCATCCCATCTGGAGTCTTTGTTTCTAGGAGAAGTACAGTAGTTTACCACCAGTCCATTGTAGCCCAGGGATAGGATGGTCCCAGGAAGATACAGTCCCATTAGAACACTGGGAAAGGAAGACAGCGCTCCCCCTGCTACAGAGCACTTTCCTGCCCACATACACAAAGAGCGTAAGCCAACATTTCCACACACCCCTCATCCAAGAGTGGCAGCTCTTTTTTTTTCTGTCAATCAATTGCCCCACCTCCCTCCACTGATCTAAAAGACGAAAATAATTCTTCCCCACAAGCATACCTCCCTTTACACCCATTTCATTAAGTCATGCTCATAGCCAAGTCCACTTCCCAAGATTAAATGATTATTTTTTTTTTAAAAAAAAGAACTGTATAGAAATCAACACATTGCCATCATTTCTGTGCATCTGGAGCAGCCACAAGGGGCCCGGGACTCAGTAAAATCTCTTCTCCTCCCACACGTACCGCTTCCCTGCAGGCACCTTCCGGAAAAACAGACTGTTCCCTCGGCTCATGTTGCCCTGAATAAGTGAAGAAAAGAAAGCAAGTGAGGTAGTTTAGGAGAAAGAGAAGCTGAGCCCAGAGGGGCCAACAGCTCCAGCACAGCAAAACCTTCTGGATACAAATCTGTAGCATTTTGGGACAGCTCTGGCAGTGCTGAAAACACTCAGTTCCAAACAGACCATTGCCTCCCCGGTCTGTGGCAACACCCCAGACTCATTTCCCACTCATTTAAATCCTATTGACAGCTTGACTGTGGAGAAACTGACATGACAGAGTCAGGGGAGGGGACTGTGCCACCCCAGAATTCTCATGGTGAGTTATTTGTATAAAAAGAGCCTTGCCATCAGTCACGTCACACAGATAAAGCATGCAGGAGGTTAACCTAAGCACTTTCACAGCAGCACCCAAACCAATAATGTATTGGTACAGCAAATCCAAGAAGCCTTGTACCATAACCATTTCTGCAGAGATGAATCAGCCCCACAACTGTCCACAAACAATTTCTATACCTGCCAGTTCACATCTCCTCCCCAAAAAAGGAGACTGCTATTCTGAGACTAAAGCTGTAACAGGGTAAGACACACCCGTAAACTGTCCAATACTGATCGGCCCTTTAATGGACTGGCTTAGCCCACTCCCTAAAACACTGGGGCCTGGGATGAGAGCTGGAATACATCCAGAAGAAGAAGAGGGCACTATAAAACATACATATAGAATCCAAACCACCCAAGTATGTCTGGCATTTATGCTAGACAGCCTGCCAAATCCACCTTTCTGAGTCCTCTTGAGAGATCACTTAGAATGAGTAAGAAAAAAGAACTCTGAATCATCAGTTGTTTCAGAACCCATGCCTAAGAAAAAACAACAGTCTTGTCTAAGGAAAGACAGGACAATTCCAACATACCTCCCTCTGCAGCTGGCTCCAGCAGTGCAACCAGGAGCTATAAGCTGGCGCATAAGGGGGGAGGCCACCAGCAAGCCTGAAAAATAGCAGAGAACAAGGCTGTACTAAAATGGTTCATCAGTCACACCCCAGTTGAATTGCATGCTTGAGCACCAAATTTCTAGACTCAAGCCTACTTAGAATGCAGTTGCCCAAATGCAACAACTAGAGCAACATCTCCTGTTCTAAAGGAAATTCAGACTGAACTATGCATAATGTATGTCATATTATATGTGTGGAGGGAATGAACAGACCAGTAAGATTGGAAGACAGTGAACGATGCAGAGAAAATGGAAGGAAACTCTTCTCTCCTTCTTATAATAATAGGATGTTGGTAGTAGGCAATGGAGAGAGTTATCACAGTGAAGCTGACTGCCCATGCCTTCAAGACTAGCAAACAGAAATAGGTCATCATACAACATTTAACTGATGTTATAGCTGAGTGGAGTCCCCATGTTTATGGGCAGGATCTCTATGAATATCAAAGGCTGGAGACAAGAAAGAAGGAACAGCTGCTTGTTTCATTGCCTCCTTGTGAACTGCATCTAAAAACAGAGTATCAGCCTAGGCAGACATCTGTGCTGAGCCAGCAGGGCTCACTCTTTAAGACAATTCACAATTTACAACAGTGATACTTGAACAGGTAGTATATAGACCAGTGCCAGTCCATGAGCTATCAGTTGCTAGTCTCTGACATTCCCAGGAAACAAAGAAATAACTGTAACCCAAAGTACAGATATCACACCAGTCCCTAACACAATGAGAAAAAACTGCTGATCCCTAGTATTAAATACCTAAAGAAAATTTTACATTTACATTTTTATCAGATGAGCTAGGGTGGCAACAGAGTGGCCATAAGAAAAAGAAAAAAAACTTGTATGACAGATAGGGATTATTTCTGAATTAAGAAACACAAGCGAGAATTTTCAGTAACCCGCCTTCTAATGGATGGAAAGGTGTGTATACCAGCATCTGAACCCCTTGTATAGTGGAAAGAATCACTGTTTCCTCTTTCTTTGTTATTAGATTTATAAAGTAAGCACTAATGTCCATTAGTTATCTAGTAAAATAAATCTGGATAAGAAAGAAGTGAGCACCAGGTAAAAATATATCCTGGTTTGTTCTGTGCAAGAACTGGCTATAGTTCCAAATCTTGCATGAGACCTACCGGAACTAATAGTATAAGATAAAGCATCCCAGCAATCTCCCTGTTGGGGTCCAGCATTCTCTCACAGCCCCCGGTGGCATTGGGCCTCCAAACTAATTCTAGCCACACTATCCCCAGCTGGAGACCAAATTCCTCACGGCTGGATAAATGGGGTTCCTAGACTGGGGTGCATGCCCTCCAGGGCGAGGTTCACAGAAGATGGGCTCCCAAGTTTTTTACAGTGCAGATTGTACAAGCAGATTAGCAACAGAGAAAAATTCACTCCCTCCGTCTGTTCCCAGTTTTCATATCTTCTCCCTTCCTCACACTTGCAAACAAGGTCACCAATGTAAACCAACTATTTCATGCAACTGGACAGCTGTGATGCCAACAAGAACTCTAAAGCCCATCTTCCTGGTGGCAGGTAGCCAACTCATTACATGTTTTTCTAATTTCTTCACTTTGGCAAGAGGAGGGCAGTTTATGGAATATACTTTGGAGTCTGCAATAATTTGTAAAGATTTACTGGATCTGCAGTTGCCAACAAGATTCAAATCCAGCAAACTTTTAACCTCATGCATTTTCATTTTTAGAAATTTTGAGCTGCTTTTCCACCCACAACTATTTTGGATATAGGCAGGGCACATTAAAGGAATGGCTCTTTGACCACTGAAATTTTAAATTAAAACCTTAAGAGTTATTTTAGGAGACTTTCCAATTACCACCTAGAGAAAATTGAAGCAGCTTTTTTTTCTAGCTCTGTGGGCAGCTCGACCAACATTCTCAAGAGCAGCTGCTGAAAACAAGGAGGATATAACTGGAAGATACACTGCGTTCTACAACTCTCGCTGTCTTAAGAAGGAAAAGGAATTGAAAAATAAAGACATATTTAGACTGAATTATATGTACATTTTAACCCATGAACTCAAAAAACCTGTTAGAGAAAAGAAACTTTGCACTTACCCACAGCTATGAATGGCCATCAGGTTTGAAACAAGTACAAAGGGGTAAGTCAGCATACTGGCGAAGAACTGCAAGTACAACAGAGCAAGCTGTATTAATGGAAAGAGTATTCAGTTTTCCAGAACTTCTTGGAACTAGAGCCAATCTTGCAGTCATCCTACTGCTGCACAGCACATATCTCCTTGCTGGAGAAAAGCTAAGATGGAACAGATCTATTCCAATGGAATTTCTGAGCTGGGATGGGAACTTGCATTGATTGTGGAAGAAAGCTAAGGAATAGGATGGCAGATCAAACTTCAGCCATAGTATGATGTCACCAGTGAACAGGTAAATGTTTTCTAATTTTGGGCAGTGGTCCAAAAGTCTCAAGACTACAAGGCATCTTGGTCAGGATGCTGTTAGCAGCTATCTTTACTTCTGTGAGGACTAACATCCACTTCTAGATCGTAAGTATGAAAATGAGTCATCAAGGCTACCAGTCATCTTCTCACAACACTCTTTCTTGCAACCCAAGGAAACAGAATACCACTATATACTCACTCCAGTGACAGCCTGAGAATAACTCTTCATCTCAGACATTGTGGAGACCTAGAAAGAAAAAAAACCAATTAAGAGAATCCTGTCCCTCCATAAGCAGCAGCCATTCTTAACCCCATTCTAATTCTAGTCTCACAGCAAATTCCAAATGAGTTGATTTTGTTTGTTAAGAAATTCCCAAAGAGGAAGTAGTAGACCCAATTATGGTAGCAACACACCACTGCAAAAACAACAAGGATGTTCTAGTTAATAGATACTTGGGAGGTCACTGCAGCAGGAGTAGAATAAGGCCCATCCACAAGGACAAACATACTAGGATCTGAGGCTGTACTGATTGCAACAGCCTATCTGAAAGTAGCATTCCATGGCCCACACTGTACATTATACACAGCAGTAGTACACTTACTCCATTCTCCAGTGCATAGGTATTGATGAGGTAGGCCAACATGTTACAGAGCCACAAGGACAGGATGTCCCCAAGCAGGCGAGGAATAAGGCCCCTGAAAAAGAACACTTGGCAAGTGACAAGGAAAGCAGATTGCTAGGAGGAAAAAAAAAAGAGGGGGGTTCCCCCACTTCCAGAACACGCTTCTTCCACTGCAAAGGTGAGGAACTTTGTCTGTATCTACAGGATGTGAGGCAGGATTATGGTCTATCATATGGCCAATAAGATATGGAAGGCAGGATTATGGTCTATCATGTGGCCAGTCAGACACCTCCCAAAAGTTCTTGGCATGACACAACTAGCCCCTCCTCAATGCTCACACCCACCAACAAACTGGCATTCATAAGCACAATATTCACTCTGTATGCACACTCTGCAAAGCCCAGCCGTCCACCATGGCATATATACATGGCAGCTATCCACCCAGCAAAGTACTCACGCAAAGAACCCCAAGATGCCTTCCTCCCGGTAAATGGTGACAAAGGAACTGAACACTCCACTGAAAGATACAGAAAGAAATCAAGTTACTGAACAAGTGATGCTTCATTTCCATTTCCAAAGTCAACACAGACATCAAGAAATGGGGTTACACAGACTATTTGCCTCTTGGACTATTTCTGATTTTGCCAGTTCTGTCAATATGTGGGTTAAACCCCAAATGAAGATAGTTCTCAAAAATCCACATACCTGTACTTGGTCTCTCTGCCAATGAACTGCACCATACACCTCAGTGTGATCACTAAAGGACAAAGAAAGGGTGAACAAATACCATCAACAACAGAGATCTTCCCTACTGTCCTCTCCCCACTCAGGCTAACACAGAAGCATACAGCTTCATGAGCCTAAATCATTCTTGTAATTAAAGCAATCCAGTCAAGACGGAACTGCTTCTGGTTAGTACAGACGATGCAGGAACCAGCACTCTACAGTGTAGCTCTTTCTTTAAAAAAACAATCAGGTCTGTATTTTGGGAGTTCGTTGACCTTAGGTAGCAAGGTGTTGACTGTGGCCATGATGGCCTTTGCCAATTGAGTCTTGTATGCCAACTACATCCATTCCTGGATACCACAGATCTAATCATGGTGGTAGACACCTTGGTCACCATATGTTGTGATTAGTGCAATGTGTTTTGTATAAGACTGCCTTTGAAGAATGCTCAGAAATTAACTTGGTTTAGAATGCTACAGCTAGTTTGTTAAGAAAGGTTGCATATAGGGAACACACAATTCTCTTACAGGAAGGATAGGAACTGGGAAATTCTCCAGATATTGTTGAACAGCAACTCCCAACATTCCACATCACAAGCTATGTTGACCAGGGCTGCTGAGAAATACAGTCCAACATCTGGAGGTCCACATGAATCCTAACCCTGCCTTGATGAAACAATTATACTAGCTTCCACTTAATTTCCCACTCAGTGATAACCCTTACAGCACTTCATGGTTTGGGAGTCAGATATATGAAGGTACTATGAAAGGTGTGGGTGAGTGAGTGGTTTACTTGAGTACTGAGATCACCATCAGAGGACCTAACATGTCCCATTGGCACCAGTAATATGTCCAGTTGAAAGTGAGAGTACTTTTTTTCCAGTGGTTGCACCCAGGTACTGGAAACCTCTCCAAAAAAAGGCTTATCTGAGCTTCTTCTTTAGCAGCCTTCCATAAGCTAGTCACAGCCTCCCTTATTAAGCAGGCTTTTGAGCCATAAAGAGCTGCTTCTCTGTCTAAGTAGTTTTAAGCTGTCTGATTAAGTTTTTAAAATAAATATCAAAACAATCACTGCCAACCATGAATGGGATTAGTCTCCCAAGCTCATACAGCAGTGGACCTGAAGGGACAAGAACAGAGCAAGGGAGGGGCAGGCAACAACTTTTCTCTCTTTTCTTTCCCTGGCAAGCAACTAGCAGCAGTGACAAGAACAATTCTCCTCCACCTAAGTGGTAATTTTATACTGGCAGCAGCCAAAAGGCTACAGTTAGATACATACCATGAAACGGGTGGGTGACTAGTGTAGCAGCAGAACGTGCAATCATCTCTTGAGTAGTCTAAGATTAAAAGCAATTGCAAAACCATCAGCAGAAAGGATCTCTAAGGAAACAGCAAGATTTACAGTATGGGTGGGCAAAACAGTCAGGACTGGCCTGCTCCACCTGCAGCAAAGAACTTTCAAGCAAACACTGCCAAACAATACCCCAGAAGCCTGGTGGGGGACAGTGACAATGTACTACTTACAGTTTTATAACCATTTGTGTATTTCCTGCTTATTAAAAAAAAATGTCTTTCCTGGCCTAAAACAGGTCTGGAAGGAAGCAAATGGTCAACTGTGCCCCCTGAAAACTTCTGGGAGTATGATATGCCTTTCTTTTTCTTTTTTGGATGCAATTTTTTGTTGTTGCTGTTTTGAGATTCAATTCGGTAAGAGCAAAAATGGCCACATGACCTTCCAAGGTTGCTCACCAGAATTAAAAGGGCAACTATGTTCCCTGTCTGACCAGGTTCCCACTTAAACATTCAAGGCCTGCAATCCTGCTGGCCAATGTAACTATATCAGCGTAATACCTGCATCACAGCAGTAGGGGTAAAATGGCCACTGGTCCACATGGAGGAAGAAATTGCTTTTCTGACAAGAGGGAAAGCTGCTCTGTCAGCTCCTGAGCTGCTCAGGATACTTTTTTCTGGTGACTGAGACAGTTTTCTCTTCTGCTTCCCCACTCATCTTGAAAGCTACTGCTGTGTAATGTTCAAAGTAATAACTTACAGTGGCACAACTCACTGTTAACCCAGAGTTAAGCTAACATGAGGATGCTAGCCAATGACTGTTGAGTAGCATGGATTACAATCTGCAGCATTAGTCTTAAGAAGGTGCACTTTCTAGTTAGCATGCAGTTAAAATGGATTTATAATTTGTCTTTAGGCAAAAACTAATCTCAACCAAATGAAGTATCGCAGCAGGTTATGGATTATTTAGAAATAGCCTCTTGATCTATTAGCATCCCACAAACTGACAGACAGTGCACTGCTCACAGTACTACCCAGGAAAGGATCCATTTAGATGCCTGACTCCTGGAATCCTAGGGTCACTGTAACTGGATGCATGCACCAATTAAAACAATTTGCAGACATTTTGCATTTCATTCAGAAGTCTAAGAGCCCTTGCAGCCAATTTTGCCAAAGAGCGAATTGGATGCTTGCTTCAACATTATGGCATCAAATGATAATCCAACAACACTTGTCTGCTGG
Source organism: Cyclura pinguis (assembly GCA_030412105.1). NCBI lineage: Eukaryota > Metazoa > Chordata > Lepidosauria > Squamata > Iguanidae > Cyclura > Cyclura pinguis. Next base: position 264,847,100 of record CM059599.1, read on the forward strand.
ATTGATGCTACTCATCCTTCCAAGGAGAAGGCAACAAGTACAACTGTTCCAGAGAATTAAGAGATTCAAGCTTGGTATTTCGGCACTTGTAAGCAAGTTCTACAGAATTAAAAGAAAGCAAAGGATATTCCACAAGCAAACTACTCCAAGGAGTACAGGACTAGGAAAGAGACAGTTAGAATGATGTAAGGCAGCTTTCTCATCCTCCATTCACCAATATAGGGCAAAGCCAATAGACTACAAGAAGGTATACCATTGAAGGGACCAAATTTAACTATAACCTTGAATTTTGCCCCAAATCAGTGATATTATTCAGCCTTATTTTTAGCTTGCAGAAGAGAAGCCTGAGAGATGACATGATAAATATCTGAAGTGATTTCACACAGAAGATAGAGAAAGCTTGTTTACTGCTGCTCCAGAGACAAGAAAACAAACCAATGGGTTCAAATGACAAAAGATTCCACCTAAACATTAAGAACGTTTTTTTATTGGAAAAGCTGGTCAACAGTGGAATAGACTCCCTTGCAGAGTGGTGGATTCTCCTTCTTTGGGGTCTTTAAACAGAGGTTGGATTGGCGTATTTCAGAAGTGCTGTAGCTATGTATTCCTGAATGTCAGGGGGTTGAACCAGAGGGCCCTTATGGCCCCTTCCAACTCTAAGATTCTGTGATGCAGACAAAAACACATAACTGCACTTTGGTCATTCTCACAATGGCGACAGCGCCTTCCCCAAGCGCTGTCTGAGGGAACATTCTGTCTATCTGCCGAATTAATGGAGATGCAATGCACTGCACCCAGAAGGGACCTCAGTATTATAACAGCCCTGCTTCCACCTTCATCAGGCACTTCACTAATCTAATGTGGCACAACAGCCTACAGAGGAGATACAGTCATATACCACAACTCCCCAAGGAAAATACAGGTCACAATATCTATCATAAAGGATGCTGAACTATGCTGAATGGACCTCTTAGCCTCATGAGGACCAAATCTGTCCAGTAAGTGAATAGACTGCTCTCTGGCATGCTCTGGTCCCAGGAGTGTAAAAATCTAATTCATTCACATTCAGCTTGTCCCATGGCAAATCATCTTACCTCCTTAATAACTTGATCCAGAGAAGACCCAGATTCCTTTCGACTGCTTCCCGGTTCCTGGAGAAAAATCATTTTAAAAAGTCAGCTTCAGAAAGCGCAGGGTGGCTGCACAAAGCACCTGGCTATTCCATTAGGTTTCAGTTTCATAATTTGGGGTCAGATATATTCTGGAGATCCTCCCACTTTCCAGAGGGTGCACTTCCACTGCACTGTATAGTTATGCTCCACATAACAGGGCAATACAGACCAGAGATCTCCCTGTACACATAAAAAGCAGCAACCGAATTACAGAGCAAGGGAGAAAGAACTCATATATAGAACCTAGCACCAGCATACCTCTGCTTGGTCAGCCTCCTGGCAATGCTAGATAGAAGGAAAAAAGAAGAGTATAAGTCCATGTCATTTCACCCCAGTTCTTATTCCCAACTGCTGTCAAGTGTTAAACATAAGCTACTGCAGTGCATTCTTCCTTCATTCCCAGTCTTACCACACTTACTCCATTGCCTTTCTTATTAGTTATCTAAAACTGTAAGCTTCTTGGGGACAAGGACAGATCTGTCTTTACTTATGAATTCTGTAAAGTACACCACATATTCTGATGGCACCATAGGTAAAAATGAAAGCTATGAACATTGCACACAGCCACAGTACAAACACCGGTTATTAGACGACAAGCGCACCATTTACTGTTGTTGTTACGTGACTTCAAATTGACTCCAATATATGGTGAACCTATCATAGGATTTTTGGCAAGATTTATTCAGAAGATTTGCCTACATGTTTAGGCTGAAAAACTGTGACTTTTCCCAAGGTCACCCATTGGGCTTCTACGGCTGAGCAGGGATTTGAATCCTAGTCCTCTACGGTCCTACTCCAACACTACAAAGCACCATACCACACTAGCTGTTACTACACCATTTACTTCAGTGCAAATATAGCCTCTGATATCTACATTGGGGAATTAGGAATGAATTTTGTTTCATATTAAGCTGATTTCAGATCCAGCTACCTGTACATGTCTGCACACACACACAGTTTCTCCTTGACTAAAGATTACACAAGCATATTTACTTTTAAATTAAAAGTGAGGACACTTCTACTTCCACTTCTGCTATTAAAAATCTGTTTTCAGACTGCCTGAGTATTTACCTTAAGAAATATGTGTACATTTTTGAGATAGAAGAAGAAAACGCTTCCACTGCAATCTTACAAATTTGGATTGGTAAATCACTTTCCAAATCAAGGCACATTCTCTTAAGAGACTAGGCAGCCATCTTTAATCTTGCTCCCAAAGACTTATAACCATGCTCCAACGATAGTAAGCAGAATTAATACAGACAGTTGCAGTCCAGTCAGTTTTGTCTACCAGGAATGTGAGCTATGCCTTCAGAGATGCCCTTATATAAACCTTGCTGTATTTAGAAACCTTGCTTTCTTTGAAGACAACAGCAGAGCAGGAAAGCAGCACGCCAACTACTGGAAAAAAATCCCCTTTTCCTCCCCTAAAACTTCTTCAGTTTGTTATTTTAATTATTTCTAATGGGAAAAGGCAGTCCAAAGAAAGGTCTGAATTAAATTTAGATCAACATTTGGAGCCTGTGAGTGAATAAGCAGTTTCGATGGCAACAGACTTGAATATATATATATGAGCAAAAGCAAGCCTCGTCCTAAAGTTCAACATGACTTCAGACAAAAGAACCTACTTGTTGCCCACTAAGATGTTAGGAGGGAGGAGGAGGCATACAATATAAGATGCAAACTTATGTAGGAACACTGTTATACAGCAGAATTACAAAGGTACCTGTAAAACTTTACTATGTACTACAGTGCCGATGGCTCCTGAGCAGAGTCTGGGAGCTAAACCTTTGAACAGTCCAGCCCTTCCATCAATCTTCATAATGTGCTTAGCTGAAAACAAAGTTAACATAAAGATAAGAATGTGTTCCCAGACTGAATATTCTGTCCAGCACACTTGCCTGAGAAGTGATTGCCTGAGAAGTATGACAGCTAGGGATGTCATATACTTGAAAGTACTTCAGACTCACCTTACTCCCTGCTAGAGAACCCTACAGCTAGTGAAAAGTTAGAAACTTCAGTACAAAGGTCACCTTACACAATATTGGGCATAAAATTTATTACACAGTAAACTGTCTTCATGTCACTGATCTCAACACAGTTAACTGCACCTGCAATAATATCAGCAATCACCTGCACCTTGTCCTTTGCCATTTTCTACTGCAATAAGAATCACAAAGCCAAAGTTAGTAACTGTTAGCATGAGCAACAGTGTGTGGAAACACCAGATGAGGCTGCCAGTATTACTACACAAGCTTAAGAATCTGGTGAGTTTGGCATTGCTCCACGTGCCTGTACAGGACAAATAATATTTGTGATGGTTAGAAGAGTTGTAGGCCACAGGTAGAGACACTGCTATCCAAACATTATTCATTCCTAGTATAATTTCTAGTTGCTTATTTCTAGCCTAAGTGGGATTCAAAAACCAGTAACAATACCTATACCTCTGACACCTCCTTTAAATACTCAGTCCAGATATTCACCACTTTCTCTACATAAATATCACTGTTGCCCTTCAAAAACCCAAAGTCCTCTCACATGACAGATCTGCTTCAAAGGCATGGGTTGCCAAGCATAGCCTATTAACTACAGCAATCCACTACTTCTTTCAGCCCTTTCTGGCTCATCTGCAAAGCTCATATATTATCCACTCACCATAAGCAAAGAGGCCAGGCAGCTGATAGACCTGTCGCCCAAAAATATTTCTTCCCAGAGTTGGAGGGAGGGGTTCATATCCCACCTTTAAAATAAAAAGACAGTGTGCAGCAACCTCTACAAAGTGTACAGTGCTCTAAGGTATCATTCTAAGATTCTCTAGCTGTATTAATGTAAATATTCAGTTGTTTTAACAGGTTTAAGATGAAAGGGAAGAGAAAGTATGCACTTCTGTTCTACATTCCAGTACTGCACTTCTAACTGTAATTTTCAAACATCCAAATGACTATGTTTAGCAAATGCCCATATTTTACAACTCGCAGTCAATCTCATGTAATCTGCTGTTCAGAGGTTTCAACTTAAAGTATTATGGATTCACTGGGTATCATCTTTCACAGCTTCGACTCCTCACAGAGGGAATGAGCTTAACAGGTAGAGGTAGGCAATATTTATTTTTGAGATTGTTGTTATTCTTCCACAAAGCTTCAATATAACCCTCAGTGTGGCTTACATGTAGTAACAGAGTTGTGAGGTAAAAAAACCTAGATATCCTTACAACTCCTCTGTGTCCTGAAATTCAGAATATCATGTTAAGAAGTTTTATATAGATTCCTTCTCAAGTCTGCATTTGTGATTAAAAGATGAATACTTAAAAAAAAAAGACAAATACTAATGTACTAGTTGTTACACACTTGCACAGACAAGTTGTTGTTTCTGTGCCGCTATGCTTTTCAGCCAAAGACAATACAAGTAAAAAGCCACAAGTGCCCAAAAGTAACATCCAGTCAAAGATACTAAATAAAGAACTGCTTCAGCATGAAATTACTGGGAGTGTCCCAGATTCTACCAATAAAAAAAGAGAAAATGGCTGATTTGAACAGAGGACACACGTATTTCTGTTCTGCCTTAAACTGACTGGGACTTCAGGGAACAGTTAAAACTCGCAAGAACATCTGAGTGGGGAGAGCCAATCTGAAACCGGCTCATGTTAACGCTGATTTCTGCGATGAGGGCTGCTCTGTGGCTAGCACTGGCAGTGCTGTTTTCCCAAGAATGTGGAAACAGTGAAGGCAGCAAACGAGACAAACGCAGTGTTCTGGAGTTGGTTTTGACTCTGTGGTGCTATCGGCACCGTCTGAAAATCCCACTGCTGGCGCTCAACAGGTATGGTTGCTACTGCGGAACAGGTGGCTCAGGAAGCCCTCTGGATACAGTGGATCAATGTTGTTTTTTGCATGACTGTTGTTACCGACACGCCAGGGTTTCTCTGGAATGTCACAACAGAGTAAAGTGGAAGCGCTACAAACTCTCGTGCAAAAGTTCAGAGACTGAATGTCGGTCTACAAGCCTCTGTGGGAGGATGGCATGCCAGTGCGATAAGCAGCTGGCAGAGTGTCTGACCGGAGCAAAACCCCAGAGGAAACACTCTTCTTACAACAAGGGGGATCTCTGCAAAGGACCCAAGGATGTCTGCCCCGTCATCCACCATAACTGGACTGAACTCTCACCCTGGGGAAGTCCTCCCACTCCGTCCTACCGAAGACCACTTTCTTCAGGGAAAGTGAAACTCTGAAAAGGAACCGGCTGTGGCGGCGGCGGCACTTGCTTCCCGAGATCAACCCCTCCCCCCCCCAAAACACACGCACTGGTGCTTCCAGGCAGTGAAACTGGACGCCGCTGAAGGCATTAAACGCCAGTGTTTGGCGACTTGTCTGCACGCAAGAGGGACACGAAGTCCGGGAAGCGCGGCCCGCTTTTATACCGGCGGCGGAGACAACGCGCCTCGGCGGGCGAGGGACAAGCGGGCAAGGGGCTGCTCCTCGGTGAAAAGGGAAGCCCGAAGGCAGCGGGAGAAGGGAGAGGCTGCTACCGCGGCAGCCAATTTGGGCGCGCGCGCGCGGGGGGGGGGTAGTTTTGACCTGAGAGAGAGTTTTTTTTTTAAAAAGATGGGGAAGGAAAGGAAGGAGGAACGGCGGAGCTTCCGCCTGGGCTTCGCCCTTCTTTGATCCCCGACACCACCGGCGTCCCTCTCGAGCTCTCGGCCAAGGAAGGGGGCGGGAAAGGAAAAACCCTTCCGGGACGAAAGGCCTCACCTGCACTAGCACCTTCACGTACATGAGCGGCTGCGAGAGCACGGTGAGGCCGGAGCCCAGCAGGACCTGAGAGGCCGTGTCCGCCATGCTGCAGCCGCGCCGGGCTCCGCCAGGGGGGTGGGTGGGGGAGGGAGGGGGAGGGAGGGCCAGGCCGCTGCCACCGCCGCCACGTGACCCCCGGGAAGCCAAGTAGGCGGGGCCCCAGGGCTGCCCGCCTCCTCCCTTCCTTCCGCTTCCGGTTCCGCGGGGTTCCCTGTTTCCGCCAGTTCCGGCGAAGTTTTAGGCCGGGGGAGGGGGGAAGCGGGGCTCCCGGGCGGCCCCGTTAGGCCCTCGCGCCCGGTTGCCAGAAAGCGGAACTTCGGGCTGCCCGGCGTGTTGTGACAAAATAGGCCTTCGTGGGCGGCCGCCGCAAAAGCTTAGAACATAATAAATGTAGGGGCTACACGACCAATTCCACATTGTGATCGTGCTTTTATTTTTTTGGCCAGTCTGTGCAAGTTTTCGAGGCCCGTCAGGTCCGTTCTTCAGGCAAGGACGATACGAAAATAAGAGAGCGGGATGGTTTGATGATAAAAGTCATGGAGGCTCTCTGCCGTACCGAGGTCTTTCTTGCTATTAAATTTTTTTATTATTTATTATTATTATTATTATTATTTGTTATTAAAAAATTTATAAAGTCTTGTACACAGTTTCTCTGAATAAACAATAAACGAATAGATATATAAAAGGAAACTGGGAGTGACAACTTGAGTCTTGTCATCCGTCGTTTTTCGTCTTGGGGGTCTCAGGTACTGAACGGGTGCAGTCCGTGACGAAGGGAAGGGTCCAAGTGGGCTGGTCCGGTCCTCCGGTTGATCTTTCCCAGGTCCCGGGTGTTTTGTCTCAAAGCGTACGGGCAACGTTATATCACAACGCGAGGAAGGGGCTGCGAGGGGGGTGTTCTGTTTCACTCTGAGTAGCGCCCAAGGCTTGCCGGATCCAGAAACAGTAATAAAAGCCAAGAGGGTTGCATCCTTCGTTTTGAAAATATGAATATTAAATACGTTAGCCCTGGAAGTCCATGTCGTTGGCATTTAAAAAAAAAGAAGTCGACGCATCACTGCACGTGACTGGCGGCTCAAAGGGCTCGGTGTGGTCGCTTTACATCTTCGCAGATCTGTTTGGAAGCTCGTTGTAGAATGGAAGCAAGAACCACGAGGACGACCATGACTCCCATCACCTCCCCGCTATCATACGCCTCCGTTTGTGGTTTTGCTTTTGCAACTCTTGGTACCTTACTACGCTTTGGCCATTTCCGCACTAGACCGTTATAATGCTGTTATTCCACTTTCAACACCCCGTGGAATCCTGCCCCTCCCTAAACTGCAAACTCCGGGATTCCCTGGGATGTTGAAAGTGGAGTAATAGCACTACGTCTCCTGCGGAAACGGCCCTTGATCCTTTTATGATTTCGTTCTTCCTACCCAAGTGCCTGGCAGCCAACCAAGAACACGCTTTTACATCGCGGGGTCCACGGCTCCCAAACATCGGAGACACGAACAAGGCTCGACTGTTGACTGGGGGCCGTATCGCGCCCGAAAGGCCAGCTCTCGCGAGAAGAAGAAAGGGCCGCCCTTAACATCAGGGACTCTGGAGCGAGATCACCGGGGCAGAGAGCGAGGGGGCCTTCCGCGTGGTAGTTGCGAGTGCGGGGGGCGAATCCTGCTTTGTTTGATTTCAGTCGTCGTTGCCTGTTGCTGTCGTTCTTAATTTTATGCTGGCTTTAAATGTTAATGGGGAATAGCCGTCCCACCTCCTTGGGCAGACACACGCACCTTACAAGGCTGTAATGCCCGCACACTGACTAAGGCCCTTTCCGCCCTATACTGTTACAGTGCTATTATTCCCCTCCCCTTTCAGCCTCCTGTGGAATTCTGGGGTTTGTAGTTTACTGGGGCCAAAGAGCTCTCTGGCTGAGGATTCTAAAGGCCCCTCCCTAAGCCGCAAGCCCCAGGATTCCACAGAATTCCACATTTTGAAAGTGGAATAATAGCACTGGAACAGTGTACTGCGGAGAGGCCCCAAGAGCGTGGCTTACTTAGTTCACTGAAACCGGGGTCTCCTTATTTAGAGGATTACACTTTCAGTGGAAATTCAGCCACCCTAATCTAACAGACCTGCTGCTGTTGTGTTCAACTTCCCATTTTATTTTCACTTTACGCTGGATGTCTTTGCATTCTGGTAAGCGTGTTGCAACAAAATCCACAAAGGAGCAGTACCTTTATTGGCCAGCTAAAATGCACAAAATACATCATGCAAGATTTTGAAGCTCCACAAGCTTCTTCAAAAAGCAAAAAATGTTTAAAAATCATACCAAAAAATGCTGATGTTAGGGTCACAGGCCTACATTTTGTATCAGATGTTGTTTCTATTGTACTTCATTTGGTTTAGAAGGATCTTGCTGGCAGAGGCCACACTCTTTCCTGGCCATGAGGGGCTAAGGGACCTGTGGCTTCCCAAAGGACAGATAACCTGGATCCCCAGAAAGGTCACTTTATTGCTGCTAATGGAGTTTAAATTTCACTGCCCTTTGTCTCAGTAGCCGCATGCTCAAGAAAGAGAGTGGCCTATACCTGTGCTGAAATCCCTCCAAACCAATTAAACTACAACAGAAACAACATCTGATGCAAAATGGAGGCTTGTGACTCTCAACACTGTCAGTGTTCTTCCCCTGTATGATTTTTAAACATCTTTTGCCTGATGAAGAAGCCAGTGAAGCTACAAAAGCTTACATGATGTATTTTGTGCATCTCTGTTGACCAATAAAGGTGTCACTCTTTCATGGATTTTGGATTTTGTTGTATTTTGCTGCATGGCCAACATAGTCCTGAATATGTTTCCTAGCGAACGTGTTGTAACAAATGATTTACAGTGAAGTCCTGTACTGTCTTGGAAATGGAGTCAGTGAGATTTACTTCCAGATAAACAGGGTTATAGCTGTAAGGCCAAATCATATGTGACTTTAGAAATATTTTATTAATCAAGAATGTTGTTCTAATTTATATTACCATATTGTTTGAAGAGAATGCCTGTTACTAGTAATGTGAAGGTGGACAAAGTACATTGCTTTATCTCCATTATGTAAAAACTTGTTGACTATCGATAATTCCCCAGAGGAGAGAGCAGAGGGGGAGCTGGGTCTGTGAAGACATCCTAGACCGGTGCGTTTACAGGCTTGTGGGGCAGTGCTTGTTTGTCTGTTTGCTTGTTTTTGTTCAGTCTCCTTGTGCTGGCCCTGTGCTCTCCCTGAGCACACGGTCTAACGAGGGGGAGGAGCCAGCTAGGGGGGAGGAGTCTTATTAGGAGCTCCCAAGGGCGCGCGCTGTTGAAGTCCTCTACTTCGATCCTTCAAGTTTAACCCTTCACAATCAGTACAGCAGACATAGCTTATACAGCTGAATTTCAGAAAGAAAGCCCAGTTATTCTTTCTAGAACTACTTCCTGTACTACTCTCTGTAGTATCTAGGATGGAAGGTGAGGGAGCTGCCGTGGTCGCCTGTAGCACTTGTGGGATGTTCCTTTTCTTCCCACGAGATGTTGTCGGGTACACCTGCGCCAAGTGCAAGCTGGTGACCTTCTTGGAGGAGAAGGTTTGCCAGCTGGAGGCACGAGTTTCTAATCTTCATCTTATTAGGGAAGGAGAGGAGTTTTTGGATAGGGCAGAGAAGACGTACCAGAAGACTGAATGCGCGGAGGAGCTGCCAGATCAGGAAGTCAACACACTGTGCCAGGAAACGGAGGCTTGGAGGAATGTCACACATAGGAACAGAAGGTCCAGGAAGGTAACAGAGACTCTCAACCTACACAATCGCCTCAAAGTTCTTGGCCTTACGAACGATGAGGAGCACCAGGAGGAGGGAACAGAATGTCCACGAGAAGGAATCCAACTTTGGCAATGGGAACTAGATCAACGCTCCCAGTCTCAACAGAATGCCCAGGCAGTCCTAGAAGAACATGCTCGTCGAGAAGCCCTGGACAAGCCTCATGGGAGGCAAGTTCTGGTTGTTGGGGACTCCTTGCTCAGAGGAACCAAAACAGCAATTTGCAAACCGGACAAGCTCAATCGAGAGGTCTGCTGTCTTCCTGGGGCCAAGATCAACCACATAACCGAGAGGCTAACCGGGCTGGTCAAGCCCACTGACCATAAGCCCCTCATTTTGGTTCATGTCGGAACCAATGACACTGCGAGGAGCAGCTTTTACCACATTGCAAAGGACTACGAGCTTATGGGGACGAAGGTTAAGGACCTTGGTGCGCAGGTGGTTATTTCGTCTCTCCTCCCTGTTCAAGGATATGGCGCACGTAGGGAAAGGGCAATAGCAGAGGTCAACAACTGGCTCCGCACATGGTGCCGCCGGCAACGGTTTGGGTTTTTGGAACACGGCCTGAATTTCCATGAACGTGGGCTTCTGGCAAGGGATGGGCTGCACCTCACGAAACTTGGCAGGAATGTTTTTGCAAACAATCTCGCAAGGAGGATTCAGAGGTCTTTAAACTAAGTTCCGCTGGGGAGGGCGACAATATTATTCAAGGCCAGGACTTGGCGAGCGCAAGGGGAAAAGGCCCAAATGATATTGGACAAGTAGTACAAGCAGCCAGTGGCGGGAGGAGTAGAAACTATAGTACAGGACTTGCAGGAAGGGCCCGGGGACTTAAGTGTCTCTACGCTAATGCACGGAGTATGGGAAACAAGCAAGATGAACTTGAACTCCTAGTACAACAAAATAAATACGATTTGATAGGCATCACTGAGACCTGGTGGGGTGAGTCTCATGATTGGAATGTAGGAATAGAGGGGTATAGCCTATTTTGTAAAAACAGACCAAACAAGAAAGGAGGAGGAGTAGCCTTGTTTGTCAAGGATGTTTTCACCTGTGAAGAGATCCGTGACTTAAACTCAGAAAGCCAGGTCGAGAGCATCTGGGTAAGAATTAAGGGAGCGAGAAACAATAGGGATATTCTGGTGGGGGCTTACTATAGACCTCCAACCCAGACTGAGGACTTTGATGATGCCTTCCTCAACCAAATGACTGCACATTCAAAAAGGAGAGATACAGTAATAATAGGAGATTTCAATTAACCCGGATATATGTTGGCAGTCAAACTCTGCCAAGACATCAAGGTCCAGCAAGTTTCTTGCTTGTCTTGCAGACAATTTCGTGGTCCAGAAGGTGGAAGAGGCCACAAGGGGATCAAATATTCTAGATCTGATCCTGACCAATAGGGATGACCTTGTTAATGAGGTAGAAGTGGTTGGATCTTTAGGGGGGAGTGACCATGCCCTATCGGAATTTGGCATTCAGTGGGAAGGAGAAGATAAGTGTAGCCAGACGCTCATCTTAGATTTTAAAAAAGCAGACTTCTGTAAACTTAAGGAGCTGCTGGCTGAAATTCCATGGTCAAGAATAGTGAAAGGGAAAAGAGTTCAGGAGGCATGGGAGCTCCTTAAAAGGGAGATACTGAAGGCAAGGTCTAAAACTGTGCCAATAAGGAGGAAAAATGGAAGGCATCTGAAGAAACCTAAATGGTTGACTAAAGAACTCTCAGTTGAGCTAAGTGTTAAGAGAAACATGTACAGGAAATGGCAGAAGGGGGAAACCACCAAAGAAGAATTTAAGCAAGTAGCTAGGAGATGTAGGGAGGAGGTCAGAAAGGCTAAAGCACAGAACGAACTTAGGCTGGCCAGAGACATCAAAAACAATAAAAAGGGCTTTTTTAAATATGTCCGTAGCAAAAGGAAAAAGAAGGAGACGATAGGGTCGCTGCGCAGAGAAGATGGCGAATTACTAACAGGGGGAAGAGAAAAGGCAGAACTACTTAACACCTTCTTTGCCTCAGTTTTTTCCCAGAAGGATACAAGCACTCAACCTGGCGATTGGGGAGCAGGGGAGGAAGCAGGGGAAATGAGGCACATAACAGGTAGAGAGGTGGTACAGGAATACCTGGCCACACTGGATGAATTCAAGTCTCCAGGGCCAGATGAATTGCATCCTAGGATATTAAAAGAACTGGCAGAGGTCATTTCGGAACCGCTTGCTATAATCTTTGAGAAATCTTGGAGGACAGGAGAAGTTCCGGCAGACTGGAAGAGGGCAAATGTTGTCCCCATCTTCAAGAAGGGAAAAAAACAGGACCCAAATAATTATCGCCCAGTCAGCCTGACATCAGTACCCGGAAAGATTCTGGAGCAGATCATTAAGCAGTCAGTTTCTAATCACTTAGAAAGCAACGCGGTAATCACGAGAAGTCAACATGGATTTCTCAAAAATAAGGCATGCCAGACTAATCTTATCTCTTTTTATGACAGAGTTACTAGCTTGATAGATGAAGGGAATGCTGTGGATGTAGCATTTCTCAATTTCAGTAAGGTCTTTGACAAAGTTCCCCATGACATTCTTGCAAAGAAGCTAGTAAAATGCGGGCTGGATAGGGCTACTTTTAGTTGGATTTGTAATTGGTTGACCAGCCGAACCCAAAGGGTGATCACGAATGGCTGCTTTTCATCCTGGAGAGAAGAGACTAGCGGGGTGCCACAGGGTTCTGTCCTGGGCCCAGTGCTGTTCAATATCTTCATCAACGACTTGGATGAAGGAATAGAGGGCACGCTCATCAAATTTGCAGATGACACCAAATTGGGAGGGGTTGCTAATACGCCAGAGGACAGGATCAAAATTCAAAATGACCTGGATAGATTGGACAGCTGGGCCAAAGCTAACAAAATGAAATTCAACAGAGAGAAGTGTGAGGTCCTACACTTAGGTAGAAAAAATGGAATACAGAAATATAGGATGGGGCACACGTGGCTGGATGGCAGTACGTGTGAAAGGGATCTAGGAGTTTTAATAGACCACAAGCTGAACATGAGTCAGCAGTGTGATGCGGCAGCCAAGAAAGCCAACGCAATTCTTGGCTGCATCAATAGGAGTATGGTGTCTCGATCGAGGGAAGTACTGGTACCACTCTACTCTGCTTTGGTTAGACCTTGAATACTGTGTCCAGTTCTGGGCACCCCAATTCAAGAAGGACATGGTCAGGCTGGAGCAGGTCCAGAGGAGGGCAACCAAAATGGTGAGAGGCCTGGAAGACATGCCCTATGAGGATAGACTTAGAGAGCTGGGTATGTTCAGTCTGCAGAAGAGAAGGTTAAGAGGGGACATGATAGCCATGTTTAAATATTTCAAGGGATGCCATGTAGAGGAAGGAGAGGGCTTGTTTTCTGCTGCTCCAGAGACCAGGACAAGGAGCAATGGATTCAAGCTGCAGGAAAGGAGATTCCACCTGAACCTCAGGAAGAACTTCCTGACAGTCAGGGCTGTCCGGCAGTGGAATATGCTGCCTCGGAGTGTGGTGGAGTCTCCTTCTTTGGAGGTTTTTAAGCAGAGGCTGGATGGCCATCTGTCGGGAGTGCTTTGAGGTGTTCCTGCATGGCAGGGGGTTGGACTGGATGGCCCCTGGGGTCTCTTCCAACTCTACATTTCTATGATTCTATGATAATGTTAATTATCCATTAAAAGTCCCTTAATTGTGTACTGTTAATTTGACAGTTGCAAGCAAAGGATTCTCATCCTTTATGAATTAGTATCTGTGCAAGTGCTATGACCTCTTGATTATTAGACTACTGATTTCTATGTTGTTAGTGATTTTTACTTTAAAAAGCTGAGGGAAGTCATCAGTCATGTTTCATTTGTTTCTGGATTTCATTAACTTTTTTGATAACAGCTATTCATATGTTTAGGTACTTGCAAAAACTCATGTTGGTTTGGTACCTGAAAAAAGATGTTACTCAGGGGAAATGAATTCAATTAAGTGCTTTGGCTACTTGTGGGAATGTAGGTGGATATGGCCCAAAAGTCTTCTATTCCCTTCATGTTGCTATTAAAGACAATATTTTCCTATTATGTGAATAGCTGACAGCTATTGTTTAGCAGTTGAAGTTCAGACATGTTATTTAATATGGTATTTCTTAAATCTTGGATTTAGTCCAGTCTGAAAAGAGGCAGAAATTGTGGGGCTGGTGATATCATATGAATTGAAAATAAGGGCCCATTTGGAAGGACTGGAAAAAAAAACCCAAAAAGTTCCTGGTTTTGTTCGTGCCCTCCTCAATAGTAAGGAGGAGGAGAAGGAGAATTAACTAGCTACGTGACATTTTCCCCATTCTGAAGTATTCCCCAGGAACTCCCAGCACTAACAAGGATTTTTTAAATTCCTACTCTCCAGATCAGTTTAAATTAAACTAGTATTTTCCAACTGTTTCCAGGACAGCAGATTCAACAGAGATCCAGTGAGGGAAAGGGGAGTGCTAGCAATAAAAGAAAATGATCCAAGTGCTTAAGTAGTATAACATTACTAAAGCACTTTTAATACTTTGACTATAACTCCTGAACAATAATAAGTTCTCAGCGGAAACTGATGGGAATGGTAATTTCTGAAACATTGTCTGAATCTGGTTGTGGCACATGATCAGTTCATTTAGGTATAAAAGTTTTCAAGTGGTTTCTGAGCTCAAAACATGGCTTCAGTAGATTTGCCACTGAAACAATTAGCAAAAGTTTGTACATTATTCTTAATGAAATAACATTTAACAGATGGCTTATGTTATTACCACTGAAAACATAAGGAATAAATAGAGCTGCAGTATCAGTATCTTTTTTTTATTAAGCCCCATTTTAGTACAAGAAAAAAAGAAATGATGAATACACTGAAAATTTGAATGCCGTATGAGGAGAGACAGAATGGGAGGCCAAACTCTGAATACTCTTCAAAGTTGCAAAAATAATAGTACCACCTTATGGGCTAAAACTGTAATACAATATGTGCCTACAATTTCTTCCTTGTGTGGTTCCAACACTGCACTGACATACTTGTGTTCTGCTATGACTGTGCCCACTTGTACACAGCCATCTGTGAACAATAAAAATTCAACAAATAAAATGATCAAGTATTCACTTTTTATCATGAAAAAAAGTTCATATATACTTAATAGGAGTAAAAAAAGTAAATAGAAATTACTCATTACCTCAGCAGATGTCAATTCACAAACCCACTTTTCCTGAAGTAGCATGAGTATAGAGATGGAGGTGGCATTTTGTAGGAGAATCAGACAGGCAGCAGGAGTAAAGGCTGGTTAATGCTTTCACATTCACAAGAGTCTGTTCTGCAAACCTTACATCCACTGCCTATTTCCACTTGAGCTGTCTTTAGAGCCCATCATGGTTGGAGTTATGGTTAAAAATAGCCAGGGGGTACCTGCAGAGCAAAAGCTACCAGCATGCAGGTGAATCATTCCTTCCTTGCCAGTTCTTCCCTATTCCACCTTTTATTACTCTGAGGAGGAAAACCCAATTGTGAAGAGCCTGTGTTTTCCCTGTAATGTGTAGTTCTATCATAACATATTAACAGAACCAAATAAGCCCCCTGTCCTTTTATCTCAGTTATAAATCAGTTCATCTCAGCTATAAATGTGTAGAAATAATAATAATAATAAAAAAACAGAAACCCCTATCCTCTTTTCCAAAATTCCAAATTCTCTTTCCTCAAAAAAAATGCAGACAGCTTTGTGCCAAATTCCTGTAATAACTTTGAAACAGGAGAGTGCCAGCATCTCCACTGACCAATTGCTTGTGTGAATGATTAAAAACTTGTGGTTTCAAGGGAGGAGACAAGCAGTTCCTTATGCACAAATGCTGTGTTTGGACTCATCTCAGCACTCTAGTGATTAATGTTTTTGATCCATCTTGCTTGGTGGCCCCCTGTCTTTGGCATGACATTCGCGCTCTGTCTTCAGAAGGATACGGTCAATTTGGAGAGGTCTCCACCTGAATTCTCGGTGGGGAAGAATCTGTGACCTGCTTTGACTCAAGTGCCATAGTCTGTTATTGTCAAGAGTGCTCTGGGATTTCAAAGAAAGACTTTGACGCAGCATTAAAGTCACAGAAGGTACTTCAGGATTCCACCACAGGGACCTAAACAGGAAACAAAGTCATTTTGCAAAATCAGTAGAGATCAATATATGGTATCGTAGATGTGACAGTTGTCACCAGAGCAGATTGTCTTGACCACTTGCATTGTTCACCAGAAGTTATGGCACAGTCAGGAATAAGCTTAAAACAGTTACTTTGCTTAAAATGCAGTGAACAAGGCAGAGAGGCTGCTGTAAACTATTGCATTTAACATCTGAACGTTCCATGAAATAAAGAGCATGGGCTTTCCTTTGGGAAGTAGTTGGCTCTCCCCTCTTCCCTTCCTACTTAGCCATGAGAGGCAGTGGGGTAGGTAGTGGGATTTGCTACAGTTTCTCTGCTTCTCCATTCTCAGAGCTTCTACAAGGAGGGAACTAGTTATCTGAATAAGCTACATAAGCCCCTGCCTTCCTGCCACACCTCTGGATTCTTCTGAAAGTGAGGAGGTATGCACAAGTATTTGGGGATGTGGTTGCCTTCGAAGGGTACTCTCTATGGACTGAAGGCCTCCATGGTGAATAGAGTAGAGAACTTTCTTTTCTGTCAAACTCCTGCTTCATCACTTACTAGCCGATAAAGGTAGTTTGCCCCAGTGGCTCAAGCTAGTCTGAATAATATATGAATCTTGTGGAGAAGCCTTGAGTGGATCCAGCCCAGGTTACAATGTGAACAAAAGCTGCTTCCAGAAGGATGGCTTCATCTGCTACCAGACAAACGACAATATGCAGCTCTTTATTATTTTCCTTCTTAAAATACTTTGTAGGGTAAAAAAAAGGAGAAGAAATGCAAGAAGGTGGGAGGGTGGGGTTCGCTGGGATTCAGTACAGCCAGAAGCAAACTTCACCCCCCACACACTGTAGTTTTGATCCTGACTAAGAGCTCCAACACCTGCCATTTAGGAGAAAAACCCAAGACACATTAAATGGGATCAAGCATTAAATGTAACAAAGGGCTTTTCCACACTACGCTGTTATAATGCTATTATTCCATTTTCAACCTCCTACAGAATCCTGGGATCTGCAGTGTAGGGAGGGGCCTTTAGAATTCTCAGCCAGAGAACTCTTTGGCCTCAGTACACTACAAACCCCAGAATTCCACAGGATGATGAAAGTGGAATAATAGCACTATAAAAGTGTAGTGCGGAAAGGCCCATATAATTTGACCTAAGTATGATCACTACTCGTTCTCACTAAAGCTTTCCCACATAAAAGGTGAGAATGCAGAACAGAGGAGATGTTATACCAAGACAGCCCTGTAGATTGGCAGCCTCTGAAATGTTCACGGAGTGTTCCCTCTGCCAGGTTTTTATATGGCAGAAAATCATACAGTTTGAAGGTATCTGAAGATTCTCTCATATTGTTTACCCAGTCTAAATACCACCTGCCAGCCCCCACCCAGATTTTGTTTGCTTTATTGAAAGAAAATATAATAAACTGAATTTCTGGGCTGATCATCAATTGTAGGGGATAGGACTTTGATTAGAGAAATGGTAAGAGAAGACTTTAAATATCCTTCCCTGCACCCTTAATGTAAGAAAACTGATAGCCCTCTATAATATTTAATAATTGCCCTTCTAAAATGTCAAGAAATTAGTATGACAAGGCCAAAGTAGATAGAGAATTTACAAATCATTTTATAAGAAGGGCCCTATTAAGAGTCTGGTTAAAATATAAGAGGAGATTCTACTTAAAAATTCCCTTATGAGTCTCAGTACATGAAGCTTTTCATAAGAGAGAAATACCTAGAAAAGACAGATTACATATAAAGATATATTGAATTGTCAAGAAGGAACCATAGAATTTAAATTGATAGAGGAACTTAAGGAACGAGGAATTACTACACATTGGTTATTACAAAGGCATTGGTTATTACAAAGTACCAAATGGACAAGAAGATGGATGGGTTTGAAATAGAAGAAAAGGAATTTGATAAACTATTTAAACCAGATGTAGATCATAAAGTGGGGAAAATATATAAGATATTAATTGATCTGGAAATGGAACAGGATATAGTTACAAAAAGCAAGGTAAAATGGGCACAGAATATTGGTCACGCAATTACATTAGAACAATGGGAGAAAGCATGGACTCAGACATGGATTCTGATGAAACCAGCTAGTTTAAGGGAGACATATTATTATAAAATGATTCATAGATGGTATTTGGCTCCATCTCAATTATCAGAGATGATGGGTGGAGGAAAAGATATCTGCTGGAAATGTAAAGAAAAGGGAACCTTCTTCCACGTATGGTAGAACTGTGAACAGGCAAAAAAATTCTGGAAGAAGATCCATGATACAGTCTCTGAGACATTTAAGATTAAATTCCCTCTGTCTCCAGAGCTGTATTTGCTAAACATGATAGATTCCTTGACTCAACTGAACCAAACTCAAAAAAGGATATTACTGTACATGATTACAGCTGTGAGGATAAATTGTGCACAAACGTGGAAGCCACCACAGACTCCTAAAATAGAGGACTGAGTAAGCAAATTGTATGAAATGGCGGAACTAGATAAAATAATGATTTCTATGATGGATAGGTCTGTGAATCAATTTAAAAATGCATGGAATATGGTATCTCCTCTATGGGACTCTTATTGGGGTAAAAAGGCAACTTTATATATGGAAAATTTCGACTAATTTGAAGGTTGTGGTTAATGAATGGAATTACGGACTGGGAAAAAAATCTTTTAAGCATGACGGAATAAGTTAACATATTAGTAACATCTGGATGATAAGTATTATTATATGATTAAGATATATGTATTAATATATGAAAATATATACAATTGAAAGCCTTGAAGAAAGATAAACCAAGATAGGAAAATAACAGGCATACAAGGATAAAATATAAGTTTTATTAAAAAGGTAATGACTAGACAGATAATCACTCATTTCTTGAGGTAGAAGGAGTGGGAGGAAAATGGGGGGTGGAGGAGGAAGAGGAAAGAATGTACAGGACTGGATAGGAAAAAAGACTGCATAATATCATTTGTGGTGATATATAATTAATAAAGTGTAAAATGATAAGTTAAGGGAACTATATAAGAATTAAAATGTAGTAGAGAGATATATGTTACTTTGTTTTGAGATATATGTCTATTGATATGTAATTGTTTTTTATAAACTGAACATGAGTCAGCAGTGTGATTCAGCAGCCAAGAAAGCCCACACAATTCTTGGTTGCATCAACAGGAGTATGGTGTCCAGTTCTGGGCACCTCAATTCAAGAAGGATATCAACAAGCTGGAATGTGTCCAGAGGAGGGTGACCATAATGGTGAAGGGTCTGGAAGCCATGCCCTATGAGGAACAGCTTAGGGAGCTGGGTAGGTTTAGTCTGCAGAAGAGAAGGTTAAGAGGGGACATGATAGCCATGTTTAAATATTTGAAGGGATGTCATGTTGAGGAAGGAGCGGCTTGTTTTCCACTGCTCCAGAGACTAGGACAAGGAGCAATGGATTCAAGCGGCAGGAAAAGAGATTCCACCTGAACCTCAGGAAGAACTTCCTGATGGTCAGAGCTGTCTCGCAGTGGAATATGCTGCCTCAGATGTGGTGGAGTCTCTTTCTTTGGAGGTTTTTAAGCAGAGGCTGGATGGCCATCTGTTGGGAATGCTTTGATGGGTGTTCCTGCATAGCAGGGGGTTGGACTCGATGGCCCCTGTGGTCTCTTCCAACTCTATGATTCTATGATTCTATGGATTTTGTCTCTTCTGTACCTTCATAATTTTTTAAGCAATAAATTTAATAAAATTTAAAAAATAAAATAAAATGTCAAGAAATTAGAGATGCTTCAAGTCAGATGGCTCATAATGCTACTAGTCAAAAGGTACATTTACTCCATCTTTCCCTTCTAAACAGATTTTTGTGAAAACACAAGAGGGATGCAAATGGAAGACAATCGTTTCTGTATCTCCTTGAAAATTCCACAAAGGAAGCAGAATGAATGCACAACAAAAACTTACCTGGAAGCACCATTAATCTCATCTACCACATCATATGTTATTTGGCCAAAACCCCATCTTAAAAGGCATAAATATTACTTCCATGTAAGCATATTGTGGTAAGTGAATCACTGAAAGGATCTTTAGCCGAAGGGTTACACCTTAATGCCTTTTCACTAAACTGTCATGATGATCTGAAGGTCCTGAAAATACCTGTGTCGTTTGAGTCCAAGGGAAGATGATGGAATACCTGCAGAGAAATAAAATAAAAAATCAATGCCAGCCCTAAATGCCCATTTATAAATAGCAAGAATGTATTTCTGGTTTGCTCTCTAATTACTTAAACTAGTACTGAGAGATCCTTACATCTTTTGGGAAGAGTCAAGATGATGAGAAACCATAATGGTAGGAATTTTGTAGTTTCGTATCCATGGTATAAATCCAGTGACTCAGAGACATTTCAGTTACAGAGAAAATGGAATATGGAATTCTGTCCTCTTTTTTAAGATAATTCATTCAAGTCCTTAACACCTCAGCAAAATTTGTCAGTCTCTTTAGCATACTCAGTTGTACCATACCTGCATTCTGTTTCATGTGAAGTTCTCCAATGAGCTGCCCATGAAAAGGAGGTAGATGCTGTTTGACAGGTGATGTTGTAAGACTCTGTCGTTGTGATGGTGAAATCGTTGTTAGGAGGATGGGCTGGGGATCCTTAATCTTCATCTCATATTCAAACATGGGAACAGTCTGTTTACCCAAGGGAAGCTCTAAACAGCAGACATTTAGTGGAAGACACAAATGAAGATTAAATGACAGGTATCTAAAATGTCTCTAAAACACCCTGCAGTCAGAAAATCTATATTTTATAGGTTCTATATATTCCAAGTAAGGTAATATTTGCATTAAATGGTTAGAGGCTCAGCCCTTAAGATTCTTCAAAAGATCCTGAAAAGCATAGTCCAGGTCACTCTTCACAATCTCTCAGGAAGGAAATTGTATAGTTTCCTTGCTTTGCTTTGTCAAAGAAGATGATCAGTGGTTAAATAGATATTCAACTCCAAACATAATTTTTCCATTCTAAATATAAAATTTGTGCCATAAAATTATAATTAAAATTTTAGTTCTGCAATGCTATCTTTCTCTACTTTATAACAGATGTCAAGGTATATGGTTTATTCACTATTTGTATCCTGGTATGGTTTTTGTCATATGAATTTTCAAAGGTTTCACAGAGCTTTAGGCTATATATGTTGTGAATTTTTAAACTGTTTGTTTTAAATGTTGTAAACTGCTTTGAATGATTATGATGATAGAAAAAAATGTAATCAGTCCCCCAAAGTATGACCAATACTGCTATGTTAGGTATGTTATATTTTGGTACAGCTGCTGTATATAGTTGCTGAAAAGTGCTCACAACTGGGAGTATATGGAAATTGTTTTCAAGTTTATGTGTATCTACAGTATGTGAAAGAATGGTTGGATATTCACATGCGTGTTCAAATGTAGCTCTTAAAACAACAGGATGGAGGAAGAAAAATGCATTATTTCTCTTAGAAATAAGTAGCGTAGAAGCTAACTGCAGTGTGAGTTACTCAAGTTTATCACATGGTCTACATGTAAGCAAGGAGTACAAGTGTTAACTGAGAGAAGGATGCAAATAGACAGTTACCAAACAACAGATCCTGTATCAAGATGCCTTGGCAGTAATTCCTGTTTAAGGCATTCTTAAACGGTCCTTTTGTATTGCACATACATAAACATACACATACACAAACACACAACTACATAGAGATATTTTCTATAGTGTGTACCAGGAAAAATTTCTCACCTTGAGACTTCTGAAAGTTATTCAGGTTCTCTCTCTGCAAAAAGGAGGAGGTGGAATCTTCCATATCTTGGACCTGAATATATAACAAATAAGCTCTGGCTTTTTTATTGTTTATATATTTATTATTTTTTGTAAATGCACCTTTTGTACTTTGGATGCAGTTCATAACTTGACTTGCCTTTTACTGCTTCATTGACAGGTTTGGGGGAACCACTGATTTCAAATGAGTGGAATTTTAAATCTGGAAAATTTTGTTACCAGCTGCCTACTGTTTAAGGAAGCTTTATATAAGCAGATATAGCAAGACATATACCTGGTATGTTGAAACTTGCTGTGAAAAATCTAGGCACTACCACACCCTATTCAAAGTTCTTGCACATTTCCTATTTCACCATTCTTTTCTGTAGGTTAGTATAAAATGGTTAGGCAAGACTTCAAATGAATTGCACCCAATCCCTTGTATTCCTAAACGCAAGCAGATAATATTTTTTAAAAAGTAGCTGAATTCCAGACACACAAACAAGTGAATAGCTAATATGTGGAAAAGGTAGTTACTGTACATTAGTAAGAACAACTAACTGAAAACACAAGTAACACAATTCTTGAGCAAACTGCAATCCAGACAAGAGTGTATACAATTCTTTCAGCCTCCAACTAACATGCAATTCCAGTCACTATGCTGATGTACAGAATTAAGGAGGATCTAGAGCTTGGAAATGTTAAAGTGAAAGCTAGCTCATTGTTAATTAATTCTGAAAATAATATGTTATTATTAGTTGTTTTAGTGAGTATTAAAGTCAGTTAATTAATTAATTGTTAATATTGCATTAATAATCCATCATTTTTAATTTTAAAAAACTCAGATTAAAATTATAAACAGTGACCAACTTCATCTTGAATCTCAATTACCTTTAAAATAATTAACTGGTAAGATGTTTAGATCCTACTTCATAGAGTTAAAATTATATACAGCAATTACATACTTACTGCCTGGTTCAGTTAAATCAGTCCTGGTTAATTTATCTAGATTTGCAATGAAGGAAATTTGTGATTTTAGCTTTTTGATTGTTTATAATTTATTTTTCTTTTGGCTATAACCTATATTTGGTTTCCTAATAACAGGAATCTGGGCATTCTGTTAATTGTTACTCAGCACACTAACATCACTGTCACTGAACAGTTTTAGTAATGTTTAAAAACACTACGAAAAAGTTAATGAATTAATTTTAACAAATTATTTCCAAGCTCTGTAAGGAATAATTATGAACTCAGGCAAAAGACTTTTAGCAGCTTTAAAAAAAAGGAGTTACAATAAAGAATGGACTTATGACCTCACAGATAACTTGTAGTAAGCCTTGGTACGGTTCCTACAGCTTGTTTGACATACCACTTTTCATTTCCTACAGAGAAAGTCCTTAATTAAACATGAAGGGCCACATGTTCCAAACCTCATTTCTGTATCACATATAGGAAAACAAGTTAGTGAAAATGCTAAAATCATAACTAGTACTGTTATGCATAGTACTTGGTGTCTGTGTATAGAACATTATTTGTGCTAGCATATTGGACATTTATCTCATGGCCTGCTTCCAGACAGACAGCTGCCAAAAAGGTACAGCGTACCTATTCTGTTTCCCCTCCTTATTCAATTTTGTTAATACAAAAAAAAAAAAAAAAACCCACAAGAGAAAGCTGTTATAAAACACAAGGTGGTTGCAAACGCAAGACAATGAACCTCTAGACTCCATCAAATTCTGTGAATGAAGGAGGATAATTAGACAATAAAAGCCTTTTCTGAAAACATCTATGTACTCTTTGGAAATGACCATTCCCTCTGATACTAACTTGGTTTTCAGAAACATATCTAACTATACCACGAATAAGGATGGAAGACTGTGGTTCACTGTCAGTTCCTCATTTGTCCAGTCTTTCATCCATTTTGTCCCACTTTTGCATCGATTTGTGTCTTTTTAAAAATATCCCCACAAATATCCATGTATATTTTTGCTCATGTGACTTCCAGTATGTTCATCTTAGTATGCAGTTTTGCCCAGTATGTATACTTTTTGCAAGGAATTTCTCATTATCATGAATCTTGCATGCTACTTTCCCTACTTTCATTATCAGAAGACTGGCTACTAGGTGATGAATTGGCCATAACAGGTATGAATAGAATGATGGTGTGAGATGTTGTAATCCACATCAGTGAAGGGACTTCCATCACCAATGAAATTATAGATCTTCAAGGTATTTTCAAAAGCCAGTACGATGTAGTAGTTCGAGTGTTAGACTAGGACTCTGGAAAACCAGGTTTCAAATCCCTGGTCAGCCACAGAAACCCAAGGAGTGGCCTTCAGCAAATCTCACTCTCTCAACCTCAGAGGAAGGCAATAGTAAACTTGCTCTGAATAAATCTTGCCAAGAAAATCCCGTGATAGGTCTGCCCTTTGTTATGGCGACCCTGTCATGGGTTTTCTGCGGCAGTGTGTGTGTGACATGCCCGTGGCCACCCAGTGAATTTCCCTGACTGAGTGAGGAATCAACCCTGGTCTCCAGGGTCAGAGTCCAGTGCTCAAACCACTACACCACACTGGCTCTCTAGGTTCACCGAGGAACAACCTGAAGGCACACAGCAACCACAACAGCAACAATGTATTGTCATTAGTACATGCATTTTCATATGCTTGTTTTTAACTGAAGAAAAGCAATATAAATTCATAGAAGTGCAACTATTGACATATAACTGCGGCCATTTCCGCTTTACATTGTTATAGTGTTACTATTCTACTTTCAACATCCTATGGAATTCTGGGGTTTGTAGTTTCCTGAGGCTAAAGAGCTCTTTGGCTGAGAATTCTAAAGGCCCCTCCCTAAACTACAAATTTCAAGATTCCACAGGATGTTGAAAGTGAAATAATAACACTATAACAGTGTAGTATGGAAATGGCTTGCATCTTAGTTTGTATATTAGGAAGTGCAAGTGAGGTATGCCTGTATTAAGAATCAAACTAAATCCTTTCCCATATGTAGCAAAATACAGAGGCTCTTTTATTCACAGTGAGTGGAACCTAAGGAAATTTTTCCACTGATGAAACAGCTTCTGTCAGCAATGCTGAGAAAGAAAGATCCACCTCTCCCCTGCAACCCCTTGCACATTTTCAAAATCTGTTGCAGATTTTGGAAAACTTCCTAGAGCATATTTTCAAGGGGCTACAGTAAGGAGAAAGGCAGAAAGAAGTCCTGTCATATAAACAGATGTAACATATAGATTACATCCCTATAAAACAGAATAAACTATCTATGAACAACTGGTAGTTGTATCTATAACAAAAAAAAAAACATCAAGTATTTTAAGGCAAAAATATTTTTATTAAAAAAAATGTAAGAAATTATGTTATAGTTGGTTATGTTTATAGTTATAGTTATAACTCTTATACTATAATTATGTTATAGTTATACTATTTGTACATTAAAAATATATTGTTATATAACCAGAAACAAGTTGCCAACATGTATCTAAGAGTTACTCACCAAAGCATTTCTGTGTCTACATCTTGTCTCATCAATAAGACCTGTGCTTTTCACATCAAAAAACTAAAAAGCCTGTCTTTGTCCTTTTGTTGTTTTTGATTATCTGTTTATTTTATCTAATCCAGAAACTGAGCTTAGAAATCTTGAAAATGTTTATCTTTTGTTTAGTATGGACTTACTTGCCTTAACTTAACTAAACACTTTCCTCAGCAGCCTAAGGTATACTTCATATATAACATTTTCCTATGCAGATATACTAGAATTTAAGGGGGGAAATATAGTACATCTCTCTATTCCTATCACATAAGATCACAAATGCATCTATTTTACTGTGTACAAAAATACACGATAGAAAGCTATGATATATATTGTGATTACCATAGCAATATTTTCATTTTCAAAGTATACTGTCAGTCCCTATGGGTTTTCTATGTAAGAGCTCCTATGCCAGCTGCTTCCTCCAGGCTTGCTATAACACGCTAAAGATTGCTAATCTTTTGAAGAGTGACCTTTGGCTGCTTTCATATTCTGCTCAGTCATCCTTACTGGAAACAATCTGAATTATGTAAACTGAGGTCTGGTGCTAGTTTTTTCATTATGAAGCTTACGAAGTTATAGAACACGGACAGGGGATAGTTTCCAGTCCATTTTTCAGTCTGTACGTCCCATCAGCTCCAGCCACAACAATGGTGAAAGCGAGCAAAAGAACTTAAAGAATGTTCATTCCGTAACCAAAATGTCTCCTCCAAAAAAATATGGATTTCAAATAATTTTGATTAAGCATTATGCCCAGGTGTGCCCTATCATCTTGCAGCCTCTCTGCAACTGACCCATTCAAATGGAACTGAATTCATAATTCATCGCTATGATCATTATAGAATTCCCTAAAGTGTTTTTCTAAAAGTGTGTTTCAAATGCATATTTTAATATTTCATATCACACTTGTTATTTACTCAGGGACTACAAGTATTCTGGATTACCTGAGCATACCTGGTATATTCAGACTTTTTTACATTTTGTCTGAAAGGCACTGAATGTATGTTGAGCAGTAACAGAAGATTATTTTCCACAAACCGACCTGACACATACTGATTACTCGATTCATCTGCTTGTTCTTCTGTTCTGAACTGCTGTCTCTCCATGATCTCTTGGAAAGACTATGACACTTTCCATGGCTTGGAGAAATTGTGCTCGCCTAGAGGAATTTAATGAAAAAAGTGTATCCTAGCCCACTCTTAAGTCAGAGTGAGAGAAAAGGCTGAATAGAAAGTTGAGCAAGATCTCTCAAAACAGAGCAATCTCATCCCATTCAGATCAAGTGAAGCAGAGGCAAGTCCAGAAATCCAGAAGAGGACACAATCAGAGATAATTACAGTTCAGTACAAAATAGGTGGAACACAGCAGAGCGGTGGGAACTCTGTGTAGATATTACAGTGCATAGCGATAATTCTACACAACACTTAACCACAGGCAAATATCTATTAGTATCTCATTAGAATAATAAACACGAGTTTTGGAAAAACATTCCTCACAAATCAACTGAAATATCTGTCAAATTAGAATCACTGTCCCATCACCTTAGTACCACTCCTTGACAAAACAAAACCCAAGAATATTCAAACAGAAAGAATTGTGACTAAGGACAGAAACATCACAGAACTAGTAAGGGCTGATCAATATGAATTCATACCATACAAGGAGAAAATCTTTATCAGATGACTGTAAGAATAAGCAGTTAAAATATCACTGTATGAATCCAACTGCAGACTGATGTCCCTGAACAATTGTCAACAACAACGAAAAACTAACTCTGTAAAGTACATAGAGTTTATTGTATTCCTACTTCTCATGGTTTCTCTAGGAGGAATGGGATTTGCCTTCAGCCACTAGACTCTTTGCCCTGTGCCTATTTTTTTTGTTTTGGCCACAATGACTTCCAGTACTCCTGGTGAGCACATCTAGACTTACAGAAGAAAAACGGATATGGGCCACAATACCTAAGAAAATTCCTATGTGTGCTTTTTTCATTACTGTTTCTGTGACATGTGTGCCATCACTACATGTTTGCAAGGCACTGTATTGTCATCATGGGATTAAAAAAGCATAGGTGTGAAACACTACTAATTTGGCAAAGAAGGAGTCATTTCAATTGTGTGAACTATTTATTTACTGTTTAGTGACCAAAACTTGTTATTTGGTTTCTACCATTCCCATTCCTTGCTTTCCTTTTGCCTGATCTAAACAGAAGTGGCAGGTAGCAGAAAGGGGTGTCTGTTTGGGAGGGTGTGGAGAAGATGAGTTAAGTGGAACATGGCAAAGTAGAATCCCCTCATCACTGTAGTACCATTCCTTGACAAAAAACCACATTCGAATTGCAGGTAAGGATAGAAACACACAGAATTAGTACGAATAGTAAGGAATGATCAATAAGAATCCATACCTACAAAGAGAAAATCTTTAGAAGACTATATTGGGAAACAAAATAAGAAAAAAAATTTTGTATTTGATAACCAAAGCAAGGTTAATATATGCCAAAGAATGGAAAAAAGAAGGGGTACCAACAATTGATGACTGGTTTTTGGGAATCTATGACCTAATGCAGATTGATAAGTTATCAATATTGTTAAAAGACAAATCTATAAAAAGATTTAAGGATGATTGGGAATGTGTATATAATTATTTGGAGAACATTTGGGGTCCTACATCAATTATCATATGGAAGGACTAGCAATTTCTGATAGTTACTCAACTGTTCAGGTTTTTTTTAAAGAAGACAAAATGATATAAATCTGTAAGCATGTACATCAGATAAGTGTACTCATAAGCGTACTCATAATATATCTTATGTATATTATGCATATATATATATACATATATATATATTATGTATATTGTATAACAATACTCATAATAATATAAGAAAGAAGGAAAAAAATAAAACTACTCTTTAAAAACCTTTTCTTTTTTGAGATATTTTGGTCCTCTTTTTCATGACTCCTTTGTAGTTCTAGTTAACTACAGACCCCCAAACCCCTCTAAATTTATGACAAAGCTTTTGTATCTGACCTTGGACATTCAGCTATCTCCTAATGCCACAGAGCTACTTAATGCTCTTCTCTAACAGTTTTTTTTTTTTTTGGTCATATAACATGACTGGTCCTTTGATACACAGGAATGTGCAAATTCATGTTATTTTAAAAAATGCTCATGCACGCTTAAGGAAACAGTACATATACCATGAAAATATTGGCAAACTATGACAAAACAATACATTAATCCCTCCGCATTCACTAGGGTTAGAGGCACAGGACCCCCATGAAAGTGAAAAAACCATGAATAAACTTAGGCCCTCCCAAACCATATTTAACACACACAAAAAGTATGGTCACCATATTCAACCCACCATGGGTTCCTTTGAGGCATCAGGGTTCCTTCACAAGGCAGAAGTGGGTGGCGGTGGGGCTTACTGCTGCCTCCACTGCTGCCCCACACCATTTTTAATAAGATCTTACTAGCCTCATTCGTAATGTCTCGGTCTCACGAGGCTTGCAGTCCCTATTAAATTAAAAATGGCATAAGACAGCAGCAGAGCTGATAGCAAAAGTGGAGGGGCTGACTGTAATTGCAAAATCCATCTAAGTGTAATACTTCTATTAAACTAACAAAAAAGGGCACACAATGTGTGCAAACTACATAAATATCTCTGCATTTTGTAAACAAGAATATTGCCTACAACAAGTATTGCAGAATATCCTAAAACATCTCAGTACAGCCATAAAGAGAAATTCAACCAGACAGACTAGTAGCAAAATACTCTGGAAGTTATTTTACATTACAGTGGGAAATGTTGCCAGCTGGCCATCTCCCTCCAATAAAACCTTTAGCAGGCCACATCTTACCGGAACATCTTCCTTGTGCTTCAGTGCATGTCTCAGAGCATAATTCTGATGCAAATTATTCCTTTCCTTTCTTGTGCGTAGATGCTTCTTTTTCTTCTTTTTCTTTTTCTCAGTAAAATCCTCCAGAGGAATTTTTTAAAAAATTTCAGTTTACAAATTGTACCTTGTTACTATTCAAATACATCAGTAACACAGAGTTCATTTTTACTTTTTTCAGCTACTATCTGTTCCCAGATTTAACATATATTTAGAGAGCCAGTGTGGTGTAGTGGCATGAGTGTTGGACTATGACTCTGGAGACCAGGGTTTGAATCCTTGCTTGGACATGGAAATCTACTGGATGACCTTGCGCAGGTCACATTCTCTCAGTCAGTATCAGAGGAAGGGAAAGGTAAATCTCCTCTGAACAAATTTTGCCAAGAAGACCCCATGATAGATCAACTTAGGGTCACTGTAAGTCAGAAACAACTTGAAGGCATACAACAAACACAACCATCACTAAACTTACTTATGCTGTAAAACTTACTTTCAATGTAACTATACATAAGATTGCAGTGTAAGTCCTACTGAATGCAGTGGAACATCAGTGTCAGTATGCCTAAGACCAGGCTGTTAATGTTCCACAGTTTGCTAATTCTTTTTTTTCCTGCTCAGTCCATAAATTTAGGTATAGGATTCTTGGTCATTTGCCCAGTACTATTTTTGCAGGTTTGTGAGCCAAGCCCTGACAGGAATTAACCTTTTCAGGACCTTTCATTTTAGGACCACAAAAGCAGATTTATTTCATTTATTTGTAATTCATTTATGAAGAGATTTAATCCAACATTCTTTTGCTGCATTGTCCTGGCAGTGAAACCCCAATACTCTTTTTTGGCAGAAAAATGAGTCTTTACTCAGTTAATGCATCCACTACTCTTAAAATTATGTACACAAATAAAATGCATTTGTGTCTAATACAAATACCCAATAAGTGTACTAGTGAAAGCTCCAATATGGCATGTGTACTTTATTGCCACTATTGTTGATCACTTCTTGCTGTTATTGAGGCACAGCAGTATTCATAAGCTCCAAAAGCCAGAAACGGCAAAAAAAAAATTCCTCTAGCAGTTGTTTTAAGAGATTGTTAATTATTATTATTATTTTCCAAAGACATAAAGACATTCATGCAATGCATGAATTCAGTTTCCTAAATCAAAACAAACTTTTAATAGGGCATTGGTCACTCATTATGAAGGTCCATTTCTGACTGCAGAGGAGGCATCCATGAATTGCTCCCAGACAGACGTTAAGACAATGAATTATTTTCTTTATATAGACTAAACCCTTACATCCCCCTTTTGATCTTTGTTATGCCTTAGCTCAGGACAAGCTCCTTTTTTTTTTTTTGGCTCCTCCAAAAAAGTTGCACCAGTACAAGTGGGCAATAGTGTGTCTTTGATTTTTCTCATAGCAGGAAAATCAGCAGAGTGTACAAAATAGCTGCAATTAGGAAGGAAGGAAGGAAGGAAGGAAGGAAGGAAGGAAGGAAGGAAGGAAGGAAGGAAGGAAGGAAGGAAGGAAGGAGGGAAAGAAAGAAAAAGAAAGAAAGAAAGAAAGAAAGAAAGAAAGAAAGAAAGAAAGAAAGAAAGAAAGAAGGAAGGAAGGAAGGAAGGAAGGAGGGAAAGAAAGAAAAAGAAAGAAAGAAAGAAAGAAAGAAAGAAAGAAAGAAAGAAAGAAAGAAAGAAAGAAGGAAGGAAGGAAGGAAGGAAGGAAGGAAGGAAGGAAGGAAGGAAGGAAGGAAGGAAGGAAGGAAGGAAGGAAGGAGAAAAAGGGAACCATAATCACTAGACATATTGTGAAAGAGAGGAAAAAGAGCCTGTGCTTGGTTAAGGAAGAGGAAAGAACTGGCAGATAGTCAAGTGTCTACTCTATCAAAGAAAGGTATAGCTGTCATGTGACCTCTGCCTTTCCCTAGGTGGCAATGGGTGTTAACCTACTCATCAATAGCTCTCTCCCCAGAGAAGTGCAAATTTATACATGTTTGAATAGCTTATAACATCTACACCATGTCTCCTGCTGACAATAAACTAATGCAAGAAGCATAAAAGGAAAATAAACTATCAAACAAAAAAACAAGCCCAAAATATCTAGCCTCACCAATCCAATTTTCCTTACTTTTAACTCACTTGAGCATGTGTGTTTTCCCTTTTAAGTGATGAAACCCACACTTCTTGTTATTGTTTCTTTCTAAGTTAGTAAAATCAACAGCCCTTCTGTAGTAAGATTGCCATTTCTACTTATTTCAAGAGACCAAGAAACTCCATGGTATGCTTTTCCATTCTTCCATGTCACTTAGTCACAAAAAATGCACAGCTCTCACCTTCTCTACCATGTTGAGCAAATGTGCAGGGAGGCCATCTGATTCAGAGCTGTCGGAACCACTTGTGCTAATTACAGAAAAGAGAAAAGAACAACATATTTAGTGCTTCTGTTGATTATAACAAACCTTGTTTATCTTGGTAGTTCCTATTTCTCAGTTCCATTGAATTCACAACAGCAGAGTTACATGAGCCTGTGGATAAACAGCCTTACCAGACATGTCCTATTGAAGTTTGAAATTTCAACTTATATTCATCATAAAAGGTCCACGAGGCATGCATTTTTCACAAAAGAATGGTAGGTGTTGCTTTCATAAAGCATTTCTTCAGGCACATTCTTACTTACTGGTGTCATTCTACATGGTCAGTTCCCAAACTGCACTCTGTGTGTCTATTTGCACATGTGTGAGAGAGGATGAATAACATAATCATGTGAGTGAAAGAGACTGTGCGGTTCTTCCCTGCACTTTCAGTAACCCATGAAAGGGTGGTGATCAGGTAAGAAAAGCCCAGATAACTATCCCCACCCATGTCGTTGTAGTAATCACAAATACACCCCTGCAATGTGAGATCACAACTAAGAAAGTTTCTGTTTTACTGGCTAGCAGCATACCAATGGAGCCTAAATGATAGAGCAACTTCCCCGAAGCCTTGCTTGAGTTGTGACTCAAGTAAGCCATGAAATCAGCCAAGGAGTGAGCGGGCAATATCTGTTTTTCATTATCAGACATAAGAGTAAGATATGAGCTTTATAAAATATGATGTAGTACAAGAAGACAGAGTAACAATGAGTGCTGCCTGTGTTACAATGTATTTTTGAACTTAGTTTTCTGAACCAAACTAAGAAAGCATAAGATGGTATGAAATCTCCTGGCTTGGCTGTCTTTACAGTGTCTCTGGGTAGATCAATAGTCCCCCTTAAATTCTTTAAGTTCACCCAGTTACTGAAGTCTTGCAGGCTTGAGTTACCTTGATTCAACATCAGACAGAGATATATCACTCCATGTAGCCTCTGTATTTTGTTCACGGCCCAACTGTGAAAGTTTCCTCTGTATTTTTTGCTTCATCAGCTCTTTAAGTTCAGACAGACATTGCTGAAACTGAGAGAAGAAAAGAGAACAACTGCAAATGGAAGACATTTGTGTGTTTGCTTGTAGCCCATTCAGCACCCTCACAGCTTAGTGTACTCAGATAAAACAATAAAAACAATGCAACACTGACTATACAACAATAAAACAAAGAAGCAACAAGAATTTACCAAGAAAAACAGGGAGAAGAAAACCACTGTAAATTACCTGGCAATAGAAATAATTTGATCTTGCAACAAAAAGACCATACTGTCAGGGCTAGCAGAACTTCACTAGGCTTCACTGAAAAGATTTACATTACACTGTTCTGTCCTGTAATCAGCAGACCTCTTTTCTAAACTAATTCCATCTCATAATTTGTATATCCTATCATGACAGCAAATTCTACTATCATACCTTCTATTTTTCACTGCACTGGACCAGGAATTCAGGATTCAGATAAGAAGTTGGTAATAAAAATTTGTAAGCCACCCTGGTATCACAAGATGATGGGAAGCATGAAATGAAGGAAGGAAGGGGGATAGGGATTGATGTTAACACCTGGCTCCAAATCACAGAAACACTCATCAATGAGAAGCAGCCTTTGCCATAACTGACAGAGGACTTTTGTGGGCAAAGTTCTGCAGTGTGAGAAAGGTAGGACATAAATAAAGTTGTCGTTGTCGTCGTCATCATCATCATATCATCATTGTCATTAATAACTGGGTTTAATCCCAGTTTCTTGTTCTAATGCAGCTCTAATCTATCTTTGTGAAGGACCTTACAATTAATATGCCATGCAAGAAAGATGTTAAACTGCTTCATACATGATATGGTACTAACATTCATTACCTATAGAAAAAATAAACTCCTCCACATAAACTTTCCTGTACAAATGATAATTATATATTAGTAATTTCCCATGTACAAATCACTTTGTGCAGACTGCTCACAGCTTCAGGCATCTCTTATGAGAACAGCTGTCTGAGTATAAATTACAACAAACCAAGCACTGTAGTCTTGGGTACCTAGGGCCATTCTTGTTTTCTTTCCAATACTAAATTAAGATGAAGGCGACTTACATCTTTTAATATCTGCATTAATTCTACGGTGAGCATTTAACTGCTTACTGAAATATACTGTTGATCAAAAATGGAGAAATGGGGATCAAAAAGACACGCAGAGCAGTGCAATCAAACAGTACACTTGTGGGGGGTATCTCAACTTTAGTCAGAGTGGTGTAGTGCTTGGATTATGACCCCAGAGACCAGGGTTCGATTCTCTGCTCAGTCATGGAAACCCACTGGGTAACCTTGGGCACATGACACTTTCTCAGCCCCAGAAAACCCCATGACAGGGTCACCTTAGAGTAGCCATAAGTTGGAAATGACTTGAGGGCACACAACAGTAACAAAGTGAATCTATTGCTAGTCCAACACCCAAATATGTAGGCTATATTTCAGAGGAAGGAACTGGCAAAACCACCTTTGAGCACTCTTTCCTAAGAAAACCCTATTAAAAATTCATTGGGTTGCCATAAGTTGACAGGTGACTTAAAGGTACATAAACACATAATAGGAGGGCAGGAGTCATAGTTGGGAGCCAGAATAGTATAGTGGTTTGAACATTCAACAGCAACTCTGAAGACCAGGTTCAATTTCCCACTTGGCCACGGAAACCCACTAGGTGACCTTGAGCGCATCACACACTCTCAGCCCCAGAGAACCCCATGACAGATTCACCTTTGAGTCGCTGTAAGTTGGAAATGACTTGAAGGCACACAGCAACAACAATCTCAACTTTATATTTACACTGAGCATTCTAAACTGGTGGAAACAACTAGGAAAGCAATTTTGAAGTTGTGGTGACTGGTTTTAAGGAAAATGACAAACCAGGATAAAGAAACTATGAGAAAGATAAATTACAAGTTGGGAACCATTAGGAAAAACAGTGAAAATGAACAACCAGTATCATGATGGCTGCAAATCTCTGGTGCAAACACACTTGGAATGCAGTTCTAGTTATGAACTGGGAAAGCAACATGATGGAGCTGCAGTGACTCCCCTCTGAGTAAGGTTACAGTGTTTGGAGCTCTTTAGCTTAGGAAAAAAATGAGCAATGGAGGACAGAAAAGAGATGTATTAAGGCATGCACAGCATGGAGAGAGTGAACAGGGACATTTTTCTCTCATACTAGAACCCAGGGTCCCCTGTTGTTGGGATGGGCTGAGTGATGGGAGATTCAGGAAAAAGGAAAGGAAAAGGAAGTACTTCTTCACAACTTGCATAGTTTATAACTTTTGCTAATTTTGTAGTGATGGCTGCCAATTTGGAAGCCTTTAAAAGGGGACTAGACACATTCATGGAAGATAAGCCAATCTATTCAGGGGCTGTAGTCATTATGATGGCTATATATTACTGAATATCAGAAGCAGAATGGTACTAAATACCAGCAATTAGAATCTAAGTGCAGTTGCACACATGATTTGCTTGCGGGCTTCCCATGCATTTCTGCTGGGCCACATAAAAACAGAATGGTGGACTAACTGGGCCTTTGGTCTAATCTAGCACGATTATTCATGAGTTTTTACTTCTGTCTGTCCATTTTTACATTATCAGTTCATATATGTGTGACTGTTTCTCAGCCATTGAACTAGAAACAGTTTCAAAAAGTGGTAATAAAAAGGCAATTATTAGAGACTCATCTCAGAAAATCAGGGAATATTTCAGAATAATATCCAGTCCTTCATTACTATCCTCTCATTATATTCAGCCATAATAGGAGGTTCTCACCTTGGAACGGTCAGGGTCACAAAAGTCCAGTAAGGTGTCACAGACGTGATAGCCCAGAGTTTTGAGATCTTCAGAGGTAAAATGACAGTTACTTTTACTCCCTGAGAAATATAAACACAGACACTGTTTTTCAATATTTAGCAAATGATGCACATCATCTTCTCTATCAGATGCAATATTTTACTTTGCTATTGTAACCACTGTCATCAAGACAAGGGGCTAGCTACGCTATTTGGCACCTCATGCTATTCAGATAATAGAAAAATTCCTGATACAATTCCTATAATTGCATTTGTCTGTTTCTCTTCTTCTCTCACTTATTAATGCTTCTGAGAAAGTGAGACTTTACCCACTAAGCCAGTGCTGTCTGCTTGGAATGGATTAAGGAGTGGATTATTCTACAAAACACCACACTGTTAGAATTGGAAGGTTTTGATAATAGGTTCGATTGGCATGGATATTTCTGCTATAACAAGAAACACAGTCAACAGAGACTTTGATAATCATTATATTAGAAAATCACTTATGCCCTTCCGGTTGCATGGCCGGTGCGAGTGGCAGCTCAGACTGAAGCTGCACAATGGCACGGCTCCGAGCAGCCACCCGCTGGATTCCAGCCGCCTCTTTTGCCATCACAGAGGCGGCAGAACACCCCTCCGGTACGAGGGGTGCGGAACGGGTCCGACGGGGACGCCAAAACCGGCGTTTGCTCTGCCTGGCTGGGAGAGCGGAAAGCGCCAGGGGGGTCGAAGGACCAAGACGGAGCCAGCGGGATCGCTGCACGAGCGGTACAAGCACCGCTGTCAACTTTTAAAAGAAGACATCAAACAACATGTAAGAATTTAATAAGAGTCATTTAACCTGTTCTGGTCGCGATTCTGTCAATATCGCAGCAGTCCTGGCATGCAACGGTGGGCAGAAGTGAAAGAATGGAGGGGACCCTGAGCCTGAGTGAGTTCGGTATGGCTGGGAGTTTTCTTAAAGGGGCAGCTGGAATTTTAAGAAAAGGCTAGCTGGGTGTGCTGCTTACTCACGAGGATTGAAGTTAATATTTTTTAAAGAAAAAAGAAAGACTTAAGAATCATAATTGGTACTTAAAGTATAAGATGGCGTAGAATTGATCATTTGGACTGATGGATTACAAATGAGTTATAATCTCCATTTGGACACTAAATTTTCTACAGTATAATACTTCGATATTTTGGCTGGACTGAGAAGATCTGGAATTTGATTCATGGATTAGGGGTTTGGATTTTGGATTTTGGAGGAATATTTCTGGATTGAAGGCTATTGAGCTGCACGTCTCCCTTTTTTTTTTTAATTCCTGTGGAGTGATTCTTGTTTCTTGATTCTCTTGGATTGTTGAGACTATGAGACTGTGCTGAAGGTCATCTAACTCAAAACATCCTCATTCCCACGGATGGAGCAGCCTGGAACTTAAGCGACAATGAAAATGCAATGAATCTTCTGAAATGAATTCCAGGCAGCTTCAAGAGGGGAGGAGGGAATATAAAGCGGATAAAGGCACAGGGTTCTGGATTTGAGAAGGGGCAATGTATTTCAGCAATGTCAAACAAGTTTACTATAAGTGATATACTGTCAGTAATATAAACAATGTGATGTCAAGGGTTGAGACTGTGAAACCTGTGATGGAAGAGACTTGATTGGAAGATCCTTCCTTCCATGGACTGAGCTGCTTGGAATTTAAGCGACAAAGAAATTACAGATAATCTTCAGAAATGAATTTTGGGTGGCGAAGTCCAAGATGGGAGGGGGGAACGGGGAGATTGTGATGGAAGTTAGTCAAGTAAAGACCCTCACTTTCCTGGGCGGAGCGGCTCGGAACTTAAGCGACTAGGAGAATACAGTAAAAATTCAGAAATAGACTCCAGATCGCAAAGTCCAGGAAGGGAGGGGGCAAAAGGAGCGGATATAGTCACAGGATTCTGATTTGATAAGTGGAGTAAAATACCCTCTCTCTTAGGCGCGGTGCAGCTTGGAATATAAGCGACTTTAAGAGTACAGAGAATTTGCAAGTGAATATCCGGGCTGCAGGGCACCAGATGAGAGAGGGGAACGGGAAGACGACGACTGCACAGGCTTCTGAATTACACAAATGGATTTTTATTTTTACATTGTTAATTAAGCTTGCAATTGATGATATATCGATATATTTCATGAATATGAACATTGTGATATTGCTGAATGGGAGAAGGGGTTTAAAAAGTACTTAAGGAGAAACAAGACATTTTAGTACAACGGAATTTAGGGTAAGAAGACGGGGGACTGTTGCAGTAATAATTGCTCAGACTGCCAGATACACAATGACAGAAATAATTAAAAATTTTGAGATTTTGGGATGTAGGTAATGGAGAGTTAAAGGGGAAAAAAAAGATATATATATAAGGAGAAAACAGAAGCTTCAAGAGAGTGATATGGAAATATTTTGGAACAGGACGATTTGAATTAAGCAGATGAGAGTGATGGTTGGGAACTGTCTAGCCAGAATGACTATATTATGATTGCTAGGAGACGGAAATGTGTGTTCAAACAGATGAGATAATCAATTTATTGTGATGCACTAATGTAACAAGTGGACTAAGCTGCAGGAAATGTTGACCAGAACAGCGTGGAAGAACAGAAGAAAATTCATGTAACAAGTACAAGTTAAATAATCCTTTTTTTATATTTGTGAAATTTAATAAAATTATATAAAAAAAAGAAAAAAAGAAAATCATTTATAAAAACCTAGCAGAACACAAGAAATAGAATCTACAGAAAACTACCTATTTGGGCTTTCCCACAAGAAGCCTTTAAAAATAAGTGAAACAAAAGCTGGCAATCTTCTAAAATATAAATATCTAATTAAATGGGAAGGCAATGATCTGCTTTTGAAGACTGTAGAAGAGTCAAATGAGCAAGGACACAAACTGTATTGGTTCCCATGCAGGCAAGTTAGAGAGAGATTTAAAATGGACATTAAGCTAACTAGAATCAAGAGAAAAGAAAAAGAATTAGATAAAATTTTGACAGAAAACCAAACAAAAACAATATCTAAAATTTAGGAAATGCTTTACACATGAGAGATGAAGTATGAACAGATTTAAGAAACAACAATGAAATGGGCCCAAAATATAGGGCATGAAATAGAACTTGAGAAATGGACCAGAGTATGGAAAGTCAATATTAAATTTACCCTGTGTTTAAACCAGAGAGAAAATTGCTACAAAATGTTACATCAGTGGTACATGACCCCCCAGAAATTGGCAAAGACAACTCAAAAAGGAAATGGGAGTTTGTGGAAAATGTGAAAAGGCTATTGGTACCCATTTCCATATGTGGTGGTCTTACCATACCGCTAAAAAATATTGGGGAAAAAATCCACAATACACTTTCAAAGACAATAAAACTAAAATTTGAAATGATTCCAGAAACGTATTCACTAAACATAATTCGGAACCAAAAAGAACTGACAAAGAGCAAGAAGAGAATCCTTTACTTGATAATGCAAGCAGGAGTATGTTATGCCTAGCACTGGAAAGTCAGGACAGAACTGTCAACTGACAAGTGGAAAGTTAAAGTCATAGATGTAATGAAAATGGAAAGACTGTGAAGTTTATTAAAAGAGAGATCAATTCAACAATTAGAAAGAGAATGGAGGTCAGTGGTAGAGTGGGTTAAAAGTAAGGATAGATAAAGAGTTTAAAAGGAAAAGCCGAAAGAGAAAGGATGAGGATAAAGTTAAAAATTATAGGTATTATATTTTTTAATTGATATATATATTGTGAAAACTGTTAAGTATGTGAGGACTGTTAAGAAAAAGATATTTCATGTAAAATAGGTTTAGAGAAAGCAACACAGAATAGTATATAATATGAGGAAAATGCAAATTATGGAATAAGTGGGGAAAACAAGGAGTGGAGAGAGGGAAGAAATATTAAGATTGTAAACAGCGTGTGCAGAAGATGTATTTTCTATAAAGATGGAACTGTGGTAAAAATAAATTTTAAAAAATGCATGGGCCATCAAAAACACACAGATAGTTTCAGGGTCAGTGCGGGAGAATGATGTGCTGCTGCACTTTGTACTGATGCCACAGAGATTTATAAAAAATGGAGGTGCTTGAGAGGGCAGCCTCATCTGGGCAGATTAACTGTGGCTACACAGTTCTCACCAAACACTAGCAGTATTTGGAAAGGCCTTCAGGTTTTTCTTACTACTCTCCTTCCTTTCGTCGTATTTACTGGGGAACTACAGTTGGCCTCCCACATTTGCGGGTTTGACTTTCATAGACTTGATTATTTGCGAGTTGCTTCAATCTCTCCCAACCAACCTGAGGCCCTTCTTTTCTAAGGGAATCCTCCCTCTCATCGATTCTAACCAAGCGGCTCTAATCCTCCACCAGCCACTACTTACAGCCTGATTTCTCAGCACCACAATGCCTCTCCCTATGCTGCCCTCAGACCCAAGGAAGGACATGGGCAAGAGAGAGGGAGTATAGGGCCGCCATGCCAACCTACCCCTCTACCCTCTCCGATCCCTCACCTAGTTTGGACCCTGGGTGCCTGTTCTCCACACTATGCCTTGGCCTCCTTCCCACACACACCACACAATTTTTGATATTTCCAATTTTTCCACTTCTGTGAGGGTCCTGAGCCCCTAAGCCTAGAGAATGTGGAGAGCCAACTGTACGTTTGTGCTTTGAGAGCCTTTCATATTCTGCACTGGAAGAAAGATAAGCTTGTTATTTTCTAATAAAGTCTGGCATGACCTCTCAAATCTGCTGAAGTTCTTATAGAGACTTTGTAGTTAATTTCAACGTCTTCTTGTTTTACCAGGGATATTAGCACCATATTAACATTAAGTTTTAGAATCTTCTTATTCTTACCTGTCATGCCCAATATATACAGTGATGTACAACCTTCACATTTTCCCCGAAAAGGTTACATGTTCATTTCGAGAATATCACAAGTTTCCATTCCTTCTAGAATTTTCTTTCATGCCTTCCGTATATCAGAAAATGACAGATTAAACTTACCATGAAGGGTCATTCTAGGAAAGTTGAAGGAGCAATCCACAATGTATTGGGTTATCCCCTCGCACCAGCTGATTGAGGTAGGAGACAAACAGTCCAAGACCCTTAATCACATTGCCCATCTGACTCTGATTCAGTTTTCGTTATATAGCCCTGCCTGCTGCACATTTCTTTCCCTTTCCTTTCCTTTCCTTTCCTTTCCTTTCCTTTCCTTTCCTTTCCTTTCCTTTCCTTTTTTTTTTTGGCAGCCCAGGCAGGGGGTGGATTACTTCTTCAGCCTTCCTAGAATGACCCTTCACGGTAAGTTTAATCTGTCACTCTCAGGAAGGCTTCAGGAGCAATCCACAACATATTGGGAAATACCCAAGCTATCACATTGAAGGGTGGGAAAGGCTGCTTTCTCTCTGAGCCACGACTTGCAAAACAGATCCTCCAAACGCAGCTTGACTGGAAGCAAATCTGTCTAACTTACAGTGCTTGATAAAGGTTGTCGGCTCCTTCCACCCTTACATACATCCCCCAGTGAAGCAGTTGTCCTAAAAGCTGTTGAGGTGGCCATGGACCTGGTTGAATGAGCACACACTTCTTGAGGTCATTGGACTTTTGCATAATCATAGCAACAAAAAATGCATTCTTTTATCCATTTAGATATAGTAGAACTCGAAACCTTAACTCCTAACTTCTTAGGGTTATAAGACACAAACAACACCTTGGTCTGTCTTATTCTCTCAGTTCTGTTCAAGTACACTTTAACAGCCCTCCTTACATCCAACGAATGCCACCTCTTCTCTCCTGGATGAACTGGCCGAGGACAAAATGATCATAATGTCACTGTGGGCAGCACTGGAGAAGAGGCCATACACTTGGGCCTAAACGAAGGATCCACTGTCAGAACCACAGCATCCTCTGTAAACTTACACAAATTAGGATTTACTGACAGCGCTCCAATTTCTGATACTCTGCACACCGTTGTAATTGCGACCAGAAAAACAACTTTCAGAGTCAACAATTTCAGAGACTCATCCTTTAAAGGTTTGAATGGTGGCATTGTCAACCTGTACAAAACTAAATTCAGATCCCACAAAGGGAATCTATGCATTGTTGGAAGAGCCTGCAAACTTGCACCTCTTAAAAATTGTTTTACATGCGCATCCTCTGATAGCGGTTTATTGTCCATTGAAATTACTGTAGATAAAGCTGCCACCTGTCTCTTTAAAGTATTAGGTCGCAACCCTTTTTCAAGATCATTCTGAAGGAATTTCAGCACATCACTAATATTAACTTTAGAAACATCCACCAGATTAGACAAACACCATCTTTTGAACACCTCCCAGGTGCTACCGTATATCTTCTGCGTTGAATTCTTTCTAGATGCCAACATTGTTTCAATAACATTGTCTTGAAACCCTTTATTTTTTAAGATGTCCCGCTCAATCTCCAGGTGGCTAAGTTCAGCCATCTTGGGTTTGGATGACAAACTGGACCTTGAGTCAGTAAGTCTGACCTGACTGGAAGCCTCCAAGGATGACCTACTGACATGTCCAACAAACAGGGAAACCATGGTCTCCTTGGCCAATGCGGCGCTATTAAGACCACCTGAGCTTTCTGCAACCTCACCTTCTGCAGCACCTTCTGCAGCAATGGCAAAGGTGGAAAGAGGTACAACAGACCTTCCGGCCATTCTGACCTCAAAGTATCCTGACTTTCCGCATACACACTTCCATCAATCGAAAAATATCTTGGCAACTTGTGATTTACTGCCAAAGCAAACAAGTCCACTGAAAAGCCACCAAATCTTTCTTGCAGCATGGAGAATAACTCCTGATTCAAACTCCATTCTCCTGGAGAAACTTCTTTCCTGCTTAAATAATCTGCCTTCCAATTCAGAACACCTCTGAGGTAAACTGCTGCCAAAGAGTTCACATTTTTTTCTGCCCACACTAGAATCTTCTTGACCTCTAACATCAGTTGCTTTGATCTTGTACCTCCTTGTTTATGTACATTTTTACTGATACATTGTCCATGTAAACCAAGACATCTTTGCCCCTTATCACATTGGCAAACTCCAGTAATGCCAATCGGACTGCTCTCATTTCCAATACATTTATACTCAGTGTCTTCTCTGACTCTGACCATTTCCCCTGAATGGTCTTCTGAAGACAATGTGCTCCCAGCCATGCAAACTTGCATCTGTTGTTATTGAAACTCTCCAGCTGAAGAAAAGATGTTCCCTTCTCCAGATTTTTTAAACTCATCTACCATCTCAATTCCCTTTGCAAAGCCCCTGTCATTCTGATCATCAAACTCTCTTTCCTGATGATCTGCCCTTGGAACAGCTTGAGGAACATTTGCAGAGGCCTCATATGAAAACTTGCCCAAGGAACTAGATGGATGGTAGACACTAAAATTCCTAACAATTTGGCTGGACTCATCAACTGTGCTGCCTTTTGCTGTCGGAACAAGGACACCTCGCTTCTTAACGTCAGTATTCTCTCTCTGGACAGAAACACACTCCCTATCCTGGAATCTATTTCTGCCCCCAAATGAAGAATCCTCTGAACTGGAATTAATTGACTCTTTTTGAAATTTATTAGAAATCCCAATTCCTGAAGAGTTCGTATTGTCACTCTGAGATCCTGTTCTGCTTTGGTTATACTGTTCACTTTCAGCAATATATCGTCCAAATAGGGAAACAAATGTATCCCCTGTTGCCTTAGATGAGCAATTACAGGAACTAGAATTTTTGTGAACACCCTGGGCGCTGATGCCAGACCGAACGGTAGTGCTTGAACTTGGTAATGGCTGTTGTTGAAATGAAACCTTAGGAACTTCCTGCAATTGACATCCATAGGCACATGTAAATAAGCTTCTTGCAAGTCTACAGATATAAAGAAATCATTAAATTCTAAGCCCTGGAGAATTGAATGTAATGTTTCCATTTTGAACTTCTTGTATTGAACAAATCTGTTCAAATATTTTAGATCTAACACCGGGCGGTACCCACCACTGTGTTTCGGTACCGTAAAGAAGATTGAATAAATCCCCTGAAATTTTTGATTGATAGGAACTGATTCTATTGCTCCTATCTCCAATAAATGTTGGATTTCGTTTTGCACTATGTTCTTTTTCATATCACTCTTTGGTACTGGTGAGGGTAAATATCTTCCTTTTGGACACCTTGAGAAAACGCTTTGATAACCTTGCTGTACACTCTTTAACACCCACTTGTCTGATGTAATTGCGTCCCATAGATGTCCAAAATGAATTAGCCTTCCCCTCACTGGCATGATTTTTGAGTCAGAACTGTTGTTTCTTACCTCTAACTGATTGAGACGTACCTCTCTTCTGTTGCTGTTGGCCT
Organism: Cyclura pinguis; assembly: GCA_030412105.1. Lineage (NCBI taxonomy): Eukaryota > Metazoa > Chordata > Lepidosauria > Squamata > Iguanidae > Cyclura > Cyclura pinguis. The sequence goes on from CM059599.1 coordinate 264,890,834, forward strand.
TGCTGTCTAGACTGAAATCTATTTCTATTCCATTGTTGCCTGAAACCTCTGTTATCTCTTTGTCTCTGAAAATATTTTCTGGTTCGAAAGGAATAATTATCCTCCTTGAACCACTTCCTCTCAACTCTTCTTTTCTGAATAGAAGGCAGTACCTGTCTTTTATCTTTACCCTCTACTAACACTTTCTTCAAAACTTCCTCGCCAAACAGAAGTTTTCCTTGAATTGGAACATTGGTTAAATTTGCCTTTGATTTAGCATCTGCTTCTCAGTGTTTTAGCCATAGCACCCTACGGCCTACTGAAGTCACTGCAATTGACCTAGCTGAAAATGCTGCCACATCGTAGCTGGCGTCTGCCACATAACTTTAAAACCTGATCCAACTTCATTAGCACTTTTTGAATTGTTCTAGTGGATACATTATCTGTTTCCAAAATTTCCTGAATCCACATGAGGGCTGCCCTAGCAAACATCAAGCTTGCTACCGAAGCCCTAACAGAAACTGCTGCTGCCTCGTGCGATCTTTTTAAGGCAGAATCTATCCTTTTTTCATCTAAATCCTTCAACAATGTGTCTCCTTCCCTTGGAACAACAGCATTGGAAATCAGCGCAGAAATCGGAGCATCAACTAGGGGAATGGCTAATAACTCCACTGAACTGTTATCGAAAGAATATAAACTTTTACTATAACCTTTAAACTTTTTTGAAGAAGTTGTTTCTTTCCATTCAGCCTGAACCAAATCCAAAAATAATTCAGGTATAGGGATAACATTAGATTTCACTTGTTTCTTTCTTACTATAGCTGCTACTGCCTTCTTTTTATTTCCTTCTTCTGAAATCTCAACTGCATTAGCCAACCCTAATGTCAATAACACCTTTTTAAGAACTGTTCTAAAATCTTCCTGGTCAAATAAGCTAACTTTAGTATCATCTTCTTCCTCATCCTCAGAGGATCTTACCTCCTCTTCCTCTGACTCAATGTTTTCATTCTCTCCTGTTGTAATGTTTTCTATGTCTCAATCTAAATCAGACCGATTATCATAAGTGTACTGAAATCCTAAAGATCTTCTCTCAGATTCCAAATTTTTTAACTTTCTACTGCATTTCCTTGCTCCCTGAGAATCTATAATTATTTCAGACAGTTGCCCTGTGTCTTTGGATTTATTAACTTCAGTCAACTTCCCCACATTTATTTATCTGGGCACTTTTCAACAAATTCGACTCTTGACCCAATGATTGACTATATGTGAAAGCATTCATTGATGAAAAAGAATGCAGCAGATTTAGAAATCCAGGAAAAGAATTAACACTTTGGCTTGCTTGCAATAGACTTTGCCGAGCTAATTCCTCCGCCACTAACTGTCTTACTACAGTGCTATTGACTTGATTAATATGAGATGGACCCGGTATAGAACTCATGGAAAACTCCTGGGTTGAAACGTTATTAAGCAGGGAGTTCACATCCTGCCTTTGAGACAAAATCCAAGCTGCTCTCAAAGCTGCTGCATTATCCGGGGGGAAATTAGAGCCAACACTTAAAGGAGCTGTCCCTTCCAGAGCCTTGGACTCCTGAACGCTCCCCTGAAGTTCCCCTTCCCTTCCAGAATTAACCATCACCTCCTCAGTCAACTGCAACTGGCTCATAACTTTGCCCAATCCTGTGTCTACTTCCTCTTCGGAACGCCCTTTTCCAATATGGCGACCAGAAGTTGCTGTCATGCTTTGAGCTCTCTTGCTGCTTTTACTTTGCTGCACTTTACTGTCCGGTAAGTTTGCAGCCCTGCTCTTAAGTTTTAATTTTTCTTTACTGAGCTTCTTTGAATTGGAGCCTTTTACCTTAGCAGCCTTTGACCCTTTAGAAACTTTAATTGTTGTCTTAGAGTGGTGCGTAGGAGACCTCCCTTCTGCCTCGCTCTCACTCGACACTAAAAATATTTTTCTTAAAATCATGCCACCATTTTCCTGATCTACTGTCAACCTGTCCTGGTCGACCTGATCATCTGAGATTTCTCTAGACATTTCCACTCGCTCTTTTTCCTGCAGGAATTTGAGCAGCATTATTTTCTTTCCTTTCCTTTCTGCGTTTGTCTGGAAGCGATAAACTATTGTCCTGCCCTTGAAACTCCACATCTCTCTTTCTCTTCCCATTTTCGTCAACTGACTCCTGCATTTTACACTCTAAATCCTAATAAAATTGCTATTAAACTCAAGAAATAAACAGAGGGGTTAATTTCTCAACCGGCTGGTAAGGCAGGAGAACAAAAACTGAATCAGAGTCAGAGGGACAATGTTATTAATGGTCTTGGAATGTTTGTCTCCTGCTTCAATCAGCTGGAGGTGATAACCCAATACGTTGTGGATTGCTCCTGAAGCCTTCCTGAGAGTGTAATTCTGCTTCCAAAGAGGGCAAACACTGCTATTATGTGTGTTACGCAGAATGTAGTTTTTAGGACAGTCACATACTGAACACAGTCTATGATACTATAAATGAGAAACTGTATGGCTCCTCCTCATGCCTGCAGTTTTTTAAGTGAAATGAAGATTTATGCAGGTTTTTTTAGAACATTTATTTCTTGAATACTTTCAACAACAAAAAAGTGCTCTGGGTAGATGTCCAATTCCCATATCACATTGCCTTGGCCACTGAATATCTATCCAGCTCTATTAGAAACAATAAGATTGTGCTTTATCATCTTATTTCATGAATAATTTATTCACAAAAATGTTTGTGTCTTTTTAGTTGTGCAATGCATGTGTAATCAGTCCAAGCATGACAGTATATGTCTCATCCCACAGGGTACAGTGATACTGAAAATTAGCAAAGGCACATGGGAGTATCACATTAAAAATAAATGGAAACGCTCTACACTTCTCACTACTGTAACCTGAAATATTGCCACTGTTTCTTTTAAATATACTGGTTGGTCCAGTCTTGGACAGAGATAGGCACTTACCCAGTGTTGACCCACTAAATGTAGATTCCATAGTGTAACTATTCAGTATTCCCATTCTCCACATCACAACCCGTCCTGTGCCTTCTTTACACTTTTGCACCTGAAACTTACAGCTGTCAAAAGAAAACTGAATAATATCCAGATTGGTCAATTCAGAATTTGTTCTCAGAGCCAATTTATTTTTAGGATCAATTTTTAATGTTCTCTTTTTAGCTAGGCATGATAGCTGGTAAACTTGGCATATATTTTGCTTATAAATCTTTCCAGAAGCATAAACAGGACAAGCTTGCCTCTGTTGGAGGCAAGATGCAAAGTGTCTCTCCCCAACACTGAGCAAGGACATCCCCCGACAACTGCAGGTGTACACACAAGGACAGACACCTGCAGAGGTGACACAGCCAACCAGCTCCCTGTCCAGAAGGGAAGGAAAAGGGTGGCAGTGCCACCTCTGCACACATTCCAATATCAGAGGAAGAGGAGGAGGAGGAGGAGAGGACAGGGAACACAGCAAGGACAGCAGGAATGGCTCTAGCATACCTCTGCAAGCCCCAAAAGAGAAGGTGGTAGCATGAAGCTGGCTGGCTTTTGACTGCCTTATGCCCAGGGATCCCAGGAGTAAAGGCACTATGGGAAGAGGGACTGAGAAAATCACATGTGCTGAGGCACAGGCTGCTTCCCCAGATAATCCTTTCACAATGCCTATGCTCCCATGACCCCTGGAAACAAGGATTCAAAACAGCTAGTTCCATGTGCTCCTGAGTCTTCTTTGGACAGCTAGCAGGAGATGTCAGAGCTGCTACCACGATTGATTTTTCTTCCTCTTTCTCGTTCCATAGTAAAGAGAGTGCAGAGGTGACACAACAACTTGCCTCTTTTCCTGAAGAGAGCTTTCAGGGAGCTCTCCAGAAGGTGCTCTGTTAAACAGAATGGGCCTTCTTGGCAAGGAAGCAGGGGAGTGATACATTTGACCACGCCTTGTGCTCTGCCATTTGAGCCACCTGCCACACTCATGATACCTCTGGCCCAAATCAGAAGGAACAGCTCCCACTACCTCTGGAATCAGTGTCCCTGATTATTGTGAGTTTTCTACTATCAGCTACGCTTTGATCCTGCCTATGCACAGGAAACTGAGGCTGGCAGGGAAACACAGATTATACTCTCTCTTTCAGAATACCAACTGCACAAGCACAATCTCTCCGATCTAGCAAAAAGCATGGGCCAGCAACTTGCTGTTCAAAATGTTGTTCATTCAGCTCTAACCATGTTTCTGACAGCAAATTTCACAATATCTGGGCAATAACACGGAAATAAATATCTCATAAATATTCCCAAGCATGACTGAAAGCATAGCTTCAGGGACACCAACAGTAATGGCGTTTCAAGTATGGACAACAGAGAGGAGGGCTGGTTCTCTAGATCCCAGTAAAGTGTACTCTTCACCTATCTCCCCATATCCTGCTCTGATTCTGCCTGATATTCAGCTGAAATCATTTCACAGAGAATACCAACTGTACATGTAAATTCATTAATCTGGACAAACTGTTTTAGCTAATTGCACATTAGAATGAATGAGGATCTACCTATTAACTATGTTCAAGTCTTTACCTTATCAGGAATATTCTTGCTTAGCATCAGAGGAAAGATTCGTTCATGGAGTAACTGTTCTTGTGCACGTTTGTTGTTACAGCCATACATGAAAATATTATTCTTCCGGCTGTGCCCATGGAAGTCGCAATAAAGCAGAATTTCACGTTCCTCAAGGACTCTTGAAGAGAACGGAGGAAAGAAATCAGGAAGCAATTAAATACAGTGGGCCCTATGAATCCATGGATTCTTATCCATGGATTCAACCAACCATGGCTCAAAAATCTTAAAAAATTCCAAAAAGCAAATCTTTGGAGTTGTTCACCATTTTATATAAGGGACACCATTTTACTAAACCATTGTATATAACGGGACTTGAGCATTCACAGATTTTGGTATCCACAGGAGATCCTAAAACCAAACCTCAGTGGATACTGAGGGCCCACCGTATATGTATGGGTGGCCAGTTGTGCGTAAACAACCACACATTGCTATTTCTTTCTTACTGATGTGAAAAGTCAAGCAGCCGGGACAAACTTGATGAAAATTCCTTAGTGACTGAAAATTCTTAAGCTAGATCTCTATTCACAGCCTGGTTAATTTGGATAAATGAGCACGCAAATCCTATATTCATAGTGCACTAGTGACTTTTATTATTGAGGCTAACTCTGGCATAATATCATTTCACTTCTATGCAGTCCGAGTAACAAAGAAAGCATGACAGTTGTCAAAACAACACAGCTACAAAGGCAGACACTCTGCTAGCTTCACTGGCTGTTCATGTGTGTCACTCCTTGCATTCACTATGCGTGGAAATCACAAATCAACAACATTCCTCTGGCATAAATTGCATCAGCTTATACAAAAAGTACAACCTTTACTTATCAGAATCCTGTATAGGTCAGAGAGCTAACTTCTTAGAGCACATCCACACACAGACAGAGACAGACATGCTCCTGTTCAGGTTCTATCAATCAGCCATGCATATTCTCAGGATACTTCATTCCATTTCCTCCTCATCCCACAGTTTTATGTTCCCCCCTCCCACAATCAGCAATAATCCCATATTCACAGAGCATGTCCAGTTCTCCCTGGTCTGTTTCTGAGTCATCACCCCATAAGGTTCATTGTTCTAAAGGTTTTGTGTACTTCAGGGAATGTCTGGGTTTCCCCAAGCCAACTGATACCTTCCCTCTTGTGATAGCATGGTGCTATTTCAGCCATTCACACTTGGAGAATGAATTTGCTTCTTATATCAGTAACTAAAAGTAACTCAAAGCTTCTCCAAACATTATACTTCATTTAGTAGGGGGTTTTCACAAATACAGATGCTTTCTCTCTTGAATCCGTTTATGTCCTATGCTCCACTGGTTCTGCACTCTTCCAGAGCTTTTACAATGCAGTTGCCTGCCTTGTTCACTTGGCTTCCATTTGTAACTTTACTATGTTTTTTTTCACCACTTCTTCTCCTTTTTTCCAGTAAAATTCATTATGGAAAGAAAAACAGAACAGCTATACAATGTATTTTGCTTGGTAGTGCCAGGAGGATTCTGGATGGAAGTACCCTCTGACAGTTCTCTTGCCATCTGTCTAATTGTGCTTTCATTATTCAGTACCACCACCTACATCCTGATTATATCCAACAATTCCTCTCAACCTCAGGGCTTTCTCTCTCTGAGGTAATACAGCTCAAGCAGATATATGTTTGAAATTATCAATATTTCTTAAATCTGGAAAAAAATGGATAGTGTATGCCAATTAATGCTGCTATTATTCTTGTTAAAACTCTTTTCTTTTTTTGATTTGCTTGTGTAATATTTGGACATATTACTGTAATACATATTAAAAACGTACACTCTCCCCCGGATAGCATCTCAAAACTACATCTAAAATCATAGATTTAAAACAAGCATTTCTAAAACTCAGTTAGGTTAAAAAAAAATGACAAGGGAAGACAGCCCACCCAGGACGGCAGCAGAAGAGAAACTAACAGAATGCCACCTGTCACACAGACCCTACAACTGAGATTGCTCAAATATATTCTTACAAATGAAATTGTCCATGCCTGAAAAGCTGCGGACACATTTTTGTGCACTCACAACTTTCTCCCTGCATGTTTACAGCAGCCATGATCTCTCTACATTTATCAATTAAGTGCTAAATGTATGCAGTTGTCCCAGTTATAACTTTTCCTTTCTGAGCCCTATCAGCCTTTTTCGCCAAGACAATCTAAACTTGGTACTCCTGCGTATGCAAATTAAATGGATTTTCAGAGGCTATTCTACTGAAAATTAAATCTATCAACTGTTATATACATGTACATGTAAATGTATTTGCTTTAGTTCCAAGAGATGCATTATGATCATAGAGGTCTAAACCCCATTCCTTTAGGTAACTGATTCAATTCATAAAACGTTTTGCCACTCACCTCTTGATCATGGCCCGAGTGTGCCAAATGCAAGGAAAGGATTCCTTCAGCAGCGTCCTATAGTTCCGGTTCAAGTCCCTTCCTGCCAGTGAGCAGCGATAATTTCCCACAATTACTCCATCTGGATTTAGCATGGGCACAACCTTGAATATAAAGAGATCCCTAAGAAGCTGAGCATCAGGGGCATCACTTAGGATGAAATCTAGGAAGCCTCTCATCACCCAGGAACTGTTTGTCTCTCCAGGGTGGACCCTGGCAGTTAGTATAATAGCTTTCTTTGCTGCAGCAGCAGCAGCACTTTTGGATGGATTAGTAATAGTGATGAGGTATACTGTGTTTCCAGCCAGACTGTTGCACAGAGGGCGAAGTTTGCAATACTGAGAACACTCTGGATTGTTTACCAAAGTCAAGAGGTAGCGTTGCAGATCTGAGTAGGTGTAGGGGTAGAAGTGAGCAAAATAGCATGTGTCATGGCTGTGTGGAAAAGATACAGTCCATGTGAGGCAATACAGGGTCTGACCATCCTCTGAGTTATATTTATAATATTTGATGTCACTGCCCTCTCTCCTCCAGCCAACACCATGAGACTGAGCATCCTTCTGAGAATATAGTAGAGGCTTCATCCCCATACTATACAGACTCTTGGCTTTCATCAGATTCACAATAGTAAAGCGATAGATGACATCCTTTCTAGTATTCTGTACTCTGAAGTAGTACCACTGGGTGTGCTTGCTAGTATAAAGATCTGTCCGCAATGTGAGTTCATACTCATATTTGCCTCTGAAATATAGAAGTCAGGAAAAAATGCATTAGTAGCTAGCAGTAATCTCCTCCTCCTCCTCCTCTACAGACAATTGCTATGTGGAAAAACATCTACGGACTTAACTTCATTTAACTAATGAAAAGCAACGGGGTAGGTACTGTTGAGGGTTCCTGTCAGAGTTCTGTGACTAGAAATAGCAAGTATTCAGGTGATATCCCTCCACTAGGAACAAAGACCACCCAAGAAAGCAGAAGTGATAGGTAAAGGTGACCTGTCTTTATTTCTTCCCACTAAACAGTGGGAGGAATGAATCAAGGATGTGCATAAAAGGAAGCAAGTGAACTAGCCTGGAGTTTTTGGAGCAGGGCTGAAAGCAACACACCAAGAACTGGATTACTCTCTGTAAGAATCCTATGGTGCTAGTTGTTTCCCTAGAAACTTGATGGCATGTTTCAGAAATGTAAGGTCCTACACTTAGGCAGAAAAAAGGGAATGCACACATATATGATGGGGGACACGTGGCTGGATAGCAGTACATGTGAAAGGGATCTAGGAGTCTTGGTAGATCGCAAGCTGAACGTGAGTCAGCAGTGTGATGTGGCAGCCAAGAAAGCCAACGCAATCCTTGGTTGCATCAATAGGAGTGTGGTGTCTAGACTGAGGGAGGTAATGGTACCACTCTATTCTGCATTAGTTAGGCCTCATTTGGAATACTGTGTCCAGTTCTAGGCACCTCAATTCAAGAAGGATATCAACAAGCTGGAACATGTCCAGAGGAGGGCGACCAAAACGGTGAAGGGTCTGGAAGCCATGCCCTATGAAGAACGGTTTAGGGAGCTGGATATGTTCAGTCTGCAAAAAAGATGGTTAAGAGGGGACATGATAGCCATGTTTAAATATTTGAAGGGATGTCATTTTGAGGAGGGAGTGGGCTTGTTTTCTGCTGCTCCAGAGACTAGGACAAGGAGCAATGGATTCAAGCTGCAGGAAAGGAGATTCCACTTGAATCTCAGGGAGAACTTCCTAATGGTCAGAGCTGTCCAGCAGTGGAATATGCTGCCTTGGAGTGTGGTAGAGTCTCCTTCTTTGGAGGTTTTTAAGCAGAGGCTGGATGGCCATCTGTTGGGAATGCTTTGATGGGTGTTCCTGCACAGCAGGGGGTTCGACTCGATGGCCCCCGGGGTCTCTTCCAATTCTATGATTCTGTGAAACTTCCATTTATGTTCAGCCTGTGTATCTGTAAATAAATGCAAGCACAAGCAGATGATAGAACATGAATTAATATGGCAATATGCCATATCTGGCAGATTCTGGGAACCGTAATCTCCAAAAGCAGCCTGTCCAAAAGCTGAACACATCTTTATATACAACATCTCTGAAAGCACTAGTGACTCTGGCAAACTAGCATTCATGGTTCAGTGATGCTGAAAATAAGATTACACGCTGAATTACCAACACATACTGAGATGAATTCCAGAGGAGTAACTGAAGTCACAGACATAAATAATAAGGAGTTCTATCATTGATCTGTGGTATTGTTTTAAAGGATCCAGGGCTCCTCTTATCAGTGCTGTACTAGGTAAGCGAAAAGTAGCACTTGCTAACCACCTTCACCAGTCAACAATGGGTGAATCTGTAGGGTGTTAACAGGTATTCATGGGTTTAATCCGTGAGATATTTTGACATATTTGGATAATATAAACTTCAGGTGTGTTCCAATAACATACATCATGATATCTGAAAACTCTTCATGGTTCTCTGATGTGTTGGGGGAAATCACTGTGCCTTATTGGTGGCAGCATACCGCTCGTAGTAGGCTGTAAGGGCAAATATGGTTTTGCTAGTTCCATCCTCTGAAATACAGACTACCACACCTGGCAGTTGTTGGTGGTCTCATAGACATACTAGTACTTAAAGAAGACATAAGAGATATTTGCCTCTGAAATATAGAAGTCAGGAAAAAATGCATTAGTAGCTAGCAGTAATCTCCTCCTCCTCCTCCTCTAATAATAAAAACCAAAAGAACCATCAATAGATCATCCTAAACCTCAGCCTAAGAAAGCTTTTGTCTCACCTAGTTCTTGATAGATTTCTATTCCCATTTTCCCCAGTTTCTCTTACTCACATCCTGACAGCTTTCTGGAGATTCCCACTTTCAAAGCGTGATTCAAATAGCAGCATGGTGTCTTCTGGATCTCTTAAGCAGGGTGCAGCTGGCTTGACGGATTCTCTTGACCCTCCAACTCGGGAACCAGCGAAATAGGTACCCTTGGTTGCTGCAGAACAAGAGGCATGGCTGTCAACACAGAATTGTAGATCTTTTTCTCAGTAACTACATTTGTACTGTATACCAGTTCTGCAAAATTAATGTCCACAAACACCATGCTCTTTTTAACAAAGAACACCAAACATCAGTGAGGAGCAAAGAAAGGGATTTCACTTTGGCCTTCTAGGTGCTGTTTTCTGAGAACTAGGCAAAATTTAAAACACTGTTACCCTGGAGGTCCTTGCTTATGCCTGTTGGAGCACATCAACCTGAGGGAAAATGGTTGGAGGCATCATCGCTGATACATCTGCTTTCCAACAACCCTGGAATGGCTATGTTTGAGAGATGCTGTGCCGTTTACAAGGTAGGTTTTTAGGGGGATATTACTGGGAGACACAGCTATGGAGACATAAGACATAGTTGTGTAAGACACATGTCTCTTTTAACTTACCAACCTTTATGTTTATGTGTACTAGAGAGTTCCTTGCTATCTCTCATCTGATCTCCAAAGATAACAGAGCTATTCCTCCCAAACCTCTCTTGTACTCCCAATCATGAATATTTTTCAGTAGCCCTGCTTTGCTTCCAAACTGTTAGGCACAGACATTCTGACTCACTATTTCATTCCTCCCTCCACATTTGCAGGTGCATACCTTCCTTCTCCCTTCCTGAGCTCCCTGCTTCCATTCCCTTGCCTCTGTCCCTGGCACTGATAACTCGTGTTGAGGCAAGAGCCAAGGGAATGGTACACACACACGCTTTCCGTCTCCCCTCCAGAGCTCCCTTCTCTCATTCCCTTGCCTCTGGTGCCAGTGCTCAGAACCCATCAAGTCAGAAGGCAAGGGAATGGGGGGAAGGCATGCGTACACACATTCCTTCTCCCCTCCAGAGCTCCCTCCTCCCATTCCCTTGCGTCTGGCCCTGGCGTAGAAAAGGCAAGGGAATGGGAGGGGGATTGCAGGGGGGGGATTAGTTGCCATTTTTTCACTTTCATGAGGGTTCTGCACCCCAAACCCTCACAAAAGTAGAAGAGCCACAAAAGTAGAGGAGCCAAGAAGAGAAGATCATTTCAGGATGTTTTAAAAATATCAGGGTTTGCATTTTATACATTCCCATTGTTCTTGTTCACAAGAATTGACCTTATATACAGGTTGAGTATTGCTTATCTGAAATGCTTGAGATCAAAAGTATTTCATATTTCATTTTTTTTTCAGATTGGAACACTTGTATCTGCATACACATAAAATACAGGAGATCTCGGGGAAACCCATGAATGAATGGGCAAGAACGTCACAGCCACCACCTCAAAAGTGGAAACGAGCAGCTGGTGGCCCCCCTCAGAGGTCTCCTGTACTGTACTGTATGTTCTTCCCAAATAGAGCTATCAGATCTCTTACAGCCTCAGCCCCTCAGATCCTCAGTCCCTCTCTCCATCCTCTGCTACTCATACACAAGTAGCAAAAGAACAAGATGCAAGGCTGCACAGACACAAGGCTGGAGAAAGATCTGTGAAATGGTGAGGGCGTGGATCCATGCCAAGCACTACGGTTAGATTCCTGAGACTTCACAGATCATTGTCTCTGTGCAGTCTCACATCTCATTCGCTACTTGAGTTGTAAATGGGCCATGAGGCTGGAGAGAGACTGAGGAACTGAGAAATGAAAAACCAAGAATGCCACAGCTGCCGCGTCAAAGGGAGAAGTGGGCAGCTGGCAGCAAAAAGTTTTGGTTTTCGGAGGTTATTTGATTTCATATTTCTGATAGTCAGCCTGTATTGGATATATATATTATTTACAGTGTAACACCAGTCCATGTATGCAAAATACCTGGCTCTGTAGAATAGACAACAGTTCCATAATCCTCTCCCATTACATCAGGTGCATATTCATTTCCTGTTGGCTGATAGAAAGGCTCTGGTTCAGGGGGAACCCACTCTAACAAAACACATAATGACATCATCATCATCATCATCATCATGAATACCACCACCACCACCACCACTATTATTATTATTATTATTATTATTACATTTCTATGCTGTTTTGCCTCCAAAGAGTCAAGACAGTGTTCAAGTTCTTACTCTCAACACATTCTACTTCCAGTTTCAATTTCAGTTCCACACCACTTCAATTACACTTTGAGATAATGATCAAGTATACAGAGAATATGGAAGACTGAATGCAAAATTAATAATTTAACTGGACATGCTGTACCTACTCTAAAAGAACAGAATCTGATTAATGGAAAGCAGACAATTATTTGTTCAGACATACTTCCAGAAGAGATAGGAATGATCAGGCAGAGGTTCTGAGGGAACTGTCCCTTGGGTTTGTTGTAGGAAAAAAACTAAAGACCATTGTGAGTGAGTATCATGTTGACATCTGCATATTACACCAAGTTATTAACAAGACATTGTTAATGCAGAGATAATTCACAAGATTCTTGGGTGAAGTCATGAATTCATCCATTTGAATAAAAACTGAATGATACGTAGCATTAAAATGTAAGCCAGACATCTTGGGCAAGGTATGTATCATAACTCAGATATATCATAACTCAGTTCTCAGATACACAGATACTAGTATTCATATGTTGTTTTGCATTATTTTCCTACATAAAAACTGATTTCCTAGCTAGAAATAAGGCAAATTATGAAGTGTCCCCTTTAAATTAACCAAACTGATACTGTAAAACCAAAACTGGGAACCTCTTATCCATGGAACTGTGTATAAAATGGAAGAATGTTATTCTTTTAAGAACAAACGCATTCTGAAAATAATTTGGATATTGTTTAAAATATTAATCCAACATGTTCTTTAAGCCTTATAATGATCTGTGTACTGTAGGTTTGTGTTAACAGAAACATAAGCTTCAATATGTAACATTTACAATGAAAGGCAGTACATATCAATCTTAATCCAACACTCAGATTACCAATGTGCTGGATACTGTCCTCAATTACTTCACACTCTATTGGCCAGAGTGGGGCCAAGACTGAATCTCTGCCACTGGGAAGAGAAGAAAGATTCCGAGGTTCTCGTAAGCGCAGAACACCAGGACCCTCCAGATGGTCAAACAAAAGTTGCTTACTTTTAAGAAGTATGGTCTCTGGCATAACTGAAGCTGTCAAAAAGAAGAAACAGCAAGGGTTTTTATTGTTTAGCAGAAGTGCAAGCAAGTTTAAGGATTGAAGCATATATTCATTTTCAATAAATCAGTTTCCTTCCCACATGAAACTTACAGCATACTTACAGAGTAGGTTCTTGTCTGAGTTGTGCTCTGATTTACTTTTCTTGCTGAAGTTGCCTTGGTTCAACACATGGTCAGAGTCTTTTTCTCTCCTCTCAGAAGGGAAAATAATGTTTTGAGGAACATTTCTCTCACCTAAGAAGAAACATTGTTAGTATTATTGCCAGAGCTTAATTACATAAGCCATTTAGAACATATTAATTTTACCTGAACAAATTGAAGTAGAAGTCCCTTGCTGCAGTCATGCTAACTACTATAATGCTACTATAAAACGTGAGAACTATTATTTTAAAACTAATACCATACAACCAAGGCCACACATGTACATATCAGAAGTATAATGCATAAGCTTACCTATCAATGTCTTGTCCTGACAAGGAAGGACTACATTAATCTAAAACACTTGGAATAACCGATATCAAATTAGGTGGACACAGTCATTAACACAGTAATCCTAAATATATCAGCTCAGAAGTAAACGTCACCAAAACCAGTAGGATTTGCTTTAGGATGGTTAGGATTGAAAATACTGTGGCCCTGCCACTTTCACATAGGTTCAAAGTGCAGAACCCTCGTGAAAGTGGAAAAACCAAAAATAACTCTTCCCTGCACTCCCTCTCCCATTCTCTTGCCTTTTGCCTTGGCATGAGTTCTCCATCCCCAACAAAAGGCAAGGGAATGGGAGCAGAAGACAAGCACACGCGTTCCTTCTCCACGCACAGTCCTGCCCCCCATTCCCTTGTGTTTTGCCCAGGTACAGAGAAGGAAGCTATCTGACCCTGGACAAAATGCAAGGTAATGGGAGGAGAATGCGGGGAGGCACACAAATAATCAAGTTTATAACGGTCAAACTCCTGAATGTGGAGGGAGGACTGTATATGGAAAAAAGAAACTCCTGTGTTTTATTACTGTATTGTACTAAATTATAATATTGTTTCTCCAATAAGTTTTTCTCAATTTGTAAGCGCAGGGTTTTTGTTTTTCTTACAGGCAGACAGCATTTGCCTCTCTGCCTTTTGGTTAATATGTCTTCACATAGCTGAACTGGCCAAAAATGATTCCTGAATATTTAAAAAAAAAATCAAGCAATGAAGATATACTATAAGTCCAAAACAGTATTCTTGACAAATTCAGGATGACTTGTTACAGAACTTAGCAGACGGACTAAAACATATCCATCAGATTGGCACTAGTATTCTTACCTTTGAAATAGCCATAGTACTGGAGATGCTGATACATGAACTTTTCATAGGGCTCTTTAAACTGTTGTGGAAGAAAAAAATGTCTGAACCGTTAGAAAGACAGTATGGTTTTATCTGACTATACCTGCAAACAGAGTGAGCAGCTGGGCAGTTTATGCCACCACTGCTCAGACCTTGGACTCCTGGTGTGATTCTCATTTACCAAAATTTTTATATACAAAATTAAATAACAAACTCTCCACACATATCATATTTCAACTTGGGGAAAAAAAATCCCTTCCATTATAACTCTAACATTTTTGCAATGCCACTTCCTACCATTCAAGCAGTGATCTATCCTCAGAGACCAAAAGCGACAGATTTCCTGCAGCCCATTACAAACGCAGATTGAATTTTATAGCGACCCACCTGACTCTCCGATGCTGGATCTGCTGGACACATGTTGTCGCTTGTGCTGGCTCTGTTTGATACTCCTTACACAGAATCAGAGTTTTACAAACTATGTCTTCCGCTGGGCAATTAAAACAAGGTCTACCAATTCTCCGTCACTCTCCTCTTAGGCCAGCGGAATGGGGGGATCACCCGTAAATTATGTCAGATGCGGGGAAGCCAAAGGAAGAAACTGTGGCAAAGCGAGCCGTTGTTCAAACATGAAAAAGTTTGTTTGTCAAATTTGTTAAAAGTGAAAAAGAGGCAGGGCAGGGGAAATACATCACTTTAAAAAAGGCGTCTCATTTATAATCCATCCCTTTTGTCCAAAAAATAGTAAACAATCCTATACCTATGGATCTCTTTAACAGTCCGCTTAAAGCAACTACTTCTGGTCACCACGGCGCTGACCCACAAGACTGAAAGGCTCCTATGGCGACGACAGCTTTTGTCATTCGCAACAACAAAAACACCCCCGCCAGGCGCGCGAAAAGACTAAGGCGCGCCCGCGTTACCAGCGGCACCACCCTCGAGGAAAGGCGCTCGCCCTCGCTCGGCTCGTTAGCGGGAGTGAGAGAACAGGCCTCGCCCGCTCTCCCCGAGGGGCAGCGGGCCCGGCGGCGGCGAAGGACGGCGGGAACCAGGCCGGCCCCACGCGCCCACCCGCCGCCCCCGGCCTCCACCGCCTTAGGGGGGCACATGGTATCCTAGCAACACGCCACGCCGACCCGCTCTACTGGAGGGTGGGACGTACTCGTTCATTGGTTGCCCGAGAGCGGAGTGGCATCTGTACAAGCCATTACTTGAAGACGCAGAGGCTGAAGCGCGGGAAACGGGTTCCCTCTCTCCGCGCTTATTAGTTTGAGTTGCCGGGCGGCTCCTTGGGTTGTTTGCAGGCCTGTTTTGCGGAAGCGATACGCTCTCTGTTTAAAAAAATAAATAAATCGACACAACAACATCAACAAAAAAGAAGGTTTGTTGTTCTTGCGTGTATAAATTCATGTGTGAACACCGCAAAAGTGGCCCCCGCTTTATTTACAGACGTCTTGCCCTTTTTCTCATTAGAGGCTTTGGGTACCGTGATTTCCTCCTTGCTGGAGCGGGCGATTTTTTTGGAAGGCTGGGCAACCTCTGAACGAGCGCGGACGGTAAGGTCGTACACGCGCGGCGCTGGCCAGGCCCGGCCCAGCCTTTTCCGCCACCGGGCTTCCGCTTGGGTCCCGGACTCGGTTCGGGCCCGGTCCCCTCCGCACGCAGCCTCTGGAACGGGGTGTACTACTTCGCTTGCAGAAAAGGCTTGTCTGCGTTTGGAGAAACTTTAGGGGGGTTGTTTGTTCTTAAGGAGATTTGGCTTCGTCAGTTTCATGTTGCTTGTGTGGACGAGGCAGGGCAGGGCGAAGCTGGAGACCTGTGGCTGGGTTTCCCATGGCTTCTCGTTGCCCAGCTGCGTGGACTAGAATCCGGGGGGAGGAGGGGTGGCTCTGATGTTCATAGGGAAATTAACCCGCCCCGGATATTAGTTCGAACTTAAAAGGAGGTATCCAAGGCACCAGATTTATTGGGGAGGTAGGAGTCAACACCTTGAACACCTCCTTTGGAGTTTCAGATTAAAAGCCAAAGCAGATCCACCACCCCTACACTGCATATGTCCTAGCAGTGTGTCTACACTGTGCAGCTGTAGTACTATGATTCCACTTTAACTGTAATGGCTCCATCTTACAGAATTTGGGATTTTTAGTTTGGTGAGGCACTAGAGCTGTCTGACAGGGTTTTCAAGTGCTGTAATTGATGGAGAGGCCGTACTTCCTTGCTAACTGCCACCAAGTCACTTTCTGCTTATAGTGACCTTATGGATTAGAGACCGCCTGGTCACCCTGTCATCAGCAGCCCCATTTCGGTCTTGCAGCCTCAGAAGCCTGGCTTCTTTGATTGTGTCTATCCCTCTGTAATGCCACTGTCTTCCTCTTTTCCTCTTTTCTACTGTACCCAGCATTACTGTCTTTTCTAGCGAGTCATGTCTTCTCATTATATGTCCAAAGCAAGACAGTCTCAGTTCAGTCATCTTGGCTTTTAGGGAGAGTTCAGGCTTGATTTGCTCTCTGACCCATTCATTTCTCTTTTTTGACAGTCCAAGGTATCCTTAGAATTCTACTGCAGCTCCACATTTCAAATGAGTTGATTTTCTTCCTATTAGCTTTTTTAACTGTACAGCTTTCACAACCATATATAGTAATTGGAAATATGATGGCATGGACAGACCTAACTTTAGCATTCAATGATATATCTTGGCACATCAAGATCTTGTCTAGTTCCTTCATAATCCATGTCCAAGTCTTGTTACATTTTCTTGACTGCAGTCTCCATTCTGATTAATAACTGAACTAAGGCATGGAAAATCTTGAACTATTTCAGTGTTTTTATCATCTCCTTTAAAGTTATGTGAATCATCTATGGTCATTATTTTTGTTTTCATAATGTTCAGATGTTAATCTGCCTTTGCACTTTCTTCATTGACTTTCTTCAGTAGTTGCTCCAAGTCTTTGAATGAATTAGTCATCCTTTCATCCAATCATCCTTTCTTCAATGTATCCATCAGCTTTTTATTCCTGTTTGTTTATGTATTGTGGTTGTAGAATATCCCCACTCTTGGTTTAAACTTCCCTTTGTTTTCTTGGATCTTGTGGAAGAGGTCTTATATCTTTCTGCTCATCACTGATTGTTATAGTAGTTCTCTTTGTCTCTACACAAGAGTAATTGAAGTTATGTTCAGAGTAAAGAGATAGGCTTCTGACTCCATCTCACCTTTTCCTTCTGCTTCTCGTCTGTCCTTAACAGCTTGAAGAGTTGTTCTGGCTCCTAGTCAATTAGGCTTAATAGTGGAAATCTGTTTTTTACATTATCACACAGGGTTATGCTTCAGGTTTTATTTTGGCACAATGGTTGGTTTAGTGTTCTTCTTTAGCTTTACTCTGATTTTTTTTATATTAGCAGCATGATCTGTGCTACAATCTATTTCTGGTCTTGTTTCTGCAGAGAGAACAGAATTCTCCATCTTCTGCCTCTGATTATGTAGCCTAATTGATTTCTACAGTCGGCCCTCCACTTTCACAGGGGTTAAGGCACAGGATCCCAGCAAATGCTGAAAAACTGCAAATATCATAAGCTCCACTCTCTAATACACACAACAAAGTACCTGAATGGTGGGGTGGCTGGGCCTGTCCGCACTTGCTCGCATAGTTGGGAGGGGGGAAGGGGAAGGGATGGGAGAGTAGGGGAGAGAGAAAGAGGATACCCATCCCCTTCCCACGCAAGTGAACGCATGCACATGCTCTCCTTCCTCTTGCCCCCTCCCACCTGCATAAGTGAACACACCTTCTTCCTCCCACCATGCAAGTGAACGAACATGCACACATGCCGTCCCTGCTCCCCTTCCCTCCCCTTCTCCCCTTCCACCCGTGTGAGCGAGCACGTGTACCCTCCTCCCATCCCTTCCCCTTCCCCTGTGTGAACATGCACACTCTTCCCCCCTCACGAGTGAGCAAATGTCCACACGGACTCTCCTCCTGTCCCATCCTCTTCTGTCCAATAATCCATGAATAATCAAATCTGTGAATGCTTAAAACCCACAAAGGGCTAACTGTATATTGGCAATCAGGAGATGTCCATGTATACAGTTGCCTCTTTGCCTGCTTGAAGAATGTGTTCACAAAGAACAAACTGCTGGCCTCACAGAATTTGATCAGTTGTTCTTGTTTCATTTCTTGATCCAAGGCCAAATTTTCCTACATTTTTGATTCTGCTTTCTTTCCCACTTTTGTATTCCAATTGCTTGTGATTAACAAGAAGGCCTGTTTTGGTGTGCAGTCAATTTCTTCCTGGATTTCATTTTATTTTTCTTTCTCTGTCAGTTGCACATAAACTTGGATTATGGTTATACTGATGAGTTCTCCCTTAAATCTGGTATTTTTCAGTCAGACTGCATTATATCTTTTGACTGCTTTTGCTGCATTTCTCCTCACTATTAATGCCCATTTCTTCACAGATTTTCATTTCCTAAGTAAAGCATCAAACTAGAAATCCCAAGATTCCATGGAAATTAAAGTGATACCACACTGATAGGACTGTACAGTGTGGATACACCACTTGTATCCATCTGTGGCCAGTAGCTACTAGGGGGAAAGAAAAGATACAGAAATACAGAGAGCAAGAAGCCTTTGGGAACAGCCTTGGTTCCACTCATATCTATCCTTAGTAAGTACTAACTTAAAAAAAAAAAGCTTTTGGAAATCCTTATCACATGTCTTGTTCTTTCAGATCAAGCTGCACTTATATCCAAGTTCCTTTTCAGTGAAATTCCAACCCATCACAGTTTCATGACTGTGATTTGTCTGAGTGGACTGGAATAGATAGTGCCTGCTCGTACTTTTCCCTATTGAGTCAAGAACTGGCAATAACTAAATGTATATCTATCACTCGGTATGTATTAGCCAACTTAGTTTAACTAGTCTATAACACTTATTTGAGTAAACTCTTGAGTTTCCGAACACAAGCTGAATTTCCTGGAGAAGAAAGCGTGAAAATATGAATTATTGGACTCCTGGCTGAATGGCTAGAAAAGACTCGTGTGATACCCCACCTTTCGATGGCAATTTGAGACTAGCAAAAGCAAGCTCCTTTATGGAGACAGAATGTTTTGTTCAGTTGTGAGAGAAGTGCTATTTCTTACACAAGTAAGTTACCTAACGAGAACATTATTTAGAGGTTGCTTCTAGCTCTTTAGTGACACTGATTGTACTTGATGAAATGATTAGCAGGTTTACTGCAGCAGGGTTAAAAAAGATTAACCTAATGATGCACGTTATGAGAAAAGAGGACAGGTTGTTTTTTCACTTGTATTATTGCCAGAAGTGGGGATCACTGAGGACTCTAGATGCTGTTGAACTGGAACTCCTAATATTCTTTATCATTGGCTTTGCTGGTTAGGACTGCTGTGAATTACAGTCCAACAGTAGCCTGTTTAGAGCTCAAACCAAAGGAAAAAGAAAAGTCCTTCCCCCCACAGGTTCTGCCCATCTCACCTACCCCAAAAGTTCACACCCATTTCACTTTCTAATCATGCTTGCATATGTACTGCGAATCCTGGGAAAATGTATATTCTAGGTAATCTCTGTTTGCATGATGAATGCACGTGTTGCTGAAAACCGGTCTTGTGTCCTTGGTACTGGATATTCCTAAAAACGTCTACTGTTTGAAATATCAAATTTCCAGCATTCCACTTTTTAACTGTACTATTAATATTAAAAATAGGTTTGAAAGAATAAGGGACATTTTGAAGTATAAAAAGAGATTTTATTAATATATATGTACAAATTTACAAAGCCAGAAACAGGAGAAATATAAACTGCGTTCAACCATAACCTGTTTTTACTTAACAGAAAATCATCATCACTTGATTCAGTTTTTTAAAAGGCAAACTAGGGAAAGGACTCAAGAAATTCTCAGGTTATATGAATATTCAGCCTCATGTTAAATATAGACAAAGATCCTACTTTTTCTGGAACTTTGCAAGAGGGGTTTACAATTGATTAACAAAAATGTTAAATTATCCCTTTCCTTTAGTTTACATCCATCAGGCAGCAGCCAGTGAGATGGGGTAGAGTGCTGAGTAGTAAGGGAAAAGGGGTTCTCCACATCTTTACGAGGAGGTACTGCTGTTCAGCTGCCTTAGCACTACTCAGGAACATAGCTACTGCCTTGCCAGCAACATCCACAGTAGGCAAGAAGTTACAGTCTAATCAGTAGCTTCATGCCCATGTGGTGCAGTTCCAGCTGTCTGTCTCCAGATGCCAACCAGGGAAGGCACAAAGATTCCCCTCCTGGTCAGTCAGTGATGGCAGCTGTGTACTACATTCCGTCCTACCATACTACAGCCACACCAATGCTATTGGCATGTTACAGCACCAAAAATACAGAGATTATTCTGCGAGAAATATTAGGTGTGAAAATACCCTTTAAAAATAGCAGGACTGACTCAGATTTTAGGACAAAAACAAGAGTCTATTCTTCAAGTCAAGCAAGCAGTAACATAGAACCAGGTGTTCCCAAGAACAGGAATGGAACATGGATTAATTCCAGCAGCGTTGTGTCTGACAGAAAAGAATGGGCATTTTTCATTTGCTTGTTCTGTGACACCAACTTGCCAATGGCAAACATGCCTTGTAGAGATATTTCTAAGATAACTGGAAGAATACTTTGAGGTTTAGAAAGGGGTGGAGATGTGGAATTCAAAATGGAACCAGCCAAAGTGCATCAATAGTCTTGTTAGCAGCTCCACCAGGGAGCTGGACAGAATGGTATTCCAACTTTGCCTGAACTGGAATTAGAAGTGCTTAAGACAGAAGTAGTCATCCTATCTGTTACTTCACAGCCACAGTTGCAAAATACAACTCCAAAAGGATTTAGTCCACACAATTTCTCTGCCAGGCCTTTCAACAGAAATGTGTACCCTTAAAAAGTTACAATTTATCCAACAGCAAAAGGTTCTAAACTGTACATGTGTGATTAGAAAAAAAATAACAAAAACTCATGTGCTCGAAGTGGCTTTCCGTCTCTTAAGTCGAGCTCTCCAGTCTTCAGGCAAAGCCTCAAAATTTGCATTTCTCTCTGCCATACCACTGTAAAAAGAACATACATGCAGGAAAATTATCAGGCCAAGCACTCAGCAAAGGGGGAACTAAAGCAGCTAAGATAATCTTAAACAGAATTATGCCAATATCTGAAAAGATACAGCTAAAAGGACCAGACTCCCTATCAATATAACATACAGTTATAAATTCACTATTATAGTATACTTTGTAAAATACAGGAGGTTAAAAAGGAAAACTCTCAGGTGAAGATCTGGATAGGTATCCTTTGCCAAAGACAGGACACTGATTAGACTCCTGCTGGCAGCTCCACTGGCATAAGTATACTGGTACATGTACAGGCAAGAGGAGGGAAAAGGCTGCAGGTAAAGTGGTCATGCAGCAAGTAATCCATTTGACAAAAACCTCAGAGTCTACAGATTTTGTTTGCCTTCTCATGCCACAATTGTGCAACCTTGGAAGAAAATTCAACCACTAGTGTCGTGCATTAAAAGGATTCCCTAAGCTGTACCACATCACATCTATTTGTAAATAGGGTCCCTTTTACTTCATAGTCCCACCCAGTTTCTTTACTTTTCCTCAAGAAATGTAAATGCAGGCTCCAGAAACCATATATACAGATGTACTTATTTTAATTGTTGCTGACTTCCAGACAAGTCCCAAACGGTTGCAAAACTGTCTGCCATGTCACCCAGGGGATGTGGGGAGGGGCCTGTTTGTAAACTGGGGATTTGGGGGCCTCAAAACTTGCTTGGAGGCCCTCATACAGCCCACAGATTGCACTCTCCCCCATTCCTGAGCTAGATTTTGCCCATGTGAATAAAGCCACAGCCCCCCGCCTTTGCCAATGATTAAATCAGGGGTACTGATGTGTGATAATGCCCAGAAATACAGCAGAATTTACCCAATGATACATGATATTTTGGAGGGTACAATGGGGAAATCTACTTAGCCAAATCTTTTGGTCTCCCCAATACCTTATTAACTGTTGCTGCTTCCATTCTTCAATTCGCTTCTGTGACATCACCTCTCGATCCTCATCACTGGAGCTGGAGTTTTCTTCCTCATCTAATTCACGCTGAATGCTTTGCCACTTCTTTACAAGAGATGGCATCTTTGTCTTCGTTTTTTTCCTCTGTAGCAAAATAGTCAGCATCCTACCATGAACATCAGAGCTAGGCTTTTATGGATTTTCTTTGTTCCCAGTCTGGGAATAAAGCTTTTGTTTGCTGGTTACCACCTTCTTAAAGTAAGGAAGCAAAATAATATTCTGATGCTGTTGCTGAGTTTTACAGCATGTCAAAGGAGAAGGGTGAAGCCATATGGAGGATGGTCAAGGAATAACTTTCAAGCACTATCAGTTACATTATGTTATAGGTGAAAAAAAGAATATATTTGAGGCTAAAAGCCAACTTGACCTCTGTCATGCATTATATAGCAAGTATGTTTCTTCTTCAGAGAAAAAGCTGTCACGGTATTTTAATTCTGAACAGTATACTGGCTAATAAAGCACCTTTTCAGCAACAAAACAAAAACAAAAAAACCAAAACAAAACAAAACAAAACAAAACAAAATGAAAACCTAGCATTCAGGACAAACAAATTAAGGGCTCTCGCTTAAAAAAACTCCAGGGAGGTGGGTGCCTTAAAGGCTGAACAGAATTATTACTCTCCAGTGTGTTTCCAAAGCACCATGCCCTGCCAAATTATTTTCTCTGTATTTATCAGCAAACAAGATGCACCAATTTTAACGCCTGGCATAGCAAAGTGATTCTCACTTCTGTCTTTATGTAGCCTGGACTATTCTTGGCTCTTAAAATGAGAGAACACACGTTTTTTAAGTACTTACTTTGCTGGCTCTCCTAATCTTCTTTGACTTCTCTGCCGGCAGTACTTTGGGAGCGTGTGGAGGCGGTGACAGCGGAGGCGGTGGTGGAGGCAAATGTTCGGCAATGCTAGTGGCAGGTGGGGCTCCTTGTGAAAGAACTGGCTGTGTTGTGCTGGCAGAAAGTCCAACAGGGGCACTACACTCTGGATAGCTTATGAGTACTGGCTGGGTTACACCAAGGTAATTCTGTTGCAAACTCACCCCTGAGGTCTGAGGCCCTGTGAACATAGAGGGGACAGTGAGAATATTTCCAAAACACTCTGCCATGAAGATTAATAAAGCAAGTAGAATCAAAGGAATGATATTCACCTGCACCCATTACTGACTGGCCATAGAGTACTGGACAACTTCCAATGGTTGCAGATCTTTGTACCAGTCCAGAATTCATTTCTGAAGCTTTCCTCTTTAGAGATTTAGCTGAGGGAGGTGTAGATATGCTGGTCTCAGTACTGGCCTGGAAAGTAAACAGAAGACAGTTTGGTTCTTGTGAAAGTCCTTTGTAAACCCACTGGAACATGATACGAATGTAATAAGGGCATTTATAATCATTCTTATCAGGAATGAGGACAGTAAACACTACAGGTTTCACGGGGTCCCAGTTAGAGAAGAAAAGGTTGTCTGTCAGATGGCCAAGTGTGCCCTAAGAAGCCTTCCGTGAAGTGTAATTTGCCATTTAAATGTGATTTTCCCCTGCCCCATCCAGCCCATTCTTATTTTTACAAAAGTGCTTGTCCTGTCCTAAAACAGGCCTGAGGATGAAACAACATTTCAGTAGAAAGCCACACCACACTGGGGCTTCTATTACCATTTTGAAGTAATATTTAAAAAAAAAAAAGGGAATAGGGGTTGCTAGGGAAGGCAAAAGATTGTACCCAGGCCTTCAAATGTTGCCCACCCTGCCTTAAACAGGAAAGTTAGTGGCTAAAAATTGACTGAGAACTATCCCATTTGTTCCCAGCTCAAGTTTTATTGCACTGCTTACTGCAGACAAGCTTCTACAATCCAGCAATTGAAAGTTTGAGTTTTTCCAGTGCTATTTTAAAAAACTTCCAGCTAGACAGAGGACAAGAAGAAAAAGAGGACTGGCTGGATAGATAGAAAGCCTCTGTAAAAATGAACTTCTTTTGTCTTTTTTCTTAACTGAGGTATGCCTGTATGCACCTGGACATAGCAGAAGGAACATCATGTCACTACTGTTCATAATTCTGGGCAATATACCACCCCAAAACCAGGTTGGGGAGGAGGGTTCTGGGGGTGTGCCAAATCAATTTTCTCCACCCCTGCTGTGTATGGATCACCCATACATGCAAGATCCCAGTGGAAAACTTACACTGGAGCCAACAAAGATGAAAAGAAGATCTCACATCATAAAATGTGAGACCACAGCAAGAGGTCTGCAGCTCAGAACAGCAAATGCAATTCACTACACACAAGTATTGGGTTCTTCAAAAGCAAACTGCAGAGTTCTATATGCAGTAACTCACCTGGCTGTTGGCAACTGTTGGCCGGAGAAGAGGCTTCAGTACAGCGTCTTCCTCTGTTCCTGGTGCTGGTGGCTCCTCGTCTCCCTCATCCTCCATCTCTACTTCTTCTATTTCTCCATCTTCCCCAGGTGGGGGAGGGGGCGGTGGGGGGGGGAGGGGGAGGGGGTGACTCTGGTGGCGGCGGGGGTGGAGGTGGCATTTCCAGGGGCAAAGGGGGCTGAAGCACAGGGACAGAGGGCTGCAGTACAGTCCAAAATGGACTGAGAGGCACAAGTGATGTAGCTGCAGCTTGATTAGAAAGAGGCTCTTTGCCAAGAGAACCTGAAGAAAAGACACATACAAAGTTCTGGTTACCCCACACCGACCTTTAGTTCATGGTAGTTCTTATCCCAGAATGACAGACTCATTTCTCTGAAAAAACTATACTTCTTGAAAACTAAACTGCAAACAAGTATACAAATAGAAGAAATTGCACTTGTTATCTCTATGTGATGCAGTAAAAATGCCCTGTGAAACACACATATAGACGGAGATCCCAAACTGCAGGACAGAGGAATGCTTTGCAGACAATGCCTTGTTTCAGTCTAACCTTCATCTGAGCAGCTTAATCCTTAATGGAAACATTTCTAAACAAACATCCTCCTACATTAAAACAAATGTGTTCCCCTTGCCATCACTCTTTCTTACTGACATTCCACCTTCTTAAAATGTTCCTCCAAATGAAATGATCTTTCTTTCAGCAAATCCACCAAAACCAGTACCTGTAGTATTATCAGCAGATTCTCCAGATTCTGTTTTTTCCTTCAGTGCTTGTTTAGGAAGAACTTCCACTTTATTTTCCAGGATTTGCCCCTCCTCTTCCTCCTCCCCATCTGGGAACTCCCACTGGGACTCGCCTGATTGTTCGTTAACATAGAAATAGCGCCTATGGTCCCTAAATCACAAGAAAGAAAACAAGGCTTTACACTCTCACCCCATCACGGACACAATTATGTGGTCCTCTCCCGCGACAGCGGAGTGCTCTCACAGGGAAGAACCTCTTACAGTAGGACTACTGTTCACAAAGGCAACAAACAGCTTTGAGGAAGGATTTGCAAGGTGGGCTTACTCCAAACTGTTTGTGGTGCTGGCTCTGTGATCACAGCCCTCACCCTCCACTGCAAGAGCAGAGGGTAGCGAAAACAGATCGCTTATGGCTGGTGTGTAATTCAAGGTTCAAGGATGCATTAGGCAACAGATTTTTAAAAGGTAGTCTCAGGGTTCATTTCCTTCCAGAATAGCAAAGGAGAAACAGCCCAATTTATGAAAGATGGCTGCTCCCCCATGGACTGCTGCAGTCACATTTATGATACTCTTGGTGTCAGACATAGTGAATTGCTACTGAGAGGGAGAGGATCTGGGAGCTGAAAAACAAAAGAGCAAAGATTTCAAATAAACAAAAATAATCAAGAAAGCCAAATATAAGAAGAAATAGTTTTGTCTGACCTGCTGGCAGGAGATAGTTATCTTGTTCTTCGTTGAGATCCTCGGTCAGTGAGCTTTCCATAAAGGCACAGACGTTACTTGGGAGCGGAGTTCCTGAGATCCTGCAATGTGCACAGAGCTCTCGCATGCGCGACCCCCCAAGCCCGCCCTCCTTAGCGCATTTACACTCAAGAGTAAACACCAGCTCTGTCCAATCGCGGAATCAAATCCATTTCAACACACTTAAAAAAGACTTTATATCTCTCCAATTTGTGGCTGGCTCAAACTCTGTATGTGCCAGAGGCTCTCTGCCCGCTCAACACCGCTAAGTGCAGCTGCTCTCAGTCTCCAGATAGATGACGACACGTCGGCAGGTGGTGATGGTCACAAATCATGTCTGAGATGTCAAAGGTGAAAGGTGAAAAGGGGAGAAGAGTGCGTACCTGTCCCAGTGGCAGGACCAGCCTTTAGGGGCGGCGTTTATTTCATACTGTTTTAGCTGTTCAGCTGCATCTTGTAATTTGCGTTTGAGGTAGTTTCCTTGGAGAGCTCCTTCCCGCCAGTCTGCAATACGAGTCTATGACAGGAAGGCAAAGAAAAAGAAACAATTAGAAAATGGTAGACAATTAGTCTCATGCATGCCATGTATCACAGAACTCTCTAGTTTTACCAGAGAACCCCATGACAGATTCACCTTTGAGTCGCTGTAAGTTGGAAATGACTTGAAGGCACACAGCAACAACAATCTCAACTTTATATTTACACTGAGCATTCTAAACTGGTGGAAACAACTAGGAAAGCAATTTTGAAGTTGTGGTGACTGGTTTTAAGGAAAATGACAAACCAGGATAAAGAAACTATGAGAAAGATAAATTACAAGTTGGGAACCATTAGGAAAAACAGTGAAAATGAACAACCAGTATCATGATGGCTGCAAATCTCTGGTGCAAACACACTTGGAATGCAGTTCTAGTTATGAACTGGGAAAGCAACATGATGGAGCTGCAGTGACTCCCCTCTGAGTAAGGTTACAGTGTTTGGAGCTCTTTAGCTTAGGAAAAAAATGAGCAATGGAGGACAGAAAAGAGATGTATTAAGGCATGCACAGCATGGAGAGAGTGAACAGGGACATTTTTCTCTCATACTAGAACCCAGGGTCCCCTGTTGTTGGGATGGGCTGAGTGATGGGAGATTCAGGAAAAAGGAAAGGAAAAGGAAGTACTTCTTCACAACTTGCATAGTTTATAACTTTTGCTAATTTTGTAGTGATGGCTGCCAATTTGGAAGCCTTTAAAAGGGGACTAGACACATTCATGGAAGATAAGCCAATCTATTCAGGGGCTGTAGTCATTATGATGGCTATATATTACTGAATATCAGAAGCAGAATGGTACTAAATACCAGCAATTAGAATCTAAGTGCAGTTGCACACATGATTTGCTTGCGGGCTTCCCATGCATTTCTGCTGGGCCACATAAAAACAGAATGGTGGACTAACTGGGCCTTTGGTCTAATCTAGCACGATTATTCATGAGTTTTTACTTCTGTCTGTCCATTTTTACATTATCAGTTCATATATGTGTGACTGTTTCTCAGCCATTGAACTAGAAACAGTTTCAAAAAGTGGTAATAAAAAGGCAATTATTAGAGACTCATCTCAGAAAATCAGGGAATATTTCAGAATAATATCCAGTCCTTCATTACTATCCTCTCATTATATTCAGCCATAATAGGAGGTTCTCACCTTGGAACGGTCAGGGTCACAAAAGTCCAGTAAGGTGTCACAGACGTGATAGCCCAGAGTTTTGAGATCTTCAGAGGTAAAATGACAGTTACTTTTACTCCCTGAGAAATATAAACACAGACACTGTTTTTCAATATTTAGCAAATGATGCACATCATCTTCTCTATCAGATGCAATATTTTACTTTGCTATTGTAACCACTGTCATCAAGACAAGGGGCTAGCTACGCTATTTGGCACCTCATGCTATTCAGATAATAGAAAAATTCCTGATACAATTCCTATAATTGCATTTGTCTGTTTCTCTTCTTCTCTCACTTATTAATGCTTCTGAGAAAGTGAGACTTTACCCACTAAGCCAGTGCTGTCTGCTTGGAATGGATTAAGGAGTGGATTATTCTACAAAACACCACACTGTTAGAATTGGAAGGTTTTGATAATAGGTTCGATTGGCATGGATATTTCTGCTATAACAAGAAACACAGTCAACAGAGACTTTGATAATCATTATATTAGAAAATCACTTATGCCCTTCCGGTTGCATGGCCGGTGCGAGTGGCAGCTCAGACTGAAGCTGCACAATGGCACGGCTCCGAGCAGCCACCCGCTGGATTCCAGCCGCCTCTTTTGCCATCACAGAGGCGGCAGAACACCCCTCCGGTACGAGGGGTGCGGAACGGGTCCGACGGGGACGCCAAAACCGGCGTTTGCTCTGCCTGGCTGGGAGAGCGGAAAGCGCCAGGGGGGTCGAAGGACCAAGACGGAGCCAGCGGGATCGCTGCACGAGCGGTACAAGCACCGCTGTCAACTTTTAAAAGAAGACATCAAACAACATGTAAGAATTTAATAAGAGTCATTTAACCTGTTCTGGTCGCGATTCTGTCAATATCGCAGCAGTCCTGGCATGCAACGGTGGGCAGAAGTGAAAGAATGGAGGGGACCCTGAGCCTGAGTGAGTTCGGTATGGCTGGGAGTTTTCTTAAAGGGGCAGCTGGAATTTTAAGAAAAGGCTAGCTGGGTGTGCTGCTTACTCACGAGGATTGAAGTTAATATTTTTTAAAGAAAAAAGAAAGACTTAAGAATCATAATTGGTACTTAAAGTATAAGATGGCGTAGAATTGATCATTTGGACTGATGGATTACAAATGAGTTATAATCTCCATTTGGACACTAAATTTTCTACAGTATAATACTTCGATATTTTGGCTGGACTGAGAAGATCTGGAATTTGATTCATGGATTAGGGGTTTGGATTTTGGATTTTGGAGGAATATTTCTGGATTGAAGGCTATTGAGCTGCACGTCTCCCTTTTTTTTTTTAATTCCTGTGGAGTGATTCTTGTTTCTTGATTCTCTTGGATTGTTGAGACTATGAGACTGTGCTGAAGGTCATCTAACTCAAAACATCCTCATTCCCACGGATGGAGCAGCCTGGAACTTAAGCGACAATGAAAATGCAATGAATCTTCTGAAATGAATTCCAGGCAGCTTCAAGAGGGGAGGAGGGAATATAAAGCGGATAAAGGCACAGGGTTCTGGATTTGAGAAGGGGCAATGTATTTCAGCAATGTCAAACAAGTTTACTATAAGTGATATACTGTCAGTAATATAAACAATGTGATGTCAAGGGTTGAGACTGTGAAACCTGTGATGGAAGAGACTTGATTGGAAGATCCTTCCTTCCATGGACTGAGCTGCTTGGAATTTAAGCGACAAAGAAATTACAGATAATCTTCAGAAATGAATTTTGGGTGGCGAAGTCCAAGATGGGAGGGGGGAACGGGGAGATTGTGATGGAAGTTAGTCAAGTAAAGACCCTCACTTTCCTGGGCGGAGCGGCTCGGAACTTAAGCGACTAGGAGAATACAGTAAAAATTCAGAAATAGACTCCAGATCGCAAAGTCCAGGAAGGGAGGGGGCAAAAGGAGCGGATATAGTCACAGGATTCTGATTTGATAAGTGGAGTAAAATACCCTCTCTCTTAGGCGCGGTGCAGCTTGGAATATAAGCGACTTTAAGAGTACAGAGAATTTGCAAGTGAATATCCGGGCTGCAGGGCACCAGATGAGAGAGGGGAACGGGAAGACGACGACTGCACAGGCTTCTGAATTACACAAATGGATTTTTATTTTTACATTGTTAATTAAGCTTGCAATTGATGATATATCGATATATTTCATGAATATGAACATTGTGATATTGCTGAATGGGAGAAGGGGTTTAAAAAGTACTTAAGGAGAAACAAGACATTTTAGTACAACGGAATTTAGGGTAAGAAGACGGGGGACTGTTGCAGTAATAATTGCTCAGACTGCCAGATACACAATGACAGAAATAATTAAAAATTTTGAGATTTTGGGATGTAGGTAATGGAGAGTTAAAGGGGAAAAAAAAGATATATATATAAGGAGAAAACAGAAGCTTCAAGAGAGTGATATGGAAATATTTTGGAACAGGACGATTTGAATTAAGCAGATGAGAGTGATGGTTGGGAACTGTCTAGCCAGAATGACTATATTATGATTGCTAGGAGACGGAAATGTGTGTTCAAACAGATGAGATAATCAATTTATTGTGATGCACTAATGTAACAAGTGGACTAAGCTGCAGGAAATGTTGACCAGAACAGCGTGGAAGAACAGAAGAAAATTCATGTAACAAGTACAAGTTAAATAATCCTTTTTTTATATTTGTGAAATTTAATAAAATTATATAAAAAAAAGAAAAAAAGAAAATCATTTATAAAAACCTAGCAGAACACAAGAAATAGAATCTACAGAAAACTACCTATTTGGGCTTTCCCACAAGAAGCCTTTAAAAATAAGTGAAACAAAAGCTGGCAATCTTCTAAAATATAAATATCTAATTAAATGGGAAGGCAATGATCTGCTTTTGAAGACTGTAGAAGAGTCAAATGAGCAAGGACACAAACTGTATTGGTTCCCATGCAGGCAAGTTAGAGAGAGATTTAAAATGGACATTAAGCTAACTAGAATCAAGAGAAAAGAAAAAGAATTAGATAAAATTTTGACAGAAAACCAAACAAAAACAATATCTAAAATTTAGGAAATGCTTTACACATGAGAGATGAAGTATGAACAGATTTAAGAAACAACAATGAAATGGGCCCAAAATATAGGGCATGAAATAGAACTTGAGAAATGGACCAGAGTATGGAAAGTCAATATTAAATTTACCCTGTGTTTAAACCAGAGAGAAAATTGCTACAAAATGTTACATCAGTGGTACATGACCCCCCAGAAATTGGCAAAGACAACTCAAAAAGGAAATGGGAGTTTGTGGAAAATGTGAAAAGGCTATTGGTACCCATTTCCATATGTGGTGGTCTTACCATACCGCTAAAAAATATTGGGGAAAAAATCCACAATACACTTTCAAAGACAATAAAACTAAAATTTGAAATGATTCCAGAAACGTATTCACTAAACATAATTCGGAACCAAAAAGAACTGACAAAGAGCAAGAAGAGAATCCTTTACTTGATAATGCAAGCAGGAGTATGTTATGCCTAGCACTGGAAAGTCAGGACAGAACTGTCAACTGACAAGTGGAAAGTTAAAGTCATAGATGTAATGAAAATGGAAAGACTGTGAAGTTTATTAAAAGAGAGATCAATTCAACAATTAGAAAGAGAATGGAGGTCAGTGGTAGAGTGGGTTAAAAGTAAGGATAGATAAAGAGTTTAAAAGGAAAAGCCGAAAGAGAAAGGATGAGGATAAAGTTAAAAATTATAGGTATTATATTTTTTAATTGATATATATATTGTGAAAACTGTTAAGTATGTGAGGACTGTTAAGAAAAAGATATTTCATGTAAAATAGGTTTAGAGAAAGCAACACAGAATAGTATATAATATGAGGAAAATGCAAATTATGGAATAAGTGGGGAAAACAAGGAGTGGAGAGAGGGAAGAAATATTAAGATTGTAAACAGCGTGTGCAGAAGATGTATTTTCTATAAAGATGGAACTGTGGTAAAAATAAATTTTAAAAAATGCATGGGCCATCAAAAACACACAGATAGTTTCAGGGTCAGTGCGGGAGAATGATGTGCTGCTGCACTTTGTACTGATGCCACAGAGATTTATAAAAAATGGAGGTGCTTGAGAGGGCAGCCTCATCTGGGCAGATTAACTGTGGCTACACAGTTCTCACCAAACACTAGCAGTATTTGGAAAGGCCTTCAGGTTTTTCTTACTACTCTCCTTCCTTTCGTCGTATTTACTGGGGAACTACAGTTGGCCTCCCACATTTGCGGGTTTGACTTTCATAGACTTGATTATTTGCGAGTTGCTTCAATCTCTCCCAACCAACCTGAGGCCCTTCTTTTCTAAGGGAATCCTCCCTCTCATCGATTCTAACCAAGCGGCTCTAATCCTCCACCAGCCACTACTTACAGCCTGATTTCTCAGCACCACAATGCCTCTCCCTATGCTGCCCTCAGACCCAAGGAAGGACATGGGCAAGAGAGAGGGAGTATAGGGCCGCCATGCCAACCTACCCCTCTACCCTCTCCGATCCCTCACCTAGTTTGGACCCTGGGTGCCTGTTCTCCACACTATGCCTTGGCCTCCTTCCCACACACACCACACAATTTTTGATATTTCCAATTTTTCCACTTCTGTGAGGGTCCTGAGCCCCTAAGCCTAGAGAATGTGGAGAGCCAACTGTACGTTTGTGCTTTGAGAGCCTTTCATATTCTGCACTGGAAGAAAGATAAGCTTGTTATTTTCTAATAAAGTCTGGCATGACCTCTCAAATCTGCTGAAGTTCTTATAGAGACTTTGTAGTTAATTTCAACGTCTTCTTGTTTTACCAGGGATATTAGCACCATATTAACATTAAGTTTTAGAATCTTCTTATTCTTACCTGTCATGCCCAATATATACAGTGATGTACAACCTTCACATTTTCCCCGAAAAGGTTACATGTTCATTTCGAGAATATCACAAGTTTCCATTCCTTCTAGAATTTTCTTTCATGCCTTCCGTATATCAGAAAATGACAGATTAAACTTACCATGAAGGGTCATTCTAGGAAAGTTGAAGGAGCAATCCACAATGTATTGGGTTATCCCCTCGCACCAGCTGATTGAGGTAGGAGACAAACAGTCCAAGACCCTTAATCACATTGCCCATCTGACTCTGATTCAGTTTTCGTTATATAGCCCTGCCTGCTGCACATTTCTTTCCCTTTCCTTTCCTTTCCTTTCCTTTCCTTTCCTTTCCTTTCCTTTCCTTTCCTTTCCTTTTTTTTTTTGGCAGCCCAGGCAGGGGGTGGATTACTTCTTCAGCCTTCCTAGAATGACCCTTCACGGTAAGTTTAATCTGTCACTCTCAGGAAGGCTTCAGGAGCAATCCACAACATATTGGGAAATACCCAAGCTATCACATTGAAGGGTGGGAAAGGCTGCTTTCTCTCTGAGCCACGACTTGCAAAACAGATCCTCCAAACGCAGCTTGACTGGAAGCAAATCTGTCTAACTTACAGTGCTTGATAAAGGTTGTCGGCTCCTTCCACCCTTACATACATCCCCCAGTGAAGCAGTTGTCCTAAAAGCTGTTGAGGTGGCCATGGACCTGGTTGAATGAGCACACACTTCTTGAGGTCATTGGACTTTTGCATAATCATAGCAACAAAAAATGCATTCTTTTATCCATTTAGATATAGTAGAACTCGAAACCTTAACTCCTAACTTCTTAGGGTTATAAGACACAAACAACACCTTGGTCTGTCTTATTCTCTCAGTTCTGTTCAAGTACACTTTAACAGCCCTCCTTACATCCAACGAATGCCACCTCTTCTCTCCTGGATGAACTGGCCGAGGACAAAATGATCATAATGTCACTGTGGGCAGCACTGGAGAAGAGGCCATACACTTGGGCCTAAACGAAGGATCCACTGTCAGAACCACAGCATCCTCTGTAAACTTACACAAATTAGGATTTACTGACAGCGCTCCAATTTCTGATACTCTGCACACCGTTGTAATTGCGACCAGAAAAACAACTTTCAGAGTCAACAATTTCAGAGACTCATCCTTTAAAGGTTTGAATGGTGGCATTGTCAACCTGTACAAAACTAAATTCAGATCCCACAAAGGGAATCTATGCATTGTTGGAAGAGCCTGCAAACTTGCACCTCTTAAAAATTGTTTTACATGCGCATCCTCTGATAGCGGTTTATTGTCCATTGAAATTACTGTAGATAAAGCTGCCACCTGTCTCTTTAAAGTATTAGGTCGCAACCCTTTTTCAAGATCATTCTGAAGGAATTTCAGCACATCACTAATATTAACTTTAGAAACATCCACCAGATTAGACAAACACCATCTTTTGAACACCTCCCAGGTGCTACCGTATATCTTCTGCGTTGAATTCTTTCTAGATGCCAACATTGTTTCAATAACATTGTCTTGAAACCCTTTATTTTTTAAGATGTCCCGCTCAATCTCCAGGTGGCTAAGTTCAGCCATCTTGGGTTTGGATGACAAACTGGACCTTGAGTCAGTAAGTCTGACCTGACTGGAAGCCTCCAAGGATGACCTACTGACATGTCCAACAAACAGGGAAACCATGGTCTCCTTGGCCAATGCGGCGCTATTAAGACCACCTGAGCTTTCTGCAACCTCACCTTCTGCAGCACCTTCTGCAGCAATGGCAAAGGTGGAAAGAGGTACAACAGACCTTCCGGCCATTCTGACCTCAAAGTATCCTGACTTTCCGCATACACACTTCCATCAATCGAAAAATATCTTGGCAACTTGTGATTTACTGCCAAAGCAAACAAGTCCACTGAAAAGCCACCAAATCTTTCTTGCAGCATGGAGAATAACTCCTGATTCAAACTCCATTCTCCTGGAGAAACTTCTTTCCTGCTTAAATAATCTGCCTTCCAATTCAGAACACCTCTGAGGTAAACTGCTGCCAAAGAGTTCACATTTTTTTCTGCCCACACTAGAATCTTCTTGACCTCTAACATCAGTTGCTTTGATCTTGTACCTCCTTGTTTATGTACATTTTTACTGATACATTGTCCATGTAAACCAAGACATCTTTGCCCCTTATCACATTGGCAAACTCCAGTAATGCCAATCGGACTGCTCTCATTTCCAATACATTTATACTCAGTGTCTTCTCTGACTCTGACCATTTCCCCTGAATGGTCTTCTGAAGACAATGTGCTCCCAGCCATGCAAACTTGCATCTGTTGTTATTGAAACTCTCCAGCTGAAGAAAAGATGTTCCCTTCTCCAGATTTTTTAAACTCATCTACCATCTCAATTCCCTTTGCAAAGCCCCTGTCATTCTGATCATCAAACTCTCTTTCCTGATGATCTGCCCTTGGAACAGCTTGAGGAACATTTGCAGAGGCCTCATATGAAAACTTGCCCAAGGAACTAGATGGATGGTAGACACTAAAATTCCTAACAATTTGGCTGGACTCATCAACTGTGCTGCCTTTTGCTGTCGGAACAAGGACACCTCGCTTCTTAACGTCAGTATTCTCTCTCTGGACAGAAACACACTCCCTATCCTGGAATCTATTTCTGCCCCCAAATGAAGAATCCTCTGAACTGGAATTAATTGACTCTTTTTGAAATTTATTAGAAATCCCAATTCCTGAAGAGTTCGTATTGTCACTCTGAGATCCTGTTCTGCTTTGGTTATACTGTTCACTTTCAGCAATATATCGTCCAAATAGGGAAACAAATGTATCCCCTGTTGCCTTAGATGAGCAATTACAGGAACTAGAATTTTTGTGAACACCCTGGGCGCTGATGCCAGACCGAACGGTAGTGCTTGAACTTGGTAATGGCTGTTGTTGAAATGAAACCTTAGGAACTTCCTGCAATTGACATCCATAGGCACATGTAAATAAGCTTCTTGCAAGTCTACAGATATAAAGAAATCATTAAATTCTAAGCCCTGGAGAATTGAATGTAATGTTTCCATTTTGAACTTCTTGTATTGAACAAATCTGTTCAAATATTTTAGATCTAACACCGGGCGGTACCCACCACTGTGTTTCGGTACCGTAAAGAAGATTGAATAAATCCCCTGAAATTTTTGATTGATAGGAACTGATTCTATTGCTCCTATCTCCAATAAATGTTGGATTTCGTTTTGCACTATGTTCTTTTTCATATCACTCTTTGGTACTGGTGAGGGTAAATATCTTCCTTTTGGACACCTTGAGAAAACGCTTTGATAACCTTGCTGTACACTCTTTAACACCCACTTGTCTGATGTAATTGCGTCCCATAGATGTCCAAAATGAATTAGCCTTCCCCTCACTGGCATGATTTTTGAGTCAGAACTGTTGTTTCTTACCTCTAACTGATTGAGACGTACCTCTCTTCTGTTGCTGTTGGCCTTGCTGTCTAGACTGAAATCTATTTCTATTCCATTGTTGCCTGAAACCTCTGTTATCTCTTTGTCTCTGAAAATATTTTCTGGTTCGAAAGGAATAATTATCCTCCTTGAACCACTTCCTCTCAACTCTTCTTTTCTGAATAGAAGGCAGTACCTGTCTTTTATCTTTACCCTCTACTAACACTTTCTTCAAAACTTCCTCGCCAAACAGAAGTTTTCCTTGAATTGGAACATTGGTTAAATTTGCCTTTGATTTAGCATCTGCTTCTCAGTGTTTTAGCCATAGCACCCTACGGCCTACTGAAGTCACTGCAATTGACCTAGCTGAAAATGCTGCCACATCGTAGCTGGCGTCTGCCACATAACTTTAAAACCTGATCCAACTTCATTAGCACTTTTTGAATTGTTCTAGTGGATACATTATCTGTTTCCAAAATTTCCTGAATCCACATGAGGGCTGCCCTAGCAAACATCAAGCTTGCTACCGAAGCCCTAACAGAAACTGCTGCTGCCTCGTGCGATCTTTTTAAGGCAGAATCTATCCTTTTTTCATCTAAATCCTTCAACAATGTGTCTCCTTCCCTTGGAACAACAGCATTGGAAATCAGCGCAGAAATCGGAGCATCAACTAGGGGAATGGCTAATAACTCCACTGAACTGTTATCGAAAGAATATAAACTTTTACTATAACCTTTAAACTTTTTTGAAGAAGTTGTTTCTTTCCATTCAGCCTGAACCAAATCCAAAAATAATTCAGGTATAGGGATAACATTAGATTTCACTTGTTTCTTTCTTACTATAGCTGCTACTGCCTTCTTTTTATTTCCTTCTTCTGAAATCTCAACTGCATTAGCCAACCCTAATGTCAATAACACCTTTTTAAGAACTGTTCTAAAATCTTCCTGGTCAAATAAGCTAACTTTAGTATCATCTTCTTCCTCATCCTCAGAGGATCTTACCTCCTCTTCCTCTGACTCAATGTTTTCATTCTCTCCTGTTGTAATGTTTTCTATGTCTCAATCTAAATCAGACCGATTATCATAAGTGTACTGAAATCCTAAAGATCTTCTCTCAGATTCCAAATTTTTTAACTTTCTACTGCATTTCCTTGCTCCCTGAGAATCTATAATTATTTCAGACAGTTGCCCTGTGTCTTTGGATTTATTAACTTCAGTCAACTTCCCCACATTTATTTATCTGGGCACTTTTCAACAAATTCGACTCTTGACCCAATGATTGACTATATGTGAAAGCATTCATTGATGAAAAAGAATGCAGCAGATTTAGAAATCCAGGAAAAGAATTAACACTTTGGCTTGCTTGCAATAGACTTTGCCGAGCTAATTCCTCCGCCACTAACTGTCTTACTACAGTGCTATTGACTTGATTAATATGAGATGGACCCGGTATAGAACTCATGGAAAACTCCTGGGTTGAAACGTTATTAAGCAGGGAGTTCACATCCTGCCTTTGAGACAAAATCCAAGCTGCTCTCAAAGCTGCTGCATTATCCGGGGGGAAATTAGAGCCAACACTTAAAGGAGCTGTCCCTTCCAGAGCCTTGGACTCCTGAACGCTCCCCTGAAGTTCCCCTTCCCTTCCAGAATTAACCATCACCTCCTCAGTCAACTGCAACTGGCTCATAACTTTGCCCAATCCTGTGTCTACTTCCTCTTCGGAACGCCCTTTTCCAATATGGCGACCAGAAGTTGCTGTCATGCTTTGAGCTCTCTTGCTGCTTTTACTTTGCTGCACTTTACTGTCCGGTAAGTTTGCAGCCCTGCTCTTAAGTTTTAATTTTTCTTTACTGAGCTTCTTTGAATTGGAGCCTTTTACCTTAGCAGCCTTTGACCCTTTAGAAACTTTAATTGTTGTCTTAGAGTGGTGCGTAGGAGACCTCCCTTCTGCCTCGCTCTCACTCGACACTAAAAATATTTTTCTTAAAATCATGCCACCATTTTCCTGATCTACTGTCAACCTGTCCTGGTCGACCTGATCATCTGAGATTTCTCTAGACATTTCCACTCGCTCTTTTTCCTGCAGGAATTTGAGCAGCATTATTTTCTTTCCTTTCCTTTCTGCGTTTGTCTGGAAGCGATAAACTATTGTCCTGCCCTTGAAACTCCACATCTCTCTTTCTCTTCCCATTTTCGTCAACTGACTCCTGCATTTTACACTCTAAATCCTAATAAAATTGCTATTAAACTCAAGAAATAAACAGAGGGGTTAATTTCTCAACCGGCTGGTAAGGCAGGAGAACAAAAACTGAATCAGAGTCAGAGGGACAATGTTATTAATGGTCTTGGAATGTTTGTCTCCTGCTTCAATCAGCTGGAGGTGATAACCCAATACGTTGTGGATTGCTCCTGAAGCCTTCCTGAGAGTGTAATTCTGCTTCCAAAGAGGGCAAACACTGCTATTATGTGTGTTACGCAGAATGTAGTTTTTAGGACAGTCACATACTGAACACAGTCTATGATACTATAAATGAGAAACTGTATGGCTCCTCCTCATGCCTGCAGTTTTTTAAGTGAAATGAAGATTTATGCAGGTTTTTTTAGAACATTTATTTCTTGAATACTTTCAACAACAAAAAAGTGCTCTGGGTAGATGTCCAATTCCCATATCACATTGCCTTGGCCACTGAATATCTATCCAGCTCTATTAGAAACAATAAGATTGTGCTTTATCATCTTATTTCATGAATAATTTATTCACAAAAATGTTTGTGTCTTTTTAGTTGTGCAATGCATGTGTAATCAGTCCAAGCATGACAGTATATGTCTCATCCCACAGGGTACAGTGATACTGAAAATTAGCAAAGGCACATGGGAGTATCACATTAAAAATAAATGGAAACGCTCTACACTTCTCACTACTGTAACCTGAAATATTGCCACTGTTTCTTTTAAATATACTGGTTGGTCCAGTCTTGGACAGAGATAGGCACTTACCCAGTGTTGACCCACTAAATGTAGATTCCATAGTGTAACTATTCAGTATTCCCATTCTCCACATCACAACCCGTCCTGTGCCTTCTTTACACTTTTGCACCTGAAACTTACAGCTGTCAAAAGAAAACTGAATAATATCCAGATTGGTCAATTCAGAATTTGTTCTCAGAGCCAATTTATTTTTAGGATCAATTTTTAATGTTCTCTTTTTAGCTAGGCATGATAGCTGGTAAACTTGGCATATATTTTGCTTATAAATCTTTCCAGAAGCATAAACAGGACAAGCTTGCCTCTGTTGGAGGCAAGATGCAAAGTGTCTCTCCCCAACACTGAGCAAGGACATCCCCCGACAACTGCAGGTGTACACACAAGGACAGACACCTGCAGAGGTGACACAGCCAACCAGCTCCCTGTCCAGAAGGGAAGGAAAAGGGTGGCAGTGCCACCTCTGCACACATTCCAATATCAGAGGAAGAGGAGGAGGAGGAGGAGAGGACAGGGAACACAGCAAGGACAGCAGGAATGGCTCTAGCATACCTCTGCAAGCCCCAAAAGAGAAGGTGGTAGCATGAAGCTGGCTGGCTTTTGACTGCCTTATGCCCAGGGATCCCAGGAGTAAAGGCACTATGGGAAGAGGGACTGAGAAAATCACATGTGCTGAGGCACAGGCTGCTTCCCCAGATAATCCTTTCACAATGCCTATGCTCCCATGACCCCTGGAAACAAGGATTCAAAACAGCTAGTTCCATGTGCTCCTGAGTCTTCTTTGGACAGCTAGCAGGAGATGTCAGAGCTGCTACCACGATTGATTTTTCTTCCTCTTTCTCGTTCCATAGTAAAGAGAGTGCAGAGGTGACACAACAACT
Organism: Cyclura pinguis; assembly: GCA_030412105.1. Lineage (NCBI taxonomy): Eukaryota > Metazoa > Chordata > Lepidosauria > Squamata > Iguanidae > Cyclura > Cyclura pinguis. The sequence continues at coordinate 264,931,144 of CM059599.1, forward strand.
TGCCTCTTTTCCTGAAGAGAGCTTTCAGGGAGCTCTCCAGAAGGTGCTCTGTTAAACAGAATGGGCCTTCTTGGCAAGGAAGCAGGGGAGTGATACATTTGACCACGCCTTGTGCTCTGCCATTTGAGCCACCTGCCACACTCATGATACCTCTGGCCCAAATCAGAAGGAACAGCTCCCACTACCTCTGGAATCAGTGTCCCTGATTATTGTGAGTTTTCTACTATCAGCTACGCTTTGATCCTGCCTATGCACAGGAAACTGAGGCTGGCAGGGAAACACAGATTATACTCTCTCTTTCAGAATACCAACTGCACAAGCACAATCTCTCCGATCTAGCAAAAAGCATGGGCCAGCAACTTGCTGTTCAAAATGTTGTTCATTCAGCTCTAACCATGTTTCTGACAGCAAATTTCACAATATCTGGGCAATAACACGGAAATAAATATCTCATAAATATTCCCAAGCATGACTGAAAGCATAGCTTCAGGGACACCAACAGTAATGGCGTTTCAAGTATGGACAACAGAGAGGAGGGCTGGTTCTCTAGATCCCAGTAAAGTGTACTCTTCACCTATCTCCCCATATCCTGCTCTGATTCTGCCTGATATTCAGCTGAAATCATTTCACAGAGAATACCAACTGTACATGTAAATTCATTAATCTGGACAAACTGTTTTAGCTAATTGCACATTAGAATGAATGAGGATCTACCTATTAACTATGTTCAAGTCTTTACCTTATCAGGAATATTCTTGCTTAGCATCAGAGGAAAGATTCGTTCATGGAGTAACTGTTCTTGTGCACGTTTGTTGTTACAGCCATACATGAAAATATTATTCTTCCGGCTGTGCCCATGGAAGTCGCAATAAAGCAGAATTTCACGTTCCTCAAGGACTCTTGAAGAGAACGGAGGAAAGAAATCAGGAAGCAATTAAATACAGTGGGCCCTATGAATCCATGGATTCTTATCCATGGATTCAACCAACCATGGCTCAAAAATCTTAAAAAATTCCAAAAAGCAAATCTTTGGAGTTGTTCACCATTTTATATAAGGGACACCATTTTACTAAACCATTGTATATAACGGGACTTGAGCATTCACAGATTTTGGTATCCACAGGAGATCCTAAAACCAAACCTCAGTGGATACTGAGGGCCCACCGTATATGTATGGGTGGCCAGTTGTGCGTAAACAACCACACATTGCTATTTCTTTCTTACTGATGTGAAAAGTCAAGCAGCCGGGACAAACTTGATGAAAATTCCTTAGTGACTGAAAATTCTTAAGCTAGATCTCTATTCACAGCCTGGTTAATTTGGATAAATGAGCACGCAAATCCTATATTCATAGTGCACTAGTGACTTTTATTATTGAGGCTAACTCTGGCATAATATCATTTCACTTCTATGCAGTCCGAGTAACAAAGAAAGCATGACAGTTGTCAAAACAACACAGCTACAAAGGCAGACACTCTGCTAGCTTCACTGGCTGTTCATGTGTGTCACTCCTTGCATTCACTATGCGTGGAAATCACAAATCAACAACATTCCTCTGGCATAAATTGCATCAGCTTATACAAAAAGTACAACCTTTACTTATCAGAATCCTGTATAGGTCAGAGAGCTAACTTCTTAGAGCACATCCACACACAGACAGAGACAGACATGCTCCTGTTCAGGTTCTATCAATCAGCCATGCATATTCTCAGGATACTTCATTCCATTTCCTCCTCATCCCACAGTTTTATGTTCCCCCCTCCCACAATCAGCAATAATCCCATATTCACAGAGCATGTCCAGTTCTCCCTGGTCTGTTTCTGAGTCATCACCCCATAAGGTTCATTGTTCTAAAGGTTTTGTGTACTTCAGGGAATGTCTGGGTTTCCCCAAGCCAACTGATACCTTCCCTCTTGTGATAGCATGGTGCTATTTCAGCCATTCACACTTGGAGAATGAATTTGCTTCTTATATCAGTAACTAAAAGTAACTCAAAGCTTCTCCAAACATTATACTTCATTTAGTAGGGGGTTTTCACAAATACAGATGCTTTCTCTCTTGAATCCGTTTATGTCCTATGCTCCACTGGTTCTGCACTCTTCCAGAGCTTTTACAATGCAGTTGCCTGCCTTGTTCACTTGGCTTCCATTTGTAACTTTACTATGTTTTTTTTCACCACTTCTTCTCCTTTTTTCCAGTAAAATTCATTATGGAAAGAAAAACAGAACAGCTATACAATGTATTTTGCTTGGTAGTGCCAGGAGGATTCTGGATGGAAGTACCCTCTGACAGTTCTCTTGCCATCTGTCTAATTGTGCTTTCATTATTCAGTACCACCACCTACATCCTGATTATATCCAACAATTCCTCTCAACCTCAGGGCTTTCTCTCTCTGAGGTAATACAGCTCAAGCAGATATATGTTTGAAATTATCAATATTTCTTAAATCTGGAAAAAAATGGATAGTGTATGCCAATTAATGCTGCTATTATTCTTGTTAAAACTCTTTTCTTTTTTTGATTTGCTTGTGTAATATTTGGACATATTACTGTAATACATATTAAAAACGTACACTCTCCCCCGGATAGCATCTCAAAACTACATCTAAAATCATAGATTTAAAACAAGCATTTCTAAAACTCAGTTAGGTTAAAAAAAAATGACAAGGGAAGACAGCCCACCCAGGACGGCAGCAGAAGAGAAACTAACAGAATGCCACCTGTCACACAGACCCTACAACTGAGATTGCTCAAATATATTCTTACAAATGAAATTGTCCATGCCTGAAAAGCTGCGGACACATTTTTGTGCACTCACAACTTTCTCCCTGCATGTTTACAGCAGCCATGATCTCTCTACATTTATCAATTAAGTGCTAAATGTATGCAGTTGTCCCAGTTATAACTTTTCCTTTCTGAGCCCTATCAGCCTTTTTCGCCAAGACAATCTAAACTTGGTACTCCTGCGTATGCAAATTAAATGGATTTTCAGAGGCTATTCTACTGAAAATTAAATCTATCAACTGTTATATACATGTACATGTAAATGTATTTGCTTTAGTTCCAAGAGATGCATTATGATCATAGAGGTCTAAACCCCATTCCTTTAGGTAACTGATTCAATTCATAAAACGTTTTGCCACTCACCTCTTGATCATGGCCCGAGTGTGCCAAATGCAAGGAAAGGATTCCTTCAGCAGCGTCCTATAGTTCCGGTTCAAGTCCCTTCCTGCCAGTGAGCAGCGATAATTTCCCACAATTACTCCATCTGGATTTAGCATGGGCACAACCTTGAATATAAAGAGATCCCTAAGAAGCTGAGCATCAGGGGCATCACTTAGGATGAAATCTAGGAAGCCTCTCATCACCCAGGAACTGTTTGTCTCTCCAGGGTGGACCCTGGCAGTTAGTATAATAGCTTTCTTTGCTGCAGCAGCAGCAGCACTTTTGGATGGATTAGTAATAGTGATGAGGTATACTGTGTTTCCAGCCAGACTGTTGCACAGAGGGCGAAGTTTGCAATACTGAGAACACTCTGGATTGTTTACCAAAGTCAAGAGGTAGCGTTGCAGATCTGAGTAGGTGTAGGGGTAGAAGTGAGCAAAATAGCATGTGTCATGGCTGTGTGGAAAAGATACAGTCCATGTGAGGCAATACAGGGTCTGACCATCCTCTGAGTTATATTTATAATATTTGATGTCACTGCCCTCTCTCCTCCAGCCAACACCATGAGACTGAGCATCCTTCTGAGAATATAGTAGAGGCTTCATCCCCATACTATACAGACTCTTGGCTTTCATCAGATTCACAATAGTAAAGCGATAGATGACATCCTTTCTAGTATTCTGTACTCTGAAGTAGTACCACTGGGTGTGCTTGCTAGTATAAAGATCTGTCCGCAATGTGAGTTCATACTCATATTTGCCTCTGAAATATAGAAGTCAGGAAAAAATGCATTAGTAGCTAGCAGTAATCTCCTCCTCCTCCTCCTCTACAGACAATTGCTATGTGGAAAAACATCTACGGACTTAACTTCATTTAACTAATGAAAAGCAACGGGGTAGGTACTGTTGAGGGTTCCTGTCAGAGTTCTGTGACTAGAAATAGCAAGTATTCAGGTGATATCCCTCCACTAGGAACAAAGACCACCCAAGAAAGCAGAAGTGATAGGTAAAGGTGACCTGTCTTTATTTCTTCCCACTAAACAGTGGGAGGAATGAATCAAGGATGTGCATAAAAGGAAGCAAGTGAACTAGCCTGGAGTTTTTGGAGCAGGGCTGAAAGCAACACACCAAGAACTGGATTACTCTCTGTAAGAATCCTATGGTGCTAGTTGTTTCCCTAGAAACTTGATGGCATGTTTCAGAAATGTAAGGTCCTACACTTAGGCAGAAAAAAGGGAATGCACACATATATGATGGGGGACACGTGGCTGGATAGCAGTACATGTGAAAGGGATCTAGGAGTCTTGGTAGATCGCAAGCTGAACGTGAGTCAGCAGTGTGATGTGGCAGCCAAGAAAGCCAACGCAATCCTTGGTTGCATCAATAGGAGTGTGGTGTCTAGACTGAGGGAGGTAATGGTACCACTCTATTCTGCATTAGTTAGGCCTCATTTGGAATACTGTGTCCAGTTCTAGGCACCTCAATTCAAGAAGGATATCAACAAGCTGGAACATGTCCAGAGGAGGGCGACCAAAACGGTGAAGGGTCTGGAAGCCATGCCCTATGAAGAACGGTTTAGGGAGCTGGATATGTTCAGTCTGCAAAAAAGATGGTTAAGAGGGGACATGATAGCCATGTTTAAATATTTGAAGGGATGTCATTTTGAGGAGGGAGTGGGCTTGTTTTCTGCTGCTCCAGAGACTAGGACAAGGAGCAATGGATTCAAGCTGCAGGAAAGGAGATTCCACTTGAATCTCAGGGAGAACTTCCTAATGGTCAGAGCTGTCCAGCAGTGGAATATGCTGCCTTGGAGTGTGGTAGAGTCTCCTTCTTTGGAGGTTTTTAAGCAGAGGCTGGATGGCCATCTGTTGGGAATGCTTTGATGGGTGTTCCTGCACAGCAGGGGGTTCGACTCGATGGCCCCCGGGGTCTCTTCCAATTCTATGATTCTGTGAAACTTCCATTTATGTTCAGCCTGTGTATCTGTAAATAAATGCAAGCACAAGCAGATGATAGAACATGAATTAATATGGCAATATGCCATATCTGGCAGATTCTGGGAACCGTAATCTCCAAAAGCAGCCTGTCCAAAAGCTGAACACATCTTTATATACAACATCTCTGAAAGCACTAGTGACTCTGGCAAACTAGCATTCATGGTTCAGTGATGCTGAAAATAAGATTACACGCTGAATTACCAACACATACTGAGATGAATTCCAGAGGAGTAACTGAAGTCACAGACATAAATAATAAGGAGTTCTATCATTGATCTGTGGTATTGTTTTAAAGGATCCAGGGCTCCTCTTATCAGTGCTGTACTAGGTAAGCGAAAAGTAGCACTTGCTAACCACCTTCACCAGTCAACAATGGGTGAATCTGTAGGGTGTTAACAGGTATTCATGGGTTTAATCCGTGAGATATTTTGACATATTTGGATAATATAAACTTCAGGTGTGTTCCAATAACATACATCATGATATCTGAAAACTCTTCATGGTTCTCTGATGTGTTGGGGGAAATCACTGTGCCTTATTGGTGGCAGCATACCGCTCGTAGTAGGCTGTAAGGGCAAATATGGTTTTGCTAGTTCCATCCTCTGAAATACAGACTACCACACCTGGCAGTTGTTGGTGGTCTCATAGACATACTAGTACTTAAAGAAGACATAAGAGATATTTGCCTCTGAAATATAGAAGTCAGGAAAAAATGCATTAGTAGCTAGCAGTAATCTCCTCCTCCTCCTCCTCTAATAATAAAAACCAAAAGAACCATCAATAGATCATCCTAAACCTCAGCCTAAGAAAGCTTTTGTCTCACCTAGTTCTTGATAGATTTCTATTCCCATTTTCCCCAGTTTCTCTTACTCACATCCTGACAGCTTTCTGGAGATTCCCACTTTCAAAGCGTGATTCAAATAGCAGCATGGTGTCTTCTGGATCTCTTAAGCAGGGTGCAGCTGGCTTGACGGATTCTCTTGACCCTCCAACTCGGGAACCAGCGAAATAGGTACCCTTGGTTGCTGCAGAACAAGAGGCATGGCTGTCAACACAGAATTGTAGATCTTTTTCTCAGTAACTACATTTGTACTGTATACCAGTTCTGCAAAATTAATGTCCACAAACACCATGCTCTTTTTAACAAAGAACACCAAACATCAGTGAGGAGCAAAGAAAGGGATTTCACTTTGGCCTTCTAGGTGCTGTTTTCTGAGAACTAGGCAAAATTTAAAACACTGTTACCCTGGAGGTCCTTGCTTATGCCTGTTGGAGCACATCAACCTGAGGGAAAATGGTTGGAGGCATCATCGCTGATACATCTGCTTTCCAACAACCCTGGAATGGCTATGTTTGAGAGATGCTGTGCCGTTTACAAGGTAGGTTTTTAGGGGGATATTACTGGGAGACACAGCTATGGAGACATAAGACATAGTTGTGTAAGACACATGTCTCTTTTAACTTACCAACCTTTATGTTTATGTGTACTAGAGAGTTCCTTGCTATCTCTCATCTGATCTCCAAAGATAACAGAGCTATTCCTCCCAAACCTCTCTTGTACTCCCAATCATGAATATTTTTCAGTAGCCCTGCTTTGCTTCCAAACTGTTAGGCACAGACATTCTGACTCACTATTTCATTCCTCCCTCCACATTTGCAGGTGCATACCTTCCTTCTCCCTTCCTGAGCTCCCTGCTTCCATTCCCTTGCCTCTGTCCCTGGCACTGATAACTCGTGTTGAGGCAAGAGCCAAGGGAATGGTACACACACACGCTTTCCGTCTCCCCTCCAGAGCTCCCTTCTCTCATTCCCTTGCCTCTGGTGCCAGTGCTCAGAACCCATCAAGTCAGAAGGCAAGGGAATGGGGGGAAGGCATGCGTACACACATTCCTTCTCCCCTCCAGAGCTCCCTCCTCCCATTCCCTTGCGTCTGGCCCTGGCGTAGAAAAGGCAAGGGAATGGGAGGGGGATTGCAGGGGGGGGATTAGTTGCCATTTTTTCACTTTCATGAGGGTTCTGCACCCCAAACCCTCACAAAAGTAGAAGAGCCACAAAAGTAGAGGAGCCAAGAAGAGAAGATCATTTCAGGATGTTTTAAAAATATCAGGGTTTGCATTTTATACATTCCCATTGTTCTTGTTCACAAGAATTGACCTTATATACAGGTTGAGTATTGCTTATCTGAAATGCTTGAGATCAAAAGTATTTCATATTTCATTTTTTTTTCAGATTGGAACACTTGTATCTGCATACACATAAAATACAGGAGATCTCGGGGAAACCCATGAATGAATGGGCAAGAACGTCACAGCCACCACCTCAAAAGTGGAAACGAGCAGCTGGTGGCCCCCCTCAGAGGTCTCCTGTACTGTACTGTATGTTCTTCCCAAATAGAGCTATCAGATCTCTTACAGCCTCAGCCCCTCAGATCCTCAGTCCCTCTCTCCATCCTCTGCTACTCATACACAAGTAGCAAAAGAACAAGATGCAAGGCTGCACAGACACAAGGCTGGAGAAAGATCTGTGAAATGGTGAGGGCGTGGATCCATGCCAAGCACTACGGTTAGATTCCTGAGACTTCACAGATCATTGTCTCTGTGCAGTCTCACATCTCATTCGCTACTTGAGTTGTAAATGGGCCATGAGGCTGGAGAGAGACTGAGGAACTGAGAAATGAAAAACCAAGAATGCCACAGCTGCCGCGTCAAAGGGAGAAGTGGGCAGCTGGCAGCAAAAAGTTTTGGTTTTCGGAGGTTATTTGATTTCATATTTCTGATAGTCAGCCTGTATTGGATATATATATTATTTACAGTGTAACACCAGTCCATGTATGCAAAATACCTGGCTCTGTAGAATAGACAACAGTTCCATAATCCTCTCCCATTACATCAGGTGCATATTCATTTCCTGTTGGCTGATAGAAAGGCTCTGGTTCAGGGGGAACCCACTCTAACAAAACACATAATGACATCATCATCATCATCATCATCATGAATACCACCACCACCACCACCACTATTATTATTATTATTATTATTATTACATTTCTATGCTGTTTTGCCTCCAAAGAGTCAAGACAGTGTTCAAGTTCTTACTCTCAACACATTCTACTTCCAGTTTCAATTTCAGTTCCACACCACTTCAATTACACTTTGAGATAATGATCAAGTATACAGAGAATATGGAAGACTGAATGCAAAATTAATAATTTAACTGGACATGCTGTACCTACTCTAAAAGAACAGAATCTGATTAATGGAAAGCAGACAATTATTTGTTCAGACATACTTCCAGAAGAGATAGGAATGATCAGGCAGAGGTTCTGAGGGAACTGTCCCTTGGGTTTGTTGTAGGAAAAAAACTAAAGACCATTGTGAGTGAGTATCATGTTGACATCTGCATATTACACCAAGTTATTAACAAGACATTGTTAATGCAGAGATAATTCACAAGATTCTTGGGTGAAGTCATGAATTCATCCATTTGAATAAAAACTGAATGATACGTAGCATTAAAATGTAAGCCAGACATCTTGGGCAAGGTATGTATCATAACTCAGATATATCATAACTCAGTTCTCAGATACACAGATACTAGTATTCATATGTTGTTTTGCATTATTTTCCTACATAAAAACTGATTTCCTAGCTAGAAATAAGGCAAATTATGAAGTGTCCCCTTTAAATTAACCAAACTGATACTGTAAAACCAAAACTGGGAACCTCTTATCCATGGAACTGTGTATAAAATGGAAGAATGTTATTCTTTTAAGAACAAACGCATTCTGAAAATAATTTGGATATTGTTTAAAATATTAATCCAACATGTTCTTTAAGCCTTATAATGATCTGTGTACTGTAGGTTTGTGTTAACAGAAACATAAGCTTCAATATGTAACATTTACAATGAAAGGCAGTACATATCAATCTTAATCCAACACTCAGATTACCAATGTGCTGGATACTGTCCTCAATTACTTCACACTCTATTGGCCAGAGTGGGGCCAAGACTGAATCTCTGCCACTGGGAAGAGAAGAAAGATTCCGAGGTTCTCGTAAGCGCAGAACACCAGGACCCTCCAGATGGTCAAACAAAAGTTGCTTACTTTTAAGAAGTATGGTCTCTGGCATAACTGAAGCTGTCAAAAAGAAGAAACAGCAAGGGTTTTTATTGTTTAGCAGAAGTGCAAGCAAGTTTAAGGATTGAAGCATATATTCATTTTCAATAAATCAGTTTCCTTCCCACATGAAACTTACAGCATACTTACAGAGTAGGTTCTTGTCTGAGTTGTGCTCTGATTTACTTTTCTTGCTGAAGTTGCCTTGGTTCAACACATGGTCAGAGTCTTTTTCTCTCCTCTCAGAAGGGAAAATAATGTTTTGAGGAACATTTCTCTCACCTAAGAAGAAACATTGTTAGTATTATTGCCAGAGCTTAATTACATAAGCCATTTAGAACATATTAATTTTACCTGAACAAATTGAAGTAGAAGTCCCTTGCTGCAGTCATGCTAACTACTATAATGCTACTATAAAACGTGAGAACTATTATTTTAAAACTAATACCATACAACCAAGGCCACACATGTACATATCAGAAGTATAATGCATAAGCTTACCTATCAATGTCTTGTCCTGACAAGGAAGGACTACATTAATCTAAAACACTTGGAATAACCGATATCAAATTAGGTGGACACAGTCATTAACACAGTAATCCTAAATATATCAGCTCAGAAGTAAACGTCACCAAAACCAGTAGGATTTGCTTTAGGATGGTTAGGATTGAAAATACTGTGGCCCTGCCACTTTCACATAGGTTCAAAGTGCAGAACCCTCGTGAAAGTGGAAAAACCAAAAATAACTCTTCCCTGCACTCCCTCTCCCATTCTCTTGCCTTTTGCCTTGGCATGAGTTCTCCATCCCCAACAAAAGGCAAGGGAATGGGAGCAGAAGACAAGCACACGCGTTCCTTCTCCACGCACAGTCCTGCCCCCCATTCCCTTGTGTTTTGCCCAGGTACAGAGAAGGAAGCTATCTGACCCTGGACAAAATGCAAGGTAATGGGAGGAGAATGCGGGGAGGCACACAAATAATCAAGTTTATAACGGTCAAACTCCTGAATGTGGAGGGAGGACTGTATATGGAAAAAAGAAACTCCTGTGTTTTATTACTGTATTGTACTAAATTATAATATTGTTTCTCCAATAAGTTTTTCTCAATTTGTAAGCGCAGGGTTTTTGTTTTTCTTACAGGCAGACAGCATTTGCCTCTCTGCCTTTTGGTTAATATGTCTTCACATAGCTGAACTGGCCAAAAATGATTCCTGAATATTTAAAAAAAAAATCAAGCAATGAAGATATACTATAAGTCCAAAACAGTATTCTTGACAAATTCAGGATGACTTGTTACAGAACTTAGCAGACGGACTAAAACATATCCATCAGATTGGCACTAGTATTCTTACCTTTGAAATAGCCATAGTACTGGAGATGCTGATACATGAACTTTTCATAGGGCTCTTTAAACTGTTGTGGAAGAAAAAAATGTCTGAACCGTTAGAAAGACAGTATGGTTTTATCTGACTATACCTGCAAACAGAGTGAGCAGCTGGGCAGTTTATGCCACCACTGCTCAGACCTTGGACTCCTGGTGTGATTCTCATTTACCAAAATTTTTATATACAAAATTAAATAACAAACTCTCCACACATATCATATTTCAACTTGGGGAAAAAAAATCCCTTCCATTATAACTCTAACATTTTTGCAATGCCACTTCCTACCATTCAAGCAGTGATCTATCCTCAGAGACCAAAAGCGACAGATTTCCTGCAGCCCATTACAAACGCAGATTGAATTTTATAGCGACCCACCTGACTCTCCGATGCTGGATCTGCTGGACACATGTTGTCGCTTGTGCTGGCTCTGTTTGATACTCCTTACACAGAATCAGAGTTTTACAAACTATGTCTTCCGCTGGGCAATTAAAACAAGGTCTACCAATTCTCCGTCACTCTCCTCTTAGGCCAGCGGAATGGGGGGATCACCCGTAAATTATGTCAGATGCGGGGAAGCCAAAGGAAGAAACTGTGGCAAAGCGAGCCGTTGTTCAAACATGAAAAAGTTTGTTTGTCAAATTTGTTAAAAGTGAAAAAGAGGCAGGGCAGGGGAAATACATCACTTTAAAAAAGGCGTCTCATTTATAATCCATCCCTTTTGTCCAAAAAATAGTAAACAATCCTATACCTATGGATCTCTTTAACAGTCCGCTTAAAGCAACTACTTCTGGTCACCACGGCGCTGACCCACAAGACTGAAAGGCTCCTATGGCGACGACAGCTTTTGTCATTCGCAACAACAAAAACACCCCCGCCAGGCGCGCGAAAAGACTAAGGCGCGCCCGCGTTACCAGCGGCACCACCCTCGAGGAAAGGCGCTCGCCCTCGCTCGGCTCGTTAGCGGGAGTGAGAGAACAGGCCTCGCCCGCTCTCCCCGAGGGGCAGCGGGCCCGGCGGCGGCGAAGGACGGCGGGAACCAGGCCGGCCCCACGCGCCCACCCGCCGCCCCCGGCCTCCACCGCCTTAGGGGGGCACATGGTATCCTAGCAACACGCCACGCCGACCCGCTCTACTGGAGGGTGGGACGTACTCGTTCATTGGTTGCCCGAGAGCGGAGTGGCATCTGTACAAGCCATTACTTGAAGACGCAGAGGCTGAAGCGCGGGAAACGGGTTCCCTCTCTCCGCGCTTATTAGTTTGAGTTGCCGGGCGGCTCCTTGGGTTGTTTGCAGGCCTGTTTTGCGGAAGCGATACGCTCTCTGTTTAAAAAAATAAATAAATCGACACAACAACATCAACAAAAAAGAAGGTTTGTTGTTCTTGCGTGTATAAATTCATGTGTGAACACCGCAAAAGTGGCCCCCGCTTTATTTACAGACGTCTTGCCCTTTTTCTCATTAGAGGCTTTGGGTACCGTGATTTCCTCCTTGCTGGAGCGGGCGATTTTTTTGGAAGGCTGGGCAACCTCTGAACGAGCGCGGACGGTAAGGTCGTACACGCGCGGCGCTGGCCAGGCCCGGCCCAGCCTTTTCCGCCACCGGGCTTCCGCTTGGGTCCCGGACTCGGTTCGGGCCCGGTCCCCTCCGCACGCAGCCTCTGGAACGGGGTGTACTACTTCGCTTGCAGAAAAGGCTTGTCTGCGTTTGGAGAAACTTTAGGGGGGTTGTTTGTTCTTAAGGAGATTTGGCTTCGTCAGTTTCATGTTGCTTGTGTGGACGAGGCAGGGCAGGGCGAAGCTGGAGACCTGTGGCTGGGTTTCCCATGGCTTCTCGTTGCCCAGCTGCGTGGACTAGAATCCGGGGGGAGGAGGGGTGGCTCTGATGTTCATAGGGAAATTAACCCGCCCCGGATATTAGTTCGAACTTAAAAGGAGGTATCCAAGGCACCAGATTTATTGGGGAGGTAGGAGTCAACACCTTGAACACCTCCTTTGGAGTTTCAGATTAAAAGCCAAAGCAGATCCACCACCCCTACACTGCATATGTCCTAGCAGTGTGTCTACACTGTGCAGCTGTAGTACTATGATTCCACTTTAACTGTAATGGCTCCATCTTACAGAATTTGGGATTTTTAGTTTGGTGAGGCACTAGAGCTGTCTGACAGGGTTTTCAAGTGCTGTAATTGATGGAGAGGCCGTACTTCCTTGCTAACTGCCACCAAGTCACTTTCTGCTTATAGTGACCTTATGGATTAGAGACCGCCTGGTCACCCTGTCATCAGCAGCCCCATTTCGGTCTTGCAGCCTCAGAAGCCTGGCTTCTTTGATTGTGTCTATCCCTCTGTAATGCCACTGTCTTCCTCTTTTCCTCTTTTCTACTGTACCCAGCATTACTGTCTTTTCTAGCGAGTCATGTCTTCTCATTATATGTCCAAAGCAAGACAGTCTCAGTTCAGTCATCTTGGCTTTTAGGGAGAGTTCAGGCTTGATTTGCTCTCTGACCCATTCATTTCTCTTTTTTGACAGTCCAAGGTATCCTTAGAATTCTACTGCAGCTCCACATTTCAAATGAGTTGATTTTCTTCCTATTAGCTTTTTTAACTGTACAGCTTTCACAACCATATATAGTAATTGGAAATATGATGGCATGGACAGACCTAACTTTAGCATTCAATGATATATCTTGGCACATCAAGATCTTGTCTAGTTCCTTCATAATCCATGTCCAAGTCTTGTTACATTTTCTTGACTGCAGTCTCCATTCTGATTAATAACTGAACTAAGGCATGGAAAATCTTGAACTATTTCAGTGTTTTTATCATCTCCTTTAAAGTTATGTGAATCATCTATGGTCATTATTTTTGTTTTCATAATGTTCAGATGTTAATCTGCCTTTGCACTTTCTTCATTGACTTTCTTCAGTAGTTGCTCCAAGTCTTTGAATGAATTAGTCATCCTTTCATCCAATCATCCTTTCTTCAATGTATCCATCAGCTTTTTATTCCTGTTTGTTTATGTATTGTGGTTGTAGAATATCCCCACTCTTGGTTTAAACTTCCCTTTGTTTTCTTGGATCTTGTGGAAGAGGTCTTATATCTTTCTGCTCATCACTGATTGTTATAGTAGTTCTCTTTGTCTCTACACAAGAGTAATTGAAGTTATGTTCAGAGTAAAGAGATAGGCTTCTGACTCCATCTCACCTTTTCCTTCTGCTTCTCGTCTGTCCTTAACAGCTTGAAGAGTTGTTCTGGCTCCTAGTCAATTAGGCTTAATAGTGGAAATCTGTTTTTTACATTATCACACAGGGTTATGCTTCAGGTTTTATTTTGGCACAATGGTTGGTTTAGTGTTCTTCTTTAGCTTTACTCTGATTTTTTTTATATTAGCAGCATGATCTGTGCTACAATCTATTTCTGGTCTTGTTTCTGCAGAGAGAACAGAATTCTCCATCTTCTGCCTCTGATTATGTAGCCTAATTGATTTCTACAGTCGGCCCTCCACTTTCACAGGGGTTAAGGCACAGGATCCCAGCAAATGCTGAAAAACTGCAAATATCATAAGCTCCACTCTCTAATACACACAACAAAGTACCTGAATGGTGGGGTGGCTGGGCCTGTCCGCACTTGCTCGCATAGTTGGGAGGGGGGAAGGGGAAGGGATGGGAGAGTAGGGGAGAGAGAAAGAGGATACCCATCCCCTTCCCACGCAAGTGAACGCATGCACATGCTCTCCTTCCTCTTGCCCCCTCCCACCTGCATAAGTGAACACACCTTCTTCCTCCCACCATGCAAGTGAACGAACATGCACACATGCCGTCCCTGCTCCCCTTCCCTCCCCTTCTCCCCTTCCACCCGTGTGAGCGAGCACGTGTACCCTCCTCCCATCCCTTCCCCTTCCCCTGTGTGAACATGCACACTCTTCCCCCCTCACGAGTGAGCAAATGTCCACACGGACTCTCCTCCTGTCCCATCCTCTTCTGTCCAATAATCCATGAATAATCAAATCTGTGAATGCTTAAAACCCACAAAGGGCTAACTGTATATTGGCAATCAGGAGATGTCCATGTATACAGTTGCCTCTTTGCCTGCTTGAAGAATGTGTTCACAAAGAACAAACTGCTGGCCTCACAGAATTTGATCAGTTGTTCTTGTTTCATTTCTTGATCCAAGGCCAAATTTTCCTACATTTTTGATTCTGCTTTCTTTCCCACTTTTGTATTCCAATTGCTTGTGATTAACAAGAAGGCCTGTTTTGGTGTGCAGTCAATTTCTTCCTGGATTTCATTTTATTTTTCTTTCTCTGTCAGTTGCACATAAACTTGGATTATGGTTATACTGATGAGTTCTCCCTTAAATCTGGTATTTTTCAGTCAGACTGCATTATATCTTTTGACTGCTTTTGCTGCATTTCTCCTCACTATTAATGCCCATTTCTTCACAGATTTTCATTTCCTAAGTAAAGCATCAAACTAGAAATCCCAAGATTCCATGGAAATTAAAGTGATACCACACTGATAGGACTGTACAGTGTGGATACACCACTTGTATCCATCTGTGGCCAGTAGCTACTAGGGGGAAAGAAAAGATACAGAAATACAGAGAGCAAGAAGCCTTTGGGAACAGCCTTGGTTCCACTCATATCTATCCTTAGTAAGTACTAACTTAAAAAAAAAAAGCTTTTGGAAATCCTTAGCACATGTCTTGTTCTTTCAGATCAAGCTGCACTTATATCCAAGTTCCTTTTCAGTGAAATTCCAACCCATCACAGTTTCATGACTGTGATTTGTCTGAGTGGACTGGAATAGATAGTGCCTGCTCGTACTTTTCCCTATTGAGTCAAGAACTGGCAATAACTAAATGTATATCTATCACTCGGTATGTATTAGCCAACTTAGTTTAACTAGTCTATAACACTTATTTGAGTAAACTCTTGAGTTTCCGAACACAAGCTGAATTTCCTGGAGAAGAAAGCGTGAAAATATGAATTATTGGACTCCTGGCTGAATGGCTAGAAAAGACTCGTGTGATACCCCACCTTTCGATGGCAATTTGAGACTAGCAAAAGCAAGCTCCTTTATGGAGACAGAATGTTTTGTTCAGTTGTGAGAGAAGTGCTATTTCTTACACAAGTAAGTTACCTAACGAGAACATTATTTAGAGGTTGCTTCTAGCTCTTTAGTGACACTGATTGTACTTGATGAAATGATTAGCAGGTTTACTGCAGCAGGGTTAAAAAAGATTAACCTAATGATGCACGTTATGAGAAAAGAGGACAGGTTGTTTTTTCACTTGTATTATTGCCAGAAGTGGGGATCACTGAGGACTCTAGATGCTGTTGAACTGGAACTCCTAATATTCTTTATCATTGGCTTTGCTGGTTAGGACTGCTGTGAATTACAGTCCAACAGTAGCCTGTTTAGAGCTCAAACCAAAGGAAAAAGAAAAGTCCTTCCCCCCACAGGTTCTGCCCATCTCACCTACCCCAAAAGTTCACACCCATTTCACTTTCTAATCATGCTTGCATATGTACTGCGAATCCTGGGAAAATGTATATTCTAGGTAATCTCTGTTTGCATGATGAATGCACGTGTTGCTGAAAACCGGTCTTGTGTCCTTGGTACTGGATATTCCTAAAAACGTCTACTGTTTGAAATATCAAATTTCCAGCATTCCACTTTTTAACTGTACTATTAATATTAAAAATAGGTTTGAAAGAATAAGGGACATTTTGAAGTATAAAAAGAGATTTTATTAATATATATGTACAAATTTACAAAGCCAGAAACAGGAGAAATATAAACTGCGTTCAACCATAACCTGTTTTTACTTAACAGAAAATCATCATCACTTGATTCAGTTTTTTAAAAGGCAAACTAGGGAAAGGACTCAAGAAATTCTCAGGTTATATGAATATTCAGCCTCATGTTAAATATAGACAAAGATCCTACTTTTTCTGGAACTTTGCAAGAGGGGTTTACAATTGATTAACAAAAATGTTAAATTATCCCTTTCCTTTAGTTTACATCCATCAGGCAGCAGCCAGTGAGATGGGGTAGAGTGCTGAGTAGTAAGGGAAAAGGGGTTCTCCACATCTTTACGAGGAGGTACTGCTGTTCAGCTGCCTTAGCACTACTCAGGAACATAGCTACTGCCTTGCCAGCAACATCCACAGTAGGCAAGAAGTTACAGTCTAATCAGTAGCTTCATGCCCATGTGGTGCAGTTCCAGCTGTCTGTCTCCAGATGCCAACCAGGGAAGGCACAAAGATTCCCCTCCTGGTCAGTCAGTGATGGCAGCTGTGTACTACATTCCGTCCTACCATACTACAGCCACACCAATGCTATTGGCATGTTACAGCACCAAAAATACAGAGATTATTCTGCGAGAAATATTAGGTGTGAAAATACCCTTTAAAAATAGCAGGACTGACTCAGATTTTAGGACAAAAACAAGAGTCTATTCTTCAAGTCAAGCAAGCAGTAACATAGAACCAGGTGTTCCCAAGAACAGGAATGGAACATGGATTAATTCCAGCAGCGTTGTGTCTGACAGAAAAGAATGGGCATTTTTCATTTGCTTGTTCTGTGACACCAACTTGCCAATGGCAAACATGCCTTGTAGAGATATTTCTAAGATAACTGGAAGAATACTTTGAGGTTTAGAAAGGGGTGGAGATGTGGAATTCAAAATGGAACCAGCCAAAGTGCATCAATAGTCTTGTTAGCAGCTCCACCAGGGAGCTGGACAGAATGGTATTCCAACTTTGCCTGAACTGGAATTAGAAGTGCTTAAGACAGAAGTAGTCATCCTATCTGTTACTTCACAGCCACAGTTGCAAAATACAACTCCAAAAGGATTTAGTCCACACAATTTCTCTGCCAGGCCTTTCAACAGAAATGTGTACCCTTAAAAAGTTACAATTTATCCAACAGCAAAAGGTTCTAAACTGTACATGTGTGATTAGAAAAAAAATAACAAAAACTCATGTGCTCGAAGTGGCTTTCCGTCTCTTAAGTCGAGCTCTCCAGTCTTCAGGCAAAGCCTCAAAATTTGCATTTCTCTCTGCCATACCACTGTAAAAAGAACATACATGCAGGAAAATTATCAGGCCAAGCACTCAGCAAAGGGGGAACTAAAGCAGCTAAGATAATCTTAAACAGAATTATGCCAATATCTGAAAAGATACAGCTAAAAGGACCAGACTCCCTATCAATATAACATACAGTTATAAATTCACTATTATAGTATACTTTGTAAAATACAGGAGGTTAAAAAGGAAAACTCTCAGGTGAAGATCTGGATAGGTATCCTTTGCCAAAGACAGGACACTGATTAGACTCCTGCTGGCAGCTCCACTGGCATAAGTATACTGGTACATGTACAGGCAAGAGGAGGGAAAAGGCTGCAGGTAAAGTGGTCATGCAGCAAGTAATCCATTTGACAAAAACCTCAGAGTCTACAGATTTTGTTTGCCTTCTCATGCCACAATTGTGCAACCTTGGAAGAAAATTCAACCACTAGTGTCGTGCATTAAAAGGATTCCCTAAGCTGTACCACATCACATCTATTTGTAAATAGGGTCCCTTTTACTTCATAGTCCCACCCAGTTTCTTTACTTTTCCTCAAGAAATGTAAATGCAGGCTCCAGAAACCATATATACAGATGTACTTATTTTAATTGTTGCTGACTTCCAGACAAGTCCCAAACGGTTGCAAAACTGTCTGCCATGTCACCCAGGGGATGTGGGGAGGGGCCTGTTTGTAAACTGGGGATTTGGGGGCCTCAAAACTTGCTTGGAGGCCCTCATACAGCCCACAGATTGCACTCTCCCCCATTCCTGAGCTAGATTTTGCCCATGTGAATAAAGCCACAGCCCCCCGCCTTTGCCAATGATTAAATCAGGGGTACTGATGTGTGATAATGCCCAGAAATACAGCAGAATTTACCCAATGATACATGATATTTTGGAGGGTACAATGGGGAAATCTACTTAGCCAAATCTTTTGGTCTCCCCAATACCTTATTAACTGTTGCTGCTTCCATTCTTCAATTCGCTTCTGTGACATCACCTCTCGATCCTCATCACTGGAGCTGGAGTTTTCTTCCTCATCTAATTCACGCTGAATGCTTTGCCACTTCTTTACAAGAGATGGCATCTTTGTCTTCGTTTTTTTCCTCTGTAGCAAAATAGTCAGCATCCTACCATGAACATCAGAGCTAGGCTTTTATGGATTTTCTTTGTTCCCAGTCTGGGAATAAAGCTTTTGTTTGCTGGTTACCACCTTCTTAAAGTAAGGAAGCAAAATAATATTCTGATGCTGTTGCTGAGTTTTACAGCATGTCAAAGGAGAAGGGTGAAGCCATATGGAGGATGGTCAAGGAATAACTTTCAAGCACTATCAGTTACATTATGTTATAGGTGAAAAAAAGAATATATTTGAGGCTAAAAGCCAACTTGACCTCTGTCATGCATTATATAGCAAGTATGTTTCTTCTTCAGAGAAAAAGCTGTCACGGTATTTTAATTCTGAACAGTATACTGGCTAATAAAGCACCTTTTCAGCAACAAAACAAAAACAAAAAAACCAAAACAAAACAAAACAAAACAAAACAAAATGAAAACCTAGCATTCAGGACAAACAAATTAAGGGCTCTCGCTTAAAAAAACTCCAGGGAGGTGGGTGCCTTAAAGGCTGAACAGAATTATTACTCTCCAGTGTGTTTCCAAAGCACCATGCCCTGCCAAATTATTTTCTCTGTATTTATCAGCAAACAAGATGCACCAATTTTAACGCCTGGCATAGCAAAGTGATTCTCACTTCTGTCTTTATGTAGCCTGGACTATTCTTGGCTCTTAAAATGAGAGAACACACGTTTTTTAAGTACTTACTTTGCTGGCTCTCCTAATCTTCTTTGACTTCTCTGCCGGCAGTACTTTGGGAGCGTGTGGAGGCGGTGACAGCGGAGGCGGTGGTGGAGGCAAATGTTCGGCAATGCTAGTGGCAGGTGGGGCTCCTTGTGAAAGAACTGGCTGTGTTGTGCTGGCAGAAAGTCCAACAGGGGCACTACACTCTGGATAGCTTATGAGTACTGGCTGGGTTACACCAAGGTAATTCTGTTGCAAACTCACCCCTGAGGTCTGAGGCCCTGTGAACATAGAGGGGACAGTGAGAATATTTCCAAAACACTCTGCCATGAAGATTAATAAAGCAAGTAGAATCAAAGGAATGATATTCACCTGCACCCATTACTGACTGGCCATAGAGTACTGGACAACTTCCAATGGTTGCAGATCTTTGTACCAGTCCAGAATTCATTTCTGAAGCTTTCCTCTTTAGAGATTTAGCTGAGGGAGGTGTAGATATGCTGGTCTCAGTACTGGCCTGGAAAGTAAACAGAAGACAGTTTGGTTCTTGTGAAAGTCCTTTGTAAACCCACTGGAACATGATACGAATGTAATAAGGGCATTTATAATCATTCTTATCAGGAATGAGGACAGTAAACACTACAGGTTTCACGGGGTCCCAGTTAGAGAAGAAAAGGTTGTCTGTCAGATGGCCAAGTGTGCCCTAAGAAGCCTTCCGTGAAGTGTAATTTGCCATTTAAATGTGATTTTCCCCTGCCCCATCCAGCCCATTCTTATTTTTACAAAAGTGCTTGTCCTGTCCTAAAACAGGCCTGAGGATGAAACAACATTTCAGTAGAAAGCCACACCACACTGGGGCTTCTATTACCATTTTGAAGTAATATTTAAAAAAAAAAAAGGGAATAGGGGTTGCTAGGGAAGGCAAAAGATTGTACCCAGGCCTTCAAATGTTGCCCACCCTGCCTTAAACAGGAAAGTTAGTGGCTAAAAATTGACTGAGAACTATCCCATTTGTTCCCAGCTCAAGTTTTATTGCACTGCTTACTGCAGACAAGCTTCTACAATCCAGCAATTGAAAGTTTGAGTTTTTCCAGTGCTATTTTAAAAAACTTCCAGCTAGACAGAGGACAAGAAGAAAAAGAGGACTGGCTGGATAGATAGAAAGCCTCTGT
This sequence comes from Cyclura pinguis, assembly GCA_030412105.1. Taxonomy (NCBI): domain Eukaryota; kingdom Metazoa; phylum Chordata; class Lepidosauria; order Squamata; family Iguanidae; genus Cyclura; species Cyclura pinguis. The sequence continues at coordinate 264,951,839 of CM059599.1, forward strand.
AAAAATGAACTTCTTTTGTCTTTTTTCTTAACTGAGGTATGCCTGTATGCACCTGGACATAGCAGAAGGAACATCATGTCACTACTGTTCATAATTCTGGGCAATATACCACCCCAAAACCAGGTTGGGGAGGAGGGTTCTGGGGGTGTGCCAAATCAATTTTCTCCACCCCTGCTGTGTATGGATCACCCATACATGCAAGATCCCAGTGGAAAACTTACACTGGAGCCAACAAAGATGAAAAGAAGATCTCACATCATAAAATGTGAGACCACAGCAAGAGGTCTGCAGCTCAGAACAGCAAATGCAATTCACTACACACAAGTATTGGGTTCTTCAAAAGCAAACTGCAGAGTTCTATATGCAGTAACTCACCTGGCTGTTGGCAACTGTTGGCCGGAGAAGAGGCTTCAGTACAGCGTCTTCCTCTGTTCCTGGTGCTGGTGGCTCCTCGTCTCCCTCATCCTCCATCTCTACTTCTTCTATTTCTCCATCTTCCCCAGGTGGGGGAGGGGGCGGTGGGGGGGGGAGGGGGAGGGGGTGACTCTGGTGGCGGCGGGGGTGGAGGTGGCATTTCCAGGGGCAAAGGGGGCTGAAGCACAGGGACAGAGGGCTGCAGTACAGTCCAAAATGGACTGAGAGGCACAAGTGATGTAGCTGCAGCTTGATTAGAAAGAGGCTCTTTGCCAAGAGAACCTGAAGAAAAGACACATACAAAGTTCTGGTTACCCCACACCGACCTTTAGTTCATGGTAGTTCTTATCCCAGAATGACAGACTCATTTCTCTGAAAAAACTATACTTCTTGAAAACTAAACTGCAAACAAGTATACAAATAGAAGAAATTGCACTTGTTATCTCTATGTGATGCAGTAAAAATGCCCTGTGAAACACACATATAGACGGAGATCCCAAACTGCAGGACAGAGGAATGCTTTGCAGACAATGCCTTGTTTCAGTCTAACCTTCATCTGAGCAGCTTAATCCTTAATGGAAACATTTCTAAACAAACATCCTCCTACATTAAAACAAATGTGTTCCCCTTGCCATCACTCTTTCTTACTGACATTCCACCTTCTTAAAATGTTCCTCCAAATGAAATGATCTTTCTTTCAGCAAATCCACCAAAACCAGTACCTGTAGTATTATCAGCAGATTCTCCAGATTCTGTTTTTTCCTTCAGTGCTTGTTTAGGAAGAACTTCCACTTTATTTTCCAGGATTTGCCCCTCCTCTTCCTCCTCCCCATCTGGGAACTCCCACTGGGACTCGCCTGATTGTTCGTTAACATAGAAATAGCGCCTATGGTCCCTAAATCACAAGAAAGAAAACAAGGCTTTACACTCTCACCCCATCACGGACACAATTATGTGGTCCTCTCCCGCGACAGCGGAGTGCTCTCACAGGGAAGAACCTCTTACAGTAGGACTACTGTTCACAAAGGCAACAAACAGCTTTGAGGAAGGATTTGCAAGGTGGGCTTACTCCAAACTGTTTGTGGTGCTGGCTCTGTGATCACAGCCCTCACCCTCCACTGCAAGAGCAGAGGGTAGCGAAAACAGATCGCTTATGGCTGGTGTGTAATTCAAGGTTCAAGGATGCATTAGGCAACAGATTTTTAAAAGGTAGTCTCAGGGTTCATTTCCTTCCAGAATAGCAAAGGAGAAACAGCCCAATTTATGAAAGATGGCTGCTCCCCCATGGACTGCTGCAGTCACATTTATGATACTCTTGGTGTCAGACATAGTGAATTGCTACTGAGAGGGAGAGGATCTGGGAGCTGAAAAACAAAAGAGCAAAGATTTCAAATAAACAAAAATAATCAAGAAAGCCAAATATAAGAAGAAATAGTTTTGTCTGACCTGCTGGCAGGAGATAGTTATCTTGTTCTTCGTTGAGATCCTCGGTCAGTGAGCTTTCCATAAAGGCACAGACGTTACTTGGGAGCGGAGTTCCTGAGATCCTGCAATGTGCACAGAGCTCTCGCATGCGCGACCCCCCAAGCCCGCCCTCCTTAGCGCATTTACACTCAAGAGTAAACACCAGCTCTGTCCAATCGCGGAATCAAATCCATTTCAACACACTTAAAAAAGACTTTATATCTCTCCAATTTGTGGCTGGCTCAAACTCTGTATGTGCCAGAGGCTCTCTGCCCGCTCAACACCGCTAAGTGCAGCTGCTCTCAGTCTCCAGATAGATGACGACACGTCGGCAGGTGGTGATGGTCACAAATCATGTCTGAGATGTCAAAGGTGAAAGGTGAAAAGGGGAGAAGAGTGCGTACCTGTCCCAGTGGCAGGACCAGCCTTTAGGGGCGGCGTTTATTTCATACTGTTTTAGCTGTTCAGCTGCATCTTGTAATTTGCGTTTGAGGTAGTTTCCTTGGAGAGCTCCTTCCCGCCAGTCTGCAATACGAGTCTATGACAGGAAGGCAAAGAAAAAGAAACAATTAGAAAATGGTAGACAATTAGTCTCATGCATGCCATGTATCACAGAACTCTCTAGTTTTACAGTATAAAAGCCTCTCAGAACAACAACAGCTCAGAACAACATCTGATAGAAAATATGATCAGGAAAATCACACAGAAGCCAAAAAGATTCTAAAATTAGATACAATACTGGACTAATACAATCAGTTTTGGAGATGAAAAGAAGTGAAAAAGTACTAATAATGCTGTAATACTTAAGCTTCCTAGATTCTTATCCCACTACACTGCTGCTAGTACTTTAGCTTTCTATATTCCATAATTTGTTTTCAAGAAAAGGTAAACTTAAGTTACCTCAGTCTGCAACAGCAGTACGTGGAAGTTAGAGATGGATTGCCTATTGATGCCCAAGAACTCCAGCTTGCTTATCAACATGTTGGCCAGCTCTCCAATCTGAAACTGCCAGAAATAATGCAAGCAAGAGGTCAAGAACGTGTTGTCAGCCACAGTACACAAAGCTACTGCAGTACTGTCTCTGAAGCGTATAGACATCATCTGTTTTAACAAAGCAATGCACTAAGTGGCAACTCATAATTTCACAATTTTGTAGTAAATGAAGGTGGCAACTAGTTCAGTTGCAAAGGAACCATTCCACCTGGCATTAGCAGCCATTCTGCAGGAATATCTTTATATTATCCTGACAAGATAATCAAAGATAGAGATGGGAATGTGTTGCCCTTTAGTCTTTCGCATAAGTAACTTATTACTATCTAAGATGTCCAATGCAACTACTTTAATCTATTTGCACACAAGGGATTGTTCCATTTTCCACGTTCTAAAAACAGCAACACTTAAATACATAGATAGCGGGTTTGGTGAACACTGAAAGGTCCATGTCTAAATGCTGCTTCAGACTATGCGTTACTAACATGTATCCTAATGTAATGCATTTAAACAGTGTGTTTTCAAGTTTGCATTACAAAGTATTACCTGAGAGGCACAGTATGAGCCAAGCTGTGAGTTTACAAACATAATGTTAGAAGCAGCATTAAGCAGCTTTCAGAAAACGGCAGAACCCATGTGTGCTCTCCCTAATAAGGCACAAAGATCTAAAATTACTCAGACAAGATTGAATGCTAGTAAGGACTGAAAAGCTAACTCAAACCTTTCTCTCAAACTGACTGGATCTTTTTTCTGACTAAATGGCAACCAGTTATGCATCACATTCAACAAGCCTGGGTTCTAGAAAAACAATAGCTATGTCATTTTTCCACATAATTATTGTCGCTGCAAAATTCACTGAACTAAATTTGTCACTGTGGTAGGAAGAATGAAACCAATCAAGCTTGAAGACAGATGTCTACCTGACAATGTGAGTCTGCCTCCAGTAATGCTGCCTTAAATACTGCCAAGAGAGCATTAAACCCAGTTTAGCTCACAGTACCTTTAAGTCTTGCTCCTCTTCTTCCACTTTGAAAGTTACTTGTGTTTTCATTTTGTCTTGCAGTTCCTCTGCATCTGGCTCATGGTCTGAGTTCTCACTGCCTACCTCAGGTTCTTCTTTTACCACTGAAAAGAACACAAGGGTAAAATGTTTGTACACCTTGTTCTCTAAGAATGAGTTCTCAACACACCTTCTCCTTTACTATAGAAGGTATACACAGATAACAAGCTAAAAACAATGGGGGCAGGGTTCAACTTAGTTGGTTTATTTCTATATACACAACAGGAGACCCTCTAAGACACTGCAGAGATCCCTGCAGAATGAGAAGCCTGGGCACAGTGGCCAGTATTTCATGAAATGGTAGGAACAAGGAATACATCTAGTATTTATAAAACTTCAGCCTCCCTTCTTAGCAGTAATATGTACAACCGAAGAGCTGAAAAGAGCCCTTGGCAGAAAAAAAATGTGGCTTACTTGTTTCTCCAGGTTCAGGACTCTCTTGTCCTGTCTTGCTTGACCCCCTGCTGGTGGATTCTGGGCTGGCAACCCCAAAGAGTTTCCACTTCCCCTGCTTGGGTAGCAGCCTTCGTGCCAGGTCTGATTGACTACCATCAGAAAGTGGACTGGAGCCTGAAATACTCCCATCACCTTCTTCTAAAGCTCGCAGTTCTGCCTATAAAACATTGTTTCAGTATTAGAGAAACAAAACACACCCATTCTTTCTAATACTCTCAAAACATCTGTCTTCAGCCATGACAATCTTTAAGTTTGTGACAACTTCCCATTGCTTTATGCACCAACCTGTCTCTTATTTCTTCTGCATAGTCAGTGGTGCTTCTCTGTGGCAGCTGTTTTTTCCGGTCCCTGCCTATCCAGAGCAATCTACACTGTGGCTCCTTCATGAGGATGTAAATCTTCATTTATTTCATTCTTGCACGCAAGAATGTAAGATTTAACAGTTTTCAGTAGTGCTGGCCAGCAGAAAAGAAGCATAGCTACCTCAACCCTTGGACCCTTAATTTCTTCCCAATGAAGCAGTGGGAAAGGGGACGGGAGCAGACATGCACAGGGGCCCTGAAGAGCACAAGCAGTACCCTCCCCAGCTGCTACTCCCTCACTTCGCAACAGCACAGGTGCCAACTCCTCTTCAGTGTGAGGATAACAATATCTCAGATGAAGGGTTTTATCAGGTGTAAGACATCTATATTTCAGACAAAGTACTCATAATTCATCAAATATTAAAGGACAATGACAGGTCAAACACTGTCTTTCTCTCAGGGAGATGAAAAGCCCACTAATAACTATAAAGAGATCAACAACTGAGACCTGGCCAAGTAAGTAGAATTAAAGGACCCAACTACATACAAAAGTTAAAATAGCCTTATTATCTACAGAGGAGATCACAAGCAGTCTGACACAGGATCCTCCTCTACAATCAGTTTGAAGTAGAGGGAGTGTAGAGAAATGAACCATATTTTCTCACTAGTCGTGCTCAAGTACAAGTATCTTCCTTCAAAACTATATGTCTGTTAGAAAAACAACTGCATTTTCCTACCCCACTTAAAACTGTATGTTGTAAGCCTGCAAAAGAGCAATACTTCCCTGAATCAGTGCATATATACAGTGAGTAAAGCAACTACATAAGCATTCTGAACACATAGTTGATATTGCTTATTATACAATTAGGGATGAACGAGGTAGTTCACAATGGTCCACCCACCCATTTTTGGTAATTTCCAAAAGTTTTTTGAAGGCTTCAGGGATGATGCATTTATCAAGTCAAAGGGGAGGAATAGCTCATACAATAATTTCTAAACTATTAAAATTCACAGTATAATGTACAAACTACTCTTCCACCGCAAAAGGGCCTTCATAGTAACATACAACAAATAAAAGGAAAAATATAATGTAATAACACCTTAAAAAGAAAAAACTGAGGGCGGCAAAGGATTAACTAGAACAGAAAACACACCAAAATGCTACTCTGTCCTTCAACCAATGCTTTCTTGCTTTATGAATTCACATCCAAAAGCTGGCATCCAGATGGTCCACTCTAGTCAGGATTAAAATAGGACTTTAGCCCAAAATTGTTTAAAATGTCCCTTTTAGGAAAACAAGTCTGCTGGGGAGGCAATCACTAACAGTAATATAGCTATTCCTTCTCACAGTTCATCACACCATGGGGAAAGAGCAGCTCCACAATACAATCAGATACCAAGCTGGAGGTTCTTGGGAAAAGTCTCAACAGTCATGTGTTGGAGCTGTTCTAGCTCTAGATTCTTGCACCAAGCAGAGTTTAGATTAGATGGACTAAAAGGCCCCTCTTTCTATTACCGTATATTCTACACACACTGAAAAGTATCAGAAGAACTTGTAGAAGAATAATGCTACATAAATTTGAAGTATCTCTTGATATTATTCAACACTCAACAATCATGACAGCATCATCCCAACACATATCTTCACATGCAAGAGAGCAAATGTCATGTGAAAATATTCATGTAATGCCATTTTACTACAGGCAATCTCTTGGATAGTTTGCCTCTTTTTGAAGTTCATGTTTTTTTAAAAAAAATAGCATTTCCTCCCTAACAGCTGAGTCCAGGCTCTAAGTCTACTTCTTCTTATTCTCATTGTGTGCTTTCAAATCATTTCCTACTTATGGGGACCCTAAGGACACTCTATCTCAGGGTCTTCTGGGGCTGAGAGTGTGTGACACACCCAGAGGCGAGTGGGGAATCAAACCCTGGGCTCCAGGATCATTGACCAATGCTCAAACTATTACACCACACTGGTTTTCTTAAGCATACTTAGTCCCCTGCCCCAAAAAAGAAAACACAAGAGAGAGAGAGCTATCTGTATCAAAAAGGGCTTTGCATTTTTAGGAAGACAGGGGCAATGTATGATACACTGACACACAGAGATACTAGTCTTTTTTCCATAGCAGGCTCTGTAGCACCCATGCCACCCCCTTCTCAGTCCCACCAGAAATGAATTCTGACACACCTTCTTCCTCTCCAACACCATTTCTAGCTCAAGAGTATCCTGCTCCTCTTCTTCTTCTGCACTTTCCCCTGACTGTACCACACTACATATGTCCTCCTGGGAAGGGTCTTCTCCAATATCTTGGTTGCCTTCTGGCTGCCGATCAGCAGCAGCTGCTGTTTGCTCTGCTGTCATGGTTTCGTCCATCAGAGGTTCCACCTCCTCCTTACAGATAACCTTGCGCCTCCAACGCTCCTCTTCTTCCTTCACTACCTCAGGAAGTAATGGAGCCAGCAGCGATGCAGCTACTCCTTTCTTCTCTTCTTCACTGCTTGAAAGGGCCTGGACACCTTCATTCAGTTCCTGGGAAATCAATAAAATTTGCACCAAAATGTTAACCTCCTGGAATTGAGGCACAGAAAACACTGCTGGCAGTTTTTCTAGAACATGACTTTGGGGGGATGGGGGGTTGCACTCCAACTGTTGGTCATTTCAGACATGGGACACGCATGCTTTATCCAAGGTACTGGTATAAAACTCCGCACAAGTGTAATTGGGGGAAACAATCTCATCAAGAGGATAATTACAGTGGACCCTTGCTATCTGCTAGGGTTTGGTTCCAGGACCCCAACCCTTCCCCCACCCCAGTGGATACCAAAATGTGTTGATGCTCGAGTCCCATTATGTACCATGGCTGACTGCAATAATATACAAACTGTACTCCATGTTCAATCAATGTGTTAGAAGGGCTCTTCTCTCTAGAGCAAGCATGGAATCTCTACTCAACTTCAACTTCTATTTGAAGAAAAATACATCTCTAGTTCCTATTATTATCCTGCAACACTTTGAAATATGTGACTAGTAGTTAATATAGACTCAGAAATCAGATGCACAGGCTCAGAACTTCCAGTAGGCAGGATGTGAGACTGGTGCAGAGCATGAAAATCCAATTCCAAAACCCCTGGTATTGAGATTATTTCCAATCCGAATTGACAGAAATAACCTAGGAGCTTGTAAGTGCAAAAGCATACGCTCTACCACAGAACTATAGAATTCCTTCAGTTTCAGAAGCACTCTTCTAAATTACCAAGAGGTAACTATTTCTCCATGACATCCTCCAGAGCTTAAATACTTGTGCTGTTAAAATGCTCTGCAAGGCTGTTCCTGCTGTGGATGCTTAACATCCATTCTTGAGCTGGAAAAAAAATCAGATAGGCATACAATTCAAAACAAATATTGCAGTGGACAGATGTCATTTTCTCTTGAAAATAAGAGAGCAGAAAAGAAAGTAGTTATGCTAATACTGGCCTTCTTTAGCTCACGCTTCACAAGAGTCCGACGTCCAGTGCTCCCAACAGCTGCAACAGCACCGCTGCCTTTTCCCTGGGAAGTTAGGTCAGCAACTACCTGGTAGTTTTCATCAGCCTCTATTACAGAACTAACAGAAGAGCATGTTTAGTTAAAAGAAGCTCACAGAGCATCAATTCAGTCTTTAGTTCAGAAATCCTCTTACCTCTGGTAATGTTGGAGACCCTGAACTTGTGTTGCAAGATACTGGGGCAGTTCCCACGTAACCTCATTCGTTTGAGTGTTCCAGTAATAGTAGCAGCCCGTATTTTCATCCCAAACCTCCTGCCAGTCTCCCATCTCCACTCCCACTGCAGGAAGAAAACAAGTCTTTAGTGAGCTAGCCCTCTTTCCCCAGTTGCCAGCAAATAATTAGAAACTACTCCATCAGGTATGGATGATATATCCCTCCATCATCTCTCTCCATTAAGCACTAGAAACTAATAAAGGTTGCAATAGCATCATAGAATCACAGAGTCAGAAGAGACCACAGGGGCCATCCAGTCCAACCCCTGGCCATGCAGGAACACACATCAAAGCATTCCCAACAGATGGCCATCCAGCCTCTACTTAAAAATCTTCAAAGAAGAAGACTCCAACACACTCCAAGGCAGCATATTCCACTACCAAACAGCTCTGACCATCAGGAAGTTCTTCCTGAAGTTTAATTGGAATCTTTTTTCCTGCAGTTTAAATCCATTGGTCCTTGTCCAAGTCTCTTGAGCAGCAGAAAAAAAGGCAGCTCCCTTGTCAACATGACATCCCTTCAAATATTTAAACATGGTGATCATGTCCCCTTTTAACCTTCTCTTCTGCAGATTAAACATGCCCGGCTCCCTAAGCCGCTCTTCATAGGGCATGGCTTCCAGAACCTTGACCATTTCAGTCGTCCTCCTCTGGACACGTTCCAACTTGTCAATATCCTTAAATTGAGGTGCCCAGAACTGGACACAGTATTCTGGATGAGGTTTAACCAAAGCAAAATAGAATGGTACAATTACCTCCCGTAACCTAGACACCATACCTCTATTGATGCAACCAAGAATTGCGTTGGCTTTCTTGGATTCCACATCACACTTACTCATGTTCAGCTTGTGGTCCACCAAGATTCCTAGATCCCTTTCACATGTACTGTTATCCAGACACATGTTCCTCTATACTACATTTGTGCCTTCCATTTTTTCTGCCTAAGGGTAGGACTCTACATTTCTCTCTGTTGAAATTCATCATACACTATCATTTTAAAATTATTATTCCATGCAAATTAATCTATGGTCTTTAAATATTGGAGGATACCAAATAACTAAGTATATCTGGCACTACAGTTCAAATTTATGACCCCAAGAACACAACGATAACGTTATGCCCTTAGAGGAAGAGACTCAATAGCAGATTCCTCTTTCATTGCCTCTCCCAGCCACTGCAGAAGTTTTCACAGCATCCTCACACACTTTCAGTTTAGTACTTTGACTTCAAACAGGGACAAAAGGGGAAATTTTCAGGAGTGTGCTGCTGGTAGAAGATGGACAGGACCTGGATCCAAAGCCTCTCAAACGAGAAGAAAAAACTTTTAAAAAGGAGAGAAGCTTAAGTGTACCACACAGCAAACTAAAAACTCTTCCTTCTCATTATTGAAATGGCTGGGTAGTGTTTTTGTTTTTGTTTTCTGTATTATGCTCAATGGAGAAAAAAAGCCCTGTGCAGTTATAAAAGAATTCAAAAATTACTTTCGTCGACATTTTGACTCTGCTGGCAAATCTCAGCAGCATTTTGGACACGTCAGAGCCTCCAAGACTGGAACATTCTCTCTCTCTTTTCACATTTTTAGGGTTTGCTGTTTTATGCTTTCAATTTTTAGTAGCACATCACAAACTAAACTGACTCAACAAGTGTAAGGCACATAGCCCAAACTCTGACTTTGAGTGTGCTGATGGGTTAGAGTTATGAGGTAGGCACATTAACCACTCAGTTCTGGTCTTGAGGAAGGCTGTTTTATTTCAAGCAAGCACATGACAAAGGAAAAAAGAACAGGCAGAGGCAAGTGGCTGCGAAGCGAAAACTCTTTGCTCTGACAACAGCTTATATAGATAACAGTTCTCACCTACTAAGGACAGTCGGGCCCAGCAGGGAGGGAGGACTTTCCCATGCCAAATATGTACTAAAGTATGTACCAGGGGCCGAGATGGAGCTGGCCTCCCCCTCCCTGCGCTGGACAGATGGGCTCTTATCTCTTCCTGTACCAGACAGCTACAGAGAGAGAACTTGTCCTTGAGCATTCTTTTAAATGATGTAAACAAGGCCTGTTGTGCGGGATGCAGCTGAACCAAACTTTAGCAAGCCTCAGGCCTAACAAGACACGGGAATGTATGGTATGTCTATGACTGTTATGGCACGGACTAGAACAAAAAGCCATAGAAGAGCATAAGCAAACAGAAGCTCACCTCCTGCCAGGGAGCACTGAGTATCGTACTGCCACTCAGGCACCTGGTCTGTTCCATTTGCAGTTGCCAAAACCTGACTGGTGGCAGATTCCTTGGGCTCTGGGCGTGGAGGAGTTGGGGGTGGAGCAGTGGCAGGAACAGTGGCCTCCACAGGTTGGGAAGGAGCTGTAATTGCATCTATTTCCTTTTAAAAAGTAAAAGACCAAAAAGGAACATTACTTGACTCAAATAAGAGCACTTAACACAAGCAAGGGAAACTCTGGTCCAAGGCTCATGTGATCATAGGGATTCCCAAACTGGCTCACAAGTTTATCCCGGGTTATCCTCAATCAGTGATCTGAGGTGAATATATGTAATTTTAAATACTGCGAACAGAGCTGAGCTGTGTTTACAGACATGAAAGCTGTCATGTAGAATTATGCCTTGCTTTGCATGCTTAGTGGGGAAATATCCAAACTGGTAAGATCTGCACCTACTCACTTTGCTCAGGTCCTGCCCTGTGTTTTTAACCCTATCTACCCTTGGGCTGCAGCCCCCAAGCCCAAACCTTCTTAAACTGGAATTTGGTCTGTGGACCAAAAAACCCCCCTTATTCTAATTTAATTATCTGATAATCACGCAGAAAGAGAAACTGTCTACTAAATGATTTGAATTCCTGAGTCTTTTAAAATATCTATCTATCAGCACAATAACTGGTTCCTGTTTGCCTTGGTATATTTCATTTGTTAATGTGAATTTTCTGTATGTTCCTTTTCAGTTGCAAAAAGAAAGTTAATTTGTGAACCAAGACAGAATTCTTACTAACCGCTAGGAAACTAGCCAGGGTACTGTCAATGTCTGTTGGATTATTGCCATTTGCATCTGCAGACTGTGCTGGTTTCTCAGACATCTCACTATCTTCTTCATCGCTGTCTGCATAAGCACCGAGTAAACATAAACCACCTAGAACATAAGTCAATATTACAATTGTTGGCAATACACAGTAGTGTTATGTTATAATCTCCAAGACTAAGCATTAAGGTACTGGAACACTGCTAGCTTCATCTTAGCAAGCCTGACAACATACTATCTACTATTCCTTTACAATACTGATATAAGAATGCCTCAAGGGAATATCAGAATGCTTCAAGTTCTCTTGAAGTCTGGATTCTGAAAAAAAATTGTAAACCCTAAGCAGACATCTAATCCGAAAGGCACTATTGTCTTCTATTCTATCACTCACAAACAATGAAAAAAATCAATTACAGATCATTCTACCATAAGAGACAAAACCACTCAAGTTAAAAGAGTAAACTGATGTGATCTGCAGCAAGCAATGTCACTTGTGATTAGGACCTTGTGGTGCTTCATATACAAACATAAAAGTATATTAATAAATAACACTCAAAAGACATCCACTGCACAAAACATGGCTTGCTATTTTTACATCTGACATTATTTTTAAGAAGATTACTTTTAACATTCACAGTATGGCAAAAACTTGACTTTTGTAACTGCAAATCATTTTTTCACAATGTATTTTTAATTGTATTAATTTAATTTATTATCATTCTCCTAGTTGTCCAATTAATAATTGCAAATCAGTATATTTGGAAAGGTGGTACCTGTTGGTTTGACAGCCACAGGCCCAACAGGCATGTTAGCTGAGGGTGGATTTGAGACTGTCCTTGGAGTCTCTTCAGTTGTTTCAAATTCATCTGGAAAAGAAATCAGAGGTACAAAAAAAAAAAGGCACTTCAGAAGGATATCACAAGCGTTATCCAATCCTACAACAACCAAACAAAATGAGAACATTGGTATTCTTACTTGCTTAGTGGATGGGAAAACTGTAAAGCAACTGGAATAATTTAAGTGATGTCACGTAACTTCTCTGTGCACAACTAACAAGTGGATATATTTTTAACTATTTATTAATATTACTGCTTATATCATATGAAAAGAACAAAAAGGAGGAAGCCTCTCTCATTTCAACTTGTGTTCTAACAACAGAAAAGACTCTTTTTTAAATACACAAGGAGGGGAGGCCTATGCAGGAAAGGAATAGCATTGCACGTACTGCTTGAGCACCCAAGAAATATGAAAACACAAAGAGCAAAAGTACCTACGAAGCATATCAGCAAAATGGCTTATGAAGGGAGTGGAAAGAAAGGAAAATCCATTCTAATTCCTGGTATCACTTTCACATCCAATGCAAATTATAATTATCAAAAAGATATTGAAACATATAACAAAACAATACAATACAGGGACACCTCAGCTAACAAAGGCTCTGACAAAGAAACTCCTTTTTTTACAAAGTGTTTTTATGGGGGCCCAGGCCTGCCCTCTTTATCTTGTCTTCTGTCTAGCTGGAAGTTTTGTTGCAGCATTGGCACTGGAAAGACGGTGAAGGAGGGCTGGAGAAAGACTGACTTTCAGTGTTGTGCAGCAGCAGTATGTCTGCAGTAAACAATGCAACAAAGCTTGACACGGGAAAGAATGGGCTTCTACTCTAGGTGATCCTACTGTAGCTGTATGAGCTTACATACAGCAGGCAAGGCAAACAGCCTGCCTGCAGGATCACTTAATTAGTGAAGAGCAGAACAGGAAAAAAGGGGGAAAGCAGATTAGCCTGCCTTACCGGCTACTCTAGCACGTTGGAAAAGTATAGATTTATCATTTTTGCCACCAAAACTCTCTACCCAAGGAAGTTAGGATGGCCTCATCTCTTTTAAGCTTCCAGCAGCCAGCCAAAACAGTGCCGTTAGGCAGGGCATTCCATGTCTGAAAGTGCTGGCTTACCTGTTTCAAAACTGGATTCTCGGATTGATTTTGCCAGCAATGTCCTCTACACTCTACACTGGACAAACTGGCCAGTTTCTACACAAGAGGATTAACGGACACAAATCTGATGTTAGAAATGGCAATACCCCCAAAAAATAGTTGCAAAACATTTCAACCGTCATAAATGTACAGTAAATGGTTTACAGGTTGCAGTGTTTGAACAAGGAAATTACAAAGGAAGACTAGAAAAAGAAACTGCTAAATTGAATTACATTCACAAATTCCAGTCCATCAGCAGAAAAGAAAAACAATGGCTTGCTCAGAAGACAGTACACTTTCAATTAGGTTTACTCCTAAATATGTAGAAGGCCTGTACCCTTAATGCACAGGTACACCTTTTAAACAAAGACTTAAATTAAAAGAATACACTAAGCTAGACATAAGCAAGACAGTAGAGAGCCAGCATAGTGCAGTAGTTTGGGCACTGGACTACAAACTTGGAGACCAGGGTTTGATTCCCTGCTTGGGCATGGAAACTCACTGGATGACCCTGGGCACATCTCACACTCTCAGCCCCAGAAAACCCTGTTATAGGTTCGCCTTAGGGTCACCATTATTCAGAAACTACTTGAAAGCACACAACAACAACGACAGCAACAACAACAACAACAGGAAAGACAATAGTGGTACTGATTCACTTAAAATCTGATTCCCTCGAGTTCACGGTCTTGATTTTAATCAGGGTCAAACTGTGCAGCAATCCAGATATTGTTGGACTCTAAGTCCCAGCATCCTTCACCACGGACTATGCTGGCTAGGACTAATGGGAGTTGCAGTCCAGTAATATCTATGGGGTTTCATGATGCCCTCCACTGGAATCCAGCTGTATCCCAACTACAGGAAACCCATTCAATCAACAGAACTCACATACGCTGACTTACTATGTTCCTACTGATGCAATGACCCCCACTCCCGCCCATTCCCGCTCTTTGACAGTCGATCCGAGAAGGTCTGAAATCGTTGTGATTTCCCAGTTGCAAAACTGAAGCAAAAAGGGCGAACGAAAGAATGAAGGAAATAAAGCATTCAGCAACCAGCAGCGACCCACTGGCCCCGACATATTTTAGCTTTTGGCGACCATACGGGAGGTGCAGAAGCGATGTAAAAGATCCGCAATCAGAGCCATCCCTCGTCTTGACATCAGCAACGGCCCTCAAACTAACACGAAAAAGCGGAGAGATCTGGCAGACAGAGCGAAAGAGAGATCCACAGCCCCCTCCCCAGTCCCCGGAGCTCCACGGGGAGCGCCGACTGTCTCATTTGCGCGGCGGAAGCGAAGGGAAGAACTACGGCCCCAACCCCGCCCCGCCCAGCCCTCGACTAGGCCGCGCGGCCTGCCGGCGCCCTCACCCGCCTCCGAGGCCGAATCGCCGTCTCCCGGCGCCGCTTCTTCCCGGCCCCCGCGAGGCCCCGGCGGCGAGAGCTGCAGGATAGGCCGCCGTCCCACCGGCGCCGTCCGCGACTTCTTCCCCATCCGAGCCCGCCGAGCCTCCGCGGCGACCCGCAGAGAAAGGAAACAAGTGAGAAGCCAGCGCAGCCCGCCCGAGAACGGCCAGCGGAAGGCGGAGCGGGGGCGCGGGGGGTGCCGGGAAAAAGGGCGGGGCTTCCGGCCGTCACTGACCCGGATCAGGAGCGGCCCTGCTAGAAACGCCCCGTCAGACCGGGCGGGCGGGTGAGCGGCCTTGCAGAGTAGAGTCGCCCATCGCTGGGGCGTGTTTTTCGTCAGCGAACCGCTGTGTGTACATTGGCTGTGAATGTGATTTTGTTCAAAAGTCAGCCCTCGGTTTTATTATTGGCAATATTTGTCTTCATGATTTTTTTAAGTAATAAAAGTTTCCGAAAGTCTAATGTATAAAAGTCAAAGTTTGTTAGCCTGTGTCAGGCAAAGACTTCATATGATTGGCTGTGTGAAGTGAAGACCTGTCATGATTGGCTGACCAAGAAGATTCTGTGGAATCCTGTGGTTCGCCCTTTAGGGAGGGGCCTTTAGAATTCCCAGCCAGAAAGCTCTTGGGACTCAGCCAACTGTGTCTTGAATAAGAATAAGGTTGCTATGGAGACAAAGCCTAGCAGCAAGGAGGAGGGCAGTGTATTCCCTCAGGAACCCAGTTGTTAATTTAAAAGGTCAGATGTTTGCTGGAATGGGAAAGATGGCAGTTCTTTTTCAGCAGCAGCTAGAGGGCATCTTGTAGTGGGTTATCTGTTCCCACATTCCAAGAGACAAAACAAGTTAGGTGGAATAAAACCCCCTGTAAGGCTGGCAGGCCTGTCTGATTAATTTCCTAGATAATTTCCCCCCAAAATCAGATTAAATTTCTTGATGCTGCTTTACCTGTTTTAATTCACAGAACCAATTTAATCTTCATTTGCCTTTACTAAGCCAAACTTAGAAAACTAGAGAGAAGCCTCATGTAGCTGCTTCAGAAAGTTTTCTAGGTTCTTAATCACCTGGAATCTTTAATGGATCATTCCCATCTTTGAGACAATAAACAATATACTGTGTTCTCTGTAGAACTGGAGATGTGAAGGCCTGGAAAAAAAGTTGGAAAAATCGGGGGGAAAAAACCCTTTGCCTTTTAAAGCCTCTCCCACCTGACCCTCCAGAGAAAAACTGGAGTATAAAATATTTTCTTTTAGAATGATGAATCAAATGATTCACAAGATGTTTATTTACTGCTCCAAAATAATTTCTCAAAAATATGTCAGAGGAAGATTTTTATGTAAAACTATGTGCAATATCAGATCAGTACAATTTCTGGCCTTAGTTCTCTTTTGTCAGTATTTTTTTAAAAATGCAAATGCAAATGCAAAAGTGTCACATCTGCTTAACACTGGGGAAATCAGTGGAGACAAAATAATCTGTTTTACTAACTTGATGTTTCCGTTTTTGTTTGTAGAGAAGAGTTGCCCGTTCCTCAAACTGGCAAAACCAAATAAACTCCTTGTAGTTCTGGTGTTCTGTACAGTTTAGGAGCTTATAGCTCAATTTGCAGAAAAAAATGAAATTTTACAAAACGTTTTAAGTTCAATTATATGCCAAATACACTATATTTTTAACATATCAAACATGCTAATTTTATGACAAAGTTTAACATAATGAACATTACATTCCCAAATTAACCAAATGACTTTCAATCTGTAAAGCAGATTAATGTTGCATTCCCCCCCCCAATTTGTCCAATAATCTCCATGTTCTTCCAAAGAAAAGAACAGGTTGCTTACCTGTAACTGTGGTTCTTCGAGTGGTCATCTGTGCCCTCACACACTAGGAGCTTTCGTGCATGCGCGGTACCGTTCGGAAAATTCTAGAGCTTAGTAGCTTGGCGGGAACCCCTCCTCCTCTGCCTGCACTGAGCATGCTCAGCCCGCCGAGCAACCGTCTCTCCTCAGTTCCAAAGTCCGCCAAAAAAAGGGACCTGAGAAAGAGGGGACGGCTGGGCGGGTGTGTGTGAGGGCACAGATGACCACTCGAAGAACCACAGTTACAGGTAAGCAACCTGTTCTTCTTCTTCGTGGTCTCTGTGCCTCACTAGGAGACTTTGTAGCTTACCAGTAGGACGGTGGGTCAGGTCCTAGAGTACGAAGGCCAGCACCGCTCGTCCAAAACGGGCATCTCTACGGGACCGGCAGTCTAGTCGGTAGTGGCACACGAAGGTCGACGGTCTGGACCAGGTCGCCACTCGACACAGTTCTTGCAGGTCCACACCTCGAAGGAGGGCTGCAGAGGATGCCACGGCTCTGGTGGAATGAGGCCGGAGTAAGGCTGGCGGAGGCTGCTTGGCAAGTTCGTAGGCCAGTAGAATAGTCTGGGCCACCCATTTAAAAAAGCGCTGGGTGGATACCTTGTGGCCTCTGCGGCGCTGACTATAGCACACGAACAAGTGCGGGGTCTGGCGAAAAGACGCAGTCCGGTTAGTGTAGAATGCCAAGGCCCGGCGAACATCAAGGGAGTGTAGGGACCGCTCCAGAGGTGTCGTCGGGTTTGGATAGAAGGTTGGCAGAATGATGTCCTGGTTGAGGTGGAAGTGAGACACCACCTTGGGCAGGAAAGAGATGTCAGGTCTGAGAACTACCTTGTCCCTGTGGAAAACAAGGAAGGGCTCGTCGGCTCGCAACGCTGTCAGCTCACTGGCCCGCCTGGCTGAGGTGACAGCCACCAGGAAAGCAGTCTTGATCGTCAAGAGCCTGTCATCCGCCATGGCCATGGGCTCGAATGGTGGTCGCGTCAGCTGCGATAGCACCAGGGAGAGTGACCAGGGCGGTAACGGCGGCGATACCGGTGGGTAGAGATGCTGTAGGCCCTTCATAAACTGCTTCATGGTAGCGTCGCGGAAGAGCGCTGCCGATGGGGAGCCGCGAGGTTGATGCGCCACGATAGCGGCAAGGTAGACTTTCAGGGACGAGAACGCCAGTCCCTGCCGCCGAAGGTGGAGTAGGAAGTGGAGGACGGTACGTTGGCCGACAGGCGATACCGGCTCACCCCGTGCCTCAGCAAAAGCGACGAACCTCTACCACTTATAGCCGTAGTTACGGCGCGTCGACTCCTTCCTGGCCGCGGTCAGGATGTTCTGGATGACCGGGTCGTCTAAGGTGTTATCCGCCAGGCGTGGAGGGACAGGAGCGGCAGGTCGGGATGGAGAACGAGACCGCCTGAGTGTGACAGAAGGTCCGGAGTCGAGCGGAACCGGAGGAGTCGGCCCCGAGCAGCCTCGAACAGGGGGCCGAACCAGTGTTGCCTTGGCCAGTACGGGGCCACGAGGACAACGTCCGCTCGGTCCGCCAGGATCTTGGCGACCACGCGACCCAGGAGGGGAAATGGAGGGAACGCATAGAGAAGGCCGCCGCTCCACTGGAACTGGAAGGCGTCGCCGAGAGAGGCCGGGCCCCGACCGGCTCTCGAGCAGTACCGACGGCACTTCGCGTTCGCCTCGGTGGCGAACAGGTCGATCATGGGTTCACCCCAACAGTCTCGAATCAACCAGAACGCTTCTCTTGAGAGGGACCACTCGTGGTGGGAGGAAGTGTCCCTGCTGAGGGCGTCCGCTGTGGTGTTGTCCTGGCCCGCCAGGTGTACGGCTATCAGGTGGACCCGAAGTGACACACACCAGTCCCACAGTTGGAGCGCGATGGACAGGAGCATGGTGGAATGGGTTCCTCCTTGTCTGTTAACATAACAGACAGCCGTCGTGTTGTCCGTTAGAAGCAAGACAGTGCGTCCTGCGACCAGGTTGCGAAACGCCCTCAGAGCCTTCAAGATGGCAAGCAGCTCGAGAGCGTTGATGTGAAGACCGGTCTCGTCGTCGGTCCAGCGTCCTCGTACCCTGAGACCGCGAAAGTGCGCTCCCCACCCAAACAGGGAGGCATCGGTCGTTACCGTAAGTCGAGGAGTCGGCTCCCAGAACGGCATCCCTGAGAGCAGGTGGCGATAAGAAAGCCACCAGAGCAGGGAGCGGCGCACGTGCATCGGGATCCGGAGGTGATGTCTCTGCTCGTCTCGGAGCGGATTGAAGACCCGGACGAACCAGTGTTGGAGCGGGCGCGCGTGAAGTCGGGAGAGGTAAGTAACTGCCGTGGTGGAGGCCATGTACCCGAGGAGCTGCTGGATCCTCCTCGCTGACACCGTCGGCGCGTTGAAGGTGGCGGCTGCCGCCCGACAAAGGGTACGTGCACGCTCCAGTGGCAGGCAGGCTCTGGCAGAGACCGAGTCCAGGGTCGCCCCAATAAAATCGAGCACTCTCGCCGGCTCGAGGTGCAACTTCTTTGGGTTGACCCAGAGGCCAAAACGAGTCAGGAGGGACAGAGTTCTGTGGATGTCCCTGTACAGTTTGTGTCTAAAGGACGCGACCAACAGCCAGTCATCAAGGTAAGGGTAAATGGAGACGCCCTTCGTCCGCAGGTGAGATACCACCGGGGCCATGCATTTGGTGAAGACCCTGGGAGCGGTGGACAGCCCGAAAGGCAGCACCCTGTATTGGTAACAGGTGCCATCGATCGCGAACCGAAGGTACCGTCTGTGCTGCGGGCGAATGGTGATGTGGAAGTACGCATCCCGAAGATCGATGGAAGCGAACCAGTCCCCTCGACGAAGGAAAGGCAGGATCGAGGATAGGGTGACCATCTTGAACCGTCTGGGGCGGATGTATTTGTTCACCCCTCTGAGGTCCAAGATGGGCCCCAGGGTACCGTCCGACTTCGGTACCGTGAAGTACCGGGAGAAGAAGCCGGTGGTAGTGGCCGAGGGCGGTAACCTTTCGATCGCTCCTTTCTGCAGGAGGGACTGGATCTCTTCCAGCAAGGCCGGGCTGGCCGGAGTGGAATAGTAGACACCTCGTGGTGGAATACTTGCAAACTCGATGGCGTAACCAAGACGGACGATGGAGAGAATCCAAGAGTCCGAAGTGATGTAGCGCCAATCGGTGAGATGTCTGGCCAGCCCAGGATGATCTTCTAGGGCTGCTGGCAGGTGGAAGAGTGGCTGTGGAGGCGACCTGCGCATCACATCAAAAACGGGACTTCGTCCCTGACGAAGACTTCCTCGAAGATGATTGACGTCTTCGACGAGGTCTCCGGGAAGAAGACGAGGCCGACAGACACGACGGTATGGAGCGCGGAGAGCGCGATGGAAGGGTGGAAGAGGACCTGCGCCAGGAGGGTCGCGAGCCAAAGCTGCGGCATGGCTGCGGAGGTTGGTGGATCCCCATCTTCTTGGCTGTTAGACGAGCCTTCACGATGTGGTCCATCGCCTCGTCGGTATTGGCGCTGAAGAGTCCCGTGCCATCAAATGGGAGGTCTTCAATCCTCCTCCTGGTGTCCTCCTGGAGACCGGAGGAGCGGAGCCACGCGTACCACCGGAGTGCGACCGAGCCCACTAGCACCCGTGCTGCCACCTCGACGGAGTGCCTGGAGGAGATGATCTGCTGATTGGCGAGTGCTACCGCCTCGTTGAAAAAGTCAGTAGCACTCGCCCGGTTCTCCTCCGGGAGGCTGGATAGG
Organism: Cyclura pinguis; assembly: GCA_030412105.1. Taxonomy (NCBI): domain Eukaryota; kingdom Metazoa; phylum Chordata; class Lepidosauria; order Squamata; family Iguanidae; genus Cyclura; species Cyclura pinguis. Next base: position 264,972,296 of record CM059599.1, read on the forward strand.
ACCGGATGGAACCTATCCAGCAGGTTCCTCAGGTAGGCCGCGAGGCAGGCTTGGGTGTTAGACACCCTCGCTATCAGCGAAGAGGCAGAATAGAAGCGTCGCCCGAAGGTGTCAAGCCTCCGACCCTCTCTGTCCGACGGGGTGGTGTGCGCCCTCGTGCCCCCCTTGGTTTGGGCAGACTCGACCACCACGGAGTTCGGCAGGGGATGGCTGAAGAGGAACTCGGCGTCCTCCTTCTGGGTCCTGTAGAGATGTTCAAGCCTGTGCGGAATAGGCTGGGCAGAAGCCGGCTGGGCCCACGGCTGCTTCAGGGCCTCCATCAAGGCTGGCAGGAATGGCAGTGGAGCCGTCGATGGAGGACGGGTGTCAACATACTGAAAGACAGGATCCTGCACAGCCAGGGCTGGTTCCGCAATCTACAGACCCAGAGCTGCAGACATCCGAAGGAGGATAGCCGAGAAACTCCTGACGTCCTCTGGTGCCCACTCCGGGGCAGGGTCTCCAAACGCCAAGGGGGGGGATTCGTGGGATGCCAGTGTTGATTCGTTTGAATCTGAGTCGGATTCGTAGGTTTGAGAGGACCCGGAGGATGACTTGTCGGGCGACCCCTCCCGTGACGGTTGGCGGGATGGCACGGCCAACGTCACAGTCGGAGCTGCGGCGGTGAGAGGCCTCGCAGAGGAGGAAGTGGTCACCGGTGCCTGAGAAGCTCTGGTGATCGGGACCACTGCAGGTCGCGGGCGCTCGATGGCTTCAGTCACAGTCACAGCAGCCGACGACGGTGGCGCCTGGGCAGTCTCCGACGACGGATGGGTCGCTGTGGAGGTGACCCACGGCGGAGGAGAGACCGTGCGGTAGTGCAGCGAGCGGTCGCGTGAGCGACGGGGAGCCAGTGACCTGGAGCTGGAGCGCGGCAATCTGTGGTACCGAGAGTGATAGGTCCCGCGGGATGGAGAGCGGGACCGATGGTACGGTGACCAGCGCCGTACGTCGAGGTGGTACCGATCGCGATATGCCGGAGATTACGAATGGTAAGACCCCGCGTACTCTCTCCAGGTGTGCTCTCTGCCGTATCTGGTGATATGCGATGCCGATGAGTATGGAGAGTCAAGAGATGGCCTAGACCACTCCGGGTAGGCCTCTCTGCGGCGTGGAGAGCGCTGCCTGATCCGTCGCTCTGGTGTGCGGGATGCACTCCTTCCAGAGGATCCCCTCGGATGAAGCGAGGCCTGGGGTGAGGCCAGAGTATGCTCCGGGCGGGCCATTTCAGGGCATCCAGGCGGAGACACCCCAGCAGTCAAGACAGGCGGGCCAGGGGGCGCCGCAAAGCCAGCGAATTCCTCCACATCGGAGACTTCCAGGATCTCCTGGTGCTCCGGCTCTTCCTCAAGTTCTTGCAGTTGGGTCGGAGGAGGCGTGGGAGGAGCAGGCCTCTTAGCTGGAGAGCCACGCTTTTCCTTCTCCTTCCTCTTCTTTTTCTTCTCTTTCTCCTTCCCCTTTTCCGGAAGGGCGGGCCGCTTGCGTTGGGCCAAGGTTAACGGCTTTGCCAGTCTCGGAGCCTGGGCCGGAGACTCTCCTGAGGTCGATGTCGAGACCTTCGGTATCCTCGGTAATGCAGAGATCGGCGTCCGAGGTGGCGGTACCGAGCCCGGTACCGCCGATGTGGTCGGGTCGACAGCCGTCGACGCCGACGAGGGCATGGTCGAAGGTCGCCCCGATGCCGATGACTTGGACATTGCCGAAGCAACTGACGGTCCTTCCTGGGCCTGTAGAGACTTCTCCCAACAGTGAGATTTCAGGCGAGCCAGGCGATTTCTCAGGGTCTGGGAGGTGAAGTCTCTACAGATTGGGCAGGCCCTGGTGTTATGGGCCTCACCCAAACAGAAAAGGCACTCGCTGTGACCGTCAGTTAGGGCGACCTTACGACCACACGCTCTGCAGGGTTTGAACAAAGCCCACATAGAAAAACGGAGAAGACGACGGGGAAGAAGAGTTGGAGAAGGCAAGATGGCGGAGGCGAAGACGACGAAGAGGGAGACGAAGACAGAGAAGAGGGGGGCAAGAGGTGAAAAATCCTGTAAAAACGGGTAGCCAAATCACCAAATCAAGTCTGAAATCCGAAAGGGGTAGTCCAAAGTCCAAATCCAAGAGAGAACTAAACTCAGAACCTCCGTACGGAACGGTGGACGAGAAAGAACTGAGGAGAGACCGTTGCTCGGCGGGCTGAGCATGCTCAGTGCAGGCAGAGGGGGAGGGGTTCCCGCCAAGCTACTAAGCTCTAGAATTTTCCGAACGGTACCGCGCATGCGCGAAAGCTCCTAGTGTGTGAGGCACAGAGACCGCGAAGAAGAACAGGAAAATCATTTGTTCCCATTATTTCAAAATTTCTGGAAATTTTACATCTCTATGTGGAACCACAGTTGGATTTAAGCACTTGATTTCTTACAGGAAGCAACACAACTGAAGCATTACAAATCCTGTATCTCCCTTGAATGCACTGTAAACTTAGGCTAGCAAAGGAAGGAACAGTGGCAGTAATCTGACATTTTAAATGAATTAGCTCACTGGACTATTCTTGAATCAATGTATGCTCCAAGTGTGCCTCTCTAGTAGCGTGCTCAAGAGATAATTATGAGTAAATGTGCAAAATCTTAATTTATTCTTTGAACTTTAAAACAGAGCAAAAATGTCCATTATAATCTTGTAAACCCACATACCTTTCCTGAAGTCTGTGTATGTGATGTTAGCATACTATGTTTTCTACTACACTAGCTTCAATTTTCCATACATGAAATGTTAGTTTATATTGAAAAGGCCAGGAACAGCACTGCAAGAATAGGAACCATTCATGCTTTGACATTACTTGAGAAGTCTCCCTTGGAAGAAAATTGTCAGTACAGTATAGGGAAGAATAAATACCTCCAAAGAGAACTAGTGCACATAATGAATAAACAATAATCACATGATCATCCTTGTTAGCAGCCATACACACCCGTGCTTGATATGGATTAATTGGCATACATCAAAATTGATATAAAATATAAAATGTACCCTACTATGGCTGTACAACCAGGTTGGCCAAGAGGAAAGCTGGCTGAACATGTGTGTTATAAAATTAGGCCAGAAAAACACATCCTAGGTGTGGTGAGGTCACCAGGAAACTGCAAAGAATATATGCAGCTGCTTGCCTTAAAGACTCTGCTTTCTTAAACAATAGTGACTGGGAAATTCCCCCCAGACCACTGATTGCCTCAAGCCCTCTTCCCTTCACCCTGCAATCTATCCCATGATCCTCAGACACTGAGCGATATATCGGACAACCATTAGCCCCTGTCACTTAATGCTAAAACCATTAGTTCATTCCAGACCTCATTGTCCACTCTGCAAGCTCCATTGTTTAGTCTGCCAGAGAACCATTCGCACCCATGCCCTCGAGGCAGAAATTATGTATAAAAACCTCCAGTTTTGAGCAGCTAGCTCACAGTACATTGGTTGCTGAATGTCACCCAGTCACTGATTCTTGATTGCACTGTCTTAGTCACACTGCTGCTTCTTTGCTGCTCTTTTGGATTGCTAAGTATCGCCCACCCCCTGAAGTTTCTCTATCAAACTTTCCTCCCTTTTCCTTTTGTTAGCCTTGTGTGAGTGTGTGACTGCCTGGATCTTGTGTGTGTGTGTGTGTGACTGAATTTCCCTCAATAAAACACATTTTAGTTTACTCTTGAATCTCTGGCTGGTTCTTCCTTGCAGGAAACATAAACATTGGTGTCAAAGTTCTCATTAGGTTACCCCTTCTTGCAGGCCTCTTAATCTGAGCTAATAATTCCCCACTGTTTCACGGAGGTTCTGGCATCAAAGGTGGACCCCTGAGTCACCCACATTTTGGGGTAACATTGTGTCCTATTTCAATTCCCTTTTTCCACAGAAATATCAGATGGCTCTTTCTATTTGTCTCACTCAAAACAGAAACAAATGATGCATTCTTTTCAGTTATTTTGTTAAAAACTGATCTGGAATTTTAACAAAGCTTTCATTTTATTAAAGATAATTCAAAAACTGTCACAATAAATAACACCACCATTAGTGCTCATATATAGTACAGTACAAGGAATGGAATAATACAAAACAATTAAGTAGAAAGATGGTCAGAACATGCAATGTACAAACATCTTTTTCATTACTTGAAATGAATGCCACCCAGCTCAGCACAGACTTTGTTGAAGCTTAATTTCCCCAACATATTAAAAAAATCTTTACCATCCCCTGGTAGGGAATGTTTTGCATCATTATAAAAAATAGAATTTATAATAATAGCACCACCAGCAGTGCACAGGGCTCCCCATGACCCCAGCCAACATGTCAAGCCAAATGCTTCACGTATACTACATGCCAATTAAGCACATTAGCTTCAAGCATTGTTTTTTAAGTTGTCTCAAGGGCCACTAGGCACAAGGTGATTATATGAGGTCACGAAATCAAGGCCATTTGCTAGTTTCGACGATATACAAAATCTCTAGTTGCTTTATCAACCTGGTTTTGGTAGGCCTCTAATTTGTCATGAACCTTCTGGAATAGCTGGAAGATAACAGAAAAACAGACATATTTTAATCAGTGAGAATGGAAGGGGCATGGATGTCTCATATTTATCACATTCTTACTGAATTTTTCAGCCAGCCACAGTTTCTGAACTGGCTTTCTACAATAATGAAGTGCAATATAAAACAGTAGAGATTTATGAAGGGGTGAATAGATTGTCTTGTCATCAGTAGCTGACGACACAGTTCAGATTCTGGTCAGTTCCCTTCAGTATGTGGGGGTTGAAAAAGCTAAAGAAAGATTCACAGACTGGCAGATGGTAAACCAATAAGCTTCATAAATTTCCTTTGTTATGATAAAGGAGAAATAACTTTTTAATAGGCCAGTTTTTGTAATGGCATTTCACTTCTCCCTGAGCAAGACATAAATAAATGTATGCTAGGATTTGCTGAAGAAGTTTTTATTTCCCTGTATTGGTTCATGTTACATTCCTCAGACGGCACAGTGAGTGCATGAGATGTCATCATTTGTAATCAAAACACTGTGTAGACAATTGTAATCTTTTATGCTGAACACGCAGGTCCTATCTATGTGTTAAAAATCCTCACGTGCATCTTGACCTGAAGCATGTAACGGCTATGTTCAGATGATCTTACCTTATTATGCCAAAATAAGTCTGGGCCTTTGCATAAATCACAGTTAGCCCTTTCAGCCTTTGAGTGATCACTGTTTGTCAATTCATCCCAACCAGGAAGTAAAGATTACCAACCTCAAAACAGGGCAGGATACTAAAATAACTACAAATCATTCCTTAATATCCTTGCTTGTTCCAAAGGTAGTAACCAGTTTCCTGGTTCAGATAAATCGGTCACAGTGGTCATTCACAGGCTTCCTATTTAATTGTAGCTCTTCCAAATGGGGGAACAAAGTGTTCCATGCACCAGGAAATGATTGCTGCAAAGTGTAGCTTAATAAGAAATTCCAAGTGCCCCCTCCCAAAGTTAAAGCCAATTCTACATGCAGCTACTTTTGAAGAGCACTCAGACACTTTAGTTGGTGCAAAAAGCTGGGTTGGCACCTGGTGCTGATGTCCAAAAGATGTGACAATAAAAGACCTGTGCTGGTTGTCTCCAAGTCCAATTGATGGTGTTTATTTTAACTTTTAAAACCCCATATGCCTTATGGCTTGTTATCTAGAGAAATGATTGTCTCATTATGAATCTTTCCAGGTAATGCCATGTTCAGAAGAGCCCTCCTGTGAATATCATCACCTGTGGAAGCCTGTTTGACCAGACACATGGGAGAAAGGTTTCCCTTTTGTTGCTCCCAGACTGTGGCATGTACTCCTGTCAGAGTTATAATAATGTCCCACTCACACTGATTTTAGGAATCGTGTAAAGACATATCTTTTCAATTCAATCTTTTCAACTGTTTTGATTACTGTGCTTATTTTATGGTTTTCTAAATGTTTTAATGATTTTAGTTGAAAGGCGGGAAAAGGTGTAACAATGAATAAAGATATGATCATATGAACCAGTTCTTCTTTGTAATAATAATTTGCTTTTAATTATGAGTTCTATAGTGCTAATTAATTAAAATATAACTGATTAAAACAAAATCCATTTTGCATTCAATACATAAATTGTGTTTTTCACTAGATGTTTTACTTACCACCATGTTATGGTGATTGCTTGCATTTTCTCCCAGAGCTTGAAGAAGCTGGTCAATTGCAGAATATGGAAGCCAGACTATTGGTGTTGTAGCTGACAATGGGAACTAGAACAACCAACAAAAACAATTTTTTTTTATTACTAAATACTAACAGAATGGGGTGCAGAAGCATTTTGAGTATGACTTGACTAAAATTCGCTATACAAACACAAACATTTGCCAACTACCACAGGCTAAACTAAGTCAAAATTTCAAAGGAGTTGAATTTTGAACTGAAATGCAAAAGTATTTCATCCAAATTTTGCATTTGACACATTTAAGGAAATATATGATGCATCCTTCCACTAGGATCAGCACTACTTGAGGCAGCTTACCAAAAAAAGTTAATACAGTGGCCTGTCCACTTTTGTGAGGGTTTGGGAAGCAGAACCCTCATGAAATTAGAAAAACTGTGAATAATTACCCCCTGCAATCCCCCTCCTATTCCCTTGCCTTATGTGCCAGGGCCAGAGACAAGGGAGTGGGAGGAGGAGCTCCAGAGGGGAGAAGGAAAGCTCACACGAGCCTCCCCCCAATTCCCTCGCCTTTTGCCTTGCTGTGAGTTCTCAGCACTGGGGCCAGAGGCAAGGGAATGGGAACAGGGAGCTCCAGATGGGAGAAGGCAGCTGCACACAAGCCTCCCCCACACATTTCCTTGCCCTTTGTCTGGGTGCTTGCCTTCCTTCTCCACACCTGGCAAAATGCAAGAGAATGGGAGGAGGAGAATGGTGGGGTGAAGGCACGTGTGCACCTTGTGAACAATCCAATTCCTGAAGGTCAAACCTGTGAATGTGGAGGGAGGACTGTACAATGAAAATATTTTTAAAAAGGCATTGCATGAGATTGAGAAATATTGCATTCTCCCTCTGGGATGCAGGCAACATCCAAGAGTCAGCTACTTCTTCTGCCATGCAGTACAAGGAACTGTTTGCTCCTCATACCACACCATTTAGGCAGGGTTCACATGATTATCATTCTTTGTAGTATAATGAGATTACTGGCTCCTAACCAGAAATACCTGGATAAGCATCAGCCTATCTGCATTTCTAATTAGACCTTGATTTGATTTTGTTTTTAGTTTGCCCATATACAGTACAGTAAGTTGAACTTGAGAAACAGCCACTGTACCTCAATGCCAAAGTAATCATGTCCTTTCCCAAGAATGGCATCCACATATTCTAAAACCAATTCTGCAGCTTCTTCTAAGAGGTCATAATTCAGATATAAGCGGAGAAGTTCAGCAGCATCTACTTTCTGTAAAGGAATATAAGAAACTCAGCAGATACTAGCTAATGTTGCTGGGTTTATGCCACAGCTGTATTCTTCTGATATGCAATTAGCCTGGCAATAACCATGAATGATTAGGTTTTCATGAAGCCAGCACAAGATACAGAAAACACAGAGAAATGTAAATTCTTACAGAGATTAAATCCTACATTAATTTATGCTGGTCAAGAACAAATGGCTATCTTGTTTCTTGTATTTAGGCCATGTTCAACTCACTTCCCTGCCTCTCATGTTGCTCCTAATTTCCACTGTGTTAAAATTTTGCAACTGATTCCCTGTATTTGGCAAAGGCTACAAATAAATAAAACAAATTATTTGTTGGGACGGAAACAAAGTGGATGACATGTGTCAGAAGCTAGATGGGGATGAGGGAAGCCTGCCCTATATTCTTCATGATCTTAGTGGCCTTTGAAAACATCAACCATGGTATCCTTCTTGTCCGTCTGAGATTTGGAGGCATTTCATTGTGGTGGCTCTGGACCTACATTGTTGGACATTCCCAGAAGACAGAACTGGGGAAGTACTGGTCAACTCTTGGACATGGGAATTTTACACTCCAATGTTATTTAACATCTACCCGAGGCTTCAAGGGGTTTCTGGGTTGGGTGTCTCCTATCAATATGCTGATGTCACAAAGCTTTCTTCTTTCTTTTCAACTGACCCCGCAGAAGCTGTAAAGATTCTAAACTGCTGTGTGGACACTGTAATGGACTAATCAAACTGAAGCTTAATCCAGAGAAGACAGAAGTACTGATCTGGGATCAGAAGCATAGCATTCATGGGAGAAGATTGTTCTCCCTCAGAAGAACAAGGCTAACAGCCCAGGGTTCTTCTTCCTGGAGACACCATATCTAAACAGTTACACATATAACTCTGCAATGCACTAAGTGATTTCAAGATAGATTAGGGTCCAGTTGCTCACGGTAGTCAAAACATTTTTAGTCTACCAGGTATTTTATGTGTATTGATCCTGTCAGCTATTAGTTCTCCATGCTTTTTTAACAATCTGGATATTAAAAATCACTTCTAAGTTTATTTGTTAGAAGATTTTTGTTGTAAACAGCTTTGTGGAGATCAAAAGAATGTGTAGAAATATTTTAAACATTTTTCCTGCTTCTGTTTCTACTTTCCTAATGGGGTAGAGTGGAACAGTTCTTATTCCATTTATAACATTAGGGAAATGAAATTTACTTACAACAAGACAATCTACAGTTTTTAATTACTAATCCTTAACTATCACTAACAACTCGGGAGTCAAGCTATAAACAGAAAACCACTGAAACTCATTCAACATACAATTTAAGCAGATACCTGTGAAGTAATGAGACAACTTTGTTATCTATCTTCCCTCAAACCTAACTTAATTTTACATAAATTTAAGGATTTACTTTGTAGCTGTTGATAAGCCAGTTAGGCAGTGGAACTCCATGAGACAGCAACTTGCTAATTACACAACGATGATATGGGCTGTTTGGGCACTTGTATCTGTCCAGATAGGAGGATAAGAGACGCCATGCTTCATCTGTTGCACTGCAACACAATTAGAATACTTTTTATTATTTGTCAGCTACATACATAGACAGATGAGTGTTTCTAGTTGCCAGCGAAAATCTCTCTGGCCCAGTCTATGAGTGCTTTACAGTGGAGTTTCTATACTCTTCCATTCTGTTGCATATGTTTCACTTGGTCTCTTTTAAGGAGCTAGCTGCTATTGTGTGATAGACCTCATGAATCCAGCCAAGGAATGTATCAAAAGTGTCCTGTTTTCAGATTCTTCTAGCATCTTGATTACATGTCTTAAATCCCAATTCTTTATTTTTAAAGTTTCTCAGCAATTTTGATACAGCAGTAAGGCTCAATATCTTTACAATTATTTTATCTAGTTATCCAGCAAGGAAAAGGAGGGGCCTCGTAGCAATACTTTTTGCAGAGGCCTAAAAATCTCACAATTGTTTCCTACGCATCACTTAGGACTGAATATGCCTCTTCTACAAGTCTTTCACAAGACAAATTAATGCAATATGAGAAAGGAAGAACCCTATTACTATCTGTCCTGTATGGCATAGTTATACTGATAGCCAATCCATATTGGTTCTACAATAGTGTATGTGGTTCTACATTGCATTACTTCATCAAGCTAGAAGGTTTTTTTAAACCTCAATTTTAGTTCTGTCTGCTCCTAATTTTTTCCTGTCGTCCTATTGTCTCTCACGTGTCCATTAGCAATAACATTTCTTTGACTCAAGAACTTGATGTCATTCTAGTTTTATGTTGTTAGTTACATTTCCTCCAATGAGATCAAGACAGTGTACGTGGCTCTCCTGCACCACACTTATCCACACAAAAACCTTCTGAGTTAAGTAAGGCTAAGAGAGAATAATTGGCCCAATGCAGTAACTTTCATGATACAGTGGAACCACCTCCTCCCAAGTTTCACTACACCCCATGGGCCACTGCTGCATCTTTACTCTCATTTTAAGAGAAACTATGCTCTCTCCTCTTCCCTTCACCATGTTTCTTGTCTCTCTGTTTTGATTTTACTTGTTTTGCCATTCCCTTTTGTTCAGCAAACCACATTTAAAGTTTACACCCATACCACCATCCAAGATGTACAGAGGAAAACCAGTGGACGAAACTACAATTTCTACTGTTGGTAATGAAACAAAAAGTTTGTCCAGGGCTGAATGGGGAAGGAGAATCACATGTTGTCATGCAAAGACACAATCCTTAAGTGGGAGTTTAATGTTTTATTAGCAAGAAATCTTCACTTCTGTATCAGCTGACAAAATACCTGTTCATTTTCTTGCAAACCAAATCACATTACCTGGTTTCTTTAGTTGTGATAACTGAAGAGAACTGATTTGCAGCTAGCCAGTCCCAGGCTTCTGTCAAAGCTGCTTCCCCTCCAAACTGAAGTTTAATACACCTGAAACATGGAAAACCAACTGCATAATTGATAATAAAAACTCTACCCCACTTCTTTTCCGTAGGGAGAGGTGGATAAGAAATAAATATTATTATCATTATTTTTACATAAAATAAATTACTTTTGGTTTTGTTCTACCAGAGATATTCATAAATGGTGTTATCCCATGTTATTCTCTCAACAACCTGTTGAGTGTAAGAAACGGTAATATGGTGAAGGCCTCCCTGAAGGAGGATTTGAACATAGATCTTACAAACATAGGAAGATTATTGCTGGATTGGGCCAAAAGCCTACCAAGGCCAACATCCTGTTCCCCCACTGGCCAAACATGATGAAAATACCACCCAATCATCCATGCTCCCCAGAAACTGTTTTTAAAACACAAATTTGTCCTGCAAGTTTTTTTAAACTTTAACTACTACTTCATCCCACACTTTTTACTTGAATAATAACTTAATTCCCAAACTTTTGAGGCCTATAGACAATATCTGAGGAAGGGATGGTATTATTGTTCTTGTTATTAATGTATTTACATAGTGCCCTATCCCCAATACTGGGACTCAAGCTGGCTTACAAAATATTAAAACCAATGCATATTAAAATATATACAAAAAGGTTATTTTAAAATGTTAAACCATCTACAGCATTACAATAATTTCACAATCTGTTAAAGAACAGAAAAACCAACAGGGCAAAACCTTATTAAAAGTCTATTTCAATCAACTCCATCCTTCACTTGCTACCAGAAGGACAGCAAGGAGGGCATCATTCAAGCTTCTCTTGGATAGAAGTTCCAAAGTCTGGGATGAGACAACAAGAAGTCCTCCTCACTTCTTCCCACCAAATATGACTAGGGTGGTGGTCAAATCAAGAGAAGAGCCTCCCCATTTTAGAGCTCAGATAGGGTCATATAGAAAAATGCACTCCTTCAGATAGCCTGAACTTGACCTGTGTCAGGCATTACACCTCATAAGCAGGACTTTAAACTGTGCTCAGAAATAGACTGGTAGCCAGCAAAGCTATTTCAACAAGGGAGTTGTATGTTCCCCATACCTGTCCCAGACCAGCACTCTGGCTGCAGCATTTTGGACATGTTGAAATTCCCAAACTGTTTCCAGTGTGTTACAAGTGTATTACAATTATTCAAATCAGATATAACTAAGCATGTGCCACCACATCCATATCTGACATTTCCAGGACTGAGTGAAATTACTGCACTATACACTGTGCAAATACCCTTCTGAGCACTGCTGACATCTGAACATCCCAGCTCAGGGAGGAGTCTAGATGTATACCCAACTTTGTACCTGCGACTTAAGGTAACCCCGTACAGCACAGGCTGAATTCCCATTCCCTGATCTGCCTGTCATCTGACCAGGAGCACATCTGACTTTTACTTGATTAAACTTCAGTTGGTATACTGTGCTCACTCTCCTCTATGATGCTCCCCTCCATGATTTCTTCAAGTCCCTGAACATTTCTAGAATGGACACCGGCTGAGACAATAAGGTAGGTTCCTTGAAAAAGAGCTGGAGCTTTGACATCAGGAGTCAACAAGGCAGTAAGATGATGGGGGTCAATCCCTCTGGAAGAAGCTTCAGATGCAGTGCAGGAAATGCAGATAGGAACGGCTCCCAGAGGAGGCAATAGGGATTGCATGGCAGCTCCTTATAACTTGGACATGCTTAATCAGTGGCTTTTGAGTTTTGCAGGAGGAGGCTCTTGCACATTTTGCTGAAGCCTTCACCACTGCAACACCCAAGGTGGTCAGGAGGAACAGAAAGGAGGTGAGAAAGATAAAAAGAACGGAGAAGAGAAAGACAAAATATACTTAACTAAAATAAATATTTAAATAAAAGGTATTTAAGAAGAAATAAGCTGGAAAGTTTGCAAAAATGCTGGAAGAGAGAGAGAGAGAGTGAAAATGCTAACCCGGTTGAAGGCCAAAGAAGACCTGCAGTAAGGAGCTAAGAATCTCTGCATATAGGCTTCTGCATGCTACCCTTGCCTAGCTTGGGTGGCAACACGAGATAACTCAAATAAGGGAGAAAATGCGAAAGCAATCCTCACAGTGATTTAGGTGACAATCAGTACTGGCAGTATTTTTGCTTTTCTGATCATGTGTCTAATATTATAACAACTGATTATTTAGCGAAACAGCCCAAGGATTTCTCAGCCTTTCAAAAGCAAAGGGAGCAAAAACAGGCATTTAAAAATTATACACAAAATAATGTTAAGAAGAAATAGCCTCAATACAATCAGATACTGTTGATACCCCATTCTCCTTTCTGCAGGGCAGGATTCTACTCACATTTAGAAACTGCTTCCATGTTAGGCTATATAGTTACAACTGAAAAATTCTGCACATTTTTCAAATCTAATTTAAAGAAAATAGATTTGATAAAAACACTGGTATTCACTACTTAAGTTATACACATGGATAAGCCCAATAATTTGTTACTTACTTGAAAGCAAGTCCCTCAAACACAGGTTTTAAAGAAAGGTTGTAGGTTTGGCAGAGAGAAATGGCTGTGTCAAAGAGGCCAGCTTGAACCAGCAGGGTAACAAGCTCCTTGGGGGAAGAGTTTCCTAGGCAGATAATAAAACGGGATGAATATACATGCTCAGGTTTGCTGGTTAATAAGACTGACATGTAATTATACATTTCAAACATAAAAATGATTCACTGATTCAAAATCATTCATCAGTTTAGACAAAGAGTAATTGCAACATTCAGTTATCACAGATACAAAATAAAACACTCAGTTTCTGCCTACTGAGGGGAATTATGCCCACTGTGGATATAAGAACCCAGAACTCTATAAGAGAATCCTACTGTTGCTGCACATACACATCAATTTCATAACAATGGTAGCACACTGTGTGTCAACCACATCTTAAATCCTAATTCTCTTCTACACAGCAACACACAGGACCAGGAAAAGCAGGGCGCAGCACCCACCTTCTCGTGGGCTGATACCACACATACAGACTATGCGTTTCCCACATTTTTATAAAGGCATTCAAGCGCTACAAATTCCCCCCTTACCTGTAATTGCAGTTGTTGATGGATCATGCTGTGCCAATGTTAGTCGTATGCGGGCCAACATACATTCTCTTTCCAAATCCTGTAACTCTAATATTTCAATCTGACTTCCCGCTGCATCAAAATATAATTTATATGTACTGTGACAAGTTCAAAATTTGGCTTTTGACAATTTGAAAGCAGAAACAGGACAATATAAAGGTAAAATCCAGCACTTATGTAACAAAGAAACAGCTGGTGTTACTTGCTCTCTTTTAGTAAGCCCAAAAATTTCATGTAGACGTCTTCACATTGGATGTTACAATCATCCCCCATATTTTGAAAAATGAATGGCAATACTCAGATGGATACATTAATTTTTAAAGTCAAATTAAAACCAACATTTAACCAATTTAAGGACAATTAAACTTTATTTGGTACTATAAGATGGTATCCTCCCTTTTTCTCTAACAAGAACTGGGCTGGGAGGCTGCACTGGTCACCAGACAACCCTTCAGAGAGGACAGGTCACTGAAACTGCCTCAGAACTCCAGCAACAACCATAGAACCGATTATGATACCAGAGAATACCAGTGATTTTCCATACCAGAGCCTTGGGGTCTCTGCATACAGAGCATTGTCTTGAAGCATTCTAAAACAGTAGCAGCAGAGACTATCCTAGATCCAACTGTAGATTCTAACTAGGGAAGACCTACTGAACCAACGGTTTTACTTACCAAGCGCTCATTGATTTAATGGGACAACTGGGACTAAGGTTTTATTAAGGGGAGAGAAAGTTGTGTTTTCAAAGCTGGGACAGCAGCAGAAAGGAATCAGCATTGTGAGTTAAGTTATGTTGTTCATTCCCACTTTAAATTCTTTGGGAATATACCTTTAATATAAGACATCGTTGCTGTCACATGCCTTTAAGCTGTTTCTGACTTATGGCAACCCTAAGCTGAAGCTATCACAGTTTTCATGGCAAGATTTGTTCAGAGGGAATTTGCCTTTGCCTCACCCTGAGTCTGACAGCATGTGACTTGCTCAAAGTTACCCAGTAGGTATCCATGTCCACTACATCAAGCTGTGTATAAAGGCATTCCTACCATATTTCTCCCAGCAGTGTTACAGCACCAGGAAAAGCCGTAACTGAAGGAGTTTGCACACAGCCATGCTACATTACAAAATGCAGGAGCCCTCCTAACTTGACACTTCTGTCTCTCTGTGGCTTCCTGTAACAGTTCTTGACTTTGCACAGCTCTCACCAACTCCTCTCCCACAATACCTCAAGGAAACTTTTTCCACTGCATAACAGCTGTGATCATTTAAGATACTCCATATGTGATACATGTCAAGGTTGTTGCCAGGCAGGCAAAGTTTTCCTATGAGAGAGAAGAGGCGGTGTGGCCGGACAGCCAGGTGCAAGGCCAGCAGGATTGTTATGGCTATGCCTTGTGTATTAGAGAAGGTCACACGCCAGAACACTGATTGGGTCACTCCACATGTTTCAGGGTGACAAGGTAGCATAAAAAGGCTGGTGTTTGCCTTGACTAGCTGCCAGTTAGCTGCCCTAGCTGGACCTACCATGTTATTGGCAGTATACTGTTTGTAAGAGGAGATGCTGCCTGATTTTTCTCCGTTATCTTCTGTTTTTCCTCTTTGTCTTATTGCTGGCAAGCTAGCATGTTTTTGCTAAGTCTTAACTTAGACTGCAGCAACAAATCAGTACTCTAAGCCTAACTAATGAGCCTCTGGAATTTTTTCTGCTTCACTGGGACTCTCTGCTGTGGCGAAGCCTTGCTTCACAGATAGTACTCTGCTCATGCTCAGAGAAGCCAAATCCTGCCAACCCTGACAATACAGACTGGTACAACATACTCTTGTATCAAGAGGATACCACAGTTAGCTATCACAGATGAAAAAATAAGTATGTGAATGAGATATGAGACCACAGAAAGGAACAAGACAAAAGGCAAATGCACAGCATACACATGAAATCAAACTACACAAATAATTAATCTGAAAAACCTGTAGTCAAACTTAACTTAAATGGATCAGAATTAAATGGCAGAATCTGGAATTTATATCATCACTCTGAAAACGAGAAAGGGAAAACAAACACTCACTTGGGGCAACAGCACACTCGCCATCGTGACTTCTTTTGGGGGATGCTCCTGGACGTTCATACTAGTAAAAGACAGAGTAAATACACTAAACTGAAGCAAGTGTAGAGACTTTAGTCTCTATAGTTTTGTCAGTACTGTGTAAGCAAGATCAGAACTGTGTATATTCCTCCCAAGATCTCACTGCATGAACATGTTGAATGAAGATGTTCTCAATTTTTCACAGTTGATGCCAGTGTCATTATGCTTCTAGCCCTTGTGGCTATAGAAGAAAGCTCAAACATGTGATGAGTACTGCCAAAACAGAATCATGGTACAGTATATGATTCTAGTGCTTAAGGCTACAGAAGAAAATTCACACACATGATGAACCCTGCCAAAACAGAATCACGGCACAATACAGTATATGAGACTCTCAAAGACCCACAGCACAAGGAAAGCTTCTGTTTCATTATACA
Organism: Cyclura pinguis; assembly: GCA_030412105.1. Lineage (NCBI taxonomy): Eukaryota > Metazoa > Chordata > Lepidosauria > Squamata > Iguanidae > Cyclura > Cyclura pinguis. The sequence continues at coordinate 264,988,361 of CM059599.1, forward strand.
GTTCCCTACTGTCTTCCTCATAACTTTACTATTTTTCATCATCCACTGTCCACTTATCTCCAATTTAACCTTTCTCATTTTGCTCCCCTTAAGTCCATGCTAAAAACTCTGGACTGTTCTGAAAAGTCAGATAATGCAAGCTAATTAAAATATCCCGCACAAGCTTTCAAATTTGATTTGTTGTTCAGTTATTTTGGCTACAGATCCACCTTTTCCTTGCAACAGATTTAGATGATTCTAGCACAAAAACATTCAACCCTGGTCACAGTAAATCCCTCCCTAAAAGAAAACTGTGCTTACATTCAAACATAGGGGCTAGCTATTTTTTTCTGTACTCATTTTAGTACTGACATCCTCACCTCACCTTCAGCAATACAGAAAGACAGTATTCAGAGAATACCAAGGATAGTATTCAGTACTTAAAAGTGCTGATACAGACAATATACCTATTTTAAACAATTCAAATTACTTCTGTATTGTACCTGTTGAAACATCAATGTGAACAGACTCAAAAGTTACTCAAAAGTGACAGAAGAAGTTGGTACCCTCAATATACACAACTTGGACTTCATAAGAGACTGCCAATAACAGGATTACCATAGCAAAAAAAAGAGGACCCATTTACCGACTACTTCAAAACACCAATTGCTGTGGAGACTCTCACTTTAAATTTGTTATTGTTGTATGCCTTCCAGTAATTTTCAACCCATGGTGACCCTAAGGTAAACCTATCGTGCGGTTTTCTTGGCAAGATTTGTTTAGAGGGGCTTTGCCTCTGCCTTCATTTGTGACTGAAATCAGAGAATGATTCATGCAAGGTCACCCAGTGGGCTTCCATGGCTAAGTGGGGATTCAAACCCTGCTCCCCAGAGTCACAGTCCAGTGCTCAAACCACTACACCACACTAGGTCTTTTCTCACTTTAGATGCCCCTAAATATAAGCTGTGATAATGGCTAATATTCCTAACCTTGACTATATTTAAATGATAATGATTTTGCCTTCGCTTTTCCCCTTCCCCACCTCTTCTGACAGATGCCTCACCCAATCCACCAAGCAGCCCTGTTCTATCATCCCATGTAGCCAGGGGTTCTCTCAGCCTCCTCCCTTAGTTAGCTTGTCTTCCCTTTCCAGTTCTGTCTTCCATCTCCCCCACAAGCACCAAATCACTATCTCTTTCTCTCTGAATGCTCCACCAGGCTGGCCTCCATCTCTTCTCCTAGTGGAACTCTTGACAGAGCCAGCAAGATGGCAATCAAGAGGCAGCACTGGAGGCTGGAGGCAGAGCAGCAGCAGACATTTTAAAAATCCACCCAGAAAGAAATTTTAATTCTGAAAAAGAGGACATGTCCCAGAAATGGGGAATGTATGGTAACTCAAGCCATTAACCAAAGCGAGGAATCAAGGGGGGAAAAAAGGAAGTTCCATACCACTGCCCCTGCAACTGGTTGTACTATCCAAGCATATTCAGGACGAATCAACCTCAAGCAATTAAGGGCTGCAAGATAACAGTTAGCTTGCTTTTGCAATCCAGCAAGTGTGCGAACTTCTCTGCCCAGACGCATTCCATATTCAAACATGACTGTTCCAGCTAAAGAAAGAAAGAAAGAAAGAAATCAATATAGCAACATCTTCCCCAGCCCCTTAAACATGCCATTCTCAGATCAGACTAGGTCATGGTAGAAATGAGGGATATAATTGAATTTGTCTGTAATCTAGAACTGATTGATAAAAAAAACTAGCCAGCAGAGGGATCAAAACTTTCAAACTATCTTTGAGATTAGAACAGGAGAGATTCCTATGAGCAAAAGCAGACCAACTGATAATACAGAGAGGAGTCTAAGAGCACAGCAATTTTATATCAGTTTAACTACCCAGACATTTGTCAAAGAAACTTGAGAATCATAGTTTATTGGAGATGCTAAGATTTTCTAAATGGTTACCAGTATTTTACTGCCAAAATTACCATTCCCAGGATTTCTAGAAGAAAGGAATCTACTAGCAATCCAAAAGACTAAGAACAGTATTAACATATCACTTCGGTACAAAAAACCTGCACACAGAGATGTGGGGATGGATGTCTGTGCTTTATTTGCAAGGCCAATAAATGAGTTTGATGCTTGAAGCAGACTGAGTACACCTCATCTCACCTCACAGAGATCCTCTTATATACTAAAGCAAGTTATCTAATACTGATTTTTATTTAGGGTTTAAATAACTTTTACTCATTTAAGGTTAGATCTACTAAATGTGTGTGTGTACATGTGCCTTCAAGCTGCCTGTCAACTTATGACAACACCATGAATTTCACAGGGTTTTCTTAAGCAAGGAATAATGAGAAGTAGTTTTGCCAGTTCCTTCCTTTGTACTATAGCCTAATAAATGCATAGTACCAATCTTCCATCTATCAAGGAGAGCAGAATTTAGGGGATGGTACTTACAGAGAACTCTTTAAGTGCAAGAACTGCTAACCCAACTCCCATACCTACCAATTCTTCCCTATAATTTTGACTTCAGCTGTCTACTCCCCCCGCCACATTTGGGTCTCACAAATCTTCATGTAGTAAATAAACAGATATCTAAACAGCTGAGTTACTTCATAAAAACAGTCATACCTTTCCGGTAGTTATGGCGATAAACATGGAAAGCATAGAGCAATTCATAATAATTGTGGGTCATCAGATCTACCGCCCGAGCACGATACTCAATTATTCCCACGACCTATAACACAGATGATAGTTATCTAATACATTTGTAGATTTCTTCACATTCCCCCTTGCTCCCTTCAAGAAGCATTTCTCACACTCCTCCGTTACTCTCAGTATTTACCTCATTATGAAGATTCACGTATGGGAATTCCACAAGATCCCGGAGCTGGGACCGCTCACAAAGAACTACAACTAACTGTCGTAAACAATCCAATTGCCTAGAAATGGAGAAAAAGATAAGTCCTCTCTCAGTCACTAAAATAAAATGGCACACTGAAGGACTTACTGTGAAGATCCATTCTTGCCCAGGAGGAGCCATCCATTCATGGGTTAATTCCTGTCACCAGCCAGATTAGGCAAGATATTGCATTACTTAAAATTAACCTCTATTGATCATCATCTCCTCCTGCTTCAGTTCCTTCACAAGCAGAGACCCAGGAAAGAACAGAAAAGACTCTCCATGTCCAGGAAAGGAGTTAAGGTCTTGTCACCTAGGGTGGGGCCGGATGGCTCCTTCTCCTTAGCAAGAATCGATATTCACAGTAAGTCTTCCAACATTGTCACTCTCAGCCAGAGAAGAAGAAAGACATCCATTAATGGGATCTGCCCAAGCAGACATGTGCATCAGGGCAGGAAACGGCATGAACGTGTTTTACTGTAGTACTATTTGTTGCAGAATCCCTTTATCAAATGAGGCTCTGGCTGAGGCATATTTGTCTAGTTTATTGTATTTAGTGGACATGGATGGAGCTGCCCATGTGGTTGCTCTGCAGATGCCCTCTTGGAAGTGTTACTAAAAAGCAGCTGTCATGGATGCTGATCTAGTAGAGCATGCTGTTACATTTTGGAGTTTTGGAGGACCTTAGGTCTCATGCCAAAAAAGATGCATGCTTTGAGCCATCTGGTCAGTATAACAGAAAATACCTTCATTCTCAATGAGGTGGGAGGAAAGGACACAAAGATAGCCTCTGATTTTCTGAACACCTCAGTACACCTGAGATACAATTTTGATGCTCTTCTTACATCTAGCTTGTACCATTGTTTTTCCAAGGAGTTATGTTGGGTGAGGACAGAATGGAGGAAGTACTACGGGGCTGGAAAAGATGGAATATAGAGTTTATCAGAAAGAGCAGTAAGTCTGAAACCCTTCTGGTTGAAGTGACTGCAACCAGAAATAGGGTATCGACAGAAAGAATCCTGAGTGGAATGGATCTAGGTGGTTCTGAGGGAGGCTTTGAGCATTTTGTGGAGGTACCAGGAGGGAAATCTGTGAATCACAGGGAATTGAGGAGAGTTGCCCCTCAGAAAAATGTTCTAACGTGAGGTTGAGATGAAAGAGATTATGTGTTGGATGAGGATAAAACAGATGCTAGTGCCACTATTTGGTGGTAAAGAATATTTGACTTAAATCCCATGTCGAGATCTGAATTCTAGAATATTCATTTTTGCAGTTGGGGGAGAAAAAGATTTTCTATGAGACCACCTTAGAAAAGCATTCCACATTGTCTTATAGATCTGAAGAGCAGACTTTCACTTAGATGAGAGAAGACTGTTTACAGCCCTGTGGGAATAGCCTTGATTTAAGTATGTCAAAACCACCAGGCAATTAAATGGAACCACTCTGAATCTAGATGGAAGACTGGACCTTGAATGAAAAGACATGGAATTCTTGGGAGCACTAGCACTGCCTGAGTGGACAGAGCTAAGCGCTGGGAGAACCATGGCCTCCTCAGCCACTATAAGGCCACTAGATCTACTGAGCCTTCTCTTCCACTGATCTTCCTCAGCACTCTGGGTACGAGGATGATCTGGGGGAAAACATATAGCAGACTTTGAGGCCAAGGAGTCAGCAGACATCCTGGGGTTTGACCTATGGAAAGCAAAATCTGGTCAAGTAGCTATAGAGTTTGTGACTTACATCTGAGGTGAACAGGTCAAGATGAAGGTCTACAAACTGTGCCTGCAGTCTGATGAAAGCGTATAGGTCCAGACTTCTTTCCCCGGGTCCAGAGTATGGCCACAAGGAAGTCCACCTCCCTGTTCAGAGTTCCCTGAATGTGTTAGGCTGAGACTGAGAGAACATTCTTCTCTGCCCAAGATAAGAGAAGGTGAACTTCCCAGTGAAGTGAGCATGAGAAGGAACTTCCCTGCTTCAGGACGCAGGATTTGGTTGTTTCCTTGTCTGTGAGAAACACAATGTGAGAGTTTCTAGCAACAACGTGTTGCAATTGAACAAAGGCTAGTCTGATGGCTCAGAATTCCAGCCAGCTGATGCTGTGGGATTGTTCTGTTGCACTCCACAGTCCTCGGACCAACAGACACTGGCAGTGTGCTTCCCCAACCTGTGAGGCTCATGCTCTTGTGAGAACTAGTAGGGGGGGTCCTGTAGGGGAATGCCCTGTGAGAGGCTGTGTGTGTTCGCCCAACATAGGAAGGAATGTGTGATCTCTCAAGAAAGATATATTCATGTGTGCATATGGAAATGAATGCTTGGAAATGTCTGAATAGCTGCTGAAATGATTGAGAATTGAGCTTTGCCCATGTTGCCAAGCAAACGCAAGAAATCATGAACTCCACAAGGTATGCCAGGGCTATTTTGATTTTGCAAAAAACAGAGCTACCTTTCGGATTCTTTCTGGAGAAGGGAAGATGCATTCATTCTTGGTGCCTATGAGGACTCAGAGGTAAATGAGTCACTGAGATGGAAAATGACTCTACCTCTTGTTGATTACAAAGCCATGTTGTTTTAGTGTGGACTGGGTGATGGACAAAGGCTGTTTGGCTTCTTGAAAAGAGGTTGATTTCACAAAGAGACTGTCAACGTATGGCAAAATATGTATTCCCTGTAGTCTCAAGACTGCTACAAGAGATAACAGAAGTTTTTAAAATACCATGGGTGCCAATGCTACATTGAAGGGATAGCTCTGAATTGGTGTGGGTATTACAGCAACAAAAACAAAGATAAGTTCTTGAGGAAATATGGATACACACATGAAAATAAGCTTCTGAAAGTTCCACAGACAGGAGAAAATCACCTGGGAGGAAGTATTCCTGGATGGTCCTGAGGCTTTTCATCTGGAACTTCCTGTATTTTACAAATTTGTTTATGTATTTGAGATGCAGAACCAGACAGATTCCACCACCTTTTTTGGTTACGACAGAGAGCATAAATTAAACTTAAGTAAAACAATTGTTTGGAGGTTCCAGTTCCACAACTTCCAGGTCTAAGAGATGGGACATTGCCTGCTGAATGACTAAGTCCTTTGTGTGAGATTTGGATGTTGGAGACTGTAAGAAGTGGGGTCTTGGAATCTGGCAAAATTCTGTGGAGTAGGTTTCATTTATCATCTGCAACACCCACTGATCTGAAGTAGGAGTCTCGCAGGTGTTGATGAAGGTACACTGTCTTCCTCCTATTTGGTGAGCCAGGGAGTCACAAAGTGTTTTTATCACACAAAGTGTTTTTATCACTTGTCCCAGTTGAGGAGGTTGGTTGGACCTCCCTCGTTGATAGAGTGAGAACTGTGATGTTGCTTATGCAGGCTTAGAGGTTCTAAAATCTCAAGGGTGGGAAAAGGGATGGGAGGAATGAAAGGACTGAGAATATTACTTAAATTATTTTGTCCCCACCCTTTGCAGAGAAGGCATAGCCTTCTTCTTTTCTTTGGTTTTTGTCAGGATGTCTTTAAGAGCATCTTCTCTAAAAAGCAAATTAACAACAAAGGGGACTGAGGCTAGATTTGCTCTAGACTGCGCGTCAGCATTCTATGCCTGAGGCAGACTGATCTTCTTCACTACTGTGGAGGCAGGAATTAACCCATTAATGGATGGCTCTTTCTCCACTAGCTGAGAATGATCTGTTTGAAAAACAAATCCATTTTATGACTAAAAATTAATAAGCAAGTATAAGTTGAATTTGGTCTCCAAGAAACAGACTCCAGTGAGCTCACCATATATGGGGGGTTTCCATTCCAGGAACCAACATATAAAACAAAAAACATGAGTGCACCACTGTAGTCAACAGACACAATGTGTGTGCCTGCACAAGTGCACACCTGTTGTATCCACTGACTATAAAGTGCAGTGTTCACACCAGAAAAGGGTGCACTGTACTAATTAGTTGTAGAATCCAAGGAAAAAAACGACTTAAGAAAAAAAAGGAGGTGGTTATTCTCTCTACATTTTATATTGCTGTAGAGTGCCAACTCATTTTCTCCTAACATGTAGGGATTTGTCATCATCAAGACTGGTTCAAGACTTTTTGCTGCTACCACTCACCTGAGTCTAGGTGCACAGTAGGCCAGCCAAGATACTGACACCTAGGACAGAAATTCCTATATGCACCTTTCCTCATTCTTGACGGTAAAACTACAACAAATCTGATAATTAACAATTTGCTACTCTTTCACAATACTAAAGAATCTGCTACTTGAGGCAGCCACCTCACCTTAGCCTGATGTCATGGTGAAAGCCACATAGGACTAATTTGCACATGCAGGTTCATCACTACATCAGTTCAACAATGAAACGTGTTGACTCATTCAGTTAAACATTGTGCTTCAAATATGAAAGGTCTGTTTTCATTGTACAATCTATGATGGCTTTCAGAGATGGATAAGGGTCCAGAAACAAAAGTGCCAAGTTGCCAAAAACAGCTCTAAGTTTCCTACTACTTTTCCTTCCCAAATTATCAGAAACCAAGACAGCACCTGCATACTCCATTGAGTTCTTTGCAGAAAGTATCAAAGAGGGTTCAGGCATATAGCATACGCATTCATTCCCATTCTCCTGCATTTTTCAGTCTTATGAGTTACTTAGATCAGGGTTTGCTGAAAGTCAGAAATGGCACCAATTTCTTATGCTGCTTCCAAATTTCTCTAATACCCAATGTACAGTGAAAATAGGCATCCCCACCCCAAAATTTTCTGCACATGCCAAAAAACTGTAAGGTATGAGGTCCATAACAAAGAAAAGTAACAGCTTGATACCAGCCTTCTTCAAAACCATGATAAAATGGCACCGTGAATCCACAATCTAATGCAACAGTGTAAAAGTGATGCATCCCTCTGACCACCATACAGCCTTCAACACAGAGAATTCTACACATCAGTCATACTAGAAGATTACAGAATTTACAAATGGTGGGAATGAAGCAGCTCATGAATCCATACTAACTACCATTTAAACAAATATTTTCTTTAGAAAAGGCAAGCAGCTGCACTATGAGTCATTAGGACCACTGGAAAGCTTTGTTATTTGATAACTTTGTATGCCAGTGAAAGTGAAAGGCCACTAACATTTTCCCCATTGAAACAAGCAAGTGCTTTGGTGGTGGGAACTGGCAAAAAAGACAAGTGAAATCAAATTTCAACTGTTTGTTCAAGTGTTCCTCACATGTGTCAACACATGCCTCTTTAGAGGCTTAGGTTTCAAGCTAGTTTTTAAGAATGTAACCTTTACTCAATGATTAGCACTGTACAAATGGCTTATAGGTAAAACAAAAGATAGTCCAATATTACCTGCTGGAATCTGGATTATGGGTCAAAGCTTCATATGCTTGACTGTTATGTCCTAAGTCCAAGTGGTGCTTGAAAATGCAAGTCCTCAAGGTAGCCTACAATATAAACAATGAAATATGATTGCTACAGCAACCTATAACCAGCTAGAAAAACAGACTATGCTTCTAATAGTATAAAAAAGTGGGACGGGTGGGCACTGGGGGAAAAAAGCACTTACTTGACTTCTCCAGTCATCAGCTGCTTCTGTGATTGCTAAAGTAGCCAGCTGAATTATCAGCTCAGGCAGACCCATAGTATCCAACAGACGCAGAACCTGGAGAGCAGGACATTCAAATACTAATGTTTTACAGGTGACTCACAATTTGAATTGCCTCAGTTTGTAAACTTCACATTTACAGTATTTCGTCAGAAATAACTTAAAGTCTCCCCTACAATGTATAGCTTCCCCAGTGTGTCTATGCAGTACAGCAAGCTGGGAGGGTGAGATGAAGGAGCGGAGCTGTTTGGAATTTTAGCGGGGAGTTCTGAGTGGCAACAAAAAGCTGACAGCACTGGGCTTGTTTTACCTATCTAGGTTGGAGGAATGGGAAAGAGAGAAAGCAACCGCAGTCTTGATGTTTCTGCCTGCTTGGAAAGGGATAACGTTAGGGGAAGGAAGAAACTCGAATCTTTATTTGGAGGAAGGAATCTTCTTTGCATGCTTAGAAGGGTAGCATGAGGGAGAGGAAGAAACTGGACTCTTGAAGTTTTGTATGGCTGGAAGGTGTCTCCTTCGCTTGCTTAGGTGGTGGTTGAGGAACTGGAGTCTTGTTGTCTAGAAGGGAGGGAGTTCTCTAGCAAATGTCAGTTCTGATGCTTTATGTTTTAAAAATCTTTAAAACTGATGGTGGGTCGAATAAGATCTCTAACTTTGTGTCTACTTCAGATCCATCAGAATACACTCCCTGACCTCCAATGATTCCCTCTGGAACTGGCTCCCCCATTTACATTTGTCTCATTTACATCATGAGTCCAGGAACACAATTCCAATGTAAATCAGGACTTGCTTTTACTTGAACTATTCGTGAAGCTTTCAACAAAGGCACTTTTTAACAGTCTTTGCATGGCGACAAAAATACCTTGTCATAATACTGAAGCCGTGGGGTTGAAGACATTTCTACATCCTCTGATCTAATCAGTCTGTCCAAAAATTCCTCTTTTCCAACTTCTGAGGCTGCTTGGCAAAAACAATCCAGAGCCTGGAAGAAAAGAAAATAGCATGCTAGCAGTTTTCAACTATTACAAAATCAATCTTAAGCTTAGATTAGCCCCATACTGTATGACAACAGCTGGCCCTCTACATTCACAAGGATTAGGGGCTGCAGGATCCGTGCAAAAGTGAAAAAAATTGCCAACATCAAAATGTGTGCATGTGTTTATGGGAAGGGGCTGAGGCATGGTGGGAAGATGGGGCACCCAGGTGTCACCAGACCATACACCCCCACATCTTGATATGGTTTGACTGGAGAAATAGGACTTAATTGGCAAGATAGGCTAATTCATTTTGTTATAAAATGTGCCCTCCTATGGCTGTATGGCCAAGCTGGACAAGAGGAAAAGACTTGGCTGAACACATGCTCATCAAGAGAGGTTTTGTGGTGCTGTGAAAGAGGAGGATAACCAGAGGCAGTTTTTAAATGAGCCACCAAGAGAGAAAGGTTTCCTTGGAAAAGAAACACCTGATGTGGTGGGAGGGCAGGGACTGAAGGAACTCACAAATAATCAAATCCCTGAAAGTGACACTTGCAAATGTAGAGGGCTGATTGTACTACTATATATATTATCCGAAGGTTACTTCTGATTGTAGAAGAACAGGGAATAACTTTTAATTTTCATTCAAAAAATGAAATTGCAAACAGCAATCCAGAGTTCCTAACACAGCTTCCACTGCCCACAAAAAGCTTCTCCTGAAGGTTGGGAATTAACATTGTATCATCCTACTATGAAAGGTGAGGGTTCTGTTTGTTGTTGTCATTGTGTGCCTTCAAGTCATTTCCAACTTATGGCAACGCTAAGGCAAACCTAGCACTTTTTTTTTTGACAAGATTTTCTCAGAGATTTGCCATTGCCTTTCTTTGAGGCTGAGAGAGCATGACTTGCCCAAGGTCACCCAGTGGTTTTCTAAAGCCAAGTGGGGATTTGAGCCTTGGTCTCCAGAGTTGTAGTCCAGCACTCAAACTACTATATCACACTTGCTCTGAGGGTTCTGTAGTTAAATGTAGTTGAATAAAGAATACAGATGCTAGTGGGGTTTTTTTTTTGGCACTTATTGGTTTTAAAAATTATTCCAATCTGGATCAGCCCACAGACATAACACTCTTCAGCATCACTCCTGCTCTTGGCTGTAACAATCACTCCCCAAATAGACTTCTTTCCTATTGTCAGTCTACCCAACCCTTTGCAAAAATAAGATGTTTTCCAGTAGTAGAGAAATACAGTTTTACCTTGTGCCCTTCTCCCATAACAAGATAGCAGCGTCCCATCATAAAGCGGCATGATCCCACATTCACATGACACCAAGGTTCCAGCAAACGAATATATTCCTGGCATACAAGTGACACCCAATAATTAGACAGAGCAAGTCTCCCTCTTGATTTCTGTTGCCCCAATTAACTTTTTTCAGTGAAATCCAATTAAAAAAAATATGTGCTGGCAAGTAGCTAGGCTTGATCCTGGGTTTGGATTCTAAGTCCCAATAAGCAGAAGTATGCTCACAGAATGCTGCAGCTGACAGAGACAAAAGATTCTTCTTTTCCCACAGAAAAATTATATCAAAGGACTGGGAAATGCCCTAGAAAAGTGTAGAGGTAGAAAGGGATTGACAGGGGTGCTGGTGGTAAGGAATATAAACCTATTTCTCTTGCTCCTGCCAGTGAGGTGCTTCTACCTGAGCCAAGTCCCTCCAGAAATAAGAAAAGATCTTCAGTATATGGAAGTGCAACATGGGATTGGAACCTTATTGTTATCTTTTATGGATGAATTCAGCATAAATAATCTGCATGGCTCCCAATTTGCTAACAACGGTTTCATCTGCAGTAGCCTACAATCTGTCAAATGTGACACCAATCTGCAATTTCAGAGAAGTATACTGCTGTCCTAGAGCCTTTAAAAATGAAATCGTAGCAGTAATCTTATTTCCTGAAATCAAACCAGTGCTCCATAGCTCATACTCAGGGCAATGGATACTACTAACAGTGATGTATCACTTCTAATGCAAGCGGCAGCAGTTCTCAATTCTAGTTCCAGGGGTAGGAAAAAGGATTTAAATAAAGTAGTAGTCGTAGTAGTAATAGTAATAGTTACTAGAGAACATGAGTGGGAAGGTAACATTGCCCTCATGTTCTGCTTCTGGTTAGCTACTGTAGGAATACAATACTTTCCTTGGTAGATCTCTAATGCACTCCAACAGTGCTCCTTTTATATATTGTACAACTCTACTGCTGAATGGCAGAATTTGGCATCTTTTAATATTATTTTCTTTTTAAGCAAGTTTTAGGCCTAAAGCTATAGTTGGAAGTGTGTGTGGCACACACAAATTTTATATATTCCCTAAACATAACGCCAAAACTCAGCTGCTAGTGATCTGTTTTGCCCCTTTTCTAATAACCACTCAACAGGAAGGAAGGGAGAGGGAGAGGAAAAAGGGATGCAGAAAAGAAGGGGAAAGTGAGTGACAGAAAGAAAAGATCTGATCCCCCAACATGACTCTAGCACTGCTCACCTCTGGCTTTGACCATACCCACTGTCAACATGTAACCCCTGGCAATTACCTGCAGAAGTATGCACCCACAAAAGAAGGAAAGGTTGTCCATGCCACCTTCAAATACCTCCGCAAGCACCTCATTATGTCAAAAGTTAGGGGGCTACTAAAACAGACCTCACAGATGTTAACCCCATGAGGTAGGACTACACTGTCCTGAACTACAGATGAAAAATGTACCAAAGCAGATCTGCACTTTGGCCAAATCTACGTGATTTACACAGAACTTCAGATTTGTTGTTATTGTTGCTGCCAAATCTGGACTATCTCAATAAAGAATTTCTTATTTTCACAGCAAAATACACAGCACACCCCTACTCAAAGCTAACCAGTTAGCTTCTAACAAGAGTCACCCCGCTGTTTTAAAAATGTGATCTACCTAAATCTCTTTCTTCTGCATACTTTAATGTGGGCAACATTAAGGCAGGGGGAACATGTGGCCTTTCAGATATGAGTGGAGAGCAACTCTGATCAAACCCTCAGCAGAACTGTCATTAGCAAAAGACCACAACTTTGCCACCATTGCCTTGAAGAATAATTTAAAGAACTTTCCACATGATGGTCTTACCTGCAATTGAGCATACTGACAAGCTCCCATCAAACATTCTGGGAAGAGAAAACAAGGATTACTTGGCCATCTGAAGACTATATAAGGAATATAGGTACTTAAACAGATGGTAAGAGAGCCAGGGTAGTGTAGTGGTTTGAGCATTGGACTATGACCCTGAAGACCAGGGTTCAATTTCCCACTCAGCCATGGAAACTCACTGGGTAACCTGGAGTGCATCACACACTCCCAGCCCCAGAAAACCCAATGACAGGTTTGCCTTAGGGTTGCCATAAGTAAGAAACAACTTAAAGGCTCACAGTAACAAAAACAGGTAAAAAGACAGTAGGTTCCACTTTAGCATAGAGCAAGCCCTACCATTTTTAAAAAAATTTAAAATGTCCTTAAAACGCCTGTGGCTGCACAAATACACACACAAATGAAACTGCTGGTATCAGGAAAGTATAAGTGGGACATAAAATGGAAGATGTGAGGTCAAGAAAGAAAGAATAGGAAGGCAATAATAGTAACAAGAATAAGAGTACCACCATGAGAATAGCAACTACTAAGCCTCTTAGCATTTCCCCAACACATCTACCCCATCAGCTTCATTATATAATTTTCTCTGGAAAACTGCTCAACGAGTGCTTGCACCTACAGAAGATGGATGGTTTACTATATGATAATCATTTCTATGATCTCCATTTACTTCAGAGGCATTCTCTCTAGATCCAAGATAAACTCAAACTTCACATCTATTATGTTAGACTAGAAGAAAACATAGCTTCTTTCCATCATACAGGTAAAAGATGCAATTGAAGGATACAAAAACTGCAACAGGTAACCGCAAATCGCAGAAAACATTTGAGGCCAACTCAAACCCGCTTCATCCAGGGCTGCATTAGACTGGAACAGCTGAGATATTGTGTGCTTTCGAGCTACCTCCTGAAAAAAGAGTTCCACAATAGTCTGAGGGCTGGACACTAAAAAGAAAAAAAAGCAAAAAGAAAACTGAAGTGCTGTTAATATCAAGGTGACAGTGCAATGACAGCTGCTCATGCTTTTAGATCATGCTTTCCAGTTACATGCATAAAATGATACTGTAATAAACACATTCTAGACATTAATCCTCAGTTTAATACATTCCTTGCTTTGACTTCTGGTTCCAATGAATTCACACAGGAAGCAGTAGAAATTGACAATTCTATTCTGTTTTTTTATAATGGTTCTTTTAAAAAAAATCACAAGTTTCTTTGATTCTTTTTCTGCATCGGTTTCCAGTTTTTAATAAAAGCTTGAGCAAAAATATGTGCTTTATCATGGGCACAGAATGTGCCACGCTATTTTATAAACACTTGCCCAATATATGTAGTTTTGCAACCACATTTCCCTGATGTATGCCCATTGGTTGAAACATCTTCCTAATGCACACATTTCTGCATTTTTTCCAAAAAAATCAGAGAACTTCTAGGTCTCCAAAACACTTCAGAGAAGAGAAAAAAATAAACAAGACAGGTAATCTTACAGTCTTGGTAAATTGAGGGGAGCAGTATGAGCAGGCAGACAGACAGCATGGAAGAAGAAAAAGACCAGTAAGAAAATTGCAGAGGGTGAGGAGAAACAGCAGAGAGAAAGGAAAAAAACACAACAGTGGGAAGATCTTAGGATTTCCAAATAATGTGCAATGCCTAGTGAATTTCTTGCCTGTTCTGTTAAAAAGATGGCTGTACTATGCCACTATGTCATATTGTTAATAACTTCATAATAAAAAAAAAAAGACTTCCAACTCTTGCAAAGCTGGGTACTTCTGACAGCATGCATTATTTATCATAATAACTTGTGAGTAATTAGCCACTGAATTTTATCTTTTGAGCATGATAATGAATCCCACCCCGAAAACTACCCTTTCTTCTTACCTAGTTTGAGTGGTGCTAGAGCTGTTGAATCTGTCAGTTTTAATACAGAAAGATGTTGTAGGTTGGATTCCCTAAGGACAAATATTATTCATCAGGTCACATAAGTATTTTTATATTCTGATACTACAGAAATCTATGGATTCTTCACAACAAAAAATTAAAGTAGGATGTGTGGCAGGCACAGAAGGGATGTCACTTTGCAGTCCAAACCCACAATTGGGCAACTCCTCAATAACCAGGAAAAATGCACTCTATTTTACACACTAAATTCTGAAATGGCAGCTCTTACTAGCTGTGTTGGTATGGAACACTTCCAATATATAACAAAGCTTACCTCTTCTTAAAGAGTCTTCAAAAGAAGTTAGTTTTTTGCCGAAAGTTATTTTCATATGAAATTACCCTCTCATGGGAAAATAGTATAATAAAAGCAATACGAGGTTCTATTGAGTCGGATGCACATGCGTTCTCAGAATGGAAATTACATTCAGGACAATACAACAGGTATTGTTCTTCTTGTTATGAAGCAACTTTAATTAACTACAAAATACATATTTTTGAGAGTCCTATTTTAAAGGCAGGTAAGCACCTTTTCTGCCATAAAATTCTATGCAACTATGATTCTAAGCTGCCAGTTCTGAACAAGATAATCTCTGATAAAAGCAAACAATCTTTTCTGAAAGTAAAGCAATAGTAACAGAAACAAAACTCAAAAACAGTCCTGACAGGAGCTACGCAGAGCTTGACTAAATTAGCTGCCTTCTATTGTCAAAATGTCTTTCTTCCACCAGATGGTGGGAGAGGGACTATGCCTACTTCTTCATATTAGATACAAAGTAATCATTTTAAAAAACTTACAATTCATCAACTGGAACATCTGATGCCACACGCTGACTTGCCCACCTGATCACATAATAAGATAACAGCAAAAGGGATGTACGATGTAGCAGATTCTGTTGAGTGTGGAATAGCTGGCCTCCTCCCAAAACCACCTAAAACATCAATCATTAATGGTCAAGTAATTTCATAACCATTTAGAACAGAGGCAACAAATGTATGACTACAAATCCATGGTATCATCCTCCCTACCTCAGGTATAACAGAAGACATGGGGCAACATTTGGAACCAGGCAACATTTGGAACCAGGACTAAAAAAATATGTCCAGGTCTATTCCTTTCTGACAGGGAGCTAATGCCAGCAAAATCAAAGACCAGTATCAGCCTAACAAGTGTTATACCAGACTGTACCTCCTTATACAAGCCAGTGCAAGCTTTGAGATCTGCAGTGGAGGGCTTTCTCAGATGCACCACCTTCACAGGTACACTTGTGACAGCTCAGAGAGAACTTTCTCTGTGACTGTTCCCAGACTGTGGAACTCCTTTCTGGAGGAGGTCTAGCTGGTCCCCTCCCTGCTCTCTTTTTGCCAGCAGATGAAGAAGTTTTTATTCAGGCAGGCCTTTAGGTTTTAATTATGGAGTAGTACTGTGTATACAAAGTGGTGTACTTTATTTTTAATCTTTTACTGGAAATTATGTTTTAAATATGTTTTAAGTCTTCTTAACTATTTTTAATCATGTTTTAAAATAATGTTATTTAATTCTTCTTTTAACTTTTGTAAACTAATGCTTTAGCTTAACCTTTTTAAAATTATTACAAACCTCATTGAATCTCATCTTGAGGGAAAGGCAGGATAAAAATTCAATCAATCAATACTATTGCAGTCACAACCATGTTTATACAGCACACCTATAATCTTCGCATTTTTGTTCTACAATGATCCCCTCAACTAGAAAAAAATGTACTATTGTAATAATATTATTATGTTTTAGGATTTCTAAGGATGGAAGTGCTTGAGGTTACACAATCACCTCTGAGTACACTCACAGCATCTCCAAGTCGCAGCAAGAGTTGCTGTAAAATCAACAAGTCTCGGCAAATAAAGAATCGGGTCATGGACATCTTCTGCACACATCGACATACCATACTGACTGTTGTGCTACTACCATAGAGCTGAGAAAGATGCATGCGGACATTTAGGGGTTGAACTGTAGATAAGAAGAAAAAGGCAAAAATAAATTTCTACAGGTCTAAGCAGTTTCCACCTAATCAAAATGATAGTGGAAGAAAGGGTAGGCCTGTTGCCCTCTTACCAATATTGAATCCTCTGTCCATTTCCACATCTGTCTCATAATCCATTTCACGAATAAGCACTCCAATAGCACCAACCGGGTTTTTGATCTCTTGCAATTTGCTGTGAATGTCCTCCATCAGATTCTCTCTGTAAGAGAACAAATGCTACATGATAAGGGTGCATGAAATATATGAAGCTGTTATGAATCATGAACTACGACCAAAAGACGAACTCCTTCCTGACCATCATCAACAGCAGCTTCTCACCAATTTTTCCTTCCTATCTCATGTTATAATACTTAGCTGACAAGGATATGAAATTGTAAAATACAAATCATTTTGAAATTAGCTACCATAAAAATGACCATCATGAAATACATGCCAAATACCAGTGAAAATATTAACTGCAGACCAATAACAATAACCAATACTTCTGTGCCAGCCTTTTAGCCACTTTTAGAAGTAAAAGAAGATGCACTGAAACTATACTAACAGGCAAGACAGTGTAGAAAAAACTGAGGACTGGAAGAGAGAGGAGTGAACAGACAAAATTGTATGATCTTCCCCTCTGAAGCTGGAGTGCAAAGTATACAACCCACATATTTATGGATTGCTCCTCTGTAGCGCTCAGAGAATGACAATGATACACACACACACACACACACACACACACACACACACACACAGTCACTAAATAAGATCTGCAGGTGGGAAGGCGAGGAAGAGGGTGCTGATCAGTATGCTATATTATATTTTTAAGGTAATAGAAAAATTTGCATGGAAAACTGAATAATATTATTTAAATTAAAAAAATAAAATAAAAAAAGAACCCACAACATTAGAAGGGTAGCTCTTCACAAGGAGTGACACCAACCTTGCTGCCTCTACCAAAAAATCCAAGAATTCCCACTCATCAAAACTATGTAGACACTACATCCTTACAATATTCAGTCTGATAAACACTGTAATAATAGCAACTCAATCTTTAAGGGTATACATTGTTCAAATTCCATACATACGTGTCATTAGCAATCAAATCTTTAAGGATCTGTTCTGCAGCTCTCTCTGGAGCCTGAAGACGGAAGCAAGCCATTTCCATTGTGAGTGCCATTTCCACATTAACTGATTCACCAATTAATCGAAGGCACTGAACCAGACTCAAAAGATCATGAGAAAACTCAGATTCTGTAACAAAAGGGTTGTGCTCAGAACCTATTTCAAAATGAAGATATCGGTGACAATACAGTAACTGTGCCAAGGGAAAAAAAAAAACCCACTCCACAGGAAGATGACTGCAATGACAGCAGACCCCAAATCTACATTCCACATTCTTTCCAAAAGTCCAAAATGCCAACATAATACACTTGGTCCTCCACATTTGCTAGGGTTAGAGACATAGGGCCCTCATAAAAGGGAAAAATTGCAAATAACAGAATTTGTGTGTCTGTGGGAAGGGGGCTGAGGTATGGGTGGGGAAAATGGGCATCCAGGGTTTAAACCAGGTCAGGGAAAGGAGATGGTTGGCATGGTGGTCCTGTACTTCCTCTCTCTTGCCCATCTCCTTCCTTGGGTGTGTGTGGGGCATGGGTACAGGGTTTGTGGTGCTGAGAATTTGGGCAGAGAGCCATCCTTAGCTGGCCAGGTAGAGACTGGCAGAAGAAGAGGAGGACCAGAGGTGGGTTTTTAAAGGGCTATGTGGCCTGATAGCAGCCACCAGGAGGGAAAGTTCCCCCAAAAGAGAAGCACCTGAGGTGGGAGGGCAGAGGCTGTAGAGACTCGCAAATAATCAAACTCGTGGATGTCAAACCCGCAGATGTGGAGGGCTGACTCTATTCATCAACATCTACTCAAGCAAGCATGAAATTATAAAATAGGGCAGCAACTAATCTTTAGCTATCTCACATGGTGCATATTCTAGAAAGGTCCAATCTTACAAGTGAAAAAGGGGCAATGGTGGGATAGCAGGTCCAGAAGCAAATACTCTATAGTCTGAACAGTTTGTGGGGAGGGGAGAGTGTGAAATAGCTGAAACTCCAATGCTATTCTCTCTCACCCAGTCCTGTTTTGCCAGATGAAAAAGACTACATTCTCTACATTCCAAATTTTTATTCAATTGTGTACCTGTTCAAATCACTGGGAAGTGCAGACCTGCTACCTTCGAGGAGGCCACCTAGTGACTCCTCAACCCCAAAACTTTTGGAACTGTGGAGCACAGACGCTCCTTGACTTTTGCAAGGGTTAGGGACACAGAACCCTTGCAACAGTAAAAAAATAGTGAATAACTCCTGTCCAATCAAGTCCTTCCCCTCCCATTCCCAGGTTCCCCCTCCCATTCTCTTGCCTTTTGCCTGAGTCCAGGCCCTTCCTTCCACGTGCCCAGGCAAAAGGCATGCAAACAGGAAGAGGAAGCCCTGTGAGCAGAGAAGGCATTTGCGTGTTGTCCCCCTGTATTCCTTTGCCTTTTGCCAGGATGTGTGTGCCTTCCTTCCACACGCCTAGGTAAAAAGCAAGCAAATGGAAGGGGGAGAATGGGGAGGAAGGCTCATGTACACTTTCCTTCTCTGTGCATGGGGTTCTCCTCTCCCATTAGCTTGCCTTTTGCCCAGGAGCATGGAAGGAAGGCACAATTCGACCAGGGCAAAAGGCAAGGGAATGGGAAGGGGAGAATAGCGGAGGAGGCAAGCATGTGTCTCGTGAACACTCAAATTTGCAAAGGTCAAGCCTGTGAATGTAGAGGGAGTACTGTACATCCTCTTTACCATTCACTGCATATTCACTACAAGAGGATAATAAACTGGACAGAAAAATCTGCTCAGAAAGGTGAATATAGTATCAAAGCTTTCTACAGGCAGATTTGGAGACTATTCTTAAATACACTACGAAGCTTACATCAGAAAGAGTCAAGGGCAGATTTTTCTCCTCTACTTCTACATCTGCCAAGTTAAGGTCATATACTTTACCAACCAAAGCAAAGAACAAAAGTAGTTGGAGATGATGCACCTCCTGACAAGAACAAATTCTGGCATAAGCAACATGAATTAAATTTAGCAATAGCAATAACTTGTAAACATATTGCTGAGAAGTAGGTTTAACAAGCCCAAAAGGATTTAAAACTGTACATTTTGTATGATAAACTGCTTTTGAAACCAGCAAGTTACAAAAGTAGGTTATGATCTGGCATGGGATTCAACTGCTTAAAGAAACATAAGCCTGAAGTTCCATATAATAATGCAGCCCTCAAGTCACTCTCTGGAACCTGGCTGTTTTTCAGGGAAAAAGCATGATTTTTTTTTCAAAAGAAGTGCAAAGACTGTGCTTGGTTTTTGCTTTGTCAACCTTGAAAATCAGAGTTTTACAACAATGTAGGACAGTGGATTTGCAACCTCTTTCCATTACCATCTAAACCAACACTCTCAACTTCACTGATCAGCTGTTCATCAGGCAAGAGGTAAAGATGATCCATCAGGGAACAGGGTACAAGAAAAGACAGATATCCCTGTAGGGAGAAATATATCCATCATTTAGTCTCCAGACACTATGATGACATGCTATTACTTCACATTGCATCTTTCCAAGTAAATAGGGATGTTTCCACAAATTAAATGTTTAAAAGCCAACCTCTCTCCACAACACGCACATCCTGGGGAAAAGAAATGCCTACAGCACTCCACTCTTAGACCTTAAAGTTTGACTGTTCCAGTCAGTTAAGAAGGTAACTGAACAGATTTTTATAGTTTTGATAAGTCTTTTAGCACTTTAAAAAACTGTTCTTATTTTTCTCTTAAGGAGGGCTGAAATATTTCCAATCCTACCTTGCACTCCCTTTCAAGGAAGCACATAGGATGTAACGTTTGAAAACCATAATAATAAATTACTAAAATAAAAAGTTTGACGTAAAGTAAATACACCATATTTATTTGTATCCTGACATTTCCCACATTTATTAACAAATTGGGTAGCTCAGTATATTATAATGTTACACAAGTAAGCCTAAGGTGCATTAGCCCTGAATATTATAGGACACTGCCCTCCAGTGCAGAGCAGGTACGCCTCATTCTGCAAAACAAACACATCCACTTTACCTCTTGTTAACTTGATACTTACTTTTTTTAGCAGACACACCATATTAGTGCACTGATTCCACAGAAGTGCAAGAGGGCGTGAGAGTTCTTCTTGGTATTGGAGACAATAAGCATAGAATTTTGACCAGAATTCTATTTGTAGCTGTCTAAATTCTTCATGAGAGAATTCATATTCAGTAACATTGCCCTGGAACTAGAGACGTTAACAGATTGAACACTAGCTGTTGATTATCAAATGACAGCAATTTAGCAGTGGTTGATTATTCTTAAAGAAAAGAGGTCTGAAAGAAAAGACATCAATATAATCATGATGCCTTACTACAAGGAACCAAAGGAATAATTCTGTCACTACCTTCTCCTCTAATCCTGTCTCTTTCAAAAACAAAGAAAAGCTGTATCCAAGTCTTAAATCAACCACACTAACTTGTGCTTGGTTAAGAATGTCTACTCATGGATGGATTACAAACTCAGCTCTTTGTCCATTAGCATACATTTATATTAATTACATTATATATCTAGATCTAGTCCAACAATCATCTCCTAAACTGGCTACAGCCAAACAGTGCTGAAGAATGCATACGAAATTTTAGAAGATTAAGCTAAATGTTTGTTATGGGCTAAATAAATCTGTGATAGACATAGACTCTCTGGAAGTCTATGAGTTATACTCAGAGCTAGGGAAGAGACTGCGATTGGAAGACAATATTCATAAGGCCAACTGTAAGAGATAACTTACTTTCGTTAAGACCAAGTCTAGATACGCCTCCGTTCTGTGCCCAAAAACCAGACCTATTTTATTACCTTTTAATCCTTCTCTTTTTGTGAAGGATCATGTACTTGCCTTCCTATCCCAGCACATTTTATTTCCAATAATTCTGTGCTGTTGATTCTTTAATGACATAGTTGGTCCAAGCTCATCTACTGAATTTCATTACAAAGAGCTGAATCTCAGTTTCCTGCTCCAGAGGCCAGGACCATTGTGCCTTCCACTTCCTTTGACACAGCACTCATTTATACTATAGGCACTCTATTATACTATTGTGACATGAGATCAGAAGGTGGTTGATCAGAAGATCAGATAAATGTCATCCAAAGCAGCTGTGTACAGCAGAAGGACAGGAACATGTAGCAGACACTGACATACAATTCAGACTTGTTCTAATTTTGTTTTGACTTCTTGTTTGATTTCACAATAGTACTGATCAACTACTTCCTATTTCAACATTGGATACAGAATTAGGATACCATATAAAAACCAAAATGCCAGTGGAAGTGGTATACTCCTCTAGATTCAAAACAGTGCTATCCATGAATTTCTCTAGCTACAGATAAAGATCAGTTGTCTGGCGGAATTTCTTATGAACAAGTATTCAAGAACAACTGGTATCATGTTATAGAACAGTGACAAGAGGAGAAAAGAAATAGTCTAAATAGAAATCTCACCTCATTTTCCACAGCTAGAGTAATTTGTTTTTTCAGCTCATCCCAGCTTAGGTCTGTGAGTCTTTCAGTTCCTTGAGAAAATATCTAGGAAAAAGTCACAGGAAACTAAACAAGTCAACTGCAATTCCATATAGGCGTCCAAGGTAAGATCTAAGCAAAATGACTGTCAATAACATATTCTTCACTGGAAAAGTGAAGAGCAAGTCAATAACTGGAAAAGTGGTAGCAGAGCATCGAATTAAATTACATTCCTTAATGGTATCATAGGATTCATCAAATGTTAGAGCATTGAGCTCTTACTAAGAAAAAAGAAAAAAAGCAACCCCTTCTTCAATCTGTTCTAATATACAAAATCACTGTGACCTCCATTAGATGTGCTACCGTTGTAGCCTACAGTATAAACTGTACTCTTCTTCCAGTTGCCTTTCATAGAAAATTGGCTCCTCAATTCTCAACCTTCTGCATATGAGTTTGTGTGAAGACTGCCAATAGTCAATATTACTTTTTTCTATCCTTTTAAATTTTTGTCTTTTCCCTTAACAATCATTGCAATATCAAATTTCTTTTCCTTACTACTATTTGATTTTCTCGTCCTATGAATTATTATTAACATTTCCTTCTACTAGCTATAGTCATTCTCTGGTATCTTCTTGCTCTCACTGCTAGTCCTGAACCTTTCTCATCATCTTATTTTTACTTCTTCTGCTTTCCAAAACTCACTGCATTCCTTTACTTCAAATATTCCTTTACTTCAAATAAATTCTAAAGTTAAGCTTTGATTTCACTCATCTCATACCAAAGTCACAATCCAGAATGTTGAAAAAATATTATTTTGGGTGTAAACCAAATTGTCAATAGATTAGATTCCTTGAATCAATGGGAAAAGGGTAAGTCAATATCATGCAAGTTCCATTGATTCAACAGGCCTACTCTAACTGGGACTAACAACTCAGACAATTCTCTAAATCATGAGAACTCCTAAATTCCAAGGAGTTATCCATTTTATTTCACTATGCAATGGGATCCACAAATATTCATATATACGGATATTATACTGGGAATGCGGCAAGACAGTGGAGACATGCAACCTAATTAACACTTTGTTACAGCATAAAGCAATGACTATCTGAGCCAATGCTATAGTAAGATCATTGCTAATGCAAGGTCATGATTAATTGGTGAAGTATTTTGTCCTGTTGTCTAGAGCACCAGATTCACCATTTTTTGTGCATGTTGGCTTGTTAGCATCAATCTTCATTGTTCTGCACAAGCCCCAGAACAAATAATTAATATTCATGCTCACCTGTAAAGCCTTCAGCAAAGCTGCATTTGTAAACTGGCCAGGCATGAAGATGGCCTCTGTAAAAGTTTCCTGTAAAGGCAGCACAGTTTTAAAGTATTTAAGCATATATATTTGATTCACTGAAAAACAAATCACTGTAGCTGTAATTTTATTTCTTTGCACTACTATTAGCCAGGGGATAGCATTGTGTGCAAGTGGCCTTTCAACTTGACTTTTGAACTATTTTCATTATGTACAACATCAGCCATGTGAAATGTGTTATAACGCCACATGTGTTATCAAAATCTTGAAGACCAGTAAAATAAAGTGCAAAAATAAAATGAAAAAATAAAGTGCAAAAATTCAAACCACTTTGGAAATTCAAGATACAAACAAGCAACGACAGAGCAGAACAGGCTTACAAGGGTAAATTAGTATAAACAGAATAAGAATGAAATTACATGAGCAAAGAAGAGGTACAAAAATTGGTTTTTACAATGTATTGCTAATTAACTCAGGCACTTAGACACATTTGGGCACTGGGAACAACATCAAGTACATTAAAATATCATACTGGAAACAAGACTTACACACCAGTTATCCAAGGTCTTTGCATGTCAGACCAACCAATATGCTTGATACTCCTTATCTACAGAAATCTCATGGTCTCTTATTTTTCATTTGCCTGCATATACAGTGGTCCCTCCACAGGGTACAGAACCCTCACAAAAGTGGGAAAAAACACCACTTACTCCCCAACCTGCCTGCCATTCCCTTCTGGGGCTCCTCCTCCCATTCCCTTGCCTTTTGCCCAGGCATGCATGCCTTCTTTTTCTGCACTTGGGCAAAAAGCAGGGGAATGGGAGAAAAGCACACACATGCTTTCCTTCTCCATGCATGGTGCTCTCTCATCCCAGTCTCTTGCTTTTTGCCCAAAAGCGGAGTAGAAAGGCACATGTGCAGCAGCAAAAGGCAAAGGAAGGGGAGGTGCATGCCTCCCTCCTCATTCCTTGCCTTTTGTCCCAGCACATATTTTCCATGCCCAGGCAAAAGGTAAGGGAATGGGACGAGAATAGGGGGAGGCAGATGCGCACTTCACAAATAATCAAGTCTGCAAAGATCAAACCAACGACTGTGCAGGGGAGACTGTATACAAAATGAGTTTTACATACTCATTTCTGTGTCATCATTCAAATTCAGTGACTAAACACTAGGAAAGACCGTATATAATAATTAGTTTTGCAAGTCTAAAGGGATTTATTTGAATTGTTCAGCAAAAACTACAATTAAGAAAGGTGTCAGACTAATCACATTCAACTAATCAATGGTCCACTCACTCTTGGGTCTTGGTCATCTCTAATGTCCACTTCTTCAGCTGGCAGGGGCTGCATAGAAACCTGGTTCCACTGACCTGCAATGTTGCTGAGATACAACAAGGCCAATTCTGTCAATATCAAGTACACGTATCATGAAAGAGCCAGTGTGGTGTAGTGGTTTGAGCATCGGACTATGACCCTGGAGACCAGGTTTCGATTTCTTGATTGACCATGGAAACCCACTGGGGGACCTTGGGCACATCACATACTCAGCCCCAGAAAATTCCATGATACCTTAGGCTACAAAGTTAGAGTCATCACAAGTCAGAAATGACGTGAAGGCACACAATGACATCAATCATGAAAGATTCTTTCCAAACAGAAAACATTACTTCCACACTGAAAAACTATCATCAATCATAGTAACTTCGACTCTCTTTTCTAACCAATGACATCACACATCTGCATTATTAAATTTTAGTATCTATTGGACACTGGCATTGGTACAGCATCCAGAAATGCGCCTGAAGTGGGCAAGGGAAAAGTCAGCTGTCCAGTTGTTTCCAGGAACAATCTTTAGTTCAGGTGGATAGAGACAGGACATAAAACTTACTGCTCAAAATTGATGTATTTCACAGTTGTCTGATTTTCATCGTCATGCCATAATGCCCAAATCTCAGATGTAGTTAAGGCAAAATCAACAAGTGTCTCCTAAATGAAAAGATACCATATAATGAATCAATTAGCACACAGAATATAATTTTGAAACCTAAATGAACTCAAGTGATTATGTAAAAAAGTAGTATGTCAAAAATAAAAATTACATTCATCTATGAAAACCTTTGCAAAGTTGTAGGGATACTTACCAAACCAATACTGGGGGCGTACACTTTGCAAACAAATACTGAGGACACATGTAGCTGCCACCACATGGAGAGGAGGACTGAATAAGAATATAGGAAGTAGGTACAGATCTCCTCCTACCCCTTAATATCCTATCATGTTCCCCCTTCTCCCACAGGAAGAAAGACAGAAAGTGGAGTTGTAAAAATGTACAGAAATAGGAATGCCTTAGATTTTATAAATTTATTCTAGATCCGTGATAACATTGAATCTGGGTTTCATTTAATGCCTCCCTTCTGCTTTAGTAAGTAGAGACAATTAAAGATATGTCGGTGTGTTAGAGAGGGTACTTATCATATATGTAGAAATTAATTAATGAAATTTGAGTATGAACACAAATGAATCAAATTTTTTTCTTTTCTCTTTTTTCTTTTGAATTTAAGAGGAGTTACAAATGTCTGCTTAAAAGCTGCCACTTTGTTTGAGGAGGAAGTCTGCCTTTACTGTGTAAATAGTTAATATTGTATATATAGTTAACGTTGTATAGTTTGAGACAGGATTGTTTATATGTTATCTAGGTTCTCGCTACAACATTTTTATTTTGTATATTCTTTTATTTTGTATATCCTTTTTGTGTTTTTTGTGTCTAAAATTATAATAAAAATACTATAAAAAAAACAAATGTACAGTGGACCAACTTGATCAGACTACTCATTTTTATCTAAATTCCCTCCTTCAGATTCATTAACCCCAAGTATTAGTGATTCTCACCTGAGAAGTGAATAGCGATGATATGTGATCAAGGCTGTAGCGGTGACTTTCAGTGCTAACCAGCTGGAACACACAGAACTACCCAAAACAGAAAGATAATTTTGTCACGATACATCAAAATGTAACCAATTCTGCTCTGTTCTGACATTTCAGTTTTCTTGCTGTAATACATGGTAATAATTCAGAACAACGTAAACACACTGGTCTTTGAAAACCAAGATGAACAAATGATATTTAAACAGTACGTTTTAACAATTATAAGACTCCTCCACATTTAAAAAAAACCCTGCACAATGAGATTTATAGAATTATGTGACAAATTGTAGTTCTCTGGAACCATGGTTGTGAAAATCGTCCTAAATGTACCCTGCTGAAATTTATCTTATTTAGTATCAATGTACTGCAACTTCACAGTTTTTAAAAGCGTAAGACAATTAAGACTGTCAGCATTTTCAAGCTCTTCTTTTAAGGCAGAATCTTAAATAAAAGAAATACGTAGTGTTCTAAACTGTCTAGATTAGACACAGCAAATTTAAGGGGTCTTACAAATAATTCTCCCTTCCACATGAATTCTAAAACCTACTTATACTATGATGTGTAACAATAAACATATACTACAAATGCAAGGCATCACGGTACCTGTCCTTGTTTGGGTGCATGCAAGTACACACCAACATAAAGCCCCAAAGTCTCAGAATATGCCAGATGTAGTTTGTGCCCACTTCCAGCAGCAAGTCTTAGATCCTTATTTACAGGCACAAATTCCAACATATCAGCTACCATCAAGCACATTTGATCCTGCCAAGATAAGAACTCAGATGAGAAAAACAAAGGAAAACAGGATAATTGTGTAAATATTACGCGCTGAGCTTTCCTTGTCCACAATGCATGGGACCAAAAGTGTTCTGTATTTTGAATTTTCTTCAAATTTTGGAAAACGGTACCCTTCTGGAATAGCCTTATGTCTCATTTGTTCACTACTTGTGTTGTGTAAGAGACATGAGGTTGCAGACTAAGGATCTACAAAATAGTGGGAATCCAAGCATAATGCTCAACATGAATCCATGCCTCCTGCCATTTCACAGATCCCCAGCCTCTCTTTTTTTGTTGCCAGCCACCCACTTTCACCTTCAGAGTAGCAGCTGCAGCCCTCCTGCTTCTTCATCTCAGATCCTCAGTCTTTTTTTTTTGGTACCATTCACCCACTTCCACCTTCAAGGCAGAGGCCATGGCACTCCTCAGATCTGAGAGACAAATGAGCAGGAGCACTGTCACTGCCTCGAAGGCAAAAGCAGGCAGCTGGCAGCAAAAACAGAGAGACTGAGGATATTAGAGATGAACAAGCAGCAGTGCCACAACCATCACCTCAAAGGTGGAAGTGGGTGGCTGGTGGCAAAAAGTTTTGGTTTTTGGATTTCTGAATAAGGGAGGTTCAATCTGTACTACAAAAACAGCACTGTAATTCACTGGATAGACATTGGATTCTGATGTTATAGTTCTTTATTTCCATCTGGCTACAATATAACCTCAGACTTTGTGTGTTTCTATTTCCAAGAATACTATCTAACCTCAAGAACTGCTTCACACAACGCTGTCTTTAAAAGATCACATACTGACACCATCTTTGCCATTATCATCGTTCCCTCTTGGGGTTTTTATTCCAAAATTCGGATGAATGTATCACAGAAGCATATACTGTAGCTTGCCACAGAAATGGGCAAAATGTGCCCCCTCAGGCTGTTTTCGTTTGCCATGAGTTCTCCACATTTCCCAAACTGTCTTTTTACGTCCAAAAAAAAGGTGAAATTCCTGGAACAGCAATTTACCAGTCAAATAGGCTGCAATGTCCCCTGCACTGTTTAACAATGAAAAATACCATTGGGTTCTGGTATTATTATTGTCTGTTGTTGGTTTCTTTTTTGACAATCTATGTGGTCTATGACCATCTTGGGGAAGAAAATTACTCCCTCCAATTTGCTGCAGGTGCCCTGTTCTGGTCTTACTAGGGTTATCTACGCTGATGTGTATCTTTTAAAAAGGCTTTCAGAAATCAAAATAACTTGCATAATCAAAGCGGCATGCTGTTAGCAGCTGATTTGGAAAGTATAGTAGTCATATGAATAATCATGACCTAAATCATCTTATCAGTCCAAAGAAAGTAATTGAATCAATGGGATTTAGTTAAATATTGACTTAGCATTCAGCAATTGGTTCCATGGGTCTACTCTAACTGTAAATAGCAACTGGAATTACAAGTGTTTAATCATACACTTATCTACCAGAAACAAAAATTTCACTCACTTTGTATGACCACATTCTAAGTTTATGGTCCTGATAGAGAGCAAAAAGGAGTGCATCATGTTCACGACAATGAACAGACATACTAACAGGAAGATCTGAAGGACCTTGGTCACCCCTGGAAAAAAAAATAACAAAAATTTAATAAAGAGCAGAGCTTAAAAGCATATATAAACACCAAGACTTGCTTTACATCTTTCAATACATACCTATAATTAGGATTACCATACAATTCAAAGAGTACTGCAATGACTAACTCAAATGCCACCCAAACACAAGCAGAAATATCCCCCATTTCAGATCCTTAACTGGTTTCATTTGTTATTTATGAATGTGCCTGGAAAATATTTCTAATACAGGTTGAATAGCCTTTACCCAGAATTCCAAAATATGAAATGCTCCAAAATCCAAAGCTTTTGGAGCTGTAAAACATAGGTACCGATACTGTATTTGTGAGGCTGGAGAGAGATACAGCTGAGAAGAGATGTGAAGATCTGTGAAATGACAGGAATCCACGCCTACCATTTCACAGATCCTCATGTCTCCCGCCAGTCAAATGAATAAGCAGAAGTGTCACACCCACGATTTCAAAGGTAGAAGCAGGCAGCTGGAAGCACCCCCCCGCCACTGCTGCTTCAGAGTTGGCAATTACAGCGGAGCCTCCATGTTTGCCACGGTTCAGTTCCACGACCCCATGAACAGTAAAAAATGTGAATGATCACATCCATTATTAAATGGTGGTGATATACACACGGATGCTTCAGCATGTCCATGTTCACGTTGCCACCATTTCATGTATAAGACCTGACGCTCCGTGATCGCTCGAATTCGCAGATGTAGAGATCTCATATATAGAGGGTTGACTACATTGGATTTTCATCCACAGAAGATCTGGGTAGGAAAGGCACTGACTGGGATCCAGACTCTGACAGTGGAAGCAGGGGAGAGAGGGGCTGCCTTTTTGGCATGGGGTTCTCCTCTGAGCCAAGGCTGGAGATGGTCACCAGCCCCTCCCACCAATGTGTCCTGCTCTAAACTTCACTTCAGCTGAGGATGGTGGACGAGCAGCAGCAGCCACTGTGGTCACTTGTGCAAAGTATCACTGCAAACTCGACTGCACCATCTCCCTCCTGCTACTCTCCTCTCCCTGGAGGTGGGGGAGCCCAAAAAATGCAGACCTGGCAGCCAGGTATTACCACCACTTCTGCTGCTGCTCTACACCATTTTATATACAAGTACCTGTAATTTATTTTAAAAAATACAAAATACAGAACACTTCTGGTCCCAAGCATTTTGGATAAGGTACACTCAGCCTGTATAGCTCGAAGACATAGTGCTCTAGAGGTAAGACAGTAAAGTTAAGCTATACAATGATTGTCTAAACTAGCACTACTAAACTAGTGCTACTAAACTAGTCCATATATTAGTGCATATCCTCAAGCCATCTATGCCAGTCCCCAGAGAGCTTTCAGGACACAAACAATTGCACCCAATGGGAACAAATGCGGTACTCTCTCATGGTGTATTAGAAAAAAATTAACTGCTGGTCTCCCACATCAGATATGACTCAGGAGCATGGCTTTAGAGTTTAGTGATACAGGAGAAAGTTTTTAAGTCGTTGGATTTGTACTGAGAGTAATGTGGTATAGAGACTACATGTGATCGCATGGCTGTGGCTGTTGGCCTTCTTACTGAAAAATTTGGCAGCATGGTGGTGAAATCAGCTATTTTTCCCCCACTGAAGAAGGGGACTGGGCTTAAGGAATCTCCAAAACACACAATCCATCCTAAAAACAAGGCATGTGGGCCCTGTGCACTTTATTTATTCGGGAAAAAGCAACAACTTTGCCACTGACATCACGACTCAAATTTGAAGCAACAATGGCAAAAGTTACCATTATTGCTAAATAAACAAGGCACGTGGGAAGAGGTGTCTGAAGGCAGATTCTACCAAGTGTTCCTTTAACTGTAACTATGATACTTGCTGGTGTCCAGATTTTGATTGTTCATATAACTTTAAAATCACCTGGCTGTGATGGCTATCAAAATACTCACCTGATAGCTGTTGGCATCCAACCCGTAAGCAAGCGCTGCATAACTGAGCTCTGTTTCAACTCCAAGACTGATGATGACGCCATTCCTAAAAAGAAAAGAATTAATACTGTGTTTGTCTTGCAAGCACAATAATGTTTTCTTTAAACCTAATAAATTATCTTCCAGAGTTCTATAAGGACATGAGGAGAAAAGCAGATTTTGTACAGGAAAGACCGTGATACGTATCCTAAGTTGGACAGGAGACACATTTAACTTAATTTAAATCCCTATTTGATAGTATAAGAGCTAGTGTACAACTCAGGTGTACACTAGCTCTTATCCTATTAAAATAGGGATTTAAAATAAGGTAAATGTCTCTCCTATCCAACTTAGGACACATATCACGGTCTTTCCTGTACAAAATCTGCTTTTGTTATTTTGATTAGTCAACTAAGTGGGCATAAGAGAATAAAGAGAAGCCCAGAGAAGTTCTTATCAGGCTGCCTTTGGATATGTCTCCACTATGGGAAAAGAAGACAATGTCACTTTCCAGATATGCTTGTTCCTGATAACCTGATAGGCTAATAATTTGCCCAGACATGCTGCTGATACTGGTAAGGCTAGTGCTAAAACAGATATAAAATAGAGATGTTTCCCATTATGCCTGTAATGGATGCCTGTGAACTTGTTTATTGTAATGGATGCTGTTAAGATTTACAAATGCTAAAGGAGATTAGCTTTTGAATATCAACAGATGAGACTATATTTTGGCTACTGGTCTGTTCCCGGGCAGAATTCAAAGTGCTGATTTTAACCTTTAAAGCTCTACATGGCTTGGGTCCAGATTGTCTGAAAGACCGTATCTCCTTAAACAAACCAGTGTGAGCTGTAAGGGCTTTCTCTCAGTTCCACCACCTTCACAGGCATGGTTGGTCAGGACCTGGTGGAGAGCCTTCTCTCTGGCTACTCCCAGGCTGTGGCAATCCTTTCCACAGGAGGTCTCGCAGTGCCCCCACTCTGCTTTCCTTCCAATGACAGGTGTGTGTAAAGTGACGTGCTGCATTTTTTAATTTTTATTAAAAGTTGTGTTTTAAATACGTTTTAAGTTTTTTTAAACTGTTTTCAATCGTTTTTAACAATATTGGTGCTTAATTCTTTTTTAACTTTCATACATTCATGTTTTAGCTTGATCCTTTTAAATTATTATAAGAATTAATCAATAAATATAAAAAAAAGGATTATGAATGTAAGGGATAGAATCATATACATGTAAAAGCCATTAAGAAATGTCTGTGCAGTGCACTTGCTGTATATTTAGGGGTTCCATTCTAAGAACTGCTGCATAAAACAAAAACACAAAGCATTGTATCACTTTACGGTCAGTGGATGCAACATGTACGCACCTACAGCAGCACAGGCACGCACTTGCTGCATCCATTGACTGTAACAGCACTTCATGAGACCTTGCATTCATGTGTGCAGAGGTCATGTGAAAGGAGGGCTCACTGTAAAATGCCTTAACAGACACTATGGGAAACTGTGGAAATTATGGAAAGAATCTGATAAGGAGCGACTAAGACACATAGTGCATAGTGTTAATCTAGGTACTAGCTAGTATAAAGCCTGTTAAAGAGCTGAATAGGGATGTCTAGGTTTAATCCTTATGAAAGTCCCTAAGAAAATATAAAATTCTAATAGTCATATCCTGTAGCATAATGATTTGAATGATCCCTTACATGCAATGTAATGTAATAATGGAGCTAACAGTCCTATGTCTGTGTTTTATCCTAAGGGGAGTGTATATGTTTATTTTAATATGAATACAAAAAATAGCTAAAAATAATAGCCTAAAAACAGTACCAAAACAGCCTGCTCATTTCCTATATAAATATCCTGAAATTCCACAACTTAAGAATGCTTGAGTGGAGTGTTGAGGTTGATTTAACCTGTCTGGTTTAACCATCATCATGAGGTGGGCACTCGGGTGACCAGAAGATGGTAACAGGACCCCAGACAGAATCCAAAATTAGCTGACAAGTGGCAAGGACCCTCAACCTAAAAGACAGTGGTAGGGAACCACACCTGTTTTAAAACAAACACTATTTTAAACATTTTTGCAGATGTTTTATTTTGTATCCTTCTTTACATACATTAGAAAATACTGAATGTTCTCCCTAGCACAAATTCTGTTTCAATACACAATTCGAGATTTCTTACCTAAAAAGTAAAGCAATTTGAAACAAAATAACTAGATCATCTTATACTCTTACCGTGAATATCATAAGGTGGCAGGTTAAGGACAAAAATTCCACCAGATGCAGACGGCAGAGCAAAGAGTGCAC
Organism: Cyclura pinguis; assembly: GCA_030412105.1. NCBI lineage: Eukaryota > Metazoa > Chordata > Lepidosauria > Squamata > Iguanidae > Cyclura > Cyclura pinguis. Next base: position 265,021,388 of record CM059599.1, read on the forward strand.
CTCCATCACTGGTAAGCCAAGCTGCTGAAGCTGAGGAATAAGCAGATAGACCAGGTACTGCGGGGATCGCACAGTAGTTCAATGGATCTCTAAAATGAACTTTTCCAATATCTGTGAAAATAGACTGCATGTGACTTTCTGTTATCAGCTCCTGTAAGGGGGGGAAAAAACCCAAATAATTAACACGAACACTTTTTTTCAAAAGCAGATTCAATTAGTCATGTCTTTTAACTGAGATATGTCTTTTAAAATGATAGCTAGAAAAAAGATTACATAAAAACAGTGTTTTAAAGTGCTTTTATGGGAACATAACAAGCTGCTTTATACTGGGTCATACTATTTGTTCATCTAGTCCTGTCTTATCTAATGATAGGAGTTCTCAGGACTCTCAGAGAGAGGTTTTACTTGTTCACTTGTTCCCCAAATCCTTCCACTGGATGCCAAGCATGCGTTTCTCTTTTCATTACTGCTGCATCTTTGTACAATTAATAAACTTATTAGTATTCTCACAAACTGTTTCTATTGTGCCTTTCTAAAATTATTCTCAGCAAATCCTTCAACATGAACAAGAAACATCAGAGCAGAACAGGTTGCTTACCTGTAATTGTGGCCTTTGAGTGGTCATCTATAAACTCACACAATCATAGGCGTGAGTCACACAGACCACGAAAGAGAATAAGTTGCCAACCTGTAACTGTGGTTCTTCGAGCGGTCATTTGTGAACTCACACAAATGGTTGCCTAAGCCACAAAGACCTCAAAGAAGAATTGTCTTTTTTTAAGATGTCAATCAAAAATGAAACCAAATATTTTACCAAAAATTTTGCCTACTGCAAAATGTTTATGTCTAAATATTTCACAGTTTGCTCCCACAAGATCTAGATTTATATCAGATAAGCGAATCATGAAAGCTGACTGCAAGTCTTAGCAACCCTAGCCAGCATATCCAATGTTGAAGAATGCTGGGCATTATAATTCAACAACATCTGGGGGCTGCTTGATCCCACCTGTTTCAGATAATTGTCCAAACTATGGTGACAAAATTAGCAAGCTATGGGTAATGTTGGTCTTCCAAATCAAACAGTGACATCATGATTTAAAGTGAATCTGGGGACAAGCATTAATGATAGCTTGCCAGTTCTGACATCTCAATACAGTGTAATCAACAAGAAGAAGATGGAAGAAGCCACAGTATAATACAGTATTCATACCAGTTGACTTTTCCACATTTTGTTGTATTAAAATCTGGAGCTGAAATTAATTTCACATTGTTATCACTTGATGTACACACTTAATATTTAATCCTATAAGGTCATTTTCATGGTGACACAAAAGTTACCGTATGTCAACCAAAACTAACCAGCAATTGCTGGTTGTGTAAGTATTTACCCCCCAAGCCAATATTTCGTAGAGGCAACTCTGGCAGAAATTACAGCTGTGAGTTTCTTTGGGTAAGTTTCTTATTAGCTTTCAGCATCTAGGTCCTGCAGTTTTTGATCGTTCTTCTAAGCAAAATCAATTCAGCTCTGCAAAGTTAAATCCATTTCAATTTGAGGTTGTAACACAATCAATTCAAAGGAGTATAAGTACTTCTGCAAGGCACTACATACAAGAGCGGAAGAGAGTTGAACATGTTTCTGATTCTTCAGCTCACAGTCTGGAGTATCATCTAAATGGCACATTCCCTCTTACATAAAATGATAATTTTGCCTCTTAAATTAATTAAAAACCTGCAAAAGTTTGAAAAACTAAAATAAAGGTCCTGGAATAAATTACTTACACTCCTGTACATCCGAGCTGGATGAGGCAACATCAGTCTGTGCACTGTCTGATTAGTTAAAATCAAGATAACAACATGATTCTGAGTTTCAAAGATATGTACTCCTCCAGGTAAGAGGCTACAGTTCTGAAATCTGAGCTGAACAGAATTGTTCAAAAGATTTATGTCAAGGGATTCTTCCGTCAGTTCAAGAGTTCCACCTGAAGTAGCCCTGCAAAAGGAAAACAAGTCAATTCCAACAGCAGTCACAAATTCAGAATTACAAGTCAACCCAGTGTTGGTATTAATAGATGTGTGGCTGTAGCACAGATAGCTTCAGGAACTAGACATGTGTGGTGCTTTGACTCACATCCAGGCCTCAGGTCTGTCTACAAACAGTGTGCAGCACCTCTGCACACCTAGCTATAGAAAAAATAAGTAGGAAGAGGCACCTGCACATTCCAAGATGTGGAAGCTCATGAGGACCTGTATTCTTGAAAGACTCCCAACATGCTATATTCCCCCCTACTGAGCTACTTACTTACTGAGCTAGACATGAGAAAAAATAAGCTAACCTTCCCTGGTCCTACAATGTCTTAATCAGAACCAGCCATCATGTCAGTGAGGCTGTGTCTATTCACCTCCCTCATAGCCTTAACCCAAAAAGATGGGCAGTTGAATGAAGGTCCTCCCAAAATCTTGCAGGCTGTTCTGCAGTCTAGAGGGGGGAATCCTCAGCATAGCAGTACACATAAGTTTCTACTTTCTTCTGATAGCATTGGGACCACTATGATCAAGTAACTGGCCACAAGACAACTTTTGGTTCAACTCAATATCAATGTCTGATGTATTGATTTTCAAATAGGTCTTTCTAGGAAAATTAGCAGAACTTTGTGCAACAATGTCAGAAACTAAACTTCAAAATGTTATTCAGGTTAAGTGCTAGTTTCTCCTGCCCGGTCTCATAGCAACATCATTTCTTTTTGTCAGTCCCCCCCCCCATAATCTATTAACCACAAGGCTATTACCATAAGCAAAGTGGAAGCTAAATGGCCCACTAACACTAGACCCAAGAAGGTAAGACTTGTAATTTTTTTGAAACTCAACTTGCCGATCGAGGGAGCTAATACTAATGTGGACAAAACAAGCTAGAGACTATTCGATTTACCACTTAAATTGGGAATGAGCCCAATGCAGCAGAAACATTGGAGGTCTAAGAGGAATGAGTAGGGACATTGTACAGGAATAATACTTGGGAACTTATGCCTCTGCCATAACAACGAGTTCTAAAATGGATGAACAGCTTTCCTGTCATGACTCCTGCACTACACATTTCCCCTACTTATCTGACAGGTTAGGAACCAGCGCACTGTCAGAAAATGGAACTGGCTGAAAAGCAGAACCCACAAGCTACATTGTAGGGAGCATGAAGAACTTATGGAGGCTCACTTGGGACTCACTTGCACTGCTTGCAAAGTTTCAGCCAGCTTAGCACCTTTCCCTGCTACCCTCAGCTCACTTTGCAGGCAGTGCACATATGTGAGCAGTTCCAAGTGAGCCTCTGTAGGCAAGAACTGATGAAAAAGCAGAATCCCCATTGAATTAATGCAACTTGTCCTTAATTTCAAGCATCAAAAGAACAAGTCATCAGATAATAGGGTGTCAAAAGGGTGGGGGCTTCCTGTATATCACAATTGCTCCTTGTTCACATTTCTGAGAGTTAGACATGTTTGTGAGCCCTTTTTCCTCCACATCACTCCATTTGCTAACTCCATTTTCTTCTTATATACCACCATGCCCATACCTCAAGCACTTCCATCCGAGCCCCCTTACCTTACTATAACACATCTGCAATCAACTTTTCACATAAATCTGACATACCTTTTTACACGTGCACTGTTCTGCAATTCAGCAGTTGTCATCCTACTGGTTGGTGCCAAGGAGAGTAAACCCATTCAATCAATTGTTTAATGGTAAGTCAACATGTAGATGAGTCTTACTGATTCAGTTCTAGTCAGGACTAACAACAGAATTTAGGCTAGTGGTGGCTAATATCTTCCATGTTGATGAAACAGTAACCCCACTCTGGCTTTTATCTAAACTTTATAGAAGCTGTCCAAGGTGCTGAACTTATTTGGGGGTTAAGGCTCAGCACCCAGGACTGCTCCTTTAGAGCTCATACTAAAACCTTTAGCAGACTCACCATCACTCTAATATGGAAGCCACCATTTGCTTCAATGTCCATGTCCATTCCATTATCACATACAATTATTGTCACTGGGTGTTTAAATTAGCCAACACTGATCTAAATGCACCTCTCACCTGTGTCTCCTCCTCTCCATTTATGTTTTACTTAGTGAGAAACAGACCAGTCAAAAAAGGAGCACATAGCCAAACCACATCAGGTTTACTTAGACAGCACCTTTGCAGAAATGTTGTTTAGATATTTGTGCAATCTTATCTGTGAAAAATTAAACTTTAACTTGGACATTTCTCTGAAACAAACACAGAGGATAAGGAGATCAGACACAGCAGGACCACAGGGAAGACATGGATTAAACAAATTTCTGTCCTACATACTGCCAGGGTGTGTATGTTATCGCCAACAGTTTTGTTTATATTCCACAGTATTAACAACAAAACTGTCACTGTACTTTCAGTATTCAATTTTACTCTGACCACAATCAATACTCTCGTCCGCTATGTACTCTCTCCGTACGTTTACATAGGCACATATATATACACACACGCATTCAACGACATACTTAAGGATTATACACCACTCCATTCCTCCGAGGAAGCAGACTGCAGTCCACAAAATCACAAACTATAATCAACCAACTAGCATTACAACTGTCGTACGACTCGTTGCTTTTCTGCTCCCACCGCCTACTCCTCTGAAGATTTCATAACCTAGGACGCCCTTCTCAACGGATGGGGAGGTTTGGCATCTGTGACAAGGGCGGACAAACCGTTCGGGCGGGTGAAGGCCACTTCGTCGGTCCACTCACCAATGAATAAAACGGTTTCTGGTCGCCGACCCCAGCTGCGCATTCTCCTGGTACCAGTACCCACCGGCGCTGTCGCCATACCGCGCGGCAGTCGGGGACGAGCCACCACCTGCAACGGACGGACACGAGAGGCGGGTCAGACACCACGCACGGCACCGGGAGAAGAACATTATTGCCGCTGCCGCTACCTCTGCTAGAAAACGAGGGCGACGACACGCCTGGCCACCCAACCACCTTGCCCTCCCGGCCCGGAAAAGGCACCTGGGAGGCTGAAGACGAGCTCCCGGGCCCTGCGCCGCGCGCCCCGCTCGGTCCCGCTCAGCTCCAAGTAGCCGCGCTCCGACAGCCCCTCCGCCGCCGCCATCTTCCCTTCCCGCGCGCGGCGCCGCGGTGGCTCACGGGACGGTAGAGGAAGGAGGTGCGGCTGGAGAGAGGACGCCTTCGCGGTGCATCACGGGACGGGAGGGGGCGAAGAGGAGGGCGGTCCTTAGGCCCTGGCCTGAGGGGAGCGGGAGTTGCGCTCCTGCGCCGCCTGCGGAAAGGAGGGCACCTCCGGGGCACTGGGGGGTCGGCGGCCGTTCATTTTGAATGTAACGGTCGCTACGCGTTCTTTGATTTAATGAGGAATAGGTCGAAGGTTGGTGGTACGGATCCAGCCAGAACGAATTCTTTAAAAATAAATATTATTAATGATATATAGATATATTTTAGACTCCAAAAGAGGGAAGATAATTAGAGGTATCACGTGATTGAAGATACTTAGTTTCCTTTCAGTCGATAAGCATGGCGGATACATTTACATCTGTACACAGCTAAGGAAGTAGTACTAAGGATGACTTAGAAGCCTCCTTTCTTTACAATATAAGAAGACTGGGTTCGACCAGAGCGATCAATCAGTTTATACCCCCAGAGGCTGATGTAGTCCAACATTGCATTCACACGGTGACCAGTCCTTTGTCCCTTCTTTCTTCTTATATTATGGCCATTTCCCCACTACACTGTTATAGCGCTATTATTCCACTTTCAACATCCTATGGAACCCTGGAGTGTACAGTTTAGGGAGAGGCATTTAGAATTCCCAGCCAGAGAGTTCTTGGGCCTCAGTAAAATGCAAACCCCAGACTTCCACAGGATGTTCAAAGTGGAATAATAGCACTATAACAGTGCAGGGCGGAAATGGCCTATGTGTGCTTGAGTCATACAAGGGGCTTTCCCTTCTTTATGGGAGAAAATTCCTCTCTAAGGATGGGGCTTCCTTTCTGTAGCTTTTCTAAGTACTTACATTTTATTTTTAAGAATTGGGGTTTGATCGGATTTTGTTGCTATTTGTGGTTAATTGAGGTTGCAGTCCTTTACTTTGTCCTATATTGTGATTGAGATGATCAGAAGGTGTAGCAGAAACACTGGCTTGCTGCATCAGCAGAATGTGAAATATGCCTTTCCTGCATGAGGTACACTGGCATAGTTGGATAGGTACACCCATACAGTGCTACACCGGCTTTAGCAACCAGAATGAGACAGCAATGCAGCACATGTGGGCAGGAAACAGAAGTACAGACATACATCAAATCTTATACCCCTTGAGACCTCAAACATGCCCTCAGCAACACTGGAACTTTGGGATGAGCACAAAGCTAGTGTGCAGAAATTCCTCCTATACAATTCAGGGGGGAGGAGAGGGGGAAAATTAAAAATTACTACTCCCTCTACATTGCCAAAATAGAGTAGAAAATATAGTGTAACTCTATAACTAGTTATACACACACAGAGAGAAATACCAGTAGATAGATGCCCAGGCTTTTAATAAGGCTTTAATTCACATGATAAGGCATCTAGGATGCAGTGCGGTTTGATTCATTCACTGTGATAAGCCAAGGTTCTGGAAAAGCTTTGGTTTATTGTTCATGACATGAGCCATTCTCTAGTACTGCTCAGTTGTTCTCATTGCAGTCTGTGGTTTGTTTTATCACCATATCTATTACTGGCACTCTGTTTTCTCTTTCCCCTGGCAAGCTAGAGAAAGAATCTATGATTTGTTCAAGGATTCTTTGAGAAAGAATCTACCTTTCCACAGATAGCCACTACTTAAATAAGAGATGACTGAGATCCTTAATTGTTAGATGTAACTGTGATGACAGAGCTCCATCACTGAGATACATCTGACATTGCCACATACACCTCAAACACCTTTTCATCTTGGCATTTCTCTAGGGCACTGGGAAATGATGTCTGTGGGGCATGTCAAGAACAGGTAGCTGTTTTTTTTTCCCAGAGTTTTGCTGCAGCCACTTGGCTCAATGTGCCCCACAACCAGGAAAGCTCTACAGATATCATTTCCCAGAAGTCTGATGTACAGTGCTGTGGACCCCTCCTTCGGTTGGAGTGCTCCCAGGATGAAAAGATACGATTTGGGGGGGTCACATTTGTTTGTTAACAGCCATAATGACCAAAATAACTTCTAGCAGAAGATCCTGCGTTGAACTGGGAGTTGGACCTGATGGCTCACAGGGTCTCTTCCAGTTCTGTGATCTATGATTCTATTGTAAACAATCCCCAGCAGTTACAAGATGGTAAGTTCCAGGTACCTAACAAGGTATCAGCCTCATCCTCACAATTAACAGGCTTTGTGCTGTTAATCTATCTATTTTTTCCATAACAGATTTTTCCTTGATAAGAAAAAAATAAACAGAGAAGGGTATAAATTTATCTCCCATAAACTTCCATGAATGAGATACTATGACTGGAGAAAAAGTCTTCATCTGGAAGCACTCTCTAAAGCATTGTTCAAATGTTCTAACAATGACGGAGCTAAAGGTGTGGGGAGCGATGTGTGTTAGCCTTGTACCCACTGTTGCCACTGTCCACATGTCAAGGATTACTTTCTCAGGAAGAGAAAGTTAAAACTATGCAAACTGGGAATGCTGGAAAACCAGGAATATATGTTTACATTTCTTGTAGCATTGTATTTTAATAGATTTGCATAGAATTTTATTTATACCAATATATTTTATATTATATTAATTTTTTATATATTAATATAATATGTTTTTGTATATAGTTCCTTTCAAAAATATTATGCTCCCTTCTTTGTTAAACAGGATCTACATTGTTCAAATAGCATATGCATTTTACTCTCAGCTTTTGTCTTGTAATGACACCTTGCCCTGAGAGCTTCTCATATTGGACAGCTAACAACCCAAAATAAAAATACATTTTTAGAAAAAAAAATAAAGCTGAATAAATATTAACATTGTTACTTGCATTATTCCTGCAGTCTTGTTCAATCTGGCTTCAGCTGGTCTCAGGACAGGACTCTGAAGCAATGAAGTGGGAATATTTTGCTGCTAACAATCCCTCTACTTGGTCAGGTTTGGGGGAGTGAAAGGAGGCAAGCACCTCAGGACACACGAGAGGGGTGTGTGTTGCTGTTGTGGTCTGCAATGCAAGCATTTGGCATTGGTGGGAACTGGACAATGGGACCTGCTGTGCTAGCAACCAGTAAAGTTTCTTGTGAGGCAAAATAAGCAGATGATCATGTACATTACCAAGAGGAAGGGTGAGTCAGTAGGTCCAGTAAACCATGCAAGAGTCCTCTTTTCTTAATTGGCTCAGGTGTGCATGTGCAGGAAGGGAGACGCTCCTGTGGTTTGTCAGTAAGAGTCTAAATCCTAGCATGGAACTGCCTGCCTGTGGTGTTCAACCAGAGTGGGGTTTCTACAAACATGATCATAGTGTATGTGGCTAAGTCTTTGTTGGGACTAGGTCAATGTCCCATTGCATCTCTGTTCTTGTCTGCTACTATTGCCTGCCTGGGGTTGAATGAATAAGAGCTGCCCTGAATATTTGTGATGTGAGTTCAAGTCCTTTCTTTTGCTTTTGGCATAACTGTTGCTGGACAGATGTGCAAGACTGCATTCTCCATGGTTGCATATGAACCTTGAATTCACATCTCCAGTGTTCATAGAATCTTAGAGCAGGAAGGGACCCCAAAGACCCTCTAGTCCACACACACACACCCGCCATGGAGAAATGCACAAGCTAAAGCACTCCTGAAAGATTCCCATCCAGCTTCTGTTTTAAAACCTCCAACGATGAAGATTCCACCTCATTTTTCAGCCTCATTCTTTAACTGATACTGTCTGTGTGCTGTTTTCAGTGGTTTTTTGTTTTTTTTCATCTCTTTCTGCCTACGTTGGTCCTCACCTTTCCTGATTCACAAAGTCCCCTTCTCCTTTTCTCAGCGGAGCTTTCACTCTTATTTGGAGGAGATGTTGTGATTCATTGCTATATGACTTCTCTTTCTCATGTTCGTACCTGCATCTTATCTGCTGCCCCTTTCTTGTTGTTGTGTGCCTTCAAACTGTGTCCTACTTACAGTGACCCTAAAGTAAATCTATCACAATTTTGTCTTGGCAACATTTGCTCTGTGGAGTTGCCTTTGTTCTCCTCTGAGGCTGAGAGAGGGTGACTTGTCCAAGAGGGGTTTCTGTGGCTGAGCAGGGATTTGAACCTTGATCTCAAGAGCTGTAGTCCAATGCTCAAATCACTACACCACGTTGGGCTCTCCACCTTCCTCTAGTTCTTGCTTTTTTTTTTTTTACTTTGACATAGGCATGTTTTATATTAGGAGGGATTCCAGATGCTGAATTTCCTTGGCTTTCTCTCTAGAGGGCATCAGTCACTTTAATATCCTTGATGTGTAGCCTGTGTATTTTCTATTTCCCATGAGTTTCTCACAGTTCTTGAAGGTAAGGGTGAAGGACGCTAACAGAAAGAAAACTAACTCATTTGATATGTGCTGGAGAAGAATTCTATGGATACCATGGATTGCTAAAAGGACAAATTAAAGGGTTTTCTAATGTGAACTCTCAATAGAAGCAAAAATTACTAGACTGAGGCTGTCTTACTTTGGGAGTATCATAAGACAACATGATTAATTGAAAAGACAGTAGTGCTTGGTAAAGTGAAAGGCAGTAGGAAAAGAGAGACTACACTGGAGGTGAATAGGTTCAGTCAAGGAAGCCACAGCCCTGAATTTGCAAGAACTTAAAAGGGCAGTTTGAATGACTTGATAGCAAGTAACAACAAACTTTTCCCATACTTTTGCTCATAAGTAAATTTACCTTAATATAATGTATGAGAATATTAGTACTGAAAATGCTTGGCAAGATGAATATGTGCTTTATTATCCTGCTTTCACAAGCATGATGAGTGATAATACTTCCAATGTTTTGTTTTGAATTTATAGTAAATAAAATTTCCATTTGTAGAGTCCTGTGCAACAACATGAGAGTTGTCTCTGCTTCTTTTTTCCATGGGATTGAGGAATGAGCCCAGAAAGCAGCAAAAAGACCTGTTATGTTGCTTTTGCCTTTTCTCTTTCTCAGGGTTCCTTCTAATAAAGTGGTAGAGACTTCACCTTTCCCTCAAGGCTGATTCCTTGCTTTCTGTTTTCATAGTGCTCTCTCTCTCTCATACAGGGGTCGGAATGAAGCACTGTTCTAGATGCCTTGGACTACAATTGCCAGTGGCCTTAGCTAGCATTTTGAAACTTGAAAGAAATGCCAAGAATTACATTTTGCTTGTTTGTTTGTTGAATGTATATCCTACATTTCTCCCAAAAGGGATTCAGGGTGGCTTACAAAGAAAATTAAAAAGATGCTGCTAAAACATTAATTTTCAAACGTTAAAAGGAAATTAAATATTATTATTATTATTAAAATATGCTTAAAGACAATAAAAGCACTTAAAACATATTTAAAACATAGCTTAATTTTAAAAAATAAAACATTTGAAAGAACATACCACTTATACACACACTTTTGCTCCATAATTAAAATTCAAAATTCAAAAGCCTGCCTAAATAAAAACACCTTCACCTTCCAGCAGAAAGAAAGCAGTGAGGAGACCAACCAGACTTTCTGTGGAAGGGAGTTCCATAGTCTGGAAGCAGCCACAGAGAAGGCTCCCTCCCAAGTCGTCATCAACCGCCTGCAAAGGTGGTGGGACTGAGAGAAAGGCCTGCCCTGCACATCTTAATGTTTGTGTTGGCTTATATTAAGAGATATGGTCCTTATATAAGAAGATGAGGAGTTTATGATTCCTATCCTTGCTGTAGCAAAGCATCACTTTGTAAGTACTTAGGTAAGGTGTTTTGTTTTTTGTTTTTTTGTTTTTTGAAGGCTAAAATTCCTCCAAATCAAGCAGCCAGCATTCTTCATTTGGGGGAATTCTTGGGGTTTATAATACAAAACATAATTTTTACAAGCAATTCACTTTATTGTTTTTTTTTTTAATAGTAGTATATTTACCTGTTTTGGGGGTAGCTGGGTGGTTTTTTTTTGCTCCTGCTCTGGAACACAGCTAAGATTCATACTTTGAAACTTTCAGTAATCCAGCTTTGGTCTTTACCATGCCTCCTCTGTTGCCTTTTTCCTATATGGAAAGCCCTTCCATATCAAAATGCAGGTTTCCTCCTGCTCTACAACATAGTAATCCATCTACAGAGCTATGAAGATACTCAAAAGATATTCAAAACAAAAAAACAAAACAAAACAACAGAGCTATGAAGACATTCAAAACAAAACAAAACAAAAACAACACTATACAAGACTGACCCAAGGTATTTTGCTGATTAGGGAGGAGTGCCAACTGAGACCCAACCAAAGTTAATAACCACAACCAGCTGAATTGTTTTGGCACACAAGATGGGAAATAGCACAAGCACCTCTCCCCATCCTTAGGTGTAAAAAAGCTAAACTAATAATTTGCTATCATTTCATGACAACCAAAATATTTTGCCATTATACTAGCTTAGTTGTATTAAACCTATAATTCCGCTTGTATCTTTCATTCTAAAATGACACCTCCCTTGCGATGATAGACTAGATTAGACTTAAGTGGCTATATACCCTAGATTAGACACTCAAATTGCATCTCTTGAGAACCTGGACCTTTACTTCCCTATTCTATCTACACTCAAGGGATATAAATACCTTTGTATCAATTGGACTTGCTTCAAGATAATGTGTTCAATTCAGGCTTAGCCTTTTATCAGCTTCATCAGTGGGCCTCCTGATATGCTCAGATCCTTGCTGTTTGATCCTTTCAATCTTGACGTCAATTGGCACCTCACCTGTGCTACCCCAGTGTATGATGATGACCTGGGAAGCTCTTGCTGTGCAACAAGAAAAGTATTGTTTCCAAAAACATGCACTGAACTAGTTTTCTTTTGATAATTTTTTTAGAGCTTGGAAAATAATATTCCTATATGATTTTTACGTTGTTGTTGTGTGCCTTGAAGTTGTTTCCAATTTATAGCAACCCTAAGGTGAACCTATCACAGTGTTTTCTGGGGCTGAGAGTATGTGACACACCCAAGGTTACCCAGTGGGTTTCCATGGGCAAGCAGAAAATTGAACCCTGGTCTTCAAGATCAATCAATGCTCAGTCCACTATACCATGCTGGCTCTGGCATTCTCTTTAGTATTGCAATTGTTAACCCTTGGGTTTTAACTACCTGACAGCACTTTCACAAAAGAGAATTCTGACTGTGACTAGGATGTAAGTAGAATCTCATAGTTGTCTTATGTTTGGGAGGACAATAAAGAGTTCAGTGGGACATAATGGCTTCCTAACTCCTCTTGGGTGTGACCACTGTATTGTACATGAGCTCACTATTTGCATGTAAATGTTAATATGTTTTCAGGAACACCGCTGGGAAAATTGAATGTTAGTACTGCTGATAGCTAATCCAGAGAAAGTATGATCGTAGGAGGTCGGTTGGTATTGGAGAGTGGCTGTAATTTAGGTTATAATTTTTCTCTAGACTGGGAAGGGCAACTTCTGGCCTTCATATGTTGGACTGCAGCTCATGCCATCTGTCCTTGGTTGGCCACATTGTCAGTTGCTGAGGGAAGTTGGAGTAGACTAATATCTGGTGGGCGACGTGGGCCCAGAACCAGCAGCAGCCATGCAGAAGCATGCCTTTCTCCTCCTGCCTTCTGCCATCCATATGTCAAAGCTGAAGGTAGAACTCCCTGTTCCATGGCTCTTGTCTGCTGACCCAGTTCCTGATTCTTCTAGGCTATGTGGCATTGGGAAAGGTTAAGCCCATCAGCAGCTGCTGTGGAATGGGGATGTGGAAGACTCTGAATGGTGTTTTTCTGGCTGCTGGGAAGAGCTCTGCCTCCCTGGTGTTGGGGAGAGGTTGAAGGGTGGGTCGTCCTGAACAATACTTCTTTTCAGGCCAAAGGGCTGCGTGAACAGCTCTTAGGCGGCTGTGGCTATACAATGCAGCCTGTCTTCCTATGCAGAATAGCTGCATTATTGTGCCAGTCAGGTGGCAAACCAAGGCCTGCTTCTTGGAACGTAGGCACTAACTAGAACTGGCCCTGCACTGGAACAGAGACACAATGCTGGGTTAGGGGGACATGCACTGTGCTGACCTACCTGTATCTCACGTACCTTGGGGAAGAGGCACAAGCAATATTCTCACTGTTTGTTTCTTGGATCCTGATCCAGAGATTGACTAACACTTTCTGGAGCCACGCTTTTTAGGGTGTGGCTGCTCTTTGAACAAATGGAATATTTATCCTTAGATATTTAGCCTTACAGGGGGACCTACTTCATTCAGTTGCACTTCAGTCCTTTTTCCTTGACAGCCAGCCTAGGTAAGTGGGTACGAACAAGCCAAAGTTACTTGTTGGCTCTGTGATGCAGAATTTTAAAAGATCCTTTTTGAGACTGCAGCTTCCATAATCCCCATGTGACCATGATATTGGGGAATTATGGGAACCTTAGACCAAAAAGTCAGTTTTCTGAATTTTAGCGAGACATACCCAGTGCTTGGGCAGTTATTTTTATTTATTTTTTAATTAATCAGTTTCGCGTATAACTTACAGTCCTTTTAAAAAAATTAATTAATTACAACTACTTATTGACTCGTTGACAAAAATAACAGCTTGCATTTTTTTTGCAACCCTTGTTACCCTTTCATTGCTTAGGATTAATAAGAACATGGTATAAACCTGAAACATTCCAGTCAAAATTTCTCCAGAATGTCTCAAAATCCTTTGAAACATAAATTTAAAAGCTAGTTGGAAAATGTTACTTCTTGCATCACTAATTACATTGCTTTTGACATGTAACTTTGTTATATACTTGGAGCCAAAAACAAGGGCAATTTGTTATAGGTGACTGTTCTGAACATCTGGTGATGTCTTCCTATTTGACATCAACTTTGGGAAATAGTTCCATCCTATGGGATCCTGGCATTTATAGCTTGTTGAGAGACTTATCATTCTCTAGTGTGCTCTTATGTCATAACAAACATGAGAGCTCTCTGGCAGTTGATTGTAAGTTCTTTACCATATTCCAGGATTCCATAGGCTGGGGCCATGACGGTCAAAGTGATATTGAGGTGGTATAATTTTGTTGTGTGGATACATCCCCAGTCTACTTCCTATAATTTCCCCCTTCACTCTCCCCCTTTTCCATGCATAAAGCTTTTCTTGTCCAGTTTCCTGTGCTTTCTGCTTTTACCTTGATGTCCTCAACAGTATTCTGCTAACTTCAAAAATCCATGGTGTGAGACTCATAGGACTTCCAAGGCTTGTAAATTTGGCCTGTGTGTGTTACAACTTGCCATTCATAAGTTCTCTGATGTGATACCTAGTTTCAACAACAGTGGTAGCAACGCTGGAAGTTTCAATTGCTTGATGGAGATTTCTGTATTGCAGTCTCTAAATCTGGGAGAAAGTATGCTCAGGACCTTAACTGAAGGAGAAATGGTTTAATTCTAGTCAGTGGCTGTTGCATTCAAACTGTTGTTTAATGATGCAGGCACTAGAATGGGGACACAGTTGCCTTGTGCTTTCTTGTACTGTATTCACAAAGAGTCATTGATACGCACTGCTGCAGGAGGAGGACAGAAGAGTTATCATCCATTCCATGCCCCACAGACTCAAGCATGCTCAGTCAGAAGTGCTATAATTATTGTTCTGTAATTTGTTTGTTGAGTTAAACAGTTAGGATTTCACCCTCAGCATACTTATTATTTGCAGGAGAGTTTATCACATGCAAAAGAAGTCTTTGGCACATACTGGAGCCCTGTGCATCCTAAAGCAGAAAGAAAGAGAGGGACAAAATAAATAGCAGGATGCTTATGTTGCAAGCAGGCTTCTTGGAACAGGAATTCAAAGCCCAGATTGGAGCAGTCTCAGGCTATCAAAAAAGTGTAAAGACTCTAAGTCCATTTCTGCACTAGACTGTTAGAGTGCTAGTATTCCACTTTCAACATCCTATGGAATCCTGGGGTTTGCAGTTTAGGGAGGGGCCTCAAAGGCTGCTCCCTAAACTGCAAAACCTAGGATTCCATAGGATGTTGAAAGTGGAATACTAGCACTCTAACAGTCTAGTGTGGAAATGGCTTATCTCTGTTGAATCAGACCAAGGTCAATTTAACCCAGCTCCTGATAAAGGTTTACTTGTGGACTACAGCTCCCCAAATCCCCTAACTGGCATGGCTAGTGGAGATATTTTTGAACCGCAGTGCTAAGAGACACATAGGGGTTCTCTCTTAACCAGCATTACTCATAGGTGTTGACCAAGGTGTGGAGGTGTCATGCTTACAATGCTAGCCTGGGACTTGGGAGACATGGTTTCTAGTCCCCACAGAGCCATGAGGCTCACCGGATTACCTTAGATGAGTTGTAAGGGTATAGCAGAGTGAGGGAAGGCCATCCATGCCACTCTAAACTCATTGGAGGAAAGGTGGACTATAAATAGAGTAAGTAAACAAATAAAGATTTATTATTAATGCAAACAGGAAAAGCAAAACAAAGTTAGCACAATCATTCCTTTAATTCAGTTCACACGCACGGTTTATGTATTTTATTATGTACTACCACAAGGCAGAAAAGGTCCTATTGTGCATCAGAATGTGTTTGATAATTGTAGTGGATGAAACAGGTTCGTACCTTAGGTACACTTGATTGGTTGATAAACTCAGGGAAGTCCCCTGTACTGTGGCCATCTGTCCTCAAGAATGACCCCAGAGGGCTTTAGCTCCTCCCACAGTAACTATGGCTGGTGTTTTTGCAATTTAGATTTTACCTCTGAGGCCTGTGGCAATGTGTGAGTAATGGCAACATAGAATTAGGCCTTCCTAAGATGACAATAAACTACTGACAAGAATAGACTTCTATGAAAACTTTTGAGAAGGAAGTAACATTTGGTCACAAATATTTGATCTGTGACTTCCACGGTTGTCATAGTCCTTCCTTTGACAAGCATTTGTAGATCCTGAATTTATTATATCTTGAGTTTCATACCAAACACAAACAGACCTGAATAGGAGAAGTGGCAATTGGCAGCTGTAATAAAATAACGTAACTACATGATAAACATTTTTATCTTCTATTGAAGTGCTCAATTCAGCAGTTTCAAGAGAAGTCAGAAAGGTCTAGATGAACATTTTAGGCAAGTATTGTGTTTTCCATAGATTTTTTCACATTTACAGCACATTCATGTGACGTAAGCTGGGAAAGGCTTGTGAGACAATGGGACTTTTCAATTCAATCCTATGTTTACTTGAGTGAAAGTCTCATTGATTTTCATGAGATTTTCTTTCTCAAGCTCCTTACTCTCTTAAAGGAGAAAATTTATTAAATGCTTTATGCAATAACTTAAAGTATTCTGTGTGCAGCCATAAAACTAAAACCATAAGTAGTATTGGGATATCAAGTCATATCTACATGTGAGAGAAGATCATTTTGATTTAATATGTGAATCCATGTTACTATTATTAATTAGAATTAATTTAATTATTCAGTGTCATTCTTGCTCCCCGAATTGTGAAAATTCATAGGCCACCTATCAGAACAGATTCAAACCTGAATACAGTTAGAAACTTTTTTGTTGTTGTTGTTTTGTGGCCTATCTGAAACATGAAAAATTGGGACAAAGCAGCACCGTAGCAATTCTCAGCATCTTACATGGATAAAAAACTGGGAAAACAGGATGGAACAAAAAAAGTGCCGAATAAGATTCTTGTGGATCTATATGCGGGCCACAGAACCAAGCCAACAAGGTGTGTAATTGGAACAGTGTGAAAATTATATGGTATTCTACATATTGTTCAGTGCAATTTCCAACACCCCTAGGCAGCAATTGACATTGAGGAACACTGGAAGTTGCAGTCCAATAATATATTGAGGGATGCATAGTTCCGATCTCTGCCCAAGAATTAAAATTAAAACAAGAGTCTATATTTTATATATGTATACACACACACATAAGCAGAGGAATGTGTGTGTGTGTGTGTTAATGTGTGTGTGTTTAGTGTAGTCTGTATGCACACACATGGGTATATGTATTTATACATTGTGGATGCATGTCTGCATGCACCCACATCAAGTATAAAATGCAAATTTCTGGCAGTGCATTCCTGAAATAAAGCATGGACAGAGAACAAGAAGCCATCTGAGATTTTCCCTGTGTACATATTTGTTGGAAAGAAAAAATTGATCTTGCCAACAAATCAGTGTCTGTGTGACATAATTTTAGGGAAGTGGGATTTGTATTCTCCTTTATTTCATAACCTGTACGAATTTCCAAAAATGCCCACAGCTTTTAGAGCATAGTTTCTTTGAAGCAGTGACCCTGTATGCCTCTGACTTTGGGGTCCTTTCACTCTGTGCACCTTGCCTACTTAGGCAGCAGTTGTCACTGGTATCCACAGAGTTAAGTCCAAAAAGTACAGGCAACTGTTGCTGTTTTCGCTTTCATGAATCAGATGGGTTTAAACTGATCATTTGCTCGGTATCTCTTCAGTCCCACTTCTGTTGACACTGGTGCTCGCAGCTTGTCCAGGTACACAGAACTCTTGAACAGAAATTGAAGATGAACAGAAACTGGTCCAAAGCAATAAACACACATCCTTGAATGTGTACCCAGAGGAAGTGAGAAATTATATCCTTATAAAAATCGATGCCGCCGGAATGGGGACTTCCACCGCGCTGATTTCTTCTAAAACCAGGCGCCGGGAAAACGAGGCCACCACGCCGTGGAAGTTTCGGGGCGGTGCCACGGCCTCGGGCTACGGCTCGCCAGCGCTCGGCCCCGCCTCGGCTTTCCCTTACCGGGGAAAGGAAGCGCTCGGCCGGCGGGCGGGCGGACCAGGTAGCTCTGGGTTAATCATTGGCGGCTCTGCGGCTGCCTCCGACCGCGGCCCCTCCTCGTGGCTCGGGAGTCTCCACCTCACGGGAGCGTTACTGACCCCGCCCGCGCCGCTTTTCCTTCCTTCCCTATAAGCGATCTCGGGCGGCCGGAGCTTCCTGCTGCTGCTGCTGCTGCCTGGCGGGGCTGCGGCGCGCGCGAATCTCGGCGGAGGCTCCCCGGGTCGCGCCGCGCGGACCTCGGGCTCCTGGGCGCTGGACTGACTCGGCCGCGCCGGGTGAGTTGTCCACTCTCGGGAAGGACGGGCTGTGATCGCCGCTGGCGCCTCGGACTCCAGTCCGCCAGAGGCTTCTTCTCTCCCCCGCCCTTCGCCCTTTTTCCTCGGGGAGTCCCGGCTCCCCGCTTTTGCGGCGCCGGTGGATCGGGCACCGACCGGTCCTCCTCCTCTTGCCCGCCCCCGGCCCGGCCTCCCTTTCTTCGCCCGGTCCGGCCCAGTCCCTGAGGCCGGCGGCGGGTTCGTCCGCGCGCAGGTGTCTTCCCGCGTCCGTGCCGCGGGGGGACCCCCCTCCCCCGGGGATTATTCCACATTTACTTGCGGCCGAAAGGATCGGAACGGCTTTGGCAGCCCACGCGGAAATGGGCTCGTGCGGTTGCATGTAATCGCGCTCTTCCTGATCCGCGAGGGGAGGCGTGGACTGGCAGCCGCCCCCGGCTGGAGCGCCCTTCGGGAACGACCCGGCGCCGGCCCTTTTCAAAAAGTTTCCGCGCGCCCGCGATTCTCGAGAGGGGCCGCCCCCGCTCCGGGCGGGTGGCTGTGGGCACGCGGGTGGGTTTCTTGGCTTACGGAATCCTTCCCCCGTCAGTCCTTTGTCCGAAAAGATCCAGGCACCCCCCCCCTTCCCATGTTTAAGCGGCTACGACCGAAGATAATTGAATAGCTTTTTTTGTTAACCTCTGATCCCAAATCGTGCCGACGCAGAGCTGAGTCCCGTGGAATTAGGACGAGACCTTGGCCATTTCCGCACTAGACTGTTACGGTGCTATTATTTCCCTTTCGACATTCTGTGGAATCCTGGGGTTTGAAGTTTAGGGAAGGGCCTCGAAGGCAAACCCCAGGATTCCTTAGGATATTGAAAGTGGAATAATAGCGCTATAACAGCCTTGTGTGGAAATGACGTTTCTTCTAGGAAAATAAGAGTCTTGTCCCACGGTTAGGATGCATGTGCGTTTTTTTTAAAAAAAAGCTTCAAGTATGTTTTTGCGAGTGTGGAGTAAAGCAAGGGCTAGGGGATTCGAGGTGTCCCGGATTCACGCATCCGCAATAATAACGCCATAACGCGTGTGTGTGTGTGCGCGCTTGCTTGCTTGCTTGCGCCCCTCCGGCCTTGCCGGGGGTGCTGAGTTCCAAAGTGCAAGAAGACATAATTGCGTCTGCGGCTCGAAGAGTGGTTCTCCACCCCCCCACCCCCCCGGGAAACCTACTGCCAAAGAGTGTTGGCGCGTTAGCGGGAAGGGTTCGACGGCTGGAGGGAATGCTGGGGCTGGCCGCTGACCCTCAGGAGGTCTATTAGAGCTGCAAACGAGTGCCGCCCCTCCTGCTGTTCAGGAATGTTGTTGTGTCAGGAGTTCAGCGCAGACATGTGCGTGCAATCACTTCCATTACACAGGCAGGCGCCTGGTCTCTCGGCAGCCACCTGGTTTCAGCCTTGTTGATTCCCCCGCCCCGCTTCAGTTTCTCCTTCGTGGCTGCTCGCCCAGGCTGGGCAGCTCCCATTTGTAGGTAGGTCCCAACTAATCGATTGCTTCCGTTTACAAGGAAAGCTCTCTAAAAAGGAGCGGCACCTGTTGGCGCAGGATGATTTTTTTTAAATTCAAAAAAAGACGTATAAAAAGCGCTATAAATCAATACATGTCCACTGGATCCACAAGCCTGCATGCTTCTGAGTTACACAGAATTCTTCATTAGGCGCATCAGTAGTCTACTCACAGATAAGTTTTATTTTCTGCAACTACCGCTCCAAATTTCTGAAGTATTTCGAAATTATTATTTGGGGCACTTTATCTGTGCCCTTGGGACAGCAGCATGCATATGCATCCTAGTTCCTTAGAGTTTTGTGGTCTTTTAAGAGGTTGTACAATTTTTCTTTTCTATAGCTGTCTTAATTGTTGAGACATATTGGTCAGTGATTCTACCTTTTACAAATTCTGCTAGACTCAGAAGTATCAGAAGGAGCTGAGAAGCTTGTAACTGGGCTGGTAACCAGTTGTACTCTCAGGACAATAGGAGATCTTACATTAATATAGGGACCCTAGACTTTGTATCATTTCTGCCTGGGAGAGTTGTGGTCCATGCTAGCTGAGAGTCATGGGAGCTGTAGTCCAAGAGATCTGGAAGGTGGTGGATTGTGGACATGAAGCCAGGATTGACTAGTGGCCTCTAACGCAGGGGCAAGCAACAGTGATATGAGTGTGGGTGGGCAGTTTCTGTACCCATAAGGGCCTTCTCCCTGCATTTTCCTGGACTTGAGGGCATGTAAAGGGGGTCTGGGATGTATGTAGCTGTCAGGCTGCACTTTCCCGACACCTGCTCTAAAATAGATTGTCCATGTCTACCAATAAGCATCAGAACTGAACCACTTATGTTGGAAATGTACATACCTCAGCCTTAAAGCCATTCAGGACTCTTTACTCTTTTTTTTTTTTTGTAGTTTTAACTGCAGTTCCCCAAATCCTTCCAGATTCCAGAGGCTATAATCCAAAAAAGTAGTGTTTGCAAATGCTATGTTAGAGGAAGTACAGGTATATACTCTGAGAATGTTCATCCTGGAAATAGAAATGGGTATGAATATGAGGGACTGTTCTTTCTGAACCGTCTCATGCTATACCTTTCTTTGGACTGCAGCAACTCAGGCTGTAGATAAAGGAGGCAGGATTAAAGTTCTCCCATGTCAGAAACTCCCTCTGTCTGGAGATGTGGATGATTTTTATTTATTTTGTAAATTTGCACACAACTTGATGAAAAGAATTTTATCCTAGTGTTGTAGAACTCTTTAGAAAGTTACACATAGAAAGACAATATCATTTAAAAAAAAAGTTTCAATTATTGTATATGTGTGTGAGTGCATACTATCTTCAAAATCATAATTGATTATGTATTTATTAAAATATTTATAATGTTTATAGCCTGCCTGTAGCCAAGGATTTCAAGGATATTTAATGAACAAAGCTAAGAAAGTTTAGGTGGAGAAAAATATTTCTTGCATTCTTGCAGAGATATACTGTTGTAATAGATGGGGACCTGGTAAACTTTTCTTTTGAGGATGTGATCTGCAAGGAGGACCGTTATCAGATCATGGTTCTTAGTGAAATACATATTGTCAACACACACAATACAAATTATCACACACTCACAATGAAATTCTGGTCCATATTTAGTGTTTGTGTTGGAATATGTCCAGCCCATGATGTTTGCTTCAAGCACTAATAATTTAAGTCCAATTGGTAGACTAAATCCAAAATTGAAATGGCTGCCTTTGGAGTTGCTGGTATTACTTCCAGTGGTGCTAGGCTCTTTTGTTGAAACAGATTAGAGTTATGTGAGTTTCTCCTTGATTGTGCTATGCAATTCTTGTGCTAAATTGTAATGGTGTGTCACTGAAAGTGCAACTGAAAGAGTACAACAGCCAGTTTCAGCAGAGGCAGATGTATATGTGATGGCCAAGAATGCACATCCATACACGAACAGCACCACATGTGCAACTCCACTTCCATCACCTTGAACTAACTGCGAATGTTGTGCATAAGGCAAAACATTTCTGACTGCATCTGCGGGAGAACTGCTTATTTTAAGACACCAGCAGGATTCTGGCCTACGTGTTGGATCATGTTGACTGATGAAAAATACTTCACAATGACTTAGCAAGAGACACAATTCAAATGTTTTTTTTTCTCTTTTCTATACTGTGGTGCAAAGGCAAGATGCTTCTGGAGTTTGTACATAAATAAGAGCTCTGTAGTGCTTAGATCCCAAGTGAGCAATGGAACTCAATGTATGCCATTTGGATAGATTATTTTTATACAGAATTAGAATAAATTGTAATTCAGCTTGCAAGAGTAAGTGGGGGACAACCATACTGCTTATCCTCAACTTCAGGAACAGATCACGCTAAATGTCTTGAGTATATTAGTCAATTATTTGTTGATACCTTTACTTTGTGTTAAAATTCAAAAAAGAGTGATAGCTTAATCGGCCAACCAAAACATACAAACTTTCATGCAAACTTACAAAGCTCTGCTAGCTTCTTCATCAGGCAAAAGACGTAAAAAAAAATCATACAACAGAAGAAAAGTGATGATGTTAGTTGTAGGCCTACAGTTTGTATCAGATATTGTTTCTCTTGTTCTGTTCTGAAGAAGAAGCCACCGGTGCTTCACAATCTTGCATGATGTATTATGTGCATTTGGGTTGGTCAATAAGATATTACTCTTTTGTGGATTTTGGATTTTGTTGTATTTAGTTGCATGGCCAACATGGCTACCGCTGAATATGTTCCCTGGGTTTGAAGAAGCCATAAGAAAGTGAACCATAATTACTAGGACTCAAGGCACTGAGGGGTGCCTTGTAGTTTGCTGTTGAGATGTGAAGATGTTGAAGAGCCATGGCTGTTAAATTGAATTTTTTTTTCTTTTAAGCATTTGTAAAGTACTTGTGAGGAGATGTCTTCTCATACCTTCATGTAAACATTCTTTTATAATTTGTAGCGTCTTCATAATAGAGACAAACAATGCAATACAAAGCAACACAAAGCAACATAAAACAAACAAAGCAAAGCAATATGGCATATCCTTCATCTAAAGTGTCCTTCATCTAAAGTATTTTATTTCTGTCCTACCTTTTCTTCAGTTTGGGACTCAAAGTGGCTTGTAGTTGAGAAGGCCCTCTTCTGTGTTTCTGCCAGATGATACCTGTGAAATAGTGGGACAAGAGGGAGCTTTCCAGCAGATCTCAGAGCATAGGCTGGTTTGTAAGGGAAAATATAGTACTTCAAATAACTTAGATGTGAGTCATATAGGACTTTTTAAGATCACAACAATTGTGCCCAGAAATGGACCAGCAGCTGCTGAAGCTATTGCAATAAAATAGTTGTGTTTTCCAGCCCCATTTAGCAATCTGGATGCAGCTCTTTGGATCAGCTGAAGTTTCAGAACATTCTTGAAAGGCAGCCCCAGGCAGAGTGCATTACAGTAACCCAACCGGGATGTAACTAAGGTGTGTATCAGTAGATCTGATGTCTCAAGGGATGGATGCAGCTGGTGCACCAGCTTTAACTGTGCAAAATGTAGTCCTAGCCGCTGCTGAAACCTGGACTTCTAGGTTCAGAATTGAATCTAGGAGCGTGCAAAAGCTGCAGATCTGCATCTTCAGAGAGAATGTAGCACAGTCCAGCACAAGCTGAATCCCTATTCCCTGATGTGCTTTTTGGCTGACCAGAAGCACCCCTGTCTTGTCTGGATTAAGTTTCAATTTGTTCACCCTCATCCTGTCCTTTACTGAAGACAGGCACCGGTTTAGGACTAAACCAGTTTTCTTGGCTTATGGTGGAAAGGAGTTATAGTTGGATGTCATCTGCATACTGGTGGCACTGAGCCCCCCAAACTCTGGACAACTTCTCCCAGTGGTTTGACTTATATGTTAAAAGGCAGAACTGAGCCCTGCAGGACCCTACAGGTCAATGGCTGAGAGGGTGAGCAGGAGTCCCAGCACCACCTTCTGAGTTTGTCCTTCCAGGAAGGAATGGAATCATTGTAAGATAGTGCCTCCAAGCCCTATCCCAGCAAGGCGACTCAGAAGGATACTATGGTTCATGGTATCTGAAGCCACCAGGATGTCTAGCAGAACCAACAAGGAGACATTCCCCCATCTGTCTCCCAGCATAGGTCATCCACCAAGAAAACCTAAGCCCTCTCTGTCTCATAGCCAGGCCTGAAACCAGATTGAAATGGATCTAGATAATCCATCTCATCCAGAAACCCCTGGAGCAGGGAGGCCACTACATTCTCTAGAACCTTGACCAAAAATGGAACATTAGAGACCAACCAATACTTTTCCAGAACGGTGGGATCCAAGGAAGGTTTTTTAAATAATAGTTTTAAAAAGCCTCGTTCAGGTAAGCTGGAATTCTGTCTTGCTTTAGTGAGGCATTAACCACTCCCTCTACCCACTCAGCCAGTTCTCCTCTAGCTTTTTTAATAAACCAGGAAGGGCAAGCATCTAAGAAACATGTAGTGGCTGTCATCTCTCCAACAATCCTGTCTGCATCCTCAGCTTGTACATACTGAAAAGTATCTATTGTCACTGGACAAGCAGAGACCAAAGTTACATGCACTGGATCTGTATCAATTATAGTCTCCAAGTCAGATTAGATCTGAGTGATTTTATCTGCAAGTTCTGGGTAAGTTGTTCACATTAGGCTGTCAAGTGGTCTGGATTTTTCCCTTTCTAACTGTGTGTAAAAGACTCCTGGCTACTTGAAATAGCTCTGCTGGCTGACTCCTTGAAGACACAATAGAAGCAGAGAATAAATTTGCCTTTGTTGCCTGTATTGCCTCAGAATAGGTCTCAGATAAGCCTTAGTCTGTGTTTGATTGGACCTGCTCTGCCAATGTCATTTTAGTTGCCTTCTTACTTCTTTCATTGCCACCAGGTCCCTGGAAAACCAAGGGGCTGGTTTGGCTCCATTCTGCATGAGGGGATGCTCAGGAGTGATCATGTCCACTACCTGGGCCATTTTTGCATTCGAGAAGTGAGCCAAGACTTTGGCAGGATTGCCTATCAAGGTAGCAGGAAAATCCCCAAGACCCATCAGGAATCCATCTGGATCCATAAGCTTCCTGGGCCAAACCATTTTAATGAGTCCTCCAGCTCTGCAGAGGTTCTGCGTTCTAAGTCCCACCAGCTGATGATCTGTCCATGAGAACGGGACTATAGACAGTTCCTCCACTCCCAGATCACCATCACCTCACGCAGCACAGAGAATAAGGTCCAGAGTGTGTCCAGCACCATGAGTAGGGCCAGATAAAATTTGAAACAACCCATGGTTGTTATGACAGACATGAAGTCTTGAGCCACTGTTGACAGGACAGTCTCCACATGGGTATTGAAATACCCCAGCACTACAAGACAAAGGGATTCCAACACCAACCCTGAGACCACCCCATCTAGCTCAGGAAGAGAGACAGTTGAGCAGTGGGGTGGGCAGTACACCAATAGAATCCTGAATCTATCCTGACCACCCACTTTTAGATAAACACTCAAACCCAGAAAACTGCAGGATAGTGCACCTTGTCATGGAGATGAAATTTTCATAGACTATTGCAACTCCACCTCCCTGCCCCCAGGTCTTACCTGCTGCTGAACAAGGAACCCTGGTGGACAAAACTGAGAGAGATTACCCCACACACACACACCTCATTGAGCCAGGTATTTCTAATACATATCAGGTCGGTATGCTCGTCCATGACCAAGTCCTGAATGGCAGCTGTCTTCCCATTCAATGACTGTATGTTCCCCAGCAGCATTTTCTGTTGCCAAAACTATCCAGGTTGTTTAAGCTGGGGAACAAGTTAGGAACAGCTAGTTCCCTGTTCGTGTCCCTTCAATCAAAATGTAACTGTCTCCCCTTTCTGTATCCCCCCCGCCCTGTACAAGCCCTGTCAGATGCAGTATCTCCTGTCCTCTTTTCACAACACACCCTTCCTCTGTTAGACTCTCTGTGCACTTGCAGCTCATAATGGCAAAGCACAAATTAACAGAATGCAGTCCTCCCTCTCCTTTCAAGCAGCACCCCCCCCCCCACCCTTTAGTCTCACCTGCTTCAGTGGTGACCCTACTGGGCTCCTGCTTTTATCTGCCAGCCCCCTCAACTCTACAGCTGGGATAGGTGGAACTTGCTGGTAGGGTCTGCTGAATCACAGCTGGTAGTGGTCCTGAGTCTGTGAAGAGGTAGAAGTAGATCTTTCCCTTTGCAGTTCCACAGGTAGAGTACAAGAAGGCAGCGGCGGTGGCAGCAGTAGCAGCTGGATGGAAGGTGCTTGCCTTTTGTTGATTCTTCCTGGTCAGGTCTTTCTGGGGCTTCCTCTCCTGAAAGAAAGTAGTGGAACAAATCAGTCAAATGAAACAGTGCCCTAAGGAATTTATTTGTAGGGAGAAGGCTAAAAGAAAAATCAAAGTAAGCAACAGAGAACAAAGGAGAAAAAAATTAAGTGTGGAGTTAAGGTCTTTGTTTTAAGGAGAGGTTTAAAATGTGGAATGATGCAGTCATTATTGAAAGTACAGTACTAGAAGATGAATGGCTCTGAAAATCTGGAAAGGATTTTCTTTTTCTTGATACAAGGTCTTCTTGTATTTCGTATGATTCGATAATGTCTGTAACCTTTTTCCTTGGTGAATGTAGTATTTCAATATATTTTCTGTTTATCCGTGCAACAGGCCTGTGAAGGGGATATAAATGACTTGAAATGTTATTTCAGTGAAATGAAGTTAAAGCTGTAGAGGATTTGCCTTAGGCTGCCTTGTGAACTCTGGCACTAAAACCAGATCTCCATATCCAGAACCACAATCTACCACATCAGCCCGGCTTATTAACAGCCAAGATCTGTATTGTTCTGAAAGATCCTTCGTAATGCTACTGACACACGAAAAGGAAAGACTCATAGGTTAACTGTTAATGTGTTTGATAGTGTTGATCTGTGATACCTTATGGCCTCCATATGTTGGACTACAATCCTCATCAACTCAGCCAGTATGCTGTGCTTTCTGATAGTGATGGAAACGCTAGTTAACGTGTCAGTAAAGTATCAGATTAAGGACAGTGTACGAGATAATTTTTGTTTTATCAAGAAATTACCTATGTGGCCCATGAATGGCTGTCTGTCTCTTTCTTAAGAGAGAAATTTTCCTCTCTCCTTCCCAGATGTGCAGATTCAGCTTAGTGCTGTACAGCTGACCTTTTGGCTGAAATATAGCAAACACCCTTTTCTTCTCCTTTAGTTGTTGGATATGTAACAGAGCAAATGCAAGCATGGGGCAAGCTCTCTGTGCTGAATTCCCCAAGAATGATCTGGCTTTAGTAAGGTTAACTTAGCAAAAACAAGAACTTCAGTGGCAAGAGCTTGCAGAGGCGGTTCTTGTGTGTGCGTATGTGTATGTGTGCGCGTGTGTGTGTGTATGTAGGGGAGCTGGCACTGGAATTCCAGACAGGATGGTGGTGCTTGCTGCTGCAGCTGCAGGAATGACATTTTGGCCTTTGCTGCCCTCTTAATTTCAAGCTTGCTGTTCCTATTCATTTGCTTTTTCTATTCATTTGCGCTCCTTCCCTCCCTTGTTCATGAGTGCTGAGCAGTCTAGAGTCAGAAGGGGAGGAAAACTCAATGGGAAAACTACCTTAGGCAGTGCATTTTTCAAAATTTTAAATGCAGGAATGTTTTGCTGGTGTGTGGGGCCTCTTCCTCTCCCACCTCATTTGGTGTAACACTGTGCAAGCCATGCTCCATTGCTCATGCTGTGGTATGTTGGAGTAGAAATGAGTTGTTCTATTTTTAGGCACTGTGCTTTTTTTTTTTAATTATTCTTTCTTCTTGGCATAGTTGAGATGCATACAGTGAAGATCGTATAGACTAGGAGAGTAATTATAGGAAAAAGCACTGAACTAGCTGAAACCTCATTCATTTTTGACAAGTGGAAGTCAGTTGCAGCCATGAATGCCAGAGAGAGAGAGAAAAAAAACCATTGGCCTTAGAAAATCACTCTGAAACCTTTCTTGTATGTATACCTACTTTTACACAGAATGATAATTCATTGTAAACAATCTGTGTATAAATAATGTCTGCCACCTATTCACCCTTGCTGTGCTCCTCCTCACTAGCATGGCCATTAAACAAAACAAGAATTGTTTCTCTAGCATGTCATCTGAGTCATCCTTTTGTGCTTCTTAATAAGCCAGGATCAAAAGCCAAAGTCTAAATGTATGAATTGTGCTGTTTTGGAACAACTAGCAGGAACCCTGGTTCTAATTATACGCTGGACAAACATTCCTGATTTTGTTTAGTAGGTACACTAGTTGGGAGGAGCAATGTTTACGATAAAGTAGAATCTTCTCCACGGCTCTTTCACATTATACAGTTATGTCATTATAATTCCATTTTAGCTGCCTGCATAACCCTAGGATTATCAGTGTAAGGAGGTGTACTTAGAATTCTTTGCCAGAGAACTGTAGTGTCTCTGCAAACTACAGACTCCAGGATTCCATAGGAAGCTGCCGTGGCAACTAAAGTAAAGTCACAGTGCTATAATTGTGTTGTGAAAAGAATCTTGGCTTATTGCTCCAGGCAAATGGGGCCAAAGTTTATGCAAGGTACCAGTTATTGCACAGCGCAAAATGTATAGTATATACTTTGCTTGGGAATGGGAATGGTCAGGGAGGAAGAGATAAGATTGTGGGCTAGATTGACAGTAATGTCTGCAGTTGGAGAAAATCCCTGGCATATCTGCAGTGGAGGACAGGATAAAGCTGTGCTTGGTAGGGGGTGCAGATCTTGAGGGCCTCGGCACTGTACACTTCCCACAGCTTGTTATCTTTCTTGCCCAGCTGTACAATTATGAGTTGGGCGCTTCCCTTCCTTTATTCGTGTTTGCAGTCCTCTGCAGATGAGAATGGGCCTCCAGTGTAAAATCACTCTGGGAATCCTTTCTTCACACAGAGTCTTTTTGGGTGACTCCTGATGAGCTCATTTGGCTTCTGCAACCAGCTGCCTCACAAAAATACCAGCTGTGCCATTAGAAGAGCCTAGCAGATAAGCCTTATAGAGTCAACAGTCACACCCAGTGCATTAGCAGTCTGTGTGTGCAAGTGTGAGCATGCTTCCACTCCTCAACAGGGCTGCTCTACACAGAAACACCCAGGAACCACATACACTGCTTTGCAAAGTTCATCATATGCTATGGAGACCTGACAACGGCACAGCTTGTTCCCTTTGCATCCCCCCAATAGATATTCCTGCAAGATGTGAAAATGAATTCCACCATGTCTGCCTTTAATTAGGGAGGCATAGTATATACATGGTAATTTAAAATCCACCTCATTTAGTTACAGAATAGGTGATCTTGATTGTGAGACATGGTTTAACTTCCCCTCGGCAGGTACACTATGATGATGTGTTAAACTGAGTAACAACTAGATCACAAACAGGTTAAGCTGGTGGACTTGGATTTAACCTCACCTTCTCCTTGTGAAGTGTGCTGAATTCACTTGTTTTTAGATACGACTTCTCAGGAGCACTCAGAGGTACTCAACAACTGAAACTGATGGGCTCCTTGAATGAAAGTTCATAGCTGTTTATAAAGGTGAAGATGTTGGACATAGATCGTTAGAAAATGGTAGTATTGGACAATATACTCATAGCTTGGATCACTTTAAAAATCTTCTAGATGCAGTTGCTTAAAGCTCTTTCAGTGATAGTAATATAAAAAAATTCAAATGTTAGAACTGACCAAAGGCCCGAAAAGTTCTGTTGCACTTTTTCATGGAGATCACTTTTAAAAGTTTGCCGTAGGTAATCCACCTATTTATTTCATAACAGAATGTGTGGTCTGGAAGTTGTGCACAAACAATGCTTCCCATATGTCTGTACTTATATGTCCCATGTATAAACTTCCATCATAATTTGCTTCACATAATTTGTGAGTCCTGACAGAATTAGAGCACACAGAACAGCAAAAAGTGTATTTTGCAGGCAGGGCTGCTGAGCAAAGTGTACATAAGTGAATGAAGTGTTTTTTCAGGGGTGCGGAGATCGCTTAATATTCTGAATGGAGGAGAGTCCAGTTGCAAAGGTCACACTGCATTCTGTTCTGCTTTTGATTTCATCTGAGCTGATGTTTGTAGACTAGTCTTGCAGATGCAGCTGTAAGTTATATACATCTATTTGATCTCTGTGGAAGCAGTTCTTTGCATCATTTGTATTCTGATACGGTCTTATGGCTAGCCAGTGCCAGAATATCTTACAATTAACTTTCCCTCTTCAAGACACAAACCCTTATATTTCTGCCCCTCATGAAGTAATACACATAGTCTAAGCCATTATGTGCCACAGGTTTAAGGCAAAATTGAACAGAAATACTTATAGAACTTTTTTAAAAAATGCAGATGTGTCAAGTTAGTGAGCCAAGGCACATGTTTGAATGCCTGATATTCAGTGTGGGGTAAACATTCTTTCGAAAGGATAACATTGTACTTAATGTTTCAACAGGCTTTCCATATCTGTCATTCCTCTCAGTTTTCTGTGGCACAAAAATAAAAGCCATGGTTTCTGTTTGTGTCCACCAAAGATTGGTAAAACCTTTGTATTTTAGATATTTAAACCCTTCCCCATTTTCCAGTGTAGCTCCAGTTTTCACTACAAAGGAACAAACTCTGGGCATTTTTAATTAAATTTCGGGGAAAAAAAAGCTTCCTGTCATTAAAAAGAAAATCCATTGCTACAAATATGAATTAATGTGTAATGGACTTGCTAGATGCATTTGGGTAGGAGGACACAGAACCAGTGTGGCATAGTGTGGTTAGAGTGTTGAACTGTGATGTGGGAAGTCCAGATTCAAGCCATGAAACCCACTAGGTAAGCAAACATTTAGATCTTGTACTCAGAGGAGGGATAAGTAAGGCACAGAACAGCAAGAACTGGCAAAAATTAGCCTCATCACTGAAATTATTTTCAACTGTATTTGCCCATTTTGTTGTGAGGATAAAGTGAGGTGGATGGGAATAAAGAATGAATAAAAGT
Organism: Cyclura pinguis; assembly: GCA_030412105.1. Taxonomy (NCBI): domain Eukaryota; kingdom Metazoa; phylum Chordata; class Lepidosauria; order Squamata; family Iguanidae; genus Cyclura; species Cyclura pinguis. The sequence continues at coordinate 265,052,173 of CM059599.1, forward strand.
ATTGGAAATAGCAGCCTATCTGGTAGAAAATTGTTTCAGGGATAGGGCTAATTTTTGTCAGGTTTTACTGTTCTGTGTCTTACTTGACCTTCCTCTTGAGAACCCCAGGATCTAAATGCTGATTACTTATGAATTTATCCTTGCCATGCAATTGAGAAATAGGAGTGATTCTTACAAAAAAACACTGTGGAAGTTGCTCAGGAGGACTAAGGTTTGTTATTGTTGCTGTTGGTCAGATGTGGCAGCTCTTTGTTCTGCAGACAGCTTTTCCGAAATTACTCTTGCACTCTTCTTGTGATACACAATACTCTAAATTTTACAGGTTGATGTGGTTGCAGTTGGACATGCTTTTCAGTCTATGACCAATTAGTTTTTTAAGCTTCTTTTAATTTTGATTTCATGAATATTCCAAGGAGTATGTTTTCTTCATTTGATGAAAATGTATCCACTTTGTATTATGCAGCTACCTATTTAATAAAAGTGTTGCTACACACATATATACATATTCATCTGTCTGTCTATCCAGATTACATGCACTCACTAGTGGTGTGTACCAAGTAACATATCAGTGGTGTTCCTGCTAAATATTTGTCAGATATAGTTGTCTGTTTAGTTTACATAGAGTACTTGTACAGTGAAAGACTTCCACCTGAAAGTTGATTCTATAGAGAAGAGGAGAAATGTAATTCCAGAAACTGAGGCCCTGGCATCTTTCAGTTATGTAGAATGTTGGATTTAAACGAGAAGCACTGGTCCGTTTACTAATTTGTTCTTTGGAATTGCGATTGGTTAAAGATAATGGAAGGGGAAAATGCAGTTTTACTCAAAATGGACGAGGAGAGAAAAATCTTGCAGTGAAACCAGTAGGAGGAAAAACATATAATGTCAAATATGTTTTTAGACATACATTGTTTCAGAAATGTACAGGAATGTTAATTTCTGCACAACGATCTCTTCAGTGTCAGTGGAGCATGGCAAAAATCTGGATTTTCATTAGGCTGTTGGTTTGAGTTTGTATAGTCTAGTGAAGGAGAATAGTGAGATGTCTGTCATTGCCGAGCGAGGTGGGGATAGGAGGGTAGAGAGACGGAGTTTCCGCTGTTCCTTGCCAATATCTGTGATCAAGCTGGCTGTGTCCTGGAAAGGTTACACGACACTCTCAGGGCAAAGTTACATCTAATCTTGCTGGCTGCTTCTGAAGTACAGAGAGATGGAAATCTGCAGATTTTGACCACCTGCTGGGAATAGGGGCTATGTAAGAGGTCGGAGGTATCCTCTGATGGGAGGAATTTAGATGCAAGACACCAGGGCTAATCAAAAGGAGGCAATACGTACGCTCAGTTGCATAGACCAGATGGGAAAATTGAACTGGTAGGCTGAGTAAGTTTCCAGCAATCAAGTAATCTCTGTGGGGCATAATCCTGGGTGGGTTGCTAATCTGCTCAGTGAATCTCAGCAGGTCAGGAAGAGCTCAGGAGATGTGGTGTTGTGGGTGACGCTTAAAGGTGACATGAAAAGGATTCTAAAAATTCCACAAGTGGCATTTAGTCCCTGTAGCGCTTATATCACAGTTAAAACCCCCATTGTGCTGCACAGAGCCCCATGATAAAATGTATCTGTTTCAAAAGGCTTGTAAATGCAAAAGGTATTCCCCCCACCCCCCACATGGGAATAACTAAACCTAAATCTACCACCAGTATATCTAGACCTCCCCCAGGGCCCCAGCCTCTCTGAAGGATCAGTAGAAATATTTGGTTTGAATTCCAGTTCAAATATTTGTTTGAAACTCTAAATAACCCTTGGAAAGATCTGCCTGCTGCTGCTACTGTGTGAGCACAGAAAAGTAAAACTGGCTGAAATCATCAAAGAACTAGGATTTTTTTAAAAAATATACCCAAGGAGCATTTAAAAAAAAAGCTTAAAGAAAAATGTGATACTGGTCTTTAATGAGCAGAAGGGATCTAAATGGGGGTCCTGGAGAAAAGTCAAAAGGTACACAGTTATCCGTAGAGAATCCCTGCTTGAGAGTGTGTCCTATTCAATTCAGTTGGACCTACTCCTAAATAGACAGATGTAGAGTTTTAGTGTAATAGTACAATCGTAGGCATGTTTACTCTGAAGTTAGTCCCATAGTGTCCAATTGTGTGTTTAGGAATACTGCCTAAAATCTTTTGAAGCTGATTATAATACTTTCCTTTGAGAATGTTCAATGTTCATAGTCAAGGTGACTTTCCAATCTTACAGGTAAAGCACAGAACCTGGTCTGCATCTGTGATTGTTGAGTACAGTGCAGAAGCAGAGAATGGGAATTATTCTGGAAGAAATTAATACAAATTAGCAAATTATGTTGTGTACTGACTTTTTTATGTGCTAAACCTGAAAATCAGGCAACCTGCCTTCATAAGCCCCAGCTAGTGCAACTAGCGATTGGGGTTGATAGGAGTCATAATCCAAGTCATCCGAAGAATGTTTTGGATTATTCATGGTGCTCACCAGGGGGCTTTTAATATGTCCTCATCCTCTGTCAACCCAGTCTACTTTGCAAGGTTGTTGTGGAGAACAGCTTGCCCTGAAATAAACTACCACGTATGCCGTCCTGAAAGAAATTAGAATAGCTGCAAGGTATAAATATGCTGGTTAGATAAAATAAATTTTCTAAATGCTGTAGATAAAATAAGTTTTCTAAACTCTGTTACTATGAAGACAATAGGGCAATCATACTTAGAACTTGGAAAAGTATCTTCCTGCATTACACTTCCCACAGTCTCCCAGCCAGCATGGCCACTAGCTTTGCTGGCTGAGGGTTTCTGGGTACTGTAGTCCAAAAAAAAGTAATTATTCCATTCTCTGGCTCTGTTACAAAAACCTTATAAGGTAAATAGAATAATACCATGTATAGTATTCTGAAATTAGTTGGACGTGACAGCATATCAGTATGACAAATACATACAAAATATTTCCTGAGCTACAGAGAAGAATCGATCTGTTCTCCTACCAAGACAACAGATGGATACAGTATAGGCAACCAGTTACAAAGCAGAAACATACCAAGGTATGTAAGTAACTACCTGTGGAAGTGGCCAGCTGTAGCATCCTACGAAGTGGCGGGGAGAATATTGTACATCCTCTTTCTATCCAAGATCTAGGGAAGTAAGGGAGTGGTGTAATTATCATTGTCATAGGGTGGCCACCTGCAAAAAAGGACATGATGCCTGTACCTTTAATAGTTATGCAGAAGAGGGAATTTCACCTGGTATAATTTGTCATGCAAGCTATACCAGCTGAGGATCCTTCTTCCACACAATTATAAAAGGTGCAAGAACCCCCTTTTTTTTTTTTTTACTGGATCTGGCTACCCTACCTTGCAGGATATTATACAAATATTTTATTTTTTGATTGTGTGTGTACATGGATGAGTGTGCACACATACACAGAGACACAATTTCTTTCTTGGGTAAGTTACCTCTTGATATTTTATTATATTCATCCTCAGTATGTACTTTTAAAGTGGGGTCCAGCCATTATAATGCAGAGATGAAGATCATTTTCAGGATTTTTAAAGGAAAATGTCACTAACTGGCATGTATTGGTCCTGTCCTTTCTTCCCCAGTCATTTCAAATGTATCTTCAGAACTTTTGGGAAGCTCTCCTACCTTCTGGGACTAAACTGGGGGAATGGCAGGTGGGTTGCAATAAGACAGGGATAAGGGGAGATAAGAGATAATTTACTTAGGGAGTTTTTAAATTGTTTTCTGGAGAATCCTGTAGTGACTGATTAAAAGTTCTGTTTTAACTGTGTGCTTTACAGAGAAAACAAATAAACAGATGTGGGATTTGCATTCTGTGGATCAGCCTCAGTGGCCTAATAAAAATGTCTATGGAGGGCTTGCTTGCTTTCTTCTGTGGAGTTGGTTCCATCCAGTTCTGGCAGGGATTTGGTAAACATTAGCTTGGTGTTTATGGTGAATATTTGAATGGGCATAAGCTACTGGATTGGAAATAGATGCCGAGGTTCTTTAAATGCATGTGCACACACGCAGGCAGGCAGATGCATACGTATACACACAGAACAGGTAAAACACCAGGTGGCTTTCCCTTTTGTCTTCTTCACTGTGATATAAGGCAACCTGGAGTTCATTCTCTGCATTTTGAAAGAGCCAAGTGGAAAGAAACCAGTCTGGAAAAGCAAACATGTATTTTATCTGTGACCTCTTCTGTGATAACCTCTAAAGGCTTGGATAAGGTTTGAGGGTGAAAGAAAGAAAATATCCCTGTGGGTGCTATTACACAGAGTTGTGAAATTGCACTTGGAGAGGAAAATATTAAGAATGTGTAATTGAGGAGTTCAGTAAATAAACTTCTTCATATGTTTTAGTCATGTCACTGTATTCATAATGGGTAAATTCACAGTCCCAATTGCAGAAAGGTTTAAATTGGGATAGGGTGACGTACAGTCAATGGAAATTAATGTGGCTTCCAAGCCTGCAAGGGAGAAAACCGTTAGGGCCCCATGACCTGACAGAAATTTGGGGTTGTGGTAATATAGTCATGCTTTTCTTCCTGGAGCAGTAATTTGAATATTTCTGTAACAGGCTTTTGAGTCCTGGTCTAGATCTGTAAGGAATTACTGTGTTGACTGTACAAAGCAAGACTGGGATTTTCTTGTCACCTAGTCTGGGCAGATGACCATTTTCATCCATCAGTTCTGCCTCAAGATTATTCAGATATTGATTGAATAAGGTAGCACAAGGACACACCCCATCTCACCCCCTTCAACATAGGTGTTGGTTCAGAGAGGTGTGCTTGAGGACTGTATCTAACACGTAATTAGCTGTTATTATAAAGCGCCTTAATTAGGGCGAGGAGTCTGGTGTCCATCAATAAAGACTCCAGTTTTTCCCATAACTTATGGCTAGGAGCAGGATCAAATGCTGCCTTTAGATCCATAAATGCTACAAAGAGCTTGCCGTATATAGATCTTGAGAACTTCTTTGCAAGATGAGCTAATACTAAACAGTGATCATTTGTAGAACAGTTTTCTGTAAAGGCTGCTTGAGCTTTGGAAAGAATATTATTCTACTCTAGAAAGAGGATTAATTTTGAAGAAAAAAAGTGACCATAGAGTTTATCTACTGTGGACAGCAAATAAATATTGTTTATGATTTTAATTTATTTTATGCATTTATATCCTATTTTTAGTAGGTATACCTTTCTTTTACCTAATATTGTACAATTTGGATAGTTCATTACGTTAGGTCTATGGACCGTAAAATAAAGTTTGCTCATGCTTTCCTCATTCAAGTGGGAGGATGTTACTCCATATGTTAGAGTTGCTCTACAACTATTTTATAAGGAATCACACAAAACAACAGAAAATCTTTTGAATTCACCTAGTGGGAGTGGTTTATTATAGGTGAAGCATGACTCATATGTTACACTGTAGTAGGCATGGTGAACCTTTGGGTCCACCAGAAAAACTGGAAGCCCTTCTACCTCAGAACTAAGGAAACTGCTACCTGCAGGAGGGATTGCAAATGCTTGCTGTTGACATAGATGGACAATTACCTTTGATTGGAGCCTAGAAATGGGATAAATTCTGCTTTCCTCAAGAGGAGTTTTGAAATTTGTAGATACCAGCTGCCACTACAAGCAGTTTTTGGGACTGAGTAAGAAAGGAGGGTCCATGCTATATACATTCAATGAAAAACATAGGCTGACGAAGACTGATCCAATTGAAACATCTCATTTAAAGATCCTGGGAATGGATGTACCATCAATGCTTGCTATCATTATATATAAATATTATATCTATAATTGTATCTAAATAGTTGTTTGTACTACATTGTCAGTCGATTGCCTATTACCAATAATAGTGTCTTGTATAACATTGTGGTCTCAGAGCCCTGTATGTGAATTCTTTCTGTACATGTACATGGATGTTATGTTTGATATGTAGTTGTTAAGAATATGTTGTAAGATTTTGGTTGATATAAATAGTAATTTTTAATCATTGCTGTATATTTTTTTGAACTTATGGGTCCCCCAAATGTTTTGACTAAAACTCCCAGAATCCCTTGCCATTTACCATGCTGGGTGAGGCAGACAGAAGTTGTAGGCAGAAATATTTATATGGCCAAAGGTTGCCCACCATGCTGTTGGATGACTGTGTGTTTTCCTTTGTAGGTAAAAGCAGGATTTTGAGTGGGAAAAAGGGATTTCAGTTAAGGAACAGCACGGGGGTAGGGTTTAAAACCCCTCCCTAAGATCTATAATCACAATCTAATCATCCCTGACTCCCTCTGTCTATACTGTGTAAGAATGTGGATGATCTAACCAGAAGATCTTTGAATATATGTCTACAGTTGCAATATGTGTATGTGACATATGTATTTTATACAAGGAGCTATGATCAGCCACACCTGCCTCTTCAGTATTTGGTTTTCTTGTATGAAAAAATCCTCAGATGAACAGTGGGCAATGTTGGAGTACTTCTGGTCTCTGTTCTGGCCGGCTCCTGAACAAACGAGCATCCTGACGTTCCTGCGTTAGAGATCTTTTGCATCATTGGGATTGTTTTCCTGTCTCAGTGGGGATGTTAAAAACAAAGAGCTCCCGTTTCCATCATGAGATTTATAGTCTGCTGAAGCACATAGTTTCCTAAGTGACCTAGAAATCCTCTGGCTGTCTTACAAATCTTGCTCTTTGATCCTGATCCCATCAAGAATCTTCTTAATGCAAGAGACAAGACATGCAGAGAATCCGACATGCTAGAAGAACCGGTTTGTGAAGTCTCTAACGAAACACCCTGCCCATCCCCCACCTCCAGCTTTGCTGCCCTGTATACTTTCCCAGTCTCTGGCCAGTTGCATGCTAACGGCAGTCATGGTTTCACTGCCCGTTGGTGACTGGAAGACAAATTCCAAGACTATATGTAAAATAAGGTGCAGCAAGTGCTGTTCTTTGAAAAGAGGCGTCCAGGTACATTCCATGTTGTTTCATTCACAGTTGCCCATTCTTCCTGTGAGTCAATAGCAAACCTGGACATCTGAGCTCTGTACACATTTTTTAAAATTGATCTTGTGAGTAATCTCTTTAATATTGTTTGTTTGCATAAAAGCCTGCCCTCCTATTTCCTGCTTAAACTGAGGAACAACGAACGCTGCAAAGCTCTGTAAAGGCCAAGACTATGGAATTTTTGTTCCTTTACATATTGTTGGATGGCGGTTCCCATCATCAGTCATTACTGATTGTGCTAATGGTGAGCAGCAATTACAGTTGCAGTCCAACAGTTTTTTAAAGGGACATACATTTTTCTCAGATAGCATCTTGAACTTACCTGGGTTTCATATTAATGTTATCCTTGTTATATAAACTACGAGATTGTTAAAGTTGATATTTCTATTCCCTTTGATAATCTACTGGAAATCTTTGGATAGAAAACTCCCTGCCTTAAAGCACAAGATGAATGTAGCTTACATATACTTATAGCTATATAATTCTGCTTCCTGCCAGATTGACAATAATTAAAAAAAAAGATATATAGTGTACAGTTGTGGCTCCCTACAATCATAAATACTTCCAGGCAATTTTGTGATCTCCTGAATCAATTAAGATCTGAGTTGCCTTGTTTGTTTGATTACTATTTAGTAGATAGCACTAAAATTGTTATACACTCCTCAATATATAAAAAGACTTTTCTTATATCCAAAAGTATTTGAACAATGACATTTGATGAGGGAAAAGTTAATAAACTGAAGCAAACTTAACAGTGCAGTCCTATGTATGTTTGTTCAAGAATAAGTTCTGGGTCATTCCAGGAGTGTGTTCCCTGGTAAGAATGCAAAGGATTCCCACTTCAGTATGGTTTAATTGTTGTACAAAACAAATTGCAAAGATTTACTTTAAATTGTTTTTTAATACTTTTTAATATTTTAAAATATGGTAATTCAATAGCATATACATCTTTGTATTGTTTAAATTCTAAGAAAAAATGAAATCAGATAACTAACATACTAATTTTAGCACAAAGAATAAGCAATGCATTTGTATGTATTGTGTATGCACGCATTCTTCTGAGCATATTCACCTGGGGAAGAAAGTTAATTACACTTTTCTGTAACTTTCCAGTTTAGTATTCTTTAGTTATCATTCTGGTTAATCTTGTAAAACAAAATGTTCTTAGAATATTTTTTCTGTTTTCTATGGAAAAATGTAGTAACATTTGTGTTATATATCTTGTGATAATGACAACAAATATGTTCACATTTGTGTAAAGCCTGAGCTCAGACCTGAAATTCTCCGTTCCCGTAGGTGACATCAGTAGCAAGGAGAGCAGAGGCACGGTTTGTAACCCTGTGAAACTTTCTAGGTGGTGTTTGAAGGAAGTACATATTGATGGAAAATAGCTGTTCCTAGTTGCTCTTGGAAATACCCCCATAGAACTTTGCTTCACAAAGATTGTTGAAACATGTGAAGGGGAAGTTCCAGTCTCATTGCTGTCTCTGAGACATGATGACTTAGCCTTTACACTCTTTCCTGGAGTATCAGCTGCTGTTCTGAAGCAGACTTTGTGTTATGTGCTGCAGCTGAGAGGTATGGTTACAAAGTTCCTCTGTTCAACTTCTCTAGGTACCTAGATGTTGATATCACTGTGAGTATATAAGAATGTAAGAGAAGCCCTGTTGGATGGCAAGAAGATCAGGCATGTTGTTCCTGCAGTAGCAAATCTGATGCTTCAAGGGAGCCCAGAAGTAGGCCATGTGGACAATGTCACCCTCCCACTCATGTTCCTCAACAACTGTTATTCAAAGGCATGTTACCTCTGATGGGCTGTTAGCTGATAACTTTATCCATGAAAATGAATGAGTGGATGGGTGAGTGAATGATGCTCTAGAGTATGTTCATGCATTATTTGCTGTGGCTGCTATTAATAGGGGAATGTGCTGTATTATCTCTACTTTCAGCTGCCATTACGTTGCCACTTGACCACTGTGCTTCCAGCAGTCTCAATAGTTTCAGGTGCCTTCCTGATTCTTCAGCTGAGTGAGGTAGCTGTGTAATCAGGGACTGCAAAGGCTTTGCAGAAAAGCCACAAGAAGAAGAATTTTTTGCCTAATTCTTAGAAGCCCACTTTCCATGATGGGTTAAGGGGCTTATATGCCAATCTACAGCTAGGTAAATAATTTAATTGGCGTCCTTGTATCTTATCCGATCCACTGGGTGGTGCTGTGACTATAAACATAAGAAGATCTGTGTCAGATCAGAATAAAATTCTATCTACTCTAGCACCCTGTTCACAAGGCTACATGTCTGTGGGGGCTGCCCAGACAGTACATGAAATCAATGGCATCTTTCTATCCATTTTTCCCAGCAACTGGTCATGGGAAGCACTACTAAAATATATCTGCATGATGCACAGTACACAAGCAGATTGTTTTTATTGAATATATATATAAGCACGATAGCATCTTCAAAATATTCTAGAGGCAAAGCTGTTTATTAGCTAACATAAAACCATGAGGTGATCAGAAACAAAATGCTGGAAAGTCTGTTAACTGAAATGGCATGTGTAGTGGTTTGAGTGTTGGACTGCAGTCCTAGAGACTAGGTTAAATTCTCTGCTTGGCTGGGGAAGCTCACTAGGTGACCTTGGGTGCATCTAACAGCCCCAGAAAACCCCATGATAGGATCGCCTTAAGGTCAGCATAAGTCGGAAACAACTTGAGGGCACACAAGATTAGTAGTAGTAATGGTAATGGTACTCTGTTAGTGCAAAACCAACCAACTTAAGTACTAACAGATTTGTTATGACATAAACGTTCATGGATACAGTCCACTTCTTCAGATAAATCTAATCAAGTGAACTCTGTCTCCAAAAGCTTCTGGTATGATAAAATTAGTTACTCTTTTAGGATGCTACAAGACTCTTCATACTTAACAATAATTTAGGCCACAATCCAGTTTGTCTGTGTGACTGCCAGAGAAAAATGCAGATGGATAGCTTCATTTCTGTCTGTCACTGGGTGGGGGTGTACACTGCCTGGGCTGGAATTATTAAATGGGTTCCAGTAATTTGGTGGAACCAGCAACCAACATGGAAGCCATTGGATAGTCATGACCAGTCAACCCAACATTTTCTGCCCCTCCCACCCAAGAATGTAGCCAGGAGGGCTTGATAAGGACTTGAATCTGCATTTTCACTGTGGGGGTTGACCACTGTGTAGCATTGGTACAATTCCAGTACAGCTTTCTTTGTCAGATATGGGCAGAGCAATTCGAAGGTGCACATGTCGGATGTATCCACACCGTGCAAAGGGTACTCTGAATTTTCTCCTGAAAAGCTCAAGTGCAGTGGCAGAAGCTGCCTCACCAAACTACAAATCCCAGGATGTAGCCATGGCAGTTAAAGTGATATTACTATAATTTTTTAGTGTGAATACAACCATTGGGAATCTCTGCTTTCTTAGCTCTGCTGATTTGCCCTAGCAAAGGGTGAAAACTGGGATGGAGAGCAGGTCTTTTCATTCTTCTTCTTCTCACTTGGGGGAAACATGGTCGCACCTAGGATCCTATTGATATTTGATTCCCCCCAGTATGCTTCCCAGTTGCCCCATTACTTTGACCCTACCACTCCTGTGGACAGCTATCGCAAGAGACAGCTGTCACAAGATAAAGCTCTGCTGTGCTCCAGTGAAATCCTTCACAGTGGGCCTCCTTCCACTCATGGAGTGTGGTGGTAAAGGTGTGTTGTATTGTGTAGCTCTAAGATGCCCTCCTGGAAACCATGGAGCTGCATTCTAGCTTTTTAACCCCATGGAACTGAGCTATAAATAGTATGCATTGTTCTAACTCCATCAATTACTATTTCTAAAATATTATTTTGGCCTTGACCCATGGCCAAAATTGTAGGTGTCTAGCCAGATGTCTCATTTCATACCCAACCACCCTATGGCAGATAAAATCTTAGTCTTTATTCTGTTACTTGGCCAAAGTTAACTACAGAGAGGAATACTTAACTGAAGAAGAAAGGAATGGCTGCTTAGAGGTAAACTGGAATAAAGGAATTGTAGAATGAGATAAATGAGGAGTGAAAAAAAAACCAGACCTTTCAGCTGCACAGTAAGGTACCTGTAGAAGACCAGATTGGAGCGAATGAGATCCGCTATGGGCAATGATCAGACATGACACAAAGAGTCAGGGCATGTCAGTTACTAACAGATCTGTACAAAAGGAACAAGAAAGTTGTATACATACCTTGGACAATAAGACATAAAAATAATACCCGGATGGGACAGAACACTTGAGAGCACGGTTCATATCCCCACTCAGCTGTAGAAACGCACTGGGTGACTGTGGGCAAATCCCACTCTCTTAGTTTCAGAGGTGGGCAGTGACAAACCTCCTCTGGACAAATCTTGCCAAGAAAACCCTGTGACAGGTTTAACCTTAGGGTTGCCATAAATCAGAAATGGCTTGAAGGCACACAACAACAAATTCAAGTCTTCAGAGGTGTGTACTGCAATTCTTGGAAGTGTGGAGTGAGGCAACCCCTTTGGCATCCCACGTGCAGTTGTTGACATGTTCCCAACATGGCCAGTTGTGTTCCCACCTCCCTACTTAACTGATGGGTGCTTGTACACATACATGCCAATCAACACAAGCAGGAAGGTACAGTCTACAGCTGTGAGGCCCCTTCCATGTATATGGTAAACACACGGAAGAAAGGCTGACTACAAAAGAAGTATTAAGTAAAACTTCTAAAAAGCAGATTTTTTTTAAAAAAAATGAAAAAACATTATAGTAAAAACCCCCAGGAGTCTAAAAAAAGAGTATTTGTAGATGTCATGTTCCAGATATCAACCAGATAGAAAATAATAGGAATTGTGATACAAATAATGATGATCTCAATGTTTCTAACAGAAATTTCATCTGGAATCAATTTTTGCATCAATGGGATCCGTTTCTATATTGCTCAGGAGATCCAGTGTGATGTAGTAGTTTGAGCATTGGACTACAACCCTGGAGCCCAAGGTTCATTTTTCCACTTCACCATGGAAACCCACTGGGTGACCTTGGATGCATCAATACTCTCAGCCCCAGAAAAACCTGTTATAAGATTGCCATAAGTCAGAAACAACTTAAAGGTATACAACAACAACAACAGCAGCAGCAGCAACTGTATTGCTCAGCTGGATATCTCAATGGTTTTTGATGCTATCACCTGTGGTATTTTCTGGATTCCTGGGGCAGGGTGGGACTTGGGGGCACAGCTTTTAATTGGATTCAGCCACTTGAGAATGGTGCTAGGGGACTAATGTTCAATTGCACAGCTTTCATTTTGACAAGCATCCTACAGACCTCTTTGTTTTCCACACTATTTAATAATATTTGTATCAAGTCACTAGACGTTTTCTGAGTATTTCAGGTGCCATGTCACTGATATATTTATGACTCAATTCTGTTTGTACCTTTCTTCAAATTCCGGGGAGGCTATCTGAGATCAGTGATAAAATAGATACAGGTTGTTCTTGGAGCTACCTTAGAAAAGTATTAGAAGGCCTTTGCTGGTGCAGAATGAAGCAGGTGAGTCTTGATGGGAGCTCATTTATCAAACCATATAATGACGATACTGCCCCGCCTTTGCTGGGCTCAGAAACAAACTAGAACCCAATCTAAAGTGCTAGTGTTAACTTTTTAAAGCCTAAGTGATTTGAGGCCAGGATATTTAAAACAAAGGTAGGCAGAAGGTACCTTGGGATCTAGGGGTAGATTTCACAGCAGTCAGAAACAATCTGAAATAGATCAGCAGGGATCTCCCAATACTTAATGAGAACAGACAATTAGACTTGAAATGGCATGGGTGGGATTGTCTCCTAACAGATGATATGACCATATATGCAGAGTAGAGCTTGCTGAGATTCTAACACCATGCAGTCTAAGGCAGCAGAAAGAAGCAAATTAATTGAGAAAGTATGGTTCGAATTTATTACATTAATATTTTTTAAAGTGAGTTGGTTCCATAATACTGGAATTAGGTCCTTGCAGCCATTTGGATGCACATGAAAGCGTCTAATTAACAAGCGTCAAAGGGCCTCTCTTCCCTGAATAAACTCCCCAAATGCTGAAGATTCCTAGTCATTGATACATCTTATTAAGCCAAAGCTAACCAGATTTCTTTATGTATTTGTCAAATATATGTAATAAGGAGGAGTCTGATAACTGATGAAAACTTAATATTTCTGTTGTATTTTTCCCTGTCTATGTCACACCCTTACTCCCTATTCAATGGTTAAAAATAAAATTTAAAAACATGCGCAGTGAGTACGAGGAAATAGCTCAAGAAAATGTCTACTCAGTTTGGTTTTTCAGAACATTTGGGGTCTGGATTCTTTTAATGCAGAGTGTTATCTTTTGCACTAACTAGGCTCAGCTTGGTGGATTTTGGGGTTCTGGTATAGAAACAAAGTAGATCCTGTAGCTATGAAGTCTGCCCTTTTCTGAGTGAAAGCAAAGCATTCTCCAGCATGAACCTCCCTGTATACATAGTTCTGTGAACAAGACCCTGGTCTGATCAGGACCTGAAATATGGTGGGTAAGTGGCTGTATACGCAGGAGAGGGTCTTTCAGAAAGAGGCTTTGGAAATCTTTGACTTCCTCTTTGCTTGCTTTTAGGGGCCAGATCAAGAAACTACTGTTTTCAGCAAACACTTGCCCTATGAGGTCACTAAATAGCTTTGGTTTCTGCTGTTTTTTCAAGGTGGACTGCTTTTGTGTTTGTTGACTTTTGTGTCATTGTTGATGGCTTCTGTACTATCTATCCCTTTGTAATTTCAGTCTTGTTGTGCTTGTAGACATTATACTACCCGTCCACAAGAGAAAAAGTCTCAGTAGACTCAAAATAACGTTGTTTCTTGATATCCTCAAAATATTAGGGAGGAAGTCCAAGGAGGGAACTCCACACCTCCACCACCACCCAGACAAAAGTTCAGTGATATAGAATGTTGAATGACAAAGAATAAAAATTTGGTGGTTTGGGAATTGTGAGGCCGGAACTTGGAGTAGTTAGAAACAGAGTCTTAAAGTGAATATTAAAGAAGAACTGAAATAAAGATCTCACTGTCTGGATAGGTCACTTCCTAGTTCCCTTTGAGAAAATATTTTAAGATATCTCCAGGAATGGAACAGAGAGCTGCCCATAGGAATTAGTGGAGAAATTGGATAATTAAATGTAGCTAATAGTGAGTCCTCCCCAACCTCCAAAATGGAAGAACACCCCCCGCCCCAGTTTTATGAGGACTGAGTATGTTCAGCAGGCATAGAATACTGACTGATTGTTGGGACTGAGAAAACAACAGCAAAAGATGGGGAGGAGAAAATGGAACAGCTGGAATCCTGAAAACAAGCATTTCATCCATTTTGCTGAAGGTCCCCCTTTGTTTTAATCCATTTGTTTTGTGCTTTCCTATGTATAGGTGTGTGATAAGCCATCTTAAAGGTACATTTTACACTGAGTGGTTGTTGCATTGTTTTTTCCCCCTGGGATTTAAATACTGGCATTACTGTTAAATTCATGGAAATACTTTTAACACTCGGCTCTAATGCAACCCTTTCTTTCTACTCACCCAACTTCATACTGTAGTATTGGTGATGCTTTTATTTTACCTAAAATATTTTGAACAATGTTAAGGAATGATAATCTTTTAGACCAGGAGTGGGGAAAATGTTGCCCTCCGTCAGGCCAAGGGCCAGTACAGCTAATTTTGAAGAATGGTGGGACTTGATGTCCAACAATATCTGGCAGGTCACATGTTGCCTATCTGGTTCTAGATGGAAAGGACAGTAGATAATTTTGTTAAAGTTTTAATCAATGACAGACCAATTGTAATAGTATACATTTATGTACCTGAGCAGGCATAATTGGAAAACTTGATACCTGTAGCAAGTAGCTATGTAACTATTAGCAGGGAACTTTAATTATGTTCAACTGCAAACAAAATAGCTTGGGGCACCAAGATAGTTTCATTAGTTTTCTCCCAAGAGTTGAAATGCTGGCATTATTGTTAACAAATACATGGAGATACTTTTTAATATTGCGTTCAAATGCTGACCTTTCCTTCTGCCCACCCCAATTCATTCTGTTGTGTTGTTGCTGTTTTTGTTTCACATATTTTAAATTACTCTCCCTATGAAAATTTGGTGTGTGGTTTATACTAGTCATTCTCTTTTTTACTAGGAAATATATAATCTTTCTTTGCAGGACTCCCTTTATTTATTTGCCTTTATCTTTTGGGACAAATCTGTCCATTTCTGCATTTGGAAGAATCCATATAATTATTCTGTATTGGGACCATGATTTATGTGTTGTCTGAAACTTGATTTACATAGAAGGATCTGGTGGATATAAGTTGTCTGATACATGGATTCCAGAGAGGTGAATTGTTGAAATATCTGCACTGAAATAAGTATACTTCCAAGTGTGACTAGTAAGTAGAAGAACAGTACCTGCACCTCTCTTCTTGGATTTCACGTCACTCAGCTCAAAACTGCACCCGGCTGCCAAACACACTTTCTTTCTCATTAGGCATTTGGTGCTAATACAGATACAGATGGGTCTGACAACTGTTTTGTAGTTTGCTTGCTAACTAGATTTCTTGTTGTGGGTACTGTGTTTTTGTTTATTGATGAGGTCACACAATTCAAGCAGCTTTTTTATTTTGTCACAGACAATATATTTGACATCTACTTCTTTCAGGCTTCTCAAAATCACCAAATAGTTGTCCAGACTTCCTCACGTACAGGGCTACAATTCTGTGGACATGAAAGTAAATTCCACTGAACCCGATTGGACTTAACTTCCAAATAAATATTTATAAAATTGCACTATAAGTAAGAAGACAAGGAAGGTGGCTTTTTCCCCCTTCTTATCTTAGCCTTGGAACATGTCAAAACAAGCTGAAAGGAAAAGGACAGTATGAACTCTCAACATGTTTAGGCAATGGGCCCTGTGAAAGCAGAGAATTTGGCGGAAAGAAACTCAGTTCACGGGTAGCCAAATGGTATTCTATGCTGTGCTGGTTTAGAAGTGGTGGATTTGTATTTTGTCTTATGACCATATAAATAAACGGATAGTTGGGAAGACAAGATAGAGCTTGTGTTTCTCACAGCAACCTTCAGTGCCTTTACAGACATGAACTTCCAGTAACACTCTTCTGACATGTTCCAGAGTCATGCATGTGTATTCTGTTGAATGCTTCCATACTTTAAGCAGCCCAGCTTGGACACCATCTAAAAGATTAAACTGAACAAAAATGAAAAGACAAGGAAACAAAAAATTATAGAGACGTTTCTTTTGTGAATAGTCTATATTCTTTTGGCTGCCTTGAACTTGACATGAGCCCTTAAAAATAGTAATTAGTTTAAATTAAATGGTTTAGACAGTCTGGAGATATTTGTAAGGCTGGTGAGAGATCTTAGAGATGGAAATTAAGGAAACTGTTTCTAAGAACTGTTGAGAAAGAGGCCAACAGGAAAGAGAACAAATTGTAGTAGTTGTCCAGTCTATTTCATTTCCCGCTGGCCCCAAATTGTGAGCTGCTTTTTTCAAATAAAAGAACTAATCTAGCTAAACTGTCTGGAAGTTTAAAATTTCTAGAGTTGTATTTGAAATGATGAATGCAGCATGATTCACCTTTTCTGTCAGCAGTGTCTCACCAGTTCAGGAATATGGCCTTGAGCTAGTCCACAGATCACTTAAGAGTTCCAGGAATCAAAAGACACATGGTCAGAGAAAAATCCATAACCATAATAGTCACTTGACTAATCAGTGATCCTTGTATGAGTGAAAATAAAAATGAAATTGTGCTTGGTTAGGTAAGTCTAAAGTCTGTTAAATTCAGGTTTGGTCCCATCAACTGCGAGTCTAGTCAAATGCCACTGAAAGGTCACCGTCCAGGCATGAAGTAATCACCACCTGCTTTGTTTTTGATTTCTAGTGTCTAGTTCTGAAGATGGAGGTTCTGTTTAGCACTAATAAAATAGACCAGCAATGATAAAGCACATTTAATGAGAACCTGACTACACTCAAATAGGATATCATCAAAATACAGTACCACACCTAGAGAAGATATCAGTACGAATGTTCTTTCTGTATAAGTTTCCTTGATTTAGTAGCATTGGTTATTATTGGTCTCAAGGCAGCTTACAAATTATTAAAAGCAGTACAGATTAAAACATACAAAAACATTATCTATATAAAATACAATGAGTTTATATATAAAATGCAATATAATATAAATGTGTGTGTATGGAAGCTTTTTATACATAAAGGTCACTGTCCAGAATGCCATCCCATACTAATAAGAATAAAAATAGTACAAAAGAAGGAACTAGAGGCTATGCACTCTAAAATAAATTGTGTGATAGGAACTCTATACAACTTGAAAGAAAGTATCATTTATACTTCCAAAGGCAAACAAGCCTTTGTGACTGGACCAGGGTCAAGGACCGAGTCTTGGTAGAAGGAAAGCCCTGCGTCGGGGAGGAAATGCAGTTTTCTTTGTTCTAAAATTCCCTGTTGCTACCCTCCTTCTTTAGGGGGTCTCCCTGTTCTAAAAAGTAGTAATCAGTAGAGACACTGGATCTTTTAAATGTTGTTTTCCTCAGGAACTTCACATTTCTGCTTAGTTTGATGAACCCGCCCCCCTGTTAGTCCACAGGGTTTGCAATCGCTCTCTTGGAAAATTTATTCTTAACCAAACAGCATTTTAACAAGGGGACGGTTGGGCAGGTATACTTCCTCTTCTTTGCTGCCACCAACTGGCCAGGCCATTTCTATTTTCCCTCTTGTTTTCTAGCTTGTGCAGTTCCCCAGTTGCCTGTTGTTCTCTGAGTAAAATCTTTGCATCCAATCTTGTGGCTTCAGACTATGATGCTGGTTTAGAATTTATGTAGGTGCTCAGGCTTCTGCTATCATACCATCAGGTGGCAAGTTTGAATATGAGAAGTGGTGAATCGTTCGGTTTTTATTTTTTGCACATTAATTTTTTTAAAGCTCTAAGTTCTTTCCATTATGCATATGAAAAAATGCATGAAAATCAAAATGTGAAGGGAAATTCTCGTTCATCCCTACTCTTCTTGGACAGGATCAGATGAACCCTAAGATGTTATGTCACCAAATATCAGCGTGAGTCAGACCTACAGAAGGCATCTCGATTAGAATCAAAGGGTGTGTTGCACGTCAGGCTGTCAAGATGGGAAGACAAATTTAATTGTGCACTGGTGAGCCTGGGGGTGGGTTGGTAATATTTCGGCTATGCGTACAAGCCGTGCCTCTGTAACCAGCCTTTAGAGAAGACTGATCCTTTATTAGATAGATGCTGCAGCTCAGATAAAAAGTCAGTGTGGCCAGAGTCATAGACCATTTCGTAAATCACCTCAAGTTTAATTTCAGTTTATTCATTTCAACCGGCAGATATGACATCACATATTCCACTCCAACAAATTTATTTATTTAGAGTATTTATACTCCAACCTTCAACCAAAAAGCCAAATTTGACAGTCTCCTAACCTCAGGCTTACAGTCTACAAAACATAAAGAAAAAAGAATGGCAGTGGGGAAGAGGATTAAGTCTAGCAGATGGTGGCTGCTCTTTTCTGTCTCAGAGGCCGCAGCAGTGGCAGTGGGAATGGAGGAAGTGCCTCTCGCCAGCCATTGGGACCGACCCACGATGGAACTTTTCCTGGCTGCTCTTCTTTCCCCTGGAAACTGCCACAGTGGCCGTTGGAATGGAGGGAGGGCAGAGGCGGATCTAGGATGGGCAACTGGGGCGCGTGCCCTGGTCACCGTTGCTGCGGGGTGCAAAAGCTGCCATCCCCGGTGTCCTTCTGCGCCCACCCGACACCTCCCCACGCAATTTTGTGCCCACCTGCCTGCCACCTTCCCAAGCCTCCTGCACCACCCCCTTTCTATGCCTGCTTGCTACCCCCCCATGCCTTTCCACCCCCACCTGCCACCCCCACACACTTTTGTGCCCATCCACCACCTTCCCAGGCCTTCCCGCGGCTGCCCGCCCCCCCACGCCTTTCTGTGCCTGCCCGCCCCCCCGTGCCTTTCCACACCTGCCTGCCACCTCCTCACGCACTTTCGCGCCTATCTTACCACGCCTTCCAGAACCTACCCTACACCCCCCACGCCTTTCCGCACCCGCCCACCGCCTCCCCACACACCTTCTCAAGCCTTCCCGCGACCACCCGCCACCCTCTTGCACCCTTCCGCACCTGCCTACCACTTTCTGTATGTGCCCGCAACCCCTCACGCACTTTTGTGACTGCCTGCCACACCCCACACCCTTCCACACCCACTCACTCCTGTTCCCCTGTGCTTCCTGGCCTGTTTGGGGGGGGGGTGGCGGCGGCGGCAGCAGCAGCACCTCGGGGCACAACTTCCACGCTTGCCCAGGCACTGTTGAGCTTAGGCACGCCACTGAGGGAAGGTCTCTCTGCAGCCACTGAGGCCAAGACGTGAGGGAGCTGTTGCTAGCTGCTGTTCAGTTCCTTAGAGGCCACATCAGTGGTAGCTGGAATGAAGAGAGGGCCACTCAAGGCATAATGGAACTGTGACTGGCTGCTCTTCTCTCCCCCAGAAGCCACAGCTGTAGCAGTTGAAATGGAGGGAGGGTCTCTCAGCAGCCACTCAGGCCTAGGCATGATGGAGCTGTTTCTAGCTGCTCTTCTCTCCCTCACAGACCAGAGAAATGGCACTTGGAGTGAAGGGAGGGCCTCTTACAACCCTCTGTGGCGGACATGATGAAGCTGTACCTGGCTGCTTTTCACAAGTATCTCCTGCCCATTATAGCTGCCTCATTAGTGTTCCTGCATGATGTACACCTGCACAGACGCATTTGCCATTTTTCTTTTTCTTTTTTATATGTCCATTTAAACATCTTGGATTTTTAAATCTTAAAAAAAATTGCTGCATGAGTTCCTTGCGTGCTATTAGAGCTAGAAGCAGAACTTGAAAAAGTTATGGTTTTGACTACAACTTGCAGGGTCGTCCAACTAGCATAAATTTGGGAACCATAATCCCCCAAAGTAACATCTCTGGGTTCCGGCTAGAATTTGGCCTACTACGGGAAATTAAGAAAGTGCTGAGAATTCAAAGTCCACACTTTAAGGGAGAATTTTTGGGGGACCATGATTTTGGTACCCAATAGTAGGCTGGACACCCAGCTCCTCATGTGATTCTTGCAGTGAATGCAACTCTTTGCCTTCCTTCTCTCAGACTCAACTTCTTTTTTACCTGTAATTAGACCTCAAGGTTTCGCTTTAAAAAAAAGTTTGTTTTTATTATTATTTTCAATAGGTGTACAAAAAAAGGGCATGTGTACATGCAAAAACCTGTTTCAAAATTGAAAATTAAGGTTGTAAGATTTTTATATACATTTGACATTTAGTAACAAAATATCAGAAATACTATGTAGTTTCTCTTTATGCTGGGTAAATAAATTTGATCATTATATAGTACAAAGGTACACAGTTATTTTAAGAGATCTCTCCCTGCCCCAAGAGTCAATAGAAAGTTTCTTATTTCAGAGTCACTCAGGGAAACCACTTGGGATTAAGATAAATCTTGGTTCCTAGGCAATTTGAGAGATGCGGCAATCCACAGTTAGAAGAAGTGCTGTTTTTGTGGCTGGTCAATGTATAAACGATTTCTGGATGCTTCAGAGACAGGGGGCTGTGCCCCTTCTCTCTCTTTCTCTCTCTCTCTCTCACTCCCTTTCTTTTTTTCTTCCTTCCTTCCTTCCTTCCTCTTTCTCGTGAGTGCATGTTTCTTGGCTGAAGTCTTTAGTGAGAAATAAGGAGCCAGATTTTTCTGGGTGTGGTACTCATGTGTGTGTGGGAGATGACATCAGTCCCCTCCACACCTTCACCAGCTGCTCAAGGTTCGTAGGCTGTTTCCAGCTTCATTTGGCAGAATTAGCAGCTGCAGCACTAACCCAGACTGGTGGCCTGACGAATGAGAGGGATGTTGATCTGGGAAGACAAGAACACTCTGGAATGGCTTCCATCACAAATTGTGAAGCTGTTTGGTAAGGAGAAGTTGGGTTGAAGAAGAAAGCCGGGCTGATTTTCCTAATTTAGTTCTGCAAGGACTTAGTGATGTGAATTAAGAAGTAAGGAAAGTGTGCTAATGGCAGCCAGAAGGAAATTTGAGATGGGGTACAGCCATAGCAGCTGACTGTGAAGGGTGCCTACAAAGCACATACCTGTTGCCACTTGCCTGTCTGCTTGCTGAGCTTTTTGAATTAATAGAAAATTGCAGGCAGGGCAGGATATGCAGCTGTATCAGAGTGAGAGGGTGTTTTGGTTGTGTGTGTGTGTCATATGAATGCTGGGCTCAGCCCAAGGTGTGGAAGAAAAAACCAAGTGTTTTAGCAGTGCATCCAAGTAGAAAGCGGAACCCGTAGGAGTATTATGTGTCATGGGGTCCACCTTATTCCCCATACTCGTGCACATTTGTATAAGGGGAGACATCATGAGTGATGCAACCTTCAATTTCTTCTTGAGACTTTGGGGAAAACCTCTAACTATTCTTTGTGTTGGTACATCAGAAGGAGTTTAAAATGTAGGTCCTATTCTGGCATCTGGCCAGCAGGGATGCACAGCCTGTGAGTCAGAGCGTGTGCTCTTTAGCCACTCCCTAAAAGATCCCGTCAACCTTTTGCCACATCTCAGTGGGGAAAGACTGTTTCTTGGATTCTGAGATTGCCGAGGGATGGGAGCATTCTGAAATGTCTGTTACACTGAGAGGGGTGTGACTGTGGCCCCTGAGCTAATGCTGGATGTGGCCTTTGGGGCGAAAAAATTTGTATCTTTGACCTAAGCATTTTTACTGAAAGTGTTTGGTTAATTTCGCTAACAAAAAAAATGGATTACTTCCGTTTAGGAGGCAGGTAATGGATGATGATGGATGAAAGCTTTTCTCTTTGTACTTGGAAACTGCTCAAATGGATCTGTGTTTGATTTCCCCCTCCTCAGCCCAAAATAATGCATAGAAGGAGAATAGATTTGTTTGACAGACAATGGACTTTGTGGCTGTCACAAATGACAACTGTACAGTTCCCCCCAAAGTGTCAGCAGTGTCTAGACCAGCTCATAATGTCTCTCATAACAGATCTTTTATCCTACTTAATTGAAAGTGAAGAGAACTCTGGATATGAACCTTGTGTAGAGAGGAAGCAAAGCAGTTTTCCTCGAAAGACAAATACCCTTCAGGGGTTACTGTTGTATTGTCAGTCATACCACATGACCTGTGCTGACCTGATAACTATTGTTCGTGGCATAGACAGGTTGCACTCAACGTGAAACCTTGGCAGGGTATGAAGGTGCCCTGAGGAACCATCTCTCCCTTTCACAGTTATTGTTTGGATGCCAGTGGTGAAGTAGAGCGTTGCAGCAGCATTATTTGCTTTCTCTGAATAGCTCAAACTCTATGATGAGGAAGACAGATGTGAGCTAAGGCCCCAACAGAGTGTCACAGATAAATGGTGAAACCCAGAGGCATTAGAGGTAACAAAGATGGTTGCAAATGTCCTACCCATCATTTCTCTTCTCATTGCTGAGGCCTACATTAGAATAAAGTAAAAACCTTGTAAAGTCGAAGGCTTTCATGGCCGGAATCCATAGGTTGTTGTGGGTTTTCCGGGCTTTGAGGCTGTGTTCTATTAGTACTTTCTCCTGACGTTTCGCCTGCATCTGGGGCTGGCATCTTCAGAGGATCTGGTGGCATGGAAGTGAGACAGAGTATATATACTTGTGTAGTCCCCAGGTGGGAGGGAGCAATTTGCATGTGTTACTGTTGGCCTGTGGCCAACAGTACAACAGTACAACAATACACCTTGGGGGATATCCCATTTAACAGTAGGTCATCACTCAGGCCAACAGTAACACATGCAAATTGCTCCCTCCCACCTGGGGACTACACAAGTATATATACTCTGTCTCACTTCCATGCCACCAGATCCTCTGAAGATGCCAGCCCCAGATGCAGGTGAAATGTCAGGAGAAAATACTAATAGAACATGGCCTCAAAGCCCAGAAAACCCACAACAACCTAAAAACCTTGTGTTTCCCTGACCATGTCATATGTTAGTTCTTGGACTGGTATCAAATTTTCAGTCTTAAGAAATTGTTAATGTTGACCTGGGAGTGTTTATTACTTACCTTCAGATAGTGGTTTAAAACCACAACATTTTAGTAACATTTACTTAATGTTACTCACTATTCTTAATCCAATAAAAAAATTGCACTTAATTCCAAGAACCCACATTCATATTCCTTTTCTTTTTAAATTATTTTTTTTAAACTTTGAAATGAGGGGAAAATCTCAATTGGGGGTATATTTAAAAGAAAAGTGCTCTGTATGGCTATTTAATTTACTGTAGGCTTAAGATGTGCTATTCATTTTGAATTTTCAGGAAGAAACACATTTTAGCATTTGAAACTACTGTACTTCACAAACATAACTTACAAAGAAGCCCCTTAAAGAAAATATTTCATTGTTATTACACGCAGTTCTTATTACTGGTAGTACTTTTTAAGTAACAAATTTAGTTTTCAATCCTTATGTTGTTGGTCCTCACAACTCCCTTCAGTTGCCCCCCATAAGTTTCATTTTACAAGCAAAAAGCTTAGACTGAGAGATACAGATTGAACCTCTTTTATCCGGGATTCTGAAAACCTCTCAAAACTAAAACTTTTGCCACCAGCTGTCCACTTCTGCCTTTGAGGCAGCAGATGAGGCGCTCCTGCTCCTTCATGTATCAGATCCTCAGTCTCTCTCTGCTTTGTCACCAGCTGCCCACTTCTGTCTTCACTTGCTCATTCATCTCTCAGATCTGAGGAGCACCACAGCCACTGTCTTTAAGGTGGAAGCAGCTGGCAGCAGCAAAAAGAGAGAGACTGAGGATCTGAGAGAAAAACAAACAGGAGTACCATAGCTGCCACATCAAAAGTGGAAGCAGGGGCTGGCAAGTAAAGAGAGAGACTGAGGCTCTGAGAGACAAACGAACAGGAGCACTGCAGGTGCCACTTGGAAGGTGGAAGCAGGCAGCTGGTGGCAGAAAGAGAGACCAAAGATCTGTGAAATGGCAGGAGGTGTGGATTCTCATTGAGCATTTCACTGGGATTCCTGCCATTTCAGAGATCCTCAGTTTCTCTCCAGCCTCGCATCTCATACACAATACAAGTAGTGAATGAATGAGACACGATGCTATTCCTAAAAAGTACTGTATTCCAAAATATGAAAAAATCTGAGATATGGAACACTTCTGGTCCCATGCATTTAGGATAAGGAAGACTCAACCTGTAGTATCTTTTCCTGAGGACCGCCAGTGTTGCCATGATTATGGTGAGATCTGAATGCAGTTATTGATTAACAGGATCATCAACTGTATTAAATCTCTATTTGTCTTCTTGATGCTGAATCTGACTTTTGGCATAGACTTTGAATAAAGCTCATTGCTCTTTTCACTACCGTAAGAAACAGTCTGTAGAACTCAGTCACATAGTTCTGTGTCTTTAAGGGAAGATTTCCTGAAGATCCTGTTGGTCTTGATTCTGCAAGGCTCTGGTCATTTAATCTTCAAGAACCGTTTATTGTTCTTTCACATGTTTGATTTTAAACCAGTTGTTTTTCTTGATGCTTTGATTTAAATCACCTTAATTTAAATCAATGCATAACCTGTCGCTTTCTTTAATTACAGATCTGTTGTAACTTGCACAATTCAGCGCAACGTTTTCAGGGCTCCTTAATAGTATGGTTGTTCTTTCCCTCTCCTTACAGAGTTCTCCAGGTTCCTGGTTACTCCCTATCCTGGCAGACATGACACGATTCCAGATGCTGCATCTTCAGGCATGAACTCCTCAGAACACCCTGTGAACCAGCTGCCTAAAGCCCCAACCAATGCTAGCCCCATTATGGAGGACTGGAATGACCTGGCCCAAACGTCTGCTGATGCGACCTCCTTGAGGCCTGGACTTCTGCACAATGCCAACAACAATGCCTCCTCAGGGCCCTGGCGAACCCTGAAGAGTCCTTCCCTTTCTTCTTCTGCCTCTCACTCCAAACTAAGCTATCTGGAACGTGTGGTGTTGGAGATTGTGGAATCGGAGCGCATGTATGTCCGGGATTTGCGAAGTATTGTAGAGGTAAGTCTGTATGTCATGCTTAGGCTGCTTGTTAGGACTGATTTCCAGAGTTCACTGTTGTGGTGTTTACCATCATAAGGACCTTCCATCATTCTGTTTTGGGGTGAGAGAGTTCTTTAGTCTACCACAGGAAGTCCAGGTCTGGGCAGGAGGTTTAAAGGATCTGCAAGGCTTGTCAGGCCAAGAAGACCCCATGGTGTTTTACTGAGTGGAACCCTTCTGCTCTTCTCTCGATACTGAGTGTCATATACTTTTGTATGAGGAGTGTACTGCTATTTCTTTTTATTTAGAGGCACAAAAGACTTACTGCCTTACATGCCTATTGACAGCATGTGAATAAAGTGATATTTGATGTATGCTTCTGTAGATTCCATCTGTCTCCATGCTATAGTTGAAATTCAACCTGTGGCCTTGCTCGCTATAGGATTCTGGGAGTTGCAGTACACCCCCACAAGGTTTCATGTTTTACAGAAATTATGCCAGGCATTTTTGGTGCTGTTGGCTGTCTGTGGCAATATGTAAAAGGGGGCTCTAGTGTATATATACCCTCCATAGGCCCTTGACTGGGCTACCATTGCCATGCATGTAGGTGGGAGGGGGATCCATAGTGATGTTCTGTTTGTTTCCTTTCCGGCTATGTGGCAATGCTCGTGGCATACTGTGGCTTGGCAGAATTATTTGGGGAAGATCATAGACATGCAAGAGCTGCTTCTGCGACCAGAACAAGTCAGTGCACTCTTTGGGAATATTGAAGATATCTACGAGCTAAATAGGTGAGTATGGTTTATGCATTAGCCATAGTTGTTTTGGCATCGCCACTGTTTCTGTCCTCATTGAAAAATAGAGCAAAAATAGCCTCCCCTTAAGGGTCCTGTCAGAACAGTGGGACAGGTAGGAAGCTGGCATAAGTCTCTCTTGCTTGCTCTTCCTTACCGTCCTGTTTTTCATCTGTCAGTCTAGCTCTGTTTACAGGTTTTTCAAATAGGAAACCAACCATGTCATTGTTTATCCCAATCTGTTTCCAGCCTCTGATGTACTGGTTTTTTAAATATTTTTATTAATAAAAAATATTAAAATAAAATTAACATTCATTCTAATTCAGTTAAACAAAGAATAGAGTATACATTGTTATATACATCTGACATTTCATATTCCTCTTCTACATTCATATAAGACTTCCTCTAAATGAGAGGCAATAAAGCAACAGATAATACTATTTGTCTGTCTGTCAAATACTGTTTGTACCTGTATATTCTATCAATATTTTTAAAAGTCAGTGTTCACCATCTTGATATTCCCCCAGAGATTCCTAAAATATGTTATAACCTTATCCCGATCTTTGATGAATCTTTCATATTTGTCTCCTCTTAATACATATGTAAACCTGTCCATCTGTATCATATCAAATAACTTCATCTCCTAGTCTGTTATTGAAGGGAGAGTTTTCTGTTTCCATCTTTGAGCTATCACCATTCTAGCTGCAGCTGTCATATAGAATAACAATTTCCCAGCCTTTTTCTCATTATTTGCAGCCCTGAAATAGACCAGTTTACCTGGAAAACTGTCCTCTCAGGCATGTATTTCACTAAACATTAAGATCTTCTTCAGAGGTGCCATTCTGAGTGCCCCAGCCTAATCAAGTGAGGTAGATAACTTTGGCAACGGGGCTCTTTAATGGTGTCATCCTGGTTATAGAGCACCCTTCCCAGGAAAGTTTTCCTAGTACCATCTTTATAGTCTCTTTACTCCCAGATAAAAGTTTTTTAAGATAACATCTCAGAATTGGAAATGCTGATTGCACTGTTTTAGTTCTTAATCATTCTTATTGTTTTGTATTGCGTTGAATGTTGATTTTATTCTGGAACCACTCAGCCATCCATTCATGTATGGAATGGCTGCATAAATGTAGAAAATAAATATTTATTCCTTGCTGAGGCTGCCTAAGGACAGATGTTCTATCCCCCCGCCCCACCTGTTGTGAACTTGAAATCCTGTTAAAACTACAACGGAAAGATCTGAATGGATGTTAATAAGGATAAGTTACTGCCCACTTACTGTTATCAAGCCAGTTCTGGCCGAAAGGATGGATGGTAACAGCAATAATGGTTTGATATGCCCATGTAAAAAAAGAATATGCTTCTCTTTTCCTCAGTTCTGTCATTATTGGAAACTGCGGTCCAAAATTCTTTCAAATCTAACCAAAAGGGTTATCCCATTCCGTAAGACTCTAAAATACTGCTTTGGCTATTTGACTCTTGGGGTTTCTTCAGTAGGGCCAGGATGTAATTAAGAAAGTCATTCAACTGCAGCAGTGTCTTCCTGGCACATTTGGCTTGACAGAGATATTATTATGACCCTAGAACGGAGAAGTCACAACCCTCTCTGTGTAAGGAAGTAGTTTGGGGAGGGGCAGCTGAGTTCATATTGCTCCAGGTAAATTGATGTTTAGTTGCTTGCTTGGCAGCTCTGTGAACCTGTTTCCTCCCCTGCATTTTACCCTCTAAAACTGCAAGTTCCTGAGGGCAGATATTGCTCCACAATTTGTACTTGTGCAGCATTCAGTATGGAGGGTAAATCTCAACATGTGGAAAGGTGACTTTTTTGGACTGTAGCTCTCAAAATTGTTCATGATGGCTAGGGGATTCCAGGGCATGTATTTGAAAAAGTCACTTTTCCACAGTTTGCGAAATTCTATGGGTTTGGATCTTTAAAAGGCTTGTGGATGGGGCATTGCAAATAGTTTCTGAGCAGGGGAGAAGGACAGGTTAGTCATTTTAACCAGAAGGTGCTTCTCTTTCTGTGTAACATCTTTGTGTTTTTTGACTCTCCTGGCAACGGTGGAAGGGCTGCCCCAGTCCAGGTGGGTACTGTACCCAAATACTTTGCATGATCGGCTGCCCTGTATTCTGCTTCTAAACTGGGGAAATGGAGGGAATGAAGAGTTTGTCTTGCAGTTTGCCTGCAGCATGTCTTCACCATTTCTTGAGTGCCTGTGGTGTTATGCTGCTGTGTCTTAGAATACACTGAACAGGACTACCTTGTATGTGGGTCTCTGACTGGCTGATAAATGGTTCTTTCTCTTTCATTTTCTGCTCAGTGAGCTCCTGCAAGATCTGGACAGCTGCCACAATGACCCTGTTGCTGTGGCAAGATGTTTCGTGGACAGGGTAAGCAGATGGGCAGTTGTTACCTTGTGGTAAATCTTTGACCAAGAGTAATAGAGCAATCCAACAGGCACTACACTGTGCCATTCCTTCCCCATCCTTATTGGAGTGATTCTGCTAAAGGGAAAAGGTATTAACCAAATGAAGCTGGCGCTGGGCTTGTTTGAGAGGCAAGTGTTGGGCGACTGAAATGAGGGCTACTGGCTTTGAGTGAGTATAAATCCAACCACCTGTTATACATTTCTCCATCTCTTTTTCTTTCCTTGACAGAGCCAAGACTTTGATATCTACACTCAGTACTGCAATAACTACCCAAAGTGAGTATTTTTTGTGACTCAGAAAGGAAGTACTAAATTCTATGATTTCTAATGATTTTTATAGGACTTTGAACAGTTCTTTCTCATGATGAAAACAGAAGTGTGTTACAGCTAAGAAGCTTTTTGGGAAGCCTCTGTCTCTGAGTGAATATACTGTGTATTTGTTATTGTTATGTGCTTTTCGGTTGGCTTTGACTTATGGGAGTCCTATGAATGTGAGACCTCTAAAAACTTTGGTTATTAACAGCCCTGCTTCCTATCTTGCAAACTCAGGGTGCATGGCTTTCTATATTAATCAATCCACCTGTTATGTGGTCTTCCTTTTTTTTTCTACTTCCTTCCACTTTACCAACTATTACCATTTTTTCCAGTCATTTTATGATGTGTCCAAGCTATGATGGTCTCAGTTGAGTGATTTTACCTTCTAGTGAGATTTCAGGTTTGATTTGCTCTTGCACCCACTTCTCTTTTTGATTGTCCATGATATTTGTAGAGCTTCCCTCCGGCAGTATATTTCAGTGAGCTGATTTTTCTCCTGTCAGCTTTGGGGCATGTGGCCATCTCTTAGCCTCAGTGCTCTGTCTGTAAAATGGAAAGCCTGAACTGCCCTATCTTGTGGAGTACGGTAGATGATCAACAATTGTATGATAACAGTCTAAAGGAACTTGCGTTGTTAATCCCAGAGAAAGTGCCCTGCAAAGAGTTTTGTAGAGGAGAGATCGCAGGAGGAAGTCTCTCCCTGGAATTGAGAATTCTCTGGATCTCCCACACTGGTTTATGGAACCTTCCTTTAAGAGGGGTAAGATGTACTGTGGTTGCCTAGATGTGACTGTCTTTCTGTATCAACCAGCCTGGTTGTCACTAGCAGCCTCCAGTTTCCAATTCTCAGCTATTCCTTTGCACCTCCTTGCCTGAGTATTTGAGCATGCCTATCTGTCAGCTCATCCTTGAAGTAACACAGGACATTGTCTGCTTTGCTTTTTGATGCCACTCATTTTCTGCTGGATTCTCCTTCCAGCTCTGTAGCTGTTCTGACAGAATGCATGAGGAACAAACAGCTGGCCAAATTCTTTCGTGAGCGGCAAGAGCAAATCCGTCACTCATTGCCCCTTGGCTCCTACCTTCTCAAGCCTGTCCAGCGCATTCTCAAATATCACTTGCTCCTACAGGTAATATATATTTTCACAACAGATTTCTTGAGTTGTCTAACTTCATAGCTTTGAGCTCCAAGAGTATGGCCTCTTCTTTTTTTAAAAAAGAAATCTATGCAACATAATTAAATTATTAATACAATTTAACTGCTGAATTGGTTGCCTGAGTAGTTTCTAATAGAGAACTATAAAACAAAATATATAGAGAGAAAAAACCCAGAAAAATAAAGGCAGTATAAAACAGACACACACACAAAAGCCCTCAATCCCAAAATTTAAAATACATATTCTAAAACTGATAAGCCCAGACTAGATGAATTATTTAAAAGGCCTTAGTAAACGGGTCTTCACCTCCTGCAGAAAAGAACAGAGATTTTGTGCCAGGCAGAAAATCCCCCTTTCTGCTTTTTTTGTGGCCATGTAGATTGCCTGTGCCTAAATGGGTCACATGTGAGTAGAAGTATATTATGGGAATTATTCAAGAGTCTGGCCATCCAGAAATCTGTTCCTTTAGAACCACTTTTTAATGTCATGTTTCTAGCAGGGAATCAGACTTGCATTTGGGTATTAGTATGTGTAAACTTGGTTCTTAAATATTTGTCAAGATGATAATAGATTTTATCCAGTGATATCTTTTATCCAGTGTGTTTCTATGAATGGAAGAGGGAGGAAGTCAGTTTTCATATATTTTCTTCTTCTTCTGCAACCCACCACGTTACCTGCCATGCTGTTCCAGAGAATCATCCAGTTCTCTGGAGCAGGTTTGGGGTTGGGACAAGGGCTTGCAGGACGAAAGGTGGGTGAAGGACATCAGTATTTCTGCCCTTAGAACAAATACCTGAAACAGTGGACAGACAACTTGTTCACTCAAGGCAGTGCTTTCAGACTCCCTGTTAGTTATATTTTCTCTAGATTTGAACTTCTTTATTCAGGGCTGCCAAGAATGGCAATTGTACTTAGCTATATCTGGAGTACAAGGCTGAATTGGTTTAAATTGGTTTAGCTATCATGTTTCCCTCAAGAAACAGAGGGAATTGTAATCTTGTGAGGATGCTGAAAGTTTTCTGTGCCAGATTCCAATTTTTGCAAAACAATGTTAGAACTACAGTTGTTTTTACAAGTGGTTAAAGGTAAAACAACTTAGCTTGATGTTTAGGTGTAGCACTTGATTCTTGAATCTGACGTTTTATCTCCAGTTGTGATCATTAGGGTATTTTTGTAGAACAAGACAACTGCTTCAGAGAAGCCACAGTTCTGATAAAGTGTAAGAAGGTGTATAGATTGAGGATGGAAATTTGCTAGCCCTTAAGCTGTCACCATGTCCACACCCTCTCCTTTGTCTTTCCATGGATGGCTTTTGCCCTTTTCACTTGGCACAAAATGTGTTGTAGGTGTTGCAGTTACTGGGCTATGTTCATTTGTTGTTGTAGGTCTCCATGACTTGAGTTGAGTTTTACACAGTCTGTCAAAACATTCTCGTTCTGTATCTTAACAAACAAACTTGAGGGTGGTGTGAAGTCCCACCAGCAGCATTACCAAATAAAGTAACCTACAAGCAGCCAGAAATAGCCCAAAATTGTGTAAACACAGAACTCACATGATTCTACAACATTATAAACTGATGGCTAGATACAAATTCAGCATGAACGCATTGGTATAACAGCATAGCATTTCTTTTCAGATTTAGACAAATTGTAAAACTGTATGAGACTATTGGTTATACCCTTGTATGCTCTGCTGGTCCCTCATTGTTACAGCTTTTGTCTTACTTTTCTTTGCACCTGGTTTTCTCCAGGAGATAGCAAAGCACTTTGACATAGAAGAGGATGGCTATGAAGTGGTGGAAGAGGCAATTGACACCATGACCTGCGTGGCTTGGTACATCAACGACATGAAACGGAAGCATGAGCATGCTGTGCGACTACAGGTGATGGAAAAGGGCAATTGGTCCTGGGTGCCATCTGTGATGCCAGACTTGGATGATGGATAGCTGTAGTGAAGCAGAATTGAGTATGGTGCATTCATAACTTTCTGATACGTCAGATGATGCCTGGCCTCTGTTCAGGGCTCCAAAAGGAAATTCAGAACACCTTAATGATATATGTAGAATGCCATTGACTTAGAAAATACAAGGGCAACTAAGAGATATTGCTCTCTTTGTGGATTGTTATCTTTCTACTGTCCTGCAATTTTCCCCCAAAATGTTGCTGGCTAAAGAGAAGAATATTTTGGTTTCATGTTGTAGGGTTTTCTTTTTTAAATGGAGAAAGCAGCTAGCTCCAATCTCCCTATTTTGTACAGTGTTCCATTTTCTAGTTTGTAACATTTATCCTGCTGTTTCAAACTCGTGGGCACGCATGCTCTTTGCCTTGTTGTATGCCCTCTTTCACACTCCTCTTATTACAGTCACTTCAGAGCAACACACCTTTCAACTCTTGCTCCAGGCATTTAACATCTGCATTCTTTTCATGAAACACATTTATTCCACTTCATTTCGTCAGGCACCCTCTCCAACCCCTGGAGTTTATTAAGCAGAGGCGTAAAAGATCAGGCCTGTTTAAGTGGAAGCCCCACCCTCTAACCTGGATACTCTTCCTAATTCCATGTGGTCTAAAACAGTAGTGAGAGCCAGCGTGGTGTACTGGATTTGAGTGTCAGAGACCAGGGTTGGATTCCCCACTTGGCCGTAGAAACTAGCTGGGTGATCCTGGGCGCATCACACACTTTCGTCCCCAGAAAACTCTGTGATAGATTCACCTTAGGGTCTCCATAAGTCAAAAATGATTTGAAGGCACACAGCAACACCACCACCACCAACAATGACATGACACAGTGGTCTCCAGTCTTTTCTGACCCAGGCCCTTTTTTAAAAATACAACCTTGTGCGTAGGTTTTGCTTTTAATTTTTGTTTGCACATATCTCCATCTTTCTGCTTTTCCTGTGAAGACGTAAAGGAGGGAAGGGTTCCTGTAACTTTTAGTAGCTGCATATCAGATGGTATATTGGTAGACATTTGCATCACATTATGCAGAGTTGGGAAAAGCTGCGTCTGCAGATTTTTTTTTCTTTTTTATTCGATAACCAAGGTTGCTGGAGGTTTGTCTTTTCTCTGCCTTCTGTCACCTCATTGCCTTGCCTTGTCTTCTGAAAACAAACAGCTTCCACCCTAAATAAAGAATCAATGAGGTGGGCAAGGTTCAGGGGTCTGGGGACATTTTTCAGTCCTCAGGACCCTTTGGAAGCCACACCAGCCCCTGTACGTGAAACCAGTCAGTGCTTAGGTTCTTTTCTAAAGCAAGGCTCGTTCAGTTCAGATTTTTTTTTAGTTCCAGGGCTTCAAAATAGCCTTGGGAGGGCCATGATTCCCACCTTTACATCATTCCCACCCCTCATGGTAGATAGAAGTGGAAGTGAGGAGAAAGTTCTATTCATAATCTTAGATGCGTTCCTTTGTTGACATTTAACACTACCTTCTTTATGCTGCTGTTGAAAATGCTCCCACTGTGGTTGGAACCTTTTTTTTTAAAAAAAATGTATTTAGTAATTTAAGAAATTAAACATTAAAATATATCACCATGGTTGGAACCTTCACAGAATTTAAACTTTGCAGATACCCTCAGAATATTTGGCCCAGCAGACTTAAGTTTAATACCTGTTTCTTCACACTTTCCTATCCTTTTGTAGTTTGTGCATCCTTCATTTCTCCCTTTTTACATCTCATTATCCCAAGTCCCAAGTTTACATTATACCTGCATGAAGACATCTTTATAAGGACCTCATCCTTGTCAACATTGATACCCAAGAACAATTTTCTGGGAAGTTTCTGACAAACTTTGTGTTAAATTTTACATTTGCTGTTCTTACGGTTTGGACATGCATGAGGTTGGTGGTTTTAGGTGTTAACTTAATATTCATCTTTGTTTTAGCCAATTAATTTAGTATTGTAGGGCGTTTCAGCAAGGAGTGGTTACCAAGATGATAATGCTCTGCAGAAACAATAGACAGGCTTTTAAGTAACTAGATAATTAATTTAGTCTGAGGCAATCAGTTCTTTAGTCATCCGGAAGACAATGACAGGATGGCATTCATGGGAATACAAAGTAAATATGATAGAGAAAGAAAGAGACGGTTGCTAAAGATGAAAGACTGACATCTGTAGTAACCTGTCAAAATTTAAAGAAGGTGGTGAGAGCAAAACTATTTCTAAAAACCATTTATGTGTGGATGAGTGCTTTTTAAAAAACAATACGTGGAGCCGATTCTGGTCTGGGAGCGATATGGTTGTATAGTACATGCAAATTTACTAGCTTTCTGATAAGAATGGACACAGAAGTTGCCAGTGGAATGTCTTCTACTGACACAGGAACTCAGATGATGCTATTGTTGTGATACCCGTTCTGGCTTTAACCTCTGAAATTGGAATCCTCTGAATGCAGAAGGAATGTTGAAACACAGAGGGGAGATATTAGAGCCACCTTGAATAGTGTATTAAAAGACTGGAGTATAAATGCTAGAAAAAGAGAAAGTGTTTGGAACTTATATTCAGTGCCCCCTTTAGAATCCATTCTAAAATCATCCTGTGGGGCTAAACCAATCTACTTTCCCAGTCGCTCATATTGAAAGAGCTCAGAAAATTGCAAAGGAGGTAGAAAAAAGATACCTAGTACTCTTCTCTTCATAAAAGAAAGAGATCCTCTAGATATGAAAACAAAAGCTTCAGATTAGTTCGTGTTAATACTCATCGTTTAAATCTGCTGACAGATTTGGAGAATATTATTTGCAAAGGAAAAATGATATATGCAGTCTGTAGGAGATGTCACCTGAGTACTGAGAGAATTAATTTATTCTATGCACTAATATATAGGTCTTTGACTGTTATCTAAAGTCCCAAATTACTACACAATTTGGGTAAGTTGTTGAAGGAGGTTGCTGCAAGT
The DNA here is from genome assembly GCA_030412105.1 of Cyclura pinguis. NCBI lineage: Eukaryota > Metazoa > Chordata > Lepidosauria > Squamata > Iguanidae > Cyclura > Cyclura pinguis. The sequence goes on from CM059599.1 coordinate 265,086,952, forward strand.
TGATTGTAGAATGGTAAGCTTTAACTTACTACAGTTTTAGGCCACCTTGAAGGTACTGTTACTGTTGTGTGCCTTCAAGTCATTTCTGACTTATGGTGACCCTAAAGTGACTTGAGGTTTTCTTGGCAGGATTTGTTCAGAAGAGATTTGCCTTTCCTTTCCTCTAAGATTGAGAGACTGTGACTCACCCACGGTCACCTAGTAGGTTTCCAGGGTTGAGCAGGGATTTGAACTCTGGTCACCCAGAGTCATAGTCCAACACTCACCACTGTAGTATGCTTCCTTGCAAATTTTGAGATATTCCACCTTTTCTTGGAACTCTTTATTTTGCTCTTTACAGGAGATTCAGTCATTACTTATTAACTGGAAAGGCCCGGACTTGACGACTTATGGGGAGTTAGTTCTGGAGGGCACCTTTCGTGTTCATCGGGTCAAGAATGAGAGAACTTTCTTCTTGTTTGACAAGATCTTGCTGATAACGAAGAAGCGGGGTGATCACTATGTATACAAAAGCCACATTCCAGTAAGTAGGTGTAGGGAAATTGATGTGTCTATGTTTGCTTCCCCTGTCTCTCTCTCTCTTTTGTGGGCACAGGGTTGGTATCTCAAATATCAGTCTGTGCCGGAAGAGATGAAAAGAAAATTCATCCTCTTTTGGGTAGGATTTCGTAACTGACAGCTGAAATATATGTGAATTGATGACCCAGTTCAGAGGGCCTCAAGGCAAACATGACTGTCTGACTCTTCCCACTGTGGCCTAGTCCCTCACAGCAGGATCCTGTGAATAATCAGCACGGGAGAAGAACTGAAAGGAACCTTTTTCAAAGGGGTACATAACTGAAAGTGACCTAAAGTGGATTTATTGCCCTTCAGATGGTAATATATACCTAGCTGCATAACAAGAGGAAGATTCTTCCTCTTGCCCTCAGTAGTGTAATTTGCATTAATGATTGTGACTGCAAAACCAAAGTGGTGGTAGCATTTCCATACAGATTTCCATTAAGAGTAAAAAAGATAGGAGAGGTTGTGCTAATTTGCCTGTAGCCAAAGACCCCCTCCCCAATCCTTGGGTGATACTGGCTTATGTATGAATTGCAGTGGAGTTTTCTGACCATACAATTTGGTACAGTGAAGAATCTGTCAGATTCCATTTTATTACTGTGAATTCTCTCATCACTTGTTCTCACCAAGCCCCTTGTTTCTCCTTTCTACTTGAGTGCCATCAAAATTTTCTGTATTGCTTTATTCTTCTTTCTTCTATATATGTAGCCCATTCTATCCAAAGGCAAAGGAACAGACCACAACATGCTTTTAAAAAACCCACAACATTGCAAGCCTTAGAAATCATTTCCTCATCACATACCATTTTTTGGCCAACAGAAGTCCACCATGATTTAAAAAAAAAAATCTTAGCACAACTTTAGGATGTTGTTTAGGGAAAGGGGGCAGCTGCGGGTGAAGTTGCCTTTCTGTCCTTTGTTTTGGCAATGAAGGGCAATGCTGTTTTCACTGAAGTGGTAAAGGATATGTTGGGCTGATGTCTCCTGCCTCTGGCCCTGCAGTGCTCCTCCCTGATGCTGATCGAGAGCACCAGAGACTCATTGTGCTTCACTGTCACCCACTACAAGCACAGCAAGCAGCAGTACAATATCCAGGTGAGGAGATGAGCCATTGGCACTGTAAGCGAGCAATGTCTGGGGAGGGGAAGTTGCAGACATAATGAGATGGATGGAAAGGAGCAGGAAAGTGCTGTTGGAGAGGGTGGACATGCAATCTGCATGTGCTGATGGTGGAAGAAGGCAAGTGCTGAGTGGGAATGAGAGGACCAGAGAGAACTTGGAGGAAAGAAACGAGTTTTAGTGTGGCAAAAACAAGGTTCAGGTATCTGTGATGGGAAGAAGGGATGTGGAGCAAGAAATTAAGATCAGTTTGGTGGTGGGTTGCAGCACCGAGTGTAATTTGTATATGGAAGATGTTTGATGATTGCTAAGTAGAGATCATAGAACATGAAGGTCAATGCTGGAGAAGCAGGGATCTATAGTGTGTACATTTCAGTGATAACACAAAAGATGAAACTCAAAAAACTGAACTGTCATGTCAGATGAATCCCAGTCTATCACATTCAAGGAATGCACATTTGTTATCAGGCCAAATCAGGGGAAGAGAAGCGGGTCTGGACTCACCATATCAAGCGTTTGATCCTGGAAAACCACCATGCCATCATCCCTCAGAAAGTAAGTGAAAGCTCTCTTTTCTTCTCTTCTGTGTGTCTGCTGAATGGTGCCAAAAACTCCACCACATGTTTTGCTGTTCTTTGGAGCAGGGCGATCAATTTGTGGCCCTCCACATATTGCTGATCTGCAGCTCCCACCGGCTCTTACTATTGACTGTGCTGATTAGGGCTGAAAGGTGCTATAGTTCAGCATCAGGAGGGCCACACATTCTTCACCTTGGCCTAAAACTTGATTATATCCGTCTTCTAGGTAGTTTATCACTCTTCAAAGTCTTTTTCTAGATCATGCCCATGAACATGCCCATGCTTGTGAGCCTGTTTGGCTCTATTTATTGAATCTTTCAAAGAATAGTTGTATTCAGCTTGCCATAGAAGCTCCCATAATAATGAGTTTGATACTTTGTTATTTGGGGTTTTCTCTTATGCTTTTATCCAAATGGAAAAGCTGCAGAGGAAGATGAGGCTGAAGGAAAAATCTCTCCCTTTCCTCTTCTCCATCTCTTTATTTGGTGAGGGGAAAAGAGTATGAATTTTTCTGTTTCCTCAGCTCCGAGGTTTAGGGCTTTCCTTTTTCCTTCTGAGTGCTAAAATAATCTTTCTTTTTTCCTTCAGGCGAAACAAGCCATCTTGGAAATGGATTCATACTGTAAGTTTCCACTCTTCTTGTCTCAAAGATCTGTTTCCTTCATCCTTCTTCCTGCCTGCTCTGTCACTGACAGATTACACCAGTAGATATGGTGAAAGTTTCCCACTTGAGGCTAAGGATGTGCTCTGTCTCATAGAGGCAGGTTCTGTCATCTCATTTGGGGAATTTACACAGTAATGGAAGCCAAGTAAGCAGGATGAAATGTACTGTCTTTTCTTGAATGCCAAGTCTTGTAGGGCTAAACCTGCTGTTAGGCAGAATGAGGCAAATATTTCAGGCAGCAGATTTTGAGTACTGTGAAAGGGCAGCAAATATTTATGATTCCCCCACCCCCTGGCAAGGATAGGGGAGAGATACGATGAAACTTTGAGCCTCAGATGACAAAATAACATATCTGGCCTAGGGTGCTGTGCATCTTGACAATGGCAAGGGTGCCATTGACAGCACTGCTTGGGGTGGTAAAATGTCTTGAGCCAGCTCTGTTCTCCGTCTGCTATAATTTAACATGATTAACACCTTCCTGATGAGAAATGAACCTGGAGAATCGAACTTAAGTTTTCTTGCTGCTACATGTAATAAAGTCAGAGGATAACAAGAGTGAATAAAAGTGAGGTTAGCTTGACTCACACGTGCTTGTGGCCTAGTTGTACCAGAAGGGCCAGTTGATAGATCTTCCCACCCTCCTGCCTCCTCCTTTCAGATCCTGCTCGCTACAAATATAGTCCAGAGAGGATGAAAAAGTCTTGGTCGTGCCAACCTGCAGAAGACATTCCTCAACATGCTCGGCAGGGGCGCCGTCAGTCAGGTAAAAGAGACATGGGTTAGAGATGTACCTATCCTAGCACTGATCGAGGGAGGGAAGCTGCTCATGTTCTGGTGGAACACCTTGTGTCATTTGTGGCTGCTGTTTATCTACTGAGCAGTGCTTGCTTAAAGGGTAATAGTTCCCAGATGTTTCCCTGGAGGCTTTAGGCTAGAGCTGTAGTATTTTCGTTCATGCCTCATCCATCAGTCTGTTTTATTTACTGACAAAATTGTTGTTCTCGTGCATTTGTATATTACCCCACGGCACAGAGCCAGAGTGATGTGGTGGTTTGAATGTTGGGCTAGGACTCTGGAGGCCAGAGTTCGAATCCCCGCTCAACTATGGAAACAAACTGGGTGACCTTGGGCAGGTTACACTCCTTCAGCCTCAGACTGAGGCAAAGGCAAATCCCCTCTGAACAAATCTTACCAAGAAAATCCCATGACAGGCTCACCTTAGGGTTGCCGAAAGTGAGGAATGACGTGAAGGCACATCACAACAACAACAGTGCAGCTGACAGGTGTTCACATTCACTCTGCCAAGAGGCCTGATGACCTCTGGCACACCAGAGCGAGGGCGGGTGAGCCAAGTTCTAAGAGAACATGGTTGTTTATTCTGGATAGTTCTCTGGGAATTTTTCTCTCTGTGTCACTGTGAACTTGTCACCTCAACTTCAGAGGCAGATGATTCAGCAAGCGAGATGAAAATGGAATAAAATTATTGGAACAGACTAAAATTTGGGTCCTAAGAAAAGGAAGGGGTCAGCATGGGAAAAAAAAAAAGGCCTGGAAACAGTGTGTGCCTGACCTATGGCTATGGTAACAAAAAAGAGACAGAGGCAGAGCACGACCAGGAAAGCCTTCGGGGTTGTCAGTTCTGTGGCTTGATCTGCCGGGCACAGACTTATATCATTGCTTGAGGTCTGAAAGGTTTTTCCATGGTGGAAATGGCAGGAAGCCCATTTACATCATAACAAAAGTTAAAAGTATAGTAAAACTAGCAGTAAAATTAAAGGAAGGTAAAAACAACCTGTTAAAAAAAGGATCAGCAAACACAAACAACACATCGAAGGCCCTTCCCCCAAATAGTCAGCACTCAAAAGGTCTACTGAAACAAAAAGGTCTTCACATGCCTACAGTGGAGGGCACCAGTATAACCTCCCTTCAAAGGGAGTCCGGAGCCCGGGAGCAGCCACTGAGAAAGTCCTTCCTTGTTTTACCACCAGATGTACCTGTGTGAGTGGTGGGACAGAGAGAAGGAACTCCCTAAAAGTATCTATTTTGTCTCCAAAATAATACCAGGAATATGCCCTGAAGGACTGCATATTCCAGCACCAACAAAAGTTAACTCATTAAAGATACTTGTACCAGTAGTTTGTTAGAACATTTCTAAACTACTTTATAGCTCTTTGAATCTGATGGTGGGATGCAATTGACAATAACAGTTTGATGTAAAATCATAGTGAACCTAATGTAAGATTAACAGTGGTAAATCTAATTTAGGATTAACAATGATAACAATGGCCCCCAAATGGAGTCCATTTTGGCATTGTCTGGGCCTCTGGGGAGCTCATTTTGCTATTGGGGCATGAAAGCCAAAGGGACCCCCTCTTGTGTCTCTACATAATGTGCCAGTACAAATTGTGGAACGCAAAAGAGAAGCCTCTCTGTAAATCTTGATACTTGTATAAGTGTATATACGAGAGGTACTCTCTCAAATTTTGAAGTCCCTAAGACTTCTCCTCCTTACCCGTTTTGTACTACATGTTCTCTGAGGCCAGTACCTGGGTATAACACATGTGGAAGAGGGTGAATAGAAGGTAAAGGCATTTGCGGCAATACAGGGATCATTTCCTCAGGGAGGATGGTGAGCGCGGGAATGTTAGTGCAGAACTTGACCTGGGTAGTTGCATTCTATAACCATTGGTGAAGCTAGATAAACAATTGCTGGGTGTCCCTGTTGTGTGTGTGGGGGGAGCCTGTTCCAGTCCCACACCAATTTCCTATGAATTTGAGGGGTGGGCAGAGGAGGAGAAAATGGTAGCTCTCTTCTGAAAGCCCCAGGCACCCCTGTTGTATTTTCTCCCAGTGCCCTGAGGCACCATAGCATCACTCCAGTTACAAAGGCAGCCGCAGGTTGCTCAACAAATCTTCATAAAATGAGGAGTTGGGGCGATATTGTCAGTAACACAACGGTGATGCTGACGCCAGCCCTGCCCCACTCTTTTCTGTGAGAGGGAAATTCTAGTGTGATGCGGGCCCCAGGAAGGCTGACCTTCAGTGATGTGGATGGGAGAATGGCTTTGACTCTAATGGGTATTATCTTATTTATGTCCTATCCCTAGAACCTTTCCATGGCAAAAACAGTTCCCAGAAGTTCCTAGAAGGATTCCGCAGCTCTGCCATGGCAGGGCTGAAAGGCCGCAGAAGATCGGGTGCGAGAACTGGGGTGGTCAGCATGGGGCTCTCTGCGTTACGGTGTGGCGGGGCTGGGATCAGAGAGCTTTTGAGGGGAGGTCGTTGGGTCAAAGTTAGTTCTGGGATGGATTAGCAGACAGATGCTTGGATGAACATGCCTCTAAGTCCCCAGCAAAACTCAGCAGGGGTATGCTGACACTGAAAGTCTTTTGTGCCAGGCTGTCTCAATTCCACATGCCTGCAACTTGGGAATCGGGCACAGAACCTAGCATTGTGAGAAATCTAAATTCGGTTGTTTTTTTTGTTTTTTTGAAAAACATGAGTTTCTTTTTCTTGTGGCTTTTGAGAAAATGAGGGATGGCTTCCCAAAATCTCAGAAGCCAGACCAGAGACCAGACATGTGTTGCAGTAGCCAGAAAATAAAATGTCAGTTCCCTGCCCAAATTCTTGGCTCCACATTTACCTGTTTGCGGGCATCTGGGGCATCAGCGCACTTGGTCTTTCCTTGACCACCACTTGTCCCCCTTTTAGAAATGTGGATCTTCAAAGCAGAATAAATCCTGCATGATAACTACATTCTAACTGCAGGATGTGGGTCTTGGGAGTAGAAATAGGAATTCTGATTTTGATTTTTCATTTATTATCATAAATGTTTCATTTTATTCTATTCTGTCTATATCCTCTCTTTTTTCCAGTACTGGGACTTATTAAAACTGATAAAACTGTACAAAACATCAATTTATATTTATATTGCTTAAAAATAATGAAACAATCGATAGAGTTAAGACTATTTAACATTTATTATAATTTATTTAAAAGACAGAATACAAAACAACAGAATAGCACACTATTAAAAGCCTTTCTCAGTTCCCAGATACCTGATGGAACAGGAAAGTTTTCACTTGGCTGGTAGAAGGAGAGCAAGGAGAGAGCTGTCCTAGGCTCTCTATAGTGGGAGTCTTTAAGTCTGGGAGCAGCCACCGAAAAGGCCCTCTTCCTTCTACACCTGCCCCTGCTGAAAGAATAGTAGGGAGCAGTGAAGGGACAAGTGAGGGTTCTTTTGTTTTTATTTCTTTAAAAAAATCCAGTGATGTTTTTTGACCTCTTGGTTTGTTTAGAGGCTTGCAAACAGAATTGGTGGAGCTCTCTGAGAGGCATGTTCTCCACAGCAGTCTGCTGTTTTGTTCTCCACGTGGGTGCTTCAGGTTGTTGCCTTATGAAAGGGAAAAAGGCTGTGGGCTAATGCTGGTGCTGGTTCCCCCTCCTACCCTGCTCTGAACCAGCAGTTACATTTCAGAGACTGATCTTCCAAACTCTGCTTTCATCACAGAGCCAACGAAACAGATCCTCAAGCAACTGAGCAACAAAGGTGAATGAATTTGTCCTTTCACTCCCCTCATCTCCAGCATAAGAGGAAGAACCTCCATGCTGGTCATGTTGGCTTGGGGATTCTGGGACTTGCACTCCAAAACCATAATTTTCCCAGGTTCTGGATCGCCTCTGAACACATGACACACTCTGCATACTAAGCAAGGCTGTTGAAGCATAAGGAAGGAGATTTCCCTAAGACATTGTTCCCTGAGTTACTATGGTACAATGAGGATGTGGACTCTTGTGAGAGAAAGTGAGAGTGCCCACCTACTTTGGATTTTGGGCCCACCCACTTGCTGTGTGGTCCCCTCGATAGATTTCTGGACTGCCAATGTAGCCCTCAATGCAAGGAAAGCTCCTCGCTGCTCTTTTGCCAAGTCCCTCCTTCAGCAAGTGTCTGCCACTGACTTATAGTTGACGCACAATCTTCTCTCCCACAATTATTTATTTAGTAGTTTTAACACAAACAATCTACTTCACAATCACAGAGATATATATTTGGGAAAAGGAAAAGGAGAAAGAAGAAAAGGGGGACAAAACCTCCTAAAATTAAAGCACAATACTAATACACTAAAGTAAAACACTAAACACTAACTTATTGAAACACAAACGGGCTCTGATCTCCCAAGCCAAAGTGTAATAAAAGAAAAAAATGGAAAAAAATACGTTATTCTACCGTTACAGATCCCAAAAGGTATTCCTACTGGAATTACTAGTAACCATAGCCACGGATTATTGCATTGTTAGAATTCTTATTGCTCACTAAGTCCATAAATGGTTTCCAATCTTTCAAAAAAAAATCTTCAGTTGGCTTATCCTTTAAAGCCCACTTTAGTTTGGCGATGTGGGCTAATTCATCAAGCCACAATCTTCTCAAAGGGAACCAGAGCCACTGGAAATAACTGGCATGGCATCAGTGACTTTTTTGCAGGATTGTTTTGGTTAAATAAGGTACCACTGAAATGGAGTCTGGGAACAGGGACCACCCCATAGCACACATGGAGGCAGAATACATAACTTGGGCAAGGAACTGCAACTCTTGCTTAATTGCTGCCTTTTTGTTTGTTTGTCTGTTTTCATGTGCGGCAAATCTGGCAATAGGACTAAAGGTAAGATCCAAACATTTTAGAAAGAAAAGTAGTCATGGAGGGAAACAAATAACAGCTTTCCATGTGGGAAGGAAAAAGGTGATAGGCAAATTGCAGCGAGTCCCTTACAAAATACCTTCCTCTGTGTCTTGATATCCCCCCTCCCACCCCTTCCTGGACTTCCCAAAGCGTAAGAAGGAAGTTCTCCACAGCTCTGAGGTATGTGCTGCTTTTGCTTCTGAGCTCGTAGCAAAGACAGGTGAGCCAATGGGGGAATGAGAGGAAAAGCCGCCCCACCACCATATTCCAGGGCCTTTCTAAAGGGAGCCCTTACTTGCCCCCACTTCAAACAGCATGCAGATAGTGATGGAGCCCTTTTGGAGTTTGGGGAACCCCCACAGCCCCCTGGCAATCAGGAAGAGGAAGAGGAGGACCTGCAGACCCTTCCCCAGGAATTCCCAGAAGAATTGGCAGAAAGCGATGAAAGCGAGAAGGAGACTGGGCCAGAGGAAGAGGAAGAGGAGGACGAAGAGGAAGAGGAGGAAGAGAGGCTGGTAGGAGTGGAGCAGGTGGCAGACTTTGCAAGCTCCTTGATGGCAGTCCTGCACTGCTGGCACTATCGGGCCAACGCTTTCCTTTTCTCCTGGGGCAGCACGGTGAGGTGCCTGTACAGTTCCCCTGCCACACCTCCTCTCTGCATGGCTTGGTGCATGGCTCTTGGCTTCCCTCTGTTCCTTCTCAGCTGCTTTCCCTCAAATCTTCCTCTTTGTTGGATTTGGACCGGGCCCTGCACCCTACAGGTGGGCTCTTGTGTGCATATACCTGAAAAGAAACACACATGCACACATACATGCCCCTGCTGTTTAACCTCTTAAACAGTTTTACTGACTGACTTGGTGCTTTTGCGCTTTCCCACATGGGCTAACCAAAGACACTCACTGGATTGTAACCATCTCTGTCTTTATGAGAAATAGCTGTTTTCATGAATTCTTTGCTTGTTGCCAGGAAAGTTCTGCAGCGTAGCAGTTTGTAATGAGACAAAGCTAATGTCAAGCACAATTCTTGGCCAGTTGTGTTGCCTCTGCTGTGGGACCCTCCTTAGATGCAGCACTACCTTGTATGCCTTGGAGATGCAAGCAGTTTTTAACTATGTTTAGCTGTCCGGACCAAAGTGTTGCAGAATATCTAGTTAATCAGCTGTGTGAAGCTTCATTTCTCATAGGAACTGAAAACTGTCTTAAATGAGGGACCTATTAGAAGGCCATTCTATCTGGGGAGCCCTTGAACCAAATCTACCAGCACTTGTATTTGCCTAGTATTGGCAAAGATGATTGATGTAGGAAGAGGTGATTTCAGTTGCTGTGTCAAGTAGCCAGAATATTGGACCTTTACTTATACATGAATGCATATAGGTGCCTGGAGGGCAAAATGCAATCCTTTTACCTTCTGTCCATAAAATGGGCATATCAATGGTTGTGAGCTAAATTTGGTGAGGATTGTAAGGTGTTTCAGAATGCTCCATGACAGTAGCAAAGTTTGCTGTTCTTATCAGGTTGGGCAAACAGAGGCTCTTTTCACAAGAACATATGATTGATCTTCTAACAAGATTGTCTCTCTTTGATTCAGAGCAAGAACCACAAAGCACAGGAAGGGCCCAAGCAATGCCAGTCTCCAACCAGCAGTGAGAAAAACAGGTTCATGGAGACTGCCTCATCTGTCCCGAAGGTGAGTGCTTGGTTTGCTGCCGGATGAATTGTTTCCTGTACCTCTAAGGAAATCTGCGTTCCTGCTTGTGCCTCTTGAAACAGGGAGCCTCTTGTTTCTTTTGTGGTTTAAAAGCCCAGGTTTGTTTCATATTTTAAAAACCCATGGCTGGGCCACTAGCTACAGTTACACTACACTAGCTACACTAGCTCAACAGTTCTCATGCTGGATACAAGACTGAACCAAGATATTGTGCTACCTGAGGCAAAGAACAAATTGGCTCCTATATTCTCTGTTCCATGTACAGAAGCCACTTGGACTAGCGGATAACATTTTTCTTTACAACTGGGGATGCGATACCTAATAGGCCAGTTTTGGGCAACTGGTTGTGTGGCATACATAGCTCTGAAACAGCCAGGAGACAGCTTACTGCTGCATCCCAGGATCTGCCATCTGAGGAGTAATTCACACACTCTGCCTCATGGCAGGGCTGGCCCTGAATGTACACTTCCAGAGGCCAAGGCTGGGAATTGTCTTGCCTTCCAGATGTTATTGGGCTGCAAGTCCCCTAACATAACCAGTGGGAGAAAATGCTGGGAGTTGCAGTGGCAACATCCAAAGAGTTGCATGGTTCCTACCCCTGCAGTAGTCAAACTGTATCAGTCCCAAAGAATGCTAGATGCAAAACGATCCATGTTTATACCTTCAAGTGAATCAAATTAAGGAGAAGATATATTTCCTGGCACAAAAGCCTGCACTTAAAAGTAATATCTGTGCTGAAACCTAGAGCTGAAATGCCTTTAAGTAGTAGTTGCTGACTTAGCTTGAATCCCCATCTGTGTCTGCGTCTATGTAATCTGCAAAATGACTTGTTTTGGCTTTTGTGATAATAAGATCACAAAGCATTCCCTCTCTCCTCACCTGCTCTTCTCTTTGGTCTGTTTCCCAGGCTCGATCAGCCATGGAGCTCAGTAGGATGCTGGAAGTTTCTTCCCACATGGAAGAGTGCCCAGAAGAAAGCCATTTGGACCCAGAGCCAGCAGGTGCTCTGGAGCCTATCCTGGCAGGTCCACATGAGAACCAGGATCAGGGTTTGGATGGCCTCGAGTCCATGGAAAATGTAGAAATGCTGAAGCCACTTAGCAGTGAGGAGGAGGAAGAGGAAGAGGAGGAAGAAGAGGATGGCCGCCCAGCCCAGCCCAGGAGTATCCTCCCTTTCTCTGTCCTGGATCAGGCCAGCATCATTGCGGAGCGCTTTACCAGCAGCCTCTCTCGCCGCAGCAGCCTGGCCCTTGAGGATGGGAAGGGCTACCTGACCCCGAAGCAGGCCAGCCGGAGTAACAGCGTCCTGAGCCTGGAAGGGAGTGAAAAGGCCACTTGCCGTAACAACAGCACCAGCAGCATCACTGCCACTGACTCTCAGGGCTGCCTCCCACTGCAAGAGGCCTCGGTGGAGCTCAACAACACTTGCAGCGGGAGAGCCTCGCCTGGGCTTGTGGAGCCTGACCGGGTCTCCTCATGCAGGCGGAAGGAGTCCATGCTCTCCCAGCAGGACCGACAACTACTGGACAAGATCAAGAGCTACTACGATTACGCTGAACATCAGGACGCTGGCTTCAGCGTCAGACGGAGAGAGAGCCTCTCTTATATTCCCAAGGGGGTGGTGAGGAATTCTGTCTTCCGAATCAACAGCCTCCCACAGCCGGAGCCAGACCAGGAGGTGCTGAAGAGGAAGCGGTCAGCCCCCTTGGGCAGCAGCAGTGGGGCCAACCGGCCAGCAGCCTGGGTGCTGTCAAATAGGTCTGTTGTTGGGTCCCAGGCCCCCCACTCTGAGTTGGGCTGTGATGAAAGGCCTGCACCCGTCACTGAAGCGGAGTTCAGGCCACCTGCTGAGATGATTAAAATCTGGGAAGAGATGGAGAAGCCGAGGAGAGAGGACCACTGGAATAGGAGGAGAGAGGATGGCACCAGGCTGGGCAAGGCAAATGGGCAGGTGACCGGGGGTGCCTCTGTACGGCACGCCGAGCCTTGTTTGCGAGACAAGCTCAGGAGGCAGGAGAACGGCTTGGACCTTCATGAGCCCCTTCTCATCCTGGAGGATGAGGATTTAGGGGCCATAACAGAGGAGTCGGCTTTGCCTTCCCCTGAGAGCAAGGCACCACCCTCTCAGTTGCCCTGGAAACTCGTGCAAGAGCTTGAGGGTTGTGAGCAAGATCGAGGGCTCTCTCGGTTGCACCCTCGTATCATGCAGCTGACCCATCTGACGGACGCAGAGCTGGCAGAGAAGGTGAAGAACAAGGTGTACCAGCTAGCTCGCCAGTACAGCCTTCGCATCAAAGGCCACATGCCCACCGTACAGAGGCGGCTTGCAGAAGTGGAGGAGGAGATGAGGGGCACTGCCTTGGCAGGCCAGCAGGAGGCAAATAAGAAAACCAAGGGTATGTATTGCCCAGAGGACAATGTGCTGTCACAGGCAATCCAGTGTTGTTCCTATTATATGAGTTATGGCAGTGCCTCGAACCCCAATGTAATTATAGAGTCTGGTGTGAGAACAGAGAAAGGAAATGACTACTTATTTGTTTATGATTTATATTTTAGATCAATGACTTGTCCCTTATTATTATCATCAAAGAATAACAGATTGTAGGAAATAAAAAGAAAAATAGTGTCAAAGCATAAAACAATTAAAAAATGTTTATGTTTTAAGAGCCATACTAAAAAAAAAATTACTGAAAAGTGTTTATAAAAATAATTGTAGGTTCTTTTTGCTTCTGAATGTTTATTGTCAGGCTGAACTCTTGATGGTCGTAGGCTGATCTTCCAGAATGGACTGTTGGAACTGAACCTGCAAGTAAATTTGCAAAAACAAACCTATCCAATACAAAACTTTATTTTACATAACTGTTAACATAATTTAATATTCTTAAACCTTGAACTCAGATAACGAGCATGTATTAACAAGGCCAACGCCTGGTAGAAAAGGAAGTTTTAGCCATCCAAATAAAAGTGGCATCATCAGTAATGGAGTCAGCCAGCTCTCTCTCATGTCTGTGTGTGAGAGAGAGGGATGGGGAGAGAGATTTTAGAACTTTGGTTTGTTTTGCAACGAGACTTCACCTATGTGCAAAACACCTATATCTCTGCTGTGGTGGGTCATGCAACACAAAACTTCTAATGATGGGATTCACAAGGAGAAGGCAGTCCCTCAGGTAGCCTGATCTCAAAACAATTTAGAACAAGTATGGCAAACTGTGGAGGACTGGGAGATACATTTTCCCCCAACATACCTTGGAGAACCGCAATATCCCATTAAAAAAAATGTCCCCATGTGCCCCTCAACACCCCCTAGGAGGTAGAGTCATCCCTCCACATTTGCTGGGGTTAGGAGCACAGGACCCCCGCGAAAGTGGAAAAGCCATAAATAACCCTAGGGGTTCATTTACAAGGTAGAAGTGGGCAGCTGGTGCGGCTTGCCACTGCCTCTACTTCTGCCCTATGCCATTTTTAACAGGGACTTACAAGTCAGTAGTGTCATCTGGATGTGACTGTGGCATGTTGAACAGAGGCCCAGTCGGCTTTCCTCAGAAAAGGTGGGTTGGTGAACTAGCTGCAGATGATCTGGGGAAGAGTAGGAGGAACCAAGTACTGCCAGGTGGCTCACAGCAATGCCACCTAGGTGGAGAGGAAATAGGAATTTTAAGTAGTAGTTTTCTTCCTGGGAGGACACCAAATTTCCCTGGCTGCTTCTGGGAACTTTGAGCATTACTCTGAAACCCCCAGGGTCTGGGTTGGTGGCCTGTCATGCAGAATCTTTTGACCTCATAGAGTGAGATTGTTATCCTTCCATTTCTTTCCATGGAGTCTTCTTCTTGTTTAGCAAGAACTATGAGGAAGAAGGTATGTGTCAAAGCAACGCCCCAACAAAGAATTCTGCTCCAAGAAAAGCATATTGTTGCAACCTGCATACACTATGCAGAGAAAGCAGGTTCATAGGCCTGCATTCTCTAGATATAGGCAGAAAGGCCTTCTGGAATGGAAGTCTTTTTCCTTAAGCCCCAAAAGGAGGAAGTTGCATTGTCCTTACCTGAGGAAGGAGGGCCCCCTCATCACAGTCTATTCTTACTGAGGAGAACACTGCTTAATTTTGCCACTATGCTACCTTTCTTATCTCTGCAGTCCTTCAATTTTATCAGTTCCTCACAATGTTTTTCACTTCTTCCTGTGCTTCTCACTTTTCTTTGTTGCTTCTCTCTGCCTTTGTTATTGAGTTGATAATTGAAGAGGTGAGGAGAGTAGATGTTGGCTTTATGCAGAGTCTTTTCCTAAGACACAGTCTGAAGGCAGAGAGAACTTTCTCCCCCGTCTCAGAGATGTTGTTCAGAGCCTCTCCCCTCCTAGCTTTTCTCTCCTTAGAGAAAAGCAGAAGGTGACCTTACTGTAGTGGCTGCTTCTAAGGTTATTTCCTTATCAAACTGTAGTGGTCAGGATAGTTAGTGAGGAAAACTTCCCCCACTTTTCCTCTTAGGAATAAGCATCACTTTCTCAGTGGTGGCCAATTGCCAACTGAGGTTACTCTTTGGGGAATCTGGTGGGATGGCAGGGAAGGATTCCTCAACAACCTTGTGTGTGTGTTCAGCTGGTGATCTTGGCAGTGCTTACCAGCCTTCCTTTGCAGATCAGACAGTTGGATAACTCTCTTGTCTCCAAGGAATTTTTTTCTAGTTTCCTGATGGTCAGTGGCCTTGTGCCTTGTGTTGATCAACAGGTCATCCTTGCTGACCTCTGTCCAAAGTGGCCCTGCAGGTTTCCTGTGTCCTGTTCAGGTATTTCTGAGGTGGAATCAGTGAAAGTCCTAGAGGTGGGAAGGATCTTTCTGGCTTGAATATTCTTGAATGGTGATGTTTCCCTGAGGACAAAGCTTTCCTTGGGGATGGTTTGACTCCTAAACAAAGTTATCAGCGCTGCCACTCAGGATTCCATAGACTGAGTGGCCTCAGGATCCAATGTCTTTTTCCTGCTGTTTAGAGAGGGACTTATAGCTGCAGGGGTGGTGTTAACTGGACTAAAACAAACAAAATCTAAGGTACTGGATTTGGGGACTGGGAATGACTCCTTCCCAATGCAAAAAAGGTGGCCAAGAACCTGGAAGAGTTACTCCTTCCTGCCCAGAGCCTGGAAGAGTTACTCCTTTGGACCCCAACTCCCATAATTCTTTTGCTAACATAGTAGTTATGCTACTTGGAATATTCAGGAGGTTGCAGTCTGCAGAAGTGATTCTCCTGGGCTCTGTTCATGCCCTAGTGCTGCCTCACTCATTCCTTGCTGGTTTCTCTCCTAGGCAAACGGAAGCCAGACTTGACCCTTCTCAACTATGAACAAGTTGTGCTGCAGGAAGCCGGCCCACTGACCCTGCTCTCCTCCTCTGCCTCATCACATGAGAAATCGCCAAAGCGCTTCTCTTACAGCCCCTGCTCCAGCAGCCCCCATCTCACTTCCCCCACCAGCACCCTCTCACACAGCCCCCTCAGCCCCATTGTAGCTGAGAAGTTCAACTGGCCTGATGTGCGGGAGCTGAGGTCCAAGTATTCCTGTCAGGCTGGGGCTGAGAAGGGTAGACCCCTACCTGTCAACAGGAGCCGCTCTGCACCTGAGAAAATGATGGATAGTGATAGAGTGCAGGGGAATTACCAGTGCACAAAGAAAGATGTGAGAGCAGGTGTGAAATCTCAACAAGGGGAGACACAGAGCTACAGAGGGGAGGTGTCACATCATTCCATCCCCAAGGATCAGGCCTGTGATGCTCAGAAGGAATTTTGTGTCACAGCTGAGGCCTCTCTGGAGAACAGTCAGCGGGTGATTGTCATGGAGAAACTGCCAGACGTGACTGTTGAACCAGATGAGAGCTACGTGCAGATTCGTTCCCCTACTTCTCGAGAGAAAATCTCACTCAAGGCCGTGGTGGAGCGATGCAAGGCCTATCAAGACTCAGAGGAATATCGCAGGCGAGAGGAGGATGCTCAAGAAGTGGCACCTAGGAAAGCACTTCAGCAGGTCTGGTGGGACAAAACAGACAACAACCAGCAGAGCCTGGTAAAGAACCTGAGGGAGAAATTCCAGACCCTTAATTCCAACAGTTGAGCACCTATATTTCTTGGTTTCACACCCTCTAAATCTCTGCTTCAAACTAGGAAGGTTTTGGAATAAACCCATAAAGAAGGCCCTCTAATTTTCTTCAGCTTCTTGAGAGAAGAAAAGGCAGACAGTGATGCAGCCTTTTTGTAGATTACCACTTGGATGCCCCTTCATTCATTGTGCTCAATCGTACATGGACAGCTCCCTAGAACTTCTGAGATGCTGGAGCACTTTTCAAAATGCTCTTTGATAGTTTTGAATTCTGATCAGGGCTGTTTCTCTACTTAAAACATTCCAGTGATCTGGATGTGGTCCTTGCTGGACCTTGCTGTTGGGCAACATATCTCCTAGAAGCATTGTGGAATTTGCAGTTAAAGCAGACAGGTCATAAATCAGCTACTGGTAGGGCCTGCTGTAGAATGGTTTCTTCTCCCCCTTGGGGTCAGGTGTGTTAGGAAGTTCTAACTTTGCAAAGCCAGAAGAGAAATGAATGAATGAGCCTTCTATTTCTCAGTTGCATAGGAGAATAAGTTATTGTTCCAATAACCTTCTCTTTTTTTAAGAATGTAATTTTATTCTGGTTGGGAGTTTTGGTTGGTTCCGGCTCTCCCTATTTGAGAACGTAAAATCTAATAATATTGGTTGTGTATGCCATTCAGTCTGTATGCACTGTGCAATAACCACTTTTGACCAGAGACTATGGCATTGGCTTCTTCTCTTGGGGACTGGGATCACATTGGAAAATATTGAATTACTTGGATTTTGCAGTGTATTTTGTGGGAGCAAACCTACAGGGGTAAGATTGATAAGGGTTAGAATCACAGGTTGCAATCTCCATGGTCATGAACATCACCGTGAGCAAACACTGGTGTGGAGCTGATCCCTGTGGTGCTACCATGTTCCAAATCCCATAACATGATTCCTGAGAACTACACAATCCCAATCTGGCTTCCTGGAATAAAGAATACCTTAATGTATTCTGTGTTCTTAGGTAGAGCAGTTCTGTGGGGTAAGAGAAGGCGAATGTAACACAGAGGAATCATTTTCCCTCCTGTGCCCTGATGGATTCATGCCAGTAGGGCAAAAGGTAATGGTGCTTTTTCCCATTTTCTGTTTTGGAATTTTAAAAAATGTTTCCCTTCAGTGGGAGGGAAACATTTCCAGTTCTATTGTTGGTTTACCCCCCCTCCCCATCATCTGGTTGCTTGAACAGGAGGACCTGGGATCTTGCAGCTCAGTAGCCTCTCCTGGAATGCTTCCTTTTTGCCCCTTTTGACCTCACTGCTAGTGCTGGAGCACTAACTGCAGACTCTTCCATAAGCAAGGAGCTTGGGAAAAACAGTTTTTGTTCTTGCAGTGCAAACTTTTCTCCTTGCCATCTGAGAATTTCCAGCAAGTCCTATGGCCCCTCAGAAAGTATTCTGGGAATCACAGGACTACAGACTTAAGACCCTTTTTTAATATCAACAATTTCTGTGATGGGACATTTTGCCTAAAGGAGTATACAGTCCCAGCAATCAGTTGGGGAGATGGGGCAACTGGTCAGTCTTACTACAGCACCTTGTGAACAGATGGTGTCAGCAAAGAGGTGGGGATGATTTTAACATGTAGCTAATCTGAGCAGCAAAGTAACTACATATTGTGTCAGCCTTTGGAGTTAGAAAAATGGGGATGTTGCTGCTGTATCAATAGTACAGCAGTCTGAGGAAGGTGTGTACAGTGTTGAACATTCTCCCAAGAGTACAATTTTTGCAAGGTACATCCCTTATGGTGCATTGTCCTAATAATAGCATTGTAGTGCTGTTTTCTGTGCACTTAAAACACTTCACATGTGGTCAAAGAAATCTTTATCACAACTTTAAAAGGTGCGTAGTGTTGTCCCTACATTTCAGAAATGATGGCTTACAGGCCATGTGGTAAAATTAAGGTGGAGCTGAGACTTGAAGCAAGGCAGGTCTTCTCAACTGATAGCTTAGTTGCATAAATCACACACACACACACAAACTCCAGGAGCCTAGAAGAGTTTATTTGTTCATTTATTTTAAAAAAATGTTATTAAATTGCTTCTGAAGCACATTCTGAAGCTTTAGCTCTTTTTTTTTCTGGACAGTGGAAGCACATTGGAGCAGGTGGAACTTGGTGCCTAGCTGTTAAAAAGAGAATTAACCCCAGCCCCTTGAACCTATAGAAGAGGTCCTGGGCTTCTGCAGCTGTTCTCCCGATCTCCAAGAAACAGCCCTCGCTGTTCTGAAGCAAACATGTTCTGGGCCTGGTGATTTGATGTGAAGCTCCCTTCTAACACACCCTGACCTCTGCATCCGTGGGGCCATTGAAAGCTAAGCCTGATGAGAGAGCAGCCGAACGGAGGTGAAGTCACTTTACAGATCAAGCCTTCTAAGAAGGAAGAGCTGGGCTGAGCCAGGCATGGTGAGGCTGCAAGTCACCAGAGAGCAAATGGTTCCTACTAAGGGACAGTAACTTTCCTGGTCTGTAATGGGTAGGAGCACAACGCAGTGAGTGGCACACAGGCAACGGTACTCAGAACCCTGCCAAGCTGAGACCAACTCTCCGGTGGCAGCAGAGCCTGTGAAGGATCACTTCTGCTTAGCACAAAGGCAGCTCAACGTTCATGTAGCAGGAATAGTCTCAGAGAGCATTTTAGCCTAGCTCTGTGTTTTTAAGTTTACGGAAATGAGTGATTCCCTATATATTAAACTCAACAGTGACAGAAGAAGATATCTTCTAAGAAAGAAAGCGATGGCTGAGCATCTATCCAGAACTCCTGTGAAATGAAATCTCAATCCATTTTGTAGAAGTGCAGCTGGGTAGCTTGTTCAGTCAAGACTTCTTTTTCCTGATGGCATTTGCAAGAGAGTCGACTTAGTCCATCCTAATTTTAACGTGTTCTATTATTTTACATTAAAATAAAATCCTAAAGCTGCATAAATCCTTGTACTCCTTGCCTGTTGCCTTTCCCTAAACTGTGAAGGTAGGTTCAAATAAGTTTTTTAAAAAATACATACTTAAACCAGAACCTCACACTTTTCTTTGTCTTAATTGGGTTGTACTCCCTAATTAGTATTCCCTTCTCCTGTAAGTAAATGTTGAAAGGACAGGGTCCCTCCCTTTTAACATTCTGATTTTGACTGTGAGAAGAAGATTAAAGGATTAACAGTGCCATGAATACACGGTCATCAAGCAAAGTTGAAAACGGAAAGCAAGGGAAGCCAAGACAGCAGTAGCTCTACATGGTAAAGTCAGAACAATTACCTCACAGGTTTGCAGGAACCCCAAGATGATCCTTTGACACAAACCTGAGGCAGTGCCTGCTCTGTGAGTTCTTTTAGGGCTCTCCTTAGCAGTGGTCACAAGGACCCTTTCATTCTGCAAGGAAGTTGTGTGCATTCTGATTGAAGAAGTCTTTTGCTCAGAATTACTTGTGGACATGTTCTTCTGAACAATCAAGTAAATGCAAGTCCTCCTGCCCAACAGCCCACCCTATGCAGGTAACTTAATTACATCATTGATCTCAGTGGGCTCAGGTCCACCTGTATCTCTGTCTAGGATTTGACTAAGTCTCTGCAGCACCAGTGCTGTGGCAAATTGTCCAGGACTACTCAAATCTGTTTCCTAACCACATGCTGTCTCACCTGTCTATTGACTGACCCCTTGCAGTTACATAAAAGTTATTTACAGGTTGACTGAGGATGTTTATGACACCCCTTCCTCTCCCCATAGTGTTTTCACTTGTGAAGTTCAAGAGTTTTATTAAGTGATGCTAAATTCATTATTGTTCTCTATTTTCCTACTTTTTAGCTTTTTTTAAAAAAAATTTCAACAAGTCTTTGTTTACTTCAGTTAATTTCATTTATTTCATTTAGTCCAATTTTGGGACTTGTGGAGCAATCTGCTAGACAGCAATAGCAAAGCTAGCCTTCTCAGTGTCTACGTGTCCATCCTGCCCTTGAACAACAAAAAGTGAAAGAACGGGCTGCAAGGAGGGGATTCTTTATGGCAGTGATGGCTTAAGATGGCACTAGAAAGGAGAAGTGCCGGCAGTTAAGCCATTGGAATACATCACTGCATCAGCACTGTTCAGTGGTGTTAATGCTGCCAAAACACAAAATACTATCCATCACCCCCTCCCCAAAATAGGATTAATTATACTGGATTTTTTCATATACTTTTTTTTTTAATGCAGTGTTGTGGAAAGTCTATTCTGCCCATCACAGTGGCAAGGCAGGCCATACAGACTACCCATTACAGCCCAGGAGATCTGGAAAAAGTGAAGCCATTTGAGATTTTGCCAAAAGCAACGCCTGGAACCAATTAAGCCTCAGCTCTCGGTACCTAGATCTGTGGTCGCTGCAGTCTGCATTTAGCAAACAGAGAGCCCTCGTCCTTTCCACAGCTGCTGGTGGGTGTGAGGCAAAGGCATTCCCCTCAGAATCCCAGGGAGTGCCTCTTGCAGAAAGAGATGGTTTATAGCTTCATTTCGAGTGAGGAGAGTCCAAACTGTTCTGTGCACGGGGTTTCTTGAGCTCACTCACTCCTGAAGTGATTGCTATGGGATGCCCCTAGGTTAAGGCACTTTCTGTATGATCTATGGCACCCACAAAGAAAACAAGATTGACTGACTCTTAAAAAGAACAATGAGTCCTAGGGGTGAGATGCTCAAAAGACAACTGAACAAACAGTGTCTGGTAATCTAAGAACCCTTGTATGTCCCCAGACAGTACGACCCATCTCTGCAAAGAGACTGTTACAGAAAAAGACAGTTTCCAGGCTCCTGCTAATGGCCTAGGCTGAAAGCTTCCCAGGAATATGTCCCAAACAGGCAGTTCAGCAGAGCTGCTATTTGCCCTTTGGACAGGATTCTTGCCTTGGAAAAGCAGCTTGTGAACTTCATAAAAGTCAGGCTTGGATGTACCTGTGTATATTTTAAACAGCCATTCACACACACATCACAGGCAGAGGTCTCTGCAAAGGGGAGCTGCTGGGACTAGCACTGTGCATTTATTGTGACTGAGAAAGCCACTCCAATGAAGTGTAAGCAGTGCAGTGAATTACCAAAGGCCATGCTCAGGCACCACACATTCTCAGTAGGAACAATAGATGAGCCATTTGCTTCTGGAGAGCTGAGCTAACACGGATGTTTTAAAAAGCTCAGTGAAAGGCTTTCAGATTCAGGCGAGTCACAAAGTGAACCCCAGAATACATAAGGGGGCTTATCAAGCCTCATGAAGTAACGTGGGGCATGATTCAGCGTATATTGATTGCAACCACATCCCGTGGACACCAGCAGGATGGTTTGCACTGTGAGGTGCTAGTAACTTGAACTGGGTTGTGCTCATATTATTGAAACTGAGTAAATATGGTTGCTCTTTCTCCCCCACATGTATGTTTCTGACATGTTTCCATCCTAACCCATCAGTGCAAAACTCTGAATGTAGATGATTCCTCTGGCTGCAGTCCTAATCCAATATAATCATACTGATTTTTGTTACCCTTTTAGTGGATGCTGGATTGAGCCTTTTAGTGGAAACAGAGTTCTGTGCTTTGTGGCACAGTGCTGTGCCTATGTGTATATTACAGCTCCCTAAAGAGAGGAGCTGTGGGCCTCCTGAAAACTGACTTCCAACCTTCCACTATGAATGCTAAAACAAGTCAGAAACTGACTCTTTGTGTGCTGGCCATATTCTTCTGAGAGAGAGGGGGACTTTTCATTTATGCCCTGGAGAGAAAGGTGATTGTGAAGTTACATGGAAAACTTCCATTCCAACAAAAGATGGGAGAAAACTTATGGGAGCCTTTGCTTTGGGTAAGGATCTGGAGCTAGAGCAGTTTCAAACTCTGTTGTTATGGAAACTGCTCCAAAACCACACACTGAGCTTTCACAGTTTTCATAAAGTGCCTTTGGGGCTACCAGGTCCCTGTCCCATCCCTTTTTCCACACAAAGTCTCTGAAATTCACATAGCATCTTTCCCCTGAATTGGCCCTTTTCTGGAAAGGTGCACACTTGGGTTTGCAAAGCATCACACTCAGGCTCAGCCCTGGCTGAACTCTGTCTTGGCAGGCATTCACCCAAGGGTGCACTTCTCACAGTTCCGCTTTGGAGAACGCTAGTTGTCTTGGAGCAGGGCTGTGGCTTTCGTGATTGAAATGACGGCTTGATGCCCTGTGGGGAAATTATGGGGTTGTGGTGGAAAGTAAGAAGCAAGGCTGTGTTTGGGAAGAAGAGAACGGTGTTGAGTGGCACCAGGAGTGCCCAGGGACACTCACACATGCAGTTTTTCATTATGCACATTACAGCATAGGCATCTGACTGCAGCAAGCCACCTGTCTGGCTATTTCTTTTTGGGAAAGAAGCTGAATCTCTTCTCTTTTTCTTTCTTGGTCAGGCTCACGTCCATGGTAGTGATGGAAGGCAGAGGCAGGCTTTGGGCCTTGGTTTTAATGCTTTGGGATTCAATTATTGCTGTGCTGAAGCCCTGAAGCCAGGTGTGCATCTCATCCTGTCAGAACAAGGGACAAAGTAAAATCAGTGTTTACATTTCAGTGGCAAAACACTGTGAGAAAATACGAATGTAGCCCCAAAATATCAAGAATACATTTCAGAATAACAAATCTTGAATCTGTAGTTGTCATAGTGTTTTAAAAACTTTTCTCAACAGTGTTTTAGTTTCAAAACACTATCAGATATTCTGACCCACAAAGGGCAGGAATAGCTGGAAATACAGAAAATGAAACGTTGAAGGTGAACCATTCCACATGGATGAAGTAGCCAAATAATGTAGCTTCCAAGAGGATGTTTAGCTTGAAAGAGGATGTCTAGCTCTATACACACCTATCTGGGAGTGAGCTCTACTGAAGCCCGTCTTCTGAGCAGGCTTTCTTCTCAGCAAACATGTATACATTTACACTTCAGTTGACCTTCCACATTTGCATGTTTCACTTCCCCAGATTTGATTATTTGCGAATTTCTCCAAAGCCGACCCCGAACCTCAGGAGCTTTGTTTCTGGGGGACCTTCTCTCTTGCAGCTCCAATCAGTATGCACAGCCCTATAAAAACCTGCCTCTGGTCCTCCTCCACCAGATGCTTTCTGGCCAGCTAAGGATGGCTCACAGCCCAATTTCTCAGTACCACAAACCCTCTCCTGATGCCTCCCCACACCCGAGGAGGAGACGGGTGTGAGAGAGGAAGTATAGGGCCACCATGCTGACCCTCCCCACCTACCTTCCCTCTCCTTTCCTTGACCTGGTTTAAACCCTGGGTGCCCATTCTCCCTGCCATGCCTCGGTCCCCTTCCTATAGACAGATGCACGTATACATTTTGAAATTTGCAATTTTTCTACTTTTGCGGAGCTCCTGCACCCCTAACCCTAGCAAATGTGGAGGGCTGACTGTATTTTTCTATTTATAGAAAACTACAGATTCAGTGTATTCATGGTCCTTCCATATGCAAAGCCAATCTTTGCTGACTAACCCATCATTTAAAATATATCCTTTCTTTTTTTTCCCCTCTGAAGAAAACCTACATTTACCTCAGCAGTTTGCCATTCAAACAAGCTGATGTGACTAGATGCTGCTGACAGCCCATTAACACATAATAGCCTTGCCAGGCCAAATCTAATGGACACTCTGAATAGCAGGATGACACAACCTGTAACAGTACTATTTATTGCAATAGTTTTGTAAGTCACTCCTAGCTAATACTTTAGCAGAAGCACTTAGCTCAGGATGCATGAAAATGCTTACCTCATCTTTTCCATGGAAGAGCCATGCACTCCCATTGCTGAGTCTGCAAAGTCAGAATTTGAAGATATTACATGATGACATCTTCTTTTGGCCACCTAATATTTGTGCTTAAAAGGGGCTGCTTTTACTAGCCATGGTAAGAGCCAAATGTATAACTTGGGAAATTCTAACATGCTATTGCATATGCGAAGAACCAAGCGATTACAGAGTTGATAAGTTATCAAAACCTCTCGTAGTTCAACCTCTCCAATACAAAGGCAGCGGCATTCCTTCCCTTCCACTGATATTCTCTCCTGTGGCCTATAATCCAGTAGTGGATATGCAAATGGAACCGAGCAGTTGCACAGCAAACAAAAATGCTCAATGGACAAATAGTTCCAAAATAATCTCTCCAAACTGGACGGTGTGATCAGTAACATGGGACATGCAATTCAGTGTATGCAAGTGTACAGTGATGCACAACAGGCCCAAGAATATCCTAACTTACTTAGGTATGGCTAGGAAAGGGACTGAAAATAAAACTTGCCAAAGTTGACTGACACCCAGTAATGTGCTAGCAGTGTTGAGTTGCTGCCAGCATACTAATCTTTAGGGTCAGGGACTGCTTCCTTCCATCCCTGCTCCTTTTCCAATTGTGCAAAAGTAGCTGAACGGGTGGGGGGGTGAGCTCCTGGGCACAGCTCTGTCCACTCAGCCACCAATGTATGGGTGCACCGGGATGAATTCCAGCTGGCTTGCAAACCTGGAGAAAAAGGACAGTTGCCACTCCCAGTGTAATGCCACTTTATTTACAAGGGCAGCTGGAACACATCTAGACAGTCCTGAGTAGTGGCTGGCAGGGACAGCTTAGAGCAGCGGCGGAGCTTGGAGTGTGTGAAGGGGCGGTGGGAGGGGGCATAGCTGCAGTGAGCAGGGGCGTGGCCATGAGCTGAGATGCCCCAAAAACATTGCCGCCAGGGGCGAACCTCCTTCATCACCCCCCCCCGCCCCTACGTGACTGGCTCAGAGAGCCGCCAGTTGCTGTTGTGTATGCAGGGCAAGAGGTGTTGTGCATGGAGTTAAAAGATCTCTGTTCCTACAAGCCACTAAAAGACTAGAACTGAAGTCATATGCAGGATTCTGGGCTTCATAATGCCTTTATAATGACCGCACTTGGAATACTTGTCCAACGCTCAGTGTTACATCTCAAACAAGAAATTGTAGAGCTGGGAAAGGTGTGGAAAAGAGCCAAACGGGCTTCAGCAACTTTCTTATGAGAGAAGATTAGCAGCTTTTTAGATTAGAAAAAGGCAAGAAAGGTGGGACTGAAGTGTATAAAATTCCAGGATCAAAGGCAACAAGCTTCTGGACAAACTTGCAGAGGAACCACAATGGAAGGGGGCTATTGCAATCATACCTTGCTTTTGGGCTTCCAGTAGATTTCTGGTTAGTCACTGATGGAAACCAGTTTCTGGACAGGACTAGACTGGGCTTTCGTCTGATGTAGAAGAGCTCTTAGATTCATCACTTCTGAGTATACATGTTCTAGTAATCATATGCTTTAAGAGAACATCTTCTGTAATGACACTCACAAACCTTAAAAGGCGTCTCCCGAGACAGCCTGTTTGTTGTTCACAAGGTAGTCCACCTATACCCAGAAAGCATAGCTTGTGCTAACAATCTATAGTGACCTTTATGTGCAGGGACTCATACAGAAACAAATCAAAAGTAAGGCTGCTGTTAGAGACAGTGCACTTGCCCTTACCTCAGCTTAAAGACATGTTTTTTCTTCTTGTAGTCAGCAGCTACTTCACAGAAGGCATTCTTCAGCCGGAAAGGCTCCTCTCCATGGTAAGGCACACCCAGGGCCAGGCTTTTGGCATCCTTATAGAAGGTCAGCTCACTGTTCCTGAGCACACAGTACAATGTATTCCAGGACCTATCAAGAAAGAAGAAACATATCTTAATATGGGGACCCAATCAAACCATCAAGTTCTTCTAAAGCGGGGTACTTACGCACACTATGAGGGATCCACCTCCATTACATTCAACAGGAATTATCAACATATATGTATGGGATTGTACTGCATGTCTCCCATCTGAATTTTACAGTTCTAACAGAATATTGTGGAGCTTGAGAAGGCATAGGAAAGAGCAGTCACAAAGATTAAGATTATATACAGATACACTTATTTTATTTCTTTTCAAGCTAATTTTCCTAGAATGAAGAAGTGGGTTTGATCTTGGTTTGTAACTAGAAACAGAGGACATTTCTTAGAGACAGTTCCTTTGAAAAAGCTAATCAGACTCTCTGAGTTCAATCTTTTAGCATTAGGAATGCATCACACTATTAAAAGAGTCTATCTGAGGAGAGAGTAAGGAATCACGATGGAGAAAATTATAATCACAGGAGCAGCAATAACAATGGTTTAAAAACACTGTATTCCCCAGTATGCACTACAACTAAAAATACCTCTGAGATTGTTTTACTACATTCTTTGTCCCTAAGTAGAATGGGGACAAGATTCTTCAGAAAAAAGAGAAATTAATAGACTAATTTCTCAAAGGATTTTTATTCAGGAGAACTGGCTAGAAGAACAAAACAGCATAGCAGGTAAATAGATCTGCTGGATGGTTCAGCTTGAATCTATCTAAAATTTTTGCTACATATTCCACAGAGTAGCTGATTTTGAGTTTACTTGTCTTGATAACTATGAATGAGTGATCAGGGTATGTGTCTCTGCAAACTGGAATACTGTCTCCACTAGACAACAGCCTTAGAAGGGTAACACTCTCTGGCAAAGGGTAAGGGGCACATAATAAACATGTTGGGGCCAGTTTATAGTTTTTTGTATGCTAGTTGTACTGAAAAAATGGAATTACTAATTGTAGTGATGGGGCTGCAGAAGTTGCCTTCTGGAAATCTGAGGCAAAGCTGGCACATTTTTTTCCTGCAGGAGGATGTTCAGTCTCCTCTCAACATGCTCTTCTTGTATATTTGTAAATAAAACCAAAATGGTAAACATTTTGAGCTAAGTGTTAAAAGAAACATGTACAGGAAATGGAAGAATGGTGAAACCACCAAAGAGGAATTCAAGCAAATAGCCAGGATATGTAGGGAGAAGGTCAGAAAAGGACAGGTTGCTTACCTGTAACTGTGTTTCTTTGGGTGGTCTTCTGTGAAGTCACACAAATGGGTTTACCCGCCTGCGCGAAACAGCATTCGGAACCTTCTTGAAACCTAGGAGTAGGCATTTTGGCAATTGACCCCTCTCCCATCCTCCTGGGGAATATAAGGCCCTTCCCTGTATAACGGTCAGTTCCTTCGCCGCTAGAGTAGCAGCATGGGAACCAACCATCCAGCAGGACATGATGTGGGGAGGACGGGTGGGGTTGTGTGACTTCACAGAAGACCACCCAAAGAAACACAGTTACAGGTAAGCAACCTGTTCTTCTTCTTCGTGGTCTCTGTGACTCACACAAATGGGAGACTAGCAAGCTGTCCTGTTGGAGGAGGGAATGTCATGCTTAAAATTCTTTTTATTATCATCCTATATATCAACAATTACATTTTCAATTATTTTTGTCCTTTTTATATCTATCTATATCTATATCTATATCTATATATCACTAAACCGTAGCAGTATCTTCACCATGCCAAATAAATTAAAATTTATTTATGCCAAGGATTCATTTCTGCATTCATTTTCAATTTTGATGTTTTTTTTCCATCACAGAAGAAAATAAAACTGTTCTCCCAAATGTTGCATCATTTCTTGCTCTGTTATCTACCTTATAAAGAAAAATAAATGTCATTGGTTGTGACCACTGATCAACTTTGCATATGTCATGTAGTTGCACACCATGGAAAGAAAACAACTGATGTCACCACAGAGCTTGTTGAATGAGCCCTTACATAACTGGAAAGTTGGTTGGTTGGTTGGTTGGTTGGTTGGTTGGTTGGTTCCTTCCTTCCTTCCTTCCTTCCTTCGACAAACCAGATTCCCACTACTTTGGAACATAATAAAAAACAAGCAACCCTTTTGTTTTACTAATGGAAGCATTATGTTCTCCATAAGAAACAGTAATGCATGTCTAGCGTCAAGGAAATGCAATCTTTTCTCCAAAGCAGTTACTGAGTTTCCCATGTATGCAGGTAGTACAATGTCCTGGTTCAATGAAATTATGACTCCACCTTAGGTCGAAGAGTAATATCTAGCCTTAAAAACAACTTCCCTTTATGCAAACACAAGTATGGTGCTTCCATTCTAAATGCACATAATTCGCTGGCTCCCTTAACATGTTTTGCCACTAGAAAAAATAAAACTCTAAAGAGAACAATCAGAAATCACAGTTTGTCAGTGATTTAAAGAATTTATGTGCAAGTTGCAACAGTACTATATTCAAAAACCCATCCCGGTACTGGTAGTCGTACTGGGAGGTGTAAATGTTTATAACCCAGACGAAAACTCTTAGCCGTAGGGTCCATGAAACTAGAAAGTTTTCCTTGTTGCTGAAGATACCAGAAAAATGCTGAGAAATAACACTTTACCTACCAACAAGATAGATCTTTTGCAAAAAACAATATATGCACAATACTGCATAATTGGAAAGCGATCCCGATGTCCTTTAAGCAGGAACAATACTTCTCCATTGTAGGCAAACCGTTTAGACATAGAAGGTTTGTGAACAGCCAAAAGCATTTTTTTTGTTTTTTTGTTTGTCCCCCCCCCCTTTTTTTTTGTTTTTGAAAGTTGAGGTGACCTTGTACCAGAGCGTGAGTGTCTGCCATGAGAACTCGGAGGCAAGGGTGGTGTCCTTCGCGACGCTTTGTCGGAGAAGTTAGTTCCACAAACTCACATTGTCAGGATCTTGACTGTCTAACCTCAGGGGATCTCAACTCTCGGCCACGTGTTATGGATCCCACAGAAAAGATAAGTGAAGAATTAATGATATCCCCTTCAGAAGCCACACAGACTTCTTCAATCTCGCTAGATGGTACCGTGTCTCTATTCACATCTTGGGCAGTCATGCAACGTGCATTCCCTGCCACAGTACTTGGTACCGCTGGAGACGGGGATCGAATTGAAGCAGGAAGACCAAGCTGCTCTACTCTTTTTGATTTCTTCGATGGTCCTTCATGTGAAGAGTCCTTCAACCTACTCTTCTTCCCTTTGTCTTCTGTTTTCTGTCAGGAACAGTACAGCTTGTTGTCTTTTGTTTTCAAATAGATCCAACACAGTACCATCCATTGGAGGAATATGTTACTTAGTCCAATCTCATTCAACCTACATCTGTGGCAAGACAAAGGTATTCTCTTGAGTGCACCTGCCAAAAAGTTTTCTGTCCCTGGTAGATGAACTGCGGAGTGGACAATCTTCTTCGAGAGGCAGAAATGAATTGCCAACATCAGTAACACACGTGACCAAGTCCCTCCTTATTTATTGATATAGTATATCACTATTGTGAATATGTAGAATGAACCCTACGTGCACATCTCTCACTCGTCCTTCTGGCTCAGGTTATTGCTAGCAAAAACACAGTTTTCCATGACAACAAGTTAATGTCACACTTTGCCACAAGTTCAAATGGCCTGCGAGTGAATCGCATTATCAAGAAGTTCAAGCCCCAACCTGGTACAGGGGGTTGGACTGGAAGGCGTAAATGCTTATAACCTTGTAAAAGCGTCTTAATCATAGGATCCAGAAACAAGGATGGTCTTGCTTCTTGTTGTAAATGCCAGGAATTTGCTGCCGCACGACGCAGCATTGATGGGAATGATAGCCCATCAGATACCAACAAGGCGAGGAACAAGAAGATATCTATGGTACCGCAGGTCCGTCGGTCAATATCACTGTCTCGTAGATAAGCACAAAATTTTTTCCCATTTATATGCATATGATCTCGACATCAAAGGTTTGGGTGCAGCTAAAAGAATTCTCCATATCGGATGTATGAATCCCTTTACTTCAATAGGGGAAAAGAACCGACTGAGCCTTGAACTCGTGATCGAAAGCTCTGTGGTGTCGGCCCCTGACCACTCAGCCATCCTGGCAGTTCCATACCGTCAATGGTAGTGACTGAATGTCGGGATGGAGGATGGTATTGAAGTGGATACTCAATAGGTCTAGTCTGTAGGAAAGCATCGTATGCTGACCTTTGGACATTTGTAGAAGTAGTGCAAACCAATTATTGTATTTTATGTTATATTACTACTACTACTATTATTATTATTATTATTATTATTATTATTATTAATTATTAAATTTACTTTCCAGAGGATGCTATGATGAACTAGTTAACAATATATGGAAGCAGGATGATACCTTTCCCTTGTAAGAAAGCTACCACCGCTAACAAGCATTTGGTGAATACTCCTAGTACTGTACTCATACCAAAGGGGAGGAGTCTGAGTCAATAAGCCTGATATCCTATTAAAAAGCTAAAATTTATTCAACATAGGCATAATCAATATCAAGGTCACCATTCGAAACAATTTCCTCCGTATATAATGGTTGACACCTCTGAGACCCAGTATAGGGTGAGGGCCACTGTCTCTCTCTCGCTCTTTTTTTTTTTTTGACACCAGGATATCAAGAATGTTGTAAGCAGGAGCAATATCAGTATCTACTCTGGTTTGATGTCAAAACCATGCTCAGTGTCAATATCTAAATAAATCAATGATAGGAATCTGTTTGAAAAGGTATCGTCCTTTGGTTGACAAAAACTCTACGCTTAGGTTGATTCTGATATCCTTTTTTTTTTTAAATCTGCAGATGGTAATTTTCTCAAACAGTGTTGTTAAGGAGTTGTTTACCTTTGTTGTCATGTAGGTAACAACTCAACACTCTCCCCGTTCCAATTTATCATCAGTATACAACTGAAGAGGCCTAGCTGAATCAAAAGATAAGAAGAGCGTAGGAATCAAGCATAGGTGTCAAGCGTAGGTACCAGGTCTAGGTATCAAGCGTAGGCACCAGTCTAGGTACTGAGCCTAGGTATCAAACCTAGGCACTGAACCTAGACACCAAGTCCAGGCACCAAGCCCAGGCACCGAGCTCAGGTATTCAATTTAGGTTTCCAGCTTAGGTATTACGACTCTAGCCTAGTTATCAAGAGTCTTAGAGCTGTCAGTTCACTAGCTCTTCTGCCGAAGTTATAGTTACTCGAAAAACAGTTTTCCAAGATAGTACTTCGATTAACTGTAGGGAGTTGTCTCCCTGTACAGATGACTTATACTGGATACATAAACAATCATGGTACCAAAGGGAGGATGCAAAAAAACACCATTGGTATCAAGATGAAACAGAAAAACAATCTCATGTTCCAAGGTCGAAATCTAAGTGCCTGATACTGATGTGTCGGAAGGTGTTGCCAACAACATCTAGAAGAGCAACATGTGATGGAGATTCAGAGCGAATTCACTGGTCTAGGTATAGAGCCTAAGTTCCAAGCGTAGGTATCCAGTCTAGATATCATGCCCAGGCATCTAGCCCGGGTATCAAGCATCGGTGTCGAGGCTAGATATCAAGGCCAGGCACCAAGCCGAGGCATCAAGTTCAGATACCAGTCCTAGGCACCAATGTCAGGTATCATGGTTGTACAGTATCATACTACCAAGAATTGACCATATGGTAGTGCTGACAATGCACCAAGCTCAGGCACTCAGAATAGATACCAAGCACAGGCATCAAGCTTAGGTACGAAACTAGATACGAAGTCTAGGTACCAAGCCTAGGTATCAAGCCAAGATATCATGGTAGTATACACCATCGTCGATATCAAGAGTCGATGGTATCTCCTTGAGATTGACAATACTGTGATGGTAGACGGGTTGACTGGAAGACGCCTCTATGAGAATGGCAGCACCGTCAAAGGTAGAAACCATGGACGGGACCAATGGCAAACTGTCTACTTAAACTGACGGTACCGATCGGTATCGGGGCTGATGGTGAATGGTCCTTTGAGACTCAGCCATTCCGTGGATTGCAGTCGGTACCGGAAATTGCCTTGGGTGCACTGCTGTTGAAGAAGCAGTGAACAAGCCCCCTCGGTGCCATAAATTGCCTTAGAAGTACCACCATTACAGACACGGTGGGGAAGGGTGTGGCCAGAATGGCGTCATTGAAGGCACCAGTTTTACTAGAGCAAAGCCTGAAGTGGCCGCTCTGTTAAGCCTCGTGTGTGGGAGTTGGTGACGACAGCAAGATCATGCAATGAAATCCTCTGAGAGGCAGGTAGGCACGCAAATCTGTCGATATCCAAGATCTTGCCTCCTCACGAAAAGCAAGGTTTAAAGAACACTGCCGAGGCCACCCACAGAAAAATTCTGAGGGGTCATAGAGAAGGAGATATAACTTCCTCAGTTATAACAAGAAGAAGATTCTGCGCCGTTCACGGTGAAGAACAAGTTTGTTTGCTCCTTCCTTTTATGTTTTCAGCAGTCATTCCTCTTGTGAGGGATCATCCAAATTCTTTTTTTTTTTTTTTGGCAAGTAGGAGGTTGATGTTTACTCTCAGTCCCTTCCGAGAGGATGGTGATGGTGCCTCATCTCAAACTCGCAGTATCATGCAAAAGAGGCAAAAAGACAAGTTAAATATTACAAACAACCACCAAAATGCCAAGAAAAACATAAGTATTTAGTCAAATCTTGTTTAAAGAAACTGTTAAACCAATCTGAAAGCTAGAGGAAGGCTCCTTTGATGCTGCTACCGTGGCGGAAGAAAAGGAACTGACCGTTATACAGGGAGGGGCCTTATATTCCCCAGGAGGATGGGGGAGGGGTCAACTGTCAAAATGTCTACTTCTAGGTTTCGAGAGGTTCCGCATGCAGTTTCGCACAGGCGCATAAACCCATTTGTGTGATTCACAGAGACCATGAAGAAGAAGCTAAAGTGCAGAATGAACTCAGGCTTGCCAGAGACACTAAAAACAATAAAAAGGGCTTTTTTAGATATGTCCGCAGCAAAAGGAAAAACAAGGAAATGATAGGGTCGCTGCATGGAGAAGATGGCCAATTAACAACGGAGGGAAGAGAGAAGGCAGGACTACTTAATACCTTCTTTGCTTCAGTTTTCTCCCAAAAGGATAGAAGTACTCAACCTGTGGGATGGGGAGCAGGTGAGGAAGGGGAGGGGGATGCAGCATAGAATAAGTAGAGACGTAGTACAGGAATATTTGGCTAAACTAGATGAATTCAAGACTCTAGGGCCAGATGAATTACATCCAAGGATATTAAAAGAACCAGCAGAAGTCATTTCTGAACCACTTGCAATAATCTTTGAGAACTCTTGGAGAACAGGAGAAGTCCCAGCAGACTGGAGGAGGGCAAATGTCGTCCCCATCTTCAAGAAGGGGAAAAAAGAGGACCCAAATAATTATCACCTGAGCAGCCTGACATCAACACCAGGAAAGATCCTAGAGCAGATCATTAAACAGTCAGTTTGTAATTACTTAGAAAGCAATGCCGTAATCACTAAAAGTCAACATGGATTTCTCAGAAATAAGTCATGCCAGACTAATCTTATCTCCTTTTATGATAAGAGTTACAAGCTTGATAGATGAAGGGAATGCTGTAGACGTAGCATATCTTGACTTCAGTAAGGCCTTTGACAAAGTTCCTCATGACATTCTTGCAAAGAAGCTAGTAAAATGCAGGCTGGACAGGGCTGCTGTTAGGTGGATTGGTAATTGGTTGACCAACTGAACCCAAAGGGTGCTCACCAATGGCTGCTTTTCATCCTGGAGAGAAGTGACTCGTGGGGTGCCACAGGGTTCTGTCCTGGGCCCAGTGCTATTCAACATCTTCATCAATGACTTGGATGAAGGAATAAAGGGCAGGCTCATCAAATTTGCAGATGACACCCAATTGGGAGGGGTTGCTAGTACTCCAGAGGACAGGATCAAATTTCAAAATGACCTTGACAGATTGGAGAGCTGGGCCAAAGCTAACAAAATGAATTTCAACAGAGAGAAATGTAAAGTCCTACACTTAGGCAGAAAGAAGGGAATGCACAAATATAGGACACGTGGGGATGCGTGGCTGGATAGCAGTACGTGTGAAAGGGATCTAGGAGTCTTGGTAGATCACAAGCTGAACATGAGTCAGCAGTGTGATGAGGACACCAAGAAAGCCAATGCGCTTCTTGGTTGCATCAATAGGAGTATGGTGTCTAGATTGAGGGAGGTAATGGTACCACTCTATTCTGCATTGGTTAGGCCTCATTTGGAATACTGTATCCAGTTCTGGGCACCTCAATTCAAGAAGGATATCGACAAGCTGGAACGTGTCCAGAGGAGGGCGACCAAAACGGTGAAGGGTCTGGAAGCCACGCCCTATGAGGAACGGCTTAGGGAGCTGGGTATGTTTAGTCTGCAGAAGAGAAGGTCAAGAGGGGACATGATAGCCATGTTTAAATATTTGAAGGGATGTCATGTCGAGGAGAGAGTGGGCTTGTTTTCTGCTGCTCCAGAGACCAGGACAAGGAGCAACGGATTCAAGCTGCAGGAAAGGAGATTCCACCCGAACCTCAGGAAGAACTTCCTGACAGTCAGAGCTGTCCGGCAGTGGAATATGCTGCCTTGGAGTGTGGTAGTGTCTCCTTCTTTGGAGGTTTTTAAGGAGAGGCTGGATGGCCATCTGTTGGGAATGCATTGATGGGTGTTCCTGCATAGCAGGGGGTTGGACTTGATGGCCCCTGGGGTCTCTTCCAACTCTATGATTCTATGATTCAGTAAATCTTCTTGTATTCTCTCTTTCAAAGAGAGTGTCCATCTAAGTCTCCTCAGAGTCTGGGGAAGTTAAGAGTGAGTGCTTAAGAAAAACCATTTCTCCTACTGAGGGTATGCAGAAAAATCTATACTGAGGGGAGCAGAAGGGCACTAATTTCTGTGAAGGAAACAAGGGACCATGAACCAGACCAATAGTTCTATTTTTAACATTCTATAATTGTGGGAATTAAAACAGATTTTGGTATTCAAAGGGCTGAGCAGAAAATAAAGCTCTATCAAAATTAAGAAAAAAGATTATTTATCCCAAGCAGAAAAGAAATAAAGTCCTTTTAACTGACAGGGAAAGAATTGCAAAATATTGTCGCTGAGTGAGTCTGATCTGAAGAAGGACATAGACAGATTCAGTGATGTCATGGACTGGTCTTGTCTGCCAAGCTTGTTTCATAATACGCACGTAAGGTGTTTCTGAGTTCAATGTAAAGAGATGGTGTACAACAGAGGGGGGAAACCTTTGGCTCAGGTCTAACCCAGCCCACAAAAATTGCCGATCCATCCTCAGGAAACCTCCAGCCCTGCGGCAAGTCCCACACTCTCCTCTCTGATGAGGAGGGGATCAGCCCCACTGTGATCGGAGATAAAAATAGAAATAGCAAGGACTCCCTTCTTTTTTGAAGTTGTCTGCTCTCAGCTGGCATTTGCAGGCACCAACAGAGCCCCCACCTTGGAACACAAGTGGGACTAGCTCCAACCAAGAGCACTTCTTCTCCATGCAGGGAAGAGAAAGAGGAGTGAATCCAGGATCCTGGCTGCAGGTGAGGTGGAGGAACTCAATACATTACATCTTATATCCAAAAGTCTGCAACTATTTCATCTGAAGAAATGTCCACCATGCTACAAATATCTGATACAGTATTACAATCTGTCAATCAATTCTCAATGCCATCTGCTTGGATCTACAGCTCCAAATACTTTGTAAGTGGTTTACAAGCACTGTGAGTCATACTTTGCTCCTTGAACTTAAGGACATGCCCCTGAAGCAGGGCTAATTG
The DNA here is from genome assembly GCA_030412105.1 of Cyclura pinguis. Classification (NCBI taxonomy): domain Eukaryota; kingdom Metazoa; phylum Chordata; class Lepidosauria; order Squamata; family Iguanidae; genus Cyclura; species Cyclura pinguis. The sequence goes on from CM059599.1 coordinate 265,122,869, forward strand.
TTTCTTGCCTTTCTGGCTGGCAGCCATGACCTCTTTGCACCTAGGCCTTCTGGCTAAGACCAAGCATTTGTGACCGCAGGTGCACTGGTAATATTCCTCAGTGCTAACCTGCTGCAATGTCATAATTCACAAGTTCCTCATTTAAAAAAAATCCTCACAGCCATCATGTTCCATTCTTAAACATTTCTAACGCATGCAGACTTTGCTGATAAAACCCCTGATGAGTCAGGAAAGGTGGTTGCCTATGCGTGTACATAGTTTTTCATCCCCCCCTTTTGGCAAAGTTAAACATTCCAAAAGTATCTCATTTTTCATTGCCAACAACCTTGGTGCAGCCACTTACAGAATCATCATGTCCTGATTTGTGGCAAACTCACAGGATTTGGCTTAATTTCAGTGCGACACGAATAACTGTCAATGCAAAACCAAGTCATAGTAACTTCAAACCTAACGGCTGGCATCTAATTCATGAATAATTATGGCGTAAGTCTGACTCACACCATTGTGTTTCATTTTTACAGTGACTGTAACCACTGTTACAATCAGCACAGTGATTGTCACCACACAACAATCAGAAGTCCCCCCCAAACCTACTTTTTAAATAGCGCAGCCTCCATCCAACACATGGCCATTTCTGTGTCACCAGAGGCAGGAGTTCGAGTGGGGACATGTCCAGCTCATTTCCAGTAGTGGAAACACTATGCAGAACTCTTCTCCATGCATCCCCCTGCCCTCCAGTAACACAGAAATGGCCACGTTGAAGGCTTGGGGTTCCATTGCTCATCTCTTGGCGATGTAGCTACAGAGACACAGCTATGTCTCTGTAATTACATCCCCAATGTAGGATCTTGGCCTAATGCATGTCGTAAGCTTTACATTACATGAAAAGGAACACTGGAGCCCTTAAGCTCCATGCAGGTCCCCAAAACCCTATAAAACATCCAAAGCCCTACCAATGCCTCTCATATTTGGGGAGGGATGAAAATATCCCTGCAAAACTGCAAATCACTCTTTCTGGAGGCTCCCAGGAAAAAAATTAGCCACCTACAAAGAACAATTGGAGGTCACTTCCAGTTTTGTTTTTGGCCCCACAGTGGCTGATTTTCAGGTGGGAGTGGCCTGCTGGGGCAGTGCAGGGACAAAAACTCGCCCTGTTGCCATCTCCAGTTACCCCTGTTGCATTCATATACACTGGACAATGCAGGCTCTTCGCCATAGTCTGAAAGAAAGGCTTTGCCATTTCACTGTGTGGTTTTAATGCATTTTGCTAAAGGACAACTGAGAAGCCGCCCAAAGAAATCACTGCACCTGTTGGAAGCTCTCTTGTTGGGTGCCTCGAGATCATGCTTCCGCCCCAGGTAACCCTCAAGTTGTATGCTCTGAGACCTATCCAGCTGTGCAGGAAGGGTTGCTGTCTCATCTATCTCGCTCACAGGAGTCTGGGCCACTTTGAACAGGGATTCCTTTGTGGAGATTTCTTCACTGTCCACTTTGATCTCTGTCTCAGGTAGTTTTTCTTCCGGGAGCTCTTCTGGAACTGTTTCATGACCTGGCTTCTCATTTTCTTGTACCTGCTGTGAACATGAGAGTGTTCAATTAAAAACAGAAGCAATTAGTATGACATTAGCAGTGGCTGTTCTACTCCACTAAAGGGACTGAGTCTCTTCATTATGAACAATAGAGGTAGGCAACTGCTCTGGGGAAGTGGTCATTTTTCACCTGCACAAGCCCTGGCAGGCTGCACCACACTGTAAAATGAGGTGGTAAGACAGAGGTGACTGAATTCTGGACTGCACTGCTTCAGGTAGCAGGAGAGAGGCACATTTCTGAATCCCACTCTCTGCAACGTATCAGGTACACAAGTTCATCAGTGAGAACTGTTTAGTGAAACCCACTCCCTGGGGTGCCAGCTTACTACCTATGCAGATGTTTCTAAGAAGAGAAGCAATTAAGTGTAGGCAGTCCAGTCCAGAATTGTTAGCTCATGACTCTGATTCAAATTCCATTGGCAACATGATGGAAGCTGCTATTTTCCTGTCATTTGTTTGGTATTTGGGTAACATAAGAAGCAGTGAGGGGTGTGTGTGGAGGAAACAATGCAGCTAGCTCCCAGCCTCACACAGAAATTAACTCTCTGAGAAACTGGGGAATTGGTGATATGGGGATAAGGTCCAGAAACTGGATCCAAACTAACTGTGAAGAATACAGCAGGTAGAACACTTGAGGGAGCTAGCTCTGGAGATCACATCACAGCTTATTTCTTCTGATGACACCACTTGCCTTTCAGTGGCAGCTGGTGGCTACTCTGTTGGTGAGGCAGTGAATCCATTCCAGGTTTTGGCAGGCTTTAAAGGAGCTCACCATGGGTTGAACTTATTTAAGAGTCAGCCTCAGCACCTTGGAGAGCTCCTCTAAGCTCACAAGAGAATTTGGAGTGGATTCACCATCCTACTAACATGGAAGCCACTAGCCTCCACTATTGCCTTTCATATACTGGGGCCAATTTTCCAAACCAGGAGTGAGGATCCTTTCCTCCCAGGAGGACTCTATCTTATTTAAGGTCAAATGCAGGTCACCCTATTCTTCTTCCATTTTTAAAATAATTGTCTGCTATTTTAAAAGCTTATACCCTGCTCTTTTTCCTGAAAGAAAATACAAAACACCAAGCAAACAAAATCAGCAATATTAAAAGCAGTCTTGAGAAGCAACAAGCTGACAAAAACAGCAATTAAATGATATGGGCTAAAAGCGTACTTTGGAGCTATTAAAACTGTGAATAAATGCCTTTTTTAAAAGCCAAGTTTGCATACTGCTTAAAAGAATAAAATTAATCTCTGCTAGTACAGCATCTTATAAGGTAGGTACAACCACTAAAAAAGGTTCTAGTTCAGGAGTTGGCAACCTATTTCGGTTGAAAGGGCAGCACTGAGCCTTCCACGTTCCTTTGGGGGCTGCTCCCTCCTCCCACTGCCAAGGCTGATAATCAAATCCAGTGGTGGAGAGCCTCCTGCACCAGAGACAATGGGAAAGGGGTGGGCTGGAATGGGTGTGTGGAGGGGGGCATGGAAGCAAGATGTCACAAACAGGGGAGAAAGAGGAGCTCAAGGAATTAGGCTTGGCCAAACTGAGGCATAAAGGGAGAGGCAGGGTTCTACTGCTACTGGTTTTTTTTTTTTTTTCAGAACAGGGGAAGGAAAGGAAAGGGATTGGCAGAATAGTTTTGGTGATGTCATTTGGGTAGTGATGGGTGGCAGGAGAACATGGGATTGTACACACATGCAAAGCCGCTGACAGTGAATCTCATTTTTACAAAGTTCTCACACTTGCCCAGCTCCTCTTTTCATCCTCATCATCTGTCTAGCTGTAAGTTCTTTTAGCAGTACCAGTACCGGGAGAATAGCAAAAGGGGGCTGCAGGAGCATAGACTTTTTGTGTCAAGTTGCAGCATCATGTCTGCAGTAATTAAGACAATAAAGCTTGAGCTGGGAAGAATGGGATTCAGTTCTAGCCAATCCTACTGTATTTGTGTGTGCTTGCCTACAACAGGCAAGGTAAACAGCAGCTGTTTCCAGAATCCCTTACTGAATACCTGTGAACAGTAAAACCAGAAAAAAGAGGAGAAAGATAAGCATGCCTCGCCAGCTATTCCCAACGTGTTAAAAGGCATAGGCCAAGATCCTACGTCGCATTTGCAACTACAGAAACAGGATTACAGATGCCCTAATGAACTGACCCAAGAACTCACCTTATACCCAAGGAGCTGTTCTATGTAACAGAAGTCTGCAGAGCAGGCAAGTGTGGGTCGTCAGAACGGTGCAGCTGGACCCCTCCGCCCCGCCCCCCAAAAGCCATGGTGTGATGAGCTCCCTCCTGCCCCCAAACTATGATACACTTAGCAGAAGCTTCTTCCCATCACACTGCATCTAGGGGAGAGGAGGGGCAGGCCTCAACGTTCTGAAGCACTCCACGTGGTTGCGCTACAGACCTCTATTGCATAGGGCAGATTCCTCAAGTTTAAGGTAGGTTTTGGGGGTGGGGTCTTTAAAGGTATGGCAATAGTGCTATGATTGTAAATATGTACCATAGACGTAACAAAGCAGTTACGGATCTGTAACTCAAGGTTATGGATCCATAATTGTAATGCTGGATGCCAGCCAGTCTATACGTCTGGCTACCCAATTGAAATCATAACAAAAATGGAGGCTGGTGAAAGTAAGAGTCATTCCTGGATACATTTTAGAAGATGCTTTCAAGTGATTTCTAGGTTAAATAAAAAAAAAAATTATGCAAGGTTTACCTTACCCAGTTGTTTTATTTCACACGTGCATATTGTTAGTTTTGAGGAAAAAAAAAGGTTTGTTGAAACATGTTGAACAGCTATTCTTTTTTGTGGTATAGGAACCTAAATGTCACCAGAACCCATCTGATCTTAGAAGTTCTGCAGCATCAGGCTGAGTTAGCACTTGAACAGAAGACTGTCAGTGAAGACCAGGTACTTTAAGCTATATTCAGAGGAAAGCAATGGCAAACTGCGTTTGAGTATTCCTTCTTTAAGAAAATCCTGTGAAATTCATAGGGTTGCTCTAAGTTCACAGTCAATTTAAAGACACATACGTATACAAAGTAACCTAACCCTGTTCCATGCTATTTCTGCCTTAGGTACCAAACGTTCTGTTAAAAAGATAATGCCCAGGAACACATCTACTTTGCTAACTGAGGTATAGATCCCTAAAACAGGGCTAGAGGGGCAAATCTAGACCTTGTAGTTGTATGCCTAGCTTCATGCAGCCAGGGCATGTGAAATGCTGAAATATAAAAAACTAAAGATATGAGGAGGAACATTAAAGAAGAAGGGGAATCAGATCTTGCTGTTTTCTCCCTTTGTCATGGGCCTAGAGTATATCTGTTTCTATCAGGCATACACTATGGCCCTTTATGTAGGAGCCTCCCATCCTGGCCTGGGTTTGGGAGTGGGACTGTAATGATGCTTCTGCATGAAGTTGTTGTGGTCTCATCCTTCTCCCATTGCCAGGTGGCACAATCGCGGATTAACTCATTGATAGGTTTTCCCTGTCAATGACCCACGATCGTGCCATCGTTCTGCACTTGCCTGGCCTGCGGAAACGCCAGAAGTGCAATGGAGGCACTTCCTGCCCCAGTGCAGCCTGGGAAAGTGGCAGGGAGCCAGCCAGTGCGGAGGGGAGCACTCCTGTCACACTTGCTTCCCAGCAGAGCCACTGCTGGGATCGCCACTGGAGGATGATACAAGGTAGGGTTCAGAAAGGGCCTAAAAAAACCTGATGAACGGTGTGTGCTATATTTGACTCTGAACTAGATTCACATGCACCCCATACCTATTTATTCCTACCTCTAGACAAACTCTCTAGATTAGGAATATAAACATCTGGTGATTTAGTTCTCATGCATAAGAATGAAACATTTCAAAAGCTTTTGCAATTATTCTTTATATCCCTGCTCTATATTTAAACGAGATCCACATATTCAATGTGCTCAGCCCTGTCTCTTCTGCTCTCTGGAAATCTAGTATCTTTGGAATACCATCCCTGGGAAAATGCACTTGGCTCTTTTTTAGCTGGTCTTAGGAGAACCTTGAAGACTGTTTTTTATTCCAGTCCACATTGGGGGTAATGTTATAGTGTTATGCTTTTATATGATGCTGTTACCTTTCAGTTCAATTTATAAAAATTTAATTTTACTGGTCAATATTCTACATCAGCTACTTAGTTAAGTAAAATTCACTAAATAACCTGTCCTGGCCTGAGCCATCACAAATTTGATGGAAACGTAATTCACCCATTCTCTGATCTCTGGTAGAATGGGCCTCTTCCTATACAAGCTGATGTTTGCTAAAGTAGGTTTTCGGGGCAAGTTATGGTCATGGCAATAGTGTCATAACTGTGACTAAGTAGTAATTGTGAATACAGAACAATTACAGATGAGTAAATTTAGATAACACTATTGCCATGACCATAACTCCCCACTCCCAAACCTCCTTCGTTGGACATCAGCTACACAGGGAGAAGGAGGTCCAGTCTGCTGGTGATCAAGCAAATGATATCTGGGGACTTGGGTCACAAGAGGTATGCTTATCTACGTCACAGAATACTGGTTATTGTTTTTAAATGTGTATTATCTTTAATAATTTGAAATGTGGGGTAACTGTCTCAAGATATATGTGATTTTATATCTGAAACTGTGAACTACTTTATGAGGACAGGTAACTTGAAAAGCAGGTTAAAAACTGTAAAATGGAAAACTTGAATGTCAGAAAGGTGACTAGGTAACAGCACTTCTCCCTCACATGCTTAGGTTCATGTACAGGTTGTTTGCCACAAAGTAGCACACAATTTTGTGATTTCTCTCACCTACATTGCTCTGAAGTATCATAGTACCATGCTGTATCTTTTCCAGAATATGCAGACAGGCCCACAATTGTAAAGAAGTGAAGTGCTGTTTCTATTCTTCTGACTGTCCTTCTGACTTCTGACTCTAGGTTTGAAGTACAGATATGCAGCATAAGCTGAAGTTGCTGCTGTGTTTTTTTAAAACTCAAGTCTATGTGCATAAACTGTTACTTTTTTATAGTACATAGCAGCTGCTTTTGGGTCTATTTATCTATTTGTTTGTGGCTGGCATTCAGTTAGTGACATATGCACATGTAAGTGGAACTGGGCATGCAGCAACACTGCGTGGTTGTTGCACATGTATATTATAGTTGGGTATTGTGGTTTCACATTGCAGTTGTGCACTGCACATTTTATATCACAGTTGCATCCTGTGCACTGCACAATGGCAACTGGCCATTGACATGCACTGTACAATGGGGGTTGTGTAGTGCTGATGTAGTGTAATCCTGTATGTGAATATTTACACTATGTTTGAGGGGATGTTGGATTGCAGCCTGTGTGTGTGTGTGTGATGCACACACACACAGACGCAATCACAACATTCACGCCCACATGAGCAAATAGGCAAAGAAAATTTCACTGAAGCCCATGAAACTAATTTTTTCTTACCAACTACGGCTGGCATTCTGTTAATGAGTTGCAAAGCTAAGTCCAGTGTGTGTGTTGTGTGCCTTCAAATCATTTCTGATTTATGGCAACCCTAAGGCAAATCTATCATGGGGTTTTCTTAGCAAGATTTGTTCAGAGGGGGTTTGCCAGTGCCTTCCTGTGAGGCTGAGAGAGTCTGACTTACTCAAGGTCACCCAGTGAGTTTCTACGGCTAAGCAGGGATTCTAACCCCTGGTCTCCAGAGCTGTAGTCCAAAGCCCAACTACTACACCATGCTGGCCTTCAAGTCCAACTTACATTATCATAACTCTCCTTTTTTGTTTGTTGCAGAGGCTGGGATTCTATGACAACCATGCAACAAACAAAATCTCTCCCAAACTCACTTTTTTTTTCATTTTGGTTGCAGCTCTCCAACATGGACCATGTACTGGCTGATGGAAAGTACTGGACATTTTTTTCTACAGCTGGAAATACAGCAGTAACAGCGACCTCTGGAAGACCACCTGGAGATGCCAGAGGATGCCTACTGTTGTGTGTCCCACCACAGGAAAATAGCTGGATGCTTTTCTGTTGCTCTCCCTGCTCTTCACCAGCCAGGAAATGGCTGTGCTGGGAAAGAATGCAGCAAAGAAAAGTTGGAATTTTAGGAGTTTGGACAGAGACAGATCACGGTTATGCCATGTATGAAATACAGTTCCTGATCCAGGATCTTGGTCTGCATTTCCTTTGTGTGTGTATGTGTGCGCGCGTGCTACACTGGGAACTGCAATTCCCTTACATGATTATGGGTCAAGATATACACTTTACTTTACAAATGAGAAATGTCTCTTTGAGACTAAAAGTCAATAATCCTGATGGTGGGTAACAGAATCTCACACATCTCTACTCAGAAGCAAGTCCCAGGAAAAGGTATAATTTCAACATGGTTCTAAGAAAACTGGACTTGCTTGATGTGGATCACACAGTTTAACTTCATTTCTGCATGCATGCAACATCCAACCAGCCACACAACTTGGGTTCTCAGCTCTAAGGCCTGGGTCCTCTTTTCCAATCCTCTGGGCATGAGCAAAAAATCTCAGAGGGAAACATTACTTTGAAAATTGTGTGTTTGTTACTCTTTGCATTTTTAAAAAATTTGAATGGTATGCTCTCTACAGTGGTGGCTGATGCTTCATGTATCATGTTTGATGTGACATCACCAGGGCCTGCTTTCTATGATATCTGAAGAATTTGTCCTTAGGTCTCAGGTTCTGACCCTCAGTTTGGGATAGTCATGATCCGGCAATCCTACATACAACATAGTGAGCCTGCATTGGCATCATACACAGTCAATGGAACAGTGATATATTTTGAACGGCAGGCCCTCAACAGGACATTCTCTATAGCAACATCCCTATGGACAGCCCAAAAGTACAGGCTGATGTACTGATCTTAATAAATTTCTAGGTGTTTTAATCCCCACCTGGAGCAGATCTTTTGGCTTTACCTTGAATGGATCTTGTCCATTCAAGAAGAAGCCACCACAACTTTTCTATTCTCTCAGGCTTTTTAGTCCTCTATATTTCTACTGCTATGTTGTGTTTCTAAGTCATTTTATATTCACAAAAAATTTAACTATTGAGATGCCTGTTATTACAGAACTTGCTCTTTTTAACTATTTGCTACTTCTGATTGGATTAAGATGGATGGGGAGGTTAGATTACTGAGAGCTAAGTGGAATAAATTTTAAAAGCAAGTGGACAAAAAAAACCCCAAACCTGTACTAAAAAGGCTGAGACCCAAGAAGTATGCCCAATGGAGGATATCAGCCTGATCTAATAAGCTAAATCTGTGGGAAGAAACAGGTTTCTGCATATTCTACCATCACCATCTGGGCTCCACAGAGCTAGCTGGATGGGTCATGCAGACAGTGATTTCAACACCTGCAAATGGACTCATCCTCAGGGGATGGTTTAAAGGTGATGTGCTTTACATTTTTTCTTTTTGATTGTAAATCACTACTGCTCTCTGCTGGTAAAAATAAAAGGCAGAGGAATTAAATTGTCCTCATCAAAACTTCTGATCTGTACTTTTGATCCAACTGTAATACTACCCCTAAGACCAGCCACAAGTTAGGTAAGACACGTTTTGAAGAAAGAAAACAAGAGAGATCATTAGGCTCTCAACAACATAGAAACTGAGTAGGTTAATGAGGTTCATTCCAGTGCCTTAAGGAGTGAACAGCCACAAGGTATCACTCCTTTAAATTTCCCTTTTATTTTTTCAAAAGTTATGGAAGCATAATATTTTTGTTGACAGAATATGCTATGAGAAGAGATTTTGAAACTCTGACATGATTAGAAAGTTACTCTGTGGCACCTAATTGATTCAAAGATGCTATGTTCACAGAAGACAAAACATGCAGCGTTGTGACATCTTGAAGACTAACAACCTTTATTACAGCATAAGTGTCATCTGATTCAAGTGGGCTGCAGTCCACAATATCTTACGTCATAATAAAATATGTTCAGATTGCCATAAGGCACTTGATTGCTTTTGCAGTAACAGGCTACTACAGCCTGTCTTTGTAGACTTCCCAATAAACCTTTCACAATCACAACAAATAAGTAAAAAGCCCACATTTCAGCTAACCCATACGCTACCCCTTGTTAGCAGCTTTTTAAAACTGTATGAGCACAAACCTTTTTAGCTGACAACGCCTTGCTTCTGCTGTTATCCAGGAACCAAGATGGTTGAGGCACAAGAGTAGCAAAATATATGCAGGCATCATTCTTGAAAACAATATGTATTTGTTAATACCCTGTTCTTTCCCATAAAACAGGGACAGACTCCCAGAATCCCTCAGTATGTATCGGCTAGCACTGATGTGATTTGTAGTCCAATAACATTGGGTCATGTTTTGGACACTCATCATTGTTGCTGTATGCCTTCAAGTCATTTCCAACTTATGATACCCCTACGGCAAAACTACCATGAGGCTTTCTTGGCAAGATTTGTTCAGAGGGGTTTGCCTTTGTCTTCCTCTGTAGCTGAGAGAGTGTGACATGCCCAAGTGGGTTTCCATACCTGAGCAGGGATTCAAATCCTGCTCTCAAGTTGTAGTACAGAGTTCAAACTACTATACCACACTAGCTCTCACCACCCATCATTAAGATATGCCACAAAGGGTATTTCCTACCAAATTGTTTCACCAAACTCTTCCACCTATATTTTCACTTCTCTTTGGTCCAATTTCTTGTCTTTTTGTGCTGTTATCTGCAGACTGCCTGTGACTTCCCAGGACAGAATTTTTCAGTGCACTGCTGGAAACACATGAAAAAGCTAAGCAACGGGACTATAAAAATTACAGCTGTGTTTTTTTCCCTGTGACACCCCCCCACCAAGCCACCTTATCTTATTGGGATGGACTTTCACAGAGCACGGCACAAAACAAGCTAAGGGAAAGAACACATCCCAGTGCCTGCTAGGATCCACAGAAATCCAACTTTGTGAACAGCTCCACTAGAAGTTGTTTCCTCAGAAGCAGTCACTCTGTTGCAAGGCATCTTGTTCATACAGCAGATCCTTCTAACTGTAGCACAAGTCAGCTTTTTCATAAAGAGGAATCAGCAAACTCTCAACACTTTAAATACTTGCAGTGTGAAGGCCCCAGAGGAAAACAAATATTACAGAACAGACAAACCTCAGGGGACTTAAAAGAAAAGACTTGTGAATTGTCTATGAAACAGGAGTGCTTAGAGATGAGGGGAGTAAGTCTTGAGAAAAGACAAAGTGTCTTTAGTTACTGTCTTCGTTCATGATTTGTCACAAACCAAACATACTTTGTAGTGTGTAACATATAAACCCAATTGTCACATGTATGTGTGTGGCAGTAGTCAGGTAACAGAAAAGGCAAACAAAAAGCAGGTAAGAGAAAGAAACAGGAGAGACAGAGCACGTATAAGTCTGTGTGGGTGCATACTTGCTGGTATCCTCAAAATTCTATTCCTTCCCTCATGCTTAATTGTGAAGATAAAGTGATTGTCCCAAGGTACTGTTCGACAGTCATGCTTGATGAAAATAGCAATGTATCTAGCCTACAACAATAGTTTGTTATTTCAATGGACAAGGCAGAATTATTGCTGTAGAGTTGAACTCTTTCATCAATCAGTTGACATGAAGGTTCAGGGAACAGGTTAGTGCTAGGCTTTTTGTAGCAGACTAAAACAACAAGTATGACCAACCCTGTGAAGCAGGACTGGAAGGAGTCCCTGAAGCTCAGGTATACTCAGAAGAGACAAGAGTGCCTGAGGAGAGGCATAAGGAAGGATGAGAGGAACAGACTGAGGGAGTGTTTTGGATGAAATATGCAAGGTGAGAAAAGGAAAATGGATTCTAAGTGAGCTTATTGCTGCTTTGAATATTTGAAGAAGATATTTTATCCTCAGATATTAAGCTGGAGACATAAAGACATAAAGAAGTTTCAAGAATTTTATAAGCAAGTTGTCTAAGATAAGAGGAAAGCTTTAGGAGGAAGGAGGGGAAAAACAATGAAAGAAAAAAGAAGGCTGAGAATGAAACACAAAGAAGCTTGAAGACTTACAGGAAGCAACAGATGCTTTATCAGAGTTTATACAAAGTCTACTTGATATTGCAAGGATGAGTAAAATGAAGGGGAAAAAAGACAGCAAGATTCATGTGGCATAATAGTAATGAAGGAAAGCATTATACTAGTCATTGTGCTACTGTGGGAACCAAGGCTTAATTATTATATATAGTGAAGACTGACCTCCAAGGAAATGTTTACACACAAGAGGAGTATTTTTATGGTCTGATATAGCATTTTCTTAAACAAATACAGAATGTATATGGATGGATTTGTACCATGCATCTGAGTGTGCAAGATGAAGATTACCATGCCTTAACAATGTATCCTGAAACTCCAACAGAGAGCCTTTGGGTAACAAAAGTGTAAACTTTATTGCATAAATTTTACTGTTGTTATTACTCAACAAAACTTCACTTTCATGTTTGAGGCATCCTTTGTGTAACCAAAGTGCTCCCCAACCAAGCCAAGAGGAGCATATGGACAGGGGGACAACCACATATATTTGAAGCATTTATAGCACCCTGTAAAGATCAACAGTGCAACTGCTTTTTGCAGGTATATACTGATCACACCTGTTATTACCAGACTTTTTTGCAAGTTTGTGTCAAGAAGCATCCTGGATCACACAGTATGCCCAAAGCATATGTGCAGAGCATCTCAGATTCCTTTCTTTAAAAAAAAAAAATTCAAGAATTTTCACAGCTTGAAGTGCCTCACGTAACATATGTAGAAGCAGGTCTGTAAGGTGAATAGCACTAAACACTACATAGAAAGAACTCAGTCCAGTTCAGTTGTTCAGGATTGGATTAACTTGACTGCATGAGCAGAAAGAGGAGGACAGCTCTCTCCTCCTCCAAAATTGTTTTCTTCATGGTGAGAACAGTCATCTGAAAAAAGAGCCTCTGCTACAGCTGGAGGCTCTCCATCAGATACAGAACCCAAAGAATAATATGTGGCTTTCTAAATACCTGAATTGGGCTCCTCTCTGTATATAATCTTAAATCTCTGTATCTATTTTCCAGAATTGTTATGGTCACAACACCTTTCTTCCAAAAGATCTTCCTGTTTCTACTGTGTTGTTGTGTGCCTTCAAGTCATTTCTGACTTATGACAATCTTAAGGCAGAACTACCATGAGGTTTTCTTGGCAAGATTTGTTTAAGGAGGGTTTGCCTTTGCCTTCCTGTGAGGCTGAGAGAGTATGATTTGCCCAAGGTCACCCAATGAGTTTTCATGGCTGAGCAGAGATTCTAACTCTGGTCTCCAGGGTCATAATCCAGTGCTGAAACCATGACACCACACTGGCCCTCTATTTCTACAAGCACAAAAATATATTTTCCCTACAGGAAAGCTAGTAATTCACTCAAGCTGCACTAGGAAAGTTTGCAATGTAGCCATCTTGTGGAATTTTATCTCTTCAATCATAAAATGTATCCCATCTTTTTTGTAGGTATACTCTAGTTTTTTTCTCCCTTCCAATCTATTTCATTGTACTTAATAATGGCAATGGTAGATGTCTTAACATCTGGAGACAGGCTTACAGGCTACAAATTGTACAAATTTTGCATTTGCTAAATTGTATGTATTATTGCAAATGTAGAAATAATTACTGAAATATAATTAACTTTCACAGAAGGAAAGCCAAACCAATTAATTTCACCACCAATTCACTAAAAATAAAATCGTTTAGTTAATTTGTTTGCCAGTCCCAGCCGACCTTATCTAAGTTAGCTGAGTTCCTCTTCAAATGATTTGTCCCCAATTAATTTCCCAAATAACAGATCTTGTTTAAAACTACTTTTTCTCTTCAATAAATAATCACCCCATTTGTTAATTATCATTGCCATACCCATTATAAATGCCATTCAAAATAAATATACTGTACATGATTCCATTTGGGGTGGTTGAAGATTCTAAGTAGGTGGTGAGGGGGGCTAGGCCAATGGGTAGTGACATTTCTTAATTTTATTTCTTTTTAACAAAATAAACCAGGAAGCAGAAAACTTGTACTGCTCCAGTCTACAAATCAAAAGCTTTAAGCTGTCAGTAGGAGAAGAAACAATAGAAAATGCTGATGTTCCATCCTGTAGGAGCAGCCATTTATTTTTCCATGCCATACTGTTCTTGGAAACAATAATGCTGGACTATCGGTACAGTCCACTGTTTCTCTTCCAAGGGGCAGACTACAGCCTTCAGGTTGGACAAAGAGTGTTCTCTCACTTCTCTCACAGTAAGACAGCCAGTGGTAATGGCATGCAGACTCCACAAACCACTTGCTGGATTGGGTATGAAGCAATATGAAAGATCTAGGTTAAAGTCAATTCTGTTCCTTGGTTAGCCCCTAACTCTGCCCCTCATAGTTATCTACCAGCAAGAATATACTTTCTGATTTACACAGCAGTCTTGTAGAAGGATGCAAATTGGATATTAAGATGCTATTGTGGCCTAAAATGTGGTAGTCTGTTTTGGAAGTATGTTCATGAGACGCTTCCTGAATTTTTCATTTATGCTTTCCACAATAAGCGCAAACAAGTCCTTGCTTGATTCCTTAAGAAGGCACAGCATAGTGGGGGGAAAAAGAAAATGCTTCCCTGCCATGTGAGGAATTTGTTTTGGAGATGTGATTTGATACAAAATCCCTACATAGATGATCTTTCCAAATGGATTCTTGAATGCGTGAAACATAACACCTCTCTCTTTGGATGCAGATGACCTTCCAATAAACATTTACATTCTTGATGCACAAAACCATAGAGTTGTAGGTGGGGAACAGAAAATATTCCACAGGAACAGCAGGAAGACCAGCTGTCGAGTATCTCTGCATTATTCATTCATTTGATGAAGCTTGACTAAGTAAAATCACTTGGAAGCCAGAGTTTCTTTGGCTGTAAACAGAACTCAGGATCAAGCCTGCAAAGAGGAAAGTGCCTCAGGAATTAATCCAGAGAAAGTGATTAGTGATTCAGCTAAAAATGTGCTCCTCTCTTCATTTGGCCTTACATTCTTGAGTGCTACTAATAACCTTGCTTTACAAGAACATCTCAGATTCTGTCCCCCTCCTCCAAAGATGTAAACTCACTGGAAACCCTTATCAATCAGATCCCATTTGGGAGAAAGGCAGGATATAAATGCAATAAATAAATAATAAATAAATAAGCTGATGCTTAAGGATTTTGGTGTTCATCACTGAAAATGAGCAGCTCCCCACTACAAAAAGATATCAAATCAAACAGATGCTGTTAAGTGATCCCAAAGGATCTGTCATACTGAAAATGTCCCAGTTCTACAAATGTCTTTTGGGAAAGCTCTTGCTTTAACATACTACTTAAATGTTCTTGTTTGCACAGTGAAAAATAATACATTATATTTTTCTCCCCTGCAAAAGAGCACAGGTTAAATCCAGTTGCACTCTTTACAGTACAGAAGCTGGAATGGAGGGATGCAGTAGGAATTGGTAAAAATGATATCCTTTCATTTTCCGTTAGCAGAATCCTCCCCTGAATCAAAGATTCTTCTGTGAATGAAAGGACTTTTTCACAAAAGCAAATCTTCTGGTGTTATTACATACAATACAATGTAATTCATCCAAATGGCCTGAGAGGCATACAATTTGTATAAATTTGTAAATATTCAGAAGGTAGTATTTACATAGAGGGCACACTGAGGCAGGGTCATAAAGGAGGAATGACAGTGAATTCAGTGACTCAAGAATGAGGTTCAGGCTACGGGATTTATCAGCTACATATTAAATCAGTAACATTAATCTTTATCTAACTAAAGTAGAAGTCTTACGGTCCCATAGAAGGCATTCCTGGGGTTGGAGATGTGTCAACCATTCTGGACAGGGTCACACTCCCCATGAAAGACTGTGTTTGCAGTTTGGGAGTGCTCCTGGATCCGTCCTTCCTAATATCAGTGACGGTCAGGAGTGCTTATTATCAGCTTTGGCTGATATGCCAACTGTGCTCCTTCCTAGGCCCTTTCCGCACCTTACCTTCTTCCGGCGCTGAGCTGCAGTGATCACACGAGCAGCCTCCAGCGAGAGGCTCTCGCACCCAGGGTCCTTCAGCTCTGCATGAGCTGCCTGCTCTTGCAAGAGCCCCGCCTCTTCCTTCCGCAGTGCAACCTGGGACCTTCCCAAGCTGCACTGGGGCAGGAAGCATGACTGACGCGGCTTCAGAGGCTCCGCACACCAGGTAAGTGTGCGTGGGGCCTGGGAGCAATGCACGATCGCATACCATTTTCGGCTTCTAGCTGAAAATGAAAAGGTGCGCGATCGGAGCCTGCCGGCCCCTGGGGCATTGTGCGATTGTGAGTGTGTCGTGCAGATCGCTCCTCACAATCACACGATGCTCCAGGTGCCCTTTCGCATGGAAAATGTCATGCAAAAAGGCCCCTAGAATTGGACGATCTAAAGATGGTAGTGCACAGGCTGGTAACCTCAAGGTTGGACTTCTGCAATGCACTGTACATTGGGCTGCCTTTGTACCAAGTTTGGAAACACCAGCTGGTCCAAAATACGGCAGCCAGATGGGTTACAGGAACAGCGAAGAGTGAGGATATCACAACAATGTAAAAATCACTCCACTGGCTGCCAATTAGTTTCCCAGCAAAGTACAAAAGTGTTGGTTATTACCTTTAAAGCCCTACATGTTTTGGATCCAAGTTAACTGCACAACCGTCTCCTCTCATACAATCCACCCCATATGCTCAAGTCTTCTGGGGGCTATTTACTTAAACCAGCCAGGACTAGACTGGCAGCGGTCACCAAGAAAACCTCCTCGGTGGCTGCCCCTTTGAAAGGAACTGCTGGAAGAGATTCAACAGCAAAACATGCTGTCCAAATTCAAAAACATGCTAAAGACTTCCCGGGAGATCTACCCAGTCTATTTTTAATTATGATGTATTTTAATTTTAATTTTATGTGTATTTTAACCACAATGTATTTTTAATTGTATTTTAATTTATGTTGTACCCTGCCTTGAGCCTTGGGGAGAGGCAGGTAATGATGATGATGATGATGATGATGATGATAGTTGTTGTTGTTTTTGTTATTATTCCTGAGGTTACAGTGATGTCCTTCAATGTCCTGCTTTGCCCATGGAGGAGGGAGGGTCCACAGACAGAGAAGAAGGTTTGTCCATGGAATCCTCCTCTATGCAGCAGTAGGAATGTGGAGAAAGTGTCCCAGAGGCAAAGTGAGAAAACTGCTGGATCCATTGGACACCAAGCTCTCTGGTTCTCCTGACATATGGCAAGGTCAGCAGGAGAGGCAAGGGAATTAAGCTAGGAGGGAGTTTTTAAGAGGACCCTGCCAACTCTACACATCCTCTGCCTTGCCAGAATGACCTCAGCTGAGGATACTTTTTCTTTCTCCTGCCCTTTCTTTGCTCTGTTTGCATAAATTTTGCTAGTTTAGATATTGGCTCCAATTTATTGGCTCCAGATATCCTGATGTTTACTTTGTTGATCTAGGAAGAAGACTGTGAAGAAGACTGCAAAATACCATTCTAAAGCCAAGGAAGAGTGAGCAACCTGTCTGGCCTGCCACAAGGGGCCAGTGTTGGCACCAAGAGTCACCCAATTCCCAGTGCCAACAACACTAGGGATGAAGGATGACTACTCCTACTGTACTCTTCTCTACCATTAATAGATTCCCAATAGCTCACTACACAGCTATCTGGTAGGTTGTTCCAGGGCCAGAGCCCAATGTTTCTAGTGAAGAGGTCAGTGGGAAAAGTCATCCCCTCCCACTGTGGTTAGGCTCCCAACAGTCCATCTATCTGCTGCCAGAAGCCTGACTGCAGTGGAAATATGGTGCATGGGGATAACTCTTCTCTCACACCCTACTTCTCAACACAGTCAGGCCTCCTATATCCCAGCAGTCAACTGTGACTGGGAAAGGGATATGTGACAAGGGATATGTGGAAATCATGGGTTCCTAACAGACAGGCTGTTGAGTGGTTGGTGATGTTATAGCCTCTCCTTCTTTCCACCAAACTGGAGTAAGGTCATTGCAATGTGGGAAGGCTTTAATCTTGCACCTGTCCCAGAGATCCTGCTCAAGACCATGGGGAGGAAGTGTGATTAAACATTTTCCCTTTTCTAAGTGATACGGATCAGAGTTGGGGTTGTCGCTGAGGTGAGAAGAAGGGAGAAGAGCATGCATGTGTATAGGCAAAAAATATGCAGTTTCTAGTCACCTCCCAGAGCAGCATGTGTCCCTCAGGGTGAAAAAAGATACTCATCCCTGTTCTAAAGTTCCAAATAATTGAATATTACTTGGAAAGAAAAAGAAAAACTAATAACTGACCAGTGAAGAGTCTTCTGTAGCATGGGTAAGGGTTTCTTCCAAACTGAGTTCTCCCTCTTCTGTAGGCCTACAGTAAACAGAAAAATATAATTCAGTAGATTTTTTAAAAGGGAAAAATGAAAGATGACTGTCAATGCTTCTTTTCGTTTTAAGACTAAGACACTTACCACACTATGGTGTGATCCTGCATCGTCCCATCACGATCCTGGCAATGCCATTGCTAGGATCGGATCAGGTCCTGAACGCTTCCCATCCCACCGGTCAGCTGCCAGTGAATGGGTAGCGTTTGGGACACGCGCTTTCCTCCCACAGTATAGCCAGCCTCTTCTCGCACTGTACTGCAGAAGGAAGTGTTTGATAGCACTTCCATCCTTCCCACACACCCACAGCCAACAGCACTGATGAAAGAAGGGAGGCTGCTACAGGATTTTTCCAGTAATCATATACAGCACTATCACAATAGCTGGGAACGCAACAGCAGCAGAACTGCAACAATGTTGGGTGATGGCATGCATCATGGACCGGCAGCAATGTGTCCCCATGCTGGAATGACGCCGTTGTGTGATAAGGGCCTAAGTTTTTACATTTTTTTAAAAAAAAGTTTCAAAGCAAACAACAGCAAAAGAGCTAAATAATCACAGTGCAGTAAAGTAAATCACGTAAAACTATTTGCATATGCATGTACAATCTGGAACAGTCAGCACCAAACAACCAGACAACTGAACTAAGCTTGAAACAATATAGAACTTCCCAATGCGATTTAGAAATGACTGTTCATCAGGAAGTGATTCTCCAGATCAGATTTTAATCTGCCTAATGCAAAATAGGAAAATTTCCAAGGCCATAAGAGGGCAGCATTTCAGTCCTTCCTTCTGTTCCTTTCTTTTGCACAAAAAGATGTTACCACTCAATCCTATAGAGATAAGACTGGACAGAAATCACCTCTTCACATTCACAAGATTCTTGCTGTCTCTGCCAAAACACAAGACTTTAAAGACTGTGCTGCATCCCAGCACAGGCAGAAACTGTACTGTTGGCAGGCCAGTAGAACAGAAAAGTAAAATACTAGAACGCTAAAGATATGGGTGGAAGCATTAGTCAAGGAGGTGCATGATACTGAAAGGGGTCTGGAATAACCTATTGGTGGGGTGGGGTGGAAAATAATCATAGGCCAGCAACCAATTTTGAGGGACTAGAGAGACTGGTATGTATTACTTCATTTTGGTTGCCCAATTATTTATTGAACAAAGGAGGAGGAAGGCCTTTGTGTTCAGTATGTTATGCAGAGCCACTTTTTCCTTTGCATATTTTATCAGCATGGAGCAAATACGCACAGCATTTCTAGAGTATGGAGAAGAAGGAAAACTTGCATTGCACACTAAATGTTAGAATACATATAATTCTTTTCCTGTATGAAATGTATTTTTTTTGTAGGAAATTGTAACTGTGTAGCAACTGGGTCTCAACATATGTTTCTAGTTGATAAAATTATACGGTTCATCTTTGAAGCTTATTAGGCCTTTAGTACACATCCACTTCAATCAACATGCTTCACTGGAGTCCATGAGATGGTTCCAGAATCTGGCTATTGTGGCCAGAAGGTTCCTTCTCATTCTTCAATGATTCCTTCTGGCAGAAGGGGAACAGATCTTTACTGATTCCCCCTGTCATACCTTCTAGTTCCTGTGCCTCCTCCCAAATCTGCCCTGGAACAATTGATGAGGTGGTTCTGGGGACTGCTGAAGGAAAATTTGGCTCCCTCCATTTTTGCTGGCAGGAGACCTGTGTAGAATTCCACTTAGGAAATGCTTTCACCAGTTGAAAAGAACCTGAATCCAACACAAGATCTGAACGCTCTTGCAAGGAGGAATAATTTTACATAAATGACCAAGGAAGGTTTAAACAGCTCCTTCTACTCCACTGTAAGCCACTGAATTAAAAATAAATAAATAAAGGGAAACAGCAACAGAACCACATATTTTGAAATAAACTTATAGTTTGACCCATAAAGAAGCCACAGTGATTACGTATAAAAACAGTACTGTAATGTAAACTGCCACCAGGTAGGAAAAGTATCAGTAGTCATTCACAGTCACCGAGACTGAACTACACTACACACCAATAATATTCTGGCCCCTATGTTTCTAAACCAACACAACTTTGCATGCTATTTGGGAAAATGCACTCAAGACCCCTATCTAGAATAAGAAAACACATGAATATGCTATATGTGGTATGCTATCCACACCCAGGCCTAAATCCAACTGTTAATCCCAGCTAAAAAAGAGCCACTGAATCAATAGTGAATTGGTTAGTCAATACTTACATGTATCACACTGATTTAAGATGTCTATTCCATTTGAGACTACAAATTACATTTAGGTCTCTGGAATCTTTCCTCTTGTTTATAATTATTTCTGAATTCTACAGTACATGTAACAACTTGAATTACATTGAAATATATTCCAGAAACAAAGGCCATTTCCACGCTACACTGTTATAGTGCTATTATTCCACTTTCAACATCCTATGGAATCCTGGGGTTTGCAATTTAAAGAGAGGCATTTAGATTTCTTAGCCAGAGAGCTCTTTGGCCTCAGTAAACTACAAATGCCAGTATTTCACAGGATGTTGAAAGTGGAATAATAGCACTATAACAGTGTAGTGCAGAAATGACCATAGAGAAGCAGAGAAATAACATTAGTGTTACAAAAAAAATATTAATTGTATATTAAAGCGGAAACTGTGATTTGGCATGGGGGGCTGTGTTAACCTGCTGTAGCAAAAGGCATGGTGGTTCTTAAAGGCCACCAAGTTTTGTTTAGCAAAAGCATTCACTGACTACAGTCCTTTCATCAGATGCATGGACTGGTGAGAGATGATAATCACTGAAACCAAAGCAAACATAATGCAAAAGCAAATACAGCAATCAACAAAATATCTTGCTCCTCTTGACTCTGCTGATTCACTCAACCACCCAAACTTGTGTACAAATAAGATAACGCACTACAAATCTGATGAAGTAGGCTGTAGTCCATAAAAGCTTACCTCAAATAAAATACATTAATCATTAGGGTACTGCAAGACTTTTTCTTGTCATAACTTTTAGTTGTATTTAAAAAAAAACAACCCAAAATCCCAGTACCCCAAGCAAGTGGAAACAGAAAACAAAGATATACTGAAATATTATCATCTCGTTTAGATATTAAGGGTAAGTTCTCATCATGACTTTTTAAAAAACTGGGATTGTTTTGAGCATCAGCATCCTGGAATTCCCTTTCACTGAACTCTTAAATTAGAGGTAGGAGGAATCAGGGCAGGGACAGTTTAAAAACATGAGAAAACAAGTGATACATAATAAGGAGGGGATCAACTGGGCTAGCATTTTCCATCCATTCCCACAATGATTGTACTCCCTTTCCCCCT
This sequence comes from Cyclura pinguis, assembly GCA_030412105.1. NCBI lineage: Eukaryota > Metazoa > Chordata > Lepidosauria > Squamata > Iguanidae > Cyclura > Cyclura pinguis. The sequence continues at coordinate 265,144,232 of CM059599.1, forward strand.
AATTTGAGAGGACCATAATGTGGTACAGGAACATTATTGTATATATTTACATCTTTCTTCAATCAACAATGATCCTAAATACACACAATGGTTAGGTATATTGTAGCTGTTTCTACTTATTGACTGAGTTGTAAGAAACTGCATAGATTTGAATTTAAAATACATAACAGTATTGCTGCTAGTCCTGGCTGTGGAAAGAGAATTATGATCAGAGTGCAGCTTACATACATGTAACCTACCCTGCCTCATGTACTGGTTGTAGTTCAAAGTCAAACTCCAGGTCTGTGGTTCTAGGTACTCTGTGCTGTGATGACTCATCTGGGATGTTTCTCCTCCCTAGTAATTCAAGCTGGGGAGAAAAACAATGATTATATTCTCTTGGGGACATTAGGAACACCTATTCTTGTTTGGCAGGCTGTAAAAAATAAAAGACATTACTCATTCAATGTATGCAATTCCTATTTCTTTTTCATCTCCAAAATGCTGCACCCCTTTCCCCGAAGCCTTCATGGACTACTCTGTCTTTCCTACACAATTCCTCTTAATTCTACTCTATTTTCTCATCTGCCTTTTACACTGATGTATTACTTGGCTGGTGTCTGCTACTGTTGTTGCTAAGAAAAGCAATCAAAAGCTCAAGATGCTGCATTAGCACTGAACCATATACGCTGCCTGGCATGTATCAAAATGCAGAAATAAAATCAGGACAATCTGCAGAAAGGTTTGGGAACAGTTTTATGAAAAACCTAAAAAATAAAAAACTTCTTTTTTAAGACAATTATTGCAACCCCTATTCCCAATACCTCTGCAAACAATTTCCACTTATGATAAAATATGATGCCTATAAAGTGCTGACATGCTGTCCCGCCCATGGATTCCTTACTGTGGTTAGACGCTCCAGTGCAGCAAAACGCTCTTCCCATGTTGCTGTAGATTTCTCAAACGCTTCATGTCTTTTTAGGAGTTTCTCCACACCATCCACAGTTTGCCCATAATCACCACTGGACAGATAGGGCTCCTGGGCAATGAGCCAGGCCTCAGCCACTGAGGCATCCCTGGAAAACTGACACACTTCTAGCACTTTATGAAGGAAAACAACAAAACAAAACAGAGGTCCCATATTAAACACATTTAGCACTTTTAGCTGAAGGGGCAGACAATGTAGGAGCCACCTAAAATTCCAGTGGTACTTCAAGTTATCTGATACAAAACATGATCACAGATAACATTTCAAGAGTGAAGATGACCAGATGTAAATAAACATGAGGCCCTAGCAGTCCATACTGTTAATGCCCTATCAAAATATGATCATATTCTCTTCTACCATTCAAGTTTTAAAAACCATGTGACCTATGATCATTTCTGTTCTTGGACTTATGTTCTACATAGCCTTGTGTATTCGGAGTACAGTAGATGGTGAATAGTCTAATTTGGGCATATAATATTTTGTTTCATTTTCTTTGATGCTTGTGTTGCCCAGTAAAGACCAATTCCTTTGTTCCCCTATCAGTGGTGTGTCACACATGTGACATTCAGAATACCCTGCCTGTGAAGCTCTGTATGGTTTGGTTCATCATTTCATGTGAAGAAATGTGACTTGATGGACAGAGTACTGGACTAGAATGAGGGAGATGAAACTTTAAATCCCTGCTCAACCATCAAACTCAACAGGCCAGTTTTCATGGAATCACAGAGTTAGAAGGGGCATTAAATGTCTCACAGTCAACCTTTTAAGGTTCTTACCCCATAGAGTTGTCTGAACAAGATGTAAGATACTACATATGCCATTCTGAACTCCTTTTAGGAAGAGTAGTATGAAAATATATAAAAAACAAAGACATAACATCTACGACAGTTGGCAATTCCAGAATGGTAGGACATACTTCCCACATTCAAGAAGCATTAAAACGTGTAGCTTTTACAGTCAAACTAGACATAAAGCAAAATATGTCACCCATAATTTTTTTTTAGTCCCACCCCATAGTTAACAGGAAGCATGGGAACAATTTTCAGCAGGATTGTAATGCAAAAGAAGTAGCCGATCTCTCTCTCCCTGTTGCAGCCCCTCTATATCCATCCCAAAGATGCTATTGGTCCTGGAATAGAAGCTTCCATTGATTCAAGAGGAGCTTCTCCAGGGCTAATAGCAGCTTGGGTGTCACAGCAATGCCAGAGTAAGAAAAGATTAACCCTCCCCCACTGTATATGCCACAGAACCAATACAAATCTTCCTCCCCCATTAAAAACTTCTTTTAAAGTCCCAAATACCACCCAAATGACTTATGTTAGTGTTACTTAGAACTGTCCATTTACAGCTGCCTGGATGTGACCAATATTAACCTTGTGGTAAATCCCAAGAGTGATTTCAAACATCTAAGAGAACTCTGTACAAACAATAGATTGAAAAAAATTCACTGCCAAAATTAACCCAGAAGAAAACCACTTCTGTTTCAAATTGAGGATAGATATACAATCTAAACATTATGCAGGATGGTCAGGATGGATATTCCTAGAAATTTCACTTTGCCTGGAATTGCTAAACTCTTGGATCTTCAGCCACACACAGAAAAGCCCCAATAAGATTGCCTCAAAAGGCAAACACTGTGTGTAATACTCACACAAGCGAAGCCAGTCCCAACGCCTGTCCCATTTCTCCAGCATCTCTCTCCACTTTTCTGTCAGCTGCACCAGCTTTTCTGTTACCTAAAAGGAGAGCACAGGGCAAGGATTTTCTTTTTTTAACCACCAGTTTCATAGCTGTTTGGTCAACATAACTAATTTTCCAACAGTATATTATTTATAATACATAAATGGCATTCCACTTTCACTGTAAACAAAGGAAAACCCAAGGCAACTAAAACACTACATTGGCCATAAGCCAGAACATTTAAGCCTACTGGATTTTATTCCGCATTGAAAATTGATCAATAAGCATCAAATATCATAAAATACTTATTAAATCTCTACAGAAAATGGGTGTAGCATGAGATTCTTCTTCTGTCATCCCCTGAACAATTAAAAGTCCAGCCAAAAAGAGAGTGAGCAGCATCTCCTTCTGAAAAGACGAGTCTGCTCCCTTCACGTGTTAGGTGATGCATGCAATTTAAAGAGCCAAAGAGGAAAAGAATTGGGAGCACTGAATTCTTCTACCCACTCATGGCTTCCTTCCAGCAGGTTTTTTTCCCACGCATTTTTCTTCTAGCCATGTTCATTCTCAATTTGGAAGGAAAGCACCTGGAGGGATGGATTCCAGGGGCCAAGCAACAGGTGGAGAGAAGATTCAGCACCTTGACCTGTGTGCTTTCATAGATCCTTTAAGGCCCTTTCCGCAGCTTACCTTCTCACGCTGCTGGAATGTGGGCCTTGCGTGAAAAGCCTGGGCAGGCAGGCTTTCGCAAGCCTCCTGCTTCCCTGCTGCTCAGGCTCCGCAGCTCCTTCCTGCTCGCGCAAGAGCCCCCCCCCATGCCCCATGCCCCACCCCTTCCTTCCACAGTGCAGCCTGGAAGTTGTAGGCTGCACTGAGGAGAGGACACGCGACAGGCTTGGCTCCAGAGGCTCCACACTGCAGATGAGTGCGGTCCAGGCCCGTGAGCCTTGCACAAGTGCGGCTTATTTTCAGCTAAAAGCTAAAAGCCAAAAATAAGAAAATGCGTATTTGCTGCACTTGCGGGCCTTGAGCGTGGCGGAAATGGGAATGCGTCATGCAGACCACTTCTGACATTTACGCGACGCTCAAGGGGCCCTTTCGCTTGTACACTGCCAAGCGAAAAGGGCCTTAATCAGGTCTCATACTTCACATAAGTGGGAAAGACATGCATCTGAAAAAGTTGATTGTGTGGATGCCACTCACCCAAAGAACTGTACACATTAGTTTTTATCATCTGCTACCTGCACCACCATGAACAATGGCAGAAATGATGGTAGCCAGCAATGAAGCATTTACCAGCTATGCCAAATGCTAACGTTTAAGCCTGTGCAAATTACACCACAGGCGGGCAAAATCCTACCTATGGCTGAGAAAAGATCCCATCCAGTCAATACAATTCTAAACTGATCAAGCTGCTTGACCACCGTTGTGAGAGAAGAGCTGTACAGGCATAAAACTCCAACTAGGCTCAGGGCTGAGGGAGGAAGCACTTGAATTTCAGTCAGCCATATCGACTGCATTTCTTGGAACCTTGATTTGGGACTGCATATCAACATACATAGTACAGTCTCTCCCATGTATTATTCCATTGCAAATACTGCAGCGGGAAACTCTCACCTCAGCTGTGGCATGGTGTTCACGCTGCAGCAGTGCTTTGCCAAGATCAATGCAGGTGGTGAAGCTTTTATTCCTGGTGTCGATCTCAGATTTTATACTCTGGTGGTATTTCACCAGTAGTTCCACAGATGAAACATCCCTTAAATGGGAATATAATTGAGAAATTAGCAGAAGAATGTTTCTAACATAAGGCAGTTCTCAGTGAAGCAGAATTCAGTGTTGGAAAATTCAGGATTATTTCTCATGTTTTGTTTTATGTAAAAAAAAGTCTCCCTAAGATTATTCTCAAATGCAGGTTGCCTGACTGAAACAGGGAAAATTACATGCAACTGACTTCTAGCCAAACTGCCTTCTAAGAAGTCTCACTTCACAGAGGTCTTGAAAATACAAGAACTGAAGTAATTCTTGGAGGTTCTTGGGGGTTCTCCTGGCATGCCAAGAACCGTAGAGAGTTTTTCTGGGGTCTTTACAGGATAAATGAAGTAAACAATAAAAGCCAGTTCAAATCCACCCTGCTACCTTGGTTTCTCTTGTGTTTCAATCTGTCGGATTACACTCTCCATCCAAGATATGAGGTCCCGGACCATGCTGAAGAAACGGAACTTCTCTGCTGTGTCAACAAGCTGAGCCCGCCGTCCCTCACAAGCATGAAGCAGGGCCTTCCAGGCATTCACCACCTCCTTCTCTTGGTTCTGAATAGCGACAGCCTGCTCCCCTGCATAGGCTGCCTGCAGGCGTGCTGCCATCTCTTGAAAACGCTGGACCTGCAACAATCCAGAGAAGAGAGAACTTTGTATCAAGGCCTGGGATCAGATACCTTATAAACCAAGTCTGGATATGCTGGAGGTTTCCTAGTTTTAAAATGGGAATATCAGCATGCAATTTCATTGGGTAAAAAAGTTGAGGCTCTGGCTTGGGTTTATACCACAATAATCAGACATAAACATTAAGGAGAAAAGCCTGGATCCTAAGGGTGTTTGGCAAAAACTCATTTCACATGTTCAAAAATCTTGTAAGCAAAACTGTCACCTTTGCAAACCACCACCCAGACTGTACCCTGCATCTCAATTTGCCTTCATCTGTCTCAAATAATGACAGTGTAAACCGATCCCTTCCTCTCATAAAGGTGAAAAGATGCCTCAAGTGATCTCTTACTCACACATCTTATTGTCTATGCAAGCCACATGTCTGAACTTGCTCTGCCATACGTTTCCCCATGTCTTTCCATAGGAAGTAGTTACCTGCACTCCCAACGAATGGATATCTCGCTCAAAAGCTGTGTGCATCCTGTGGAAAGACTCAGCTGTGCTGACATCTCGGCCTAGCTCCTCAGGCAACTCCCTGTGCTTCTCCTCAATAAGAACCAGGATTTCACCACCATCGTAGAAGAACTTGTGCAGGCCATAGGAGGCAGTCAGCAACTGCATCCTGGTGTCAATCAGCTCTAACAGGTCAGCCCAGCTCTCATTCAGACTGTCTTTCCACTCTGCAATCGTGGCAGCCTCCGGGTGGCCAACGTCAATCAGCTGCTCAATTATGAGATTGACATTATCCACCCGCTCCTGCCCGATGCTTCCTGTTTCCCGAGCGAAGTCACGGAACCTTTCCCGCAGCAGCTGGCCAAGAAATAAAACAGAGTGAATATGAGTATCCCAAGAATTCTCATCCTATTCCACAACAGATGTGTAATTCCTGCCAGGTGTTATGTCATAAACTACATTCACAACAGAACAACAGTCTTCATCTGTGACCTACCTAGGACTCACCCTTAATTCGAAATTGTAAAATAAGACCCACTTTTTAAAAAAATTGCATATACCTATTGCCCTTCTCTCTACATCTGGAATGATCAGATGTAAAGGAGGGCAGGGCTCCTATGTTTTTTAACTGTGGAGAAGAGAACATGTTTGTAGATGTAGTATGCCATGCAGGAGTGAAAAAGCCAGGCCTATCAATGTCTCTTCTACAAAACTATTCAAGATAATGAAACTCTATGCACCTTAAAACATGCTTCCTGGCTCTGTGCTTAATTTCTTCTCTTTAAAAAGAAATGCACACAAATAGTGGTGGTACACAGGTGTGATCCACTTGTGGATCTTAACTCACCAGCTGAAGACTAATACTATGTGATATATATTACATGCAACTTTGTGCTCTCAGCAGTTACAATGGGAATGCCTCTTTATAACAGAATAATAGTTTTATGAAATCTTAAGGACATCTTAAAACTATTTGGCATAAGCTTTTGCGGACCAATGTTTACTTCATCAGATGTGTCAGAGAACTGTATGCTTTTATGCAGCAGCAGAGACTTTGGCAAGGGATCTGGATTGGAAATCAAAATTTCTAAGGAGTTAGTCAGGAATCACCCAGCTGACCTAAATGAGTTCAAATCTGCAGGGCCAGATGAATTGCATCCCAGAGTATTGAAGGAACTTGTTGATGTACTCTCTGAACCACCTGCCATCATTCAGAGAAATCCTGGAGAACAGGTGAGGTTCAGAGGACTGGAGAAGGGCAAAGAATGTCCCTTTCCTCGAAAAAGGCAAAAAAGAAGACCCAGGAAACTATAGGCCAGTAAGCCTGACCTCAATATCAGTACCTAGATAAATTAGTATATAAATAAGTACTTAGATAAATTAGCAAATTGGGCAGAAATTAATAGAATGGAATTCTACGGAAACAAAGGGAGAATTCTACATTTAGCCACAAGCACCAAGGTATAGCATGTAGGTACAGAATAGGGATACATGGCACAGCACTACTACATATAAGAAGGAACTTGGGATGATTGTTAATCATAAGCTGAACATGAGCAAGCAGTGTGATGCTTCAGCAAAGAAGGCAAATGCTATTTTAGCCTACATTAATAGAAGCATAGTCTATAAGTCAAGGGGAGTAACAGTCCCACTATATATTGTGCTGCTCAGGCCTCACCTGGAGTACTGTGTTCAATTCTGGGCACCCCATTTTAAGAAGGATATAAAACATGTTGGAGCAGGGTTGGAGAACGGCAACAAGGATGATAAGAAGCACGGAGAACAAAACATATGAGGAAAGATTGAAGGAGCTGAACTTGTTCAGCTTGGTGAAGAGAAGACTGAGGGGAGATATAATTGTAATTTTTAAAAACCTCAAGGCCTGCTGCAGAGAGGAGGAAGCAAGTCTGTTCTCTGCTGCCCCAGAGGGTAGGACCAGGTCTCACGGTTCAAACATTAGAAGGAACCTCTTGACAGTAGGAGTGGTTCAGCAATGGAACCAACTGCCTAGAGAGGTGGAGGGGTCTCCTTCTCTGGATGCCTCCAAAAGGAGGCTGCGGATGCTTTAGGTGGAGATCCTGCACTGAGCAGAGGGTTGGGCTTCATGGCCCATGAAGCCTCTACCAACTCTATGATTCTATGATCTGGTCCATAAAAGCTTATGCTATAATAAATGTGCTAACATTTAAGGTAACACAAGATTCTTTTTGTTTTTCTACAGCAGATAAACATGGCTACACTTCTCAAAACTTTTAGCATTCTCTTTCCAGCATCAATTTGAAGGTTCCCTTGTACCAAGTTGTGTTTTAATGCATCCTGTCACCATACAACAATTTTCTCCCAAGTCACTACTGGATGTTGTGTAGCTAAGTAATACAACTCACCCAGATCAGGTCCTCATACCCATTGTACTATATCTCCTTAAACTGAAATCACATCTCAAAATTAGACAGAAACTAAGAAACATGGACTTGATATATTGATACAGTCATTCCCACAATGCTTGCTCACAGTGACATGATCGAGATCTTGCCCCATTTCTGGGGATGATGCTTCTGCATCTCTCTCTGCAATCCACTGCTCCAGATCAAAAACTTCTCGTTGCAGCTTGAATAGATGGCACATATGCTCCAGCTTACGCCTGCGTTCCTCAGCCAGCTCCTTCAAGCCTGCATACTGCCTGTCTACCTGTCCCTGCAATCGGATGATCTTCTCCCTGAAAAAAATAAGAAAAATTTTCTGAGACATCACATGCCAAGAAACGTACACAATTCAGTAGTTATAGAATGAATGAAACTCTAGTGAGCTCAGCTTGACTTGGAGCCCTTTTGTACTACACAACTGTAGCACTATGATTCTACTTTAACTGTCATAGCAACATCCAGTAGTATCCTGAAATTTGCAGCTTATGGAAAATGTTTATAGACTTCTCAGCCAGAGAGCTCCAGTGCCTCCCCAAACTACAGGCTCCATGATTCCACAGGATGCAGCCATGGCAGTTATAGTGGAATCACTGTGCTATAATTATGTGGTGTGAAAGGACCTTCTAGTCAAATGATCTACCATGTGACCATGTATCAGTCAATACCATGAGCTTTTGAAATCTGGCTATGTTCTTCCATACTATTGCAGCTTGAGGTATATTGATCACACATACCCTTCTGGATGGCCAGCAGACAGCAGTTTCTGAGCTCTGCCAGCCAGCTGCTTGATGCTTTTCCCATAGTCTTCTATAGATCGTTGCTGGCGAAGGTGTCGCTTCAGCATCACAATACCATTCTCTTCATCCTGGGACAACAAAATCCCTTTAGTCATTTATGGGACATACTCAAGCCCGTTCTTACAGGTGGGTGTTACTGATGCTCTCTGCCACCACTGTCTGTAGGAGTGTCCACCAGAAAGCTGCCTGAAGAGATTTACAAAACTAAAAGGCTACTTCCATCTGGCCACCTTACAGACTTCATCCAACAACATCATAACTTCATATGCTCTTGTTGCCATAGCTCTAGTCAAACGTGCCCACACATTTTTTGGCTTTGGAATCTGTAAGCAGTTGTAACATAAGAAAATGCATGCTGCCAACCCCTCCCCTCATTGCTGCTCTTGCACAAGGGACTTGCTGCTGGAACAGAGAGCCTTAGTGCATGGTTGTAAAAGGCAAAATACTTTTTATAAATTAAAAGCTTCCTCAGATTTTTTCCAATATTGTCTGTCGCTTAGCTGTTCAGCTGGAAAGCAGTCTGATTTCTGAGTGTGGCCACAGCAGTGAGTCTCTCATGCAGGAACAGCAACAGCACAAGAGGTGAAGGCTGGTGGGTGAACACAGAAGTAAGTGGCCTGCCTTTTTTCTCTGCACTAAAGCTGTGTTGTTGTGACCAGCCAAGGAAAATTTCTGATTTTTTAAATAAGAACTTTTAATCAGAACTCTTTAACTTTTCAACCACCTCTTTAAATACGTGTGTGTGTGTGAGACACACACAAAACTGCCATGCCCAAAGGAGATTTTTTAAAAATTGCCCTCTCTGTGTGTATGCTATGCTGAAAAAAGACTGAGGCCCTGTGAAATGGCCAGAATCCATGCTTCCTACCATTTCACAGATCCTTACGTCTCTTTCTCCAGCCTCATGTTTCCTGAGTCTCTCTCTCTGTGGAGCCTGCCAGCTGCTGACTTTCTGCTTGAGCAGGACTTTCTCCCTGAACAGCCACTGCCTCAAAGGTGGAAGCAGGCAGCTGGCAGCAAAAAATTTTGGATTTTGGAGGGTTTCAGATTTTAGATTTCTAGATAAAGGAGGATCAACTTGTAATGCATCATCTATATATGGGAATAATTGGATCCCTTTCTGTCTCAAATTTACTAATACCACCACTAACATCTTGATGAAAACCCTAGGTGAAGAAACCAGGCCAAAAAGTAGAGCTTTGAACTGATAGTACTCTTTGTAAAGATGAAATCTTAGCCATTTCTTGCAATCCTCTTTCATCAGAATGTGTAAATATACCTCCCAAAATAAAACAAAACCACATAATTGTTGATATGTAAATTTTACAAGATGGTTTGCAGGATCTCCATCTTGAGACAAACAAACTACTGAGGTATTTCAAATCCAGTACGCCTGCATGTTTCATTGTGCTTTGGTATTGTAAAGAAAATTAAATATATCAATCTTTGATTCAGTGGTACTTTTTTGACGGCTGAGATTTGCAGAAGATGTTGAATTTCTCTGCATTCCGTTTCCCTTTTTCTTTTTTTCCAGTAATGGTGAGGGAAGGTATGTGTCCTTACTGCTCTTGGAAAACCAGATTTTGTAAGCTTTTTTGCACTGTCCATAAAATTCTTTGATCTTTTCTTTGTCATATTCCGTCAACATCTAAAGTGCAGTGACTTTCTATCTACAAGAATCCTAGTCAAGTCAGAATTAGTGATGGCTACCTCTTGTCAAGTGACTGGCTTGTCTCCTACCTTATTGATTATCCTGCTGTAGGAACTGGAACCATGATCTCTTCCACTGTGGCTTATAGTTTCTGTAATCCTTCTGTCTATTATGTGTTTTCTCCACAAAAGGAAGAAAATGTATTCCAAAATGGCTTTTTATCTATTTTCTTATTCTCGGTTAACGCAAACACTCTTATCTTTATTCTCCACCAAAATCTTCTCTAGTGCATTCTCCCTAAAAAGAAGGTGTACACCAAACGAGCTAAGTGCAAGGTTGGCCTTAGATTTCTAGTCTGCCCCCCAGTGCTTAAACCAAAGTGACCTTCCTACACTGGTAGCAGTAACTGATCTTGCTGTGAATGCAGCTGTGTCATGGCCTGCATCTGCTACATAATGCAGCACCTTTTGAATCCTAACTAATATACATTGCAAGATATGGGCTGATATATCTTCTGACTCCAAAATATCTTGTACCTAAAGCTGTGCTACTCTAGGAAACACTGAAGCAGCTACTGAAGATCTAATTGCTAGCTCAGCCTCCTCATGAGACTTCCTTAATGCAGAATCTGCTCTCCTTCCCTCTGCTTCCTTCAGACTTCTGTCTCCCTCATTGGAGGCAACTGATTGTGAAATAGATGCTGAAACCAGCACATCAATAAGAGGCACTGACAAAATTTCCATAACTTCCTTTTTAAACATGTAAAGCTTGTGGCTATAACTTAAAAGTCTTTTCATATTTAGTGGCATTTCCTGTTCTAATTTTATTAAGTCTTTAAACATCTCTGGCATTAGTAATTCTGCACCTTTTGGAACTGGTTTTCCTAAAACACTGGAAAGCTTGGCTCTTCCATTACTCCCTTTTTTTGAATCCTTATTATAATATTGACCAATCTTTTGTTGGTCTTCCAGATTCAATGTCATCAGCACTTTTTCAGTAAGCCTTTAAATTCCTCTTTCTCAAATAACCTCTCCAAACTATTGTCTATTTCTGTCTCTTCTTCTGAGGACTGACCATCCTCAGAGCTGTACTGCGTATAAACTGAATTTTCCACTTTATTAAATAATTGCTCCTCCTCAGAATTTGTACTGAAAGCCTTGTGTACTTCCTCATTGGAATTTCTGTTTTTCATTTGTCTGTTTAAATGTTTAGATTTGCTCAAACATTTCTTTGGCTTGCTGCCTCTGTCAGTACTAGTGTGTTCCACTGGTTAGGTATTTACAGTAGTTGTCTGATTTTTTAAAGGCTTCTTTTGTATAGACATCTCTTGTAAATTTCCATTGTTCACTAGCCTAGAGTTCCCTAATCACTTAAAGAATTCATTAACTGTATTGTGTGTTGAGGAATTACATTAATTAAATTCATTAAATTTATTCAAGATATTAAATTTGATCCCATGTTATTAAAATCTGAATTTAAGGAAATAAATTAGTGTTTAAATTAATATCTGAATTTAAACTGGGAAATGATTTAACGTTTTAATTATTATCTGCAAAAAGGCTTAAATTAAATTTATTTAACATGTAGTGCACATTAACTGTTCTTACAGAATTTCCTCAATGTAATTCATTATAAGCTTTAAATCACTCTCCTATTTGCCTATTATTCCCGTAATTCTATCCTCCATTTCATATACATCAGATTAAGGCTGCTGGACACTGACTTACTTGTTGATTTTATGTTACAGTTCTTTCTCCGCATTTATGGATCTGACCTTTGCGAATTTATTTATGAGCACGTGTGCCTTCCCTCACTTCTCCTCCCATTCCTTTGCATTTTGCCAGGTGTGGAGAAGGAAGGCAAGCGCATCTGGGAAAAAGGGAAGAGAAAGGGGGAAGGCATGCACATGTCTTCTTCCCTTTGGAGCTTCCCTCTTCCATTCCTCTGCATTTGACTCTGGTAGGAGAAGGCGTGCCAACACAAAATACAAGTGAATGAGAGGGGAAGGCCCACACGCAACTTCTTTTTCCCCTCTGGAGCTCCCCTTCCCATTCCCCTACCTTTTGCACTGGTGCAGAGAATCTGTCTTGGGGCAAAATGCAAAGGAATGGGATAGGACAGAGGCTCACGCAAGCCTTCCTTTTTCCCTCTGGAGCACTCCCCTCCCATTCCCATGCATTTTGCCCCAGCATGGAGGACTCGTAATGAGGCAAAACGGAAGAGAATAGGAGAGAGAGCCCTGGAAGGGAATGGGAAGAGGAGCGTGGGGGAGGAGTTATTTGCAGTTTTTCCACTTTTGCAAGGGTTCTACACCCCACACCCTGGTGAAAATGGAGGGACTACTGTATTTTCTCCCTTAAATGCACTTTATTTTGATCTTGTTGAGGTGAAAACTTGCTCTTGAAACCACAGGTGACTCCATGTATATGCTGGAAGCAAAAGTGGAACCTCTTGACATTATTGTTTGTTAAGCAGGAAAATAATTCATTTTGTGCCTCTCGGGAATGGATTACTGCTGTAGAAGGACTCTCTTCTCTCTTTACATGTGGTGATGCATTCCATGAATTCTATTTGGCTAGAGAGTCTCATTTTATTCCATTAGCATTTTTGCACTCTCTGACTGGAAGAACGACTGACCAATTAGAATTCCCCTTTCCTGAACAGAATCCACCTTTTCAACATGGTGGTTTGAAGCGGCCATTGGTAATTTTGTCACCTTATTAACTTGTTTCTCCAAACCTGACTGCACTGTTAAACCTTTAGATTTTGATAACCCATCATTCCTTCTGCTCTTATTAGATACTTCTATCCCTCTTTCTTTAACTCTTGCTGCCTGTTCTGTCATTTCTGCTCTTTTGTCTCTATTTTTCTACTTTTTTATTTTTGTCCTGCTAGCACCTCTGACTTGTTGTCACGCAATGAAATAAAACATTCTTTTAAATATTGATAATATTCCGAACCTTGAACAGAATCTCACTGGGAATGGTCAACTGATCTGTTAAGTTTTTCTCCTTTTCTCCTTCTGAAACTTGACATGATGCAGTTAACAGAGTAGTTTTAAGGACTGGATGCTTGTTGGTTTGCTTCTTCTTTTTTTCAGAGAGCAAATACTATCTGTTTCTACATAAATAAATTTCTTTTTTCTGTTTATAATTCCATCAAATGTCTCAATTTAATATTATTGTCCTATTTAAAGGGAATTTAGGTAGATATGACATGAAACCTCAACTAGCTGGCAAGGTAGGACATTTAAAAACTAGTGTGAGGCAGATTGGAGCTGACGTTTTCAACTGTGTTAGAACTTTGGACTCCTGCCTTGAGATGCAGGCATGAGGGGATAAATCCATGAGTGTGGATTGCTCAGGCAGTCACCCAGAGAATGAGCAAAGGCTGTTCTTGAGCAGAATCAGGGTCTGCTTCTTAGTCACCAGTTGTCTGTGACCCATTTTCCCTTAAGCTAAGTTTCTTTGAGAATAGCTGTCCTGCTATGTCAAATGTGTTGTATGCTGCTTTATTAACAAGCCAAGTGACCCTTACCCTTGGCTGTTCATCTGTCACCATATATAGTTCCTGTTCACTTATCCAGGCTTCTGCTTCCCCAGCATCCAAATAATACCGCTGAGCTTCACTTGCTTCTTCCAGGCGCTGTAATCTCTTCAAAGTTTCCTCTTGCAAAGTGTTCCAGGAATCCCTCAGCTGCCTGAGGCGCTCTTCAGTGTCTTTGAAATCTCCGTCCCCAGCTGCTCCAGCTAGCATGCCTTCCCCCCTGAGAAGTACTTCCTCAATGCGTGGGGAATGGCCAGCAATTTCTTTCTGTAATGTCTAGCAAAGAATAGAAGGGCAGCTTTAAGAGGGTGTGGATAAGATCAGAAACACATTTGAGTGGAGCTATCGCTTTTACTAAAATGTATTAACAGTCCTATGGATAAAGACTTCAAACAACATACCAAAATTCTTGTTCTTTCAGGTTATTCAGAGAATTACTTTTAGCAATCAACTGCTTCACAATAACCTAAGGAGCTCATGAGGCACAAAAGCCTTTTTTGACAGATATCATGGAATGGACTTTGATTACAGGTATTTGTAACACGCAGGTTAACAGAAATGCTTAGTCTGGAATGCAACTGAGAACTCAACATATTCTTAGAACAACCATCCTACAGACCTTGCTAAGCTTTTGGATCCCTATAGGCATACTCAAGATACAATCACTTAATAAATTCTGCACTGCTATCACAAAAAAGAAGGGGGAAGGGAAATTAAAACGAATAGAAGAACGATGGGTAGACTTACCTGGGTTTTCTTTGTGAGCAGCTGTACAGACAGGAGGTTTGTGCCATGATCAGTGGACTGAGCAAGCGGGAGACGTTCTTGCACCCAAAGCTAGAATACAGAAAAATGGCTAATATACATGTAAAGAAAGGCCAGGCTGGCTATGTACATACATGGCTGAAATCAAAAGTTCTTAAATTCTGTTTATCTGACACTGGCTGAAGCCGTTTATCCATGAGGACTAGTTTTGTTGGAAAAGAGTTCCCTCCACCCTCTGAATTACAATAACATGGTATCATAACTAGGAAAGAATTCTAACACTTGTTAATAGCACATTCAGATGATTTCATAGCTCACCAGTTCATCTGCCAGATCCCGGTCCAACTGGTATCCCGCCTTAGCTGCCTCCAGTTCCTTCCTCTTCTTACTCAGAGGCTCCAGAAGATCTTGGAACCTCCTCTCAATAATCTCATGCTTGCCATCTAGTTCACGCAGGTCCCCTCTGGTGGGAGGCGCCTGACTTAACAAATCTTCCATTTCTTTCTTCCTCATACTTACTTGTTCATCCAATCGCTGTAATGAGAAAATCTCTAGTAAGTCAGCTATATGTCATTTTTTAAAAAATTTGTAGTCTACCTTGACCTACAGAAAGTGGATTTGGTCACATATTTATAAGAATTTCAGGCTCTCTCTTCTTCTCCATTCCCAGGAATCAATGCATTTCAGATGTGATGGAACTTATCAGCCACAGGCTACTCATGATTATGGATGCGGACAATACTCATGAATATTCTTTTTGGTCAGGGTATACAACAAATTAAAAGTTATGAGTCCCTTGTTTTAATGACAAAGTTCCCTACATGAGAGTCAGGGGCAAGATGGAGAAGGATTGTTCGAATACATTAAGTCAAAGTCCACTTAAGTCAACTATTTAGGCTCAAGAAGTAGAAGCGTTACTGACAGAGGATTTCTATGTGCAAATACTTCCTTTTTGCCCTTGCAAAGAGCCCATATCTGTTTCATAACTATATCTTCAAGGCTGCTTAAAGCACATTTTTCTTATAACCCCTCCAAAAGATATTTCTCAGCTTTTCTTTGCCATATCTACCTTTCAAGATTCACAGATCACACAAATCAGCTATTTCTACCCAGCCTGTTATACAGTGTTCTCTGCCTGCAAAACCAAGATCTACTCAGGGCCTCTACCTTCTATGTTGCAACTGCCTGCTGTACTCATACACTTTCATGTTGTTGTGGATGATCTTAGCAGCCATAATTTCATCCAGCTTTATCTCTGTCAGGCTCTTCGTTTACCAGGTCTCTCACACCCTGTGCAAGGGAAGAGATGTCTAACTTTGAGGATCCTTGCTGGTCCAAGGTCTTACTCTCATGAGATGCTTTATTAAAAAGTGATTTCTTGAGAACAACATGGAAAGAAAGAGTATGGAAACTTGATGTCTGTATACGCATACTACCCTGAAGTGGAGAATAGGGATCCGTAAGAAGGACCCAACAGAAATCTGAGGTTCTATTCACAAAACCCCTTTGGAAGCAAGTTTTATGGATAACCACTGCTGAGACTCTATACAGATTTCAGTGATTATGTGATACTTAAAGAAAATTGCAGAACTATAGTTGTATAACTATTTAAAGATATTCACAGTTTGGCTCACACATTGCAGGTGAGATTTCTGTTACTTATCACTATTAATATCACAGACACTTTTCAACGGATTAATGTGAAGAGGAAAATACTTCATTGAAACAGACATTTTTAAATAAAACTGGGGGGAAAAAAAGAAATAGACATCTGGGCACCTGTATTTCACAAAAAAATCCATATTGCAACTGATACATAACGTATGTGTATACGTTTACAGAAAACATATATGTAACTGCTGAGAAAACACATACTATAATAACAGAAGTATTTGCAAGGTGAAAAGACACCTGAATCCCATGAAATACGGGAGAATCATTCACTGTACCAAAAAGGGGGGGGGGGCAGAATCTGGAAAATCCCTAAGATACAGAGAACTTCATGCCTTTCACTACTGAAGATAGATGAGGAGTGTAGGAAGGAACTGGGGAACACTGTGTTCTCTAACTTTATGAAGCCATAACAAACCACCACCACTGATTTGACCACTTCAGATCAATCCCCCACAGAGAATAGCAGTTGATACTGTTTCAAGGTTTCCTGACCATGCACTGTTGACTTGAGCAGGGAATGATGGTTTCAGGATTCTTACTTACTTTCAGGTTCTTCAGCAGGATGTTGACACTGGTGAGATCTTTAACCTGGACATCAGATTTCAGCTGCTGCTCCATCTCACTGATCCATGCCCCAAGGTCAGCATAGGCCTGTGCATAAAGGTCAGAGCGGTTTGCATCAAATAAGTGCTGGGCCTTCTCCTCTGTGATTGCTTGCAGCTTATCCCATAGTTGATGTAGCTCTGCTAGCCTCTGGCAAACAATATCTTTATATTGGGGCTTCTGCTCTGCCAGCTGCTGCCCCTCCTGGAAAAAACAAAGAGAAGAGACTGAGGAAAGATAGGAACACCTGTTAAATCCAGGAACGGCTAAGAAGCAGGAGTATTCAACTCCTCTAGAGAACATGCAGGTCACAAATGGAGTTCTAGTGAACCAAAGCACTGATAGCAGGCCAAGGACAGAATAAGGCTCTCTCCTATTGCTGCTGCTGCTGTTGTTGCAATTGTTATTGTTGTTATTACCATTACCCTGCCTTTTTCCCAGTATGGGACTCAAGGTAGTTTACAAAGCGTAGAAGAAAATTCGTATCATACAAAAATTAAAAATATAAATTTAAAATGTATATTTACACTTTTAAAATATGTGTTACACCGCCCCAATTACACTTCAAAGGTCTCTCTGAATTCACAGAATTAATTGGGAAAAGTACTAAAAAATTGTTTAAATCCTTCCTTTCCTTGTGTTGATTTAGAGGTTATGTCAGGAAAAAAAATCTTAAATTCTCTCTTACAGCATTAATAGCTTTTACATCATTAAATTATTTTATATGCCTCTAGCAGAATTCCCTGGACCTCTGGATAAACCACAGGCATGCATCTTTGAGGACTGCACAGTAAAAAAAACAAGAGAGAATCCTATCGACAGCAACCAAGCTGCTAAACACCAAACTGGGTTTTATATGGAACTAGATTTTAGATGGAAGACGCACGTAACAGCTATCCCTTTTTAAATGAAAAGTAGCCATGAAAGTCTGCCCTGTTTGAGCTAAGAACGCCAAAGAAAGCAAAAGGGAGAGAAAAACATTGTTTTCTCCTTTCTTCTATGGCTGTTTTCCACTTGAAATTGCTGGCTCCTTTTCCACTTAAAGGGGCAAAGATGGTTTTGGAAAGAAAATATTTTTTGTGAAAAAACAGATTTAAGCAGGTTCTTTGCTGCTCTTTTCCAAATGGTAACTTCACATGGGTGTTTTTCAACTACAGCAGAACAAAATAAAAAAAAGGGAAACTGTTATAAGCATCTGCAGTGTAACATCTAGGGTGCTTCCAGACAGGGCCTAATTATGCAATTACTTTGGCTCACTCATGGAATACTGGAAAGGAGGGCTGATAACCTTGTCTTCCACTTAAAATCTTCCAACATTTACCAGTTCATTCCTATATCTTTTCTCTTTCCCTAAAAACCTGTTAAGAAATAAGGATGGAATGGCTACATGATATCTTTTGATTGGTAGTGTTAGGAACTCTCCAACTGGAAGCACTCCTAGTTTTTCACAAAAAGACGAAGAAAGAAGTGTGTCTGAAGTCTACTTCTCACCTTCAATTTTAATGATTCTTTCAGAAGCTTTTTAACACATTATGGCTGCCATCCCATTAATGACATATACAGCAGTACATTGAACTACACATGCAGTGATTTTTTTCAAGCAATGTGCAACAGTCATATCCAGATGACAGTGGTGTAAAATGGAGTTATGCACTTGGAACTGGTGCACATGCATTAGCACAACAGAATATATACAGTAGTGTATGAATGCACATTGCCTCTATGTGTTGTGCACCGTAATTCCAGAGTGAGTTGCCAAGCATGCATGCTGACCAGTGATCCACATAAATTGCATTACACTGATATTCAGCATAGAGGTTGCACAACAAAACTTCACTAGTGGATGTTTACACTACACTGAAGCAAAATGGGCTCTTGGCCTACGTTTGTCTTATACATGCAAAGAAAAATGCAGGGCACAAAATCCATTTGTGAATCTACATATTGAGCAGATGCATAGGTTAGAAAGCTGCCTTTGGACAAAGTTCTCTAACGTGTACACACAGCAACAAACAAGAAATTGAGTATACATTACAGGCCTTCTTTTGGACCTAGTTGTGTATACTGCACTTCTTATGTTACATTTGTATTATTTTTTCCAGATCTAAGTAGTACCCTTAAGAACAACATGGTATGAGAAAAGCACCTCTAACAGCAAACACTTCAGCATACAATTCTGCCTGGCTCCATAATCAGCTCAGTTCCAAAGATTTCTGGTATTTCTAGATGCACATGTTCTTTTAAATTACACTCCTACAAAGTGGAATTTAACCGAGGGTCAGCACTGTTAGATCCTGCATGCTTTTACTGCTGAAAAAAGATTTATACCCAAGACTGGAAAGATCAATATTCACAATCCATTGTTCAGTGAAGAGATGGACAGGTTGCTTACCTGTAACTGGAGTTTTTCAAGTGGTCATCTGTAACAGGTAAGTTACAGGTAAGCAACCTGTCTTTCTTCTTCATGGTCTCTGTGACTCACACAAATGAGAGACTAGTGAGCTACCAGTAAAGAAGGTGGGAGTGTCATGCAAAAATCAAGACCTTAAAGTTGCAATAAGCCATTATACCAAGGTATGACCATTAAATCAGGAGGCAATGGTGGCCTGAAACAGGTAAATTTTTATTTTGAGAGAAGGAGAAACATCAATAAAGGTAACTTTATTAGCATGAGAAATGTTCAAATGCCAATATTCAAGTGCAAATCACTGAATAGAAATACCAAGTGCAAACATTCAAGTGCAAATCACTGAATAGAAGAAAACAATACAACCCTCCCAAACATGGCATCATTAGTAGCCCTTTGATCAACCCTAAAGTGTGAAATAAAGTTGTAGGCTGAGACCATGTGGCAGCCTTACAGATTTCATGTAAAGGGACTCCCCACAGGAAGGCAACAGATGCTGACAAAACCCTGGTGGAATGGCTTCTCAACTGAGTTGGAGTTCCCTCTCAGCAAGTTCATATGCAAGTCTAATGATAGAAGCAACCCACTTAGATAGTCTTTGGAATGAAACTGGAAGTCCTTTCTTGGTTGAAGAATAGCACAGGAAAAGTCTCTGAGATTTTCTGTATTCATATGTGTGTTGTACATAGAATGCAAGTGCATGTTTAACATCCAAGGAGCGGAGACTACGCTCCAAGTCTGTAGAAGGGTTAGGCATCAAGGCAGGCTGTATAATGTTCTGGTTGAGGTGGAAAGCGGAAACCACCTTTGGTAGAAAGGTAATGTCAGGCCAGAGGACAACTTTCTCCTGATAGAATTGGAGGTACAAGCAGTCGACACAGAGGGCACACAGCTCATTCGCTCATTTGATAGAGGTGACGGCAATGAGGAAAACAGTCTTTCAAGACAGAAGTCAATAATCATATGTGGCCATTGGTTCAAAGAGCCGCTTGCAAAGTTGAATGAGGACGAGAGGTAAGCTCCACCCTGGAGTAGGTGGGTTAACTGGAGGGTGGAGATGCTTGTACCCCTTGACGTAATTTTTGACAAGAGGATGAAGGAAGCAGGAAGGCTTGTCACAATGTTGTAGTTGTGATGAAATCGCTGACAGGTAACAGTGACAGGGGTAAGTGACAGTCCTTTAGCTGTTACAGAAGACAGAAATTCTAGTAGACCAACAGTATCGAATGTATCGATATCAAGGTGTCACTGTCGAAGGAACTGGATAAACTTCGAGCACTTGTAAGAATAAGAATACACAGTGGATGGTTTGTGCGTGGCTTCTATGGCTCATTGAACAGAGTCAGGAAGCAAAGCTAGTGGAATAGGTTCCATGCCGTCAGCTTCAGGCTGGTGACGTTTGGATAACAGACGGTACTGTCGTGCATGGTGAGGAGGCCTGGTTTGGGTGGAAGCCTCTGCTACCTCTGCTACCAATGGTTGGACATGAGCAGGAGTGGGGCGAACTACGACTGTCAAGGCCACCATGGAGCGATGAGGATTGTGGATGTTCTGTCCCGAAGAATCTTGGCAACGACTCTTGTTATCAATGGGAAGTGTAGAAAGATGTACGCTACTGGACCACTCCAGTTGAAAAGAAATGCATTGTACAGTGATCCCTGGTGGAATGTGAACCTGCAACAGTAAGTCAGTCACTGGGCATTCCATGGTGATGTGAAGAGATCGACAGCTGATGTTGTCCATCTTGAGAACAGGTCTGACAGAGTTTCTTCGGTGAGCTTCCACTTGGGACAGATCACGGAGGCTTGACTTAAGAGAGTCTGCTAAAATGTTCTGAGTTCCTGGAAGGTAGAGTGCCATTGGAATAATGTTATGTTGGAGACACCAGGTCCATAGACAGAGAGTGAGGCATAGAAGAGTTGATGACCTCGTGCTTCCTTGCTTATGTAGTATATGACAGTCGAGTTGTCACTGAGAACCTGAACACCCTGGCACTTGAGGACATCTCCGAAAGCTGTGAAGGCTTTTATGATGGTTAGGAGTTCAAGGCATAGATATGGAGAAGCTTCTCATGCGTTGACCACTTTTCCTTCATGGTTAATGCTTCCATGTGGGCTCCACAGCCTTTGAGGAATGTGTCTGTTGTGACCGAGATTGTAGGATTTGGTGGATGAAATGGCATGCCTGACAGAAGATTCTGCTTGTTCCTTCACCACGACAGGGTTCATAGGATTGGTTGCAGTATTGAGACATGTAGACTTGGACTGCTAGACATGGGATTGAAGACATCCAGGAATCAATTCTGAAGAGGGTGCATATGAAGTCTCGCTAATGGGGTTACAGCAGTTGTCAATGTCATGAGGCCTAGGAGCACCTGCAGAGATTTCACCTTTGCTCTGTGATTCTGCTATAGCGTCGATATCGCACTAAAGAGTCAAGGGATGCGCTTGGGTGGAACTGATGCCAACTGTCAATTGGAGTTGAATGGTTCTGATGAATTGTATTCTCTGAGTCGGTGTCCACTGAGACTTGCTGTAGTTGATGGTGAGGCCTAAGTTGGTGAGTACGTTGATGATCCTGTCGAGGCTGTGTCAAAGTTGATCTAGGGTTGGAGCCACAATCAACCAGTCTAAATAGCGAAAGAGGATGATCCCGTGCTGTCGAAGGGCTGCCGCTACGATGGCCATGCATTTCATGAAGACCCTCGGTGCCGTGCTGAGTACGAAAGGCAGTATTTGGAATCTGTACGCCCATCTGCCAATGACAAAGGTCAGGAATTGCCTGTGATCTGGCCAGATCATGATGTGGAAATAAGCATCCTTGACATCCAGTGTGGCGAACCAGTTGCCCTTCTGAAGCAGAGGGAGAATGGAGCTCAGACCATGCAGAATCGATGAGGCTTGATGAAATAGTTGAGGCCTCTGAGGTCAAGTATAGGTCAAACTCCTCCATCTTTTTTCAACACCAGGAAGAACCTGGAGCAGAAACTGTGTCGCAGTGCAGAGGTTGGTATTGGCTCTATTGTTCCCTTCTCTAGAAGGGTGCAAATTTTGTTGACCAGAGGGGCTGATGGTTGAGTGATTCAGATTCGGCGGACAGGTGATGGTCTGCGGAATTCTATTGCATAGCCCCTTGTGATGATATCGAGGACCCACGAGTCTGTAGTGATGGATGTCCAGGCCCAAAGATGTTTCTTGAGTTTGTGGGGAGGTTTGGAGAGAGAGGTGTGGATGAAATGGACAATATGGAGTCCATGACAGCATCGAGATCGACAGAGAAATATGAATTGGAACATGCGGCAAAGATGGTATTGCCAGGTACAGAATTGTCCTTGTATGAGTCAAGTTCACCATTTTGAGTCTGGTTTCCCCTTGTACTGGGACTTCTGGGCTTGGGATAGGATGCACTTAGCAGAGGTCTGAGAAGAGGAGGGTTGAAAAGACCTGTATGAAGTAACCAGGCTGTAGGTTCTCCTGCAGTACTGAGGCTTATTAAGACTGAGACTATTGAGTTTGTGTACCATATTTCTTTACTGTAGACCTCATTTTGTGGGTATGCTCCAATTTCTCATCAGTGGTGGTACTAAAGAGCCCGGCACTGTTGAATGGGAGGTCCTCTATCATCGACCAAGCAGACTGGGATAAGCCAAGAAACGGAGCCAAGAATGACGATGAAGAGTGGCACCTGATGGAAATGCCTTAGAAGCGCATTCCACAATGTATCTTGCTGTGATGATTTGTTGGGAGGTCAGTTGGTGGGCCACAACAAGGAAGACAGATGTGATCTTTTTCTCATCATCTGAGAACTTTCCGATAAAGACTTTGGTCTTATACCAAAGTAGTTGGTCATAAGCGGCCATGTAGGCCAAATAGTTTGCAATTTTAAGTAGTAGTGCCACATTAGAATAGACCTTTTGGTCCAGGAGGTCAAGATGCTTACCTTCCTTGTCCGGAGGGGCAGAGTGTAGTGCCTGAGAAGAGTTTAAGTGAGCCACGGGGACAATGATGGAATTAGGCTTTAGATGCTGCTGGAGCCATTCTTCAGAAGTGTCAATATTTTCTTAGTCGTGGCAGATACTGATGCCAGGGTAGCCCATGACTTTTTAAAGATATGAAGCAGGTAAGGCAAGATTGGGAAGCAAGGTGCCTGTTCCTGAGGGTGATGCTAAATTGCATCATCAACAGTCTCTTTTTGATGGTCAGCAACTAAATTTAGAGATTTCACCACTTGGAACATCAGGTCTGAAAAAGCACAGATGTTGTCCGTAGGTGAAATTGGTTCTGCCTGAGAGACAGAAGGGTCTGGGAGTTCATCAGTTAGCCCATTCATCAATTCATCCAACCTAGTGGAGGGAGATGGATGGTCTGACGGGGATCGCCAGTCAGGAAGATCTGGGGTGCCACACATACCAGAACGATGAGATGAGTGCTCCACAGAAGGAGGAGGGTGTTCCATCATAGTGTGGTCTCGAGCGAAGGAGGGAGATCGCATTCTGTGACTGAGAGAAGCCACCTCAGAGCACTGCTTCTTTGAGGGAGGTGAAATAGAACTGGAATGGGATCTCCTGTATGAGGAAGAACCAAGTTGACATTGAGAGGTATGCACATCTTCATAGATGTGGCCTTGACATCTTCACCAACAACACAGTATATAGTGTTCCTCATAGGAATATTCTGAATCCGGTGGAGAATAGTAAACATACATTCTACGACATCAAGTATGAGAGTGCTCACATTGAGAATGAGAATGGTCATGTCTAGAAAGAGAGTGCCTAAGTTGGGAATGGAAATGATCATGTTGAGAATGTGATTGACTATGTTGGGATTGAGATCACTTGTGTGATAAAGGCGTTCAGTGTTGATTTCGAGACCTTTTAGATGATTCAGATCAGGATCGGGACCTGCAGCAATGTTCTGGCTTATAAGTTTGGTGCCCACAGTCTGCCGCATGGAGTTGCTTTCACTGGTCTACAGAATGTGACCCATGCTCATGTTGAGTTCAAGATGGGGAGAATGGCAGTCTTCTGGACCAGTATCACCCACAGTAACAAGCTTGACTGGATGCCTGGAGTTGAAATTGAGAGGCTCAAAGGATTCTTGGGGAGAGTGTGCTTGAACTGGGTATGCTCGACAATTTCACCATCAGAAGCCTCTGAAGAAGTCAAGGGAAACTGTGAACAAGGCGGTTGAGATAGCAGACGCCTGAAGAGGCAACTGCTGTTGTGGAGGGAAAGTGGTGGTGACGGTGCCAGTCCCTGTGAAACAGTTACTAACGTCAGCAGTTGAAGTCAGGCTGGCGGTTCAGTAGATGAGGCAATCTGTTTTGGTCTCTTCTTGCCCTTGGATTTAGTGAGTTCCTTCTCCAAGGAATGACCGGGGTACTGGGGACTGGCGAATGTTGATGAGAGGTTGAAGCAGGTGTCGAAGACTGAGTGTGTGCCGAAGAAGTGGGCTGGTCTTTGTGAACTGCTGGTGTCGAGGACAGGCAATCTTGACCAGCCTTTTTGGAAGCCAAGTGAGTAGACACCTTTTTCTGAGTGGTATCTGTACCAGACATCTTACATGCAGCCTTCAGAAAAGGATTGGCATTGGTAGAGAAATGCAGCGGAGACACTGACGTAGATGCAGCCCTGGAGGCAGTCGGACACGAGGGTTGGAAAGCTTTCTCCCAGAAAATAGAACAAGGTCTATTTTCTCAATTCTGCCTGGTCTGAGGGATGAAGGCTTGACAGTATTTGCAGTGGAGACATTGTCAGACTCACCACTTGGAGTGACTGTCATGGTCAAGGATCTTAGCTCCATACGTCTGACACTGTTTGAAGAAGACCGTCAATGCCATAAACAGCTAGGCAGAATGAGGAAACTGAGAATGTCGAAGTCAATGTTTGACTGAAAGAATGAAGAAGTACTCGAATGCTCCAATCAAAGGTTCCAAGGCATGGCTGACATGGCAGAAAGAAAGGAACTAGTGACAATCACAGTAGGTGGCCTTATATAGCCTCAGAGAAGGGGGCAGACTTCCCACCAAAAAGCCAGGCCAGTTGTTCTAGAAGGTTCCGAGGACAGCACTGCAGAGACACAGACGACTCATTTGTGTGAGTCACAGAGACCATGAAGAAGAATTTTTTGATTTAAATATGAACAAATGCATGTTTTATAAATGTCAATGTCACAAAAATGTGTTTTTGGAATTTTGATCAGCTTATGTTAAGGTATATATTAAGCCCTTGTTCATATTCTAGCTATTTCCTTTTCCTGCCTTTTCCTTTTCTTTTCATTATTTTTCTCTCTCTCTCTTTTTTTTTGCAAACATACTTTAAGAATCCAATAATTTTTAATTAACAATCTTCTAAAAATGATAATAGTAGCTGTCATTAACTCTTCCACAAAAAGCTCAGTGCCAAATCATCAGGAGACAGATGTTAAGAACAGGACTGTATATAGGGAAAAGTTAAAAAGATGCCAAGCTAATTCCCCATCTTGCAAAAAGCCACATACCTCATCTACTTTATCTAGCCATGCTTGGTTCGAGGCAAGTTCTGCCATAAAAGCCTGGTGCTTCAGCCATTTGCTGTGTAAATTCCGAGCTTCATCATAGGATATATCTTGAGCAGTCAGCATCTTTTCTTCAATCCAAACAGTAAGCTACAAAGAAAATGCTAGCAAATGTTACAGTGATGAAGGTGCTCTTGCTGGTATTCTGCATGTTACCATTGTAATTCTCCCCCTTGCTACACTACACTAATGTCCCTTTTATTGGGCTCTGCAAAAATACTTAGAATCACATACTGGAAATGACCCCAAAGCACTGAAAACCATAATAGAAACTACAACTATTTGTAATGGAAAGTATAGGTATTCATATAACTATTATTGGTTGTTTTTTGGAACGGCATTGTTTCATTTCAAATTGCATTATCATCATCATTATCATCATCAATAATAATAATAATATTAATAATAATAATATCCTCCTCCTCCTCCTCCTCCTGCCTTTTTCCAGTCTGGGTCTCAAGGGGGCTTAATGAAAGTTAAAACAGATTCAATTTAAAAAATGTTCAATGTTAAAAAAATATTTCAATAAAATTAAAAGAAGTTAAAAACAAACCATTATAAAGAAGAACAGCAAATATAACATAGTACATGAAAGGCCCTTTCTTTCTGAACAGTCACCCCTTAAAGACCTGCTGAAACAGAGGTCTTCACCTGCTTATGAAAGCATAGTAAAGATGGCTCCAATCAACTTCTCTAAGAAAGGAGTTCCAAATCCTGGGAACAGCCACTGAGAAGTCTTTCTCTGCTGTTCCCACTAGATGTATCTGTGAGGGTGGTGAGACAGAGAGAAGCACCTCCTCAGAAGATTTCAAAACATGGGCAGAAATATCTTAGGGAGATACAGTCCTTCAGACTACCTGGATCTGAGGTATATAGGGCTTTGTGGATCATAACCAGAACTTTGACTTGTGCCCAGAAACAGACTGGCAGCCAGTGGAGATTTTCAGCAACAGAGATGTGTGCTCCCTGAGCTCACCCCTGTTAACAATGTGATTGCAACTCTCTGGACCAACTGAAGCCTCTGAATACTCTTTAAAGGCAGCCCCATGTAGACTGCATTACAGTAATCCAAACTGAAACTAAAGCATATGTCACCATGGTCAAATCTGATGTATCAAGGAACAGGCACAGCTGGCATACAAGCCTGAAATATGACAATACACCCCGGTCACCATTGAAATCTGCACATCCAGGCTTAGCACATCAGGCTTAGGGTTAAACCCAGGAGTACACCCAAGTTGTGAACGCCATCTAGCGCAAGCTGAATCCCTGTTCCCTGATCTGCCTTTAGACCGACTAGGAGCATGTTTGTCTTGTCTGGATTAAGTTTCAATTTGTTTGCCCTCATTTGGTCCATTAATGATGATGGCCACCAGTGTAGAACTAAGATACTTTCCTTGCACTGAGGTGGGAAGGAGGAATAGAATTGAGTGTCATCTGCATACTGATGACACCAGACCCCCAAACTCTGGACAAACTTTCCCAGAGGTGCCATGCATATGTAGATGAGGGACAAAACAGAACTGTCAAGAAGTCAAACAGAAGTCCCTCAGTATCATCTTCTGGGTTTGCCCCTCTAGGAAGTAACAGCCACCGTAAAACAGTACCTCCAAGTGCCATCTCCACAAGGCAACCCAGAAGGATACCATGACTGATGCTATTGAAAGCACTGAGAGGCCTAGCAGAACCAACAGAGCCACATTTTGGAGAAGCCCTGGCAAAGATGAGTGAGTCTATCCTGATTACGGCAAGTTCTGAGCCATTCACTTTAACCTTAAGGCTTTAGAGTGTATCATAAAAAATAAGCAAAAGAAGTCAAGGGTCATTGTGGAGGATGGGGTGGGGAGAAGACCCAAGAAGTAGTAGGTACTGACTACAAATAGTGGTGGACACTTTATGCCAAACTGCTAAGTTAGAGGATCATTCAATATAAGACACCTTCCTATGAATGCTTCTTTTTATTTATACTAACCTGAAGAGACTGTCACCTTGGGTGTACCTACTGTTTTCTGGAAACATTCTTAAGGCATGTGGTTTGCCTCCCAGAGTTCTTAAGTACATGAGCTGGTTGCTGCAATGAGCATGTGCCTTGACATGGGAAGCTGACTAATCCTAGCAATTTTTAACCTAGATCATAAAAGAATTAAAACTAGAGTTTTCCATTTTTCCTCCTTCCTTTTTAAAATCTCATTTTAGAATTGTGCTATTATGTTTAATTATTTGAGCCCATAAATAAACAATAAGCCAGAAGCAAGTGTTATATAGGAACTTTGTGGTGCAGTAAGAAAAATGGTATTTAATATTTTCTGGGAATATATACCAAAGTCATAAGCACTCTTGGAAATGAAGACACACCTTACACTAATAACAGTTATTGGTCCAGAATCCTTACCTCCTGGCAATTTCTTAAGAAATTTCGCAGATCATGGTTGTCCTTCAGCAAAACAAATGCCTCCTGAGATTTTGTGACATTTGTTTTATATCTAGAAATGACAAGTAATAAAAGGACACAGTTGTTCCAGCAGATTAAAACGTACCAGAATACATTGTTCTCAAACCCAAATTCACTGTTATCTATTTGTGTATGTGTGTGAGTATGTATGTAGTTGCATGTGGTAGATCTTCTATGGCTTTTCCATTTTGTATATCAAGCGCATAGACAGATATTAATGTGGTTCAAAGGTTGTAAGTTATCAAAAGTTGAATGCTGCTACATACAGAGTAAACAAGCCAAAAAGGGCAGAGCACTATAAAGACACATGTATTTGACTGGCTCCTCCATTCCTTTCCAAGCTACACTGTATTCCTCCTCCAGAAATGCCATCTTTCATGCTGGAACACAATTCAGAATTATGTGATATGCTTTTTCTAAAGACTCCAAGGCAGCATTAAATACCTTTTTAATAGGACATGGGGAAAAGATGGCAGGAAGATTATTCAATTCAGGAAGAAATATTTCTAGTTTTCCTTGTAATACATTGACTGGGGCAATTACTGGTACAGAATAAACACTTAGGCAAGTGCAGTGTTGACAATCCATTTAAGGAGATGCTTAACTATTTCTCCTTCCCTCCTACATACAGTTTCTTCTTTTTCTTCTTGCAGACTCAGCTGTCCCCATTGAAATTGCTTCAGTAAAATTACCTCTCTTGTATCAGATGGACTTTTTCCTTAATTTTATCAGAGTAAATATTTCCTTCAGACACAAGCTTGTTCCCACTACTGACAAACCCAGTAATTTTTTCTTCATTGGCTTCCATTGCAGCAAGAAAATCTTCAAATTTTCGAACAGCAGCTTCTGATGCTTCCAAGGTATCTGGTGGCTCGATATGAGCCAGGGTATATTCCTAAAGCAGATGTTAGGGAAGAAAACATACAAGTTGTTTGGGAATATAACTTAGGCAGTTTTTAAAAATAGCAACAATGCCTCTTCCATAAAGAGTTCTGCAAGGTCTAATGCCAGCTCCATCTCATTGCAGCTTGCATGTTAAGTTTCCAAGGCTACATGGCACTTAGAAGAAAAGCACTCGAAATGCCTAGATAGGATGGCATCAAGCATTGATAAGCTGGTTGTGCACATCTGCTACCACCCACTAAATTTGGTCTTTAGTGTTCTTTTTCTCCAGTGCTTCTTCGTGTGCATTAAAAGTCAAATTTTGTATGTTGTGCTCAGTGTGAACATCTCACACACACTGAGGTATATTTCTGTGGCTGCCATGTGCTAGGTGATATGCCTGTAGGATATCCAAGACATACTTTCAGCATGAAAACACCAGTTCTGTAGAGAAAACACCTATCGCATCCAAGTACCAAGATACCATTTTTGAGACACTAATTAAACATGCAGAAAAATTACAAGAAAATTCATACTGTTGCCATACCTGATTGGTAAGGATAATTTCAGCTTGCTTTGCATCTTTAAGAAACTCCTGGAAACCAAGACACTGGTTGAGGAATTTGTCCCTGCTATCCCACATTTTACATAAGGCATTCCAGCCTGTATCCATCCCCTGGAGCCGCTGCTCTAGCTGCTGATATTCCACATCTGTTTGTCCTTGGGTCACTCTGGCTCCTATCTCCTTGACACTGTGGTAATCATCCCTGTGTTGATCAATCTCTTCCTTGACAGCAGCATGCTGCTGCAAAAGATGCTCAGCTTCTACTAGGGAATTGGGCACTTCTTCTGAAGCAACAGCTTTTTGTGCCTTGAACAGCCATGCCTGGAAGTCATCTAAGTCCTGCAAAAACTTGTGCAACTTGCTGGCTTCTCCGAGGGAGGCCTCTTGACTCCGCAGTATATTCTGTAGGTCCAGCCAGACTCCCGTGACAGCTGTCAATCGACTGTAGACATCACCAGCTAAATCAGGCTGTTCTTCAGCAAGCCGGTGTGCTTCCTTCTGTAAAGCTGCAAGGCGGGCCTGAATGGCTGCAATGTCACGTTCAATGCCATACAACTTCCTCTGCATGGCAATCATGCCTGCCAGGTTTTTACCAAGGTCCTGTGTGGATTCAACGACTTCGGTTTTTTCTTGGATCCATTTCCTTGTTTCTTCACAATCTACACAGTAATTGTGGAGGCTAAGGGCAAAGTCCACAGCTTTTCGCCTCTGAGCTACCATCTCCTGGAAGACCCTCCACCTAGGAAAGGCACAACAAAACAATCATTGCATTAAGTATCTTTAACTTTTTCCTTATGCTTCTGTTTTGGCATTCTTAATATACTGTTCCAAACCCTATTATGCTGATAAAATAGCAGATGAAAGCACGGAACAGGAAAGGTTGCACTGGCAAGGCAATTATGGAATCAAACAGCCTCTTATTGATGTTGGTGTCAATGGATTAGATTAATGCTGTGTCTTACTTTTACTGGCTCTCCTACACGCTACAAGTTGAACTAAATTGATGAAAGATCCACAGACTACAGAAGCTCTTATTGGAGCTGTAGACAAAGTCCTAGCTGAAGAGTTTTGATTATAAACTACTTGTTCAATAGGAAAGGAGGCAGCTCGACTGTTCACCCTATTGTCTCTCCCCAACAGATGTTAGGGCATTACTGTTCCTACTCCAAAAGTTGAGCTGTAAGGAAGAGGAGAAGGAACTTCTAATAGCCATCTGGACAACACTGCTAACATCCAAAGGTAACCCTGGAAGGCATTTTACCTGTAAATTTAGCATCTACATTCAAATGGTATAACCTGTGAAACACTTTCTGTGTATCAGCAAGCACATGCAGAATATGGCAGACTACAAGCAGAGTATCAGTGAAAATGAAATCAGAGACCCCAGGAGTTTGGCTGCTAATGAGTTCATTACGAGTGACAAATGTTTAGTTCCTAGTTCTGTTAATTGACTGAAACAATTTATTTCAGCTCTGATTCTGTGACAGAGGAGCTTGCTTAAAGCCCATATCAGTTATCAATTACCTGCTGGCAAGACTCCCTAGAGACTTATATTCAGTAACAGAATTCTTCCTTTGGTTGGGACCCATACAAGATGGAAACTGAGCTCTCCATGTAGCAGCATGCTTGTATTTCTACAGTCTTCAATTTTCAGGAAGCTTGTTCATGATTCCTGTATTGTTTTCTCTTTTCATGCCAAAAATACATTTTGCCAAGATTTACTACAGTAAAATATTTCACTTAAAAGGACTGCAACCCAACGAATCTACATCATAATCAAACCTGAGTGTCTGCCATTCCAGCCTAAGGAATGCAATTATGATACAACCATAAGCACCTATCCCAATAGATTGCAGATAATTTTGTGCACTTTTTCAAGAACAGCAGCAACAACAACAACCACCTTTTTTTACCAAACTGATGTACAAAGTATTAAACGCAAAGTGCCAAACACTGAGGCATCCAGATACCTCTGGACTGTGCAAGCAAGTAGGAGGTAGGGCGAGGACATCTTAATATCTAGATATACTCCTCTGAATTTCATTTGTAGAATCTTTACATTTCACAAAGTATCACCTTTCAGAAACAGGCTTGTTCAAATCAGTTTTCTCTTAATGTTAATTTTAAAAAAATATGATTACACTGTTTTTTTTAAAAAAACACGTTTGGTTTTTAAAAAATATTAACCTGATTTATAATTGAATAGTAATTTAATATAAATACTGAAGTGCATGCATTTTGCTATAATTGCATGTACAGGCCACAATAAACCATGATTTAATGCAGGGACAGCAAAATGATTCTCAGATATTGCTGCACTGCAATATCCATGATCTTTCCCTAATTGGTTACACTGATTATGCCTGATGGTAGTTGCACTCTAACAGCATATGGAGAAGTACAATTTGCCCTCTTCTGGTTTAGTCATGAGCATGCAGTGATGCATCTAGAACTGGATCCTGGGACAAAGTCAGTTCCCTGCAACCAAGAACCCAACAAATGACACCCCAAAGTAACTGACAGTGGGGGTAGAAGGAGCAAACAGACTTGCATTGGTATCTGAGCCATCACTGGCATGTTGGAGCTGCAGGAATAGTTATTAGTCACTGCACCATCCTTTTTAAAAAAAAAAAACAGAGAGAGGAGGAGGGTGGCCAAACATATACACAGTTACGGTGCTTGGAAATATCACCAAATGTGGAACAATAAAACTCAGAGAATGGTTCAAAAGCACATGATCACATTCATGTTGCTAAGGCCAAAGCAATCTTAACCTTAGGGCTGGCATGAAACCACACAGGCAGGCAGATGGAACAACTGTAGAGGAGAAATAAATAAATAAATAAGAATCTTACCTGGCATTCAGATGCTCCTGGCATTGCCTCACTTTCCCACTGCGGGGATGGCCACTTTCTATTAGACCAATGGCTGCTTGATTGACCCCTTTAATCTGAGATGCCAGATTGTTCATTTCCTGCTCCAAAATATCAAACCTGCAATCAAATATATAATTATTTAATATATAATCCCTTAAATCAACTAAAAGCTCACCAAATCTCAAGGATTCATAGCACATAACTCCCTAATTCCCACTAACAACAAAGAAACCCAGCTCGCTCTTATCTTATTACTCATCAAATTTCAATCTGGATTTTTTAAAAAAAATTAACGACACTTTCAGAAGACAGGCAGATTTGGTTTTGATTTGTGGGAAGGGAATACCACAGTAAGGAGCAGCTACTGCAAAAGGTTCCCCTAAGTCCATGTAGTCCTGACCTGCTGCATAAGGGGTAAGCTAAGATAGTATTCCCAGTTGTAGGAGATCCAGACAACTTTGAGCCAGACCAGGCACCTTGAATCCTGAGTCCTTCATATATGTCACTGATTCATTTTGAGGCTCATTTCAAAGATAAGAACCTCACAATTGAAGGCACTTCAACATATTAACCAGTGAGAAGCCCCGGTAGATGGGAGTCATCACATTGTCCTGCGGCCAATTACAGTTAAACTACAACACCTTACACCCATTTTAACCCAGTGCAATGGTCAATATAAAGTTCCACATTAATTCCTATTCCGTAGACATTTTTGAACTTAATAATTGTATGGGGAGTAAATGAAGAATATCCTTAACAAAACTAGATTATTATTCTTTTCTTTACTAACCAAATGCTCTTTCTTGCCCTTTATCTTTCAAATTGTATTCACATATTCTGCTCCTAGCAAGAGGTTATAGAATTCTCGTTCTTTTGTTCATTCTCTGGTCACTTGCTTTATACCAAGATATGTTATATTGTAAAGAATGGATATGGAAACCTGGCTATGCCTAGGGAAATATCTAGTTCTATCATAAGTGGACTCTAACTCATCGAAGCATAAGCCATAATAACAATGACAAGTGTTTCTGATACAACAGGACTCTATCATCCCAGTTATCCATACCACACTCCCCTGATTTGCTCAGCCTGTTTAATTAGAACTGCATTGTTCAGTTGTCCATCAGATACTGCCCAGGAAGCAAGTTTGCTGTCATTTACCTGTGCTGCACGACGTCCAGATCCTCCAGGGTATCAGGGATTTCCATTTGCTCCAGCCACTTCTCTTTCTCGCTCATCCAAAGTTCACATGCATCAGTCTCACTGAAAACTGTATAGAGATCCAGAGCATCCTGTAGCTTGTGTCTGCGCAGATCTGCTAGAGACACAACCTCATTATATGCTGCCTGAATGGCCTTCAGTCGATTCTCAAATCCTGGAACATCCCCGAACTCAGTGGGAAAGCTCTGTGCCTGCCTGTTCAGATTGTCCATGACTCTCTTGTTGGCTGCTACCTCATCTAAAAGGTCCCTGTGCTTTTTAACCAGGGCTAGAGTGGAATATTCATCATGCCCCACATCATCACTGGACACCAGACGATGGGCATCCTGTAACCAGGCCATCAAGTCGTCTGCATCTACCTGGAATTGGAAGAAGCTTTCAGCATCCTGCAAGTTTTTCTTGCGGAAAGCTGCCAACTCCTGAAGCTGGGCCCAGAGGGCTTTCACTTCCTCAATTCTAGTACGGATTTGTTGTGCTCCAAAATGCTTCTGAGCAATCATGGTTTCTCCCTCTTTGAAGGTTTGCTGCAGGTGGGTTTGTAAGCCACGTAGTTCATCCTCAAAAGCCTTGTGCTTCCTCTGCAGAATAAGAATGCTGGTCAGATCTTTCCCATAATCTAGGGAGGAATAGATATGCTCTTTCTCTTTGATCCAGCTTTCAGCTTCATCTAGTTCCCAAAAGAACTTCCAGAGGCGCTTGGACTGTTCCAGGCGAGCTTTCCTTTCAGCAGCCAAAGCCACCAGCTCTTGATGACAAAATTCCAGGTGGTTTACCCTATCTCGTATGATCTTTGGGTCACAAGGCCGGTAACCTGTATAAGCATGTGTGGACAGAAAGCTACAGTCAGCTGAGATGCATAACACATTTTCCTTTAAATCAGAAAGGAAACTCACAACTTCTTCCAGAGCATTTCCAGGTAGTTTAAGACTGGGAGCCACAAATTACATAAAGGACTGGGAAGGAGATTTCCAATAACTGGAGACAGCTCTAAGGAGATAACTGAACATGCATTTGAAACCTTTTCATTGGTTTAAAAAATCAGAGAAGTTGTGCTCTGCAGTGCTGAAAACCAATCCACACTAATCAAATAGAAAAATGAAACAGAGGAAGCATTTCATAAAATGGTGGAACTCGGGTGAGAGGGGAAAAGGTAGCTGTGCTGGTATTTACCAGTATTCTTTAAAGGTTAGATCAGCACTTTCAAGCTTCAGAGCAGGCCTGGAGAATGCTGAGCCCCAATCCAGCCCAATGCAGTCCTGATCTGATCTGATGAACAGGTTGCTTACCTGTAACTGTGGTTCTTTGAGTGGTCATCTGTGCCCTCACACAATGGGATCTTTGTGCATGCGCAGGAGCTTTTCAGAAAGTTCTAGAACTGAGCAGCTTGGCGGGAACCCCTCCCCCATCTGGTACTGAGCATGCTCAGTCCCGCCAAGCTAACAGTCTCTCCTCAGTTTTGAAGTCCGCCGAAACAAGGACCTGAAAGAGGGGAGGCTGGGCAGGTGTGCGTGTGAGGGCACAGATGACCACACAAAGAACCACAGTTATAGGTAAGCAACCTGTTCTTCTTCTTCGTGGTCTCTGTGCCTCACACAATGGGAGACTGAGTAGCTTACCGTTGGACAGCAGGTCAGGTCCTAGAGGAGATAAGACAGCATCGCACGACTGAAGCGAGCATCAGGTCGGGCCCTGCAGTCAAGGCAGTAGTGGCAGACGAAGGTCGAAGGCCGCGACCATGTAGCCACACAACAAAGCTCCTGTAGGTCAACTCCCCTGAGAAGGGCTGCCGAAGAGGCCATTGCCCTAGTGGAATGGGTACGAAGTGGAGGCAGCGGAAGTTGCCCTGCAAGTTCGTAGGCAAGGTGAATTGTCTGGGCAACCCATTTGGAAAAACGCTGAGTGGATACCTTGTGACCCTACCTTGTGACCTACCAGACAAAAAGGTGGGGAGCCTGATGGAAGGTTGAAGTCTGTTGCAGGTAAAAGGCTAGGGCACGGCGAACATCGAGTGAATGAAGGGAGCGCTCGAGAGGCGAGGCAGGATCAGGATAGAAGGTAGATAGAATCAAATCCTGGTTCAGATGAAAGTCCAAGATGACTTTGGGAAGAAAAGACAGGTCCGGACGCAGGACTACCTTGTCCTGATGAAACACCAGGAACGGTTCATCAGAACACAGCACAGTCAGTTCTCCTGCCCATTTGGCCAATGTGACAGCGACCAAGGACGTTGTCTTCATGGCAAGGAGATGGTCATCAGCCATGGCCATCGGTTCAAAGGGATGGCGCTTAAGCTGAGAAAGCACAAGCGATAGCGACCATGGAGGAAGCAGTGGGGAGATAGGAGGGTAGAGGTGTTGCAGACCTTTAAGGAATTGCTTGACTGTAGTGTTTCGGAAAAAGGCTGAGGAAGGAGAACCATGTGGCTGATAAGCCACGATTGCAGAAAGATAAACCCTCAAAGAGGAAAAGGCTATGCCCTGCTCCTGCAGTGTCAAGAAGAAGTGAAGCACCGTTGACAGGGAGTTAGGAGAAGAGACCTCATTATGGGAGTCCGCAAAGGCCACGAACTTCTGCCACTTGTAGTCGTAGGATCTACCAGTGGATTCCTTCCTCGCAGCTGTGAGGACAGCTTGGATAGCGGGAAAGTCTAGAATGTTATCCTCTATACGTGGAGGCGGAGGAGAGGGAGGTCTGGATGCAGCACATGACCGTCTGAGTGAGAGAGGGGGTCCAGCGTGCTCTGAAGTTTCATGTTGTGGCCCCGGGCGATGGCAAGAAGGGGACCAAACCAATGTTGCCTCGGCCAATATGGGGTAACGAGGACGGTGTCTGCCCTGTCTGCTACAATCTTGGTGACCACTCAGCCCAAGAGAGGAAACATTGGGAAGATGTAAAGAAATTCCCCACTCCAGGGGAACTGGAATGCGTCCCCGAGAGACATGGGGCCCAGGCCAGCTCTTGAGTAATAATGGGGACATTTCCTGTTCTGTTAGGGTGCAAAGAGATCGATGGTTGGAGTGCCCCACCAGGACACTATCCACAAGAAGGCGGCGTCGGAGAGGGACCACTCGTGGTGGCACGCTGTGTTCCTTCTCAGCGTGTCCGCTGTCACACTGTCCTGTCCCGCTAGGTGAACCACAACGGGATGTATTCACAGCAGAATGCACCAGTCCCAGATGCGTAGAGCCAGATGAAGCAAGGTGGAAGAGTGAGTGCCTTCTTGTCAGTTCACGTAGCACACAACTGTCGTGTTATCTGACAGAATCTGAATAGTCTGTCTGACAACAAGGTTTCGAAAGGCCTGAAGAGCTTTGAGGATTGCCAAGAGCTCCAATGCGTTGATATGGAGATGCAACTCCAGGCCCGCCCAGTGGCCTTGGACCGTGAAGCCGTGAAAGTGAGCTTCCCAACTGACGAGGGACGTGTCAGTCATAATGGCAAGTGTTGGGCGGGGCTCAGTGAACGGCATTCCCAACAAGAGGTGACGTGGGGATAGCCACCAACGAAGGGAGTCCTATACTGGGCGAGGGACCCACAGAATCTGGTGTTGATCGTTGACGAGAGGATCGAAGTGCTGGAGAAACCAGTGTTGCAGGGGGCGAGCCCGAAGGCAAGATGAGTAGGTGACCGCTGTAGTGGCCGCCATGTAGCTGAGGAGCTGTTGGATCCTGTGGGCAGGAACGGACGGACTGTGCAGGACAGTGACTGCAGCTTGCCGCAGGGTCTGAGCGCGCTCCACCGGTAGAAAGGCCCTGGCGCAAGTGAAGTCCCGAATGGCCCTGATGAAGTCCAGAGTGCGTGAAGGTTTCAAGTGGGATTTCTTGGGATTCACTCTGAGGCCAAGATCAGAAAGGAGGGAGAGGGCAACGTGAATGTCCTCATACAGTTTTTGTTTGCAGGACGCCACCAGTAACCAATCGTCCAGATAGGGGTACACCATAACATGCTTCATATGGAGGTAAGACACTACAAGAGCTAGGCACTTGGTAAAGACCCTGGGGGCAGTGGACAGGCTGAATGGCAGAACCTTGTATTGGTAACAGACGCCATCAACTGCAAACCGGAGGTACCTCCTGTGCTGGGGGTGAATAGCAATGTGGAAATAGGCGTCTTGTAGGTTGATGGATGCGAACCAATCCCAATGCCTCAGGAAAGGCAGAATGGAGGGCAGGGTGACCATCTTGAATTTCCGGGGGGAGATGAAGGAGTTCACCCCTCGGAGGTCGACGATGGGTTAGAGACTGCTGTCTGATTTTGGTACCGTGAAATACTGGGAAAAGAAGCCAGTGGACTTGGCTGAGGGTGGCAGCTGCCCTATGGCCCCTTTGAGGAGGAGGGTCTCGACCTCCTTGAGAAGGGTTGGACTGGCAAGGGTGGAATAGAAGACGCTGAGAGGAGGAATATCTCGAAACTCGATGGTGTAGCCAAAATGGACGATGGTCAGAACCTATGAGTCTGAAGTGATTTTGCGCCAGATATTGAAGTGGCAAGCCAGTCCTGGGGTTTTGGATAGGTGGTCAGGTAGATGAAAGAGAGGTAGAGGTGGCAACCTGCAGAGGGAGTCAAAAATGTGACTTGGCAGTCGAAGAAGATTTCTTGGAAGATGGATGACGATATCTGAAGGAGTGGTGGGAAGAAGCCAGCAAAGATGATTGGTGAGAAGTGCGATGAGGAGAGCACGACCTATAGGAGTAGGAGGGGCACCTCCATGAAGAACAGGATAAAGATGGCCTTCTAGGTTGAGCCGTTGGGTGAAGGCCCATCTTTTTAGCTGTCAGATGAGCTTTTATAAGATGGTCCACAGCATCATCTGCAGTCGCATGAAAGAGTCCTTGGCCATCAAAGGGCAGGTCCTCGATCCTTGTTCTGCTATCCTTTGTCAATCCAGAGGACCAAAGCCATGTGAATCGGCGAAGGGCGATCGCACCCATCATCACCCATGCTGCACCCTCGACAGCATGTCAGGAAGACAAAAGTTGTTGATTAGAGAGGGCGACAGACTTGTTATAAAATTGGACAGCAGTTGCTCTATGGCAAGTGAGAAAGCAGGAGGAAGAACCTATCCCAAATATTATGTTGATAAGCCACCAGGCAAGCTTGAGTGTTAGAGATCCTGGCGATCAATGAAGAGGCGGAGTAGAAGAGACGGCCAAAGGCGTCTAAATGGTGGTCCTCTCGATCAGGTGGAGTCACGTGGGCCTTTTTGCCCCCTTTCATTTGGGAGGACTCAAAGGCGATTGAATTAGGAGTCGAGTGGTTGAACAAAAAATCAACATCTTTTTTCTGGGTACAGTAAAGATGTTCCAGGTGGTGAGGGATCGGTAGGAGCAACGCCAGCTGAACCCAAGGATGTTTCAAAACCTCCTGCAGGATGGGAAGGAACGGAATCGGAGCCATTGATAGGGGACAAGTGTCGACAAGTGGAACACCGGGTCTTGTACCATAGGAGCGGGACCAGAAATGTCAAGGTCTAAGGCATTG
Source organism: Cyclura pinguis (assembly GCA_030412105.1). Classification (NCBI taxonomy): domain Eukaryota; kingdom Metazoa; phylum Chordata; class Lepidosauria; order Squamata; family Iguanidae; genus Cyclura; species Cyclura pinguis. Next base: position 265,183,652 of record CM059599.1, read on the forward strand.
GCCATTCTGACTAGGATGTCAGAAAACTGCTTGACATCCTCAGGAGCTGAATCAGGACTTGGGTCCTCAAATGCTATAGGTGGGGAGGTATGGGGCTGAGGTGTAGCGCCAGTTGAATCACCATCGGAATCATAAGAACCGGAAGAAGGAAATGATGATCAAGGGGATCGAGAACAACGAGGTCGAACGGCTCCCATTGCAGGAAGAACAGCCGGTGGAACGGGGGTGGAGACTGTTAGAACAGCTGGAGCTGGTACCGAGGCTGGAATCTGTACTGGGACCGAGGTCAGTATCTGCACCGGTACTGAGGTCAGTGCTGATGAAATGGGTAAAACGGTCGGGATTGGTGCAACAATGGACTGCATCAATAACGGGGCTGACAGAGAAGTTGGCAGAGTGGTTGCAGGGTGAGTATCTGGTGGAGGCCGCGACACAGTCGCTGTCACCTGAGGAGGAAGTGAAACAGGCCGATGATGAGGCAATCGGTCTCAGGACAGGTGACGAGATCGAGATGGCGAACGCCGGTAGTAGGCCAATCAGGACCAAGAACGGGATCTGGAGTGGCGATACCGAGGGGAGTGTCGGTAATGAGATCCCAGAGGAGATCGTGACAGGGAGCGTGAATGCTGAGGATGATAAGGAGACCAACGACGAATGTCGGGATGTTAACGGTCACAATAGGCAGCCAAATATGAGTGGTAGGAGCCAGGTTACTCTCTCCAAAGGTGCTCGTGACCGTACTGGGCAATATAGGAGGCAGACGAGAAAGGTGAATCGACTCTCGCTAGCAAAGGCTTGCATGCAGCGCGGTAGCCATAGTCACGATGATGTGGGGATCTACCCCTTTCACTGCGTCCCGGAGAACAGGCCACACTAACTCTAGGCTGGTCTCGGGAAGTAGCCCAAGGAGCATCCAAAACAGGCAGACAGTCTAACTCGGGACAGCCAGAAGGGGGGGCTGGAGGAAGTGGAGTCTGTGGATATCCATCTCCAGACTGGCCTGATGTAACAGGCGGAGAGGCCAGTGGTGAAGGCCGATGGTTCAAGTCGGACGTGAGATCCACTGTAGCTGGAATGGACTGCACTGGGAGCTGGGCAGCATCTCGCACTGGGGAAAGGACGGGAGCGTCATCCTCTTCAACGGTAGATGTTGCAGGTTGCGTCGGAGGTGGTGTCGGCAAGGGACTGAGAGAAGAAGGTCGATTAGCCAACGGACGGGCAGCAGGAGAAGGAGAGCGATGCTTCTCCTTCTTCTTTTTCTCCTTATTGGAGGAAATGGAAGGGTGGTGCGAGGAAGCCCGTTTACACTCCGCCAAGGTACGGACCTTGCGAGGCTGCAAAACAGGAGCCGGCTGCAAGCTAGAGGTGGCATCTCCAGTGGAAGATGGGACAGTAGGCATCCTGGAGAGCTTCGGAATCCTCAGTAAGGAAGATATCGGTGGTAAGGTCGGTGAGGTCAGGGTCAGTACCGGTACCGAGGTTGTCGATACCGAGGGGCTGGTCGTTACCGATAATTTCGGGACCAAGGCAGAGGACGTTGTGGAGAGCGTCGATATCGAAACAGTGGAAAGGGTGGTATTGGATGCCGCCTGCTCCTTGAGGCGAAGGGGTTGCTCCCAACAGTAGGATTTTAACTGAGAAGCTCTATTCTTCAGGGTCTGGGAGGTAAAATCCTTACAAATGGAACAGGTCTGAACATTACGGCCCTCCCCAAGGCTTTTGGTGGGCATCCAAAAGAGAAACCTTGCAACTGCAAGACACGCACAACTTAAACAAAGATGACATAAAAAGGGGGAAGAGTTCTTACAGTTTTTGTTATAAAGAGACCAAAAACGAGGTGAAAGAACAAAGAAAAACCAAGAATTAGAAGAACTGTTCAGCGAGGAAGCCTTCCGAGCTGCTAACAGGTCAGTGGACAAAAAGAAACTGAGGAGAGACCGTTAGCTTGGCAGGACTGAGTACGCTCAGTACCAGATGAGGGAGGGATTCCTGCGAAGCTGCTCAGCTCTGGAACTTTCTGAAAAGCTACTGTGCATGCGTGAAGATCCCATTGCACAGAGACCATGAAGAAGAACTCTGAGTTTCCCATAATACTACATCCCCTTCTCCAAGGACATCATCATTTTGTAGTTTCTCAAATTTCGTATGGGACATTCCCCATTCTGTAAGGCTGAAATGTCATTCCTAAAGCTTAATCACTGAAAATAAGAACTTTAAGATAAAACCAGCTAGTCTTTTTGGTCGCAATCATTTGCCTTTAGCTCCACCACAACTGGAGTACACACACTTCCAAGTACAATTAGATACTGAATTTAGGTTTTGGCATGACAAAGACTACCTGAATTTGCTTTAGCGTCTGCTGTTGTTATCATCCACTGAAATTATGTTTTTTATTATGTCCACAGACACAGGAGAGTAGGAAATGTGCCATTTTTCATCAGTGACACCAGAGGAATCACCCAAGAAGCACCTGGGGCAATCGAGTGCAACCACGTTCTAGCCAGAATGCCAAACCACAAAACCCCGCCAGCAGAAGGGAAATTTCATTTAACCCCAACACAATATATTTCTGTTTGAGTGTTGAGCAAATGTAGCCATCCTCTAAAATGAAGCACTTCCTTGAGAGACAACTGCTGCAGAAAAGTGAGCAATAAATGAACAATTATGTAACTGAAATGCATCATTTCGAAACCTATAATATAAATTCCACTAAAATCTTCCAGACTTTACCGGCCATTCCATATGTAGGTGGCCAATTTTTTGGTGACACTATCCTCTTATTCTGGAAAGGCCTTTGCTACTTCCTTCTACATTTTCTTGTCAGACTGAGGAATGCTGTTTTCAGGCCACTTGGTTCTTTCCTTAATATCTACACTGGTCACCATTTTCTTTTTCTTTTTAATCAGCTCTGTCTTTTCCCTTTCTCTCATCTTTTCTTTATCCTTGTTGATAGCCCCTACTCAACACATTCCTGCTCTCTCACCTATCCTGCCCTCACCCACTTCCACTTTCCCTGAGCTCTCCTTCCTATCCTATGCCAAGGACAAGTATACTTGGAAGTGTATGAAGTACAGAGATCATGAGATGAACATCGAAAAAATGCATGAGAAATGATGCTGTATGTTTCATTTTAAAAATAAACAAATAAATATGAAGTTATCTGAAAATCTGCAGCACTGTGTGAATTTATAGGATTTTTGGATGCTATGATGCACTGTACAAAAACCTGTAGCTAAAAATCCACTCTGATTGGGATTTTCTAAGAAATATGCTTTGACTGGGGTTCTCTTAAGAATCTGGTATCTGTCCTTCTTCTAATAACTCATTACATACTATGTCTAATGGCTGATGTAGCTCATTTCAATTTTTTATAATGTGCTGCAGACAGTCCATCTGCGCCTGGCCCTTTTCCAAACTTAATCTCTTTAATTCTTTCAATAAGTTCCATAGTTGTCATAGGCACATCTGAACTTTGCTTCTGTTCCAAGCATAATTTGTCCAATTGGTGCTTATCCAAATAGTCTTCTATATCTTAAATTTTTTTATTACCCCGCATATATAAATCTCTGTAATATTCCTCAAATGTTTTTAATACTTTCAAATTATCAATTACAAACCGATCTCCCTTCCTGACCTTTGAAATAGTTTTCTTTATCCTCTCCTGTCTAAACTTAGTTGAGACAGGACATGTTTATTTGTGAATTCAAAGTTTTATTGCTTATGATATAGTAATTTGCCATTCATTTCTTGGACTGTAAAAAATGAGAACTGTTGTTGGAGTAACTTAATCTTTTTGTGGGAGTTTAGAAATTTATTACAAGGCTTTTCAGTTGAAGAAATTATTAGATTTTGAATTTGACTATAAAAGATGGGTGAGAATAGAGAAATATTTAAATAACGTGGAATTTAGGTCATTCTTGGAAAGAAAATTAGGAGGAAAGCTTAATATTACAATAGAGGGCCCGCTGAGGTCCACTTGGGTGGTATGCAACAAAAGGAAGAAGAAATTGTATGCACAAAATTATAAATGGTACCCAATGGAATATTTGAATAGGGAAGGAGATCAGGGATTAAGTAGAATTATTAAAAAAATTAGAGGATAAAGTTTACCAAGGATATGGCAGTTACATGAGAACTCAGGGAAACTACTTAAGATTTTAAACTTATTTGATATAAATAGGAAACGATCTTGGCTTCAATTAGCTGGGGTTTATAAGAGGTTGCTAGAATTAAGGGTGCATGGAGAAACTTAATATCCCCTAGAAGATTTAATGAGAAGGTTGGAGGGGAAAAAGGAATAGGGAGTGGGATTTATAAGATATTTGTGGAAAGTCAATTTAAACTAGAAGAGGGTTTATTAAAATTATGGAAAAGAGATACTAAAATAAGTAGTAAACAAATTCAAGAGTGACAAAATAAAGTTATCAAGATTAAAAATACTAAAATAAGAAAGCAACAGTTAAAATTAATTGGAAGATGATACAGAACACCACAGCAGTTATGATATAAAAAAAATGCCATTTAATTATTGGCATCCATGTGGAAGTGGAAATAAAGGCACATACATACATATGTGGTGGGAGTGTTGTAAGGTGCAGAGATTTTGGCAGGAAATAATAGATGAAATAAATGGAAAAATAGGGAAAAATTGGAATTAAAGAAAGAAAAATGCATGACTAAATGTAAAGTATTTGAGTTCAGACAGAAATCAGGAATATTTGCTGAAGCAAATGTTGAGAGCAGCTCAGGAGGTTACTGCATATGGCTGGAAAGACGAAGGAAAACAGAGGATGGATAGATGGCAATATTATGTTGCAGAATATATAATGTTTGATTTTATATTAGAAAGAAGAATGAGGTGTATGGATCAGTTGAGTGAAGGCGACTGGTTAAGGAAGTGGAATAAACTAATAGAAACAAATAAAGAAAGGAAGGAAGGGGTACATAATTATGAAAGATACACTTAATATGATTCTTCACATTAAGAGAAAGAGGTTGTAAATAAAAATTGACTCTGTTCCTGGGGGAGTGGGAGCAAGTGAAGGGTTAAAGAAGTATTATACTTATTGAGAAAATTAATTTGTTGGTTGTGGGTAGAGCACTGATCGTTTTGTATTAATTGTTGGAATAATCTTCTATATGTACATCAGTTTTAAAAAGGAATTATAAATAAATAATTTTTTAAAAAGAAAAAACTTAATCTTTTGTAGGGTCTCTTTATCAAAACCTTTCTTACGTCTTTCCTCCAAATTCTGTATTTTTCCATCAAATTACCTTTTTTAGCTTCTCTTCCTTTTTTTTCAATCTGGAACCATATTTTATAAATTGTCCACTCATATTAACTTTGCTTGTATCCCCAACTATGGTGGGCTCTGTGCCCTTATTAAAGGTCAGCTCAAAAAATTTCCTCAGTTCTTGTTTACATTGTTGTAATATTTTCATTTTCAGAACTAAATATTTAGTCTCCATCTAAACTGTGCTTGCTCCTCTTTCAGGGACATTATGCAGGGTTTTTTGTTTTTTCTGTAAAATGCCCATACTCTTTATAACGTTAGCCAAATTCAGAACATAAATATTGTAGAAAAAAATTCGTGATGATCTTAAAAAAAGAGTATAGTCTCTAGAATTTGGCTGTAAATATCTCCAACTGTCTGTTAATCCAAAGTATACTCTTTATATTTAAAGAAGGTTCCCGGTAGTCTTCCTTGATCTTCCTTAACACCTTTACTGAAATGGTTTTTATTATTATTTATATTATCTAAATTATTTTCAGATTCATTTCAGTTGTTTTATTAAGATATCTTATTATATTGTTATTATTTCTTCTTAAAAATGTCTCAATTTAAATACCTCCTTCTGGGACCTCTTTCATCAAAATTTTGAACAGAACTCTCACTCATATATTTTTCACTTGTATAAGTTGTTACCAAACCCTCTGGCACTATCCAGCAAAAGGTTATATCTCTCTTTCTTTCTCAGTGCCTCCCCCAAGAATTTATACTCTGTGAGTTTTTTCAACATTCTTTCAGGAATTTCTTTAAACATAACTATTTAATTCTCATTTATTTTAAGTATTTCTTAAACTATGTTCTCAATACTTCGTCTCTAAAGCTTTTATGTGTGAAATGTATTATCACTTCTCTTGGAAGTTTTTTCCTCTGTGCATAAGCAGAGTTTTGCCTTATAGTATTGCTTCAATCTTCTTGTCAATTTCTTCACTGGAGGTGCTTATACAGCTGGTGGAGCTAAGAACAGCACAGACAGAATTGGGGTGATAAACCAAGTCAGGAGCAAAAGTTGGTATTATAGATCACGCACATAAATAGCCAGACAGTAAGCCAGCCAGCCAGTCAGATGCCAGTTAAAAACCTGCACATTCCATATGCATGGACATTGGAGAAAAGAAAGGGAAGAGGGAATAAAAGTCCAGAAATGGAGGTTGGACAAAAGACAGGAACAGAAAGAAGGGATGTTGTTCAACAATAGAACTTGGGAGGGAACAGGGGAGACAGAAAGAAGAATCTGGATGAAGCTTTAGCAGGAGAAAGTAAAGACAACAACAGACACAACAAAAAAGTTCTAGTAATTAGGTGCTGCTGGGCAGCTAAAAGAGCCAGTGTAGTGTAGTAGTTTAAGTCCTGGACTACAACTCTAGAGACTAGGGTTTGACTCCCGATTCAGTCATGGAAACCCACTGGGGGAACTTGGGTGCGTCACACACACACAGCCCTGGAAAACCACATGATAGATTTGCCTTAGGGTTGCCATAGGCTGGAAACATCCTGAAGGTACATGACAACAACATGCAGCTAAAGGACAGCCAGGGTGGTGTAGCCATTTGAGTGTTAGACTATGGCCCTTTTCACACCTTACCTCGTTCCGGTGTCGTCGTGAGGGGATCACATGAGAAGCCTCTTGCGAGAGGCACTCGCATCCCCTTTGCTTCCCCTCCACACCAGCTTCATGCTGGCCAAAAGGAAGCGTGAGCACTCCGCCCCTTCTTTCCACAGTGCAGCTAGGTACTTTCCCAGGCTCCGCTGGGGGAGGAAGCACGATGGCCATGCGTCCAGAGCCTCCGCACACAAGGTAAGTGTGGGTGGGGCATGGGAAGGACGTGCGATCGCACATCATTTTCGGCAACGAGCCGAAAATGATATAACGCACAATTGCTGCCTAATGGTCTCGGGAGCGTCGCACGATTGCGAGGATGTCATGTGGAACAGCCCTCGCAATTGCGCGATGTTCCCGAGGCCATTTTGCAACAGGACTGGCATGCGAAAAGGGCCTATGACGCTGGAGATCAAATTTCAAATCCCTACTCTGCCATGGAAACCCACTGCGGGATCTTGGGCAAGTCAAACACTCTTACCTCAAAGGAAGACAAAAGCAAACCCATTCTGAACAAATCTTGCCAAGAAAACTCTGTGACAGGTTTAGGTCAGAAACAACTTGAAGGCATCCAACAACAGGGCAATTAAAACTATTAAAATAATGAGGTCAGGGGTCAGGAGGCTTTGCAGCAAGAATTATACCCCATGGATGAGTTGCTTCTGTGTATGCATGCAGAAAACATTCAGAAAACAAACACACTCAGAACAGAACAGCTCTATATAAACACTGAAAGAATTTATTGCTGCCTGTCTGCTACGAACAGTGGAACACTTCAGTTGCATAAAATCAAACTGGGGTTTGAATGGCTTTAAAATCTTACAGTTCTCCCTCATCCCACCCCCAATAAACTGCTTTACTGAGAAATGTCAGGTCAGGCTGTTGCAGATTAGAATTCTGATTAAACAGATGATTTTCTCAATTATATGTGTATATATCTGCCTTCAAGACACATTTCAACTTATGGTGATCTCATGAATTTCACAGTGTTTTCTAAGGCAAGGAATACTTAGAGGTGGTTTTACTAATTCCGTCCTCTAGAGTATAGCCTACAGCACCCAGTATTCATTCGCAGTCTTCCATCCAAGTAGATGTATTTAAATTCACTCTCTCCTTCTCACCATGGGAAGCAGGAGAGACAGGCATATTTTTGGGTATCTTTTACCCTACAAAAGGCAATAAACTATGTGCTTTGCTGGTATACCATCACAGTTAAAAGAAAACTGCTGATGCTGGAAATTGATGCTGAGGGCCCCTTCATGCTATGCAACAGTGCTATGACTCCACTTTAACAGCTCTGGCAATATCCTATGGGACTGGCAGTTTGGGAAGGGTACTCAGAATTCTCAGCTAGAGAGCTCTAGTGCCTCACAAACCTCAGGATTCCACAGTGCTATAATTATGTAGCATGAAAGGGCCTTGAATAAATTGGGACATGGATTTGTTGTTTCAATTGCCAATAAGAAAGTGTGATGTCCCATGTATTAAAAAAAACCCTATGGAGGGCAACAACTCTCCATACAATTCTCTTCCTGTGATTTCCATTGTCATAACAATTAGAAGTCAACAAGCAGCTAGCCACAACCCTAAAACACATCTTTGATACACTACAGCTTTCAAGATGAGAAACACTACACATCCTAGTTGAACTTAATAGCCATAATGATGGACATCCTTGACCACATTAAAATTCAGTTAGCAGAAAATTATCAAAATGATTCAAGAGGATAGAGGCATCTGCTTTAGGCAAATACTAGAAGGTGGGTATCAAACAGTGGGATACAGACAATCTCTTTCATTATCCCTTCCCCTTCGTACATATAGTCAGGCAAACAAACATGACTTTGAATGAGCAAACACTTACCATCTCCATTGGCAAATTTAAGCGCAGATGCACAGACGGCACGGACCTTCTCAGCCTGGATGGCCATGTCAGCCTCCATCAATTTATGCTTCTGAAGTAGATCTTCCACCTCCAACAGGTGTTTTCCAGATTCAGGAGACAAGAGTTTTACCTACAAAAATACAAAGTGAAAAGGTATTCTCTCTCTCTTTCCTGCCTCCTACAGGTGAAGTACACATTATGTACATCTGCATGTCTACAGAAAAGCAGCTTTGGAATAGACTGAGTTTCTGCAAAGAAACAGCAAATGGGCTTAATCCTCTCCCTACCTGCCATTTCTTCAAAATATTATAAACACTTCCGATGGAGCCTATAATGCTGCATTTTGAATTGTGGGCTGCTAAATCAATCAGAGGGGAGATCTAAAGTAGAGAAATGGCAGGTAATGAAAGGCTGTTGGCCCCCCATGTCGGCAGAATCTGTATCCACAGATTCAACCAACCAAGGGTTGAAGTATATTTTCTTAAAAAAATCCTAAGAGCAAACTTTGATTTTGCCATTTTATATAAGGGATGCTGTTTTACTACACAACTGTCCATAATAGGTCTTGAGCATCCACAAATTTCAGTATCCATGGAGCTGTGTATGTGTATGTGTCCTGGAATCAAACCCTAGCAGATACCAAGGGCCTACTGTATATACTTTTTATTTAAAATTGTTCACTCCAAAGTTGTTTTTCTCTGTAAAACAAAAGTAAACCACCTTCAGGACTCCGTTACATATGTTTGCCCATAATATGATTTTTAATTCAAAGTTAGCTATTTTTACAGAGGATTGCAGCTAAGGCACTTTTCATACCTCCCATGCTGGGAACAAAGAGATTGTACATACTTAACATCTGGATGGTTTTGTTTTGTTTTGTTTTTTACAAATGCACACCTCTTGAAATCATGATTTATTAATGTGTTGATTGATAAGTAACATAGTGAAACAGAGTCCAGCAAACCTTGCTACTCTTCTCACTATGCACTCATAGCCATGTCAAAGGGCAGAAGGAACCAAGTTTAATTTAGAAATCTTCCAAGTAGTCTGTGGAAGCCATAGTAAGCATGCTGGTTCACAAAGCAAGCAATGATATGTTTACCTCTATGCTTATCTCATAATGATCTTCAACATACTTGCTATGCAACAACTGAGTCGTAGTGGCTTTTTAGATTAGTTCTTTAACAGACTTCAAGATCCAATCAAGGTATTTTTAATGGCATATTGAGGAACAGACTAGTTGCTTTACTGCTGCGGAAGTAATTATTTAGTGCTTGGGATGTTTGGATTGATGGTTTTATTCATTTGTATTTTATAAGTTTTTAAGTAATGCATTGCACAAGCTATCTTGAGAACACCTAAGCAGAGGGGTAGAATATAAATATATGACTAAATTAAATAAACAAATTGGGATAATGCAGCACTGCCTTCACAAGAGATCAGTCTCCATCTCAACTGGTCAACTTTCTTCTAGCACCTAACTCCTTCCTTACTTTCATCTCATCTATCCAGTCAATACTGTGCAGCATGTCTTGGAACAGCTGCTGCAGTGTAAGATTCATCTCCAGCCTCCGGCGCCGGGCCTGCAGCAGCTCTTGCAGGAACTCCCAGAGCCTCAGAATGTTGTCTTTGCGAGTACTGATGCGTTTGATGTCATGGTAATTCTCCATTTCCAGCTCCTTGGCCACTTCTTCTATGGCCTGGACACGTTCCTTATAGGCAGCTGTGTCAGTTTCAATGGCTTCATGTTTCTTCTTTGCTGCCTCCACAGCTGGCAAATCATTTCCAAAGTTATCCTGCCCAAAGTAAATATGTCTTTGATCAGCAACAACATCTCTTTCATGCTGCAAACCACAGAGTGAGGAGGTGGGTGTAAAAAACAAACCGCAGACAAACAGAAAGGATCTGGGTATCATTTTAAATTACTGGTAGAGTGTCTCAGCGGAAAACACAATAATGCTTGGCCAAACGGAAGGCAGGAGGAAAAGAGGAAGACCACATTAAAGATGGATTGATTCTTGCGACCGGAACTTGCAACTAGTTGGTTCAGCCATATATCACCATCACATCAGTGGTTCTTAACCTTTTCTTTACTGGGAACACCCTGTAAATGTAAGTTGTTGCCAAGGATCCAGTTCAAGATTTAAATATTTAAATTTAGATTTAAATATTCAAATATTTCTTTATTAAAGGTTTATGGCAACAAGGATTCAGTATCTGCTCAGACAGTGGGAGAATCTGGGGAAATCAAATTCTTCCAGCCACAGAGGAAGGGAAAGGCAGCCCCCACAAAAAAATCTTGCCCCCACCAAAACCTGTAATAGGTTCACCTTAGGGTTGCCGTAAATCAGACCTGATTTGAAGGCAACAACAATAAACTGCAACTGACAGGGGGAGATTCTTTCTAGTCAACATGTCTCACCTTTGAAAACTGACTTATAGCAACCCTAAGGCAAACCCATCATGGGGGTTTTCTTGGCAAGATTACTTGCCTTGGACTTTTTCTGAAGCTGAGAGAACGTGACTTGCTTGAGGCTATCCAGTTGGTTTCCATGGCTGAGTGGGGATTAAAACTCTGATCTCCACAGCCATAGTTTGGGCACATGAATATTCCTGCCACCCAAAACTGCTCCCTCATTTGCAACTGAGGGATCAGTGTGAGTGCACACACGCACGTGCCACCATATTCCCTCAGTGCCCACACCTCCTGTTGTCACGTCCCTGTTGAACAAGACATGGCAGCAGGTATTTGTGCTCACCCAAACTGTTTCATTTTGTCAACAAGGCAGTAGCTTTGGCATTCCCCCACCATGTTCCTGTTGCTGCTGCTGCTGCTGCTGTTGTTAGTGTCTAGCAGAAAGGCTTCACAGACACTCTGTGAAGGCTCTACGGTCCCCTAGGGGTCTGCGGAGCCCAGGTTAAGAACTACTAGTCTAGATCACTCATCGAGTTGAAAACAATCAACACATAATGGCAGAACAGTGATCTTTGTGGGATAGAACACTGTTACTTTGTCACCTTAGTAAGGAAAGGTTTTTGCTTTTTTTTAAAGTAAATTCTCTACCTTGTACACACAGGCTGAGAGATGTGACCAACTACAGTTGCTTAGTCCACATTCACTGCTTGTCCTGGTGTATGCATTAATAACTGACCCTCCTTTAGTCAATGTGGTGTACTAGGCAAAAAATGGCAGATGAATGGCAAGCTTGTCTTTGGTTTCAAGTGTGAATGTGCCCTCAGAGTTTAAAAAAAAATCTTTACAGTCAACATATTATGCTTTCAATCTTTTTATTATTTCCAGCTAGAGTTGACCACAGAATCAATGGAATTTACCTATGTGTTGACTCACCACTGAACAAATGATTCAATAGGTCTATTCCAAGTAGAACCAACCAACAGGATTCTGGCCAAATTGTGTTTAAAAATAAGGGCTAAAGTCACAAAGGTATAGTACTAGACTCCATGACTCTGACCACAGGAAAGAAGTTTCTCCACAATAAACCTTCTCCTAGCAGAGCTCCTCTCCTAGGTAAATATAATTGCTTCCAAAAAAATCCAGCTCTGCTTTTTTGTATTACAGTCATATTTATCACTGACCATCAAAATACGCCTACTTTCTGGAGGTGCTATATGTGTAGGTGTTATATGTGTAGCAGGTTTTGGAGAACTGTAACTACAAAGCCACCCACATAGCCAGCATCTTCTACTATTTCTAATGCAAGCAGACAGATCAGAGATTGAAACCCATCCACTCCCACATTACTTGTGCAACAAGGCGCTGGTTTTCACTCAGCCACGTCTCTCGCATCGCTGCCTTGCGATCAAAACGCCGGGCAAGCTGCTCCAGTTTTTCTTGTCTAATAAGTTCATTTCTTAGTGCCAGCTCCCGTTCATACTCTGCCTTCTCTAGTTTCTCCCAGGCCTGTGCAAATAAATTCCATAAAAGGATGTCAGTCTATAGATACTATGGAACATATAGATATTATGGAACATCCAGAAGCTATGTAAAAGGCTACCTAAATGTCCATAGCTTGCTGTACAGAATACAATAGTGGTACTGACTGGTCCCACATCAGCAAAAAGGCTTCCTTACCAAACAAAGATTTATTTTTCCTTCTTTGATTTTGTTTTTAAATGACAGAGAGATGTGGTTAAGGTACAGTTCACACAATACTTTTCTCATATATGTAAGTAGCCTGTTGTCTTCATATACCTGCTCAACTGAACAAACACAATGTGCAAATTGAACAATAACAGATGACAAAATTTAGCTGTTACTACAGTCACAGCAAAATCTTTTTCCAGACAATCATGAAATTGCTGCTAAGTATACTCACAATTACCTAATTCATAAGTGAAGTTTGCTCATTTGAGAATGTAGTAAGGGATGAATGGGTAGGAAAAGTATTATGTAAACCAGTTCTGATATATAGAATGGAAGTATATTCAATCTGGGGATGGGGGAACAGGATCCTGAAATATGCTCAAGACAGTCTGCCTCTTACCTATGCTTCTTTGGTTTTCTACAGACTGATGCCCTGAAATAGTGCTCCTTTGGCTTTCTTAACTAGCCTGTGCATAGACTGGCTAGAAGGGCCACATCAATCTCATTGCAGTGTTGCCCTTCATAAATTGACTACCCTTACCTTTAAATACACAATTTTAAGCATGCACTTGATTTCCAATGTCAGCTAGAAATTTGTGCCCCTTGCTGAAGACTTTAAGTCTTCTGGTATCTAGTCACCACAGACTGACAGAACTCTCAGCATTCTTTCTGTGGTATACTGGAACACCTGAATGAAAGATACTCTGGTAATATGAAGTCATAGATATCTAAACTTGGATTTATCACTAGTGAAAGACTTGACTGGATATACATTTTGATTAAATATCACCTTTCTTGTGTAAGTAGGGCTTTAACCCACAGTGTTTTAGGGGAAAATAGAAGATTCCTGCAGAGAAATATAATTATCTTCCTTTCTTATTGCTGAAGTTTGAACAGTTAAATATGTTTGATTAAATTTTTAAGTATACAACAACAAACTTCTTCAAAACTTTTGTTGGCATTTTATCTGTATTTTTCCATGTTATCTATGTAATTTTCCAACCCCTTTTATCATGCTTTTTAAACTCCCTGGTCACAACGGCAGTGTGTAAACACCAATTTCACAGTATAAATATGAATAAATGAGAAATGGCCAAATCATACAGAATTTGTTACCTTTAATCCTTCATTATTACTGAACCAAGTCATATGAACACATGGAGCTGTTTATATTAACCATGAATCCACCTAGTTCAATGGGCTATCACTACTCCAAGGGGCAGCAGCTCCGCAAGTTCCAAGCCAAAATCCTAGGCCTGCTCTAGGTTTCTTTTTTTAAAAAAGAACTAGAGATAGTAAGAGCTGTTTGGGGACTTTCTGTCCATAAAGCATGTGTTCTGCTAATAAATTATGATACTGCCCAAGCCAGCCATATTACACTGATTGTACTGACTGGCCTCACATCAGCAAAGAAAGAACAAAACTGTTTTCTAGAAGGAAAATCCCATGATAGAACATTCTGATCTGTCACTCCCTGTGTTAATTATAACAAACTGTGTTAGATACCCTGTTGATGTCAGATACTAGTTTTCCTTCATTAGGTGTATACACTTTTTGATTGTTGGCTCGCATTCTTGACTGAATGGTGAATAACAGAACTTCCAGGTTCCCCTTCTCCTGAAACCTAGAACAGGGCAGAAAATTGTAAGTGTGCTTTGAGTGACAAAACATCGCCAAAACAGAAATGCAACACATGCAACAAGTGTCATCAAGTCACTGAAATACAGCATGTTACAAGCCAGGGTACGGCCCTATACATTCCCCTTCAAGTCACCCCTGATCATTCTCTTTCTGGTACTCTTCCTGTACTCCAAAAGGAGAAAACTCCTGTCCTGGAAGGTAAATTACCTCCCAGGAGCAGCAATTCACTGTTCAAACAGGCTAAAGCTCCCTTCACATCCAATGCAATGTTTAACATCAAAAATATCTATTTTTCAGAACTAGAAGTGGACTTTGGATCATTCTCCTCTCCTCCCCCACTTTTTGGCTGTAGCTTTCAGAGGGTCCTGGAGCAGAAAGTTGGACCACAGACCCAGCTGCACACCCATGCTCTAAACCGTGGCCATAATATTTGGCTTTTGTGAATTACTTTCGCTAAACCACACATCCTAATCTAAACACAGAGCACAGTATGGGAAAGATTGGGTTTGGCTAACCAGGAATGGCAGGTACCATCGCTCCCATCATCTTATGTGGCATCAAGCTGATTCCAACTTATGACAAACCTATCATTAAATTTTCTTGGCAAGCTTTATTCAGAAGGGGTTTGCCATTGCTTTCCCATGTTTATAGCCTGCAGTTATTTCTTGGCAGTCTCCCTTCCAAGTGCTAACCAGGCCTATCCTTGCTTAGCTTTCAAGATAGACAGGTTGCTTACCTGTAACTGTAGTTCTTTGAGTGGTCACCCGTGCCCTTATACAATGGGTTCTTCATGCCTGCACAGAAGCCTTGTCAAAAATTCTAGAGCTGAGTAGCTTGGTGGAAGACCCTCCCCCTCCTGTGTACTTTGCATGCTCAAGCCCACCAAGCTACCTTCCCTTCAGTTTCGAGGTCCATTGAACAGACGGGACCTGAAAGAGGGGAGGTAGGGAGGGATTGTGTGAGGGCACTGATGATCACTTGAACTACTTGAACCTTCTTTTTCATGGTCTCTGTGCCTCACAAAGTGGGTGATCAAAAGCTTAATGGATGGATGGCAGGTCAGGTCCTAGAAGAGTGAACAGGATAGCACGGCCAAAACAAGCATTTAATCTGGCTCTGTTGTTAAAACACCTTTCTAGTTTACTTACGAATCTCTGGCTGGTTCTTTCCTGCATGACCCCTTAAACATTGGTGGAAAGATCTCATTAAGTTACCCCCTCTTGCAGGCCTCCTAATTTTGAGCTAATTAATTCCCCTCTGTCATGTGGAAGTACTGGCATCACGGGGGGACCCCTGAGTCACCCATGTTTTGGGGGTAACACTTCAGTCTAGTCTGAAGTTAGACAGCTGGGATCATGTTGCTGCTCTATAGAGTTCCGGAAACTCAAAGCCATAGAGGAGTGCTGCAGAGGATGAGATGGTCCATTTGGAATGCACTCTGAGCAAGTGAGGCACCAGTCTGTGTGCAAGTTCGTAGGTAATTTGAGTAACCTCCGCAATCCATTTTGAAAAGTGCTGGGCAGACACCTTCTGGCCCTTACACTTGCCACCATAGTAGATGAAAAGGTAGGAAGACTGTTGGAAAGATGCAGTTCGCTGAGTATAGAAAGCAATTGCCCAGTGCATCTTGAGGGAGTGAAGAGATGGTTCCAAGCCAGAAGAGAGCTCAAGACAGAAGGTAGGTAAGACAATGTCCTGTCCTAAATGAAACTGGGAGATCACCTTGAGTAAGAAAGTAATATCAAGGCAGGGCACCACCTTGTCTTGATGAAAAACCAGAAAAAGCTCGTTGCCGCAAACTGCAGCCAATTCACTAGAATGATGGGAAGATGTTATCACCATGAGAAACTCCATCTTCAAGGTTAACAAACACTTGTTGGCTATCAGCAATAGTTTGAATGGGTGCACTACCTGAGAGAGCACCAGTGAGAAAGATCAGGGGGCAACTAGTGGCAAGACAAAAGGATAGAAGTGCTGTAGCACTTTCAGAAATCTCTTGACTACCAGATAGTGGAAGGACTGTGAGGAAGGTCCAGTAGGTTGGAGTGCCATAATTGCAGACAGGTACACTTTGAATGATGAGAAGGCAAGACCCTGCTCCCTTACTAACAGGAGAAAGTGCAAGACTGTTCTGAGGGATGCAGGAGAAAGCTCGGACCTAGACGTGGCAAAGGTGTCTCTGCAAACATATGACCTCCTGGTGTATTCCTTCCTGGAAGCCTACAAGAGTGCCCATCGTCTGGGTAAATCTAGTGGATTATCCCCCATGCTTGTCAGGAATCTCTCCCTGCCGGGCTGCAGCCAGCAAGGGAAGAGAGAGGCCAGGAACACTTGGGGAGTCTGAATATACCAAACACCAGGAAAACACAAGCTGAGCCAGGTCAAGGTCCAGTCAAAAGGTTCAGGAGGCAGAAATCCGCCAGAGGGTTTCAGGGAGCAGGAGACACAAAGGTTGTGAAGGCTTACTAATAATTTGCTGCAAGCAAGGAGCAACCATGCCAGCAGACTTAAGTAGCCCCTGTGAGCAGGTGCTGCTCGTTACTGTTTCTTCAGCCTAGTCCCAGCAGCCTCCCTCTCAGTAGCCCATTTCAGCCTTCTGCATGATTGAGGTCTGATGGGTACAGCTGGCTGCAACTCCTCTGCATCACTGCTGGTTCCCTCTCCGTCATGAGCTGGCTGGGGCAACTCAGTCTCTGACCTTCCAGTGCAGGGGATGTTTGCAGGTTGACTTGCTCACTCACTGGCTCGGCCCCCTGCACAATCAGTTGCTCCTCAATCACAGCATGATCATCTATCACACCGCTTTCAATTGGAAGAAAGGAAGGTCTGGGTGGAATACATGACCATTGGAATGTAAGAGAAGATCTGGAGATCAAGGCAGTCGCACCCAAAACTCCTGAGAAATCGCAAGAAGAGGGCCAAATCAATATTGTCTTGACCAAAAGGGAAAATAAGGATTACATTTGTCTTATCTGCAGCTAGTTTGGTGATGATCTGCCAAGCAGGGGAAACAACGGAAACAGATAATAAAGGTCCTGTATCCTCTCAACTTGAAACACTTCCCTTACCAAGTCCGCTCCTTTCCCAGCTCTGGAACAATAACGTCGCATTTTCTGTTGTCTTGCATTGTGAATAGGTTTATATCTGGCTGGTCTCATCAAGACACTAGGAATCATAGAATCAGAGAGTTGGAAGAGACCCCAGGGGCCACTGAGTCCAACCCCCTGCCATGCAGGAATACCCATCAATGCATTCCCAACAGATGGCCATCCAGCCTCTGCTTAAAAACCTCCAAAGAAGGAGACGCCACTACACTTCAAGGCAGCATATTCCACTGCCGGACAGCTCTGACCGTCAGGAAGTTCTTCCCGAGGTTCAAGTGGAATCTCCTTTCCTGCAGCTAGAATCCATTGCTTCTTGTCCTAGTCTCTCGAGCAGCAGAAAACAAACCCGCTCCCTCCTCGACATGACATTCCTTCAAATATTTAAACATGGCTATCATGTCCCCTCTTGACCTTCTCTTCTGTAGACTAAACATACCCAGCTCCCTAAGCCATTCCTCATAAGGCATGGCTTCCAGACCCTTCACCATTTTGGTCGCCCTCCTCTGGACACGTTCCAGCTTGTCAATATCCTTCTTGAATTGAGGTGCCCAGAACTGGACACAGTATTCCAAATGAGGCCTAACCAATGCAAAATAGAGTGGTACCATTACCTCCCTCAATCTAGACACCATACTCCTATTGATGCAACCAAGGATTGCGTTGGTTTTCTTGGCTGTCTCATCACACTGCTGACTCGTTTTCAGCTTGTGATCTACCAAGACTCCTAGATCCCTTTCACATGTACTGTTATCAAGCCGCGTGTTCCCCATCCTATATTTCTGCATTCCATTTTTTCTGCCTAAGTGTATATTTCTCTCTGTTGAAATTCATTTTGTTAGCTTTGGCCCAGCTCTCCAATCTTTCAAGGTCACTTTGAAATTTGTCCTGTCCTCTGGGGTATTAGCAACCCCTCCCAATTGGGTGTCATCTGTAAATTTGATCAGCATGCCCTCCACTCCTTCATCCAAGACACTGATGAAGATGTTGAATAGCATTGGGCCCAGGACAGAACCCTGTGGCATCCCACAAGTCACTTCTCTCCAGGATGAAAAGCAGCCATTGGTGAGTACCCTTTGGGTTCGGTCGGTCAACCAATTACCAATCCACCCAACAGCAGCCCTGTCCAGCCCACATTTTACTAGCTTCTTTGCAAGAATGTCATGAGGAACTTTGTCAAAGGCATTACTGAAGTCAAGATGTGCTACGTCTACAGCATTCCCTTCATCTATCAAGCTTGTAACCCTATAAAGAGATAAGAAGAGAGATAAGATTAGAGATAAGATTAGTCTGGTGTGATTTATTTCTGAGAGATCCGTGTTGACTTTTAGTGAGTCCAAAAGCTTGGCTGGATAGAGTCCACTTGTGGTATGGAGTGTTGCTGTGGCTCAGAGTGTCCACCAGGATGTTGTCAGAGCCCTGTGAGGTGAATAACAATGAGGTGGATCCATCGAGGGACACACCGATTCCAAAGCTGCATAGCCAGGTTCAGCAGCATTGTGGAACGAGTTCTTCCCTGGTGGTTGACATACATACAGCTGAGACTATCTGGATGACCCTTCCACAAAGCAGCTTCTTGAAGGAGCATAGAGCTTTGAAGATGGCAAGAAGCTCTAAGGGATTGATATGGAGTCATGTCTCCTTGGGTGACCAGTGATCCTATAACATTGCCATTCCACAATGCACTCCTCACACAATGAGGGAGGCATCGGTATTCACTGTGACAGATGGCTTTGATGGAGTGAAATGCATCCTAGAGAGGAGGTTGCAACTGGATATCCACCACAGCAGAGAGGATTTTACTCCATGAGAGATGGTTACTGTCATGTACTGGTTGTCCAGGAAAGTGTCAAAGTGATGGATGAGCCAGTGCTGGAGAGGACAGAAGTGCAGACAAGACAGGTTACTGCAGTCATCACAGCCATGAGGCCCAAGAGGTGCCGGATTCTGAGCACTGCTGCATGGAGGGTTGCCGCTCTATGGATCAAGAGGAAAGCCCTCGCCACAATACAGTCAAGAGTGGCACCTATGAAATCCAAATTTTGTGTGGGTTCCAGATGGGACTTCTTGAGATTTGAGTTCCAGATCCTGAAGCAGAGAGAGACAGAGTGAAGGGAATGTCCTGATACAGTTTTGTCCTGCAGGTTGCCATCAATAACCAGTTGTCCAAATAGGGATAGGTTACACTCCTCTTGGTTCTAAGACAGGAAATCACCACCATCATGCATTTTGTAAACATTCTGGGAGCCATGGATAGACTGAATGGGAGAACCCTGTACCGGAACAGGTCATCCCCAACCTCAAAAGGAAGATACCTTCTGTGCTGCGGGTGTATCGAGATGTGAAAATACACATCCCAGTTGTCCTTCTTCAGCAATGGAAGTATTGAGACCAAGGTCACCATTTTCAATTTGTGAGGATAGATGAAGCAAGGTCTAGAATGCGACAAAGGCTGCTATTTTCTAGGGAACAGTGAAATAACGAGAGAAGAAACCTGTCATCTTGCAGTGAAGGGGCAACCTCTCCACTACTCTTTTACACAAGAGAGCAGATATTTCCTCCACAAGGATGGGGTCTGGTGGTATAGAGTGAAAGATGCCAAGCTGAGGAGTACATAAGAACTCTATGGCATAGTCCAGGCAGATGATGGTAAGTACCCAGGCATCTTTGGTGATGATCTGCCAGATGGAATAATGGTGGGATAGATCTAGAGTTTGAGACGGCATTAGGCTGGCAAGGCAGAAGATTAGTAGAGGTGGCGACCTGTGAGAGGTGTCAAAAGCTCAACTTTGGGGTCAAGTATGACTTCTTTGAAGAAGTCTGGTGCTGCTTATACGACTGGTATAAAGAAACAGAATGAAGAGAGAAACATCTGAATGGACACTGAGATTTTGAATGGTAGGAAAAGGTGGAGTGTGCTTCCACAAAACCTTGTAGGGGAATAGTTCATGTTGTTGCTGCTGGACTCCAAATCCCATCTTCCTTGCCATGAGCCTTGCCTTGGATAGGTGCTCCACAGAGTCATCTGTGAAAGTGTAGAACAAGCCCTGGCCATCAAAGGGAGGTCCTCAATCCTCATTCTGGTGTGTTCAGAGAGGCCTGCCAAACAGAGTCACGCGTAATGCCTCAGAGCAACAGAGCTGGCCATGACCCTAGACATGCATTTCACACAGTGCTGAGTGAACTGGATTTGTTGGACAGTTGTGTGATGGTGGATGTGACTCCAAAGAGGTGGAATCAGAGTCATAGTCTTTGGAAGATTATTCTGTAGGCTTGTCAACTTGGGCAGCAGAGGTGGTCAGAACAGAAGTGGAAGAAACAGTGACTGTTGCCATAAATGTGGAAGTGGGAGCCGGTACTGATGTTGGTGCTAAAGTCCATACCAGGGAAGGAGGAAGTCAGGACACTGTAGCCACCATCCATGGAGGAGGTGACATAGCATGAGAAGTATGGTCTGCTGCCAGTAGAGACAAAGACCAAGGTGAAACCTGAAGTGAAGGCGGAGATAGAGATGACAAGTCTGAATGCTGAGATGTCCAGGGTTGAGGTCAAGGAGATCGAGGCCAAAGTGAACCAGACTGATCCAGGTGTCAGTGAAGAGATCAAGACTGTGACCAAGACTAGGACCAAGATCAGTATCATGATACTGACCAACAAGGTGACCAATACCAAATGTGCCAATGGCAACAGTCCTAATACAACAGAGAATAGGAATAGTAGGACCTCGGTGGCTCCCTCCAGTACTATCCAGGTACGACACTGATGAAAGGGAGAGTCCTCCTGAAGAGCGTACTCTCTGTGGAAATGATGAGGGTATGGATGATCCCAATGGTTGGGGGATCAGTCTCTGCTGGTAGGCAAATGATCTCTGTTCTGACAAAAAGAGCCAGGTCTGGCCAGCGCTGGAGATTGCTCTTGAGCCTCCTGGAATCGGCAGCCTGGGATTGACAGTGGTTGCAGAGACATATCTGGCCAGGGTGCTCCGGAGATGCAGTTTGGGAGTGAGGGCCCAAGTACTTCATCTCAACCTGGACTGTGGGCTCTGTGAGAGGCAGAGTGGTCATAGGCACAGCTGGAAGCTTCGCAACCAGAGGGCCCAAAGACATGGTAGCCATTGTTACCAAGGTCAACTCTGAAGCATGTGGATCATCATGATGCTTGACCTTTTTCTTTTTCTTCTCCTTATGAGTGGGAGGAGCAGTTGGGTCAACTGGGGCATGGTACTTCTTGGGCGCCTTCTCCTTGCAAGCCGGTGGTGGAGTGGAAGAGACTACAAGTGGCAGATCCAGAGTTGGTTCTGGTACCAATTTTGAGGAAACTCTGGAAGATCTTGAAACAGTGGCAAAAGCATAAAAAAGAGCCCAGCTTGGGGCTGCCTGCTCTTTAACCTGTAAGGACTGTTCCCAGCAAAAAAGATTTTAGGCGGGAAGCCCTGTATTTTAGGAGTTTGGGATGTGAAATCTCTACAGATTTTATAGAGCTTCACATTGTGGCCTTCTCTTAAGCAATACAAACACTTAGAGTGAGCATCGGAGAATGAAACTCTGCATTCACAAGTAACACAAAGCTTCAAAGAAAGAAGAAGTCATTGGAAGAAGGGAGGAATAAAAAGAGTAAGAAAGAAAGGTGTTTTTTTTCTTTTTTGTAGAATAAGAAAGAAAGAAAGAAAGAAGAATGAGAAGAAAAGAAAATCCCTGCAAAAGAACTCCACTCAGACTGAACCAACTGACAGGAGCTATCCATTCAGCTGATGGAGGGAAACTGAGAGGAAGGTAGCTTGGTGGGCTCAAGCATGCTCAGTACACAGAAGGGAGAGGGGCTCCTGTCAAGCTATTCAGCTTGAGAACTTTCCAACAGTGCTTCTGCATAGGCACAAAGAACTCATTATGTGAGGCACGGAGACCACAAAGAAGAACACGTGGGATCAGATGCCGTCAGGGCGTTTAGTACATCCCATTGTTGGAAGAAGTGTGTGTGTATGTTTTTAAAAACTTACTTCTACCAAAATTCAAAATGCCCCAGGTCACAATTTTCTTGATTTCATACCCTCTGCAAGCTGCTACTTGCTCAGTGTGGGGAAACAAAAAATAAGTATAGGTTTGTCAAAAATATTAACACAACTAATGATTTATGAAAGAGCACCTCACAAGTGTTACTAGCATTGGTAGAGTTCAGTCAACTTCCAGATAGAATGTTTAACAAATGATATGCGTCCTGCATTAGTATATCTGAGACCCATGTCTTGTGCACAGACAGCAACAATCTACACTGACAGACTGCTGCTAGTCTAAATGAGCTATACAAATTTAAACAGAAAGTCAGTGCAATTCCATTCAGAATAAAGTTCCACTATCTTTAATGAGCCTTACTCCCCAAATGTAAACCTTAATCTCTAAATGTAAACTTAATCCTTATATGTAAACCTTACTCCTTAAGTGTAAATCTCAGTCTCTGCCCCTGGGTTTATTGTTTTCTGGAAGTATCTTCCCACTCATTCAAGACTGTTCTCTGGATCTCACAATTATGTTTAGAAATCCCTGTTTAATACTAAAAAGAATGGAGCAAGGAAGATACTCCCACTTTCTTCTCTTTGAAGTGCTAGGTCAAATGACTGCTAACAATTCAGATATCAGCATCATTGTTCGTCAAATTCCTTCAGTTTGAAAAAAAAAATAGGGAAGGCTGCAAATCTCTGGAGCTGCATTTTATTTTGGCATCTTAACAAAACATCATTTGGGGGTACATCAACTGCACCTTTCCCCTTCAGCTTGGCTCATCACCATTATTCATTACAGTATCCCCATCATGTGCCAGTCTTCTCCTCGTCAGGAAGCCTCAGACCAAAACTAAATGAGTCATAATGCAGATGGGCATAGTTTAAGCCTCTGAAAAAATGGTGAATATCAGCAATTTTTAAAATTTTTTTAAAAAAATCGACCCATGCCCTCTAAAGATGACAGGTGCTTACTTGGGTGGTTTTTCCACTGTGCGGTATGTACTGAAGGACTGGAGCTGCTGCTGCACACCTGCCAAAGAATTAGCAAACTTGCGGCTATTGAGAATGGTAATGGTCTGTTCTATCCATGTCAGCAAGTCTGAAGCCAACCCACTGTACTTATCGATCATCTTCTCAGTCTCCATTGCATGGTCCATTACCTGAGAAAAGGAATAAATTAACAAATCGCTGCTCACTTGGCACCTGCTGCTGCTGGAAACATGTCAAGTCCTTTATCAACCTGCAGATCCTGCATATAGGAATCTTCAACAATGTCAACAAGTCTGACTTCACTACATTAGAAATTCCAAATTGTGCACAAGGATGACTGCCTGGAAGCCTCAGGTCTGTCTGATCAGATTAACAAGAAGAATTTTTCCAGCTTTAACATAAACATGAATGCCTTCAGTCTGCCACTGTTTTATCAACTGTTAAGTTGCTAGAGAAACTACACTATTATTATAGCCATACATTCCTCAATATTTATCTCCAGCCACCACCAGCAAAGCATGTGGAGCTACTAGTCACTATCACTACCAGTCACTATGGCTTACACTGCAACTGCCTACTAAGAGAAGTGTTCAATTTAAGAACAGTAGTAAATAAAACCTTTTTGGTAGAAGAATGAAGAACATGCCCACTGCTCATTATGTAATCATATCCTTACCTTCCCAACTCTTTTCCCTTCCACAGCAAGTACCTTCATCTTGGAGAAGTAGTGGTAGAAAGCAACAACATAGGTGATGATAGATTTTTCATCTGGATTCTCTGTGAAGACATCTGAACAGCAAGCAGATTTTAAGACAAAACTATTAATTTGAAAACAGTGCCCAGTAGGTTTGAACTGTTCCTGAAATCTTTTTCTCCTTTTGGTAACAGCACAACACAATATAGTACTGCACATCATTTCACCTCCCTGCCAACTTCAGATAAGAAAAAAAAAAGCATGATAACAAAGCTATTTGTATAAGACCTTGTTTTCCTATAGGGATATTATCTCTGCATTACAGAATAAGATATTTGTAGCAGAACTGACTCTATAATAAAGAAAAAAAATGCAAAGAGTTATAATGTGAACATTGTTGAATCCATGGGGAGGAAATGAAATGCGTCCTAAAGTAACAGTACTATAACACAGACTTGCAAGGAAAAAGGATGTCTTATAATTATTTTAACTTCTAAAGCAAACAATACTGGGACTGATGCAAATAGGAATATCACATCTGCTTCTGCCTAATCTCATCTCTTGGTGTGGTTCATATGTTGTTGTCTGCTTTCAAGTCATTTCTGACTTATGGCAAGCCTAACATTCAGTCTTCTTGGCAATATTTGTTCAGAAGATTGCCATTGCCTTTCTCTGACAACCAAGGTCACCCAATTAATTTTGGCTGAGCAGGGATTTGAACCCTGGTCTCCTGGGGTCCTAGGCCTCTATCACACTACCCTGTTATAGTGCTATTATTCCACTTTAACTGCCATGGCAACATCGGGCTTTACCACACAGGCAGGTAAATTGCACTTAAAGCTAGATGATGGTGATAGACTTCCGGTTAAGATGTCGGCATGACAAGCAGCCAAAGCCGGCCGGCTCTGGACTGCCACTACTAATCCAGTCATAAATAACATCTGGGGTCCCTGTGCCCCCCCAAATTTCTCCCTTTGAGGTAGGGAGAACGGAGCAGCTCACAAGTCCAAAGTGCCCCAGTGACAGTGAAGGAAGGAGGAGGAGAGGTATCACCGCAGACGGGACAGTGACAGAGCAAAGCCACCAGATCAGCAGCCAGATAACTCTGAGAGGCGTCAACGAAATAACCTTTTAAATCTAAGCAATTGGAAGCGAGTACTCAGTTAATCCCAGCTGAACTGTGAGTAGCAAATTATATATAAGGATTTTTTTAAACATATGAACAAGAAGGCACATATCAAAAAAATGGAGCCCTCCGATTCTCCGGCTGAGAGTAGAAATTAGTGGGAGAAGAGCTGGGTCCTCCCCCCCTCATTCGCGTCGAGGTTTGACTGTTTTCCTCTGAGAGTGCAAAGTTGCAAAGTTATGAAATGACAAAAGGCTACTCAGAAATATTTTGAAATCGGGTTTCTGAGGTTTGCTTTTTAGATTGATGAGAGCAGAGCGGGAGTTTGGGATGTTCAAACTTTAAAGCGGATGAAGAAGACAGAGAGAGAAAATGGCAACAAGCACATGGAGGAGGAGAAGAGGGGGATGGAACTGAAAGTAAAGCCACTAAAACTGTGACTGATTGGGAGAGGGGGGAAGATTCAGTGTTATGAAGATTTTTTGCCCTCTCTCCTGAACATTGACTATGGTTTATAAATGAACTATAATAATATGCATTAAAAGTGATTATAAGTGAACTATATTGAATGGACCATATTTTGGGACTAGGAAGAGAAGCAAAGGTTTTTAAACCTACAAATGGATTTCTCCTCTCTCCCTCTATTTTGTATGAGACTTAACGGGAATGGAAGAAGAACTGCAATTGAACTGTAATTAAAAGGGCACTTAACAGACTTAACAAACTTTGCATTATAATAATGGATTAGCTTCTGGAAGAGAAGTGAAGATTTGGAGAGAAAGCTGTTTTAAAATATAATGAATTATTGTTTTAAAGAGTTAACTTTGGCAGATATAGTGATATAACCTAAACTTTTATTCTTTGAGATCCATAGAGATTAACTGACTTGTGTTTAAAACAAGGGTAACTTCTGGAAGAGAAAAACATGGGGAACTTATAAAAATGAAATGAAACTTTGCTAAGGTAACAAAACTTTGGGTGACTGTAATAAGAAAGGGAAACTACGAGACATGAAAATCAATGGGATTAGCTTATTGAAGAGAAGAGAAGGTGGAAAACACAGTAATTACAAATTTAAGGTTTGAGAACAATGAACTAAGGGGTGTTGATCAAAGGAACTTAGAATGAATTGAGACTGACCAACAATCGATGATTACTGGTGAAATTTGGTGATAAGCGATACTTACTGATATTTGAGGACATTGATATTCCTACTTATAGATGCTGTTATGTACATTGAAATGTTAACATTTATTGTTTGATTTACAGATTGATACATATTGATATTTTAATATTAGATATCTGATATATAGATTATCTGATTTATAGATATAGAGATATAAAGAGTGACTGATTGATAGATGACATTGATATTGATATACTATACCTAAGGAATTTTAAAATGGATTAAGGACTAAGAGTTAATAATATAAAGTGAGATTGGCTCAAAGGTTATGGCAACAGGACCAAAAAAGACAGTATAACAGCAACATCATCCTGTAATATTAGAAAGACGAGCTTCAATAGGTTCTAAGACGATGGAGACAATGAAACTTTTGGAAGAAATCCAGAAGATGAAAACAGAAATGATGGATGAATTCAAAGCAACAAGAACAGAGATAATAACCACAAGAACAGAAATTAAACAGCATCTAAAGAGGGAAGTTAAAAATTTGAATAAAAACTTACAGAAACTTGCAAAAGATATAACAACAACAGACACAAAAGCTGAAGAAGTAAGAGAAAAAAAATCAAAAGTTGGAAGATGTGGTAGAAAAAATGAAAAAGGAGGAGAAAAAAGACAGAGAGACTATAACGGAGCTGGAAATGAGACAACGGAATAAGAGCTTGAGATTAAGAGGTTTAGAGGAGCAGAAAAATGAAAATTTACAACAAAGAGTGATAGATATTATAGCTCCATATATAGGTCAGAGAAGAGGGAGATTTGACATAGATAAAACATCCAGGATTGAATCCTCAATAGCAAGGAGAAGGGGGCTCCCAAGAGACGTGATGGTTTATTTTACCAGAGAAAAAATTAAGGATTTAATCATGGAGCAAAGTTACAAAGAGAAACTGACAGTGGATGAGGTGGAAATCAAAATATTTAAAGATATACCACTAAGTGTATTGAGACAAAGAAGAGAATATTTTTCCTTGACAAAGAGTCTTCAGAGGAGAGATATAAGATATAGATGGGAATTACCTGAGGGAATCTCCTTTTTTTATGAAAACAAGAAAGTAAGGATTACCTCAGTTGAAGAAGCACAAGACTTTCAAGAAGAACATTGTAAGACAGATAAGATGACAGAAGAAGACATAAGGAAGAAACCAGAATACCAATCAAGAGGAGCAGCACCAGTTGAAGATTCTAGCCAAGCATCAGAAGAAGGGACACAAATGGTAGAAATAGAAGAGAAGAAGAAAAAAGGGAAGTAGAAAAAAGAAAATGAAGCTAATCTCCTGGAATGTGCATGGAAAAAATTCACAGGTGAAAAGAAGGCAAATCTTCCATCATCTAGAAAGATTAAAAGCTCAAATTATTGTTTTACAAGAAACTCACATAAAGGTGAACCAAGAAAAATATTTGAGAAATAATTAGGAGAATGTTTTACATCGTTATACACAAAGAAAAAAAAGGAATAGCAATCTATGTGAAAAAAGAGAGCCAAGCTAAAGAAATCTTCAAAGATAAGGAAGGGAGAATTTTGGGTATTGAGATTCAAAAAAATGGGAAAAAATATGTTAATAGAAATTTATGCACCAAATGAGACCAAAGTAGAATCTTATAAAAAACTCCGAGACAACCTGCAAGCATATGAATATGAAGAATGGATTTTAATGGGAGATTGGAATGGAGACCAAGATGTAAAATTGGGTAAAACAATGGTGAAAGGCAAAGAGCAAAAAGAAAAGAAAGGTAAACTACCCCCAAATTTTTTCAAATTATGTGAAGATTTGGCTGTAATGGATGCTTGGAGATATAATCACCCAAATATCAAAGATTTCACATTCTTCTCAGATCTGCATCAAATTTGGTCCCGTACTGATATGATCTTATTGTCAAAAACTCTTATTAGCAGAAGTACAACAGATGGAAATTTTACCCAAAGTAATATCAGACCACCATCCGGTGAAGTTACAGATGAGAGACAAAATTAAACAGTTTCAATGGTGACTTAATGATGGCTTATTGAATGATGAAGACATTATAAAAACAGCTAAAGAGACATTGGATAGATGTTTCAAAGAAAATACGAGACAAGAGACTCAGATGAAAACAGTTCGGGACGCGTCTAAAGCAGTGATGAGAGGATTTTTTTATCCAACAACGACGATTGCAAAATAAGAAAAAAGATGAAAAATACCAAAATTTATTGAAAAAACTTCAAGATAAAGAAAAAGAATTTAAGGAAAATCCAGTCAAAGAAGCTATACAATTGGATATTAAAAAAAATACAGAAAGAAATAGCAGTATTAACAACAGAAGAGACAGAGAGAAAAATGAAATATATGAAACAAACAGAATTTGAACAAGCAAACAAAATTAGGAAGTGGCATTTAAAAAAAAGAAAGAAAGGAATGTGATTGCAGAAATAAGAGAAAGGAAGAAACTGCTTATGCAACAGGTGAAAATTAAACAGACATTTTGGAAGTATTTTTTGAATTTATTTCAAGAAAATAAGTCTCCTCAACAACAAGAAAGAGACATAATAAAATATTTAAAGGATACGAAATTATGGAAAATATCAGACCAAACTTAGAAACAATTGAATGAACCTATTACATGTAAGGAATTGGAAGAAGTCATCAAAGATATGAAAGTAGACAAAGCTCCAGGACCGGATGAATTTACAGCATTTATTAAAGGAGACTTTCAAAAGAATTAATAAAACCATTACAAGCTACAATAGCAAAGGTAATGGAAGAGGGAAAACCAGAAACATGGGGAGCATCAAACATAGTAGTGATACTCAAAGAAGGTAAAGATAAAAGAGAGCAGAAGAATTACAGACCAATTTATTGAATGTGGATTATAAAATCTTTGCAACAGTGCTGGCAAGACAGTTAAAAAGGGTATTGCAAGAAAAAATTCAAGAAGAGCAGGCCAGGTTTATACCAGGCAGAAATATGAAAGACAACGTGAGAATACTGTTAGACGCAATAGAATATTATGACAAAAATCCAGAGAAAAAATCAGCAATGATTTTCTTGGACGCAGAGAAAGCATTTGATAATATATCATGGAAATTTTTACACTGGATATTAAGAGAAAGCAATTTTGGAGATGTGTTTTGTAAATGGATTGAAAAGATATACCAAGACCAATTGGCAAGATTGGTGATTAACGGAGACACAACAGGAAAATTTGATATAACAAAAGGAGTAGGACAAGGATGTCCGTGATCACCATTACTATTTATTGTGGCTTTGGATGTTCTGATTATGAAGATAAAAGAGGAACAGGAGATAAAAGGCCTAAAGATAAAGAGAAAAGAAATAAAATTGAGAGCTTTTGCAGATGACATAACTATTTTTTTGGAAGAACCAAGAGAATCAATGCAGAAATTGCAAGAGTGACTTACAGAATTTGGAAAGGTAGCTGGATATAGAATAAATAAAGAGAAGACAATGATGTTGACTATGAATATGTTGAAAAAGGAACAAATTGAATTAGAGGAAATATCAGATTTCCAATCCTCTAATACGATAAAATACTTAGGAATTCATGTAAGAAAGAAGAATCAAGAATTGTTCTGAAATAATTATGAAATGGTCTGGAAAGAACTGAATAAAGAAATGGAGAAGTGGAGCAAATTGAATCTATCTTTCTTGGGAAAGATAAATGCTTTTAAAATGACATTATTACCAAAAATGGTGTTCCTATTTCAAAATTTGCCAATAATTGGAAATGGAAAAACATTTAGAGACTGGGAAAAGGAAATATCAAGATTTATATGACTAGGTAAATGGCCAAGAATAAGATTCAAAACATTACAGGACACTAAAGAAAGAGGGGGATTGGATTTACCATCCTTGAAAATATATTACCAAGCGTGTTGCTTAGAATGGATTCAAAATTGGAAATCACTACAAAAATAATCAATAAAAGACTAAGAAGAACATGAGAATAGATTCAGATGGCATGGTTACTTGTGTTACAATAAACTAGAGGTTAACAAAGAATTTAATAACCGTTGCATCCGGAAGACTTTATCAAAAGTATGGCAACAATTATACCCAAGATTTTATTCCAGTCTCCTGACTTGGACATCACCACAAGAAGCCTTTAAAATTTCCCTAACAAAAGAAGGGAAAATGCTGACATATCAGGGCATACTTATTTGGGACGGAAATAAACCAAGAATGAAAACACTGGAAGAAATGAAGGAGGCTGGACACGAAATGAATTGGTTTCTGTGGAGACAACTGACAGAAATATACAAAATGGACCTAAAATTATTTGGATATGAGAAAAGGAAAATGAACTGGATGTACTCATGAAAGAAAATCAAAAGAAAAGAATATCCAAACTTCATAAATTGTTACTACAAAGAGAAACAGAACAGGGAGAAATTAAAGAAACAATGGTGAGATGGTCACAAAATATAGGACATTCAATAGATATTGAGTGTTGAAGAATGCTATGGAAAATAGATTTAAGATTTACATTAAACTTAAATTTAAGAGAATTATTATAAAATGTTGTATAGATGGTATATGACGCCAGAGAGATTACAAAAAATTACAAAGAATGGAAATTCGAAATGCTGGAAGTGCAGAGAAAAAGAGGGAACATTTTATCATATGTGGTGGACTTGTAAAAAGGTGAAGAAATTTTGGAAAGAAATACATGACGAAATTAAAAAAATATTCAAAATGAATTTTGAAATGATATCTGAATTATATCTATTGAATATAATAAAATCAAAAGCAGAAATCAGAAAGCATAAAAAAATGTTATATTTAGTTACAGCAGCTAGATTAACTTATGCTCAACACTGGAAACAACATATTACAATAAATTTAAAGGAATGGAAATTAAAGGTTATGGATATGATGGAGATAGAAAAATTGACAAATGCATTAAAGAACAAATCTATTCAACAATTTGACAGAGAATGGAGCAAAATAAAAGAGTGGCTTCAATTGTAAAGCTAATGATTATAATGATATAATTTGATAAAAAAGGTAAAAATCTACTGACTGGTTAAAAGACCAATTATGATTGTTATGCCAAAGATTCTATGTATAGTGGATTGGTCTCCTTGTATTGTATTGTATTATATCGTATCTTTTGTTTGATTCGGCTGGGCAAAACTGGAGAAGAAAACTTGTTATGGGAGTTGTGGGGAGGGGAACATTTAGAAGAAATGTTCCCATTTTATACCTTTTTTAGAAATTTTAATAAAATCATATACATACATACACACACACACACACGCTGGATAATAGTGTCTTTGGCTGGGACCTACCACATAATGTTGTTGTTGTTGTACTGTTGTGCTCCAGTGGGAGACCACCTGGAAAAGGTTTCTTTTTATTAACACAAAAAATCCATTAATGATATCCTTTCCCATTTCTGTTGTGCTACAATTTTCTGTGTGAAACTTCAAATGCATTTTTATGCTGATTTTGGGTAATGGGGGGGTATTGAGTGGCTGTGCTGTAGACGGAGAAACCTCTACAGAAAAGAATCCATTGCCAAATGACCACTTTCCCTCCCAACTGGAGCTTGTCAGGGAAGCCAAAACTTTCTTACTGCCCTACTTTCTCCCAGCTGCTCTGAAATCTCTCCCTCTCTCTCTCTCTCACACACACACACACTCCCACGCATCTGGAAATATAAGTGAAAAGAGTCTTATAAGTTAAAAAAAAGTCCACTTATTTCATTAATCCATTAAGTTGTGCTTTATTCTAATATCGGTTACTGGCAGATGAAAGCAGCATCAGTGAGACAGGTAGATCAATAGCTGCTGGCTTTTATTTGCCAGCAATTAGCTAGGTCTGAATCCAAGAGTCTGGTCTATTCCCAATCAGGAGCCACCCCCCACATAAAAGACTTTTCAAACATAAGACTGTTTTCTTCTATATTTGGCGAGGGGGGAGCTGTGTGTGTATGCGTGAGTGTGCCTGCATGCCAAACTAGGAAAGGAGCAGAGAAGTCTTGGAGAAGGTTGTGCTGGGCATTCCCAAATGCTGTGTGTGATAGGCTTTCACCACAAATGAATACTGTCACTCAGAATGGTTCCAAAGGTGCGAAACCAAATACAGCAATAATAATAATAACAGTAGTAGTAGTAGTAGTTGTAGTAGGAGGAGGAGGAGGAGAAGAACCTGGTGTGATAAAGCCCATAGTATGGAATCCTGAAATTTGCAGTTGTGGTGGGGGGACGTTTAGAATTCTCAGCCAGGAAACTCTTGCATCTCACTAAACTACAAACCTCAGAATTCCACATTATGTTTCCATAGCAGGTAAAGTAGAATAATAGCACTGTTACAGTGTAGTGTGATAGGACCTCTAATCTAACACTCAGCCCACTACACCATCCTGGCTTTCATTAGTGGTATGGAAGAAAATCTGTACATATTTAAAGAAATTATTTTGTTTATTCTAGGCTCAAGTCTATCATCAAAACTGGATAATAACACTAAATGCCAGTGTTTCAGGTTTAAAGGAAGCTCTCTCTATTAATGAAGTAGCTGATTAACAGCAAGGCACATCTTCCTAATCCAAATATTCCTTGCATGTGCAGGCAGTTCTGATATGCACACATCATTTCCCTCACCTCCTATCTGTTTTCTCTTTCATTATACTACACCCACAACCCATGTGTGTGAAAACTGATTTCATCCATCAAAAATAACTGGGGAGATTCACCAATGCAATACAGAAATCAGAGATCACACAAAATTCTGTGTTGATTTGCATCAGGGCACACGTAATTTGAATATTACAAGAACAGTTTGGAACTTTTCCAACATAATTATTTTTAATCTTTTAATGTAAACGACAGGAAAATCTAAAAAAAACACTGGGCTATAGTAAAAGCAGATTTTCATTTAAAAAGTAATTCATTCAAAACCAAAAGAAAACACAGATCTCCCTTCACATCTGTGGGTTTGACCATCACAAACTTGATTATTTGTGAAGCACCCACTTGCCTCCCCACTTCTCCCCCTCCCATTCCCCTATCTTTTGCCTGGGTGTGTGTGTGTCTTCCTTCCACAGACCTGGGCAAAAGGCAAGTGAAGGAACGGGGCAGACCTATGCGCGTGCCTTCTCCAGGAATGATGCTGACTTCTCCCATTCGTTTGCCTGTTGCTCAGGCACCTGGAAGGCAGCGCGGTTGTGCAGAACACAAGTGAAAGGGGTAGCCTTGGACAGGAATGAGAGGGGGAGTGCCCACTTGGGGACGGGAGAGTTATTCACTTTTTTTTAGTTTTGCGAGAATTCTGCACCCCAAATCCTTGTGAAAGTCAAGGGGCCACTGTAATATAGATCAACATTATTAGCTACAAACAAACAAGATGCAACAAAGGAGTTAAAAAAACAAAATAAAAATACTTCACATTTGTTAAGAAACACAAAAGACTAAAGGGGAAAGTGAGGGAATCTGAGTGTGTTAGGGAGGCTGAGCGTAATCAGGAGACTAGACTCTGTCAACAGTCATAACTCCTATAAGAGGCATCCAAGACAGAATGCTCAAACTGGAGATACTAGACTAAGATGCACACATCCCATTCAATGACTAATAGCCACATCAGTGGAAGAGAACTGATGGATCCAATGATGCTGATGGCAGGAAAGCTCCAGAAGGGAAGCTACTGGGCAGCAGTAGTGGTGAAAGGTGACACTGGTAGATGATCACATTGAGACAATGGCAGTGGCACTGCAGTTAATTCTTGTTAGTATTGCACAGAAGGTGGCACTGGCAAACACCTTCTGAATGTCTTTTGCTGTACCTTGAAAACCCTATGAGACAATCCAAAATGAAGCAAGAGACTGTGCTGGAAGATGAGAAACCCTCCAAGTTGGAAGGTACTTCATCAGCTATTGATGAAAAGAAAAGGAGAAGTACAAATAGTACTGTATCTAATAGTGCAACTGGATGCAACCCAAAAGGGTGTTCAGCTGTTGACACTGTCAGATGTGAAGGGAAAATCCAAAGATGCACAATGCATGTACTAGGTATGTGGCTTACCTATAACAAGAACTTGGAATGTGAGGAGTATGAATCAGAGAAAGCTAGAAAATGTAAAACAAGAAATGGAACATATAAACAGAACAATATTAGGTGTGAGTAAATTAAAGTGGACAGGAACATCAGATAACTACATAGTGTTTCACTCTGTATGTGGCAAACTAAGAAGAAATAAAGGTTGGCATTAAGAGTGAGAGGTGATGTAGCAAAAGCAGCCAGGGGATATAATAAAAAGTCTGACTAAATAATATCAACAAGACTTTCAATACAACAATATCAATAAGACTTTCAACCCTAATAATGTAATCAATTCAAGTTTATGCTTCAACTACAGAGACAGAAGAGGAAAACAGTGAAACATTTATGCATGTGCCTAGAAGGAATTTGGGGAACCCATACCCAAACAGGACATGATGATAATCACAAGTGACTGGATTGCAAAAGTAGGAAACAGAGCAGAACCAAATATCATTGACGGATTTGATCTGAGTTCAAGAAATGAAGCAAGAGAGCAACTGATCAAATTTTGTGAAGCCAACAATTTGTTTCCGCAAACTCATTATTCTGCCAACTGAAAAGATGACTGTACACATGCAGATCAAAGGACGGCCAATATAGAAATCAGATAAACTATATGATTATGAGCAGAAGATGAAGAAGTTCTATTTTTTATGCAAAATTCAGAGCAGGAGAGAATTGTGGCACTGATCATGAATTACTAGAATCAAAAAATTACAGTAAACAGAAAATGAACATAATAATAAGAACACAAAATCAGCATCAGTATCAGTGACCAGTATGGCTCTGACCCTGTCTTGTCAAATCTTCACCAGCACCCTGGTGACAAGAGGGAAGAGAAGAAAAGCATACATGACAGGTCCATTCCAGCTGTACTGGAATGCATCCTCCAGGGATCTGTTGTCCTCTCTGATCCTGGAGCAGAAGGTGTGACACTGTTTGTTGAGCGGAGATGCAAGCAGGTCTACCAGAGGAGTTTCCCATGCTTTGAAGATTTCCTTCAGGATACCCATATGTAGCTTCCATT
The DNA here is from genome assembly GCA_030412105.1 of Cyclura pinguis. Classification (NCBI taxonomy): domain Eukaryota; kingdom Metazoa; phylum Chordata; class Lepidosauria; order Squamata; family Iguanidae; genus Cyclura; species Cyclura pinguis. Next base: position 265,219,329 of record CM059599.1, read on the forward strand.
CACAGCAGGAGAGGGCTGAACAACTGAGCATATCCACAAGGATGTTCTGGTACGCTGGCGGATGGATTACTGTTGGTGATATCTGCCTGGCTATGTACAAGTCCCAGAACTGAACTGTCAGATTGAGGAGAATGGCTGATTGTGTGCCTTGTTGTTTGTTGAGATAGTACATGACCTTGGTGTTGTTTGCCACCAGCTGGACCTTTTGTCCCATAGAAAATCCTTGAATGCTCGGAATATTTTGAGGATGGCCAGAAGTTCTAAGGTGTTTACATGGAATAGCTTCTCCAACTGCAACCAGTGACCTTTGATCATCATTCCCTCGGAATGCACTCCTCATCCCTTCAGAGAGGCGTTTGTGGAGGTCAAGATATGAAGGGCATGCTGGCCTGGATATTCTGAATGCTCTGCCACTGCTTGAGGGAGTAAAGGATGGTTTGTGGTACCAAGAGAAACTTCGAACAGTGATCTTGAAGGGGGCTGAAGTTCTTTAGGAACCATGCTTGTAAAGGTCTAATTTGAAGCTTGGCAAATGAAGTGACTGCTGTAGTTGAGGCCATGAGACTGAGAAGGACTTGTACAAATCTTGCTCTGACTCATCTGAGCTGACGGAAGCAAAAGACCACCCTGAGAAGTGTCAACCACCCGTCTCTTGGAAAGAAGGCTGTTTTGGCCTGGAAGTCTAGTAGTGCCCCCATAAACTTGATCTCTTGAGGTGAGACAAGATGGGATTTCTGATAGTTGATCACAAGCCTGAGGGAACTGAGCAGAGATACAGTGTGGTCAATGTCTTGAAGAAGACGAGCTCAAGAGGGACTAGAAGCTAGTCACTGATATAAGGGAATAGGACGAGACCTCGCTGACGCAATGCTGCTGCTACCATCACCATGTATTTGGTGAATACACAAGAAGCTGTACTGAGGCTGAATGGTATAACTTCAAAGTGGTATGCTCTTCTTTCCACTATGAAGCATAGGAACCTCCTGTGGGATGGTCTGATGGAAATGTGGAAATGTGTGTCTTTCAAGTCCAGCATGGCAAACTAATCTCCTCTTTGCAACAGAGGCAAGATGGTATTGGGGTTACCATTCTGAACTGCTTGGGACGAATGTAGAAGTTCACTCCCTGTAGATCCAGTATGGAGCGCAGACCCCCATCTCTTTTGGAGATCACTGGGGGAAAAAAGCCTTGATGCAGAGATAAGAGGGGAACAGGCTCCATGGCTCCTTTCTGAAGCAATGTGTTGATTTCCTCCTTCAGCACAGGGGAAGGCCAAGTAACCTGGATGCAGCCCATGGAAAGTGGTCTGCAAAACTCTATGGCATACCCTCTGGCGATGATGTCTAACACCCAAGCATCTGAGGTGATAGAGGCCCAAGCATGCTGGAACTTGCTTAACCTGTGCCAAATGTCAGCATCAAAGCAAATGGGATGGTACAGGTGACAGTATTGAGGGTAGATGACATAGAAGTGTCAATGGTGTCGAGAGCCAGCAGTGAGGGTACTGTCCATGAAGCAGTCAAAGGCAGCATTTTGAGACCTCAAGCTACCTTCTCCTATACTGAGGGGTCCCATAGCGTTTTGTTGGCAGCCTACCAGTGGAGGACTGTTGCGAGGGAGTCTGAGTTGGTCTCTGCTGTCTAATTGAGGTAGGGCTGTGCATGTGCCTCGTATATGGGAAGAGCCTGCAGTACCTGTATCTAGATGACTGCTAAGGTGGTTGCAATCCAAATTTCTTGGCCATAGTCCTCCTCCTTGGTGTGTGTTCTAGTTTCTCATCAGTGGCTGCACTGAACAGGCCAGCTTCATCAACAGGCAGGTCTTCTTATCTTGCTGAGATAAGCTGATGATCTGAGCCATGCATGACTATGGAACAATACTGCTCCTGCTGATGGCCTTTCCACTACCTTTCCACTATCATTTACAATGTGAAATGCAGCCATTATCTGTTGTGAAGCTAAGTGGTGGGCTTCTTCATACAGGACTGTCACCATCCTTCTGTCCTCTTCTGGAAGGTGATCCCAAAAGAGCTTCACTTTGTTTCATACAAACTGTGGTAAGAACCTTAACTACAGGCACTGTAGTTAAAATCCAGAAGAGCAGGGCTGCATTAGAATAGAATTTATGACCTACAGAATCTAACTTCTTCCCCTCTTTATCCAAGGGGTGGAGTGCAGCCTCTGTGACAGATGAGAATGTGCCGCATCAACAGTAACTGAGTTAGGCTTGGGATGCTAAACCAGCCACTCTGCTCTCAACTCCACTCTTAGAAGTGGAAAGGATGGAGGAAGTAGAAGCCCAACATTTTTTGAAAGCATGAAGATAAGGCAGCAGAGGAAGTGAAGCCAGAGTCAGGGCCGGATCTTGAAGCTGCTGAAAGATGGGATCCTGAATATTCTCTCTCTGCTGTTCCCCTTGTAGGTTTAGGGATTGAGCCATATGAAACATCTGGTCAGCGAATGACCTTACATAATTGGTGGGAGAGACAGGATCGCAGTTTGCTACCCAACTCGCAGGAGAGACCTGAGTGTGGTCCAGCACTGATTCTAGGCTGGAGACTGAAGAGTCTGGGGAGGAAGGTGTTGGTGGTTGATGGTAGTGGTGAATTGTTGTCATTGGTACCAACTGGGTTTCCTGAGCCACTTTGGTAGCAGGCTGAGTGGATGTTAACTGTGATGTTTGTGGTGTGGTCAAGGTAGCTGCGGGCTCAGATGATGCCTTTTCCTAGGTAGTGACCTTAAAGACATAGAAGAACGGAACCATCACCTAGTGGATGCACGTGAATTATCTGTATGAATGAGGTAAGTAGTATGCCTCCTCATCATAAAGATAACAGCATTCTCCATGATACATATCCCTGTAGTACTCCTTGACGAAAGCCAGAAGTCATCGGTATCATAAGGGGAAACCCTGGGATGTGTATAGGATCAGTCTTTACCTCTACGTCAAGAGACATGGTGTCGATGGACATTTGCCCTCAGAATCTGTAGTGTGAGAAAGAGAAGAACCTTTGACTCCTTGACCTGGATCTCGATGAGGAGGAAGACAATGAAGTATGGTGCCAATGGTGATGAGGAGAAGGTGGAGGTTGAATCCTTGTTTGGGGTTCTTTATCAGTAGTTATGTCATGCTCCTGCCCAAGGACTGAGACAGGACTCTTCCCAACAGCCACACCCTAGATTCATGAGAGGAACAGTATTTACAGCAGCCAGTGCAGGTGAAAAAGGGAGAGCCCAGGCTTCTGGCAGTGTTTATATAGGAAGAGCTTGTTAATTAGGCCACAGCTAGGTAGGTTGCTGAGACTATATGACCAAAAGTCAGGATGGCAGAAAGCTGCTGGAAACTACTGACTCCATTGATGGTGACAGCCTTGCTGACTCCTGCATTTTTTGCTCTTGTTCTCTGGATCTTAGACCTTTGCCTGGGCTATAGATTCTGCTTTTGGACACTCCCTTTCTGGACTATTGGTAAATTTAACTTGGCTGTGCTAAGTTTGCTACAACCCTGCTTTAATAAATGCTGTTTTTCTGCCTGATTACACAGATGGAAACCTTGGTAGGTTGCCAGAATAGGACAAGTTATTGTTCCAATTGTTGCTGTACCCAGAATTCAGATTCTGGAGGCCTGAAGATCTCTTGGTTCACCATGGCAGTGAGTTAACAATTTCACCATCAGAGTCTGCTCAGGTTTCAAACAGTCCAGGTGAGTGAACCGGGCCCTAGAAGCTGAAGGGGATGGTTCTTGTGCTACTGGTGCTGGAGTCTCCTGGGGAGAGAAGTGAAGTTCTATGAGTTCCAAGATTCCAGAATCAGTAGAGGCTGTTGTTGTTGGCGCTCCTGTGAAGAATGATGTGAGGGAAGATCCCTCAACCTCTTCTTCTTGAGCTTCTTGGTCAAAGCATGCAAGACAGACCTTCCTGATGTGAGCGGATCCCGCCTCCTCTCTCTTGACACACTCTGGTCAGGTTCTGGAGAACTTTGGGCCTGTTGGCGGTGTTCATGCCTAGGCTTTGACATTACCTTCTGCTCCACCTGTAAGTGTCTTGAAGTTGAGGGTTGTTGAGGCAGTAACACAGCAGGCAAGGAGGTCAGGGCCGAAGGTGGATGGTCTCCTTGAGCCTCCCTTTCTCCTGACAGCTGAGAAGCTAACCTTGTGGCTGACTATGAAGTAGATGGTACCAAAAGTGCTCTGAGTGTCATCTGTTGCTTCAGATGAGCTACAGTCACCAAAGCAGTATGCAGCAGCCTGTTCTGGGCAGTCATGTCAGAGGCACTAAGTTATCTTTTCCCACAGCAGGGCCTTCAGTCTGGTTGCTTTATTACACCTTGTTTGCAGGGTGAAGAGGCCTTTGTGAGAAACTGTCTGTATAGCCTCTAAGGATGGGGACAACATTCCCACTAAACCTGTCATCAAACTCTAGAAGGTTCCAAACAGTGCACTGTACAGGTGCAGATGACCCCATTTGTGTGAGTCACAGAGACCTTGAAGAAGAATCCTGAATTAAATGCTTGCTAGCATAATGGTGGAGAAGGAGAAATCCAAAAAGGTTTTGAAAACAGAGACTGAACCCACTCTGGAGGCTCCAGCACCAGAGGAGATGTACATGAATAGGGAGCCCCCAAGGGCTGAGCTGAACCTGAAAGTTGAACAGGTTTAGTTGGAGGACCAGCATACGTGCAGGAAGACTTTGGATTCCACTGCTTCTGTTGAGGAGATTGTGGTCCACTTGGTACCAAAGGCGATGGCCTTGATGCAGAATGAGATGGTCGTGAAGCCAGATGCAAAACCACAGAATGGTACCAAACATAGTCATATTCTTCATAATCCAACTGCAAAGAAAAGGGAGCAACTATGACAGTAATACAGACTGATATCCATGGTGATAGCGGCAAAGTTCATATTGCCTATGGCCATAGTTCCAGGAACCACATCTGTCCCATCGACAGCCCGAGTAGTGACACTATTGTTGGCACGAAGAATGGCAGTAATGTGTCATGCCCTGCCTTGGAGACCCTGGCAGGCAGAAGGAGGATTCTGACTCCGAGACTTCCCTAGAGGCAGGAATTTCCCCAGAAACTGGCACAGAGGGAGATAATAGACAACAACAACAGGTGCCTAAGCCAGGGGAACAAATAGAAGACATATCAGAATCACCCACCTTGCAAGAGAGATGCTGTGAGAGGGAGGGCCTGTGCCGCTCGGTGGGTTTTAAGTAGCAGGTGAGCCCTGATGAGAGAGCACCTGTGGCGGCAACATCCATAGATAAAAGGACTCCAGCTGGCCTTTCCTGTCAGGGTCAGCAACTGGTCTCTTTGGTCCTGAAACCCTGTGCTGTGCTCTTGCATCTGGTTTACTTTGGAACTCTGCTTGTTTGGACTATGTTTTAGATTCACCCCTTGGATTTGTTTGCTCTGGACTTACATTCTGTTTGGGCATTCTTCGGCTTGGGCTATGTGAGTAGGAACTGAGCAGCTGCTTGTAATTTATTGCCTGCTTAGCCTGGGACATGACATAATGATTTCCAGATCTAGATCTGGATGAATCTATCCTACAAGATGTCTGCAAAAAAAAAGGGGATGCCAAGTGCTAAAGTTGAACTGACTGATTAGATGGAGGAAGTGATAGACGAGTTTCTTTTCACAATGGAGCTAGCAGTGTGGGAGAATGAACCACTTGACCCTACCCAGGGAATAGCTGCCAAGTGTCAGGAGGTGATTCAATTATCTCTTCCTTCAAAGCCATGATTATTTGAACCACTACAGGAGATTCCTTCACAGAGGAACTTGCACATGCTTCTCAAACCAGAGAAGAGTGATGGGATTCTACCAATACTTGTACCAATGATTCCCTTTTTTGCACCTGTTCTGTACAAGGGGGTTGAACTGCACACTGCCAAGTGGACAAGCTAGGCCTTGAAACATCCTTCGCATTCTTTTTCTTCTTATGTTGTCTTTTTTCAGAGCAATGCTTAGAAGAAATGGGACCCAAGACTGAGACTCCAATTCAACCTCATGAACTGGTATTATGATTCTTCAGCTCTAACAGAGGAATTGGATGCAGGGCTCTTGTCCCATCTCTAGTACCTGAGTCCTGTAAAGATCTTTTAACAGTGAGATTGACCAAGGAGCCAGAAACAGGTGGTTGTCATGCCCTGCCTTGGAGATGCTGACAGTGAGGAGGAGGATTCTGAATCTGAGGCAGAAATTTCCCCAGAAGTTTGCTCAGTGGAAGATAACAAACAACTGTGTGAGAAAGATAATGCCAGAAAGAAGGGCTCTGCCACTCAGCTTGTTTAAATAACAAATGAGCCTTAATGAGGGAACACCTGTGGCAACATCATTACTGGATAAAAGGCAGACAGCTGGTCCATTCTCTTAGGGGTGATAACTGATCTTCTTGGTGGTTGAAGCTATGTGCTGTGTTCCCTGGATTCCTGACTATCTTGGACCTCTGCTTGTTTGATGACAGCTTGGATTTGCCTTGTGGATTTGTTTGCTTTGGAACTTGAACTTTGTTTGGACTACCCCTGCTCTTGCCTTTGTGGGTAAGCTCTGCTCTGTCACTTTCCTAATTGACTGCCTGGCCTGCTTGGTCTGCCTGGGACATGAAAGTGGAGCAGAACAGGATTGCAACCCACATCCTGAATCAGAGGACATATCCATAGCCATCAAGACTTGCTCATACAAGAGTGCCTTAAGTCTAGATGAATGGTTCACAACCCAATACTGTGGCCTTCTTTCAGACATAGTAAACAGCACAAGTCTCCATCTATACTGGGGATCTTAACCCTGCAAGAAATGCATATCTTGAATGAATCAGAAGGCATTTTATCCATTGAGGGAACTGTAATTGAAAATCCACCAGCCATAAACGTAATCAAAAAACAGTTCAAGTCAAACATAGACAAAGTCTGAAAGCCCAAGACGAATCAAGATCCAAAAGCTTACCAGTTCTTCCTTCGATGCTGCTACCATGTTGAAAAAAAAAAAGGTACTGAGGGTTTGAATAGGAATCAGGCTGGTCACATGGACCATGGGAGGAGAGAATACCATCAAAATGCTTGCAAAGCAACTTTAGAAGGTTTCAAATACTCTACTGTGTAGGAGCAGTAAGGTCTATTTGTGTGAGTCACAGAAACCATGAAGAAGAAGTGATGCTTCAGATTTTACAACAAAGAGGCTTACAATATTTGGAGTGAGAAACATCAAATGTTTTTGACTCAAATACTGATGTCCCTATTTCTTTCAAAAATTTTAAATCTTTTAAATGTGTTTTTAACTGATTATGATGTTTAATATGTTTATAGCTAATTTAAATTATTTTTATTGTTTTAAACTATTAATCTATGTCAATGTTATTTGTTAGCTGCCCTGAATTTGTTTTAATAGAGGGTGGGTGTGATAACTGAAGCCCCTGTCAGAGCTGCTGATGACGAGCAGCAGCTGTTGGTCCCCGTGGCTCTGGTTGGAGATAAGTCCTGCAGCTCAGGAGCTCCCCTGCTGCCATGGACCAAGCAGGCTCGGACGTTCCTCTGCCTGCTCCTTTAGGGTAACAGGGATCCGATTCTGAAGATGCTTTGGAGCCTGTGTTAATCAGCCCACAAACAAGGCGGAGACTCAAGAGAGCTGAGCAAAGGGAGGCTTCCTTGATTAAGTTCAAGAAGCAGTGACTAGCCACACCTGTGTCTTGGGCTATATAACTGCCTGCCTGGAAGCTTTCCTTTGCTTGTGGCAAACTTTCTACAAGCCCTCTCCTTGCCTGTTCCTTGCTTCCAGCACCCGGTTCCTGATACCTTGGATTGATCTCTTGGCTCCAGACCCCTGGCGTTTGGAACTCTGACTACAGCTTTTGCTTGTTGCTCTGGCTTAGGTAAATGGGCTTCCCTTGAGTAAGTGCTTCCTTGACTCCTCCCAGCAGGACTCTGCGAGCTCTCCCACTCCCTTCTCTGGGCTGTCTCGCCGCCCGGGTCTCTGACCCTGACAGTGGGGTCTAAATATTTCAATAATTAATAAATGTCTAAGCTAGATTCAAAAAAGGGAAGAGGCACTAAATATCATCGCTACAAACATTAATAAATGTAGTATGCCAAAGAACTACAGAAGAAAATCAGCCTGTGCTTTATAGATTACAGCACACCTTTTGAATGAATAGATCATGAAAAACTATGGATCACTTTAAAATTAATAGGAGTGTCTCAACATTTTACTGCTTTGACGTGTAACTTGATTTCAACTGGTAATGAGGTCAAACAGGTATGCATATTACTACCCTATCTGTTTCATTTATATGCAGAATACATCATATGAAAAGTAGGATTAGACTTGGATAAAGAACGTGTGAAAACTGGAGGAAGAAGCATGAACAGGTTGCTTACCTGTAATTGTGGTTCTTCGAGTGGTCATCTGTGCCCTCACACAATGGGAATCTTCACACATGCACAGTAGCTTTTCTGAAAGTTCCAGAACTGAGCAGCTTGGAGGGAACCCCTCCCCCATCTGGTACTGAGCATGCTCAGTCCCACCAAGCTAACAGTCTCTCCTCAGTTTCAAAGTCTGCCGAAGCAAGATCTGAAGAGGGGAGGCTGAGCAGGTGTGTAAGAGGGCACAGATGACCACTTGAAGAACCACAGTTACAGGTAAGCAACCTGTTCTTCTTCTTTGCGGTCTCTGTGCCTCACACAATGGAAGACTGAGTAGCTTACCGTTGGACGGTGGGTCAGGTCCTAGAGGATAGAAGACAGCACCGCACAGCCGAAGCGAGCATCACGCCAGGCCCTACAGTCAAGGCAGTAGTGGCAGACGAAGATCGAAGGCCATAACCACATAGCCACACGGCAAAGCTCCTGCAGGTCAACTCCCCTGAGAAGGGCTGCTGACGAGGCCATCGTCCTGGTAGACTGGGCCTGAAGCAAAGCCAGGGGAGGTTGCCCGGCAAGTTCATAGGCAAGGTGAATTGTCTGGGCAATCCATTTGGAAAACCACTGAGAGGAGACCTTATGACCTTTCCAATGCCCACCATAGCACACAAAAAGGTGGGGAGTCTGACGAAAGGTGGAGGTCCGTTGAAGGTAAAAAGCAAGCCCACGGTGCATGTCAAGCGAGTGAAGAGAGCACTCGCGGGCTGATGCAGGGTCTGGATAGAAAGTAGGTAGAATCGAGGCTTGATTTATATGGAAATTGGAGACTACTTTAGGAAGAAAAGAAAGATCAGGACGGAGGACCACTTTGTCCCAGTGGAACACCAGGAACGGCTCATCACAAGACAACGCAGTTAGTTCTCCTGCCTGCCTGGCTAAAGTGACGGCAACCAAAAACACCGTCTTCATAGTGAGGAGGCGGTCGTCAGATGCAGCCATTGGTTCAAAGGGATGGCGCATGAGTTCGGACAGGACAAGCGACAGTGACCATGGAGAAAGCAGTGAAGTGACAGGAGGATATAGGTGTTGCAGGCCCTTGAGGAATAGCTTTACTGTAGCGTTCCAGAAAAGGGTAGAAGAAGGAGAACCCTGTGGCTGATAGGCCACAATTGCGGAGAGATAAACTTTCAGGAAGGAGAAGGCAAGGCCTTGATCCTGTAGCACCAGGAGGAAGTGAAGCACTGTGGACAGGGAGGAAGGAGAAGCAGGCTCATCATGCGAGACAGTGAAGGCCACAAACTTCTTCCATTTGTACTCATAGGACCTACGAGTTGATTCTTTCCTTGCAGCCACGAGAACGGCTTGAATAGCAGGAGAGTCTGGAACGTTATCCTCCAAGCGTGCAGGTGGAGAAGAGAGAGGTCCAGCTGCAGTACCTGACCCCCCAAAAGAGAGACGAGGTCCGGTGCATTCTGGAGCATCATGGTGTGGCCCCGCGCCGTGGTGAGGAGGGGGCCGAACCAGTGCTGCCTCGGCCAGAAGGGAGCGACAAGGATGGCGTCTGCCTTGTCTGTTGCGATCTTCGCCACCACTCAACATAGGAGAGGGAATGATGGAAAGATGTAAAGGAACTCTCTGTTCCAAGGAAACTGGAACGCATCACCGGGAGAGCCAGGGCCCAGGCTGGCTCTCGAGCAATAACGGGAACACTTCCTGTTGTGATGAGTCGGTCACGAAAAGATCAACAGATGGAGTGCCCCATTGGGACACTATCTGCTGGAAGGCGGCACCAGACAGGGACCATTTGTGATGACATGCTGTGTCCCTGCTCAATGTGTCCACTGTCACATTGTCCCGCCCCATGAGATGGACCGTAATGGTGTGTATCCGTAGTGGAATGCACAGTCCCAGATGTGTAGAGCCAGATGGAGCAGGGTGGAAGAGCGAGTGCCTCCCTGGTGATTCAAGTAACAAACAGCTGTCGTATTATCTGATAGCATTTGGACAGTCCGTCCGACAATGAGGTTTCAAAAAGCCCGAACTGCTTTGAAAATCGCCAGTAGCTCCAACACGTTGATATGAAGATGCAACTCCAGGCCAGCCCAGTGGCCTTGGACTGCACAACCATGACAGTGAGCTCCCCAGCCCAGGAGAGACGCGCCAGTCATGATAGTGAGAGTCGGACAGGGCTCCTGCAACTGCATCCCCAATAAGAGACGGTTTGGGGACAGCCACCAACGAAGTGAGTCCTGCACCAGACAGGGCACCCAAAGAACACGACGTTGATCGTCGAGAAGAGGGTCGAAACATCAGAGAAACCAGTGCTGGAGAGGGCGAGCACAAAGGTGGGAGGAAAAGGTGACTGCCGTCGTTGCAGCCATGTAGCCTAGGAGCTGTTGTATGTTGCAGGTGGAAACGGACAGACTGCGCAGGATAGCAGCCGCAGCTTGTCACAGAATCTGTGCATGCCTTAGGGGCAAGAAGGCCCTGGCTTGAGTGGAGTTGAGGGTGGCCCCGATGAAATCTAGGACACATGAGGGCTCGAGGTGGGATTGCTTGGGGTTCACTCTGAGTCCGAGATCGCAAAGGAGGGAGAGGGCAATATGGATGTCCTCGTATAGCTTTTGTTTGCAGGACGCCACCAGGAGCCAGTTGTCCAAATAGGGGTAGACCAGAACATCCTTCACACAGAGGTAAGACACCTCAGGGGCTAGCCACTTTGTAAAGACCCGGAAGGCAGTGGAGAGGGCAAAGGGAAGAACTTTGTATTGATAGGAGACGCCATCCATCGCAAAGCGGAGGTACCTCCTGTGCTGGGGGCAAATGGAAATGTGGAAGTAGGCGTCCTGTAGATCAATGGATGCGGACCAGTCCCAGCACCTCAGAAAAGGTACAATCGAAGACAGGGTGACCATCTTGAACTTCCAGGGGGCAATGAAGAAGTTCACCCCCGGAGATTCAGAATGGGTCAGAGTGTGCCATCCGATTTGGGTACTGTGAAGTACTGGGAGAAGAAGCCCGTGGATTTTGCTGCTGGCGGAAGTTGCTCTATGACCCCTTTGAGAAGGAGGGTCTATACCTCTTTGAGGAGGGCCGGACTGGCAGGGGTGGAATAGAAGACGCCGAGAAGAGGAGTACTTCGAAACTCGATGGCGTAACCAAGACGAGCTATGGTCAACACCCATGAGTCTGAAGTGATGTTGTGCCAGATGTTGAGGTGGCGGGCCAGTCCTGTGGTTCTGGTGAAGCGGCTGGGCAAGTGGAAGAGGGGCAGAGGCGGTGACCTGCAACGGGAGTCAAAAACGAGATTTGGCAGTCGAGGAGTTCTTGGAAAACGGCTGGCGACGTCTAAAAGAATCGCAGGAAAAGGTCGGTAAAGTAGATTGCACAGATGAGCAGCAAGGAGAGCACGACTTGTAAGAGTAGGAAGGGTGCCTCCAGGATGAACATGATGAAGGTGGTCTTCTAGGCTGGGTCAAGGGGTGAAGTCCCATCTTTTTAGCTGTCAGACGAGCTTTCACAAGTTGGTCCATCGCCTCGCCTGTAGTGGCATGGAACAGTCCCTGGCCGTCAAATGGCAGGTCCTCAATACGCTTTCAGCTATCCTCGGTCAACCCGGTGGACCGGAGCCAAGCAAAACAGCGGAGAGCAATTGAACCCACCATCACGCACATTCCACCCTCAACAGCATGTTGAGAGGACAAAATCTGTTGATTCGAAAGGGCCACAGACTTGTTAAAATATTGAATAGCAGTGGCCCTGTGATCATCCGGCAGATGGAAGTGGAGAGGAAAAAATCTATCCCAGATGTTGCGTTGATAGGCTGCCAGGCAACCTTGAGTATTGGAGATCCTGGCGATCAACAAAGAAGCAGAATAGAAGCAACGGTCAAAGACATCTAAATGGTGGCCCTCACGATCAGGCGGGCTTGTATGAGCCCTTTTGCCCCTTTAGTCTGGAACGACTCAACAACAATCGAAGTTGGAGTCGGATGATTGAAGAGGAAATCAATATCTTTCTTCTGGGTGTGGTAGAGGTGCTCCAGGCGGTGAGGGATTGGCTGAAGCAAAGCCGGCTGGGCCCAAGGGTGCTTCAAAACCTCTTGCAGGATGGGTAGAAATGCAATCAGAGCCATCGACAGGAGGCGAGTATCGAGATAGTGGAAGTACAGTAAGAGCAAGTCCAGAAATGTCGAGGCCCAGGGCAGTGGCCATGCGGACTAAGATGTCCGAGAACTGCTTGACATCCTCAGAAGCAGAATCAGGAGGTGGGTCTCCAAATGCTAGAGGCGGTGAGGTGTGTGAGATTGTGGTGTGGAATCCGTAGAATCACCGTCGGAATCATAAGAACCAGAAGAAGGAGATGATGGGTGAAGGGATTGAGAATGATGATGACAGGCTGGTCCCATCGCAGAAAGAACAGCAGATGGGGCAGAAGCCAGTAGAACAGTCGGGGCCGGTAGCGAGACTGGAATTTGCACCAGTACCAAGGCCAGGATGCTAATCAGTACCGAAGTCAATGCCGACGAAATAGGTAGTACGGTCAGGATCGGTGCAATGACAGACTGTGTCAACAATGAAGCCGACAGATGTTGGCAGAGTGGACACAGGTTGAGTATCTGGCGGGGGCCGTGACAATGTGGCTGTCACCCGAGGAGGAGGTGAAATGGCCTGACAATGAAGTGATGGGTCTCATGAGCGGTGACTAGACCAAGAGCGGCAGCAGTAGTAGGCCGATCAGGACCGAGAACGGGATCTGGAGTGGCGATATCGAGAGGAACGCTGGTAACAAGATCCTGAAGGGGACCGTGATGGAGAGCAGGAACGTTGAGGGCGGTAAGGAGACCAACGATGAACATCGGGATGGTACCGATTGCGGTAGGCCAGTGAGTAAGAGTGGTAGGAGCCAGGCTGCTCTCTCCAAAACGTTCGTGGCCGTACTTGGCAATATAGGAGGCCGACAAAAACGGCGAATCCACCCTCGCCAGCAAAGGCTCATAAGCGGTGCTATGTCGGTAGTTCCAACGACGTGGGGATTTACCTGGTTCACTACGTCCCGGAGAGCGAGCAACACTAAGCTGTGGTTGGTCGCGGGAAACAGCCCAAGGAGTGTCCGAAGCAGGTGGACAGTTGAACTCAGGACAGCCAGAAGAGAAAGTTGGAGCCATCGGAGTCTGCAGGCAGCCATTTCCGGATTGGCCAGAGGTCACAGGCAAGGAAGCCATCGGTGAGGATCGATGGTCCAAGTCAGAAACCAGAACCACAGTAGCTGGGACCGACAGTACCGGGAGCTGAGTAACGTCCCGTACCAGCGAAAGCGTGGAAGCATCCTCCTCCTCGACGGTAGCTGTTGCAGGCTGCATTGGTGGAGGAGTCGGTAAAGGACCGTGAGAAGCAGGTCAAGTAGCTGACGGACAGGTAGCGGGAGAAGGAGAGCAGTGTTTCTCCTTTCTCTTCTTCTTTTCCTTGTTGGAGGAAACAGAAGAATGGTACAACAAGGCGCGTTTATGCTCTGCGAAGGTAAAGACCTTGCGAACTTGTTGCAAGGTGAAAGTGGCATCTCCAGTGGCTTGCATCTTGGAGAGCTTCGGAATCTTGGGCAGATACGAAATCAGAGGCAAGGTCAACATGGCTGCCGTCGGTACCAGTACTGAGGTTGTCAATACCGAAAGAGCGGATGGTACAGATAAATTCGGAGCCGAAGTAGAGGACATTGTGGAAGGTGCCGATACTGACACAGTGGACAGAGCCGTATTCGAAGAAGCCTGCTCCTTAATGCGAAGGGCCTGTTCCCAACAATAGGATTTCAACCGGGAAGCTTTATTCTTCAGAGTCTATGAGGTGAAGTCCTTACAAATAGAGCAGGCCCTAACGTTAGGGCCCTCCCCGAAGCAGAACAAGCACTTGGGGTGGGCATCCGAAAGGGAGACTTTACGGCCGCAAGACATGCACAACTTAAACAAAGACCACATAAGAAGGGGGAAGAGTTCTTACAGTTTTTGTTGTAAAAACGAGAAAGAACGAGCGAAAGATGAAGAAAAGGCCAAGAATCAAGGAACTGCTCAGCAAGGAAGCCTTCCAAGCTGCTAACAGCTCAGTGGATGAAAAGAAACTGAGGAGAGATCGTTAGCTTGGCGGGACTGAGCATGCTCAGTATCGGATGAGGGAGGGGTTCCTGCCAAGCTGCTCAGCTCTGGAGCTTTCCGAAAAGCTACTGCGCATGCGTGAAGATTCCCATTGTGTGAGGCACAGAGACCACGAAGAAGAAAAACAATTTAATAATTTACAATATGACATCATATTGTTAGTAGAAAACAGCAACAAATTGGAATGACTACTGTTGAAAGTTAAGGAAGAAAGCAAAAAGCAGGATTAAAGCTGAATCTTAAGAACGCACAAAAAGTGATAACAGAAAATGTATGTAACCTTAAAGTGGGCTGAGTCATTAATGACATTGGAAATTGTGGTCAAGAAATCAGAAAACTAAGACTTGGAAGGGGAGCCAAAAAGGAACTTGATGAGATCTTCAAGTGCGAAGATAAATAAGTTAATTCCAAAGACAGGATAGGCCATGCCATAGTATTTCTGATATCTATATATGTTTGGAAAGCTGCACAGTGAAGAAAGCAGGTAAAGAAAAAAATCAACTCATTTGAGATGTTATGCCGTGCAAGGGTTTTATGGATACCATGTATAGCTGAAAAGGCAAATAAATGCATCAGAGTGCACATTATACCTTAATTCTCACTAAAAGCCAAAATGGTTAAACGGAGGCTATTGTACCTTGGACATACCATAAAAAAGCACAATTCACTGGAAAAGGCTATAAGGCTTTGTAAAGTGGAAGGCGGCAGGAAAAGAGTTAGGCCATTTCCACACTAGACTGTCATAGTGCTATTATTCCACTTTCAACATCCTACGGAATCCTGAGGTTTGCAGTTTAGAGAGGGGCCTTTAGAGGCCCCTTCCTTAACTGCAAACCCCAGGATTCCATAGGATGTTGAAAGTGGAATAATAGCACTATAACAATCTAATGTGGAAATGGCCTAAGAGTGTATTACAGGTATATGAACACAATGCAGGAAGCCATGGCCCTGAGTTTGCAAGAGCTAAGCCAGGTTGATAATGACAGGATCTCTTAGACTTCCGTTATTCATAGTGTCACCATACGTCAAAGTCTATTTGACAGCACATAACAAAAACAACTACATTGCTGATTTCTATCATTGTGCAAGAATTATACAGTTGGCTCTCCACATTCACTAGAGTTAGGGATGCAGGCCCTCTACAAAAGTGGAAAAACTGCTGATATCAAAATGTCTGTATGTGTGTCTGTGGGAATGAGGCTAAGGTATTGTGGAGAGAGTGGACTCCAGGATCCAAACCAGGTAAGGGAAAGGTAAAGCAGGTGGGTTGGCATGGTGGCCCTATACTTCCTCTCTTGCCCATCTCCTTCCTTGGGTCTGTGGGGGCACTGGGAGAGGGTTTGTGCTGCTGAGAAATCAGGCAGCAGCTGGTGGAGGAGAGGAGGACCAGAGGCAGGTTTTTAAAGGGCTGAATAGCCTGATCTGAGTCACCAAGAGGGAAGGTTTTCCTGGAAAAGCAGCACTTGAGGTGCATGTAGGGGACAGGGACTGGAAAAATTCAGAAATAACCAAATCTGCGAAAGTGAAACTCACAAATACAGAGGGCCAACTGTATTTATCTATGTGGATGCTCATGTTCAACTTTTCTATAAGAAAACAAAGTTCATGGCAGCTTTCAAATAAAAATATGCATCCAACAAAATTGAAAGTGTTCTGCTGATGAGCAATAGCAGACTAAAAGTGTTTCATCGCAGGTTCTGATTTAAAAATCCCTGTCAGAATATGATGGTCTTTACGGCCAATGTAAAAAACACACAAAGGTGTGTATATATATAGCGCCCATTCATTTCAGAGGTATTTGCTTGGATAGCTTATAGTGGACTGTTTCATAAGAAAGTATGCTACTACAAAAATAAAACAGAACGGAACAAAAAAACATTTTCTGTTTTGCATCTAGATTCATACATGCAACTTCTTTATGATACAAAATGTCAGGCATTTTGTATCCAGTGTAAAGGTGCACAATATTATTTTTTCAGCTCTTACAGCCACCTCTCATCTGCTTCGTCAGTTGAATTCCTTGTTTTGAAAGGGCAGGCACTGAGCCAAATGGACTCACCTTCTGGGTCAAGAAGCTGGGTGATGCCAAGTTGCCGCTCTGCCACACTGAAAGCATGTTCCAAGTTGTGCCTGGCATTTGAGTGCTTCAGTTTCTCAAAGTCAATGAGATCAGGTCTAAAAATGAAACCGCGTATGCACAACAAAATAAACAATATGTTAGCAGTAGGTTAGACAAAAGGAAATTGAAGTTACGTTTTAGAGAATGTTGCAGTTTTCAATGTATGTGCAGAGGCTTGGACACAGAGATTTACTTTTACCCCACTAACTGAGGACTTCCTTCAACCAGCCAGTCATATCCTCTTTCAGGATGTTCATTCTACCCCCTCACAGTTGATTCTGTCATGAAGTCACAATACTGAATTAGTAAGCTATTGGCCACATAGCCAGTCCACCTGTTTCACTTTGAAGTATTTCCCACCCCTCTTGTTAACGTCCCACAAATATGTGTCCTTCTGTGAATCTTAAGGTCTCCTCACTCCTGCTGATACCTATGCTGTGCATGTAGATGACCAATGGGACTCATCACTGGAATGTTCAGAGTTCATCAGAATGATGACTGACAGCTATTGCAGACTGGTGGAGAAAGCAGGCAGAGTTAACGGGGGAAAGGGGATAAAATACACAGGAAAGTAAATTTCTGTGGCCAAACCCCTGCATCTGCAGTCATAATTACAAAGCCAGCCTAAACACATGAAATTGATCAACATTGCACCACAGATCTCTGCAGGGTATATTTCCAATCATTACCTGTGCTTATGAATAAGGGCATTGAAAGCCAAGCCATCCTTCCAGCTGGAGGTAAAATTGGTGACATTAACATGGGGGTAGCTGCATTGCAAAGACAAGGCGGGGAACAAAAAACAAAAAAAGGCATAACTCAATACAGAAGGTGAACACTATAGAACAGTAATTTAATTGCAAACAGGATTTGATAGGACAAAATCCTTTTGTCCCAACAGAAAGGTCAGAATGTAATCTAATACATTTAGTGCAACCTGCATTTTCTGTAGCTTCTTATAACTTGGAAAACACCAGTATTTCTAAATGTACTTCTTATGTCTGCAATTTAATGGGGAGAAGTGTAATACAAACTGATGGCATTTGAAAATGCAGATGCTCCACCACAGACAAATGGATGTTTGATTTGAATGCATGACTCTGATCATCTAGTATCAGCTAAGTCTGACTGCTGTTTAGTCTGAATGAGGCCCAAAGTATATTTCCATCTATTCCAGCTACCTGCTCCTACCCATTCTACAAATACATGCACACTTGACTTTCTTGGTAATATTAGAGAAAGGAGGGAGGCAGTAGACTCTGGGTCTTTCCGCACAATACTGTTACAATGCCATTATTCCACTTTCAACTCCTGCGGAATTCTGGGGTTTGTAGTTTACTGAGGCCAAAGACCCCTCTGGCTGAGAATTCTGAAGGCCCATCCCTAAACTGCAAACCCCAGGATTCCACAGGATGTTGAAAGTGGAATAATAGCACCATAACAGTCCAGTGCAGAAAGGCCGTGTGTGTGTGTGTGTGTGTGTGTGTGAGTGAGAGTGAGAGAGAGAGAGAGTGTGTGTGTGTGTGAGAGAGAGATCTGAATCCAATTAGCACACACCAACTGAATCAATAGAACTTACATATTTGTTGACTTACCAAACTATCATCGATTTAATGGGTCTGCTTTAGTTTGTACTAACAATAGGATCTAGGACTATGCACAGAGGCATAGGCACAAGCCTATGCACACACAAATGCATACTTCTTATGTGCACCAGATAAGGAAGGAGGAAACATCCTAGGAAAAATCTGGTCCAGGTTAAACAAGCTGAGTTTTCATTGCAATAGTATCCATCAAAGGCGGTATTCTAGTTTTCCTCAAGAAGTAAATTAAGACCATTTATTTCTATGGGATTGTGTGAAGGCATGCAAAGACAACACAGGACTTATGGTTAAATTAATTCCCTTTCCCTGGTGACTATAACCATTAAAAATCTACCTGTTCCAATATGTATAGAAGCACTGGTCATAATACAATACAATGGAAGTTGGCTTTTTTCTTTCCTTTTTTTTTTAAGTACGTGAACAGATAAAAAAAAATGGGATCTGCAACAAAATGATGCAGGGTGAAGTGTTCCTGCTGAGGGCTCCAGCTAATTAGCCATGCCTCTTTCCTATATATTCCATTCCACTTCCCTGTATCCTCCTCCATCTTAATTTTCCATTCCTACTCCTAACCCCACACCCACCTTCAAGAAGATCATAATTCCATGCCAAATGAGAATACTCAGTTCTTCAGATACTTTAAACCGTCAAATTCCCACCCCCCCTCACTTCTATAAACCTTGTGGTTAACCCAAACCTGCTGATAGCTCCCTCTTTTGCATGAATATTGAGATTTTGACTGCAGAAAGATCCACAGTTGGATTATTACCTCACCATAGAACTAGAAGGTTACACAAGGATGGAAGTCTCACGTTTCTTTTTTAAAATCTAATGGTTTTGCTTCAAATAACTAGTAACACATAAAGTATGCTACACCAAGCTGTTAAAAGATGGAGAAAAACTGGGCCAGATGGCATGTAGGCAAGGGTAGTCATGCTTGAACAATCAGAACTGCTCCACACATGAGTCTCAGTAAAGATGCAAGGCATTCTCCACCAGTGAGAGGGAAACAATGTATTGTAAATGTGACATTCTTCCCACAAGCTTGAAACCAAATGAAATAGCATGCTCCAAGCTAAAAAGGGAACATGGCAATAGGCTGGAAGTGGAAAACAGATGGTTAAATTCCAGTGAACTGCAAAAGTTCAAGGTAAAAACAGCCTCTTTGGAGTCTAGCTTTTAGGAGAAATCACATACAGCTATGTCATTTTTATTTTAGGGTAAGGTATCCATAGTCCTTTTCTGCCTCAGTAAAAGGGGAAAAATAAAGTAGTATCCCCAAATTTCACCTAATTTAAAATAATAAATGTTGTCTAAATAAACTTAACATCTTCTCTGTGGCTGCACACAAGGAATCAATGAGGAGGGTCAGAAAAGTACTCTACCAGTTGATTGTCCTGTCAAAATGGTTGATACTTTGATGTCTAGGTGTATTGGTACTGAGCTAGTCACATCAAGGTCAACATGGATAGATTGGCTTCTTTAACCATCCTACAGCAGGTTTTCCAGAACTGACAATGCTGTATTAAAAAGCACTAGAGAGAGAGAAAGATACCTGCATTGCTGATTTTTGTCTTGACTGACCCAGGTCGTGGCACCTGAAATGGGATGGCCATGCATACAGAGGCTACATGTCAGAAATTGTTGGAAAAATAGACATCTAGACATATGCTTCCCTTAGATTTATGCTCCCTCACTGTGAGCATCTGGATTTCTATGAAAACTGCAAGCTTGGCAAAATATTTAAATAGCTTCAGCTCGCACTAAACATAGAACAATCCAAAAAAGATTTTTTAAAAAACATCAGGAAGTAGATACAAAGCCACATGAAGAAAACCACAAAGCATAAACTGTGCTTGAATTCAGTGCAGGGCTCACAGAATGTTGTGCCACAGAAAAGCAAATTACAGGGCCAATGACAGGAGTACCCAGAGGGCACATTTCAAACACAACTTTATGACACTGCTGTAGACAGCTCTGTCCCTGTGGTACATTTTGATAGCACTTTGAGAGGTTTCATACTCCCAATGATATGAACTGAATGGGAATTTGGCCAAACCTCAAGCAGTCCTCCATCTTATTATTTCCTTAGTTAATAGAGCAAGGCTTAAGGTGTTTATTGCAATTAAATATTTGCTGCCAGCATACCCTGCGGTTTTCATTTGACACCAAAGTAACAAGGCATCCTTTGCAGAACGAGTCTCCCGGCCCTCTTGAGTCTGAACAATGATGTCCTGTATCTAAATTGAAAGAAAAATATTTCACATTAAAGGTCTTCCACTATAAATGCTTAATTTTATCCATATGAATATCTGCCTATGCAGCACAAACTTCTAACACATGTAATTTTGTTAAGATATCACTAGCAAAAATCACTTGCATAAAGCCAGGCTGAGCAAGAAAATAATTAATTATATTCTAACATATCACTAAAAAAATTTGGGATATGCATGTGTGTGAGCTGATTTGTATCATTAATATACCATGATTCTTGTGCTGAATAATATTATCATTTTGCTTACAAAGGGATTAAGCACAGTGCATTATCTGTTTGATTGATAAACTAGTCATCTAAGTTCGAAATCTTTAAAGCAAGCATTCTGGAACAATCACTGTAAAACTCAATGGAGCTATTTCAAAGTATACTGTTCAAAAGTCACAGTCTTAAAGTGGATGGACATTGCAAAAGAAGGCTACCTACTCATATCTTCATCAGGGATGTGGAATCGTTGGCCTCCAGGCAGATTTTGGTCTGCCAGCTTTCCTCTAAGGCTGCTATATCTCCTTCCCAAGGCCCTCTGTACCACCCTCAAAATCTTGTTCTTAGAGATGTAGCTTGGTCTTGCAACTTCACTCTGCCTTTATGTTTCCTGGCAGGTCAAGGCAAAGGTAGAGTGAAATTGGCTCCCTGTTGAAGGTACTGCATAAAAAGGCACTGCTCCAGCTGGTGCCTCAGTCCTCTTCATTCTGGGCCTTCCCTGGCCAGAGAAGGTATGAGCACAGTGAAGTCAGCTAGACTTCCCTTCTCTGTGCAGAGTGCCCCTCTTGATGCCATCAGATCCCTTCTCTCTGCATGGGCATAGAAAAAGGGGGTCAAATGGAATCATCAGGTGTGGCTTTGGGAGATGGGTACACTCCCAACCTCATCCAGCACCAGGTGGTACCCTGGAAGAAAATGTGACCTCAGGAGCTATCTTGTTTCCTATTCTCAGCTACAGCATAATCTCCACTATCATTTTTAGTCATTTCCTAAATATTTAATAGACAAGTGATTAATTATAACTAATAATTTTGCTTCTGGAGTAATCAGTACGCCCTTGAACCAACAGGTAAACAGAACCAATTGAGTAGAGTTGACTTTACAGCAACTGCACCTTGTAAAACTAATCTCTAATTTTGCTACTAAGATCCAAAGGGGCAGTGGGATTAGGGTATTGCCCAAAAAATGTTTTGTTGTTGCTGTTGTTGCTGCTGCTGCTGCTTGTTAATAATGGCTTTTCCTTCTTTCTTTCTTTCTTTCTTTCTTTCTTTCTTTCTTTCTTTCTTTCTTTCTTTCTTTCTTTCTATTCCTGCTCACTGATTTACAAGTGAGTTGAGTGTTCTGCCTGCTCCTAGACATAAGAATTGAGTTATTGCTGGCTTTTATATTTTTAAAGACAAAAGAGTCATTACATCCCTTTGTGTAATCTGAGTCCTTTTTGTACTTAATAAACTTTGCAGAGCTCCTCTTCCACACTATCGTGGATCTCTTTCTTAGAAACACCTTCATTTTTTATTAATATCACGTTAATGAAGAGTTGTGATGAGTTTAAAGCCTCACTTACTTATTTTTGAGTTTTTAATTAATCCTAACAAAGATATTTTGTTATTCTTGCTTTTGACTTTTACCCCCACTATAGGAAGTTTGCAAAATGATTTTTAACTTAACTGCTACAGAAACATTATAAAATACAATATAAACTCAGTGGACAACAATTTTGAACCCCCTTCACTATACCATTTTCTTGTAATGCACCTAAAGATATGTTGGCAAATAACAAATCAATCCTCAATCAATGGTTTCAATTTCCGAGTGATTACATCTGTAATACTGTGGCATTTCCTTCTGAATAAATGTGCATAAGATTGTCCTTCACACACTGCAATATACTAACACAACATTCTTCTCTTAGCTTCTAACCTGCAGTGTAAAATAAGATGAATTTTCCAGTAGGATATTATTAACACTGTTATCTCAAGAAAGCTAAAGAAAACAGCCACGTGTAGTCCTTTTGTTGGACAGTGCAGGAAGTGACTTTCTTGTTCCAAAAGTCTTACACTTCAATTGCTCTTAATGCCAGCATCCTTTCATGCCACAATGAGCCAGATTAGTACAATCAAGAAGCGATAAACTGCCACAACTCAGTAGTGTGTGCATATGTGTGTCTCTTCTTGTTTATGTGCCATTTGTTTGTACAATTGCCAGAACAAACAGATAAAACCCAGACTAAAATCCTATCTCAGAACAATTCTAACACACACGCACAGTTCATGGAAAAGACTTGTCTCTGGCACAACTTCAGCAAGGGTTATAGTACAATAATGGTAACAATTGAATTCATTTTTTTCTGTGCCATCTTAGAGGAATTGTAATTGACAGTTGCACTGAAACCTTACAATGGAGTTTGGTGAAAACATAAATAGGGCTTTTGATAGTGATAGAATGTATCCTTTTATCAGAAGGAAAGAATTTCATGCCTTAGAAGCCCCAGATTCCAGGGGAGTGTTCTCACACTCCTACAGAGGACATCCTTAATCAATGGATGGAAAAAGCTGCTTATTCTCTCCTTTTCTTTCTTTCTTCTTATTCAGAGGTACAAAAAGTCGAAGAGGGCTAATGGGTACTCTCAAAAGAGCCAAATTTATTAATGTACAGTGAAAACCCTCGCTTTGTCCAATCTACAAAAACTTCATAGTGCTAGCTTGCTCCAGGCTAGGAGGAAGCTTTAGTTCTTAGTTTATAAGGAAGAACATCCCATATGGTCAATCTCTCGCCAGCTTCCTCATGGTGCGAGAACAAGGTATGCTACTGATTACTTCCCGGGTCTCAGGCCCAGATCTCACCTGAAAACGCAGGATGATAGTCCAGATGAGACCCAGAACCAAACGGTGATTACCATCAACAATGTCATGAGACCCCATGTTCTCCAGATGTACACGCTGCTCCTTGAGGAATTGCAGGGCCTTGTCCACATTCTCTAGGCAGTGGATTCGCATGCGTCCCTTGGTGGGCTTGGGCTGTAAAGTGAAATCAATGTGCTCTTTACAAACACACTTAAAGAGAATCCGATCATCCCATCCCAGCAATTCCTGAATTATGAATATCCAACTTAGATCTATTTATTTGGGTGAGAGATTTTAGTTCCTGAGGTGGTATCAGAGCTTTTGCACTTCTCACTACTGGAGATTTAAACCTTTTGTGGGGATTAAAAAAAATACAAGTCCTGCAATTGCATAGAAATCTAATTACATTCAGCAGGAAGATACACTGGTTTCGGTTATATGCTTCAAATTGCATATTACTCTTTAAGTTGCTGAGGGACTGTTGTTGTTGTGTGCCTTCAAGTTGTTTCTGACTCACGGTGACTCTAAGGCAAACCTATCACGGGATTTTCTGTGGCTGAGAGTGTGTGACGCACCCAAAGTCAGCTAGTGGCTGAGCAGAGAATTGAACCCTGGTCTCCAGGGTTGTAGTCCAATGCTCAAACCACATTGGCTCTCTCACTATACCATACTGACTTTAATGGTGCTACTGGGTAGCCTTCCCAAGATCTTCATGTTTGCAAAACCACAAAATAGACTATGTTACATGGGTTTATATGAGACATCATAAACCATCGTTCCACAGTAAAGCCCACTTTTATGCAGACCTCAGCCCCAAGGCACAGTATTCTGGGCAAAGTATTTCTAAAGCTTCTCAAAAGCATGGACTGATTTTAAAACAAGGTGTGTACTGCTTGCACATATTATTTTAAAGCAAAATTGTGGGGGGCAAGGAGAAGAGTTGCTATGTGCCACCAATCTGCCACCAAGGGTTAGCAGTGAAACAGCAAAACTCTCTGATGCAAATGTAGGGGTCAAGGCAGACACAAAAACAACAGGGGGGCACATACGACTTGCAGGCCATGTGTTGCCCACTTCTAAGCTAAGGCAACCACTGGGAAGCATCATGTATAGAGAGAATCGTGTCATGGGACTGAGGTTCGTGCAAGTGAGCTTAACCCTGGCCCTATAGTTGTATGATGTCTCATATTAAAACACATCAAATGCATTTGAGATGCACTGAAAATATATTATGCATTTGAGGACACAAAGATTTTAGCACCTAGGGGGATTAGTAGACATCTTTGCCGCATATAGCGAAGAAATGTGCATCTTCCTTCTAAGTGTAATTGGATTTATTTTGCAAAAATGGGTTCACAGCAGCAGCAAGCACAGCTGGGGGCTGGGGCGGGGAGTTCCTAGGACATCTTGAACAGGGATGTAACTTGGGATCTGGTGGCCCAGGGGCAAGAAGCAGAAATGCGGCCTATTCTCTTAAAGATGTAGCCACTACGGCAATGCTTCAGAACTGGTGCCCGCCTGCAAATGTGCACGCCTACAAGAGTACACCTATCTATACCTATCTAACGCTATACCTGCCTATACCTATCCAAGAATCCAGTAGTCAGTAAGCTATCATTAGACAACATGGCACATTCCAAGCAGTGTCATTCATCATCACCACTGCTAGCATCATTCCACCTTTTCCTCAAACCTGGGACTCAAGGTAAATTTAAAAAAATAAAACACAAACATCAGACATAAGTCAAAATATAATTAAACTATCAACAGAATAAAAAACAACAAATATAAACAATGCAACACATTATTAAAGCTCTTTTCCCATGAACAGTCAGCCCTCAAAGACCTGACAAAAGAAAAAGGGCTTCACCTGCCTATAGAAAAATAGCAAGGAGGACACCAGTGCAGCCTCTGTAGGAAGACATCTATTATACCATCTAGTGATCTCCACAGAAATTGCACATTTTTTTACATAGACATGGGAATGTTGATATCTGTGCAGTTCTCCTAGGAAGACCATGAACAAAGGATGGATGATATCAGTGTGAAATGTTTCCCTTCAGTATTAGAACAACAATCCACTAGTCCTATACACCCTTAGTTCTACAGGAGAGGAAATTTACCAGCAGCTCTCCTGAAAGCACCTCCAGCAGTTTGATCAGCATCCGTCCATCTCGGAGGTCCATGTAAAGATCAGAAATCCGACAGGTCACACGTGCCAGGTGTGAGTTCACCCATTTGGTGAAGGTTTTCTTCTGCACTGCTTCCCGCTCATCTGAAAACAGATAAAAGATCATCGCTAAATATATTTATTACTACATTGATCACTGAACATATCTGCTCATAAAAATAGTATACAACTGGCCCTTCACTTTTGTGGGTTCAGCATTCACCAACTTCATTATTCACAGTTCATCTTATTTCATTTATTTAAAACATTCTTACTGTATTTGCCTCTGCCACAGGAAAAAAAATGTCTTCTCTAGGAATCTCTGGGTTCTCCAGTATAGTTCTGTGGAAGTGGACCATAGAATCGTGCTGGAAGATCTAGAGATTTCTAGAAATCCAGAAATCTAGAAGTATTAATTTATACATTTTCGACAACAGGTGGGTATCTCCACCCTGCCACTGATTTTCTAAAGGAGAAGGTTCCAAAGATATACCACCCCTTTCCATATCCTTTTTGAACCTCTCTTTGATCTAGAGATAGGGAAACCAAATACCCTCTTTCTGAAGCTGTTGTTGGTCTCTCAATTTAATTATCTTGTCTTCTAAATATGCTAGATTGTTATAAGTAAACCAGTCTCCCTCTCTCCTTAAGCCTTTTATCTGAAGTGCTTCTGCCGGAGAGGTGGTAGGTGGCAACTTAGCATATAGAATGGGTTTGTACTTGATCCATACCCTAAAGAGGGATTTCGGAACTGAATGTCAGAGGAACACTTTCTGCACCTTGACCTTGCCATACCATAGGTAGGCATGCCACCCGAAGTGCAGATCGTGCCCCTCCAGCACCAACAGCTTATGATTATTCAAGAGTACCCATGGTCGTATCCACACTAGGCATGCTGCCACATAATATGTTCTTAAATCAGGCATGGAAAACCCACCTCAATCTCGGAGGTCAGTCATCGGTTTGAGCTTAACCCTCGGTTTCTTCCCATCCCAGAGAAATCTTACTATCTCTTTTTTACAATTCTCAAACCACTTGAAAGGGATGGGTATCAGAATCATTTGGAATAGAAATAACACACGCGGTTATATATTCATTTTGACCAATGATATTTTTCCTAGTAAGGTCAAGCCTAGCCAATTCCAGCCCTCCATTTTCTTCTGAATAGATTTCCAAGCTGTTAAGTAATTATTTTGGAATGATTGGTTATTATTATTTGTAACCTGTATTCCCAAGTATTTTACACTATGGGTACACTGGATCCCAGATATTTCCTCTAATTGACTTTTCTCTTGGTTTTTGATATTTTTAATTATCATTTTTGTTTTTTGTTTATTGATCTTAAATCTTGCCAATTCTCCAAATTGATTTATCTCTCTGTTTAAATTTGCTATCTGGAGTAACGGGTCCTCCAGAAAAAGCACCACGTCGTCAGCAAAGGCCCGAATCTTATGTTCATCTTTACCAATCTTTACCCCTCAAATATCTTCCTGCTTTCAAAGATTTCTTAACAGGACTCCTAATGTTGTAATAAACAATAATGGGGACAGAGGGCATCCTTGCCTTGTCCCTTTCTGTATGGGAAATGTTTCAGATTGATCGGAGTTTATAATCAGACATGCCGTTTGATCACGATAAATACACTTGATCCAGGTTAGAAATGTCCGTCCAAACTTCATCTCTTCCAATACCTTCATCATGAAGTCCCATCTGATGTTGTCGAAGGCCTTTTCTGCATCTAAGAAAAGTAAACCTCTCTTCTTCTCGTTATGTGACTCAAAATATTCTAAGATGTTCATTACAATCCTCATAATATCCTTCATCCGTCTTGCAGGAAGAAAACCTATCTGGTCTTCATTGATATCATGTGGAAGGATCTGTTTTAATCGTTTGGCCAAAATTGCCGCAAATATCTTATAATCATCATTTAAGAGAGAAATTGTCCTGAAATCTTTACATGTAATTTCTTCGGAATCAGTCTTAGAGATCAATACGACATTAGCTTTTTTCCAGCTGTTTGGTATCTTGTTAGTTTCCAATATTGAGTTTAACAGTTTCTGTAATGTTTTCGCTAGCTGATCTCTGAAATTTTTGTAGAAGTTAGCTGGGAGCCCGTCTGGGCCTGGGGCTTTTCCCAGTTTAGATCTATCAATTGCTTCTATTATTTCCATCAGAGAAATGGGCCAGTTCAATATCTCTTTATGTTCTGACTTAATTTGAGGAAGCTTCTGAGATCGCAAGTAATCTTCCAATTTCTGCTTATTCTCACCCTGTTGGTCACAATACAGGTTACTAAAGTAATTATACATAAGTTTCTGGATTTCTTTTTTGTTTGTTATGATCCCTTGACCTTCCTTAATTTTTTAAACAAGTCTTTTTTCTTTTTTCTTATTTTATGTGCCAACCATCTGCCTGGTTTATAAGCATTTTCAAAGAAATTCTGTTTCGCGTATTTCAATTTTTTATCCATTTCTTCGGTGACCATCCCAGATAGTTGTCTTTGTAATATCTTCATTGTGGAAATGTAAGATTTAATATTTGTGTCTGAAATTAACTTGTTTTCAATGTTTTTGATCTTGTCTAATAGTTTATCCATTTCTGCTCTTTGTTGCTTTCTTCTTTCACATATTTTTTGGATGAAAATTCCGTGGAAGACAGCTTTTGCCGTGTCCCAAACCATGGCTATATCCACTTCGTTATTTAGATTTAATTTGAAAAATTCATAAAATTCCTTCTTACAATATTCCACAGTCTTTCCATGTCGTAATATATTTTCATCGATTCTCCAACATCTAGATCTGGCACGGAAACTCAGCATCAATTTCACCGGATTGTGGTCACTCAATACTTTCCGCAGAATTTCAGTCTTCTTGACACAATTTAAAAGCATTTATGAAAGCCAGATTAAATCTATTCTCGACCAGGAATTGTGTCGATTCGAGAAAAAAGTGAATTCTTTGTCCAGAGGATGCTTGTATCTCCAAACATCTGACAGTTGCAGTTCCTCAGCCATATATAGAAAATCCTTCTGTATTTTCCCATGATGTTTTTTTGTTTTAGGTTGCGAAATTCTATCAAGTTGTGTGTTCACCACTCCGTTAAAGTCTCCCAAAATTGACACATTTTCATATTGATATTTCTGAATATACTTTTTCAGATCTTCATAACATCGTTTATTCTCATTACAAGGGACATATATCCCAATCACAAGCAAAACGCAGCTGTCGATCTTAACTTCCACTCCCACGAATCTACCCTTATCACCACAAAATATTAATTTCGGAGCTAGGTGTGATTTAACATAAAAAATCACCCCTCTTCTCTTAACCTAGGCGGCAGAGATGAACATTTCTCCTAAGCAGTCAAGTAGGAGCCATTTTTCATCTTTCTTTTTGATATGGGTTTCTTGAAGGCAACACATATCTGCATTCATCTTCTTCATAAGGTGAAATATTTTTTTCTGCTTTATCATAGAGTTTAGTCCATTCACGTTCCAGGAGATAACAGTACAATTCATTTTTCCTTAACTTTCATTGTTGCCAAGTCGTCTAGATCCAAATCAATAAGACTGGGTTCCATAGGTCTATTCTCTTCTACACTTTCCTCCAAAGTTTCTTTACTCATTTTGTTTTCCTGTTCTTTCTGGTTATGGTCTTTACCGTTTAGTGTTTCCAACATCATATCCTTACCTCTGGACTGTCTCTGTGTTCTCCTTGGAGATGTTACTTTAGCTTTACTCAACTCATCTCCATGGGTTTTTAGGAAATCTTCAGCCTTCTCGATGGAGTTAAGTCGATATCTCTGATCTTTGAAGTTGAATTTCACTCCTTCTAAATGGTCCCAACGGTACTTAATTTGATTCTCTCTTTGTTTTTTAACTAGAAAATCATAGTCCTTCCATTTCTTTAATATTCACGTTGGAATTTGTAGCATGATAATTAACTGTTTTCCTTGATCCATTAGAGGTGATTTATTGTGTTCTTCCATCAGCTTTGATTTAGTGGATTTTCTGGTAAATTGCACCACAACATCCCTAGGTATTTTTTTTTTCAAACATAGATTGCACTCTGTAAGTGGTGTCAATCTCGCTATCGATTATTTCTTCGTCAGTCTTCAGGAAGTCTGCCATCAGTCCAACAATCCTTTTCCTTATATCTTCATCCGTTCTTTCTTCAAGGCCTCTAATCCATATCCACGCATCCATTTGTTTTTGTTCCAACAAAGCAAGTCTGTCGAGTTGTTTCTCTAATTCTGAGGAAGATAAAGTCATTTTCTGTTTTAACACTTGAATATCTTTCTTGTTCATATCAATCTCTTTTTTGTTGCAAGTCATATCTTTCTTGACCTGTTCTAATGTATCTTGCATCTCTGACATTTGGGATTTTAAATCTTTCAGATCTTGCCTTATATCCATCATTTAACTTCTAACTTCCTCCATGAACTTCTTTTGGTATTCAGGGGGTTCTTCTACGGAGTCTCTTCTTGCCTGTGATTCTGCACCTTGGGCCTTTCCTGATCTCATCTTATACATCTTTCTTTTTGCTTTAATAATTGAGAATAAATTCAAAGTTCTCTAAGAGATGAAATCTCAAAATTTACTATTATTAGTTTGGAAATATTATATCTCAAACAAATATGGGCAGAATGTTATCAAGTTTTCTGTCTCTCCAATCAAAATTAGTTGGCTCTAGTTCCTAATTTTTTTGTTTTTGTTTGTATATTTGTTTATTTTTGATTTTATTGTTATTATTATTTTTCCTAATCGATCTAACCAAATGATTTTTTTAAATTTAAATTTTTATTTATTTTTATTTTTTTCGGATCTCCTGTTAACTGTACCTAACTCTAGATACTAAGCTCTTTCACCATACCAATTTCTACAAATCCAAACAGTTCATATCTTCATCATCATTTTACCCACAGAAAATTCATTGCTAAACTATTAAATGAAATTCTTAGCTTTCTGCAAGTTTCATCCGACTTTATACCTATACATTCATAATCTAGGAATCAAATCTAACAACAGCTCATACATCCGGGTAATTAATCATTTCAATAATTCATTTGTTCATAAATTTAACCATCAGTAAATTCTCTATAAGTTTCATATTCATATAGTCCAATAATTAATTGGTCAATTATATGTTCCTGTTGCAGATACTACAGTTCGTCAAGTCTTCAATTAACATATAGATATTTCCACATCAGGAGAGCTCTTCTAAATTTCATCAACAGTTCATAATACACATTGCAGCTCTAGCTCACGCAATTCATACTACATTTCCTTTACAGTCCATAATTCACTCTCCTTATTACCGTCTCTGCATTTTTCCGGCTCATCTAATGTCGACATCCACAATGACTTCTATCTCACTTCAAAATTACCTGTTTTGTCAATGTTGAGCCTTATTTAGTTTTCAGTCACTAGCAGTTTAGAACGGGCCAAGTCAAAATAGCAGCTTACACAAAACTTACTCTTCAGCATGGTTCAAAGCTATAAGGCTTAACTCTTAAACAGTCTGGAATTTAACCTTCTCAGGCCTATAAGTCAACATGAAAAGGAGAAAAGCAAGAAAGAGAAGAAAGAGAGAAAAAGAGAACACTTTCCTTTGATGACAAATGTCTCCTGAAAAAGGTCTTAGAAAGCAAAGGGAGAAAAACTACTTCCCTTTCAGTCTTGGCGTCTTTCTTCTGAGTCCCTTTCTGTAGAGCACCAACACCCCAAAAAGTCCGAGGAAAAAAACAAAAACAAAAAACCACGGAGTTTTAAAGCAACTTTCTAATCCACCTTCTCAAAGGAAAGGGGGGAAAGGATTTTTTCCACTCATGACCAGCAGTTTTCCACTCATGAGCAGCTATAGCAGATAACCCTCTCGGTGGGTTATCTGCTATAGCCCTCAGGGTTCTTCCTATTTATGTCCTGCTGCCCAAAATGAGCAAACACATAAAACAAAAAGGGAACCCTTTCCACAAAGGAAATGGGTTTCCTTCTTTAGTCACGGAAGAAATTTCGGAGGTAGGGATAGGGAGGGGAGGGAGGTAGTCCCCCCCGCTCCCCATCGGTGCAGGTGAAGCTTGACAGTGGCACAAGTCTGCTGGGGCGACTCTCCTCTTCATGTTTGGTTCGAGTGCTGGTAGGGGAAGCCAGACCCACAAATTCTCGTTCACCAATCTCTTGCTGTGCCCCTCTTCTCCGGGACACAGAGTGAACCATCTGTTTTCGGAGTTTTTCCAGATGGTAACCTGCGGCAACAGCGGCAGCTCTTCGGGAGACATCGAGGAGCCATGTCTCCCTGATCAAGCCGGAACCAGAAGTCCCTGGGCACTGATTTCAAAGGAGGTTCTACAGAGTATTGCTCAGATCCTTGGCAGTTATCATCTCAGTTTCTTCAGGGTTCCATTCTATCCCCAGTGCTGTTTAACATCTACATGAAACTGCTGGGTGAGGCCATCTAAAATTAGCACTGAGGTGTCACCAGTGTACAGGTGACATCCAGCCCTATTCAACTTTTTCATGAAGATCAGGTGAAACTGTGGGTGTTCCACATCACTGCCTGGGTATAATAAAGGTCTAGTTGCACCTGCCCTAGTCTATGGGTGGTCATTAATTCAGCTTTGCTTTTGAGATACAATTAGCTTTTGTGGCTCAGACTCTTTTTATCAGTTTAAACTGATACTCCTGCCACAAGCTATATGGACTGGTGGCTCCCAGCTCATGCTCTGTTAACCTCTCATCTGCATTACTATAAGGCCCTTTCTGCAACTCACCTTTTTACGGAGCTGGGGTGCAGGGATTGCACGAGCAGCCTCTAGCAGGAGGCTCTCGCACCCCAGTTCCTTCAGCTCCGCAGCTGCTGCCTGCTTGCGCAAGAGTCCCTCCTCTTCCTTCCACAGTGCAGCCTGGGAGTTTCCCAGGCTGTGCTGGGGCAGGAAGTGCAAGCACCGTGGCTCCGGAGCTCCGCACACACAGTAAGTGTGTGTGGGGCCTCAGAGCGATGCGTGATCGCACACCATTTTCAGCTCACAGCCGAAAATGAAAAAGTGTGCAATCGGCACCTGCCAGACCCTGGAGCGTCACGCGATTGCATCATGTGGACCACTCCTCGCAGTCATGCAACCCTCAAGGGGCCCTTTTGCATGGTAAATGCCATGCGAAAAGGGCCGAACTTATTTTTCATATGGCCGCCTTTGAAAACAGTCTGAAAGAACGAGTTCTTACTGTAACTGTAGGTCTTCCAGGAGATACCTAAACACACACAAATGGGTTGAACTGGGCCTCAACAGAATTTGTCAGAATCCTCCAGAGCTAAGTGTACCACTTTTGGTTGAAGCCCTTCCCACTCAGTGTGCGTGTTTAGATGGGATTTCTGGCCTGTCAGATCTTAGTAACCTGCAGTACAGAGACCAAGAGAGGTAAGGAGGGAAAAGAAGTGACCACTCTCAATAGGGAGAAAAGTGCATTGTGTGAGTTTAAGATGACCACTTGAAGAACCATGGTTATATATAAGCAACCTGTTCCTTTTTGTGGTCTATGTAACTCACATATATGAGTAGATTACCAAGCACTGGAAGAAGGGAAGGGAACACAACTGTAGTCAACACTGCTTTACTGAAAAAGGTCTCCTCTTTTGCTACTTCACTAGAGATTGTTTAAATAACATTTCACCCTTTTGTAAGGTGACATGACAGTCCAATATCTGGGCAGAGGACCAAATGTGTCTAATGTAAGCCACATATAATGCTAATGTCCTTTACAGTTCTAATCAATGAGGTCAGGTCTGCAGAGGTGATGCTGAGTAATGTTGTCAATAGGGGTGTGGGGTGCGTGTGTGCAGACCACACCAGATTACACTATCAGAAGAGAGGGACTCCAAAAGGACTGTCCACTTCTTCTCTCTTACCCTCTCCATGAGATCCCCTACAGTTTTACGTAGGACAATCACCTTCTTTTTTTCTCCCCTTCCCCTTCAGACTGGCCATGACCCCGCAGACACACAGACTCAGCAGTATCTGGGAGCATAGAGAGCTTGGGCACCCGGTGGGGCCAAGTTTCAGTCCTGAAAGTGAAAAGGCCAAGCAGATGAGTGAGTAGATCAGTGGCGGCGGCACTGCTCCTACTGCCGCCACCCTCCCAAAAGAGGGCTGAGCTCCCAAGGGTCCCCATGCACACATGTGAGCTCCATGACTGCCATGCTTCTCCTTTGCCTAGCACCATCCTCGCTTTTCCTCCCCTTCACACCCCTTTCTATGTTCCTCAGCCACCAGGACCACTCCCCCCCTCAGGTGTTTGGCCATATCCTAGTCAGACCTGGAGAATGGCTTCCTTCCACGGGGCTCCCAGCATAGTCTCTCCCATCACCTCCTTCAGCCAACCTTACCCTCTTTCCTTTCTCCTACTGCCCTCCCATCATCCCAAAAACTAAATTATGAACAGTTATGAATCCTGGTTCCTGGATGGAAAAGGCTCCACGGGGATGTCACCATGAGCTACCACACTGGGTGACACCAACCCTAGTGACACCACTGATATTGAGTTAGACACAAATTCCAGAAACACTACACCCTGCAGTGAAAGCGAGACATTGCCTTCGCCCAAAAATCAATTGATCAATCAATCAATCAATCAATCTGCCATCACCGTTTTTTCTGGCCTCATAACAAACTTGTTCCATTAAAAGTATAAATATGGAAGGCCATGTCTGAGGGTGAAGAGTGCGTTATCCTTCCCGGTGGATGTGACCATGACAAGGTAGGGTGTCTTCATGGCCTGAAGGCAGAAGGTGCAAATGGCCAAAGGCTCAAATCATTTCTCCATAAACTTGGGAAAAATACTCAGAAACCAGCAATATGTTTACAGAGGGTAGGCAACAGGGTGGTATAAATTCCTGAAGCCTTTTATGAAGACCTTAACCTTCAGGTGAGAAAACCAGGAATGACCAGAAGGAGACAAATAAGGTCATCAGACAGATCCAGAAATGAGCTGGATAGGCTCTTGTCTCCTGGACTGACAAGGTAAAGTAAAACTTCCCACAGCCCTTTACGTGCCACAGGGGTCTTGTGCTAAAAGAAGCAATTCAAGAACTTGTTCCACTTGAAGCAATAAGTGGTGAGTCAGTGCCTTGCAAGATGTTCAGTTCACCATCAGTACCTGAAATTTGAGAGGAGGGCTGACAAAATCAGCCACAGTTAGAAGAAGTGTGATGTATTATACCATGCCTCTCTGGGATCAGGGGAAGAAAATGGAATCTGTTCCTGGATAACAGGAGCATCACAGATGCCAAGCCCCACCAGAATGCAGTCCACTTTGTTGCCTCTGGTGGATATGACCCCTGCTGGTTTTAGGGTATGTCCCTGGATTACAGAACACTAATACACAGCATTTTGGGAATGAAGAAGCACATACAGTCTGCGATTCGTGTCATATTGTATAGATGTGTAGGTCATTAGTAACCATTAATCTCTTATGTAAGCAGGCAGAATCACTGTGGCCTTTGTGTAAACATCACTGGCTCAATTGGCATCTCGAAATTCCTGAAGGATCAAGTAGGGGGCCTACTATGGACCTGATGCTTCTTGCCACATAGAAAGTAGCCTTCCCCCTTCCAACGTATATACCTTTTGGTATGGTCTAGAAGTATCTTCATAGGTAAATAAGCTCAGAAGAAAGATATACTCTTTCATCTTCACCTTAGGAGGGTGATAAGATGCAACTTAAAGAAACTGTTTTAGCTCTGTGGTATATCTGGTTGGGCTGTTTGAAGGGCCTAGCCTTTTACTTGCTGTGAAGGGATTCTGACTCCTTTTAAGGTGAATGACTATCTGCTGCATCCATTAGTCATTGGTAAAATCTTTTCCTTCCATGTTGTGAGCCAGTCTTGATTTATACGAATCTCTCAAAGACTGCTGCCCAAGCCCAGAATATTTCTAATTTTTAGCATTGTCTCAGTGACAGGAGAATGGAGCACCTGTGTACAGCTGTGGTTCTAATGTTGAATTTGGATTTGTGAACTCTACCATAGGAGCAGTGCCCATAGACAGTGGCCATTTCCGCACTACAGTGTTAAACTGCTGCTATTTCACTTTCAACGCTCTGTGGAATTCTGGGGTTTGTAGTTTACTGAGACCAAAGAGCTCTTTGGCTGAGAATTTGAAGTGCCCTTCCCTAAACTACAAACTCCAGAATTCCATAGGAGGTTGATACTGGAATAGCAGCACTTTAACACCGTAGTGTGGAAATGGTCAGACAAAAGATCAAGTCAGTTTCATGAGACTGAGACAGGAATTTGTTGGACTTCAGAAGGAGCGATAGCTCTCAGTGTTGACTGTATTTGTAGAGGCAGGGTTTGGATTGAACAGGTGAAAATTGCCAGGGACCACACTTGGGGACCACTCCATAACTAAGACCAGGACAAAAAAATAAACAATTTTTCTTGTCCTTGACAGTGTTTTGTTTCATGAAAATCGTAGTCTTTGCGCACAGTATGACTTTTTGATGCAGAAAACCACTGTTTCCAGGAACCTTCATGGGTTCTTGTGGAAAAATCACCAAAAAAGCCATGTGGGTTTTGGCAAATTTTTTTCCAAGTGAATTTTTCCCCCTACAAGCACATATTTTTGTACTCCCCAAAAACAAGTGAGAAAGCAAATGAACAAACAGAACTGTTTCCAGAAATCTTTTTTTTTTTTTTTGCTGTATCTTGCAGAAGACTCCCAGCAATTTTGCACAAAAAGTAGCATTTGGGGGGTCAGTCAATGATGGATACCAGACCAATGGTTGATCCCAACGGTGCTAAGATTAATTCCATATGTAGTTAGGATACTAAAGCTGTGGGTGAACAGATCCATCCAGGAATAATATTATGACTTAGAAAGTCTAGTATCAAGGCCCTAGAGTAGACAGATTCAGGGAAGAAATCTCACAGAGGACAAGTATGATCTTTAGTAGGGTGATGTATGCATTGAGATGATCTAGACTGGACATGAGGGAGACTGAGAAGGTAACTCATAACTTGGGTCCTGTGAACTGACCAGTCCCATCATGATCACAGCCTCAGAATATGAAGTCACAATTTGGAAGGCATTGTCCTGGAGAGTCCACTCTCCTGTGGGCCAAAAAACTGTAGAATGTCATCCTCTAGCTGTACCTATTGGTGAGTCATCTCTAATAATCAGATAGAGAATGGAAGAAGGGGAATATCACAGCATCTAGGGAGGTAGAGCAGAATCACTGTTTGAATCTAAAACTCTAATACAATGAATTGCATTAATATAGCATTCATGGGTTGAGGAGTCATTGGCATGGTGTGAGGCAAACTTCAGGTAGTCTCTCTTTACATGGAGTTCAGTCAGTCTCTCCTTATCTTGCTTGTTTTTTCATCTGGCTCTTCTCTCTCCCTTTATCCAAGTTACAATTCAAGCAAACTTTCTTTTTTCAGGAAGAGATGGGTTAGTCCAGAGCCATAGGGGCATCTCACTGTCCAACTGATAGTATCAATGCAGACAGTACCAAGATGGGTTCTGACCTAAGTGACAGAAAAGGTGGAGTTCAAGTAGAACTGTGGAAAACCTATGGAAAACAGAGGCTCAAGATCCACTGTCGCTTCAAGACTTGGACAAAGAATGGCTATAGACGGAGTGCCTAAACAAGATCTCTGTTCTGCTTTTCACTGCTTTTCCTCTAGAGCAGAGGTTCTTATGGCATCTTCAAAGGTGAAGAATTTTAGTCTGACTGTCTGATTATGGAGTTCCTAACTCACTAAGCTTCTGCACTGTTTGCAAAGTATTTGTATCTTGCCCAAGAAAATAACAGGAATTATCTGTCATTTTACCTGCACAGCTAATGCACTTATTTAAGAACAGCTGCAAAGCTGATGCACTTAAGTATTCTCTGGAGGTTGTGGTGGTTGTGTGCCTACAAGTTGTTTCTGACTTATGGCACCCTAAGGCAAACCTATTATGGGGTTTTCTGTGGCTGAGAGTGTGTGACATGCCCAAGGTCACTCAGTGGGTTTCTATGGCTGAGCAGGGAATTGAACCCTGGTCTCCAGGATCATGGTCCAATGCTCAAGCCACTACACTGGTTCTCTAAGACAATATTACCTGAAGGATTACCTTCTTCAGCCCTGGACCCTGAAATTAAGATATTCTTTGGAGGCTCTTCTTTTGCAGCCACATTAAGAAGCTACCAGAAGAAGGTCTTTTTTAACTTATAGGACCCCGACAGTGCAATATCCTTCTCAAAGTCTTGTCCGGTGCCTACTTTGTGACAATTCTTGTATTAGGCAAGTACCTTTTTAGTTCCATTGGCTTTAAAAGTCCCTCTCAGATTTCTTAAAAATTTTATTCCTTAAAATTCTGCTTAAAGCTCATCTTTCACTGATTTACAGCTGATGGCTGTATTTTAATACTACACAGGTACTGTAAGTGGCCAGTAGAATGCTATGTGAAAAGTATGCAACAGAGTAATGTTAACTCAAGGTATGAGGGTTAAGGATTACTCTCGATCGTTCTCTGCTGGCAGAAATGGCCCTTTTGTCAGCTGATCTCAGAGATGGGTCAATAAGGCAATCTGCTGGCAGAACTGCTCTACTGGTAAGGATCTGCCATTAGAAGACTGCAAAAAGGAGTGTGGGGAAGAAATTACTCCACATCCAAGTCTTCCAGGACACAATCACAACAGCAGCAAAAAGTTAGACCAGGGTGAAGGTAGTCCTAAGTAATTTCCAGCAACTATAGGCTGAGAGGAGACTGGATTCAGCTGACCCTTGGCCTAGACAGCATATACAGTACAATAACATGGTTCATGCATTATTATGTAACCCTTATGAATATTGGTTTGGCCTAGTGGGTGGAGAAACCCTAAGGAAAAGGCTGTACTTGCTGGTTGAGATCAGAAGCAGAGGGAGTGCTGGAGCTGGAGAGAAGTGGTACTTGCCAGGGCTAAGGAGTAGGTTCTGCACTGGCACCTCAATGGATGCATGGAACTGCTGGGACAGCACATATGTGTCAGATTTTATATAGAGAGGGTAGGGGGGAGAGAAGTAAAGTGCAATTGGGTTTGCAACGTTCTATTATATGCAATTACATGCAATCTTCAACTACAGTTGGCCCCAGAGAACCCAGAAAGAGGTACATTTTTTTCTTTCACATGCACATGTGAGTATCTGCAAAAAATCTGGAACCTAATATAGTGCTCTCCTATGTTTCCTAGACAAGAAAAACAGTAGATTGTTATGGCCGTTAATTTATGTATATTCCTCCAACCCCCATCTCTCAAGAGAAAAGAGGGGCAAATGACTATAACAGAGAATGTGCTACCACAGTACTGATTTGTAGTGCTTCACTGAATTTTCTAAGATGCTCAGACACTAGCCTACCGATGCTCAGACACTAGCCTACCGTGATGAGTGATTAAGGGTCAGATAACCAACACCTAAAATAATAAACCTAGCTGTTAAGGCAGGCCTGTACAATATGACCCATCAAGCCAAATGTATCCTACCAGGCTCCTAAAAGACTCTTCAGAATCTTGACAAAGATCTCGTTGTTTTTTCCTGCCAGAGACTATTAATACAAGGGGTTGTCAAATAACTAAAGAGCCACAATATGAGGCTGGTGGGCTGTGTTTGGCTTGGTGAGCTCAAGTTGTTCAAAGCTTGTTGTAAAGTAATGGAGCTCTCAAATTCAAATTAAAAACACTCAAATGAATAGCAGCAAAGAAAGGGTCCCATCTGAATGGGCTGGCATGCCAATGAAGAAAGAAAAGTTAGGAATGAGCACACAAAGAAATATCTCCACAATATATGTAGTGTGTACCTGCCAGAGCTTTGATCCGGGATCTTTCAAACAGCCTGGCAGAACTGTTGTCATTGTCCAGTTCATCATCAGAGGCATCCCAACGAGCGTTGATCCGACTGTACTGCTGTTGAATCTCCAGATGATCAAAGTCAGTGGCTGATGTCATGTTCTGGATGTTTTGCTGCTGTTCTTGCTTTAGTTAACATGAAAAGGCCCTAAAGGGAACGAAACCAAAGTGTTACCTCTTCCAGAAAAACAGACACATAGCCTCCCAATGCCACTGAAACACATATGCAGACATCCTCAAACACCTCAAAATAATTCTAGGAAGGTGCAAACCACAACTAACACACAAACATATTTCTAACTCTTGGCTACTGCATGTTATGAAATATTGCAGCAGCTGCCACAATGATCTTTAAATGCATCAGAGTTAACTGTGCCCAGTAGGTGGTGATATAACTTACAGGAAGACTGTATTTCCCCTGGTACAGTTTGCCAGTGTTTAGAGCATTTAAGAGGACTACAAACAATATAATGCAAGTTTCAAAAGTAATGCATAAAAAAAATTATCCACAAACAATTAAGTAAATAAATTATGAATAAGTAAGCAAATAATTCAGCCGTGAAATAAGCCAAACAGTGGGAGGATGCACTGCTTTTTCCAACATGCTACTAAAACAACCAGAGACAAAGAAATCAAGGTGCAAGCTCCCATTCTTACCTACTTTGCAAGGAATTATGAGAAAATGTCTAATGTTAAATGTATGGCACAGAATTTAAGCTACTTCAGCACAGATTTCAGTTTAAAGTAAAATAAAGTTACATTGGTGAAACTTTCAGTTGCAACAAAGATAGTAAAATCATCATAACCGAGTGCAGGCTCTACCTTTGCCAAAAGGGAAAAAAGCAGTAAGGAATTCACACTGGAGAGGGAAGGGGAAATGTGTAATACTTTGACCTTGCCCTTTTCTGAAAATATAAAACTCAAAATGACTCAGATTTGAACTCAGTGGAAATACGGTTCACTTTTTATTTGTTGTGCAAATTGTGACACGGCAGACTTACATTGTTCCCCTGCTTCTCATGGCCACAGCTGGAGAAATGCATTTACTTATACATTGATCTTTTACTGCCGCCCTTGCCCTTGCCCTTGCCCTTGCCCTTGAGCGGGTGATACATAATTGTGTGTTTTTGTTGTCCAAATGTTGTTTGAACTTGTTTTCACCTCTCCTCTGTATTTTTTTTTGGCAAGCCACAGCATTAATCATGACTACCTTTAACCTTTCAAGAGAGCAGAATATAGTCCTCATTTTGACCTTCGTGCATTTGATTATTCGCGAGGCACATGCTTGCGTCTCCACTTCCATTTTTCTCCTCCCGTTCCCTAGCATTGCTCACCCCAGACTTGCCAGGCTTGTGTTTAAAATGTGCACTTTTTTCTTTTTCGGTGAGCAAAACCCGACTCCCACTGGTGGAGGTGTGTCCTCTCTCCCATGTGGCTGCACTTTCTGTGTAACGGCTGCTTATTGGTCAGGTGGTCTCTTTGCTCCTACCCCTCCCTTTTCAAGATGGCCACCAGAAGTAACCAAAAGGAAGAATTATGCTCTTTTCACTTTGAGGGAAAAATACCTGTAAGCCCTGACTGTGTCTTTTTTCTCCCCCAACCCCCCTACGCTGGAAGAGGGGAGCTCTGGAGGGGTAATCGTGAGGGTGGGAGTGATTAGCAATTTTTCTACTTTCATGAGGGTTCTGTGCCCCTAACCATCACAAATGTGGAGGGGCTGCTGTACAACCAAATAATACACGCAGCCAGTCAAGGGTGGCTCAAGCTCTTTTGTTAACTTAGACAAAATTTAATTTTGACGTACCCTCATTACATTCTTCCATTCCTCACTGTATGCAGGGGTAGTAAATGTGCTTTCTCCTCAATGGAGTTTCCATTTACATCCCATTTTCTTGCTCTGTAAAATGAATGCTGAGACTTTCACTCCATGCACTTGTAGAGATCAATTTGAGGAAAAAGTCTTCAATCAGGAAAATTTGTGGGAGGAAAGAGTAGACCCTGGAAATATTACAGTTCTGGGCAAAAGTTCCCAGAATCCTGCAGCTAGTGTGGCCAATGCCCGCCTGAAATTAATTAATTAGTTAATTATTTTTGACTACAACTTCTAGGACTGATCCCCCCACCCCTGCCCCATGAGCATAGTCACTGTGCTCCAAAAAATAAAATTTCCAGGCTCTCAGGAGGGACACAGGGGAAAGTACATTCATCCACAAATGGTTGAAAAGGGTTGGCTCTGTCATGAAGCCTGATGAAGCATTTGCCTCAGGTGGCAGAGCACAGGGAATAGAGAACATACCAGTCTCTCTTTTCCTGCTGCCACTGCCACTCTTCAGATCAGCCTCTCCAATGCTCTCCAGAAACTCCTTTCTGCGTCAGAGGAAGAGAAGGCTAGCAGTAGCAACTCAGCTTCTTCCCCAACATGGAAAAAGGAAGAGGAAGGGAAGAGGGCAGTGGTAGCAGTGCGTCTAGCATCCCCTGCATGCCCTTGAAAGTGGAGGGTGAGGTACAAGGCAGCCACCTATTTTTCAAATGTTTTGGTCCCAGGGACCAAAGCAAACTGAGGAAATGGTCTGTGCTGTGACTTTCAAAAAACAGCATACATAATCTCCATCTCTTTTGGCAACATGCAGACACTCCAGAGCTACTGTCACTGCTGAAGCCTTCTTCCTTCTCCTCCCCTCTTTCTCCCATGGCAAGGATGATGCAGTGGTGGTGCTGTCACTGCCACTGTTACTGCCTCCTTCTCCTCCTCTCCTGGCATAGTCAGAGACAGCTGGTTGGTTGACAGACTGTCCTGTTATGCGTGCCAGCTGTTTGGTGAAGTTACCTCCATTTGATATGGGGTAACAATTCACTTCCCACTTCAAGCAAATGAAAAGTTTGTGCTGGCCCTGATTCTCACTCAGATGGAAAAAGCCTCTCACCAACAATACCTTTAAGTTATCTAAATCAAGTTTCCCTTGGTGATCACTTTTCTGTCTCTCTGGGATCCAAAAATGAAAATGAGAAGAGATGCATTTCATTAGCGTACCAATGACACTTCAGTCCAAATCTCCTCATTATCTCGCCCACTGGTTTTGTGTAAACATTGAAAAGTTGGATGGCAACCTGGAAATCTATGACATCCTGAAGACAGAAGGCCACCAAACATAATAGCTGTCTACCAGTAGTGTTTTCTGGAATTAATTGTTCAGAATGACCAAAACCATTGTGAAACAATGTTCTTAATTCTATTCCCAGTGCTGTGGAAGTACACCATCATCGATAGTACTGAAAGCTGTTGAGGTAACTAGGAGAATCAAGGATTCCCCCTATTTCATCTGCAGCTTTGTGTGTGTCATTCATAAGGGCAACTAGGGCAGTTTCCAGTCTAATGTTAGGCCTGACTTTGAGAAAAAAACTGTCTTGTTTGACGACAAGAGTGCAATTCTCTGGATTGTCCTGGAAGTCTCACCATGGTCTAAAAAGATCTGAAGGATCTAAAATTTTCATTCACAACCACCTGGACATGAACTTCAACAATAAGGTCAAACACTTTACCATAAAAATGGTATTACAGGCCCATGCACCCTCATGATTGATATGGTTTAATTGGAAATATTATTTGATTGGTACTACATTAATTGGCACTGATATAAAATGGAAACCTGAGGTGACTGGAAGGTCAAGCTGGACAGAGGCAAATTATTGACTGTAAATGTATGATTGCAAGGAAGGTCAGCCCATGCCCCCCTTTAGGTGCAGCCAAAGTCATTGTCAGGCAGATTGCAAGGCAATTCTAGAGACAATAGGCTTAAGGTTAAGAGCTAGACATCTCAGAGCAGAAAGGGGAAGTCTCTACCAAACTGTGATTGTTCTAACCCTGATCCCTCACACCTGGATTTTTCCCTGCTTTGCTTTCCCAACCTCTTCACAATACAGAGCTATTACGACAGCCATTACCCCTTTGTTACCTAAACACTAAGACCATTAACTTTGTCCAGACTTGGTAGTTTGTATAGCAATACTCTCATCGTCCACTTGGCTGGTACTGTGATTCATACCCATACCTGCAGGGTAGTTTTTGGGTATACGTACCC
The DNA here is from genome assembly GCA_030412105.1 of Cyclura pinguis. Classification (NCBI taxonomy): domain Eukaryota; kingdom Metazoa; phylum Chordata; class Lepidosauria; order Squamata; family Iguanidae; genus Cyclura; species Cyclura pinguis. The sequence goes on from CM059599.1 coordinate 265,262,769, forward strand.
TCAGTTTTGAGTGCTACAGCACAATCTCTTGACTTCCTGAATGCCATGCTGTCCGTTTGATTCCTGAATGAGAACTGTCCATAGATGCCTACCTAAGCCACACTTCAGCTTTCTTCACTTCTCTCTAGATCAGTAATTATAATGTGAACCTTAAAAGTCCACTGTCCACAACTTTCCTCCCTTTTCCTTTGGTAGTCCTTATGTGAGTTCGTGAGTGTTTGAGTCCTTTGCATGCATGTGTGATTCTTTCAATAAAACACATTTTTAGTTTACATTTTTAACTCTCTGGCTAGTTCTTCCTTGTGTGATCTGTTAAACACTGGTGGAAAGATCTCGTTAAGCTAACCCCCCCCCAGGCCTCCTAATTTTTAGCTAATCCATTCCCCAATTCACGTGGAACTATTGGCATTACAGGTGGGCCCCTGAGTCACCCACATTTTGGGGTAATAAAGGCAGTTTCAATAATTGGCAATAGTTATTAAGCTCACTCAGTTCTAGACTTAATATTTTTTCCAGGTAGATCACTACCTCCTTCTGGAATTCTGGCACTACAGTGAAACAGAAAAAACAACTACCTCAAACACCCAGCTTGAAACAACCACCATGGCAGTTACGATCAATCAAGACAGGGAAAATGTTTTCAATTACACATTGACAATTAAACTGAAAAGTTCTAGAGAAGGAATAAAAATCTATAGAACCAAATAATTTATTTATAGCTACCGACATTCCTGTGAGAGCAAAGCAGCCCTCGGTATAGGACAGGTTTGGGGATTCTAGCATTCCTGCATCCTACAGAGTTGTAGTCGAGTAACACCTTCCCTCTTTCAATCTACACATTCTGCAATTTATATATTCTTTTTCTACAGAAAATTAACACACACACATTCAAGTCTTACTTATTTTCCTCCTTCCTGACACATCCAGAAAACCCCAAAATTTGGTGTGCAGTCCTATGCCAACCCATCACTATTTTAAAACAGGATTGCTAATACAGCAAGCTAATTGCTAATGACGATTTGTCTTCTCTCATTCTTAGTATTACTAAGACCAATGACACAATGTGAGCTACTAGGGGTCCCATATTGGAAGAAAGGTGGAGTATTAAATAAACAATTAATGGTGATTTCCACTGAACTTGGTATGATCTAAGCATAATGCTGAAGGCTTATTTCTTATTTCAGTAAGACTTAATACTACATTATATTCTCCGCATAGCATCAATTTCCTTCACAGTGCTTGTAGTGAGGGTCTTCACAGAAATCAGTAACAAACATTTAATTGGTCAGAGCTTCTGAAGCAAAGAAATTGGCCCAGCAGAGCTAAACATGGAATTATGACTAAGAGTCTATGTTTAAGCTGCTAATGAGGATTTAATGACTCATACAATTTAGTAAGTGCTCATCTGATCAGTGATTGTAGGCAACACAGCCAAGAAACTATGGAGTCCGGATGGTATGAATGAGTTTTTTCAAATAATTATCACAAAACACACATTCCAAATGTATCACAGACAAAACTTCTTTTTTAGCTAACCTGTGAGATTAAGTTTTCCTCATTTTATCTATATGCCTGCCCAGCAAAAAGCAGGGATCTCAAGCTGAGAGACTCCTTGAGTTATGAGTACTAGCATGGAGACAATTCTGAGTTTACAACTAGATTTTCTATTTTCAGAAATGGAGTACCAAGCTTTTCTGCATGCCTTGCTCTCAGAGTGACTTAAAGAGGCAGAGAGATTTAAAAATGAAAAGAGCTACTCCCAAATGCATACAGTTAATGGAAAAAAACAGTTTGTGGGGATGGATTTAAAAGAAGATTCACACAAAATGCCTATTTAAGTGATGTAACACGATCCAGTCCCATCTCCTGCTCTTGAGAGGGAACCCCTGAATTTTATCTGCTGCCATCATCCACTAACCCACCCCCACCTCCAGTGACTCAGTAACTTAGCGAGACTTACTGAGGGGTTTAATTTGTACTTTTCTTCACCTCTAACTCTGCAGAGAATTTGCCTCTCCCTTCCATGGGAGATGAGAATCCTGTACACATAAGTGCACACGTACCAAAAAGGACACATGAAAAGAGTGTGGAAAAGAGGAGCTCTTTAAAGGAAAGTTTTTATTCTAAGCAAGCAATCTTATATTAACAGAAGGATATCTTGCACATGAAGCAGTTTCCTTCAGGTGTTACTTAGGAGTAGTTACAAAGTTACAAAACAGTCTAAGTCATATTCAGCCAAGGTTAAAAAACAAAACAAAGCATAAGGCCTAACACAACTAGCTGAACATTCCTACTTTACTCACAATACAGATGGAGTTCTGGGTCTTTGGATGTCTTTGGTTTTTATGGTAGACATAAGTATTTGTTCCCACATCTACTCCTGGAGAAATATTACAGGGGCCAGTAACATCACCCGCAACATCAGACGCACATTTACTTGTTCTTCTTGCAATGTGATATATGCCATCGTATGCCAGTGATGCCTCTCTAAATTCATCGTGGAACAAATAGAACGGTCTCTATACAGGGGATAACTGGACACAAATCTGACATCAGAAATGGCAATACCCAAAAACCAGTTGCAGAACATTTCAACTTTCTTGGACGTACAGTAAGAGATTTATAGGTCAGTCAAAATTACAAAGGAAGACTAGAAATAGCTGAATTGAATTGTATTCACAAATTCCAATCCATTAACAGAGGTATGAACAAAGACAATGGCTTCATGGCACATTGCATATATGAATACAAAAGTTCTCACTACTGCACATATAACAAAAGGAATCTTCTTAGAAAGTGTTTTGAACCCAAGGAAACTGATTTTTATTAAGCGGATTTGTTGCTTTCACACATCAACGATTAACTGACCACTGTAAAGATCTGAATGACCTGTATCATTTCACCCAGCCCTTTCAAAATTTAGGGCAAGGGACATATATGATTTGCATCTTTCTGGATCTATTACACTCTATCTTACTTCCTTAACAAAATAAATATGCTTTACAACCTGAGGCTTTGGTGTCACTCTGTACTGCATCTGAAGAAGTAGATTTATATCAATAAAAGTTCATGATAAAATAAAAACCTGTTAGTCTTAAGAGTGCTGTTACATTCCTTTTTTTGCCTCCCTCTCCCTTCCTTCTTTTTATATCATAAAATGCAGGTGGAATAGAAAGACAGAAATTGGAATAAGATTGTAAATCAAATCATCTTGCATTATATATCAAACCATTCCATCAACCAATCTTTAAAGCCTGATACAATCACATTTAAAACTACATTGCTCTCTTTCACACACTCACATGAACAGCCAAAAACAAGCTCAAAAGTGGTAGATGCAAAATTTGTCTGACAGGCACTCTAGTCTTTCTCACAATAAGATTTCAAAGAAAATACTATAAATATACATTGTCCTAAGCCTATAGAATTGTGTATACATTTTAATACAGAATTATAATTCAACTTGGCTTGTACATTTATTTATTTTTTAATTTTACTAAGTTATAGTGGTGTAATGTGCCTCTTTTTTTAAAAGAACAAACAAGATACTCACCAGGCACTGTGTATTATTTCCCCCAAAAGTAAGATTTTTAGGGTTTACATGAAATCTTTGGTTCATAGGTTCAAAGCATGAGAAAATAACAATAAATTTATCATTCAACTAAAGTGTCTCTCCACAAGCCCAAATGTGACTGTTGATGAGATAGAAACTCCCCATTGTAATTGGTGAAATTAATAAAATGAAACCATGCTGAAAAGAAGCTTAGTCCTGACTGATCGTTTCTGTTACTGTTTACAGTAGATGTCAGCTTTTTCATAAGTGCTATTTCCCAATTTTTTTTAAATACCAGGCTTCAATTGTGATGTGGTCCAGTTTTTTCCAGTTCTCCGCTATTGTCAATCTTGCAACAAAACAAAAAAATGTAATCAGATCTTTATGACTTAACACCTCATAGCTGTCACAAAATATGGACAGAAGTCCTGTTTTGGGGTCAACTGGAACAGTTTGGTTTTTAATTTGACTTATTATTACAAATATATTTTTCCAAAATTCAGAAATACTGGGGCATTCCCATCACGTGTGGAAATATGAACCCACAGTTCCTCCAGCATTTGTTAATGAGTGTTTGTCTATGTACAGTTGGCCCTCCACATTTGCTAGGGTTAGGGGCACAGGACTCTTGCAAAAATGAAAAATCACAAATATTAAAATGGGGGGGGGGGAGACCAGGGAAAGGAGAGGGTTGGCATTGGCATGGTGGCCCTATATTTACTCTCTCTTGCCCATCTCCTTCCTTGGATGTGAGGAGGCATTGGGAGAGGGTTTGTGCTGCTGAGAAATTGGGCTACAAGCTGTCCTGAGCTGGCCAGGCAGCAACTGATGGAAGAGAAGGAGGACTAGAGGCAGATTTTAAAGAGCTGTGCTGCCTAATCGGAGCCACCAAGAGGGAAGGTTCCTCAAACAAAAAGTGCCTGAGGTTGAGGGGGGCAGAGGTCAGAGAAACTCACAAATAATCAAATCTCTGAATGTCAAACCTGCAAAATGTGGATGGCCAACTGTATTTCATTTTTACTGGGGTTACATAATAACAATATATTATTTTTAAACATATTCTCTCATATGGGAAGACAAAGATGTTACTGGAAGACTTTTCCATAATGTCTTCATTTAACATTTGCCATATTTGTGTGCAGATCAGTATTCCATGCTTTCTTGGAGTCCTCACAGCTTCAGTATGTTGATTTAACCTATAGATTACAGATTTTTGACACTAAATCTTTAATGTTTGTTCGGGAATTTTGTATTAATATTTCACATTTGCTTAGAGGACACTGCATCTGTGTTTTTATGTCTACTCTGAAAATTCAGTGGAACACTTGGTGTATTTGAATTCACATTGGTTTAATTGCAGCTAATTGATCTTGGATCTGTTTGCTGGACTTATGTTTAACTTTTGTACAGAAGTCTAGTAGCCTATGTAATCCTTTTTATTCCCAACCTTTAAATAAGTTAAATTTATCTTGATGATAAAATAAGGGATGACATACAACTGGGATCAGTGGTGATGGTGTTAGTATAAGTTTATCTCTCCATTTATTTCATATCTTGAAAGTGTTCCTTAGAAAAGAGTTTTGCATTAGATCAAAGTGTGCTTAAACGTCCAGAACGCAAGGTCTCTTATCCACTATGTATTTAAGTTTCCACTTACCATTTTTATCCAGGGATCTATATTATTGTGCTTATTCTTATCATCTGCCTTATTCGAAAAATTTCATAGTTGAAAATAAGATTTGGGACACCAAGCCCTCCAACTTTACTGTTTCTGTATATCATATTCTTTGAGGCCCTTTTCGCACCTTACCTTTTTCTGGTGCTGGGCTGCACGGCTCGTGCAGGAAGCCTTGAGAGGAACGCTGTTGCATCCCTCCTCCTTTGGCTCTGCAGCTGCTTCCTGGTTGCGCGAGCGCCCCGCCTCTTCCGTTTGCAGTGAGGAGAGGATGCACGACCGGCCCAGCTCCCGAGGCTCCGCACACCAGGTAAGTGCATGCGGGGCCCCAGAGCGATGCGCGACTGCGCAGCATTTTCGGCTTTGAGCCAAAAATGAAAAAATGCATGCGCGGTCTGCGTCAAGCCCTTGAGCATCGAGCAAATGTGAGTGCGTCGTATTGACCTCTCCTCACATTTATGCAACGCTCAAGGGGCCCTTTAGCTTCAGAAATGCCGTGCAAAAAGGGCCTCAGTCTAGACCTTTTCTCCTCATTTATCTAATCTGTAAAAATTTTTTGCCATTTTGATAGCTCATTGTTTGTATTTTTACAGTAAGTACTTGAAATTAAAAAAAAATTAAACCTGCCCTGTGTATTTATTTATGCATGAGAACAAGGGTAGAGGAGTGAGAAGAAGTCATCAGATTTAGATAAGATGATGGACCTAAAGGAATCTAGGTCTATTGCTCCAATAATCATAATTTCTCCTTCAGATTTTATAACAGGCCCTCATTTTCTTTTCATCATAACTCCTCCGAACACTCAGTCTGAGTTGAGGGCCATGGCTGCTAGGTGGCAGTTTGAACTATTTCAATAGCCCAGTGCCAGTTGCTTATAGTGAAAGTTGGAAGAATGGAAACAGGGAAGCGGGAAGAATGGAAATAAGGAAGGAGTGAGGTGGCTCCAAATGTCACAAAGGCATTCAAGCAAAGTACAAAGTATTATCACAGGCAATACAGCTTTCCTATGGATTTCCCCAGCTTAGCCTCAAATAAGGTTATTAATGGAAATAGGACGGTCTTATTGAATGTGCACATTCTTATCTTGCAGATTTATTGTAGTATACATAATATGCGTTTTCTACTCTAAAGGCACCAAATCCTGTTTAATCTTGAAAGCTAAGGAGGATCAGTTCTGGTTAGTATTTGGATGGGAGACTGCCAACAAATACCAGGTGCTGTAGGCTATATTTCAGAAGAAGAAACTGGCAAAACCATTTCTGAGTATTTCTTACTCAAGAAAACCCTATGAAATTCATGCAGCTTGAAGGCACATACACACACATATATAACATACTGTGGTATACATTATCGTCTATAAGCAATAGCCGTCTTTTTTTTAAAGACTAACAAATGTGTATCAATAAAAGATTCAATGTGCAGAGCAACAGCCATCTTCATTTCTAAATGTTACAGCCCTTCTTCCTAATTCATTTACCTTTTCTTACCTCTTTTCTTCCTCATCTGCAAATTGACTAGCACTTTAATGTCTTTGGCTAGGGCACAAATCTGTCTAGAAAGCACACTCCCTTCTCTGCCATGCCAAACACTTTTCTAATAATACCCTCTCAGCTCTGGCATTCCTGTCATCAGAAGATACCCGAGTGTTCAAATAGTTCTGTGTACTAGAATTGCTTCCCCAATTACTGAAACAGGACTCTAGCACAGCTTTGAACAGGAAGTGAGCTAGTATGGAATGCAGGCCAAAACAGACACCTGGGCAGCAGAGGAGCGGAAAGGGTGTCTATCTCTGCAGCAATATCTCAGCGTCCTATGTGGACTGGTTTTCAGAGACTCAGTGTCATTGGAATTAAAAGAAGGAAGTTCATCAGGCCAGGGAATGCTCAAACTGCTTGGCAGTTACTACAATGTGAGGATGTTGAACTAAATATATTCTTACAACCCTGCAAAGCTGGCCTGCTTTGTTCTGGGTTTCCCATTTTCAGACACCATGTATGTCCAAACGTCCCTTTGATGTCTTTCAAATACTTCATTCTTACATTTAAAAAAATCTGTGACAAAGCTGGAGATGGCTGAATCAGTCCTTTGCAAATCCAGTTACTGTTGAAAATCAGCATGAAGACTCTCTCCCCTGAGCTCAGTCAAGGGAAAGGGGGATAAGATATTCATATATCCAAAATGTGGTAGGTAAGTGTACCTCTAGAGCTAATTCACTGCTTGAATTGTGCATATCCTTATAGGCCCTGTTAGTTTCTACCCCAATGTCAGCCTCAAGCACATTCCCTTCTCCCTAAGAAACATAAATTTTTACCATTCACTGACACTTAGGATGGGTGCAGGAAAAAGGACAAGACTGTTGTACCTTCAACAGTTGGGAAGAAGACAGAATTTTAGCAGATGTAGCTTGCAAAAGTAGTGTTGTTGTTCTGCTGCTAATAGAGATGTGCCTGTTTTGATGTCACTAGCATGAGAATGTACTGAAGAGTGCCCATGCCGAGCAAAACATCAATATCCCACTCAGAGAGACCTTGGGATTGGTTTCAAAAATGGTTTAATATTTTGTTCGAAAGTAACTTTGTAGATGGATTAGGGACAGAAAGAATATTCATTGTTATTTGTTTCCTGGCTGAAAAATGGGTTTCTCAACACTCAAGAAATCCTGTCAGGAAGAATAATACAAGAAGTTTGTGCTGTTTTCATGCAGTATTCATACATCCAAAAATATTTTGAGAAATTGTTCTGTACAGAAATACATGTGCTTTTTATATGAGAATTATGAGATACTGAAGAAAAACACTGAGTTTTTTGTGCAAGATTGCTGTTTTTGTGTTAAAAAACAACAATATTGCACAACAAAAATCTTGCACATTTTTTTGCACAAAGTACAGAAATCTTGCACAAAAATAGTCAGATGGTTTTGTTGTACAAGACAGCTATTTTGCACATAAGATTTTTGTTGTATAATACTTATCATGAAAGATTTTTGTTTTGTAAGATTTTTGTTGTGCAAGATTGCTGGGTTTTTTTTCCATACAAAACAGAAATTTTGTCCAAATAACCCACTTGGTTGTCTGAAAATGGGTGGTGGTGCTAAAACTTCCCACTCTTCTCACAAACAAAAAATACATGCCTTTCTATACAGAATAATTTCCTGGAACACTTCAGGATGTATGAATACCTGGTGAGAACCATGCTAAATTACTTGCTTTCTCTGCACAGTGGGAGGAAACTATGCAAATTATTTCTTCTTATATGTGAGGACCAAGTAGTTGAATATTAACATACTTAAGAATTATAAAGTAATCAGTATAAAGTAGATGAAAATACTAAAACTCTGAGGCATGAAGGCAGACAGTCTTTTTAAGTAAGATCAAGCGTCTAACAAAAATGCATCTTATTTTAACATTGCCACCCACAGTCTATTGCTTTTTCAAACAATATAAAACTCTGCAAAACCTGTTTACCAGCAGTGCAAATTTGATGAGAGAATGGACTCCTTTTCAAAACTCCTTGACTCTGAAAAAGCTATGCAGCAGAAGGGAAAGATACCCAAATTTTCCAAAAGCCTGGTGAAGACCCTTACTGAACTGACCTATGCCAACCTGGAGGTGTAGCTTCTTGCAGTTTGAACATTTGAGCTATCTGTTTTTCGGCCTGGCTGTCCTGACCATTCGTCTAACCCCACCCACCTCTTTCAATGTGCAAGCACTGATAGGGAGATGTCTTGACTGTTTCTCAGACATCATACTGAGGGCAATCTGCATTCTGGTACTTCTCAAACTATATGGTTCATATTAATAAACTGAAATGTTTCCCAAAAAGTTGTCACTAAGAAAATACAAACATCTTCACTCTTTGCTTCATTTCTGCACACACACACCCCTTTCCTTATATCTCTAGTTTTCAACAGCCACGATCAGCAAAGGAATCCTTCCTGACTTCAATTTGCTATAGTAAGGGTACTAGAATATAAAAACACAAGACAACTCTCATAAACGGACTTAATTCTGTCCTTGAACCCAAATATGCTCTTTGTCCCACAAAATGTTCTGATGAGATCAGATCACACAGTGTTGAACTGCTTTTATAGTTAAAACACAACACTGAAACAAAACACTAATTTTCCAATCTAATTTGTGAATGACCAGTATGTAGCTCACCACAGGATTCTCATATTTCATTGCTTCCCTTAATAAAATACAAAATACTTTATGGCAGGGAGCCTTTGCACTTGATAGTAAATGTATTTTGGGGGAAGGGGTGGAGACATCTTTCTTCAGTTCTTCTGGATAGTGTATAAGCTATGTGTGCTTGCCTGGCCAAAAGCTGTGTTTCCAATGGAATGCATGTACTCCAGTATCACTGACACGGAGGGTTTGTACTATGCAGCTGTTTCACTCTCATTATGAGCCAGGCAGAAGCATTTCTACTACAGATTCTAATTACATCTATTATTCAACTTTTTACCCCTCTCTTTTGCAGACAACTTGTCTCTTCAGAGATGGACCTTCATTATGAAACTAGAGGCAAATTAGGCAGCAGAAATCTTGCCAACAACTTGTAATAAAAAGAAACCTCTAAAAATGAAAAACGAAACACACATACACATCCAATTTTTTTTTCATAGAAAAGAACATATTTCAGGCAAGAAATCTCTTACTAAAATCTTCTAATCTAACCTGTTCTGTTCCTTTTAAATGAAGCAGGATTTTAAATCCTGAACTCCATTTCGAAAACATCAAAAATGCTGCCTGAAGCAAAGTATCTCTAAGGTATATGCAAAACTAATAAAGTTATGAACACATACACTGAAGAGAACTGGTACTGTATCACTCAAAACAGCTGTTGTCAGTCAATTAGTATTCTAAACATGCACATAGAAAGAACTATCCAGAAAGGGTGCTTACCACAAATTCTCTCAGCCTAGAATTAGGGAAAGATACTGGTGAGGTGCCGTTCGCAAGGAATTCTCAGCTCCATATGCTTGTGTTAAAAGCAGAAATAATGAATGATAACTGCCAAGTCTCTCTCTCTGTCTCTCTCTCTCTCAGCAGTCTGGCACGATAGGGAGGGCGGGGGAAGCACATACATGCCAGTGCAGGTCATTTGAAAGATATAGATAGCAATTGCATCCACATACTGCAAGCAGCTGTCAGTTCAAAACAGCTCTACAAGGATCAAGTTTTCTCCTGTAGCTCTAGCATATATCTGTTGTGTCTGTTCTGTAAAGATGGTCAGCAATTGGGAACCACTATGTTCACAGAAGCTTTTGGGATGCATTGTCTTGCACAATCATTATGCTATTTATCCTGATTATAATCCAGTAATGTTGATGGATATTAACTAGCCCAAGCCAATGATTGACTCAATGGTAAATTTGTGTTTGATCTCCTACACTCACCACCCACTGCACCACCTTTGAGTGAGAAAGCTGAGACTGTTGTTGCTAGCAACAAAAGAAGTATTGCTAGAAACAACACAATCAGATGGCCTGCCTTTCTGAAGATTAAATTTGAGATTTGTACCTCAAACACATACACAGTGGTATCACACAAACATTAGTCCAAACTTTTAAATGGTTACATGGCTTGGATGAGTTGTTCTTTTTTTCAGATCACTCATTTTACAGAGAAGCCTGTAGTGCTTCTTCTATGTTTTACCTATAGATCTTTCCAACAGCCTCTGCGGCCAGTAGTTACTGTTACCCTAGTGATCACTTAAACTACTGCTGTGTGAGAAAAGTTGAAGGCCATCTTTGTCGGAGATGTTGACAAAGAAAAGTGTCTCTTTACCAGCACTCTCAGTTTCAGGAAAAATGTAGATAGCAGTACAATACCCTTCTTGTATCCCGTGCCACATTTACAGCATCCAGGGTTTCACAATACACTACTATACCTTGTCAAAATTCACCATATGTCAAAGTGACTGGAAAGTGCTGAGCAGGTCCATATGAGACACAAAAATGTGAGCAGAAGAATGCTTCCTTTTATTCCATCACTATTATCTCCTACTATATCACCCCAACAAATAGAACACAGGTTGAATGTAGGGCTCTGCATTTACATATATAGCACAGCATACTCTGAAGACTACAAGTCCCTAGCTAAGTGGAATGCAGTGGGATGCGGGAAATGCCTCTTTCAGACAGTGTAGAAGAAATATTCCTGTCTCCCGCACCTCTGAAGTAACAGGAAATCTTCAGGAAATCAAATTCTGTATGAGACCCAATTGCCCTTTAGCAGTGTACATAAAACGAAGGGGTTACACCAGTTATGGCAGCCTCAAGATACCTTTGTGGCAATATTTTCATGGGTCAATTCTCTGCCAAATAGTGCAGCCACAATTTTAGAAACTGAACAAATGTTTGCACAGTTTTTAAACTGCAAATCTGTCAGCCATTTGATATCAGACTTTAGTTAATTAGAAGAGCCAAGATTCACAGGCATTTTGCTTAACATATTAGGGATGAACACATTATTTTCATTCTGGACTGGTTCCTCCCATACACATGACCTGGCATAGAATGTGGAAGTCTCTCTCTCCCTCTCTCTCTCTCTCTCTCTCTCTCTCTCTCTTTTTTTGGTCACAATTTTGTATAAAAACAACAGTGAGCTAATTCTACTAATTTCAATTAAGCATGCATGGGTATAAGTGTGCAGGATTGCTGGTTTGCATTATACAATCACACTAACGGCAGGAAAACACTAGACACGTACAAACATTTTCTATGCATTATTTCTGTTTTGACAGATGTTCAATATAATTTCAGACTCAATGTCCTTGGAGCATAGGATTTTACTGTTGTTATTTTAAACAGTTGTCAACCATTCCTGGAAGTTAAATTCCCCTCACACCTCATGACAACCTTCAACACAATCATATTAATATGAAGGCTGTTCCACACTAGTACCTGAAGGCTCTCTTTTATCTCAGTGTATTTTGAATGCAGACAGATACATATGAGAAAATAAAATTCCAGGTAACGCCAGGTAAATACACTAGTTAGCAATAAAATTAATCTGCTAAACTGACCACTGCAGAGTTCACAATTGGTTATTGTCTTTTGATAAAGATTGACCAAAACTAGCAAACAGCAAAAATGCTTACATCCACAGGAAGATTTATATTCGTTTTGAAGTGTAATTAGATCTATACTCTCTATGAGATGTATACACAGAAACAAAACAAAAACTTGAAATCCACTTCAGAAAGCAATCAAGTTAGTTCAGCATGTGATACTGACATTTCACTTTGGCCCTTTTCGCATGGCGTTTTTAAAGCGTATTAGGCACACTCCCTCCCCCCTTCACGAGCTGCCGTACCGCATGACGTTCTGGCGAACCAGGTGCTATCACAGCCACAGATAGTGCTGATAGCGCGTTTTCTTATTTTCGCCTGAAAGGCGAAAATAACCTCCCTTTCACGCATCGGTCGTGCAACCAGAGGGCCTGCGAAGCCGTCGTCCGGTGTGCTTCCGGGAAGGACCCGGGAGTGGGCGGGGTGTGGGCGGTCCCTGCTGCCTGTCCCTCACGCAGCAACTCCCAGGGGACGCTCCGCCCAGCAGCAGGCCGGCCGCTGCCCCCATCACAGCAGGAAACACTGCACGACACGTCACCACGAGAGGCCACCCCGGGGCTGCGTCGCCACTCACACTCGAGACGACAGCAGCCCCCGGGGTCCGGCCGACTGTGTTTTTTTTTTCAAAGCCGGCACTATCATTAGCACGTTAGCACGTTAGCACGTTACCAACGTAGTACGAAACAGCCTGTTGGCAGGATCAATCATGCTAACGTTAGCATAATAGCTGGCAAAAAAGAAAGAAAGAAAGAAACACCACCACCCAATCAGCGGCGGTGGGGCGGGGATAGGGAGGAACCTAGGCATGGCCCAGGATGCCGACATGCGGACAAGCCACCGGCGGGGACTGGTGTTCTCTCGCCAATGCCCTGCTGTATGTGGACTGCAAGGGGGTCTCTACTGAGCCTCTTGCGATATTAGCAATATCGTTAGGGCTCTGGTTCGTCGCGCTATCAAGGTAAGGTGCGGAAAAAGATTTTGTTTCAGATCCAAAGCCGACTCTCATTTTGGTTCATATTCTGATACCTTAGATGTCTTCTCTATTAACTGTGATGTGGAAATCAACATGTGATAACTCCATCCCACCCTGAAGAATTTTCAGATAAAGTAGTCCCTTCTGATCGAATGAACATTTCTATACATATTTCTATAGAAATAAATGCAGGGAGCTTTTGTTCCAGCAATCTATAGTGTCTGTAGGTCTGAGTTTTTCCTTTTTTCTTTTTCCTTACTTAGGTGTCCTGGTAAAGACCTAATAGAAACAGATCTACAAAAAGACAACTATAGTTATCGCTTTTCTCCCTCTTTTCAAACATAAATATATTTAAGCAGTGTTAAGAGATCATATGGATCATAAGCCCAAAGATTCCACTGGGACAGGTCTAGCACCAGCTTCTCCTTCTCAGATCCTCTGCTCAACAGCATATTTTTCAAAGGCTAAGTGTTACTCCTGGAGAACAAGCTATAATGACACTTCCACGGCAGCCTATGAATTTCTCTAATCAGTGGGAGATATTTCTCACATTAATAGAGAAATAGGATCACCACCAGCAACAAATCATTAAAGCCAGTACATTACTGCATTTCAAGCCAATAGGATCTAACAGTTAGTATAAAATACGACCATTCATATGAGTAATGAAATGTAACAAATGTAACAAAATAGTTTTATCATACACCTGAAAGCAATTTGAAAGATGGGATCAGTTTTTCATCTTTACATAGGTTTTACAAGGTTCTATACTGTTGTCTTCAGCTGTCAGGAACATGATACACATGTTCCTACAAACCAAATCTGCTCCTCTTCAATTCCATAGTAGAAGATGCTGAACCTGCAAAAGAGAGGAAGGAGGGTTGTGTGAGTGCATGGATGACCACTCAAAAAAGAAGTAACCTGTTCTTCTTCTTTGTGGTCTCTGTGCTTCACATGAATATCTGATTAGTAAGGTCACACAATGGTGCTGGGCCAAGTCAAGTAAAAACTGAAGACAAAACTGCCCTCCTAAGACAGCATCTGATATGTTCAAGAGTCTAAGCAGTTGTATTTGATAAAGGTAGATGGTGGTGACCACATAGCAGTACTACCCAGTTCAGGAAGAGGAACCCCTCATAATAACACTTGTAGGTGCTGCCATTCCCCTAGTGGAATGGTTCTCTAGAAGAGGTGGCTCCAGACACATAGCTAAGTGATAAGCTAACCCTATCATCTCTACTACCTATTTAACAAATCCCATGGATGAAACTTAAGAGCTTCTCCTCTACAGAAGGCTACACCACAGCACAAGAAAAGATGAGGTAATTCCTGAAAAGCCATAGTTCCCTCAACATAAAATGCCAGTGCCCATCTAACATCTAGATAATGGTAGGAAGATTCCAGTCATGTTGACAGATTCTGCTGAAAGGTAGTCAGTATAATATCCTGTTGCAGATAGAACTCAAGACACAGTTTTAGAGAAGAAAGTAGCATCTGGTCAGAGCAGTATCTTGTCTCTGAAAAATATACAGCATACAGTATCGTCTCCTTCTTGTGGAGATGATAGCTATAAGAAAATGCAGTGTTAAAGAGGTTAAAGGTCAAGAGGCTAAAGGTCTGGGGCACTACTGGATGCTGTAAGTATGCTAATATCTTTAAAAATCTCCTAATTGTTTTATTCTGGCTGGGTGGAGGGAAGAGGCTGCTAGTGTTGAATTGGTTAGCGCAATATCATGGCTGATGGATAAGAAGGCAAAACCTTGATCCCTGGAATATAGTAGAAAACATAAAATAGTCTAAAGGATGGACAGAAAAGAAAGCACTCTGGGAGAAGAAGTGAAATCTGAAAAACACTACCACTTATAATCATGGGATCTGAGAGTGGATAGTTTCCTTTGTACATTCAGAACCTGTTGAAGTTGAAGTTGTATGAGTGCAAAGAATGCAGGTTTGCATGGCATACCCTGCCCTGAGAGTGGATCAAAGGATCTGATCAGGGTTTAATATGCATATAGGGATATCGAGATAGATGGAAGACACCTTTCCGCACCTTAACTTCTTCCGGTGCTGGGGTGTGGGGATCACATGAACAGCCTTTGGTGAGAGGCTCTCGCATTCAGGGTCCTTTGGCTCCACACAAGCTGCCTGCTCACACAAAAGCCCTGCTTCTTCCTTCCTTCCGCAGCGCAGCCTAGGAGTTTCCCAGGCTGTGCTGGGGCAGGAAGTACAACCGGCACAGCTCCAGAGGCTCCACATGCCACATAAGTGCATGCGGGGCCCGGGAGCAATGCACAATCGCGCACCATTTTCAGCTTCTAGCCGAAAATGAAAAGGTGCGCGATCGGCATCTGCCGGCCCCTGGAGCATCGTGTGATTGGGAGTGCGTTGTGCAGATCGCTTCTCACAATCGCACGACGCTCCAGGCATCCTTTCGCATGGAAAATGCCATGCAGAAAGGGCCAATGGTAAACTAAGATTGATTTGACCACTAGGGAGCTATGAATATTCAGTTTGACTTTTCTTCTTGTATATTCACTTATGTCTTGGATAGCAGAGGAAATGGAGGTAACATGAAAAGAAAATGGTTAGACCACCAGAGAAGGAATGTATCTCTTCAGAGATGACTGTTCTCTAGGGCCCTCCTGTAATATGTGAGGTATCTGTGATTCATTCTTGAAGCAAATATGATCTTGATACTACTGCACAGAATGCTTCCTGAGAGAGACGGGCGGACCAGTTATGAACCACTACTTGGCCATGGCTAAGCATATTTGCCACTGATGTAGACTGGACTCAAATGACTCAGACTTAAGTCAGACTTAAGTCACTTCAGTGACTCAACTTGGACTTGACTTGGCAATAAATGATGCACTGACTTGACTCTATTCAAGACTTGTATATTTTTAGTGACTGACATGCTGATCTTGGTTCAGTAACATAACACATTCATCCAGGAACCTTACAACTTTGAACAATGCTTCCATCTCTTTTTTGCCTACTGGTGACATGATAATCTGTTTCAAGCCTAAAGTGTGGCCACATTTCTCAGAGGGGAACAGCAAACAGGTTAGGCAATGGGCTTGAAGCGGGCTTGAGGTCTGCTCAACTGCTTGTGCTGCTGCATATCGGAGGAGCCTTCTAAAATTTTTCTTAAGAGCCAGAAGACAAGACTTGCCCTCAGAGTGCAGGGTGCATTTCTCAGGGGGGAACAGCATGTGTTAGACAAGCTTGAGGAGGAAGGATCCTTCCTTCTAAAGCTTTTGAAGCTTCAGTAATGGAGAGTAAGAAGGATCCTATTCCCCACTCCTGAAGCTGCAATTGGCAAAATTAAACTCTGCTTAAACAGTTAAAACTGATGTTACTCAACTCTGTCCAGAAATTCTGGAATATAAGTTGCGGTATAAAGTTGGCTCCCAGACTTGACTTGAGACTTGACTTGAAAGTATCTTCAAGGACTTGAGACTTGACTTGAAATTTGGAGTAAAGACTTAAATACATCACTGATGTTGGCTAGAAAATTTTAGTACCTGCAAAATAAACAGCTGCTGGATGAATCTGCTGCTAGATGCACCACTTCCAAAGATTCAGAGTCAGATAAATCAGTATCTAAGATCTTGTATCACTTTGTTTATGCAGAAGACTATGAGGGTGTTGTCTGGAGTTACCTGTACCACTTTGTGTTCTGGTTGAGCATTGAAGGCTCAGAAATATTTAGAACTCCAAAGAGCTGTGGAGAACTGATACGTCATTTTCCTTCTGTTACAAACCAGTGATATCTCACCTGCAGACCTGAACAATGAGCTGCCCAATATGGAAGCATCTGTGTTAACTATCATGATTGGATGGGGAGCACATTCTAGATAAAGTCATTCTAGAAGTCATTCTAGACAAAGATATAAGTTCAGATAATAGGCTTCTGGCAGTGCCAGGGGAACCTTGGCAACTCTCCCAAGAAAGCAGAACCCAGACAATCAATCCCCAAGTCCCCTTGGGGAAAAAAGCGGGGTAGAAATAAATATCATCATCATCATCATCATCATCCTTGAGGAGAGGGAGCTGGAAGTAAGTAACTTCATTTTTCAGAAGGGCACAGACTAAAATGAAAGGGGAAAAAAGGCAGGTGGGGCATGGCCTGCCTTACAAGGGAAGCACTAGGACAATTAGGTCAGCTATGCTGTGCTACAGCTGCTATAAATCGACACAACCAAGGCTCTTCTTGTGCTACAAAACAATGGTTCCATGATCTCCCTTTGGCATCTTGATATTCTTTGCTCTCTAGTTTCCTGAACTTTCGCTTGCTCTCTGGACTCTTTTCTTCAGAAACTGCTGATTGGTATTTGACCTTGCTTGGACTGCTTTTCATGCTTGATCCCAGATTTTCTCAAACACATTTCTGATTTTACAGAAGCATGTATCATTCTTCACTGGCTTGGTTTCTCCACCATTTATTTCTTGAACTAGGAGTACATTCACTTGGAGGTTCAACAACCTGAAACAGGACAAGCTTTTTCTTCAGAAAAAAAGACTAAAGTGGATTATGGAACAGTTTCTTTTAGAATGATGAATAAAATGTTTCAAATGTCTAAAAACTATATAAGAGTAAGGCTTTTACATAAAACTATGCACAGTATTAGATCATCATAATTCTTGGTCTTCGTTTTCTTTCCTCAGTTTTTTTTTATGAAAATAAATGTATTATGTCTGCCTGACACTATATAGAACTAGTGGAGACAAAATAATTTTCTTTGTTCCATCAATGTTGATATTTTTCCTATTTTTATCACTTTTTTTCTTTTTGCCTACTCTTCAAAATGGCACAACCGAAGAGTTTCCTTATCAATTAATTTTTTTAAAAAAAAATCAGGACCTTGTATCTCCATTTGTAGCAAAAATTTTTTTTAAAGAAAAGTAAGTTAAATTTATAATCATATTCTGAATAAATCATACTTTCACTACAGCCAACATGATAATTTAATGCCAAAGTTATACACAATGAATTTTATATTCCTAAAAGAACAAAATTACTTTCTGGGTAGCATTGGTCTAGCAACAAGTATTGATGGGACCAATCCTCATTATGAGAATAATTACATGATGAGAATGAGATGTTCCCACTATAGGTATATTGAGCAATATCTATTGTGGTAAGAGACTGCAAAATAAGAACAGCCCCCTTGGTATCAATCATATTGATACTGGTGATTCCAACAGAGTGAATACCTAAAACAACTAACTGAAGACCCCCTTCAAGTCCAAGTGTGATACATGAGTGACAGAGAATGGTTTCCAGTTAAAGAACACCTGAAACAAAAACTGGGTATTGATCATTCATAAATGTTGAGATAAACTAAATCTGGATGAATCAAGAGACAAGGCACGTAATAGAAAAGATAATGATGTTCGTTTCTTCTGTTTGTTTGTTTTTTGCTCTTTTTCCCTCTCATTTTAGAAGTAGGCAAACCATCTTTTTGAATTGCAAAAATAGAGGAAACATTTAAGATGTCAAATATAAACCATACCAGAGACTGTGAGAAGTGGATAATGTATATTTAGAATATAGTAAGGGGATACTAATAGAGGAACATTTAAAGATTTACGAAAATTACAATAAGATGCATTGTAGTTAAAGGAGATTCAATGATGAAAATAATTTTTATGTGGATTACAAAGTATGCAGATCTTAAAAGAATGCTGAGCTCCCCATCTATATTATACTACCCTGTGAAATATTATCTTAAATTTAATGATATTTTATGAAATTGTGAAAGATATAATTATTACTTGTTATCTAAACTACAACTATTTGTTGTTTTTAATAAAAATATTTGGGGAAAAAAGTGTGATACATGAGGAGTCAGAAATTGAAGAGCAATTTATTTTTCCTGAAACAGAGACTTTACAGCCAGTGCCTGTGATAAATGAGGGGTCAGAGATTGAGGAGCAATCTATTTTGCCAGTGGCTCCACCATCTGGAAAGACAAGCTGAAACAGAGACTTTACAGCCAGTGCCTTAGGGGGAGAAGTGGTCAGCGTTAATTTTGAGGAATTGGATTCAGCGTTGCCCCCCAGTCCTCAATCACATAGGTGGCAAAAGAGGGCAGCTCAGAAGCAAGCAGTTTTGCTGAGGCTCAGAAGACAAGAGGCTGATTAGGAACACCTGTTTTCCTTGCTATTTAAATCTGTCAGCATGGCTTGCTTTTTGCTTGTGGCAAATTGCCATCCAAGCTCCCTCCACCTTGCAATCCTGCTCTGTGACTGTGTGAACTTTGACATTCATGACTTTTTGGATTGGATTGGCTTCGGTTTTCGGCTCAGCGTTCTTCTGGATTGTTTGCTCTGGAGCCTCCCTGCCTCCTCCACTTCCTTGGCTGTACTGTTCTATTCCTTCCCTTGCTGACAGATAAGCACGGGCTGGCAGTTAAACTCTGACACAAGAATTCCCATCAGGTCAAGTATTCTCTTTGGACAAAAGTACGTTGATGATGAGAGGAAGCAGTATGAACCAACGTTACCCAACAATGGTGTGGAGCAGAGATTCGAAGCTTGTATCTCTGACTTCACTTTTAAAATCTCTTTATCAGAGAAATCCCTAACGGGTATTTCTTACACTGATGGAATCTTGGGCCATTTCCGCACTACACTGTTATAGCGCTATCACTCCACTTTCAACATCCTGTGAAATTCTAAGGTTTGTAGTTTACTGAGGCCAAAGCTCTCTGTCTGAGAATTCTAAATGCTCCTCCCTAAACTGCAAAGCCCAGGATTCCATAGGATGTTGAAAGTGCAATAATAGCACTATAACAGTGTAGTGTGGAAACGGTCTTCGTCACTTCTGCACTAGCAGAACTAGAGTCAAAAGTGAATGAATTCTTTTTGGAATGTTAATCAAGCCTCTCACAGCTGCCACGGAAAGCTGCCATAACAGAACAGAGTAAGTTAAGAATGACTGTCACCATTGCCTTCGTGGAATCAGGTAATGGTATGTTGTCTCTTATATTTAAATCTTTCCCTTTAATTTACCCATCTTCTTTCTTTGTTTTTCACAACAAATTCAGTATTTAAAGCCATCTTCTTATAGTTCAATCTGAATTGAAGCCCCATTGAAAGAGATTTGTCCAAAGCTGAAGATGGTGGCAGTGTTATTTTGTGAGCCTTCCATACCTGCGATTGACAATGGTCTTGCACACCAAAGATTTTGCAACCAAAGCCAATACCATTCTGGATGGCTTCAGTACTAATTCCCTTTTCAAAAATAACATTGCAGAGCCTGACACAGAAGGAGGAATCTTGTGAGGTATGTTTTTTTGAGATCACTGGAGCTATGCAGATGGAACTGGAAGCAGTGTCAATAATTCTTCATCAGAGATTATTTCCAGACATGAAGGTGCAAACAAGATAGTCTATACTTGAGTCTCTGTGAAATAAAACACCTGCTGATTGCACTATATGTTCTTCAACTAAACAGAACAAACACTCCAAGTCTCCTACATCTAAAGGAGAAATTGTACCTCCACTAAAGCCACAATTTAAAAATAAGGGCTTAGAACCCATTCAAAAAGTGAAACAAACGGAACTGAAGCCCTGACAAAACACAAAATCTTTTATAAAGACTACAGTACATGAAACAGAGAAAGGAACGTTTTAGGGAAGGAATCTATGAGGAGAAAATACAAAAACTACTCAACAATAACAAATTGAAGAAATCATAATGATGCTCCCCTGATGGCATACGAAAAAGAACTGAAGAGTAAAAACTCTGCCATTGGGAAGAAGATGGGGCAAATTCGTTTTTACTGCTATTATATTTTCCTCCAGTAGCTTAATGTAATGTGACCACTGAACTAGAACCATACCAAAAATAAAACCAATTAAACATTTATAGAAGTGACAGACAAGATAGTGAAAAGCAATAGATGACTGTAAAACACTGAAAATGTGGAATATATTTTAGTAGTGACAATAACATCAGTAAATATAACAAATGAAACAGTAACCATGTGGTTATCATAAAGCACATTTATTTACTTATTTATGCATTTAAATATTTATTTTCTTCACTATTTCACAACATTTCAGGGTGATGTGCAAGTGGAATCAATTGAAGCAGGAAAACAATTTAAGACAATAAAAATAATTTGAACAGACTAAAGTCATATTAAATAATTCAACAAGCTAATAATAACAAGTTTAGAAGGTTAAAACAGTTTAAAACCATATGCATAAATATTTTTGAGTAAACTAGTTAGGCACCAAAGACTTTAATACAGCCACATTGTTGTCCAGTACTAAATCAAAGCCATTGCTGGCACTGTTAGGCCTCCAAGAAGAAGGCACTCCACAACTGCGGCATCACAACCAAGAAGGACTTTTTGCACATCTCTACATAGTGTACTGATTCCAATGGTGGGACACAGAAGAGGGAGGGCCCTTCCAGTAAACCTCAATCTTTGCATGTCATTATATATAGGATGTGACCAGATTTTTTGTCTTGCTGGATGTTCCTTCTATAACATCTTGAGCAAGCAAGATGCACATGTCTGACTCTCACACCATCATCTTTCTTCCCTTGTGTATTTTACCATCTTTGCCTCACAAAGAAGCTAATGGGCTTCAAAAGGTAGTGTGACTCATTTCCCAGCTTTTGAATGGCACAAAGTATTACAATGTGATTTTCAATTATGTTTTGTTACCAGCCTGCACACCCCCTAGATTTGATATGGTTTAACTGGTTGAGATACAATTTAATTGGCAAAATATATTAATTGGCATTGAAATAAAATGGACCCTGATGTAACTGTGAGGCCAGGCTGGGCAGAAGAAAAATACTGGCTGAACATTTGTGCTCCAAAGTAGGTCAGAGATCCTCCCTAGGTGTAGCAAAGGTCATTGTCAGAACAATCACCAGGTAACTCCAGAGATAACAGGCTTAAGATGAAGCTATAACATCTCTGCTGGTATACAATAGCGATGGGAAGTTCCCATCAAACCACTGATTGTTTCAGCCCTTCTTCCTTGAACTTGGACGTTTCCCTCCATTGTTCCTTCACCTGCCCACTATTGCAGAGCTATTACGACAGCCATTAACTCTGTCACCTAGTATTAAGACCATGAACTCCATCCAGACCCCACTGTCCAAGTGGCAACTTCCATTGTTTGCTCAGCCAGAGAGCCATTCACATCCTTGCCCTTCAGGCAGATTTTGCGTATAAAAGTCCTCCATTTTGGGCAGTGTCAGACACAGTATCTCACTTGCTGACCGCCATGCTGTCATTCCAATTCCTGAACAAGTACTGTCCTTAGGCACAAGTCTAAGCCACATTGCTGTTTTCTTCACTACTCTCCATACCAGTAGTTATTGCTCATTCCCTAAAACTCTGCTATCAGCAACCTTCCTCCCTCTGTCCTTCAGTTAGCTCTTGCGTGAATGTGTGAGTGCTTGAATCTTTTGTGTGTGTGATTGAACTTTTCAATGAAGCACATTTTAACTAATTTTGGAATCTCTGGCTGGTTCTTTCCTCCAAGGACCCCGTAAACACTGGTGGAAGATCTCATTAGGTTACCCTCCTCTCACATGCCTCCTAATTGAGCTAATTAATTCCCCATTGTCGTATGGAGGTACTGGCATCAAGGGTGGACCCCTGAGTCACCCATGTTTTGGAGTAACAACTTTATGATCAAAACAGTTGTGCGTATGTGTCTTCAAACTGCCTATCAATTTATAGTGACCCCAAGAATTTTATAGGGTTTGTCATGGTGGCTTGCCATTGCCTTTCTCTGAATACAGTCTACAACACCTGGTACTCCTTGACAGTCCCATATCCGAGTAGTAACCAGCTCCATTTCAATATCAGATGGTATCAAGTGCCTTCAGGTTACTTAGGCTTCAACACAGTTACCAATGAGACCAACCTTGACTGGCATGAATTTAACAATAAAAGTATTGTATTTACGTGCCTCACAGCAGAGGGAGCGAAACATGTAACTAATAAGGGGCAGTTTGTTTTAATTTACTTAACTTTTGTGACACAATCAAAATATTTTGAATCTTCACAGCACTAAGTATCTTATGTACATCAAGAGGTAACAATGCCAATAAAGTCCATTTCACCATAAAAGGTCATCATGCATTGGAAATGACTTGAAGACATACAACAGCAACAGTTTTAAAGATCATTTCTTGACTATGTTTATTCTCTATTATTTCATACCCAATATCTGGTCATTATACCATACTGGTTCTCATTGTGACTTGACCATATAACTATTTTAGTATGCTAATTTTAAAACTGAGAACTTTGGCTACTGCTGAAATATGAAATGAAATATTAAAAACTTCTTCTTAAAACTAAACAAAGAAACATAACAGAACTGATTTTGTTTGGGGACACTGTACCAGTCCAGGTTAAATTCCTATATATCTCAGAGTATTAAATAATTACACAACAAATTTGTATATGTGGAGTCAGTAAAAGGGTTATAAAACTTTGCTTCTCTATGGTCCTTTCCGCACCTTACCTTTTTTCAGCACTGGGGTGCGGGGATTGCGCAAGCAGCCTCCAGTGAGAGGCTCTCGCGTCCCCGCTGCTTCAGCTCCGCACGAGCTGCCTGCTCCCGAGCGGGCAGCTCAAGAGGCCCCCCTCTTCCTTCCACAGTGCAGTCTGGGAGTTTCTCAGGCTGTGCTGGGGCAGAAAGCACAACTGCCACGGCTCCAGAGGCTCCACACACACGGCAAGTGCGCACGGGGCCCTGGAGTAATGCGCAATCGTGCACCATTTTCTGCTGAAAGCTGAAAATGAAAAAGTGCATGAGCGGCACCTGCCCTACCCTGGAGCGTCACAGATCGCTCCTCACAATCGTGCAATGCTTGAGGGGCCTTTTTGCATTGCAAATGCTGTGCAAAAAGGGCCCAAATCAGTTTTGGTGTGACAGATTCAATGAGATACTTCCTTCTTCCCATAAGTTCCATTAAGTGGGAAAAAAGATAGCATTGCATACCTGAAGTACTATAAAAATAAGAATAATTGTATGTGAAAAAAAATCCTGGTAGAGAACTGAAGTCTTCAGTTTTATAATTTTGTATAAACTTTTATAACAGCAAGAGCCAACTACCATAAAATACAAATTCCCAGTAATATAGACATTCAGACAAGGAAATGTTTGCCATCTAGTGATGCTATTAAGTCTTGATTTGTTACCTTTCCTTAAAAGGCTCTACACAAGAAAATTTTCACAGTTTTGGTATGCAAAAACTGAGGCAGACAGCCTAACTGTATGCATATCTACATAGTACATGGGGTGAATCTAGCCTATGCGTTATACGGAGGTCCCAATGAGTTGTAAAAAAATTCGCTCTGAATATTTTAACTGCAATCAATTTCAATGAAAACTAAATAGAACTAATGCATATAGGATTGCAGACAATTATAATGAGAAAAAAAGATAGTTCACAGCATTTTCAAATCCAGTTTCTGAAACTCTTTAAGGATGAACAGTTTCTCAGTGTAAAAAATGTTTTAAAAAAAAACAGTCCAGAGATAATGGGAAAACTCACTTTTTACCAGTCCAGTTTACAGACCACCTCTCCCTTGCACTCGTATAAAAAAGACTGGCTACTGCACCATATTGGGAAGCATCTTTATCTGTTAGGCAACAGAGTTGCACTTTACCCTATCTCACTGGTGCATACATACCTTAGAAACGCCTAATCAGGAACTGCTGATTAGTAGTGAATGCACTACAACTAATGTAAGTAATCAAACCTCTAAAGTATAGCGTAAGGAACAGACAACTGTATTACATAAAAAATCCTGAAAGCAATACCTTAAGATGAAAAATTCTGCTGTTTAAAAGAACAATTTAGGCTCTTACAAATATATGCACTTTCTAAAAGACACAGAAATAGTAAAATAAGGCTTTACTTCCACTGTAAAACTATAAAAGATGTTGAACATACTGTATTTGTTTACAACAATGGCTTCATGTTTTGTCATTAACTTCCAGCTTCAATTTTCCTCCTATGCAGATTGAGGCAGCAAAGTGGTATTTGGCACAATGGCACCATATAACAGTGATGGATTGCATATGGCAGGAATAAGGCTGACAAATGAATGATGCATTTATGAAGAAGGAAATGCAGAGAGACAAGCGTGGAAATGTGTCAGTTCAGTAACAGAGAAACACACAAACCATATAGAGAAATAAGAGGTGAGAAGTCCCCAAGTGACATGTATATGTGCACAGGAATGGGTATGAAATAGGAAGGGGTTCTGTTTAAAAAGAATTCATTACATGTTGATAATATATAAGGAGAGCAGAGCAAGTCTGCAAGGATGTTCTGATAATATTTGAATATAGACAGTTTCATTTTTGTTCAGGATGATATGGTCTTGCAGCTTGATAAGCTTCATAAGTGATTAGTTGCTGTCAAAAATTAACATTTAAAATGTAAAAGTAATATCTGAAAAGATATGTACAGCATTGGCAGAAGACTAGGTCAGGTTGGTGAATGGTAAAACATCTGCCACTCAGGACTTGATCCTGGATAAACATGCCAATTTGGCATGTATTACAGAGATTTGGTTGGATGAGGTCGGAAGCGAATTAACATCTCTCAGTTTTGTCCACCAGGATTCTCTGCAGAGCAGATAAGACTTACGGGGGTGGGAAGGTAGAGTTGCAGTGGTCTATCGGGATGATATCTCCCTGATCAGGCACACTATTTCTCCGTTCGCAGGGTTTGAGTGTGTTTGAAGGTGGGTAGCAAGAACAGACTAGGGATTCTGTTGGTATACCACTCAACCTGCTGCTCAACAGTCTCCATTTCTGATCTAGTTCGAGCGGTCTCAGTGGTGGTGTTGGAGTCCCTGTGGCTTGTAATGCTGGGGGACTTCAACATCTATGCTGAGGCTACCCTGGTGGGAGTGGCTCAAGACTTCATGCTACCATTACAATCATGAGTCTGTCCCAGGTGGTATCAGGTCCTACTTATGTTGCTGAACACACTCTAAACATTGTTTTTCTGTATGGGATAGAATGATTTTGATCTGGGAATGGATTACTGTTCTACTGTTCTGGTTTCCTGGACAGATCACTTCTGGTTTAGACTTGCTGAGACCCTCCGCAGGAGTGGAGGACCCATTAAGATGATCTGCCCCAGGAACCCAGTGAATCCAGATGGATTCCTGGGGACTTTTGCAGAGTTTCCTTCTGTCTTGGCATGCAATCCTGTTGAAACTTTAGTTGATCTGTGTAATGGAGAAATGACCAGAGCAGAGGATACAATCCCTCCTAAATGACCACTCTCACAGAGTGAAGCTAAACCAACCCCTGGTTTTCTATTCATTATTTTTTATTCTTTTTGATCCTCTTTTATTACTGTTGTATGTGAAATTGGCTTCTTTTGTTGTTTTATAATTATTTATGGATATATCTTTTGTTTGAAGTTCCTTATTCCTTTTTTTTCCTTTTTCTTTCTGTTATAATGGATCAATAAAAAAGAACTTAAAAAAATAAACCAGCCCCTGGTTTTCTAAGAAGTTGGCAGCAATGAAATTAGTGAAATGGAGACTAGAGTGACAGTGGAAGAGAACTCAAAGCAAGTCTAACTGAAACAGACTAAAGTTTACCTGAAGGCCTATGGTGGTACAATAAGAGTAGCAAAAAGACTTTTCTTTCACTATCATTGCTAACATTGCATTATCTCAGAACTGCCCAGTGAAGCTGTTTTGAATGGTCAGGAAACTGTTACAAACTGATCCAAAGGAGAATTCAAGCCATTTAATAGTCCTTTATGAAGAATTTGTCCACCATTTTGCAGATAAAACTGTTTGGATTTGTCTGCCTTTAACGCCAGGTCTGATACAGGTCAACTAAAAGTAACCTTGGTTCCTCCTTGTTCAGTACCGATGGATACTTTTCAATCTGTACAGCCCAACAATGTGGACAGGTTCTTGGAAAAGTGAAAGCCACTATGTGTGTATAAGACCCTTGCCCTTCCTGGCTTATTAAACAGGTTGGAGGGGCACTGGTTGAATAAGGCGAGTGATTACTGTCTCTTTACAAAAAGGCAGGGTCCCAACACGCCTGAAGGAGGTTATGGTAAAATCTGTTCTAAACAAAACCTTCCATGGATGCTATTATACTATATAACTATAGGCCAGTCTCCAATATCCCACTCATGGGTAAGGTACTAGAGCGTGTAGGGGCTTCCCAGCTAAAGAGGTTCCTGGACAAGGGAGATGATCTAAATCCATTTCAGTCTGGTTTCAGGCCTGGTTATGGGATGGAGACAGCTTTGCTTGCCTTGGTAGACAACCTATGCTGGGAACTGTACAGGGGAAGTGTGCCCTTGTTGGTTCTGATGGACCTCTCAGCAGCTTTTGATACCACCAATCATGGTATCCTTCTGGGTCACCTCGCTGGGATGAGAATTGGAGGTACTGTTGTAAAGTCACTCTATTCTTTCCTGAAGGGGTGCTTCATAGGGTGTGCTGGAAGATTATTTTTCAGCTCCTTGGCCATTGGCCTGTGGAATTCCATGGAGTTCTGTTTTGTCTCCACAGCCAGTGGTTCTCAATCTGGGGTCTGGGGATGTTAGGGGTCCACAGAGGCTACACAGGGGGTCCACAAAGTCCTGCTGCTGTACACTAATGGCAGTAGGAGCAACAAAGATGCAGCAGGAAAGTGTATGTGGGTGCCAAAACTACTCTCTTGTTTGCAATTGAGGGAGCAGTTTGTATGTGTACACTGTGTATGTGTGGACACTGAGGGACACAGTGGCAGGTGTGTGTGTGCTCAAGCTGCTCTCTCAATTGCAATAAGGTAGCTGTTTCAGTGCCTGCACCCCCTGCTGCTGCATACCTGATGAAAGAGACATGGTGGCAGGCCTGTGTGCATGCCAAAACTGCAACTCTGGAGACCAGGGTTTGAATCCCCACTTGGCCATGGAAATCCACTGGGTGACATCAGGCAAGCCACAGTCTCTCACTCTCAGAGAAAAGCAAAGGTAACAAACCCTGCCAAGAAAACCCTCATGATAGGTTCACATTAGGGTCATCATAATTCAGTTTTCAAAGAAGAGAGACATGATGTCTAGAAAGAACTTCCTCCTGTCAGTGGTACTTTGTGGTTGTGTTCAAGTCACTTCAAAGTTGACCAGATTTGTTCAGAGTGGGTTTGCCTTTGCCTTCCTCTGAGGCTGAGAGAATTTGACTTACCTAAGGTTACCCCATGTCTGAAATGGGATTTGAATCCTAGGCCATTTCCACCCTACATTGTTATAGTGCTATTATTCCACTTTTAACATCCTGTGGAATTCTGGGGTTTGTAGTTTACTGAGGCCAAAGAGCTCTGAAGCCAAAGAGAATTCTAAATGCCCCTCTCTAAACTGCAAACTGCAGGATTCCATAGGATGTGGAACATGGAATAACAGCACTATAACAGTGTAGTGTGGAAATGGCCCTAGTCTCCAGAAGCCATAAATAAATAAATAGATAAATAAATAAATAAATAAATAAATTTTTGAATATTTAAATATAAATCTAAATATTTAAATCTTTATTTAAGTCTTGGGGGTCCCCAGCAACAAATTATATATACAGGTGGTCCTCAGTAAAGAAAAGGTTAAGAATCACTGTCCTAGGCTATTTAACATACACATGAAATGGCTGGGAGAGGTTGTCCAAAGCTTTGGGGTCAGGTGTCACCAGTTGTGTTGATGATACTCAGTTTTATCACTCCTTTCCATCTAATTCCAAGCAAGATGTTTCTGCGTTAAACGAGTGCCTGGCAAATGTAATGAAGATAAACAAACTGAAGCTTAATCCAGGCACAAGAGAGGGGCTCCCAGTCAGCTGAAAGACAGAACTGGGAACAAGGACTCAGCCTGTGTTAGATGGAGTTTCACTGCCCCAGAAAACACAATTTTGGAGTACTCCTGGACTCAGCCCTGAGCCTGGACGCCCAGTTTTGAGCAGTGACCAGCAATGAATCTGCAGTTATAGCTGGCACGCCAACTGTGCCTGTTCCTGGAGAATGTCGATCTGGCCACTGTACCACATGATTTGGTTACATCCTATTTGGATTACTGTAATATGGTATACGTGGGGCTCCCATAAAAGTGCCCAGAAACTTCACCCAAAGAGTTGAGGCCGATAGTTAACTGCTGCTGGCTACAACACTACTTGCTTCTTGCAACAGTTCCACTGGCTGCCAGTCCATTTCCAAGCATAATTCAAAGTGCTGGAGACAACCTATAAAGCCCTATACGGCTTGGGTCTAGGCTATCTGTATACAAGCCCATTTATGCTCTAAGATTGTCTAGAGAGGCCCTTCTCTCCGTCCCAGAGTGCCTTCTCAGTGGCTGCTTCCAGACTTTGGAACTGCCCTCTTAGTGAAACCAGAATGACCTCATCCTTCTGTCAGCAGGTTAAGATGTGTTTATGCCACCAGACCTTTGAAAACCGACTAGGGTAGGCTTTTAATACTGTATGGAACTGTTTGTGATTGCATATTGTCTTTTAATGAATTGTCATGTTTTTAACATTTAATGTTTTTAACTTTATGAATGGTTTAATTGTTTTTTCTAGCACTGCTTTTTGCAACTGATTCTTCTTGATTCTAAGTGAGTAGACTAGAATGGTAGTTAATGGTAGTTAACTAGAATGGTAGTTAATAGTGCAGAATAGTTCAAATGAAGAATTTGCCCCCCTTGATTCACCAGCTGATCTTTGTAGTCACTTAATGCTGCACCATACCACTCGTAATAAACAAGAGAGCAGTCATCAGCCTTAGCTAGAAAGCAAGGAGTAGAAGGGTTCTGGACATTAACCCACCCTGCTTGTTGACATGGAATATAGCGGTTACATAATCAGTGGCAACCTGGATGATCCCTTCTGAAAAGAAAGTGCTCAAATATCCCAAAGGACTTTAAAACTGTTGGAAGACAGTGTGCTGATATTCAGCGGCAACTCCATTGGTGACTACACAGTATTAATGCACAGACTTTCACAATGCACTCCCAGAAGTTCTGGATACCTCAATAGTGACTGTGACTAAGGGCACTGATGACAAGAACATGATTCTTCAAAACTGATTGACTGGAGAAAGCCACCAGTGATGTGAACAATCAACCAAGCAGAATGAGCTTTGTCCTGCAGATCTTGATCAGCTGAAAGATATCCAGGATCCAGTGATGAAAAGGCCTCAAGTACAACAATGGATTGGGAGCCCTGCATCTAAGATTTACTTTTTTTGAAGCAGTTCAAGTAATTATTGATAGCATGAATGATGTCTCATGTACTTCTTCCTTAAGTAAATTTCTGCTACACCTGTCCCCTTTCCTACTTTATTTTTCAAACCAATACCATTCAATTAAGGATTTTCTTTGAAAATGTGTTTGCTGTTATTCGTCTACCTTGCCTAGGACTTGACAGGGACTGTAAGGAGTGAGCTTCTTCGCACTTCTGACAGGACTCTGTGAATGTCCAGTGCACCAGTTTCAGTTACTACTGTATATGCCTGAGTTTCTCACTGTGCAAAAAAGGAAAGCATTACGTAGCACAAACCACAAAGCACTCAAAGAGACTCAACAGGGAAGAGTACAACTCTGTTAATGCAACTCCTTTGATTTCATGTTCCAAATAAAAATAAAAGAGAGATAATATTAAACAATTACAGAGACACTACTTTTGAAATTAGTCATTCTATTTTTATTTTGTATTGAAAATCCAGTGGCCAGCTTTTAATACATTAATATCAATGTTACAATATAGAATATGTTCTAATTTTCCTTACTAATATGAATACTGATTTCTATCCTTTTTATACTCTGCATTCATAATGAAATATACTCAGTAAAAATTAAAGGACAGTTAATTGAAAGTTATATAAATTGCTAACTAAAAAGTAGAAAACCTCAAGGGCTAACATTTACTTCTGCGTATATAAAATGAACAGTCTTCAAACAATTCCAACTCATTTCTCTTAAACGTAACATGATTCTTTCCTGAAGACTATTCTAATGGACTACGCATTCAGAAGGAGCTTAATCTTAAAGCCAGGAAAGAACCCAATTTTCCCCGCCTGTAAGTAATGTAATAGGACAGAAATGTGATGATAACCTGACTTAAGGTACATCTATAGTCCAAGAATCTCACATAGCCAAAGCCAATCGTTTGTAATTGTTTACACAGAGTGTTAAGACTTAGAACTCCGGCCTCACGCAGCACCCTCATAATAGGCTTTAATCTTGACAACATCCTTTCATCCAAGAGCACTTTACTTGCTAATGCATGTTGCCTAAAGGGATCACTTTATCTAACCATAGGCTTGTATTCATTTTTAGAAGACAATCTTCTGATAGCACAGAAATATTCTATCAACAAACCATAGAGGAAACATGCATGCAACGCACCTAGGTGGAATATAAGAATGCAGAACTCTGCCAGAAGGGCTAATCATATTTGCCTTAAGAGAAGTCACATGAGTTTCAAGAAATTCAATTCACTATCCCCTTAAATTAACCTTGGAATGAACTCTAACTAAAGAAGAGTGGTTTTGTTCAAAATGTAATCTTCTAAACACCAATGTTACTCATGATGGGTTGCTGAACTATGAAAATGCTATACAACAAAATACAGGCATAACTCACAAAAATACAGACTGTAAATTTGTTGAGGAGATCCACCACTGGTGAAATGCCTACAGTATCCAATTCACATTCAGTTTAGGAGTTGGGGTGGGGAGGCTCATACAACATAGAAAATACAGAAGTGGCAGACATGCCCTCAACATCCCTGAAAACACAGCCAATGATCAACTAATCAGGATAGCTATGGTATAAATATATGCATGTAACAGAGAAAGAACCAGCCTCTACAGGATAAGCAAAGGTTGTATCACCTCTCCATGAACAAAACATGTTCCTCAGCCAACTGCCAAACAGAATTATGTAATGGTTTTGTGAATAAGTCTCCCTTTGGGTGCAAAGAGCTCTTTAACCCCTTTCCCACCACCTCATGGATTCTAAGTACGTACAAAATGCAATCAGAAAAAGTCACTCATTGCCCTATCATCTGAATTACGGGTTCCTTGTGTAAAGTTTACATACAGATGTACCTCAGTTAATGAAGTAGATATATTCCGGAACATTACTTCTTTAACAGAAAAATTGGTACGAGAGAGCACAGGAACAGGATCCCACACTACAAAAAAGAAGAGCAGTTTAACATGCTTCAGAAGACATTTCCCCCTAAATTAGCAATATTTAATTTATTTATTTATGTAAAGCGCTTCTGTATTGCCTCTCAGCCGCAAGGCCTCCTGAAGGAATGAACAAATAGAAATGAATTAAAACAATACAAAGATTTTTAAAAACTAAAAACACATTAAAATACTCTCTGAAAACTCTTGAAAGTGGTCTAAAATATGCATACGTAATATGAGGCAACCTTGCTTGTAATTTGAACCTTCTAGAGACCACTTGAAAGTTTCTTCCACAATGCATCCAGGGTTTCTTCGTTTTCCTTTCATCATCCTCCACTTTTCTTATGATTTCCATTTTGGCGGCCAAACTTACAGATCTATTTTTTTTAATTTGCTGGAGATACCTGGTGAAGCAGACTTACTTTCTCTGTTTTACTGTTTACCAGTAAGGGATGCTGGAGGCAGCTGTTCCTCTCCTTGCCTGTTCTAGGTAGGCACACATAGCAATAGCAGGATTGGCTAGAATATGATTCCCCTCCTTCCCAGCTCAAGCTTTACTACACTGTTTACTGCAGACATATTGCTGTGTTTTTCCAAGCCTCCTTGACCAGCCTCCCAAATGCATCAAGCCATACAGAGGACAAAAAGGAAAGGGGTGGGAGCTGGAGAGGTATGAAAAGACTTTATGAAAAGAGCTTCTTTGTCAGAGGCTTTATTAACTAAGATATGCTTGTACTGGGAGGGAAGGGATAAGAGAATACAGTACAAGCAAGCAGCCTCCTGCCTGCGCACAGAACCAAGCAAAAGCCAGTTGAGGGACCTCCTTGGAGGAGTTGCCCCCACCTCCCTTCCTTCCTCCATGCATTTTGCCATCATGGTACTGCAGAAGGGGAAAAGCAGAAAGTCAAAGCCAAGAACTCCTGTCTACTCTCTTGTGCTTCTCTTCCACTCGGATCCTATACACTCTGATCCTATAGCAGCACAAGTTGAGGGGGAGTGTGTATGAGAGAAAATGAGGCATTACCATGCCATGGCACTGTACCAACATAGCAATGAAGACTCTGGAAAGCGGCTTGATCTCCCACCCAAAGCACACAGCCATTGACCTCCCCCGACTACATAACAGCACAACTGAACCTTTGCACGAGAAATCATAGCATGACAGAAACAGGAAAGGAGATCAGTAATGGATTTTTTGTGTTAGTAAAAATAAACACTTTCAGAAAGGTTTTCCACAGGACAACTGAACAGCAACTACATTATGCAGGAAGCCCCAACCACAGGCGCTGTTATCCAGATGCAATCACAATTTACCTCCCTCAGTGCAACAAGATCCTTCTATGCTGCCCCCACCCCACTTATAATTCTTTTCTGATTTGTGCTGATCTTCTGTAGTACAATAACTCTGCTGACAGACTGTCCTATGAGCAAAACTGAGAGGTCCTGTTGACTTAATTATCACAGTGGTGGCAGAGCTGGTGTTCCACTACTGCAGTCAGGCTTGGGCCACTTCCTAGGCCCTTTTCGCATGGCATTCACCATGCACCATGCACCATGCAAAAGGGCCTCTGGAATGTTGTGCGATTCCGAGGAGCCGTCCACTTGCGCGTCCAATTGCGCGATGCTGCTGGGGTCGGCAGGCACCGATCGTGCACTATTTCATTTTAATTTTCGAGGCTTCTAGCCGAAAATGGTGCGTGATCACACATCGCTCCAGGGCTCTGTGTGCACTTACCGTGCATTCGGAGCCTCCAGAGCCACGGCGCTCGAGCTTGCTGCACTGTGGAAGGAAGAGGAGGAGCCCTCATGCTGCTTGCTTGCTAGCGGGCAGTGGCTGCGGAGCTGAAGGAGCAGGGACGCAACAGCCTCTCGCAAGAGGCTGCTTGCGCGATCCCCACACCCCAGCACCGAGAAAAGGTAAGTTGTGGAAAGAGCCCTAGTCTTAGGCTGGAAAATCTTCAGAACAGCATTGCAAGTCATTTTGTATTTTTAAAACAAAGTCAAAGATGTATTTTATAAAGTGTATTAGCAACAAAACCACTGTTGCACTAAAATCATGTTAGGAAATATCTAAAAATTTGCTGGACAACTATTTGTTTCAGAGTAATCAAAAAACATAATTTGACACAGTAGAGACAGAAAATGCATATGGCTCTTACATTTACAACAAATTATGCAACTGATGAATGAAGTCTCCTGTTTATAAAATGATGGGTTTATCCATTTCAATTGATATGCTTTTCTTTTTTAAAAAAATTACAATGTTCTTGTTTCTGACAGTACCAGTTCCCAGAAAAGAGGTTTCTAGTAAATAATTGCTGAGCTGTGACCTTGCATGCTCCAGATCAACCGAATTGAGATTATCTGAAATAAGCTCTTCAAGACAGAGCAGACTTTTCAATAGTCCACAAGACATTTCTCTAAAGTGACTGGTACTGCTCAACCATACAGTACTGTTATATCCACAGCCACCTTTTGACCACAAATGGAGACACCTGCCTTTTCCTTCCTTTCTCTGATGCAAAGAGTTCCTTCAGTATCTCTCATAGAGAATTTCCAGACAACATGCAATTCCATAAATAGCAACCAGCTCCGACCCAAGCCTCCACCACACGCAAGAGAAAGACAAAGTGGTCTGATAGTACCAGTGCAAGCACAAAACACCACTTTTGGCAAAGCACCAAAACATTAACATCCCCAAAGAGGTGATTTCTCTAGACATTTTCAGAACTTAAGCCTAAGCATGAAATTCTAGAAAATATAGTACTCACTTCTGGCATCAAGAGTGTGAAATTTTTCAAAGGGTAACTACAGGACTTTTCCACTAAAGATTTTTTTTCTTCAGTTTCTGTTGTTCGCAATTTTTCTTTCTCTCAATAGGTAACATATTATTGATTGAAATGTTTCGTGAAGGATACAGAAATACAGCCAATTTTCCCCAAATTATTAAATGACCTTGTCTTTTCGGCGGCTTCTAGCCTCCCACAGGTAAGAGAAAGACCCAGTTATCAAAGGAACTACCTTTTTGGCTGCCAATGGAGATGGAAATTTTACTGCATTTCCTTTATCATCTTTTTCCCAGTTCCCTTAGTGCCAAGAAGGGGTGTGGCCTCTATCTATATTGACTCTCCCACAAGACCACCTTAAATACCACTTTAAGCAAACATCTCAGACAAGATGCAGCCCAGTTTTCTTCTCCACGGATTTTTTTAACCACCTTTTCCAGAAAAAGAAGCCTGTAAATTTCCAATCCTAGTGTGTTTTCTGTGCCTTTTGGTTGGGCAAATAATCACCACAATGACCGTATTCCTTGCATGGTCAATAGTGGTATGCCTGCATTTTCAATACAGAAAGTGACTGATGACTTTCCTTTTGTTTGGATCACAATCAAATCAGTTGGTGATACTATTCACGCACGTTCCTAGGGAAGCCATTTCCATATATAGATGTTCACTGGCTTTCCTTGATCTTTCTGCAGTCCTGAAAACCTGTTGGAAGATTCAATGCACATCCACATTGTTAGACACCCTTTACTTTTACTTCAGACAGAAAAGCTTCTCTACTGTTTAATAACTCTGCAGTCCAATCATTACATATACAATGAAACTGGTAATATGACAAAGACTTTGGCCATTTCCGCACTACACTGATATATAGTGTTGTTATTCCACTTTCAATATCCTATGGAATGCTGGGGTTTGCAGTTTAGGGAAGGACATTTAGAATTCTCAGCCAGAGAGCTCTTTAGCCTCAGTAAACTACAAACTGCAGAATTCCACTGGATGCCGTAAGTGGAATAATAGCACTATAACAGTATAATATGGAAATTGCCTTTGTTTTCTGATTTGTATTTGCTGTAAAAAAGAATTTGTTTCTTGTTTAAAAATACCCTTGAATTTTGTCTTGCATTATTCAATAAGTTCTTACCACCACACAGTGACTGGAAGTTACTCATTACATGTAGTAAGTTACTTCTAATTAATCTTCCCTTCACAGAGAAAGTACAATTAAGTTACACTGTGATAATAATATACGAGATAACTTCATTGTTTTTGCAGTCTAACTGTAATTTCTTGGTTTACTTTTATTTTTACTTTTATCAAGGAAACACTGACTTCAGTGAGATTAGGCCCTGGTAAGCAGACTAAATAGGATTGCACAATAGGAGTGCAATAGGATTGCACAAATAAAAGAAGATATATCTTAGCAGTCTATGAAGTAATATTTTATTATTAAAATGCCTGATCTTTTATGGTATCAAAATATTTATAGGTCAAAATGCATCAGGCATTTTAATAATGGAACATTACTCTATAGCATCCTGACAGTTATCTCTTCGTGCATGAGTTTCATTTAATATTCTCTCCTTTTTTATTTTATGTGTAGTACTGCAAACTTAACTGCTGAGGGAAGAGAAAAATCTGCTCATTTTTGCTGTTGTCTTTATGCCCTAAAAGATAAAAGCAGCACTTTAAGTGTATTTTTTAATTTGAAGAATCTGTACATAGTAACTAACTGTGTTTAACTACGTTTTTAAAAAATAATTTTCTAAGCTTTTTAAATTGCCATCCCACTCACTAATTTTTTGAAGAAGAAATGCTCAGACTTAATGCAAGGTAATATGCAATTTAAAGCCAGCGTGGTATAGTGGTTTGAGCACTGGACTATGACCCTGGAAACCAGGGTTCAATTCTCTACTCGGCCATGGAAGGCCATGAGTGACCTTAGGCACATCATATACTCCCAGTCCCCAGAAAACCCCATTATAGGTTCGCCTTAGGGTCACTGTAAGTTGGAAATGACTTGAAGGCACAGAAGAATATGCAATTTCGATGTTTATATGTTTAAAAATATATACAGAAATGAGCAAACATTGGTTTTGCCTCCTTCTGGAAGAGTCGGCCATTCATACAAGAAATGTTTTCTTCAGTCTCTTGATATCATAGCCTCCCCCTACCCTTTTATGTTGCCATAAATTGTGGCCCCTACATTTTTGCACTGATTTGTGTCCTTTTTTCCCAAGATTTCCCTTATGTTATACGCTTAACATCTTACAGCATCAGTGTTTGATTCAGGACCAAACTACAACTACTGTTTTAAAGTGTGTTTGTACACACCACTGAGGTTTGAGGTTTTTTTTACAGTTCTGTAGCTCTGTCACCTAAGAACTAACATCTAGAGATATGTCCCTGTCTTCTCTCTGAAAATATTTCAGACTGTTATTTAAGTTAACTTTTGTCAGCAATTCTCTGAAGATTAGCAATAGATTTGGCCTTGGGAACAATAAATGTCTTTTGGCTTCATGACAAGTGCTTTTCTTTATTTTTGGAGGAGGGGAGAAAGTTGGGCTAGTAGCTTTAGCTTCTATCGTCTGAGAAACCCTTAGCCAGCAAATTAGCCTGACAAAGAAGTTAATATTGCCACTTCAGCAATTTTTCTCTGCTCCACTATCATGCTTGCCCCCCCCTCGAAATCTCTATAGTCCAACATTCTAGAGGCACAAAGCCTAAACAGAGAGGCAACAGCACAGAAATCCATAAACAGAGAAGGTAACAGGAACAGGAAACATTGCAAAAGTAGCTGAAACAGAAGATTCAGAAGCAACCTGAAACAGTAGTTATACTACTTCGATCCTATTATCACTTCTCACTGAAATAATGAAAAGAGTGCTGCACAACATCACACAGCCATTCTACAGAGCTAGGACAAGTGGATCACGGGTGAGTCACCAGTAATGGTGTCCAGCAGGTTTCTCCCTCCCACAGGTCTGTGCAGGAAAGGGCCAGAATTTAAACCTTGGTTTAAATACATTGGCTGTGTAGCCTGAGTGAGCTGCTTGCAGTTTTCACTCAGGTCGGGAACATGGGTTTATATAGGGCTGCCCTCACACATCCTCAGCAATCTGTTGCTGAGTGCCATAAGGGCAGCACTGGTGAGAGAGAACATCGGCAAAGAGAAGAGTGGCAGTGATAAACAGAGTGGCAGCGGAGAGCTTAGAAGCAAGGGTGAAGACATCTGGAAGGAGGGAAGGAGAGACACTGTTGAGGGATACTTTGTCACCCCAAATGCATGGGACTCCATGCGGGCTTCTATCAAAACCTACAATTAAATGTAAAAATGGGGAATTAATTAAGAAGGCTCCACAAGGAGGGGTAATTTGGGGGAACCTTTTCACCAGTGTTTACTGGCTCAGTGCAGCTGAATAAGCCAAATCAGTGCAGTAAAATCATCTAGAATGTGTTTTATTGGGGGGAAAGTCAAACAAGCACACAAAAATTGACACTCATGCATACACTCACACAAGGCTAACTGAAAGACAAGGAGGAAAATTTAATGGAAAGTCTGCTTGAATTGGAAGGCCTGGAAAATACTGAGGGCCACAGGAAGGAGAATCGATAATCTCCCCATCTGACATCGCAGAGACCTGCATGGCCTATAGGGACTGATGCAGGGTGGGTGGAAAGGTTTTGGTCAAGGGCAAAGGAGTTGGCAAGCAGTCTGGGGAGGCCAGGCCAAATGCAATCATCAAAACCACTACGGATAGCAACTGAGGCTGGGAAGAATCCTTAGACTTCTTCTTACAGTGTTTGCATTCAGCGCACTGCAAAACTGATTCCAGATCGAGAGAGCACCCCAGCATCGAAGGGACTGTGGTGCATCACACTGTGAACTCCCTGTGCCAACTGCAGGATCAGAGGTGGGGCACTCATTTGTGTCAATCACAGAGGCCACAAAGAAGAAACAAGTACTGCAAAGATGTTATGGGAGGAAAAAAAATCAAAGAGACAGTGCAGGGCCCATGGATGTCCTATCTCAGTCCCAGCACAGCTGATAAAACAAACAAAACGGACTGAATAACTCCCAGCTCATTACTTACGTCCAGGCAGTAAGCACGGAGTTATAAATAAAGTCCAACATAAACAAAGTCTGAAAGGGTTCCATGGCAAGGGAGTGTTCAAGGTCAATCCAAGCATTCATCAAGGCATCCAGCAAGATAAAAGGTCAGATAAGCTTTGACAACTCCTGGAGGGGAAGGATGTCAACTAAATAGGTCTGAAGCCTAGCGCAGCTGTGACTTTATTGATTGTTGCCAGTTATAAATCCTGAGAGAGTGACACTGGGTCTCTCTTTGCTGCCTGCGCTCTGCAAAGCTGGGTATAGCTAAATGTTCTTCTATATCTGAAGAGGCAGGACTCTCTGTTGGAGCTGGCACTTTCCCCTGTTCTGCTTCTGGCACTGTAACTTCTCTCCATCCTGGCATGCCCCCATCTCAACTTCTGGCATGCCCTCTGTTTCAGACTCTCAGTCAGAGTCCATGCTCTGGAAGCAGGGCATGGCAATAGATGGTGGAAGCTGGTAAGGATCCCTGATGTTCCAGGAGCAGATCTTCTTTGAAAGCATAGTTGCAAACAATTCAAACGAAGAAGAAAAGTAGAAGATGTGTAAAGAAACCAGGGTGGATATGCAAAAAAATTTCAGATAAGCTGAGATGTAAAAGAGAAAGATATAAGAAATGGAAGGAGGAAACCACCAAAGAGGAACACAAACAAATACTTGTAACAGGAAGGTCTGAAAAGCTAATGCTTGTGATGAACTCAGTATCACTCAGAGATTAAAAATAATATAAAGGGGGTTTGTTCAGACCAAGAGGAAGAACAAGGAAATGGTAGCACCAGTACATAATACCACCTTTGGCTCAGTCTTTTCCCAGAAGGAAAAAAGCAGTCTAACTGGTAAAATAGGATAAATCATGCAATAAGGGGACTACAGTATAGAATACATAAAGAGATAGTGAAAGAATATCTAGCTACTCTAAATGAATTCAAGTCTCCAGGACTAGATGAGCTGCATGCAAGAATACTAAAGCAATTTGCAGATGTATTCTCAAAGTCACTGTTAGTAACTGTTGACAATTCTTGGAGGACACGAGGGGTCCCAACAGATTGAAAGAGGGCAAATGTTGTCCCCATCTTCAAAAAGAGCAAAAAAAGAAAAAGAAAAAAATGGACCTGAGCAACTACCAAACAGTCAGTTTGATATCAACACCAGGAAAGATTCTAGAACAGATCACTAAAGAGTCACTTTGTGCACACCTAGAAAGGATGTCTGTGATTACTAAGAGCCAGCATGGGCTTCTCAAAAACAAATCATGCCAAACTAATTTCATCTCCTTTTTTGATAGTTACAAGCTTGGTAGATCAGGGGAGTGCTGTGGATACAGTATATCTTGATTTCAGTAAGGCTTTTGACAAGGTTCCCCTTAATATTCTTACAGGCAAGCTGGTGAACTGTGGACTAGCCAGTGTTACATTTGGGTGGATCTGTAATTGGTTGACAGACAGAACTCAGAGAGCACTCATCAATGGTTGTTCTTCATCTTGGAGAACAGTGATGACTGCGGTGCCTGAGGGTTCTTACCTTAGCCCAGTGTTGCTTAACATTTTTATACAGCAATCCCTCTTCTGACACAACCTCCACACACATGAATGTAAGGTTGCACGAAGAATTGCATCCCATTACAGTCAATGGACATGATGGCCATGTGCACATTGTGTCCATTTACTACAACAGGATAAGACACTTATGTTTTTTGTTTTACACAGGGGTTCCTGGAACAGAACCACTGCATATACAGCAGGCACACTGTAGATGACTTAGATGATGGAATAGAAGGCATGATTATCAAGTCTGCAGATGACACCAAATGGGAGAGGAGGTAGTGAACATTCAGAGGACAGAATGGGAATTCAAAATTACTCAACAGCTTTGATTACTGGCCCAAAACCAATACAAAATGATTTTCAACAAGGATAAATGTAAGGTACTTTATCTAGGCAGAAAAGGTAAAATGTACAACTATAAGATAGCTGACACCTGGCTTGAAATTAGTACATGTTAGGGGTCTTAGTAAACTACAAGCTGAACATGAGTAAATAGTGTGATGCAGCAACCAAAAAAGCCAATACAATTTTGGGCTGCATCAACAGGAGTATAATACCCATATCATTGGAAGGAGCAGTCAAACCCTATTCTGCTTTGGACAGATGCCAGGTGGAATACAGCACCCAGTTCCGGACACCACAATTCAGGAACAATGTCAACAAGCTGAAAGGTGTCCAAAGAAGAGTGACCAAGATAATCAAAGGTATGGAAACCAAGCCTTATGAGGAACAACTCTGGGAACTCAGTATGTTTAGCTTGGAGAGAGAAGACGAAGAGGTGACATGATAGCTATCTTTAAATATCTGAAGGGATATCACGCAGAAGATGGTGGCAGCTTGTTTTTTGCCACTGTAGAGACTAGAATATGAACCAATGGATTCAAATTACAAGAAAGGAGATTCCACTTAAACATTAGAAATAACTTTTTTACTGTGAGAGCTGTCCAGCAGCAGAATAGATTGCCTCAGCAGGTGGTGGATTTTGGAAGTCTTTATTTTTATTTATTTTTAACAGAGGTTAAATGAGCATCTCTCATGAGTGCTTTAGATGTGTATCCTTGCAAAGCACAGCGTTGGACTACATGGCCCTTGTGGTTCCTTCCAACTCTAAGTGGCCCCTTCTAACTCTATGACTTAAGATTATTTATCAAGTTGCTTGTCATTAGGGTCCAAAGAAAGTAGTAAATAACATGCAAGGTCAACACAAGCATGATATCGATATGTATATGCATGTTAAGATGCATATGCTGTACAATGCAACTATGGTCAAAAATATGTATTTTATAATTAAGACATTTCTAATATCACTAATATTACCAATTATATTATATTTGATAATGTCTTCTTGCTTAATTACAACTTTAGGATAGAAAATTTATCAGTAATTATATAAAGAAAAAACACTACTATCACTAGTTTTACATGTTTGCTAGTCATTGCTGAAGATGATTGCTAGCACATTTGGATTAGCACTGATCAACACAGTGACTGGC
The DNA here is from genome assembly GCA_030412105.1 of Cyclura pinguis. NCBI lineage: Eukaryota > Metazoa > Chordata > Lepidosauria > Squamata > Iguanidae > Cyclura > Cyclura pinguis. The sequence goes on from CM059599.1 coordinate 265,305,184, forward strand.
ATATTGATGGTAGGGGTCAGGCACACTGATTTGGCACATGTGAAACTCACAAACCTCACCATTATCAGACAGCAGTTTAGAATCCATGCAAAAAAACAGACACAAAGAGCTGCTTTTTACCATTCGGCACAATAGTAATGTTAGCCCAGGCATTTTGGTCACTGAGAAATACCAGTCCTTTCTAAAAAGCTGATTTTTCTATAGAAGACAGCTGCATATTTAAATAACCTGTCACTTAATTATGGAATTAATTAAGGAGTATCTACTGCACTCTATGGATGACATTTTTTCTCATACTTTAAAACTATAGGTCTAAGCAACTATGTAAAAAAAAAAATCACATCTACACAAACAATCCTGGATCTAGGTGATTTATGTTAAGTTCAAAGGGCTAAATCTAATTGTTTGTCCCAATTAAAGTAAACGTATTGAATCAATGGAACTTACAGTTGACTTAACAAATCCCTTTCACCCAGTGGGTCTGCTCTAGTTGGGATTATCAACTGGATTTACCCAAAGTTCTTTAGAAGTCACAATATGGATAAGATACACCAAAATGTGAAGACATACGCCCTTTCTGCTTGATGCACCCAACCCCCCATGGGGACAGAAGGACAGGGCCGGGATAACGCTTACACATGACATCGTCCTGGTCCCGTCCTTCTTCTAGACCCTGGGCATGATTACACCACAAATCATTGATGGGTTTTCCCTGTCAATGACCAGTGATCGCACTGCCCTCCTGCTGCGTGCCCGCACTTACCTTGCTTGCAGAGGTCCTGGAAGTGCAATGGCTGAGCTTCCTGCCCCAGCACAGCTTGTGACAGTAGCCGGCTGCACTGCAGCAGGAAGAGGCATGGCCATCATGCTTCCTGGATCCTGGGGGCAGCTGATCCAGAGGGGAGTGCTCCATCACGCTCCCCTCTTGGGAGAGTGGCTGCCACCATTGTCACCAGGTGCTACCAGGACAAAGGTAGGCTGCGGAAAGGGCCATAACAACACATAAGCTTTATTAGTCTTCTAGTATGCATCGAAATGGCCCCATAATCCCCCCAATGGTAACTAGATAAAGCAATCTATGATCATGACAGACACAAGGATATGATTTTATTTAGTGTATCATTAGTCAAAATTAAACTGATTAGATTTTTAAGAGATACCTAATTGAAGATTCCTCATCACAATTTAAAAAAATGGTTCAAACATTCAGGAAGAAGGAAAATTATACAGAAACAGGTTTCCCCCTCTTCTCAGACAAAAGTGGAAAGTCCCTGATCTCTGTCTGCAAATTTTCTAATGCTGACTTTCTGCACCAGAGATAGCTCTTATTAAAACAACTTAAGATTTATCTTTTTCCAAAACCCAATTGCAAACTCCCTCAGGAGGCCCAGAAGGAGAAGGTTGTAATGAGTATGAAACAAACCTTCCTCCTTGCTCATCTAAGCCAGATGGCTGACCACAGGAAGTCTCAGATAATTCAAAATTTAGTTGATTAACCTTGAAAAATGTCTGAGAGAGCAATAATTATAAAATGTTGAAGTCTCATTTGAACCACTACAAATGTTAGGACTGCAGATTTATTAATTGTTGCTCCCTAAATGTGAAGTCAATCATTGGGTTTTTCAAAGTGACCAAACCACATATTCATCAAGCAAAGAGACAGTATGAGCATTAGAGAGAATACTTTTTAATAGCTGAATTATGAGAAAGGATCAAAGGAGTGTGAGTCTTCCTTATTTACTGGCTTGTTTTTTTCTGCAGCATTAAAAAAAAAAAGATGCATTTGAAGTTCATACGCTTTGATGGACTACCTTCACTGGGAAGTGGACAGGAGGAGTGTGTCCCTTGACCTCTCAGCAGCTTTCAATACCATTTATTGTAGTATCTTCTGGACCACCTCTTGGGAATAGGACTTGGAGACATCATTTCACAGTGACTCCATTCCTTCCTGGAGGGGAGAACCCAGAAAATTGTGCTTGGTGACTCCTATTTAAGCCTCTTGGCCACTGGCCCATGAGGTCCCTCAGGGTTCTATTTTGTTCCTCATAGTATTTAATATATACATTAAACTACTGGAAGAAGTCATTTTGAATTTTGGGGTCCAATGGCATCAGAACACAGATAATACACAGCTCTATGGCTTCTTTCCCCCTCAATCCAAGGAGACTGTCTTGATTCTAAGCCAGTGTCTATCATCAGTAATGGACCTGATTAGGGCAAACAAACTGAAATGTAGTCTCAGTAAGGCAGAGATGCTCCTGGTCAGTCAAAAGACAGTTCAGAGAACAGGGATTCAGCTTCTGCTGGATGGGATTACACTCCACCTGAAAATGGAAGTTTGTAGCATGGGCGTACTCTGGGATTGAGCCCTGAATCTGGAAGTTCAAGTCTCAGCAGTGGCCAAGAGGGCCTTTGCACAGTAGTTTGTGCACTAGCTGTGCCCATTCCTTGAGATGTCTCATCTGGCCACAGTGACACATGTCTTAGTTACATCCCCTTAGATTATTTTAGCAGTTTCAATGGGGGTTTTAGGCTACACAGTCAGCCCTCCATACCCACGGGTTCTATATCTATGGATTCAACCAACCATGGCTTGAAAATATATTTTAAAAAATCCATAAGGCAAACTTTGATCTTGCCATTTTAAATCAAGGACACTATTTTACTATACCATTGCACATAATGAGACTTGAGCTTCCATGACTTTTTGTATTCATGGGCAGTCCTAGAATCAAACCCTAGACTACCAAGGTCCTGCTGTATTTCAGAGGAAAGAAATGGCAAAGGAATATCTCTGAGTGTTCCTTGCTTAAGAAAACCATATGAAATTCACAGGTCACCATAAGTTGACAGGCAGCTTGAAGGCACATACATGTCCACACACTTAAACAATATGAAGTTGCACACTGATATTAGCCATAGTTCCAGTACTTGTACGCTGGGAGGCACATTCTACTCCCAGCTAGTATTAAAGTTTTCTTGAATTAGTTAAGCATTAACATAGAGTTTGCATCTCTATTTTTGATAGGAATTGGGCTAGAACTATTGTCTTGCTGTTTTGGATGACATTTTGTCCATTATGGATTCCTATATAATCCCATATTACATTTACTGCATCAATAGAAAGACATTATATAACCATTATCCCCTATGGAAGAAAAGTTGTGTTCTTCCTCTACTTTCACAACAGAGGCAATGCAACCAAATGGATAGAGTGGTCCTCTAATCTCTGCTGAACCATAAGGCATATGGAGTGGCTATGGGCTTTATCTCTCAGTTTAACCAGTAGTCAGTTCAAAGGTTTAAAAGTGCTTCTCAGAGATCCTAAATGGAAAAGCAGAATAAAAATGAAACAAACAAATTAAACAAAAAAAATTAAACAAAAAAATGAAACAAACAAAGACAGAGAACTTTGACAGACATGATAAGTAGGAACATAGTTTACATAATTAATCCAGAAAACAAGGGTTAGATGAAGCAAAAGTAGTCTCTAAATTATTCTGGAATACTAATAGCTTCCCTCATCTTATTAAAAAGACATTAATTTTTCCTGATTAACTCTATCATGGCAGTGGGACTACCCTACAACAGAATAAAGCAAAGACTATCAAAGACAGCACCTTTTGAGCTGTGGGAGAAATAGACAAAAACAAATACTGGGCTAAGAATTATTAATACGAAAAACATTTTTTTAGGAGCAAAGAAACTGCAAAACGGATATTGTAATTCTAACCTACATTCAGTACATTCCAAAAATGCATACAGACTGAAGTGTCCTGTGTCAATTAATCTGCAACAGCACGGAACACATGCAAATACTTCACATACACCTTACACTAAAAATAGATGACAGTTACATAAAATAAACAACATCACACAAACAAAATGCCTTGGAAATTTCTCCTTCCATACTCAAGGCTCTCACAGTGTCAGTGTTTTCATGTCTCTTATTATGTATTAAACATCGAAATCTATTTAGAGTGGCCAGTAGAACTGTATTTCTAGAGTTGTATATATATACACACGTATATATATATGTGTAAGATCTACACATATCAAGGTCCCATGACATTAGTTGTTTTCCAGTTTGATACAAGTATCTGGTGTGACATGAGACTAAATTCTTAAATCAGTAATATTATAGCAGAATTCTACCCCCATGTTGCACCATGATTGCTAAGGGCATTTCCACACTACACTGTTATAGTGCCATTATTCCACTTTCAACATCCTATGGAATCCTGGGGTTTGCAGTTTAGGGAGGGGAATTTAGAATTCTGAGCCAGAGAGCTCTTTGGCCTCAGTAAACTACTTTACTCAAAGTTTACTCAAATTTCTACTGGTAGCTAAATTTATCACCCACATCCAAATTAAAATGGCAGGGGCACATCAAAAGACATTTCTGGTGGCTGCTCTTCAGGTATGGTATTCTCTTCTTCTGGAAGAGAATGCAGTTTCTGGAGTGGTATATTTTTCCTTTACAATAGCACAGGGATTTTCTTGAGCCCAGGAATGCTGAAACTGTGACCTCTAGATATTCTTAGATTACAACTCCCATATTCTCTTGCCAGGCTAACCCAAGTCAAAAATTATAGGAAGAATAGTCCTACAATATCAGGAAGACTACAATTTGCCAACTCTTTCCCTAAACTTTAACTGGTTGCCTTTATAAATCTGTTTTATATTATTTCCCAACTTGAATTTTTAGCATGAAATGAATTACATACCTAATACATTAATTCTACTTAAAAAAATTAAACAGAACAGAGAGACGCAAAGGTTACGACTGACAAACAATGGCAATAAAGTTAGGATCTGAAAATTAAAAAAATTAGCTGTAAGCTTAGCAGTATAATTACTTGTGGATTTTATTAACCAGCAATTCTAAGAAGGAGATGGTTATAAAAGTAATGAAAAAAGAAACACAGAGTTCTTGTCAGATAAGAAAAGAACTTTGAATGTAATCAATAATCATGTACCTTTCATGAAAGTTTATTATTTTTATGCCAATTTTTTCATATGAAACTCCAAAGTCTTCAATAAATCTTAGTCTGATGGAATTCTAAAAGAATTCAACATATTTCCAATGCAAAAAAAAAAAAAAAACACTGATGCAATTTATGCTGAATTTCTTTGAAACTGATATTTCAAGGGATCTATTAACATTTTGGAGCCAAAGAACCACAAATGTAAACAGAAAATGTAGTGCTATTCATCAACTTCTTGCATAGTTTAGCGAATCGGTGAAGGTGCAATAGGGCATATATATGGCCTATAGGCCACATTTTTTCCAGACCAGTACTAGCTGAATGCTTCTCATAGTGCCACATCAAGGTGTGCTAAAGTATAAGAAACATGATGAAAAATACTGACTGTAGCACATAAATCCTAGCAAATTATAAACTATTTTTTGAGAAAAAGGTTGGGCAAAGTCTTCTGCAAGACTTCAAGCAAACAAACAGAAGTTCTCTGGATCTGGGGTCAGTGTTCTCACGCAATGCTGTTCAGACATGTGTTTTTGCTGCCATAAGGTCAATTTCAGTTGCAGACTAATGTCTGATATCAGAATGGGTAGGCAAGGCAAGCAGAACATCAGTCACTCAGAAAACTTGATTCCTTAAGAGAGAGACGCAGTGATGCAGAAAAAATATTTTGCATATCCTTTCTATATCCTGTCCAAATGTTTATCAAAATATAAACTAAGAATCTTAACAGCGGCAATAAATGTTTCTCATAGGCCCTTTCCACATGAGGCAAGTGCTGTTACTTACCGGCTCTTCTTGGGTCTGAAGTAACGCAGACTTTCCCTTGAGCCCTTCCGCAGGGCTCCTCCATTAGTGCAGGGTGAACCGGAGCAGTGCGAGGTCTGTAGGTCCACACTGCTCCAGCTGAAAATGACGGCTTCCAGCTGAAAATGGCGGCTCCCGGTGTCTTCGTGGGAGTGGACCAACCACTGACGCTGGCCACACCCACAGCCCGCCCTCCGCTGATCACAGGCTCGCACTGGTGCGAGCCTGTGCATCTGCACAGGTAAGTAGGAACGCAATGGCGCGTTCCAGAAAATGTAAAGCCCTGATTTTTCCGGTCTTTACTTAGTGCGCTGGAGGACTACTTGGGGGCGGTTTGGATCAGACTAAGGTGCGGAACTAAGTTAAATAGTCCGCACCTAGTCTGATCCAAGGTGTGGACGACCTATGTGCCAGGCCGCCTTGGCCCGTTTCAACTGCCTCATGCGGAAAGGGCCATAAATTCAAAATCTATAAGATACATTTGAAAACAAATTTACATTATGAGGCATCACAGATTAAGATATTTCTTCAGCATTTCTACGTATACTTCTACCAGTAGGCATATTAAGTACAACAATTCATACAATTACTTTTAAAAGCCTGTCAGAAGTTTTTTGAAGCTTTGTTACAACAAACTATGAATGCATATCTTTGCCCAGTTCAAAACAATGCTAAGGAACAAAATTTTAGCGAAAAAATGTACTAAGAAATTTAGGGTTTTATCAAATGAGGCAGGTAAATCTCAATTACAGCAGGATTAATCTGCAAACTCCTTCATTTAAAAAAAATGCTTTCCAAAAGGTCTTCCATTGGGAGAAGAACAGAAGAGGAACAAGGTAATGTGATAAGTCCCTACCAAAGATGCTATTATCCTGCAGTAATTGTGATTTACCTGCTTCATATGATAAAGCCTTTAATTTATCATTGTAAAAATGAGTACTACAGCAGAATGAAAGTGAGGAATTGGGCACCAAAATGTCCAAACCCTATCAAAACCAAACTGGACAGAGATAAATTCATTTCAAATATGATGAGCAACAGCCATCCAACCCAACTCCATGAAAGAGCACAAAACCTAGAACTTTAACATCAAGACCAGAGAAGCCTTTTATACAGGAGCCCTTTATAATATTATTTCTTTTCCACTTTTGCATGCTATTACACTGGCCATTCTTTCATATCAATGACTAGATGCATCAAGAGAAAGCTTTTTTTAATTAACATTTTGTACACACAGTAGAAAAGTAAATCTGTTCCAGTATAGTCCAAACTATATCAACATCTGACTTTGTGATTCATCTAATAATAAACTGATTGCGTACTATACTATACAGTACAGAATTAGGGGACAGTTGTACATCTTTAAGAAAATCAGAGAAAACACAAGCTGCTTAAGAGGATCAACTCAATATTTTGTTATCTGGTTCATGATTTTTGATATTACAAAGTTGGCAAATGGTTCTTGTTGAGACTATGTAAGCATTTGCTGCTGCCTTCAAGTCAACTGTGACGTCTAGCAACCTTACAGGATTTTCTTGGCAAAATTTACTCAGAGGTTTTCCACTGCTTTATAATGCTGAGAGAGTATGACATGGCCAGAGTCACTTAGTAGACTTCCATGGCTTAGTGGAGATTTGAACCTTGGTCTCCCAGAATCCTAGTCGACTCAAATTGCTACACCACACTGGGTCTCACCAGTTAGCAAGCAATGCCACTTTAATATATGCATGAAGAAACTCTTTCAGATACTTCAGTAAGACATACAACTGTTCTATAACCAAAGATTTTTTTCATTAACTTCCATCAAGGCAATGATGTCTATGCCGAAGTGAATAACGATCATCCATGAAGAAGGTGGATTTTGAATCAGAGTGAGAGATGAGAAGAAGAAATTGTGTTCAGATACAAAATATTTGCGTCTTGAAAAACTGCAACTATATGACTAGCGCTACTGGAATACTTCTGAATGCAATGCATGTTTCTTCAGGTATTCTAGCTGTTCAGCTAGACAAATCTTTCCCAATGAGTTGAACTAGAATTTCTTGATCACTAAGCATGTTATGTGGGCCTGACTGGAGTTTCTGTCCAAAACACATAGAGGGTACCACACTGGAAAAGGCACAGCTAAACTAACTGAATATGCAAGACCTTAGACTTCTTGAAAGCCAATTTCTCAGAAACCACTTATCTGATAAATTACAAAATCTCTTTATGCTTCATATATAAACTGCAGGTCTGCACAACTTCCACATGCCAAGCACAGCTCAAAACTTACATATGTCACCCTAGCAGAGACAGTAACCACCTATTTTTGCTGCCTCTCTGGAACACAAAACAGTGGGGGGGAGTGTTGTCAAGCATTTGGTAGGCCACAATTCAATATTGCTGGAATAGGATGACTCACAGATTATGCTGGCTTGCATTAAGTTGCTCAGCCCATTCATGAGATCAGAAGTACGCCTTCTTCTCATACTACAAAGATTCTATTCCTGAGATTCAAGGAGGTTAGCAGTTGAACACTGGGAACTTAGTGTTCTTCTGAAGGGATAGTGCGTAGTACTACCAACCTAGCATACCAACAGCTTTCAAGAATTCCATCTTTTCCTCTTTAATAGATCTGCTGCATTAATTAAAAACATTGCAAACAAAACAAAATTTAAATAAATATTAGCTGGTTTCACTTTTAAAATAACATCACCATAAAACTTTAAAATGTATAGTGTAAGAGTAATAGAGCCAGTGTAGTATAGCAGTCTGAGTACTGGGCTAGGGTTCTTAGATACCTGGATTCTCCGGCCATGGAAACCCACTGAGTGATCTTGGGCAAGTCAAACTCTCTTAGCCACAGTGCAAGGCAACAGAAAACCATGATAGCTTCACTTTAGGGTTGTCGTAAGTCAGAAATGGCAGGAAGGCATGCATACACCAAGCATAAGAATTCTTCTCTGTGGTACATATTGTACATTAAATTACAGTATTCTGGTTTAAATGACAGCATTACACAAACTTTAACTAAACACTCAATATGATACAGAGGTTCTGCACGTGGAATTGTCCATGGTTTTTATTTCCACAAAGCAGTAACAGGTCAAAATGATTTTTACTGGGCTAAGACATAGAGGAAAGGACATCGTTTTGGATCTGTGCTGATTCCCCAAACAAACTCTTTTCCAAGGATACGCCCAAGACATGGAAGAGAAAGATTCTGCTCAGAATGTCTCTTCCAACAGGATGAGATCATGGTCTCCATGCTGTTGAGGAGATATTACTTTGGAAGATGCGCTTTGTTGTTGAATAGCAGCCATACAAGTTGGAGATTGTGTTGAAGGAAAAGTTTGAGGCTTCTCTTTCTTTTTCTGTTTTTTAGACAGTTCTGTTGAAGCAGATTCCTTAATTTTCCTTTTTTTGTCCTTCTTCTTCCTTGGCAACTTGTTACAAGGTGGAGGAGAGGAATGATCTTGGTGGTCTGATCTATGACCCGTCAAAGCCGAAGGTACCGGCTCTCAAGATCAAGATGTAGAATGAAACCTCGGTCTCAATGACAGAATCGATGCGTGACGTCGAGACATGGAGGAGGAAATTGACTGGGCCATCTTAGATGTTTGGTGGGTGGATTTTGATTGTGCTGCCGGTTCTGAGGCAGTCAACAACCTTTCCCACAATAAGGCCTTCAAACAAGCAGCCCTATTGCATCTTGTTTGTGGTATAAATAGCTGACAATGGCTACAAGCACCAATGTTGTGGCACTCTCTCAAACAAAGGAGGCACTTTGAGTGATCATCCTTATCTGATATTTTCCTTCCACAGGCTGTACAACATTTGAATACAGATGTTGCCATACACACTTGATGTCAAATCCAATCTGAAGTAGTAAGCCGTAATCCAAAACAGCCCAAAAATTCAATTCCAAGTTTCCAAAGTAATTAACCAGTTCAAAACACCAGAGGAAAAAGAGAAAAACGTATCCAATCCTTGTCATAAAAAAAATTAATAATTTATAGGACTAGAGAAAGGCTCCTAGATGCTGCTACCGTGGCAGAAGAAAAGGAACTGACTGTTACAGTGGACTGGGGCTTATATACCCACAGGGGCTGGGGGAGGGGTTAACCGCCAAAATGCCTACATTAGGCTCGAGAAGGTTCTGAAAGCTGTTTCTGCACAGGCGCAAAACCCAATTGTGTGAGTCACAGACACCACAAAGAAGAAACGTACAGAAACAATGTGCTTTCTAAGTCTTCCTCTTCACAGTGAACTTCAACATCGGGGTTATTTGGACTGAGTAGGTGAAGGAATAAAATATTAGGTCCTTTCTCTCAGCCATCATAGCCCTAAATTAAATCCCTCTCCCGCCTTCGTGGTTGCTTCTTAAAACAGAGGGGAATTTTAATCAACAAATCTCTATACAACAAGCAGTTTGGCTCCTAGATAACAGCCTTTCCAGATTACATCCTGTACAAAGCACCTTGTCCTCTAAGAGATGTGTGAAGGAAGAAGTGCAGATGCTGGGTTTTCAGTAAGAAAAAGGATCATAGAATCATAGAAATGTAGAGTTGGAAGAGACCACACGGGCCATCCAGTCCAACCCCCTGCCATGCAGGAACACCCTCAAAGCACTCCAGAGAGATGGCCATCCAGCCTCTGCTTAAAAACCTCCAAGGAAGGAGACTCCACTACACTCCAAGGCAGCAGATTCCACTGCCGGACAGCCCTGACTGTCAGGAAGTTCTTCCTGAGGTTCAGGTGGAATCTCCTTTCCTGCAACTTGAATCCATTGCTCCTTGTCCTGGTCTCTGGAGCAACAGAAAACATACCCTCTCCCTCCTCTACATGGCATCCCTTCATATATTTAAACATGGCTATCATGTCCCCTCTTGACCTTCTCTTCTGCAGACTAAACATACCCAGCTCTCTAAGTCTATCCTTATAGGGCATGGCTTCCAGGCCCCTCACCATTTTGGTCGCCCTCCTCTGGACCTGCTCCAGCTTGACCATGTCCTTCTTGAATTGGGGTGCCCAGAACTGGACACAGTATTCAAGATGAGGTCTAACCAAAGCAGAGTAGAGTGGTACCAGTACCTCCCTCGATCTAAACACCATACTCCTATTGATGCAGCCGAGAATTGCATTGGCTTTCTTGGCTGCCGCATCACACTGCTGACTCATGTTCAGCTTGTGGTCTATTAAGACTCCTAGATCCCTTTCACACGTACTGCTATCCAGCCACGTGTCCCCCATCCTATATTTCTGCATTCCATTTTTTCTACCTAAGTGTAGGACCTTACACTTCTCTCTGTTGAATTTCATTTTGTTAGCTTTGGCCCAGCTCTCCAATCTGTCCAGGTCATTTTGAATTTTGATCCTGTCCTCTGGCGTATTAGCAACCCCTCCCAATTGGGTGTCATCTGCAAATTTGATGAGCATGCCCTCTATTCCTTCATCTAAGTCGTTGATGAAGATATTGAACAGCACTGGGCCCAGGACAGAACCCTGTGGCACCCCGCTAGTCACTTCTCTCCAGGATGAAAAGCAGCCATTGGTGAGCACCCTTTGGGAACGGTCAGTCAACCAGTTACAGATCCACCTGACGGTAGCCCTGTCCAGCCCACATTTTACTAGCTTCTTTGCAAGAATGTCATGGGGAACTTTGTCAAAGGCCTTACTGAAATCGAGATATGCTACATCCACAGCATTCCCTTCATCTATCAAGCTAGTAACTCTATCATAAAAAGAGATAAGATTAGTCTGGCATGACTTATTTTTGAGAAATCCATGTTGACTTCTTGTGATTACCACATTGCTTTCTAAGTGATTAGAAACTGACGGCCGCAGCTAACAATGTGCTGGGTAATGTATGGCCTATAGGCCTTCTCTGGCAAGCCCCAGACATTTTTGAGCCCACTATAGGGCCCTCTCTGCTGTCAAATTCATCAATATAGTAACAAATTTCAGTATACAGAAAAACCAACAGCAACCATCTTTACACTCTATGGCAAAATGAGGCATGTGGGGAGCACATACCTACCTTTACACAAGGGCTGTATTTCTGGAAACCTCTGGAAGTGATTCTCCACATAGCACAAGCTACCTGTGTACTTTTTTGGTAAGAAAACATTATTTTCTTTAAACTTGGAAATACCTGGAGATTTTCCTTTGGTTTTGTTGTATTACCATTGCTGCTGCATCAATGAATTTTTTATTTATTTATTTTTATTCAACAAGACAATAGAAGGGAAGGGGAAATAAGTAAGAGAGATGAGATAAATAGGCAAGAGAAGTGAAAAGACAGAAAACATACATTCGACATAATAACATAACATATATGCACTTTGAACGTAAGTAACAACATTTCAATGATGTACGCAAAACATCCATCTGCACTTTCGAATTTAGAACACAAGCCGTATTACTCCATCCACAATACATTTCAAAACAGTGTCAACATAACAATGTTGCACATTTGTAAAGGTCCATAGTACACTGGCCAACATGTTGGTAAAGTGGCCTTCCCTAGCGCACCAAGTCTTACTCAGTTGAACATTAGAAAAACAAGTACTTTAAAAATAATCATGGGCTTAGGGTTACTCAAAAAACAATTGACAATTGACAGATATTTATAGAGAGGGCCCTCCCCCTCTGATGACAAAACAGCATAGTGCTATTTTCTTTTCAATCCCCCTCCAAACTGAAAATGAGACTATATGTATAAATATAGATATATATATATGAATGCGTATACTGGTCAGTTTCTGTATACTGTATACTAGTCAGTTTCACTTTCCATATATGTATATTTATTAGTGAGGTATATACAGAAAATTTCCCAGTCTCATAATTGCAGAGTAGCCACTTTCATGAATAGTTTACTATAACTACCCTCTCTGAACCCCTTTTCGTAGACTTCCCACTTTAAATCTCCTAATAGGTGAGTTCTCGAACATATTTTCCTCTTGATCCATTAATCAATCCCAGTTTTGATATATAAATATTCCAACAGCTGCATCAATGAATTTTGACAACAGACAGCAATATAATGGATGAAGCCTAGTATGCTATCCAGGAGTAAAATTTTGCCCCCCAGACCCACTGAAGTTGCCACTGGTGACCTAAAGGTGCAGGTGTGGTGGCCATCATCAACTTGGACAACCTGAATTAGCTTAAGACAGCAATGAGGTAATAATCAATAATCAGTGATTTCTTGTTTAGCTTTGTTTCAGACTTTTTCTGAATTAGGCATAGTGGAGCCTCAGCCTTAATTGTTATTATGCTTGCTTCAGACCCACTAAGAATCTGAATGTTGAAGCAAGGCAACAATAGAGACAATTATTTTGTACAATTCTTCTCTGAAATCAAAAGAGGGAATATTTTTAAGCCAGCACAGACTTCACAGCTTCAGTAAAATGCAGCTCACACTGTGAAATCTGTGAGAACTCCACAGTATTACACAGGAGACTCCAGCAAAGAATCAGCATAAGAAAATAAGAATGCAGGCCCAGTCATGAAACCCAGCCTTTGGAGAAAAGACAAATGAAAACAATAGCCTGAGAAGACAAACCTATTTCCATATGTGACTTCCCAAGTAGAGTCTGACTTTACCATAATAGCAATTTCTGTAAAACGCATGCAAGTTGGAACGTATATCTGAAAATGGCTCCATTTCCATTTCTTTCCTGGTTTTTAAACAATATTCACAAGTGATATATTCCAGATGAACAGGTAGTGGTCCTTGTGAAAAAGCACTACTAGGAAACATAGGCACAACCAGATTTAATTTGTTCATCTTCAGGGCTGGACCTGGGAATTTGCAATATTTAGGAACAAGACATGTAGCAAGAAAGTTACCTTCCATGCCATATATGTAAACTGTATTCAGACTATTTCAGTAAGATAACATTGTCATTGAAAAGTATTGTATTATACCAAGAATTGTAGATTTTTTTCTCCTCTCACTAAAGTACAAGTTTAGTTATAATAAAATCAAGGCAAATTCAAATGTATATTCTTCTGTGTCCTTGTTCAGAAAATGTTCTCCAAGGTTATATAAAATAGAAGAGACACAATCACATGTACTTGTATATACTGACTTACCCTACTGAATGCTTGCATGAGAGGCCAGGGCTAAAGTATTAGATCAGAAACAACCCTTATCAGAAATTAGAAATATCTAGTAAAATAAAAGCAGAGCAACGAATACAGCCCCTACTTTCAAAAACTCCATTCATCAGGTGATAAATCTTTGTATCTCACAATACCATTTTGATCTGATCTGGCAGACTATATGTATTAGACATATATACTTGAAGCAAGTGTTGAAGAACCATCATTCAAAGGACAGAGCACACATTCCATGCAAAAGATGCCTGGGTTCAGTTTCTGACATCTCTAACAAGGAAACGACAGGTAGGAGGCGCAGCCCCAAACACTGGAGAACTGCTGCAGTCAGGGTGCGCAATATAGAGCTAGATGGATAAGCAGCCTGACCTAGTAAAAGACACATTCCTATATTTCCTAATGGTGAGATATAAACCTAAGTTCATCAAAGGTGGCACTAAGTAACCCTAACCTACATGTCTCAGTACTTTATTATTTAAGGACATATTTTTGAAACCTTTTTACCCAGGTGGTAAATTTTCACATGAAAAATGGATCTTACTTCTGTCACTTTCTCTTAAGACTAAGAACTCTTTCTGCAAACAAGACATTTAGTCAGAATCTGTACACCGCAAATGTTGAAACTACAGTCAGCTCTCCACATTTGCGGGTTTCACTTTTGCAGATTTGATTATTCACAGGTTAATTGCTGTGACCTCTGCTGCCTCCCTATGCCATTTTTAATAAGGACTGCAAGCCTCGTTAGACTGAGAAACTGTGAACGAGGCTTGTTAAGTCCCTATTAAAAATGGTGTGAAGTAGCAGTGGAGGCAGCGGTAAGCCCCACCAGCCACCCATTTCTGCCTTGTGAAGGAACCCTGATGCCTCAAAGGAATCCATGGTGGGTTGAACATAGTGATCATACTTTTTTGTGTGTTAAATATGCTTTGGGAAGACCTAGAGTTATTCACAGTTTTTCCGCTTTCATGGAGGTCCTGTGCCCCCAACCCTAGCGAATGCGGACAGATAACTGTACTCTCTCTTTTCAGCTACAGTAATACCAGTGGAGGAGAATAGCATGATTGCTCAATCCCTGACATGCATACCACATTTACTGGGTTTGTAGGGAGTGCTAGCACCACAACCTGTATGATTCACGACAGATGTGGATCAGGCCCCTTGATTGTAAGCAGCACTGTTTTATAAAGGACAAATGAATCAACAACAGAAATGAATGAAAAAAATTTAAAGCTAACTTTCAAATAGCTTGTTTAGGTAGTATCAGAAAACAGGATCACATGGTGCTTACTGTGGAGGAAGATCAAGTCAGCCTAGCAAAACAGGCTGGGGTGGGCAGGATAGGTAGACTGTAGAAAGGCTATGAACACACCGCAACAATGAACAAAGGATAGAATGTTTTTAGGCACATTGTTCACAACTGGAGAGAAAAAGAAGCTAATAATAGCAGAGCCCAGAGACACAAGTATCCATGACTAACTACAGTTAACAATAAGGGATATTTAGACTAACAAAGACAAAATGTCTGCAAAAAAACAACTCATAGTTTTTTTCTCTGTATTGCTCTCTTATCTTTAACATATGAATTAAAATGAGCACAATCTAAGAACAGCACAGTGCCTAATCATGTTGTCTTCCCCGCAAGTTTGGTACCGTAGCTCATACATTTCAACTTATCCCTTTCTTTTTCTCAATTGTTAGAGGTGGAATTTAGCAACAGCTTGATTTGCTGGACCTTTAGTTCCAGCATTATATATTCAGCAACGTTCAGAAATATGTTTTAAAAGACTCTTTGTGAAACCTTCATGCTACCTTCCTCAGGCTAATTTGAGTACACTTCAGAGATTTTATAACTTTTGCAAAAACAATACTTTATAATTCTGTTCACATATAACAAGGAAGTATAAGGATGCCTTTCTGTACTGGACAGGAGATCTATACAAGCAATGTCATAAAAAAGGAGAACTAACACTGACAAGCAGCCTAACTTCTTCCACATTTGCATTTACAAATTCATTTTTATATATGTGTTAGGGCGGATTTAAGCTGTTGATCCTAACATGACAAAAACCTACTAAAGCTTAATTAACAGTTCTTTAGCCTGGCCCTTTATGTGGGAACAAGTCCACCTAGTTCCCTGATTATTTTCTCTTTGCAATCAGTGCCTAAGGCTGCAAACTGAAACCTGCTTAGTAGCTCAGTGGGGATTACTTACAAGTAAACATACAGAGGATTAAACTATAATAGTGAACCTCTTAAAACATCCATGAAGTGTATCATATTGTGCCCTGGTTATCTCATAAGCAAAATTATTGAGTATGAGTCCCTCCCCTTTAAAAAACAAATATACCAAGGTGGGATGTTATCATACCACCATTAAAAAAACTAAAGACTTGGAATTGCTTAGCATTCACAACGATAAAGCTTTATGGCATACATGAGCTGTATTTGTCGGAGCACAGTGCATGAACAGGCAGATGTTGTAACCTCAGATACCCTGCAGGACAAGCAAGTCAAACTCTCTCTGCCCATTATTCATAAATTCCAAGGAGCAGCAGCTCTTTATATTGACAATGCTGTAGAGAAACCAAAGCCCTCCAAATTAATCAGATATGTTTACAATACACTAATAGACACATAATAAATCATACATCAACCCTCATAGCATACGCAGATCACAAGTAAAGATCTAATCTGATAATGTATACTTAAGCCTGGGACCCAGTTAAGCTGTATATTCTTCAATTCACCATTACAGAAAAATATGCATGTAAAATTTCTATAAAGAGGGACGAAAACTTGCAAATCAGGGATGGTTAAATGAAATAGCTTTGCTATGTTCACTTCATGGAATGCAAGTTAGAGAACAATCTCTTTCTGCTACAGTGTGGGGACAGGAGGAGGGAATAACATGCAACTTCAGCTTGTTTACGCATTTGTTATGAAAACAGATAAGGGCTCAGACATGCAATAAACAAAAAATGAGGTTACCTCATTGATTCAGGTAAGAATTTCAATACAGAAATGAAGCATCACATTGTGTGCAAAAAAGAAGAAACGTCCCAGTATTGAAAACAGGTTCATTTCAATTGGTTTTATGTAACACATCAACACAGATGGCTCTGTCCTCATCTGTAAATACACCTTACTCTGAAAGTTAATAAATGAAGAAAACTGTTTTTACAAACAAAAACTACTTCCTGTTTGCATGACTGAATAACACAACCTTCTAAAACTTGTACATATCAGCAATAGTATCCACACCTCTCTCCATGGAGTCCCAGCAATCGCTGGATATGAGAGATGAAAACCATGGACCAACCACTACCAAAGTGCAATAGCAGAGAAGACTGCATAACCTAAAGCACCTTTCCAGGTTTAGGATGCACACCTACACAAATGGCACTGTCAGCAAATCATAAATCACAAGTCTAGTGAAACTCCAAGGGACAACGGGGTCTGAGGCAAACCCAAGGCAGGACAGCCTCTTATAGCATGTTGCAGCAGAAACAAATGAGTCTTTGCTTGTACTTGTTAGCATTGAAAGCAACATAAGACATCTTAAGAAAAAAATAACGAAAGAGCAGGATCACAGGCTAAATGTAAGGAGGGGGCTATTTTATCAGCTGCAGCTGATTATATTTCTGCCTAAACTGCCTATCACCAAATACATAAGCCAGGAGCCTAGGAAAGGTACCCACTACAAGAATCCACTTCCAGGGCTGCTGCTGCTGTTCCAGAGTGGGACAGTTCCAAAATCTTCCAAGAGACCTGTTCTTCCAAATCGAACTCGCAACTTTGCCTTCTTCTCACCCCCCGCCTCCCCCTCCGAGCCTTTCCCTTCAACCTTGATTCGGATCTAGGGGGCACTCGCGAATCTTACTCTTCTTCCCGAGGGCCGCCCCGTAGCGGCCAGCCTCTTGCAAGGGGCAACTGCGAAGCGCAAGCAGTTCGCCTCTCATTTCAATCTCGGCGTTTCTGCCCACAACGCCCGTAACGCACGGCGTGCTATAAATAGACTCCCTCGGGCGGCTCAGGCAAGGCGGGCACCTGCGGCACCACAGCCCCCCGTGAGGGGAAAGACCGCCCTCCACCCCGCCCAGCCAGCCAGCCAGCCAGCCTGCCTTGCCGCCGGCCCCAGCGCTGCCCCTCAGGTGCCCGGCTGCGCTCTCCCTGGCCGGGCTCACTGACTCA
Source organism: Cyclura pinguis (assembly GCA_030412105.1). NCBI lineage: Eukaryota > Metazoa > Chordata > Lepidosauria > Squamata > Iguanidae > Cyclura > Cyclura pinguis. The sequence continues at coordinate 265,323,273 of CM059599.1, forward strand.
CCTGTCTAGGGTAGCGCCAGCACAGGGCGCGGGGCGGCGGCGAGAGGGAGCCCCGAGAGGGCCGGTGTGGTCCGGGAAGCGCTGAGCGGAGCCGCCCTGCCAGCCGCTGATATAAATAACATTATCTGGGCAAGCAGGGACATTCCTGCCCAGGGACAGCGCTGCTGCCCGGCCCAGATAGTCCCGCTCCCGCCGGGGGAGGGAAAGGAGGAGGAGGAGGAGGAGGAGGCGGGGGGAGGAGGAGGAGGCGCCTGCCCTGCAATGCAGCACAGCGGCCCCCCCAGGCCAGCGCCAGCAGCGGCACCTGGCGATGCCCGGCACAGCAGCCGCTGGTACCTGCTGCTGCTGCTGCTGCTGCGAGCGCTGCCCGGCCGCCGGGAGGGCCCCCCGAGCTGAGCCACACCCCGGGCAAGGCGAAGGAAAGCCTGCTGCCCTCTGGGCGACACGCGAGCCCTGCGCCAAGCGCTCCCGGCGTCAGGCAAAAAGCCACGCTCTCCAGACTGCGGGAGGGGAGCCGCCACAACCGAGGACGAGGAAGGAGGCTGGGCGGGACGGAAGGGGGTGGCGGAGAGCCCAAGTGGAAGCGTCCCAGCCGGATGCGAGAGTCTCTCTCTCTCTCTCTTTTTCTTTTTTTCTTTTTTCAAAAGGGGGATGGCGTGAGGGGACGGGATTTTATCTGCCACCACACTGATTCAACAGCCACTCTGGCGTGGTGAAGGGAGCAGTTTTGAGCCGCCCTCAAGCTAACAACGGCGAGCGAGTCAGGCGAGGTTTGGCTCCCGCTTCTCCTTGCCTCGCTCTCTGGCGCGCAAGAGCGGGCGCCACTCCTTGGGGTGATTGACGGGAAACGTTCTATGGCTCGCTCGCGGCCTGAAGCCCCGCGTGGCCGAAGGGGCAGCTGCGCTGCTGGGTAAAAAGGGTGGTGGCGAACGTTTAAACGGTCTTCGGAGCGCGCGCTGCCACTGGCTATTGGCTGCTTCCAGAACAGCTTGGAGAGGTTGTCTCGTTTTCTTCTGCAGCCGTCGCACTGAGCAGCACCCACAGTGGCGTCGTAGACGGCTTCGAAATGAAGACGCGCACCATGGCATCCCCACAGGCGATTAACCCAAAGAAAATTTTAAAAAGAAGGCAGATGTGTACACTGATAGCAGTTCCAGGAGTTTTCACCTTCGTCAGGAGCAAGTCTTTTCCAAAGTTAACGGGTCTTTACTGGCTCATTCCAGACTAAGCCATTCTCAAATATTCTGCATTATAAGAGGGATGCCTCATAAGAACGTATAGCTACTGGGAAAATCCACACACAGATACACACTCAGCAACTATCTAGAGTGCTACTAAGAGTGAACAGGAAAGCGGGGGAAGGGGCTGGCAGATCATGATTCTCCCTAATAGAAAAAGCGCTACGACCCTGCGAGCTCCCTAACACGCTACATGTTTCCCCGCGGTTTTAGACATCGACGAGCCATTTCTCTCGTTCCCGCTTTTTTTGCCCCCCTCGGCGAGTGGAAAATTTGAGCTCGCAACCAACTTGGTGGCGTGCGTCTGTGGCCAGCAGCTCCTTCCTCCTTTTCCCAATCATAACGATAGATGAAGGTGCGGCCCGTTTGCTAAATCTGTCCTCAACCTGAAACTGAAAGGACCATAAGTAATTTGTTCCGCATAAGAGCCCCCAACACAACGCCAATAACAACGGCGGCGGCGGCGGCGGCGGCGGCGGCAATAGAAGTCGCCGGCCGCCTCAGCCGGCAAACGAAACTGCCGCCGTACAGCAGGCGCAGTGGCATTTCTGCAGACGGAGCTACAAGGGGCGCCGCCGGTGACGGGAAAACGCTCCACAGACAGCGCTGTACTGTGGCACCGAAGCGAACCCGAAGCAGCCAGAAGCCTGGCGGAACTCCCTGGCGGGACGGTCGAAAGACTGGATTCTTTTTCAGAACCCTCTTATGGCAGGACCATCGTTTACAAAACGTCTTTTCCAAGACAGCGAATTTCGTTCGCTCACAGAAAGTTAGTTAACCTCTGTTGTTCGCAGAGATGTTAGCATGCCACCAGCAAGCGGCTTCAACCATCCCCTTGTAGTTTTTTCTTCAACTTTACTGAGCATTATCGTCTTTTCCAATGAGTCATGTTATCATCACACATGTCCAAAGTACAATAGCTTCAATTTAGTCATTAGCTTCTAGTGAAAGTTCAGTCTTGATTTGCTCTTGGACCCATTTCTTTGTCTTTTCGGCAGTCCGTGATGTCCGTAGAACTCTCCTTCAGCGCCTATTTCAAATTAGTTTATTTTTTTTCCCCTGTCAGCTTTCCTCTTTGAGCATCTTTCACGTCCATAGACGGCGTGACTAACGCTCGCTTTGGATTCAATATTGTGCAGTGGACCCACAGTGTCCGCAGTCTGCAGATCCATGGATTTAACCAACCATGGATTCAAAATATTTAAAAAAAAATACAGGAGGTCTAACAAAATGAGCAGCCTTACATAGGGAAGGAGAAGAAACAACTCAAATCACCATTGCCCCATGACTCCCCACTCACCTCCACAGCCTGGCCAAGCCCTAGGTCAAAGTCCACCATGCACACGCAATGCAACCAGGCAGCAGTGGAGGTGACAGCAAGCCCCAGCTGCCAGGCGCACATTCTCCCCCACCTCCAGGGACCCCCAACCACCCACCACGGCCTTCGAGCAGCTTCCGCAGGGACATGGTGAGTGGTGGCAGCAGCAGCACACCTGCTCAGTCGTTCACAAATGAATATGCAGGAGTCTACTGCTAACTGCAGTGAGCAGCTTCCACAGGGACATGGTGATTGACAGTGGTGCTCCTGCTTGGTTGTTCATGAACAAATGAGCAGCAGCGCCGCTGCTGCCAATCGCCATGTTGCTGCGGAAGCTGCTCAAAGACGGAAGAGGGTGACTGGCGGGCTTCCCAGAGGTGGGAGAGAATATACACTTGGCTTGAAATTACTTGGAACAGCTACTGATGAAAATTAAGTAAGAAAGTGCAAAGCTAGAGTTATATCTGAATAGCCCACCAGGCACCCTCTGTTTCTTCTTGCTGCTTTCACAATTCCCAACTCCAGGTCTAATCCTGCTTTTTATATGACTTGCTCTGTGTATACATTAAGCAGACAAAGTGATAAAATGCTCCCTTGCATGGCCCTCTTGCCAAATGAAAACCATTCTAGTTCTTTATATTCTCTCCTGACAATGGCCTTTTGCCCAGAGTATAGGTTCCACATCAGGACAGTCAAACGTTGTGGCACTCCCTTCTCTTTTAGAGTGATCCATAGGTTTTCATGATCTTCACAGTCAGAGGCTTTATTATAACATAAAAAGCACAGGCTGGTTTTTAAAAAATACTTTGGTGTATTCCATGTGTTTGCAATTTGATCTACAAGGCTCCTGTCTTTTCTTGATCAATCTTAAATGGCTGGCATTTCTCCTATCTTGCATGGTAAAAGTCTTTGTTGTAAATCTTGAATATATCTTTGCTTGAGTGGGATATTAATGCAATGGTCTGATGGTTACTACAACACTATCCTGATGGCTGTCAGAGGGATGGTGGATGGTGGGAGCTACACAAAAACCCTGCATTTCCCTCCAGCACTGAGCTCTGGCAAAAAGACAGTTCACCAGAGTCAAGTGTTTAAAAATCACTGTTACTGCCCTGGCTAGTCCGAGCTTTGGGGATAATAAAAGATGTCCTTTTGATATCATAATTCGGCTTCACTTATCTATTCCCTTCCACGTGCTTGCGAGGCCCCCGGACAAACACGCATACAGGCTCGGCTGATTATCGCCATAATATTCCTAGACAATACAGGCAGGCCAGAAAATAGCCGACTCGCCGCTTTAGGAGACCTCCAGGCAAGTACTCTAATTAGGTATGCATGCAACTTACAAAAGAGCCTCTGCCCCGTGCTGGCAGCTTGATGGGTAAACTATGCAATACCCAAGTACTCTGCGTTTGCATACTGGCTACTCTATTGAGAACCTCTGCGATAACTCAATCATTCAGATTCTGACCTTTCGGAGGCTTTGTCTCCAACTCCAAATCTATTGTTTTCCCCCAGGTACGGCATAGCCTGCAGTCACATTCTCCTCATAAAAACCCTTGATTCCGAGACCTTTCTCGGAACGCTCCCAAGTTTCATTCCGCCTTGCTGCCGCTTTGCGTCATTCCCAGGTGCAAACTTAAAGGTACATCATGTATATTTTATTTGGACTTAGGTTCTGTCCAACCTTTCCTCACAATGCTCCCCCCCACCTTTTTGTGGACTGGAATGGATATCGGACATTCAAGTCTATGGGCCATTGTTTGGTTTTTCATATTTGTTTGTAGACTTTTGTTAAAATTTTGATGGATTACGTTTTTGTAGCTTGAAATAACTTTGTTGGTTTGCCATCTGTTCCTAGTGACTTATTCTCCCAAGTGCTTGGAAAGTCACTTCCGTTATCTTTTTATTTTGTGTATTTTTTTCTGTCATTTTTTTATTTGTCTTGTTCCCCTATTGGTTATTCAGCACTGCTAGTCTTGGTTTAACTTTTCCTTTGATTTCTCAGATCTTATGAAAGAGGTATCTTTTTCTACCTAGAAAGGATGGGTGTCTCCCCTTTATTTCTTCTGTGGATGATAATTCATTGGAATGAATGGGTTATCTCTGTAACTCCATCCCAGCCTAGCTGTTAGCTGTGCTGAGAGGATTAAAAAGCTAAAAAACAAAACAAATAAACAAAACCCCTCAATGTTCTGTTCCTTCTAATTTCTTCAGAGCTTAAGATCAATTGAAATGTATCACTGGTGGGGTGATGAGAAGTGTGTTTTAGTCCTCAAATTAAACCAACCTTGAAAGAGGCAAAAGAAATCTGGTTATTTATTTCCAAAGACTGAGGAAGAAATAAATATTTAAATTCAACCAGAAATTCCATTGATACAAGAGGCTCAGGAGCAAAATAAATCAGAATTAAAAATGTTTTCTCATTTATGGTGGATAAGCTGTGGTATAAGAAAAAAACATACGTGCCAATGTATCAGAGGCTTGATAAATGGGGACATTTATGGAATATGGAAAATTGATCAACACAATCGTTAGTCATTATTTTGTTTGGGTTTTTTGTTATTGTTTTGGGTTTTTTTTAAAATGAAGGAGGGTATTGAGGATACCATTTGAAAATGTTCTTTTTTTTAATTGTTTTTATTAAAAGTTTACCTTGAAAATAAAAAAAACCCTTCCCACTTCCAAGCTTACATTTTCCAGTTGAATCTGCTTATTTTCATTGTTTACATACATACATCTATAGTTTCTGCATAACAGGAGAAAGCAATTACATTGTTTCTTTTTCATTGTTACATTGTTACATTACATTGTTTTCTTTTTCAGTCCTTAGACCTTTATAACTTTGTCCAATCCAATACTCCCCTCCACTCCCTTTCAAAGTTCTGGATAGGTTTATTTTTCAATGAGAATGCTATTTTTTCTATCTCTATCATATCCAGAACTTTTACCTATTTCAAAATGTTCTTAATGTACACAGCACTAAATGAAGAAGCTAGGATATTATAGATTTATATAAGCCAGTGTTTTCTATACTGATGTTTTTAGTGAGATTCCTACAATAAACTACAAGATATAATTCCTAAATTATATGGTAATAACCACACAAGGGTCTATGTGCAGTGATTAGGGGAGTAAAACTCTCTTTGTAAATACTATTGTACAAAATCAATAATTTTAGACATTCCATAGCACCATTTCTGTATGAAACCTTATGTGACTTGTTTCAGTCTGTCAGGTTCTGTTCATACTTTCCTAGTTCAAAGTCAGTTTGTCTCATGTCTACTTATATTTCACTTCTTCATCCATTTGTTGTATCTTTCTTTATCCTCATTCACTATGATCATTTTAAAAAACCTTTTGCACTGTATGAGATGTGGGATATTTTCTGATTCTTATGAGAATTCCTGTACATTGAGAGTTAGGGTTTAATGTTCCCGCTGAGAATTCCAGTGCACATCCAATGGGAGAAATGTTTATGTCCCCTTAATGAGAACAACCTATTGAAAACTAGGCCACATTACTTCTACTTTACTGCATTGTGGTTCACCCAAAAATGGCGGTGGCCATTTTTAGTCCCAACACATTACATTAGCTGGGACAACAAACTACCCCAATGGAAAAAATCAATAGCTTTGTTAGGACATCCCAACTGTTGTTTGTTTTTTAAAGAAAAAACACTACTACATGCGCTAAGTGGTTGATATTTGGGGATATTATTTACAATTCTACAAAAATGCCACATAATTCTTACACTGTAGAACTTATTGTGCGTGGATTCTTTTACAAAATACTATCCTGGAGGACTAAAATATCCCCTCCTGACACTATTCTGGATTATTCCACAACATGGAAAACCAGTCATCCATTCACACAGAACCATTCATCTGGTGCTCGCACAAGACTGAAGTCAGGACCTCCTGCTTAATGAGACAAAGGAAATGTCTTAGGGTCCCCCAGTGATAGAGATCCATCTCTAGCGTCTCTGGCTACACACACACACACACACACACACACACACACAAAAATTATGATGTGTATTAATACATGGACAATGCATCTTAATTAGGAGCTATATTGACTTCTGTCATTAAGAGACTTCTATAAACTGATTCTAAATCCAAAGCTACCTTCATTAGTAACCCAGAAAAAGAGAACATGCACAACTATGAGCAGATAATATGATGGACTGGCAAACATTACCAGAACTGTGATTTTTTTTTTTAAAGGCAGCCTTGCAGAACTTTATGTAACATTTTCCAAATGGGATTCATTCTATTTGCAGATATTTTACTGTAGTGAGAAACTCCATAATGAGACAGCTATTGAAACCTGATGTTTAATATCCCTGTTCATTAGAAGAAAAACAGTGGTTGATTCATATATTGTAAAGAAGGAGAAGCAGCAGCAGCAACTCTGATGATCTGCGTGATAGGTGATAGTGTGAACTGAGCATTTGGGGGACAAGATGCAGTATAAATAAGGTGATGAATGTATAGACAATGTGGGTGATGTAGACTCGAGTCAATTGACTCAGACTCAAGTCAGAGATAAGTAGTTTCAGTGACTCGAGTTGGATTTGATTCGGCAATAAATGACACACTGACTTGACTTGACTTGTGGTTTGTATATTTCTAGCGAATGACTTGCTGCCCTTGTTTCAGTAACATAACACATTCATCCAGAGACCTTACAACTTTGAACAACACTTCCATTGCTTTTTGCCTACTGGTCATATGGTGATCTGTCTCAAGCCCAAAGTGTGCATGCATTTCTTAGAGGGAACAGCAAACAGGTTAGGCAACACGCTTGACTCAGGGTTAAGGTCTGCTCAACAGCCTGTCCCTGCTGCATATCAGAGGAGTGTTACCCTGTTTACTGGGGGTCCCGTGAGGGACACCAAAATGTGCTCAACAATAGGTGGGGAAGATTAGCTCTGAGCACTGCTTTAGCGTTACGAGAGGCAGGGTAACTTAGCAGGATCCTGAACCCTATGTCTACAGGGTCAGGCCGAGTCAAGAAGCACACAGAAGTTGAAATAATGAACTTGGTTTTATTAAAACACAATCAAACAGTGTATGCGACACACCCACTCAAGATAAGGGATGCCATGTAGAGGAGGGAGAGGGCTTGTTTTCTGCCACTCCAGAGACCAGGACAAGGAGCAATGGATTCAAGCTGCAGGAAAGGAGATTCCACCTGAACCTCAGGAAGAACTTCCTGACAGTCAGGGCTGTCCGGCAGTGGAATATGCTGCCTTGGAGTGTAGTGGAGTCTCCTTCTTTGGAGGTTTTTAAGCAGAGGCTGGATGGCCATCTGTCGGGAGTGCTTTGAGGGTGTTCCTGCATGGCAGGGGGTTGGACTGGATGGCCCGTGTGGTCTCTTCCAACTCTACATTTCTATGATTCTATGATTCTATAACTAAAGAAATAAAGGTTGGAGAGGAATAGAGGAGTTTTTAGAGGAGTTGCTGGTTTGGGTAATACTTGAATACCTGAAGCCCAGTTGGAAGCGGAGAAGATGGAGAGCGTGGATCTCAGCACGTGGAGCTGAGGGGAAGGCTCGCTGGACAAAGCGACAGCAAGGTGGGATGGAAGCCAAGAGCGATCCAAGAAAGTGCTCAAAGTCAGGGATTTTTATAAGGAGAATTGTGTCCGCAGGCTAGGTCGGACTTGGGGAAAACAATAGATTTGGGGCTGGAGACAAAGCCTCCGAAAGGTCAGAATTTGAATGATTGAGTTATAGCCAAATTGTCAATAGGATAGCCAGTATGCAAACGCAGAGTACTTGAGCGTTGTATAGTCAGATCATCAAGCTGCCAGCTCGGGGCAGAGGATCTTCTGAAAGCTGCGTGCATACTTACTGAAGGTACTTGCCTTGAGGTCTCCTAAAGCTGTAAGTTGGCTATTTCTGGCCTGCCTGTATTGTGTTGGAATATTACGGCAATTATCGGCCGAGCCTGTATGCGTGCTTGTCCGGGGGCCTCACAAGCACTTGGAAGGGAATGGGTATGTGAAGCCGAATTATCGATATCAAAAGATATCTTTTTATATTCCCAAAGCTTGGGCTAGCCAGGGCAGTAATAGGAGCCTTCTAAAACTTTTCCTAAGCGCAGAAGGCAAGACTCGCCCTCAGAATATACAGCATGTTTCTCAGAGGGGACCAGCAAATGTGTTAGACAATGGGCTTGAGGAGGAAGAATCCTTCCTCCTAAAGTCTTTGAAGCTTCAGTAATGTGAGTAAGAAGGATCCAATTCTCCACTTTTGAAAAAGCCTCCAGCTTCAGAAATGGGAAGTAAGAAGGCTCCTATTCCCTACTTCTGAAGCCACAGACTCCTTTATGCCCATTGACACAAAAGCCTCCAGCTTCAGGAAGGGAGAGTATGAAGGATTTTATTTCCTGCTTCTGAAGATGCAGATGGCAAAATTGCAAATGTGGAGGGCCAACTCTATTTAAATTGTTAAAACTGTCTTTATTCAACTCTGTCCAGAAATTCTGGAATATAAGTTGGAGTATAACGTTGGCTCCCAGACTTGAGATTTGACTTGAAAGTATCTTGCAAGAACTTGAGACTCAACTTGAGACATGAAGGTAGAGACTTGAGACTTGAAGGTAGAGATTTTAGACTTGATTGAGACTTGGAGTAAAAAAATTAAATCCATCACTGAGCAGTGTTAGATATTTTTGCACTAGAAGCAAAAAAACGTCATCCGAATACAGTGGCCTGAAGCTGATTGTTGTTAATTGTTACAGAATGGTGTTTGAAGACGAAGCTAAATTTGGCAGATAGTTGTTCTAAATTATATTAGTTATAGTCAGCCCTCCATATCCGTGGATTTCACTTTCACAGATTTTATTATTTGTGATTTTCTCCAATCCCTGCCCCCCGCTCCATCTGACGAGCTTCTTTTACAGGGAAACCTTCCATCTTGGTGGCTCTGATCAAATTGTGCAGCCATTTAAAAACCTGCCTTTTTCCTCTACCAGCCACTGCCTGGCCAGCTAAGGAAGGCTCACAATCCAATTTCTCAGCACCAGAAACCTTCTCCTGATGCCCCCTGCCCATACCCAAGGAAGGAGATGGGGGAGAGAGGAGAGGTATAGAGCCACCATGCTGACACACTCATTTCCTTCTCCTTTTCTTGACCCAGTTTGGATCATGAGTGTCTTGTTACCCTTCCCACGGACACAAACATGCATTTTGATGTTTGCGATTTTCCCACTTTTGCAGGGGTCCTGCACCCTAATCCTAATGAATGTGGAGGGCTGACTGTACTTTTTACACTGTGTCCTGCCTTTACTTCCAAGCTGCCTCTGAAGATAACGTTTACTTCTGCCTGCTCTTACATGTGAGAGTGCTGCATGAGCTATAGTTGCTGCCAGACTCTATTCCAGACATTTTTAATCAACTTCATAATATAACTTTTATGAGTTATGATTTGCTGCTGCACAATAACAAGGGCTGGAAGTGGACTGTTTACCAGTATTGATGTCTCTACCCTCTTCCATATTGCCTCAAGCCCAAATCACAAAATGTCAGAAATACTTCAGAACCGGAATTTAGTTCATTTTTTTTAGTGATATATTTCAGAACAACACCATCAGACGACTCAGAACAATTTGTCTAGCCATAAGGAAGCAGAGCCATTTTCAGTTCAACAGCACACCAAAGTCTGAATCCTACTGATGTTCCCAATTAAAGTAGACCCATGCAATCAAAAAGATTTTGATAAGTGTTGACTCATTATTTAACAGTTGATTCAGTTGGTTCACATAAGTTGAGATGACTAATAGGATTTATGTCAGTTGTGTGTTTGTCAAATGTTGAATTCCCTTGTTAAGTGAAAGTATAGGCATATTTTGGTTAACAGTTCCAGGAGGAAAAAGCTCCTTTTTACAAAGTGTTTTTATGCTCCATCCAGCCTCTTTTCCTTCCTTTTCCTTTATGTAACTGGATATTTTTTAGTGGCATAAGCACTGAGAGAATGGTGAATGAGGACTTGAGAAACAAAGACCAACAGTGTCAGGTTGCAGCAGCATGTTGGCAGAAAAAAAACACGCAGTGAAGCTTGAGCTAGGAAAGAGCATGATTTTACTCTAGCCGATCATACGCATATTATTAGTTTTGGACAAAAAGTTTGTTGGGCTGCTCTTTTTTGTGGGGTAGGACCTAACCCTATTCTTTCCATGTTATTTTTGCCTCCGATACTAAATGTTCTGTTAAAAAAGTAATGCCCAGGGGCATATATACTTTGTTAATTGCAGTATACCTATAGAACAGTAATCCCCCCCCCAACACACACTTAAATTTAACAATGTAGGGCTTAGTTCTAATGAAACAAACACAAAATCAGACAATTCATGTCTGCATCTCAGTTTGATATCTCTAACTATTGTGTTCTTTAAGCTGTCAGTCCCATGCCCATTACCTGGCACCAATTCTCATGGGAAACAATAGGATTTACTTCTGAATAGACATATGCAGAATTCATATTTTAGAACAGTGGTTAGATTTGAGTAAATTCATGTCAGAGACTGAAGTCATATTTAGTCAGACATAAGGAAACCTGCTAAATCAGTAAAAGTTAATTTCCAAATATTTGCTTTTCACTATTTTCACTGTAATCCTTCTCCTTAACTTACGGTATTTTTTCCTCAAACCATATACATATATATTAATGAAATACAGACATATCTCAGTTAACAAGGCTTTCACAAAAGGAGCTCCTTTTTACAGTCTTTTTTTTTGGGGGGGGGCCCTAGCCCAGCCCCTCCTTCCTTGTGTTCTGTCTAGCTGGGTGTTTTTTTGGCATCATCAGTATTGGGAAGATGGAGAAGGAGTGCTGGAGAAAGGTAGACTTTCAATGTTGGGATGCAATAGCATGTTCTACAGTAAGCAATGTAATAAACCTTGAAAGAATGGGATTTTATTAAGGTGACCCTACTGTAGCTGTGTTGCTTATGTACAACAAGCAAGGTAAACAGCTGCTTCCTAAATCACTTCGTGGATAAAGAGCAAAACAAAGAAGAGGAGAAAGCAGATCAGCCTGCTTCAACTGCTCCTCTGATATGTTGAAAAAGCATAGATCTATAAGTTTCACCACCCAAATGGAAATGATAAGTAGAGGCTGTTGAAAGAGAAAAATCATTCCCGGATAAATTTTGGAAGAAGCCGTGAAGTGGTCTCTAGAAGGTTCAAAAATTTTTTCTTTATGGATATAAGACTTACCTGACTTAGTTATTTTATTTCACATGTGCCTGAAATTACTTTTGAATAAAAAGTCTGCTAAAGCATGTTTAAACTGCTCTTTTTTTGTTATAATGTAGAAACCTATCCCTATTCTTTTCATATTATTTCTGTTCTTGGTACCAATTCTTCTGTTAAAGAAATTATGTCCAGGAACACATTGATTTTCTTATAACTGTACCATACTGTAACATCTTTACTGATTTAAAAAAGAAAAAGCTCAAGTTAAAAAAAAATAGGTTTGCTTCTATTGCCTCTAGTCTTCCCTTTAGGTATATTCGTTTATATTGAACAGGATCACATTAAGTTCAGGTACGTTGCAGGTAGGCTGTGATGCATGTATTAAAGGACTAATCCAGAACTTTTCATCATTTTCCATCATTAGCATAATCTCAGAGTTTGGGGACCAGCCTTCAGTTGGCAACAAATTATCAACAGTTGAAGATCCTTGCTGCCGAGGAATACGAATCTCGAAATTTAAACAAAGTATAGAACTCAGTCCACAAATTAGTGTACAATTGTGTCACAGTTCTGACAAGCCCCTCAGTGCTAGTGACAATATTGAACAGCCTTGTTCTAAGGAGCAGATTTTATTACGTAAATATATATGTTTGTCGATATCTGAGTCATTTATACTATCTATACGTCTGTAGCTATGGTATTTTTTGCACAATTCTCTCATACATGGTAAATGCTTCAGAAAAACTAATGTGCTGTTATATAATTATCAAATAATTTAATTTGCACTACTGAATATAATTGCCCCTGAGAAATAACCACTGTGACCATCCAACCTCAAACCAAGCATTTGGAAGCTTAAAATCACAGCATTTTGATTTACTTGACTTAGTTTTGCTTAATTAACATCTGGCAGTCAACATCTATTAGCTGAACTCTGTGAACATCTTCTGTGAGTCTCACCAACAGACAACAGCTCTGGCTAGTACGTTGCAATTGCTTCAGGAAATTCCACTTAGCACAAAACTCAAACAATGTGTGGGGAAAGGTAATTAAAATTTTAAAAACTGCTGGGAAGAAGCTTTTAGGTTAACAGATTAAAGAACACAGGACTAGTCACTTCTGGTTTTTCTGTATTTATGATACATATATTTTAAAATGCAAATGATCAGTATTTTGTGCCAATGTGATCCTTGACTCCTAATGAAAGTTAACAAAAGCAAAATTATGATGAAAGTTTTTACTCAGTTTCATCTGTGTATAGTTGAGAAATAAATTCTGTTGTCCTATCTATAGGACTGACTTACTTTCAAGTAATGGTATATTTTACACCCATCAGAATACACCGTTGTAGGTATACCTCAGTGAACAAAGTAGATGCGTTCGTGGACATAACTTCTTTAATGAAACAATTGGTATCGCAGCAGAAATAACATGGAAAACGTAAAGATAGGTTCCTACACCACCAAAACAAAACAAGCAGTTCAATATGTTTCAACAATGTTTTCCTTCAAAACTAACATTATGCACATGTGAAATGAAACAACCAGGTCAGGGAAGCCTTGCATGAAAAAACAGAAACGTGCTGAAGTTTCTTCCAGAGTGTATCAAAGGATAATTTTTTCTTCACCAGTCTCCATTTTTCTTATGATTTTGATTTTGGTGGCCATACTTATAGATCTCTGCTTTTTTAATTTACTGGGGAAACTGGGAAGGCAGGCTTAACTGCTTTCCCCTTTTTTCCCTCAGTTCTCTTGTTCACGCAAGCACAGTAAGGGATTCTGGAAACACCTGTGTTTGTATTGCTTATTGTAAGCAAGCCCACACAATTACAGCAGGACTGGCTACAGTAGAATCCTGTTCTTTCCCGGGCATCATGTCTCTCCCTTTAGAAAACTGACTTATGGTGACCCTGAGGCTGCCCTATCATGGAGGTTTTCTTGGCAAAATTTATTGCCTTTGCCTTTCTCTGAGTCTGAGAGAATGTGACTTGCCTGAGGTCACCCAGTGGGTTTCCATGGCTGAGTGGGGATTCAGACCCTGGGCTCCAGAGTCATAGGTCATTTCCGCACTAGGTTGATATATCCTAGTAGCAACAAATTCTTACTCTCCAGTCTGTATGTTGTAGCGTTTGAGTGTCGTAAGCTTCCTCATAGTTCTGCACGTTTTCAGCTCCTAGAACGGTTCACTGCGATGAGAAACCACTGTATCTGAAAACTGGAAAAGCCCCAAACTGGTTCTGCTTCGTTTTTTGCCTACATGCAGAAGCATAGCATCAATTCACAGCACAGAAGTGGCCAGCTAGGGGTGTTCCCAGGCTGTCCCTTCCGTCATTTCTGTCCCTATATCTCTCTGCCCATCAAAGGACAGGCTGCTGTCATTATTGTCTTCATCTGTTAAACAGACAGTGGGAAGAAAATGGATCTGGTAGTGGACTGTTGTGTTTTTTTCCATATATCAACGAACATACATAGCTATGCACAAACGTAGCAACGCAGAAATGTGTTTAAAATGTGTGTGTGTGTGTTTTTAAAAACAGACCAATCAGCGATGGCAGGGTGGGCTGAGGGAGGAGAATGGGAGGGACCAGGGACTTGCTGTTGTGAATGCAGCAACTGCTGTTCTTCGCGGTAGTACAATGTAAATGAGGGGTACAGACAGCATGGTTTCTGAATCGGAGTATAAAAACACTGCTCTTGACACATGGTGAACCGCTCCTCTCCTCTTATGCAAAAATGGCCATAGTCTGGGCATGCACACACACCTGGCACCATGTCCTGTCATCAGGGATGCAGCAGCAGGGGGATAGGTTCCAAGGGAAATGGCACCAGGCAGACAATAGAGTGGTTTTGGTACCCACAAGCCCCCTGTGGCCATGTCCCTGAGGCTGCCGTTGCTGTTAGTGTTCAGCAGCAGGGCTTCGCAAACCCCCAGTGGGTGCTCTGTAGACCCCAGGTTAAAAACCACTGATAAAAAGAATGCAACACTTTCTTTGACGGGTGTGGTCAAAAAGATATGTTACCTCCAAATGAAAATGTTCTGGAGTCAGGGTCTTAGAATTATAAGTGAAAAGTTCAAGGTCCTTTTTTCCCCCCTTTCTTTTAACAAAATTTAAGGGAATATGCATGTGCCTTGGAAACAATATCGATAAAAAGGATAAGTGGTATATATACAAGAGGAAATATAACAAGAAGCGCGGGGAAGACTAAATTTAAGAAAACTGTAGAGAAAAAGGAACTGTTAGATACAGAGAGTGAAACAGGTTTCAAGGCAGGGTAGGTAGGAAGGAACACAACTTTTCTTTCGTTTTAACTTAACTTTATTCAGAAATATCAAGGAACGTGTTTGTGGTGAGTTTAAAAACTGATTGTTACAAGGTTAATGTATATGATATGATGTAATGATAGAATTATGTTTTTTTTATGTTTGTAATAAAAACATCATTAAAAAAAGAATTATAAATGAAAGAACTACCCAAACCACCCAGTCTTGCAGAAAATTTTTATGCTATTTATTTTTAAACATACAAATCAAGGTCTATTTTATAAACAATGGGTCCACTTGTTAATGTAAACAGCAAGACTGGAAATTATAGCTAAGTGGAAAACCGTTTCCAAATGATTACTTGGACAATGGATTAACAGGATCTAAAAGCTGGTATTATCAAAAAAACATAAGCATCAACTGCGATATATTTAAGGCATTTAAAAAATAGAGGCTGTTTTGTATTGCCCTTGCATCTATTTATCAGTTACACCTATAATTTGAACTCTCCATCCCAATTTCCTCCCTCAGTTTTTTTGCTTTGGGAAAACTAGTTTTAAGGATTTTTAATCTTGTTTTATTAGCCGAATATTTCTATTGATTTGCAAAAGATTGGACGCTCTGTGACAAATTTTTGCTAATAATATTTGATGTATTTGTTGTAAAGTAAAAATATAACAAACCAAAAAAATGAAAGAAGCATTTATTATATCCTGTACTGAAGAATATAGCAATTTATACCGTTAAGACTGTACAAATTTTTAAAGAAAATAGAGAAGCAAATCTGGTTAGTCATCAATTTATTGTATCATCAAAATGGCTATGACAATGAACTGCGGTCTAGAAACATGCGATGTTCTCACTGCCCGGATCAAATTTAACCCACTATAAGTCCCCTATGAGGACCTTCCCTGAAGCCCCATTCCCCTGGAAAAGGGAGCAGGTGAGACGGCAGTCTGCTGCACAGCTTCAAGTATTGGTTCTTGAGGTAGTGACTCCTAATAAGGCTTCAATACCCCATCCCATTCTGTTCTCCGCTAGAGAAACAATTATTTGGACAGACAGGGAGTTTAACTAATGGAGCCCAATCCAGGCAAAAATAAGCACTTTTGAATTAAACGGAGCAGTTTGACTTGGAGGCAGATAACAACAAAAACAAAGTTTGACTTATGCTTTAAGTGGCTCTCATTTAAATATATGAAACTGAAAGAACACTTATTTCCAACTCTGGTTGGATCGTGTCCAGTTAAAAACAATGACAAAGTATCCTTAGAAATGTGAGATATGAAGAAAATAATCTGAATGTAGAAGTTCATATGTAAAAAACTTCAGTTGTATTGTTTTTCCCTTTTTTTCTCTTTGTAATGATATCAGCATACTATTTGCAACATAATTTTGTTTAATACTTAATAAAAATTATAATAAAAAAACAAGCTGTAACATTAAAAAAACAATGATAAACTATTAAATGTTGGAGATGTTAATATGAAAATGGTTGTGATGCATGAGAACTATTAAAGACAATTTTATATGTCTATGTCTGTCTGTTAGTAGTCATAATCCATCAGGAAACCATGGTAGGTTCCTAAAAATTTCACAGTGTTGTTGGTTACCATGAAGTCAAAAGTCTCTCTCTCTCAAGGTACCACTGGTGATAATGCTTTCTAAATATACAAGTTTAACATCTGTAGCTGCAAAGCAAGTTAGAACACGATTACAGTCATCTTTCCACATTCACTAGGGTTAGGGGCACAGGATCCCCGTGAAACTGGAAAAACTGAGTAACTCAGTGCCCTCGCAAGCCATATTTAACACACACAAGAAGTATGATCACCATATTCAACCCACCGTGGATTCCTTTGAGGTATCAGGGTTCCTTCACAAGGCAGAAGTGGGTGGTTGGTGGGGCTTACTGCCACCTCCAATGCTGCCCCACACCATTTTTAATAGAGACTTACACAGCAGTTTCTCAGTCTCACAAGGCTTGTAGTCTCTATTAAAAACAGCATAGGGAGGCAACAGAGGTGACAGCAAATAATCCATGAACAATCAAATCTGAAAAGTAAAACCTGCAAATGTGGAGGGCTGACTGCATTCAGAAGTCCCCTGAATTCAGTATAACTTATTCACAGTTAAGTGCATACAGTGTAACTGAATTGCCTGATAAACTCAAAAAGGACAACCATTTTAGTCTGTTGCATCAAAAATGAGCATCTTGTGAGGCTACGAAAACGAGAAAATGTATTCTGTCATATTTTGCGAACTACAGACCACTGCGTCTGTAGTTCGTCCATTTGTCTACATGGTGTCACAAGACATGTTATTATTGCTTTTTTTAAATGATAAACTCCTGTACACAGTTTCATTCTGAAGCCACCTTCCATGTGAGTTGCTTTCGTTGGTGTACAGTGACACAGTTGTCAGCAAGGGAGTATCAAGGCTTTGAAAGAAAAAGGGATCTTTCAGTCTCAAAGGTGCTACAAGATCCTTTTGCATACTGACTCAGATTAACAGGGCTATGTCTCTGAAGAGTCTAAGCCCATTTCCGCACTAGACTGTTATACTGCTATTATTCCACTTTCAGCATCCTATGGAATCCGAGGGTTTGCAAACCCCAGGATTCCATAGGATGTTGAAAGTGGAATAATAGCATTATAACAGTGTAGTGCGGAAATGGCCTGAAATGTTTCCCTGATGCGTTCTGACGCAGTTTTCGATAGAAAACCCCTGTAATTCCAAATTTACAGAATGCTTATTTAGGTATTTATTTCTTCTAGTCCTAGGATTCAACATGTTTTTCAAAAACACAATTACACAATATAATAAAGTAAAAATACAATACAAATAAAATTAGAAAAAATAATTTACTATATTAAAACACAATTAAACTCGTCATATTAAAAGCAAGCAAATTAAAAGCCATTTTAAACCAAACCACGGCAGGGAACCGAGGCAGGCCCTGATGCTTTATTTCCTAAGTGAAACAGATCCTACGGTTCACCTATTCGAGACACTTGTTTCGAGATAGGAGAAGGTTAAGACCGAAGCCTCAAAAAACCAACGGCGTCAAAAAAAAAAAACCGCGCTCCGAGCTCACAGCCGAGGGGAGAAAAACCCTCCGAGCAGCTATTTCTTACAGCACCCTTCCATACGACGCATGCGCGCTGGAAAGATGACCTCATCTTCCACAGCTCCGCCAGACTCCACCACACCTGACAAGTCCGGCCCTTTAGCTCTACTTACTCTCTCAGCCAAACAACAATAGGCTCCGCCCACAGTCCTTGGCTCCTCCCACTCACGCACCCGCCGCCCCATCCAGGAGCGACCTCGCAGTTGGACCGAAGAAGCCTCGAGCGTTTTTTTTCCTGTCACTCGGAGGCGCGCACGCGCGGCGAGTGTGACGGTGCGGAGCCCGGAAGTGGAGGTAGAAGTAGCATGTGCGGGGGATGCGTCAAGACGGAGTACCCGTCTCGGGTAAGAAGGGGGCGGCCCATTTTTCTCAGGAGGAAAGGGGCGACCGAGCGCGGAACCCCCCGTCTTTTTTTTTTTAAACTCCGATTGAACATAGTTCCCTTTGTTTTGCTGACGGGCCTAAAAGCCATGATTTACTCTGGTGCTCTTCCATATTGGTTTAGTACGAAACAGCTTGTGCAGGGCGGGAGGCTCTGCATACCCTAAAGGCAACGGGTCCTGCCTGAGAGGAGGGTCAGCTTGTCAGTACTTGGATGGGAGAGTGTAGGCTGTATTTTAAGAGGAAGGAATCGGCAAAACCACCTCTTGCATATTCCTTGCCTATGAAAACCCTGTGAAATTCATGTGGTCGCTATAAGTAGACAGGTGACCTGAAGACACGCACACGCACACGCACAAAACATTCTCTCTTAGCTTTGGGGAAGCTGCAGCCAGCTCGCATTGCTGTGGAAGGGGAGGACAAGGCTTACAGATAGAAAGTGGTGGCTTGCAGGCAAAACCTAATCTCTTTCTTCCATTCCCACTCTTTGTGGGACCTCCCTTTCTCATCCAGTCCTACCCCTCACTGAGGTGATAAATATTCTTCTTAGAAGAGGATATCTAATACTCTGTGGCAGGGATGGGCCACTTATGGCCTGACTGATGTGAGTTGACTCTTCAACCCTTTGAAGAAATCTCAGCCAGTAAGGTGTGAAGAAAAACATGCAGCTCCCTCCCCCCTCATTTTATTGTTACAATATAGTTGGCATTTTTGTTCTCTCTCTCTCTCTTTTTTTATTTTTTTTTTACAAAATAACAAAGAAGGGAGACAAAGTTAATATATACTGTAAATCCAGTATGCCAGTTTGGACCAAATGTTTATTAGTCTATAGGAAAACACACAATTTCTAAAAATGCAATGTTTTCCAACTTGTACTGATAATATAATAAATGGTTACAATGCCAAATACAGAAATTTCAGCATTGCTGTTTCTCCACAAGTGACCAATTATGTGAACATATAGCCACATGACCCCAGATACCCAACTACTTGTAATTAGGGGATATTATATCATATTCTGAACAATGTAGAACATGGAGGAGGTGAAGTGGGGAGAAAACTCACTGCTGCACTTACATCTGGATTTGAAGTTTGCTGATGGTGGTAGAGTTACCCTTGGACCCTGAAAAAAAGGGAGGACTAGACCTAAAATATTAGGTCTGTCACAGACTACCGTGGGTAGTCTATGCAATTGCATATGAGCCCTGAACGAGCCTGGAAAGATCTCCAAAGATCTCCAACTTTGGCCAAAGGGACTCCCCCCCGCCCCCCTCAGGAAGAACACAGTCAAAACCACTTGCATGAACAAAGAGAAGGACCCTTTATTGTTAAAAGGAGGGTTTTTTATAAGTTAAGGTGACAATGATCTCATAAAGCATTCCATACACATGGAAAAACCATTACTTTCTCGGGACCAAAATTCTGATACATGGTTGATGATAAAGTAACTTCCTGTTAGCAATCAACAATGAACCCTGAATCACATGTGTATTCACTCAGCAGTGAAGTATAAGAAGTATTGTTACAGAGAGCGCTGGGAGCTGATGCTGAGAATCTAGGCATTGACTTTGCCAATTAATGGCTGCATAATTTTAAATAGAACAAGGAGCTGACCATAAGAGCAAACTTTGGCGGTTTCTGCACTACACTGTTACAGTGCTATTATTCCACTTTTGACATCCTATGGAATCCGGGTTTTGCAGTTTAGGGAGGGGCCTTTAAAATCCTCAGCCAGAGAGCTATTTGGCCTCAGTAAACTACAAACCCCAGAATTCCACAGGATGTTGAGAATGGAATAATGGCATTGTGATAGTGTAGGACAAAAAGGGCCTTTAAAGTTGACTAGACTTCAACTAGTATGCAGGGAGAGTTCATTTAGCTTGGACATTTAAGCAAGCAGTACTCTCTGTGAATTGAAGTGTCCAGGGTGCTGAATCTCTCGCAGCCCAGCAGAGTAAACCAGATAAAAGCTGGGGAAGCACTATTTATTTTGTCCAAGCTCTTTAATTGGTTACAGTGGTATATGCGCTCACCAGTCTGATGATGATTTTAGAATAGAGTAATAGAAAGTAAGCTAATACTTGACCAGCATGGTGAGTAGTTTGAGCATTGGACTATGACTCTGGAGAACAGAGTTCAAATCCCCACTCAGACATGGTAACCCACAGGCTCACATTGGATAGATCATGCTCCCAGTCTCGGAGGGAGGCAATGGAAACCCTCTGAATAAATCTTGCCAAGAAGACTCACCTCAGGGTTGTCATAAGTTGGAAACAACTTGAAGGCACACAACAACAATACTATTCACCTCACGTATGGCCAGGACAGGGGAGTGGATGGAGGGGAAGACAGTGGAATTGGCTGAGACAGAATGATTTGCTTAATGTTCGTATCTATCCTGAAATTTGAATTCTTGTTCCTAACAACTTTTATAGCCACAACAACTTATGCATCACCTATTAGGTACAAATGAGATATTACACAGCAGTTCCGTGACTGGAATTCCCCACATTTGCAACTTTTCCAAAAAACAGTTGTGTAGCGATTTGGAGGGGGACATTTTAACACTTTGCCCTTTTGTTACATTCCTGATCTTCATTCTTGCCCTGTTATTAATAAAGCTATACCTTGGTCAACAAAGTTGATCGGTTTCTGGGCTTTACTTCTTTAACAGAAGCTTTGATACCAAAGGTAAAAATAACAAGGAAGGAATAGGGATAGTTTCCTATGCCACAAGAAAGAAGAGCAGTTCAGTGTGTTTCAGTAAACTTTTTTGTTCTATGCTAATGTTATGCACAAGTGAAATGAAACAGCCAGGTCAGGTAAGCCTTGCATAAATAAACAAAGCTTTCTGTTTTTTAATTATTTTTATTAAGAAATTTTTCTAAATACATTACTATTTGCTTTTTAATGTAAACAAGTAATGTTTTGTGTCTTCTAGAGATCACTTGGAAGTTTCTTTCAAAATGCATCTGGGGATTATTTTTTTCTTACAGCAGCTTCCAGTTCCTTATACTTTCCAATTTGGTGGTGAAACTTATAGATCTGTGGTTTTTCAACATGCTAAGTGAGCTAGTGAGACAAGCTAATTCCTTTCCCCTTTTCTTTGTGATTTGGTTTTTACACATGTTCAGTAAATGATTCTGGAGGCAGCTGTCTACCTTACCTCTTGTAGGGAAGCTCACACAGCTACAGTAGAATGACTTGGAGTAGAATTCCATTCTTTACAGGTCAAGCTTTATTGCATTGTTTATTGTAGACATGTTACTGCAACCCAACACTGAAGGTCTGTCTTTCTCCAGCACTCCTTCACCATTTTCCCAATGCCAGTGCTGGAGTTGGGGGGAACTTCCAGCTAGACAGAAGAGAAGGGCTAGGTTGGCTTCCATGAAAAGACTTTGTGAAAATGAGATTCTTTGTCAGAGGCTGTGTTAACTGAGGTATGACTGTAGCTGTAGAAGAGAAAAGTTGTAGTTCAACATTTGTGCCTTTTAGTTTTTGTTCTCTGTTGCCAGAATCAGCTTATTGCAGGGTGTGTATATAAGTTTGTGATTATATTGGGACAAATGAGCAAAATTTGCTCCTATGTGCTACACACAACAGTGAGTGGGTAGACCTGTGCATTCCCCCCACAGCCTACTGTTCCTGTTGTCTCCCTGTGTGTGTTCCTTGTCTTCAGTGTTGAAACTGGCAACTTGAACACTCACAAGGGCTGTAGATGGCCTATATGTGATATTGGAGAATCAGTGCAAGGCCAAAGAGCTGGGCCTTCTATGTGCTTTGTCAGTGATCCAGATCCTCTGCATGGTTGCTTTTTGAGAGAGACTAAAAACTGTTGAGTTTTCCAACTGCAGAGCTCACATGCAGCTTGATCATAAAATGAAGCTATTCGGTGGAGAGAGCGCTAGTTACTTACACTTTTTTTGTCTGTTTGGCTGTTGTAGGGTAACACCTGTTTGGAGAATGGATCCTACTTGATGAACTATGTAGGATGTGTTGAATGCAAAAAGAGGGATTTCATGATGATAACAAACAGAGCAAGAGAAGAAGAGGATGGAGAAGAGATTATCACTTATGATCGTAAGAAGGCTAAACATTCTGAGGGTTGGGCAGGTTCAGGATTTGGGAACTTTATTACAGAAGCCTGTGTGGGTTATCGTTAAAAAATTGGGATGTCCAGATGCACTTTTGATAATGGGTACATTTTTAGAACACACATTTCTTATTAAGTTTTAAAACAGGGTTTCACAACCTTTTTGGCTCAGAGGACCACACGTACATGTGGGTTCAAACACATGTATGCATATCTATATGCATACAAACACATGCTTTCCTACATATGTGTTCAATATGCGTGCAGCACACGTAATCGCACACCTCCCACCCATCCCCGAAGTCTCAGGATGCAGGTGTGCGGTTTTAAACATGTCCCCTCTATCTGTATGCTGTTGGTGGGGAAGTGAAAGCCTAATCATCAGCTCTGTGTTCTGCTACCAGTGGCAGAAGAACAGCTATGCCGGAAACAGGATTTCTACCAGGTGGGAGGAGATTTACTATTTTGTGCCCCTCAGTGTTTCTAACATCATTGCTGGAACAGTGGGTGCTGAAAGTGCATGCTGCTTGGAGACCATAGGCTGTGCAATCTTGAGTACAGTGATCCAGTGTCACAGGTTTTCCATGTGACACACTTCAGAGTACTTTTTTTTGCTGCTGATGGAAATACTACCTCTGTATTGTAAAATGTAATTGCATGACTAGATATTCTTGTAATTGTTTGAAGGGAGAAAACCTATGTTCCTTTTTCTTCCTGTCTAGCTCATCAGGAAATCAGTCTCTGCAGTTCCCTTTAGGTTGGCAGACCTCATTTCCTATAACTTCTAAGAATAGTTTTTGTCGTCTCTGCTGAGGTGCTGTGAAACTTCCTGTCTGCTGAAAATCCAGTGAAATTGCTTAGAAGTATAATATATACTGCTTGAAGCACTTTTGGCAATGTCTATGAATGAGTGAATGGAGCAGTATTTTTCTTATAGTTGCCTAGCTGATGACACTGTTTAGCAAAATTGACTCTTTTAGGCATTAAATTTACCTCTCAGACCAAAGTATTGAGACAATTTAAAAAGAAAAAAAGAAAAGAAAAACCTAGTCCTCTGGAACAAATTGTCAGTTTTTGCACCCACTATATGTTTTCAGTCCTTGATCATACTGTCTGGGGCTTCATGAAATCACAGTGGTAGAAGTTAAATATGAAGTTATCTAAGAGTAAGCTCCACTGAGCAGGCTGTAACCTCTAAATAAACATGCATAGGCTTGTATGGTTGTATGACTAGCAGCTATAGTGGGCCACAGATATTTGAAAATCAATTTATACCAAAGTGTTCTGCAAAGTACCTACCACCTTTATGACTGTAGTGTTATAAACCTGTCAGTGGTTCTGAACCTGTTGTCCTCTAGTTTTTTTGAACTTCAGCTCCCAGAAGTCTCAGCTGTCATGGTCAGTGGTAAGAAATTCTGGGAGCTGAAGCCCAAAGCATTTAGGAAGACCAAAAGTTAAGAACCTAGATGATGTTGGAATTCCTTGTATCAGCCCCAGCCAGCCTGACCACTGGCGTAGGATAATGATAGTTGTAGCCCTATGTGGCCTGCTTTAGATGCTGGATGAAATCATTCTTGCTTGTTCAGATATTATAACACTTCTGCTCTGTCTTTGGTTTCATTAGTTGCTTGTTACCTTGTAATGATATTGATTCTTTGTTGAATTTGGTGAAGGGCAGTATAATAATGTTTTATAATTGTTTAATAACATAAATAAATTTTCTTTTTGAACTGCAATTTAGGATTGGATGTGCTATCATTACCCTGGGCTTTGTCATTTTTCTGCTTATCCAAAGAGATTTAGAATCCAGTTGTCAATTAGATTGGTGCCATGTCCTCCTCCTCTGTATTAATACCTCTGCCTGATCTCTCATCACTGCTATTCCACTCCCACACCTCAGTTTCTTTGACTGCTACCACAGTGGCTATTCCTTGTTGGAGAACTAAAATGCAGTGCTATTGATGCTATAGATATGCACCTTCTCTCCTTCCTTCCCCCTAGGCAGTAGCAGTGATACACAAAGGAAAGTACACACAGTTAAAAAAAAATAAGAGGATGTGTGAGCACCCTTGATAAAACTTAATTGCAAGGCTGATCTAACAGGTATCTTCCTTTGACCTCCTCTCTAATTCCTGAATACCTTTGCAAACAAGGGGTGTACTTTGCACAACATTTACCTCAAAGCATTCTGTTGTTGTTGTGCACTTTCAAGTTGTTTTTGACTTTTGGCAACCCTAAGCCGGTTCACAAACCTATCATGGTATTTTCTGGAGCTGAGGGGGGAATCAAACCCTGGACTCCACGGTCATAGTCCAGTGCTCAAACATACTTCATGCTGTCTCTCTTCAGAGCTCTAGTGTGACTTAAATTTTGTCAAAGAAGTTGCCTTACATATGGTTGTTTTGCTAAAACTCTTTTTTCTCCTTTTCAGATGTATGTAAGAATTGTCACCATGTAATAGCCAGGCATGAGTACACATTCAGCGTAGTGGACGATTACCAGGTAAAACACTTGTAATACTTAGTAGTCTCTTATAAATTGTTTCTTTGGGTTTTTTCCTGTTTTGTTTTGTTGTCACATCATTAGAACTCAAGAACCCTTAGAAACCCAGACTACCATCCTATGCTAAACCCACATTAAACACATTAAAAAAAATTTCATTAGAATGTGTATGCATAGCATCATGTTGCATGTTGCTGCAACAGGAAATCCACATCTCCTTAAAACAATATAAAAGCTGTCTCTGTTTGATCTTATGGGTTGTAGCTTGTAATCTCTTCAGAGTGTTTTCTGGTGGTTGCACTACTTGTATTTTATCATTTACAGTTCAAAGGGTGTGGTACCATGAGGTCTGTATCAAACACCATAGTCATTTAGTTTTCAACATGCAGTAGCTGTGATCTTATATCAAGCAGGCAGAGTGTAATGCTCCACCCGTGCAGTTCTGTGTCTGTTTCCTCATGTATGTTTTTTTTCCTTTTTGGATGGGGCGTGAGTGGCTGTCCTCTAGCCTTTTGTGCCCCATCCACGACCTCCTCCCACAGCTGTCAAACTCCAAGAGAGGCAGCAGTTGCTGCTGCTGCTTACCAGTGAGGATCAGAGCAATGGGGAGGCAATTCAGATCATCTCAGTTCAGAGGGGAAAGGAAATGGGAGTGCACTCATAGGTGGACTGCACCATCCTCTCCCTTTCCCTCAGATGTCCATTGGTTGAATCGCCACCCTACTCTATCCTTACATGTTGATAAGCCACAATAGCAAAAGTCACCAGCAGTATTCCAGCCATAGTGTCCCATGGGATAAAAGAAACCTCAAATCCCTCTTAAACTCTGGGCTGTCTGAATGACTTTGGGCAAATCATAGATTTCCATGCAATTTTTATCTTAAAGAATAAAAGACTGGAGAATGCTTTGCACCTTAACCTATTGCAGAAAATTTTAATCAGTAACAAAAATGAAGGTTGTGTATTGAAATTTAGCATGTAGAACCAGCATGTCTGCTTACAACATGCTGTTAGCAGAATGCTTTATGTCTGTCAAAAACTGAGGTGAGCTGGGGCTGTATTTGCTCTAAAGTTAGTAACATAGTACTGAAGAAACCAAAGAAGTTGATTCCTGTATTCTGTTTCTAAATGTGTTTGTTTGGAAGTAAGACCTATTGACTTCGGTATTAAGCAACCTGTTAAGCAGGTGTGAGCATATAGGAAGATCACAGTCTTGATATCCAAATTCTGGAACGATAGTCAAAAGGTAGTTTCAGCTGTTTCTTGGGAGTTATAGGATAGTGGCTTTTAGACTTAGTAACAACTTCATACTGGTTGCACATCACATTTTTAGACATTTGTAAATAGTTAATGATCAGAGACATATGTTTGTACTTTTAAATAGTGAAGGATAATGTTTGTTAAACAACTCTGTATTTTTGCTAAACTAGCGCAGACTTCTAAGCCATCTTGGTAGATTCTTATTTTGAATCACTGTGTTATATTGAAGTGAGTATGGTCCTCTCTGGGTATTACTAGTGAACTGGCAAATATTGTCTGACCGTTATCTTTCTTTATTATTATTTATTATTTATTTATTTCATTTATATTCGACCTTTATCCTGGAGTGGGACCCAAGATGGCTCACAAAAAGAATCAGCTAAAATCAAAAATTTAAAACACAGTTAAAACCATCCCATTAAAACAATACAGGAAGCCTTTACCTTTTTATGCCCTGTTATGTGATGACTTGTTCTTCTGATGCTTCCAAATTAAGGACAATTTCCATTAGTTTGACTGGGGTTCCACTCTTTTTGCCTATGAAGGTTCGCTTGGAACTGCTCGTATGCACATGCTGCTTGCAAAGCGAACTGAGGGAGTGGAGAAACACTAAGCCAGCTGAGAGACTTTGCAAGCAGTACATGCCTCTGTAAGTCCTTTGTGCTCCCTACAGTACAGTACATGGGTCCTGCTTTCCAACCAGTTCTGTTTCCTGACAGCGCTCCAGTTCCTAACCTGTCAGATAAGTGGAGGAAGCCCGTAGATAAGAACAGGTTAAAATAAAAGGTAAAAATGAAGCATCACTCTCATAAGAAGCCTCTTTGCAAGTAATTACACATTAAAACCTTGCTTGTATGAAATGGTCGTTGCCTGCCTGTGAAAGGAGAGTAGGGAGCGGGGGCAGC
Organism: Cyclura pinguis; assembly: GCA_030412105.1. Classification (NCBI taxonomy): domain Eukaryota; kingdom Metazoa; phylum Chordata; class Lepidosauria; order Squamata; family Iguanidae; genus Cyclura; species Cyclura pinguis. Next base: position 265,350,570 of record CM059599.1, read on the forward strand.
TTAGCTTCCCGTAAAACTTCCCAGAGAGTGGGAGCAGCCACTGAGAAAGCTCTCTCATGTGTCCTCACTAAACGAGCCGACAATGGTGGCAGGACAGAGTAAGCCCTCTTCTGTGGATCATAAGGCTCTGGCAGGTTCATACAAGGAGATATGGTCTTTCAGATAATCTGGACCTAAACCTTATATAAGGCTTTATAGGTCCTGATCAGCACTTTGAATTGTGCCTGAAAACAAAGCAATAGCCTTGTTTTAACAAGGGACTTCAGTTTAAAGTTAGAGCTTAACTAATATAGCATAGTGTTAACCTGTGGATTTTCTCCATGCTGCGGTAGGACATATTGCCTTAGCCAGAACACATCCTCATTCTTCAAATGAGATCAATATTATAAAGCTGTTCCTAGCCTGGAAAAACCTGTCAAGGGGATGATAATTTGAGCAAAAAGACCCAAGACTTCCAAGTGCCCAAGGGCTTCACTTGTCTAAAGTCGTTGTGCTGTCCAGATCTGGCTTGTTCAGGACAGAGAAATCAGTCTCTTTAAGTCCAATGTCTGTTTTCTTTAGAAGCAGAACATTATGGTAGTTCACATAATAAAAGTGGTGATAACTTGAAACTAGAGCAGTAAAGATCACTCAGAACGTCTTATTCCAGTCTCAGACGTCTGTCAGACCTTACAGTGTGCATCAGCATGCTACTGAAATTTTGATGTTTGATTTATTGGGACAGACCAGCTTACCTGCTGTCTCCCTTGGTTCTGAGGAAATGTATTTCTCTAGGGACAAAGCTGAGAAGCAGAACAAATGTTAGCAAGCCCCTATGCCGGTTATGTTGCATATGTGGGCCTTGCCATGCCAGCAGCACATGAAATGTAATTTACAGTGTGAAAGAACCTATAACTCTTTTGTCTTTTGCACCATATTAGTGGCAACATTTTCGAATGTGTTACATTTCTAAAGTGTCAAAGTTCTCTTGGCAGTGTATAAATTAAAAAATATGAAATACGAGGTGATGTCAAAACAAGCCAGATTACAAACAAGATAAAACTAGCAGCAGTACACAGTAAAACCAGTGCTAGGCATAAAACAGGTTGGCATCTATCTTTTTTTTTAAGTCCATAAAATGCCAAGGAAAATTAAAAGGACCATGTAGTTGCTGAGTGTGTCTATAGAGGATGTTCCACAGTCAAGATGCCATCAATGAAGAGTCTTGCTATCCTGTAGCCACCTGTCTTGCACTATTTGACAGTAATATCTTAAGAAGTGCCTCAGATGAGACTGTGGGGCCCAAATCAGACGAAGGAATAATATGGCCCATCAGATGTTGTTGGATTACAAGTCATACTAGCCTCAGCCACTGTAGCTAATCATAAAGAATTCTGGGAAATGCAGCTGAAAAATGTGTGGAGGGCTGCATGATTTCCACCCTTGTCCTAAACCCAATTGTTAGTTTCCACTAAACCATACCTATTGGATCAATGGGATTTACATGATAACTTGTCATTCAGCAGTCAGTCCACTGCATATGTTCTGACTGTGTCTAACAATTGCCTTTAGACTTGGTTGGTACATATGACAGGAGATACTCCTTTGGATAACCCAGCTGAAGTCTTTTAGGACATGAAAGCTTAAAGCCATTATTTTGAATTAGGCCTGGAAACAAATTGGCAAATCTAATCTGGCAATACAGATCTAATAAATTTGCTATTGTTGTGGTTTTGCCTTTTTGTTTCCAGATTGTATCTAGATAATGGAAAGAGAGCAGACAGAACTGTTTACATTCTGCATGACATGCATGGCAAAATCTAGGACCTAGTACCAGCTGTGACCTCTTAGAGTTTTTTAGGATATGCAGACACACACATACATACATTTTAGCTTCTCTATTTGAAAGTGAAAGATGGGGAAATACACAATAGTTGTAAGCAAGGAAACTGAAGTAGGGTTCATTTAATAGACTTCCAAGAACTTCTGTGTCTGTACTCTTCTTGTGTCTCCCACCCACATTTTTCCTTTTTCTTTTTGAAACATGCAGTTTCAAAATAGGCTCTGAAAATTAAATTGATGTTTTAATAATGCTTAAGTGTTTCTGTACACAATTTCACATTCTGGTCACAAAATATGAATTTCCTTAGTATGGGAAAAAGATTTGTAGTTAGTATGGTTCTGCAGATTTCTCTGTTTAAATCCATTTACCTGCAAATAATCATCCTTGTAAGAGGAGCTATTCTCCAGTTGGGGCACTTTGATCCTAATCCCATTTGCTGGCAATTAGTTCTACAGATTGCAGCAAAAAATATCTCTCAGGTATATATGCCTCAGTCAAGGACAAGATAGATGTTTTAACCTTCCCTAAGGAAATTTGAAAGCTGTTCAGAACTGAAGCTAAGAATGGGAACTGTCTCCATTGAGAAGCAATTGAATTGGAAGATACAGCACTGTCTTGTATGCATGGGGGAATGCATTACAGCTTGGAAACATACCACTTTATGTTGAGGTGATCAGTAGACTATCAGCTGACTACTCCAGGGACAGCTGCAGTGTAAGGGCTGTGATAGTTTGTGGTGTTTTAAAATGGGCAGGGTTGATCCCAAAGAAATTAAAGCCATATAATGAGAAGATAGATTGGGATCTTCTGTGGAAGTCCTCAGGGGAGATCTGCATTCATCTGGCAAGTATTTATACCTCCTGATGATTTAAAAGTAGCAACAACTAAAAGGCTATTCATGTTCTTGTGAGAAAACCAAGTCTGAATCTTCATGTAAGAAAGGAATATGAACTGTTCTGAATCTGAACATAAGTATGTCTTGAGTAAATACTCAGCTATGCCCTGGTTCTTATGTCACCACTCCCATTTTGCACATAGGAAATTCAGTTTTGTATCTGATTGGTTGATAGGCCTTGAGGTCTAATTAAAAAGAAAGAAACAAAATAAATCACCCTGCAGTCTTCTGAGGCCTGGAGGGTTGATTGAATTGCCCTTCAGCGTTAGGAGTTGAGCAAAGGTACCGGCTAATGATTGGAGGCATTTTCCTTTACAGCTGGTTATCCATAGTTTTACCCTGAAAATCAGGCTTGTAAGCTGAATTAGATTCAAAGCTGTATTACATCTTTTTTCTCTTCTTTGCTGGGTAAATACTGACCTCTTGGGACTGCTAGCATCCTCTCACTTATTTCATTAGTCTTCGTGACATGTGTTCAATTACAGTGCTGGTTACGTTTTCACATTCCAAACTGCTAGCCTCAGGGTATCCATTTCCATGTTCATGGTGTTCCCTCTGACATCAAGGAACAGAAGCAAATGCTTGTAGAAGGGCACATTATGGCTGGCATTCTGTTAATGAGAGATGCATGCATAAGTTGCACTGTGCCCATGGGATGAACTGTTCACCGTTGCGCAATAGACATATTCTGCTGACAACAGCAAAACAGAGTTGTGCATACAGCAATGTTGTACATTGCTGTGGCACACTGCACAACAGCACCCAGTCATTAGCATGTGTTCTGCAGTGTTGCTGTTCTGCATGGGGGTTGCATAGTGATGGTACAACATATCTCTGCAAGTGAACATTTACACTATGCTGTTGGATTGCCACCTATATTTGTTTTAAGCGCTCACATCCCAAAAGTGGATCATAAAAAATGTAATCTGAAATGGAGAAGGCAGTATAGATGCTCACAATGCAGGTTGGAGAACACTGGCTCTAGCCCTGACACATAGGCTGTGTATTGAAAAAGAACGTTAATGGCTGTTTGTGCCATGCCGTAAGTCTTGCATTTAGTTCCTTCAGTTCATCCAGCACTAGCCCAAGTGACGCATCTCATTGCCAAGACTATACACTCTTCAGTTTGGGAGAGGGAAGTACTAGAACTGTGTGTGAAGAAAAGCCGGATTCTACATTTTGTACTACTCTGATGAACCAAATGTTCATTTGTTGTGTAATTCTTTCTCTGATAGGCTTAAAGGGGAAAAAAGAAGTTATGCAGCTCATTGAAGCTGCATTCACCACAGACTTTAACTTTTTTATTTATGAGCAAATGGGCAAGAAGCCTGATTGTTACAAAAGTTTTTAGAATGCTAGATTCTACACCCACTGCCTCATTCCACCTTCATGGTATGCCAGCAAAAGGCATGTTGTTATGCAGGTAATCAGCTAGAATCCCACTCCTATGTTTTCATAAGCACTGAAGAAAAAAAAACCAACTGAAGAACTGTCCTAACAGAAAGCAAGTTGCATCATGGCTTGGACCAATGTGACAACAGGCTATCTATTCCATCATGTTAAAATTAAGGATAGTTAAGTTTCCTGACAAACTCTTAGCATGTTAAATACCAGTAATCTTTGATTAGCTAAAGAGTTTCATGTATAACTTCTCACTAAATAGATCAGTGCTTCTTAACCTTTTCTTTATCAGGGATCCCCTGTAAATATAATTTGTTGCTGGGGACACCCAAGACTTAATTCAAGATTTAAATATTAAAATTTAGATTCAAATATTTATTTATTTATTAAGGACTTATGGAGACTAGGATTCAAATTCCCATTCAGACAGTGCGTGACCTTGGGCAAGTCACATTCTTTCAGCCTCAGAGGGAGGAAGAGGCAATCCTCTCTGAACAAATCTTACCAAAAAAAAGAAAAAGAAAGAAAGAAAAAAAGAGAAAAAAACCCAAGAACCCTGCCCTGTGATAGGTTCACCTTAAGGTTGCCATAAGTCAGAAGTAATTTAGACAACAACAGCGTGCTGTTGACAGAAGGAGGTGCTTTCTAGCCGTCATGTCTCTCTCCTTTGAAAACTGACTTATGGAAGTCTTAAGGCAAACCTATCGTAGGGGTTTTCCTAGCAAGATGTATTGCCTTTGCCTTTCTCTGAGACTGAGGGAATGTGCCCAATGAGTTTCTATGGCTCAGTGGGGATTCCAACCCTGGTCATAGAATCATAGAAGCATAGAATCATAGAAATGTAGAGTTGGAAGAGACCACACGGGCCATCCAGTCCAACCCCCTGCCATGCAGGAACACCCTCAAAGCACTCCCGACAGATGGCCATCCAGCCTCTGCTTAAAAACCTCCAAAGAAGGAGACTCCACCACACTCCGAGGCAGCAGATTCCACTGCCGGACAGCCCTGACTGTCAGGAAGTTCTTCCTGAGGTTCAGGTGGAATCTCCTTTCCTGCAACTGGAATCCATTGCTCCTTGTCCTGGTCTCTGGAGCGGCAGAAAACAAGCCCTCTCCCTCCTCTACATGGCATCCCTTCAAATATTTAAACATGGCTATCATGTCCCCTCTTAACCTTCTCTTCTGCAGACTGAACATACCGAGCTCTCTAAGTCTATCCTCATAGGGCATGGCTTCCAGGCCCTTCACCATTTTGGTCGCCCTCGTCTGGACCTGCTCCAGCTTGACCATGTCCTTCTTGAATTGGGGTGCCCAGAACTGGACACAGTATTCAAGATGAGGTCTAACCAAAGCAGAGTAGAGTGGTACCAGTACCTCCCTCGATCTGGACACCATACTCCTATTGATGCAGCCGAGAATTGCATTGGCTTTCTTGGCTGCCTCATCACACTGCTGACTCATGTTCAGCTTGTGGTCTATTAGGACTCCTAGATGCCTTTCACACGTACTGCCATCCAGCCACGTGTCCCCCATCCTATATTTCTGCATTCCATTTTTTCTACCTAAGTGCAGGACCTTACACTTCTCTCTGTTGAATTTCATTTTGTTAGCTTTGGCCCAGCTCTCCAATCTGTCCAGGTCATTTTGAATTTTGATCCTGTCCTCTGGCGTATTAGCAACCCCTCCCAGTTTGGTGTCATCTGCAAATTTGATGAGCATGCCCTCTATTCCTTCATCCAAGTCATTGATGAAAATATTGAACAGCACTGGGCCCAGGACAGAACCCTGTGGCACCCCGCTAGTCACTTTTCTCCAGGATGAAAAGCAGCCGTTGGTGAGCACCCTTTGGAAACGGCCAGTCAACCAGTTACAGATCCACCTGACGGTAACCCTGTCCAGCCCACATTTTCCTAGCTTCTTTGCAAGAATGTCATGGGGAACTTTGTCAAAGGCCTTACTGAAATCGAGATATGCTACATCCACAGCATCTCCAGAGTCATAGTGAGAGCAAGCACAGATACCTGCTACCATGTCCCTTTTGTCAGGGATGCATAACAGGGGTACGGTGGGGTGCTGAAACTGCTCCCTTGGCATCTGCAACCCACTGCTGCTGCTGCTGCTGCTGCTGCTGCACCCCATTGCTGCTGTTAGTGTCCAGTGGTTGGGCATTGCAGACCTGGACCCCGGGTTAAGAACCACTGAAATAGTCGATAGATTTGCCTGACATATGACCGGTGTTGTGGGGATGTATTTAGATTGTCTGTGCAGAGATAAACCAATATCTTCTATCTCAGTTCCTGTTGTAAGTGTGTGTTATCTCTTGTTACAGGAATACACCATGCTGTGCATGCTCTGTGGCAGGGCAGAAGATTCCATCAGTATCTTACCCGATGATCCTCATCTGATGACTCCGTTGTTCTAAAGCTTTTTGGTTTTGTTTTTTAATTGGCTGTATTGTGCTGATTTGTATCCAGTGGCAGCAAAACATGACCTTTTTAACAGTCCAGTTCTCCTGCTACAACAGGGATGTGCAGTTGCCCTTCAGATACTGTTCGCCTACAACTCCTCACAAGACCTTACTATTAACTATTCTGACTACGTCTGATAGGAGGTGCAGTCCAGTAACATGTGGAAGGCCACAAGGTGTCCGCTGTGATGCAGGTTAAGCTGATAGCCAGGGGGGTGTCACCAAATATCAGCTTGGCTTACCAGTCAAGCCTCTGTCTGTTCTTGCCCCTCCATTTTTGCCCCCTCCCATGAAAGACAAAAACTCACCTCAATTCTAGGCCTTCATAGTTAACACAAAGAAGTCAAGTCTTTTCTTGTGATGGAGAAGAATAAAGCTTCTTTCCTCCAATGTTTTCTGCACGTGACAACAGTTTTGACATCTTCTTCCAAGCACTGTGCACTGTAGGCAGAGGAAGGGTCTTAGAGAAGGCTTTGGAAAAGGACAGAAATAGCAAACATATCACCAGCTGTTGCTATCGTCCCAACCTCGGGCTCCCAAGTACATTTGGTGAGCTGACACATGATACTGAGCCCTTAATTCAATTGCTAGCTGTAGTTAGAAAAGATCCATTGAATCAATGGGGTTTCCAAATTTACATATTTACCATTCAGTAACTGATTCAGTGTATCTTCTTTAGTTAGGTCCAGCAGTTGGATTTAGCCCTGAGTCTTGCTTCATTAGAATCTGGGCTAAAGACAGAAACAGCAGGAAAAACTCCCCTTTTCTTATCTGAATATCTGCACCTCTTAGCAGGAACGCTTGATGGTTTGTGGTTTGTTGGTGCCTAATAGCAGTGCAGTCCCCCAACAACATGTTCAAATTGAATCTGCTTACCTTCCCACTGCAGCCGTATACTGCTTCCTACACCTGCAGGTAGCATACAGACCAGGTGTAAAAACCAATTATATCCATGATACCTGTAGGGTATAATTATTAGGTAATGTTCCTGGGTAGACTTGTTGCTGGGCAGAAATAAAAGAGAGCACACATGTTGCTTTATGCATGAAAAATAATAGTAAATTAAAGATAACGAAATGAATTCTCAACAGGAAATTAAACATGTAAGAATGACTTTGTTTGTAGCCTCAGGTAAGATCCTGATCAAATTGTGTATTTGATGAATTGGAGCAGACATGAAGAGGGGCTTTGATTTCAAAGTTACGATCCTGTCCTGAACAGTTGGGCCCAGCAGACATACCACTTTGTGGTACGTGGCAAATGTTGTCTCGTTTTAGTTAGAATGCAGTTAGCAACTAGGTGATGTTGGGTGGGAGAGAGCATTTCATGTATGAACCAGGGAAATGTGAAGTTTCATCCTTCAGAAACTGAGCAAGGCACAACTCTTCAGCCAGTGCATAGTTCTGGAATGCATATACCCTGTGTAGCATTCGCTTCAGTTCTTCCAGCCAAGATTGGAAGGATTGTCTCTTTGTCTGAAAAGGCTGCATTTCCATCAGTACTTTTCAAAGGATTGTTGTGACTTATTCCACATTGGTTTCTGCTTTTGCTGCAGTTGGCATCCTAAAAGCCTGTTTTCATGACCTGACAGCTGTGCTGAAATGTGCATTCAGTCAGTTATTGTTTGCCCTGCATTCATACTACTCCTCACTTGACAGCCAGAGCCAGATTGTTCATGCACACCAAAGTTATGTCATCAAACTATTATTGGGAAAACTACCATTTGCTGTCATATTGTAACATTTAGGGTACATGGTGAAAGACTTGCACAGATATTTGAACACGAGCCCAGAGTTAGCACAGATCAGCCTGTATGTTACCAAGTTGGTTGGCCATGAGAATGGAGTACAGCTTGTCTTTGTTTATTAGCTGTGCTAACTAAATGGAAGTAATATATCTCATTACCAGATGGTGTGGACAGAGTCAAGGTCATCCTTTTTATTCTCTGATTTGAGTGTATGTATGGATGACCACTTTTCAAAGTAAGGATACCTAGTAAAAGGGGCCTTTTTTGTGATTCAGCAAGGCAGTTCTAATTATAACATTCATTAAAATTTGATCTGAACTGGTGGTATTGAAGTATTTGTTCCTTAAATGGCTGATCCAATATGCTAAAACTTTGGAAATCTACTAGTTCAGAGTGAAAAGAAGTGCTTTATTGAATGGGTTGATGGATGCAATATAGTCATAGTTAAAAAAGATCTGAGTTGCATCATTCCCTTTGAGAAGGTTGTGTATTTGCATCTCTCCTATTGAAATCAGTGATGCTTAAATGAGTCTGAAGTGCCTCTGCAGTTTCTAAATTTTTAAACAGCCAACAGCTCCTTTGGCAAAATTTCATACCGCTTGCCTTACTGAAGAGTTTTCAGAGAACTAGCCATGTTAATTTGTTCCAGCTTAAAATGGAAATTGTGTGTGTGTGTGTGTGTGTGTGTGTGAGTGTGTGTGTGAAAGAAGCAGGTCCTTTGAGACTAACCAATTTATTTTAGTATGGGTTTTCATGGATATCATTCCATTTCTTCAGATCTGCTGATGGAAATGAATTGATTTCCATGAAGATCCATATTAAGATAAACCAGTTACATTCAATGGTGCTGTTTGTTTTCCTTATTCACTCTCTCCCTTCTTACTATAGAGAAAACTCTTGGGAATAAATTTTGCATTTTAGAAGAGCAGAGTAGTCCCACTGCATGAGTGGAATTTACATAAGTGTTGACTGACTGAGTTCTTCTTGATTCAAAAGCTTACTCTAGTTGGGACTAACTTGCATTTAAGTTTCTGTTCTTGTTGGATTGGTGTTAATTTCTTGGCTCTGTTATCTTAAAAGTTGCATATTGATCTTAATTCCTGGAAGGCCTGACAAAGAGGAGTCTTTAATGAGAATCATAGATTTTATGCATCTTTTAAGCTAAAAGGCACCCACTAAGACCTGGCCTTCTGCCTCAGTCCATTAGACACGTGTGCGTCTTTCCTTTTGCACTTTACCACTTCAGGGAAATGGCTCTCTATGGCAACAAATCAAACATTGGGAAAGAAGGTCTCTGTCAGCTCTTTATGTCATTCCTCACTGCAGTGCTTGGCACTAAAAAAGTTACAGTAGTGGTGAGAAACAGGCCTTGATGCTCTAAAATGTAGGAAGAAAACTATCAGTTGCCTCTTTTCTTCAGCTGTGCAAGGAGGTTGTGAAAGTAATGGCTCTGCAAAGAATTGACGATTGTTAAAGTCAGTATAGCCCTTCCACACCTTGTTTGTGACTCACAACATGCTTTGGACTGAGAGCTTGGAGGTATGCATATACTGTGAGTCTTCCGAGGTTGTATGGTTGAAAAGTGGCAGGACCAAGGAAAAAGTCAAATCTCCCTCTTTTCTCATCTAGCAACACGAGTCCTGTTAAGACTGAGCCATGCTTTTAATGGGAGTCACGTTGCATGGAACTGCTGACCCAGTTTGCAGACATTGGCCTTGTTCTTTCTGTGTTTTCTGCATACTAATATAGATACCTAGCTGCAGGAGAGAGGGGGAAAATGGATATTGAGAAGAGATACCCTGTTTGGGAACAACGACATTTGGTGGAGTTGTTCCTTTGCAGTTGAAACTTAAACTTTCTGAGAAAGGTGTTGCCTCAAAGATGTGAGGGTGAAAGAACTGCTGGAATTGCATGTAGCCTTCCCTGGGTCCAGGATATGGGATCAATGAAGAATTTGAGAATATATATATTGAATAGGAGAGGAGCTGTTAGGCACCAGGCACTGAACAGCTGTGTGAAGCATCTGCAAAAATCCGCACAAGCCCTAGGAGATATTCTGTGTGTTAGGGTTTACATATACCCTGGAGGAAAAGACAACTCACTTGGCCATGCTAAGTTTTGCCTTCTGTGCTGGTCTCCTGGTACCTTCCAGCTTGGGGGGCAAGAGTGATTCATCAGCACTGTATCAGATGTTTTGCCTGTGTGGCCAGCCCTCTTTTGCTGGTTGGACAGACGGCTAGCAGTGTGGAATGCTGCAGTCTGCCACTGTCAGATAAAGAGGGGATGATAAACAGAACTGCAGGCATCTCATCTGCCTGCAGTGTTCATGAAAGTAGCTCAGTTTTTCTGCAGTGTATGCCCCTTAAAATGCATGTTTAGGACTGGGGCAGTTTGTCTGTTTCCCCCTCCTGCCTTAGATTAAGCATTCATCCGCTATAATTTAAGGCAGTGAGACTGTGCTTTTATGAAATGGCATAGGCAACTGAACATTTGCTGGACTGTATTTGTATAATAAGGCAGGCAAGTGTTCTTCCACATGTTACATCAGTACAGCCAAGGGAGTGTCTTCCCCCTCCCTTTGTTTAGTCATGAAATAAGCTGGTGAGAAAGAGGCCTGTTCTCTCACAAGGGTGTGTATATGGTGATTTTGCCTCCCAGGCACCTTGAGCAATTCCCCCTGCTCCAAAGTGAGAGAGGGACACCACAAAACACCCTTGCGGGGACATGTAGCCCGCAGACCTCACTTTCTCCACCTAATCTGAATAAACAAAATCCCCTAGATAGATACTGTAACTTCATTTCAGTCTATCCTGACACAGAAAATACATGGTCTGTATCACCCCCAAACAAATCTAATTGACAAAAAGCTTGGAAAAGTTCTTTTTTTATTATTATTATTATAACTGAGAGTTCCCCAGGCAGCATGGATTACAACTCTTAACTTCTTTCAGCCAATGTGGTCTAGGGGATTCTGGGAATTCAAAAAATCCAAAAAGATAACTTTTTCACACTCTGGATGCGAAAAGTGGGTTTATGGTAAAAGTTTAAACTTTGTCAACAGCTTAGCCATAACAGTAAACTTTATTGCTTTGCCGATTTGCAACAGTTCTATGGGATATTCTATTGAGCAGTTAGTAGAAAAAAGATACAGTTATGCATAATCCTTAAATATGGCCATAATGTGCTATTTATGAGCCCCTATAAATACTGAATATTCTACAGAGGATTTGCCTATTCTCTAAAAGTGACTGAGATCCTTTTGGACAGATTCAAACTTGATCTAAACTAGTTCTAACAGAGTTTGAAAAGTTACTTTTAAAAAGTAATTACGTAATTGTTACACGGATCTGAATTTATGGTCATAAAAAAAGGTTTAAAAAAAGCCTCTTTCTCATGGTTTGAACATAATTGAAATAGTTATTTTAGTTACTTTTTAAACTCAGAATGCTACAATTTTGTAGTACAAAACATACCTAAATAGTTAGTTCTAATGCACATACCCTAGTAAGTCACAATTAAATTTCAAAGGAAGTGAAATTATCTCTTACTATGTTGGAATCATAATGTCATTTAGTTACATGTTCTTATGGTGTGATAAATCATTAATAATTCACTATTTGTAGCTAATTACTTTGAGGATCTGCTTTTCAAAATGGTGGATTCAGGGTTAGGGATACAACATAACATCAGAAGATTATCCTTAAATCACTGTCCATTTTGTCTTTGAGTTTGCGTCTTAGCCTAACCCAGTGAAAAGCTGAGTAGATTATACTGGTCCCCTGCTCATTTTTAATTGTGGCTGTTTTGCAAAAGTAAATGCTTATTCAGAGTTAATCCTGGGACATAATATGGAAACACTCTGTCAGTTGAATTCTTCTGGAAAGAGACCATTAATAAAACTACATTTTAAGCTAGAACTCTTGCTTATGTTGCTTTATTTGGAGACCCTCCTCCAAATCTGCTGTACTCTAGATTGGCAGAGCACCAATTTCAGCAACGTGTGTTTTTTAACACTTCTAAAAGGCGTAACGGATAACTGAATGAAAATTTAGATGTCTCCATTAAACAAGTTGCGTATAGAAATCTAAATCAGAGACATTCAAGATAATCAGTTGCATTTTTTAACCTGTTCCTTAACTGAATGTTAATCTTCTGGAATCTCACCCTTGTGCAAAAAAACGTGCTCTCCCTTTTCACATGTTCAGAATGGGTTTTAATTGCTGGCTGTGGAATAAAAGAGAAGGAGGAGAAAGTTCTTAAACTTCTTTTTTTATTTGAAACCAATAGTGCTCAGCAAGCAAAAGCCATGGGATCAGCACCTTTACATGCTTCAGGCTGCCTCTTTCAAGCTTTAGGAGGGCACCGTCACTTAGTAAAAGTCTGATAGTGGCTCTTATAGGAGCTAGAATGAAGCACCTGATGCAGTCAGCAGAAAAGAAGGAGGGGAAGGAAGACAAAAGAATAGCGCTGTGAGTATTTTCTTGATTCTGTTAGTGGTCTGTAAGGGGATACTCATGATCACAGCGCAGTGAATTTCTAGCCATTCTTCTGACCTGTGTTGCTTCGTTAAGGCTATTAGAATAACCTTAGAAGTAGCGTCAGTTTCCCCCGCTTCTTATTTGGCAAGCTTCAGGAGGCGCTGTATGTCAGGCTCAATGTTGGTAGTGAGGAATCGGGGGCTGTAGCGCTTGAATGGCTCTCCTTCAGGTCCCACCAGGAACTTCTCAAAATTCCAGGAAATGTCGTTGCGGTTCACTGGACTCCATATTATGAACTTGGGTTCCATCATGAGGCAGGAGGGGTTGTCATCTGGGTAAGGGAGTTTGTCCTTCAGATAAGCAAAGACAGAGTGGGTGTTCTTGCCATTCACCTCACATTTCTGGCAAAGAGTGAAGTTGGGTTCAAAGCCAGAACCAGGCCGCACATGTTTCAGGCTGTTGAGGATCTCTTCATTGGTGCAGTTGTCCTGTCAGAATGAAGTGAGAAGACATGAGGAAAAATTGAATGGTCATACTGTCTGTTTCCCTTTTCTCTTAGTGGCACCAAATCTAGCAATTCAGGTGCAGCTTCACACCCACTTTGATACAGTTGGTTTCACCATAAGGAAAAATGATGTGGCTGCTGTAGGCTACTGACTTTGAGTTGTAATTCAACACTTAGATGTGACCTGGGACATACCACACTCTCTCAGCCACAGAGGAAGTCCCCTTGAACAAATCCTGCCAAGAAAACACCATGATCGGTTTGCCTTAGGGTTGCCATTGATGTGAAGGCACATAACAACAAAAGATCTGCAACAGGGTTGCAAATTGGTACTTTAAGGAGGGCCTGTTTTCCTTGGTTCCATGGTAGAGAAAAGTTTTGTAGAGGCAATTTCCCCCCTTCCAAATGTTGCAGGGATGAAAGAAGCCAAAACTAGCAGATTTCATATTGTTTGCAGAAATGGCAGGAAACCCCTTCAGAGCTAGTTCATTTCAGTTAACACCTTGGTCAGTTCCTTATGCGCATTTCCAAACACTTCATTGCTGAGGACCACTTATCCAAATGATTAGTCTACATTTTAAATAACGCTTTTGTTCCTTTCATACAAAGTTGCCCTCTTCTGAAACAAGAATGGTACATATGTGTTTGGAGGCCCTGGGGGGTTGAGAAATGATGGACAAATGCCTTCAGTAAATAGGCAATCAATAACAAGTACACTTTTCACATTTAAAGCCAGAACAAGAGTTGCTTTAACAAACTGTATGATTGCTGAGTACTGTATTTGCCATATGTGCTAGCTCTTTCAGTGGTCCTTTGTTGTGTGTGTGTGCTTTAATTGAGAATTGGTTTCTGATTTTTTTTGAGGGGGGGGAATACCACACTCTAGAATTTAGTTAGCACCAGCCTTTCTGATGAGCTAACTCCCCACAGTACGTTAAGTCTTAAATATCTCACATGTAGAACACACATACAGCCTGATCCTCTTATACGTATCCATCCAGAAATGAGTCCCACACCGTTGTTAAAATAGGGGTCCAATCCCCAACTCTCAAACTAGTGGACTCAACAAGAATCAACAGCAGAGCTGAAAGAAAGACTGATCCTGCTGAAGAAGGAGACATTTCTTCCCCAGAAGAGCAACGCAGAGAGAATGGAATGAAGGCACTTACCTGATAGCCAAACTGGTTGCAAGGGAAACCCAGGACAACCAGCCGTCGAGGATATTTGCTCTGCAGCTGGTTCATCTGGGTGTAGTCCCTCACTGTTGTACCTCAGAGGGAGGCCACATTCTCAATCAGGACCACCCTCCCCCTGAAATTGTTGAAATCCACTTTCTCCCCTTGGAGGTCAGTGGCGCTGAGATCATAAAAGGATTTGGCTATGGGAGTCGTCATGGCTGCAAGAACCAAGAACTGTAACAGCACAGCAGCACTGAGCACCTGGCAGGCACAGTTGCTTGCTTAAAATGCTTCTTTGGATGCTCCTGTGATTGGTTGCACACAAAGGCCTTTCTCTCCCTGGTGTGATGAGCTGAAAGAGGAGCCATGCCCCCTGTTACTGATCCAGCTCTTTACCAATTCAGAACAAAGCAACAGGTCAGGCCAGGGTGTGTTCCATTGCAAGCCTGCAACTCAGAACAGATATCCAAGCCACTGCGATAGTGCGGCCAGCTCTCAATAATTCATGCTGCTTAAGATAAAGCTACTTACTCAGAATGTGGCAGCACAATCTGATGCATGTTTACTTGGAAGTAACTCTCACTGGGTTCAGTAGAACTTTCCTTCCTAGTAATCACCTTGAGGATCACAACTTAAGTTGGGAGGGCAGAGCAAGAATTGGAAGTAGAGTGGTGCATAGCTGTTGTGGCAGGACTTGAAAATCATTAACAGAGATCAGGACACTGTTAGCCCTAGGCACAGCTACAAATTCAGTTTTGGATATTCCACAGCACATGGCTTTCTTGGTATGGATGCATTGGGAAAATGAAATTAGAATTCAGATGATGAATTGTACTTGGACTTTTGGCATTTTTTTAAAAATGGGAGTAGGCATATTGCAAGAAGTCCATTCTGTTTTCAACAACATATAGCCTAGATCAGTGTTCAGAAATGTAGCTCCTCCAGTTCTTGTACAGCAGCTGTCATAAACTGACACTACCCAGCTGAATAAGTTGGTCTAGAATTGCTGCCTAGCTTGCAATGATGTTAAAATGTCAGCTACATATCGTATTTGCCAGCAGATAAGACGCACTATTTTCTCAGAAAAAGACTGTTTGAAAATGGGGTGCATCTTATACGCCACCAGTGTGTCTGATATGCCAGCAAATTTCATGTCAAGGCATTCCCTGGCTGCTGCGGCCGCTGCTTCCTGACAGAGAACAGCCTCGCCCTTCTCTTCCCTGGGGTCAGTCTAGCCCTACCTCCCCTCTCTCCCTCCTCCTTCCCATCTTCCTTGCGTGACCTTTCCGCGAGTTTCCAACAGGTGGTTCTGCTTGACAGCCTTCACCACTGCCACAGAATGTGCCCACAAGAGGTCTTTCCTGCTCTAAGTGAGCCGCACGAGGCAATGATGCTGCCTATGGAGCTCATTGGCCAGTGAGGAGGCGGCTTGGGAATGCCTAGAAGCAAAATTCAGTAGATTAGAAATGTACTAAAAAAAAAATCCTGAAAAATACTGTTTGAAAATGGGATGCGTCTTATATGCCAGTGTGTCTCATACGCCAGTAAATATGGTCATACAGCAACCACGTACGCCCCGTTCCATGCCTGTCTGCTCATGAATAGTTTAATTTCTAAAGAACTGTTCTGTCTTATAATTGAACATTTGAAATGAAAATGTGAACAAACAGAAATTCTTTGGAATCTAGTTGACTGAGCAGTGGGATCATAATCATGCTGTAACTGTCAGAGCAGAGATGCCCCAGTAGCTTTTTAAAGATGAAAAATGTATTTGATGTAGACAAGATTAAGCTTGATGGGCCTTTGGCCTAATAAAGATTTCTTTGTTGATTCTTATGTTGTTTCAGCCATAGATTTGGATATTTGAGATTGCTCTGTTTTAAATTGTTTGGTTTAAAATTGTATTCTAGGATTGTTCTTAGACAGTGTTAAAAAGTTTTTAAAAAGTATTTTAATGTGTATGTAAAATTTTTATCTTTATACTGTTTTAATTGCTTTTATTTACTGTGTATTGCTTCAGGAGCCGCTGTGGGCTAGAAAGGTATATAAATACCTTAAATAGATAAATAATAAAAATGTAATGTGCAACATAACCTTAGCCTTGAGAATGCCCACTGTACAATGTTATGTATTCTTGGTTCTACTGTATAACATTAAATTGTGGACTTCAGCACAGGCTACGATTAAAAAAAAGGGGGGGGGTAAAAGTATCTGAAATGTGGATTAATTACAGCATGTTAAGAAGTTCCAGGACTGAGATAGTGACCAACAAAAAGAAAATGTGTAAAGACCAAGAAAAAAAAATACAGAAAATTATAATATCTTTGTCATTTAATGAGAAATCAAAAATACAGATTGTTGAACTAATTATTCAGGCTAAAATAAATGGGAAAGGAAGTGTAGGAATACTTTCTCGTCTGAAAAGTCCTTGAGAAACACAAGATCTTTGTTTACACTAGCCATGTTCGGAGACAGTTTAGTCATGATGATATCCAATCTCCAGTAGGAGAGGAATAAGGAGAAGAAGGGAGGCTTTAGGATCCCTGTAACAAGGGGACAATGCAAGCTGCACTTCGAAATAAGCTGTTTAAAATCCATTAAAGCAAAAGACTTGTTACACCTCAAAGACTAACAC
This sequence comes from Cyclura pinguis, assembly GCA_030412105.1. Classification (NCBI taxonomy): domain Eukaryota; kingdom Metazoa; phylum Chordata; class Lepidosauria; order Squamata; family Iguanidae; genus Cyclura; species Cyclura pinguis. Next base: position 265,367,697 of record CM059599.1, read on the forward strand.
AAGCATTTGTGATCTACAGCCCACCTCATTGTACGTGTGAAGTATCATCCAGTAGTGTCTTATGTTCAAGAATAGCCACTTTGAGTCATTGATAGAAAATCGTGGGAGACTGACAGTTGAAAGGCTGATTAAATGCAGTTCTACCATCTTCAGCTGCTTGATGGGTGGATGGGGACTACCTTGCAGTTGCAGCTGTAGAAGAAGCTGTTGAAGAAGATGGAATGAACAGTAGCATCGCAGGGTAGGGGAATGTGGAGGAATGCTGTTGCTGCAGCAGTGTGGACTGGAAATGGAATGACAGAAGGCTGCAGTGATGGATACCCATCACCTTACAGAACCTGGCAGAAGCAGGTATGTGCCTGAGTGACTTCTTTTGTGGTGCATTTGTGAGACAAATCTGTTAAGGATGCCTATGAAAAGGGTCTGATAAGTGACATTTGTTGGCTTTCCTGCGGCTGATGATACAGTAGTTCCCTCTCTCTCTTGCTACTGAGACACTAACAATGATGGTTTTGTGGGTTTCACACACGAAACAAATACAACAGCAACAGGTTCTTTATAAACAGCAGAAGGAGCAGTAGCAGAACATGGCATAAACCAACCTGGACACAGAATGCTTTTTGAAAGCACAGAAATTCTGGACCATTCTGACAACTACTATGTCAGACTACACAGAGAGGACATTGAAATCCATAAACACATGGACAGTTTCAACAGGAAAGAAGAAACTCGGAAAGTAAACAAGATTTGGCTACCAGTGCTGAAGAACACTAAAATCAAGACTCAAAAATATGCTAATGAACACCACCCAGACTCTGGAGGTCCCTCTACAAGAAACAATACAATGGATGCCTAATGTAATTAATGCACTATTGTGCATATCCCCTGACTAACAATACAATCCTGGGGGATATCCCATTTAACAATAGACCATCACACTGGCCAACAGTAACACATGCAAATTGCTCCCTCCCACCCGGGGACTACACAAGTATATATACTCTGTCTCACTTCCCTGCCACCAGATCTTTTGAAGATGCCAGCCACAGATGCAGGCGAAACCTCAGGAGAAAATAGTAATAGGACATGGCCTCAAAGCCTGGAAAACCCACAACCACCTATGAATTCCGGCTTTGAAAGCCTTCGACTTTACAGCAGAAGGAGCCATTGTTGTTAATAGCTGATTGATATTATATAGAACAGGGGACTGGGGCACAGGCTGAAACTTGAGTTAATTGACCTATCAGTCCACCTGAATACTAGTTAACCTTTGTGTTGGTACTGACAATTAAACACTGTGATGGATCTGGGAATGGTTCTCCCTCCTGGTGTTCCCTTTCTTTGCAAGAGTCCTCTCCCACCTCAAAAAGAAAATACTCATAAGCTAGCACCAGTCAGAATGAATATCTTGATGTGCTCTAGTACAAGGGTGGCCAACTGTGTGGTGGGCATTGGCCTCTTTCCCTCCTGAGGGTGGCAGCACTGCTCTTGACTCCATGTCACTTCTTGTTTGGGTATACAGCTTCAAAATGGTACTTTTTCCCCTAGGTTTCGGGCATTTGGGGAGGTTGAGCGGGCCAGGGGGACCCAAACTGCCGTACTTTTTGTGGCAGTTTGGGCATCTTTGTGCCATTTTCAGCAGGGTTATTTCAGTGGTCCCCATCCCCTGCTCTAATCTTTCCAGTTGGAGAGCCAAGGTGGAAAACTTTTTTGTGGAGGAGGGCCAAGTCTCAATTTCAATTAGACATTTTCCTGCCAAGCAGAGAAAGAACTCCTCAATTCTACCTATGTCCACAGACGACGAAACCTCAGTGAAAGCAGACAGAGCTAGTCAGATTTGAGGGTGGGAGTGGGGGAAAGGGAATTCAGATTTTCTTGTCCAAAATCCCAGAAGACATAATGAAAATAAAATAAAAGAAAACCTTGTGAAAATCCTGAGGATGTAAGTGATAGCTTCTCAGTCGTATGATCTTTCACATGGGGATGAATTTGGTAAGATTTTTTAAAAAGAATATAGAAAAGTATCTGAATTTTTAAAGATTAATGGTGACTGGGAGGAAAAACAAAGGCGGGCAATAATCTCCCCATCTCTCACACCCTTCCAAATCAAACCACCAAATGCAACTTAACTAGTTTCAGATTGCATGCTGATTCAGTCATGGCTTTCAGAGTATATGTTGAGTCCACTGCAGAATGGATGGTCTAACATTGTCTTTAATTAGATGCTATTAAGAAGACCTTATAGTCTTCCTAATAGGAACTCACTTTTCTGGGATGATAGTTTGGTCAGAACTCTGCCCCTTAGCAGAGTGACTATTCTTTTAACCAAGAATGTGAAATCCTCCATCTTTGGTGTTTGCTCTCTTGCCAGAAAGAAATGTTAGAATGAAGCAAGGTAAACCAATTCAGGTTCCCTGCTAACTTAACCAGATGCTGAAGGGGGCATTACTGAGCCACATGAGAGTATGGAGGGGGGTCTCTCACACCACCCATGATAAATACAGCTATGAAAAGTAATGGTCCTCTGTTTTTGTATGAGCGACTCATTATGTAGCATACTGGACACACATGCTTGTTTGCATAGTAGCCTTTCCTTTTCTGCCAGCCCAACAATTCCAGAGGGCTGTGATCTTCTTATGTTACACTCCAGGTGCGATTCATATTCAATAGAATAGATGCCTTCAACAATCTATTTTTAATTGACTGGAAATTTCTGCTCATAGCAAAATATTTTGAAAGGGAAAGAGAAAAAAAAATCTCCTAGTGCTGCAGTGTGCTTTCTTCCAAACTGATCAGATAATGAAAACCTCTAATGAGAGTTCTGTTTCTCCTGGCACAAGGAGCTCACTGAATTATTAACAACTGGATCAGATTCCTAGTGAGCTCAAGCAGAGGAAGGTAGAGCATGTAACCAGAGCACAGTAACCAGAGCTAATTTTCTAAAAGGAAGGAAGAAAAGAGAGTAAGGGACTTGCCTTAATGCAAACCTCTTCAGTGCGTTCCAAAAACACAAGAGCACCTCAAATTCTAGCTGACTCCAAGGAGCTAGATCAGCAACTAATTGCCTATGGATCTCAGTGTGAGCACAGGTCTTTGCTTATGTTGCAGACAGAGCAACCAGGCTCATGAATTCCAGTCTACACCTTCTGTACTGAAGAGGTCATCCAGCAGAACAGGCTCCAGCTATTTGATTTCCTAGAATCAACTCAGCAACTTAGCGACTAGAAATCTAGAATACTGAAAAGACACAAAGGCATTTCTACATAGCAATTTGTCAATCACGAGGGTTATCACTTGAGTCAAAGCAATCTGCTGTGTACAGAACATGAGGCATAGAGTAGACTAGTACTGAATATGCATCTCATTCTCCTTCAAAGTATAGGCAGTGATGGGTACTGTGTTCTAGGTAGTCATCCATGCCTCATGACATGAGAGGTTTGAAGCAGAATCTACTTTATCAATGTGTCCTGGACTCATTTGTCATTTGGGGCTTGTCTGAAGTGCACCAAGTTTAGCAACATTTTGCTTACTCTGTAGCAGAGGTAGGGAATTTGAGGTCCACCTCCAGGTCTCTGTGGACTAACTGCCATCACCTCTGGCTAGCGCTGATGGGGACAGTAGTCCAGTAACATTTGATGATCACAGGAGGTATGTTATGCTGTTTACAGTGTTCAAATGGTATTTTGGGCAGGCGAATTGTGTGCCCCGAACCATAATACCAACCCTTTACAGCACATATGGCAGTCTGCCATTTAGTGCCCCTCCTATGGAAGCAAAGAAACCATAGAATCATAGAGTTGGAAGAGACCCCCAGGGCCATCGAGTCCAACCCCCTGCTATGCAGGAACACCCATCTCATTGCCTGCCCATGGGCATTATTACTCTGAAGCACCCAGTCAGCTGCTTGTTTCCCAGCTGGTGTGCCTCTTTGGCTTATTTCTTGTGCAAAGAAATACGCTTGTAGTGTGATTGAAGCACAACACTGTATCTATTCTGAATGAAAAACAGCCACATTGCTTCAGCTTTCTGAGTGCATTGGGAAGGCCCAGACAGGTAGGATGGATTTTTTTTTCCTTTACTTTTATTAACAATATGACATATTGACATAATCTAACTATATTTTTAACGGCACAAAATAAAAACTCACCAAACTTTGCATATTATTGGGAGTGGAAAATTTTCCAATACTATATTTTTCAATGGAAACATTTCCACACCATAGCTCCACAGTTGTTCGGGCTATTGTACTGCAACCAGTCCTGTTAGACAGACTAAATATAGTAGACAAACTTCTTGTTATTCTTCCAAAGAGGCAGGCATTTACAGACCCTAATGCTTAGAGGAACACACTAACAAATGAACACATTGCTAAGCTTGATTCTACTACACAAAATCTTTTGCTTCTCAAATCTGTCACAGGTACAAGTAGTCAACACAAAATGTGGGAAATTGCCTGTGCCCAGTGAATTAAAATGCTCAGTGAATAGGTTGTTGTTGTTGTGTGCCTTCAAGTCATTTTCAACTTATAGTGACCCTGCAGTGACCCTATCACGAGGTTTCCCTGGCAATATTTGTTTGGAGAGGGTTTGCCTTTCTCTTCCTCTGAGGCTGACAGCACCAAATCAGTTTTTTTCTCACTTGAGAGGGAACTGATAGGTATGCAGTGAGTTAATGAAGCAGAAGGTACTACAGTCAAACCTCAGCAGAAGTTAACAAATTGTTGATATCTGTAACAGGTATAGTGCTCTTTAGATATTTGAACTTAAAAATTCAGTTTTCCCCCCACATTTGCGGATTTGATTATTCATAGTATCCACTGGCCTCCCCCTCCTGCCAGAAGCTGCCGGTGCAATTGCGCTGGCAGTGGGCAAGAGAGTGAAGGGGAGGGAAAGTCCCCCCCCCATGCTTTCCTGCCACCCCTGCTCACCTGATCATGCTGATGGGGGTGGCCAGAGAGCCAAGGAGGGAAGATCTTTCCCCGCTGGCTCTCTCCTACACCCCTCCCACCTGCGCAATTGCGCGGGTGGGGAAACAGGCAAGCAGGGAAGATCCTTTCTGCACCCCCCCCCCACATGGGGGATCACCATCAGGCGATTGGGGGCCTGCAGTTATTTGTGGTTTTCTCACTTTTGCGGGGGTTCTGTTTCCCTATCCCCCGCAAATGTGGAGGGCCTACTGTAGTGTTCTTCCAAGTGTACTCTTTTTAATTAAATGTTGGGGAATATATGCTATTGTTTTCATATTAATGCAAATATTCCAATAAAAAAATTTCTACATAAAGCTTTGAATGTATTTGAATACAACATTTAAAGCAAAGTGCTACATCAGATAATATTATTTAGAGCATTGGAAAATTTTCCAGTTTTGCTTTTTTTCAGAAAATCCACACCTCTGGAAAGGGCTTTGCCTATTCAGCTTCCTGTTCCTGCCTGCTCTCCCTCCAAGTGATATTCTCAACAAGATGAATTAGCCATCCAATGAAGAAATACATCAGCCCCAATCACTTTGAGAGAATCTTTATTTTGTAAAGTTTTTTGTTTGTTTCTTTGTTTAAAATAATGAATTACAATGACAGGTCATACAAGGAAACCCAGTCAGAGTGCAAAGTTCACAAGAGTTACAGACACAGTAGAGGATTCATAAAGTTGCAAGTTTGGGTGGATCCCATGACAAGTTATGTGCAACAGTTTCTGTTTAAAGACAGACAAGTTGCTATGACCTGTGACTTGCAGGACAGAGGGAGCCTCAGAATACTGAAGATTCCCAGAATCCTCTTCACTTTCCCTAGCAATCATTGGCCTGAAACCTAGGGAGCGCTTTCTGGCCTCCAAAGAGAACACTGTCCTGGCATGCCACAGAGAGGATTGGCATTGGATTGGGGAGGCATCTTTTCTCACTGCAAGAGTTGCCTAACATCCCTGAGCCTTCATCAATAGCTTGCTGAGAACCAATGCTCCATCAAGAGCCATGGCTGGATCTAAGGGCAATAAGAACTCCAATTCACTCCAAAGATGGGCAGAGGCTCACCTGCTCCCTCTCTTGTCAAGGTGTGTTGTGAAGATATGTTGGAGTTGATCTTGTGCGTTGGTGGCAGCAGCAACAGCTCAGCTTCTATTATATGGGTGGAAAGATAGCTAATTTTTTAGATCCTACGTGGAGCAAGCAGCATCAACATGATGCTAGACTGTGACAGGCAGGGAAGAGCTACAGGGAGAGGACACATCCACAGGTCTGCTAAGGACCAACACTTTTATATGTCTGATGTACAGGTTTGCAGAGCCTGGAGTCCTGGGAGATTTAGCAATTTCCTGCCCTATTCTTTCTTCAGAGATGGTGTGGCATCCCTTTCAGATTGACATTCTTGAGGGTAGTTCAAGCCACTGAATTTTATTTTTTTAAATAACAGTGTGTGCAAGAGACATAAAGGTACTGATTCACACAACTGTTCTGCAGATAACTAGCTGGCCACTGTTGTGGGTTGTTTTAATCCTCCATGCAACTTAACAGTAAAACTGCACAAACCTTCCTGGTGTTGGTTAAGAAGTGGGAGTTCATAACTGGTATCTGCAGTCCCAAGAAATGCATTTACCTTTTGTGCAGTACAATTCAATCAGTAGGTATTTGGGATGAGTAAAAGACAGCTGTCTGGCCTTGGGCAAAACGTCCATATGAAGTGGCCTTCATTTCACCCTCCCATATATACTAAGCCAACTAAAATTGACAAGAGCCAGCAAAGTCCCCAAAGAATCAGCCAATAGCATTCAGGCTGTGTGAAAGATCCTTAAGATAATTTCTCTTGCTTTGGTCCGTCCTATTTTCCTGTTTCTTCCTGTCTCCTCATGCAAATATTCCTATTTCAATATTGATTGCAATTAACCCATTCCTAGCAGACTTTGGGTCTTCTATACAAATCCTGCATCAGGTTAATGGCTACTACTTTCTAATTAGTGCCTGCAAGGTCACTAACACTGCATTAGTTCTAGCAGGAAGTGGCTTCCTGTGGATGACCATTCCATACCTTCTCTATAGACCCTGAAATTCCAGTAGAGGAATTCCCAGTGCCAGGTGAATGTGACCACAAGAAACTCTGCTGTCAACAGTAGGCTCTGTGGCACAACATCACTGCTTCCCTACATTTCAATGGCTTGATATTAGTTCATACCCTCTTAGCTTAAGGAAAAAGTAAAACTGGCTTTGAAGGGGAAAAAAAGGACATACATTTGAAGCAGTGCCTTTTCCTCACTACAAGGCACTCTTTTGTTCCCAGGACAAAACACTTGAATCAAGAGAACTGGCATCACTTCCATTATATGCTATTCTCTTCCCCACTTTTTTTTAAAACTATTACAGTTTAATCAACTCCATGGAGGGAAAGTCAACTTACAAGAGGAAGAAGAAGAAGAAGAAACAAAGGAACACAGATCCATCTGGTATCAGCTTGTGGCTTGGAAAGAGTAGCTCACCACAAAGATAAGCTGATGCCACAACACCCAGTTGCACTATGGACAGAATGGCTCTGGTCTGAGCCCCCTGCCAAAAGGAATCTCTGTTTGGCAGGAGGATCTCTGTACAGCCACCACATCCCACCCAAAATGCCTCCAGCTGATGGAGGTTCTGTCTAGATCGGGCAACTGTGACTTGTTTCTGGCAGGCGTGCAGGGGAGGAGGAGTCCTGGCATCCCCCAAGTATTGGCACGCAGGAAGCAGCTACTCTGGAGCAGGCACGCATAAGAGAGATTAAAATACCAGGGCATGCCGCTGAGCGTGTTAGGCCTCCCCCATCGAGCAAGTCAGTGGCCGGGCAAGAAGAGGATGCCTGTGCAACATGCATGCAGGTTTCAGTTTGTTCTGACTGGAGTCATGTTAACAGCACATGGCAGGAAAATCCTCAGAAGGGTGGGCCAGACTGAGTTGTAGGCTGAGCCAGCAGAGAAAAGTCTTCAGGGGACTTCAGCAATTTCTTACAGGTTGGACCTTGAGGACAAAAAAATGGATTGGGGTGGAGGCTCAATGCACAGATTACAAGGTCTCTTTCTGTGTTAGGGTTGGGGGGAGTATAGCTGGAAAATCACTTCAAGGGGGCTCTGAAAGCAAGATCCAAGTATGTGCCACATAGATTGGGTGGTTTATCTGTCTGAATTGCTACAGACATATGTATATATAGTCTAAGTGATGTCATTTGGAGTGCCCCAACACCACTACTACCAAAGATACCTAATGGGGACAAGGGATGACTCCCTACAAAATTCTGAATGGATCATCAGCAAGGACCTGTCCTGCTTGCTGTACAAGACAGGGCTCCTCTATGGACTTCTCAAAGGGCAGGTCTAGTCTGGCTAGGAGGAAGCAAACAAAGTTTCTCCCTACTTGGTAAGGGAAGTCTGAGTTTAAGACCCAAATATCACCATATTACCTCTTTTCCCAGTAAGGCTAGACTCCTTTTGCTCCCAGCACTTCTATTGAGCAGGGAAAGAAAGTCTCTTCACCCTTTGGAACGAGAGTCCATTTTTGGTAAGATGTCTAGATGAGAGTTTTGACAATCATCTCCAGGCAACCTGGTGCTATGAACAAGACACTACTGCCAAGGCAGCTGTATAAGCCCCAGCCCTGATCAGTCAGGGCCTGGTCGAACCCTGCACCTCACTATACAGGCACTGGAGAAGATAAAGAGAGGACAAAGGCAAAGCACGTGGGGCTGGGGTTGGGGTGGGAGGGCAGGGAGAGCAACAACCCATATATAGGCCTGCTCTAGAAGGTGTGTTAGCAAATGGTCTGCCTAGGGAACTGTTAGTGAAGCACAGATCCTTCTCACCTTGCAGGTGCCTTGCTTTTGGAGGAAAGACCCAGCCCTGTCCAGGTAAAGAACCAAACGGCTCACCTGTTGGTGGGAAGGGGCTAGGCTGCAGAGCACCTGGAGTCTGAGAGAGCTGCTGGACCAACCTCAACTGTGATTGCCAACCACAGTCCTTCCGTGAAGACAGCAGGGTGATATTCTGCACATTGTGAGCCATCTGAGAGAGATTTTGGATCCAGGGAGTTTGGGGACAACAGAAATCACCAATTAAGGAGAAACACCAGGAAACCCAAAGAGGATCCAGCAGGGCAGATGGCGGGCAGGTGGGCACCCAATGAGCAGAGGGATGGAGCACAGCAAACCAGCCCGCTCTAGGTGGCAGCCTTTCTACCTGCACTGGGGTTGGGGGAAAAAAGGAAGAACACTGAGAGGCCCTCAGCACCAGCAAGAGGTCTTGGGAGGATGCTCTGTGCCCTCTGGCTTGCTTGCCTCTTCCTCCAGCTCAACCAGGTTCAGTTCATCAGCTGTGTATGTGCGGAGTCCATCCAGCTCCTTCTTGTGGGCCTGCAGGACCAGCTCTGTTAGACGAGTGAAAGACTGAAAGAGAATGGAAACAAAAGAGGCAGTTATCATTCCTACAGTCTGGGTGGCCACTAACGTTTAGGTTTAAATCAACTGGCAAGAAAGTCCACTCATGTTACTAGCCCACAATAAATATTCAGCTGTGTAGGAGCCTGTCTGTTTCAGACCTCAGAGCTATACCGGAAAGTGTTGGTAATTTCTTTCCCCAGTGTTTAGTTTAGCTTCCCTACTTAGTGGCAATTTTAATTTGCTCAGGGAAGTACATCTTCAATGTTCCTATTACAGTGCATTGTAATAGGAACCTCTAGCTCTGGATCATCCAGGAACACAAACTCTTGTGGTGACATTTAAGCACTATTTTTTAAAAGCAGTGGCCACGATTCCCTTGGGCAGTAACAAATATGTGAAACCTAGAGTTATGCACTTGTGACTGTTTCATATTCACAATCTCTATGTAGCCCCTAGTTTAGAGGATACATAGGGCCATGAAAGTCCCCCAATTCCCACTTACTGGGCACAGCCACTGTGATTAATGGGGGATCTGTTCCCCTGTTGATTGGAAAGCAGCTGACCTGCACAAGGGGGAATTGCAATACGGACTCTGCTTCTCCCATCTCAACAGACATTGCTCATGGAAGGGGAACAGATCCTTGTTGATTGCAGCAGCTGCAGTGGCTGCTGTCCAACAAGTGGGGAGTAGGGTGGATCAGGATCGGATTCACTATGTAGGCCCATAACTACCGTGGTTACACATTTGTATCACTCCAACAGGATTCCATCTGTCACCTCAGCCTAATGGTACAGAACAAAGGCACAACCACAGGCTACATCATCAGCTGGTTAAATTACAACTAGTTACAAAGGTTTTCACTTTTTGCAAGATTTATTTTACATATTTTTTTAATTTATATCCTGCCTTTCTCCTGGTACCAGACCCAACACAATTTACATAAATAAAAAACAAAGTACAACTGAAACCAATTTGATACAAACATTTAAAAAAAAATTAAACAATTCTATTAAAAGCACTGTATTACAACAGTTTAAAACACATTCAAACATAGTAAAAAGATAAAAGCATAACAAACCCATTAAAAGATCTATCTCCCACAGTAACTTAAAAGCCAAAGGCTTGCCCAAATAAAAGGTCTTAGCCTGTCAGCAGAAAGACAGCAGACAGATCTAATCAGATTCTAACACACTTTTTGAGTCCAAATGATTTCAGTGCTGGAATTACAGATGTACTTAAATATTTCCTATTGAAGTTAGTAACTGAATCAGGTTTTCCTTATGCACCAATGACACACTTGTGCCAAACACCACCACCACAGCCCCAGTAGTGGTTTTGCACTGTCAGAAAGCCACTCTCTGCTTATGCAAAGCAAGGCACTTGATTTTCACCAATCCCATACCAAATGTAACCCTTCAAAAGCTGCTCCTTAGGATGGGCAGACCCACTATGAAAGTTCTGTATCTGTATACTGAGTTAAGCTATAAGAAACTGGATAACCTTTTGAAGTTCTAATTTTCTCATTTCCAATTTTATTTTCCATATTTCCACACTATCTGCAGAATCAGGTTTGGCTGATTCAACCAGGGGTTATTCTCCTTCAGGGTTCTCCATTATAGCCTTTGCCTTCTTAGGTGACATCAAAATTAGCAAGAAATACTCAAATTATTTTCTTATTTCACTGCTTGTCAGTCTTACCCAGATGAGGGAGTTTTAGGCAGTATTTATGTGTAGTTACCAGAACTTAAAAGATTTCACTTCAGTCCCCTACCATATACCAGCCAATTACTACCTCAGGGATTGTTGTAAAACCACTTCAGCTTTGTACTGGAACTCTTTCAGTGTTCCAAAGATTCCCTCACAAACTACCTTAAAACATTTACCTCAGGACTGTATAAGGGGGGAAGGCACTTTAGCGGGCAGAAAAGGAAAGTAGGCCTGGCCTTCACAATGCTCACCAATAGCTCCTCTTCATCTTGGAGAAGTGACTATGGGGTGCCACAGGGTTCTGTCCTGGGCCGAGTGCTATTCAACATCTTCATCAATGATTTGGATGAGGGAATAGAAGGTATTCTCATCAAATTTGCAGACAGCACCAAATCAGGAGGCGTAGCTAACACCTCAGAGGACGAGGTTGGAATTCAAAATGGTCTTAACAGATTAGAGAGCTGGGCCAGCACTAACACCATGAACTTCAACAGGGAGAAATGTGGGGTACCACACTTATGCAGAAAAATATGAAATGCACACCTATAATATGGGTGACACCTACCTTGATCACAGTACATGTGAAAGGGATCTAGGAGTCTTAGTAGAATGCGAGTCAGCAATGTGATATGGCAGCTAAAGCAGCCAATGCAATTCTAGGCTGCATCAATAGGAGTATAGTGTCTTGGTCAAGGGAAGTAACACTACCACTCTATTCTACTTTTATCAGACCCCACTCAGAATACTGTGTCCAGTTCTGGGCAACACAGTTCAAGAAGGATATTGACAAGCTGGAACATGTCCAGAGGAGGGCAACCAAAATGGTAAAAGGCCTGAAAACCATGACCTGTGAGGAGCAGCTTAGGGAGCTGGGTATGTTTAGCCTGGAGAAGAGAAGATTAAGAGGTGACATGATATCTATGTTTAAACATCTAAAGGGATGTCATATGGAAGAGGGAGCAAGTTTGTCTTCTGCTGATCCAGAGACTAGGACACAAAGCAATGGCCTCAAACTTCAGGAAAAAAGATTCCATCTAAACATTAGAAAGAACTTCCTGACAGTAAGAGCAGCTTGCCAGTGGAATGCACTCCCTCGGAGTGTGGTGGGGTCTCTTTGGAGGTTTTTAAACAGAGGCTGGATGACCATCTGTGGGGAATGCTTTGATTGTGTATTCTTGCATGGCAGGGGGTTGGACTCAATGTCCCTTGTGGTTTCTTCTGGCTCTATGATCCTATGATTTTAACTGGTTCTCTTTCCCAAGGTTGAGGTGCCTTCTAGATGCTGCAAGTGAAAAATCACGCCTTTGCTCCTTCTCTTAGATTTGTTCTGTAAATACAATCTAGTGAACCTGGAAACCCATCCATCCATCCATCCATCCATCCATCCATCCATCCATCCATCCATCCCTCCCTCCCTCCCTCCCTCCCTCCCTCCCTCCACCCACCCACCCACCCAGAAGTTCCCCATCCTAGGTTCTTACTTCCTTGATGTTCAGGTTGGTGCAGGCACTTGTTTCATAGAAATCCATGCCATATTCTTTAGCCAGCTGAAAGACAGAAGACCTAACAGGTTTATACACAAATGTCATACTGATATTGCTCCACTTCCTTCCAATCCACCAGTCCTTTTCATTCCCCTATCTCTATTTAGGAAGGCAACTTACGTGCGGCAGGCTAGGTAATGACTGGAGCTTTCAACTGTGGTAAAGGGCAGCCTTGGAGTCATGCTTAGTCCCACAACTTGTTTTTCACCAGTGCTGGAATGGAAAGCTGGAGGGCTGAGATCAGTGCTTACAGTTGACTCTCCATTTCTGCAGGTTCAGTATTTGCAGATTTGATTTTTGAGGATTATTTTATTTTATTTGTTTTTTTTAAAAAATCTCACTGTACTCACCCCTGCCACGGGAAAAAAAGTTCTCTGTAGGAATCTCTAGGTCTTCCAGCATGATTCTATGGTCAACTGCCAGCAGAAGCAGGTTACAGGGTTGCATTGAAAGACCTAGAGATTTCTAGAGAGAACACTTCTCTAGCCATTACTAAGTCATCCAGCATGATTCTATGGCCCACTTCTGCCAGAAGCTGACCACAGAAAGACACTGGAGGACCTAGAGATTCCTAGAGAAATATTCTCAGGTTAAAAAGAAATGGCATTCAAAATTTTTATTTTTACTTGTGTTTTTTCCACTTTTACAGGAGTCTTGTGCCCCTAACCCCTTTGGACTACAGCTACCAGAATCTCCCAACTAGTATGGCCAAGATTTGACTGAGATCAAGATCTAGTCCTCAGCTCTATTTTTCATTAAAGAAAACAAGCCATAAAGCAGAACTTTTCTAAGCAGGTTCCGGATTGTGTCTATAATAACTGTACCACATCAAGTTTCAAGGAATGATGGTGACCTCAAATGAGAGAATGCCCACATTCCCCTCACATAGCGAGAATGATTCCTAACATAACAATTTTCTCTGTGGAGGGAAAGTTGATTTTTGCTTTGCTTTGGGTATGGAGCAGCTAAAATATCACATGAGTCCCACTTGTAATCTGAAATAGTACCGCTACGTAAATTTATTAACTCATTTGCCAGTAGTGTGGATTCAGCTTCAGTGAAGGACAACTTGTGCCAGTCTAAGACACTTACCTGGAGGCCTTGCTCTCTGCCTACTTGCCTCTTCTCTTCCTCATCTGCTTTATTCCCAATGAGGATCTTCTGAACACCCTCTGGAGCATACTAGAGAAAAGGAGAGAAACATTAGCACATCCCAACCCACACTGTTTGACAGCTGCATGAAAGGACAGCCATAAAGTATTATTCAGACTTAAGATGGAGAATTTTAATGAAGCAGTTTATTCCACCGCTGCAGGCTCACCACTGGAAAAAGTCATTTTCCAAGACATTCTTAATCTTATCCACTATTAGAAGCAATGCAGGCCTCCCTTAAGGAAATGAAGCTACTACAGACTGAAAGGAGCCAAAGCCACTGAAAGCTACAAGACTTTGAGAAAGTGAGCCAAGGGCACCACAAGTCACCCCACGTGATCCACTAGACCTGGTTCATGTCATCTACTTCAGCTCAGGCTCATTCAGTTTCCTTTGACATTTAGAGCACAGCCACAGGTTATGACATTCTGGAGCAATGGTTAGAATGTTGGACTGGGATTTGAGAAATCCAGGTTCTACTCTCCACCAAGACATAAAACTCATCAAGCGCCTGGAGCCAGTCACTTACAATCTCTCTGTCCCTTTCTCTCTGCCTGACCTACCTCAAAATGCTGTCGAGGAAAAAAATGGGAACGAGAGCCACATATACTGCCTTGAACTCACTGAAGGAAAGGTGGAAAATAAATGGAATAAATAAATAATTGCTGTAAGTGAGGGTAGAAAAGAATCTCTAAGTAAATATCTATACTCTCTCTCCCTAATATCCTAAAGACAGCTTGTGGGTATGTGCAAGGACATAGCCATATAGGCACTTACTACCATGATACACTAGCACACTGAAGTATTTATTAGATATTCTGTTTCTTCATTGACACTTTAATTACTACATCACAAAAGTGTGAGAAAGTATTAACCACAAGAAAGTCCTTTCATTAGAAGCAGAGAGATACTCCAAAAGGATGCAAGTGTATCCCAAGGATAATCAGACTGCCCTTGGGATTCCTGAATTTTAATCTTACAGTCCAGAGGCACCAAGCACTGAATCACATGTGTGGCCTGTGTGTGTGTGCGCACGCGCGTGTGTGTACACAAGCATTCATGCAATCAAGGCTTCTTTTATACTGAGAAATATAGCATGGCTTCAAGCTGCAGCAATGCATCTGCTTTGACACAACACAATCTCTTACGCTTGATCAAACATTCCTCAGCAAACATTCCTCAGGATCGAGTAGGAAGCAAGCAGACCTCCTCTACTTACCTCATCCACATCACTAACCCATTTCATTATGTGCTGGTAGGAACGCTCGCTGCTAATGTCATACACCAAGAATATCCCCTAAGGAGAGCACCAAGTCAAGAAAACAATGAGGCAAGGAAAAGGCAAGTAGCATGTTGTAGATATATGCAGATATCACAAGAGATACGTGTTCTGTCCAGAACCTAGGATAAGGTACAGATGACAAGCCTGTCTTAAATCTCACCTTAGCTTAGCTTAGTTGGGATCACATAGTACTCCAGATGTTACTGAAGTGCAACACCTAGCAGCTGTAGCTACTGGTGAGAAATTCTGGGAGTTCTTATCTGACAATATCTGTATGGCTACATATACCCACCCTTGCCTTAGCACACTGAAACTGATCTTTATTTTGTTACAATTGTGCCTATGAGTTTACCAAAAAGCAAGTTAATGTGTCAATGTGCTAGTTAATGGTCAGCTCATTAACAAATGTCTTCTCTTACAGCAGCTACCCCCAAACCTGAATCACTCCAGATGTTTGGCCTAGGACCCCCATCAGACCGTGCTGACTTGGAACATCTAAAGGCAGGCAGAAGATAAGCCACAAATCAAACCTGGTCTAGAGGCTGCCATGTGGCAAAACATCTATTTGTACTCTCACCTATAAAGGAAAGACTTTCGCCAAACAAGTATGTGGCCATCTAGATCAACAGGCTGATCACTTTGGAAGCACCTGATCTTGTAAGCAAATCAAAATGTGAACGGTTGTTAGATCACATGGGATTAGTTGGTTTAGCACTGGAAGCAGAGCTATCTCTGTGCTAAAACAGAATAAAGCTGCTGGCCGTGTTGGCTGGGGGATACTGGGCTTTTCAAACTCCAATTCTAAAACAATTATCAAGTTAGGACAGCCTCTCTCCACTGTGGAAGTTCCTGGTTGTCCCTTAGAGTTGGCGCCAACCTATTTCACCATTACAGTCAACAAAAGATGGCTGCCATACATCTGGCTGTTTGTCTGTCAGCTCACTGACAGTTCCTAAAGACCCCTGTTTAGTCGAAGGGCTGATTCTGATCACATTTAGTTCCACAGTTCTGGGTCTCAAAGAAGACACTGAGGTCTTCAAGGGAAAATCCCAGGCCTAATCTACCTGGTCATCTCCATGGATTTCAGTATAACCTTTGCTGGCAACAAGAGATGAAGTTGAACAAATTACACTGACTGACCACAGGAGCACCTCTGGCAGTTTAGTAATAAGTTCTTTAAAGGAACTCCCACCCATTCCTTGGGTTCTAGGAGAGGACAGTTTTACCTGCGCTCTTCTGTAGTACTGTTTGGTGATGGTCTGGTATCGCTCCTGACCTGCAGTGTCCCTAGAACAGAAGAATATTACAATGAATAGAGATTTCTATCTGTTCACAGCAGATCCCAGCTCCAGGTTTAGGATCTTCAACCTCAGTGGTCTGCTGATGGGAACATCAGATTCAAAACTCTACCTGGGTATACATAGCAGGTGGGGGAAACGTTGGCCTTCCACATGCTTTTTCACTCTGACTTGTAAAAGCAACAGCCAACATGGTCACTGCTAAGGTACTGTGGGAGTTATAACTCAAAACACTGGGAGAGCTGAAGGTTCTCTGCCTCTACTATATTACATGGCTCTGTGGCAGATTTCAGGAACAGGAGGCCATTAGTTCAACAAACTTAGAAATAACTGGAGTATTATTTGGAATTTAGACAGTCCAGTTCACAGCTGGAGGATCAGCTATAGGGCAGGGAGTGCAGATACAGTAGGGAGCAAAATGAGGACATTACTTGCCCCAGAAGAATTCTGCCCCTTCTGAAATTTGCCTTCTCCCCAAATTTCTAGCATTCCAGTAACTTAAAATCTCTGTTGGATATTCAAGGGGCAGGCAAAATTACTGAGGGAACACAAACGCAACAAATATAAGAATTCTCAGTGTGAACAATTTTCAATGTCTCACTTTTCTGGAATGTTAGAAATTTGGGGACCGAAGGCAAATTTCATTTGGGGAAGAAGAATGCCTTCATTTTGCCCTTTCCCCAGTAGCTACACCCCTGGGCAGAATACAGAAAGTAGCAAACTGGAAGGCATGTTTGTCAGGGATTCCAGGCAGGGAACCCTGGGAAAATGATCAGCCCACTGCAAAGATGTTGCATCATGCCCCAGCTGTGGGTAATTGCAAGGTTGCATAAGAAACTGGGGTCGTGTGCAGATGGTAGAGGGAGGTGTGCAAACCTCTACCGGATTGGTTGTAGATAGGTATATAACAAAGCAACGCCAGTATGTATTTGTCTGTTGACCAAACCTGGTGCCTGGCGCAAGCTTTTGTCCATCTGTCCTATGTTTTGTATATAACGGAACTTTGCTGCAAGATAAAGTGCCTCCTGTTTTGGAAGAAACTCCTCCGTGTGTGAGTATCCTTACTGGGGAACAAGGCTGCTGCTGTTGGCTCGCTGAACTCTGGTTTTTCCGCTGCGTTTCCGTGGGGCTGAAACTCCTATCATCCCCAACAATGTTGTCTTATGTGATTCTGCTTTACATAGCTATGTTTTTTAAGTCTTTTGAAAATTTTGATTACCTAATTCTCACCATTAATTACAAATCATGACAGCCAAAATCCTACTTGTCAATTAGATCAGGGGTATAAAATGAAACAACAACAAATAAAAATAGCAGAGGGTATACCAAAATTCTGCATCAAAGAGGCAAATACTGACTATAGAATAGGGTGGTAATCCTCTGCATAGCAAATAAGAAGTGCAACTTCTGAATAAGCATGCCTAGGATAGTATTATAAGTGTATTCTCCTTTCAAATAACATGTGGTTATTTTCTTCTTCCCATGCATGGGGGGAAAAACCCAGCCATTCCAGGTTAAGCATACCAAACAATTATAAGCATACCTCAGTTAACAAAGTCTCTGACAAAGAAGCTCCTTTTTACAAAATCTTTTTACAGCTACTCAGCCCCCTTTTCTTCCTCATCCTCTGTCTAACTGGAAGTTATTTTTAGCAGCTTTGGCATTGGGATGATACTGCAATCTATAGAGCCATCCCAGTTGTAGCAGGTGTGGTGGGGCACATGGCGAAGTGTGAAAACATTTATCCTTTTAGAGGAGCTTACACTGTACTAAAATTATACAAGACAGTCCTTGCCCTCAGGCTTACTATCTAAAAGGCATGACACAGAAGACGGAAGGGGAGGGGAGGAAAGGGAAGTGAAGAAGAAAATTAGCAAAGTACTAGTTACACATGTGCATGTCACTAACTGGGTATCAAGCTCCTTATGATCCAGGGGAGAGACAGGGTAACAAGACCCAGTCTATCCAGATGTCTAAGTTCTGAATAGTAATTCTTAGATTAAGACGCATGAGTGGAAGTATTTCAGAACGGAGAACAGTCTAGTAGTACTTGGTTCATACATGTGGATGGACTGGATCTCATTATCCTCTCTCTCGCCCTGGATCACAGGGAGCCTGACATCCTGTTAGTGGCATGTATGTGTGTAAGTGAAGCTTATATGCACATATACTCCCCTTTTTGAATGGAGCCCAGGGGGCTATTCTCTAGCACTCTGTCCCAAAACCTCTTCCTAACAGCTGTCAAACCTAAGAAGGGACTGCTGATTCCTACTAGTGGAAATGGGAAAGAGTGGGGGAAATAATTCAGACCATGAAGATACCTCCTGGGGGAAAGAAAAGGAGAGTGCATTCCATCCATGAATGCATCCTCATTCCCCACCAGCAGCCCCCTGCAAGGTGAGTCCCACCACTACTTCATGGTCTAAACTGTCTCGCTGCTTCCTCCTCTTCCCACTGGCACACACTAGCAGCAGTTCCTCCTGGGCTCTGACAGCTGCCAGTATGGGGAGCAATGTGGAACTGCATAGTGCTACCACCCAGTGTAGGATCTTGGCCAGAGTGACCACAATCATAGTCTAAAGCAGTTGCTCTACAACTGCACCAATTTTGTACTCCACATTTCTCAACATTAGCTCTTAAGACTGGTGCACTGTCAGGAGACAATGGAATCCAGCATAAGTGCTTAAACTGATTTGCAATAAACTGCAATGAAATAATAATAAAGCATGAGTATCTTCTTGCTTTTGCAGTCTATTTTATAATTGACTTGCTCTTCACCCCACAAATGGTCATCGCTAATATTGTCGCAAGGTGATTTCCCTGCAGATGCGCCCAAGAACAGAGTGCCTCAGCTTTCGAGGTGGATGTGAGTTGCATGCCCCCTGCTGGACAGATTTAAACCTACTGCTAAGAAACCCTATTTATAGGCCCTAATCAGAAAAATGGATATTTTTGTAGAGAAATGCAAACCCAAATAATTATTTTCCACCCTTAGGAAGCGTAGCAGGCTATCTTCAGAGAGCTAATTAAAAGCAAAACTTATGCCTTGCTGTTCATGTATAATATGAAAAAAATTATTCCCTACCTCCTGAGACTGGCAGTGGGATAAATTACAAGCTTGTGCTGGACATCTGTACATTTTTCAGGTTTGTGATACACTTCAATACAGAAAAATGCTCACAAAACCAATCATACAGTTAAATAAAATGTGCACATCAAAAACACATAAGTTTGAAAAATGCCCACAAGCATGCACTGGTCAATGGGGAAAATACATCAAGAAGTGTAGACTGGTAAAAATGTATAGAAAAATAATGGCTATAGGGGGAAACAACCACAAATTTCCATCCAGGAAAAAAGGCCATGCAACCCAGTACAGAACTGGGATGGGTTGAAAATACTGGGGGGATTCTGAGAACCAAAATGAAACTGACAGATTTTCAGATCTGCACTCCCTCCTCCACAAGTACTGGAGTGTATACAACCCATGTTTAAAACGAGATGGCAATCCCTAATTCTAAATCAATGGCACTCCCATTTCTATTACATTTCTCTTACATAAGTTGGGGGAGGGATGTCTTTTTGAAATAAATGGTCACAGCCACATTTAGAAAAATAACTACTATTCCTATATAGGCACCCATGGAAAGATTACAGTACTGCAGGACTTGGAAATGTTATTTTTTAGACAACAACTCCCAGTGGATATACTGGTTGGGAGATTCTGGGTGCTGTAGTCCAAAAAAAAAAAAGGTCCTTTTGATTTCTTTGTACTATTGGTCTTGCAAAACAGTGGATCTGCAGAAAATAATTTGTATGTGGATTAACTTTACAAGTAGCATGCAATCTGTCTTCCCATTTTACAGATAAAATACTGAAAATGGGTAATTCAGCCAAGGTCATAATCAATCCACAGCCAAGAACTCTTATCTGGTCTTCCAGACATGTTCAGTCTTCTTCTTGAGGATCTGTGTCACAGTACCTAGATCACTTACCAGATTTGTATTCGGACTTTAATTCCATCTACTTCAATAGTCTTCATTTTAAAATCAACCCCTAAGAACAGAGAAAAGAAGTTACATTAAGTGACAAGGATGATCTAGCATTACCCAACACATTATGTTGTGTATAATTAGTTTCTCTGTTTATAATATAGAAGCAGAGAGCTACAGAAAGCTATCTACCCACATTATGTGTGCCCACAGTATCTTCTCGGTATCTAGTTTCTCTTCGATCTAATGCACAGATGCCCATTCACACTATTTGCCGACACCATTCACAGACTCATATATAAGCAACATTCGCACTGACTCACTTTCATACACACACAGCCTATAAGTAGATCAATTATGTGTAATCTGTCCCTTCTCTACTGAAATCTTTCTAACCAACAACACACAGATCCAGAGAGGTGGGGGGGGGGATTTTTCTGATGTTGCATTTTTCCATGGAAAATTTTCCATACCACAGAAGTATACACATGGATGTACATTCATCTATAACTGTCTGAGCTGTTATACTGCAAAACAGAATGTTCAACTAGTTGTACCAATCAGCTTTCTCCCAGCTTGAAATGGAACTGAGTGAATGAAACACAATGTATTACAGTTGTACCTCAGGATAACTGATATATCAGGTGATCAAAAGAAAAGGTCATCCTGTGATACATTTTGGAAGAAAGTTTCAGGTGGTCTCTAGAAAGTTCAGTATGTTTCTATTTACTTATGCAAAGCTTACCTGACCTCATTATTTCATTTCACAGGTGCACGGTGCTTAGTTTTGAATAAAAAGTTTGCTGAAACATGTTGAACTGCTTCTCTTTTTTGTGGAATAGGAACCTATCCCTATTCTTTCCATGTTATTCCTGCCTCTGTTACCAGAGTTTCTGTTAAAGAAGTAATGTCCAGGAACACATCTACCTCATTAACTGAGGTATACCTGTACCCACGAAATGTGAGATGTCTCCCCATGAGATGTGTTCCATTAAACATCTACAGCTGAGCATATGGCTAGAAAAGCTTGATTTCAAGCAACCAAAATGAAAATGACTCTCATAGTCAATAGTTGTGGTTTACTTTAAAAAACAAGAAGTAAATCTTGCTATGGTGTGCACAACTAGGGTAAAACTGCCATAATGTCCTGAGACCAATGCAATCTTCAGGAAAATGAGAATTCACTTTCCTGTTGTCAGAAACTGGATATTTGACTTTGGTAAACTGAGTAGCTTCAACTTCTCTGGAAGGATATTTAGAGTCATCTGTAATGATGAATATGTGATGCCAAATATATATACCCTGGCTCCTTAACTATTTCTGAAGGATTCTAGACAAAACAGAAAAAAACACAATGGGGAGTGTGTGTTTTTTATATGTTCCTATTGCAGCTGCTTGCCTGTATTGCTGAAAAGACAAGTACCACTTAGCAGTACAAAGGGCTGCAGTAGAAATTTCACAGAAGTGGTACACACACCTTCTTGGAAGTTACATCTTTGAAAGGACCTCCTGTAAATGTAAGAATATCATCCATACAGGAAGTGTCTTACATCTCAGCAATGCAACATACAAAAGCAAAACAACATCTATTTGCTCTCTTGCCAACTCGTCCTTTCCCTTCATCTTTTCCTTTGCTCAACGAGTGGGATGCTTTGGGACCTCTAGCTGCTTAGGCTGAAGCTCCCACAAACTATTTCCATTAGCAATGCTGGCTGGAGTTTCTTGAAGTTGCAGTCCAAATATTCAGAGAGTCAAAGTTTTTCCCCATCCCTGCAGTACACAGTATAGGAGTGTTACAGGAGCCATATCTCAACGCTTCTTAAACTATGGCTAGTGTGTAGAAGGCCACCGGAGGAACTAAAAGGAATCCATAATATACCAAAGTGTTAAAATCTGAGGACTGGAGCACATCTTTTGCATGTTAAGGCCCAAGGTACAATTTCTAGTATCTTAAGAGAGAGCTTGAAAAGACCTCTGCTTGAATCTCTGGAAACCCTGCGGATCAGTACAGAACAGTGGTGGGAATCATGAGGATTTCCAGATGCTGTTAGTCTGAAATTCCCAGCATTCTTCACCATGGTTAGTGTTAGCTAGGACTGCTGGGACTTGCAGTCCAATAACATCAGATAAGCTGCATGTGTTTCTACTGTAGAAAACACTGAGATGAATGGAGCAACAGTTTGACATAATATCAGGCAGTTTCCTGTCTCCATTAACCGTGATAGTCACAAATGGAAAAGTTAAAGAGACAATAGACCTCTAATTACAATAAATCAAAAACAAGAGATATCCATCTCTCCATCTGTCACTGTCATTTTCATCCTCCTCCCCCTCTCTTTTTTATAAGCTTCCCAGAGGAATGTAGCAAAAAAGAATTCTTACTTTCTTCCAAAGGGAGTTTGAGAATTGTACTCCAAAAAGATAATGTTTCCAGTTTCAATGTTCTTCAAGATAAGCCTCTTGATCTTAGAAGAAACAGATTTTCTCCCTACTACCTAAGAAACTTTCTTTTTTTTTTTTGCCGGTGACTCACATAGCATGTACAATTCATGCGGGGGCCAAGTTTCTTTCATTATTTTTTATACCTCACAAGGCTTTCCCCCCACACTCTGAGGTCATGATAGTAAGAATGTCATTACCTTGACGCAAATGAGGACAGCAGGCCTGCGTCACTGACTGTGTGAAAGCACAGGGAACAGTTTGGAAATGATCTGTGCCTCAAGGAATTCTTAAGTGCAAGCAGGAAGAGATCCCATTACACAGCTGTCCATATATCCTGCTACCTGGCAAAATCTGGCTGCAGCCAACCTGAGTGTGTCTTAAGCTCTAACAGAGCCAAGAGGCAGGTCACACCTGAACAACAAGATTTTTGAAAAGGCAGCATACTTGTAACTTCCTTCTTCCATCACACTGCTAACCTCTCATCTCAGACAAACAGGGAAGCAGGGACAAGAAACTCAGTCTGGGGGTATTATTCTCTGCCTACTCAGCTGAATGAAAGAAGCTATTTTAGAGACTGTATTTTGAAACTATAAAGAATCAAATTCTAGGTAAGAAAAAGAATAAACTTCATTATAGACAAACTGTAGCACAAAGGTTTGCATTGCTGAAAGGCAACAAATGAGGTAGCTGATATACGCCCTTCTACTCTTATAAGATTTTGACACAGAAATTATCACTAGCAATGAACGCTCTAGTTTGTATACTGGAACAGTCCTTCACAGCAGCTTTCCCTAGCCTTACACCCTCCAGCTGTGTTAGATACACCATCCAAAATCCCTAGCCAGCAAGTCTAAAGTTCAGATCCAGCTAAATAATCCTACAAGCATTACCAATAACCATAATCACAGATTTTTACATTGATTTCTTCTTTGATTTCTTATTTCTCCAACATCGGTTTGAAACATTCTGTGATATTTTTGAGAGCTTGTTTGGGCTTAAATACTATCTCTAGATCAACTCATACAGGTTTTCTTTTAAATTACTACACAAAGTAAATTTTGTGTCTTTGGACCACATTTTTACCCCGTATATCCATATGAACATCATGCCTAAATTTTTGGCCCACCTTATCATTTATTCTTTTACAGGTTTAGCTTCTGTCTCTAGTATCAAAAGCCATAAAATCTTTACCTTCCTTAAGAATCATTTCTCTTGATTTAAGCTTCCAGTTGTCTTGTTCAAAATACAAAAGATCATCATAAAGCAACCATCTCCAATTTTAAACCCATTCTTTTCTTTAAAAAAAGGTTTTCTGTAGTGTGCTGGTTAATATTATCTTAGGAAAAAGTCTCTGCTTATACTAAACTCACAGGGGAGTATTTCTTATACAATGATTTTTAAATTCAGCATGTACTGAATTTAACAGTTTATCATAATAAATGTCCTGTGCTGGAAGCCTGCCAAGGCTTCACAGCCATGTAATCAGCAATAATTAGCAAACAGCATTTGTTAAAGCAGTCCAAAAGCAGTCCAGAGCTACTGAGTCTGAATTTACCAACAGTCCAGGGACAGAGTGTTCACAAGTGGGATCTACAGTCCAAGCAAAGGTTCAAGGTCCAGAGAACACAAGCAGAGAATGCAAGAGTCAACAAAGCTGTCACCACCAACAGAGTCAGAACATTTCAGCAGCTTTCTGTTATCCTGACCTCTGATTATATAGCCTCAGTGTCCTGGCCAGGTGTGGCCTAATTAACAAGCTGTTCCTTCTCCATCTTCACCTGCTGCTGTAAGTACTATCCTTCTCATGTCTCTAGGGTGTGGCTGTTGGGAAGAGCCATGTCTGGATTGTGGGGCAGTGGGACGACACCAAAGATAACTGTGCCAACCAAATTTTAAATTATGACATTTATGTTCCAAGAGTCTCACATCTCTAAGCAACATTCCTTCAGCCATTCAAAACAACAGACCCCATAATACAATTTGACATCAGGAGCTCCCAAGTCACTCCTTTCCTTAGTACCATACAATGTTTTAAATTTTATTCTGGGTTTCTATGCCTGCTAGATAAATCTGGAAATCTCTTTCTGCTATTGCATAAAAAGTGTTCCATTTCTTATTATAGGGATCATTTGGAAGAGAAACAAAAACACTGACAAAACATTTGATTTATCGCTGCAATTCTACACAGAAGTATAAATTTAACTTCCCCCATTTTTCAAAGCCTCTTCTAATTCTTTTTCAGACTTTTTCAAAGTTGTTTTGAAACAATAAACTGTTGTTTTTCATGACTGTAACTCCTAAATATTTAATCCTCTTTTTCTACTTTAAAATTTGAAAGAGCAGTTAATTCACTGTCCTCTTCTGAGGTCATAGTTTAAGTCAGCAATTTTATTTTATCATAATTCACTTTAAATTCAGCACATGTCCCAAATACATCATTTTTCCCCCAGAAAAGTCTTCATTGAATCCAATGGGTTTTGTGTCATTAACAGAAGATTGTCTGCTTAAACTTTCAGTTCATTTTACCCTCACCCCATGGATTCTGTCATCTTGTCTGATATCTCTCAGTAGGGTCTGCAATGCTAAAATAAACAGTAGAGGTAAGAGGAAACAACCTTGTCTCATCCCATTTTGTATTTCAGTTGGTCTTGTAGCATTGCCATTTACTAAAATCTGAGCCTTTGAACTAAGTAGATTGTCTTTACTGCCCAGATAATATTTTCACCAAAGTCCATTCTCTCCAATACTTGAAATAAATAATTCCAAGAAATATTAAATGCCTTCCCTGCATCTAAAACAACAACAACAAAACCAAGACAGCCCCTTTGTCATTACGATATTGCAAAAAATCAATAATATTAAAACAGTTCTTACATTATACTTCAGTTGTCCTTTTGGGAATTTTTTTTTTTAAAAATTAAAGTCTCTGATCCTCACAGAATATTCCAAGAAATATGTTTCCTCAATTTGCTCGCCAAAATAGTAGATATCTTATAGTTATTATTTAGTATTGAGATAGGTCTATAATTCTTTGTTAATGTCTCATGTGTATTTTCTTTATGAATCACTGTAATCTAGCATCACTGTCATGCAGGTGTTGCCAAGAATCTGCATCTGCCCTTTTTCTAATAACTCATCACACATAATTTTTAATGGCTGAAGTAACTCATCTTCACATTTCTTTAATGGCTGACGTAACTCATCTTCACATTTCTTACAACATGCTGCAGACATTCCATCTGTGCCTGGCTGTTTTCCAGGTTTAATCTTTTTAATTGCTTCAATAAGTTTAACAGTCGTCACAGGCCCATTCAAACTTCCAAACACAATCTGTCCAATTGGACCTTATCTAAGTAATCTTCCATGTCTTAAGATCTTCTCCTCACATATAAGCCTCTATAATATTCCTCAAAGGCTTTTAATATTTTCAAATTGCCCATTACAAACCGATCTCCTTTCTTGATATTTGTGACAGTTTTCTTTAATCGTTATTGTCTCAACTTATAGGAAAGCCACTTCCTGGGTTTGTTTGTGAATTTGAAATTCTTTTGCTTAGGGTATAACAGTCTGGCATTCCTTTCCTGGACTGTAAACAATGAAAATTGTTGTTGGTGTAATTTGATCTTTCTGTTGAGTCTCCTTATCAAAATTTTTCTTGAGTTTTAATTCCAAATTCTGCATTTCATCCATCAAGTTCCTCTTTGTAGCTTCCTTTTCTTTTTTCAATCTAGAACCGTATCTTATGAATTGTCTTCTCATACAACCTTTGCTTGTATCTCAAACTCTTGTGGACTTTTTCTCCTTATTTAAGTTCAGCTCAAAAAAAATCTCATTTTTTATTTACACATCTTCAGAAATTATAGTCTCTAGAGTTTGACTGCAAATGTCCCCAACCACTTATTAATCCAAAATATTCTGTATATTTAAAGAAAGTTTGAGGTAGTCTCTCTTGACCTTTCTTAATGCTTTTACTTGAGCATTTGTCTTTATTAGGATCAATAAACTTGTTACAACTACCATTTATAAATGAGATGTTATAGGTCTAGTTCAGATGTCTTTCTTAACCAATTCTCATAAAACATTGATTTCTCATTATTGGAAGCAAAAATACCCATTAAATGCATTATCTTGCACTTCCAGTTGATTCCCACCACACATCTACCTTGCCCATCTTCAAAAATCAGTGGAGGTTAGTAAAGCCGTGATGAGAAGAAACCTAATAAGGTGGTCAGCTGAAATAAGAAAAGAAAGGAAACTAGTTGAGGAAACGACATTGGAAAAAATGAGAAAGCTGGAGAAACAGTTGAGGGAAAACCCAGCGGATACTAATATAAGACAGAGGTTGAAGGTTTGTCAAGCTGAACTCAACCAACTAAATTTGGGTGAAATAGAACACCAAATGCGCAGAATGAAACATACGTACTTTGAACAGGCTAATAAACCATCTAAACTCTTGGCAAACTTACTTCGTAAAAGAAGACTAAGAAATACAATAACGGAAATTAGAATTGGGGAAAGAAAAACTACAAAGCAAGAGGAGATAAAACGGACTTTTTTCAAATTCTATGTAAAGTTGTTGAGTAATATCTCCTCAATTAAAAATCAGAGGGAAATCGAAGATTACTTAGAAAAAAATAAAAAAATGAGATTCACAGAAGAACAAAAAATGGCATTAAATAAACCAATATCGATGATGGAGATAGTAGAAGCTATCAGAGACATGAAAAATGGTAAATCTCCTGGACCTGACAGCTTTACAGCAGAATACTACAAAACTTTGGAACATGAACTCTCAATTCCATTACAAAAGACAATGAATGAGATAAGAAAAGAAGGTATACCAAATACATGGAAGGAAGCTAACGTAGTTTTAATACCTAAAGAAGGAAGAGACTTAACCGATTGTAAGAATTACAGATCTATCTCACTTTTAAATACAGACTACAAGATATTTGCTGCTATTTTAGCCGAGAGACTTAAAAAGGTTCTTCAAGATAACATACATGAAGACCAGAATGGCTTTTTACCGAAGAGAACAATGCGAGATAACATCAGGACAGTATTAAATATAATCGAATACTATGAAAGACATAATGAAAAGAAATTAGCTATGGTGTCCGTCGATGCGGAAAAGGCTTTTGATATGGTCAACTGGGCATTTATGAAGACGGTTATTAAACAGGCACAAGCAGGAGAAAAATTCATTTCTTGGATTGAAGCAATTTCTAGTCAGCAAACAGCGAGACTGATTATTAATGGAGAGAGAACAAAACAGATTGAACTTCATAGAGGAACAAGACAGGGCTGTCCTTTGCCGCCTTTGTTATTTATAATGACATCGGAAATTCTTAATAATATCATACGGGAAGAAATTACAGTAAGAGTTCAGATAAAGAAATATCAGTACAAGCTTAAAGCATTTGCAGACGACCTGGTTTTGTTTCTAGAGGATCCTCTCAGCAGTATACAAGGATTGATGAATATTATTCAAGAATACGGAGAATACTCAGGATTTAAGATAAACAAGGATAAGACAGTGTTTATAACAAAAAACATGAGAGAGAAAGAAGATATGGAGTTCAAACAGATAACGGGATTTAATAAAGGACAGAAAGCAAAATACTTGTGAGTTTGCATTTCCAAGAGAAACAATGAACTTTTTTAAAATAACTATGAGAAAAAATGGAAAGAGATATCTAAAGATTTAGAGAAATGGACTCAAATGCGATTATCTATGCTGAGAAGAATGTCTGTTATAAAAATGAACGTACTACCAAAGATGAAATATCTTTTTCAAAATATTCCTGCTATCACAAATGCTAAGCTTTTCAGACAATGGAAGAGAGATATAACTAACTTCATATGGCAAGCTAAAAAACCAAGAATAAAATGGAAAGTCTTGACTGACATACTTCGGATTACTGGACTTACAAGTATACTTTAAGGCTGAGGCATTCACTTGGATAAAGGACTGGATGGATTTACAAAATACGAGAATGCTGGCTTTAGAGGGAGCAGATTTAAAGATGGGATGGCATGCCTACATGTTCTATGGAAAAGCAACAATTGATAAAGATTTTATGCATCATTTTGTAAGGAAATCATTATATAAAATATGGAATGATTATAAGAATAAGAACATTAGGGCAGCTACCCACCTGGGTCTCCCCTCAAGAAGCTTTTTTTGGAAGATGGTCAGACACAGAAAAATGATTGTGATATGAAGATATATTGGAGAAAACAAATATGAACACAAATACAAATGTTTTTAAGATGAAATCAAGAGAGAAATTGGAAATTGAAGGTATAAAGTTAAGCTGGTTTCCCTACAGACAACTATCGGAAAGATTTCAGATGGACGTGAAAACTCAAGGAATAGAACAGAAAGAACAAGAGAATCTGTTGAAGCTTTTACGAGAAAATCCACCTCATTTACTTTTACATTTATATCAAGAGATATTACAACAAGAATGTGAGGATGAGACAATTAAAATAGCAATGATACACACAGAACATTGGACATCCAATTCAGTTGGAATGGTGGGAACAAAGTTGGCAATGAACAAAGAGGTTCACGGTAGCTCAGAACCTTAAAGAAAACTACTATAAGCTTTTTCATAGATGGTACATGACACCCAAAAAATTAAAGATAATTTATAAGACGGGTACAGGTCAATGTTGGAAGTGTCAAAAGACTGCAGGCACACTATTTCATATGTGGTGGACATGTTCTAAAGCAAAAATGTACTGGGATGAAATTCATAAGATAATATGTGGTGTATTGCAGGTTCAAATTGATAAGACTCCTGAAATGTACTTGTTCAATATGACACATATGTTAGAGGGAAGTGCGGTAAAAAAATATTGGAGAATAATACTGTATATGGTCTCGACTGCCCATATTGAATTTGCAAGGCTTTGGAAAAGTGATATAATACCAACGACAGAACAATGGTGGGCAACTTTTATTGAAAATAGAAATGCAGATATTGTTTCACAGAGATTAAAAGGGAAATCAGATGACGATATCTATAAAGAATGGCAGATGATTTCGGAAGCAAGAGGGGTCTTGACAGGGAATAATACATAATTCATGGTATTAAAGGTTTTTACAAGATAAAATTCAGAGAAATATCATGGAACAAGTAAAGTTGAGTAGAAAAACAGGAACTAATGAATTAAGTAGATAATACTAACAATTTATTGTGATGCACTGATAACAGTTCAATGGAATGATAAAGATTGTAATCCAGAGAGGAAGGAAGACAGTTGTAATATGACAATTAAGAATACAATGATAATTGTTTGTTTTGTATGTTGGAACTGTAATAAAATTACTTAAAAAAAATCAATGGAGGTTGTAATGTTTAGCTTATCTAAACGATTTGTTTGAAGACACAAACTCTAGACACATACTTCTATTCTGCAAAAGTCTACAGTCTCTTTCTCTTATTTGGCTTTCTTGAAAACAAATAGTTTCATATTTAGGATTCTTTTTAAAATGCCATTTTTTCCCTTTTCTGGGGTGAATTCAGTTCATTTACATTCCATGAAATTATTTTCAGATTCATTTTAGCTGTTTTATTAAAGTATCTTGTTTATTGTTTTTATTGTTTCTTCTTAAGAACTCTCAACAATTTGGATGTCTCCTTCTAGCCCTCTTCCTTCAGTTTTTTGAATAAATCTCTTGCTCTTGCTCCAAAGAGTTTATTGTATATTTGCCACCTGCATAAGTGGTTATCAAACTCTCGGACTATCCAGTAAAAGTTTATATCTTTTTTTTTTCTGAGTGCATCCACCAAGAATGTATATTCTCTATGTTTTTTCAGCACTCTTTTGGGAATTTCACTAAAAAATTATTTCATTCTCATTTATTTTACACCTTTTCTTAAAGTACACTTTCAATAGTTCATCTGTGTTCCCTTTGATTTTAATTCCATCATCACTATTTTATTCTGTGCCTTTTCGAAATCCTGTCATAAAATGGCCATTCCTTTCAAGTTAAAAAAGACTTCCTGTTCATGTTTGTTTGCAATAATTGTAATATTCTGAACTGATGTTGTGATCAGTTTGCACTGTTTTTAAGCAAACTCTGTGAGATGGTTTACTTACTCTAATCTTAACGAGTTTAGTTTCTATTCTAAATTCCCATTACTTTCTGTCAAATGTTTATTCAAATCTAAAATCTGGTTAGCCATCTTGGATACTGAAGCTTGAATTTTAATAAGCAGAGGATCAGTTTTGTCTAGCCCAGCTCCAGACATTTTTCTTCTGGTGGCCCTATTTATGATGTCATATAGATTACTCTCTGTTTAAATTCCAGCATCAGAAACAGTATTTATTTCTCCTTTTTTGGATTATGATTTTCATACAGACTTTTAACTGTTTAAATTTTGAAGCCACAAAATCTATTTCTTATTTCCAGTCCAAACTGCCACTTAATTTAATCTTCAGTTTTGAGCACTATGCTATCTGTCTCTTACAACACTTAATTTCACTCAATGGAGACTACACATTGAATATTTATGATGCACATTGTTTGCATTCACTCAAGTGTAATAAATCACCAACTGGGCAGGGAGTTTTTCCTTCCCTGTTCAATATTGGCCATCCAGGGGCCTTTGCTAATACTGTAAATCTTTGTTTGAAGAACCTTCTGTCTGGTCAACCTTAATGAATCTCTGTGATTCTTCAGTTTTGCAGTGCAAAATATTCTAATTTCCAGGGTGGGTGTCTCTACCAGACAGCTTCCCAGTCCACTCCTGAGTCACACGTTATCCAGGAGATTGTGTATCTGTCCTTGCGGAATCCTTCTGTACCTTTATATGCTTAAAGATAATAGTAAATCCTGCAAAGCTAGAGCAGCATGCAAATTGTGATGCTAATGGTTGACCATCTTGGCCAGGGTCTGCCATGATCCATTTAATTTCTGTGCTCTTTGCCTACTCAGTTGCAGTAAACCTACTAATTCCATTGTTGAATAGCGAATCAACACTTATTTAAGTTTCCAGTGATTCTACTCTAACTGGAATTACCATCAGAATTCAAGCCTGAAAGTGCAACCTCATACATATTTATTTCCACTGAGTTCAGTGGGGATTACTTCCAGGAAACAGGGTGAGAGGGCTGCAGCCATTCCCCTTTTTTTGGCCGCCATGACTGTGATCAACACTCAGGGTACCGAACTGAGTTTATGCAGGACAAATGCTATCCCTGTTAGCTCTCCATTATACTCTGTACGGAAATTTTATATATATGTGTGTGCGCGTGTGCGCACACACACGCGCGCGCGCGCGCGCACATATACATTTTTCTGCCAATACACTTGAAAAATAGAAAGCAAGAGATATTTATTTTCTGCCGATACATTTGAAAAATAGAAAGCAAGAGAAATGTTATCTTTCCTTACACTGAAATCCCATTTCGTTAAATAACCCACATGATAGGAAAGAACCCTATTGCCCAAGAAAACTAAATACTGTGGAGTATTCAACTCTATTGATTAAGGACTGGTCAAGAGCAAATAGTGATACACGCACACACACACCATTAATAGCTTCAACATATTCCATTAATGGCCTCTGTCCCCTCCAAATTTCTGCCTTCCGACACAATTGAGAAAAAGTGAGCTAGCAGGAAAAGGCTGCATTTCAGAAACAAATCCCCATACATTTCCTGTCCATTACCTGTACAGAGACGTCCACCACATATTTTGATAATCTTGTCTTTAAGGGACACAGGAACAGTCTGAAGGGGAAGGGGAAATGCTGCAGAAGTTCAGAGGAATGTAACCTCCTCCTCCCTCCAACGCCTTCGGGAGGGGCAAACTGCAAACCCCAGGATTCCATAGGATATTGCAAGTGGAATAATAGTGCTATAACACTCTAGTGCAGAAATGGCCCAGGTCAGGGAAAGGAGGGGGAAGGGAGGTTGGTCAGCATGGTGGCCCCATGCTTCTTCTGCCTTGCCCATCTTCCCTTGGGTGTAGGAGGCATCCAGAAAAGTTTTTTAGTGCTAATAAATTTGGGGTGCAGGTCATCCTTAGCTACCCAGGCAGCAGCTGGTAAAGAGGATGAAGAAGACCAGAGGCAGGTTTTTAAAGGGTTGAGCAGCCTGATTGGAGCTGTCAAGAGGGAAGATTCTACTGGAGAAGAAGTGGGGGGCGAGGAGTTGGGCAAACTCACAAATCATCAAGTCCATGAAAAGTTAAACCTGCAAATGTGGAGGCCCACTGTGTAATGGGTGCAATGTGGTTGTGGGTTTTCTCATTTCCTTGGGGATTCCCACTGAAATCTCAAGCAGGGAAGCCTCAGTCTATTTCCAGCGCTTGGGTAGGAAAGGCAAGACTTCCCAAGGGAATAGCTGTGATCCTGATCTATTTTCCATGCTCTGAACTCCTGAATCCCTTTTTCAGTTTTTTTGTTATTTCTTTCTCTTTTTTTTAAGATAAATGCTGCTATAGTGCAATAACAATAACGATAGGATCATGACCTGTTATCCTTTGCAGTGACTATTCAAACACATTTATTGCATGGGGGTGTTATCCAAGTATCTCTCCTTTCCTGCAGTACCACAGGCCAGTGTTACGTTTTTGAAACTATTTTTTTATGATTAGTTTTTTTTAATTTAACACAGTAGTGCAATAGCACTGTAACATCATACTGCAATAGCATTACTACAGCTTAACTTTTTTAAAAAATTAAAGGGAAACTAATCATAGAATAGGAGGTGGGGCAAACAGGGCAGTGCAAATGGCACTGTCAGCACTGAGGAACTTAAGAGCACGGAAAAGAAAACGGTGGAAGTTACACTACTAAAGTACAAATGTAGTGAGGGTGCAATACACAGTGTTACCATTCAGCTATCTTCACGAGTACAAATGAAATGGTTTTTTGAACAGGGCAAACCAAAACAACTGACTAGCGTGCTGAGTACCAGACTCAAAGCCAGGCACAGAAACACAGTTACATCCGCATTTATTTCCACACTTCTTGGAATGCTCCATTCCCCACAATATATACACCCAAACTGCCCAATCTACAAACATTTCTGCAGCAGAAAGCCATGGTAGTCGTGCCTTCTGACCTGGAAGCTGTTTGCTATTCACGAAGCACAAGGCATGGCTGAGGTTACTCGCCATTCATGCTCTGAAGAGGGTATTTTAGCACAGCTAAGACATGCCACTACTAACGATTTCTAGAACCTAAGACTCTGACATGTCATGATTCTGATTGAGCCTTGATAGCTTCGGGTGAGTCCCTGCATAATTCCAAAAGAACCAGGAAAACAAGGTGCTCTTTTGACTGAGCCAGTGTTCTGCCTCTCTTAGGGATGCTTCACATGTTATGTTCTTCACTGATGGAGCACGCGCCCACAAGTCACTTCTGTATCTAAAAATAGAATGGGCTTATACAGTAGCGGCTAACAGATTCTCAGCAGGCGTATATGAATGTGTCTGCTTACTCCCACAAAAAACAGACACCCAGAAGCAGGCCTCCTCCATGCTACGCACTCAGACCCAGGTGGGATTTGTCAGACAGGTTAAAAACATGTGGGAAGTACAGTAGTCGGCTTTTATTATTCCCTGGGGCCAACATTACCACCCCTGGGAATTTCAGAAGGCAAATGGACCTCTTCTCTTGCCTTATCGTCCCTCAGATCTCAACCCTCCCCCGCTCCCCGCTTCATATGACTCACGGGTTCCTGTGCCCACCTCATTTTTTTCACAACACTGAAGTCACTTTTTATTTTCACCTTCGAGGTGAGCCGGCATTACTGCATCCAACAGCGGGAGCGGCAACATGTACGCTAAGTAGCTCGAGAGCCAGGACGGTGACGGAATCAGGACGGGCTCGTTACGACCGAGGCAGCAGGAAACCCAGCAAGGCCAGGCACGGGTGCAGGACCGAGCAGGTAACTGGCAGCTGGGGCACTGAAGAGCGGGGACGGCGAGAGCGGCGGAGGCGCTCGGCTCTTCCGCGGGGGGTCGACGCTGCCCCTCAGCTCCCTACCCGGCCGCCTGGGTCCCCCGTCCGGGCTTGCATCGGCGCAGGTACGCTCGCGCCTGAGCCCGCGCCAGAGACGCAGTGCCTTTGCGTGCGCTGTACACCCCCCCCCAACAAAGGGAGGGAGAAGAGAACAGCCGCTCAGCCTCCCCCCCCCGTACCCCTCGCTCGCGCCGACCCCCGGGCGAGGCACAAAGAGCGAGCGCGAGCAGCGCCCGCCCGGGCTCGCTGCCGCCGAAGGCGAGTCCTCTCGCCCCTCCGTGGGAAGCCTTTATCGCCCTCCCCGACGCGGGTGGTGGGACAGTCCGGGGACAGGCCGGTAGACCCCTCTCCCCCGCTCCCCGCCAAACCGCCGCCCCCGTACCGATCGTGGAGATGTGCGACGGGTGGAACTCGTTGTCGGTGAAGCGGCACAGCAGGCAGGTCTTGCCCACGCCCGAGTCCCCGATGAGCAGAAGGCGGAAGAGCACGTCGTACTGCTTGGCCATCGCGGGGCCGCTCTCCGGCTTCAGCCCCGCGCTGCGCCCGCGGCCATCCCAGCCCAGCGCCCGCTCGCTGGCGACGTCTGCCTCCGTCTGGGCTGGCCCGCCCCGGCCGGCGGCGAACCCAGGCGGGAGGGCGGGCGCGGCAGCGGGAAGCGGGCGCGGCGCGGCGCGCGGAGAGGCGCCTTCGCTCCGATCCACCGGGGGAGGGGGCGCCAGAAAAGAGGGATAAGCTGGAGGATGCTGGGGCCAGGCCGGGGGGGGGTCACCGGCCGTCCTGGCGCGGCTGGCCGGGGAGGGGTGGGACGCGCTGTTACCGCTCCCTGTAGGAGGGCGCCGGCCGCGCACCGGAGCGCCCGGGGCTCGCGAGGGGGCGAGGGCGCAGCCGAGAAGCCCGCTTCGGTCGCCGCGGGCCGTGCTGCGCTTCGCGGCCAGCGAGAGCGCTCCGTCTGTACCACGTGCCTGACGACCGGCGGAGGGGGCGGGGAATGAGGGCAGGCGGCCCGCTTGAATGGGGGGAAACGGGCCCTCAGCGACCCGCGGTGCAGAAGAGCCCTGGGCCTCGGCTTCCGTTTCCACGGGGCCCGGGTGGAGACTGAAGCGTTTGTGTCCCGGGCGGAGACCCAGGCCATTTCCGCACTAGCCTGTGATAGTGCTCTTGTCCCACCTTCAACATCCTACGGAATCCTGGGGTTTGACTGCAAACCCCAGGATTCCATAGGATGTTGAAAGTGGAATAACAGCAGTATCACAGGCTAGTGCGGAAATGGCCACAATCTTGTGCAGTTCTCCATCAATAACTACATGGCGTCAGTGTTGCCAAGCTTTCAAAATAGCAATGGGGATATATCAGAATTCATGACATGCAGGGTTGACAACCAGGAGATAGCTGTTAATAACTTTGTGTTACTCCTAAATATGAAATGAAAATACGGATTTCAGTTAGCTTAGGTGTGCATTTTTCTGTAAAATTAACATGTCCATAAACTATGTGATGCACACATTTATGTCTTCATCAGGAACCTAATATATTTTTGACATCTTGTTGTGTCTATAGAAAAGAAAAAGCTTTTCAGACTTCAGATAGGAGGCATTCCTTATAATATGAGGCCCCTGCCAGTCCTATAAAGAACAAGATTTCCAGCCCTCAAATAAAGGACATCCCTTATAATAAGGGACATCTAGCAGCACCATAAAGAATCCTAGATTCCTTTTTACTTTATGCTCCCCTTTCCTTTTTATACTGCAATAATCTAATATGGCTACATCTTTGAAAGCCTCAGTTTCCAGAGATAAAAGGAATGACTTCCTCATGATGAAGAAAATACGGTATTCTCTGTATCTGCTCGAGAGCCCTTCATTTAATTTTGTGTGATTAAATCATGAGGTTCAGATCAGAGATGGTGGTATTTTGTGGCAGATCTGACTCCAACTTCTTTTGTTCCTAGAAAGCCAGCACAAAGATCCTATGTATTCAAAACTGGATTCAGTACTGAAAAACTTTTCTGTGGCATGGGAAGTAAAATAGTGAAGAGTGCCTCCGAGGTTATACTGCCCCCACTCTCTGCAGCTCCCCCTCTTCTCCATAACATGCCTTTGGAACCAGAGAACAACAAATTCAAAAATGCATGCAAGAACGTAGAGTTGCAATGTTTCTAGCTTCCCACCTGTATCTTTTTAGAAATTAAAACCATATATACACAGATAGAAAGTTGTCTTTTATTGGATTGATTTCTGTTTAACACACAGCTGTTTGAGTAATACAAAAATCTTCATCATGTAATAAATCATTTACTAAATTATACTGTGTTTGATCTAAACACAGTCAAAGTCAACATGACTTAAATTAGTTGTGACTAAGTGAAGTCCTGTTGTTTTTAATGGATGCATTCCAAGAATTCATTCTCTTGGTTATTAATGCATCTGTATTTGAAAAAGAACTCTATTGATTTTTTTCCTCATTTTGAGCTATACTGAATTTCCTTTAATTTCAGCACTAGCATGACCAGTCAACTTAAACGATCCAATCCCCTGCTCTTATTTATGAGACAAGCAAATTTGTCCTTAATATCAGCTAACTCCCAGCTGTTCACCTTTATCCAAGCAGATAAAAAACCTTGCATCAAGTGACTTCTGGGATATTTTTTTGACCTTATGGGAATTACAGTGTATTGCAGGGTATAAAAATACCCCATATGCACATGAATGTTTGTGGATGCAGAATCATGAGCATTCCACAACAGCCAAACACCCAGAGCCAGAAAACAGGTGTTCACACTAAATAAAACATCTGTTTCGAGTAGTTGTCAGCTCTCCCCTCTCTGGCCATGTAACCAATGCAGTTCTGTGTCTTAAAATTACAGCTGTTGTTTCCCCATTCAGAATAAAAGTCTTGACTCCCCCCTTCAAATAGGAAATGAACTAAACCTGAAGGAAAACAGCTGTTGATTCATGCATGCAGTTTGCAGCGTAATGTCTGTGTCTACATGCCTTCAAGTTGCCTGTCGACTTACGGTGAACCCATGAATTCCATAGGGAATTCATAGAGAATTTCTTAGGCAAGGAATATTCAAGGGTGGTATCACCAACTCCTTCCTCTGAAATATAGCCTACAGCGCCTGGTATTCATTTGTGGTTTCTCATCCAAGTACTAAGCAGGGCTGACCCTGCTTAGCTTCCAAGATCAGACAGGATCTGGTACCTTTAGAGGCATAATAACAAGTTGAAAATACAATTGGGGAAGGTTGCTCCATGTGACTAGTTTAAAAAGGCTCCAGTGTCATATTGTTTGTTTGGCAAAACCACTTCCTTCTCACCATGTCATTGGTGGATTTTTGAATGGTTGGCGAAAAATTACTAGAGTATAACCAGAGGCATAGCTGGGGGGAGGGAGACAAAATGAGGGTATTGCTTCCTTCCTCCCATTAAATTTTTCTTTAGTCATTAAATTACTATAGCATAGCAGTAGCTTAAACCTTTAGATGAGCATAATAACGAGCTAAGCAAATGTAAGACAGCTAGATGTGAGTGATTTTGAATATCTCACTCTCTGCAATGCTAGAAAGGTAAGAACTGAAAGAAAATTTCATTGGGGGGGCAGAATTTCTATTTGGCGGCAATGCTCTTATCCCCCCACCATTGCTAGACCCCTAAGTATAACAGTATATATATATCTAATAAGGCAAAATAAGGTGAGAATGTTACCTCCTGATCTTGCCACATGACAACTCAGAAAAATCTGTGAATGGATTCTTTGTGTGCCTGTGCCATCGTATTTTAATACTGAACTGATTTACTAAATGCTTATCCTTACGTAGGCAAAATGCTCCATAATCCAGGCACAAGGGGAAAATTTTAGCAGACTTGGGGAACCCAAAGATTTTCAGAAGCAAAATCATCTTCAAGGGAATGAAAACTTATGGTGACCCCCCTCCCCCCAAAACTGGGCATTAGTTCATTAGTCACAGAATGGTGACTATTAAAGGAGAACATCAGATGACTTGATGGGAGAGAGAATGGATTTGGTCAGTGCATCTGAAGCTATCTGGTATAGGAGATAAGCAGTTATTTTGCTCAGTATGGTAGGGACTGGTACCATATTTGTGCCCATTGCCTACATTTTTATTCTTTTCTGGATATTTGCCAGGGACCAGCAGTTTTTGGTTTGTAGACTGGCATTCTGAATAGCACTCCATTAGTTTCTGCTGGTTGGAGGTGTGGCTGGTTGGAACCCTGAATGGGAGTTATTCCACACTCAGCAATTTGTTGGAGGCACACTTTTGTCATAGAAATATCAGTATTGTCTAGCATGATGACAGCAGCATGGAAACCAACCCCATACCTATTTCAATGAAAGGTGACAGTAGCGGGGAGAAGAGAGAGGAAAAACTACTTGTTCTACCAGTCTATATCTGAAAGACAATGACCTGTGCTAAATTTGTCCTTCCTGAACAATTGATTTCTGTGCCCAAATCAATGCCACGTCAACTGCAGCAGCTGTTACCCAAACCTCCCACCAGGAAAGATATGAAACTCAGATCTAACCATAACTTACTTGGCCTTATGCCCATTACTTTCAACAGCAATGTATCCAATATGCCTCTGGCATTAAATATCTGCCTCTGTTTCAATTCTGTGACATCTGTGTTTCTGTAGGAAGTAAGTTGACATTTCAGTTTTGGAAATGTAAATATTTTATGTACACTGGGCATGGAGAGACTGAAGTTCTGGGACTGGATGGCACTGATGTCACTACCAGGATGCCACCTTGGCTTTTGTTGATCTCTTTTCCTTCTAAGTTTACATTTTATGTTTGTTGTGGTTGTCACACAGACCAGTTCTATCCATGTTGACTTCTTAAGACCAAGGCTGAAGAGAACTCTTCTGAATATGGCTGATGTTCTGTACCTGCTTGGCTCAGGCCTTGTAAAAGATAATTTTTTTTATTACGTCATGGCTATGCTGGCAGGGGAACTGTGAGAACTGTCACACAAAAATGTAAATTTTATGATCTCTGGTGTGAATGTAAACTCTCATATGGAAGAATCCCAAGAAAATGCAACCAGTTCTAAATCAAATTTTGTTTAGCAACTTTGTATTCAACTAATTTTGTCCCTTCCTTACACTTGTGCCTATATTTCTAGTTGATTGAACAAAATATTGCTTTAGAGGTTCTAAATTGGGGTGAGCAGCCACAGAGGGGCTGGACTGGTACCTACCTGCTTCATTTAGCAGCCCACCAGCAGGCTCTGTGAGCCATACTTGCCTGTAAAAACAAACAGAAGAAAACAGAAGTGACAAGCCCAGAACAGAAATGAAGAGTAATTTGGTTCCAGAAAAGGTATATAAAATAACTTTAAAATGGAGACTTGCATCACTTGGAGGCATCTGAGGAAGTGGTTCTCCATTGGGGGGCTGAAAATCCTTTTTTTTTTTCCCAGGAAGAGGGGCCTAGGAGAGCTATGGGGGCCTTAGCAGGCTGAATTACCTGCTTTGAATCCCATACTAGAAGAAATGCAGGCTATAAATCAAACCAAATCAATCAATTAAAATAATTCCTATCCATTTTAGTGGAGAGGAGGGCCATGTTTGCCACATTGAGATCACTGGAAGAAATGCAGAATATAAATATATCCTTCCCTCTATCTGGTATCTTCTAGAAATGTTGAACAACTTGAACTACAACTCCCATACTCTCTGAATGGTAATTCTTCCTGAACTCTTCTTACCTTCTTAAAAATGTTAATTTATGGAATTCATTGCCCTGGATGTAATAATGGCTACTAATTTATTCTTAAAATGTGTTAGGCAAATTCAGGGGGCATAGGCCTACCAGTGCTTACTAATCATGGTGTAGCTGAACAGATCCTCAGTGCTGAGAGGGATTTTTCCACTGAGTACTGAATATGAGGTTTATTGCAAGAATAGAAATAATTATGTAAGCAGCATTCACTTTGGGCCACCAATTGGTTAACACTATGGAAGGGACAGGAGAATAGCAAAGGACTATGGCAGGCAATGTAGGACTTACTGAAGCCTTAGTTTAGCCCACTTTTCCAAAACAACATTTTCAAATAAAGGTTCTAGGGGGACTCTTTAAAATGGCAGTGGAGCTTTAATTGGTGACTAATTTAACCACAGTTGGAAGCACAGTACTAGATGGATGAAGTTCCTTCTGATTCAGTTAGATCCTTTTTATGTTCTTACATATGCATTTCAATGTTGGGAAGGCCAAACAATTGTTGTTTGGTAAATATGGTTGATGTTCATGATTTGAGATAGAATAATCCTACATTCTGTGTAGAATCTAATACTGTCATTCTGCTGACAGAACTGTTTCTGTTGGCTGTCTTGGAAGTGGAGAGTGATCCCCCCTCCCACTGTACAGTCTCTAAATCTGCCCTGGAAGCTCTCTGCAGTGGATTTTCAAGTGACATGAAGGGCTGCAGGGTGAGGTAAGGGAAGAAAGTCCTATGACTCTGTAGGATGTCTGCTAGTATGATGCTGAATTTGGGAGAACCCAAAATAAATATTGGTACATTTTAGTATAGAGCCAGCGTGATGTAGTGGTTTGAGTGTTGGACCAGAATTCTGAGAGACCAAGGTGTGAATTCCTGCTCAGCTATGGAAAGCACCGGGAAACCTTGGGCAAGTCACGAACTTTCAAGCCTTAGAGAAAGCCAATGGCAAATAATCTCTGAATAAATCTTTTCAAATATACCCTGAGATAGGGTTGCCATAAGTCAGAATCGACTTGAAGGCACATAACAACAAGAACAGAACACATTACTATGCAGTCTGCTTCCTAGTGCTCTGATCATCAGGAAGTTCTTCCTGAGGTTCAGGTGGACTCTCCTTTCCCGCACCTAGAATCCATTGCTCCTTGTCCTAGTCTCCAGAGCAGTGGAAAACAAGCCCGCTCTTTCCTCAACATGACATCCTTTCAAATATTTAAACATGGCTATCATGTCCCCTCTTGACCTTCTCTTCTGCAGACTAAACATACCCAGCTCCCTAAGCCGTTCCTCATAGGGCGTGGCTTCCAGACCCTTCACCATTTCGGTCGCCCTCCTCTGGACACGTTCCAGCTTGTCGATATCCTTCTTGAATTGAGGTGCCCAGAACTGGACACAGTATTCCAAATGAGGCCTAATCA
Organism: Cyclura pinguis; assembly: GCA_030412105.1. Lineage (NCBI taxonomy): Eukaryota > Metazoa > Chordata > Lepidosauria > Squamata > Iguanidae > Cyclura > Cyclura pinguis. Next base: position 265,409,642 of record CM059599.1, read on the forward strand.
ATGCAGAATAGAGTGGTACTATTACCTCCCTTGATCTAGACACCATACTCCTACTGATGCAGTCAAGAATCGCATTGGCTTTCTTGGCTCCACATCACACTGCCGACTTATGTTCAGCTTGTGATCTACCAAGACTCCTAGATCCCTTTCACACATACTGCTATCCAGCCACGCATCCCCCATCCTATATTTGTGCATTCCATTTTTTCTGTCTAAGTGTAGGACCTTACATTTCTATCTGTTGAAATTCATTTTGTTAGCTTTGGCCCAGCTCTCCAATCCGTCGGCCCTCTACTTTTGTGATTTTGCCATCTGCAGCTTTGGAGGTGAGGAATAGGATCCTTCTTACTTCCCATTTGCAAAGCTGAAGGCTTTTTCAGAAATGGGGAATAGTATCCTTCTTATTCCCTATTAACTGAAGCTTCAAGAGCCTTAGAAGGAATCATAGAATAGAATCATAGAATCATAGAAATGTAGAGTTGGAAGAGACCACAGGGGCCATCCAGTCCAACCCCCTGCCATGCAGGAACACCCTCAAAGCACTCCCGACAGATGGCCATCCAGCCTCTGCTTAAAAACCTCCAAAGGAGACTCCACTACACTCTGAGGCAGCATATTCCACTGCCGGACAGCCCTGACTGTCAGGAAGTTCTTTCTGAGGTTCAATGTGATAACTGAAGCCCCTGTCAGAGCTGCTGATGACGAGCAGCAGCTGTTGGTCCCTGTGGCTCTGGCTGGAGAGGGGTCCTGCAGCTCAGGAGCTCCCCTGCTGCCATGGACCAAGCAGGCTCGGACGTTCCTCTACCTGCTCCTTTAGGGTAACAGGGATCCGATTCTGAAGACGCTTTGGAGCCTGTGCCAATCAGCCCACGAACAAGGCGGAGACTCAAGAGAGCTGAGCAAAGGGAGGCTTCCTTGATTAAGTGCAAGAAGCAGTGACTAGCCACACCTGTGCCTTGGGCTATATAACTGCCTGCCTGGAAGCTTTCCCCTGCTTGTGGCAAACTTTCTACAAGTCTTGTCCTTGCTTCCAGCACCTGGCTCCTGATACCTTGGATTGATTTCTTGGCTCCAGACCTCTGGCCTTTGGAACTCTGATTATGGTTTTCACTTGTTGCTCTGGCTTAGGTAAATGAACTTTGTTTGAGTAGTTGCCTGCTTGACTCCTCCTGGCAGGACTCTGCTAGTTCTCCCACTCCCTTCTCCGGGCTGGCTCGCTGCCTGGGTCTCTGACCTTGACGGTCAGGTGGAATCTCCTTTCCTGCAGCTTGAATCCATTGCTCCTTGTCCTGGTCTCTGGAGCGGCAGAAAACAAGCCCACTCCCTCCTCTACATGGCATCCCTTCATATATTTAAACATGGCTATCATGTCCCCTCTTGACCTTCTCTTCTGCAGACTAAATATACCCAGCTCTCTGAGTCTGTCCTCATAGGGCATGGCTTCGAGGCCCCTCACCATTTTGGTCACCCTCCTCTGGACTTGCTCCAGCTTGACCATGTCCTTCTTGAATTGGGGTGCCCAGAACTGGATACAGTATTCCAAATGAGGCCTAACCAATGCAGAATAGAGTGGTACCAGTACCTCCCTTGATCTAGGCACCATACTCCTATTGATGCAACCGAGAATTGCATTGGCTTTCTTGGCTGCCGCATCACACTGCTGACTCATGTTCAGCTTGTGGTCTAATAAGACTCCTAGATCCCTTTCACATTGTAAGAAATAGCTGAAAAGACTCATAAAACAATTTAGCACAGGATCGGCTGAATCATTAAATGTTTATTTAAAATACGTCTCTGCAGAGCCAGGTGCCTCCCGAGAGAGAAGGACACCCCCACTATGGAATACCTCATATTTTATCCCCCTGCCCCCCTTGCAGGTTTTCCCTCCCCTGGGATTCCATTGGACAGGACCCCAAAGGTTACAGCCTATCAGGATCGCCTAAGAAGTTACATTCCCCCTTCCCCATATTTACAGTATGAGTGATCACACACTTGATCATGCATTTCCCTCGTGCATCATGTTACATCCCAGGTGTCTTATCAGTAGTTTCAAAAGTACCCCTATTGTGCTTTGCCATGTCCCCACAAATCACTCCTTACATAGGCCTTGTCTTGTCCTCCTTACTGAGGCCTTGCCTTGCCTTGTCCTCCTATATGTTATCTTGAGAAATAACAGTTCCCTTCAAGGTCTTTGGGAGGCACTACCATCTCTAAAATCTTCCTTGTTAGACTTATTTTATTACTGAGGCTTAAATACAAAATATACTAAAATATATGTGTAAGTATGTCTAAAATATGTTCTACTTATAAACTAATACATATATGTGAGTAATACACGTTAATAATACTTGCAGAAACTAAAATGTATTTTATTTCTCTCAACATGTACTGTTGTCCAGCCAGGTGTCTCCCATCCTGTGTTTGTGCATTTAATTTTTTCTGCCTAGGTATAGGACTTACATTTCTCTCTGTTGAAATTCATTTTGTTAGCCTTGGCCCAGCTCTCCAATATGTCAAGGTCATTTTGAATTTTGATGCTGTCTTTTGGGGTATTAGACCCTTTTGCACATCCTAGTTACAATACTACGATTCTACACTAACTGCCATGCCTGCACCCTGTAGAATCCTGTGGTTTGTAGTTTGGGAAGGCACTCAAGGAGTTCCCTGGTTGAGAATGCTAAATACCCCTCCCTAAACTGCAGATCTATCAGGATTCCACAAGATATTACCATGACAATTAAAGTGGAATCATAGTGCTATGTAGTGTGTAGTGTGAAAAAGACCTGAATATTACATTGTAGGTTTCATAGGCAAAACCCTCTTTTGTCAGAGGCATTCTCTGAAAAGTGTTAAGTATAAGCAAGGATGGAAGTATAATATTCTGTAGCTTGGCTAGGTCATTTTAGAATCTTGATTTAATCATCTCAGTGTGGTCCCCTATCTTTGGATAGAATAGAATTACAGAGTTAGTATCCATAGAGTTGGATAGAAATGTGTATAGCAGTATTTGTAATTGAGCTACTTCCCCAATGAGATCCATCCACATGCAGTTTATGGCACTAAAAGCATCTTTTGAGTTTCTGTTCAACTTTTTGTCTCATCGCTTGGTTTTCATGGTAAAAGACATTCAGAAGCAGTCTGCTGGTACCTCCTTTTGCACAGTACTAGGAGTCAGCTAAAGTACACTGCTGTTGGCCATTTCTACCTACACTGTTATAGTGCTATTATTCCACTTTCAACATCTTATGGAATCCTGAGGTTTGCAGTGTCACACCTCTCTACTGCTGCTGCCCAGTACTGTTTGGCCCATTTAGTCCTGCTCCTTATTAACATCCTGCCTCACTTGGAAGACCCTATCAGCAGCAATATTACCATCGGCATACGCTCTCAACTCACATGAGCATACAATCCCATCACCACATAAAGGCAGTGCCATGGTGGATAAGAAAGCCTGTAGGAAAAAAAGGAAGCCAGTGGGAAAAGAGAAAGACCACAACATAGATAGCCCTGAATTTGCAAGGCTGTGGATGACGGGACGATCTTGGCGTTGTCTCATTCACACAGTCACCATAAGTCAAAGCTGACTTGATGAAAATTAACACCACCAACAGCAGGAGCAGTAACAACAGCAACATACTTTTTGTGGCTAGGGTCAAAGATACTTTAACTATAAGATGTGGAATTATATTCTTGACCTAAGCGGGACAATGTGATACATCAAAATATAATGCAATTTGCATAATAGGTACTAAACTGAAACAACTGCATATTTTACTGGTTGTGAGAGCAGAACATAGTTGGTGAAAAGAGTTACAGAACTTGGGCAACAGTATAAAGGGAAATGGAGAAGAAGACATGGGAGATGCAGAGCAATAAGAGACTTGAAGGTGCAGACAGGTGAAATAGAGGATGGCACGGGGCTAACGTGGGGCAGAGTAGTGCTGGAATAGGAATTTATTTCTTCAGTAGAATGCATGGGGAAAGTGGAGCTAATGCTCTAATATGTAGTGAGCAACTGCTGAGCAAATATTCCTCACCTTCTGGTGGCTTTCACTTTCTGATGTTGGGGTCAGAGATCATAGAGAGGAGTATACTTCTGCTGCTCACCATGAATAGGTATTGTGATAGATGACAGCTCTGAGGTTGATGAGCAATTGATTGTGCCACAAACAGAGCCAGTGATAGACCAAACTCACTTGGAAACACCCCCATCAGCTGAAAGACAAGCTGCAACCAGTGCCAGTGGGAGAGGGGACCAGCAATGATTTAGAGGAATTAGATCCACCTTTGCCCCCCAGCCTGCAATCATGGAGGAGACAGAAATGAGCAGCTCACAGGGAAGCTGTTTGGGCAAGACTGAGTAAATAGAACAATGATGAGTAACACCTGTTTTTGTCAGCATATAAGTCGGTCAGCGTGGCTTGCTGTTTACTTGTAGCAAATTGCTACTCAAGCCAACAACCCTTGTGTTCCGGCTCTCTTGACCCTTTTGGACTGACCTTCAGTGTTCTGGACCTTTTGGATTTGACCTCGACTTTGGCTTGGCTCAGCATTTCTCCTCGATTGTTTGCATTTGGACTCCCCCCCCCCGCCTCCTCCTCTTGGACAAGTACTATGGCCTTCCTTCCCATGCTGGCAGAAAGGCTTGGGCAGGGAGTTGAATTCTGACAGTATGGTGCCCTCTGTACCTCCTATGGATAGTTCTGGGTTCGTCTCCAAGGGTACATCACCTCCCATTTCATATATGTTGTGCAAGATGCAGCAGACAGTGATCATGTAGGTAGCTAGATCTTTCTCCACATTGAGAAGTGTGTATAGTGTCCACCATCTTACTGTCAAGCACCCAGTGGCTCTCTCCCTCAGCAGTCTCACCCTACTGATCAGGTGGAAGGGAGCCATGAACCGATGTTGCAGAGCCAAAACATCATATCTCAGAATGAGAGGGCATACTGGAACCTTGTAGTGTTGATGAGCAACTGAAGAAGATGCCAACTGAAACGTTCTCTATTGGGAGTGATATTCAGAACATGGTATAGTGGGGTTTTCCTGAACCACCTGCATAAAAGCCCATGAACTTGTCCTTATATCTGCTGGAGAACCAGGCTGTAGAAGCATTTGTAGTTGTACAGATAACTCTGGACCACAGTCTTCAAGAGGCAATATGAAAACATGGGGAGAATTCCATGGTCCAGCCACATAGGGGAAGCCCCAAGAACTAGAAACCTTGCAGGATTATTTGCTCATCCCCCAACTTGATTACATCAGAAAGAGACAGTGTCTGAAGATATGTCATCCCAGAGAAAACTTTGGAAGTGATTAACTTCGTAAGTACCAAATGTTGAAGAGACGAAGAGGTATCCCAGAGTGAGAGAAAGCTTGTGAAGTGTAACGCTTGTACTTTCTTCACTAGTTTAGTGCATCACAGTATCCCGTGCCTGAACTGCTAGATGAGACTCTGTCTGCATCTGATTGAAAGTAGTTCTGGATATCCTGAAGGTGCCCCTAAAATGAGCCTCATCCCAATTTTCTGTCTGTAATACAGATAGCCTCAGTGCAAACTCTGTGGACAGTTCAGCATTTCCCTGGTGATGTAGCATGATAACGACTGTGTTAGTCTGGACATTTTCTAGTATCACAGTGATGCCTCTCCACAAGACAAGTAGCCACTTCTGTGCCCATTTGGTCATTCTCTTTCTGTAGTACTGTTCTTGTGTTGCCTGCATTCATCTGCAGCAGCCCAGGAACGCAGATGGCACTTAGTTTCTTTGCTAGTGGCTTGGCTTGATCTGAAATGCACTGAAGCATAGTATGCAGGACAGCTATTGTCTCAGATGATCCTCTGTCGTTGGCCTTCTGTCCTCTTGGCAGGAAAGAAAAGTTAATCCTTTATCCAGAATGGGAGGGTCTGAGGAATAATTAGACATGGAGAGAGCAGAGGACTTTCCTGTCTCTCTAGAAGTGTGCTTACTTTTTGAATTTCTGTTCCTTTGATCAAAGTGGGAGGTAAGCAAAGAGTCCTGCAAAGTTTTTGGCAATCAGGGTTCCCATGAGTTATAGAGTACTGAATTTATTCCATGTCTGCATTTTGCTTCCTGAAGCCCATGGTCAAGAGTGTTGCAATACAGCCCTATTTTTGTTGCCTGGCTAAAAACCTTTGAATTCACCACCAAACCACAGGTAGCACAACCATAACATTGCAGAAAACCTTGAGCACACCTAAATGCACACACCTTTCCTTCCCATATTGTCAAATTTGGGTGTGCAGATGTATCTTTCCATTATGTCTTAGCTGAAACAGCTTTAGCAATATAGGAGGCATTTGGGATTGTTTATTCTACTTTTTAGTCGGTGGTGTAAGAGTGTTTACTGGTCCATACTCTATTTACAGGGTGTAGTACATACAAGGCTGGCAGGACAGCAGCCTTGTAAGTCTTAAATACTTTGACGGTATTAACATAGTGGATGCATTTATGCTACACAACTAGGATGCCTCTACTGGGCTTGGATGAGGCAGATGTTTCTTTTCCAGAAAAGAATTATAATCAATCTTGCATTCTTTTTCCCTTCTCCAAGGGTACAAGTGAACCTCACTGTGTTTTGCCATCAAAGAAAGCACAGCAATGTGTTCTGCAATATCCCTTCAACTACAGTACTTTCAATCTAGAGTCAGACCTGGCACACCAGCCTCTGTCCTCTCATAGTTCTTAGCATTGGTGGCAGGAAGGAATGGGAAGGAAACTGGCTGTAGCTGCCCGACAGATTTCCACATCTGTAAGGCCCTGCTTTGGGGGTCCCCAATATCAGTATGGTTTGGATGGGCACCATACCTAATTGGCATCATATGTAATTGGCAACACACTTTAATTGGCACTGATATCAAATTCAAGCCTGAGAGGTGACAGAGAGGTCAAACCGAGTAAGGGAAAGAATTTGACTGTAAACGTGAGACGGATAGGTCAACTCAAAACTTCCTCCAGGTAAGACTGAGTCATTTGTCAGGCAAATACACACCATTCCTGTGGATAATAGGCTTAATTAGAAGCTGGAATTTTCCAGGGAATCCAACTGTGAGGAGTCCACCAGGACACTGATTGACAGATAGTCATCACTTGTACCCCTGGATTCTTTCCTCTTTCATCAGAGCACCCACAACAGACAGCTATTACAATACCCATCATGTTTTTGTCAATCAAGCACTAAGCCCATCAACAGGCAAATGACCCATTGTCCACAACAGATTCCCTTTGTCTTGCATCTGGAACCTTCAGTGCTAGAGGCTATTTTCGTCCCCTGATTTACCCCTGATTTCAGGATGCCCAGTGCAGTCTCTTGCATTTCTGAGCATCACTCTGTCCGTTTGATTCCTGAACTGAGAACTGCCCTTGGGTCCAGTACCTGAGTCACATTGTCCCACTTCTCTGTTTCTCATCGGATCTGGTAAATATCGCCGGCACCCTTCACAGTCTCTATCAGCTTTCCTCCCTTTCTTTCAGTTAGCTCTTGTGTAAATGTGTGATTGTGTGTATCTTGTGTGCATGCATGAGTGAATTCCCCCCAATAAAAACATATTTTTAGCTTACTTTTAATCTTGGGCTGGTTCTTTTCCTACATATGTGTTACCCTGCGTACTGGGGGTCCCAGGAGGGACACCAAAATGTGCTCAACTAAAGGTGAGGAAAATTAGCTCAGAGCACTGCTTAGCGTTACGAGAGGCAGGGTAACGTAGTGAGATCTTGAACCTACGGTTCAATGTCTACAGGGTCGGGTCGAGTCGAGTCAAGTAGCACACAGAAGTTGAAGCAATAAATGATGTTTTATTAAACACAAGCAAAACAGTGTATGTGACACACTCACACGAGATAGCTAAAGGAAATAAAGGTTGGAGTGGTATAGAAGGATTTTTAGAGGGATTGCTGGTTTGGGTGATACTTCACCTGTCCTGAAGCCCGGAAAAATAGAGAGCAAAGCTGGAGTGCGATGTAGCTCAGCACGTGGAGCTGAGGGGAGGCTCGCCAAGCAAAGCGGCGGCAAGGCGGGATGAAACTCGGGAGCGATCCAAGGAAGGTCTCTGAATCAAGGGTTTTTATAAGGAGAATTGTGACTGCAGGCTATGCCGTACTTGGGGGAAAACAATAGATTTGGAGTTGGAGACAAAGCCTCCGAAAGGTCAGAATCTGAATGATTGAGTTATCGTAGCGGTTCTCAATAGAGTAGCCAGTATGTAAACACAGAGTACTTGGGTATTGTATAGTTTACCCATCAAGCTGCCATTGCGGCGCAGAGGCTCTTTTGTAGGTTGCGTGCATACCTAATTAGAGTACTTGCCTGGAGGTCTCCTGAAGCAGTGAGTCAGCTATTTCTGGCCTGCCTGTATTGTTGTCTGAATATTATGGCAATTAACGGCCGAGCTTGTTTACGCGCTTGTCCGGTGGCCTCGCAAGCACGTGGAGGGGAATAAAGAAGTGAAGCCGAATTATGATATCAAGAGGATATCTTTTAATATCCCCAAAGCTCAGACTAGCCAGGGCAGTAACATATGCCCGTAAACACTGGTAAGAAAGATCTTGCTAAGTTGCCCCCTCTCGCAGCCTCCTGATTTTGAGCTAATTAACTCCCCACTTTTTCAAGGAGGTATTTGGCATTATAGAGTGGCCCTTGTGGCACCTATGTTTTGGGGTAACACAACACAGCCACTTCAGCCAAAGTTCCAGGGAGAGCAAGGTACCCTACTGAGCAGTTTTCTTCAGGCTACTCTTGCCAGTCACCTCTCTTCCAGGTTTAGTGTGTTGTGGAAACAAACCAGGGACAAGCCATTGTGCCACACTTGGATGCCAAGACAAGCCATGGTTTAAACAAACCAAATCTCCCCAGCCTAGATCATTTCCATGATCAAAGTCATGGTGGGAAGAAACATATCCTGGAGTGATGAAGCATAGCTGGAGAGGTTAGGCAAGAAAGGAAAAAAGGTGCAGCTTCCTTCACTCATGTCCCTGGTCTGCTGTAACATAAATGCGTCTACCCCTTACGAGTGAATGGGGCAGATATGAACAACAAATACAGCTGCCCTGTCACATTTTTTTACTCTTAACTAACCAATTTAACCAAACTGGATAATATTTTCAGACTTCATTCAGTGTTATTCTATGTGCTGCTGCTGCTGTTTTGAATATTTTTAAATTAATGAAAATTGAGAGATAGAGAATAAAAGTTAGCACATCACAGGCAAGGTTGTTGTTGTTGTGTGCCTTCAAGTCATTTCCAACTTACGGTGACCCTAAGGCAAACCCATCACATAGTTTTCTGGGGCTGAGTGTGTGTGACATGCTCAAGGTCATACAGTGGATTTCCGTGGCCGTGCAGGGAACTCTGATCTCCATGGCTGTCGTCCAGTGCTCAAACTACTATACTACACTGGTTTTCACAAGGTTATTACTAACACACCTACAAACTGAAGGACAGCACAGAAAATAAAACAGAAAACACTACCTCATGCCTACTCTTTCTACTATTACTATTGCATTCCAGTTTAGTGCTTCTGTGTGAGTTTCCTTAATATTTTCAGGAGGGCATTTTGAATTCCCATATTCCTATTGTTATCGCTATTTTCTAGAGAAGGTGACTAACATTTTTCAGATGAGATATGTAAAATGAATTGGTTAAATGCAAATTAAATTTAGTCTGAAATAGGCTCATTAATAGACAAAGAGGCTGAATTTTCCTATTGTAGACTTGTTGATGTTTGGAATAAGAAATACTGGCTGGAATCCTGAAGCATTAGGCACTGTCACCATCACGGAATTTTTCCATCCCCTTTTGATTCCTCCTGACTTAACAGTCTGACACCAATCATTCAGAACTGGAAGAGCAATGTAAGAGGATGATATTACTTGTTCCTCCACACTTTCTCAATCCCAAAATAACTGATTCTTTATGTATTTTCTCAGGCTCTTGCACAAACCACATTCCTAGAATTAGAAAGGTAAATGTCTGTCTATGTACATTAAGCAGCTCCAAGAACGCTCTCATTTTCAGTGGAAGTGAGGTCACTGTCATAGAGATCTGCCATAGCAACCAATGTGAATACTGACAGATTCAAAGGAAGAACACACATGTATGTTATGGAGCTTCATACCCAAAAGAAGATTGTGTTTACATGTAGCATGATGACTTACATTGCCATTCTGAGCTTGCAGAATCAAAAGTAAGCTCCAGTGCTTTGAATGGAGGGTTCATGCACATAGAATTGCTCCCATTCCAACAAACACATACTTATGTGTATCCCATTTTGGTAATGTATTCCTATTTGTTTTAAATGCTTGTTTGTATTGGTTATTACAAATAGGTAGCTCTGGGTTTTCTTGTTTTCTCCTCTTGCAGCTTTTATGCTTGCAAATATGCATCAAAAGGGGTGTCATTGTCAGGTTGTTCCACAACAGACAAAGCAATTTGTTCATTTTGTTATAAGTTTTGCATGGCCTTGATAAAAGACTGCCCTTCTTCCAAGCCTCAGCCTTTAGCCTGTAACATTCAGATTATAGCTCTAATCCTCCACATTGGGGTGCTATATATAAATTGGGAGCAACAGAATGATCAGATCAGGGTGCAGTGCACTTGGCAAAGGAGGAAAAAGTCTGAAGATAACCACAGGAAAACTATGTGATAAACTTCATGCATGGTTAACAAAGCATAGGGGACTCTGTGTATCACCTATATTTTTATTTATTATTTAGAGCATTTATACCCTACCCTTCTGCCAAAAAGTCTCCCAGAGAAACTTATAAATTGTTAATTTGACAATTCCCTGACCTCAGGCTTACAATTTAAAAAGAAAGAAAACACAAGGAGAAGAGGACAGCCACGCTGCAGGCATCAAGTCCAGCAGAGGCCAGAGTAATGGGAGTTGGTAAGGAGAGAACATTGTTACTGCCCTGGCTAGTCCGAGTTTTGGGGATATTAAAAGATATCCTTTTGATATCATAATTCGGCTTCACTTATCTATTCCCTTCCATGTGCTTGCGAGGCCCCCAGACAAGCACGCATACAGGCTCGGCCGATTATCGCTGTAATATTCATAGACAATACAGGCAGGCCAGAAAACAGCCGACTCGCCACTTTAGGAGACCTCCAGGCAAGTACTCTAATTAGGTATGCACGCAACCTACAAAAGAGCCTCTGCCCCGTGCTGGCAGCTTGATGATCGAGCTATACAATGCTCAAGTATTCCGCGTTTGCATACTGGCTACTCTATTGAGAACCTCTGCGATAACTCAAATCATTCAGATTCTGACCTTTCGGAGGCTTTGTCTCCAACTCCAAATCTATTGTTTTCCCCCCAAGTACGGCATAGCCTGCAGTCACATTCTCCTTATAAAAACCCTTGAATCCAAGACCTTCCTTGGATCGCTCCCGAGTTTCATCCCGCCTTGCTGCCACTTTGCTTGGCGAGCCTCCCCTCAGCTCCACGTGCTGAGCTACATCACACCCCAGCCTCGCTCTCTATTTTTCCGGGCTTCAGGACAGGTGAAGTATCACCCAAACCAGCAACCCCTCTAAAAATCCCTCTATACCACTCAAACCTTTATTTTCTTTAGTTATCTTGTGTGAGTGTGTCGCATATACTGTTTTGCTTGTGTTTGTAATAAAACATCATTTATTGCTTCAACTTCTGTGTGCTCCTTGACTCGACCTGACCCCGTAGAGATAGGGTTCAAGATCTCGCTAAGTTACCCTGCCTCTCGTAACGCTAAACAGTGCTCTGAGCTAATTTTCCCCACCTTTAGTTGAGCACATTTTGGTGTCCCTCCCGGGACCCCCAGTAATCAGGGTAACAACATCTTCTTTGAGCTGCTGGACTCAAGGCATGATGGTGCTATACCTAGCTGCTTTTTTATAGGATCAAAAGAATATTCAAAAATGTTTGGAAAAGAGTTGAAAAGCATGTTTATCAAGTGTTCAGAAACCTTGATGAGAAGAATCCTGAACTGATGAGAATCTTCAGAGTTTGGGGCTTATTCTGTACAAAATTTGTGTGTGGTTATTTTGCTTAGGAAACAGCATTTTCTACATGGAAAATAATATTCAAGGCAGAAACATTAATTCTTACACAGAAATAAATTGTAATTGAGTATTTGTTTTTCATAAAATTCACACATGGTTGATTTGCATAAAACAACATTTTCTGTGCAGAAAACAGCATTTTCTGCACAGGAATTTTCTGCATTGAGGTATTATTTTCCACACAAAAAAATGCTGTTTCCTGCACAGAAAATGCTTCTTTCTATGCAAGTCAACCATGTGTGAATTTTACACAGAACAAATCCCCAGTTACAGCCCTTCTTTCTGTGCAGAAAACAGTATTTTTTATGCAGGATAGTATTTCTGTAGTGAAATATTACTTTTCATGCAGAAATTTCTGTTTCCTGCATTGAAAATGCTGTTTTCTGCATAAAACAACCACATGTGAATTTTGCATATAAGTCCCAAACTATCAATAGCCTTCAAAAACTGTGATTTTTCAAAGACCTCACGATGGAAAGAAATTATTGAAATTACTTGGTGCTACTTTCAAGAAGAAACTTAGTGAAGAATTACATCCCTACTATTTTCTGCTTCAAAGGTCAGAACAATGGCAGTTGGGATGGAGGGAAGACCTTTCGTTAGCTGCCGCAGTTAAGGCACTACGCAAGGCTTTCATTACCAGTAAAACAGCTACCTATTATGTTAATAGCATTATTTTGATGTGTTACCTTCCACAGTTTAGATCAAGAACATAACCCCATCTCTTACAGTTATTGATATCATTTCTACATGTTTAACCACAGTTGCATAGAGGATTTCTGTCTCCTTCTGTACATTGTGAGGCACAAGATACAAAAGGTAGGCAAGCCCTTTTTATTTTTTACTTTGAACATCAAGAGTGCAGTCTGAATATGGATACCACCCACAGACCTCCAATGCAGATCTGCTGAAGTTGATTCATTAGAAACTCCTTTTGTGTGATAAATCTAAGGAGCCCTTCAGAAGGGTTTTTGTTTCTGTCACAATCCCTATGGCCACACTCTTCTTAATGAACAGCATGTACTGACTGTAACTAATTCTGTGATGTAAGTATCTCCTTGCTATTACTCTGGATGTTGGGATCACTTCCTTGGTGAGCTAGGGAAGCTGGGGAGCTTGTAACCAGCTCATTTCTTGTACTACTGTGTTTCTTACAAGATAGCAAAGATCAGCTTGTCAAGAGCAAATGGAAGTGCCTTGATTGCATCTTGTAAAGCTTGAGAAAATACAGGAGACCAAAACATCTACCCACTTTTATGGAAAAAGCAACAATTAAAGAACACCTGCATCCTAAGTAATGGTTTAGACCTAACTGCTTAAAGAAAGCCTTTAATAGGATGAATTTCAAGGTAACGTCATCTAGATGTTTGACATTGGCTGAGTGCGGGGGACAGCAGCATCAAGAGCTACATCATCATAGCTACATTATCGACATAATTACAGGATCTCTGCCATCACTTTTTCTTGTTTAAATGCAGCTCCATCTTTCCTTCTTTCCAACACCACACTTCTTCTGTCGTGGAACACCAGCATACCTTCACTGCTTTTGCACTGCCTACTGGATTACTGAAAGCATAAGCAAGCAGCTTTCTATGGTATTTGGAAGAAGTCGCTACATGATTCTCTCTATATTGTTATACCAGCATCCCTGCAAGCTCCAGCATCTTCCACTGTAATATCAGTAATCCTGTGGCATACTGAAGGCTAAAACTTGTATCCAGAGATTATTTTGAACAAGGAGAAAGGTAGGCTAGAAACCAGTAAGGTAGATTAGGCTGAGAGAGTGAGTTGCTGACCCAAGTTCATCTAGTAAATGTCATAGCTCAGTACGGATTTGGCCGTGGCTCAAATCCCAGTCAGGCACTCTACAGTTACACTATGGCCATTTCCGCGGTAGACTGTTATAGCGCTATTATTCCACTTTCAACATCCTAGGGAATCCTGGGGTTTGCAGTCCAGCAGGCCCCTCCCTAAACTGCAAACCCCAGGATCCCCTAGGATGTTGAAAGTGGAATAATAGCGCTATAACAGTCTACCGCGGAAATGGCCTATGCTGCAGACCTCTTTCTACTACACAATTACAGTCATCCTTTCACATTTGCTAGGGTTAGGGGCCCAGGACCCCCTTGAAAGTGAAAAAATCATGAGTGACTCCAGGCCCTCCCAAACCATATTTAACACACAAAAGAGTATGGTCACCATATTCAACCCACTTGTGGATTCCCTCGAGGCAACAGGGTTCCTTCCCAAGGCAGAAGTGGCCGGCTGGTGGGGCTTACTGCCACCTCCACTGCTGCCCCAGACCATTTTTAATAGGGACTTACAAGCCTCGTTCTCAGTTTCTCAGTCTCATGAGGCTGAGAAAGGCCCAAAGGCCCTTCCCTAAACTGCAAACCGCAGGATTCCAGGTTGAAAGTGGAATAATTGTGCTGTAATAGCCTAGTGCGGAAACGGCCGAGGTCTTAGGTCCTACTGTAACGAGCCCAACTACAGCTATTACAGCTGTTGGCCATTAAAAGAGGTATTCTCTGTCAAGGGCACTGGGCGATACCAATGCCAACTGCAAATATTCTTAAATCTTGCCATGAAATCCCTGTGACCGGGTCGCCATAAGTCTGAAAGGACGTGAAGGCACACAGCAACACGCCCCTGCGTGTAAGGAGTTTCCCACCTTCCCTCTCACCGCCCGCCTCCAAAGAGGACTCGGCGCCTCCGAGGTGGGGAATTCTGCCCGAGATGCCAAGGCCCAGCTTCTTCCGAAAGCCGGACGGTTCAACGAGAAAGTTAAAACACGAGCCACGTGGGGGCGGTGGCGAGTCCGGTCACTCTACCACTACGTCTCCGAAATACGTGTTACCGCGACGGGACTGCGAGCCGCACGCTCAGAGCTTTCTTGTCCGCCACGGGTTGCCGTAGCCGGGCGTTCTTTCCCGGTGCCTCTCTCGGCTGCCAGCCCCAGTCGCGCGGATTGAACAACTCCGTGCAGTCTTTCGCTCTCTCTCAGATCATGGCGGCTGCCGGTTCCACCCACCTCGGGGCCGAAAGAAGACGCCACCGACGCGGAGGCAGCATGGAGGCGGGCCGGGAAAGGTTGCAGGATGACGGAGTTCGGACTCTCACTTCGGTTGAGCAGGTGGGGCTGAAGCCACCTCGTTTTTTTCTCTGGAAGGGGGACTACAAGTCCCAGGGTGCAATGCGCGCGCGCGGCTCCGCGGCGGCGGGTCTTCTGTCTATTTCTTCTAGCGGGGCTTTGCTCGGGTTGTCGCATTGCATATTCGTTATGTTTAGTGCCCTAGGAGACCCGAGGCCTACAGAGTGGGGGTTTTCCTTTGCTTGCTGTCACTGTATTTGATTCATCTTCCCGTATGCAGTATAGTCGCTGTGTGTTGCTTTAGTCTACTTGAGTTAGCCTATCGCTTTGTGGAAGTTCGTGTTGTAAAGCCCTGTTCATAGACCCATCTGCTTTTTCCCTCCTGGTTCTTTCTTCAGAGTTAAGGGCGGTCCCATAAAAAAAAGAAAAAAGAAAAAAAAAGACAGGCTTCTGTACCTCTTAGCAGCTATGTGAAAGAGACAGTTTAGGGTGGTGTGCCTTCCTTTGCAAGGTACATATGCTGGATTTTTTTTTCTTTTTACACAGCTGTTAAAATCACAAGAGCCATATCTTAAGGATATTTTCCCCGGTAGCCACCCTACCATAGTTGTCCACTCCCCATATCATTTGTTCTCTCACTCTGCTTAAAGACAGATCTCGATTCTTCTGCTGTAGATAATCAGTTCTAGGGTATCTTTTAGAGAAGAACTCTTCTGTGGAGACAGCTGGAGAAAGACCTGTGTGTGCTGGTGTTTCACCTAGTTTGTAAATTCAAGCCTCACTTCAGAATCTCTCCCTGACCTCGTGGGCATGGTTGCACATTGCCCACCCCAGCTGCCCTAGATGTTGGCTGTTTCTGCACTAGACTGTTACAGCACTGTTATTCCACTGTCAACATCCTATGGAACCCCAGGATTCCATAGGATGTTGAAAGCGGAATAGTAGCGCTGTAACAGTGTAATGCAGAAATGACCATTCTCCCAGCAATAAAAACCTTTTTATTCAAGGAGGCTCTGCTGCTGGTGGATGAATTTTGAGAGGTTCTTGCATGTAAACTACTATTGCACAGGAGAACATACTGTTTGGGAAAATGTAATTTCAGGATACTTTCACTAGAGGTGTTTCCCCCATCCTCATTAGTAACACTTGCACTCATTTCTGGGTCGTTTATATTTGCTGTCATAATTATGCTTCACCTGTTTCTATCTAGAACATGCTGCATCTTGTCTGAGGAAAGTTACTACTTTACACTGTAACTTGAAAGCTTGTCTAGAGTTACATCAACATAATTTGTTCTAACAAAATACAGCAAGCAGACCTATTTTGTGTTTTTTTTCTTCAGCCTTGTACCAACAAAATGGCAACAGTAATCTGTACTAAAATAGAAATAGATTGATAAAGGGTTAAAAAGACCAGGGGACAAGAATACTGTGCCTCACATCAGTCCCTCTAGTGCTTTTACTGCCAATTGCTATTTTCTATCCCTTCACCCACTTTTACTGCAGGAATACTCATAGGGGCCACTATTTGCCAGAAAGTGGCTATGAGGTGCATTTCTGCGCACAGGCCTCACTTGTGTGAACAGTCACCATTATAAACTTGGTGCCAACAGATTTGTTAAGCAGTAGAAAAAATTGTTCAAGTAACTGGGATGAAATGTAATGTGAGCATACTAGACTTTTTAATATCTATTTATGTTATTTTTCAATTTGGACAGCTATTTTTTTCTGCAAGTGTAATGTTTCACATTTATTTGTAGTGTGTCTTCTGGTAACTTTTGTCTTAACCCTACGTTAGATTTGCCTTAATGTTTTCTTGGGAAAATTTGTTTGGAGGTAGTTTGCCTTTGCCTGAGGGTGAGACAGTGTGACTTGCCAAAGGTCACCTAGTGGGTTTCGAAGGCCAAACGAGAATTTAAATCCTCTTCTCCAGAGTCCTGGTCCAGCACTCAAACCAGTACACCACACTGGCTGTCTTACATTTATTATATATCTGCAATTTTATTTACAAAACCAAGACATAAACTTGCCTTATGGAGACCAACTCCACTTTACCAAAAGCATTCTGTATTATTCTCACTTGACAGGAGTATATATAGTACATTCAGATGGGTTAGGAGGAAGTGAAGGTTGTAAATATGAAGTCAATAGAAATTCAACAAAACAAGTGGATGGTTGCACAGACATGCTTTCGTCAAACTGTTATTTTTTTACTAGAGTAGATCCATTAAATCTGTGGGATTTACCTGTATGTTGACTCCTTATTTGAGAATTGATTTAGTGGATCTACTCCTGCTAAGATTAATCAAAAGGTTTCCAGTCACAGTGTGATAGTGCGATAGTAGCAGGAAACAGGAGTTGAACCTGTTTCCTATTGGAATCTGTTTTTAACATTTTTTCATTCTAGGATGGCCAAGTCACACACAGAGTATTCTGGGAGGTTCAAAAGTTCCCCACAGCTTCCCCACCAGTATTGCCATTTCTAATATCAGATTTCTAGCCATTTATTGTTTTGCATAGAAACTATTCTGTCTGTCTCATGTAGAGTAGAGTATTGTAATAGGTGGCACATATCATGATGGAGAGTGAGCTGCTGCATGAACCTGGTGTTCTAGATGGTATTATTAGGTCCTGCAATAGTGTTGCCATTGTAAGTATGAGAATAAAACTGGTGTTGTAATCTAGCACAGAGTCTGGCTCTTGTGTCTGTATCTCTGTTGTGTGGCCTGTTGCTGAGTAGCTGCTTGAAGTTGTAGTGCTGTCTATAAGCAAGAGCAGGTCTGCCAGCCAGATGTCATTGTCCAGGATGCGTTGGGGGAACAATAACTGCTGTTCTCTTGTAATCTGATTTGTCTTTGTTCTGTAGCTTGTTCGTGGGTGTCATTCAGGTTGTGCACATCTGCTGGTTCCTTTCCCCGCCCTCACTTCTTTAGGTGGGTATTGGAGTCTGGGAAATACTTGATTTAAAGCTCTGAATTTGTAGGCCTCTGTCTGACAAGTCTGAATAAATATGCCTAGATCATTGAGCTCAGATGTAGACAATGGATTTTAGATGTACTCTGGATGGAAACTGAAGGGATATACAGATATGATTAGCCATCAGCAAGTTTCCCGTTTAAAGTAGTGGTTATAAGGCTATTATAGGGTTGCACTATTGTGTCCAGAAAGATCGCCTGTTTGTGGCTAATGCTAATAGAGAACTGAAAGTTATTAAAGTCCTGGTGGAATCTGACTAGGCTGTTTTGTCCATGAGACCAGATATTAAAGGTGTCATCTCAGCCAGAGAAGAGGATTTGGAAGAGTTGTCTGAAAAGAACCCACAGTGTTGTTTCAAGATAAGAGTATTGAAATGAGATCATTTTTTTATGACAAAAAGATTAAAAAAAAACCCTTCTAGTGCAGATGTGTCACAGTCTGAAGCATGTGCGCTTAAATGTACTATGGCATATAAATATATGTAGTGCAGCTTGCTATTGAGTAGTGCAGGCTTGTAAATCAAAATCAGCTCACGAAATGTGGGCTGGAGAAGGAGGGAGGCATTTCCATGCTGAGCTCAGAAGAACGGCAGAATACTTTGCCCCTCCTCTGCAAGGCAACTGAATTGCTTACATGAAGTTCCTAGGTGCCTTTGGCTACTAAGTACTTAATACAAGATTAACATACAATGTGGCAATTTGAAATTATTTCTTCTTTCCCTTATCAGTGAAACTGAGCAATCAATCGATAAAATGCTGACAAAAAATTATAAGCCTGCTGTCAGGATGGAGCCAAATAAAATTACAGGGAAGGCAAGTTCAGCTTCTTGGCTGCTAACTGGCCGTTCCTAGTCTAAAGAAGCAGCTTTTCATTAACTGTAACCATAATGATACAAAACAAAGTGATTCTGCTTTTATTGTTTTGCAGAATTTCGTGTTATCCCCATCAAGTAGGTGAAATGGAATTATTTCAAAATTGGCAAGAACTTTCTAACTCGCTGCTATTGTTCAACTATCAGGCAGTATTTTAAATAGTGCTTGTATAACTTCCATGATGCCCTTTCCTAATTTAGTGTCCTCTAGATATGTTGGACTACAACTCCTACTATCCCCAGTCAGCATAGCTAATGCTTATGCTGGTTGGGATGATAGGGCAACCTACACATACTGAACTTCTTTTTTTCACATAGTTATTAAAGGCAGAGGGGACTTGTCTTCTTTTTCATGTGACCACCCCAAGCCTAACTTGTCTTGAAGATAATACTTTGGAAGAGGTTGTTTTAAGATCAAGAACAAGCATATACTTAAATGTGCTTGTATACAAACATAACACATTACTTGGTCACATCAATAAATAAACACACAAAAAGTTTGTTGTAACACCTTTTGAAGCCAGCAGATTCAGTGGTAGATACTTTCTAGCCTACGAAAGATTTCATTCCGCAATGAATTTCTTGATTTTACAAATGCTACGAGAACCTTTCTTTGTGTGTTTGCTCTAATATAGCAACCCTTCTGGAGTCAGACAGAGTGAATACCTTTCAGTTAGGTTGTCACATTTGATTTGTGTAATAATTACCCCACAATGTATTACTGATGTGCCTCACAGAGTCAGAGTACCTGTTTGAAGGTCTCTGTAATCTGGTGGAGAGCTTATACTGTTTGTTCTCAGTGGAAGACATTATAAACTTGGAAACAGAAGGCCCTGTAGCTTAGTGGGAAAACATGTCCTTGGTAGTTCCTGGAATTAAGCTAGGACAGGAAAGGCTTCTCTCTGATTTCCTAGATTAATAGCCTTTTTTTTTTTTTTTGCTGATTAGCTAGTTGGGAAGTCAGTCTCTCTTGATATTAAGTGGGTGGTGAATGTGTGGTAAGAATCTGTGTTGGAGGACTTCTTGCTTGTGATCTTTGTTAAGAACTGCCTGTACTTTCACACATAGGTACATAGATGGCAGAAAGGCATTTATTCTGTAATTGTATGTACTGATGATGCATACCAAGTCCACTAGTAAACAGGAGAGCCAAAATTATTCCTTAGATACAAGCCTAGAATAATTTACTCTCCACTACTAGCTCTGTCACTTCATTGGGCTGTATCATATCTTTTCTATCATAATATATATTTGCAACAATATTTCTACCATTGTACAATTGTGTTTTGTAATGTTGCAATTTTTCTCTCGGTGTGACTGGTGGCACCACTTTAAGGGTTTAACTTTTTAACCCAGGAAATCTTGAGGGTAGGTTGATAAACTCGTCTCAGAAGGCTTCACTGGCTTGTAGCAACAAAGATGTTAGTATCTACCTAGATCAAGACAATCTGTTCCCTGAGTGTGC
Source organism: Cyclura pinguis (assembly GCA_030412105.1). Classification (NCBI taxonomy): domain Eukaryota; kingdom Metazoa; phylum Chordata; class Lepidosauria; order Squamata; family Iguanidae; genus Cyclura; species Cyclura pinguis. The sequence goes on from CM059599.1 coordinate 265,430,101, forward strand.
TAACATAGCATGTTCATGTTGCACTGTAATGTTTTAGCTTTTAATTTATGTGTTTTAGGAACTTATTATAAATATACACCTAAAACTTGGCTGTATACACTGTGGCTGAGAAATACCAGTGGACTGAGTACAGCAGCCCCTCTTTTACTGTAACCTCCACATGTACAAATGTGAGGTCACATGAAGCATTGTGTTTGATTATAGTCAGTGGACAGAGCAGGCATGTCCCTGTACTGCTGTGGGCATGCAAATGTTGCATCCATTGACTATAATGGGATGCAGTGCTCACATTTTTTGTTTTACACAGGGGTTCCTGGAACGGAGCCCCTATGTATATGGAGAGCACACTGTATTGCAATAATGTCACCAAAACCTTTTGGAGAAGTTTCTTTAAAACCTTCCTTCCAATTTCTTTCACAATAAATGTGAGCAAAAGTCTGCCTGCCTTTGAGTCACTTCTGGCAGCTGATAGCATAGCCTAGAGCTGGCCAGTTTTGGAGGGTCCAGGGATAATTCTCCAGGACCAGTGGCGTAACTGCAATGAACTTGTGTCCTGGGCAGTGAGCCCATGAATGCTGCCTGGTATTCTGTGCCTTGTTCGCAGTCCCTGCCCCACTCCAAAAGCATCAGAGCCATGGAAGAGGGAGCCCTGCTGAATCAAACTTAAAGCCAGACCCACCAGTAAGATGCAAAAAACAGTATGTAGTATCACCAGAAAACCATGGCTTATTGCCCTTCTCACTTGGCAGATGGCTCACAGCCTGTGGGCTACCAGCTCTGCATGCCCCTGAGCCTTCAGACATTAAGCTATGCTCTTGCCCAAGATCCTCATAAATTGCATCACTCTCTGAAATGTGCAAAAATATGGAAAAATTACAGACAAAAATATGGCAGTCTAATTTTGCTTTTGGAGAGTAGTGCACAGCCCTGTGCCCCATTTTATCATCATAAAGTCACTATTCTTGGAAGCTTCCAGGGCTAGAGAATTATTATTTTTTTCAGTAGGAGAGCATTGTAGAGCATCCAGGAGTGTCACAATGGCATTGGGAGCCTCATACAGCCAGGGGCTGTGTTTTACCTTTACGTGGCACAGACAGATGCCTGCAAGGCAGAGATTGGAAAATGTGGACCTTCAGATGTTGTTGGGCTCCAATTCCTGTCTGCTCTAATCAGCACAGCCGCTGGTCAAGGATAATAGAAGCTGTAGTCTAGCAATAGCTGCGAGGCCACGCTGCTAGATGAGACTGACAACACTGTGTATTTGGAAATGGAGTGTGAATTACTTAATGATAATGGACAGAGTGAACTCAATATAGTACCAGTAGGAATAATGTCAGTGGGTTGTTGTTTTGGTTGTGTGAAATGTTGAAGCATGAGTATGTTCCTGCTGTGTCCATGCTCAAATGATGGGATTTAATTACAACTAGTGGAAGGATTAATTTAAGGTCAGTTACAGAAAAAACGGAATTCTGTAAAAAAAAAAATAGAAGTTGTCAAGATGGGCAATGTGAATATTTTTTTTTTATTAATGAAATACCAGTAATTAGTTTTTGATTGTCTTTGGACTTGATGGTGTAGATGAAACTGAAAAAAAAACTTGTTCAAAATCTTTGCCTGCTGAGTGTATATGGCCCTTCCATCCATCAATCCATTAGTCAGCTCTTGAGTGCACAAACTCTGAATTTGAAAGAAAGTGAAATACCTTTCTTAACATGCTGGAGAGATGTTTCTTCCAAATCAAATCACACATGGCTAGCAAAATCGTTCTTTGTATTGGAAATCCAGCACATTCAGGATTCCATGGCCTGCTGCTGACTTTAGTTGCTCTCACTCTCTTGCTGTTAAGGCCAAAGTGGCTGAAATTACAGTTGTCATCCAGTTGACATGATTACTGGTTGGATGTATGAGCTTCCTTGCTGGAGGCCTGAGGCATTTCTGAAGGGGAATCTATGCTTATTATCTCCCTCCAGAATCTGACCTTTAATGGAGAAAAGAGCACTTTTCAAATCTGAGAGACAGTGAGAAAATACAAGAGAGGTTGTCAGATTAGCAGGAAGGTGTCAATTGAGGCTTTGTTCCCTCATTTAAGGTGAGCTACAGAATGAGGATGGGAATGTAAATCTGACTCTATTTTACCAGCTCCTGCTACGAGAGCTGGCCAGGGCCCTTACTAATTTCCCCTTTCTGTCATTATGAGCTTTCTATCTAGCCTGTGCTGGGGACATTAAGACTGGCTATTTCAATGTATTATTGCAAGTTGTTGAAGTTAGGACATAGGTACAAGCTTTTGAGAGAACTTTCCTAATGATTCCATCCAACCTGCTGACTGGTTGAGCTCTTTCCTTTCTGTCTTACCCACCCGTCCTGTGGTTGGGTTAGCTGACACACAGGTTTTTTAAATTGCTTTTTAACATTTTTCATTGTGTGTTTTAAATTGTTTTTGGTGTTTGATTCAATTCAAATTTGACAGTTTGATTCAATTTTAATGTTGGTCTTCTGGATGTTTTAAATATATCATACTCGTTTTGATTTGTAAGCCACTTTGACTTCCAGTTTTGGCTTCAGATGATGATGTGGTTCTCTGTCTCTCGCCATTCCTCTCCGCTTCCCCCAGCTAATCTGGCCCAGTCTGGCCCAGTGTTGATGATTATCTTTATTTATACCCCGCCCTTTCTCCTAGGTTGGGATTCAAGGCAATTTACAAATTGAAATGATTATGATATAGTTAAAAACATGCAAAAAGTTGTAATTAAAATAGAATTAAACTATTAATAATTTTAAAGCAATGTAAAACATACAGTTAAAAATGATAAAATTTGTTTAAAACAATACAGCACCTTCTTGAAAGCCCTTTCTTCAAAAACCTTCAGTTCTAAAAGTGTCTATATCATATATGCTTCTTAACTGTTCCCTTTTTTAAAGCTGAGACAACAGTCACTGAGAAGACAACTTAATTTTGAGGCTCTGTGCACTTGAATAAAAATGGCCTGCTACCATAGTTCTCTCTCTCTCCTGCCTCCTCTGGTTCTAAAGCACTGGCCATCTAGTTGCTGTCTGTTTTAAGCTTTTTCTGTCAAAATAGGGACTGAGATGTAGCAGTGTTGTCACATGATGACTCTTTGTTGGTCAGCATTCTGATGAGGCATTGGCAGTAGGAAAATTAAATCTTTCCTTAGCCCTATCTGAAGATCTCAGAGACTGAACCTGGGACCTTTTGAATGCCAGGCATGCACTCTGTATCTGTGGTCCCTTCACACATCTGGCTGCAGTGTAGATCTTAAAGTAACCATGGGTTGTTATGATCTGTTGCTTTGTGCCAGCCTCTGTGCTGAGATTCAGAACTGGAGCTACAGTATCCCTCTTGCACTCTACAGTCCTTTTTGGCACCTTCTCATGGCTGTTCCTGCAATGCCATATTTCTTCACTGTGCTTGGTTGGAATTGTTCAGGCAGTGTTGTACTCTGGATGTATTGGGGCAGGGATAGGTAATCTGGTGCCACCTAGATATTTTGGGCAACAGTTCCCATCAACCCCAGCCAGCATAGCTAATGGTGAAGGGTTCTGGGAGCTGCTGTACAAAGGGAGCATCAGATTGCCTTCGTTAAGGTTCTTATACGCTCATACTAACATGTATTCTCTCCCTTCCCCCATGTTTTCTGTGCCTTTCCTTTGTCCCTTTGACTTCCGCAGACAAAAGTAGAGGACATAGTCCAAGAAGTCTTTGATGTTTACAAGACAAATCATCATGACTCGCAGTAAGTTTGTGCAGCATTTCCTCCTCATACGATTTGAAAAGAACAAATAGCTAAGAGTTTTGGATTTTAGTTTGCATGCTAGTACTGTTTTGAATATAGGTTTTGGGGACAGCTTCCTCTACCCTATCCCACATTGTTCAGGAGTGCTACATTATCTTCCAGAGATTCAGGGAGGAACAAGGACAGGTGAAGGAGCAGGTGATGGATGCTTCCTCTGTGATGTTCCTTTTATTCACTTGTATTCATTGTATACTGCTAATGTGGTGTTGAGCCAGTGTGGTGTAGTGCTTTGAACATTGGACTAAGACCCTGGAGACTAGGGTTTGATTCGCCACTCAGGCATGGAAACTCATTGGGTGATTTTGGGTGCGTCACACACTCTCAGTTCCAGAAAACACTGTGATAGGTTCGCCTTAGGGTTGCCATAACTCAGAAATGACCTGAAGGCACACAACAAGAAGAAGAATAGAGTATGTAGTTCTGGTCATTCCAATGCATAATAGATATGTTAGGATTGGGACCCATGCTTTTATTTATTTTTGTACTGCTTTTCTCCCAATAAGAGATTCAAAGTGACTTACAATATAAGTGAAAACAAAATACTATTAAAGCAATGGAAAATAAAAAGTTAAGAAACAACTGCATAAACAATCATATAAAAAAGAATTCAGTCAGGCTCATATTAGGAGGTACAGTCTTTCAGGCATTTTGGACCCAAGCTGCGTAGGTCTTTTTATGTCAGAACCACTACTAGGCTCCCTCACTCCCTGGCCAAGAGAGGGCTGTGGCAAGGCACAGCTGGGTTTTCCATGTGTCTCTCAGCTGAGAAAGGAGTCTCTTTCTCCCTCTGCCCCCAACTCAGAAAGGTGCACCGTGAGGCACAGCTGAGCTTCCCATTCCTCTCTTGGCCAAGGAAGGAGTCTCCCTCCCTCTTCAGCCAAAAGAGACACACAGCAAGGTGCAGCTGGGCTTCCTGTGCCTCTCTTGGCTAAGGAAGGAAACGGGCACTCCTTCCTTGCTCAAGACAGGCACATGGCTGGATTTTTATTGTTTCTCTCCTGTGTGAATGTTCTGATGCCTCACAAGGTGTGAATTTTGAGGAAAACATTTCCCACATTCCTGGCATTTGCGTGGTTTCTCTTCTGTGTGGACTCTATGATGAACCACTAACGCTGATCTTCAAGCAAAATGTTTTCCACTCTCCTTGCATTTATGTGTTTTCTTTCCCTTGCAAACTGCTTGGTGGCTCAGATGGGGCAGTTTGGCTCCCAGGGAGGAGCTGCTCTCGCTGGGAAAGAAGGCAGGAAGGAAGGAGGAACCAGGCAGCTGAGCTCCCGCCCTGCCTAGCCTGGGAATCAAAATATAGCATTTGGTATTAGCTGTATTTTTCCCCATCTGCGTTAAGTCTGGGAATGTATCACCTGTGTATACGGGGGACCTGCTGTATTTTATTCCTAGTGTTAGAATTCAGGATGATGCATTGGAAATGGCTTGATAGTAGGTACAGAAGTGTTTGTCCCCTTCAGGGCATTTCTGTTATGGTTTATTTCCATTAATATTAATAATGCTTTGTGTGTAGATCTATTACTAACTGATCAGGCTTGACCCTGTGTGTCTGTGTTTGGATGCCCCTTACAGATCTTCTCTAGATGGCTTGTTCACCTCAATTTTAGCTCCCTTTTCTGCTCTCTAAACAGTATTGTCCATTTATATCTTTTTTTTAACCTCATCTTGCCACTCATTCTGCCACTTATTTCACCGTTATTTCATCTCCCTTTTTAGTTACTGTTATTACATTCCACAATAATGTTCAGATTTCATTTGCCTCATAGTGGCTGGATGTGAGTTGACTGTCTGGATAGACACAGCAACAAATGCAACATATGTTCAGGCCAGAACAGGAAGCACTTGCTTATTCACTCAACTACTAACGTGCAGGCTTGAATACCATGGCGTATGATGGCTGCTGTCCCAGATGGCTTTTGAAGGAGGAGTAGACACATTCATGATCTATCAGTGGCTCCAGCTGTAATAAGATTGCTACCTCTGTGTTTAATCAGTGCTCCTCAGATTGCTGGGTCATGGGACAGCTAGCTCCATGGTCTCCTGCTCTTAAGCTTCTTGAGGACATTAAGTTGGCTGCTGTCAAATGTGTGGGAATTAAAGGGCTTGCTTTTCCAAGATCCTTGGAAAGTTATTTGTGGGCAACAGCTCCAGCAGTCCCCAGCCACTTGATTATTGAGGATGTTGTCCTGTAGTCCTATATATCTGTATGTGTATCTATACACAGATATGTTGATTTCTAGTTCTTGTTTTCTCCAACATCAGTTCCTGTGCTGCATGACAAATTGCCCTTGGGAAACAGAGGGTTTTCCAAAGTTGTTTGTGGTAAGGCTTGGGTTCAGCCTATCAAAGAGGATGCTGTAGGGGATTAAAAATTTAGCTGGACAAGCACAAGGCATTTCTGTGAGCCTAAGCCATTCTTTGGATGCTGGCCAGAGTACTGACTTAGATGGTTTGATCCAGCACAGTAGTTCTTAGAAGGAACTTTCAGTCAAAGTTTAGAGTGGATATACAAGATAGATATAATTTTTGTTTGTTTGTTTCTGAATTAATAGAATCCCTACATGATTCAAATTATTTTATAAAACTTTAGTCTGTTGTATAAATTTTGTTCTTTCCTTCAGGTTTCTTTTGCATCGGGACAAACACTTCCACTATCTGAAGAGAGGGCTGAGGCAATTGACAGATGCCTATGAGGTAATGACTCCTGTGGGCTGAAGGAGCTTTTGCTGTTTTCTTTCCGTTTATTTTCTGTCAGTGTTTTTTTTGTGTTTCAAATCATAGAGCTGGTTGTGGGCTAACATGATGCCAGGGCTTTGATTTATCTGGTTTTCCTGATGCCAAGAAATCTTTAATTTCTGTAAGAAATTTAAAAAAATATCACAGGGTTTGCTGATTTGCTTGTGCTCAAGGGTTATTTTTGTGAGGCACAGAAATGAAGGTTGTGTCCTGTGGCCCTTGTTAAATTCGTGCTGTGCAAATGATGAAGTTATCTTTAAAGTCACGTGAAAATTCCTCTCATAAATGTATGCCCTTTCTCCTTTTAGACTTTCTATGTAGCTTTCTGTAATTCTGTTCCAGCTAACCACCATCCTAATGTAGACTTCTTTGTGCCTCCTGATGTGCAGTGACAAATGCAGCCTTACCAGCTGTTTCAGTAATGGATTTGAACAGCTGCTGTTTTGTTCTTTTCCAGTGTCTGGATGCCAGCCGGCCATGGCTATGCTACTGGATCCTGCACAGTCTAGAACTGCTCGAGGAACCCATCCCAGAGTCTGTAGCTTCCGAGTAAGCTCTGTCTTCCCCCTGAACTCTGTTCTAGCAGAACATATAATGGCATATCCCAAACGTTACAAAAACACCATAATCTGTAATAACAGAAGCAGAATGTGTTCCTTATGAGTCTCGATTTCTTTCTCTGTTTACATTCTTAACCTTTATTTGGAGAAACTGAAAAATTATACAGCCTGTTGAAGGCCCGGAAACCAAAGAGAATTTTGAGACAAGGCTTTGAACTCTCTATTTTTATGACTCTTTGTTTTGCTTTTTTTTTAAAAAAAAACTTAGAAGGGTTATCTATTTTGACAGTTGGGGTAAAACCAGAACTCAACATTTAGGTAAGAGAAATGGGTTCTAGGTATAGCTTGAATGGGAGATGTGATATGAGTGTTGGACTGGATCTCTGGGAGACCAGGGTGTGAATCCCCACTTGACTGTGGAACCCCACTGAGTGACCTTTGGCAACTCACAGCCACTCAGCCTTAGAGAAGGGCAGTGGCAAATTTCCTCTGAACAAATCTTTCCAATAAAGCCTTGTGATAGGTTCACTTTAGGTTGTTGTACATCAGAAATGACTTGAAGGCACACAATGCCAGCATAGCTTGAAATGACTGCCTGCTTTACTTTTGTACTTCAAAATTACAGTAGAAATTGAATCTCAGAAGTCTTCATTATCTATGCATACTGTGTGACTCTCTGACCTAACCTCCCAGTGTCCCTGCCTGATGCATTTATTTATTTAGTTATTTATTTTTGAAACACAGCGGTTCATTGTCTCATTCATCTCACTCCAACAATAACCTCTCAATATTGCTTCTTGGATAGTGCTTTCTCTGCATCTTGTGATCAGCATAGATGGTAGTGGTGAGAGCATAGCTTCAGTGCCTGGAAGAGGGGAAATGTTTCCTTTTATATATTATTAATACTGTGATTATCATTAGACGTTATTAGTGCTCCTATAACAATTTGTTCTCAGGGTGAGTTACATTAATAAACAAGGAAGAAAAACCACAAGTGGGGAGATCATGGAAATTGCATGCAGGCAAAGGTTTCTATACCTTGAAGAACTGTGATTTAATTGGTGGCAGTAGTCCTTTTACCAATGCAGGTCTGAACTCTTTCACACCGTCTTTGTATATGTAATAGCTATAACCTGTTCCTGACCTGGAGACCATCCTGGTGGGAAGCCCCTCTGTACTTAGCTGGGTTTGCATGGTAGACACACAGACGATTTGTGCACTAGACTGTTATAGCGCTGTGATTCCACTTTCAACGTCCTATGGAATCCTGGGGTTTGCAGTTTTGGGAGGGGCCAGTTGGCCCCCCCGAAACTGCAAACCCCAGGATTCCATAGGATGTTGAAAGTGGAATCATAGCGCTATAACAGTCTAGTGCAGAAACCGTGACAGTCTCTTTGGGCTATGCCTTAAGTTGTGTACTTCCAAGTAGAGCCTGCTAGAGCTTATGCTACACAGGCATATTCTTAAGAGCCTATGGTAGAACTCTGGAGAAAAGGTTTTTAGATCTATGAAAAATTTATCTGATGCCAAGCACCTTTGAAGAGGAGAAATTTTGTTGTTTGGGTTTTTTCTTTTCTCTTCTATTTAATTTTGGAGTGATTAACACTGATAGACATACAAAATAAATTATTCCAGCAATTAATACAAAACCATAAGTGCTCCACTCACAGCTAACAAATTAATTTTCCCAATAAATATATTACTGCTGTAACCCTTCCCCTCCTTTCCTCCCAGGAACAAAGTCGATTTTTATTTAAAACCGCTTTCCTTTGATGTGGAGAATTGTATTAATTGTATCATTTATTATTTTGTATCCCCTCCTTTCCTTAATTGTTTCTATTCGTTTGTTCCACTTCCTTAGCCATTCACCTTCATTCAGCTGACCCGTATACTCTATTCTTCTTTTTGATATAAAATCAAACATTATATATTCTGAAATACAATATTGTCATCTATCCAACTTTCATTTTTGTTCATCTTTCCAACCATATACAATAACCGTGGGTCAGTGGGTTAAAGGGTAAAATAAAAATAAAACAAAAAATGTTTGGCCACAATAGTGGGATAAGAGTTGGAAAACCCCTCACAGGTCAACATGTTTCAGCAGACTTTTCATCTAAAACTAACATGCACATGTGAAATGAAACAACCAGGTCAGGTCAGTCAAACATAAGTAAACAAAAACAGAACCAAAGAATCAGAGAGTTGGAAGAGACCTCAGAGGCCATCCAGTCTAACCCTCTGCCATGCAGGAACACACATCAAAGCATGCCCAATACATGGCCATCCAGCCTCTGTTTGAAAACCTCCAAAGAAGGTTGGGAGAACATTTTTATCCTTAAGAGAATGTTTGAGAGTGTATTCTGAATTGCCTCCATGGATTATTTTTTCTTTCATCAGCCTCCGCTTGTCTTATGATTTCCGTTTTGGTGGCCGAACAAACAAATCTATGCTTTCTTGGTTTGGCTGATGAGGCAGGCTTATCTTCCTTCCCCTTTTCTCTCTGATCTGCTGTTCACATAAGGCATTCTGAAGGCAGGTTCTGTTTATCTTGCCTTTTATAGACTGGCGCACACAGTTAGAGGAGAATCAGCTGGAGAAAATCACATTCTTTCCCAGCTCAAGCTTTGTTTATTACATTGTTTACTGCAGACATGTTGCTGCAACCCAGCATTGAATTTGCTCTCCTTCACCCTCCTCCCAGTGCCAGTGCTGCTAAAAGAAGTCAGGTTAGACAGAGGACAAGGAAGAAAAGATGAGAGCAGGGTGGATATAAAATGGCTTGCAAAAAGGATTTTCTTTCTCAGAGGCTTTGTTAGCTGAGGTATGTCCATACTTCCAAATGCCACAGCTTTATGTTATTTCCAAACAAATCCAGCCTGTAGTACACACAGACACATTTTCTCATGTGTGCGCTTGGTATTCATGCATGCTGAGAAGCCGTGATTTTAATCCAATGTTTTTACCTAGTAGAAAGAATATGTCTTTTTAAAAAGCCCTGCCTAGTTGAGGAAGGCCAGTAGCACACCTGGACCATTTCATCTACCCTGTGGCTGCCCAGATCAGACCTTGTTTAAAAGGGAATTGCCAGAACTCAACTTGAGTTCAGTTGAGTTGTAATGTTTCAGAAGGTAGCCATTGCAGAAAAGAGGTCTTTTTTTTAATAATCATTTTTACACTGCCAAAAAATTTTTCAGAACATCTTAGATACTGAGCTTACAGTCTAAAAGGCACAAGACAGAAAGAAGCTGTGTGGAAAGAAGAGGAACACAAGCAGATTCAAGCACCAGTTCTTAATGTGCCAAACATTTAAATTCTGTAGGTGATGCTTTGCGAAATGCTTGCCACCTACAGTCTTTTAATTCAGTGTGTACTTTCTTTGACCCTTCTAGAGAAATATGAATAGGCCCCAAACAGTGTCTCAACTTTGAAAATGAATATGTGTGCGTGGGTGTGTGGGGGTTGGAAGAAGAGCAATAAAACCAAAACAACAGAAGGCTCAGTGTGCTCTGTTTGTTTAAAACCAACCTTGGTTTGGTCTTTTCTTTATGCCTAGTGTGTGCCAGTTCCTGAGCCGCTGTCAGAGCCCCAGTGGAGGTTTTGGAGGGGGTCCAGGCCAGCACCCACATCTTGCTCCCACTTACGCAGCTGTCAATGCTCTCTGCATTATTGGCACTGAAGAGGCATACAATGTGATCAACAGGTAAAACCAGAGTCTTGAAGTTACTTTTTAAAAGCAGTTTTCAGTAATGATGATGATTTAAATGTAATTAATTCCATTGCTTTTCACTCAATAGGAGCTCACTGCTTTGCTTATTAGAGGCACGTTACTAAAATGTTACTTTTATATTTTTATTTATAAAAAGCCATTTAAAAATTTAAAAAAGACCCAAATCCTGGAAAATCATTCCACTCAGTAATGTTTTGGGAGTAATGAACCAGTGTTACTTGTTACATACTCCTTTTTGGAAAACAGTAACGACTGTTCATTATTCAGAAAAATGAATTGTTATGGGCAGCATTGTTTCTTTTAATATTTGAACTTCTAAACTTTAGATAAAATTGTAGTGTGGGGCAAGATCTCACAGATAATTTATACTAGCCCTCTCTTTCCTGAATTGGGTGTCTGAAATCTCTTTTATTTTATCCTTTTCCCATCTGGTGGCAGCTTATGTGTATCTTTACTAGCATGCCTAATCAAGGGGAAGAAGCCAAGGTCTTTCTGGCTCCTCTTCCTTTTAAATTTGGTGCACTATTTTTCTTGCACTCCAGGCCTAGAGAAGAGGGGCAGAGAGGCTGTAAAAGAGAGATGGGAGTACCTCTTGTGCTCATGTGTAGCCAGTGTGCAGCCTATGATGTGCTGTTTGTCTCCTCCTTTCTGATATTTGATCTACCAAAAGCATGGGATAAACAAGCAGTAGATTCAAGTTGCAAAAGATCTCTCTGTGTATTTCTGTACCACAAACAACTGTGAACACATTTAATCTATCATGAACAGATTGTGGTCAAGATAAAATTTTTTAAAAATGCACATACCATATTTTTTCCATAAAAAAAAGTTACACATGGAGACATAAAAGGGAGGTGTATTAGTGTGGGTGTAAAAGAAATAAAACTTCCTATTCAGATGGCCAGACAATGAAATGAATTACCTGACGAAGACAAAGAAAGAATGTAATAGCCTATTCTTGGTCATCGCTTTTTCTGCTACAGTTCACAGTGGCTTTTACCAGCCTGTTGGCCACATTATCTGGGGAGGATGAGAACTGTAGTCCAACAGATCTGGAGGGTGCCAGATTGAGGAAAGCCACCTTACTTACTTCCATCTCAGCTCAGAGTCTGCATTTTCTCCTCTTGCGTTGACCATTAGCCCCCTGCTTTAAAATTGGGCTCAACCAGGAGTGGCACATGGCTTGGTTCAGTCTCACAATGCCATTTAATGACCCCAGATCCTTCAGTTCTGCATGTTTTGAATAAGTTTCTGTCTATAAGTGTCTGTAAATATAAGGTTATGCATTTTGTTTGTATTTAGGTTTGTAAGGCAGGGTAATGGTATGGAAACTAGATTCTAGAATGTCCAAGTTAGCCTTAATATTAAAAGCGCAGCGATGTGGGAACAAGCAGCCACTGTGAGGAAGCCCTGTAGAAACAACTTTTGGAGGGAAAGGGAAGAAGCCTAATACTGGATAGGGCAAAACGTTGTAAGTCAGAGTGCCTGGTTGGCATTCAGAAGGACCCAAATTCCATTTCCAACTAGGTCTAGGAGAAGACTCCTGCCAAAGATCCTAGAGAGCCCATGCCATGTAGTGTCAAAAGTACTGGGGTACGTGGACCATTAGTCAGATGCAGTAAGAAGCATCCTCCTCTGCCATCTTATTGGATGAGATGGGAGGGAGAGGAGAAGGAAACTGAGATTCTGCAGGAGTTTTATGTCACATTATAGGATTTTTAAACCAAAAAGTGTTGACAACTTTTTGTCTGGGTCAGGGGTGGGCAGAAGACAGATTGGAATGTTTCAGAAGATTTCTAGGTGATCTGTGGTGGGATGTCAGGTTTCTCATGTCCAGTTCTCTCTTGGTAACAACAGAATGGCTTTGCTCAGCCAAATTAAGTTTCCTAAATGAACAAAGCTTGAGGGTAGCCAGTAGTAGACATTCATGTAAGGGCAGTGAGCTCAATTCAGTTCTGGCACTGAAAACAAATTCTTAGGCTCAAAAGGTACACAGACCACTTTAATTTTTATTGTAGACCCAGCAACCTAAATAGGCAACAACTTAAAGTCTGCCTGTTCCTGAACTAGGTGATCCTGAAGACCTCTCAACTTTTGGAGTAGAAGGGGGAAAACTGTTCCCTAATGTTGATGTTCTCCCTGTTTTCAGGGAGAAGCTTCTGGACTATCTGTATTCTTTGAAACAGCCTGACGGCTCCTTCATCATGCACATAGGGGGAGAAGTAGATGTCAGGTATGCTTGAAAAACTGAAGTATTTATCTAATATAATGCAAAACAGCAGCTCTCGTTTGTTAAAAGATTTCCAAAGAAATGACAGCAAGCACTAATACTATGATTGCATAGCTAGACTTGAGAGGAATGGAAAAGATCCTGGTTTCAAACGTTGTGGAGCTGTAATTTGCTTCTAATCACTATTAGTGATGTTAAATATTCCTGGCCTGACAAAAAAGGGCAATGACTGTGACTCATCAGAGGGATATGCTTGTAGGTGGAGAAAATGGCACATATGGTCAGAGTTTCTTTTCATGAAGCAATTTCTAAAGCTGAAGAAGAAAACCATTTTTTAAACTTAACAGCATCTTGTCAGTTCAGCTGTGGAAATAAATAAATGAAGCTTGGTTTACACAGTCTGGGAAGCACATAACTTTAAGATTCCTCCATTGCCCCAGTTTTCAAGGAATCTTCCTTGGAAGAATGTTGTGGAAGAGTGAGGGAGAGGTCTTTAGGGCTTAATGAACTATACTAAAAACCATGCCTTTTGCAGCTGCTCACATAAATCTAAGCCTCCAGGTCCTTTGGTATAGTAGCTTGATGGAGGGAAGAAATGGATGTGTTAGGGTAAAATCTGAATTCAGCTTTTTGGGGAATTTCCGTTCTAATTCCCTCTACCAGATTTGTTTTAGTATCACCCCCCCCCCCCAAAAAAAAGGCCAGATCCATTTGGTATCCCTCTGCTGACAGTCCTTCTGGTCCTTTGTATTCTGTCAATGGAGGGGGGGGGGAGGTAATTTTTGATTATTCCATGCCCTGAGAAGTGCTGCTGGTGGATCACTAAAATCACCCGTTCCCCTGATGGAACCCTCCACTGAATCAGCAAGTTAATAGAGGGATACTAGTTGGCTACAACCCACAGTTATTGTGTCCCCTTCATTGATCATGGATTTACAACTTGCTAGTTGAGTACTTTGTGCCAGTGCCACTTCAAGGGGAGACTTAAAACTCAATTCTAAGTGTATAAGAACTTAACTCCCTAGTATTACCCATGTGAGGTAACTAGAGTCATAGCTGTGTTGTGGATAGTATAGTTTCATTATTGGTGCCCATTCCTGAAACAGCAATAAATCTGCATTCTTCAACGATCTATAGTATTTAACGAGTCTTGTATTTAACTCTCAGGAGTGCCTACTGTGCTGCGTCAGTGGCTTCACTAACCAACATTATTACACCAACTCTTTTTGAAAGGACAGCAGAATGGATAGCAAGGTAGGAGAATCTTTTCTCTTGGTTTACCTTGGAAAACAGGCGTTCTTTGGCCACCATCCTTTTAGTGAAATATACCAGCATAAAAGTCCACCTTACACTTGCACATGTGTTTTTTAAATCATTGTGGAGACTGATATTCCCTTCCTTCCTCCATGACTGAAGCCTCCGTGCTCTTACTGTGAAGCTGCGACAACCACCCCCAGGGCCATTATGTTACTATTGGAGAGTGGAGGGGGAGTTTCCATAGCAGACCTAGATCTGCTGAGATCTCCAGAGGATCATGGAAGATGTACTTGGTCAGCATCCCTGGTCCAGTTCTCCCCCTACAGAATGGCCATTGAGGGAAACTGTCGCCATGGCACAAGCTGTAGTGACTTAGTAAAAGGTGAAAGATTTATATGAACTGAAGAGAAACCAAGCTGTAATGGCGCCCACTGTCTATTGCAGTGACAAAGCATGCCATACTGTTGGCTATCACGGCAACACAGTCCTGGGGTTGGTGATGGGAGCAGTAACTACATGAGTCTGTATAAAATTATATTATTAGAATAGGCTATGTTAAGATGCCAATGGTTGGAATTTATTGAAGGAGCAATATTTATCTGGGACTGCTGTCTTGGGGTCCAGAATGCACATCTTGCTTTTGTGTTTTTCCTTTTTTGAATTAGATGTCAGAACTGGGAAGGTGGGATTGGTGGTGTCCCTGGCATGGAGGCCCATGGAGGATACACCTTCTGTGGACTTGCAGCGCTGGTCATTCTGAAAAGTGAACACGTTTTGAATTTGAAAAGTTTGTTGGTAAGTTGTAATTTGCCAGTCTTCTGCCACTTTTCTGTGTGCTTCCACTTTAATGTTTCTGTATTCCAGTGGCATGTTGTACTAGGACTGTCACAGTGCCAAAACTTATGTATTTCTTTGGAGTCAACTAAATTTCTTCAAGCCATGAATGGGATTTCCCCTAGGACCTGCTCTGTCCTTCTTTATGTCCATTTCCTTCCCATCCACATTTTTTAGCCACATCTCTTACTATTTTTGATGTTCGTTTGTTACTACCCAAAGCTACTTCCATCTAAACTACTATTAGTACTAGCCAAAACTGTCGTACACGTACACTGCATATACAAAATCACGAATTGGTTCAGGAAAAATACATGCAATCATTTTACTGTATCTCATATAATCACTAAACTTCATCCAACCTATAACTGTGTAAGAATGTTTTGTTTTGTTTATTTGCTCTTCTTATGGCACTGAGAGATTATGGGTACTAGATTATGACCCCGCTGAACTTCTGAGGTTAATGGGAAAGTATAAGTTTATCTTTAAGAGAAAATGACATCTTTATACACTCCTCTGTCAGTCTATTTCCTTTTTCTGCTTTTGAGAAAATCATCCTTTCTATTAGGCTGTTCTGCCAGTCCATCAATACCTTAAATTCAAATTTTATACAGATCTTTCATGTTTGCCAATCTAATTTTTCTTCAGTGATGTTTGTCTGACTTGTGTCCTCCTTTCAGTTTAATTACTGAGAGTCTCTTTGAAATTTATCTGACAACCTGGTTACGCTGGGTTTTACTGCAGTAGACTCATTAAACATAAAAGGATACATGCTCCCCCAAACTTCCTTATACATATGTATAAGGATCCATATTCCTCTAGACTTACATGTCTTGCTCCCCAAGGTGTTCCTGCAGTGTGTACCAATGCCTATGACTATGCTGAGCGATAGCAAATGTTATTTTCTCTCCCTGCCAGCACTGGGTTACAAGTCGCCAGATGCGTTTTGAAGGTGGGTTTCAGGGACGTTGTAACAAGCTGGTAGATGGCTGCTATTCATTCTGGCAGGCTGGTTTGCTGCCTCTCTTACATCGAGCGCTTCATGCCAAAGGTGAGTCTGAACATGGCAGACTTGTCCATACTTCCCCATGTGAGCTGTCTGTGCCTTTTTATCACTTCTCTCCCTGGATACAGATATAGAAGCCTATCACACAAGGCTTCACGTGTGTGTGCTAACTGCAACTTTCTCATTCTCTTCTTTGTAGAAATAAATACAGTGGGCCCTCCACATTCACAGGTTTAACATTCACAGATTTGATTATCTGTGAGATTCTCCAACCCCTGCCCCCTCTACCTCAAGCACTTCTTTTCTGGGGGAACCTTCCCTCTCAGTGCCTCTGGTCAGGCCTCAAAGCCCTTTAAAAACCCACCTCTGATCCTCCACCTCCTCCACTTGCTGCTGCCTGGCCAGCTAAAGACAGCTCATATCCCAATTTCTCAGCACCGCAAACCCTCTCCTAATGTCTCCCACACCCAAGGAAAAAGAAAGGCGAGAGGGAGGAAGTACAGGGCCACCATGCTGGCCCACCCCTTTTCGCCCCAAATGTAGGAAATTAGAGATCCTCAGAGCAAAGCATTTTGGGATGGGTGCCCTAGGGAATCTCCTGCCATAGGAGCACAGCTTGGAGGAGAGCAGCCAGTGGGGTCCTATGGCATGCTAAAAATGGCCTGGGTTCTTCCAGTAGTTGAGTAGGGTGTGAATTCACAACTCCTCTCATGCTCTACCACCTCCCCATGTTGATCACAGACATGTAGGAATTGGCAATGCAGTTGCCCTGTGGATGTTGACTCGAAAGGAAAGCAAAACAAAGGACTCCCAGTGACTTCCAAAAATTGGCCCTCAGAGGTGGAATGGCAGTTTGAATGGGCCCATTTTGGTCTAATATTGATTCACAAAGGAGAGTCAATTAATTAAATGTTATTAATTAAAGCATGTGACATGGAATCCTCTGTCTGCATTTAGAGGTTAGCTGGCTCAGAGGAGTTCTCCATGATCATTTCCTTTCAACCTGTCCTTTCTATGAACTGCTGCTTCTTTCTGCCCACTCATTGCCATCACAACTGTTTTCAGTATACCAAGGAAGTTCTTGTCTGGTAGGTAAGAGAGGTAGGGCTGCTGTGAGGATACAGGCAGTAGCAGCTCTCTCCTGGCCAAGATTAAGAAGCAATTAAGAAAGATTGAAAAGAGACATTCATGGCAGTAAAGCTCAGCTGTAACTTCTGTAGGTTTGCATTGGCATTCTCTGATTCAACCACTTGTCAGAACTGCCGAACTGTCACTGGAGTTGTGCTGTTGTTTTTAACTTCTCAGGTGACCCTGCCCTCAGTATGACACATTGGATGTTTGACCAGCAGGCACTGCAAGAATATATCCTGCTATGCTGCCAGTGTCCTGCAGGGGGCCTTTTGGACAAACCGGGCAAGTGAGTAGTTTCTCATGCTGGATGTGTCTTGATAGGGACATTTATTTGTGAACTTGGGAAAGCTCAAAGTGCCATAAGTAGGAAGACTTTGTCTAGTTGTCTGGACTCTGCAACCAAAATATGATAATTACATTTACAACCCTGCTTTTGCACAGCAGTGGTGGTAAGAAGACTACAGAAGCTGAATAAATGGCATCAGATTCCAGCCTTGGAGCTTTATGTATTTTGCACTAGAAGTTATAAATTCTGCTCCAGAGAAGCATCCAGATTATTCAGTCTACATAGAATGTGGCCCTTTCAACTTAGTTTGTTCTGCCTCTCCTAGTAACGAGGAGGGGAAAATGACTTTCCTGGACATGAAAGCCTTAACTACTTCTTAACTGCTTCTAGCAATCTGACTGAGAATTTTTGCTTTCAAGATTTCCTCATGCTTTGCTTATATAAACTTTCCAGCCATGGAGCTCAGAGCAGATGAGCAAGAGCAGATGAGCATGGCTGGGTAGGCAGGTTGAAACCTCCTCCCAAATAGTGAGGCAAAGTCCGACCACCAAGCATCCTAAGTAGTTGAGCCCTTCAGGAATTATTAATCAGAAGTATACGAGGTGATTGAGTACACACACAGAATGTGAAGACAGCTATTACTGTTGAAAGTCAGCATAATGCAGGAGTTTGAGTGCTGGACTAAGGCCATTTCTGCACTAGACTGTTATAGTGCTATGATTCCACTTTCAACATCGTATGGAATCCTGGGGTTTGCAGTTTCAGGAGGGGCTGGCCAGCCTCTCCCGAAACTGCAAACCCCAGGATTCCATAGGATGTTGAAAGTGTAATCATAGCGCTATAACAATCTAGTGCAGAAATGGCTTAAGACTCTGGGACAACAGAGTTCAAATGCCTATTCAGCTGCAAGAACCCACTGGATGGCCTTGGGCAAATCACACTCTTGTCAGCCTCAGAGAAAAGCAATAGGAAACATACTCTGAATAAATCTTGCCAAGCAAAACCCTATGATAGGGTTGCCTTAAGTTGGAGTGAACTTAAAGGTACATAATAGCAACAAATTATATTTTATATAATTTATATCATCATCATCATCATCATCATCATCCTTTATTTATATAGCGCCATCCACATACATGGATGTACATGGTGCTTTACAAAATTAAAATATAACAATTGACATAGATAAATAAATACATAAGAAAATGAAGATATAAAAATGAAAAAAAAGTAAAGGGTAAATACAGTTACAACCAGTGCAACATAACGTTACTATAATGTCAGTAAAATACAGTACCTAATTAACAATAAAAACTAGTCCAACGTTCCAAAAATTTCAGAAAACAAGAAAGTTTTCAATTTAGATTTAAAAATAGTAAGAGAAGGAGCAGTTCGCAAGGTCACCAGAAGGTGATTCCACACATAAAGGGCGGCGAGAGAAAAAGGGCATAGCCGAGCTAAAGAGGAAGAGACTCTGGGCTGGGTAAGAGGACAAGTGTTTATATATTTATATGTTTAATAAAGGATACACATTATGCTACGCTGAAAGCATGGAGGGATTTATGTATATATTGTGCTTTTAAGATTTTTCATATTTAAGAATGAGTGTATGATAATGGGAGAAGTAATTTGCCCTCTGCCTGATGGTGTCCTCTGGCGTTATGATAAGCAGTTGTGGTGACCTGATTGAAGATTTCAGTCATAAAAGTAGGTAGACTGTCCAGCTCTTGATCGTCTGTGTTCTTTAGTTGTTTCATTCAGTCAAGGGTGGTCTTATGGAGTAGGAGATGGGACAGAGGAATTTTATATTCTGTGTGTGCAATCTCTTTCCAACCCATCTATACAGTCTTTATTCCTAAAATAGTGTAATGGGGTGTGTGTGGATTTGTTAGGAGGTCTTATCAGCACCTGTGCACTTACTGAATAGATCTTACATATTTTTCTCTTTGCTTTGATATATTGATTGTAGTTATTTTTATTCACTCAGTTTTGTAATATTTCTTTTATTATTTTGTCATTGCTTTCATAGTTTTCTGCTTCAGTTGGTGGTGGTGGTGATTTTAATGCAGTGCATTCAGTATTTTCATTGTTCTGTAAAAATATATCTGCGAGTGGGAAAAATTAATAATAACCTGCTTGCCAATTTTGAGCCCCAACCCTTAAAAACTATTTTCGTGTCCCTGTTTCCAACCCATCTCATGAAAGGCAGGATGTAAATGTTGAAAAATATATATGACTATAAGAGTCGAGAACTTACTTGGTTAAAATGAGGGCTAAGAAACTTAGGATACTGAATTCTTGTACCAAACCCTTTCTTGCACTTGTCTGGAACCATATGGTACACACATCTTACCACTGACCATGCTGGCTGGGAAATTCTGGGAGCTGCAGTTCAAAAAATAACTTCTCTAAGCTCTGTCAGGCCATGAGTCCTTCAAACAGCAGTCAGTTAGTTTTTCTCCAGCTTCTTAATTTTTAGTCCCCTCCATACACATTTTTAAAAATCCCTTTGCTTCCAAGAGAATGCAGAACTTGGTACATGGATGCATGTATGCAGACCCACACTAGAAGTACCAAGTTTCCAGTTTCATGCATGCTTCTTTCTCCAGGTCACGGGATTTTTACCATTCCTGCTATTGCCTGAGTGGGCTGTCGATAGCGCAGCATTTTGGCAGTGGAGATCTCCTCCATGAAGTTGTGCTAGGAGTGCCGGAGAACCGCCTGGTAAGCTGTGCCTAGATTGGATTAGACAGAGTGTTTGTGTATGTAAGGGGGATTCTGTTCCTTCTTCTGTAGGCCTAGCCTTTTGGCCAAAGGCTAAATACTCTTCAAGTATCTTGTTTTGAATTTCTTCTTCCTTCCCTTCCACCCTAACGAGAAGTGAACTGTGGCCATACATTTTGAACAGGCAAAAACTAAACAGTTGCTCTTAAGGACATTGTTCAGCTGCGCGGAAATCTTGCCTCCCAGATTGGCAGTCCCAATGAGAGTGAATCTGTGGGTAATACAGATTCTCTCTCCCCAACTCCTGAGAACTATGACCCTGTAAGAGTGAATTGATTTCATTCACTTCTTTGTCTCTTCATTTCTCATTGACAGTGGCACCACTCATGACCTCTTTGCCTTAGCAACAGGCAGCTTTCAGGAAGTCCTGCTGCTGCCTGAGGGAATGAAGTAGTAGAGGGACATTGAAGCCATGCCTGGGGCAAGAATGTTCTTGCTTCTCTTCCACAGCCATTACAGGAGCTCTCAGACAGAGCTTTCCCTACTAAGGAGAGACATGTACAATGGCTTTCCTCAGATAGCAAGAGGCCTGTAGGTCTTATTACCTTCACCCCATATCTTCCTAGTCCTGGCTCTTAAAGATTTGGGTAGAAACATCTCTAGTCTGGTAGTTTGGGATTTATTTGGATTCATGGCATTAGTAAAATATGCCAGAAATTTGTTACAAACCTCCTTTGCTGAGCTAGCAAAATCCCTGTGACAGTGCCACACAGGACCCCAGGCATGCCTCTTTTTTTGATCAAAGCATTGTGCCCAACACCCTTTTTTGGGAGAGTCATGCTATTTAAAACACAATGTGTATTCCTCTCTTCTGGTGCATATACACCACTAGTGACTGCTAACAGCAACTGAAACCAATTATAAAATGCCCAAACATCAGCTTAACAGAGAGAGTCAGAAGGTCTTGGTTTCTGGGGGCTGTGTTTCTCACCAGTCTACCATAGTGTGTTCACTTGGCCAGAGGGCTTGGTGAGGAAGCAATGGTACGGAAGGGGAAAAAGTCATTATCCTCATTCTGAGGGAAAAGACCAAGGCAGTTAATTTTGCCGGTACGTGCCAGTGTTGCTGATTTGCTCACTTACCTGCTTAGGTAAACAAGCAACAACTGTTGACACAGTGTGAGAGTAGCCCAAGCTTGGCAGCCATCCAAGAATGCTGACCTCTGAGAAGCTGAGCTTGGAAATAGATGGGTAACAACTACCATAGCTAGTGGCAAGAGCACACTTGGGGAAGACTGTAATTCTTAACAGTTGGGATAGAACTTGGGAGATCTAGGTTGTAATCCGCACTTAGCCATGGAACTGACCGGGTACCCCTGGGCCAGTCCCTCTCTCAACTTGATCTATCCCTCATGTTGAAAAAATAAAGTGAAAAGGAAGAAAGCTGCATATGTCATTTTGAGTTCACTGGAAGAAATGTTGGATATGAAGAGTTGAGCTGATCAGTGCACATCCCCCATCTAACAAAAGTGAAATATAGGTTCTGGATAGAGAGGATTGAGTGACATAACTTTCTTGGCTTCTGTTACTGCATTATTGGGGAGAACAGGTACAATTGCAACCTTAATGTCTGCTTTGTTCTCTCCTAAACAGCAGCCTACACATCCTGTCTACAACATCTCCCCTGACAAAGTGGTGCAAGCGGTGATGCATTTCTTGAAGATGCCTGTTCCGAGTCCAAAGGAGGGAACTGCTGCTAATTGAGAGGGGATGCTGCCTTGGTAGACCTTGTGCGGGCTCTTGTCCTGCTGTTCAGCCTATGGGTGCTGGAAGGTTTCTTGGTCATTGTGAGGCCCAGCCATGGAGCTAACTTTGGTTTCTTTTTTTTTTTTCAAACTGGGCTCAACGTTTTTGTGTGTGTCTTTCAAGAGAGTTCTGCTAGCCATGCCAAAAACCTCTCAGTTTTCCATACCTACTAGCAGACTGCTTGTGTAGCAGTGGTGGCGGCAGTATATGCTTGGACATGGGGACTGCTCACTCATGAAGGAAGGCTGTGTGCCTTGCAAGCAGGAGCAGTTTTGGGTTTTGAAAAGAGTGCAGCATGTTAATATCCCTTTGCGTCTGGCAGACCAGCTCTGTTGTTTCATTTGCACTATGCTAAGCATCTTAGAAAGGCAGCTTCCTAACCAGCTGCATACCAGCCTGGCTATGAGCTGGTGCCCTCATCCCATCCCCTTACAGGCAAATGTCTGTTTTGTCCATTCGTAATCCCTGAGGTATTCCAAGTACTGCTAGCCAAGAGATGGGACTCCAGCTTATAAAATAAAGCATGGGCAGAATTGACATGTTTGAAAAGACACACCAAGTGAGATAGTGTGCATAGCTACACTACTGCTGTGTCTCAGTTGGAGCCTAGTCTCAAACAACTTTTACAATATGTAAAGCAGTGCTGAAAAGTTTCTTTCTGCCTTCAACAAAATAAGGCAGGTGGAAAAAAAAATCTGTGCAAAATTCTTTTTCTTGCAAATGGTACTAGCTTGTCCAGGGGTGGGACTGACAATTATGTAATGATGTTTATCATTTTATTTAAAAAAATACTAATTCTTTTCTTAATTACTTGTCCAGTGGTGACTGTTCATAAAACTGCCTTTCATCTAATTATGTTGTAAGTGCTCATCTACGCATGAAGACAGAACCACATTTTTGTGTTTCTAGGACCTCATACCACTTTGTGACACTGGTGGGTGTGTGCATAATTGAATAGTCCATCCCTGTTTGAAAGGGGAAATGAAAAGATTGCTGCCTCATAACAAGGGCGTTTACTTATTGATGGGTTGGGGAACCTGCATCCCATGGGCTAAATGCAGCCTCCAGTCCCCAAATTCCCTAAATTAAAATTCTGGCTTTTGAAAAACAGTTTGAAAGCACATAATGGTTCTACTCTAGCTGAGCAGGCCTACTTGTGACCACTTTTCAGAAGAATGGAGTAGAAGAGTAAATAGTCTTACCTTGAGTGGGCAAAGGGCAGCCTACATTTGTGGACAGATCCATAACTAGTGTTTCTCTGGAGCTGGAAATCCCAGGATCAGAGACCATCAGTAAGAGATGTTTGACAGGAGAGGCTGTGGACTCACAGGATTGAAAACTCCCATTTTCCAGACCCTGCCTCCCACTAAAAGCAAGTGGAAGGAAAATAAGAATTTCTTCAGTAAGTCATAAATGTTCAACAGAGATGCAGGGGTCAAATGGGGCACAAGGCCACATGGGAGAAAGAGAAATGGTTCCTCCATCTCAGTGTCTGCCTTTCCCTCAGGATTGCAGTGAAGTTAATACTGTTCCGGAATTTGCCATTTCTAGGTTTTCTGCTGATCTTGGAAAGGCAACTACACTTGCTGAAGTGGTATTGTTCTTCTATTATAGGCAGTAAGAGAATCTGCACAAAGGCAGTCACATAGGGGCATGGGAGTGGGGAGGCGATTTGCCCCGGGCGGCAATGTTTTTGGAGTGTCCGGCCCGTAGCCATGCCCCCATGCACCCTGGCCACGCCCCCACCCACCAAGGCTACAACCCCATGCACAGTGGCCATACCCTTCGTGCCATAGCCCTCCCCACCCCACCTCCACACAGTCCATGCTACGCCACTGCACAAAGGTGACTTTGAGGGGTATACCTGCAGTGCTGGTGTCTACTTCTACCATTACCATGGCTATGAATGGCATGCAGGCTGTGGGAATGCCCTGGTCATTGTTCCACACTTTTTTTTCTGTGGGGTTTCCTCACACTAGTAGTGCTCAGTTCACAGCTGCTACCTTCTTCTCTTTCTTGCACATCAAGGCAGCATAGGCTATGCTACAATCTGGTCTTGTGCTATCTGAAACAGTCCTACACTGATTCTAGACTGTGTGAGAGAACTAGCTTCTATGTGGCAGAAACTCAGGCTCGGATTGGCCTTTTCCATCTAACTTTGTTTCTAGGTGAGGTGTTCATAGCAATTTTCTGTGCATCATTTGTCAGACAGTTGTGCTTGAGTAGACATATAGGGATCAAGCACTTGTTCCTAAATGCCGGTACTGTAGCCACAAGGTTGTGAGTTTGATCCTGCCGGGCTCCAGGTTGACTCAGCCTTCCATCCTTCTGCAGGTCAGTAAAATGAGTACCCAGCTTGTTGGGGGCAATTAGCTAACACACTGTAAACTGCTTAGAGAGCATTTAGCTGATAAATGGTATAGAAGTACACATGCTATTGCTATTGCTATTGATCATGTACAATTTTTTAAAGGTAGACAGTGACTTTATAACTACTTGCTCATTTACAAACGTACAGATTTTGTACAGGTCATTTGCAAATGTACAGGTTGAATGAGAAAGAGAGAAAGAACAAGTTTAAAGCAAGTGCTTTTCACAATGAAGATTAGTCTTCTGAAATCACTGTCAGCCCTTGAGCACAAAACAATCTTGATAAGGGTGACTTAGGAGAAAAGACCTAAATCCAACATTGTGCTAATACGCAGCTACTAGCACAAGATAATTTTCTTCCCATCCTTCCTGCAGCCCTTGGAGCCATTCGAAAACCATCTTGGGGTGGGTTGATGGGTTTCTTAATCCTCCAAAGCAAGTGGGCTGCACTAGGAAGGGGAAACTACCCCCTGCTCCTTCTGCTGGATTCCTCTTCCCCACTAGTTAAGTGTGTCATTGTGTACTGTCCAACTCATTTAATAAACTGGAATGGCTAATTGGAAAATTCAAATGCTAGCTCAGATTTCCGAGAGCTTTTAAAAATAAAGTCAAGCTGCGTGTGTACTCTCAGTTCCAAACAGACAAAAAACAATCTGCATATCTTGGTACTAGAAACAGAAGCTGTCTTGAGAACACTGGCTTTTAAAAATATCTAAATTTAAGTTTCTAGGCCTTATGAGTACAAGCAGGGGTTTGAAAAATGGCTGGGCAATGCTTGTGAAACCTTCAGAAGGCGGTGAGTCCCCCAAGAGACTGGCAGGCATTTGTCTGTGGCAGGTGGGTTGGAACTTCAGCACCATGTGTTCTGCTCTTTAGCCAAAACAGACAAAGTTATAACAGACAAGTATGTGCAAATTTCCATGATTTGTATCATTTGTGAAGTGCAGAATTTCCATCTGGCTGAAAGCCAGCACAAATTAACAGAATCCCTCTTTTCTCCAGGGAAAGATCATAACCTCCTGAGTAAATGTTATGATCTTTAAACTCTGCAGGCTGCTAGGAATGAAATCTGGAAGTTGCTTCCATATTGTCAGGACTGGTTCAGTTGCTGTGTAGGCAGGATTCTGAATAGCAATAGAGCCTCCTACACAGCAGTGAAAAGGCTGTTCAGCAGGTGGGGCTGCAAACAGAGCAGACTTATCTTCTTGGGACTTGTGGGAGAAACATTTTCAGGGAGATGTTTATGCATATTTGGCAAATGTGTGCTCTGTATTAAACAGCCACTAAGGATGACTACCAAGGATTGACATCTTTCATTATAGAACGGCATAGGAAGTTTGAATTGTCAAGATGTCAAGAATTTTAGAGAGCATGAGACTGAAAACGAGAACTAGCATAGTGTAGTGGTTTGAGCATTGGACCACAACCCTGGAGACCAGGATTTGATTCCCTGCTCGCCCATGGAAAATCCATCAGGTGACTGTGGGCAAGTCACAAACTCTTCAGTCCCTGGAAAACCTCATCATGATAGGATCATCATAAGTCAAAAACAACTTGAAGGTGCACAACAGTGAGGCTGAATATAATACAGGCAACTTGGTTCACAAGGTCAACAACATCAAGTGTGATGCAGACTTGAGATTTATCTTTAGTTTCCTTACTGCAGCATGCTCCTTTGGACAGTGCTGGGTAAAGCTCCTTTTCCAGCCATGCTGCCTAGGGGACTCGGAATTGTAGCACCAAAAAGTAATGCTTCCCAGTTTTGCTTCTGGAGCAGTTCACCACAGGTATTTCACATCTCTGAATGGTTGCCATACATTTTTTACGGGGGGGGGGGCAGATACCCTTGGAGAAATCTGTCAGGGTGGCCTTCTTAATCCATGCACACACCCTTGTTGCTAACTAGCAAGCTGGCAGGAGGAGAGCAGATCAAAGTGTGATCTGATTAGTTATATAAGACTTTAAAATTAAGCAGGGGGCCACAGTTTGCCCTCCCTTCTGTAAAATGCATATATCTGGAGTTGTTTAGTCAGTCAGCTGCCTTGTCAGAGGCTAGCATTCTACACATTTTAATTTTGCTGTTATTATTATTGATAATAATAATAATTCTGGCTGGCTTGAGAGCAACTGATAGATTTGCCTGTAGAATGCTTTAGGTTGTTGGAGATTAAGGCTGATGTTTCAGTGCTGTTCTGATTCTTTTACCAGAATGCTGATTTCCCTCTGCCAATGAGCGAGGAAATGCTTCCTAGATTACTCTTCCTTCCTATGATTGTTTCAACACTCTGTACACCAGAGTGGAGGCCTGCTCTGCTGAAGGAAGACCTGTGGTTTTAGAAGTGCACTGACAAGCCAGGCACTATGGCTTTTCACAAAACCTGCACATATCCCAAAACTGAACATCATGGAGCATGTCATCTCCTTCCCATGCGTGCAAGGCTGTGATGCAATCCCAAAGAAAGAAATGTGATAAAGAAATATAGGGTCACAAATAGCTTCAATTCTTGAAAAACCTGTGCCATTTCCTGGTGGCATCCATTTGTTTAGCCACCAGCTTTAATCTTCTGTCCACAATTTGATGAAGTGGTACCAAGAAGTGCCTGTTTTCTCACTCCAGTGAACCATTCGAAGAAGGCATCCTTCCTAAGGATCACAGCTGAGACAATGTAGGGTTATGACAAGATAATAATGGAGGACAAATATAGTAATCACGTGAAGATATTTTCTGCTCTGCATGAAAAGTAGCAACTACCAAAATCTTCTCTTCTGCAGAGCTACAAGCACCTGTAGCTGCATAGCTACAGGCACAACTTACAGGCACCTTTGCAGCACCAATCATGAAGTGGGCAATACTGGTATGTGTTTTCTCATTGTGCAGGTCATTCCAACTCCATAACCACTACCAACACTTCTGAGGCAGGATTCCTGGTCTTGTGAAAGTGTATCATAGGGCTTGTGCAACTGTGAAGGAAGACCAGCATCTTGCATTATGGCACTTAACACCAGTCTAAGTCCCCAAGAGGCTTCAAGCTTTTTCACACTGTATAGTCAGCCCTCCACATTTGCAGGTTTCACCTTTGTGGGTTTGATTATTCACAAATTATTTGCAATTATCTCTGCTGCCCTACACCATTTTTAATAGAGACTGCAAGCCCTGTGAAACTGAGAAACTGCAAATGAGGCTTGTAAGTCCCTATTTTTAATAGTGTATTATTGTAGTATTTTAATAGTGTAGGGCAGCAGTAGAGGTGACAGTAAGCCCCACCTGCCTTGTGAAGGAACCCTGATGCCTCAAAGGAATCCAGGGTGGGTTGAATATGGTGATAATACTTTTTTGTGTGTTAAATATGGTTTGAAAAGGCCTAGAGTTATTCATGTTTTTTTTCAGTTTCACTGGGGTTGTGTGCCCCTCACCCTAGCGAATGTGGAGGGATGACTGTACAAGCCTAGCTTGTAGAGTCAACCACCATTAGCAGTTGCATGTCTAATAGGTGAGTGGACAGATACTAGTCCACTTGTTAGCAATTGACACGTTTCTAGTGGGTTGCTCACCACTGCTTTGAATCATGTAAATAATGCTCCAATTACAGAATGATTACAATAATCATTCTGTCATGCCCTGCCTTGGAGACCCTGGCAGCGAGGAGGAGCATTCTGAATCCAAGGCAGAAGTTTCCCCAGAAGCAGGAGTTTCCCAAGAAGCTTGCTCAGAATATAACAAACAGCAGGGACCTGAGCAAGGGGAACAAATAGAAGATGAGACAACACAGATGCTTACTGTGCAGGAGAGACGACATCAGAAGGAGGGACTGCGCCGGTCAGTGCGTTTTAAGTAACAAATGAGCCCTAATGAAGGAACACCTGTGGCAACAGCATCAGTAAGATAAAAGGCTTTCAGCTGGCCCTTTCCTTTCAGGGTCAGCAACTGATCTCTCTGGTCGTGAAGTCCTGTGCCATGTTCTTTTGCATCTGGATCACCTTGAACCTCTGCCTGTTTGACTACGACTTGGATTTGCCCTTTGGATTTTGTTTGTTTTGGAACCTAAACTCTGTTTGGACATTTTCCTGCTCTTGCCTTGTGAGTAAACCCTGCTCTGCTGTTTGATTAATTGTCTGCTCTGCCCTGGATATGACACATTCAGCCCACCAGATGTTGGACTGAAACTCTTCAGCATTGGCTATACCAGCTGTGGTTGCTGGGAGTTGCAGGCCAGCAACATTTAGAAGGCTACCTCACTCCTACCCTGGCAAAGAAGATGATAAACAATAACTGTTAAGCATCATTGAATTCAGGTCTTAACTGCTACAAACTGTACAGCTGATAATTCAAACAAATGGAATAGCTCTCAGCCGGTTACTTACTCCCAGGCAGTAAGCACAGGGTCATAAATAAAGTCCAACAGGGTTCCAAGGCAAGAGAGCGTCCAAGGTCAATCGCATATTCAGCAAGGTATCCAGCAGGGTAGAAGGTCATCTGAGCTGTGACAACCCCTGGGCAGCTATATAGGTCTGAAGCCTAGCACAGCTGTGGCTTGTTGCCAGTTATAAATTCTGAGAGAGTGATGCTGGGTACAGGTAAGTGCTTTTCTATGTGTGAAGAGGCAGGACTCTCTGCTAGAGCTGGCACTGCCCCCTGTTCTGTTTGTGGCTTTGTAACCTCTTCTTCTACGGCAGGTCCTGGCATGCCTCCCGCTTCAGCCTCTGGCATGTCCTGTTTCAGACTCTGACGCAGAGTCCATGCTCTGGAGGCAGGGCGTGACAGACACAATCATGGACAATAGAAATTTCTAAGGATGGGGAAATAACACCAGTGTGGGACTGAAGCTCACTGACCCCTGCTCTGAAGCAACAGGGACACATTTTTAAGATTACATAATGTTCTGTAGCCTTTTCACTACCCATGTTACGCTGACTCAGATCACCAGTTAAGGATGGATTTATTATTTACATTCCTACAACAGAACTGACGATCTTAATCTTTATCAGTGAATTTATTAAAGTGTTTACATCCCATCCAAAAACAAGGATCTCACAGCACTGTAGAGAAAGAATCTACTTAAAACAGTGAGGAATCATTTAACTGTCTAAAAATGATTGAACAATTCACACAACTCAAAAATTTAATTTAGGAAAAATCTCAGTGTCCAAAGACCTTAAGAAAAGGCCGTGTTTTAACCTGTCATCAGCAAGAAGCCAGCGCTGGCACCGACTGGACATGCAAGGGGAGTGCATTGCACAACCAGGATGCCACAGCATGGAAGGCCTTCTCTCATATCCACATAGTGGGACCCTGGTAGGATAGACAAGGGCCTCTCCAGAGACCTTAGTTCTCAGCTAGGTGTATAAGTACAGAATTAAGAATCTGTTACATTTTCTTTCATTATTATTTTTGTGTGTTTACTGTTGTTGCAAAATAGCGACTGGAAAGATAAATGTTACAGTGCACTCTCGTCTGATGTGACTTCCATGCACACAAACACCAAGTTTGTGTGAAGTGTCTCTCCCATTATAGTCAATGGATACAATGTGTGCACAGGTGTGGAGGCGCACACATTGCAACCATTAACTACAATGGGACATAACACTTGTGTTTTTGTTTTACATGAAGGTTCCTGAAATGGAACCCCTGCATATATGGAGGGCACACCGAAATTAGTGACACTTCAGGAGATAGCAATAAAAAAATAACATAGAAAGGAGCAAACACATGTGCAGAACAAAATGTGAAAGCTCTGGTTTCTTCCTTGATTCATGAGCAATCGCCATTCTTTCCACTGCCTCAGGATCTCTGAAAAAAAAGCTTTATTATGTCAACAGACAGGAGAAGGCAAATTTCATACCTTCCAGTGCACTATAAATGAACTAATACAAATACAGTATGCCCTTTGAGGAGAAAAGACAGATGCTCTTCCAGGGAAGGTAGTCAGTGGCCTTACAGCAGGGTTTCACAAACTTCGATTTGGGGCTTCAACTCCAAGAATTCTTGACTACTGGCCATGCTGGGTAAGATTTCTGCAAGTTGGAAGTCCAAAACATCTGGAGGACCGAACTCCTAATTTGCAAAGCAGTTAAGTCAAATTCATTTAGCTGTATGGGAACAGCCTCTGTCTTCTGAAACAACACAAGATGCAAGCCTCTAACCACTGGAAGCACTTGAGAAGTCACTTCTTTTGCTGTACCAGAAAATGTGTACTTGCTTGAGTTCTTCCTTTAGATGGCCTATTACATTTGATGCAATAATACCTCTACAACAGCATGTCACTTTAGTGCAACAAATATGAGCTTTGGCTCTATCTGTTCTGATCCAGGGCAACAAGTTCTGCCTGTCTGTTAATATCTCAGCTTCTGGCAAAGCTTCTGCTAATATCTCAGTTTCTAGAAAAGTGTGATCCTGCTTCCAATAGTGTTAAGATCAGAACAGCCAAATGTTGTGTCCTGGCAATAACCAAACAGGATTTACTAGAAAGTGCTACGTAACAGTTACCAAAGGGATAATGTGGCAAGAAGCATAAAGAGCAACAACGGGGGAAAAACTGTTTCAAAAACTTAAGATGTCTGCAGCCTCTTCCAAAAGCACTATTGAGGAAGTGAGCTGTGATCTAGCTGAAGGATTGGCTGCTAGCTCTTTTTTAACAGACAGAGGGCTCTGACTTGAAGTCAGAACTGTAGTCATGTTCATGGTGCTAAAAGTCTCCTTACTGTCTATACATCGAATGGGTTTTAAGTTTCCTGCCACCCCATATTACCTACTGCTTCATATTATTACTGACCAGAGTCAGCCTTTGAATTTAGTTCAGAATATGAGAGATATAGTTCAGGCTATATTTCTCCCACAGCTTTCTTGGGAATAGGGCAAAGTTTCAGCATGGTCTACACATTCAGGTCCATTCTTCCATGAGTGTCATCAAAGAGGACAACAACAAAATTTCTTTTTGGATGCATGTGGCAGGAGGCTTTAGCCCCAATACTTAAGCCACTAAATCCCCCATAAGCCCATGCTGATATTAAAGCATCTGTATACGTAAAGAAAAGTAACTCCTCTCAATGCACTAAACTAGTCTACACTCAACAATTCAAACTAAGCCTGCAAAAAACAGAAAGTCCCTGAAACTCATGAGTGTTGTAAGATCTTTCTTGCCAATACATGGAATCGTAACCCTGCACCAGCCCACAATATATGTCTGAAAGCCAGGCACAAATAAAAACAGACCTATCCAGCATCAGAGACAAGTTTGCTGGATAGAGATGGGAAGGAGTCCACTGGAGAAAATGCTTCTTTGCACCATTAGGCAGCTGTTCCCAGTTTAGCTGAACTGGGCCCTGTACCAGGACAAGGGCAAGATAGGAATTAAATAATTTTTTAGAAAATTGTTGAAGCATTTATGTTTATTTATATAGCTAGGACACTCGAGTGTTGACAGCTGCTTTTTAAGGACTCTAGTCAAAACTGGAATACAAATCTCCTAAATAATGTATAGCCACGCAACAAGAACCAAAAGTCTCCTTCCCAAACATCCATTGTACCTCTTGCTTTGAGATATGAGTTCTTAACATTTTATCCACCAAAACTGATAGAAAGCACAAGTGTTAACTATTAACCAAATTCCCCCAATTGTTCTTCCACAAAGACACTAGTACCACTCAGAAGGATAAAATATTTTTTTTATTTATAGTCTTATAGTAAAGGGAAGCCTTAACTTGCAAGACAATTCTTGGGCAGTATGTACAACATACTTCAGTTCCATGGAATAGACTCACACCTGGACAGAGACCAAGCTACACTTGTATACACTAAATTCAGAAAACATCACAAACAAGAGTGGGAAGAAGACAAAAATATAAGGTCACACATATACACCCACACATGCATATGCACGCCCATGCACATGCGCGTGCACATGCACACATACATACAGAGGCCTTTGCTCACTCTTAGCCTGTGTCCCTAGGACTCACATGGGTAACTGGCCCAGTTGCCAGAGGGCAGAGGCCGCGCTTTGATGCAGTTATTAGTACCAAGTAACAAAGCTTGTGGTGTATTTACATTAAAAAAGCTGGCTCTATTTTTGAGAAATTCAAAGAGGGAAGAATTGATCATGGGGATGAATCTGTAGCTTCACATCACTAATGTCCGCAGCAGGAGGAGGAATCTGACCAGATTGAGTTTCCATAGGAGGAAATAAATACCAATTAGTCATGTGTCGAAATACAAAAGGAAATCCATCTCCCCGCCTCACCCTGAATTCTGCACTGTCACTTCAAACAAGAGACATGCAGACAGGTATCTGTGTGCCCTTTTCCACCCCACCAAGATTCGTCAGGGGATGTCTGGCTTTGTCATAAATAGAAATATTTTGTTAAATGTGACAGAGAGGCTGGTGTGGCTCTGGTGAAAAAATGGAGACGTCACTGTCCCCAAACTGGCCAGGCAATCACAGACTCATGGAGTTCATCAAACAGCCTGGGAATTCCTGGCACTAGAAACTTGAAGCCACGGGGCAGGATGAGAGAATTCTGCATCCTGCTCCACGCTATGGCTGTTGGTGTCTTCCAGAACGTAAGCTGCCAAGCCATAGGTAGGGTTTAACTCAAAATGGGGCAGAAAGGGACAAGGAACAGGAAGAAACTGCAGTCCGAGAGCCTCTACTAAAGAAAAAAAGGAAAGTCCTTAAGCAGCCAGCAAGTGTCTAATGGCAGCGGGAAGTGAGGCCTCTTCTAGCTGGCCTCCATACGAAGCTTCTTCCGGCTCTGGGGCTCTTCCAGCTCAGATTCCGAACTGGAGTCAGAGCCGCCATCAAAGGCGGAGATGGTGCTGCCCTTGGGGTTGGTGTAGAGGCTGTTGTCTGAAGAGGAATAGTTGGCCTGCAGCTGAGCACTTGACCTTGCCTTCTCCAGTGCACGAACTAAAATGCAAGACCAAGAAGATGGAAACAGAGAAAGGCAGACGTGACCCATAATGTCACTGACACAGGGCATGTGTGCACACGTGCACTTAGCTTACAGGATTTTATTTATTGATATTATATTTATACATCACTTCTGAAGCAAAAAGATTTCAGAAAATGATTTTTAATACAGCTAAGGTAGAATATATTTTTAAAAGAGATGATAATGACCTCAGATCAACATCCCCTCAGTGCAGTGTAAATATCCGTGTGCAGACCTATGCTACATAACTGTCCCCTGACTTACTGGTAAACCCCTGACACCACCCTGCATGGCCATTCCACGCTTTGCAGTGAGCAGGCTGGCTCAGAGGAGTGTTTGGCTACATCCCCTCCTCCCGACCTGACGCACAATGATCTCAGCAGCATGGACACCTCTAGAGGACTCCAGTGGATCTCAGTACAGTTATCAGCATTTCCTGTTTGGCTATGAATGGTATAGCAAGATGCTTCTCCAAGCCTGCCTGCCTGCTCTGAAGTGTGGGATCAGGAGTTTGTCAGCAGGCTGGGGGGTGAGCTTTGGGCAATACACAGGGAGGAAGGAATACCAATCCCTGCATTGTCCAAACAGGGCATCTGCGTATATAAGGGAACCATACACATGCAGATGTCCTTAACAGAACTCAAGCCAATGTCAGTCAATAAAAATAATAAATTTTGTGAATTTTTACCATTCCTCAGAAGTTTATGTGCTAATAAATTGGTTATTTAGTCTGTAATAGGGGTGGTGAAAGACAGACCGCCTACAAACTCCCAATCCCCTCAGGGTTCTCCAAAGCCCCTGAACCCAGCCCAATTAATTTTTTTCACAGAAAAATCACCCTTAAAGTCTTGCAAAAATACTCCCTGGAAGTTAAGTATATACTGAAAATGCCCCAAACTTATAAAAAAAAATTAAAAGATTAAAAAAATACTTAAAGGACAATCCTGAAATGTTACACAGTTAAAAATGCAGTGATGCAGAATGAAAAATTAATTCCTGTCTTCAGTTCAGTTGACCATCCCATCTACAAAGTGCCACAAAGCTTTTTTTTGTTTTTTGTTGTAACAGACTTAACAAGATTGCCCTTCTAGAAATTATTCCAGCTGTACAGGCTAAGATTGCTTTCTTGAACATTAAGGCCCAGAACAGAAATGAATCCAAAAAGACTGGGATACTCTAGGTATGCCAGGACTCACTGGTGTAGGAGGCCCACAACTGAATGGATGGATTTCCCCCTGCACTTTAGAGACTGGCATCCTGTCGGTTAGTCCCAACAAGAGTAGACTCATTCAGTCAATTTTGACTGGTGAGTCAGCACATAATTAAATCTAACGGATTTCATGGGACTACTCTAGTCAGGACTAAAAGATTTAGGCCGAAGTGTGTTATGATGCTATGATGCTCTCGGGAGCATGAAAATAAAAACAACAATCTGCAAAACACATTACTGACAGTAGCAGAAAGCGGACACTAGCCAGTTAGCCTGTCATTCATTTAGAGGTTAACTGCTGAACAAAACCCAAGTATTTTGCTAATACCACTAAGTCACCGTCTCAGACTCATAGGTCAGAGTCTTGCTGGTGACACACACTTCTATAACCTGTGATTCCCCAAGTATGTCTCGATCAATGCCTCTTCCAACACCCCTACTGCTTCAAAGAACTGGCACATGCTCCCTGCTCCCCTGACCTTTAGTGGCCAGAAGAGAGCAAGGAGTGCCTAGTGTAGTTCTGTAGCCAGGAGGAAACAGAAAATACCATGCTCCCTAGAGGCCCAGGGAGTGAAATTTGCCCTTTTCCCCAGGGCCCAGAACTGCATCTAGACAACCTTGGTGCCAGCCAGTAAAATGGCTAAAGGGGACAGATTCAGGCGCAGAAAAGCTGCCTTGCACAGAGAGGCAGAAAAAAAGACCTACATAAGCGTGCTTGTAGAATATACCGTGCTGTGTCATGTAGGATGACTGGATGGGAGATTACTTCAGAACCAGGTGACCTAAAGTGACAATGCCTAAAGGATCTTCCCCTTCTGCATGTACCTATTCATTAGTTAAGGTTATCTGATCAGCACTATTTAAGATTGATACATCAGATTGCTGAACATTCCACGAAGTCAGAAATGCCATTGTATTAAAGGGCATATTAGCTTTTCATTATGTTAATTGTTAGCAAGGAGAGAACTGAGTGAGACTTGTCCTCATTCCATAGCAGTCAGGGGCTATCCTAACAAAAATAGCAATGGCCTTTCCACTGGCCACCTGTTATAACTGCAGGCACTTCCAAATGGGCAGTTCTTTGTGGTAAAGGTAATTATACAGCCCTGTTTAGGACTCCATCTTGTTTGCTACAGAGATCAGGGTTCACCCTCCTAATGTGAACTGGGATTTCCCTACACAAGGACTACTCCCTGATGTGAACCAGGGCACACACACACGACTGCAATATATGTTAGTCAGATGCTTGCCTGGTGGCAACCAGTACCCACTCTTGGGTGAGCAGTTACTTAATACTGTGCTTTAACATGGCATAAATATCCAATTTGGTAATTTAAGCTCTTAAGCAATACACTTGTTCCATCCAAGCACTTCCCTTCATACACAGAGGACAGCGTATTCTTCCCTTAACCCTACAAAATGTGTACGTTTGGAGTTCTAAAAGGTGGAAGCCTGGAGGGTGTGCATAGTTTTTCCATGAGCTAGAAACATTTGCCCTTGGGTTATCAACTCATAAGGAGAACCTATACATGTTTGCAAGCCTCCCCACTTCCGACCTTTATCTAAAACATGGGCAGTTTTAGGATGCCAGTACCAGACTCACTGGACATGAGGCAATTAAGACTACCTGAATATGCCCCAACTGAATCTGTGTGCCTTAAAATGAGGACATGCCACTCACTTACTGTGGCCAATTGGGTGGCTTAACTATAATCACCATGCTAGCAATAAGTACTGAATTTTAGATAAGGAGGATGCCCCCCCCCCCATACTCCAGGGTTTTGGGCTCTTTCCATGAGTGGATACAAATGGATACATTGCCACCACCTAAAATTCTTGACCCACTCCAACTACAGCTATACTCAGAAGTAGCCAGAGAACTTTCATGTCTTCCACTAGGCCCTGATCACCAGACTATTCGCAGAGAAAAGTACAAAGGGGGGGGGGGTGTCTGTGAGGATTTCCCTTCTAGATAATGTGCCTTGGAGAACATCTGAGAGCTACTCACCCTGCTGCTCCAGAAGTGCGTTCTGGCGCTTTAGATCATCAATATCCTGCTGGTGTGTGTGGTTTTTCCGGCGCATGTACTGGATGTACTCTGTGGCTTTATCTAGGATTTGGGCCCGGGATGCCTGTTGCAATAGTAGGAAAAAACATACCAGATAAAGTCCTAGTTCATACAGACAGCTATGCTGGTAATCTCCAGTGCAGGGAGATGATTTCTCAATACAGACCATATTTTATTGTGGTGCAATAAATTTATTGTGGTGCTATGCGACATTTATGAAAAGTTCAACTCTGGAAATCACAGGGCTTTTTTTTTTTTTGTAGTGGTTGTTGAGATTCAGGAACTAGGGACTATTTTCCAGCTCTCTACTTGGCTTCCAGTTATACAGAAGTAACTGTTTGAGTGATATCTAGTCAAAGCACTAAACAATATTTGATGAAGTAACTTATATTAAGTTTGTACACTTGGATTATTTCCTTCACCTTAAAACTCCGCAAGCAAATCCTCTCATGTTTATAAGAATCCCTCAGGTATACTAGAAGGGATCCTAAATGCTATTTGCTTTTACCCTTGCCAGGCAGAACTATATATGCTCTCTGAAGAAGCAGGATTATATAAGACTGACTACTCAGCTGCTTACCTGTTCTTATAAAACTTTAATCTAAAATGCTCTTCCAAAGTTTTTCAAAGAAGTTTACCACCTTATATTAGTATACATTGGTGTTATAGCATTCATATTTGTTTTGAAAATTAAGTGTTCAGGAGACATGCGTTAGCAAGAAATAAGTTAAGCAACGTCGGTGACTTCAACTGCTTACAACCTATCATATCTACAGTTAGAAGAGGGGAAAGGAAGGCACTGGAATTGAAGGTAGCTTTTTTGCAGTGAACATACACTTTACTGTTGGATTTTAGTGAAGTAGTTCAATCCAGCTCCTTAGACAATATAGCCTCACCTCCCCTTCAGCAGGGCAGGACTGTCTAGTGAAGCAGAGACAAATTTACTGTGCTGACGAAAAGGTAGCTCTGTATTGTCCAGTGGTCAGGATTGAGGTACTCTGTTTTCCTAGACTTGGACTTTCTTGGTTTAGATGGAAACAGAACTTTGTTCTGTGCTCCTTACTGTGAAAAATGTTTTATGAAAGGTACTAATGTTCTCATATGAAGCTCAAACCTGAGCATGAAGAAAGTCTGAAAGGACAGGATCCTTTGCTCAAATCATTGTGTGTACAGGTTTGGTTAGCTTCATCTGAGCTCACCTGAATATTTAATAGTTTCTGAACACAAGGGGATTAAGCACACCCCTCTAACCACATCTGGTAAAAACAAAAACCTTATTTTTAAACAGCCCCTGGAGAAAGTAAAATATTTAGTCTTAACCTAAAAACATTATTAGGTTATCTTCTATGGGCAAAACTGCTTCTTTATGCCAGGCACAGGGACATTATAGCCCCCAAACTTTTCTGTGCCACCCCCTATGCACTCCAATTTTTACAAAATACTTTAGACAAAGAAGTATCCCATTAAATGCATCCAAACACTGCTTGGAGCAACATTAGTCTTCCAGTCCCCACAATAATTTCCCTAACTCCCATACTTCCAAAAAAATAGTAGAGATTGCCCAGTCAATTCAATAATGGAAACTGGAAAGTAGATTTCCTGTAGCTTCCAAGGTGCACTTCCAACAGATTTCAAACAGGTTGAAAACTAATCTCCACTTCAGTTGCCTACTTCTGCATTACAAATTAAAAAAAATAAAATAACGCCAATTCTACATGCGCAAAAAGTCTGTTCATGTAACAGGACTTTCTCATACCTATGTCCCTTCTTCTGCCTCCTGCAGCTCTAAAAAATCTACCCGGGAGTCCCCCAAACATCAAATTTTGAAGGTGTGAAATGGAAACGCTCCTTCTCCTGGCTCTGCTAGTGGAAGATGCAGCATTAGCAGCAGAACATGATCAGACTCCACCCACAGTTAAGTTTCAACTTAAGTCTGACATGGCAAAGACTCAATAGAAATATGAATCATAGGTAATAATAGTATTTAGATATAATTTCTGAACTGCTACATTTTGTATTCATCACTTTCTGATTTTTCTAAGATATTAGTTATTAATATCTGCATTGTCTTTTAATAAGAGCATGCAGTCTTAATCACAGCTTTAAGCAAGTACAAAAAGAGGCAAATAATATTCTGGAACCAAGGAATCACCTGAAATTTTCTTAATGTGCTATAATACAGTATAATAATGTGCTTCTAATACAGTATCAAAACTTTTCTGTTTTGAACGGCTCTACAAAAGTTGAAACTCTTTGTTTCGAATTACTAGCTCAACTAGATAATTATATATGCCAAACCAATCACCAGCTGTAAAAAGATACACATATAGCTTTGATTTCAGATTATTCCATAATGGGAACTACTGATTGACAGTAGTAAGCTATGTACCACAGGGGTCATCCAGAGCGCCTAATATCATGTTGCATAGCATACCAGCCTGATAAGTTGCAAATCTCACCCAATGATACCACAGCCACATCATATCACAGAATTCGCCATCTTTTTTCATTCATTCTGTTTCTTGAACTGGGATCACAAAAAACTACAAACACATGCTTGAACATGAATATGCTATTAATCTTACATACAATTTATCACTGTCTTTAATTCTTCCTGAAATGTTAAAATTGGGTGGGAGGAGTGGTCAGTAGAAATAATTGACCCACCATCCCAGGAACATCTAGTTCCTAGAGCTCTGTTCTGCACCACCTTGGATCCAACTCAACATATATAATTAGCATAAGAAAGAGAGCAGCCAAGTATGTAACTCTCAGTAATTGCATCAAAGGATGCCCCCAGTATTCACGTTCACTAGTTTCATGACTCCGCTTGTTTTGGGCTCATGGACTGAGTCCCATGAAATTCCTCTGCAATTCATAACCTGCCTTAATTTGTTAAATTTGTATGGGAGAATGCCACAGCCTAGTGATCTTTAAGCCATTAAAACTGCGGTAACTATCTTAAGAAACTGAGCTCTGACCAAGGAAGTCCTCAGCTTGGTACTCACTTCTGCTGTGAATTCACTACGCCATCTTCAGCTTACCAATTGGCAATAGGGGGATAACATTCTCAACATTTGGAAACACTGAACAAACAATAAGTAATATTACTGTCACTCAATCTAAACTTGAATACCACTTGCTATTACTATTTCACTTTTGAAAAGTAAGATGTTCTGTGCCCGTTCCTCATTTTCCTTTGATCAACTCCTTTTGGAACACAGATGGCTCTATATGCCAACAGAAAAAGCACAGATTTGATTACTGCTGAGTCCAAAGCCAAGGCATGATAAACTGTTTCTCAGCACCAGCACTTGAATTTGTATGTCAATCCCTCATATAATGTTGCCCAACATGGTTCATAATACAGCATGAGCAAAACAGGAATACCTTTGAGTATGTAATTGCAACAGTGCCTCACTCCAACAATCACCAGGTTCTGTCTTTCAATTAACCAAGATGCAGGATCTCAAATTTACTCTGAGGCTGTTCACTAACACTCATTTCCTATAGTTTATAAATGTCACATTCACTGGTACTGAGCTGGGAGAAGGAAACCTTCCATCACAGACATTACACGTTATGAGAACATCTGTACTTGCATCTTTATGGAAGTTACAGAATATGACATAATGGTTATTAATGTTTAAGTTTCATATTCTTGGCAATAACTATCAAGTGGCTTTCTGCTTCCAGAAGTAGACCTCCAGTTTCTGTCAAAACTGGAAGTTCAAGCTCAACTCAGTAAGTTGCTACTGCTTAAAGATAGCTTCCCATATTCTTTTCTACGATTAACCAAGTGAAGATTCTCAATGGCTACCCAAAACTTACAAAACTTTTTTCCTTTAGGAAACTAATACATACAAAAGTAATTTTCAGAAAGAGGGCCAGCATGGTATAGTGGTTTGAATGTTGGACTAGGACTCTGGAGACCAGGACACTGCCACAGAAATAAATTAGGTGACCCTGGACAAGTCACACTCTCTCAGCCTCAGAGGAAGGCAATGGCAAATCCCCTCTGAACAAAACTTGTCAAGAAAATCCCATGACAGGTTCACCTCAGGGTCGCCGTAAACTGGAAACAACCTGAAGGTACACAACAGCAACGACTTTCAGAAACATTGCTAAGAATTTGATCTGGGTTGGATCCTGGAGAATAGGAGTACCTTAACTGATAGACAAGTTGGGATGTTCTTCTATTTTTGGTTTATTCCATTTTTAAGAGCTCCTGCCTCTAGGCACCGGGGCAGACTAAGCTATAGTTCAGAATGCTAATATGACAATTATTTTTCCATGTTATTTTGCTAATCCATGTTGATTTAGCAAGCCCTTAACACCTCAATCCAACTCTAGTCATAATTAAAAATGGTATCTATCTGCAACTTTTTGCATTAGAAAAAGAGTGGCCAACATTCACAGCACTAGGAGACAAATTTTTGCTTGCAGCACCCATCCCAAGCTCTCTCAGTCAAAGAGAAATCTATTACTCCCATGGAGAAAATTAGATCCAGAAGTGATTAGATGTCCACTTCCAGTTCTGATTTTTGTAGGCTTTTTTTTAAAGGGGGCAGGGATCCTAAAGCAAAATGGCAAGAACAACTGCTCCTGGAGACCTCCAAAAGCAATCAATCTCTATTTTTGCCCATAAGTTTTTCCCTGGTTTGGAGATAGAGTAGCTGTAGCCTGTGAAAGGAGCTTGGGGGGAGGGGTTGCATACAGTCCATATCTGCCTACCTCTGGTCTTCCAATGTGGATGGGTACTAAGATGTGCAGTCAGCAGTATGAGGAATATTAGATTCATATACACAAAGAGACTGCCAGAAGGCACAGTCTTGCCTTCAAAGACTGCCCACAAAGCACACAGCATGGTTTTCAAACTTTTTGGCCCTCACTGGAACTGCTGTCCCCATGCTGAAACAGGGCCTGAGAACTCCATGGCATTAAATATTCAGCTGCTTGCACTAACTTCAAGGGGGGCTTGGAAAAAGCAGAAACCTAGGCAACATATT
The DNA here is from genome assembly GCA_030412105.1 of Cyclura pinguis. Lineage (NCBI taxonomy): Eukaryota > Metazoa > Chordata > Lepidosauria > Squamata > Iguanidae > Cyclura > Cyclura pinguis. Next base: position 265,471,806 of record CM059599.1, read on the forward strand.
TTAACTAGTAATAGCTTATATATTCCCTTAACTAGTTTATGTATATTAGCTAATTTTTCAGCTCACAGTAACAATGCCTAAATGTCAGGTCTCAGTCCTAAAAAATTCATCTGTATGCCAGGAGTAATAAATGGGTGTGTCTTGACAATGTCTAGGACACAGTGTCATCAGAGGTGACTGCACACAAAAATGCTGCCTATCAAGCTAAATACCTTATACTGAGCTATGGCAGACAACTTCTGTAGGCATTCCAACCACAGATGAGTAGACAGACACTACTTCCTCATTCCTTTTTAAGACAGCCACTTTAGTCCTGTGGAAAGCTAGATGTTACCTACTAGCATGATTATTATTAAGTCTAAGCAGGAAAGCTTAGGAAGTCATCTTTCATACATTTTCTACAGACCTGAAAATAATTCACACTACTTTACTGCTTCCTCCCTCTGCTTAGACTGCAACAAGCCTATGTTATAATCCTATATGCCACTGTAAAATCTCTAAACACAGATTGAACAGTGGGATGTTCTCAGAGAAAATCATTCAAATACTCATTTAATAAGAGCAAACTTTATTGTGTGCAAGAGAAAAGAACATACACATGAAACTGATCACCTGTTGACTTTGACCTGAGCCTCTGAACAAGGAACTCTGTTTTTCTATTTGTACAATACTGTCATCAGCTAAATCTAAACAGGTTTCCCCACTGAAGACAAGGAAGTAGGATGATGAAAGGTCTATTACCCTCCATAATACTGTGAAACTGCAATAAGCAGATGGCTCAGGTCTCTTCATAAGGCAACACAGGGTCTTGCTCTCCATGTACAGAGAAGTGGTCCATCCCATCACACTTGTGAATGCCAAAAAACTGAGAAACTAGGGGCAGAGGCAAAGACTTCAAGCTTTTAAAAAGATTAGTTCTACAGAGAGAATTCACCTTTATTTTAGTGCATAAGGAGGCCAACCATAAATCTGTGAAGCAGTCTGAACATTACTTCGAATACACTACACTAGATCACTACAGAATGGCCTATTTAAGTTGTACTGTTCTTGACCTTCTCTCATTTAATAAGCTCACCCCAAAATGGGAGTGAAAAGCAATTCCCTTACTACTGATTGGCTGCATTCAGAGGAAACAGATCACTTCTTTCAATAAACTCACCTTCTCTCCCTGAAGCGATGGCACAGAGTCCCGCAGGCTATGGAAACTGTCCTTGATGTGGTCCCTACGTTTCCGCTCCAATGCATTGTGGTGAGCACGTTTGTCAGCCTAGGACAGATAAAATGAGGAGCAAGTATTAGCCCTCTCGCTATCTCCATTAGACAACGAGACATGTCGCTTCCACTACATCCCTGACCCTTTGACTAGGATGTACACAAGAAGAAGCAGGGTCTCCAGAATCAAAACTCAGCTAAGAAAGGGAAGAATTAAAGGGACCACAAAAGGAAGTATCCAAGGAAGTTCAAGTCCAGCATAAACAGACAAAACTAGTGTGACTGCTGAAACAGAGGACAGGCTTTTGCCGTACAGCATTTTTGTTGGTCTTTTCTTCGCTTAGAGTTCTCACTCACCCCCTAACCTCTGATTGTTTGCCCCTAACGAAGCCCCAAATAATCTGAATATGCCACACTCTAAAATGAGACGCTCCCCTGCACCAATGGTTTCTTATTATTGTAATAGAGACAGCTTGCAATCCAAAATAAATATACTGAAATATACTGAATATACTAATTTAGAATCTTCCGAACACTGCAGGAAACATTTGGAAAGAATGCAATCCACTATAACTGCAGCTCTATTCAGACTTTATCACTCATACAGTGCTACATGGGAGCAGGGAAGATTGAGCGAGATCCAGCTGTCTATTCCCACCTCATGGTACCTGCCCTTACAGCTTTAATATCGGTAGAAACAGAGCCTTCAGGAACACAGTGGTATATGACTGGGATTCCAGATTCAGTAAAAGCATTCTTAGGCACAGCTATACACACAAAGGCTCTGTCCCTGCAAATACAGTTAAGTGTGAACACCAGGGTAAGGGCCAGATGACACAGCCTTACTCCTTGCTCACACACTGGTCTACCGTATGAGCCATTTTCGAGCAGGGTTTGCCAACATCCATCAAATCAAAACAAAAAGAACGGCTAGGACTACTTATAGTTCAATTGTGGCACCGCAGCTTGACGTATAAGAAAGGTTGCCTTTCTAAATCAAAATTATCTTCTTAATCTTTCTGAATTACTTTTATGCAGGAACACCGCACAGACAGTGTGATTACTTCTACTCTAGACTGATGAGTGACAAATGCAAAAGTACTAAAGACTGCAGAGATTTTCAAGAGGTAAAATACTCCTAGATTGGGACTATCTCCTAATGCAGGAGTGGACAAAGTACAGCCTGTGGGCTGCATGCAGACAGACCGCCAAGGCCATTTTTGTGCCCCCCTCTCAGGCTCAAGCATTTGTTATAAAATGCTCCCAAAACTCTCTAGGTGATGTGGAAGGTATTTCCACCATGGCTCTCTGGGCCTCCTAAGAGTCAAACAATTTTTACAACATTTTTGCAAACTGTTTCAAAACCTTTTTGCCCCAAAATGTCCCCAAGACATGTGGGGAAAATTTCCTTCACATTTTGTGCCCATCCTGGGCCAATTTAGGGCCAAGCAAGGCCTTTTTTGGAATAGGAAGTAGACAGGAAGTGATTTCTGCTTATTTCCTGTTATTAAAAAAGACTTCTCCTGGGCCTAAAATTGAAGGCCCCAAAACACGGTGAAAATGCCCCACCATCCCTTAGAGACCTTGAAGGAGCTGCTGTAGTCCCCCATCCTTCTGTACTTGCAAGCCCCTGATCTAATGGAATACGGAAGGCCATACAGCCTAGTCCTCAACTTTCATCATGCCTCAACTTTCATCACTCCTCACAAACCAGATCCAGTATTTCCATTACTGTTCCCTACTATGCTAAAGAGTACATTTTTTCCTTTTCACCAAGCCCTTTCAAGAGAACTATTATGTCCAATTTTTTCTCCCCATAAGGCACACCAGGATATTTCCTGCAATTTGAAGTAACAGACCATGAAAGCAGAAAATACAATTACATATATCTCATCTCTGAATTTTCCCACCAGAGAATCACTTGAGGTGAAATTTCTCTTTTGGTATCAAAAGTTGGTTTCTGATTCATGCAATCCCACTTTAATTGATGGGGGGGAAGCATGTGTTAGGAAACAATTGTTGACTTTATATTTTAGAAAGAGAAACAGTTTCCAATTTAGACTTAAGACTATTTCTGCAGCAAAAAACACATCTGCCGATCCTGTAGCTTTTGCTTTCTATTCTCTAGACTGACTCCAACTCATCTGGAACTCTTTTGTTTTCAAAGTTGTTTAAAAAAAATAAATAAATTCAGGTGACACTACTGAAATCAAATTACAATTAATGGAATCCCACCTTCCAAACATCAAGTCAGCCTCCGGTCACACAGGCCTGGCAACAACCCCACACCTAACTCATGACACAGAAAGCAGGGACTGGCTGCCAGATGTAACCAGACACTTGGTGGTGTGGTGAGACCCCAAATTCAAAGCAGTTTTCCTCTAAATAATTCCTTTAAGAGGTAGAACAGGAGTAGGGAAGAAGAGAACTAAACAACTGAAGGACACTGTTTGTCAAGCTCCTTATGTTTATTAAATCTCGTGTCTTTAAGGTTTAATAAGTAGCAAGTTGCAGAACCGGGGGAAAAAAACAGCCACAAGTTCATGTATACCATCTTTTACAATCTCAAGCCTGCAGCAAGAACTGTTTAGAAAGAGAACAAAATTACCCATCACACCCACATCCAGAAGAAATCCCCTCTCTGAACAAGCAAGACGACCCCAGCTCACTAATATCCTGGAGTTGTCAGTGAAGGCCATGCCAGAAAACATGTACAAGTTAGTTACTAAAGTTGCTAAATAATGTGAAAGTGAAAGAAATGAATTTGCTTCAGCAAAAGATAAACAGGCTGCTGCAGCTGCAGTATTGATAAGGTGTCACAATTTGCAGCTAAATAGTCTTAAGTCCAATTGCTAGTTCCTAGAATAGACCTGCTAAATCAATTGTTGAAAACTAAGTCAACTCTTATGCAAGTCTCACTTGATTCAGTGGTTCTCCTTTCCTTGAAACCAGCAACTGGATTTACGCCATGGTCTTCCATTATACAGAGCAAGTAGCTATGCTTTAGAAGGATGAGAATGACAGAAAAGACTAGCAGACTCTGAAACTGCTCTCCCTAACTGCTCAGCAGCTGCACTAAAACTACACAGTAAGCCAGGTACATTATTAAATGTGACCAGTAGTAAGGAAACACGCACTTGCAATGAACCCATTCAGATAAGTAAAATAAGAACAATACAACTCCATGTCACACACAGCACTGTAGTAAAATTAGTATCAAGTACAGCACTTGAGATAGAAATATTAGTTGCAGACACTTTTGCATGAAGGCACTAAACATGAATTTGTGCAATGATTACTTTTTGCAAATACAATGCAATTACTGACAACCCAAAATAGAAGAGTGTAACCATGATAACAAGGATTCTAAAAAATATGGCTAATAGCTGGTTATGAATATTCCTCTGACAAGACTGGTACAACAGAAGAAAATGTTTAATATGGAGTCTAAAACAGAGTAAGAAAAGACAGCAAGACAAAATAAACTTCTTAGCTGCCCACAGTTATTTCTATTAGTTTCAATTATATGTTATTTCTATTAGTGCTGATACAAATCCTGATGCCAGGCTCATTAAAGCAATTTTCCTCCCTTCTGCTGCCAAAGCCAGATCAAGTAGCCAGCTGTCCTAAGCCCCAAATAACCAGTAACATATTGTTAGAAACAATTTTCATCCTTCTCTTACAACCAAACAGTTCTGCTTAAGAACTCTGTTGCCTTTGTTCAAAGGCCAACTATAAGAATATCTGACCATTTAACAGCTACCTTGGGGGTGATCTAGGCAATGTTAAGGAACACAAGAAAACTTAGTACAGGTGAGCTATTTTTATATATGAGTGTCTGTACGCGCACGTGTGTGCAATTCAGGACAGGGAGATGCACCATATTTTGCAGCAGAGCTTGACATGGATACTGCTGGTTCTAGTGTGCTAAAATGTCCTGGTCTTACAACTGGTTTGTCAGAACAAACCCAGCTAACAGTGGAAGTAGCACCTGGCTCTACTATAACGTATTATTGGCAAGGATTCAAAGCAAGCAAATTGCATTTAGGAAAGACTGCCAGATCTAATCCAATGAGTTCTGGCTGGCACAAACTATGCTAAATGCTGAATAAGGATAGCATGAAAACACTGGCCTCCATTCATCAGCGTGAGGTGGCCCTCTGCCATGCTAGTCTCCATTACTACCTCATCAGCTACTTTCAAAACCATTTCACTGTCCAGGAAAATCTTGGTTCCAGGGAAAGAAAAAGGGCTAAGGAGAAGGAAGAAAGTGAAATCGCTAAGCTTGAACAGAGATTGCCAGCTGACAGTTAGGATGCATATACTGAATGTGGGCTTACAGATACAAGTAGAATCAGATCAGGAAAACCATGGTATTTAGCTCCTACAGTACAAAACTAATTATGCAAGCCTTCAAAAATCAGAAATTAACAAGAAACCTCATTCTTTTATTCAAACAGATATGTAAGCTGGCAGGTCTTCGGCTGTGCAGCACCTCAGCCACATTGTCCTGAACACTACAATAGTCTTTTCCCCTCAAAATCTGACCATAACTGGAACCTGGAATGTTTTTTTTTAAACTACAACTCTCAGAATCCTACTGGCTAGATGATTCTGAAGTTTTAGTCTGAAAGAGGAACTTGTCCAAGCCCTGCCCGTAACACTGCAATGGTACAGATTTCATGCTGATTTTGTCAGCTTCTGAGAAGGCTCATCTCCTAGTGACAGGCAGCTGATGATTTACAGCATACCAATGTTTTTCAACCTGCAGTTTTAAAAGAAGCAACTCTTACCAATAGCCACAGAGCACAGCTGGCTTATATTCTTCAGATGCTACACAGAATTACTAAATAATTTTGCCTTTATTCATGCTAGTATATAAAGATATCAGAGTCACCCACTGAAAAACTCATATGTACAAGCTACAGTATACAGAATGAGACAGGACTCCACTTCCTGAAGCAAGATCTCTTGTCACTGTGACATCCTGAAGAGAGGCTATTCAGTCTTTCTCTTGAATCAATACTCCACTATAGGCAACCCAGCCACAGAGAACATAACTTTTAATGGAAACATGAATTCTCCAAGCATATCCATGGAGAACCTCCTTTTTATGTTCTCCATCATCTGAAAAATACTGGGTACATGCCAACCTGCAGCCCCACGGAAGCTCATATCCTTTTCCAAGGACTGACCTCTCCCTCCATTTCTGGAAAGGAAAATCTAAAAAAAATCCATGTCCCCTCAAATAACCTCCCATGACCTACAGGACTGTTATGTTAGAATATTTTGTTAACTGAAAAGATATCATTCTTCTACAAAATTCAAAAATCAAATAAAATTTATTCCATTAATATATTGTGGGTTACCCAAATCCTGCCTGCATCTCAGAATAATCTGCTACATGGAAAGAAAAAGATACTACTACTAAACTTGAAATTAAAAACAATTTATACCATTAACACATTGTGGCTATTCCAAATATACAGTGCACCTACCCTATATACAGAGATTCTGCTCCAGGAATCCACGAGTAAAACAAAAAACGTAAGTGCCGCACCCCATTGCAGTCAATGGATGTAATACACTTGCGTGCATATCACTGTGGGTGTGTACCTGGCACATCCATTGACTATAATAGGATGCAATGCTTTGGGTGACCTCACATTTGTGCATGCAGAGGCCATGTCAGAAGAGGCACAATGTACTGCATAAATTCTGGTACAGTGATCATTTACCCTTAAGTATCAAAAGGAATCTGGTACCTCTATTATTAGTTTGAGTGACAGTGAAAAGGTACCGCATTTACAACAATGGAAAAATTTAAAATTAGCGGCTTACAAAATACATAAATATAATCATTATTTCAAAATTCTTAATTTTTTTCAAAAAAACTTATTTAAAAAGACATTTACTATTAAAATTATCCTTTATTAAAATACAATTAAATCAGAAACATTAGCCCTCATGGTAGTAGATGGGACCCTTCACTATTACATTTTTGTATTACATCTTGTTGCAGGATTCACAACTAGACCTACAAGACCACCATTTTATGAAACTATCACTTCACAAATATTAAGCAAACTGCCTGAATTTCAGGCACCTGCTGCATGCACTTTAAAAAAAAAAACAAAAAAAACATTGAGGACAGAAACTGTCCTAACAAATCTAATGCATTTTCCATGGGGATTTTGTTTTGGTGGTCCCATACAATATAACATATCGGGACACAAAATACACCATGCCAGGTCTCAGTGACTGGATGGGAAATAACCCTTCTTTCTGTTCAAAGGTGGGTGGGCAGCCTACTGAATCCTATCCGGAAAGGATCAAGGTGTGATAATGGTATCATGAGAAGCAGGGTGTACCTATCTATGGGGAGGTAAATTAGGACACTGTCCCCACAACTTAGAATCCAACCCCCCACTGAAATTTTCCTTCAGTCCCCATATTTCTAGCATCACAGAGAATGAAAATCATTCCCACCTAGAACTCTTTGCTGTGTTCTCATTCCCTTGCTAACTTTGCTTGGCCCCTTTTCTTTAGATGCCAAAATTGCATTTTTAAATGCTTAACTGAAAACTTACTGCAATGCTAGAGATTTGGGCACTGAAGAAAATTCCATGGGGAGCTGGAATTATTATTTGCAATTCAATGCCCATCCAGCTTGGTACCTGAACAACTGGACAGGAAGGGATGGAGGATCTAGTGCAGACACCCACAGGATGTAAACCTTACAAGAACCAGAGACATCATCTAGAAACACTCAGGGACAAAAAAAGAACACAAATACACTAAGTGCTAGAAACCTTTACAGAAAGCATCACAGAAAGCATGCTTTACCATATAATGCATAAAACAAATAGAGAGACACCTCAGATACTGAAGGAATGGAACATGGAGAAGCCTACCAAACTCAAAGTTGTTTGACATGTTTGAGCTGGATGTATCATGAACAATGTGAAGCCCTGGAAGAACTATGACACTTTAGAGCAACAATGAGCTTGAAGAGCTCTGGGACACTCACAGGGAGCTCAGGTCCTCCAACAAGGATATAAGAGCAAACAGCAGAATCACTGATAAACTGGCTGCCCTTGGGGACATGTGGACTATGTCTGTTAAGCAACTTGAAAAGCAAAACACACCAGGGATGAACTAGCCACGACAAAGAGCTGGCTTTCAGTGGTAAATGCCCGTTCTGGCAGTATATGTCTAGTGAATCAGAAAAATACAGCATACAAAATAAATGGTGTTGTGATGCTTGTCATATCCTCTGAAGAGAGATGTTTACCTTCCTGATACAGTATAGAAATCCCAGCTTGGTGTTATGTTATCAAGCACAATGACAACACTAGTTGAATCATATTTCCCCACTGGATGAAATGTCATTGCAGGCAACTGTACACCACCTTAGAACTTACACAAGGGTCTGTAAGCAAAAACCTAAGACACATTGGAACCATTTGAAAGAATAAGCCATATTCTGCCTGCCACCCATTACTTCATGTGTAGGGCAGCACATTAAGAAGGCCAGCAGCTTATGTACCACACGTGGAACATTTCCTTGCAAGGACCACTGAAGCATCCAGGTGACAAGCTCTGGATGTCCATAGAAAGAATGGTCCTTCACTGTGAGACACTTCATTCAGTAGAACCTGTTTTGCTCATGATGTCATTAATGCTAGGTCTTTTGCAGAGGAATAAAAACTGCTATTCTTCAGGGCTTATGCCCATTTGCCAATTCTGGAGATTAATAAGGCTTCCATTTTGTTTGTTTCAGTTCAAAACAACAGTAGTATTATTAAAATACAGAAATTAGTTCCATTTTTTGCAGAGGTCCATTGGCTATCCACAAAAAATGTTACATTTCCATGTGAATATATGTTTTCTGCTTACAGGTCTTTAAGTACTATAATATCCCTCATTCTACAACTGCAAACACCCTGGCGAACATGAAGCATCTTAATTCTCTGAAATGCACTGGAATTCCTATGGGGTCGGACAGAAGGCACTCAATACAAGATTTTTTAAAACGTCCATCTAGATTAAGGTTAAAACACTACAAAGTTAAAACACTTTAAACCACTAAAATAAATGTTAACTACATCTCCCTCCCCTTTAGCATTTTTAGCTGACACAAATAAAATCAGCAGACAAGTATTTTTGCACAAATTAAAACAGCTTTTGCTAACATAAAGTGGATCCAACTAATCATACAATACTTTGAAAACATAATTTTGATTTTCTAGCCCACACTAGACAACAGTCAATTCTCAGTACACTGCCCACTGGCTAAGACTTTCAGTCAAGCCTTATTTGAAAGGAAGTGTCAGCAGTTTAAACCCCTTCAATCTGTAGACTTATCAGTGTTACTAGAAACACCTACTACAAAGAAATAGAAAGCATTTTGCTTTATTATTTAGTGAAGTGAATCACAGAACCATAGAGTGGATTTCAATGATTGCACAGTTCACCAAGGAGACAGAATTCCCCCTCCAAAGTATGCTCTCTAAAGAAAAATAATTTCTTACATCCTCTTTGTTAAACACAAAACTAATTTTTAAAACTTTACTTTAATATGCCAAATATGTTGGGGAAAATAAAGACTTTGACAAATATTTAACCAGGTGTCTAATGTTATACAAAAATATACCAGGGCCTTCTTAGTTGATTCTGAAGGTTAGATTTACAGTTTTAGACTTTAAAGGAGTGATTTTTTTTCATGCATAAAACTGCACAGAAACCTATATCTTGTCTCTACTCAGATAAAACTTTACAGCGTATGGGGTCTTGCGATAACACATCCTGGACTATGGTCCTAGTCTGTATAAATGCTTTACTTAGCTGGAAATCAGTACTAGTGCATATGCTTTTCTTTGTAAATATATCGGCTGAAACATGGGAACGTCGATTGAAGCTGTTCTTTTTTTTGGCAACTTAAATCCTCTTAATTTTAGATAAGTCCACCTTTTTCTCCCTAAGAACGTCCTATATCTCTGCAATGAACAAACAAAATTATTGGTTCAAATTCATACCCATTCCCAAGGGCTTCAGTACCACACCATTCATAAATTTCTAGGGAAGGCAGCCCAACCATGCCACTGAATATCCCCAGGAACACAAACAAAATGCAACAAGAAAAAGAACTACCTCTTTGTGTCACGTGTCGTGATACACTGTCAGGAATCTATCCAACAGCAAAGAAAACGAAAGAAAAACATATACCACTTAGTGGCATTAGGATCTACTCTGCATGATCATAAAAAGGGCTGTGCATTACAGTCCAAATTTCAAGAAAAAGCACAAAATCTGTTATTATAAATGACCAGTGATGCTAAGAAGCATATTGATATCCATGTAAAACATCCGGCAACTAAACAAGAGTCAAATCAAGCTGCTTTGGAAAAGTTTTCTGTAGCAGCCAGTGTTTCTATGATAATCCAGTAAGGAGATTAAACACCAAAATAAGAGAATTCGCAGCTCCTCACTCATTAAATCCTCTGGCAGCAGCCACAAAATGGGGGAGGGGGCTTCTCCACAGTGCTCTTGGGCAGCCTGCAGCATTCAGCAAGCTACAAACAGAAAATCCTCAAAGCCAGAACCAATGACTGGGATATTTTGAGGAGAGTGGCTGGCAACCCCAAAGTCTACTGCTGAAAGGCAGTATATTAAGAGACATGATTTTTTTTTTTTTAAAACTTAATTATTACCCTACTTGGAGATCCTCACCTCCTTAACAACACCCTAACTCAGGTCAGTCGGGGGGGGGGTATTCTACATTTTGTCTTTTTACAAGAAAAAAAAGTAATGTTTTCTTACCAAACAGGCCAATCCCCTAAATCCACCATGAGTCCAACACAATGCTAGCCTTAGGAATATTCCTGAGGAAGCTCAAGGGAAAAACGGCAGCACGTTTCCCACCCTCCCTCCTCCTCAACCGGTCCAAACTTCTGATCTCGGCCTGTCCTGCAAAGTACTTACAGCGATGCAACACGCCAGGCCCCCCCCCACCCACCGGCCCTTCCCTCCTCAGCCATTCCCCTCCAGCTCATCATAACCCACCGCCCCCAGCTCCCTCTTCCCAAAGCCCCCTGCCCACCCACTGGCCAAACACGTCCCAGGCCCAGCCTCCCCTCTCCCGCAACCCCACCTCCGCCTCTCACCCGAACAGGCGTCTTCTGTGTCTCTCTCTCTGTCCCCAGACACAAACGCCCCCCCACCTCTCTCCCTCCCCCGTGCGGGGGGCCACTGCCAGGCAAGCGCCCCTTCTGCTCCCCTCCTCAACCCCATCCCCGGACCCTGGTAGGGCTCATTTTGGGGGCACTGCCGGGCCGCTCTCTCTGCCTGAGGGGGCCGGGGGGGATGAGGGGAGGGGGCGAGGAGTGGGGGGGGTAAGCGAATGAAAGGCAGAGAGACGTACCGCAGACTGAAACCTCGGCTGCTCTTCCTGCAGTGAGAGAGAGAGAGAGAGAGAGAGACAGAGAGACACACGCGTTACTGTCAGCGCCGCTCAGCCCCGCCCGCCGCCGCCGCCTGACACGCGCCGACCGGGGGAGGAAGCGGGGAGGAGGAGGCGGGGGGGCCAGGAAGAGACGGGCCGGGAGCGGGGGGGAGGGGGGGAGGGAGAGGGGACGGGGGCGAAGGAGGCGGGGGAGGAGGGGGCGAGGCAGAGCAGCGTGAGACTCACGTCGCTCTCCACCTCGATGTCATCGTTGTCGCTCATGCTGCCCACAGTGGTGATGGTGGTGGTGTTGTTGTCGCCGCCGCCGCCGCCGCCGCCGCCCGGCCGAGCCGCTCCTTGCTGGCAGGCGCTGCGGGCCGAGCCGCGGAGAGGAGCGACAACAACAACCCCCGCGCAGCGTAGCCAGAGCCGCCGCCGCCGCCGCCGCCTCCTCTTCCTCTTCTCCTTCCTCCTCCTCCTCCGTCGTCGTCTTCGTCGTCTCCTCCTCCTTCAGCAGCATCAACGGAACACGCTCCCCGTACTGCACGTGACGACTAACCCCCCCTCCTTTTTTCCACAGACACACACCGTCCACTCGCAGTCACGTCGGCCGCCCGCCCTCCACGAAGCATTCTGGGGGATGAAGTCCACTTCGGCGCAGAGCACCCGCGAGATCACGCGGCGCTGAACCATCCTTCCCGAGAGCCTCTAGGCGGCGGCGGTCGGTCGAGGTCGTCGCGTGCGCCTGCGCAACGGCGCCGCGGGCGGTTAGGGGAGATGTAGTACCTAGCAAAAGAGGAAGGACTCTACTTCCCGGCAGCCTGAAGAGAGGACACGTGGATAGGAGGAGAGAGAGGAAGATTTTAACTCCGCCTGTGGACGGGGTTCTTCGTTAAAGAGCAAGGAGAGAGATATTCTAAGTAGAAAGAAAGCTAAAATTGTGCTAGTAATGTTTTTCTGTTTATATAACCCAAACCAGACTGTTTATAATTCAAGAGAATAAATGGACACAAACCACACAGTACGAATGGTAACTTTTAGAAGGGTTGAGGAGCGTTTTAGTCTCATTTGACATTTTGTGACGAATTGAAACTTGCTAGTCTTCAATAACACCTGCAAGGAAAGATTTCAGTGAGAGAGTACACCATGTTTGTTGTTGTTGTTGTTGTGTCCCTTCAAATTTCCGACGTAAGTCTACCCTAAGGTGAGCCCACCACGGGTTTTTCTGAGGCTGAGAGTGTGTGAAACGCTCAAAGCCCCCCAGCGGGTTTCCCTAGCTGAGCAGGGAGCCGAACCCTGGTCTCCAGGGTCGTAGTCCAATGCTGGAACCAGTACAACACGCTGGGTCTACACCGTGATTTACTCAAGTGGAATTCACTTTTAGATTTGAGGCGCAGACTTAAGTTTACTGTAAATGCCTTTGCCAGCCTGTCGGAAGATTAAAAAATGATTCTTCTCCACTGGAATTGCCATCTCCTGCCCCTCAACCCACCAGCGAGTGGGACGGGGATCCACCTCCCATTGCCAAAAAAAGGAAGAATGGTTACCCCAAAGTCAATGGGTAGATGCGAGAACCTCAGTAACACTGACCTAAAGTCATCACCAGCAGTGATGGACAGCATTGGCTCATGAAACTGGTGATTGTTCCCCAGAGATGCTGTTGTGGCCATAGCCCTGCCTGAAAGAGTCTGCACCCAACAAGGAAGGATCCCGCTGGTGGGATGAGGTCTTGCTTGAAAGGCCACTTGTTACGGGTGTGGGTTTACGAAGGGTTCAGGTTCCATTCTTGAAAGATGGTTCGTCAAATCTTTGGTGACAGCTCTGAGGAAGTAGACCCCATCCTTGTTGAAGTGATGCATCTCCAAAGCCCTTTCATGCTCACTGTTTGTGCACCTGCCTATATTTCCTTTGGAATCACCTAGCAGGCAAGTTTGGAGGTAGGACCAGAGCATGGGAAACAAAGACAGTGGAACTCATGTGTGATGTGATCCGTTGGAAATTATTTTCCATAATCACTTTTGGGTGCAGTGGTGTAGTAAAGATTCTATACATCTGGATCTGGTATACAAAAGAGAGTTAAGTTGTCTTAGCAAGTGGCAAGTCCCCTTCTCATTTTGTTTATCCCTAATTCCCCATTCCATTTAACAGCGATCCTGAACTGTGACTAATCTTGGTCAGTGCTTCCCAAAGGGTATGGTGTATGGGACTAGCACTTTTTTCCCCCCAGTGAGCCAGGGACTGGTACCATATTAGTGTCCATTGGCTACAATTGTTTCCTTCCTAGAAACTCACTGGCTACCAACAGCCAAGGGATTGGCACTAGACTGTGGACCACTATTTTGTGCTAGCACTGACCTAACTGATGTCAGCTGACTGGTGGGCCTCTAGCATGGATGCCACATGCAGAACTGAGCCACCACATCCAATGCCCCTTTTTGCTGAGGCTTAGGCACAATGCTACTTTCCGGTCAGCCTGCAACTATTATCAGTGACTGGGTGGCACAGTGAGCCTCCAGTCTTCCCCCTACAGTAGTCATTTGGAATGCTTCTGGCACATGGAGAACTGCAATCCTTTAATTTGGTTTTTACTCATTGTTGCCACTGTGTGTGGTTTCAGTGTTGGGCTAGGACTCAGGTTCAGATCCCCACTTGGTCGTGGAAACCCAGTGGGTGACTTTGGGCAATCAGATTTTGTCAACCTCAGGGGAAGGCAAACCTCTGAACAAATCTTGCCAAGAAAAGCCCATGGTAGGTTCACTTTAGGGCTGCCATGAGTTGGAAAGGACTTGAAGGCACACAACGACAACATTTTTCCTGATTTTTTTTTTATACTCTGATTTTGTATTGTGGTGTTCTAGTTTTGTAAGCCTGCTGAAGGACTTTTTTAAAATCAAAAGGTAAGTAAAACTACCCCTACAAACAGGCACTGAATTTGGAATTATTACCATTTTTGGATTGCAACTCTTACGCTACCCCCGGTTAGCATGTGATTATGAGACTTATTGTTAAAAAAGTAATTATTCCAAGCTCTGAATAAACAGTTCTCCAGCGTTCACCATCAGAACAAACCTCTCTTGCTTTGAGCAGCTGCTTGCTGTTAAGGCAGGCTTGGATAACTGGGCCAGGAGACATTATGTAGTTATGCATTTGTAACCAAATTGGCAATTTAGCATCTTGGCCAGTGTCTTTGTTCATGTTAAACAATGTAAATTGTGCTAAGGAACTTGGCTATGCAGTTGGATTCCCAGGGCCCCTTGGATCCAGCTTGAGCGCAGAGGAAAGAAGCCAATTTGGAGGTAGAATGGCAGGCAGGCAGGCAGGCAGCCTTTCTCCAATAAAGCAAATAAAATGGCTTCTTTCAATTAATTAATACCTGTCTTATCCTTGTGATACACCATTCCTACAATTGCTGAGGGAGATTAAAAGAGCAGTCTCTGACTGTACTTGAAAGACTTAAGTTTTTTTAAAATGGCTTTTAAAAGAATTAATGGCCTCCCAGGTGAATTGTCCATTCCCTGTCTGCATAGCTACAACATGCTTAGTAATGTGAATGCAACATAAGTTGGCTGTACATAGAGAAAAGGTACAACATCCCTTCAAGTACAGAAAATGCCATTACACTTGGAGCTTACAAGCCCCAAACTGGCTTGTAGTCTGAACTTTACAGTTGCATCCAAAGTGTAGGATTCAGCAACTGGATGGCTTCTTTAGAGTGTAGTTCAAATTAAGGACTAAGCAATCCAGTGACATGGGCCGTTTCCACACTAGACTGTTATAGCACCATTATTCCACTTTCAACATCCTATGGGATCCTGGGGTTTGCAGTTTTGGGAGGGGCACTCTGAGCTTACAGCAAAGGACCTATGGATGGATAGGATGAGGACCTGCCCATATTGAAATTGCTAAATAATGCCTGAGATCCTGAATGGGCAGATATAACTACAACAACAGAACTCTACTGTTGTGGTTACACCTGATGATGCCACCCCCCCCGCAAAAAAAGCTCACCCTTATCAAATACCCCAAACAAAAGGTTTCCAATGTGCTTTAGATCAGGATACTGAGAAATTATGTCTGCAGCACTCTCCTTGTTATGAGGTGTGTCGAGAAATCAAGCAGCTGGAGAAATCCCTTGGGATCCTGCCACAACTCTTGCCTCACTGTGCCTCATGACGGGGAGAATGCTGTAAATGTCATTTCCCAGGGTCCTAATCTGCAGCACTTCAGAAGCCCTTCAGCTGCGGTGCTGCCAGACTGACCAGGTGGGTTTTTGTGGCCACATTCAGTTGCTAACAACCATGAGTGTGAATCTCCAGCAGTTATGAGATGGAAAATCCAGTTTACAAGCTCATAACAAGTGGTTGAAGGGTTGGACTATGACCCTGGAGAGCAGAGTCTGATAACCCGCTCAGCCATGGAAACCCACTGGGTGACCTTGGGCATATCACACACTCTCACCCCCAGAACACCCTGTGATAGGTTTGCCTTAGGGTCACCACAAGTCAGAAACAACTTGAAAGCAGACAGCAACTGAAAAGGATACCAGCCAATCTGTTTTACAAATAGTACAGTTGCCCTTCCTCTAACTCAGGTAAAATTCACCAACTTAAGGCAAAGAAGTGGTTTGATTTTTGGATATCATGTAAATCCTGTGTTAGACCAAAGTCTGCTACAAGGATTTTATGGGAAGTACAGTTAGCCCTCCACATTTGCAGGCTTCACTTTTGTGGATTTGATTACTTGCAAATTATTTGCTGTCACCTCTGCTGCCTCCCTCTTCCATTTTTAATAGGGGCTGCAAGCCTCATGAAACTGAAAAACTGCGAACAAGGCTTGTAAGTCCCTATTAAATGCTGTGGAGCAGCAGTGGAGGTGGCAGTAAGCCCCACCAGCCAGCCACTTCTGCATGAAGGAACCTTGATGCCTAAAAGTAATCCATGGTGGGTTAAACATGGTGATTATATTCTTTTTTTGTGTTAAATATGGTTTGGGAGGGCCTAGAGTTATTCACATTTTTTTTCACTTTCACTGGGGTCCTGTGCCCCTAACTCTAGTGAATATGGAGGGATGACTGTACTTAGATATGACTCCAGAGAGAAAGAAAACAACGGCCATTTCTGCACGAGACTGTTATAGTGCTATGATTACACTTTCAACATCCTATGGAATCCTGGGGTTTGCAGTTTCGGGAGAGGCCAGCTGGCCCCTCCCGAAACTGCAAACCCCAGGATTCCATAGGACGCCTGAAAGTGGAATCATAGCACTATAACAGTCTCGTGCGGAAATGGCCAACATCAGGGCTGTCTGTGATTGTCCACATAATTATCACAAGTCATAGCAATCTATATATGAAAAAATACTGAAATTTTATTGCCAATCCTTACTAAAGATGAAGAGAATTCCACCAGAGAAGATTCCTCTCTTTTCTCTCCACTTGCAAGAGTTTACATGTTGAAAAGTACCTGTCTCTCTCTCTCACAGTTAGGAGATGGAGTTTAGGCATGCAGATGGCAATTAGAGAGAGGATGATCCGGAGCCTCCATAACTAAGTTTGCATTTGAATCTTCCCTCATTCCAGACTAGAACATAAACCCAGGAGTGCCTGAGCCTGTGGAGTGGCGGTGGTGGTAAACAGGCGAACACCCCACAATCTGTCTTGCTAAGCACAGCTCAAGCATGATAAGACTGGTGACAAAAAGGCAATTTGTGTACATGGAGAGAGCAAGAAATCTAAGGTGCTTCAGAGCCTTGGACCAGCCAAGGGCAGGAACCAGAACTTCGAAGTAGCAAGTTACAAGGAAATGTAGTTCAGTACTGAGTTACTTTTCTTGGCAAGAAGGGCACAAGGAAATTACATTTCAAAAATAATATAACGGGAGCAAAACCCCCTCACTGAAATAAAAATGTTTGATAATGAGTCTATAAAGTTACTTTTTCAAGGACATTTTCAGAGTGATCTTGAGATCAAGTTTTCAAGTTTGATGTCATTTTGTTATGAATGCTAAATTTAAAAGCAAACAAACAAAAAGTAATGAAAAATGAATAGACATAAAACAAGTAATCTTTTAAATATTGCAGTGAGCTGATAGGAATGAATTACTTTTTTAAAATGTAACATTCAAAGCTGTGGTAGGAGCTAACCAGCATTATCTCCACCCTCCTCCCCCAGGGCCTGTTCACAGGCACATCTGTTCCTGGCCCGAGGTTGGTCCTGGTGGTCATTGGGTGCCTCTCCCTCTGAGGAATCACTCTCTTTCCCCTCGTCCTCTCTCTCTGAGTCCGTCTCATCAGAGTTCTCATCTTCCAAGTAGCGGTAGCCTCGCATTTTGTGGCGTGGCTTGGGAATCTTGGGAAGGCGGTGTGGGATAAACTGGGCTACTTTATGTTCCATCCACAGGTAAGATAATACTGCAGCTACCAGTGTAATAAACAAGATGGACAATTTAGCCTGGAAGGAAAAGAGTCCATTGGTTATAAAAGGAAAAAAAAAATCACAGCAGGAGATGTCCCTTGCCTGCTTCTGCAGCCTGACCTAGGAAGAGGAGAAAAGACAGCGATCTAGGCTCAACTGGCACTAGACAAAATGGCTACTGAGGCATTCTCCTCACTGAGGGGTTGAGCAAAGTGTGCCTCTCCAGATGTTATCTGACTGTAGTTCCCAGCAGCTCCAGCCAGCATTGCTAATGGTGAGAAATGATGGGAACTGCTTGAAGACCATGCTTCCCTCCTCCATTCCTTTCTTCTCTTATTTTCAAATGCACACCAATAATGGCTTAAAACCTTCCTGGGCTCGTGGGATTCTCTTCGTCTCAAAATTTTATCCTCATACTCCAGCTATATTTTTCTAAAAAACTGGAGAATACGGCTTTCCCTAAAGCATGTGAGAATTCCACTCTGTTACAGAATCTCATCTCCCCACCCCAACCCTGGTCCTCACCTTCATGGGCAGTCCAGACCACAAATAAACAACAAAGATGGCCAGGGCTTGCCACCAGTGGTAGATGGTGAAAATGAAATCCTGCCGCCCTTTGTCTTCATACAGCATCCCCAGGAGTGCTGCAAAAAAGAAGTGGGAGCAGCAATCATGTTCAAGGATGGAATTCTCTCTCTTGCTCTCACTATTGGCTTGAGCTTAGCAAAGTGAATTTTTGGAGTCACAACTCTCAGCACTCCCTAGCCAGCACGGCCAGTGGTATGCTGAGAGCAGCAGTCCAAAAAATCACTTTCCCAAGTTCCAATACTGACCCAGTACAAATTGTTGGGAAGATTATTAGATGGATTTGGTGGAAGAACAGATCTTCTAAAGTATCTCCAAAAGGTACAAAAACACCTTTTACAATTTCTTTCTGGCAATTACTGTCCCAGTTTATGCAGTTAAAGGAGACAACAGATTCCTGAAAAAACACTCCATGCCTTCTTGAGCACTGAGAAGTGAACTTCTTCAAGAAATCAGTCATCCGTTCTCACATCTTCTGAGAGAACTGCTGTTAATATGGAACTAGTCAGCTTGATGTACTTCCTAGTCTGAGGCAAGGCAAACTTCTAGAGTACAGGATCTGTGTGACACGTATGCATATATTCCATCATGCTAGGATCTCAAGATACACAAAACAGGCCCAAATGAAAAATAACCATTTAGAGACAAAACATTTCCAAATGGTGTGCTGTGACACGTTAGTGTGTCGCCTGAAGTGTGTAGGTGTGTCGCCTACAATCTTGGAAATGTATGTTATTATTTATAAATCATATATTTTTAAAAATATATGAAAGGTTTTCATGAGATATGTTGTGTCCCCATACATTTTGTTATTACAATTTATGTATGTCTGTATCTCTTATAAGGGGTTAGTTTAACCTCTGGTTTGCTAGTAAAACTGAATTACTGTGTTGCAAAATTATGCATATCTAAAAAAATGTGTCACCATGAAAAGTTTGGAAAGCCCTGAGTTAAAATCCCTGTGAATATATGGGCAACCCAGGACCTTATTCTTAGTTCCAGAAGTTAACAGTGCTTTCATCTGCAAATTAAGTCCTCCTTTCAATATGCAGACTTATTTCTATCTAAGCATTCTTTGTTAAACTTAACACAGAGTGCAGGCTTTTCTTCATATATTGCTATTGATAATTCCCTGTGTGTGTGTGTGTGTGTGTGTGTGTGTGTGTGTGTGTGTGTATTTACAACAGATCATCCAGAAAACCTTTGGGAAATCTATTGTAAATCACCCAGAGCAATACCAGTAGATTCTGATCTATCTTTTGTCCTTCCCTATGGAAGGAAGTTTATGGAAAAGACAGCAGCTATGAATCTGATACTCAGTCTGGAGGAGAATGGGAGCAAAGACCCAAATGTAACAAGGGAAGAAAATAACTCAAGACTTCTGATACAACCAGGCATTCTCTGACTCACCACTGAGGCCTGTCTTGTTGAGGGTACTGCCAAGGCCCCAGAGGACAGCCACCAGGTAGAGTATGGGGGCTTCAGCCAGGCTGCGAGGCTGAGGTTCCCAAAAGAAGAGGGTGACCAAGAGGGCAGCATGGACAAAAGCACCAGCAAGCAGAGGAAGTTGGCGTGGTAGCCACAGCATGGAGAGTGTCAGGACAGAGCAGACAGCTGACGACAGTCCGTATGAAGTCAGAATGTATGCCATTCGTTCGAGGCCGATGGAGCAGACGCCATAGTTCTGGGACATGTAGAGAAAGGAAATGTTGGCTAATATGACCCAATCACACACCCAACCCATCCTTTTTCCAAGCTTGGAGGAGTACATGTACCAGTGTGAAGCCAGTGCAGAGGAAGACCACTTCAAAGCCGCTGTACACAAAGAAGAGGAAGAGGTGGCGCAGGCGGTAGTCTCGCATGTGCTTGAAAGGCAGCTGGAAGATGTTACCCCAGCCGATGCTGCGTAAATCAATCTCCTCAGTGGGGCGATATGCTGAGCCACACATAATCAGCACCTGGGGAAACAGAAAGCCTGAGATTTCAGGAACAGAAGCAAAACTAGAGCAATTCATTTCTCCTCTCTGCCTATAATGCTAATTTCTGGCTTGTTCTTCATGACATGGGACATGGAAATGTGCAACTTAGTGATGTCACAACATCAGCTAAGTCCACTTGTGTCAAAAGTGAGGAACATGGGGTCCTACCTATGTTCTTATACTACAGCTCCCATTAGCTCTAGCCAATATAGCTGATGGTGAGTGATGATAGGAATTGCAGTCCAACATCATTTGCAGGCATACACATTCTCCCATGATGCCTGCCCCTCGTGTGTGTGTGTGTGTGTGTGTGTGAGAGAGAGAGAGGGGGAGAGAGAGAGAGAGAGAGAGAGAGAGAGAGAGGGAGAGAGGGAGCGCATGAGCATGAGCGCAGTGGGGAGAACTCAACATGAGGCTACCATTTTCAGTTGCATCTGAATCTCAAGCTTCATTCTGCTTCTACTAAGGCCAATGACAGAAATGGAGCATCCTTTCCAAACACACCGCAAAGCATCATAGTAATTTTTTTAAAAATACCTATTACAACATAAGGGGAGACTAGAAAGATTAAATACAGCCCATATGTGTGTAATGCCACTGAACAGCCCTTACCTAGATTTGGACTTCATGTTTAGAAACTTCTCATCCTTGCTACAGGCCAATACATCTGGAGCTACACAAGCTGCTGTGTAAAGTAGTAATTTTGTTAATTAGTGTACTGGCCTGTGATTATGGGTACCACATCTTCCATAGACAACCCAGAATTGACTCATTGTTTTTTGAAGTTTTTACAGAGTATTTTAATGTGCTTTAAAAAAATGTTTTAACTTTGTATTGTTTTAATTGGCTTTTTTTTTTTACTGCATTGGGAGCCCTGGGAGGCCATACAGAGAGAGAATGAATGAATGAATGGATGGATGGATGGTAGGGCTTTCTCAGTGGTGATACTCCAAATATACCATTTCCTTCCATCAGAGATCAGTTTGTCCCCTACATTTTTGTCTTTTACATTTCACCTGCAAAATATTGTGTAGCTTTATTTATATTCTTTTTTTCTTGAAACTGGGGCATATCAGTTAAAAGTGTTACTTACTTATGCAGATTTTTGGTGCATAATTTGTTTTTTGACCATTCTTTGCATGTATTGCTTTTATTTTGTCCGTTATTTGCAACTGAGGTAAAAAGATTTTAAATATTTGTAATTTGGGTATATATAATTTGTGATTTTCAGATTTCCTATTCTGGATGTTTATAATGTGTGATTTGACTGCATACTGCAGTGGACCTTCCTTTTTTTGTGAGTTGAGCACTCTCAGATTTGATTATTCATGGGTTATTTTATTTATTTAATTTATTTTAAAAAATTCCTACCCTATTTGCCCTTAGTACTGAAAAAAAATTTCTCTCTAGGCATTGCTAGGTCTTCTAGTGTGACTTCATGGCTCATTTCCGCCAGAAGCCAACCACAGAATCATGCTGGAGGACCTAGAGATTTCTAAAGAAGTGTTTTCAGGTAAAAAGAAAAAAAATAGTGTTTTGTGATTTTGATTTTTATTCATATTTTTCCACTTTTGCAGGGGTCTTGAACACCTAATCCCCACAAAAGTGGAGGGCTCCCTGTACATAAACTGTTAGCCACCCTGACCTCCTATGAGGAAGGGTGGGGTATACACTGAAAATAATAATAGCGATAAGAATGTTTAAGTAGGCTTTTAATGTGAAAGTAGGGGAGCTTCTTACTGAGATGTTTTATTTATTTTTTTAAAAAAAATTATATGTTTTTAAATGATTTGATACTGTTTTATATGCTGATTTTAATTATTTTTATATTTTCCTATGAAGGTTTTCTTTAATTGACTCTCTCTGGGAGCTGCTCTGAGAGACAGACAGCATACAAATGAAATAAAATAAAATAATAATAAATAATGACAATGGCAACCATGAAGATGGCAGGGCAGTGCGGACCAGAGCAGTTGCACAATTCCATGTAAAACAAATAACATGCCTCTCTGCCAACTGTAGAAATGGTTTATCGTTGCACGATGGAAAGCAAACTGTGGGAAGAATGACCATCACTGTTGGATTAAGTGATGCATTTTTCCTGTCTGTTCATACCAGGAGCATGGAGAGGAAGGCCACGGCCATGAGTACACTCTCTACAGTGATGAGTTCGCTGCTGCGTGGCAGTTTCTGTAGAACTGTGGTGTTGAACCCTGTAAGGATCCCATGGCTCCTGGTTCCTGGGAAAAAAACAGTGCCTCAGAGATTCTGGGCTAAGGAGGGGTCCTGATGAGAAAACATCATTAAGTTTTAGGGGAAAGATTCCTGGGGACTATGGGATGATGGAGCTACATGAGAAGTTAAGGAGATTAAGATCTCCAAGAAGAAAACACTGATACCATACCCCCTTGCATAGCTACAGCCATTTGCCAGGATACTTACCACAGTGCTGCACGTTGAAAAGTGTATGATTCAAGTCATAGAGATACCATCTTAGGAAGAAAAACATAGGAAACTGGGCACAGACAAAGCACAGCTGGGAAAGAAGGATGGGTGAAGATGTCAAACCAACCAACCACAGGAGAAAAAATTTTCACATGGAAGGGGGGTGTCTCTGAACTCCCAAGCCCTTCACCACACCCCTTCTGCTTCATGCTCCCCAGGGATGCTACAGCTGTGTTGGCAGAGCTCTTACATAAAAAAGACTATAGAAGACAGTCTGGAAGCCAATGATGTAGGAGTTGTAAGCTCCGCGTGGGGCCCCTTTCTGCTCCTGGACATGCTCCATCTTATAGTTCGCATATTCATAGTATTTCTGAGCCATCCTGTTGAGTCAAATAGCACATAAAAGCCAGTCAGGGGGCCTGCCAGCACTCAAGCAGAGTTGTTTCCAGCCACCCCCTCAGGGATGGACAATGGCCAGTTTTTCTACCTCTGGCACTCTCTGGGGGCTGCACAGGCTGCCAAAAATCAAAAAAGAAAAAGAGAACTGGCCAAAGGACTAGTTCTCATTTTGAAAAACACAGATTTTTAAAACATTAACAACTTAACAACATTAAGTTGTTAAGCTACCTATGTGAAACCTGAACTGTGGCTCCTACATGCTTCCTTGGGACATCTCCCATTTTTATGTCCAAAGAATGAAATGTCTGGAAGGGTTGAGGGCTGCTGGAACAATCTTGGTTTGCAGGGGATGGGGGAAGTGCATGTAGCACAAGACACACTTTGTCCGTTTCTGCTTTAAAGCAAGGGAGGGAAACCTCCTGGGTTGAAGTGCTGATTCTGCATCCTGGGACTATACTATAGGCCACACAACCCCTGAAAAATGTAGATGGACAGAAATCCATTTCTGATTTCATAAAATTCCCTGTGGTTGGACAAAGTAAGGAACTGGCAGGGGGGGCAACTGCCTTGTTTTAAAGAAGAACTGCCACCCCTGAAAGTTTCCAGAAGCAGCTTTTTGCCTTTGGCCAAAAAAAAGTAAGGGTAGGTGGATATTTGTGAGAGGATGCCCTGATTTAAAGGTTGGTTAAAACATTACACCCCACATGGAAACTGCCAAGAAATGTTTCTACCAAGATGGAGGCAATGCATCCAAACATCGGAAACCCATTAACCACTCTAACAATCCCACTCATGTGGCAGACAGCCTCAGTGCCACCCAGGATGGCACAGTGTGAATGTGTGTGTGTGTGCGCCTTCAAGTTGCCCATCAGCTTATGGTGATCCCATGAACTTCAAAGAGTTTCAAAGAATACTCATAAGTTATTTACAATTGCCTTCCTTTGAATATACCCTACAGTGCCTTGTATTCCTTGGCAGTCTCCCATCCAAATAGTAACCTGGCCTGACCCTTCTCTTAGCTTTCAAGATCTGGTGGGGTAATATGCCTCCAGGGTATTTAGGCTCCAAATGCACAGTAATACTGACAAAGGGCTGAATCAGCCAAGTAGGGTCAGCCCTGACTAGTACTTGAGTGAGAGACCACCAAAGAATACCAGGTACTGTAGGTACTTTCAGAGGAAGGAACTGGCAAAACCATCTCTGAGTATTCCTTGTCTAAAAAAACCCTATGAAATTCATGGGATCACCCTAAGTTCACAGGCGACTTGAAAGCATACAGGATGGCCAATATGATGAGAGTTGGGCAAGTGACTTTTCCATTCCCAGCCTAACCTCTGTGGCCCACTCACCGGGTGATGTAGTTGCCCATGGAGGCCCAGAGAGGGACAATGGCCGCCCCAATTGCCACAGCAGATGGTACCAAGGTATAGTAGCGCTCCCAGTAATTGGTGGAGACAAAGAGTGCATAAATGCCCACAGCCAAGAACAGCATCCACTTGGTCCCAAAGAATCTGGAAAGAGAATCATGGATTTTGGGTTATGTGAAGGTGCAACACTTGGGATTATGGATCACTGAAGCTCTGACTGCTTCATGGAACAGCCTTCCCAGTTCTTCCTCTTTCAAAACAAAGTATCTCCATCCAAGTTCTCAGATATGTATTAGGAACCAAAGCATCAGAAATCAGTGTTTCAAACTACTCCCAGAATCCCCCAGCCACCTTAGCTGTGATGACTAAGGATTCTGGGAGTTGTAACCAAGTTTTCCAAACTCTGTCAAATATTGACCAAGAAAAGAGGATTAACAGCAGGAAGGATGGAGCAGTACCTGATAAGAAGCGGAGTGTACAGAAGTGCAACAACTGGGGTGACATTGATTCCCATCAGCATCTTGCTATCAATGTTCTGTAACCCTAGGTTGCTGTATTTCACCTCCCGGTAGGTCTCATCATAGTGGAGGATGAGCTGCATCTGCAGCAGGCCTATGGGAAAACATCATGGAAACAAAGGGATCAAGAGTCAGGCTTAACAGTGCTTGTTCCAAGCAAAGGCACTGCTCAGCTGACTGCTCAAAAAAGAGACACACGCTCTCATCTTCAAAGCACAGAGAATCTTCACAACTAGTAGAAGCTTGCTAGATACAGCAATGCCTGGAAACAGGCTGCCTTGAACAGGATCCCTTTGCCTGCTTCCTCCAAGAGACTCTGCACCAGGCTGACCTCCCACCAGCCTTCTGCAGGTAAACAAGGACAAGTAAAGAAAAGCAGAAACAACCTGCCTACATATCACCTCTGAAGTCCAGACAGAGACAAATCCATTAGTGCCAGAGTTATTTCAAGTAGCTGGATAACAACTGTATATACTCATGTATAAATCAACCTCAAGTATCAGTTGAGGGAAGGTTTGGGGCCAAAATTACAGATTTTGATATGACCTGTGGATAAGTCAAGGGTCGTTCCACGGAGAGGAGAAAGTGCCAGTGACACCTTAGGGAGTCAGCAGTCCCTGGCTTCTGCCACTGCCATTCTTCCTGCCCAGGTACTCAAAAAGGCCTTTTAGCACCCTACTCAGAGAAGGGGATGGTTCTTATTTTGGTAAAAGCTAAGGTACACTATTAACTCTTTTCAAAAAAAGGAACCATCCTCTTCTCTGAGTAGAATGGCAAAAGGCAAGAGCTTAATTCATCATAGGAGAGCCTAAAGGAAGCACTGACCCCCTCTGCTCTCTTGGCACTGCTTTGAGGGGAAGTCCCAAAGAGCTGCTGCCGTCAGTGCCATTTTCCCACTCAGGTATTCAAAACGGTCAGAAGTGGCACTGCAGCAGAGGGAACAGAGGGGATCATTATTTTTCCAAGGTTCCCTGCGGATGGACTAAGCTTGTGCCTTTTACCACTCTACTCAGAGAAAGGAATGGTTCCTTTGGTGATCAGAGTAAAGGTGCAGTACTTACATTGACCTGTGGATAAGTTGATCTAGGTTTTATAGGTCAATTTTTTGACTCAAATTTCTAGACTGATACATGATACAATAGATCCCTCATGAACTGGAAGTGTTACAGTCAGTTTAGCAGATAGATCCTTCTTCCACAACAGTTGTTCAGGTTAATTTGTCAGAAAAAGACTAGGCTAAAGATTAATTTTAAGAATTCAACAATACTGGATTGAAGCTTTTATAATGATTCAAAGA
Organism: Cyclura pinguis; assembly: GCA_030412105.1. Taxonomy (NCBI): domain Eukaryota; kingdom Metazoa; phylum Chordata; class Lepidosauria; order Squamata; family Iguanidae; genus Cyclura; species Cyclura pinguis. Next base: position 265,498,464 of record CM059599.1, read on the forward strand.
AAATTACTAAATAAATATCATGAATACCTGCCAAGTCAGACAATATAGAAAATCTTGGTGTCTGAAGACAAAGTTACAATGCATAATTTTTTTTTATAGTAATCATACACACCAGGATGTTTAAAAATAAGAAGAAACAAATTTAACTTGGGTCACTAAAAACTACAGCACTTAAAAATGAAAAGCTTACCAAAATGACCACTATTATTCAAAGTTGGCTGATAAAAATATCAAGTGAATTGATTAAAGAATGCCAGAAGTAAGCCACCGAAATTTACAACACACCATAACAAGCAACCTAGATTAAATCTAAACATTGGGTACTGAAAATCTGAAAAAGAAGGATCAGGCCTTCCAAACTGACAGAATTATTTGGCTGTGCACCAGACTGCAAGGAGGGAGCAGGATGTAGAAAGCAAAATAATGTTAAGCCCTATACTTTGAGCTAAATCAACCCCCCACTGCAAAATAAATGGAGACCATACTTCCTTTTGAGACTATAGCAGTGGAATTTTCTGGTTGAAAAGGCTGCATGCTTCAATGCTCCCAGATACAAATATATCTGTTTAAATGACATATGTAACAATTCCCAGTTTCCTTGCCTTTCCATGGACTTTGGGACGGTGTTCATCTGCAGTCTCTCAGGATTTGGCAGGAAATGTACCTTTCCTTTTTAGGATTTTTTAAAAATGTCCATATGCCAGACTTCCTGTCCTAGTCTGTTCCTTGTGAATTTCTAGGATTAGTTGTGACTTTTAAAATCCAGGGAAGGGGGTTATTGTTTTTTTTCCTGCCCCAGCAGTTTCTGATACAGCCCAGGGGTTAATTCCCATGTCTGCATCTATATTCTTGGTTTCTCCTATACTTCTAGATGTGTCCCACAAATGATGTGTTGAAAGGGGATGTGACATTTGTCACAGAGATCTTCCCTTGACCATCCTTCCCTCATTAGATTTCAGGATACCAGATTGAACACTTCTTTTTTCTTTTGCAGTTACAATACTATAATTACAGTGCTAATACAGTAGTTTTGCACTTTAGCACTATGACCACCAAAAAAAAAAAACCTGTGAGACAGAGAATATGGATATGGGGAAGGAAGTGAATCTCACCCACACCACAGTTAACCACACCTCTAGCAGAAAAAAATGGAAGAAATACTGGATGTGGGCATGGAAAATAAGTCACGATGTGTGAAATCCATAAGCAGAATAACCCAACATTTATCAGAACTATTGGTCCATCCTGAAGGACCCCAAGGAAGCATATAAACAACATCACTTGGTGGCTAAGTCCCTAATAAGCAAGCAAAATTAACTATTTATCACCCCAAATAAAGGATTCGGTATTCCTTTCCATCAATAAAACAGTACTCTCTAGATTTCTGAACAGATGTCCTATCAGCAACAGACTATTATTACATATTTCATTATGTATTACCTATTTCAAAATATTTCTTCTGGTTTTTGAACTTCTGTATTTATTAGCTTGAATTGAACGATGAAACAGGCTTCTATCAAAACAGTCTTTGTGTTCCTTTCCCAAAGTTATGAGGCAGAAAGTAAGACAAATGTTGTAGCAGTTTGTGAACCCTTTGCTTCTTGTCTTAGCTTTGGGAGGACAAAACAGCTGCGATTACCACAGCAGGAAAGCACCTCACTGCCAGAGGCTGGAGCAACAGCTGACAAAGAGGAACAGAAATGCAAGAAAAATAGAGGCAAGTTTGGCCAAAGCATTCTGGTGCATAATACAAGTTCATAAAATACTGCCTACAATCCTGCCTCGCCAGCTAGATCGTGGCATATCAGAGCCAAGCAACCTCTTTCCCAAAGCTTAGAGACGTTGCTTTTAGGGACTATAATTCCCCAATTTTCCCAAAGTCCACACTAGCTGGGAAACTCTGGAAACTGTTAAAAAAGGTAACATTTCAAAACTCTGCTTCCTTCTTAGCTCATGCTACTTCCCTCTGGGTAACAGAGTCTCTTTCACTGCTCAGTTCTCGTCAGTGTGCCTACAGTGTATCTCCACCTGGAGTCACTCTTAGGCCCTATTTTCTCTTGACGTCTTAGCAAGCCAAACCCTCCATGTTATGGAAGGACAATGTAATCATCCATTGCTGTCCAGCTCCAGTGAACACTCCCTTCCTCCTGCGTGATGTTTCCATGCATCACTATGTTACTAAATTTTCAACCCCCTTTAAAAAAGCAAGGCTTAAGGAGCTATCTGATTGTGAATCAAACCATCAGGCATTTGCCCATGAGTTACAGGGACTGGCTATGTCTCTCCGAGGCCTCAGGCAAGGCTTTTCTCACACTTGCTACATACTGTCCATTTCCACACTAGATTGTTATCGTGCTATTATTCCACTTTCAACATCCTATGGAATCGTGGGCCTGAGGCCCCTCCCTAAACTGCAAACTCCAGGATTCCATAGGATGTTGAAAATGGAATAATAGCACTATAGCAGTCTTGTGCAGAAATGGCCACAGTTCTTTAATTTATGATGTCAGGCACAGAATGCAAAACAATTTATTACTTTATTTATATCCCGCCTTTCCCCCAAACTGGAACACAAGGCAGCCAACAAGATAAAATGAACAGAAAACCACGAATAGTTAAAAACATACAAAAAGTCTTGATTAAAATAGTTATTAAACTATCTATAGATCTGAAACCATTTAAAGCATTAATTTAAAAATACCTAATAAAAAGAGCACAGCCACATTAAAACAGAAAGACTTTTATATATAAAACTATCATTTCCCAAATGCCTGCTGGAATAGAAAGGCCTTCACCTGCAGGGGAGAGGGCAGCAAGGAAGGAGTATGGGACCATCTCTATGCCCAATATATGCCCTGAGTTATAGTCTTCACTTTCTACATTCTTCAACATTCCTGAGTAACATAAGGACAGATGTACTAATAAGGCCCTGGGAAAGTAAAAACACCAAAACTGGTGTTCTGACAAAACATGCAACTGCTGGCAAATCCAGCCTTCTATTCAGCAGCTTCCTGGTAGCCACTGAGCTTGGAAACACTACTTATTGGGCTACAGTTCCCAGAATATTCCAGCCACTATGGTAAGTATGCAGGTAAGTAAACAGGCTCACTTCTCCCATGGAAGGCAGGAGCACCAGTTGCACCTTCCCATGGAAGGCAGGAGCACCAGTTGCAAAGAGACACCTTTGTCTACTTTGGTAGAAGGTAGCCTTTTTTCAACCTAGTTTGCAGAGAGGTAGTAATCTATGTTCCAGGGCTACTTATGCCTTACCAGGCTAGTAAATAACAGGCTAACAACTTTTGTGAGTTTATTTATCAAGCTTTTCTATTCCACCTAAGACTAGGGGGTAGGCAACATGTTAATCTGCAGATGCTACTGAACAACAACTCTCTTCGGACGCCATCAGCATACTAAAGGGGAAGGGATGATGGAGCTGCAGGCCTGTAACATCTGGAGGACCACAAATTTTCTACCTCTGACCATCTCTGCCCTGCAGACAGGTGAGAATTTCATACAGATTAAAGTATGAGTCAACAGAAAGAACTGCTTAAGTTAACAACATGTAGAGCATACCTAGAAAGACCCCATAGGTTAGCATTCCCCCAATGCTGGCTGCCAGGAGGTTCTTGATAACACCCAGACGCTTCCGGCGGAAGTACTTCCGTTCCTCCTCCTCTTCATTGTACTCCCCATGAGCTCCCACAAAGTCCTCCAGCTGGAGATGGAAAAATCATAAGGGGTTGAAAGGAGCACCCTGGCAAATCATCAAGACACAGAGCTAACATGCCACACATTCTTCAGAAAACAAGAAAGGGAATGAGGAAGAAGCTTAGGAGCAAAGCAGTGCTCTGAGAGATTTTTGAAACAGAACCAAGCTTAGCAGTGTGTTCATTTGTTAATCTGTTCCTGTGAGCACCATGGTTTGTCAGTGCTCATTTCCTTAAGTGAATAAATGGAACTTCATATTCTGTGTTTAGCCCATCTAACATGACCGTTTGCACTATCTCAGCCCAAATAACTGTGAATAAACATAGACAGACAGACAGACACACACACATATATAGTGTGACAAATAATCCATGGAAAAACATCCATCCTTTCCACATTTTGGACATTTTTATGTAAACAATTTTCCACCTACATCTCTGGCCTCTGGAGGGAAGGTAAGTAGACTAAGCTATCTCTGCTCTTGTATTTTTGGCTGTTGATATTCACTGCTGTACGCATCAACTTGGATGGATGTTAGGGGTCATCAAATATACTCTACAAATCAGATTTTTAGCATGGCAGTTGTACAAGCAGAGAGTGCTCTTTCATATCACTAAAGACAATAAGTCCTGCCATTTACCTTCCAGCAGTGTAATATTCTTCCAATATTGGTTTTTTCTCCCCTACTAAAGAAGCAATTGTTCTATATTTAGTGTTTCAACAAAATGGCTGAGAAGTCTGACTGCAGTGAAACAATTAGAATGTTTTTAAAGAGTCAAGTGCAATTCACAACTCAGCTTAGAAAGAGCAAAAAAAGAAAATAGGTGATTTTTTCAAAAATTCTTAATAAGGCATTTTTCTACAGGGGATGGAAATTTAAGGGTTACAAAAAGCGTGAATAAGGGCAGAAGATCTTAGATTTTCTGCCCTGAGATCCTCTAGATAGGGATGCAGCTACAGGGAGGGGTACAAAATAAGGGCACTGCTCCCCCAAAGAAGAATACTTTTACCCCAGATGAACATTTTCTTCATCCCTGAAATTTTCCAGCACTGCAGACAGAGAGACACTGAAAATCATGCATATCCACATTCCCATGCTAATTCTGCCTGCCTCTTTTCTTTGGATGTCTAAGCTGTGTTTCTAAGCACTCAATTGAAATTGAAATTTCGAGCAGTCCTAGAAATTTGGAGACGGAAGGAAAATGTCATTTAGGGGCAGAATTCTTTCTGGGGGAGGCAACAAACTCATTTTGCCCCTCCTGTAGATATACTCCTGGCTCCATGGCTGCACATGCTGTCAAAAAAAAAAAAGTTGGGGGAGGGGAGGAATGGCCAGAAGTTCACTTCTGGTCTTGAAAAATTGGCCTTTTTTCATGTTAAGCAGGGCTGAGAAGCAGGGGAATTGCTACATAATCAGAAGATGAATTTTTTTAAAAGGCTTCTAGGAGAATAAGTTCACCCTTTTTCTGGCAGGAGAAGGATGGTCTGGGGAGTTAAGGAGAGTTGAAGGTCACAAGATTGCCCCTGGTGGCCCCTGGGGCCACATTTTGCCCACCCCTGGGCTACACAAAGGCTTTTGCAACAGAGTGCTACTTGCATGGAAAAAATCATCCTATGAAACATTTTTAATAACTTTAAAAAAATCCAAAATGTTCACAACATTTAATGGGGCACCAAGAAGGAGCAGGAATGTGTCCAACCTTACGCAGCCTAGGCACCCTAACAAAACAAAGTATCTTGATCACCTCACATATATTGCCTTCTTGTACTCACAAATGAATCTCAGGTTGTCTAATCCTCTCCAGCTGAACCAGACTGGTAGCTGAACCAGACTTTATTAATTTGATTTATAGTCCACTTTCTCTTTGTATAGGATCCAAGGCAGCATGGCCTCTGGTAGCCACAATGAAACAGCTGAGTGGCCAGCTGGGGAGGGGGTTCTATGCTTTGCCCCATTCCCCCAAACAGGGCCCAAGCTCCAATGGCCATATCAGCCCAACTGTGCCTCCATCTGCCTATTCAGATCCAAACAATCCCTAGATGGGAGACTGGAATGCAGCCACAGTGTGTTTGCTCTTTCTATCCCTGATACAGAAGGGAAACCAAAGACCAGGGAGGTTGTTTCCTTGGAGAACAGATTGCTGTCTGGGGGTCCAACTAGGGCATCACAATGAGACGGTCCCTGGCATCAGCTAAACGTCTGTATATAGTGCTATGCGCAGTAACAGTTTCAGTTACAGTCAGCTAAAGAAACCAGACAGCATTTCATACTCAGCAATGCTTGGCTACTTTTCCCCTTTAGCTTAGGAAGTTTTGTACTTCATTTCTAACTTTTTTAAAGGCTTAATAGGCAAGACTTAGCTGCTGAAATAGTCTGTTAATGGTTTCAGATCTACCTCTTTGGCCATTTCTGCACGACACTGTTCTAGTGCTATTATTCCACTTTTAACATCCCAATCGTGGGGTTTGTAGTTTATTGAGGCCAAAGAGCTCTCTGGCTGAGAACTCTAACTGCAAACCCCACGATTCTATAGGATGCTGGAAGTGGAATGATAGCACTATAACAGTGTCCTGCAGAAAACGGCATTTCTCTCCTGGGCAGTGAAGTAGTAGCAAAGTGTTTTATAGACACACAGACATTGGCCAACTGACACATGTGGCATTTGCTATTATATCCCACACTGCACTATGCATCGGCGCAAGAGACATCCTAGCTGGCTGAATATTACATTTTCCCCTCATATTGCAGCTTGGGTATGGGGAATGCACTAGCCTCTCATGTAAAACCCAGCTACTGTCAGGTGGATCTGTAACTGGCTGACTGACCGTTCCCAAAGGGTGCTCACCGATGGCTGCTTTTCATCCTGGAGAGAAGTGACTAGCGGGGTGCCACAGGGTTCTGTCCTGGGCCCAGTGCTGTTCAATATTTTCATCAGTGACTTGGATGAAGGAATAGTGGGCACGCTCATCAAATTTGCAGATGACACCAAATTGAGAGGGGTTGCTAATACGCCAGAGGACAGGATCAAAATTCAAAATGACCTGGACAGATTGGCTGGGCCAAGGCTAACAAAATGAAATTCAACAGAGAGAAGTGTAAGGTCCTACACTTAGGTAGAAAAAATGGAATGCAGAAATATAGGATGGGGGACACGTGGCTGGATGGCGGTACGTGTGAAAGGGATCTAGGAGTCTTAATAGACCACAAGCTGAACATGAGTCAGCAGTGTGATGCGGCAGCCAAGAAAGCCAACGCAATTCTCGGCTGCATCAATAGGAGTATGGCGTCTAGATCGAGGGAGGTACTGGTACCACTCTACTCTGCTTCGGTTAGACCTCATCTTGAATACTGTGTCCAGTTCTGGGCACCCCAATTCAAGAAGGACATGGTCAAGCTGGAGCAGGTCCAGAGGAGGGCGACCAAAATGGTGAAGGGCCTGGAAGCCATGCCCTATGAGGACAGACTTAGAGAGCTGGGTATGTTCAGTCTGCAGAAGAGAAGGTTAAGAGGGGACATGATAGCTATGTTTAAATATTTGAAGGGATGCCATGTAGAGGAGAGAGAGGGCTTGTTTTCTGCCGCTGCAGAGACCAGGACAAGGAGCAATGGATTCAAGCTGCAGGAAAGGAGATTCCACCTGAACCTCAGGAAGAACTTCCTGACAGTCAGGGCTGTCCGGCAGTGGAATATGCTGCCTCGGAGTGTGGTGGAGTCTCCTTCCTTAGAGGTTTTTAAGCAGAGGCTGGATGGCCATCTGTCGGGAGTGCTTTGAGGATGTTCCTGCATGGCAGGGGGTTGGACTGGATGGCCCGTGTGGTCTCTTCCAACTCTACATTTCTATGATTCTATGATTCTATGATTTCCTCGGGGGAAGATCCCCGAGGTCTTTGCAACGTCTGGGAAACAAATCTGATCGTGAACAACGCTCAAGCAGGTTACGCACCCCAAGAAGCGACACCAAGGATTCCTCACCGTTCACTGGGGTTCCAGAAAAACGAGAACCAAATGTGTATTTTGGTGTGACATTAAAAAATAAAACCTGCATTCTGATCAAACCTGGAACTGACAACAAAATTAACTTCCTGTCACATACACACACATGCCCTCGCCCCATTTAAAGATAATTTCCTAGAGTTTAGAAAAGTTCTAGTTCGGACTACGGCTCCCCGTGAAGCACACCGGTCACGCTCTGAGACGGGGTGGCTCCTCTCTTACTTGCGCTTCTGGGCCGTTTAGGGCCGGGCCGTTCAAAGCACCGCCAATCTCTTCCTCGTCCAGGGCCGCGCCATTCCCCAGCGCCCTTTCGTACACGTTGCCACCTGCGGGAAACAAACGACGGGGAAACGAAACACGGCTTGACGGTGAGCTGCCTTTCCGGCAGGAGCGGCGACAGACACCGCTCGCTGCCCACCCCGTTACCCTCAGACGGGCCAGTTCTGGAGTCGATTTAGCCCGGAGGGTCGCGTTTCCACAAGGACGGCGCCTTCGCCGCTTCCGAAGCCTCCGCGCGCTTTCTGCGGCGCCACCGAGGAGTTAGTAACGAGGTGGGCTACCGCGGCCAAAGATTAACGCGAGACGAAACCTTCATCGTGGCTGGACTGGGGTGAAACCAAGGCCGTTTCCGCACTAGCTTGTTATAGCGCGATGATTCCACTTTCAACATCCTCTGGAATCCTGGGGTTTGCAGCTTCGGGAGGGGCCGGCCGGCCCCTCCCGAAACTGCAAACCCCAGGATTCCAGAGGATGTTGAAAGTGGAATCATCGCGCTATAACAGGCTAGTGCGGAAACGGCCCAAGTGTACGTTTGTGAGGGACACGGCGGGGATTGCGTCCGGCCCCCAGAACGAAAGAGGAGTCTCTGCAGAACCAGAAGCGGAGGGGAAGGGGCAGCGACGGAGCTCTCCCCGGTGGCGCGCACCCCCAATTCCAGCTGTGCCCACGTGGAGGGGGCGCGCGTGGGTGTCGGTACCTGCTTCCATGGCCCGCTCGTCTAACTGCGTCCCGCGTTGTTCCTGGTTTTCCCGAAGCTGTCGCTTTGCCTAACGCGCCTCTCTACGAGCGGGGAGGATTCACTGCGCTTTTCCGGCTCCACTCAGGATGGGCGGGGAGGAGGAGGGCAGGGGGTAGCTCTTAAAGACGTAGGAGGGCGGCGGGCGAGTGGACGGAGGGCCAGAGTCGTCCGTGGGTGGACGCACAGAGATACTACATATTTTTTCTATCATCCGTGTGTGTTGAATGGGGAATATGTAGGGGCTCCTGAGTTGATTAAAATAGTTCATCGGTTTATTTTTTTTTTAAATACGATTTTTAATCCCTAAGAGCGGTTCGGCAATGGAACCAACTGCCTAGAGAGGTGGCGGGGTCTCCTTTGCACGTCCCCCTAAAGAGGCTGGGCGGCCGCCTGCTGGGGCTGCTTTAGCTGGAGGTCCAGCACTGAGCAGAGCTTTGGACCGCATGGGGTTTCCAGCTCTACGGGCCTTCCGCACTATACTGTTATAGTGCTATTACTCCACTTGCAACATCCTGTGGAATTCTGGGGTTTGTAGATTACTGAGACCCAAGAGCGCTCTGGCTGAGAATTCTAAAGGTCCCTCCCTAAACTGCAAACCTCAGGATTCCCTAGGAAGTTGAGAGCGGAATAATAGCACTGTCACAATGTCGTGCGGAAAGGCCCCATGGTTCTAATATGGCTGAAACTGCAGGAGGTTCTCACCATCTTAGAAGAGGGGGGCAGCACCTTCCTCCCCTTTTCTCACACGCAGGAAGGAATGCCTCTTCTAAATTGCTGCTGTCTATCCCCAGTGTAGGTGATGGTTTGATTAATTCCTTGGCCCAATGCCAGGTTGTTCTATAACTCGGATTTATCTGGTTGGGTGAAAACATTTAAGAGAGGCAGATGCACAGATTTCTCAGTACAGTTCATCAAGACAAACACATAAGAGATAAGAGTATCAACAGCTACTAATAAATGGCTAATTGGAGCCCTCCAGACTTCCATACGCTTGTGGATTGTTACTTTTTTTGCAAATTTACAATTGTCTCAATCAGCCATTCTGCACAGTTAGGGGCTACGTTGGCTAGGGGTCTCGGGAAGTTATAGTCAAGATGTAGCTTTTCCCAGCATTAAGTTTTAGGACCATTTTCTGAGAGCCACTAGAGGAGAGGAAGAGGAGCAACCAGAGGAAAAGGGGATGTCCTTTGAGCTTGTGAGCTTCTAAGAGGAATGTTGCTGGTCACAGTGGTAAGTAGGATGTTGGACTAGATAGATCTGGGACCTGTTATGGCTGGTCTCTTCCTTCTCTGTGGGGGAGCCCGGGGTACCAAGCCATGTCTTCAAAACAGGTTCAACATTTTGAATGGCTTTTTAAAATTTTGGACTAAAGCCTAATATAGATTTGCTGCTCCTCTGATTTGAGAGCCACCAGTTACCACTGCCCGTGGTTTGACCTAGCCAGACACATCTTACATTAACACAGAGAGATGATTTATGAAGCTCATGTTTACATCCATGATGATAAATGAAAATCTGTGAAAGGGAAAATGAAGACTCACCTTTGGAAAGAGACTCTTGGGTGTGATATATAATCTCTCAGCTTCAGGAGGGTCACATCGTGATTGCAGATGTACAACCTGCTTCATGCTTTGTCCCATGAATAAAATGGCTTATTAAGGCCTTCTGGGCAGTGACAGTAACCCAGTTTAAATGTGCCATTTAGGAGGGCAAAAATCCAAATGTTTGCAGCCTACTTCCAGCTTCACTGTTTAAAACAGTGCAGTGCCCATTTAGACCATGGATCCATGGCATTTACATCCAAACCAGGCAACTCCAAGCAAGATGAGAGATGGGATGTTTACTATTTTCCCAGCAAATCCATTTGTGAGGGTAGCAGAGCTGATACAAAGCCCTTCCCTAAAGGTCTCAGAGCTTGGACTGTGTCTCATAGGAAGATATGGTCCATCAGACAAATTGGACGTGGCTCTTTGGACATTTCCGCACTATACTCTTATAGTGCGATTATTCCACTTTCAACATCCTATGGAATCTTGGGGTTTGCAGTTTCGGGAGGGGCCAGCTGGCATAGAGGGCTTTATAGGTCATTACCAGGATGTTGAACTGTGCTCAGAAACAAACTAGTAGCTGGTGAAGCTGTTGCAACAAAGTCGTTGTGTGTTCCCTGTAATTTCTGCCCCCACCCCCAGCAGCCTTTTGGACCAGCTGCAGTTTCTGAACGTTGGTTGTTCCATGTTGAGCATTTTACAGTTATCCAAAAATTAGTTTCGTTGGGATTTTAGAGTCACATGTGGATTTGGACTTAAGGCAAAAACTAGCCTATGGGAAGGTGGCTAATATGGTAGAGTTCAGTCTTTTAGATTATGTGGTCATAAAAAGTTACTTTTTTAAAAAAGTAACTTTCCCAAATTCTACTCTATGTAAGTATTCAAATAGACCTGAAGAGAGTGGTGAATACAGCCCAGATATAATGGCTGCTGATGGCACAAGCTCACCTTCCTAGAGCTTGTGATGCTCTAGGTAGAAAGTCCAGTTCTTAGGATCAGAGTGAAGAGGGAGATCCTGTGGGGAGTGGGGAAAGCTGAGTCTCTCCCAGCTTGCACACATCCTCAAGTAGAGCCTATCGTATCTCCTTTGCTTTCATCTTTCAAACTGTATTGGAGAGGAAGAGAAAGTAGGAAAGGCATATTTGCAGACGAGTGTATTCCTTGGCCCACTGTTAGCCTTGTAACGGGATCTTTCATCAAGGCAAATGATTTTACTAAAATACCCTTTGTATTCTACCTGGCTCATGTTTCATTTATCATGGATTTCATAATATGACTCCACCATCTGTATTTACTTGGTGAGGTGGAGATGAGTCTACTCCTGCTTTACCGCTGTATTTCAGTAGCAGAGAAGCAGAGGGAAACAGAATGTACCTACATTTTTCAGTTTAAAACAAAGTGCACCATAAGCTACAGGGAGCACATGATTCCCTTGTTACAAGACCTTTGCTGGCATGGTCTGTTTTGAGGCACAGTGTAAAGTATCACTTATGACCCATAAAACCTTAGATAGCTTGGGCCCAGGCTATCTGAAGGATTGCATTCTCAAACATACTTCCCTTAGCGCTTTGAGGATAGGTTTTCTCTGAGTGCCCTCAGTCTCAGAATATTTAATGGAGACAGGAGGGAGGCTGTGGAACTCCTTTACAAAAGAGACTAGGTTAGCTTTCTCTTTGCTATTTTTTTAATATTAAAAGCAACAAAAACTTTGCAGTTATTAACAAGCAATATCTACAAATCTATCACAATAATTTAAAATAGAGTTTTTAAATTAGAATAATTATTACATGGATTGGTATAATATAAATGAAGATCTAAAACAATTTTATTAATCTGTAAGATTAAAGATATTTCCCCTTTTATGATCTTCTATCTATATTTTAGATGTACATTTATCTACTTCCCACTTCTCCTTGTTTGGTTTCTAACTAATGCTTTAATTGTTACCTCTATTTTCCCAATACCAAGTATAGTCAAATTTCACGAGTTTCTTTCTATTTTTTTTTACCAGCAAAACACAGGTGGTTTGCCTACGCCAAAATGAACTTTTAAGATAGTGGACATTGCATGATTAGAGTTATCATTTCCAGAATTTTGATTACATTGTTTCTAGTCAATCCAGATTTCAATCCAGAAATACCATAATACCCAGCTTTTGTTTCAGGTATTCTTTAACTGGCTGCCATTCCCTTTCATTTTTTCCTTGTAGTCTTCCCCTTAATGCTAGAGTTAGGTTATCTAATACAAAAAAATTCCTGAACTTTAATTAGCCATTCTTCAATTTCTGGGATATAACTATTTTTCCAATATCTAGCATATACAATTCTAGCCACCGTAATCATATAAAATATTATCCTCCAGCTTTCTCTTTGCTATTCTAATATCATCAAGCTAAAGTTTTGGCAGTTGATCCACTGCTGAGGATGGGGCTTGTTACAGGTGGCCAATATAGTTTTCTCAATTATTTGGTAGAAAATGCTTTTACTTGTTTTAAATTGTGCTTTTGATTCAATGCTCTTTTTAATAGCTAGTCTTGTTTTGTGTTTTAATTGGCTTTTTAAATTTAAAATTATCATGATCTGGCTTGAGTTCCACTTTGGGGAGACAGATATAAATCCAGAATTGCATAGCCTGTTTTTAAATTAAAATGCATACGTTCTCAGCAAATTTGGCTGTAAGGAGTAAGCCAGTGTTGGATCTAGCCCCCAAAATGAATTCAAAGAGAATTGTGTTGCCTATGCCTGTTGGGAAGGGAAATAAGATGTTCTCCTGAGCTCAGCGTGTGAGTCTGATGGCTGTAGTAAATAGTAGATCTCAGTTCTGGGAGAGAGACAGGATGTACATCTAAGTATATAAATGGAATGTCATCTCTGTTTATTTGGATCTCAGCTTTTCAAAAGCCAAAGCGGCCACCTTCATGAGTATGACTATGGCAGTTTATTTCTAGATGTTTCACATTTTCCAAGTTTCATTTCCTCTGTATGGTCCAAGTTCCTCTGTAGCTTCTGCTTTTCACTATGGTCTGACTTTCATTTTCATTTCCCCCTACGTGGTAGAGATTTAGAGAAAGTATGTGCTAAATATGTTCATTAACAGAGCAGCATTAGGAGCCGTCTTTGGCATTAAAAAAAAAAGGCTTCAGTAGAGGCCTTTATTGAGATTTGCACTCCAGGGGTTTTACAGTGTTGACAATTTGGTTTGACATTAAGGGCCCTTTCAATCTACACAATCACAGCACTATGATTCCACTGCAATGGCTGCATCCTGTTGGAATCCTAGGGTTTGTAGTTTGGTCAGAGGCACCAGAGAAGCTCTCAGATTGAAAATTTTAAATGTCCCATCCACAGCTGCTGATTCCAGGATTCCATAGGATGGAACCATGACAAAGTGGAATCATAGGTCATTTCCGCACAAGAGGGGAGGAGCGGTTCACCACGTGTCAAGACTCCTGTTTTTATACTCCGATTCAGAAACTGTGCTGTCTGCACCCTTCATTTACGTCGTACTACCACGAAGAACAGCAGTTGCTGCATCCGCAACAGGAGGTCCCTGGTCACTCCCATTCCCCTCCCTCAGCCTCCCCCACTATTGCTGATTGATCTGTTTTAAAAACAGCTACACACACATTTTAAATACATTTCTGCATTGCTACGTTTTCGTGTAGGTATGTATGTTCATTGATACATGGAAAAAAACACATCTTAACAGTCCATTACCAGATCCATTGTCTTCCCGCTGTCTGTTTAATGCATGAAGACAATAATGACAGCAGCCTGTCCTTTGATGGACGGAGAGAGATAGGGAAGGAAATGATGGAAGGGACAACCTGGGAATGCCCATAGCCAGCCGCTTCTGCGCTGTGAATTGATGCTGTGCTTCTGCATGTAGGCAAAAAACAAAGCAGAACCGGTTTGGGAGATTTACATTGGAGCTTTTCCAGTTTTCATATACAGTGGTTTCTCTTCAAAGTTAACCGTGCTAAGAGCTGAAAACATGCAGAACCACAAGGAAAACTATGATGCTAAAACGGTTCAATGTGCAGACTGGAGGTAAGGATTCGACACTCCTACGATGTGTCGACCTTGTGTTGAAATGGCCATAGTGCTACAATTGGGTGTTGTATTAAAAGGCCCCTTGTATCAAGGGAGGGCACTCCAGCATTGGCACAGTGACGGCAAAGGAAGCTTTGCTTTTCCGAACAGGTGGCCATATAATAGGCAGTAGTGCTCTCCTCTTTTTTCAGTACAATCTTGACAATTGCAATATTTGTTACTTTCAGTACCTCTGGCTATAGAGTTGTCTTCTGCAATCCTAATAAAGGAGAGTGCCTTCACAGGAAACAAAGTCTGGTAGTTGCAGCTCCCAGGGATGTTTTATATCTTGAAGACTCCACAACCTACAACTTGGGAACTCTAGATGAATGAATGTGAAACAGTTCAACACTTTTGCATAGGGATTTACTGATGGTAAAAGGTTTAGGCCTAAGAACCCTTTTAGCCTTCTAGCATTTGTTGATTTACACGTTCTTTTGAAAGTTATTCCTGAATGTGGAATTAAGCATGCAGGATCTAACCATGTTTTTATTATAGCTAAAAGATTTATATTTCAGGTTGCAAAAATAAATATTCACTGCCTATCATTCAATGGTCAGGAGATCTGGGTATTTCGTGGACATCAAGATTTAAAAAATGATTTTTTACAGTATGGTACACTTATTTTGAGAGCCAGTATTGTGCAGTGGTCTGAGCACTGGACTACAACCCTGGAGATTGGGGTTCAATTCCCCATTCAGCCATGGAAACCCACTGGATGACCTCAGGCACATTACCAGTTACGTAGGAATGGGGGGATGATGGGGGTGGTTTGTCAGAGATTCGAAGCATGGAACCCTGGGAAAATGCCCAAACCACTGCAAGACATTGCATCATACTCCAGCAGTGTGTATTGCAAGACATTGCATCAGATATTGGAGTGGTGTGCAAAGGGTGCAGGGTGGTGTGCGGACCCCTGTAGCTCATTGGTTGTAAATATGTATATAAGGCAGCAACGTTCAGTTCATTTTGTCGTTTGACCAAACCCGGTACCTGGCGTAAGCTTTTGTCAGTCTATTTTGTGTTCATGTACATATCGGAACCTTGAAGCTAAGATAAAGTGCCTCCTGTTTGGAAGAAAGCTTTTCCATGTGAGTATCCTTCTTGGAAACAGGGTCGCTGCTGTCGGTTTGCTGAGAACCTCTTTTTGCTGTGTCTCCGTGGGGATTGAAACTCCCATCATTTCCCCAACAGTGGTTATGGGCCCACTGTTCTCATCATCCACAGCACACCTGTAGTATTTTCCCTGGATACTGGAACTGTTTTGACTGTTTGCCTGATTCCGGTGCTTCGGGAGTTTGTTTTTGGCATAGAGACAGTTAATTCTCCAGTCCGGTGCTTATCAAGAAGCCTTGGAGGCCGGCCAGCTGCTTTGTTTGTTGCTTCTTCAAAGGCAGCATAAATGGCTGAGACAAGCTTCATCCGCTTTGAGTGGCTGACTGACACAAACTTTCAGAGCTGGCAGGTTTATGTAAAAGCCTCTCTAACAAAGGAGGGTCTATGGCATGTGCTGCAGAATGAGGGACGGCCCCAAGTGGGGGCGTCGGCTGCTGAAGTTGCTGCATTCCGTGCGGCAGATGAAAAGGCCAGGGCAGCAATCCTTCTTTCTCTGAGCCTTTCTCAGTTAATTCACGCAACTGCAGCAAACACCTCATATGAACTGTGCCAGGTTTTGAAACGCATGCACCAGTCTTCTTCATGTCTTTCCAAAATGCTTTGGACCAAGAGGCTTTACAACACGAAGCTAGGTCCTGGTAGCTGTATAAAAGAGCACCTCATGCAAATAAAGCAATTTTTCCAGGAGGTTGCTAACAGAGGTGTGAACATCCCAGAGGTGCAGAAAAGTTTCATTCTGCAGGGAAGCCTCACAAAAGATTGGAACCATTTAATGTACAGTTTGCAGGCTGTTCGAGAGGAGGACTTGACCATGGACCTGGTAGCCGGGAGGATTCTGGAAGAGGTCCAACATAAGCAGTTTGATTCCAGATTGCAGACGGCACCCGAGGGAAGGACAGCCAGTCGCGGCCAGGAGGGAGAGACAGCTCCGGAGGCATCTGTCCTGGAGGAAGGAGTGTGCAACTACGCCAGACGCTGTTACAGATGCAAGCAAGTCGGCCATCTCCAGAAGGACTGTAGGATGCCAACACCAAACAGAGGGAAGAAGACAGCTCAGAAGCGGAGGGGCGTGTCTTCACAGGCTGAGGGCCATGTGTTTGTGGCAAAAGAACAGTCTGAGCGTGGTGTGTGGTTGCTAGACAGTGGTGCAACTCACCACATGGTGAACAATTTAAAACTGTTAAGTGATGTACAGAATGCTAACATAACAGCAATTTCCCTTGCAGATGGGGCACCCAGCAAGGTGCAAAAGATGGGTACTGGGTATGTGCCATGCTTTGGCAAGTCATTAAATAATGTGCTGTGTGTAACAAACTTACAAAATTGCATATTAATTCTCTCCCAACTGACTAATGCTGGCTACAAAGTTGTGTTTGAGGGGGAGAAATGTACAATAACAGCCAACGGTGTTTTCTGTGCCAAAGGGGAGAAAAAAGAGGGATTGTACCACATGTTGCCCAAAGGAAAAGTGGCAAATGTTAACCCTATGTGTAATAAGCCCCTACATGACAAATGTATACACTACCTGCATTGAGTCATATGCCATGCCAGTTACAAAGCCTTGAAAGAGTTGGCAAAGGTGTGCCCTGGGTTGAATGTCAAAAATTGCCCTGAATTCCTTGAATGTTCAGTTTGCAGAAAGGTGAAGGTGAAAGCTTACCCCATAGCAAAAAGAGTAAGTGTGTCACTCAGAGGCCATTTCAGGTTTTACATGCGGATCTGGCTGGGCCATTCAAGCCAACTGATGGGCAGAACTGTTACTTCCTGGTAATTGTGGACAGGCACACCAGATATTCCTATGTGTATTTGCTCAAGGAGAAAAGCCAAACAGCAGATAAGTTCTGTGAGTGGGTAAATGCTGTTGAAAGGGAATTCCCCTATAAAGTTGCCACCTGGTAACGGACAGAGGGGGCGAATTCCCTACCAATAGCCTGCAGGCCTGGATGCGCAAAAAAGGCTGGCCCCTCCTGAAACTGCAAACCCCAGGATTCCATAGGATGTTGAAAGTGGAATCATAGCGCTATAATAGTCACGTGCGGAAATGGCCCTAGTTTGGACCCCTGACACATGCCTCATCCCTCTTCCCACAGACACACACACACACACTTTGAGATTTGCAATATTTCCACTGTTGCAGGGGTTCTGTGCTTGTAACCCTAGTGAATGTGGAGGGCTGACTGTAATGTGAAATATGTGGTTTCTTGCTGTTACTTTTTCACTGCATCCACCCACTAGCAAATACAGGGTTACCACTTTTGTCCCTTCTAACCTTTGGACAACAGTATGACTGTTGAGAGACAGAGACACCGATTCCACAGGAGAAGGTTGCAAAGAGATGCAGTGCTAACGATTCCTTCATTTGCTGAATTACTGGCAGTTGTGCAGCTGTTAAGACACAGGAGCCTTGATGGAAAATGTATGGCAGCCCTAGCAGCAATAGGAGGGGAAAGAAGGTCCAATACCACAGAAGCAAATCAAATCCATATACAGCATAACCATATGGAATAGAGCTACTAGTTGTTGTGTACCTTTAAGTCATTTCTGACTTATGGTAACCGTATCATGGGGTTTTCTAGGGCTGAGAGTGTGTGATGTGCCCAAGCTGTGAGTTTCCATGGCTGAGGAGCAAACCCTAGTATCCAGGATGATAGTCCAGTGCTTAAGCCACTACAGTTGGCCCTCCACATTTACAGGTTTGACTTTCATGGATTTGATTCCTTCCTGGGGGAATTTTCCTTCCTGGCAGCTCTGATGAGGGTGCCCAGGCCTTTAAAAAACCCACCTCTGGTGGTCCTCCTCCTCCATCAGTAGCTGCCTGGCCAACTAAAGACCGTTAACCCTCTCCTGATGCGCTCCCACATCAAGGAAGGAGATGCCGAAAGAGAGGAAGTATACTGCCATCATGCTGCTCCCCTTCCTTCTCCTTTCTCTGTCCTGGTTTGGACCCTGGGTGCCCATTCCCCCCACCATGCCTTGATTCCCTTCCCACAGACACACACACACACACACACACCCCTCGATATTTGCAATTTTCCCATTTTTGCCAGGCTTCTGCACCTCTAACCCTAGCTAATGTGCAGGGCCAACTGTATATCATGCTGGCTCTCCGAGCCACTAGAGGGAGCACATAAGCCACAGAATTCATCAGTCTTCACCATGTTTTGTTAGAAAGGTATGTTATGGACATGAAAGAGCCCAGATAGTTGCATGATTTTCACCATGTAGTTTGGTCCACAACTGGTAAATTGTAAAATTTGTTAGAACAGTACTATGTCATAGTGTGAGGCTTTCACATTTTGTTCCTGCCATAGGTCTTGACTAGAACTGATGTCTTCTGTTGCCTGCTATTCACAGTAGAAAGAAAGTGACTCTTAGGCCATTTCCACATTAGCCTGTTATAGCGCTAGTATTCCACTTTCAACCTCCTATGGAATTCTGGGGTTTGCAGTTTAGGGATGGGCTGGCTGGCCCCTCCGTAAACTGCAAACCCCAGGATTCCATAGGATGTTGAAAATGGAATAATAGCACTATAACAGTCCAGTGCAGAAATGGCCTTAGTAACAGGTGTTCTCCAATTTTGAATAGTGCTCTCTCTCTCTCTCTCTCTGTGTGCATGCACATACATACTATTGATTTTGATGTATCCCATTTATCTTAGGATTTCTCACCCTGGCAACTTATATAAATAAAAAAATGAACTAGGCTGCACCAAAGTATGCAACAAATGTAACTAATGCAGCCCTGAGTCACATCTCCTAGCTCAACATCTCCCCCTTTTCCCGACATCTGCCTAACAGGGGCATCTTGAAAGGGAGAGATCACTGAGCACTTGCTGAGGTTCATATTTCAGTAAGGGAGTGACTGCCAATGCCTGATGCCTTCTCGTTGCCTCTTCTTCCTCCTCCTCCTCCTCTTCCATGCTTCTCACCTTCCCTCTTGAGCTGACTGAACAGTGAGGAGAATGAGAGAATGCTCTCTGCATATCTTACGATGTGAGAGGGAGCCTTCTCTCTGGCTGTCCCTAGACTCTGGAATGCCAGGCAAAGACCTTTTTACTCCAGCTTTTAAAACAGAAAGTTTTTAAAGAATGGTCTGTTTTAATTGCTTTTCATTTTACTTTTGTATTTGATCTTTCTAAGTGTTGTTGTGTGCCTTCAAGTCATTTCCAACAACCCTAAGGTGAACCTATCACAGGTTTTTCTGAGGCTGAGAATGTGTGATGTACCCAAGGTCACCCAGTGGGTTTCCATGGCTGGGCTGGAAAGTGAACTCTGGTCTCCAGAGTCGCAGTCCAAGGCTCAAATCACTACACCACGCTGTAAAGGTAGTTTTAAATAATATTATTTATGTTATATATCAGTATTATTTATATTATATATTAGTTTAAGTAATATTAACATTGCCAATAGTCTAATCCCATTTTAATGTTCACTTTTTTGTATGTTTTCAGAAGTATTTTTTTTATTGTAATTTTTAAAATTTCTCCCTGCCTTGGGAGAAAGACAGGGTGGTGGTGGTGGTGGTGGTGGTGGTGGTGGTGGTGGTGGTGGTGGTGATGATGATGATGATGATAGCAACAGCCAAGCCATGGCAACATTGCTGCTGAGGAGGATGTGGTCACACTCCACTGTTCCCCCCAAATTTAAAACCTGTACCAGGATGCTAGTAATATGCTAATGTAAAAGTTAAGGCAGATAAACATTAGGGCTTAAACGAAGATGTGACTCAAGAGAAATATATATATGTGTCTAATATATATATTCTGTGCTCTGCGCTGAACTCTATCTGCTTCTTTCTGAAATTGCCTGGGAACTCCTTTCCAGGAAAGGTTGGTCTGGGGCCCTCCCTACTTTCATTCCACAGACAGGTGAAGCCCTTTCTGTTTTGACAGGCCTTCCTTTGAGAACCGAATGTACGAAGCCCATCCCAACTAAACAATGTGCTGGACTTTCTGTCTATAGTTTTTATTGTGCTGCTTTTTAAAAAACTAGTTTATGTTTTTGACTGATTTAGTTTTTATTTTTTGTAGTTTAATGATCTTTTAATTTTCATAATTTGTGAATTTTGACTGTTTGTGTTTTATCTGTTGGAAGCAGCCTTGAATCCAAACTGGGAAAAAGGCAGGATGATGATGATGATGTTGTTGATGATGATGACGATACCACTGTTGTTGTTGATGATGATGATGGTGATGATAACAATACCACTAAAAGCCATTTGCCAGCACCTTCCTAGTTTTAACTTCTTGACCCATTTGAACAGGACTTACACTGAGGCCAAGAAAATGTAACAGATAATCTGGTTAGGACTGAAAGCATCCATCAAACCTCTTGCCATTTTTACTTTTGTATGGAGGGACCAATGTACACCACATGGTCAACCTGTTGTTGGGACAACTTACGTCAGTCCTTGGTTGTATAGAGCATGCCTAAAATTTTCCTAGATAATTAATCAATCAATCACAGGAATGGGCTGTTTACTTTGCACTGGAAATATATAATCAGGAATACGCATATTTGTCTTATGTATTATGAACATTTAAATGATACCAGCAGGAATGCTGAAGGTACGAGGTTGCATCTTGCTGCCACCCTCCCCCTCCCTCTCCCCCCACCTCTTCCTCCTCCTCTTCTGCTTTTTCCTCTTCCTCGATGCTGTTTGTGCAATTTCCTCTGTGTTACCTAAGTGGCAGCGCTTAGGGTCATTTGTTGTTCATCTTCATTTGAACAGAGTCACCCTTTAGACATACAGATTGTGATGATGATCGTACTTCAGCAATTAAGATATTAAGAGTGATGGGGATATGCTATAAACATCATGTGCTAAGTACGTATACCTAATTACAGAAAGATTCTTGCATGCAAACATTTTGTTCACTAACACCTAGTAGATGTGTAGGTTAGTTATCTCTATTTGCTGATAGAGAATAAGAATCCTTGGATAATGACATAAAATTCAATGGGCACTCAGTATCTGCTAGGGTTTGGTTCCTGGACCCCCACACCCCCATGGACACCCAAATTTGCAGATGCTCAAGTTCCATTATGTACAATGATACAGTAAAATGGCATCTCTTATATAAAAAGATGAAATCAAAGTTTGCTTTTTGGATTTTTAAAAAAAATATTTTCAAGCTGTGGTTGGTTAAATCCATGGATACAGAATCCACAGGAACAGAGGGCTGACTGTAACATTAGGAAACAACGAGCAGGGAGTACTGACTGCGGGTTTTTCCCCTGCAAGGGAGCATCTATTTCATTTTCTCATCTGTGGACAAGAAGACTGCCTTCCTTTTTAAAAACTCTATGCAGTGGGCCTTCAGTATCCACTGGGGTTTGACTCCGGGACCCCCATGGATACCAAACTTTGTAGATGCTCAAGTCCCATTATGTACAGTGTCAAAATAAAATGGCATCCCTTATATAAAATGGCAAAAACAATGTTTGCTTTTTGGATTTTTTGGGGGGGGTATTTTCAAGTTGTAGTTGGATTGAATCCATGGATACAGAATCCATGGATATGGAGGGCCGACTGTATTTATTCCCTTTAAAGATATATTTATTCCTCTTTCAGATATTTTTCCATATAAAACCACCCACTTTACTGAAATGACCCTAGAATTCCTTGTGTTCAGAAGGAGAAAAAGAATGGAAACTCCTATAAAGTGTATCCTGTCAGGTCAATAGGAAAATACAAATTGGGAGGATGGGAGAACATTATTTTCATGACAAGTGAATATTCTGAATCAGATTAAAAGTCAGACTGTAGTGGACACAACTCCAAGGCCCTTTCCGCACGAGGCGTGTGAAGCGGTTCATGCTGTTTCTTACCATGTCTTATTGGATCCAAATAATGCGGGCTTTCCCTCATTTGCTTCCGCACGGCTCCTTTGTATGTTTCCTTTTGATTCGGAGGAGTGCAAGTTCATGCATCCGCACTACTTCGGCAGTGACCACTCCCACTACTCCCCTCACCCCGCCCCGGCGGCTGTGATTGGGTTTTTTCCTCTTTTGGGTTGGTACATTTGTATGTACCTATGTACCTATGTAGGTACGTATTTGCCACTGTATAAGAGGCACTCCCCCCAGAATGACTTCTGAAAATGGGGTGCGAATATGGTAACTCCCTCCACCCAGGCAGATCACCTGGCAGAGCAAAGTTGGGAAAGCAATCTTGCTCCCCCGCTCATCTCTGCCCTGCCGCCGACACGATCCTGCCCCAGAGAGGAATGGGGGAAAGGAGTTTCCTAAACACACACACACACACACACACACCCTCCCCTTCCGACTTCGGCAGCAAAGTTTCCTCACAAGGAGGAGAGGAATGGGGGGAAGGAACTTCACACACACACACACACACACACACACTCCCTCCCTCCCTCCTCTTCCAACCTTGGCAGGAAAGTTTCCTCACAAGGAGGAGAGGAATGGGGGGAAGGAGCTTCTTACACACACACACACACACACACACACACACACAGCCTCTTCTTTCTGCCTGGGCAGGGAGGTTTCTCTCTACCCAAGCAGATAGGACAGGACCCAAGAACAGAGTACTAAAATATTTTTTCCAAAATAATATAGTCCAAAAATAGGGTGCTCTTATAAGGCAGTGTGTCTAATGCTACCAAGTACGGTAAAACATTTGCAAAATAGGAAACAGCTCTCTCTTTTTAACATGCCTGTGCCGTGATTTGTCTGGTTACTCCATTTTCTGAAGTTTGCTGAACAAAACAAAAAATGGTGCCTGCCTGTCCTTTGGTGGGCGGGAACAGCTGGAGAAGGTGAGTACGCCCACAGCCCACCCTCCGCTGCCCGCCAATTCGCATCGGTGCGAATGTACGTATCTGCACCACTGTGAAAGTCCAAATCTGCTTGATCTTAAAAATTGTTTTGGATTTTTTCCGGTTTTCAAATAGTGCACTTTCCCACCACATGGGGGCGCATTAACTCAGGATTATGTGTGGAACGATGGTAAATAAAGCGAACCTAGTTCGCTCTCACGTGCAGAACAGCTCCGTGCCAAAACACATTGACCCACGTTAATAACCCCGTGTGGAAAGGGCCCAAGTCTTGAAAGCTTTTGTTACCATTTCAGTGGGCTTAATTTCAAGGGAACTTAGTTTTGGCTTAGTACATGAAGCAACCAGTGGCTGAGCTTCTCGAAATAAGCTCAAGATATCAAAAATTACAGAGGACACACTTGGAATCACAATGGCTGAAAACATGATAAAACTGATATTTCATTTCATTTCTGGTTTTGAATTTTTCAAACACATACGTATGCAAAATGTTTCTGTAAGCTCATGTCTGCAAGAAACAGCTAAAAATAATCCAGTAAATGGGTTCTGCTGGTTTCTTTCTGTTGCCCGTCTAGGGTTCCCAAATTGGAGGGCCCGGCACCTCCTCTGCAATCCTCAGGGCAAGAGTGAGGAATCTCAGGGTGAGAGTGGCGGCTTTGAAAAGTTGTATGTATTTATATTTTCCTCAGTTGTTAAATCTGGTGTTTCTGATTTGAATGGTGTACTCTGGGAGACTGTGGTTGATACTCAAAGTATCATGCTTAATGGTGTTTCCCTTGTAACATCACCATCATAACATTGCCACCCACTATTTGAAATCTAAAGAGGGAATGTGATGCCATGGACTTGTACTGGAAAAATGTTGTTTGATTTATTGATTATATAATAGATTATAAGATAAGGAACTGTTGGGAGAGAACAGAATGTTGGGGTGGATGCCGATTGGTGGAATGTTTGAGGAGCTTTGCATAAAGCTGGTGAGCAGCAATTCCTAAAAGCCGGTTATACAGTTTTGATCAGTGAGGGGTATAGCCCCAGAAGATGCCATGATAGGTTTGCCTTAGGGTCATCATAAATTGGAAATGACTTAAAGGCATATAACAACAACAGTGGGTAGTCTACAGGCCTACATACTCAAAAGGCACCAGATCCCGTCTGATCTTGGAAGCTAAGCAGGGTCAGCTCTGGTTAGGACTTGGAGGAAGTGTCAGCAGTAAAAGAGTACGGACAAAATGGACAGTGTTTCCCATCTTTGTCCCTGGTCTACTCTGCAGGGCTGTTAGGAGATTCAGTACCCAGGACAGTTTAATTCACAGAGGGTATTGCCTGCTTAGATGTCTAAGGCCATTTCCGCACTAGCCTGTTATAGCGCTAGGATTCCACTTTCAACATCCTCTGGAATCCTGGGGTTTGCAGTTTCAAACTGCAAA
Source organism: Cyclura pinguis (assembly GCA_030412105.1). Classification (NCBI taxonomy): domain Eukaryota; kingdom Metazoa; phylum Chordata; class Lepidosauria; order Squamata; family Iguanidae; genus Cyclura; species Cyclura pinguis. The sequence continues at coordinate 265,523,166 of CM059599.1, forward strand.
CCCCAGGATTCCCGAGGATGTTGAAAGTGGAATCCTAGCGCTATAACAGGCTAGTGCGGAAATGACCTAAGCTAAAGAAACTCTCACTTTGTCTTTTTGTATTTGCTTAACTGAAGTCCTCCATTTTGAATTCTAGTGAACTTTAAAGGTGGTAAAGGTTGTTAGCCCCTTGTCCTCTTTAAAATTATGCTGACATTTATTGGCAAAGCTCAATGCCTAGGTTCTCAGCCTGGGTTCCCAATGCTCATGGTAACAATATTTCTTATACCTCACTGCTGAGCAAATGCACATGTGATACAGGGTTCATTGTTCATGGTTAACTAGAAGTTACTCTATTATCAACCATGTATCAGAATTCTAGTCCTGGGAAAGCAAATATTCTTACTATTCTTGCACATGCCCTGTATGCTCTATGAGATCATGATTCCCCAGCTTATAAAAAAACCTCTCCTTTTTTCAATAAAGCATCTTTTTCTCCTTGCTCATGTAAGAGGTCGTTTGACTACATTCTTACTGAGTGGGGAGGGGAAGTCCCTTTGGTCAAAGTTGGGAATCTTTCCAGGCTGGCTCAGAGTTCACCTGCAATCGTGTGGACTACTCAGGGTGGTCCGTGCGGACCTAATATTTTGGGTTTGTCCCATGTGTTTTTTTAATTTTAATTTTTATTCAAGGGTGACCATTTACTGTGGGTTAGAGTCCCACCAGAGTCACCCGGGCGACTGCCAACTGTGGGTTCAAGTCACACCTGCATCGCTTGAAATCCTGACAATTTTTTTTGAGTGGGTTCGAGTCCAACTTGACATGGCACCAACAGAAGGACCACCAACCAATATGAGGGGCTGTAGGCTATATTTCAGAGGAAGGAACTGGCAAAACCACCTCCACATATTCTTGTCTAAGAAAGTCCTATGAAATTCATGGCATTGCCACAAGTCAACAGGTGAATTAAAGGCCCCTGCATACATATGGATCATCTGTCTGAGAGGGGGTGGCAGATTTATGATTAAGAGTCAGTCAGGTTTAGGAATAAATGAACTGGGTGCATCACACACTCTCAGCCCCAGAAAACTCCATGATAGATTCACCTTAGGGTCTCCATAAGTTGGAAATGACTTGAAGGCACACAACACCAACAACCCTGTCTGATTTTGGAAGATAAGCAGGGACAGCTGTGGTTAGTGTTTGGATGGCAGACTGCAAATGACTATCAGGTGCTCTAGGCTATATTTCAGAGTAAGGAACTGGCAATACCACCTCTGAGTATTTGTTGCCTAAAGAAACCCTAGGAAATTCATGGGGTCACCATAAGTCTACAGACAACTTGAAGGCACACACATACGCTCACATTTAAGGGTCTGAATTAGCTAGAGATGAGTGTGTGAGAGCAGGTGTGATGTTTAAAATGTAATTAATAATCACTGTATTCTACTTCCTTACGTTCAGCTTCTGTAAATAAAGACTTTTTTTTGTTATTAAACACTTTCAGCCTCCAAGAATGCTGTCTGTATGAAAGACTGGGTTCATATCTGTTGTCTGTGGTGGCAGCATTGAACATAAAAGGGTGGTATCCTTTGAGGAGAGAAGTTGCATAAATCCTCATAGGAACTTTAAGGGTATTTAGATGGTCCCCACAGTTGGTGTCACACAGGTGAGACAGGAGGACATCCTTGCACTGGTGGCAGAGGTGGGGATCAGGGAAAGCCCTCTTGAAAATTGTAGTAAGTACCTTGGAAATCTTCACATTTGGTGGGTTAAGTAGTTGAAGCCCCACATTTGGCCAAAATTTTGGGAATACCTGAGAAGAACCTCCACATTTGGTGGGACAAGGGTTGGAAAACTCCACATTTGCTCACCACAGTGATGGGATAAGGGTAGAAGCCCCCCACAGGGACCTTCCTGTGACCCAGGTTTTGGAACTGAAATCTCAGAGCTTGGGGTAGTCCTGACCTGGCGATCCTACAGCCTTAATAGAGACAAATGCAGAATCTCTTATTGTGGCCTATTGAGGCAGCACTATTGATGCTTCTTTTCTCTTGGCATCTTTTCAAAACCAATGTGCTCACAGTTTTGCCACAATTCTTATAATGTAAAAATTGGGCAACAATTGTATAGATGATAAGTATGTAGATGGTAGACTGCTTGGCCTGTGTTTAGTTCTTATCTACCTTTGTGCAATGGTTTGATTGTTTTTTCTAGCTGGTTCTCTTTGAAGTATGATTTGACCGATGTAATCTGCAATTACTTAATAGAGCAACTCATCATCAGTGGCAGAGTTCTGTGCCAAGATTTATCTTGGTGCTCTCTATTAAACTTCACTAGGCTCATATCAAAAATATAACAAAAGAAAAAATTAAGAAAACCAACTTGCAGGTATTCATACATTCCAGAATTTCACAGTTGAAAACCAGGACAGGGCAAGATTCTGTCCCTCCTCTTCTCTCCCCACGGCTGAGCTGAGTACAAACAACTTTTGCACTTTGAACTCAGTTTGCAGCCACTGCAGTAAGGAGGAGGGGGGACGTCTGAGAAGGCAAAAGAAAGTGGGGCATTTTTAAAGCAGCTGAGAAAGTGGGACAACAGAGGACTAATCAAGAATGTTTCTTTCAAACTGGAACAGTTGGAAGACATGGGTACTTTTCAGCTGTTTTAATGTTAGTGCAAAGAGCCTTCATCTTTTTGTTTGGAACAAACTTTTTCAGAAATGGGCTTTAAAATACTGAAAAGAAAATCTTGATCTCAGCTATGGGAATCTGGGTTGGTGAGTGGTTCATATTACTGGGGTTTGTGGGGGTAGAAGAAGCCTCGTAGCCCAATACATAAACTGGATAAACTGGTTTCAAGACAGTAGCTGTGCCAGTTTGTTGTATGAAATGCACAAAAAAGACTTGCGACAGCCAGCAGATAACACATTTTATTTGCCATAAGCTTTTGTGGACACTTCTTCAGGTGCAGCTAGATTTGTTGTGTTGTTGTGTGCCTTCCAGTCTTTTCTGACTTATGGTGTCCCTCAGGCAACCCTATCATGGGGTTTTCTGGGGCTGACCATGTGCAGTGCCCCCAAGGTCACTCAGTGGGTTTCCATGCCCAAAGTGGGCAGTCAAACCCAAAGTCTCTAGATTCATAGTCCAGTTCTCAAACCACTAGATCATGCTGGCTTGAATAAAGAACTTTGTGAATAAATAACTTTGAAATCCCTTTGTTTCTTCTGCTTTTTAAATTCAATAAAGATAGTGGTGGACTGATTACCCATCAATTTTTACTGTTCCTAAATGCTTGGAGCTCAAGGGGAAGAGCTGCTGAGTGACACTATCTATCCCTGTTTTTATGTGGGAGATAGTGGGCTTTTGAACATCGCTGGATTATCTCATCTTGTAGAAAACCTATCTCATCTTGTAGTGCTATGATTCCACTTTCAACATCCTATGGAATCCTGGGGTTTGCAGCTTCGGGAGGGGCCGGCCGGCCCCTCCCGAAGCTGCAAACCCCAGGATTCCATAGGATGTTGAAAGTGGAATCATAGTGCTAGAACAGGCTAGTGCGGAAATGGGTCAGGTCTGGCAAGCTAAGACCTTCCCAACATGAAGGCGTCTGACAAATGAGAAACATTTGCATCCTGTAGATCTCACTTTCAGTTAGGATTTCAGACCCCCCCGCCCCCAGGTTCCTATTTTCCAAGGGATGGAACATTACTAACATCTATGTTTTCACCTATGTCCTGCCACGCAGTGGGTGGAGATGGTTCTGTGCGGAACATGGATCCCTTCCCATCGTGATACATGGCAGGCCTGTGGCTCACTCCAGATTCACCAGTCAGAAACCCTCTGATAGAGGTGTCATGTAATGCCTCATGACTCATTAGAAAAATTGCAAAATTGCTTCTCGAGCTTCCAACAAGAAGTTAAACCTACATTGTTTTGGCAGTCTTTGGGCTTTTAAATTGCTTTGGAGTCTGTTTTTAAAATATTTTGCTTTCTTCTGTATTTAAACTTTACTGCCACTGTATATTACTTCCAGTGCCTTGCTGGACAAAAAAATGATCTATAGATTCTGTTAAATAACAAAATAATAAATAAGTTCTGGACGTCCTAAGGATTCCTGCTACCCTAACTGGGGGTGGGGGAGGCTAATAAAGCATTTCAAAGTGTCCTAAGCAGCACTCTAGCAGTTATCTCATTTTAATTTGTATAAGAATACAATTGCTGTTGTGTTGTCGTTTTTGACTTACGGCAACCTTAAAGTAAGCCTATCACAGGGTTTCCTTGGCAAGATTGTTCAGAGGAGATTAGCCATTGCCTTCCTCTGAGGCCTGAGAAACAGTGATTTGCCCAAGGTCATTAAGTGGGTTTCCATCGCTGAAAGGGGATGCAAACCCTGGTCTCCAAAGTATTAGTCCAATGTTGAAAGTACTACACCACAATGAGTCATAAGAACACAATAAGGGCAATTTCCCCAGAAAATGGACCTGGTAGCTGAACTGAACTTCGCTGGTGAAAGCCACCAGTGAACCAGCTGACAGGAACCTGTGCTTTGCCATCATCCTTCAAATAAGGGCATGAACGCCTAAAGTCATATCAGCCTGAATATGTATGTTTCCATTTAAAACAGGGCCCCCTTCATGCTATACAATTATAGCACTATTATTCTACTTTAATTGCCAAGGTTCTATCCTAGGGTTTGTAGTTTGGTCAGAGGCATGAGAGAAGATCCCTGGTTGGGAATTCTAAGTGCTCCTCCATAAACTATAAATCCCAGGATTCCATAGGATGTTGCCATGGCAGTTAAAGGGGAATGTAGCACTATGCTTGTGTAATATGAATAGACCCCAGGTCCAAGTAGTCTCTAAATGGGAGACTGGAATGTAGCCACAGTGAGCTTATTCCTTCCACCCTTTATATAGACGGGAAGGGAAAAAAACATCAGGGAGCTTCCTTGGAAGATACATTGCTATCTAGAGTCCATCTGGACCGCTAGTTTGAAGGGAAGATCCCTGACATCAGATAGGCTTCTGCACATAGTTCTGACCATACCAGTTTAGATTGATGTAGCAATAGTTAATCTGTGAGGTTACATTTAAAGAGCAAGGAACTGGCAAAATCACCTCTGAATATTCCTTGACTAAGAAAACCCTATGAAATTCATGGGATCGCCAGAAGTTGACAGGTGACTTGAAGGCACACACAAACAGAGTATCTTCTACCTGCTAAGTCTTGACTTGTTGTTTTGATTCGTCTCCCCACCCCCAATTTAGCGTCCTTTTAGAAAGCTGGAGACCCTTGATCTGGCATTTGAAGTGGTCTCTTGGTGATGGAATGGTAGGTATTATCTTAACAGTCTTAAATAATCTTAGCAGAATGCCTTGACTCATGACTCATTATAAAACTGCAGGTATTGACAATCTAGTAATAGTGCCCTGTAATTGAGAAATTATGATAATATTCAAGTGGGTGTGAATTAATATGCATTTCTATGTAATGCCAGCATACTCATATTTATTAATAGGCCGCCAGCAGCTGCCCAGCAGTCCATGAGTAGAAATTGCTGTGTGTTTCAGCTGCCAGTGTGTTTGCACTGTAGTTAAAACACTAATGTGAAAGTACTACATGATAGTATCGTCAGAGGTGTTTGATAAAAAGCGGAAGTCACATAAGCTCATTGTTCATTAGCGACTGGCCTATGCAAATAAGGATGATGTCAAGGTTTCTGTCAGGTGCTAACAATGATGACTGTAGCAATGGCTAATTGGCTGTTTTGTCTCCCCTGTGAGCACCTCTTCCGCCATTGGCCAAAAGGCTATCATCTTATGAAATATTCATAAAGATTCCATCTGTTCGTGATATATGTATGTGTCATCATGAGCTGCAAGAGAGCCAAAGGGTCAGATTATGTGAAGGCCAGATGTCACGTATTTTATTTCAAGATCAAATAACATAGAAAGCCAACTTTAAGGCAACAAAAGAAAGAATTTGCACTTTTTACATTAAAAAAATGTTTTAAAGGAAAGTACATGTGGAATGTGTATGTATATGTGTGTATTACAACATGGAAATCAGTTAAATTTCATGAGGGACATCAGTACACCCCTGCCTTGCAATTCTGTCAGGTGCAAATGGGCAGGTCCTTTTCTTGGCCAAGAGGATTATTAGAGGAAGGAATTTACCACAGAATATAACTCCTTGAGGCCCAGGTTGACATTCCTTCCCTATCCTTGAGGGCAGCAGTTTGCTCAGAGAAGGTATTCCCTTGCAGCACGAGCAAAGTGTATTGTAGGCCCTCGTATCCATGGATTCTGTAGCTACAGATTCAACCAACTGTGTCTGGAAAATATTACAAAATAATAACAATTAAAAACTTTGCTTTTGCCATTTTATATAAGGGATGCCATTTTACTACACCATTGTATATAACAGGACTTGAGCATCCATGAATTTTGGTATCCACGAGGGATCCTGGAACCAAACCCTAGCAGATACCAAGGGCCCACTGTACGTGTGCACTGTGCCCCTCACCCGTCTGAATTTAGACGTAATTAGTTAAATATCTTAGTAAGTAATTATTTTCTGCAGTATGGCTGAATTACCTTGTTGTAAAGGATAGCTTTTAGTTACTTTTTTCATTGTAGAGGTTGTTGTTTTCTGTTGTGTGCCTTCAAGTTGTTTCTGATCCTAAGGAGGACCTATTGTGGGGTTTTCTTGGCAAGATTTGTTTCAGTGCCTTTTTCTGAGGCTTCTCTGGCCATTTCCACACTAGCCTGTTATAGCACTATTATTCCACTTTCAACATCCTATGGAATCCTGGGGTTTGTAGTTTAGGGAGGAGCATTTAGAATTCTCAGCCAGAGAGCTCTTTGGACTCAGGAGACTACAAACGCCAGAATCCCACAGGATGTTGAAAGTGGAATAATAGCACTATAACAGTGAGTGCGGAAATGGCCAGATCCTCAGCATCCCTGGAAACACCCCCAAGTTTACCCATTAGGGATTGTGCCCTAACAAGACCCACTTGCCACACACGTAGGCATACCCTCCAACCTTTCACAGATGAAAACTTGGAGGATACATGTGGCTAAGCAACATCAGAGTGTGGTCAAGATGGCAAACATTATTAATGAGGAGGAACACGTGAGCCACAAAAGGATGCAGCAGTTCACTTTTGCCTGAATCTACTAGGAAGGGTAAGATTCCACTCCATTCTCTCATTCCCCCTGCAGCTACGTTAATTTAGTGCACACTACTTTTGCAGTTTGAATTTAGGTGTCAGCTATTGAAGTAAGCTGAGGAAAAATGGGAAAAGTGGGAGGAGGAAAGAAAAAACTTGGTCATTTTAAGAGGAGATGAGAAAATGGGACAGCAGAGGATTAACTCGGGACTGCCAAATTGGAACAGTTGAAAGGGTGTGTATATGGAGGGAACCAGATTAACTCAGAGCAAAACAGTCCCATGGTATCCTTATTCCCTCAGCCCTGACAGCCTAAGCAAACAGACACAGCCAGTCTCCTGCCATCTCAAAAGGCAAGAGTTTGAGGGATCTTTCATACTGCAGAATTATAGCACCATGATTCCACTTTAACGGCCGTGGCTGTTTCCTGTGGGATCCTGGGGTTTGTAGTTTGGTCAGAGGCTCTAGGAAGCTGTCTGACTGAGAATGCTAAAGGCCCCTCCCTGTACTGCCAGTCCCCAGGAATCTGTAGGAGGGAACTATGGTACTTTGGAACACTATGCAAAGGAAAGAAGAAAGGAGGGATATGTGAGTGCTGTTAGCAGGATGTCTGAGCATGTGCAGATATCCTCACTGGACGAAAAGTTTCAGACCACCATCATCATCATCATCATCATCCTCCACCATGGAGGGAAATACTCTTTAATCAAATAACTGAAGGGAATGGCTAGGACATGTTATCAAGACACACACACACGCACACACACTGAAAGAGCTGTTTCTGCTGGCTTTCTGCATAGGAGCATTTGCCTTTCTCCAGCCACAGATGCAAACAGCATGGGAGCTAGAGGAGGAGCCACGGGAATCTGAATCAAAATTGTCAAAATAGGGTCATGGAAAGAAACCCTGTGTTGACTGGGAGCACGGAAAGTTCTGGCAGTTGCAGCCCCAAAAAGTTAACTTGTCCAAGTGCTAGTGTGGAGGACACTGCTTTCCATTGCTGGGGAGGAAGAGCAGAAACACTGTATTCAAGTTCCATATAACTTGGAGGAGATATAGGCCATTTCCGCACTAGACTGTTATCATGATATTATTCCACTTTCAATATCCTATGGAATCCTGGAGTCTGCAGTTTAGGGAGGGACCAGTCGGCCCCTCCCTAAACTGGAAAGCCCAGGATTTCATAAGATGTTGAAAGTGGAATAATAGCATGATAACAGTCTAGTGAGGAAATGGCCATAATATTAAGTTGTAGTGAGCAGTATTGAGAGCCGGGGTAGTGTAGTGGTTTGAGTATTGGACTGCAATGCTGGAGACCAGGGTATGATTCCCTGCTTGGCCATTGAAACCCACTGGGCAACCTTGGGCGCATCACGCGCACATGGTCCCAGAAAGCCCTGTGATAGATTCACCTTAGGGTCACCATAAGTCAGTGATGACTTGAAAGCATGTTAACAAACAACAAGAAGTATTTTTGAGGAGATGATAACTACTCCATCTCATGTCCATAATATATGGGTCTCATATTACTTAAGTGTTTTATTTCATCACATGTTTATGCTTTAACTAAGGAGCTTAGGGCAACATACAAAAGATTGTCTCATTTTATCTTTCTAGCAATCTTGTGGTATAGCAGGTTAGGCTGAGACAAGGCAACCAGCCTCCCTGATTCAGAACCCTACATACCGATACAAACTCAGGTCTCTCCAATCCAAATATGGTACTTCATTGTATTTTGCTTGGTATGTGATTTTATGACAATATTAAAAAATTCTGTAAGAGTCTCTGTTAGACAAATGTGGATCCGAAGAGCAGATTAGATATTATAATATAAATAAATAAAATATACAATCTCTCTGTCCACTAAATCATGCAGTTCTTCCAGTACAACTCTAAGGGAGAGAAAGAAGTTTTTCCCGTGGGAAAAGGAAAGAACCTCTGAGGTACTCCCACCCCCAACCAAAAAGGAATGGAGAAATAAACACAGTATAATATTCTAATGGTATTTAGAGGACTCAAGTTACCAGTCCTGGAATACTTGAATGAGATAAATATTTGCACTGGAATGGAATGATCCATGGTTCTTATGTCAGTTAAATGTTAGCAGGCTCAGTGACATCAGGGAGACTTCCACAGAGAGAATAATGGCAAAGGACGGGAGACTCAATTATCAGCATCTGGAGCAAAGAGGAGGATCACGGCAATGTATATTCATCATTGTGTGAGTAGTATTTCATTTGGTCACAAAACAAGGGTGGATCCAGCTCACACATTTTGACAAAAGAGCATGGCATGGCACAGCATGCTGGGTTATGAAGTCTGAGGGATGTGGGTGATTTCAAGTGTTACGTGGCTAATGTAGCATGCAAATAATTGCCTTGGATTGAGGTCTACACAGAGTGTGCCTCAGTGGGACAAAGCTTCAGGACCTATTGAGAGGAAGAAGGAGCCTGTGAGGAATGACCATAGCTCAGTGGAAGAGCAAGCACGTGCTTTGCCTGCAGATTCAGTGCCTAGCATCCTCATTAAAGAGGATCAGCTTTGACTTCCTGGACAGTGGTTGCTAGTCAAAGTAAACAAGACTGAGCTAAAAGCATTAATAGTTATAGTATAGCTGCCTATGTCATTGTACAATTAATATAAAACATTGGTGCACATGTGGTGTGATACATTGATTGGTCTGCATCTTGTTGGTGACTTAGTGAGTTAAGCACATAAATGCAATTTGGGAGCGCATAAGTCCCTTTTTGGATGGGGCGTGGAAGGCTATTCGCTTGCCCTGGTGCTTTGTCTAAAAGTCTCCCACTGCCTGGCAGCTGTCAAGCCCCATGAGGGCCACACCTTTACTTTTGCTTCTTGTGGGAGGGGATGGGGGAGGTAAGTCTACCACAGGTGAGATTATCTTCAAAGAAAGAAGTATAAATATTTCTTATCAGTTACACCTTGGGTGTGGAGTAGCTTGGTATATACACATTAAATCTACCATAATTATGCCTGTCCTGTTGTGGCCATTTGTGATGAAAAGATGTTTAAAGAAAGAACTGGAGGAGAAGAAAAACCAACGTGGAATGACTAGGTCAGGCTTTCCTACATCCACCTAGGAAGATCACATCCTAGTTCAGTTTAAGCATATTCCCAAAGACAGGACTAAATTACATAAAAAGTCACCATCCAGGATTATGTTATACACATATGTGCCTTCATGTCACCTGTTGATTTATGGAGACCCCAGGAACCTCACAAGAATTATTTGTGATTTATGCAGGGGTGGTTTGCCACTGCCTCCCTCTGAATATAGCCCGAATATAGCCTACAGAATCTACTGTTCCTGTTCCCTTCCATATCCTTACCAAGCCTGATTCTGTTCATCTTCAAGACCAGACAGGTGCCTCCGTCCATACCTCCCTCCTCTCTTTTTCATTTTACAGAGGAAAAAGATGGAAGACTTGGTGGGAAATCAGCAAAGGGTTCCAAAAAGAAAAGGTCATAATCTATATCCTCCATTCTACTTCACATTCTGTGAATGAGTCTGGTTGATTGCACATGAAGAATGTCACCTGGAAGTGCCACAAGTGCTTTGCACTCATGATTGTTCAGGAGGTAGTCCAAAAGTGTCACTTGCTTCTCAGATGGATGGATGGATGTTCTTTGTTCTTCAGTCTGTGTTTAGGAGATGTCAGAATATATATTTGTTCATGATGTAGTTGAATGAATTTTCAGTTAATGTTCAGCATAACTGAACAAGGAACTGAACATAAATTTTAACTGAATTAATTTTGTCTCTTACAGTATATGCCTCTTGATATATTTGCAAAGCACAATTATATTTCCTTTTATAGAAACTAAAGAAAAAGCATCTTCCACTCCCCCAAAGCAACAATTCTTTCCTTTTCCCAGCAACATTGGATTCCCATCTTCTTGTCACTCCCTCACATATGTGATCTGTTCTACACACGCACAGACAGAAATGAGTGCTTTAATTTAAAAAAAATCCCTCCCACACCTTTCTGCAAGAGAAAGTGCTCCCATTGACACATTAAACATGGATTCACTGAACCAGACCTAGCCCTGCATAGAGGAATCACTGGTGTGCAAGAGGGTTGACAAGAACTGTGTCTGTTACACCCCAGAGTAACCCTAAGAGAGGGCCCCTAAATTGGCATGACTTCCCCCTCTGGCACCAAAATTTCCTCCCAGTACTGATCAAATGACTTATGAAGAAACTATAAGAAAGAGGGAAGGTTTCCAGATAGAGATTTCTTGGAGATACTAACCACAAGGCATTGCGGAGCTATTCTATATGTTTTCTTCAGTAAGAATCTTCTTTTTGGTGGAAAGAAAAAAGATGGAAAATATTGTGGGAAAATATAGGCAGATTACAAGTGGAAGACGTCACCATCTTCTGGATCCCATGGAACATTTTATAAAGCAGAACGACTGCCCAGTAAAAACTTCAACTGGAAGCAACCAGGATGTATTTCTGTTCCCGGTGCTGAGTAACCACAAGTAGCCCCCTGAGGTCTGGAATAAGGTCATCTAATTTCACAATACACAATTATAGTGCTATAATTCCACTTTAATTTCCATGGCAACATCCTATGCAATTCTGGGACTTGTAGTTGCAGGTAGGGTACTTAGAATTCTTAGCCAGAGAGCTCTGGTGCTTCTCCAAATGCAAACCCTGGGATTCCATAGGATGTTGCCATGGCAGTTAAAGTGGGATCATAGTGCTATCAATGTGTTGTGTGAAAGGACCCAAGCCAAAGAATACAGCTTCCAGGTACTCTTTAAGTCCTGAGTCAGCACTTATCACAGGGGTACATATTAAGCACCCAGATATATTACTTCTTCTTCCATTTACCTTGTGAAATTGTGCAGCAAGTATTCTGGTTCAGGGCCAATGGAATCTGAACTGAAATTCAGTGTTGACATGCATGTCTCCCTGCATCTCTGGGATCAATAGGATGTATCAGATGTTCATACATGTTAACATTTTTTTCAGGCGTTTATGCTTTATCTAAAGCAGTCCATATCTAAAGCCCATATCATGAGGTGAAAAACATTGTTTTGGTAGGAAAAACCCGGCTTCTCCTTCTTGCAAAAATTCACCTTAAACATCAGTTTCTCACAGGTGCTTTGGGTTGTAATGCATGTGGGAGAGGAGAAGAGGGGAAAATATTGTTTTCAGTGAGTGCCCCATGCAGCTTCATTTGTTGGATACAAAATAGGATTAACAATTACTTGATTATGAGGACTGAAGAAATAGGAGTTGAAAAACACTTTGAACAATTCAGAATTGGAATACAGTGAGCCATTTTAATTCTCAAGATAAGGCTAACCCCAAGCCCCAGTGAGCTGCTATACACGTTCCAGGCCAAACCGCAGAATCTTCTCTGTTTCAGGTGACTTGACTTTTCTAGGTTGCACACTGAGTCATGCTCAGCAACAATTACATAGTTACTTCTTGTCTCATGAACAATCTTTCGGCGGTTTATTGAGGGAGGATCAGATGGCCATGGATTCTTGACCTGTCAATTTTAGTTATATGATCAGAGCTGGAACAGCCATGTGACATCTTTCAATCCTGGTCATCCTATCGTTTCTTTATCATTTCCAAGGAAAGAGATTCAATGAAGTCTGTGGGCATCTTTTGGTGTTAGACAGTGACCTGTGCTGGACAGCAGCTTGAGTGATCATTGAACATCTGAAGGAGCAGCTGCAGTTCAGAAGGGAGATGCAGCAGTCAAGAGAATGACCTGCTCAAAGTGTATATTTAGAAAATAACCCCCTTTACTCCAGGGGCTGGCAAGTGTGACCCTTCAGATGATTTTGTCCTGCAGTTCCCACTGGATCATGGTCATGGTGAAGGATTATGGGAGCTGCAGCTGAAAAAATACCTGGAGGCCCACCATTGCCCAGCCCCTCTTCTGTTTTTTAAATGTATAGCTGTAGACAGCTGTAGGGAGAAAGGTCAATGTTTATTATTTATGTCTAGATCTTGTTCAAGAGGTAGAAGCCATGTAAGGTGCTCCACATCTATATTTATGGTTATGTTGATTGACAGTACAGGGCAAATGTATTTCCTTTGTGCCATATAACCAGAGCTAGAAAGTAATAGGTTGCAAGTAAAGTACTTAACAGTGATTAGTTACTTTTGGTGGGGAGTAATGAAGGTCTTGTAACAAAGTCACATTTCAAAAATAAAGTAACAAGTGTCAACAATGTTACTGTGTGTATGGGTGTGTTGAGTAGAGCTTTCTAGTTACTCTTCAAAGTTTCACGCTAAGGGCATTTCGTACATTTTTTACAGACTGTATGAGCAGAATTTTACACATTTATATAAACTCCCTATAAATTCTAATTTTTTAAGGAATAAGAACTAACAATAAAGTAATAAGAAGGGTAATATAATGAACAAGGTAATGAGTTGTTATTCTTTTTCTCTTTTGATGTTAAAAATAACAGAATATTTGTTGAGCCTTGCAACAAATTATACAATGAATTTTTGTAAAAAAAGTAAATTTCCAAGCTTTGTCTATAATCCCCCCTTTCCTCCCAAGAGATCAAACTGCTATCGCTCCCCACTAACTCCCGCTACAGAGAATGCTCAAGGTCAAATGTACTTGGCTTTGTAGCAGAACTGCCAAAATTCCTTCAGATCATTGTTTGACTCAACTTGACAGAAGATGTATCTCCTCCCTGCTCCACCATTTTGTTTCCCTCCATCATGATGCTTTGAATGCATTCTTATTCTACACGGTGGTCAGTGGGATCTAGTTACTTGAAAACTGGGCATGAAGGTTGCCAGCTAGGTGCTGTGAGCAGGTCTTTTAGCTTTGTCCTTCAAGTCTAAACCCAAGAAACAGTGTGTGGCTGCAATTAAACATCCACTCAGAATAGTATTAATATCCACATGTGGAGATACACTGCACCAGTGCTACACAAACCTCATCCAGAACAGCAACAGTGTACAACACATGTCAAAGACTGGGTGCAGTTGTGCAATGTGCAACTGCAGTGTACAAAGCACAGTGCATAAACACAAGGTGCAGTGTTGTTGTGTGCACAATTCTTCTTCCACCACTATCAGAAGAATATGTCTGTTGCACCATAGTAGGGTTACCATATTTTGAACAGCAAAAAAGAGGACACATCTATTGACTGACTATTTCAGGCTATCCGTTGTTATGATGACTCTCACTCTAAATATTCCTACTATACAGTGATGTACTTAAGTCCTTTACTACAAATCTCAAGTCAAGTCTCAAGTTTCTACCTTCAAGTTTCAAGTCCACTCTCAAGTCCTTGCAAGATACTTTCAAGTCAAGTCTCAAGTCTGGGAACCAACTTTATACCCCAATCTGTATTCCAGAATTTCTGGACAGAGTCAAATAAAGTCAGTTTTAACAATTTAAGTAGTGTCTGCCCCCTACTTTTGTGATTTTGCCATCTGCAGCTTCAGAAGTGAGGAACAGGATCCTTCTTACTTCCCATTTGCAAAGCTGAAGGCTTTTTCAGAATTGGGGTATAGAACCCTTCTTATTCCCCATTAACTGAAGTTTCAAGAGCTTTAGAAGGAAGAATCCTTCCTCTTCAACCTCATTGCCTAACACGTTTTCTGTTCCTCTGTGAGATATGTGCCGTGCACTCTGAGCATGAGTCTTGCCTTTTGCTCTTAGAAAAAGTTTTAGAAAGCTCCTCCTATATGTAGCAGGCATAGGCTGCTGAGCAGACCTCAACCGCACCTCAAGCCCATTCCCTAACCTATTTGCTATTCCCTCTGAGAAATGTGTCCACATTTTCAGCTTGAGACAGATTGTCATGTGACCAGTAAGTTGTAAGGTTTCTGGATGAATGTGTTATATTACTGAACCAAGTCAGTCACTAAAAATATGCAAGTCACAAGTCAAGTTGAGTCAGTGTGTAATTTTTGCTGAGGCAAATCCAAGTCAAGTCACTGAAGTGACTGAAGTCTGTCTTGAGTCCGAGTCAATCGACTTGAGTCTACATCACTGCTACTATATAAGCTGTGATAATTGCTACTAGATAGTTGCTAGGCTTTTGGAGGGGGGAGCTTTTTATTTAGATAGCTCCTTCCATCATTCTCTGTCCCTGCATCTTGCCTGGTTCAGACATCTCACCGCTCCATCCCCAAAGGGTTAGATAGAGATTCATCTCTTCCTCATGCTGCTGCCACCGCCTTGTCCTCATCCTCCTCAATGCACCAGAATGTTTTTTTCTTTCCCGCAAGGAAGCTCAAGAAACCCCTCTATTCCAAGAACAGGAAGACTGCAAGAGTCTTTTCTCCTTGCTCTAAATTCCCAACACTTCTTCTCTCTCCAGGAGGGAGAAACTCGGTCAGCATTCGTAACTGTCCATGTCCTTCTGGCATCCCATAATTCCCCCCCACTCCTCCAGATCCCTCAAGAAAACCCTCAAACAAGGCAACTATACCTTACCCAGTTAATTCTTATCTCCTTATCAAAGCTCCCTTCCTACAAAAGACCTAGCTAGCTGTCACCACCCCCAACCATGACATCATAAGGGAGGGTCCTCTTCCCCCTCCTTCTCTTCCCCCAATAGGTACATTTGAGGGGGCATCCCTCCCTCCCTCCCCCTTTGCCTCTTTCTTCCTGCCTCTTCCACCCACCTGCCCACCCACCCACCTCTCCTTTCCCACCAAAGAAATTCAAAAGATCCCCTTTCCTTTCCAAAAGTGAGAAGGGGAAGCACACCACTCTTATCCTTCCCCCTCAATCAACATTTCCTGCCCTTCAAGGAAGCTGAGTGCTCTACTTGGACAGATGAGAGGATAGAAGGGGGCTGCCCCTCTTCATTTTTACTTCCTGCAAAACCTTTAGTTTGCAACTTAAAAATGAGAAAACCTGGATCTTTAAAAAAATCAGCCTGGAAAGAATTTTTATCTCTTAAAAAAAGAGAACATGTCCCAGAAAAGGAGAAGATATGGCAACCCTACACAAGAGTGAATGCTTTGCCCAGCATATGTAGTGTGACTTATGTACGAAAATGTGATTCACAAGATGCAAGTGATCATTTCTTGATCAGAAACCCAGATACTTCTAATCGCAGGGTTCAAGTGTGTTGTTTCAGATGTTCTACTCTTCACAGTCAAAAGGTCCAGTAGTGCATGAAGCCTGGTACCACCACTTGTGCATGTGGATGAAACTGGTGCCCGCGTGTCTCATTTCCTGTGAGGGGCACCATGGTTTCTTCAGAGATGTATGTATGCATGTGTGCAGGTGCGTGGAGATGCTTGCCTTTTCCAAATACGTGTCTCCAGAAACAATGCCAGTACCAACCAAGGCCACAGGAAACTGCTGTTCAAGGCTGGTCCAGCCATGAAACACACTGAATATTTTACGTCAGGCAGTGGACATAGACTCTCTCTCTCTGTCTCTGCACAGTTGCCACATCACAATGGATGCCTCTTTTGCCCATGCAGGCACTCCCACTGGCATGTGTTTGGTTGGATGTGTCAGAGCCATGTATTCCAGTACCAAGCTACTTGCCTGCCATGCCTCTGAAGTCTCCTGCCATACCCTGACCAGGCCCTCTATGGCCACTGACATCCAGCTAGGTGGGCTGGCAGCTAAAGGACCAAAGTGGGCTGCTGCTACCCACAGACTTTGGCTGGATCACATGAGGGAGAAGGATTCCACTCAGTTTTGGAACTTCTCTACAACACGGCAGTGC
The DNA here is from genome assembly GCA_030412105.1 of Cyclura pinguis. Taxonomy (NCBI): domain Eukaryota; kingdom Metazoa; phylum Chordata; class Lepidosauria; order Squamata; family Iguanidae; genus Cyclura; species Cyclura pinguis. The sequence goes on from CM059599.1 coordinate 265,540,035, forward strand.
TAGGAAAGTAGCTACAGCTGACACAGCCAATGGCAGAATCAGGGCAGCGTGACATCCTCAGTATCTTAGGCACCAAAATGGCTTGGCCTGGCTCTGTATTTACCTTATTGTTATTCCATCAGAAAAAAATCCAGAGCTGGCCCTATCATTAGACAGAGCAATGTGTATCCCTCAGGTATCAGATTCTGAGTATCCTGAATGGGCAGCAAAGTATAATTTATGTTTTTATTGACAGGGAGGAGGAGACGTTCATGTAGGATTTTGTGCCTAAAGTGCCTAAATAACTTACCCAGCCTTTGTAGTGTATAGCTTGAGAATAGTGGTGGTGGGAACAGCATTTGTTGCTCTGGCAGAGGCAAAAAAATATTTTCATCTGGCTCTGGAATCAATATGACTTAAAACTAATTGTCTCCAATCTAAGGTTTGGCTTCCTCTTTATGAATTCAGCATTATGATATATGACCACTGACTCTTTCTCTCGGGCCTAAGAGAAAGCCAGAGTAGTGCAGCAGTTAAGAGTCTTGGACCAGAACTAGGAAGAGCTGGGTAGAAATCTCCCTTTAGTCATAAAACTGGCTGGATCACCTTGGGCTCAGAAGCAGCTTTGAGCTCACTGTCTTTAATACCCTGGAGGAAAAGTGAAATATAAATGGAATCACATAAAGTAAATGAGAAAAAAAAATCTGGATGGTACACAGTTCCAGGGACCGAGATATACAGTAGAGCCTTGTGATATTGTTGCAGAAAAAAATCATGAATAAAGAGAGGTGGATTTTCCTGAAGGGATGTGACTGGAGACAGGATGTTTATCGCTCTAATCCCTTGACTCATTATGCATATGAGTGCTCCCTCAGTCATCTGCAGAACTCCCGTGCTACACAAATTGTATAACCTAAATGTAGTGGCAGTGATATAGAAAAAGAGCCTATATCACTCTTTTTCTAGGAAATATCTCTAAAAACCAGTGATGTAGACTTGAGTCAATAGACTCGGACTCAAGTCGGACTTAAGTCACTTCGGTGACTTAACTCAGACATAAATGATGCACTGACTCGACTTGAGACTTGTATATTTTTAATGACTGACTTGATGCCCTTGGTTCAGTAACATAACACATTCATCCAGAAACCTTATGACTTTGAACAACGCCTCCATCTCTTTTTGCCTACTAGTCACATGGTAATCTCTCTCAAGCCCAAAGTGTGGGCGCATTTCTCAGAGGGGAACAACAAACAGGTTAGGCAATGAGCTTGAGGTGGGCTTGAGGTCTGCTCAGCAGCCTGTCCCCACTGCACATTGGAGGATCCTTCTAAAATGTTTCCTAAGAGCAAAAGACAAGACTCGCCCTCAGAGTGCAGGGTGCATTTCTCAGAGGGGAACAGCAAATGTGTTAGGCAACAGGCTTGAGGAAGAAGGATTCTTCTTTCTAAAGCTTTTGAATCTTCTGTAATGGGGAGTAAGATAGGATCCTATTCCCCACTTCTGAACCTGCAGATGGCACAATTGCAAATGTAGAGGGGCTGACTCTGCTACCCTAAAAGCACCAGATACTTCTGATTTTGGAAGCTAAGCAGGGTCAGCTCTGGTTAGTACTTGAATGAGAGACTGCCAATGAACAGCAGGTGGTGTAGGCTATATTTCAGAGGAAAGAACTGGCAAAACCACCTCTGAGTATTCCTTCCCTAAGAAAACCCTATGAAGTTCCTGGGTTTGCCATATGTCGACAGGTGACTTGAAGGCACATAGACACAAAACAGCTGGGACAGAAATTGTCCCAACAAATTTATTGCACTTACACTGTTTATTTGGGAGATGTAGAAAAGGTGGTTTGTCAGCTACTCAGAACAAATGTCCTTCCACATATATATGTGTTTCCTGGCTGTGGGTGTTGGATATTGTGAAATACCCTTAATGCTGCACTCACAAACACCTCAGTGGACACGGGGCATTTTTGTATCCCAGCAATACACTGAATTTTAATTGGGATTAGAAAATAATGGCAGATTAAGGCATTCTATTTATTTTTTAATATCTGTCTTGTTGAAGGGAGGGAGGGAGGGAGGGAGGGAGGGAGGGACAGCTGAGTGTAATTTTACATTACACAGTTACAGCACTATGATTCTACTTTAACTGCCATGGATGCATCCTATGGAATTCTGGGTTTTGCATTTTACGGGAGGGATAGTGAAAATTCTCAACCAGAGAACTCTAATGCTTCTCTAAGCTGCAGATTGTAGGAGTCCATAGGATGCTGCCATGGCAGTTAAAGTGGAATCATAGCACTATAACAGCGCAGTGTGAAAGGATCCTAAGAAATTCTTGTGAAATTTCCTTAGAACTATGAGTACTTTTTAATGGGCCCTCAACCAAGATGAGCAAGAGGTCACAACCGACCAGCTGAAGTTAACATATGACAAAGCATCTAGGGATTGCGCTTTATGTTACAGGAGCAGGATATGATCTTGTTCTGATGTTATCAGAATGCTGCCAAACAAAGCTTTCAGGAATTTGTATGATTGATAGCTGCTATTTATGCTAATACATCAGTGCCTCATTGTGTCTAAGCATTACAGATCAAAAGACACTGTGAAGCTCTTCCTTCTTTTCTTCCAGAAGCACTGGGTGCTTCATGATGAGGCTTTCAGTATACAATCATCCTTCCCAAGTCGTAGACTTTTCGCGGGGAGGAGACTTTGTAGTATTCTTTTTAATAACTTGTCCATATGGCTTTTTGTTTGTAAAGATTAAATAAATAAATTTTTAAAAACTTTCCTCACTAGTTTCCTCACTGCTTTTTCCATTTGTTTTCTCACTCAAAAAACAAAACAAAACAAAACAAAAAAACAAAAAACCCAAGACCTGTTAAGAATAAAAAGATGCAATTGCTTTCCATGGGTAGCACTAGGAGCTCTCTGTCTAGAAGGATCTTGTAGTAAGAAAAATGACAGCAGAAGTGTCCACAAAGCATGCAAAGTTACAAGTTAAAGATGCATATATCTAGTCCCTCTGTAAAATTCCATGAATGAAAATAAGTCAAGATTTACCATGTTTAAGATACTCTGTGTGTATGTGTGTGCCTTCAAGTTGTCTGACTTTCTTTCTCTCCAGTGATATTACCACTCTAATTATGAGGTGATATTAATATTGTTACCCTGCTTGCTGGGGGCCCTTTAGAGGGATTCCCAACGCCTGTCAAAATTATCACTTGTGGGGAAAATTAGCTATGAACACCGCTTTAGCAATGCAAAGAGGGCAGGGTAATTAAGGATCTTTTACCGAATGTTTACGGGGTCAGGCTGAGTCAGAAATCACACAAAAAGGTCCAAAGAATGACTTCATTGAATAGTAATAGTATGCACTAACGCAAACACGCACACACCCATTCAAGGGCTAAAAGAAATAAAGAGTGGAAATAAGATAGAGGGATTGTTGAGGGATTCGCAGCTTGGGTGATACTGCACCTCTTCCTGAAGTCCTTGGTCCGGGAAGCAGTGATCAAACAGCAGCTCAGTGAAGAGACGCTGAGGAGATCGCGCAGCTATTGGGAGGGGGGACCAGTCAGTTGTATGACTGGGAGGCATCATACTTCTTCTCCTTGCCTAACTAGCCCAAAAATGGGGACTATTTGTAGGAGAAATTTACTTTGAAGGCAAATCCTCTCCCAGGGAAAACAAACAGGGACAGAAAAGAAAAACAACTCCACACCTGACATTTCTCGGAAGATAACAAGTTGTCATCCCAGTAACAGGATCTTTCTCCACTTTGGGGCTGTGGTGTGAGTTTGTGGAGATCGATTTGATAAGGCTTTATTGCTTCCAGTGCCCAACTTTCCGGGAACACTTTTACTCCCTTCAAGTGGACTCCTTAAAGGTTAAGGACCTTTTGTCCACCATGGGTTATCACAACATGAGGTCTCCTGTGGCTACGTGACTGGGGATTTTACTGGCCTGACCTGGTTCGTTTGATCGTACGACTGGTATTGCCTACGTGTGCATCCGGGTGACCTCTCTGGTGGATTAGAATAATTTTATATCAAAGTTGTAGACCCTGGGACAGGGTTTAACAAGGGGGCAACAATATTCATGTGGATGACTCCAAGGATTGTTCTGTGTTGTGTTTTCTTTCTTTTTTGTCTGCTTTGAGACTTAAGCTTTGTTCTTGCTACACATTCCCTTGGTCACTGCCTTGATCTTGTTCTTATTACGAATTGTTCTGTCTCCTGTTTTTCCGTCTCTGAATTGCCTTTGTCTGATCATCATATTTCTTTTGTGCTTCTTCATAATCCTCCTGCTCGGTATTCTGCGATTCACTCCTTTCAAGAGCTTTGTTCTGTTAATTCTGAGGCCTTTGAGCAAGCTTTGGCGTCTTCTCTGAATTCTGCTGGTTCTTTGGATTCAGCTGTTTCTTTATACTTTACTAACCTTTCTCTTTGACTCTTGATAGATTTGACCCTTTATCTATATGCAAGGTTCCTGCTCCCAAACCTCAGCCTTGGTTTACTCCTTTTATTTGGTATCACTATTCCTGCACTTGTGCAGCTGAACATTTGTGGAGGAAGACTAGAGAGTGAGCAAACTACATTTATTATAAATTAATTATTTTTTCTTTCTCTTGTGCCATCTCTTTGGCCAGACAGAAATACTATACATCATTGGTTCATGCTCATACACAGCGTCCACAGCGTCCTTTTTTTCTACCTTTATTTCTCTTTTAAAGACCTCACCTCCACCTCTACCTCCACCACTCTCTCAGAAAATATAATTTTGCAGCCACAGCTAAACAGAACCTATAGAATAACCTCCACAAGTAAGCAAAGAAGTGGCACACCATGTGAGTGAAGGGAAAGAATTCCAGGAATGCTCAACTTACTTAAAACAGAATTGGGTACAAGGAGCTCTGGAATGTCCACGGGCATATAGCCCCTTCTGAAGGAGAATGGTGGCATCCTTTCACACTCTGCAGGTAAGAACAGTGGCTCATGCCCTCGAATGGCAAAGAGGGTGAGCAGTGTGTACAAGGAACAGAAGCTGTTCTTGCTGGGGGTGGCAATGATACTTTCTAAACATGTTGTAGGAGGAGAGTGCCTGTGGGCACCCTAAAGAGTTTCAGCACAGCAATCGCCATTTTGTTGAGATCAAAGAATCAAATTCCTACTATGTTTATTAGTGTTTGATATTTATTGGATGTAAAATGGTTAAACTGAATCTTAATTTTTATTGAAAGATTTATTTATTGGTTGTCCTTTTTATAATAATTTTGTTAACATGCCTCCTTGCCTTGTTGCTTAGAGCACATAAAATTGACTGATGTTGTTGACTGTGAAATGTGAAAAAAATGAATATAATACAAATAAATCATAAAATGGATTATTCTTCTTTTCCTCACTGCCTGTATTAAAAAGCAAATATACTTAAAAGAGAGCAATGACACATGTACTTACAGCAACCTCTTCATAAAACATAATTAAAGCTTAGCCTTCCAAGTTTTCTTCATTAAAAATTAGCCCTTGGGAATAACAAAAGCAACATTTCGCTTCTTTATTTCAACCACTAGAGCAGAACACTGTGAATCATTTGGTCTACACACTGCATTTACTACTGCTATAAAATAGCTAGTGGATTATTTGCTGTTTTAGGGCACCATTATTGCAAAGGCACCAAATCCCATCTCCTCTTGGAAGCTAAGCAAGGTTGGTCCTGGTTAGTACTTGGATGGGAAACTGCCAACGAATGCTAGGTGCTCTAGGTTATATTTCAGAGGAAGAAACAGGCCAAACCACCTCTGAATATTCTTTGCCTATGAAAACCCTATGAAATCCATGGGGTCACCCTAAGTCAACAGGCAACCTGAAGGCACATATACACATATTGCAATGGTAGAAAAAAATTGTAGCAAGAAATGATTATAAGTATACCCCAGTCAGCAAAGTTGAATGTTTCTGGGCATTACTTTAACAGAAAATTTGCTACTGGAACAGATTTAAACTAGAAAGAACAGAGATAGGTTCCTAGAACCCACATCCCCCAAAGAAGAGGAGTTTGACATCTCTCAGCAAAATTTTTATCCAAAATTGACAATATGCACATGTGAAATGAAACAACCAAGCCAGGTAAGCCTTGCATGTTCCATTTTGATGCCCAAACTGGTAGAACTATGCTTTCTTATTATGCCGGAGGGAATTGGTGACTCTGGCTAAGCTGCTCTTCCTTTTTCTCTCTTTTGCTGTTCATGCATGCTCAGTAAGGGATTATGGAGATAGCTGCTGTTCATCTTGGGATTATAGGCAGGCACGCACAACTACAGCAGGATGAACTAGAGCAAAACCCCATTCTTTCCAGGCTCAAGCTTTATTGCATTGTTTACTGCTGGCAAGATGCTGCAGCCCAATGCTGAAAGTCCATGTTTCTCTAGCCCTTCTGTACTATTCTCCCACTGCTAATGCTTCTAAAAGCCTTTGAGTTACACAGAGGACAGGGAAGGAAAAAAGGAGCTGGGTAAGTGTGAAAAGACTTTAGTAAAAAGGAGCTACTTTGTCAGGGGCTTTGTTAACTGATGTGTGCCTATATATAGAAGACAGTGAGCTGGGTTGGGATTACTGGAGATCTGAAAGCCTTTTCTCTACACTTTATGGAAGGGATCTTTTGGGAACAGTTGCCCAGTGCCAACTGCGCTGCAGCTTGATATTTATAATAAGCATGGGAATTATTCACATCCATATTTGTCACAATGCAAGTCAGTTCTGTGTTATTAGAAGACATTGTTTATCTTATGCAACAGTAATCTGTATACAGTGCACTTTCTTTCTTTGTATTGTGTACACATACATACCCACACTCTGTACATGCTTATTATAGATAGCTATTCTGCCTGGGCAAAGACTAGAAAACAATTGCAGAAGAGTGCAATGACAAAGCTGAACAAAAAAGTACTGCCTGAATGGATGTCCATCAGAACATACCGCGGTAGGCTGTATCTTGCACCTTGCACTTCAGTTTTCAAGATAAAAAGCATCTGACCACATTTTCCCGAAATGCCCGCTGAAATGCATAGAGAGATGAGTTGGACCTTGCTACCTAAATAAAATCCAAAATAAAAATGCATATTGCAGTGGCTTTCTGAACATCTGTTAAAACATGGAACATAAGCAGAACTCTCCTGGATCAAACCAAAGACCTGTCGAATCTGATATTCTGTTTCCACAGTATATATTGCTGTGGATGTTGTAGAATGAAAGCATCTTTCTTTTTACAGAGATGAACTCTGTATTACTATTCTAGTGCCTTGTGTCCTGAAAGTGATTCAGTTTGGTAGGCTTCTATAATCAAATCAGCCTTTTGAGCTGGTAAGAAGAATCAATAAACAATTGCTGATCATGCTTATCTACCTTATTTGCTCTTGAGGCACAGATGAATCTTCCTTGAGGGAAGGGGAATTACTGTAGTAAGGCTGCTACTTTTGCATGTGTCACAGGATCACCACAGATTGTATGGAAGCAATAGATCAAGGGGCTTTTTCACACTACACAGTTATAGCTTTATGATTCCACTTCAAGTGCCATGGGTAACTCCTATGGAATCCTGGGACTGGCAATTGAGGGAGGGGCATTTAGAATTCTCTGCCAGAGAGTTCCTCAAGTGCCTCTGACTAAACTATAAACCTTAGAATTCCACGGGAAGCAGCCGGGGCCATTAAACTGGAATCACGGTGCTGAAGCTCTGTAGTGTGACAGAACCCTTAGTGTGAAATTGCTATGCTTTGTGCATTGACTGTGTATTGGGCATTGACACAACTGCAGATATGGTTTCTAAAACCACTGGTTTGCCTTATTGGTCTCCTGTGTCAGTATCTGAGATTAAGAAGTTGATTGCAACTCTTGCTTTGAGTAAGGCTCCAGGAGAAAATATGATGCCTCCAGAAATATTCAAATACTTCCCTGAGTGGTGGGCCCCAATATTAGCTAAAGCATTCACTCAGATCAATAACACAGGTATAATTCCAGTGAGCTGGAAACAGAATGTAGTTGTCTCTATTTACAAGAAGAATGATAAGTAAGATCCCAACAATTATTGGCCTATTATTCTTGTGGATATTGACTCTAAGGGCCCTTCTGTTCTACACTGTTATAGTGCTATTATTCTACTTTCAACATTCTGTGGAATTGTGGGGTTTGTACTTCACTGACGCCAAAGAGCTCTCTGGCTGAGAATTCTGAAGACCTTTCCCTAAACTTCAGATCCCAAGATTCCATAGGATGTTGAAAGTGGAATAACAGCACTATAACAGTGTAGTGTGGAAAGGCCTTCAGTTACATAGTAAATATCTGTTAAACAAATTGGAAGATTTGGAATCTATTAACCGTATCACTCACCTGGAAAAGTCTGGGTTTAAGAAAGGGCATAGCACTACTGACTGTTGTTTGACTCTTTATTTTTTAGCCCAATAAGGAATTGCAGGTCCTACTAAACACTTATTTGTAGCCCTTGTTGATCTAGCAGCAGCTTTTGATTCGACTGATAGAAACCTGTTGTGGCATAGACTGGCAAACATTGATATAGATCATAGCTTATTGTTTCTAATCAAGGATCTTTGTTCCAGTATGACTGCTAGAATAAGAGTTGGATTTCTGGCTCATTAACTGATCCCCATGAATAAGGGAGGCAAACAGGGATGTTTGCTGGCACCAGCACTTTTCAATTTATACTTGAATGACATAGGCTATTTCTGCATGATGTTGCCATCCTGCCACAGCAATGGGTTGTTCCCGGTCCAGGAGTAGTGCTACTGCATGACACTGTCACTGTCCAGCTGTTATCCCGTTCCCAAATGTTGCAAGTCAGCCTTATATCATTCTTTCCACTGTAGTGTAGAGGGAACACCGGTGGCAATGATGCTACTCATCTGCTTAAGGCGAAAGCATGTGGAAGAGAGCGTTCCTAACCCAACACCGTCATGAAGATGGCAATGCTGGGATTGTAACAGAAGTGCTATTGAGGTATGGAAAGGGCCATAATTCCAGTATTGTCTGGCCCAGAATTTTTATCTCTCTCAATTGAGTCAAAGAAGATTTCTATTCTTCTTTATGATGATGATAGAGTTTTAATTTCACTTCCTTGTATACATTTGAAAAGGCTGCTTTCCAAACTCAGTGTATTTTGTTCTAAGTAATAATTTAGTAATTATACTAAAACAAAGGTGATGATGTTCGGAAAAAGACACTCTCAATTTTGATGCTCTGTCAATGGTCATCAGCTTGAACAATACCAGGAATTTAAGTACCTTGGCATCCATTTTACAGAAAACCTTTCCTGGAAGTCCCTCATTGAAGCTATTAGAGCAATGGCTCTGAGATCTATTGGAGAAATCCTTAGATTTTACAAGACTACAGGGGACCACCTGGTTGTGCCAGCCCTGAAAATATTTCAGAGCAAAGTCATTGCCCAGATTCTGAATGGGTGTTCCTGTCTGGAGTGGGATGGTTCTCAGATGGTTAATCTGAAAGCCCTCCAGAATACATTTCTCAAGAAACTGTTAAGACTTTCCACCCAGCAGTTCTGCAGCTCTGGTTTGAGCAGAGTTCAGTTTGCCTCCCATTAGATCTTGCATTTGTTTAATTTTATTTAATTACTGGAGAACTGCAAAAGATTCCTCAGTCAGGGTTTTCCCCAAGCTATGTTTTAAGCAGCTAGTTTGGAGTTCAAGATATCACAAGTTACTTGAGTTGTATCCTACTTTACCTGACAATTTTCCTATCTTGAATTCAAAAGAGAAACTTTGTGAATATTTTTTTGACCCTGGTTTTCAACTGGACAAACAGGCTATTAACAACTCTAAATTTTCAAAATGGTATAGATTCTATAAATTTGACCATCAAAGGGCCATTTACCTGATAAAGCTTACATTCCCAAAACTTAGGGAAGATTTTACAGCCCTTTGCTTTCAAACCATGCATACAGCTATGATTGATGGCAGATATTTTCATATCCCGTTGGCCCTTTGTTTATGTGTTTATGAGGCCCCAGAAACTGAGGATTTGCCTCACTATCTGTCATTTTGTCCACTATATTCTGAACCAAGAACTACATTTTTGGGAGCTATTCTGTCTTGTTTCTGTGCAAATAGTTTCAGGAAAGATTTTCTATCTCCCGTTCGACACTGACCCTATGGCCAATTCCGCACTAGCCTGTTATAGCGCTATGATTCCATTTTCAACATCCTATGGAATCCTGGGGTTTGCAGTTTCAGGAGGGGCTGGCTGGGCCCTCCTGAAACTGCAAACCCCAGGATTCCATAGGATGTTGAAAATGGAATCATAGCGCTATAACAGGCTAGTGCGGAAATGGCCTATGGTAATCCACAAGGTTTCTTCTTTTGCCTGGCAGCAAAGAAAATTAGGACAAGATTTATTACTGACATTGTGGCTGATTGCTCCGGGGATGCTTTGTTTCTACCTGTAGAATTCCTGTTCACATTTACTGTGTTTTAATTGTATTAGATGCCTCTTTTTAAAAATATATAAGATTTATGTGCTATTTATTTTACGCTGTATATTTATACTGTTGCATTTTGATACTGTATTTATTTACTTTGTATGTGAATGGCCTATGGTCTAAGCATTAATAAATTACTACTACTCACATCTGCAGGTGACTCATTGACTGGGAATGGGAACCTCCCTCCACTATTTTGGGATTATTCTCCTTCAGTCCATTTGCTTCCACTACACATGGCATTGTCATTCCATCACTGTCATCTTGCATGATTCCTTACATTTTTAACTCTTCTCTGTAACCACAAAAAGTCTGCTTTTCCACCAGGAGAACCAAAGAGTAGCAAGTTGTGTGCCCTTAAGACTATACATCTGCCTTTTAAAAATTGTGGAAGTTATCTTTGTGTTGGGGTGGTGATATTGAAAATAAACTTTTTATACCTTTCCTTGAGTAGGGAGTCTGAAGTAGGCAGCAACTTTTTGGAAACAAATGTATTCTAATTTGAAATTGCAGCTGCTGGCAAAACACAGAAATACAGGATTAAACATACTAATTAAGGACAATAACAATTTTCTTTCAGCAAAGAAAAGTAAAAAAGTAACAATAAGAGCAGAGGAAGAAGAACACAGAACAGGAGAACCTCACACATATTTACTACAATAGAGTTTATTATTTTATAATTCTGTTTTTAATTGGTATTTTAATTGGCATTAACACAATTTTTTTGGCTACCATGTAAAAAAAGGTACTGAAATATTGCTAAACAGGAGCGTGACAGTGGTATAACACTACAATGCCAATTAAAAATATTTTCTAAAAATCCATTTCTGATCACAGTCATTGTTAAAACAGTGGTGATCAGAGAAGCCTTTTTTAAAAAAACAAAATAAGTAGCATGGTAGCATTATAATGTTATATTACTCACTATAATGCTAATTTTAAAAGAAGGAGGAAGAGGAGGAGGAGGAGGAGGAGGAGGACGAATCCTTCCAGTTACTATATTAGCAATGTTGTAGTCGTGTGCCGTCAAGTTGTTTCCAACTTATGGCAACCCTAAAGTGAACCTATCGTAGGGTTTTCTGGGGCTGAGAGTATGTGATGTGTCCAACGTCACCCAGTGGGTTTCTATGGCCAAGTAGGAAACTGAACCTTGGTCTCAAGGGTCCATAATCCAATGCTCAAATCAGTATACCACGCTGGCTCTCATTTAGCAATGTGCCCTCCATTAAACATTTCCAAGCTACATTTTCAATCCAACACAAACACTGGGGCCATTTCTGCACTGCACTGTTATAGTGATTCCACTTTCAACCTCTTGTGGAATTCTGAGGCCAAAGAGCTCTCTGGCTGAGAATTCTAAACGCCCCTCCCTAAACTGCAAACCCCAGGGTTCCATAGGATATTGAAAGTGAATTAATAGCACTATAACAGGCTAGTGTGGAAATGGCCTAAACATTTTGTTTTTTTAAACATGTCAAAGGAAGTAATGGTCAATCAGGCTAACATGAATAAACATATAGTCTAATTTCTTTTTTTCTAAAGGATTGCTTGGACTTCCTTCTGCAAAGCTGCTCACTGAACCTTTACCTTTCAGCAGTAATGTCATTTCTACTACTGTGGACAGAAGGTAATGAAAAATTGGAACTATCCTAGAAGCATGATGGCTTTTTGTGGGACAGCACTAGTGCAAATTGCTCATCTGGAGGAAACCTATCACTCTTCAGTTTGGCGATATTCTTGGACGGCAACATCAGGCCCATCCTATGCTGTCCAAGTACTCACATGTTGCTGAAGAAATCATAGGACAGATGATCCCTATGGCTGCGTTTGACTGTCACTGTTCACAGTAAATGTCTTGAAAGTTTTCCACCCTGACTTTACCCTTCAGCCCAGAAGACTCGGCTGGAAGTGCTTTTCAAGAAGATGAAGACCTTTTCCCCTAAAAACCCCTCTTGCGCTCATTACATACTGAATGATGACACCTTTCCTAACAGCTTAATTATATTCAAAAGTCTGGTAATTGAGCGACACTGGGGCAAGCGGGATTCTTGCGTCATGTAAGGATTATGTCGGATTGAAGTGTGACAGTTCAAAGTCACAGCTCATTCCAGTGTCTCAAAACTAATAATGATAATCCGAGACTCTCTACTTGCCGGAGGGAGTATCTGCTCCAGAATGTTCTCCTTGCCCCCGGGGCTCATGAGCAGAATGAGCAGCACAGGGAGAAACATTGAGGCCGGAGGTCCACAGAAAAAGCAGCACTTTCATTCGGAGAACTGCATGAAGGAAACTGTGCCTGGGAACAGAGGAGGAGATCTGTCCTTATCTTTTATTCAGCTCATATTCTTCAAGTTTATCCTGTAAAGAAAAATAATATTCAATGCTTGGAGTGAAAAAAAAATTTTTTTGGACCGCAACTTCCAGAACCCCAGAGGTGAGGTGGTCTTCCCCAAAAAAGGGGTTCCCATTATGTTAGGATCTTGTTCTCTCAGACTTCCCTCATTTTTCTCGGCTTTTTTCCACCCACATCCATAAGGACAGCTCAGCTTCCACGTGCCCTGTATGGATTACCACACCCTCCCTGTCATATCCTTTGCATTCAATATCCCCTTCTTAAGCTTGTGGTTTTGGCAGAGGCTCCGCCCCAACTTTTCCAGAGCCAATCAATTGCTAGGTGGCTTTGGCCAGCACCCAATCACCATTGCCAGGCAGGTAATGCAGGGAAAACAAAGCAGTAACAATGTGCTGAGTCAAAGGCATCTGGCAGGTACCAAAAAATCACATAAAGTGCCTGAGACTTCCTCCCACCAGTTGCACGCAGAGACAGCCAGGCGTAAAGAAGCAGGAGCACAGGCTGAGGAGGAATACATCTGGAACAATGGAAAGAGGTACCAAACAAAACAGCAGCGTAGAGGATACGCAACTTTGCTTCGAGTCTTGTCAGTTGAGTTCTTTTTTGGACTACAGTTCCTAGCATCCTCCAACCAGCATACCTATGCTGGCTGAGGATTCTGGAAGTTGTAGTCCAAAAAGTAAGATCTCTTCAATGTTTTTTCTGAGTAGAGGATGCTTAATGAGTCCCACACAATCACAGCTTGAGGAGACTAGCTGGCAAGGAGAGCTGTGAAGAGGGTCGTCTAGACAATTCTGACTGTTTATGTGATAAGAAATTCATACGGGCATAAGACTGGATATAAACGTTAGATGCAGGGGTGTCATGTACTGAATGAGACAGCGAAAAGCGACTGGTTATGTATTTGAGTTCTTTGATCTGATCTGAGAGACACAGGGTTCCGCCCCCCTGCTCCATCCATAGGAACTCACTGCAACCTGTGGTACATTATAGTATTTCCTCTTGTGGCTTTCATCTGCAAAATGGGAAAAAGGAACATTCTCAGAGAATCCAATGAGCCTCACATGGAAATATTTTTGCATGGCCTGGTCCTTATGAGTGGACTCAGCTGGATAGCTAAGTACGTGTAAGGACTTTTGGCCACTCCTTGGTCATCACTGCCAGGAAACAGAAAGACAACAAGGCATCCAAAAAGGTATGGTGTCAATGTCAGTGTAAACAAATTTTATTCCACCCTGCAAATTAAAATGTATCCAGGGTGGCTTAAAGAAACTGTCAGTGTCATGGTTTAATTGATGATGATGACATGGGGTACTAAGGGTACCTTAAAATAAGACAAGAATGCAGGAATATATCAAAAATGCAAAGGCATCTGCTTATTGATTTTGACCTAGCTTCTCTCCCAGTGTTTCCCCTGAAGGAATTTCAGAGAGCAGTGACAAGGGAGAGGACCTTCTTAGTTGTGACCCCCTGGTTTTGTTTGGAATGCTCTTGCAGAGAAGGGTATGAACCATTCAGCCCCAGTATTACCATCCCTTTCCTGTCGGGTCAAGATGTTCCTCCACTCCCAGTCTTTGGATGCATACAATTGTCTGGATGTGTTTTCAAAGAGTGACACTGTGCCAACTAATTAACCTTATGATTTGTTGTTCTGACATATTGTTTTTATATTGCAGACAGCGTTTTTTATTCTAGTTTTTAAATACTGAATCAATGGAACTTAATATAAATGTGCTTATACCAAGTCCCCACTCATTTCGAGATTTGTAGAAACACTTTGAAGCGGAGAACAGGGCTTTAGGCCTTCCCCAAGTCTATTTTCTTCTCAGAGTTGTCCCTTAGCAAAATTAAGAGCGGGTCCGGATGCTGCTTACTTGAGTACCTGAAACAGCACACGCTGGTGTAAGTTAACACACTGCATTTAGCATTCAGAATTAATTTCTAAATACAAATTTGAGACCAACCCTCACGCCATTTCTGCACTACATTGTTATAGTAATGTTATTCCACTTTGGACATCCCATGGAATTCTGGGATTTGTAGTTTACGGAGGGGCATTTAAAATTCTCAGCCAGAGAGCTCCTTGGTCTCAGTAAACTACAAACCCCAGAATTCCACAGGATGTTGAAAGTAGAATAATAGCACTATACAGTGTAGTGTGGAAATGGGCTTAGTTACTGTTTAAGCTATGCTAACTTTAATTTTCAGACATTTCCCTGCTTCTTATGCTGGCAGTCTGTCTTGTCACATAGCATATAAAACCATTTTTTTTTGAGATTTTGTATTTTTAATGTAAATACAAACATACAAACAAACAAATTCACAACTACAGAAAAAGGAACAAAAGGAAAAGGAACAAACTATACATAAACTATCTATCTGTCTAAAAAGTGTAACTAATACTAAACTAAATTAGATTGAACTAAACTAAAACATCTAGCAAAACCCATTGCTAAAAGACTAATCTATTATCCTAAACACTTTCTAGCTGCGCTGACTAAAACAGAAAAGAACTCTGATCCTCCCCCACCTTACAAACTGTAATGAAAAGGGAAAATAGATTAACATTCCATGTCTTATTCCACCATTACAGATCTATGTACATTCAACTTGCTAGAATTACTGATAATCATAACCACAAATTATTACATGATTAAGTTTCTTATTGTTCAAAAATCCATAAATGTTTTTCAGTTTTTTAAAAAAATCTTCAGTTGTTTTATCTTTTAAAAATCCATATACATTTTGCAACTTGAGCAAGAACTTTTATTTTAACTAATTCTTCCATTGTTGTTCTTTGGTCTGTATACAAGCTTGGGCACACAGCATCCTTAGAAGTGTCATATTTATTATCCTGTTTTTTATTAATAATTGTCAACAAAAGTATTTCTGGTGACATTGAAAACATCTACTTTTCTTTTTTTTAAAATTAACATATAAATCTTAGACCAATAACTCTTCACTTTGTTGCAAGTCAGTCACATACGAAAAAAAGAACCCTCCTCATTACTGTTTATGACTTTATTTTGTCAGCCACTTTACAGAATTTCTCACAGTTAAGAGGAAGGGGCTTAAAAAATATAATGATCCAAAACAAAAGTTTCCATTTTTGACACAGTCAAAGACAGAATGCAGCCCCTCTTTGAAATGCCCAGCTCATTGGCATTCTGAAAATTGATATAGAGTCTTTTCCCAAGACACTTGACAGACTAATAAAATTATTATACAATAAGCTTTCAAGGGCGGAAGCCCCTTGATGTGTTTGGTACACTTTTTCTGTGCCAAGATGACAAAACAGCCCCCATATATAAAATCCAGGAATTTTATTTTGTCACAACAGAAAGTCTGATGGGACTTTAAAGCCTAACAGATGTGTTAACCTTTGGGGTGCCCTAGATAAAGAAATGATAGACCTAAATATCCTGAAGGTGTCAGATCCCCTCTAATCTTGGAAGCTAAGCAGGGTCAGCCCTGGTTTGTACTTGGATGAAAGACTGCCAAGGAATTCCAGGTGCTGTAGCCTACCTTTGAGAAGGCATCAATTGCAAATAATGTCTGAGTAGGTTGACAGGCAACTTGAAGGCGCATAGACAGAAATAAAGAAATAACACCGTTGCTATGAACCTGCCATGGTCCTGCTAAACAACATTTACCTTGATGTGGTGCCATGAAGTATAGGGCAACACCCATCATCTCCTAGATATTAAGGCACACTGAAGCTATATCCTACCCTAAGGACGAAAACAACTACAAAATAAGCTGACATGGTTTGAGGAAATACTTCATGAATGATGCCTCGTAAGCCACATAAGCTCTGTTTCTTTCTAGTGAGGAAATCTATCTATCTCAGAGGGCTAAAGGCCAAGAGAGGTACTAGTGCTCCAGGTAAAGGATGTCTCTGCTTATTACGCTAGCCCATGTTATCTGCAAGAGTTGGAAATGTTTCTTTTTTGGACTACAACTCCCAGAATTTGTGAACCAGCATGGCTGTGCTAGCTGGGATTTATAGTTCAAAAATTAAAATGTCCGGGCACCATTTCCTATATTACTTGAAGGCTTAGTAAGAGTTATGTATCAGAGGCTATTTGACTTGGGTTGTGATTCTGAGTGCTCTTGACCTGGGAGTAAGTGCTCTATGTATATACTTTTGTTTTAATTCCCCCCCCCCAAATATTTCTATGTTGCACTTCAGGGCAAAGTTCTCCTAAGGCAGTTCACAGGCAATAACCGTAAAACACTTCCACTTGGGTTTGCTTTCAAGTCAATTGGCTTAGGATTGTCTGGAAAAGGAGTACATCATAAACATGATGAACTTGAGCAGAAATTTTGGAGTGTGATCTATAGAAATTAGGTAGAAATTATGACAGCTCTATAATTAACCACATTGTTTACACTTGGAAAATAGATGACAAAACAAGTAACATCACACAGTCTCCTGGAAACTGCTCCCAGAGTGAAACATTATCAGGCATAGATCTATTCCAAGTTCTTTCTTGCTCATTTTAACTCCTGTTGGCTAAACATCCTCCCACTCTTTCTTGAAATGCCTGGACAGCAGCTATTACTGGTGGCTTCTATGTTAGTGGAATGGTTCAGTGGCTTGGATATCTTCTCCGAATTCTGGATTAAAGCCCAGAGCAGATTCACTACCCCGCTCACACAGACAGTTACAAAGCCACGTTGGCAGAAGAAACCATGCATGTTTGAGCTGTAACGTTGCTCTGCATCAGCCCTTTCTGTCTCTCATTGTGCACGCTCCCTTTTCCACTCAAAGACAACAACCCTTTTCACAGACCATCCAGGTTCACTTCTCCAGTATTTCTAATCAAAAGGTTTTCTCAGGTAGCAGACTTAAGGAAGGCCCCTGTCCCAAATGTTAGAAGACTGGTGCTAGCTGGAGTGTATGACAAGTAAACAAAAAGCAAAGGGCAGGTTTTCTAGGCCTCGGGAACAGCATAAGAGAAATCCCAGATGCAAGAATACATGAGGGAAACAAAAGGGAGCTAGCTGGTATCAGATGAGATTAAAAACTGTAACAAGTATGGCCACAGGAAATAGACTCAGATAAGAGGATGAATATGGCTATGTCATCCTCGCAGTCCTGCATTACACATGGCAACTGTTTTACTGTCAGATCAAAGTCCACCTGGTCTGCTATTTTGCTTCCAAAAGCAACTAACCAAAAAATTGTGGTGGCTCAGAAAAAGTTGCATGGAACTAAGAATAGGTGTAACCATCTATCTCCAGTAATGATACCTACATTCAGATCTGTATATTATAATCTGGGAGAGAGCTTGGAAGTAACACATTACAAGAAATTATGGCCCTTTCCACACATGGGGAAGGAAATGCGTAGAAACGCTACCCACCGGCTTTTTCGTGGGTCCAGTTGGGTACGTCGGGACGAGGAGCAGGGCGAGCTTGTCATTCCGCACTGCTCCGGCGTCCAAAATGGCGGCTTCCGGTTCGTGGAGGCTCTCCACCAACCGAAGCTCGCCAGCCTAAAGCCCATCCCTGGCAGATCTGCAGGCACACACTAGTGCGCGCCTGCAAATCTGCACCAGAGCACGGCGATAGAGTGACACGGAGTCGCGCGCTCCATGCTTTTGAAAAACCTCTTAAAAGAGGTTTTTAAAAAGCATGCTGTGCGACCACTTCCGGTCGCTTCGGAGAGGACTGAGGTGCGGAACTACGAAAAGTAGTCCGACCCAGTCCACTCCACGGTGCAGACGACCTCCATCGGAGGTTGCTCTGCACTGTTTTAATTGCCCCGTGTGGAAAGGGCCTATGTTACCTGTAATGCAATACTTTGGAGGGTGGGGTGCATGTGTGACAAGCGGTTAACAATTTATTATTATTGTTCTATTTCTTTATTTGACTTAAAGCCCACTTTTCTCCCACCATGGGAGCCAAGGTACAGAAATTTAAAATAAAAATTGATCTAAAATGTTATATTACAAAAGTTAAAACAATTAAGCAACAGTTCTATCAACAGCACATAATTTAAAAAGAGTTTAAAGAACATTTGAACAAAACTGAAAACATACAAGATAAAAACACAGCATTCTACAGGAAGGCCACACCTTTTGATGCTCTATTATCTGACGACTCACTTTAATTTAATGGGGGTTCCACTCTTTCATCAGTTCTTCTTGGCTACTGAGGCTTGCTTGGAGCCACTGCATGCTTGCTTGCAAAGTGAGCTGGCAGGTAGAGGAAAGGTGCCAAACTGGCTGAGAGACTTTGGCCATTTCTGCAGCTTACTGGTTCCTGCCAATGTCCTGTCACGGTCCCGATAGAGCTTCTGCTGGAATGGGAGCGTGTCCCCAGAGCTCCTCTTTGGATGTGATTGGCTGCCTGCAGAAGGGAGCGCGAGGGACACGCTCTTTCCTTTTGGACTTCCGCTGGCCTTCTTCCCATGCTGCAATGGAGGAGGAAGTGCATAGATTGCGCTTCCAGCCCTTTTGCATGGTCAGCTGCGATGAAAGACTCACATTTGGGGGTCATCGACAGACTTTTCCCGTCAATGATATATCCTGTGATTGCACTGGCTGGCAACACAAGAAGGGCAGGACCACGATTATGTCATGTGGAAGTGTTGTCGCAGTCCCACTCCTCTCATGTCTCCATGCTGGGACACCACCATCCTGTGGAAATGGCCTTTGCAAGCAGCATGTGTGTCGTCAGTCCCAACTGAACCTCTGTGAGCCCTTCATTCTCCCTGCGGTACAGTACAGTTCTGCTTTTCAATCAGTTCTTTTTTCTGACAGTGCTCCAGTCCCTAATCTGTCAGATAAGTGGAAGAAGCCTGTACTTTCAAACACAGTTCTGCTATGTGATTAAACATCAAAATCCTGTCTAAATAGCTATAGCAGTTATATTTCTATACTGCTTATCAGCGCAAAGCACTCCCTAAGCAGTTTACAATGTGTTTAGCTAATTCCCCCCAACACGCTGGGTACTCATTTTACCGACCTGTGGAAAGATGGAAAGCTGAGTCAACCTGGAGCCCTGCAGGATCGAACTCACAACACTGTGGCTGCAGTACCAGCATTTAACCGCTGCATCACCAGGGAAGGTCTTAGCCTGATGGAAGAAAGGGAGCAATGAGAGGGCTAGGTGGACCTCCTATGGAAGAGAGTTCCATGGTTTAGGAGCAGCCAAGAAATATTTTTTCCCACCAAAGAGCTGTTTTAATATTAATGCTAATATGTTATTTGGCCAGTGTAACTCCTTAGTCCTTTTAAAAGATTTATTTGGGTTTTTTTCCTATTCTTGATATTTTTTCTATTTTAAAAATGGAATTAGGTTTTTTAAAAAATTTAATATTATTGTACTAACATTGCATTTGTAAAATAATGAGCCATGGTAACATGCTAATTAAACACACAAGCACACGCAAATGGTAATGGTCAATGTGTTAGTTTTTAAAAATAAAAATCGAGGTTTTCCTCTGGGATTAGTGCAGACAGGTCAGTTTCCCTGTCAGAATCAAATTCAAGAAGCATCTTTACATGGAGGTAAGAGCCACTTCCTGTTTGGCCTCAAATGGTCTCCGGACTCCGATATTTAGAGGCATATGGTCTTTGGACATAAAGATTCTATGTAGCTATCTTGCCTAGCAACCCCTGACAAATCAGACCCCACTGAATTTGTCCAGTTCTTTTTTTTTTAATTGAAGTTAGGGAATCATGCTGGTTAGGGAATTGGGGTTGTCCTCCAAAACAACAATTTTTCCAAGCTCTGGAACAAAGACATCAATTTTTGAACCTTTGTAAGTCTCAGAATTGAGAAGTGGATCCAGCTTCCTGTAGCTAGGCCATTCCTTCATATCTCTGTCCTTTGTTACCTCAAGACTAGTATGGCCAGTTCTCATGCAGGTAGAATTACAATAATCTCAAAATGTGACACATAATATGGGCAGCATCCTTGGTTACTAAACACAGAGTTTGGACCTAAGGCATTTGCCATAGGCTGCTGCAGGCCACTCATAGCTTGTTAACATCCCTACAATGCCTTAACCAGTTTCATTCTGCAGCACTGTGGGAACTTCAGAAGGGTAGTCATCTACATGCTTGCATGCTCCTTTTGCTGCTCAGTAAATGTAGACCAAAGAAAACAAATGGTTGGAAGGCTCTGATGCCACAGTACTAGAAACAAGGATTGAAGAAAAATTTCATGGGTACAAGAACAGGTGACTTGAAAGCATACACACACACGCACTCACACAAAACAGCAAAGTTTTGTACAGCTTTACTAGACTTTTCCACATGTGCATGTGCATCTCTATGTATGTAAGTGTGTATAGGTGTGTGCATTCGCTTGTGCACATGAAATACACAGTTGCCATTAAATGGTTTCATGTAACCAAGTGAGGTTTTCCCAGCAAGCATTTGACTTCAAAGGAGCCTTGATTTCTCAACACTCACACTTGTAAAATCAAATTGATGGGAAAGTATATCTTCCTTACGCATTCACTGCATGTGTGTGTAGCATTTGGACTACAGTTGCACAAATGTTGGACTGTGGTTGCCCAAGTGGCTCACGCTTATGAACAGCAACCACAACTTTTCCTTTACAAGTCTCATGAAATTTTGTGAACTTAAAAAATAATCAGGTTTTGTTTTATTATTTTTTGATCCCCATTACTATCAAAAAGCACTTACTAACCCTTCAAGAAATTCTTCCCCAAATCGAGTAAACTTTAAAAAAAAAAATCTTTCTCCCTTACAGAAGTGCTTCATTGTTTCATGACAGCACCTATCTCCTATTTTTAATGGATTCTGAGGTGAATCTTGGCTAGGGGTTCCTGTTCTTTGTACAATAATTAAGTCTCAGTTTGATCTGTTATAGTTCAGCAGCTTTGACTGACTTCCTAGAAAAACCGCAGGGTTCCATAGAAGATCCACAGAGTTCCCTCAGTTAGATCATCAGTAATAGTGGACAAGCTTCCGTAAAAATAGTTTGTGCACTGTTGCCAATGTTCATCTGATATGTGCAACCATTGTGGACCACAGGTGTGTTCTATGACAAATCAGCTACCAAGAAGCCCAGAAGGTGCAGCTTCTCTGAATCTTCTGAAATGTATATGGATTTTGTGCCAAGTCCATTGGTATCCTCTGAAAAACAAACTGATGTAGCACGGGTCCTCTCAGGTAGAAAGACAGAGACCCTGTGTTATCAGTCAGGTGCTCCAGCAAAGCATTAAACACATGGGATAACTGGAGAAGCAGCAAGCCTGTCAAATCCAAGATGATTGCTTCTTTAGATAGTTTATCAAATTAATTGTTCTTTCAGTTTGTTCATTATGATTATCATATCAGTATGCAAATGAGTTGATATCTATTAGTGTAATAATTGATGTCTTGTGTTGCGATCTGTTTATGATTTTTGAGTTTTTAGAATGGTTAGTCCCAATGAAACTAACTGTTGACTAATAAATCAACACATATATAAACTCCAAAATAAATAAATAAATAAACAAACACAGAGTTTGGACACTAATTGCTCACCCTCAGTCTCAATTCATGAGAACACTCCTGAGGCATATGACAGCCCTAAATTTTCCATTCTCTTCAGGCACAATGGTATTTCCTACCTTCTGCTAAGAGTGCTGCACACATGAGTTTTGATGTGTACAAGGAAAACCTAGGACACAGGTCTTTGAATTCAGCCAAAGGCCATGCCCCCTTTATGGATTCCCAGTGTCAGATGCCAAGTCATATATTTCCACATTCCGTGAGAAGGAAGAAAAGTAGGGACAAAGCACCAAGTTATAGGTCTGCTCTCATTAGCCTGTTATGCTGACTCATGCAAGGTTCTTCAAGCATCACGGGGCTTAAACATTTCAGAAACTGTCTTCGATATTAGCTAGCAACTAGTAAGCAATAACAGAAACAGAGCATGTAGAAGCAAAATGGTAAGGCAGGAATCAGAAACCATCTGTGACTGTAAAATAAAAATGGCCATTTCCTCCCTACACTGTTCTAGCCCTATTATTCCACTTTCAACATCCTATGGAATTCTGGGGTTTGTAATTTAAGGTGGAGCCTTTAGAATTCTCAGCCACAGAGCTCTTTGGCATCAGAATTCCACAGGAGGTGGTAAGTGGATCATAGCACTATAACAGTGTAGTGCAGAAAGACCCTTAAGAGTCAATATCCAAGAGACTAAAAGGGCAATAATTATTGGGATCTTACTTATCATCCTTCTTGTAAATAGAAACAAATATACTCTGTTTCCAGTCCACTGGAATTATATCTGTCTTGTTGATCTATAGTACAGCAGGTGCGGAAAGGGTAGGCTGCAAGGAGCAGCAGAATCACCGGAGGATATGGAAGCGAGGAGAGATAGAAACTGGCTCCTGTTTTATTTACATTTAGAGTTCTGGGCTGTTAATGGAAATTCAGTACTCTGAAATGCTTATAAATTTGCCAGGGAAGAGAGCTTGTTATTGAAGGAAACTTGTGTTCATCTTTTTTAGAAGATAACTGAAAAGGCAACATTTTCTCTTAAGGAAATCAGTATGAAGCACTCAGGCAAATCCAGTCTATATAAGCAGCCACACACCGCTTGGTTAGAAAACTGTTTAGAAGTTCACTTGAATTCTACTTCCTATACATCCTGTCTCCTTTTTAAGTTTTACAACTTATTAAACCTTTGGTGTCCTCGTATTTAAATATTAACTTAATGAACTTTTACCTCACTTCTTTTTTTCAAAGTATTGTTCGATAAATGTTGTAGATTGCCTTTAGTACAAGTGAAGTTATGTTCCAGGCTGGGGGGCGTGGTGCATTTCTTGTGCTGTTGTAACCTACTCATTGTTTCCCCTGTTCTTTTGCCACTTATTGCTACCCCATTTTACCTTTTCCCATTTCTGCCACCAGTTCCGGGACAAATCTTTACATAAAATGGTATCACTATAATTCCACCTTAATTGCTATAGTTCTGTTCTGTGGAATCTTACAATTGGCCATTGAGGGAGGGATATTTCAAATCTTCAATCAGAGGGCAACCCTGGCGCCTCAGACCAGACTACAAACCTCAGGATTCCTTGGCATGGAACCATGGCAGTTAAAGTGGAATCATAGTGCTACACTTGCATAGTGTAAGATGGCCTTTGGTGAAAATGAAGTAAAAAAAAAAAAAAGGACCAAACCTGGACACCAGGGAGCCCATGACTGAGAAAGCAGGAAGCACAGTCAGGCACCCTATCAGGTCTGACATTCCCAGGCAGGAGCCACACTGAGTTGCTTTACGGAGGAATGGATATATAGTTTCCAGGCCATACTGATTAGCATTCAGGACTACAGAATCAAGTAAGAAATGTAATACAGGATGAGGTAGTGTGCAGATGGGTAAAGTTGAGATGCAGTTAGAGGTATTTTGCTTCCTGAGGCAAAGAAAACCATGTTATCCCCTCCATTCTGCACACAGAAGCTCACCAAGGGGTGGCAATTGAATTTAATTTTGTACTCAACCCTGGCACTGGGACAGAGCCCAGAAGTCAGTTTAAGGGGGACAGTACACGTACAGCTCTCTCCACCCCATAGAGGTTGGGTAGGCAATTCAAGAGGAACATGGGGAGAAGCCTCCCCACTGCTATCATCTCTCTAACATCTACCAGCTGAGGTGGCTGCCTCTTTTTACCTAATCACACTGCTGGCTCTGGGTGCAGAAATGGCATTTCTGGTAGAGGACAAGAAGCATGGATGTTGGCACACACTCAAATACTGAGTCTGCTTCCCACCCCTTGTTATTTTGGCATCCAAATATACACAGCCCAGCTTTGGGTTGATGATAAAGACAAGACATTGAGCAGTACAAGCTACAAATACCTTCTCATGAGACAAGCCTTCTAATAATATTGCTTGTCCTGATTCTCCCAGCCTTACCACTGAGTCTAAATGAGTCTCATGCACCTTGTTCTTTTTACCAAAAACTTGCTGTAGCATGTACTGAGAACACTTCTCAATGATGATATTCAGGGGCGTTTCAATTGCTTCACACTCTTAAATGTAAACGGTGGAGGATGTGTCAGGGTAAGGTGTATCACCCAACCTTCCCTCTTCAACATAGGATTGCAACTGTTTTGACCTGATGGGCAAAGCACCCCATTAATATAAGCTGGGGTCCATTGAATTAGCACTTTTCAAGAACAGGACTTCCTTCCCTTGGAGCAGGGGTGGGGAAGACATTTGGTCATGCTGGAGCTTCAACAAACTGAAGCCTTAAACTTGTGGAAGGTCAACAGTTCTCCCTCATGCTCTATGAGGAAGTAATCATTTGGCATTTGTAGCCAAAAACACAGTAAAGAGTATATCTAGAAGCACCCTAAAGTTTTCTTATAGCTAGAGAGAGCACACTTAACCACTTTCTTATTTCTTTCTAGTTGTAGAAGGAGTGCAAAGTATATTCGTTGGACAGTGGGATGTAAGACAACATCACAAAGTCCAGGAAGTTCAAAACCAGAGTGAAGGCACACACAATGAAATTTCTATGGGTCAGGAAAAACAACATTGTAAACTCCAGGAAGTTCCCCTCCAAAATGAAGGTACACAGAATGCTCCATCTGGAGGACAGCAAAGTGTAAGACAACGCCTCAGGGTTCCAGAAGTTTGCAGCCATCGTGGTGGAGTACAGATTATCCCTGGAGGGCAACGGAATAAAGATTCAAGACAACACAAACTCCAGGAAGTTCCCTGCCAAAGGAGTGACAAGCAGAGTGGTACCTTATCCTGGTAAGACACCGGTACTGTGTGAAGGAAGGATCGCTCTTGATTCAGGGACCTTTTATTTAGTTCATGCATTCAGATGGATTATATGAGGCTGAGGTAAATGTTGCATAGGATCATAGCCCTCGTGACAGTAGGGAAGAGGAAGAAAGCCACATTGATTAGGATCTGCTCTAGGATGGTATTGCCATACATTTTCTATCCTGAAAATTCTGAACTAAATCAGTGATGTAACCGGTAAAAATGCAGCAATTGCAAGCTTTCTCCCACCACTGTATCTCTATCTTTGGAAAAGCTATTCAAACCCAATTTCTGTCAGTTATTTTCTTTTTAAATGGGCACAGAACCTTAAGCCATGAGGAAAGGGAACAGTCCTACTAGTCACCTGAGAACTTACTGAAATGGGCCTTGGGAAGTAACTTTCTCCCAGCCTTACATTCTCATCTGTTAAATGGAAGTAATTATGATTTATTTCATAGGATGATCAATATAAAAATTGTGGAAACGCAATATATTTTAAAGACATAGCAGCCCTAAATATAGTGTTAATTAAACCCATTGGAACTCAGTGGAATTTTCTTTTGAGAAAACCTGTCTAGAATTGAATTCTTCTGTCTACATATACCACAAATTTATTAATAAAGCACTAAGAATAGTGTGTTGACAACACGTGCCAAACAACACAGAATCTAGATCTAAAACTAACTTCATTGCATTTTTTAAAAAGCAACTAGCTATTATTAGTCTTCGTAATTTGGGGGAAAAAACTGAACATGCGTCTGCTTGAGGACTATAAAGTATGCCTACCCATGTTTTGAAGGTGATTTTCAGAGGTTTTCTGTACTCTCTGTGCCTTGCGGAGTTCATTCTCCTTGTCTTCTACCTTCTCATCTGCTGTCTTAAGTCAGTTGTCTTCCTTCTGCTTGTCCTGAACAACCTGTTCCAACATATTTCAAATTGGCTGTACCTACTGTAAATGAACAAACCATAGCATTGCAACAAGGCTTGGCTTCCAGAAACCTAGGCCACTTCCACACTAGACTGTTATAGTGCTATTATTCCACTTTCAACATCCTATGGAATCCTGGGGTTTTGAATCCTTTGGAATCCTTTGAGGCCCCTCCCCAAACTGCAAGCCCCAGGGATTCCATAAGATGTTGGAAGTGGAATAATAGCACTATAAGAGTCTAGTGCAGAAATGGCCCTAGTAAAGAAGACCAGTGTTGCTTAGTTATTCAGACACACTGGCCCCTTTTACATTACACTGTTATAGCACTACAATTCCACTTTAACTGCCATGACAACATGTTATGGAATCCCGGGTTTTGTACTTTGGTCAGATGCACCAGAGGAGCTGAGGATTCTAAATGCCTCTCCCCCAACTGCCAATCTCAGGATTTCATAGGATGTTGCTATGACAAAGTGGAATTATTGTGCTAACACTGTCTAGTGTAAAAAGGGCACTGTTTGTTTGCTCCAAGTGGCCTCTGCCGGCTTCATCTTTGGCAATTATTACAACACAAAAATATAGCAAAAATACATGCCAATGCATATTGTGAAAAACCAATGGGTTTAAATCACCCAAAGCTCACAATAGGAAGATCCTTATAGTGGATACAAGTCCTGTAGCTTATTATTACTTAGTAACCACTATTCAAATAATTATCAATTGCGTTGTCTCTGCTGGCTTGGGCAGCCAGTCTCACTATATTTCTGCTCCATTGGCGAAACCCTGCATTGCTTCTATATATCTGTGTGCTTGCTGCTTGTTGTTCAAGGCAAGGGCTCAACCCTGGAATGTGTAACAGATCTTTAGGCATCTTTGAACAAGTGCAAAGGGTTCCTGCTGAATAATCACAACCTGGGATAACAGGGAACATATGTTGATCTCAAGCCCTAAATTAATCTTAAGCACTTAGCCCAAATTCCAGGTGTTGTTTCCATCCTTCTAGAGGGATTATAGCCTGCGTCTTGGTCAGAAGAAGTAGGGTAGGTCAAGTGTGCCAGGTTCAGCTGTCCTTGCCTACCAAAACAGGATGAGGTGGCTTACCCCCTGGTAAAATGAAGCTACCCACAGCTGGCCTGAATGGAATTTCTGGATGAGAGTCAGGAGAAGGGTGAGTTCAACATCTAATGTTGTCTGGCTTTGGAAGCTAAGCAGTACTGGACCTGCTTAATACCTGGATGGGAGAATACCAGGAATCTTCATTTAAACTAGGAAAAAGAATCTGCCTGAAACTTTGGAGAGTGCCAGACAGAGCAAACAATAGCTAGGCTCAGTAGAAAGCAGTTTCGTATGTTCCTATGCAACTTAATAGGGTCAGGGCAAGAAGTTTGTGTGTGCATGTGTATGCATGTGTTATTTTAAGAGCAGTGATAGAGCAGGAACTTGAAATGAAAATCTCTGTGTGAACATTTTTCTCTAGTCATGGGCCTTTGGTCTTTTCGCTGGAGTTGACAGAATCTAGTTCAACAAGATCTCAATGCTCATTTATGCCTGCATGCCAAGAATCTCCCCTACTGTCTGCATAAGCTCTGTTCTAAGACAGAAGTATTAGAATTGGCAGGAGGGGGATCTGGGTGTGGAATCTCCCAAGATTTCCCCTTTGGTCCCCTGTACCCGCCCCTCCACTGTCAGTGACAGTCAATGGTGGCAGAGCTGAGAGAGGGCGGCCTTTGCACCACAACCTCAGAAAAGCATGTGAAATACTTACCAAAAAGTTTCTATTAGTTTTAATCAAAGAACAAAACAAAACATTAAAAAAACTTTTGCTGTCACATCACATAATGCATTCACCTCAAGGATCTCTAGGTATTGTTGCACTACAGCTCACAGCATCCAGACTCTTGGCTTGGGAACTGCAGTCCAGCTGAGGGCATCAAGGACACAGCCCATTCCTGATTCAGAGAACTTGTAGTTAGGCTCTTAAATTGTTGTTGTATACATTTGCAATTGTTGTTGTCTGCCTTCAAGTCATTTCTGACTTACAGTGACCTTAAGGCAAATTCTAAGGTGAAGACTGTCTTGTATACATTTACCTGTAGGCAAGTGCATTTTAAGAAAGCCAGCATGGTGTAGTGGTTTGAGGCCAAAGAGCTCTCTGGCTGAGAACTCTAAATGCCTGTCCCTAAACTGCAAACTCCAGGATTCCACAGAATGTTCAAAGTGGAATAATAGCACTATAACAGTATAGGGCAGAAATGGCCTATGACTCTGGAGGGGGGTTTGAATCCCTGCTCAGCCTTGGAAATTGACTGGGTGACCATGGGCAAGGCACACTCTTTTAGCCTCAGAGGACAGCAAAGGTTAATCCCCTCTGACAGCGGTGGAGCTTGGAGTGTGTGGAGGGGGGACTGGAGGGGGGCAGGGCTATGGCATGGGGGCATGGCCACAGTGCGTGGTGGTGTGGCCATGGCACGCAGGGGCGTGGCTATGAGTTGGGATGCCCCAAAAACATTGCTGCTGGGGGCAAACCGCCCCCATCGCCCCCTCGTCCCTACGCGACTGCCCTCTGAAGAAATCTTTCCAAGAAAACCCTGCAATAGGATTGCCTTAGGGTTGCCAAAAGTCAGAAACTACTTGAAGGCACACAACAAAGTCCAGTTTAACCTCTGGGTAGAATATAAGCAGAGTCATGCTAGATCATATCAAAAGATTGGCACACAGTTCTCTAGCAGCCAAGTTTGTGCTGTGTAATGGACTGTGCTGGTTCTTGGAATTTGGCTGGAGTAAGTAGCAGTTATTTTACAATATGCCTTTTCAGCCACAACTTGTCCTTCCCAATGGTGTATAGGTAAGAGGACTGAGTGAAAAGAATTTAAAACTTGCCATAAAGCAGTGTTTTTGTTAAGACCAAGCAAAATGTCACTGTGGCCTGAACAAATGATTCTTCAAATTTCTTCCTCAAGTAGTTTAGATGAAGCGTTCTGGAGAACCTGAAAGCTTGCTCATATTGATGTGAAGGATAGTTGTAACTCGTAATATTGTGGATTTGGGATTTATGTCATTGCCATCTAAACTCTTGTGTGTTTATTGTTTATTGAGAAGCAAATCCTACTGTGACCAGTGGGAGTTTCTTCCTAAGTGTGCCCTGGATTGCAGCTTTACGGTACAATTATATGCATTTCTACACAGAAAACAGTAACTATAGTTTCTTGTAATATATTATTTTCACGTTCTACCCATGGGAAATGATAGGGGTTACGGGAATTGTAGTCTAAATTGCAGGCTTCCCACCTTGGCTAATGTGTTCGCTGAAGAGCTTCCCCCCAAGTCAATCCCTTTTATGCCTGCTTGCTTCTTCAACAGTTCTACAGTATTTCTACAAAGGATCTTGTATCACTTCCAACATTTCTTGGTTCCCCCATTTCCTCATACCTTCATTTTCCCATTCAAAAGGGCCTCAAGGAGATTTACCTTTTGGTTTCAGTGGTTCCTTGTTCAGATATAGATGAATAATATAATGAATATACATGTCTCCAATGACACGTACCAGGGTTTATCTTGCCTTTCCGTAATACCCATCTGCTATACTCATAGGTGCAGAATGAGGGCTTCCAGCCTTCAGATTCATATTTATGAAATGAAATACTTAGCATCGTAATTTCCCCTTGTGACTGTGAAGGGTTGATGTTTCTTTGAATTAATGAATGATAACAAGGGTGTGATTATGTAAATATAGCACAGGTAAGAACATGTTTTAAAGTCTCTAGGCTGCTTAGGATTGAGTTGAAGGCAAGTAGAATGTCATAAATGCTATAAAAGCAGGGAAACCAATAGGGTGTAGGGGGAGTGGAGGAGACAACGATAGCAAGAGCAGGTTGGGAGCAAATATGGTTACTCATAGTGAGCTTGTTGACATGGATCTACTAGTGCTCACATTTAAATGGTGTTATATAGCTATTCTGACTTTTTGCCCTTTTCCCCCCTTTTTCCCCTCTGGTTAAAAATAAAAGACAGGAAAAAAAATATCATCATCATCATCTAGACTTTCCATCAACTTCCATGAACAAGGCAGTGGAACCACACTTCAAAAGCCTTGAATAGAAGTACTAGTGGTTAGATATGCTTATAGTTGGGTTTCTGGTTCTTTTTTTTTTTCATGTATTCATTTATGGAGTACTAATACAAACAATGCTTTTCTAATCTGCTCTGTTTCTTGGAATTTTCATTGTGGGACTTTAATGCTCACTTTGTCGACACCAGATTCTGTTCTTGCTGGGAATCTGCCTTAGTTGTTAATATTTCACTGTGGCTGAGATAAGGCTGTGTTTGTAGCCCTTGCATTGCAGTTATGGGATTAGAATATGCAGCAGTTTTATTGTGGATTACACTTGTATTCCTGTGTTGCCGTGATGTTTGTGATGCTATATATGAAGGGAAACAGTTTTGTGGTTTTTAATTTTATTGAGAATTTCATTATATTTTAATTTTTGTATGATGTGAACTTTCATCTCTCTCTCTCTCTCTGTATCTGTATCTTTATCTGTATCTAACTTGCGTCAGCTGCCTTGAGTCTCAGAGCTGAGAAAAAGATGGGATATAAATTAACAAAATAACAGGATCAACACCAGCAACATCCAGCCATTGGCAAGGCACCCTACTTTTGGGCATGGTATTGACATAATTGCCCCACATATGTAGTTCTGTGTAGGACTCTTCTTCTGCAGCCTTTTGATTCTGTGAGCCCCTTCTTTCTCCTCAGCATTAACCCCTATGCCGGCCTGGTGGACTGCCTACGTGCCATGTGGCTGACAGGAAGGACACGCTGTATAGAATATCGGAAAGAGCAGCTGGAAGCATTGGGTCGCTTCTTGGATGAGAGGAAGAGTGATATCTTCCATGCCCTGCAGGAAGATTTGCGCAAAGTGAGTGCCCAGCCAACTGTTCTGATGAGACCATAACCCTCCTCAAAGTCAGGGGAGTTACTGCATACTTTGGGTCTTGAGCCTGAAGTGGACCTCATCAATGCACTTTCTCTCTCTCTCTCTCTCTCTCTCTCTACTTCCTGCCCTCTCCACAGCCTGTTTTTGAAGCCGAGCTCTCAGAAGTTTCCTTTACGAAGAATGAGGTGAACAATGCCCTGAACAACCTGCAGTATTGGATGAAGGATGAATATGTGACCAAGAACCTAGTAAGGAGATCAATCTGGGAGAGGAAGAAATATGACTTTGCACGTTTGATGGAAGGGAGGTTTACAGCAGCTGTGCTATCTCATTAAATGGGAGAAAGGCGAAGGGATCTTATATATTTGCCCTTTTAAAGTAATGTATGGGTGCACCATCTTGAGCAACTCAGTTGGTTTTATTAGTATCTGGGGTTGGAACTGTCTGTTCCTACAAATATTGTAGAGCTGCAACTTCCAGTGTTTATCACCATTGCCTCTGCTGGCTGGGACAGGTGGGAGTTCTGTTTGAATAGCATCAAGAGAGCCTGTCTATATATCTATAAAGATGCCTTAGTGGGACTCAAAGTGTGACCTCCAGCAGCTGGTCCCTAGCAATGACTTAACTTTCTGCACACCAACTTTGGTTTCGAATGGGTTAGTAAGAACACACCTGCACCTCAATTTAAACCCTTTCAAGCTATGTTGTCTTAGGATGGGGTGGGCAATCTGTGCCTTTTCAACTGCGGTGGGACTGCAACTTCCATCAGCTATAGCCAACATAGCATATCTATGCTGAAGGATGCTAGGAACTGCAGTCCAACCACAGCTAGAAGGTCATAAATGTCTTAGGCAATTATCATATGTAAAACTGTTGTTTGGTTTTCTGTATTTGCAGTGTGTAAAATCTGTAGTCTAATTCACCTGAGATTCACCAAGTTTTTGTTGTTATTCTAAGACAAGAAGGAGCCAAGATCCTATACTGTTTGCTTTAGGCTATATTTCAGAGGAAGGAACTGGCAAAACCACTCTTGAATATACCTTGCCTAAGAAAATTCCATGAAATTCATGAGATTGCTACAAGTTGACCCGCAACTTGGAGGTGCACGCGTACACACACACACATAGGTTTATACACCTGTGTAATTAGGTTGGATCCCACTGTTCAATCAATTGCACAACAAGCACGAAGGCCTTGATCTCATCTACTGTGCCACAGTCAATTAGCTCCCCAACCACCAAGTCAAAAGTGAATGAGGGAAGGCTGGACATTTACTTGTGGAATGGTTAAAATATATGTCTGCATCACCAAAGTAGCCAAAAGAAAGGGCTGCTCCAATCTTCTCTATTTTTTACTTTGCTCCACTGGCTTCACAGACTTTTCCTGCTCTCTGTCCCTTGTAGGCCACCAAGCTTGACAGTGCCTTCATCCGCAAGGACCCCTTTGGTGTGGTGCTCATCATTGCAGCTTATAATTACCCCATCAACCTTGCCTTGGTGCCTCTAGTTGGAGCCATTGCAGCTGGTGAGTGGGAAGCCATTTTGAGGGCTTCCATAAAGTACTCCTCAGCTGAATTCCCACAGTCATTTCCCTTGGACTGTTGATTGGGTGGTTCTTGGCATGGGGTGGATTTGTGTTGCTTCCTACCATGGTAATGTGTTCTTCTTTTCTTCCAGGGAATTGTGTGGTTCTGAAACCTTCTGAGCTAAGCAGCTGTACCGAAAGGCTCCTCGCTGAAGCACTGCCTTGCTATCTTGACCCAGTGAGTTTATCAGACCCCAACTCCCCCTTGTTGTCTACCTTGTTGTTTTCATCCAGATATTTCACTAGGCTATGGTCCCACTTAAATACTCTAAAGGCACCAGATCCCATCTGATCTTGGAAGGTAAGCAGGGTCCACACTGGTTAGTACTTGGATGGGAGACTGCCAAAGAATACGAGGTGCTGTAGGCTATATTTCAGAGGAAGAAACTAGCAAAACCACTGTTGAGTTTTCCTTGTCTCAGAAAACCCTATGAAATCCACAGAGTTGCCATAAGTCATCGGGTGCCTGCAAGCAAGCAAGCGCATGCGCACACACACACACGCACACACAGAGTCTCACATTGCCAGAATTTGAAAAAATTATATGCAACCCTAGCAAGAAGCCACATGCATGCATAGATACTTGCAGAATTGTAATCTCTTGGCCTGATTTAACTACCCTTGAGTGATCTTAAGGATGAAATTCCTTCTAAGCCAGAGAGATCTCAAATCTAGGCCTGTAATTCCTTTGATGTTGTTATGTGCCTTCCAGTCATTTCCAGCTTATAGTGACCCTAAGGCAAACCTATTACCAGGTTTTCTGGGGGCTGAGAGTGTGTGATGTGCCCAAGGTCAGCCAGTGGGTTTCCATAGCCAAGTGGGAATTGAATCCTGGTCTCCGTGGTCATACTCCAACACTCAAATCACTACATCATGCTGGCTCTCTTACCAGCCTCCTAATCTGAAATAGAAAAAAGTTTGCCTCATTTCCTGGCCGTAATACTGTAGAATTAGTGATATACAAGTGGTTAAAGAATTGCACATGGAGGAGAAGAGTTGATTGGGGTGGAAACTGTGTAGCCCTCCAAATACTGTTGTACTCCAACTCCCAGCATCCTTCAATACAGGATGGCTGGTTAGAGCTGCTGGGAACTACAGTTCAACAACATCTGAAGGGCCTCTCAGTTCCCACCCTGCTTTAGATGAAAACCAAACATTGTGTTCTTATTCCACTTAAGAATTAAATGGTGCTGTAAGGGTTTGAGTACGTACCACACAGGTTTGTTTTCACTGTTTCCTCTTTTCTCCTATTCCACAGGAAACCTTTGCTGTGGTGACAGGTGGGCCAGAAGAGACAACACAATTACTGGAGAACAAGTTTGATTACATCTTCTTTACAGGTGACCTCATCTTTTAAATCTCTGTTGTTTCGGTTGTTTCTTCCTTATTCTGAATATTATATTTCTCTGCACAGCCCTGTAGGCTAATTAATCAGATTCAAAGTTCGCAGTTAGGATATTGTGAAAAGATCCCAAAAATATGCATTAAATTTGATTGAGCAGAATTGTATTATCAATGCTTAGTACAAAATAATTACTAGCATTAAATACTAGTTATTGCTTGTGTGTAAATGGCTTCAAGTTACCTAGTAGTTTTTGATAACCCTCAGAATTTCATAGGATTTTCTTAGGTAAGGAATACCAGGAGGTGGTTTACCATTGCCTTCTTCTGCAACATAACTTACTACACTTGGTATTCCTTGCTGGTCTGCATCCAAATACTAACCAGGCCTGACCGTACTTAGCTTCCCAGATCAGAGGGGATTTGGTGTCTTCAGAGTATTTGGGCCTCAATACCAGTTAGTACTACTAATTAGTTGCAACTGATCATTGGCAATACAATTCTGCTTGGGCAGACTGTATGCATATTTTAAGATATATTAATATGTTGCGCAAATATGCAAAATACTTATTCAGATACCGTGCATAAATAGTTTGAGTAAACATTTTAATTACTAGTAAGTAGTATATTTGAATAAACTTTTGATAACCTGTGTGGCTGGCACTGGTAGACTATGACACAATTCTTTTAGAAGCATAGCATTTTATAAGCATAAGCATAGCATCTTAGAGGCAAAATCTCAGAAAGATGTTCTGGGTGAAGCCACCTAGCTTTGTCTCTCTATGACTACCCCAAATCTTGCCACCCCTCTGCAGGGAGTCATCGTGTGGGAAAGATTATTATGACTGCGGCAGCCCAAAACTTGACACCGTTGACTCTGGAGCTGGGAGGCAAAAATCCCTGCTACGTGGACAAGTGCTGCAATTTCCAGAATACAGCCAACCGGATAGTGTGGGGAAAGTTCTTCAATGCTGGCCAGAGCTGCATTGCGCCCGACTACATAATCTGTACTATTGAAACACAAGAGCGGCTGATGCCTTGCCTGCGCCAGGCCATCCGGGAGTTCTTTGGCTGCAATCCCCGCGAGTCACCTGACTTTGGCCGCTTAGTCAACGACAAGCATTTCCAGCGTGTCCGATCATTGCTAGAGTGTGGCCGAGTGGCCATAGGTGGCGAGACAGATGAATGTGACCGTTACATTGGTGAGCAAGTGGCCTGGTCTCTGGAGGGAAAAGAAGGGGCTGGGATTGGGGGAGATCCTCTTCTGTAACTATTTAAGAGGCTTTCTATGAAGGGTGTGATAAACAACATGGAGCCTTCTGGGTCTTATGAGAATGAAGTTATAGTCTGCCTTAGTGAGCACAGACAGTGGAGCAGATCATTGAAATTGTAGTCCAACAACATCTGGAAGCCCACATCTGTTCCTGACCCTGGTTTAGTCAGAGCAAGATCTGAGTCCTCCGTGGACTTGTATATTGTGTGGAAGTGTGGGTGGGCGAGAGCGCTAAAGCCGTGGTTATATGGGAGTAGTATGTCACATATAGCATAACATGTCTTGATGTGATCTCCCTGCCTACAGCTCCCACAGTGCTGGCTGATGTGAAGGAGTGGGAGCCTATCATGCAGGAGGAGGTCTTTGGGCCCATCTTGCCCATCATCACTGTGGCTGACTTGGATGAGGCCATCCAGTTCATCAATTGCAGAGACCGCCCGCTGGCTGTCTATGCTTTCTCTTGTAATTCCAAGGTATGTGTTTAGGTTTACAGCTCTCTGTGTCCTTGGCCTGAATCCTGCTCAAGCAGGCCTAGCCACAAAGCAGAAAAGCTTTGCACTGCTTTCAAAATATTAAATCCATTTGTAACAGAGGTCTCTGTCAGGGCTGTCCCAATAAATTCCGGTGCGGGATCATATAAACAGTGAGTATATGTGTGTGCACATTCAAGTCACCATTTGACTTATGGTGACCTCATGAATTTTGTAGGGTTTTCTTAGGCAAGGAATACTCAGAGATGGTTTTGCTGTTTCCGTCCTCTGAAATATAGCCTACAGCACTTATATTTAATGATGCTTTTCCATCCAAGTACTAAGCAGGGCTGACGCTGCTTAGTTACCCAGATGAAACAGGATCTGGTACCTTTAGGGTATTTAAGCAGATATAAACAGTAGCAGCATCTGATCCCTAATATTCAAATATAGGTGCAATGTTGTACTCCCTATATGCACATGGTAACCCTTGAAGTGAACCAGGATGTTTGGCTGAAACTCTGTAGAATTCCCCATCTGTAGTGGAGGAGGTTATTAAGAACTTTAAATATTTGTGTTGGTATGAACAAATCTTGATTATTTAAGGCCATAGACAACAACAAGCTACCAGTTATTTATATATCTGCGGTATATACAATACAGCTTCTCTCACCTGCTGCATAAACAGTGGCCATGTCAATCTGTTGCAAAAAAACAAAGATGTCTTATTATGTTTTAAAAAGTAAAAAAAAATCACATAACCTTCTGTCGATTGCATCCCACTTCACAAAGTAAGGTGTAGAGATTGCTTTTGGTCTCTGTTTCAGAACTTAGAGTGTTGGTGGTTTTTTAAAAAAAGTAATTTGATACTTCTTGCTCATCACCTCTGAAAAGTAACCCATGTTCAGTAGTAAGAGTAACTCTAGTTGTTTTTTCCTGACACATTACAGATATTTTGACTGATTTTATAAAATATATTCATATAAAAAAAATCCAAAGATTCTCCAAAATGACTTCAAGTAATATTTTGGGAGTAATGAGTAGATAGTATCCATTGTACTTCTTAAAACTCTGGCATTGTCAATCATTATATTGCTTTTAAATAATAACTTTGCCTCAAAAATAACATGGACATATTGATATTACTGCAGCGTATTACTTGCAACTTCTGGCCTGCCTGTTCCTCATTTAGAGTAGGAATGGAAACCATGTGATCTTCTAGATGTTGCTGGACTGCAACTTCCTGCACTCCTCACTGTTGGCTATGCTGCGTATTGCTGATGTGAGTTGCAGTCCATCAACATCTGGAGGGCCACAGTTCCAACATTTAAAATGATAGGGTTGCCTCCCAAATTCAAGCAGTCCCCCCTTCCTCTGGTATCAGCAGCCAGAAGATGGTGCCAGTGTAGCACCCATCTATTTGTGAAAGTGACTTCAATACACTGCTTTCTTCCCAGGTTTTTCTAATTATCAGAGACCTATATTCCATGTAAGTGTCTTTTTAAGAATCCATATTCCAGGAATATGAGATGTTTGTATGATGGAAGAGGACTGCAATTTTGTATGCAACAGCAGCTATACATACATCTTCCGTAACTGTTTTAAGATTTAGCCAACATATCCATACAGTATCTTCAGTATTTAATCTCATTTATTGAGGTTTGTGAGCCAGAATGTATATTGTGATTGCCACAGAGATGCTACTTCACAGCCTGGTTCTGGTCATAATATGAGAGATACTCATTTTATGGCTTGAGAGCATCATCTCACCTCCTCTTCACTTCCATCCCATTGATTGCTTAGCATGCAGAGACTGGCTGTGGGGATTCAACATGCGACTCAGTTTGTGGACTGGATTCTGCTTTATCTTGAAGTTTGGACATGGATGTTTCACCAGAGAGACATTGTGACAATTGAAATGCATACTATGATTTAAAGAAAGGAAAGAAAGAAACAAACTACACAGGAAAAAATAATCTATTGATTCAAAAAACAGATAGTAGAATATTGCTTCATTTAGTGGTAGACTATTTATGGTTTGGACTAGGCTTCCCAAATAGTGTAGTATATGTAAAGTCGAAGGCTTTCACGGCCGAAATCCGTAGGTTGTTGTGGGTTTTCCGGGCTTTGAGGCCGTGTTCTATTAGTATTTGCTCATGACATTTTGCCTGCATCTGTGGCTGGCATCTTCAGAGGATCTGGTGGCATGGAAGTGAGACAGTATATATACTTGTGCAGTTCCCGGGTGTGAGGAAGCAATTTGCATGTGTTACAGTTGGCCTGTGTGATGGCCTTTTGTTAAATGAGATATCCCCCAGGGTGACATAGTAGTTGTCAGACTGGTCCAGAATATATGACAACTACTAAGATAATGTTTACAATCAACATGAATGACAAATAAAGAGGAGCATACGCAGAACTGAATAGAATGTCACAACTTACAACTAAATATTGTCAAATTTGGCTTCATATATTTCTGACAAGTACTGTGTCAGACTACACAGAGAGGCCATTGAAATCCATAAACACATGGACAATATCAACAGGAAAGAAGAAATTCAGAAAGTAAACAAGATTTGGCTACCAGTACTGAAGAACACTAAAATCAAGACTCAAAAATATGCCAGTGAACACCACCCAGACTCTGGAAGTCCCTCTACAGGGAACAATACAGTGGGTTGCTAATGTACTTAATGCACTGTTATGCATATCCCCTGACTTACAATACACCCTGGGGAATCTCATTTAACAAAAGGCCATCACACAGGCCAACTGTAACACATGCAAATTGCTCCCTCCCACCCAGGGACTATACAAGTATATATACTCTGTCTCACTTCCATGTCACCAGATCCTCTGAAGATGCCAGCCACAGATGCAGGCGAAACTTCAGGAGAAAATACTAATAGAACACAGCCTCAAAGCCCAGAAAACCCCACAACAATCCAGTGTAGTATATATTTACTCATGTTTTGAATGGGTTTTGAAATTCAAAATATTATCAAGTATGTATTATTGGACCACCTCCTAGATACAGTTCTTATATTACACAGAACTCTGTATTGTCACATCGAGAGTTCTGTATATAAAGTATCTATTGGAAGATTACTTTAGGTTAGCCAAATACCTTATTCTTGTCATGCTGATGTAAAAAGAACAGGGAGCTCATTATTGCTTCAGATGGTGGCATTTGGCTTTGAGTAACTTACCCACTTAGCTTTGAACAAGGGAATAAGGAACAAGACAAATTGAATAGGACCCACTATTCTTTCACCCGCTGAAATGGAATGCTGTTAAAACAAGCAAATACAGAGGGACAAATGCATAAACCACAAAAGACCATGACAAAAACACAGATAAACTATTTAAAAGGTAATAAAAACATAATGTTTATAATCAACATGAATGACAAATAAAGAGGAGCATACGCAGAACTGAATAGAATATCACAACTTACAACAAAATATTGTCAAATTCAGCTTCATATATTTATATAGAATTAAAAATGTCATTTATTTTGTATTCATGTACACTGTTTGCTTAGGTGGATTCTGGTATTTTCCTGTTATATGTATAAGATTACTTTTGGCTATATTTTATCTATATTCCCCCATTGATTGTAAGTTGTCCCTTTTACCAAACTGGAAACTCTTATTTCCTTTACTTGGAAGATCAAGCACAGGGCTCCTAATACATCTGTGTTCTTATTAATTCCCTATAGGTTGTGAATCAAGTGTTGGCGTGCACCAGCAGTGGTGGCTTTTGTGGCAATGATACCTTGATGCACACAACATTGAGCTCCTTACCATTTGGCGGCATTGGTATGACTATTTCATTGTCCCATAGCAATTTCTATTCCCTATGCATAGGACTGCACTGTTCATTTCCATTTTTCAAAACCAGAAGACTTTAGGCACTTTCAGTTTTGTTCTGCTTTATTTTTTGCAGTCTAGGGGTACTCTTGTAATGCCCAGTTGATGTGAAATCCTGAAAATAGCCTGCACAGTAAATGTAAAGGGCTATGGAGAAGAAGTTCTGTACAAAGTCACCTGCAATCTGTTTGGATGAGAAAGACCAGAGCAAAGAACTGCCCAGGCTGTGGAGCAAATGGGAAAGTTCTACCAGAGAGCAAGTTTTAACCAGCATGCTTTCTTCTTCTTGTGCTGTAGGATGCAGTGGCTTTGGCAAGTACCACGGCAAGTTCACCTTTGACACATTCACTCACCATCGTGCCTCCCTCTCGCGCTGCATGGGCCTGGAGGTAATCAACACAGTTCGCTACCCACCATATGCTGACCGCAACTTGGATCTCCTACTGTCTACCACAGAGATTAAGCGCAAGGGCCTATGTACTCTGTTGTGAGTTCTCAAACCCTACAGACCTTGTGTACCAGGAGCTGTGAGGTGAAGAACAAGGATTATCCCTACAGACCTTCTACTTCATTCCCTGGATGGATCATGCAAAAATATTACCTTCTGTAAAAGTCTTGCTCCTTCCTCTCAGTTTCTTATCTCATACCCCAACATTGGTAGCTCACTAGGAGCCTACATTCAACATTTAGGTCAGAAGTGAAGAACACATGGCCCTCCCAAAATGTTGTTGAACTACAACTCAGATCTCATCTTTGGTGTTGCTGCCTAGGACTGATGAGAGTTGCAGTCCAAAAACATCTAGAGGACCACATCTTTCCCCAGCACTGATGCACTCACTATTCTCATGCTGAATTTTCTCTCATTAGGGTCACCAGTTAATGGAGGATGAGCGTGTGCAAAGCTTTTGCACTAGGTTCAACCCAGTGATTAATCTCCCTTTTGATACAGTTTTATGATGCTAAT
Source organism: Cyclura pinguis (assembly GCA_030412105.1). Lineage (NCBI taxonomy): Eukaryota > Metazoa > Chordata > Lepidosauria > Squamata > Iguanidae > Cyclura > Cyclura pinguis. The sequence goes on from CM059599.1 coordinate 265,580,999, forward strand.
TTTGATTCAGTGTCTGTGAGTTCCAGATTTTTGTAAAGACTGACTAAAGGTAGTCCACCTATAGACTTGAATCACTCTTGTAATATATATGTATCAAAAGCAAGAGCATGGATGCTTCTTGAAGGAGACCTATTAGATGTTCTCTAAGGAGTCTTGAGGCTGGGTCCTTAAGCCAATTTAATTTCCAAAGAGATGCAATGCTGAATTCCTATAAATTATTTATACATAGGTTCTTCAACACTGTCTTGCAGCTATAGTCATGCCCACTTCCTTTTAGTAAGCAATAATTCTTTTAGCATTTTTTCCTGGATGGCGGTAATCTAACTCAGAATCTTCAGTAATATCCACTCTAGGCAATTTTTACCATGTTTACTCAGAAGTAAGTCTTATTTCCGTGCAGTTATTGCTCATGATTAAAAGGGTGCAGAGCGACCTCCTACGGAGGTCGTCTGCACCGTGGAGTGGATTGGGGTGGACTACTTTTCGTAGTTCCGTACCTCAATCCGCTCTGAAGCGACCGGAACTGGGGGCGCTGCATGTTTTTTAAAAACCTCTTTTCAGAGGTTTTTAAAAAGCACGGAGTGCGCAGCCCCGTGCAGCTCCGTCGCCGGGCTCCGGTGCAGATTTGCAGGCACGCACTAGTGCATGTCTGCAGATCTGCCGGGGGCGGGCTTCTGGCTGGTGAGCTTTTCCGGTTGGTGGAGAGCCTCCGCCAGCCAGAAGCTGCCATTTTGGACGCCCGAGGCCTGCGGAGCAGCGAGTTTGCGCTGCTCCGCATGGCGACGGACTTACCCGGCTGCCGGTAAGCTCCATTTCGGCGCGTTTTCCCCATTTCCCCCTCCACATGCGGAAAGGGCCTTACATTCCTTCCTTGGTACTGTGAATTGCGAGCAAACATTTTGGTTCTGTAATAAAGATCTTGCATCAAATTTGACTTGTTTCTGGTTTGTATTATTTACATGCTGCCATTAGTTGACACAACGTACGATGCAATAAAAGAAGCCAGATACTAGTCCCTACCCTGAACTCCCTTGAGGTGGCTAGTATATATAGAAAGTTAGAGGTGCAGTTAACATAGGACTTTGCCTGCTTCATTTTCAGATACATCTGTTTCTTGAACTGGAAGAGTTCTTGATGAAGTACATACTCATTCCCTTTCACTGTGACTGGCAGGGATAGGAAAAGTATCCTATCTTTTGGAGTATATTCTGTGTGTTGCAGTTGCACACTGACTACGTTTTTTGTTTGTGAAGTACTTAGAATTTCTTCCCTTTTAAAGAATGTGGTTTTTTTTTTCTTGGAGAGTAGCATAACAAAGGCTGAGATATTTAGAAAACATTGTGTTGGGGCTAAAGGCAAGACTTTTTTCAAAGGGCAGTCAAAGCTCAGTCCAGAAGAGGGATCAGTTGCAATAATGCCTGATATCACAACTAGCTCCTCCAAAATGTTCCTCTAAAAAGTAAAAGACAAAACAGAAACTACTACAAAACATGTATACTGACCAAAGTATTGTTTCCAATGACTAGGCATTCTGGGGGTGTTTAAAGGTTGTCAGATTTCACATTCAGGATCTTACCTGGCACTTGACAATTGTAACTGTGGTCTGGAGTTCTGAAAGCAAGCTGAGTTCTAGGTTGCTTCTTGAAAGCCTAGCCCAGCCCTTGACTTTGCTGATCTCTCACAGTAATTACACAGATACTATAGTATGCTGTATAAGCAACTAGTGTATTTACCTGGCGTTGCTCGGGATTTTATTTTCTCATAGGTAACACTTGTTAGAAATACTTTAGGAATTACCTCATCTTACCTTCTGGTTTGATGCAGTTGAAATACACAGATTTAAGATCCTGTGTCTCTAATTCCCCAATCCAGTCTGTATTCAGAGTTGTTAACATACAGAGGTTGGGTTTGTGAGGGGGCTTGCTGTGAGGCCTCGTCTCCATAGCAATCGGCCTGTTCAGAGCTCTCTGGCTGAAAATTTTAAAGGCCTCTCCCTGAACTTCCAACCCCAGGAGTCCATAGAATCATCATTGTCAGCCGATCATATGAGGTCTTCTCACCTCACACAGCCAGTCATATGAGGGCTGCGTCTGCCTGACACAGACAGACAAGCTCACTCACAAACTTTGACTTTTATATAGTAGATAGATAGTATACTGTATAAGCAGGCTTTCTGACTAGTTAGGGACTTGCAAAGGCGAGGCAACAAGTTAGTTTAAATTTTTTTTAAAAAGCCATTCTAGTCTGGGAGACAATGAGAAGTATCCACATTGGTACCAACTGACAGAATTTATCACATAGTATCCCTGCAGGTCAATCATGCATTGATTCTGTGACCAATCCTAAACCAGTTTCAAATATTCAAACAGCAAATTAATCTCTGTTTGCTGATGTAAAAACTAGAGTGGACCTAGCTTTTTGTTGCTCCAAGCAACCGCTGCACACAATCCAAGAATTGTGTTCACTGCCAGAAATTCTGAGTTTAATTTCTTAGATAATCAGATATACAATATCTTGGGATGCAGGGATGCAGCAACAGGGGGGGCGGGGAATACAATTGCTGAAACTGCTCCCTCATTTGCAAATGAGGGTGCAGTTTGGGCGTATGCACATGTCTGCCAGTGTGTCCCCTTTGTCAGAGACACAGGCAGCAAGGGGGCCTGGTGCTGAGGGACAAGGTGGCAGGCATGTATGTGTGCCCAAACTGTTCCCTTGTTTGCAAACGTCAGCACCCCCACCCTCACCCCCAGCTGCATTGTCTCTATTGCTACCTTTACCTCTGGTGTCCAGCAACGGGACTTTGCAGACCCCTAGTTAAGAACCACTGATATAGATGGCACACTCCAATGGCTACTGCTTGCCATGTTATTCTCACAAAACATACATGCAAGTAAGTGCAGCTGCATATATTCATTCTTTCAGTTATAAAATTATTTCTTTCCAAGAAGTGTACATGTGTCTCTTTAAAACATGACCAATATGAGAGAAAAGATCAAGTCACTAGTTGCTCGTATTTTAGGCAAGGAGTTATAGTTCTTATACATTTGTGCATTTGCAATTGGTAGAATAAAGATACATTTCTGCACTTAGGTGTTGGCAATACTTTTTACTTTCCCAAGAAGTTTGCAGAAATTTCATACCTACCAAATCCAATTAAATATTTAAAATTCTGAATCTGTACTAAGTGGATCTTTTTATTGTCTGGGCCAGCAGTAATTTGACAATATAAGGTAATGTCCATAACAGTCAGTAGATTGTTAGAAGAATACCAATGTTAAATAGAAGTCCATACAGAACACTGATAAATTCTCTCAAGCATTTCTAAACAGAGCTCTGAAACCGATTGTAATAATACTGTACTATTTAGTAACTTCAATTTTGTTAAAGATCTTTCTTTTCCCCTCTCATTCACTTACATACACACACACACATACAAATATACAATAAAAACATAGAAGCGGAGAGATGTTAAGAATTCTATATACAATATACATATATATTGACATCTGCATTGGTTTAATATTCTTAACCTTGACTTCAATCACACTTTGAATATGTAAATAAAACTGCACTAAATGAATACATAGCAGCAGTCCAAGAAAGCTCATGATGTAATAATTTTGTCTTTGAGGTGCACATTTCTAAAATGAAGATGTGGCAGTTTTACCACTCATTAAGAAGTTACCAGGGTCCTAAAACTCTCACATTTTCTTTTTTAATTTAACAAAGTCTTTTCTCAAGGTACTTTACAGACTAGTAAAATTATTATGGTATAGGCTTTCAAGGATAAAGCCCTTTGCTGTGTTAAGTTCAGTTTTAGTGTGTCAAGGTGATAAAATATGCCTCAATAAATAAAATCCAGCAAAGGGGTAGCTGTGTTATTTTGCCTCTGTGAAGGCAACCGAAAGTCTGATGGGACTTTAAAGGCTAACAAATATGATAGGTTTTGAGATGCCTCAAAGAAATAAATGACACCTTCCCTATGAGATTGCCATGGTCCTGCTAAACAAGATATAATGTTTGCTCTGATGTGGTACCATGAAGTATGGGGGCAAACCCATTGTCTCCTAGATATTAAGGCACCCTGAAGCTATATCCTACCTTAACGACAAAAACAACCACATAATAACTTGATACGGTCCAGCGAGACACCCCATGAATGATGCCTCACAAGCCATATAACCACAGTTTCTAACTACCTACTAAAGGTCAAGAGAGATGCTAGTGCTACAGGAAAAGGGTGTCTCTGCTTATTCTGCTAGCCCACATTATCTACAAGAGTTGGAAATGTTTCTTTTTTGGACTATGACTACCAGAATCTGTCAACCAGCATGACCGTGCTGGCTGGGATTTATAGTTCAAAAATTAAAATTTCCAGGCTCCATTTCCTATATTACTTGGAAGCTTAGTAAGAGTTATGTGTTAGAGGCTATTTGACTTGGGTCGTGGCCCTGAGTGCTCTTGACCTGGGAGTAAGTGCTCTATGTATACACTTTCATATTAATTTTTCCCCCAAGTATTTCAATGCCACACTTCAGGGTAAAGCCTTCCCAAGACAATTCACATGGAATAACCATAAAGCACTTCTACTTGGATTTGCTTTCACATCAATTGGTTTAGGAATGTCTTGAAAACAAGGAGTCCATCATAAATGCAATGAGCCTGAGGGGAAATTTTGGAGTGTGATTTGTAGAAGTTATGCAGAAATTATGACAGCCCTATAATTATCCATGTTGTTTACATGTGGAAAATGGATTGTAAAACAAGTAACATCACACAGTCTCCTGGAACCTTTCCCCAGAGTGAAACGTTACCAGGCATGAACCATTCCAAGTCCTTTCTTGCTCATTTTAATTCCTGCTGGCTAAACAGTCTCCCACTGTCCCTTGAAATGTGTGGACAGCAGTTGCACCTGATAGCTTCTATATTAGTGCGGTGGTTCAACATCTCAGATAGTTCCTCAAACATCTGGACTAAAGCCCAGAGTAGATTCACTACCACACTCATGCAGACAGTTAGTTATAAAGCCAGAGTGGTAGAGAAACCATGCATCTCCTGCCATGCATCATGTTGCTCTGAATTAGCCCTTCCTCAATCTTTCTCTTTGTGCCCTTTCTGCTGAAAAACAACAACTCTTTTCTGCATTTCACACAGATAATCCCAGGTTCACTCCTCTATTATCTCTAATTAAAAGGTTATCTTCAGTAGCAAGTAGGAACCCCACCTTGGAAGAAAAGTGAGATGTAGCAGAGCTGTCAGGGTCAGAGACCCAGGTGGCAAGACAGCCCTGAGAAGGGAGTGGGAGAACTAGCAGAGTCCTGCCGGAAGGAGTCAAGGAAGCACTTACTCAAGGAAAGTCCATTTACCTAAGCCAGAGCAACAAGCAAAAGCCGTAGTCAGAGTTCCAAAAGCCAGGGGTCTGGAGCCAAGAGATCAATCCAAGATATCAGGAGCCAGCTGCTGGAAGCAAGGAGAGGGCTTGTAGAAAGTTTGCCACAAGCAAAGGAAAGCTTCCAGGCAGGCAGTTATATAGCCCAAGGCACAGGTGTGGCTAGTCACTGCTTCTTGCACTTAATCAAGGAAGCCTCCCTTTGCTCAGCTCTCTTGAGTCTCCACCTTGTTCGTGGGCTGATTGGCACAGGCTCCAAAGCGTCTTCAGAATCGGATCCCTGTTACCCTAAAGGAGCAGGCAGAGGAACGTCCAAGCCTGCTTGGTCCATGGCAGCAGGGGAGCTCTTGAGCTGCAGGACCCATCTCCAGCCAGAGCCACAGGGACCAACAGCTGCTGCTCGTCATCAGCAGCTCTGACAGGGGCTCCAGTTATCACAGAAGCAGCTGACAAAACTTGTCAAACCTATTGCCTCTTCCTTTTGTTCCACGTGGAAACCTATGACACTGCAAAGCAAAGTCTTCAAGAGATCATAGGAGATCACAAGACTCTGGGTAAGAAGCTGAAGGACATTGATGCACAGATTGTCATTTCATCTCTCCTCCCAGTTGAAGGACACAGCCCAGGAAAGGAGAGAAAAATAGTGGAGGTGGCCCCACAGATGGTGCTGCCAGGAACGGTTTGGCTTCTTGGACCATAGCCTGTGGTTTCATGAAGATGGACTTCTGGCAAGTGACAGGTTACATCTCAGAGCAGTTGGCAGGGATATTTTTGCCAAGAGACTCACAAACCTGATCAGAGAGGCTTTAAATTGTGTTGGAGAGAGAGAGAGTATTTTTGAGGAAAGAAGTTCATCAAGTGCTGGAGATAATAGCCTGAATCTTGTAAGGAGAACTGGGCAAATAGTACAAGAACCCAACAGTGAGAGGAAAAAAACTTAAATAAGCAGCAGTGGGATGGCGGGGAATGATTCATGATCTTAGGTGTCTCTACACTAACACACAGAACACTATATGTCAAGGAGGTTTACACCTGTGAAGAGATCCATCACTTAAATCCTGGAAGTCAGGTTGAGAGCATCTGGATAAAAATTGAGGAGAAAAGCAACAGCAATGTTATTGTAGGGGTCTACTATATACCCTCAAGCCAGATTGAGGACTTGAATGATGTCTTCCCAGAACAGATGACTGAATATTCAGAAAGGAGAGATATAGTAGTAATGGGAGATTTCAACTATCCTGATCTTTGTTGGAAGCCAAACTCTGCCAAGAATATAAGGAATTTCAATGACCACGAAGAGGCAACAAGGAGATCAGCTATTTTAGATCTGATCCTAACCAACAATGATGATCTGGTTAATGGGGTAGAAATGGTGGGATCCTTAGGTGGAAGTGACCATGTTCTACTGGAATTTGTTATACGGGGGAAGCCAAACATAGTCAGATATATATTCGAAACTTTAAGAAAGCTGATTTTAGTAAATGTAGGGAAATACTGGGTGTTATCCTACCATTAGAAATACTAAAAGAGCATTCATCCTGGATAGAAGTTTCTTAAAAGTGAGATATTAAAGGCATAATTCAGATATTAAAGGTATAAATTCAAAAAATACCAATGAGAAAGAAAAATGGGAGGTGCCTAAAGAATCAAGGATAGATGTCTAAACAACTTTCAACTAATTTAAGATTTAAAAGGGCCATGTACAAGAAACGGAAAAGGGAGGAAATCATCAAAGAGGAATTCAAACAAATACCCAACACGTGTAGGGAGAAAGTCAGAAAAGCTAAAGTGCAAAATGAACTCAGGCTTACTAGAGAGATTAAAAACAATAAAAAGAGCTTTAATGGTTATATCTGTAGCCAAAGGAAGAAAAAGAAAATGGTAGGACCACTATGTGGAGAAGAGGTGAAATGCCAACAGAGGATAGAAAAAAGGCAGGACTACTCAACACCTTTTTTGCTTTGGTCTTTTCAGTGCTTGACCTGGGGAAAATGGAGCAGATGATGCTGTAGGGGCAATGCAGCATAGTAAAGAAGTAGTACAGAAATACTTGGATACTCTTAATGAATTCAAGTCTCAAGAGCTAGATGAACTACATCCAAGGGTATTAAAAGAACTGGCAAAAGTAATATTAGAACCACTGACAATAATCTTTGACAATTTCTGGAAAATAGGAGATGTCCCAGCAGACTGCAGGAAGGCAAATGTTGTCCCCATCTTCAACAAGGGGAAAAAAAAGGAGGACTCAAACAATTACTACTCAGGTAGCTTGACATCAAAAGCAGGAAAGATTCTAAAGTAGATCATTAAACAGATAGTCTGCAAACACGTAGAAAGGAATGTTGTGATTACTAAAAGTCAACATGGTTTTTTTCAAAAATAAGTCATGCCAGACTAATCTTATCTCTTTCTTAAAACTGAGTTACAAGCTTGGTAGATGAAAAGAATGCTGTGGATGTAGCATCTCTTGATTTCAATAACGCCTTTGACAAGGTCCCCCATGACATTTTTACAAGCAAGCTAGTAAAATGTGGACTAGACAATGTTACTGTTGGGTGGATTTGTAACTGGTTGATTGACTGAATCGAAAGAGGCTGGATGGCCATTTGCTGGTGCTTTGAGTGTGTGTTCCTGCATGGCAGGCGGTTGGACTTAATGGCTATTGTAGTCTCTTCCAACTCTATGATTCTACTCTCCAATGGTTCCTCTTCATCTTGGAGAGAAGTGACTAGTGGGGTGCCACAGAGTTCTGTCCTTGGCCCAGTGCTATGCAACATCTTTAACAATTACTTGGATGATGGAATAGAGGGCATTCTTATCAAATTTGGAGATTACACCAAATTAGGAGGAGTAGCTAATACTCTACAGGATAGGATCAGAATTCAAAATGAACAGCTTAGAGAACAGGGCCAAAACTAACAAAATGAATTTCAATATAGAGAAACGTAGGCTACTACACATGGGCAGAAAAAATATGAAATGCATAGCTAAAGGTTGGGTGATACATGGCTTGATCACAGTACATGTGAGAGGAATCAAGGAATCTTAGTAGACCACAAGCTGACCATGAGTCAGTAATGTGATGTACCAACTAAAAAAGCCAATGCAATTCTGGGCCACATCAACAGGAGTATAGTGTTTCAGTCAAGGGAAGTAATAGTACTACTGTATTCTGCTTTGGTCAGACCTCACCTGGAATACTGTGTCCAGTTCTGGGCATCACAGTTCAAGAAGGATATTGATAAGCTGGAACATGTCCAGAGGAGGGAGACCAAAGTGGTAAAAGGTCTGGAAACTGTGGCCTATGAGGAGCAGTTTAGGCAGCTGGGGATGTTTAGCATAGAGAAGAGAAGGTTAAGAGGTGACATGATAGCCATGTTTAAATATTTGAAGCGATGTCATTTGGAAGAACGAGCAAGCTTTCTTTCTGCTGCTCCAGAGACTAGGGCCATTCCACACTATGCTGTTATAGTTCTATTATTCCACTTTCAACATCTTGTGGAATTCTGAAGCCTGTAGTTTGTTGAGGTCAAAGAGTTCTCTGGCTGAGAATTCTAAAGGTGCCTCCCTAAACTGCAAACCCCAGGATTCCATAGACTGTTGCAAATGGAATAATAGCACTATAACAGTGTAGTGCGGAAATGGCCTAGGACATGGAACGCTGCATTCAAATTGCAGGAAAGGAAATTCCACCTAAACATTAGGAAGAACTTCTTGATGGTAAAGGTTGTTCAACAGTGGAATATGCTGGCTCAGGGTGAGGTGGAGTCTACTTCCTTGAAGGTTTAAACAAAGGCTGGAGGGCCATCTGTTGGGAGTGCTTTCAGAGTGTATTCTTGCAAGATAGGTGGTTGGACTCAGTGGCCTTTGTGAGCTCCTCCAGCTCTATGATTCCATGAAGGCCCCAACAATTTTACATTCTCTTTAGGTAGGATGGTATTTCTTGCTTTCTGCTCAGAGCTCTGCACATATTAGTTCTGATGTGTAGAAGGAAAACATGTCTTACAGAAGACAGAAGTCTTTGACCATGCACTCTTTCTGGATTCAAAGTGTCAAATGCCAAGTCATGTATTTCCATGCTCCATAAGGGGGAGGAAAAGGAAGAAGAAAGCACCAAATTATGTGTCAGCTCCCATTAACTTGGCAGACTGGTACTTCAATCATGATAGTGCTTGGGCATTTCAGGAACTGCCTTTGATAATAGCTAACAACTGGTAAGCAACATGACAGGAAACAGATCTTATAGAAATGAAACCATAAGGCAGGAATCAGTAAGCAGAAACTGGGAATGCTAGAAAATAATGTTTAAAATGTAGGTTGCAAGGTGCAGCAGACTCACATGAGGAGATGGAAGTGAGGAGAGAGAGAGAGAGAAATTGGCTCTCATTTTGCTTGCAGTTGGGACTTTTGAGCTCTTAATGGCAATCAGCTTGCAACTCTTTATAAAGCTGCCAAAGAAGATACCTGAAAAGGCAATGTTTGCCCTTAAGGAAACCAGTAAGAAGCATGCAGGTAAATCCAGTTCATTTCAGTGGAATGAAAACTGCAACTCAGAAAACTGTTAAGATGTTCATCAGAACTCTGCTTCTGCCTCAGCCTGATTACAACTTATTATACCTTTTGTTTTCTCATATTTGAATATTAATTTTCGCCTCACTTTTCCCCCCCAAAGAATTGCTTATAAGTTGCTTTGAATGCAAACAAAAGTAATTTCTCATTTTGATGGGAAAACATTTCCTGTGCTATTCATTGCTACTTCCCCATTTTCACTTGGGCGTGTTCTGTTTCTGCCACCACTCCTAGGTATGGCCAAGTTTGTATCTGTAATACTTTAGTCTCTTAATCCAGGACAAATGTTTACATTTGAAGCAGTCTTAGTGCCTTTCCACACTGTAAAATGATAATTCTTCCTTATCTGCTATGGTTCTAGCCTATGAAATCCTAGGACTGACACTTGAGGAAGGGGGATTTAGCATCCCCAGCCAGAGAGTGCCTTTGGGGCTTCTGATCAGACTACAAACCCCAGGATTCCCTAGCACAGAATCATGGCAGTTAAAGTAGAATCATAGTACTATACTTGCATAGTACAAAAGGGCCCTTGGTGGGGTTGGAGTAAATGTAATAGAGCCACACACGAACCTATAATTAGGAAAGCAGGAGGCATAGCCAGGCACCCCATCAGGTCTGACATTTTCAGGCAGGAGCCACACTGTGTTGTTTTATGGAAGAAAGGATATATAGTTTCCGGGTCATAGTGATTAACACCCGGGACTATGGAATCAAGTGAGAAATGTAATATGGGATGTGGTAGTGTGCAGATGAATAAGCTGATGTGCATCTAGATCTGGCCCTAGATATTTTGCTGCTTGAGGCAATGAAGCAATGTTATCTTCTCCATTCTGCACACAGAAGCTCACAAAAGGCTGGCAAATGAATTTAATTTTCTATTCATTCCTGGTGCTGGGATAAAGCCTTCCACCTCCTCTAAAGGCAGCAGGTTGGTTTAGTGAGATCAGGACAGGCTTGTGGCAAACAAAGCTCTCATCCCAATAGATAATGTCTAGAAAATCCAGGAGGAACGTGGGCTGGTGGAATCCTCTCTGCTTCCCTTCCTTTCAACATCTACCTGCTGAGGTGGCTGCCTCATTCTGCCTAATTAGGTGGGTCCTTGATATCCACTAGGGTTTGGTTCCAGGATCTCCTGTAGATACCAAAATTCGTGGATGCTTAAGTCCCATTATGTAGCATGGTGTAGTGAAATGGTATCCCTTATATAAAGTGGCAAAATCAAAGATTGCTTTTTGGAATTTTCTTAAAAAATATTTTCAAGCTGTGGTTGGTTGATTCTGTGGATACAGAATCTAAGGATATGGACTGTAGTTGGGCTGGCTCTCATATCCTCTAATTATCTTGTTATCACACGCCCAATCCATGATATTGTTTAATTGGCACATATATCAATCATACATTTATGGCTAAAAAGCCATCTGGCAAAAAGGACTGGCTGTACACCCACAGAATTAGGTCAGAAGGCACCTCAAGGCATGGTCAGGTCATAAGCTCACTGAGGATTAGTTGGAGAATTTGACTTAATGAGTTTAAGATGATCCTCTTAATAGCCCAAACCTAGAAAACAATAGCCACCAAAACTCCCAAACAGAGCAACAATGACCAGTGTCCTACAACCTCTTTCCTGCTGAAACTTCCTCTTTTGTTTCCTTACCTGCCCAGACATTAAGAAGCTATCATGACTCCCATCAATGCTTTGTCACCTAATGCTAAGATCATTAGCCAGCTCCAGACCCCTTTGTTAGCTCTGCCAGAGAGAATTAACACCTTCCCCTTCAGGATAGAAAAAGGGTATTTAAACCTTGGCTCAGACCCTGGCTCTTTGCTACCCCTTGGGTGTCACTCTGCACCCCAGACTCTCATTTCTCTGTGCTGCCTGAAACTCTTATGTTTGAGCCATTTTGCTGTGACTTTCTTCTCTTCAGGCCTAGTAAATATCGCCCACTTCATCCTAACTCCTCACTATCCAATTTTCCCTTCCTTTCCTTCTGTTAGCCTTGTCTGGTTGTGAGACTGCTTGAACTTTGCATGTGATTTTCTCCCAATAAAACATTTTTTTAAACCTCCAACTGGTGTCTCTGCATTAGTACTGGTATAAATAGGTGAAAAGATCCGGAAGTTACCGCCCCTTGGATGCCTCCCTTTTTGAGCTATAATTCCCCACCTTTCCACAGAGACATTGGCATTGGACCTGTTACACCTACCTTTTGGGGTAAAAATCCTGATTTGGTGAGAAACGGTCCCAATTAATCCTTGTCCTCTAATTTTTCTAGCTGCTTTTAAATTACCCAAGTTCCTCCCTGTTCCTCCCACCTTCCCTCTTTGTCCTCAGTTTATTTCAATTACTGCATACTGAGTTCAAAGAGCAAAAGTAGTTTGCTCTCTATTAACCCAAGGGGGGAGGGAGGAGAGGAGAGTAGGAGTGGAATCTTGTCCTTTCCAGTAGGCTCTGACAAAAGGAAACTGCTGCAGCCTCTCCTAGCTTGTGTGTTCTTCCTTATCAATAACAGTTACCATCTTGACCAAACTGTGATGTTGCTCGGTCACATGCATCCCAATTTTCATCTGTGAAATGTTGGAGGCTAAGGGCTGTAGGTGCAAAAATGACATTTCTGGTAGAAGACAAGAAGCACAGCTGTTGGTAAGCACACTAACATTGCTTGAGTCTGCCTCCCAACCCTGTTATTTTGCCATCCAAGCATACACAGTCTGGCTTTGTGTTGATGATAAAGATGTTGAGCAGTGCAAGACGTTGAGCAGTACTGTCTCCATCTGACTGATCTCTTGCTATTTAGCTTGACTGAGTTTATAGGACTGGACCACTTTTTGCAAAATGTAGTGTATGTGTATGTATGTGTGACCCTAACCTGCTTCATGGCCCCAATTCAGCTCTGTAGTTCACCTGGGAAGGCATGGGTAGACCAGTATTTCAAGATATCTGTTACTGCCCTGGCTAGCCCGAGCTTGTGGGATAAAAAGATATCTCTTGATATCAATAATTCGGCCTCACATACCCATCCTCCTCCACGTGCTTGCGAGGCCCCCGGACAACCACGCATACAGGCTCGGCGGATAATCGCCGTAACATTCCAACACAATACAGGCAGGCCAGAAATAGCTGACTCGCAGCTTCAGGAGACCTCAAGGCAAGTACCTCAATTAGGTATGCACGCAACGTTCAAAAGATCCTCTGCCCCATGCTGGAAGCTTGATGATCTGACTATACAACGCTCAAGTACTCCGCGTTTGCATACTGGCTACCCTATTGACAATTTGGCTATAATTCAATCATTCTAATTCTGACCTTTCGGAGGCTTTGTCTCCAGCCCCAAATCCACTGTTTTCCCCAAGTCCGACCTAGCCTGCAGTCACAATTCTCCTTATAAAAACCCCTGACTTTGAGCGCTTCCTTGGATCGCTCTTGGCTTCCATCCCGCCTTGCTGTCGCTTTGTCCAGCAAGCCTTCCCCTCAGCTCCATGTGCTGAGATCCACGCTCCCCAGCTTCTCTGCTTCTAACCGGGCTTCAGGACAGGTGAAGTATTACCCAAACCAACAACTCCTCTAAAAATCCCTCTATCTCACTCCAACCTTTATTTCTTTAGTTATCTTGTGTGAGTGTGCCGCATATACTGTTTGATTGTGTTTTTAATAAAACCACATTTATTATCTCAACTTCTGTGTGCTCCTTCACTTGGCCTGACCCCGTAAACATAGGGTTCAAGATCTCGCTACATTACCCTGCCTCTCGTATTGCTAGGCTGTGCTCTTGGCTAATTTATAATTGAGAGCGCATTTAGGTGTCCCTCCCGGGACCCCCAGGAATCAGGGTAACATATCCTTATACTGGACTTTGTGGTTAGGTTAAGTCAATAGAGAGAGCTGTCATGGTGTAGTGGTTTGAATGTGGGACTATGACTTTGTAGACCAGGGTTTGAATACCCGCTTGGCCATGGAAACCCATTGGGTGACCATCAGCAAGTCACATGCTCTCAGCCTCAAAAGAAGGCAATGGCAAACTCTCTGTGAACAAATCTTGTCCGGAAAACCCCACGATAAGTTCCCTTTAGGATTGGTCATAAGTTGGAAATGACTTGAAGGGACACAACAACAATAAGGCAATGGAGGCGCAGCACACTAACGTTGTTTTATTGTATTTTGTATAAGAACACAATATGGGTAGTTTTTCAAAGAAATGGAACTGGCACTTAACTGGACTTGGCCTCTGGTAGTCACCCATGATCCAGCTTACCAGCCTGATAGCAGCCTATGCTTTGCCCACATTGCCCAAACAGGACATGAGCTACTAAGGCCAGATCACCCTGAATATGCCTAGTTTCCCCTTAAACAGGGATCTACTCACACTACAAAATTAAGCACTACGGTTCCATTTTCACTGGCATGGCTGCATCCTGTGGAATCCTTGGTTCTGTAGTTTGGACAGAGGCACAAGAGGAACCCTCAGGGTGAGAACTCTAAATGCTCCGCCCCCGGCTGCCAATCCCAGGATTCCACAGGATGTTGCCGTGGCACATAAAGCAGAATCGTAGCTCTAACACTGTGTAGTGTGAAAAGGCCACTGTTTGTTTGCTCCAGGGGGATTCTACTCCCTTCCTCTTTCGCAAGGATTACAAACGTAGCTATTAGCAAAATATATTCCGAAGCGTATTGGGCTCCTCCAAAGACATTGTGAAAAACCAATGAGATTAAATCAACCAAAGCTCACAAAAAGAAGATCTTTGTAATGGATGCAAGTCCTGAAGCTTATTGTTATTACTTAGAATGGTGTAGTGGTTAGAATATTGGACTACAACCCTGGAGACCAAAATTTGGTTCCCTGCTCTGCCGTAGAAGCCCACCTGATGACCTTGGGTGCATCACACACACTGAGCTCCAGAAAACCCCATGATAGGATCACCCTAGGGTCCAATTATTGTGTTGTCTCTGCTGGCTTGGCACAGCCAGTCTCACCGTGTGCCTGGTCCATTGGCAAAATACTGCATTGCTTCCAGATATCTGTGTGCTTGCTGCTTGTTGTTCAAGGCAAAGGCTCAGCCCCAGAGTGTGTTACAAATGCCTAGGCACCTTTGAACAGGTACAGAGGACTCCTGCTGAATAATCACAAACTAAGATTACAGGGAAAATCTGATAATCTCAAACCCTAAATTAGTCTTAAACAGGCCAAATTCCTGGTGGTGTTTCCATCTTTCCAGAGGGATTATAGCCTGCGTCTTGGTCATAAGAAGTAAGGTGGGTCAAGTTTGCCAGGTTAAGCTGCCCTTGGCTGCCAAAACAGGATGAGGTGCCTTTCCCCCTGGTAAAATGAAGCTACCCACAACTGGCCTGAATAGAATTTCTGGATGAGAATTGCAAAAGTGCCAGTCAGCAAGAAGGGTGAGTTCAACATCTAATGTTGTCTGGTTTTAGAAGCTACGCAGGGTTGGGCCTGGTTAATACTTGGACGGGAGAATCTTCATTTAAACCAGGAAAAAGTTTCATACGTGGTGGACCTGTAAGGCAGCAAAAAAGTTTTGGAAAGAAATACATGATGAAATTCAAAGAATGTATGGTTAAAATTTTGAAATGAAGCCAGGATTTTATTTGTTAAATATGTTAGGGCAACAAAGAGAAATAAGATCTCATCAGAAGACATTGTTATATGTAATAACTGCTGCAAGATTGACATATGCTCAATATTGGAAAGAAAGAAACTATATTGATATAAAAGAATGGAAATTAAAAGTCCTGGATATGGTAAAGATAGAAAAGTTAACTTTTTCACTTAAAAATAAGCCAATCCAGAACTTTGAAAGAGAATGGCGAGAAGTTTTGAATTGGATAAAAGAATAAGAGAAGGAAGGAATAAAGAAATATCGTTGGAAATGTGGATAATGTAAAATAATGATGTTATAGATAAAGCATAAGTTGTAATGTAACAATGTTAAAAGTAATAGTGTAAGATTATTGTTAAACAGAAACAATGTATGTATGGAATGTAAACACAGACTCAACTGGAAAAAAGATGCTTGGAAGTGGGGAGGGTATTTTTTTATTCTTTGTTCAAAACTTTAATATATATATATACTGCCAGTCAGAGCCAACAATGTTGTTATTGTATGCCTTCAAATAGTTTCCAATTTACAGTGACCTATCACAGGATTTTCTTGGCCAGATTTGTTCAGAGGGGTTTGCCTTTGCCTTTCCCTGAGGCTGAGAGAGTAAAACTTGACGAAGGTCACGCAGTGGGTTTCCACAGCAGAGCGGGGATCTGAATCCTGGTTTCTAGAGTCATAATCCAACACTCAAACCACTACACAGCACTGGCTCTCCAGAACTAACAATAATTAGGTTCAATGGAAGGCAGTTTCCTCTGTCAGGGTCAGGGAAAGAATTGTGCACATTGTTGTGTGTGTGTCCTTCAGAGAGATTTTTGTTTCAAGGTCCATCTCAGTTGCTAACACACACACACAAGCACAAGAGATGCACACAAAATTCTTGCCCTGAAATATCCTTTCTGCCTACAGGCCCCAGACCATGTATGACCTTGAAAGCTTAAACAGGGTTAGCACTGGTTAGTACTTGGATGGGAGACTGCCATTGAATACCAGAGGCCCTATCGCACTACTCTGTTATAGCACTATTGTTCCATTTTAATTGCAATGGCAACATCATATGGCATCCAGGGGTTTGCAGTTTAGGGAGGAGCATTTACAATTCTCAGCCAGAGAGCTCTTGGGCCTCGCTAAACTACAAACCCCAGAATTCCACACAATGTTGCCACAGCAGGCTATTCCCACACTGCGCAGTTATAGCGCTATTCTTCCACGTTCCACATCCAGTGGAATTTTGGGGTTTGCAGTTTACCGAGGCCAAAGGGCTCTCTGCTGAGAATGCTAAATGCTCCTCCCTAAACTGCAAACCCCAGGATTCCACAGGATGCTGAAAGTGGAATCATAGCACTATAAGAGTGTAGCGCAGAAATGGCCATATTTAAAGTGGAATAATAGCGCTGTAAGATTGTGGTGTGACAAAGCCTCAGCTACTGTAGGCTGCCTTTCAGAGGAAGAAACTGGCAAAAACTACCTCTGAGGATTCCTTGCCTGAGAAAACCCTATGGAATTAATGGGGTCGCCATGACTGTGACATACATACAAACGTCCTATAATAAGGATCTCACCCCAGAGGCCGAAAATCTCTCATCCTCCCCGCCCTGATTTCCGTGACAGATAGCAATATCGGAGGGAGGAGGAAGTGGGTGTGGACTTCCCAGCGGTTTCCCCTTCGGTTCCCCCCCCCCCGCTCCCCTGCAAGCCAGGGTGACCACATTCCCGTGTCAGGACGAGCCGGCCAATCCCCTGCAGCAGAGTTGAGGGGGGTCCGCCCTTCGCAGCAGAGCCCCGGAGAATCCCGAGAGGCGCGCCAGGGAGTGGGCGGGTGACTCTCGGGGTGAAACGCGTTTAAGCGGCCGAGAGCGAGACTCCTCGAGAGGCGGAGCATTTGGAAACCAAGCAGGTAGGTGGGCTGGTTGCACCCCGTCTGCGTGTTAAGGTCCCCCCCCCTTCCCAGCTGATAAACCCGAGGTGGTGTTTAAGCGCAGTTGTAGCTCTCCAAGTTGTTGCTGGGTTTTTTTCTTTGTGTTGTTTATAACGCCTCCAGCCTTAGCTGTAGAGGCAGGAGCAGCCTAAGAGATTTTGATGCCTGAGGCTACAGATAACTCTTACCTTTGCAGTTTACAAAGGCGGTAAGAAGAAGAAGAAACAAGCAAAAATGGTGTCCTGAGAAGCAAGACCACTACGGGATGTAAAAACGGAGAATCTGAGAATAACGTGTACACACAGCACAGGGGATAATTTTTCCTTCCAGAACCCATTCTGTGCCTGGCCAATAGGGTTTTTTTTTTTTTTTTAGTTTCTTTGAAAAACTCAAAAAAACTTTCAGTCCCAAGGGAATAGTTGACTTTCAGGATTGTGTCAGCTAGAGAAGAGTTAAACTGAAAATCCTGTGATAGTTTTTGTCTTAGGGTCGCCATGGGTTGGAACGTCTTGAAGGCACACAACAACAGCAGCAGCAGCAGCAGCAACAAACCTCTTATTCCCGTGACCATGACCCCAGTGTGGATCTCACCCAGATTAAAACTTGCATTAGTTTTAGTCAAATAACTTCATCACCATACCCTCAAGTTCCGCATTTCTGTCGCTATTCTCACGCCCACACAACCAGCTGTTTCATCAGTACAAATGTCTGCCCTTAGGTATTTCACTCCCTAAAGTAGATTTGAGTCTACAAAAGCTTGTGCTACACACTTCTTTCTCTCTGTCTCAAAGGTGCTAGAAGATCCATTTGGTTACAGGATTATTAGCTGAGAGTAAGGCCATTTCTGCGGGACACTGTTCTAGTGCTGTTAGTCCACTTTCAACATCCTGTGGAATTCTGGGGTTTGTAGTTCGCTGAGGCCAAAGAGCTCTCTGGCTGACAACTCTAAATGTCCCTCCCTAAACTGCAAACCCCACGATTCCGTAGGATGTTGAATATGGAGCAATAGCACTATAACAGCATAGGGCAGAAATGGCCTTAAACGTGATAGTGATTTTATTTATTTAAGCATGTTTAAAATAGCAGTTCTCAGCACAAAAAGAGCAGTTAACATACAATCAGCCCTTGTCCTGTAGGCTTACCACCTAAAAAGATGTGATACAAATGGAGGGGGGGGAGATGGAGAGACAGCAACAAAGCAGCCTTTCAGCAGGGCTTTTGGAATGGTTCTGCTTTGCCTGTCATCTCATCTGTGGTAGCCTCCTGAATTGGCTGCTGGTGATAGCAGTTGAGGAGGGACCTTCCAGGAGGGGGTCATTAGGACAGTGGGCTTTTCAGGCAGGGCTGGTGCAGCCTGAATGGCTGCTGGTGGTGACACCTGAGAAAATTGCCCTCGGGGAAGAAAACCAAGACAAACGGAGCAACTGTGCTTCCGTGTTCCTGTTTTAGGCCCAACGTGGTGTCGCATTGTTTGCTAAAGAACGATACTAGCAAAAGACTTGATGTGAAGGAAAAATGTTACATTTGCTCTTTCCTGAGGTACAGTACGGTTTTGTGCATGTTTTTCCAGCTATGTTGGTAGATTGAGAGGTTGTTGGCAGTTAATTCATGAGCTTGAGAAACAGAAAAGCAAAGATGATATTGATAAAAAATATCCTTGAATAATCTATTGAAAGGCCTTTCATAATGAGCAACCTTTTCCTATGTTTGTTTTCTTTTTAAATGTCTATACCTTAAAATTGTTTCTAATCTGAGAATTGAATTATATTTTAACTTTTGCATGATGTGAACTTTTCTCTGTATCTAACACTGGAGGCTATCGTGAATCCTAGGGCTGGAGAAAAGGTGGGATATAAATAAATAAATAGCAGCAGCAACAGCAGCAACATAGTTGTGGGGCACCCTGCTTTTGGGCATGGTGTTGACATAACTGCACCACATGTAGGTGCCTATGTAGGAATCTTTTTATGTAGCCTTTTGATTCTGTGAGCACCTTCGTTCTTCTCAGCATGAACCCCTACACAGGCCTGGTGGACCGCCTACATGCCACATGGGTGTTGGGAAAGACACGCCCTATAGACTATCGGAAAAAGCAGCTGGAAGCATTGGGTCGCTTCTTGGACGAGAAGAAGAGTGATCTCTTCCATGCCCTACATGAAGATTTGCATAAAGTGAGTGTCCAGTCAAGAGTTCTGATGTCCTCCAAGTCAGGACAATTGCTGCATACTTTGGCTCTTGAGCCTGAGGTGGACCTCACCAATGCACTTTCTCTCTTTCTTTCTCTCTTTTTTCTGCCCTCCCTACAGCCCACTTTTGAAGCTGAGCTCTCAGAAGTTTCCTTTACGAAGAATGAGGTGAACAATGCTCTTAACAACCTGGAGTACTGGATGAAGGATGAATATGTGACCAAGAACCTAGTAAGGAGATCAGCTTGGGAGAGGAGGAAATATAACATTGCATGAGGAAAAGGGTGGCTCAATGTTCAACGGAAGGAAAGTTTACGTAAACTGTGCTATCTCATTAAAATGGGGAACATTTTGGTGTCATTGCTGTGTAAAAGCAATGAACGGATGTCCATCTTGAGCAACTGGGTTGGTTTTATCTGTGTCTGTGTCTGGTGGGAATTGTCTGGTGCTACCGCAACTCCCAGTGTTCCTCAACTGTTGCCTCTGCTGGCTAAGACTGGTGGAAGTTCTATTCCAACAATATCAGAAGGGCCTAATCCATACATTCATAAGGATGCCAGAGTGGGTCTCAAAACTGGTCTCTAGCAGCTGATCCATAGCAATGACTTAACCTTTTGTGCACCAACTTAGCTTTCAACTGGGTTAGTAAGAACACATTTGCACCTCAGTTAAAATCCACTTAAGCTGTGTTGTCTTAGAATGGGATGAACAATTTGTGTCCCTTTAGCTGTGATAGGACTCCAACTTCCATCAACCATAGCCAACATAGCATCCATGTTGAAGGATGCTAGGAACTGCAGTCCAACCACAACTGAAGGTCATAGATGTCCACTCTGTTTTAGGCAATTATCATATGTTACACTAAAACTCTAGTTTTCCGTACAGTAGGTCTCCCATTTCCATGGAGGATATGTTTCCAGATTTACTGTATATAGTGAAAAATGTAGATAATATCAAACGCTATATTTGACCCCTAGGCTGGGCAAAACAGTGAGGGAGGGAGGCAGCATCACTATCCAGTTCTACCTGCCTTCCTTCCTGCCAGGGCTTGGTCGGCAGCCTGCTTCCTGGGTATCAAATCCAGGGGGGAAGAATGGGCTGCATAGACCTGTGTGCCTCTGTGTAGCCGGGCTTTCTGTGCTTCTCTCAGCCAAGAAGGAGAGAGAGTCATTCTTTGTCTGAGAGAGGCACATGGTTCTGTACAGTCAGGTTACCTGTACCTCTTTTGGCTGAGGAAGGAATCTCTCTTCCTCGCCGGCTGGGAGGGATATACAGTGCCCCACGTCTCTCTTGGTTCAGGAAGGACTTTCCTCTTCTGCCAAGATTGGTGTCAGAAGCCCAGCTGCATGAAGCCATGCACCCTTCTTGGCCAAGGAAGGAGATAGACACTCCTTTGGCCAAGAGAGGCACACGGCTCTGCACAGCTGGGCCTCCTGGCAGATGTGGCATCCAGGGAGGGGGCTGCTTTTGAGAGCTCAGCACAGGCAGCCAGCCTGGTCTCCCTATGCCCTTGGCTTTGTCTTTGTCTGATGGATTGAGGATCAGGGAAACCATGGGTACTGATCCAGCAGATACAAGGAACCTACTGTATTTCCAAAGCGAATGTAAAACCTACGGAGTGCAAAATGGACATTCACCTGAGTTGCTGTTGTATTCTAAGCCAAGATCCTATAGTGCCTTGGCATAGTGTAAAAATATACCTTTGTAATTAGGCTGGAACTTGGCCTGGATCTCATCTGCTGTGCCACACAGTCAGTTAGTTCCCCAACCACCAAGTCAAAAGTGAGCAAATGTAAGGCTGTAGATTTGCTTATGGGATGGTTAAAATATATGCCTGCATCATCAGAGTAGCCAAAAGAGAGGGCTACTCCAACCTGCTCTATTATTTTGATTTTGCTGCACTGGCTTCATGGACTTTTCCTGCTCTCTGTTCCTTGTAGGCCACCAAGCTTGACAGTGCCTTCATCCGCAAGGACCCCTTTGGTGTGGTGCTCATCATTGCAGCTTATAATTACCCCATCAACCTTGCCTTGGTGCCTCTAGTTGGAGCCATTGCAGCTGGTGAGTGGGAAGCCATTTTGAGGGCTTCCATAAAGTACTCCTCAGCTGAATTCCCACAGTCATTTCCCTTGGACTGTTGATTGGGTGGTTCTTGGCATGGGGTGGATTTGTGTTGCTTCCTACCATGGTAATGTGTTCTTCTTTTCTTCCAGGGAATTGTGTGGTTCTGAAACCTTCTGAGCTAAGCAGCTGTACCGAAAGGCTCCTCACTGAAGCACTGCCTTGCTATCTTGACTCTGTGAGTTTTTTAGGAATATGTCTACCTTATTATTTTCATCCAGACATTTCTTTTGCCTATAGTACCACCCTGCTAGTGCTTGGAAATATTTGCTGGATCCCTAGCAGGATGCCCCATACACAGAGTTGTTATCTTCTGTCTCGCTTTAACCATTCATCATCCCCCTTAAGGGGATGAAACAGGGTTTCTAAGCCACAATGATCTCAAACCTAGGCCTGTAATTCCTACCAGCCTACTAACTGAACCAAAAAGGTCTGCTTGCTGTAATGCTGTAGAATATGCATGTGATTAAAGAATTGCCCATAGATGAGAAGGGTTTGCTTTAGATCAGGGTTGGAAACTGTGTAGCCCACCAAATACTGTTGCATTCCAACTGCCAGCATCCTTCAACATTGGCTAACTGGTTAGAGCTGTTGGGAGCTGCAGTTCAATATAGAATCATAGAGTTGGAAGAGACCCCAGGGGCCATTCAGTTCAACCCCCTGCCATGCAGGAATACCCATCAAAGCACTCCCGACAGATGGCCATCCAGCCTCCGCTTAAAAACCTCCAAAGAAGGAGACTCCACCACACTCCGAGGCAGCATATTCCACTGCCGGACAGCTCTGACTGTCAGGAAGTTCTTCCTGAGGTTCAAGTGGAATCGCCTTTCCTGCAGCTTGAATCCATTACTCCTTGTCCTAGTCTCTGGAGTGGCAGAGAACAAGTCCACTTCAAATATTTAAACATGGCTATCATGTCCCCTCTTAACCTTCTCTTCTGCAGACTAAGCATACCCAGCTCCCTAAGCTGTTCCTCATAGGGCATGGCTTCCAGACCCTTCACCATTTTGGTCGCCCTCCTCTGGACACATTCCAGCTTGTCGATATCCTTCTTGAATTGAAGTGCCCAGAACTGTACACAGTATTCCAAATGAGGCCTAACCAATGCAGAACATATGCAGAACATCTGGAGTGCTGCTCAGTTTCCACCCCTGCTTTAGGTGAAAACCAGACATTGCATTCTCATTCTGCTTAAAAATTAAATGGGTGCTGTAAACATTTGAGTACCTACCACACAAATTTGTTTTTGGTGTTTCCCCCTTTTCCCCTATTTGGCAGGAAACCTTTGCTGTGGTGACAGGTGGGCCAGAAGAGACAACAAAATTACTGGAGAACAAGTTTGATTACATCTTCTTTACAGGTGACCTCATCTTTTAAATCTCTGTTGTTGTTGTTGTTTCCTCCGTATAAAATAAGGCATTCTGAACATTGTATTTCTGCCTACAACCGTTTGGGATAATTGATCATTCCGAGTTCACAGATAGAATACTTAGGGCAATGGAGAGTGATTCATTCAAGTTCATCCAGTGGAACCCTGGTTAAGGATAGATTTGAATCCAGATCTTTATTAGACCATACTGCCTGCTGACCATTGCAGCCATTGGCCATGTTTCCAGGCATAGCTGCGCCATTGTGCCTTGTTAATATATCTGATGATCTGGTTTTTTGCACAGTTTAATAGTAAATCAGCCCTTTAACAATTCAACAGGCCAGAGGTGCCCCCCCTCCTGATTTCTATTTTTTTCCAGTAAAAATTATTGCATCAGAAAATAATTTAAACATATCTAAATCAACTTTGTCAGCCAGGAGGTTTGTCTTGGAATAAATGGAATATCATTTTGTTCAGTTTTATTCAAGCATATGCACAAATTTTTTCTGCATGTGAAAAGATCCCCAAAACATGCATTTAATGTATTTGAGCAGAGTTATATTATGAATAGTTCGTTCAGAATGATTACAAGTGCTAAATACTAGTTATTGTTTGCTTGTAAGTGCCTTCAAGTCATCTGTCAACTTACGGTGATGCCATGAATTTCCGAGGGTTTTCTTAGGCAAGGAGTACTCAAAGGTGGTTTGCCACTGCCTGCCTCTTAAATAAAGCCTGTAGTCCCTGGTATTCCTTGGTGGCTACCTGTCCAAGTACTCACCAGTGGTGATCCTGCTTAGTTTCCTAGATCAGATGGGAGCTGGTACCTTTAGGATATTTAGTCCTAAATACTAGTTAGTACTACTAACTGATACTAAGCATGCTTGGGCAGACTGTACTCATATTTTAATATACATAAATTTTAAATAAAGATAGCAAAATGCTTATGCAAATATTGTGAATAAATAGTTTACAGTAAACATTTTAATTGGTGATTAGGGTATTTGAATAAACTTTTGATAACCTGTGAGGCTTAAGCTGGCACTGGTAAACTGTGCCATAATTATTTTATAGGTGTAGCATTTAGATATGTTAGATACAAAATCTAGGATGAACATTCTGGATGAAGCCGCCTACGTATGTCTCTCTATGACTGCCTCAAATTTTGCCACCCCTCTGCAGGGAGTCATCGTGTGGGAAAGATTGTTATGACTGCAGCAGCCCAAAACTTGACACCGTTAACTCTGGAGCTGGGAGGCAAAAATCCCTGCTACGTGGATAAGAGCTGTGATTTCCAGAATGCAGCCAACCGGATAGTGTGGGGAAAGTTCTTCAATGCTGGCCAGAGCTGCATTGCGCCCGACTACATAATCTGTACTATTGAAACACAAGAGAGGCTGATGCCTTGCCTGCGCCAGGCCATCCACGAGTTCTTTGGCTCCAATCCCTGCGAGTCGCCTGACTTTGGCCGCTTAGTCAACGACAAGCATTTCCAGCGTGTCCGATCATTGCTAGAGTGTGGCCGAGTGGCCATAGGTGGCGAGACAGATGAAAGTGACCGTTACATTGGTGAGCAAGTGGCCTGGTCTCTGGAGGGAAAAGAAGGGGCTGGGATTATGGGAGATCCTCTGCTGTAACTATTTAAGAGGCTTTCTATGAAGGGTTTGGTGAACAACATGGAGCCTTCTGGGTCTTGTGAGAATGGAACCACTGTCTGCCTTAACAAGCATAGCCAGTGGGGAAGATCATGGGAGTTGCAGTCCAACAACATCTGGAAGCAGACATTTATTCCGAACCCTGGAGTAGACAGAGCAAAAACCTCCATTTGTAGACTTGTGGAACGTATGGAAATACAGTTGGGAGGATGTGCTAAGGCTGCGGTTATATGGGAGCAGTATTTCACATATAGCTTATGTCTTGATGTGATCTCCCTGCCTACAGCCCCCACAGTGCTGACTGATGTGAAGGACAGGGAACCAGTCATGCAGGAGGAGATTTTTGGGCCCATCTTGCCCATCATCACTGTGGCTGACTTGGATGAGGCCATCCGGTTCATCACCTGCAGAGACCACCCATTGGCTGCCTATGCTTTCTCTTCTGACTCCCAAGTATGTGTTTAATTTTATAGCTCATGGTGTCAGGAAGCAGCATGAACCCTGCCTCAGCAGGCCTAGCCACAAAGCAGAAAAATAATAAATATTAAAGCCATTTGTAACAGACATCTCTGGAAGGGCTGTTCCAGTAAATTGTTGTATCTGTGGAATCATAAAAACAAGTGGTTCTTAATCTTATCTTTACCAGTGATCTTCTTTAAATATCTTTTGTTGCCACAAACCCCCAAGACTTAATTTAAGATTGAAAACTCTAAAGTACATCAAATATTTATTTAAAATTGCTCATCAAAGATCTTCAAATTAGGACTGAAGGGAGAAGTAGGTAAATGTACACTTCCCTGAGAGGTGCTGTAAGGGGAGGGAAGACTTTTTTCTCCTGCTTCTTCCCACTAGTTTAAGGCTGGAGTGGATTGAACAGTAAGGTGTAGGCCCAGCAAGCCAATCTTTGCCCTTCTCTCTCTCAATTCCTTTCCTTTTTTCCAGAATCCAGTCTGCCAGAAACACTCAAGCACACCCCACACCCCCCGCTTTTCTTGCTTTCTTCACCAGGAGGAGAGGAGACTGAGATGAGCAAAGGAGGAAAAAAGGCAAAAAAAGTTGAGGGGGGGGAGGGTTGAAGCAACCCACCTATGAAAGATCTCGAGTGTGCTCCACTTCCATTCATAAGTGTGTGCACTTTTGTCTGAATCAATTGGAAGCTTATTTTGCCGATGGTGAGCCCCTGCTCCAGCTTCCAGCGTCTTGCCAGGTGATGGCTCCTGCTGCAACAGCACACCCTCTTTTCATTCAGCCCCACTCCAAGTGGGATCCTTGAAAATGTGGTGACCAGATCTGAAAAACGATAGCAGGGAGGAGTGGGGCCAAATGAGAAGAGGAGGTGTTGCTGCAGCAGATGCCACCCCCTGCCAAGACACTGGAAGTTGGAGCAAGAGATCACAGGTGGCAGAATAAGCTGCCACTTGATTCA
The DNA here is from genome assembly GCA_030412105.1 of Cyclura pinguis. Lineage (NCBI taxonomy): Eukaryota > Metazoa > Chordata > Lepidosauria > Squamata > Iguanidae > Cyclura > Cyclura pinguis. The sequence goes on from CM059599.1 coordinate 265,607,242, forward strand.
GATGAAAGTGTGCACACTTATGAATGGAAATGAGGAGGTGTACTCAGGGTGTTTTTATGGAGGGGTTGCTTGAACTACCCCCCCTTTTTAGCCTTCAACCTCCAGTTTTTTTGGGGAGGCTTGCCTTTTTCCCTTCTCTCACTCCTTTGCCTGTCTCAGTCTCCTCTTCTCCTGATGAAGAAAGCGAAAAAAGGTGAGGAAGGGGTTGAGTGTTTTCGATAGTAGATGGGATTGTTCTTTGCTGGAAAGAAGGGGGGAGGGAGAGAGAGAAGAAGGGCAAAGGCTGACTGGTTGGCTGGCTGTTAGCTCCACTGTCACTCAGCTGCTGAGCCCACCACCTCTCCACAACAGGGCAGATAATGTGCTGGCCCAGCCACCCAGCCTCCTTTTGCCTTGGTTCTTGTCCTGTTGCCACTCCATTATAGGGAAGGAGACATGTGGAGCAGCCTTTGAGCCTTTCACGACCCCTGTGAGGGCATCAAAGATCCCTGCGGGTCCGCAGACCCTAGATTATGAAGCACTGGTATAATCAATAGCAGCAGCTTATCTCTAGTGTCCGAAGGAATGCTGTGCTCCTGATATGCACATGATGACCTTTGAAGTGAACCAGGATGTTTGGCTGAAAAACTATAGAATTCCCTATCTGCTGTAATGGAGGAGGTTATTAAGAGCCTTAAATATCCATATTGGCATAAATAAACCTTGCTTATATAAAACCATATATCACAACTAGATACCAATTATTATTTGTATCTTTGAGCTCCTGCATAGAAAAAACTGTGTCCAGCAGGGTAGTCATGTCAGTCTTGTTGCAGAAAAAAAAATAACAAATTCTTCTGGCCCCATAAAGACTAGCACATTTTATTTTGCACACCCTTCTGTTTACTGCAACCCACTTTACAAAGTGAAGTGTGAAAACTGCCCTTGGAATCTATCTTAAAGCTTAGAATGTTTTGAAAAGTAATTTGTTACTTCTTGCTCATAACTTCTTTATAAAAAATCCATTACCACTGATCATAAGTAAAAGTAACTTTAGCTGTTTATTATTGACTAGAGATAGAATGGAAATTCATGAACTTCCAGACTGGGGTCAAATTTGGAGTTCCTGAACCCTTGAGAAATTTCGGTGGAAAGAAAAACCTGCATGTCTAACTATCCAACAAACTGTGAGAACTTTTCTTTGTTCTCAGCACAACATAAAATACACAGTTTCTGAGAACTGCTCAAGAGTTTGAGAAAATGTGCAGCTTTGCTGTCAAAATCTATACTCACAGTCTTTTTAGTGTGAACAGAAAACTACGCAGCTTCCTGGGAGGGGGGGAATCTCTCACCTGCTTACACTGTTTTTTTACTATATTCTTGGGGAAAGTGTTTATTTTGTGCAACATTGTTGGGCAGCATTGCTGTTTACTATGTAGATAAGCAATTTTGTACAACACACAACTGCTGGAAAGCAGTCCTCTCTATATTGAAAGCTGCACAGTTCTCAGGAGCAGCTGTGCACCTTCTGGAAAACTTTTTGTAGAAAAGCTCTGCAGTTTTCCATTATTGCAGGGAAAATATTCCTGTGTGTCTCAAAGCTACAGGACAAAAAACTGCTTCACATGTCAGGACTTGGAGAAATTGAGATTTGCCATCTCTATTACTGATGCATTGACACTAGCTTATATTTTGGTTATTTAAAAAAAATGAATAAAAATGCTAGATTCTGAAATAATATTTTAGTATCCATTAAACATCTTAAAACTTCAGCATTCTCAATCATTACATTGCTTTTAAATATGAATTTTGCCTCAAAGGTAACATGGACCTTTTATTATTACCTTATCATATCTTTAGTGTGTTACTTGTAACCTCTGGCCTGTGTACTCTCCTTTTAGAACAAGAATGGTAATCATATGACCTTCTAGATATTGCTGGACTGCACTTCTCAGTATTCTTCACTCTTGGCTATGCTGGGTGAGGCTGGTGGGACTTGCAGTCCAACAACATCTGGAAGACCACCATTCCTATGTGTAGACTGATGGGATCACCTCCCAAATTTAAGAAATCTCTGCTTCATCTGTCAGTGGCCAGAAGATGGTGCCAGTGTAGCACCAATCTATTTGTGAAAGTGACTTCAATAACCCAGTTGTCCCACAGGTTTTTCCAGTTATCAGTCAGAGGCCTGTGTTCCATGTAACTTTCTAAGAATGCAAATTCCATGAATCTGAGATGTTTTGTATATTGGAAGGGGACTTCAGTTCTGTACAGAACATCAACCCTACACACATCTTCAATGGCTCTTTTAGATTTAGCCAAAATATCCATACAGTATGTTCCATATTTAATCTCATATTCTTGAGGTTTTCAGAGACAGTCAGTGTTCTGACTGACACAGGGATACTACTGTACATCGCCTTGTGCACAGCCTGGGTCTGGTCATAATATCAGAGGTATCTATATTATGGCTTCAAGGCATCTTTTTATGTGCCTCCTCTTCCCATTGGGTGCTTAGACTGCAGAGACTGGGTGTGGAGAATCAACACATAGCTCATTTAATGTAATGAATCTTGCCTTGTCCTGCAGTTTCACCAGAGACACAGCACCAACAAGAACATCCCTGTGACAACTGCAATGCATACTACAGCTTTTAGAAATAACAGTAATAAAATATCCAGAAAATGTACAGGAAAACTACACAGGAATAATCTATTGATTAAAAAAATAGTAAATTGTTGCCTCATTTAGTAGTGGATTATTTATGGTTTGGACTAGATTTCCAAAATAGTGGAAAATATATTTACTGAAGTTCTGAATGGGTTTTGAAATTTAAAATGTTATCTCTAACTGTGTTTCATGGATGTTTCCTCATTGGTTTTAAGTTGTCTCTTTCTACCAAACTGAAAACTCTTTATTTCCTTTGCTTGGAAGATCGAGGACAGGGCTCCTAATACAACTGTGGTCTTTTTAATTCCATATAGGTTGTGAATGAAGTATTGCTTCGTACCAGCAGTGGTGGTTTTTGCGGCAATGATATCTTGATGCATACAACATTGGTCTCCTTACCATTTGGCGGCATTGGTATAACTACTTCTCCATCTCACAATAATTCTATTCCCTGCCTTTGCATTAATCCTTCCTTCCAGTCTGGTAATGCATGAGTGTGGATGGTCTTTCTAATTGTCATATTTGTTTCTGGGACAAAGAAGAGCAAAGCCCTTGTAGGTTTCCATATCACCCTTGCCCACATATGCAGATCACAGGCAAAAAATGCAGCAAAGGGATTAATTGCAACCAACCCATTGTGCTATGTCAACCTGCAGGCTGTTAAGCTTATTTATGAGTAGATCTGTGGCAGGGTGAACTACACCACTTGCCATAGCAGGCTCAGAGTATTTTCTGCAATCTTCTGTCCTAGTAACTTTATCATTAAGAGGGTGGGGGAGAGTGAGTGTTCTTGAGCTTAAAAGTGGCACCACCTAAACCATAAACTGCTCAGAAGGAAGAGTTATGGTCTTGGTAGCAGGAATCTGTTTTCACCACAATACATCCATGGTTGTGGAAGGTTTCAACCGATTTGCCACTTGACATGGCATGCTGACTGCTGACCAGAGTCTAGAAAAACCACTTTATTGGACAACAACTGCCAAAGTCCCGCAGCAAGCATAACTACTAGCTATCCATTGGGGGGGATCCTAGGAGTTGCAGTCCAAAAACCTATCATTACTGACCTCTGCATTTACCCCATGAGACTCACCCAGACCCACTGGTATGATGAAAAAATTAGACTTATCTGTTCAGGTGTGACAGAATGTAATCTTTGATTCCCTCCCCATATTCCTATGACACACTTAATCAGTGGATGTCAGATGTCCTACACAGACCAAGCCATTTAATGAGAAGTAGTGCCTAGTTTATTCAGTAGGCCTGTTACCCAATAGGTGTGTATAGGACTGCAGCGTTTATTTTTTTTAACTTCCATCTCTCATTATTGTATCTCATGTCTGGAATAAAAATCAGTTTCACTGTCCCAGTGCCAGAGCAAAATGCCCAAGCACATGGGCCACATATGGCTATTCCACCCTTTTGCTTGAGGTAGGTTGTTGTTCTTACTATCCAACAGTCTGCCTTGCTTCTACTAGATTATTTTTAGTCAGTGTTTACAGGAGAGTGGGTAAAGTATTGCCCTCAGTACCCTCTCCTGCATGTATGACATTCCATTCCCTCTATACTGCCCATTTTCTTAAACTCTTTAAAAAAAAATAACTCTCCCAGAAACCTTGAAGAGTGGTTTATTTTTGTACAAGTATCAGGGCTTCTCTGCACACTTTAACCTTTGCATAGGACTGCAGTATTCATATCCAATTTTCAAAACCAGAAGTGGACTTCTGTTCACTTCCAGTTTTGTCCTAATTTTTTTGGCAGTCTGTGTGGCCCCCACAGGACCCAGAATCAAAAAATTGGACCCTGGGCCCACTGAAGTTGTTCACCATTAGCTTAGAGGTACTGTTGTAGTGCCCATATGGTGTAGAATCCTAAAAACAGTCTCACTAGTAAGCATCAAAGCCTGTGGAGAAGCTGCTGCATATTAACACACCTGCAGCCTTGTCTGGATGAAAAAGAACAGATCAAAGAACTGCCCAGGCTGTGGATCAAACTGGAAAGTTCTGCCAGTGAGCAGGTTTTAACTGGTGTGCTTTCTTCTTCTTGTGTTGTAGGATGCAGTGGTTTTGGCAAGTACCATGGCAAGTTCAGTTTTGACACGTTCACTCACCATCGTGCCTCCCTCTTGTGCTCCATGGGACTGGAGGCCATCAACACAATGCGCTACCCACCATATGCTGACCGCAGCTTGGGGCTAGTGCTCTCCACCACTGAGATCAAGCGCAAGGGCATATGCACTCTGCTGTGAGCAATCTTGAACAGTATAGAGTTTGTGCGCCAGGAGCTACAAAGCCAAAAGGAAGGATTACTCCTTCAGACCCTGCACTTTCACTTCATTCCCTGGATGGACCATGCAAGAACATTACCTTCTTTAAGAGTGCTGCTTCCTCATCTTGGTTTCTTATATAGCCCACTAGGAGCCTACATTCAACATTTAGGTCAGAGGTGAGGAGCACATGGTCTTGCTAAGATGTTGTTGAATGACAGTTGAACTCTCTTCATTGGTGTTTCTGCCTAGGGCTGGTGGGAGTTGCAGTCCAGAAACATGTGGAGGGACACATCTTCCCCAGCCTCACTGCACTCACCATTCCTGCACTAAATTTTCTCTCATTAGGGTCACCAGTTAACTGACGATGAGCATGTGCAACATGTTCGCACTAGGATCAAGCCTAATTTCTCTTTTAATACAATTTTATGGTGCTAATTCTGATTCACTGTCTTGAGTACTAAATTTTTGTAAAGACTGACTAAAGTTGCTCTACCTGTAGACTTTAATCACCTTCATGATATGTGTATCCATACAACAAAAATAAAAGTCTGGATCCTTCTTGAAAGATTACTATTTAGGCTTTCTAATGAACAGCAACAGTAAGTCAGTGGCTTGAGGCTGGGACCTTAAATGAGTGTAATTCAAAAGAGATGCTTCTATATAAATTGTTTATATACAAATTCTCTAACACTGTCATGCAGCTATAGGCATGCCCACCCCCTTTTAGTGAGCAACAAATATACGTTGTATGTAGGCTTTTCCTGGACAGCGGTTATCTTTAACTCAGAAATTTCATCCAAGCAATAATATCCACCCTAGGCAATCCTCAGCATGTTTACTTAGAAGTAAGTCTGATGAGTTTCAAGGAACTTATTTTCTTGCAGTTATTGCTTATGATTACAGACTTGCATTCCTTCCACGGTACTGTGTTTTGCAATAAAAAATTTGCTTCTGCTATAAAGATCTTGAACCAAATTTGACTGGACTTGTATTATTTACTTACTGCCATTAGCTGACAAAGTATTACATAGTAAAAGAAGCCAAATACCAGTCCCTACCTACTCTGAACTCCCTTGAAGTATCTACTATACATAGAACGTTAGAGGTGACGTTAACATGGGACTTTGCCAGCTTCATTTTCAGACACATCTGTTTCTTAAACTAGAAGAGTTATTGATGAAGTACATACTCATTCCATTTCAAAATGATTGACAGAGATAGGAAAAGTATCCTATCTTTTGGAGTGCATTCTGTGTGTTGCAGTTGAACACTGACTGCATTTTTTGTTGGTGAAGTGATTAGAATATACAAGCTGCATTTCTTCCCTTTTAAAGAATGTGGAATGTTTTTCTTGGAGAATAGCATAATAAAGGCTGAGATATCTAAAAAAACCTGCTGTTATGCCTAAAGGCAACACCTATTCAAAGGGAGACAGGACTGGATGCAGAAGAGAGACCAGATGCAGTAATGCCTCATATCACAATTAGCTGCCCCAATAGGTATATTCACCCAGAATGTACTTGCAAAAGGAAAACACAAAGCAGAAACAATTACAAACCATAGTGACCAAAACTGCCTTTTAAAAATAACAATATTCTTGGGTCTTTCTACAGGCCCTCAGATTTCACATTCAAGATCTTACTTAGCAATCCACAGTTGTGGTCTACAGTTCTAATGGTGAGCTGAATTCTAAGTTTCTTCTTGAAAGCCTTGCCTTTTACTTTGCAGAAGGACTGAATCCTCACATGCAGTGCACAGAAGGATGTTGTCCATTCTTTTTCAGAACTGAAGACCACAAAAACTGAAAGATGAATGAGAGAAAGACATTCTTCTTGGCTCCATATACAAGTACAACAGAAAATATATGTTGTATGTAGGCTTTTTAACTAGCTAAGGACTTGCAGAAGCAAGGCAGTTTAAAAGCCCTCCCAGTATGGGAGACTGTAAGCAATATCCTCATTGCTACAAAGTCACAATTTATCACACAGAATCCTTGCAGCACCAATCATATACTAATTCTGTGACCAATCCTAAATCCCAGTTGCAACAGTTGTGGCACAGGAATCATACATGTTCCTTCAAAGACCTGTTCACATTATGTATTTATTAAATTCAGTGGTCAAACTACAATACAGTATATTGTTTCTGAGGCAATGATATTCTTTCTACTGTTAGCAATAAACATAAGCATTGCAGTTTGGGCCCAGGTCCAACGCTAACCACAAAGGTACTTTTTAAAGCAGCTTTGTAGCAGCTTAGGATTTTTTTTTAATGAAAATATTTTGAGTGATCCAAAGAAGGAATGGTTCCTACCCTTAATCTATATGAAGCTATCATGTGACATGTCAGTGCGGTTTTTCCTTTCTTCTGGGGGTGCTTGATGTCTGGATGCTGCAATGGGCTGTAGTTCCCAGGTGCAGAAACCATGTGAGTGACCTGTGCTGAACAGAATTGAACAGCATTTAAAAGAACAGGTACATACCCTGGCAGTACTCCTGTCTAGAACCAGTGTATTGTAGTGGTTTGAGTGTTGGACTATGATCCTGGGTTTGAATCCCTTCTTGGCCACTGAAACCCACTGGGTGACCTACACAAAAGAGCCAATTAAGAGTTGAAGGATTTTTGAAATATGTAAAATGGCTAATAAGTTGACAATAACAACGCTGACTGTGAAAGGTTTGGGGTTTGTGATAAAAAGGAAAAGGATAGAGTCATTGTTGAAAAAAGATAAAACGGATATATGTTTTTTACAAGAAACATATCAAGTATGAGATAGGATAAATCAACTTAAATTGAATTGGGCTATTATTTACGAAAAAGCATATGTTACATTCAAAGCAAGAGGAGTAGCAACTGTAATATCTAAAAGATGTAATTTTAATGTACTAAGTGTTAAAAAAGATGAAAAAGGTAGATTTTTAATTATACAAGGAGAAATGGAGGGAGAAATGTATGTATTGGTTAATACATGTGCTCCAAATGAGAGACAGAAAGAATTTTATGAAAAAATATTTAAGGAGCTGAAGGATATACAGAGAGATTTTATAATAATGGTGGGGGATTTTAATATGGTTATGGATAAGTAGAAAGATAAATCCGACCCAACAACAAGAGATAGATTTAATAATATGACAGTTTTGAATAAAGTGATGAATAGAAATGGATTAAAAGATGTTTGGAGGTTGATAAAGAGGGATGAAAAGAAGTATACTTATTACTCATTGGTGTATACTTATTACTCATTGGTTCATAAAAATTATTCTAGAATAGATTTTATATTTGTCTCAAAGAATATGGTACTGAGGTTATTAAATACAGAAATAGGAGTGATAAAAGTCACAGACCATGCTTTGGTAAATGTGGATTTTGCATTTAGGAAGGATTACAGAGAAGCGAAAAGATGGAGGTCAGACACCAGAATACTTAATTATAAGGACGGAGTGAAGAAGATAGAGAAGGAATGGCAAGATATTTGGGATATTAACAATAGGGAGGTTTCTCAAGCAATGTTATGGGATACCATGAAAGCAGTTGTGAGAGGGATTTGTATTAGGTAATCATGTAATTTAAAAAGACAACAAGGACAGAAGAAATTAAAGTTAGAAAAGGAAATAAAAGAATTAGAGAATAAATATATAATAGACAGAAGAAAACAAATTTATATAGAACTACAAGCAAAAAGAAATGAATTGGGAAAAAAACAGAAATTGATGAGGTTCAGACGAATCTAATATATTTGAGAAGAGAATTTTCTGAATATAGTAATAAGAACTCTAAAATGTTGGCCAGATATGTAGGATAATGAAAGATAAAGTAAAAATATTTGAAGAATTTTCCCTCAGACCAAATCTTGCCAAGAAAACTCTTTGATAGGTTTAACTCAGGGTCACCATAAGCAGGAAATGACTTGAAGACTCAGAACAACAATTCCTCAATCTCTTGTCATTGGATACTGACTGAAACAACATTGGTTTTTAAAGTATGCCACTCTGCTAAAGCATTTCCAGGCCGAATTCAAGGTTCTAGTGATAACAGTTAAAGCCCTTAATACTTCAAAAAGTGCCTCTTCTTATGTATAGCTGCTTGAACACCGAGATCTGCTGGAGGGGCCCTCCTCTGTGTCCTAACAACAGAACATTGTACACTGAGATACTGGGTAGGGGGTCTGCTCTGTCTTGGTCCTTTGCATGGAGGCTTCAGCATAGGTTGACTTCATTTTCGTGCCAAGCTAAAAACTGCTATTAGGTCCATGATGGCTCACACATCCAAGCTACCATTTAGAACTGCAGGAATCAAAGCGCTTAACTATTCAAGCAATCAGGACAATATTCCACCTGGAGAAAATGAAACACATGATGTAATATGGGAAATGAAGCACAGAATAGGAAAAGTAGTAGTACAGTAATACCTTGCTACTTTTAAGGAATTCAGGTCACCAGGCTAGATTAACTACATCCAAGAGTATTAAAAGAACTGGCAGAAGTACTTTCAGAACCACTGACAATAACCCCTGAAAGTTCTTGGAGGTCAGAAGTGCCAGAAGACTGGAGAAGGGCAACTGTTGTCCCCATCTTCAAAAAGGGGGGGAGGAAGAGGACCCAACTGCTGCCCAGTCAGCCTGACATCAATACCAAGAAAGATCCTAGAGCACATAATTAAACAGACAGACTGTAAGCACTTAGAAAGGAATGCCATGATCACTAAAAGTCAACATGAGTTTCTTAAAAACAGGTCATGCCCGACTAATCTGATCCCCTTTTTTGATAGAATTACAAGCTTGGTGGATGAAGAGAATGCTGAGGATGCGGCATGACTTGATTTCAGTGAGACCTCTGACAAAGTTCCCCATGCTGTTCTTGCAAACAAGGCAGTAAAACGTGGGTTAGACAGTGCAATTGTTAGATGGATTTGTCATTGGCTGACCAGCTGAACACAAAGGGTGCTCATCCATGGCTTCTCTTCACGCTGGAAAGAAGTCACCCGTGGGGTGCCACAGGGTTCTGTCCTCGGCCCGGTGCTATGCAACATCTTCATCAGCGACTTGTATGATGGAATACAGGGCACACTCATCAAATCTGCAGATCACCAAACTAGGAGGGATAGCTAATACCCCAGAGGACAGGATAAGAATTCAAAGTGACATTGACAGATTAAAGAGCTGAATTGTGGTGCCCAGAACTGGACTCTATTCTGCTTTGGTTCGGCCTCACCTGGAATACTGTGTCCAGTTCTGGGAACCACAGTCTGAGCTGGAATGTGTCCAGAGGAGGGCGATCAAAACGCTGAAGGGCAACCATGCCCTATGAGGAGCAGCTTAGGGAGCCAGGTGTGTTAAGCCTGACGACGGCACAAGCTTGTTTTCTGCTGTTCCAGAGACTAAGACACGGAGCAATGGGTTCAAACTACAGGAAAAGAGCTTTTGCCTGAACATCAGGAAGAACGTCCCGATGCTAAGAGCCCTTCAACAGTGGAATATGCTGCTTCGGAGTGTGGTGGAGTCACCTTCTTTTGGTTTTTTTTTTTTTTTAACAGATTCTGGATGGCCATTTGTCAGGGGCGGTTTGTGTGCCTGTGTTCCTGCACTGCAGGGAGTTGGACTCCATGGCCGTTGTGGTCTCTTCCAACTGTGTTTTTCTATCACCTCACTCGGTGGCTTTATCAGTTCTCAACACCGGTCGCTAGCACCTAACAATCTTGCTGGGATTTATGTTCTTCACACTACCAACGACTATCTTACACTCAACAGAGGCCATCTCCGCACTAGCCTGTTATAGCGCGATGATTCCACTTTCAACATCCTCTGGAATCCTGGGGTTTGCAGTTTCGGGAGGGGCCCGCGGGCCCCTCCCGAAACTGCAAACCCCAGGATTCCAGAGGATGTTGAAAGTGGAATCATCGCGCTATAACAGGCTAGTGCGGAAATGGCCAGAAATGCGACACAAGAAGAGCGAAACCACCAGCCACTCCTCCGACCCAGAGGCCGAACTGCCCAAAGAATTATCTACGCCAATCCACGTGGGCTTTACGCTCCCGCACAACCAATCAACGACCACTACTGTAGACGTCAACTGTCCTTGTCCAACCTTTTCCCTTCAAAACATTCCGCCCTTTCTTATCGTTCTACCGAACCACACAGAAAGTCCCGCCTGCCACTGGGCGCTTTCGACCAATGAACGTTCAGCCTAGCAGTGATTGGTTCGCGCTTGTCGCTCCTGCTCGCCGGAGGCTCGGGGCAGCGCGCGGCTGTCGGCGTTTTCGCGGGTGAGTCCTTTTTTTTTTTTCTCTTTTAACTCTACGTGTCGCGACGCCGGTCATGCACGTGTTCCTCCAGACGCCTGCAAATCCTTCACGAGCGGGGAAACGTGACAGGAGACTCTCGTCGCATCTAGTTACTAGGACCTTCATGGGGGGCTGCAGAGGACACTAGACTGCGCATGCGTCTTGCCGGCTCGGGTTGCGACGGCGCAAGCGCCCGCTGGCGTTTTGAGGGTTGATTGGAAAAGGGAGAGGGCCGTGCGCATGCGCCTGGGCGTCACCTTTGGTCGGAGACGCGGTTAGCTCCGCCCAGGTCAGGGCTGCCCTCCAAAGTCCTATCCCGTCTCCTAAAGGCCCTCATTTCATCCTGTGCACTTGCTTGTCCGGCTGAACGTGAGTGGCGCCGTGTAAAGCGGTGTTTAAAACACCCCCACACATACATTTTAATAGACTCATGTAGAGGGAGTAGGCTGCTCTAGGCCTAAGGTAAACGGGCTGCTAGAAGAACCCACTTAATGATTGATTTCTGATTTTTAAAAGGAAAAGCAGCCATAAGCTGCGTTGGTTTAGAAACCATAGGGTCAGCCTGGAATTTCCTTTGCGCCACAGCCCTGTCTAATGGTTAGATGGTGTTCTCGTTCTTGAGTGACCTTCTCGAAGGTGCAGCGTTAATGAATGCCTGTCCATGCCGGGAATCAGGTTGCACTGTTTTCTAAAGCTTGGGTCAGCAAGGAATAGGATTGTAGCCATATATAGTGCAATGCTATGTGTGTATGCAGTTCCCAGTATAGTTTTCCTCCAGGTAAGTTAGTTTGCATCCGACGTTGACAGAATGTTTCTTCCGCTCTGGTGGAAGATGATTACAAACTACAGATGAGGGTTTTTTCATCATGCTGAGGACCATTTGCCCTTGCCTGCCTCCTCCTTTTTGTACTTTTCTTTGCTTAATATCCAGCTTGTTTGAATTTCAGTGAACTCAAAAGTTGGTCATACTGAAACACATTAGCTAGAATCCTGTTTTCAGCCGCAGCTAGAATAGACCTCTTGAATCTGGAATTTACATTAACTGTTGACTCACCATTCACTAGCTGATTCTGTGAGTCTGCTTTAGTTTGGATAACCAAGAGGATTCATGCTGTACAGTGCTCCTGGATTTAAAAAAGAAAATAGATCCAACTCATTTCCTTTCTTTTTCAGAGGAATCTCAGATTTAAGCTGAAAATGTCTGCACTGCGAATGATGCGCCAAGCTTCCCAAACAGGTAGCCCACAACAGAAAGACACTTGGGTTTGATGTTGGCCTTGACCTAGGTTCAAAACTTAGGCCTGGTAATTAGTTATTGGTTGTGTAAAATGAGAATATTTGTAAAATGAGAATTTGTAAAATGAGAATATCTCTGAACTATATTGCCAGAGTTTAAGAGTAAGGTTTTTAAAATGCAGTTTATACTGAGAGATCTTTGTAAACAGTAATTGTGATAGCATGAATAGAGTATGAAGTTTTCATGTGGAAGATCGCATTGTAACTTTCTATCTAGATACAAAATTTACAGTGGCATTATGTACAAGTAATTAATATCTGTGATGTATGAATAAAGAAGAATTGTAAAGTACATTATACAGTACTATTTTCAGGAGCCACAGAAATGTTGGATGGCAAAGTAACAAGGTTTCAAGCCTGTACCTGCTTATTTGGGAAGAAAACCTGTTGAACCAAGTGAGGTTTATTTCATACCTTGGCTCCATATGTGAAGCCAAGATACATTCTATTTCTAATCAGAAGGTGATGCCAATTAGGAGACTTGTATCAGGCAAGGTGTAAGGCAGTTGTTAGGCCTTTCTGTGAAGCAGAGACAGTTGGTGAAGTTACTTAGACTCTTCGTCTAAGTATACACAGAGGCCTTGTAACTAGCCAGTGGTGTTGCCTTCCATCAGAGTGGAATGTCTACTTTTAACTCCATGTCAGCATCTGTCTGTCTGACAGAAAGAACTGGTACAGCCGTGCTATATGTTATGTTGATTTAGTGTACGAAGTATTAATAGTGCATCTTTCTCCTTTGCAAGCTTTTTTTCCCTGTTTCTCCCTCATGATGGAAAAACTATTATCTGGATCCAAGAAGAAATGAATATTTGTTTGTCAGAGAACAGTCTGCATGTAGAATTCAAAGATTTAGCTGTGTTAGCCTGGATCAGTATGCAAAGGGATCTTGTAGCACCTTTGAGACTGAGGGAAAGAAGTTGGTAGTATAAGCTTTCATGGACTAAAGTCTACATCATCAGATGCATATAGATACAATCATCCTAGAAGGGAAAAGACAACTGGGTATGTCAGTGAGTGGTAAAAGTGGGTATCTTGGTGGAATTTTGGGTAGCATCTCTGAAGCATCCTATGATGGTAGCTTTGTCTGTTTTGAAAGTGAATTTTAGGGCAGTCCTCCACTATCCTAAGTGTTATATGTGGTGAGAACAATGTCAGATTTTGTACATATCTATGCATGATGAAGGCTGCCATCTTTGTGCAAGTTTGGAAGAAAATGAAATGGCAGTTGAGTTGTTTGTAATGTTTTCCCAAGAGTGTCCTTATAGTCCCCATTCGAATGTTTTGCCCAGTTTATTGACTTAGTTGTATATAAAGGCCCCTGTTTGTGCCTCTTACAATGGCATGTTCTCATTGTTTTAATTATATTAATATATGTACTAATATCCATAAGAATGTAGGGTGGTTTAAAAATGTTTCAATAAACAATAACAAAAAAACAATGATGGTAGAGCATAGTTTTGAAAGTACACATAGAAGACTTCTCTAGAGGATTAATTTTATAGATTTATTCCAAAAAGTGTGAATCTGCTGACTTGATAGAGATGTATAAAACTACACAATGTAGAGAAAGAAGAAGAGGAGGAGATTAAGATGATGGTGATGAAGAAGAAGATGACAAAAGACCATAACTAGATCCTGTGAGGTTCAGGACATTTAAAAGGGAATGCTGCTTCATATAGTCAAACTGGAATTTGCTCTTAAATTGTCATGATGACCATCATGCTGGACAGCTTTAAAATGAGAATGGACAGATAAATGGAAGATGGAGGTATCAATGGCTTGATAGCCATAATGGCTGTATATTGTGTCTGATAATCTGAGTTGCTGGAGAATAAGAGACAGCTGTTATGCTTATGTCTTATGTGTAGGTTTTTCCATAGGCATTAGGCTAACCACTGTGGAAACACATTGATGGACTAGATGGGGCTCTGATTTCATCCAGCACGTTTCCTCTTGTGTTTGTTATCTCCTCTACATTGCTAGTGTCACAATCAAGTTCCTGCTACAGTTTCTGTCTTCTGACATTTTTGATCATCTTTCACAGTGAACACTTTGGCTGTTCTGCTGATTGTTTGACAGTGTTCCTCTAAACAAGTATGGCAGTATTTTGAAAACCATATCATTTTTTTAAACTGCTGGGAGCTGGTAAAATAGGGATGGAGAACTAGTGCTCTTTACATTTTTCCCAAAAGGGTTGTCCATTAAGAGAGGATTTTTCTTCATGGACAGCGGTTTTGGTTCTGTGTTGCTAGCCTGCTTAATCATCTGCATCAAATTCTGTGCCAAAGATTAGTTAGCCCTTGAGATGTTTTGGATTACAAGTCCCCGATCCCTTGCCACTGGCTACATGGGGTGTGGCTAACATGAGTGGTAGCTAAAAAAAAGCCTAGAGGACGAAAGGGTTCCCCACTCCTGTTCTATGCACTCAACTGCATGCAATTTCTTGTTGCCTTGGGCCAGAAGACCAGGACTTAAATATGACACTGTTATAGAATGAATGTGGGTCATCTCTTTTTCTCTCTAGTATGTAGCCTTGTTCTTCTGTTGCTTCTAGGGACTCCGGTATGTCTGAGCCTTGTCCGATACCTCAGCAGCACAGCCCCCAGAACTTCCTACAGTAAGTACCTAATCAAGTTCATCTTCTCTTACTGAGTCATAGGCAATGGAGTCTTTTTCTAGAAGTGTAGCAGCAGTTGTCATAGAGGAAACTGTTTGGTTCATTTTTTACTTACACAAGAGCTCCTTAGAGGTTCTTCCTGAAGGCACAGGATTCAATCTGTGCTCCTGCTTTCAGCACCTTCCTTCTGTGTCTTTCAGGAAGGAACACTGTGCAAGCATAACATGTCAGGATGCTCTTCCTATGGAACTCATTGATCCCTGTGTGAATAGGTATCAGGCTTTTAATGTGTAATTGCACACAGGAAGGCTTCTTGTGGGGACCGTGCTTTATTTTTAACTTTTGCATGCTTTTAAAATTATTTTTATACTGGTTTGATTTAATGATTTTTAATTGTTTTTAAAAATCTATTGTTAGATTTTAGTTCATTGTTTTTTTTGTGAGCTGCCTTGGGTTCCATTCCAGGGGAAAAGAAGCATAGAAATGAAATGAAATGGATTTTTGTTTCCAGGAACATTACTGTGTAGTGTCCTTGTCTACACACTTTATGTAGGAGATCTTTTTTGTTGACAGTGGCATGGGCCCATGTTGTACATTTCAGTGTTTGAGACTTCTGTGCAGCAACAGCCCAAGGCTTCTCTCTTTTCTCCAACAGAATATGTGAATGCAAGGGAGGAGCCAACAGACATGAAATCAATCACTGACAAGGCTGCACAGACTCTCCTGTGGACAGAACTTATCCGAGGTGAGGGCAATGGTAGGACTGCTTGGGGTTAAGGAGAAGACATTCTGTCTTGTGGCATTGAGTAGACTAACCATGTAGGCATGAAGAGGAAGAATCTAATACATAGATATTACTGTCTGTCTCCACCTGTCCCTGCACCTTTCAGAAATTCTGTCATGAAGGGACTGAGAATGAGACTGTGTCCTTGCCATGGCTTACTGCAACTAATAATTGTTCAGTACCAGTTTGATCTCAGTGTTTGAACAGCCTTGGAAATAATGCTGCAGGTAGCTTACTGTTTTCTGTAATAATGCAGACAGCCTTCATTACCTGCTGCCCCTTCCTGTTGCTGCTGGATTTTTTAAATTTTATTTTAACTCAAGACTAACTACAGTTCTTTGTTACTTCTGTTGTATTTCTGTTACTGCAGAAGCATTTGAGGATGCTGGCCTAGCCTTTCAACACCAAACACAGTATTGTTTTATCTCAGTGGTGTGTGCTGCTGCAGGAGGGGAAGTACTGGTCAGCATTGTGGTGACAATCCTCAGTGCTCCTTTTCTACTTTCTGATAGAAGACCCTGAACTGGCAGCTGTGATAGAGTGCTATGTTATCTTAGCTGAATTTCTGCACTGTCACTCCATTTGAAAGAAAAAAAAAGGAAATAAATACTGTGAGGGCAGCTGTGATAGTTCTGGTGTTTGTGGGCTGATGCCATTGGAAATGACAGCAGCAGTGGATATCTTGGGATCTTCCCAATTCTAGCACATTTGGACATTAGCAAAGTAGTCTTTTTAACAATTTACCTCTGTAGCTGGTCTGCCCTGAACTTTGTTGTGAAATGAAAATAGCATTTAAATAAACTGTGTATTTTGTTTTGCTGTTCTTCTCAGGCTTGGCTATGACCTTGAGCTATTTATTTAGGGAACCTGCCACCATCAACTATCCCTTCGAGAAGGGTCCCTTGAGCCCCCGTTTCCGAGGGGAACATGCCCTGCGCAGATATCCATCTGGAGAAGAGAGATGTATCGCGTGCAAGCTCTGTGAGGCTGTATGCCCTGCTCAGGTGAGAGTCCTGTTGTCCCTTCTTTCTTTCCTGATCTGATAGAGATTATCTATACATAATACAGGTGTTCAGTGCAAAAATTAAAATTCATTTCTGGCTACCAGCTGCATTTGGGAGGTGAAAGGTATAAGCAGTTGGAAACTTGCAATTTACCAGGGAGGCATATATAGGAGTCAGGTAGGCTTTACTGATTTCAGCTGGATCTGCAGATCTGCTTGTACATAGTCCCTGTGACCTCTGTGGGACTTTCCTTTTCTGCCATGAGAATGTGTGTCTGCCTGATTGATCTGTGAAATATTTTGCCTGCTATAAAATGACAATCGCCTTGATTGTATCCCTTAATAATATCCATTGTGGAGATGGTGTTTGAAACAGTCCTTTTCTTTTGGGGTAGGGGTTTATGTCCTTGCTAAACAACTCTCTTCCTTTTCTAACATACTTTTATTTGAGACTTCTCTACCGACTTTAATTCCTTCTCATTCATAGCATGAATAACCTGAATTCTATTTTCTGTCAGGCTGTTCCCTCACCTCCTCCCCTTTGAGCCATCTGCTAGTTTCTAGAATGCCACCTGCTAGTGAATTGTGCCTCTTTCTTCTTCATAGGCAATAACAATTGAGGCAGAACCTCGTGCTGATGGCAGCCGAAGAACTACACGCTATGATATTGACATGACCAAGTGCATTTATTGTGGATTCTGCCAGGAGGCCTGTCCTGTTGATGCCATTGTGGAGGTGAATGGGCTGGGATGAGTGTGTTGAGGTTCATATTTTGAGGTTGCCCACACTGGGTTTGTATCTGGAAGGTGGAGCTATTCAGAGAATAAACACTGCCTCCTGCTTTTGTGGGGTGAGGTGTGCAGTCTGATCTGAGGACATTCTTTTTTCCTGTGATCTGCAGGGCCCTAACTTTGAGTTCTCCACTGAGACACATGAAGAGCTTCTGTACAACAAAGAGAAGCTGCTCAACAATGGCGACAAGTGGGAAGCTGAGATTGCTGCTAACATCCAAGCTGACTATTTGTACCGGTGATAGAGCACTTAAACTTAACCTTCACTCATCCCAACCAGCCACTGAACTGAAGCCACACCTGCAATAAAGGACATGCACCTGTTGTTCATTCTCTTGTGTTTTGAGGGAGTAAGGAGACAAAACTTTCTGGCGATATTGTAGGATGCACAGTCTTGCTTGTGTGTGTGGGGGGGGGGAGCAGCTCCCACAACCTGTCTTTCTCTTTAAGGGAAGACCTCTAGCAAAGGGCAAAATTAAAGTGTAACATAAGGACATTGGTTGGGAAGGGGAGTGGTTAGAGAGAGAACTATGAGAACATATGTTCTTCTATGTTCTCCCTGCTGAATAGGTTTTTTTGTTTGAAGGCACTGTTGTGGAACTAATATCCTCTTTGCTGCCCTCTATTTCCCAGTCAGTTCAAAGATCAGAGAAATCTTAAGAGTGTTCCTGGTATTAGTAACATCTGTTGAATCATAAATATGCTGCAAGTAGAGAACTTGCCCAGTGTGGATAAACCTGATCTTTCTTCATATATTATAATCTTTATACAGCTTGTTGTTGATAACAAGAATTCAGAGCTGTAACTCACTCTTTCTCTTACGTATACAATTGCAAGAAGCCTGTGCCATATGTTTTTTTCTGAATGTTTAAATCAGCTTTGAATAGAATGGAAGGGTCTGCTTAAAGATAAGCATCCCTTAGAACCAAGATAAGAGTCTAGTGTACTCTGCAATGAAAGTTTTGCCAGGAATGTGTTTGTGTAAGATAGGCCTGAGTGGATAAAGAAGGGAGTGTGCATAAGCATTTGGTCTTTTGAGAAATGAGCACAGCGCCTCCCCCCCTGCCCCCAGTCTTCAGCTGTTTTAGCCACTCATGTTGATGATAAAAATCCAGGTATTGAGTCAGAGGGTGAGGATTCTCTTTATTAGTGCTGGTGTGTGACACAATGGAGTTGTACTGTACTGGTAGTACAAATAGATCTCTTGAGAGACAGATTGCATTGTCTCTGAATTCTGATAGTTTAAGCAGCCTTAACAGATAAAGAGCTCCATTGTTAAAGGACGTGGTGTCGATTTCTTCTGCTGGTGAAGAGGGTCAGAGTAACTGTGCTGCATCTTGAAACCAGTGAGGGTCAGCCTTTCTTACGGTATACCTGATTCTCATGTCAAATAGATGTTGTAGCAGAGCACCTCCTTTGCTCTGTGGAAGTTTAAGGTTCATTCGCTCTGCGCAGCTGTAGTGTTTATAAGTCTCTTCTTTCTGGCAAGACCTTTAAAGCCATCTGCACTCAGAAAACAAAAACTGGATAAGGAGGAGGTCAGAATAAAGCAGTTATGATTCAGAGAAAATCAAAAAAAATTGCATGTCTCAGTGTACTTTGATTGTTATCACTTAACAGTATGTTGTTGTTCTGTGCCTTCAAGTTGTTTCCAACTTAGTGTCACCATATCATGAGATTTTCTGCAGCTGAGAGTGTGTGATGCACCCAAGGTCACCCAGTGGGTTTCCATGGCTGAGTGGGGAATCAAACCCTGGTCTCCAGGGCCATAGTTGAGTACTGAAAACAATACACCACATTGGCGCTCAACAATAATTTCTTACAAGTACAAATCAGATACGCTTACAATAGGGATTTTTTCCACAGTACCAGGTCCTGCTGATTGACAACTTAGGGGCAGGAGGAACTGTGGCTGTTAAGTGTTACGAAAGTTTTATGGGATGTCCAATCAAGTCTGTATGATCCATTAGCTTACAAACTGTGGTAATTTGTACAAACTTTCTGATTCTTCCTCTGAATGATTTCTGTCTCTGCTTAGTATGCATGTCACTTGAAGTAAACTAAAAGGGAGCTGCACAAGGGTGAGGGAAAAGACTGAAAGGCAGAGAAAAGGCAGTGAGTGCAGAAGAGCAAGCCACTACCATGGTCCAGGCACACAGCAGCATTTAAGATGGTGATTATGTCCCTCCAGAAATATGGGAAGTCTTAGTAAGCACTGTCGTTAAGCATATGTTCCCTTTCCTACTCATATTCTTACTCAGAATGAATTAGTATAATCAGGTCAACTAAAATTACTATGTAGGAAAATAGGAAGTAAAATCGTGTGAGATGTTTTTGGATGGAAAATGAAACAAAGCAGACAGTTGATGCTGAGTCAGTCTCCCATGCCAGCTGGTGTTTCCACACATTTAACTTTTCAAATTAAAACTGCCATAAATAGTATAGTGAAGTCCAGGTGAACTATGTTGGTTTTGATATGTGTAAAATAAAATAATTCTATATAAAAGGGGAGGACAAAAGGATTAATGGTAGGTGCCTTTTTCCCTCTGATTGGTCCACTGGCATTGACTATTGGCCATATTGATGACCTCTTGGACTTTATGGTACCTTTCCAGTAGTGTGCCCATTATATCGAAGCTTCTATTATTGTGGTTTGAGTGACCCCACCCCCCCAGCATTCTGGACAGCTTGGGTTTTTCGCATTTCTTCTTTCCACTCTCTTCAGTTTAGGGAAGTGCTGGACTTCATTGGCACTTGTTGCCTGATGAGTATTTTGTATGTTGAATTGATAGCATTATAGTCACTGCTTCTATTCTCTTTAGTAACACATCTCCCACTAAGTCTGTGGTGCCGCTTTGGATTGTGTTTATGCATCTCTCTCATGTAGTCAGTTCTGTGACCACCTCTTCTGGGCAAACAGGTTTTTTTAATTAAATTTTTTTAAAAAAATCAAATATTTACCATTTCCAAATCACACAATACAAAATACAAAATTTACACTTCGTTTCTTTCTCCTACTTACGTTCCATTTCTGTGTAAATTAAACCTTGAAATACTACTTATCAATGCTTCCAGTAACAACTTCTTTCCATTTACACAAATGAGAAGACATTTCTTATAAAAAGAAACTTCTACAACTTAAATAGAGGATATTTTCTATACCCTCTTGTCTTAATACAAAAGTTAAATATTTATAATCAAATTGCTTGCGTCACTATTCTTCAAAATTCACTCTTATAATATTTTATAATTTACAACTTAACCATAAACATATCACCTATTCAAACAACTTTTCAAAATATAAGTATTAATTATTTCCCACTCTTTCTCAAAATCTTTTATTATCCACCCTGTTAACAAGACCATAATTTTTTCCATTTTGATTATATCCAATAATCTTAATGACCAATCTTTAAGTTGAAGTGTCTCTCGTTCTTTCCATTTTTGTGCATACTGAATTCTCACTATGGTTATCATATAAAATAACAATTTAGTATTTATCTTCATTTATAACTGTTTATCAATTATATTCAACAAATACATTTTGGGTTTCATTTCAGAAGAAATTCCCAAAATTTCTATAATAATAATATGAATTTGCTTCAAGTATTTCTTAGCTGCTTTACAATATTGCTTAGCTGCTTCCACTGCATATGATAAAAGGAAATCTTCTCTTCTCCACACTTCCAACACTTCCCTTGGCCATTTTTATAATTTTACACAATTGAGAAGGGATTATGTACCAGTGATGAAACATTTTATAGTGGTTCTCTTTCAATATTTAATGTAAATTTCAAATCTTGATGTCCACAATTTCTGCCACTAATCATATTCTATTGTATGCTGAAGATTTTGCATCCAATGTATCATACCCTTTTTTATCTGCTCACTTTCATTTTCTCTTTTCAGCAATATTTTATATAAATTCGCAATAATTCCTGTTTTTTTTTTAAAGCAGTATATCATCCAATTCATTATATTCTTTTTGCAAGTCCTTCCAGTTTAAGGTCTGTTTTAAACTTTTCCTATAATTGTCTGTATGGAAACCATTGTACATCTAATCCTTGAGAACTTAGTTCTTCTCTACTTTTTAACCCTGGGGTGTTTCTTTCCCAAATGAGAATTTTATATCTCATCCAATCTTCATTATTTAACCTTCCACCAATGAAAAAGACCTATTGGGGGGTAGGTCCACATAGGGATTTTTCTATAAGATTTACTTTTACAAATTGTCCACAATTTTAATCAGAGACTTTTTCATGTAATGATTCTGAAATTCTCCATCAGTATCCTTTCTGTACCAGAAATAGGCATGCCATCCAAAATTTAGGTTGAATCCTTCTCATTGCAATAATAGTTTATCTTTCGTATTAATCCAGTGCCTCACCCAATCCCTTACCATAAGCATAATGGTATAATTTAAGATCTGGGAGCCCTAATCCACTGCTTTCTTTTGCGTCTTTCAGTATCTTCCAGTTGACTGAGTTCTTTCCCTCCCCATATAAATTTAGAAATGTCCTTGTCCCATTGTTGAAAGGAGCGTTATTTATAATGACTGGTGTATTTTGAAATAGATACATTATTTTAGGAAGTATAGCAATTCTACTCATTAGTGATAATTTCAATTTGTTCCATTTTCCAAATCTTTCTTAATTTTAGTCGATGTCTTTTGATAATTGTTGTCAAAAAGTTCAGAATTCTTTTTCATAATGGTTATACCTAAATATTTCACTCTTTTTCACCTTAAATTCTAAAATATTTTTAATTCCTTTTCTTTTTTCAGCATGTTCATGGTAATGACCACACTAGTTTTCAAGAATCTCAGTCAGCCATTTTATATTTTCTTGAAGCTCTTCCAGAAATATCATCAAATCGTCCACGAAGGCCCATAATTTAAATTCATTCCATTTTATCTTGGATCCTTTTAATTGGTTATTTTCTCTAATTTTCTTATTCAGAATCTCCAATGTTAAAATAAATAATAGTAGCAATAATGGACAACCTTGTCTTGTTCCTTTAGTTACTATAATAGATTCTTCCTTGATACTATTGATAATTATTCTCACCTCTTGTACGTCATACAGAGCTTTAATCTGTGTCATAAAGTTTTCACCCACATGTGAACAATTGTTTTATTACATCTAGAAATTTTTACTTCTTTGTGGTAAACAAAACAGTTTGTGCAAAGATAGTTAAGGTTGCTTTATCACTATAGCTTTCATCCTTGGATGCTTCCCTGATACCATTCTTGAATTGTGATAGCCCCAATAATTTTCATCTGGATGGGCAGAATATGTTCCTGTTGTAAAAATGCCTTGGGAGCCTAGTGTTGTTAACGACTGTCTGCAGTGAGTCTATCCTGTTGGGATTTCTCAGTTGTTTAATTCTGTGCCTCCTCTGATTTATTCTGCACTGGTACTGTCTTCCCTGGCTTTCCCTGAATCCAGAGTGAACCACTGTTTTTCTCCATTCTATCAAATTTCCATTATGCTCATTATATCTCTGTTCTCTTTCAAAACAAAAGAACTTCCATGTCTTGGCTTGGAGGCTGGTAGCATTGATTTATACATAAATACATACATATCACTGTTCTCCCAATATCTCTGGTGTATGTTTCCTGCAGCCTTTTGGCCAACTATTGTGTTTTACTGTACAACTGCTGCCTAATTCTACTTCATCTGTTAGAGTGATTAGCCTCATCACATAGAGATGATTAATTTCAAACTGGATTCTCTTTAGTTCTTGTTGGCTTTCTCCCAAGGGTCAGTTTAAAAACTACTCCGCAAGCTTCTTGATATTAAGTGCCAGCACTCCTTTTCCATTTAGGTGCAGCTTGCCCCCCCTCCCCCCAGTAAGATCACCTTGTCTCAAAATGTTCCCCACTGACTTGACAAATTCAAACTCTTCCTGCCACCCACATCTCATCCATGTGCTGAATTTGAATTCCCTCAGCTTTACATGGCTAGGCAGCCCTAAAAAAATATCCTTGGAAGTTCTGAATTTTAATTTTCTATACAGCAAACAAAATTTAGTTTTGAGGACTGCATTATTACATTCTGCAAGTCATTGGTGCCAACATACACCAGTGACTGTGTACCAGTATATCTACACAAGGTGTGGCATACACAACTTTTGCACCAGAGACAATTCATCATTTGGTTTACAGGTTTGTCACATCTCCATCTCTTGTTTCTAGTGACTGAATCACTCTTTATTAGCAGCATCTTACTCTTATGAATGTACCCTTGAGCAACAGTGTATTGTTTTGTGCTGGAAGTAATGGCATCCTCTTCTCAAAGCGATGCTGTTCTTTTTGTCACTATAGTTTGTGTGGAAAAATTCACGATAGACAACATGTATAAACTAGTGATAAAATTTGCAAAATTCTCTCCAGGAGACTGTTAAACATTTCTTTTGTAATTGTTCATGGGAATGAGATGCCCTGAATGCCTCCCTACACAGATTTTTCAGCTTCTTCATGTCATTGAAGTCTTAAGCCCAAGAAAGCTCATTACACCGAATGCAATACCTGTGACTTCTCTTCAGTTGCCAGTAGTACATGACACTGTGTTGTTACCCTGATTTCTGGGGTCCCTTGGGGGACACCTCAGTGTGCTCCAATTAATGGGAAATGAAAACAAGCAATAGCAATGTGAGAGGCAGGGCAACCTAGTGAGATCTTTTAACCCAATTTTTACAGGGTCAGGCCGAGCCAAAAACCACACCAAATTGCTAAATAAATGGTTTTATTTAAAAATAAAGACTTGCGCACGTACGCACTCACACAAGACCTAGCGAGAAATAAAAGAGGAAATTGGTTAGGGGGTCTTTAGAAGATTAGATCAGGGAATACTGTACCTGGTCCTGAAGTCCGGATAGCAGAGACAGCCGTGGAGAAGTGGGGCTCAGCACGGAGGGAGCTGAGGGGATAGCCGGACGGAGTGACGGCAAGCCGAGAGTGATCCAGAGCGATCCGAGGAAATGCTCAAAAACCGGGTCTGTTTATGGGAGAAAAGGTGCCTAGAGGGCTAATCCTATCCCGGAGAGAACAATCAGTGGGGGAGCTAGAACAAAGCTCCAAACTGTCCACATCCTTTGCATGATTGGGAGAACAAAGTGCCAATATGTCAAAGTTCCTTGCATGATTAGATTTGCCGGGGTTGTCAAAAGCCACGGCTATATGCAGATCATTCTCGCTTGATGGGCCGTTTGTCAGAAGCATTAATCCCTTCAAGCAGGCTTCTTGGGGCTGAGGATCCTTTTTGTATTTTAAGTTTTACCTGGCTGGAGGTCTCCTGGGGTGACGTGACTAAGTGTTTACTGGCCTGACCGGGTTTTTCCTGCTTTCGGCCGTTCGACCATGCCTGCCTAAGTGCTCATTCAGGGGACCTCTCAAGCATGTGGAGATATTTTTGATATTAAATTGTAGACCCCGGGATAGCGTTATCTACCGCAGTAACAGTGTGTAACATCCTGAATCTCACAGCCTTGCTGGCTTTCTGCCTTCCATGACTATTTTGTTTATTGGGTTTATTCATTTGGAAAGTTAAGTTATGGAAGAGTAAATAGAGGGGGAAGGCTTGATTGACCTAGTTTCCTTGCTCTGTTGACCAGCTTAGGTGTCTATTTAACTGGTTGGTGCTATGCCACTGAGGCAGAAATGTTTCGTCATGTTCATGTGAAATGAAGCTCTTTGCCACATTTATCTTCTATATTGCTGGCTGGCTTCCTCCCTCTCCATCTGTCAATTTGGTGAAAAGGTCTCCCCTGCTTCTCCTGGAAGTGGAAGGGGGGGGGGTCCTTTGATCAGAGAAGCCTCCGGCAGAGCTTCATTCAAAGAATGAACGGTGAATGGAAGTGAGAATTTGGGCAGTTCGAACCCCTCTGAGAATGCGTGAATGTGTGTGGCCCTGCAGATACTGATGGACTGCAGTTCCCCTCAGCATAGCTAGTTAGGAGGAATCATAGGAACTTCAGACTAAGTTGGCCACCCCACACACGGATAAAACAGTTCTCATAAGACATTCCAAAACAGGAAGTCTTGGGAATGAGACACTGTATAGCCAAGGATTCCTCCTCTCTTTGCCTTTTCGGGGGCTCAAAAATAGACAGTTGGGCAATAAAATGAAGGCGCGGAGGTGGAAAGAGAAAGAGAAACCCTAAATCACGGTGAAAGAAATGGAGTTGTTACCAGATGTTGTAAGTCGAAATGTGGAAAACTGGGTATTGTATTTTAAGGAACAGGCTGGAACTAGCTCAGGGTTCCCACGGGCGGGGGGTGGAGGACATGCAGCGCCCTTAAGATGTTATTAGACTGGAACTCCCAGCATTCCTCACCGTTGGCTCGGCTAGCTGCAGCTCTGGGAGTTGTAGTCCAACATTGGGAACGCTGCCTGATTCCTACCCGGATGTACGACAACAGCGGGCCACTTTTGGGGCACTCACTCGGAGCGACAGTAAAATCTGATAGAGCCCCTCCAGCGTGCGGTACCGTAGGCACCCAGCACACCGCCTCCCTCTAGGCTTTTGTGCTCGTCCTGCTTGCAGTTCGTAAAGCTTCGGCTTAGGCGGGAAGCGGCGCCCTCCGGCTTCTGACGAGGAAGGCACGGGGGAAAAAATAAATAAAAAGCGCGGGCCGCAGTCTCGGTCCCGGAAAGGCCCGGGGCCATTTCTGCCGAGCCAGGCCCGTCCGTTCTCGCGCCATCAGTGGCCCCGTGGCCTCCGAGTGAACATCCGGGAGGCAAAACAATCTGCCCGGTGGCATGCGCCCTCCGTTTGGGTGGGATGCCCAGACCCCCGCTCCTCGCTCCAGGACCCCCATGCATTTATACATCGTGTATACTTCTATATTTACACACCGCTCGGCTGCCGCAACGGGATCCCCTTGTGCCACGCTTACTTGGGAGTAAACTCCTTAGTCAGTGCGACTTGCTTCCGACTAGACCTACATGCGGTCCGGCAGCTTGTAAGCCTGGTAGTCTGAGGAGACCCCAGCCTCCATTCTTTGGAAAGCGAGGAAACACAGGCCATTTCCGCACTATAGACTGCTGTAGTGCTATTATTCCACTTTCAACATCCTGTGGAATCCTGGGGTTTGCAGTGTGGGGAGGGGCCAGCGGGACCCTCCCTAAACTGCAAACCCCAGGATTCCATAGGATGTTGAAAGTGGAATAATAGCACTACAGCAGACTAGTGCGGAAATGGCCATGCTTTCTTCCCTTCCTTTCTGAGGAGGTGGAGGGGACAGCCGTGGCCCCGCAGCCCCCCTCCGCCCGCCCGGCCGCCCTCCGCCCGCCCGGCCGCCCTCCAGCCCGCCCGCCTCCCCAGCCCGCCGGCCTCGATGGGGCAGCGGCAGGAAGTGCCTCCGGGCGGCGTGCGGGGAATTCCCTCGGGGCGGGCCAGCGCAGCCCTCGTTTCGGTTTGGCCCTTCCTGGCACAGAGCAGGAAGCCGCTCTTCGGCGCTCGCAGCCCGCTCGGCCACGGCCGGTTGTTGCTGCCGCCGCCGCCGCCGCCGCCGCCGCCGCATCCCTGCAGGGACGGTACGTGTTTAGCTCACCCGCGCCCGAGCCCCTCCATCCCGCCTCGCGTTCCCGGCCCCGGCGCTTTCTCCTCCTGACCCAGCTCCTCCGAAGACCCCCGGTTCTCTCTGCCTTCCTCCGGTTTGCCGAGAGCAACTCGGTAGCCGCTCCTCTGCTCTGCTCCCCTTCTTTCGGTTTCTTTGGGGCAAACGTCTGCCCTTCGTTCGTTCCTTCGTTCCCTTTTCTGCATGGTTGCAGCGGGACAGAGAAGCAGGGTTGGGGCTTCTCGTCTCCTTTTCCAATTACGCCTCTTTCCTCCGGGTTAATCCTCCCTCCTAATGGGTTAGTGGGGATGGCGGGCGGGGGGGGCGGTCGGTTTCGAGGACTACCCGTAGAGACCAGCCCCAGGCATGCCTCCCAGTCCCTTCTGTGGCGCCCCGGGCGCTGCAGCCGGCTTTTCCTGGCCGAGATTGCTGGGGAGGGGGAGGAGGCGGTTAGGGGCGCGTGTGGATTGGTTGCGACCGGTGGTATTGCGGGGCCGGGATGCGAGAATGCTGGCTGCGGATGCACGGGCTGTGGCTGCGCTTACAGATGCTGCTAGGGGCGATCTTTGGAGCTCGGTTCTGGTTTCGCTGAACCGGTTCCGAGACCTGTCACTGACCCCCGATTCCCCATTGCCCTGCTCCGTTTCCTGCAAGGGCCTTTCCCGACCGCCCAGCTCACGTGCCTCTTTGCGAATCTGGAAAGGGGTTCTATCCGGCCATTTCCGCCCTGTGTTGTAGCGCGATTATTCCACTTTCAACATCCGATGGAATCCTGGGGTTTGCAGTTTAGGGAGGAGACTCTCCCTAAACTGCAAACCTCAGGAGTCCGTAGGATGTTGAAAATGGAATAATCGCGCTATAACAGTCTAGTGCGGAAGCGGCCTCCATCTTGCCTTCACAATGGCCGTACTTGAGCGGTGGAGTTAAGGTGCGGGGGGGTGTTGCTCACGTGAGAAGTGGGCCATCCCCCTCTCCCACTTCCGTCAATAAAGAGATTAGATGTCCCTAGTTTGAGAGTTTACACAGACGCTCCATCTGTGACGCTTGTGGATTTTGAACCTGGAGGATCATCTGCGCTGATAATGTTTCAGGATCAGTTTGGTCTAGAAGCGCAGCCCAGTGAGGTCAGAAAGCAAGGCTTTTGTTTCCAAATGCAGCTGGAACTGCGGCACCTATCCATAAGGAAAAAAAATCCGGAGTGGTGTATTTCCTGAAGACTAATTTCTGCCAGCGGTAAGGGTGTGTTTCCATGCCACTTCTGAAGTGGTGGTAGCTTTGCAGAGCTTCCCTCACTTTTCTGTAACTTAATAACGTGTGCGTGTGTTTTATCTCCCAAATTTTCTGATGGTAGTGCAACTGTTGATTGCATTGGGTGCAGTGCAGGTTGAGAGTGTGAGAACCCTTGTACACTTCTTTATTATTATTATTATTATTATTAGTAGTAGTAGTAGTAGTAGTAGTATAGAATCATAGAATCATAGAAATGTAGAGTTGGAAGAGACCACACGGGCCATCCAGTCCAACCCCCTGCCATGCAGGAACACCCTCAAAGCACTCCCGACAGATGGCCATCCAGCCTCTGCTTAAAAACCTCCAAGGAAGGAGACTCCACTACACTCCGAGGCAGCATATTCCACTGCCGGACAGCCCTGACTGTCAGGAAGTTCTTCCTGAGGTTCAGGTGGAATCTCCTTTCCTGCAGCTTGAATCCATTGCTCCTTGTCCTGGTCTCTGTAGCTGCAGAAAACAAGCCGTCTCCCTCCTCTACATGGCATCCCTTCAAATATTTAAACATAGCTATCATGTCCCCTCTTAACCTTCTCTTCTGCAGACTGAACATACCGAGCTCTCTAAGTCTATCCTCATAGGGCTTGGCTTCCAGACCCTTCACCATTTTGGTCGCCCTCCTCTGGACCTGCTCCAGCTTGACCATGTCCTTCTTGAATTGGGGTGCCCAGAACTGGACACAGTATTCAAGATGAGGTCTAACCAAAGCAGAGTAGAGTGGTACCAGTACCTCCCTCGATCTAGACACCATACTCCTATTGATGCAGCCGAGAATTGCATTGGCTTTCTTGGCTACCGCATCACACTGCTGACTCATGTTCAGCTTGTGGTCTATTAGGACTCCTAGATCCCTTTCACACGTACTGCCATCCAGCCACGTGTCCCCCATCCTACATTTCTGTATTCCATTTTTTCTACCTAAGTGTAGGACCTTACACTTCTCTCTGTTGAATTTCATTTTGTTAGCTTTGGCCCAGCTCTCCAATCTATCCAGGTCATTTTGAATTTTGATCCTGTCCTCTGGCGTATTAGCAACCCCTCCCAATTTGGTGTCATCTGCAAATTTGGTGAGCATGCCCTCTATTCCTTCATCCAAGTCACTGATGAAAATATTAAACAGCACTGGGCCCAGGACAGAACCCTGTGGCACCCCGCTAGTCACTTCTCTCCAGGATGAAAAGCAGCCATCGGTGAGCACCCTTTGGGAACGGTCAGTCAGCCAGTTACAGATCCACCTGACAGTAGCCCTGTCCAGCCCGCATTTTACTAGCTTCTTTGCAAGAATGTCATGGGGAACTTTGTCAAAGGCCTTACTGAAATCGAGATATGCTACATCCACAGCATTCCCTTCATCTATCAAGCTAGTAACTCTATCATAAAAAGAGATAAGATTAGTCTGGCATGACTTATTTTTGAGAAATCCATGTTGACTTCTCGTGATTACCGCATTGCTTTCTAAGTGATTAGAAACTGACTGCTTAATGATCTGTTCCAGGATCTTTCCGGGTACTGACGTCAGGCTGACTGGGCGATAATTATTTGGGTCCTCTTTTTTTCCCTTCTTGAAGATGGGGACAACATTTGCCCTCTTCCAGTCTGCTGGAACTTCTCCTGTCCTCCAAGATTTCTCAAAGATTATAGCAAGCGGTTCCGAAATGACCTCTGCCAGTTCTTTTAATATCCTAGGATGCAATTCATCTGGCCCTGGAGACTTGAATTCATCCAGTGTGGCCAGGTATTCTTGTACCACCTTTCTACCTATTATGTGCCGCATTTCCCCTGCTTCCTCCCCTGCTCCCCAACCGCCAGGTTGAGTGCTTGTATCCTTCTGGGAAAAAACTGAGGCAAAGAAGGTGTTAAGTAGTTCTGCCTTTTCTCTTCCCCCTGTTAGTAATTCGCCATCTTCTCTGCGCAGCGACCCTATCGCCTCTTTCTTTTTCCTTTTGCTGCGGACATATCTAAAAAAGCCCTTTTTATTGTTTTTAATGTCTCTGGCCAGCCTAAGTTCGTTCTGTGCTTTAGCCTTTCTGACTTTCTCCCTACATCTCCTGGCTACTTGCTTAAATTCTTCTTTGGTGGTTTCCCCCCTCTTCCATTTCCTGTACACGTTTCTCTTAATGCTTAGCTCAGCTGAGAGTTCTTTAGTCCACCATTCTGGTTTCTTCAGATGCCTTCCATTTTTCCTCCTTATTGGCACAGTTTTAGACTGTGCCTTCAGTATGTCCCTTTTAAGGAACTCCCATGCCTCCTGAACTCCTTTCTCTTTCACTATTCTTGACCACGGAATTTCAGCCAGCAGCTCCTTAAGTTTACAGAAGTCCGCTTTTTTAAAATCTAAGATGAGTGTCTGGCTACCCTTATCTTCTCCTTCCCACTGAATGCCAAATTCCGATAGGGCATGGTCACTCCCCCCTAAAGATCCAACCACTTCTACCTCATTAACAAGGTCATCCCTGTTGGTCAGGATCAGATCTAGAATATTTGATCCCCTTGTGGCCTCTTCTACCTTCTGGACCATGAAACTGTCTGCAAGACAAGCAAGAAACTTGCTGGACCTTGCTGTCTTGGCAGAGTTTGACTGCCAACATATATCCGGGTAATTGAAATCTCCTATTATTACCGCATCTCTGTTCTATTACTGCATTAGTAATATTAATTTTCTTACACAAGCACAGTGCTCTTCAAAGATATGGCTAGGCATTTTTCATTTCCCATAAAATGCCACATGTATGTGTTTTTAATCTCTTTATCTGAAAAAAAAAGTGGAAGAATACGAATGTACTGCAGTACTAAGGAGAGGAAGTTCTTTGGGCTAGGAGCCACCAGTAATTAACCTCAGCCACAAATTCTGAAGAACTGTTTCTTCTAGGAGTCTAGGACCATTTCCGCACTGCTCTGTTGTAGTGCTATTACTGCACTTTCAATACCCTATGGAATCCTGGGGTTTGTAGTTTAGGGAGGAGCCTTTAGGATTCTCAGCCAGAGGGCTACAAACTACAAATCGCAGAATTCCACAGGATGTTGAAAGTGGAATAAGAGGACTATAGCAGTGTAGTGTGGAAATGGCCTATGTTTCCACTATGGAGGATGATTCCAAATTAGTCTCTTTGCTTAAAAAAAAAAAAGCAAGTTTTTTCTTTACCCAGTACACCAGGGATAGGAAAAGTGGCTATGCTAGCTGAGGCTCATGGGAATCGCAGTTCAACAAACACCTAGAGGGCTGCAGTTTACTCACACCTGAGTCTTGTTTCTGTTTTTCATTTTTGTTTTAAGAAAAATTTCCCAAGATTTGGGAAGGTTTTTTTTTTAAATGTTGTATTAAAACATAGTCCAGAGTCTCTGCAGACTTCACTTTAAGAGTGCTACAACCAGATTTACTAGTTCAAAAACTTTCATTCAAAAGCCAAGGGAAATTTATTTGTAGTTGAAGCAGAGCACAGCCTAGCTCAGCCTGGCCTAGATCCAGGAATGCCCCCCCCCCATCAGACTTCCAACATGTGGCGGCATGACAGTGTTGATGTCAGTACTCATGTTGCTGCATGTTGAAGAGCTTTCTGTAGCAGACAATTGTGACTTGTTTCTTTGCTTTTTCTTACTCCTCACTGAAGTGTCATAGGGTTGGATTTCTCTTTTTCAAAGCAATGTGAGCTCTTAGAACTTAAGAGGAAAAAAAGCACAAGAACTCTTGCAATGCATGATCCACAGTGAAGAATCTTCAGTTCCTCTGCTGGTAGATAGATCACCTTTGGGGACAGAGTTTCTGTAATTTGGGGAGCTCAGCAACAAGGCAGTGTTTGCTACACCCTAACGAGTCCTTTCCTGTCACTGCAAAATTGGGTTGGGAGAAGTTGCACCTTTGGTACTTCAGCATTGATCAGAGAGAGGAACAAAAGCCCTCTTCCAAATGGAATGGGACGGATATTCTGTTCAGGAAAATCCAACTCAGAATAATTTTGGAGTCAGGACAGTCCTCAGAGTACCAGGTATGCCTAGTTCGTACATGTTGAACGTGATGCTTTGATAGGGTGGTAGAGTGTGATCTTTCTGTGTGCAGTTTCTACCACAGGAAGTGGCCCGAGGAGCTGTTATGGTCTGGAATATCAGTTATGTTAAGACTAATCTTTCAACAATGAGTGTCTGATCTAGCTGCTTGCTCTGTATGTGGTTCCTGTGGCTATTGCAAAGGTTCTGTGGTTTCCCAAGTCTACCATAGAGTTGTGAGAGGGTCCTTATTCAGCTATAAGCAGGGTGCTATTATTGCCTCAGGCAGTAGATTTGGGGTGTCTTAAGAGGAAATCAAACAGTTTTTTCTCTTCTAATGTTGGATTTTTACCCCGCTTCATGTGGCAAAACAACATGGCTGACAAAACAATCTTGACTTGGGTGTGTGAGAAGGAAGTGTCACTTGATGGCTGCCTCAGACAGCAAAATCTCTTTGGTCAGCGTTGGCTGTCATTATCACTTTATGCCCATGGCAAATGACTTCCCATTGAGGTGCAACCAAAGCTTGGAAGAAATTGCTTTTTGGACTGCGGCTCCCAGAATCCTCAGGCAGTGTGGGTACTGGCCATGCTGGCTGGGGGATTCTCAGAGCTGTAATTCAAAAGAAAAAAAAAGATTTCAAATTCTGGTTGCAACTGATTCACCTCTCACAAGGTAGAGAGGAGCTCTTGGAAAGACAACTTGAGAAGATTCTGCTTCTTGGCTAATAGCTGCCTCTTGCCTCTTGCCTGTCTCTCTCTCTCCTGCTACAAGGACAACATACTCTGCCTCATCTGACATGTCGAGCTAATACTTGCAAAGATTTCTTTGCTGTTTTCTTCAGCTTGAGTCCCAGATTTGCCATCGCAGGGCATTTTTTAATCCCATGTGAACAACACAGAGCTCTGACTCAGGCACACGTTGTGAAACTGATGGTTGTGGTTGTGGTTTGGCTTGGAAACTCTGTTGTAATTCCAGAGCTAAGAAGGGGAAAATTACCCACGTGAGTCAGTAGCCAGAGCTTGGGTGTTAGAAGCAACAAGGCCCTGGAGCTTCAGAGAGACAGCAGCTGAAGGATAACCGCCTGTTTTCAGCTTCTTTGTGGAGTGCTTGAAGGTAAGTTGTTGACAAAACATAATAGACTAGTGCAACTGCTGAATGTCAGGCTGTATATCTTTAATGTCATGCATTGGGGAGTTTCCTTTTGGTGAGATGTCTTCAGTCATTATTGCCCAGTGATCTTTCTTAATAATGAACTTTCCATATTGGCGAGACCAGAGATTGCAAACATTGCTTTTTTGGACTACAAGCTCCAGTATCCTCCAGCCGGTGGTGGACATACTGGCTGGCAGATTCTACACATCCAGAAGAGTAACATTTCCAAATTCTGGGCAGGACTGAATATAGAAACCATCCTTGTGATTTCCCTTTAATAGTCTATCCTCTCTACTGCTTTGTTGCCAGTGCCTTTCCATTGCCCATTCCAGTTCCCATTGCTACCCTCCTGTCATTAGTTTATCGTAGTTAGATAGCCATTGAAAAACCAACAACAACCCTCAGACTGCACCCTTCTCAACTGTAAATTGTAGCTGGACTGTTAGGGAGTTGGCGCCTGTTAGTACCCTTTAGGCCTTGCTTGTCTCATCAGCTGCTTTTCTCTTTTGCTCTCTTCTAGCAACATGGGCTTCATGTTCCGCAGCGAAGAGATCTGCCTGGCCCAGCTCTTCTTGCAGTCGGGTTCAGCGTACGCTTGCGTCAGTGAGCTCGGAGAACGGGGACTTGTGGAATTCCGTGATGTAGGTGCAAGAGGGCTTGAGGGAAACCTTTGTGGGAAGACCATGGAAACAAAAGTTGAGCTCTTGTGGGGGACTTTAGAGAGAAACAGTTTATCCAAAACATTGGATACATGATTTTATATGTGGTGGCAGTTGGTATGTGGTTGTACCTGTGACAGCTTTTTAAATTTTATGTACATTTTCCCAGTACAATCATGAGAACTAGTAATATTTTTTTTTTACTTTGTGTCACATGACAATGCATGTTGGTTGGGGAGAAAATGGCTAATGTTCTTTGTTCAAGAGCAAAGAACATCTTGGCTGCATACAAAGACATAAATCCCTCCACATTTCTTAAGATAACTGGCTATGATACAGTGATGTCTTATGTCTGCTAAGGCTCCAACATCTTCTGCGTTCTGTCTGTAGTGAGTTCTTCACTAGCAATTTGGTTCTTTGATTTTCAGTTGAACCCCCATGTCAATGCCTTCCAGCGGCGTTATGTGGGAGAGGTCCGGCGATGTGAAGATATGGAAAAAACCTTCAGTAAGTGGCCCTTGTGCCTGAGGGAGCTGGGTGGGGGTCTGTCCATCATCTGTGGTGACAAGAACCGTGAGTCTCCCAGTATAGGTGTGACGATGAAGTCTTCCCAAGACAACTTACCAGGCCTGTGGATATAAGTTGCCCGGGCCATCCAAGAGGAGCCAGAGAGCTGGGCAAGGCTTCCAGAACTTGGCAGTTTGAAACTTTGCATCAGGCCCTCCATCAGAAAAAATAATTGAATTAGCAAATCATGAGACTTGCTTTTTTTATGAACAAAGCCATGCTTTATGGGTCTTAATGTAATTTCTGGTTTCTGACTAGTGGTAGTTACACATTTTCACACAGCCTGTTTTTTTGCTGCTTGTTCAACCTTAAGTATCTTCATGAATATGAATGTGGTTGGGCAATTGGTGTATCAGCTGTCTAGGTTACTGGCTGCTGTAATGCATGCTTCCTGGCATTCTCCTGCCTGTTGTAATTCGTTGTTTCCTCTTTCCTTATCATGAGACCACAGCTTTTGAAGGCACTGTCAGTGATCTCATGGGTGTTTTGTGGGGAAAAGTATCCTAATGCCCTAAATTGATGAGAACTTATTTTACTATATATAACATATATTTAATTGTCAAGGCTTTTTTTTTTAAAAAAAGCATGGTACATTAACTTTACATGTGTCTACGTAACTCAAAATGTGTTTTCCTCCCCAATACTGTGTTAATCTGGGGAAGCAGTCCATTTTAAATCATGAACAGTTTTCTATTGGAAAACATAGTAGTGGAAGGTTTTTGTTTTATGAAAATATTCTATACCACATTATTGGGTATAGTAAAATACACTACTTCTCTGTCCTGTTAAGAGCAGATTTTGTGGGCCTTGTGGTGGCTTCTAGATTGAGTTGTAAGCAGCAGAAAGAAACGGTGATTCTTAGAATCATAGAACCATAAAATCATAGAGTTGGAAGAGACCACAGGGGTCATCCAGTCCAACCTCCTGCCCTGCAGAAACTCACATCAAAGCATTCCCAACAGATGGCGATCCAGCTTCTGCTTAAAAACCTCCAAAGAAGAAGACTCCACCACATTCCAAGGCAGCATATTCCACTACCAAACAGCTCTGACCATCAGGAAGTTCTTCCTGGGGTTCAGGTGGAATCTCTTTTCCTGCAGCTTGAATCTGTTGCTCCTTGTCCTAGTCTCTATAGAGCAGCGGAAACAAGCCTGCTCCCTCCTCAACATGATGTCCCTTCTTCATGAATTTTTCTGCTTACTTTGTAGCAGGAAGGGCTTGAAATTCAACTGTCTTTTGTGCATGGAGGCTTTTGTAATTTCGTGCTGATGTAACTTAGAAAATTTTAGCAGCTTGTAGTTTTATGAAATTTCTCACTTTCACAAGGCTCCTTAAAAATAGGTGAGAATTATTCTAGTCATGTCTTTGACAGTTTCTCAACTTGTAACCAGCCAGGCCAAAAGTACGCCACCAGTTATGTAGCACTTAACAGCTTCTTCTGTTTCTCTAGATCCAGGCACGCAACAGAAACAGGAACTTTGCAAAGTTCCTTGTGCAGGTGTGAGGAAGTTGTGGCCCTTCCACATGATGTTGGACTTCAGATCCCATCAGCCCTAACCAGCATGGCCAGTGGTTGGGGATGAGGGGAGCTATAGTTCAATACTTGGAGGGACACAGGTTCTCAACTATTTGCCTAGTGGGTTGTCTGGTGATCTGTGTTTAATGCTGTAGATCTCAATGTATCTGAGCCTGGTTTTCCAGGATCCTGAATGGAAATGGGTGTCCAAGGTGCTGGTGTTCCTCACGTCCCACTTCTCCTTCTCAGCTTTCTTGACGCAAGAAGTACGGAAGGCTGGGCTGTCACTGACACCCCCTGAGGAGAACTTGCCAGCTCCGCAATCCCGCGATGCCTTGCAGATCCAAGAGGAGTCAGAGACACTGGCACAGGAGCTGAGAGAGGTCAGTCACAACCGTGAGGCGCTGCTCAGTCGGCTGCAGGAGATGCGAGAGCATGGTCAAGTGTTGCAGGAAGGACAGCACTTCACTGGTCAGCTGGTAAGTGATTTCCCTGCCCTCCATGCACACAGACTTCCTTTTCCATGCCTGCTTCTTTGGCTAGCCAGAGATTAAGAGAAAGGGATGCAGTTCTAAGAGAAAGGGATGCAATTGCAGATGAAGGGTGGTCCTTTTAATAAGTGAAATTTGGAGAGCGGTATACACACTGGTGCTTGAGCATCTAGGGGGGAAGAGGTGCAAGACAAAGAGGTGATGTGGTAAAAGGAGGCACTGCAGGGAGTGGGGGAAAAGAATGAAAGTACTATGGAGGGTAAGCATTTCTGTTTACCACATGCAATAGTTGGGACAGTCTTAGGGTGTATAACACTTCCAAAATGAGTCCTTTATATTTCCAGAATTTAACAGATAAGTTGTTGCTTGCTTAGGCATCTGCCAAGCTGGAACACAAAGCAGCATTACTGATATCCATCCTGGTCTCTCTGCAAATAAATATGGCTGGATGGATATTTGTGAACGAGGTAACTTGTAATGTCCTACTGTTTTGACTATCCTAGTTTCAGTTTTCTGTTTTGAATATCCCAGTCTCTTTCTTATATATTAGCACTGGCCACATTTATATACCACACTGAACCATAGTTTAATGTTAAGCTATAACAAGATGTGTATCTTGTTGCCCCTCCCCTGGCTTCTCTCCATCAGTGTAGCTGATAGGATATCAGAATTTTTTGCTTCCAAATTAACGGCTGACAAACTGATCGGTCAGATTTTTCAGCTGATCATGTACTGTTTGATATTGTTAAGATGGCAGATTCCCCTTTTCTCCCTATAAAGGTGTTGTTTGGTTAGAAAGGAGAGGAATAAAGGCAGCTTTGTTCCCTGGTATAATTGCAGTCGTCTTTCAAACAGGAGAGCAAGCAATCCTCTATAGCAAAGTGCATGGTGGACCAAGTTAGCATGAAAGAGATCTAGGTTCAAAACTCTACTTCTCCTTGAAGGTGCACACATTCTGTCTAATCTACCTCATAGGATAAAAACTGTGTGTGTCTGTACGCGTGCACACAATGTGTATCACTGTGAGGAACCTGGTGACAATGTGGAATAAAAATGTAACACAACAGTTTATTACCAGTGATAGTATCATCGTTTCACAACAACAGCTATCTAATTTGGGTTTTTAAATTATTAGCCCAAGTGTCAAACGCATTGATGGTAGACCTTTGTGTGCCTCTCCAGATGTTAAATGCTTGGTTACTAATTGGCAGATTTTACTTGGCCCATCGAATGCTCAAACCAGTGCTCTTCCTGCAGTGTATCTCCTTGTGGTCTGTTAGCTGTACCAGCCTGTGTCTGGTACCAGAACTGAGCTCCGTTGAACAGAAAAAGGCTTCAAGTGGCAGAGGGCAGCTGTATAAGGCAGGGGACTAGGGGACAGCATTCACCTCCCCGTACATGGTGTATTCATTTTCTCCCATTTTCATGTTTCACTCCTGACATTATACATGAGTGGGGCAAATACATTAAGAATAAATGTAGCTGTTTCGGTTGCACTTGTTTGGCCCCAGGAAATTCTTTTACCCTGAATTTTAAGTATTACAGGCTGACAGCTTTAAACACATACCTCTGAATGGCTATGAGAATTACATACAAGAATTCATGAGCTCTGTGCTGGTAGGCTCATAGAGTTATAGAGCTGGATGGGGCTTTTAATGTCATCTAGTCTAATCCTTTACCAGTGTTGGAAATCTACAGCTAAAGTATCCCCAGGAGATGACCAGCCTCTGCTTAAAAACCTCCAGTGGAAAAGATTCTACTTCCTTCCAAGGCAGTCTGTTCCATTGCTGAACAATTGTTACTGTCAGGAAGCACTTTCTAATATTTTGCTCTTTCCTGTAACTTGATCCTATTGGTTCATGTCTTATGTTCCAGAGCAAAAGAAAACAAGTTTGCTGTTTTCTACAGGACATCATATACAGTTCACCCTCCACATTTGTGGGCTTGACATTCATGAATTTGATTATTCGTGAGCATGTATGCTCCCCGCCCCAATTCTCTTCCCCTTCCCATGCATTTTGCCCCAGTATGGAGATCTTGTCCTGAGACAAAACGGATGGGAATGGGGTGAGGTGGGGCTCCAAAAAGCCTTCCTTTCCTCCTCCAGAGTTCCCCCCTCCCCTTCCCATGCATTTTGCCCCAGCACAGAGAACT
Organism: Cyclura pinguis; assembly: GCA_030412105.1. Taxonomy (NCBI): domain Eukaryota; kingdom Metazoa; phylum Chordata; class Lepidosauria; order Squamata; family Iguanidae; genus Cyclura; species Cyclura pinguis. The sequence continues at coordinate 265,646,299 of CM059599.1, forward strand.
AGCACTGAGGCAAAATGGAAGGGAATGAGGTTGGGGGGGGGGCCAAAGAGCGTTCCTTTCCTCCTCCAGTTCCCCCCTTCCCATTTTCTCTGTGCTGGGGCAAAATGCATGGGAAGAGGGGGATCTCCAGAGAATGAATGGAAGGCTCTTGGGAACCTCCACTCCACCCCATTCCACTTCCATTTTGCATGGGAATGGGAAGGGAGGGAGCCCCAGCAGGGAATGGGAGGGGGAGCAGATGAGATTATTCACAATTTTCGCACTTTCATGAGGGTTCTATGCCCCAAACCTTTGCGAATGTGGAGGGAGGACTCTATTCATATTCTTGGGATATCTTATCCTTAGGATATCCTCACAAGCTTCTCTGCTCCAGGCTAAACATGTCCAACTCCCTTGACTATTCCTCATACAATGTGGTTTCCAGGCCCTTTACTGTCGTTGCCGTGCTCCTCTGTTATTGAGTGCTACCCTGACAGACTCTTTTCCTGCTAGCAGGTACCGCTGGGATCCCCGTTCCGTGGACGTGCCTTCTCAGATAGAGAGCCTCTGCTCGATCCGTCTATGGCACAGCGGATTGACCTCAGAATAAAGTGAGCCATGAGGGTGTGATTATTGTACTGGGCAGGGACACACTTCCGGGTGGGACAGAGCTGGGTGGGCAGACAAAGGCCATTGCCTCCGGATGAGAGATCGTGTAGCCAAGTGATTAAAATTGTGAGATGATAAGTCCTTAGTTTGACTCTAGACCTGAACATTCTAGGTGGACATAACCAAAGTGCTGTTGTGGGGCTGTCCTAAGGCAGAGATGGACAACTGAGAAGGCAGTGAGGGCTAATTTTCCCTCATGCAGTTACCCCCACCTCTGTCAGCCTGGGTGTTGCTCCCGTACACAGCTAGAAATGACTTAACTTCTGGTTAAATGGTTAATTTTCCAGGTATCAGGGGCTGGAAGTAGTGGGGGATAGTGTAGAGAAAGGACACCTCAACCTCCATGTTTTTGTGACAGTTTGGATGGTTTAGGGTTGTTTTTCAGCTGAAAAATGCAGGCTTTGGAGGTCATAAAACAAGAGACCCCAGGATGACAAGTGTGGGCTATATTTTCTCCACCTTGTTCTAAGGGTTACTCTGATATTATATACGAGGCATTTTGGTAACCTTGAAAATGTACTGTACAAATTGAAAGAGTCTGTTATGTTGCCCTTGGGTACACTGCACCCAGCCTGGCACATATAATCTGAATATGCACTTCGTATTTTCTTCCTCTCATCCCCCAAGCTTTGTGGCAGGCGTGATCCACCCGTGGCGAGTCAGTTCCTTTGAACGACTGTTGTGGCGTGCGTGCCGTGGCTACCTAGTTGCTCATTTCACAGAGATGCCAGAGCCTGTCATAAATCCAGCCACGGTGAGTTGGATCAGAGACCGTAGGTATTGTTAAGGGTGGGGAGTTAATATGACTGACCTTGTGGGTTTACACAGTGAAGGTGGACGGGTTACACCCTGGGTGTGGGTTATACTGAAGACTGAGCATGGATGAAGCAGGGAGAGGGCACAGATGAGGAGGCCACAGGTATCTTCTGTGGTCTAGCCTGGGATGAAGGCCCCCAAGGTACATCTCCTGATCCCCTCAGTGTAGAGGCTTTCGGGCAACCTCTCCTCTCATGTGTAGGGTGAGAGTGTCACCTGGGTCATCTTCATCATCTCCTACTGGGGTGAACAAATTGGACAGAAAATCCGAAAGATCGCCAACTGGTGAGTGCTGGGGCAATGCATGTGTATTCTGCTCACTGCTGCTGATGGTTACCTTCTGTGATCTCCTTTTATCTGTTGCTTTTCTTTCCTGTGCGCAGTGCTTCCCCTTTTGATTTCGTGCTGTCTCTTTCCAAAGATCCCCCCACCTCCTCATCATCACATGATATTCTTTGTTCTTGTTTGACACATGATGTGTGTCCCAGGTGCTGGTGTTCAGCGATTTGTTCCCCCTTGCCCACATACGTATATATTCCAGAGTTGTTCCTCTAATATGTTTCTCATTCCTTTGCAGTACGACAGGCCATAAACTTCAACAGGCAGTCAGATGTCGTATGTCTTCCATAAGCCTTAGAGCATCTTCCATAGGCCTGCTTATCTTCATTCAACTAACATAGCTATCAACTCTTTTTCAAGACAACTCACTTTCTGAGCCTCTGCCTTCCCCTATGCCACCTGCCATATGTTATATAGGTGTGCATATGCATCCTCATGCTCACCCTGTACCGTCTCTCCCTCTAGCTTTCATTGCCATCTGTATCCGTATGCCGACGATGAGGCTGAGCGTGGGGAGACCCTGCGTCGGTTGCGCACCCAAATAGAAGATTTGACCATTGTAAGTGGCTGGGGACTGTTTGGGGTGGTTTGTAGTAGAAATGCAAGTCTCAGGGAGGGCAGAAGAAGGGCACTGAGAGATCCAGTGTCGCCTTGTTACCACTGTTACATTTTTCTTTCAAGTTAAAAAGAAAAAAAAATTAAATCCAATATTTGCATTTTGATTGCCATCTGTCCTTACTCCCATTCCAAGTTTTCGGGGTAGAACTTCCAGTCTGTTCTCTTTATTTGTCTCACCTAGTGTTTCCGTTTAGCAGTCCCATTCCCTTTTCCTGAACTACTCAATGGAGTGTGTGTGTTCCACTACCCTGTAGAAAGTACCATAGTGCTATCAGGGCATTTTGAGGTGTAACAATTACCACTCCCACCCTGGAACCTGTGCTTTTGACATATGGGAAAAGAGGAGGAAGTGTTAGAGAAAAAGAACCTGTAGGATCTTAATGCAGATACTGATGCAGACTGTTAAATGTGATCACACAGAAATTTCAGATTTCAAAATTTACAAACTTAGTGCGTATTCCATGGCCTTAGGTAATGCAGTATCCACAGTCTGCTTAGGGAGCTAGTGTTCTGAGCAGCTCGTTCCATGGCTAAACCAAGAAGTACTCGATAACAATTCTCCCTTACGCTTGGAAGTCTGTGATCTTAGTTCTGCCCATATTCCTTTGGCAAATAGGTCTTGGGCCAGACAGAGCAATATTTGGACCAGGTACTGCAGAAGGTGCTGCTGCTGCTTCCTGCTTGGCAAGTGCGGATCCAGAAGATGAAGGCCATCTACTTCATTCTCAACCAGTGCAGCTTCAATATCACTGACAAGTGCCTTATTGGTGAAGTGTGGTGCCCTGTACATGATCTTCCGGCCGTACAGCAAGCCCTGAGAGAGGGATCGGTAGGTGCCATCACATATCTGCCCCTTATCCATCCCTTTCTCCATTCTAGCATTCTGCTCTGCTTGGGAAACCATGGGCTGGGGGTTGGTGCTTTCTATTAGTCCTTTTGACATACTCTCAAGTGCTGTTTTTTTTCCCCCATTGTTTTTGTGATCCTGTATAACAGATCTTGCCTATTTATCCCAGGCAGATTGTGAATCAGAGTTTAACAAGTGAGACCTGAAGCAAAATTCTGCCATGTGGGACATTTCTGTTCTTGGCTGGTTTGATTCTTGCCCTTTTCCATAATATTTCATTGCTTCCTCCACTGCTGCCTCTAATCAGCATTCTGTGGCTACCAAGCACTCAGTCCTCATTGAGCTATTTGAGGTCCTCACACTTTAGATATTTTTTTTTCAAGCGCTGTTTATGTTCTACTGTAAATTTTAGATGTTACCCAAGTCTTCTTATACTCCCCTCTTGCACATGGTAGTTCTGTTTCACTGTGTCACACCATTGTTGAGGAAAAGGAATTCCTTCCATGACAATCTTCTCAGAGACAATCATCAAATTAAAAATTTAAAGGAGAACATTCAAAAATATTTTGAAGAAAATATCAATCGAGATATCCCAATGAAAACAGTCTGGCATGCGGGGAAAGCCGTGATAAGAGGGCATCTGATTAAAATGAGAGCATTGAAGAAGAGAAAGAAAGAACAATGTCTACAGAATTTATTACATATTCTGAAAGAGAAGGAGAAAGAATTTAGAAATAATATTTCAGACCACAAGTTAAGATTGGAAGTTAAACTCTTACAAGACCAAGTAGTGGCCAATAATATGAAAGAGGTAGAAAGAAAAATGAAATATTGTCGCTTGAAACATTTTGAAGATTCAGACAAACCAGGTAAATGGTTAGCCTTCTAGCATAGAAAAGAAAGAGAAAAAAGAAGGATATTTAAAATTAGAAAAGACCAACTAGAGATTACAGATCAACAACAAATTAAGAAGATCTTCAGTAAATATTATATGCATCTATATGAAAGAGATGTACCACATGAATTAGAGAATAGAAAAGCCAAGGCCTACCTGGAAAAGCAAAATATTACTCCCATATCAGAGGAACATAAGGAAATCTTGAATGCGCCCATCACAACAGCAGAAGTCTCGGAAACAATTAAGAAATTAAAAGTTGCAAAAGCGCTGGGACCAGATCTATACACGGCCAATTTCTCTAAAGTTTTCGAATCAGAACTACTTGAGCCTTTGACAAAAACAATAAATGCAACAGGAGAAGAAGGAGTACCAGAAACATGGAAGCAAGCTAACATAACGTTAATACCGAAGGAAGGGAAAGATCACTCACAACCGGACAATTATAGACATATTTCATTATTAAATATGGAGTATAAAATCTTTGCTTCCATACTAGCAGAAAGGTTTAAAAAGATATTGCAAAAAATGATACATCTGGATCAAAATGTTTTTTTACCAGATTGACATTTGAGGAACAACACAAGAATTTTGTTAAATATAATAGAGCATTTTCATAAAAGGAATGAAAAGAAAATGGCCATCCTATTTATAGACGCGGAGAAAGCATTTGATAAAGTCAGATGGTCGTTTATGACCGAAACATTAAAAAGAATGGACTGTGGAAAAAATTTCCTTAAAGGGATAGAAGAGATTTATAAGGAACCGAAGGCTAAATTGATTATAAATGGAGAATTAACAAATCCAATCAATATTAATAAAGGAACCCGGCAAGGCTGCCCACTGTCACCGCTCCTGTTTATTTCTACGTTGGAAGTTTTAAATAATAAAATTCGGATAGATTCAGAAATAAAAGGAGTTAGAATTAAAAATCAAGAATATAAACTCAGAGCCTTTGCTGATGATTTGGTTTTCTTCTTGGAAGACCCAGCTAAAGGAATTAAACAACTGGTCTCCAATTTAAAAATATTTGGAGAGACGGCAAGTCTGAAAATAAATTACAGTAAATCAAGTATGATGGTTAAAAATATGACGCAATCTGAGAAAGAAAACTTAATCAAAACCGCCGGAGTAAAAATAGAGAGAAAAATAAAAGTATTTGGGGATATGGTTCACAGAAAGTTAAGAATTATTCGATAACAACTACGGTAAGGTCTGGAAAGAGATAATTGCTGATTTGAAGAAATGGTCCAACCTCAATTTATCACTGTTAGGCCTGATAGCAGCAATTAAAATGAACATTCTTCCTAAATTAAATGTTCTGTTTCAAAATCTCCCAATTATAACAAATGATAAACCATTTCAGCAATGGAAAAAAGAACTGATAAGATTTATATGGAGGGGTAGAAAACCAAGGATTAAATGGAAGTTAACAGAACAGAAAACGAAAGGTGGCTGCGACCTGCCAGATTTAAAACTGTGCTACTACGCCAATGCAATGATTTGGATACAAGATTGGATAACATTAAAAGATAAAAGAACATTAGAAATAGAAGGCGTGGATATGAGGTTTGGATTTCATGCATACCTATGGTATGGGAAAGCGAAAGTAGATAAAGATTTCTGCAATCATTTTGTAAGAAAATCATTGTTAAAAATTTGGCTTAACATTAAAAAACAAATCTACAATAAAATACCACTATGGGTTTTGCTGCAGGAAGCTTTCTTTGGAAGATGGGCTGATCAACAAAGAGAATGGATAAAATATGAAAATTTGATAACTCTGGACAGCATAAATGGAATCAGGATCAAAACTCGTGAAGAACTTGATGAACAAGGCCTTAAAATCAACTGGTTTCCATATTTACAACTAAAAGAACGATTTAAAATGGATTTAAAACTTGAAGGAGTCTCATCATATAAGAAATATAATGAATTAGAGACTATTATCTTCACAAAGACTAAGCAAAAAATTTCGCAGTATTATAAATATCTTTTAACACATCAATTAGAAGACGAGACTATAAAAGAGACAATGATAAAATGGGCCAAAAACTTCCAGCATGATATTCCATTAGAATACTGGGAATTAACTTGGAAAAATACAAATGAATTTATGAGCTCCCAAGATTTGAAAGAAAACTTTTTGAAAATGATGTATAGATATCATTTCACCCCAGAAAAAATAGGCAAGATTTATCACACAGGAAACAATAAATGCTGGAAGTGCAAAGAAACAACAGAATCTTACTATCATTTATGGTGGACTTGTGCAGCCACTAAAAAATACTGGATAAAAATATACGACGCCATAAAAGAAATTTTCCAAGTAACATTTCCAATGTCTCCGGAATTTTTTCTACTAAATATGACTCATATGTTTGAAAAAGATTTTCATGCGGAAAAACAATAAGATACTACTGAATCTGGTGACAGCTGCAAGATTAAACTTTGCCAAAATGTGGAAAAATCCAAATGTGCCGGACTTAGAACAATGGATTATAAAAGTCTTAGAACTAAAAGAATTTGATTTATTACACATCATATAAGAGGCAAATCGATCAACGAAGCTAAAAGAAATTGGGAACCAGTGACACTGTATATTAGTGAAAGATGGGGTATAAAAGTCTAAAACATAAGTAATATAGATGTTCACAAATCTTTTAAAATAACAAAATTCAGAAGATTGACAATATATTGCTAGGGAGGAATGAGGAAACTACAAATAATAGATGTGGACTGAAAATATTTTTCCTGTACAGGAGTAACATAAGGAAGACTTTGATAATATAGATGATTATAAAGGAAAATAAAAGAAAAAGTGCATTTAACTATAGAAAATGATGTATTAGGAAGAATTAGGAAATTCTGCATATAGGTATAAATATAACGCATTAAAAGAAAATCCAGATAATTGGCAAAAGGAAGTATTACATATATTAATGTATAAATTTTTAGTTGAGCAGTATTCAGCATGAAATAAGAATGTCCTTTATTTTTGCTTCTTGATTTACATTGAATTGATTTGTATCAACAAAATAACACATGTTGAATGTAATTGGAAATATGGATTTTTTTTTAAGAATGATGTGAATGTTTTAATAAAAATAAATCAAAAAAAAAAAGGAAAAGGAATTCCTTCCATGTGCACCAAAGAGTTATTATGGAAGTGGGCTGGAGTTGTACAAGGCGATATACCTCTGTTTCTGACCTCAGATCCACAGCTGCATTTCACTGTTGTTCTGTAGTCATGAAGACTAGAAATTTTATTTCAGGCAGAGGTGCTGATCTAGAGACCTTTTAACAGGTATAGTCTCACTTGTACGTGACACACAGTGCATCTTTCTTTTACTCCAACTTTCTCCTCTGGGGAGGCAGTTGAATGGTAAACTACACTATATCCTGGAAGGTGAGCTTCACATATAGTATAGTATACTCTTTTCAGGTGGAGAGAGAAGTTGGTGATTGACATATTTCATGCCTGCTTTTTAAGAGCTCCTGAGCTTCTCAGTTTGGTCTGGGCTTTTCACCTCCTCTGCCCTTTCCCCTTGTGCCCTTGCAGCGCCTCAGTGGTTCTACAGTAGAATCCTTTGCCCATCGGATCTCCTGCACTGAGAACCCTCCTACTCTCATCCGAACCAACAAGTTCACAGCTGGCTTCCAGAACATTGTTGATGCCTATGGGGTGGCCAGCTATCAGGAGGTGAACCCAGGTGAGGAGATTTGCAAGGTCCATCTTGTCTAGCTTTCAGTGGACACATCCCTGCCTGAAGCTTAGTGGCATGCCTGCTTAACAGCAGGAAGAGGGCAATGGAGTATCAGCAATTGATGCTGGATGCATTGATGCCCCACTGCAGGAAGGGGTAGGCTTTGTGGGTTGGCTGACTGGTATGAAGAGAGAAGAAGAAAATATGCGCTTTTTATTATGGATGCAGTTGTGTTCACTGAGAGGGGCTGGTGATGATATTGTCGTGCATTTTTATCCTGCCTGATCAGTAACATGCCAGATAGTTTTCAGTTAAAAAGAAGAAGAAGGAATAAATGCAGTATGATTTGAGGTGGATTAGGTGAAGGGGGATCTGGCTTAGGAGGTTTCCTTGAGCTCCACATCGACACTAGGTCTGTTTTGCAGCTCCCTACACCATCATCACTTTCCCGTTCCTTTTTGCTGTCATGTTTGGGGACGTCGGCCATGGTCTGCTGATGTTTCTGTTTGCCTTGTGGATGGTGGTGGCTGAGAACAGTCCTGGCCTGAAGAAGGTGGAAAGTGAGGTAAGCCCCAAATTGAGGAAGAGGCAATTCTGGGGAAAGATACTTCACGTGGAAAAGGAGGAGCCCAGATCTTGACAACTTTCCTTCCACCAGAGGTCTCCCATCCTTGCTTTTTAACCACTACACTACATTATCTATTAGATTCATTATTAAAATTGCATTGCTTTCTCTCCAGATCTGGCAAACATTCTTTGAAGGCCGGTACCTCATCCTCCTGATGGGTGCCTTCTCCGTGTATACTGGCTTCATCTACAATGAATGCTTCAGCAAGGCTACCGCCATCTTTCCATCTGCCTGGAGTGTTGCTGCCATGGCTAACCAGTCGGAATGGAGGTACTAGCCAGCTTGTGAATCAAACCAGTGCCAACCTCTTTTTCCTTCTGTGCTTTTTCTGTGCCAAATAACACATGCGGCTGTTTTTTCCAGCTGGGAGTACATCACTCAAAACCCCGTTCTTGCCTTGGATCCTAATGTCACCGGAGTCTTCAATGGTCCCTACCCTTTTGGCATTGACCCGGTAAGTATTGAAAGATCAAGTCAGTGTGAAGAAATGTCAAGAGACCTTGGTCACCAATATCAGACAAGGATATAGTGAAGAATGTCTAGGCATATTTAGTTCTGAGCAAGATTATAGTTGCTAGGATTTTTTGTTAAAAGCCACTATCGTGCAGTAAGCTGAAAAGCAGCAGCATGGGCTATCAAAAACCCCATGTTAATTTTATGCCCCAGTAAATGAACTGAAAAACTTGTTGGGGAGAAAAATGAACAAATTACATTTTAATGTGGATTAGTTCAAGCAAATTCAAAGCTTTCACGGAGTTTGTTTTTACTGTAAAAATTGAAAAGCAATAACGTTTACTTCCCTTGCATGGTGATACAATGCAGTTTCCTCTCAGATTTAAAAAGGAAAAAAAAATGAAATTATTGTGCATTGTCAATGTGCAACTTTTAGCACATGATATACTGCGGGCGTCCAGCCATTTGCTACAACAGGCTTCCACTGAAATTACTGAGGCAACTGCAGTTTCACTTTCTCTGTCTGCAAAAGCCACAAACACTGTTTACTTTTCCCATTTCACACTGAGGCCAACCAGATTCTGAACTGCTTGAATAATTTATACTTTCACTCAAACAGCTATGGGGAACATGTAGTTCTTCAGATGTTGTAGTACTGCAGCTCCCATCATCCCTCAGCATCAGCTATGCTGGCTTGGACTAAAAGATGGTTCCCTCTCTTCTCTCCTTTGATTTTGTTTGAGCTGAAATGCTTCCAATTTTTCTCACAAGAAGCTGCTATTGTCAGAATGCTTAGGATCCTTATGGTGGCAAGTCCTGAACAATCATCAGGGTAATACACTGTGAGAAAGTGTTATCTTGTGTGAGGGTGAGATGAGCTCTGCTGCTGTTAAAGAGTGTCTTTGCTCTGAGCACTAAAAAGCAGATAGATCTTGTGCAACCACTTGCAATTTCTCTCACTCAAGACAAAACAAAACACAGCAAGAAAAACCAAACCCGGCTGCTGAAAGCAGAACAATAAATTAAATCACAGCTTAGGTTTCACTGGCAATCAAGGATCAAGTAAGAATTTTCACTTTGGGTTTTGATTTGATCCACACAGTTGGTGAATTCATAACTCAGTTTTTAAATTCTGAATTATGGTGTCTAGTTGTGGCTTTATTTTACTGGCCTTTTTATGAATCAATTAAATATATATATTACATATTTTCTAGGGCTAATCATCTGAAAAGTATTACACTGCAATGTTAAAACAGCCAAGCTTGCCTAATATTGTGTTACCTACCATCCATTGTTCCTAAAGGATGTCACGAAATTATGGGGTTTTTCCAAATAGAAAATTTTCCAGCTCACTTAATTGCTTTGAAGTCCAGATCTATATTAGGGCAAGACTCCTTGTGCCACCAGAATTAAAGAACTGGACTTCTCCTTTGTTCCTACTTTTGTTGTATTCTTCCAAAAGAGGGTCGTGCTCTTTGTTTATTTTGTGTGTGTGATTCTTCCCCTCTCCACTTTGGTGAGTCAGATTTGGAGTCTGGCTGTCAACCATCTCACGTTCTTGAACTCCTTCAAGATGAAGATGTCTGTGATCTTGGGTATAGTGCACATGAGCTTCGGAGTGTCTCTTGGCATCTTCAACTACATGTAAGTCCATGACTCCTCCCACCCCACTTTTTTTCCAGTCAAAAGGGTTAGGAAATCTTCAGACTCATTCCACCTTTGTTATATTCTACTGTGGCAATCCCATCTCACTTGATGTTGGCAAAAAGAGCACTGAAAGGGGATTTGGTAACTCCATGGAGGATAAAATGTCAGGGACCGTTAGTTTTTAGAGATCGTGCTTCTGATAACCATTGCTGGTAGAATACAAGAAGTTTCTTTTGTACTCATGGGCTGCTTGTGTCTGTAAGGCATCTGGTTAGCCACTGTGGAAGATAGGATGTTGAACTAGATATGTCTTTGGTCTGATTCAGCTAGGCTTTTCCTAATGATTTTCTAGAACTCGCCTATTGCTGATGGTTACTCTCCTCTGTCTGGCCTGCAGCCACTTCAAACACAGGTTCAAGATTCTGCTGGTTTTCCTTCCGGAGGTCATCTTCCTGCTGGCCCTGTTTGGCTATCTTGTAGTCCTGATTTTTTACAAGTGGATAGTATACAATGCTTCTATTTCGCGATGGGCACCAAGCATTCTCATCCACTTCATTGACATGTTTCTGTTTGCAGAGAATCCTGCTAACATTCTGCTCTTTGAACACCAGGTAATAGCTTGGGGTACCATACTATGTCTGTTCAACTTCTTATTTAGGTAGTATTTCCTCCTCAGCTCCTCTGCCAGTTGTGCCCCTGCCCTTTACCCCAGTTCAACATGAAAAGAATTTCATTGAGAATTTATAAGGCAGCATGGACAGTGATATGGACTGAATAAACCGAGATGGTATATCCATATATCCCAAGCCAGGTTATCCATGTTATCTAGTTTACCCTTTGTCCCCAACAGCAGAGGAATGAAGGAATTTGTGAGACTCTTGCAAGAGATATTGATAGAAAAAGAATTGATCAATTGAGACAGATTTGGTTTGGTTTACTTAGATGTGTTCAGTGTTTGAAGATCAACCTTTGCTGGTGGCTTTTAAAGTGAGGTTGAGTGGCCATTTGTCATGGATGGTTTAACTTTGGATTCCCACATTGGCAATAGTGTGAACAGTGTTTACCAAGTTATGTGATGTGGCAGACTCAGCTGTTCTCCCTAATGTGCCACAGACCAGTACCATATTATTATCTGAATCACATAGTTTCCTGGAAATTTGCCACAGACTGGCAGCTGATGGCTTATGGGCTGGTACAGCTCCATGGACCGCTCCTTTGGGTAGCATTGAAGTAGATAACTGTTAAGATCCCTCCCAATTCTGTGATTTCATGATTCTGTGACAACCTGCCATTTAAAAAAAAAAAGAAAATGCTATCTAAAAATGCAGCAGCATGCTGCTGGATTTCAAATGGCTTGTATTTTGTGAAATGAGTTTTCAAGATTGAAACTAGAGTTTCCAAGAACTCCAATATGATGAGGCAGGTCGTGCCTGTGACACATGGATCCATCATTGTTCAGTATAGTTGCCATTAAGTGATGTGGGAATTGGTCCTTGGCATGATATCATAAGGCCATCAAAATGGCCATGTTTGAGATAAAATTCGTCTCTGGTTTCAAACAAAGTAGTCAGTTGAGATCCTGAAATCCAAAAACAAAGTCCACCTGCACAAAACTCCCCCCAAATTTCCTTTGTCCAAAATTCTGAAGTTTATTTACACTTTCTTGCATAAGGTAGTTTTCAGTAATCACTTTAAATATTTATTGTTGCTTTTGCTCTAGCTTGTCTTTTGCCTTTTATCAATGCAAGTAATTAAATAACACAACCACAAATATTATGTCCAGTACCTTTTACATTGTTATGAAGACATTCCTGTCTTTTACTAGAGATATAAAATTCCCAGAAATTTTGAGGCTATGGGGGAAAAAAACACATTTTTTTTCTGAAAACAAGTATTTTTAGAAAAATTGAAAAAATACAATATTAGTACCTTTTACAGATTGAAAATCACCTTGTTACTTACAGAACACAAAATGTGTTATGGATAATTTTGTTTGACACAAAATCATGTTGTTTGGTATACAGGCATACCTTAGTTAACAAAGCCTCTGACAAAGGAGCTCCTTTTTACAGTATCTTTTTATGGGACTAAACCTAGCCCAGCCTCCTCCCTTTTTTTGTCTTCTGTCCAGCTGGAAGGTTTTCGTGCAGCATTGGCACTGGGAGGGTGGTGAAGGAAGGCTGAAGGAAGACAGACCTTCAGTGTTGGATTGCAGCATCATGCTTGCAGTAAACAATGCAATAAAGCTTAACGAGCGAAAGAATGGGATTCTGCTTTAGGTGATGTGACTGTAGCTGCATGTATTTATTCACAGCAGGCAAGGTAAACAGCTGCCTCCAGAATCACTTACTGAGTATAATCTAAAGAGCAAAAGAGAAAGAAAAGTGGAAAGCAGATTGGCCTGCCTTACCAACTCCCCTGACATGTTGAAAAAGCATAGATCTATAAGTCCTGTCACCAAAATGTATTTATTTGTTTATTTCATTTATATGCCATCTTTCTCCCAGAGTAGGACCTGAGGCGGCTCCCAGAGACAGTCAATTAAAAAGCATTCATAGTAAAATTTTAAAACAATTAGAATCACCCCAGAAAACAAGTTTAAAAAGATAAAACAATCCACTAAGAAGCTCTCTTGCTTACACACTAAAAGTCTGCTTAAACAAAAATATCTCTGCCTGCTGGCAAAAGGAAAACAGGGAGCGGGCCAGCCTAGGGTTCTGTGAAAGAGAGTTCCAGAGGGTGGGAACAGCCATTGAGAAGGCTCTGTCTCCTGTCCTCACCAAGTGAGCCTTTGATGATAGTGGGACTAAGAGAAATCCTTCCCCTGCAGATCTTAAAACTCTGGCAGGTTCATATGGGGAGGTACAATCTTTCAAATGGTCTAGACCAAAACCATATAGGGCTTTATAAGTCATGGCCAGCACTTTGAATTATGCCCAGAAATGAACTAGTAGCCAGTGAAGCTGTTTTAACAAGGGAGTTACATGCTCCCTGTAACTGGCCCCAGTCAGCATTCTGGCTGCAGCATTTTGAACCTACTGAAGTTTCCAAAGGCAGTGCCAGGTAGAGTGTGTTACAGTAGTCCAACCAAGATATAATCTAGGCATTTGTCACTGTAGCCAGATCTGACATCTCAAGGAATGAACATATCTGACACACAAGTTTTAGTTGTGCAAATGCTCTAATGGGCATCCGGACTCAGAGCTGAGTCCAGGAGAACACTCAAGCTGGAAATCCTAAGAAAAGTGGAGGTTCTTGGGGGAAAAAATCATCCTAGGATGCCTTTTGGAAGAAGCTTTCAGGTGGTCTCTAGAAGAAGCAGTAGCAGCAGCAGCAGCAGATGATGATTTAGTTATGCAAAGCTTACCTGATTGTTTTTTTTCAATTCACATGTGAATAATGTTAGTTTTGAATAAGCTTGCTGAAACGTATTGAACTATTCTTCTTTTTTGTCGGATAGGAACCTATCTGTATTGTTTCTGTGTTATTTCTACCTCTGGTACCAAACTTTCTGTTAAAGAAGTAAAGCCCAGCTATGCTTCTACTTTGTTAACTGAGGTATAACTGTACTTAAAAGCAGTTTATTCAAATAATAATTACAGACTGGATTTCCTTTTTAAACTTTTTATTACATGTTCCATAATGTCCCAAACTTCTTTGGTTTTGCCAGTTTATTAACGGCAGGCAAAAAGCATTAAAAACAGAAGAAACCATCAACATGAGTAAAACAGAGAAAATCTCCTCTTCCATAGTGTCAAGTAGACAAAAAATTCTCATTCTCATAAAAAAGGAAATCAAGGTCAGGAACCACAATGATTTGACACTGCACGTAGTCTTCCATAAAAGTCTTCCTTTAAGATTGGACCTACAATCCTACCCAAAACAATGGTTTCTGTTCAACCTTGTGAGATAGGTTTGCACTCATTTTTGTACCACACCTTAACTATTGTTGTTCTCAGGACTGAAAGGCTTGCAACAACTTTTCTTGGCAGGTGATGGTGCAGACAGTGTTGGTGGTGGTGGCCATTGCTTCTGTGCCCGTCTTACTGCTGGGGTCACCCTTATACCTCTGGTGCCAGCATTCGCGGAGAAAGGCCTCCCAGTCCCAGGTGAGAACCTATTTTATTGTCTGGGGCTACTATTTTATTGAGCTGGGGCTACTATCCAAATCTGGCTCCTTCCAGACCTACTTGCCAGGGCAGAGTCAGTGCTGCTATGTGGATTCACTGGCATCCAGTCCTAGAAAGGGGCAAGGACTGTTTCTGGATTCGTCCTGCAGTGGCATCCTAGCTGAAGGTGCCTGTCAGGGCTGGGGAACATGTGGCCAGGGGCAAGGGGAGGACAGACCTGGGAAACCTGCAGCCCCCAAATGTTACTGGACTGCATCTCCTATCACTCTTCCCCTCTGGCTGTGCTGCCTAGGGCTGGTGGAACTGCACTCCCCACAGTAACTGGAGGACCACATGACACATGCCAGGGGTGAGGGCTATAGTTATTTGTGAGTCATTCCAGCTTTAGGTTTCTGAGGTGTGGAGTCGGGACTGAAACAGAGCATGGCAGTGTGGTGTGTATCTATGAGATAGAGCTTTTCTCTGTCTGAGATCCCTGTTTTCCTTATGGGAGATCAATTCTGGGATGTTGCAGCACGAACCCTCCAGTGCAGAAGAGCACCAGTCTCTGGTAGACTCGGGGCCAAGCAGATCAGTGAATGTTGCTGAGGAAGATGTGGAGCGTGCACAGCCCAAGCAGGAGCCAGAGGTAACACCAGAATTGTAAGACCCACCCAAACCTACCCTTTCTTCCCTTTTGACCCTTAAAAAAACTTACTGTGCAAATTTTCCATGTAGCCTGAATGCTTCAATTTTAGAATGGTTTCTTTAAAACCAGTTTGAAGATAAACGGAAGTTTGAAATGGATGGCGTAATTAAGACAATAAACTTAATTTATTGTGGGGAACAGTACAATTAGCTTCTGAAAAGAGATGCAGGGGTTTAAGAGTACGTAGAAGCTACATTTTCTGATCTGAAAGATGTACTTCCCACAAACAGACACACAGAGGCTGGAGTTAATTGACAGTGAAGAGAATGTACTCTTCACATGCTGGAGAACCCTCACCCATTTTAAATTGCATTGTACCTTCTGAGGACTGAGTGAGAAATGAGACAAGATCTAAGCAATGAGTAATTCCTTATGAAAAGCTGTGCAGTTGACTGGTAGGGAAAGAATTAAGCAGATTAGTTCCAGTACTTCTTGAAAACACGTACAGATGTGCTGAATTCCGGGCTGCATTCAGAGGCAGATAAGTTTGTTCTTTGTAAAAATGGGGTATGGAAATGTGGTAAGAATTTATGACTGCAAAAGCTACTGGAGGGAAGCCACTGCAAGTGGATATTCTCAGGGACCCTATAATCAGGAGAGGCGACACTCTTCTAAGGCAGCTTATGGGAACCTGTTTGGATGGTGCACCAAGGCAGCTGCTGCAGGATATCCTCTTAGTGTGACTCCGAGCAAATAGGTCAAGCTTTATGGATTGTGGTCAAAGTGGTTTCCTTTCCTTGCTGTTTGTAGGGTGCTGAATAACTAAGCATGGCTGACAAATTCTAGCTTCTTTTTTTTTTTAATACAGTCTGAAGTACTTGGGTTGGGAGGGTTTGTTGAGAAGGTAGGATAGAGTTCCCCCTTTTAGTGCCATGTACAGGTGCTGTGATTGTGCATAGAGGAGGTACAATGCGGCAGAGGCTGCTATAAGCGCATGCATGCACACAAAAACCTCAGAATCTGGCTCAGTGTTTGGCTGTGTTCAGTCTTCTATGGGAATGTGTTTGGGCCAAAGGACTCTGGTCCTTTGGAGAAAATTCCTGGAGACGCTTCTAATATTCTAAGCCAGGGTAGGTAAAGTGAGGCTTGTAGGCCATATTCAGCACCTCCAGGAGCTCCAGCATTGGCTCATCACCACCCATGCAACTCCTCCAGTTTTTTATTTATCTATCCTTTTCCTGAGCAGTCTCTGCCCTCTGTGACCTCTGTGGACTGGGTGGAACTTGACCACATTTACAAGTCCTTATCTTAAAACTAGAAGTGAATTACAGTCATTTACTGATTGGAAAAAGGCCTTTCCTGAGCCTAAGACAAGCCAGGAAGACCTCTAAACCTAGCAAAATGGACTGGCAGGGGGGATTTTTCAGTAATTATTATTGTTGTTTTTAAAATGGGTATTTGTAAGAAGCTGCAGCCTCCCTAGATCAGTGTGTGTGTGCATGTGTGCAGCCCTTGGACATGGGGTCATTGCTAAGCCTGTGGTAAGCCCTTTAATCTCTGGAAACAGCTTCAAAGAACTTTTATTTGGGACCCCGGACCATGACTGGATTTCCTGCCATGACAGCCATTTACAGCATTGAACTAATGCTTGCCAGTACCCTTACTTTTGCTTGTCTCTCCTTCAGTTTGAGTTCTCTGAAGTGTTCATGCATCAAGCAATCCACACGATTGAATATTGCTTGGGATGTATCTCAAACACAGCTTCCTACCTGCGTCTCTGGGCTCTCAGCTTGGCCCACGCACGTGAGTTCCTAGAAGTGGGAGGTGAGGGGGCAGCACACATGAGATGTGGCAAGAACTTTGGCCATGGACATTTGTTCCTGAGTGGGAAGCAAATGTTTTGGCATGTTGGAGAGGGCTGAGTGGTAGTGGGGTGCGTGTATGTGTAAAAGAGAGAGAGCTCACATACATACTTTGCTATCTCTGCTTGGCCTTTAACTGCTGGTTTTGCCCCCAGAGGTTTCTGGTGTGGAATGTTGGTGGGAAGGATGCCTCTTGGATTGCACCACTGATTCCCTGACAAGCCCTCTACTCATTTCTATCCACAGAACTGTCAGAGGTCCTGTGGACCATGGTGATGAGGAACGGCTTGCGGATGACAGGCTACAAGGGCGGTGTCATCCTTGTACCAGTCTTTGCTTTCTTTGCGGTACTGACGGTGGCTATCTTGCTCGTGATGGAGGGCTTGTCAGCTTTCCTGCATGCCCTGCGTCTGCACTGGTAAGAACCTTAAGCATGTGTCAACGCTCTTGACCGCTGTCATATTGTATAATTATGCCCTATGTGAAAGCTGCTACTACCTGATTTGGCTTGGATTTCCTGGTGCCTGTTCTGTGAGACTCGGATGGAGACAGAAAAGAGGTCCTCTTCTCATGGTGAGAGGGAGGGACCTGGAATGAGAAAGGACACCCCCCTCCCCATAAAGAGCTAGTGTGGCATAGTAGTTTGAGGGTTGAACTAGACCTCCAGGAGACCAAGGTTTGAATCTTCTGGATGAAAATCTATTGGGTGACCTTGGGCAAGTCACACTGTCTCAGCTGTAAAGGCAGGCAGTGGCAAAACTCCTTTGAATAAATCTTGCCAAGGAAACCCTAGGACAGGGTTGCAGTTAGTCAGGATTTACAAAGGCACATAACAACAACAATACAACCTCTTCCCCCATGCCTACTCCCAAATGAGTTGTTGATCTTGGATCTGTGTGTTGAGGCAGGATGGCATTGCAAACTGCAAGTTAAATCTGTGATTGCTCTTGTATTTTTTTCAGGGTGGAATTCCAGAACAAATTCTATGCGGGTGCTGGGTACCGGTTCAACCCGTTCACTTTCACTGCCAACATCTGGGACTAAGAAAAAGAGGAGAGCTTCTCCCCAGAGAGCAGATGTACTGTGTGTGCCCTCATGAGCCAGTGGGGACAGATTAATTGGCTTATGCTGCATTTTCTTACTTGAGCAACTGTCTTTTGCTTCTCTCTTTCTGCCAATTGTGCCTCCTGTCTTACCAGATGGTGTGACAGAGTTCTTTACCCCTTTTCCCCTCTTTGGAGAAGGATCTGCCTTCCTGGTCTCCAACTGTCTGTGACAACGAAGATAAGGTCTTGCACTGCTTCACTGCAAGGATACCAGTATTGAGGGAGAAATTCCAAAAGTAAGGAAATTTTTACAGGAAACTGCCTCCTGCTTCGTGCCATTCTTGATCCATAGGATTTGCACCTGAACGAGACTGCCTTGTACACATCTGTGTAGCCATAAAAATGCTTCTGGGAAAAATGTACCTGACATTAAGGAACACCAGTATAGGGGCAGCACTATCTGTGTGGTTTTTGCAGGTGTGACAAGTGGCCCTGTTGGTCTTTGTTGCCCATCCCTGTTCATCAGAGTACATTTTTGCCTATCACATTAGGAGACAAGAGCTGTAACCCAGGCTTCTAACATCCTCAGAGAGAAAGCATTTTGGGAATTTACACTAGATAATTCAGTTGGTGTTGATTTCTACACCAGACATTTCTGAGTCTGTCCCAAAGAACTTGTTTCTTTGGACTTAACACTGCATCTGCCTGTGCTAACAAAGCAGTTGAAATTCTGGTGGCTAATTCATGGAGGACGGAAAGTATGGCAATGGTTGCCTTGTGCCTCTTGTTGCCAACTGCTGGCAAGATGAGCAAATGATAAGCACCAGGAGTCTTATGTAGGCGAAACTTGCAGTCAGTTTTTCCAAAGACAAGAGAGGTACTCCTCCTGCCTTGAACTATAGAATAGAGGTTCCCTTGTACTGAGGACAAAGGGTTCATAGCAGCACCCTGGGTTTACCCTGCTGAGTCCTTCCTTATAAGAAAAGGAAAGCTTTTATAAGCAAGCTGTCCAGAATTTTTGTTCTAAAACCCTTTGATCACTGCAGCCACCAAATTCTACAATAAAATATACTTCTCCCTGCATTATTTTTAAAATATTTGCCTGTCAAGTTTATTTGTGTTGTAAAGCTTGCAGGGGAGAGTTGGCGTTAAGTGGGACTTGCATTGGAACATCATTTGCTAGTGCACCAGGTTGGGGACATGGAGTCGAATTCCTTCATAATTGTAGACTCTACAGTGTAGAATATTGTAAAGAGACAAAGCATATCATTATTTGGGAGCTGAAGACCAGGATGTTGGTGAAATAAGTTTCCTGCTTCCTTGGGCTCTCTCTCATCTCTGGAGGGAGACTAAGAATGCATCAGATCCTGTGCTCTGATTAATGTCTGTGGTTGTTATGTACATTCAGGTTGACGCCAGCTTATGGTATCTTTATCTTAGGAGTTTCTTGGAAAGATTTATTCTTTCCATTGTTTTCCTCTAAGGCTGAGAGAGTGTGGCTTGTGCAAATCCCCCAGAGGGTTTCCATGACCGAGCAGGGATCTAAACCCTGGTCGTCAGGAGTTTAGATCCCTAAACCCTAGGAGTTTAGTCCAACATGGTGTAGCAGTTTGAGTATTGGCCTGGGACTGCCGGGTTCAGATCACCACTCAGCCATGGAAACCCTCTGAGCAACCTTGGGCAAGTCATGCTGTCTCAGCTTAGAGGAAGGAAATGGCAAAGTCATTTGGAATAACTCTTGCCGAGAAAACCCTATAGTGAGGATGCCAAAAGTCAGAGTCAACATGAAGGCACAGAACAACATCTATAGACTAAGGAACAACTGCTGAGAACAGCACTGTTTGTCTTTGCCAGAATGGTGGGCACATCTTTCAGAATGCCTTGAAGGTAACATCCTCACATACTTTCAGTGGAGTATATGCTGTGGAATGGGGTGGCCTCTTTAGGCAGGCCGTGCAGTGATCTGGACAACATGAGGGGGAAAGTGGGCACACAGTTTTGACTTTTGATGGTTACGTTCAATCTGGGGACCTGCCCACCGCCTCTCTTTTCCTTCATTGTTTGTAGCCACCAGCTGTGTAGATGTTGAGAGCGTGGAAGCTGGTGGCCCGGCCACTGGGGAGTGCATATGGTGCTGCGCGCGAGCGGGCCCCCACATAGATGCTGTGATAGGAGAGGTGCTTGTAGGGCAGGGCCCCAGAGGCTTCATTCAAGGGCCGTCGAGCAATGCACATATCCTGGAGGCTGGCAGGTGTCACCAGAGGTGGGTGCTGAAGCCGAGAGGTTTCTCTGAGGAGGGAAGGAGGGAGATGCTGGCTGCTGGTAAACCCTAGAAAGCAAAAAAGTTAGATGTAGAGCACAGAAGCTCTTTCCTGATAGCCCGAGTCTGTCCATGTGCATTGTGACACTTCTGCTTACCTGATTCTCCAACTAGGTCCTACACTCATAGCTAGGCACAGCACTAGTATAGAACATGATCAATGCCCTCTGCCTGAACTGCATGCTGCTTATTTGGATGACTTACTGCTGTGCCAGAAAGCCCTGGGTAGATCACAGTGTTTTGCCAGGCACTAAGCTGGCAAGATAATTGGGCCTACATTGCTCAGCATCACATAGTTATGATCAGTATTGGTTATGCGCTACAGTTTGAAAAAGGAAATAGCATGTTATCCATGAAGAAAAGCCAATTTATTCAAATTTAGATAAAGTATACTGCTAGTGGTAATCACATGTGGGCAAATGAGTTGTGCACTCGTGAGATACTGGTTATTAAACATGGAAGCTCTCACTTGGTAGCATCTTCTTTTACATTTAATTTGTTCAGATGTTATTAACTGTATATTTACAAATTGTATTGCATCCGTAAGGGCTAAAAAAATTGGGAAAAAAAAGGCAAACTAATAGTCACAGCTGAATTCTGCACCCAAAATTAAATTCTGTTGTTGGTCCAAGGGGGAATCTGGAATGCAAACAATCCTGATGGTCAGCTTGAGAAACCAGGCTGTAAGAGGTAGTAAGCAAGAGCCAAGTAGTAGACAGACAGGCTTGGTGACTACAACTTACCAATGTTGCAACATGAGGAGGGGGCAATTATTCAGATAAATGCTACAAATTGTGATCTGGGAGCGTGTACCACTTCCTCATGGCCCAGTGTGATACCTTAAGCCCTTGTTCAGGTATTAATAGTCTTTCACAAGCACATGACTCTTGTTTTTTTCCTCACACACACTGAATAAGGGACTCTGCTTCCCAGAGAAGATCACTGTGCACAATGACTATCATTTCTTCTTCCATCTTACCTTTCTCTGGAATCTCTTGCATCGGGGCTAAGGTAGTTGCACTGCCATTCCGAGATAAGCAACCTAGTAGTTGCCCTGGGGAACCTGGCCTACATTTACAAAGAAAAAGACAGAGTGAAGATGCAAAAACTAATTGGTGATGGACTTCATGACGAAAAGCTGTGGATTTGTCCCTTAACCAAAAGTATGGAAACTTTGACCTTCCAGATGCTTTGATGTAGGAGTCCTGTTGGCCTCTCTATACATCACCAATGGTAAGGGACTGTGGAAGTTGTCCAAAACATCCCGGGAGTTAAAGGTTCCTCAGATCTGCTGTAGCCCCAAATCTTCCTCCCCCTGTTCCCATTTACTATCATTGGTTTTTCCTTTTTTGATTGTTCAACAGGTACAGAGGCTGCTAATGCACACACACACACACATACACCCCTCCCTATCCAGCACTTACTGGAAGACAAAAGTTTTCTGACAACTTTACAAATAGAAGGCTGAGAAATATTGGGGTGGGCAAAGAGATTTGGCAATACTCTGAACATTCTCTTGTTTGTTTCATTGGGAATGAAAGGACAGCAAAGTGTAGATCAGTGATTTTCTAGTGTAGATCAGTGTTTTGGAGTTCAGCTCTCAAAGCCCATTCAGGCAAAATTTCAAGGATTCTGAGAGCTGAAGTCCAAAGCATCTGTAGGATGTGGATTGAGAACCACTGCTGTAGATAATTCTAAAAATATAAGGGACTAAACCATTAAGAAGTCTTATCTTTGAGCACAGCAGGATGTGAGAGACACCCATATAAAAATAGATAATTTCTACTGACACAAGGTCAGTCTATTCAGTTGCAGCTTTGGCAGCACATTGGATAAAAGTTATTAATACCTAACTTCTGCCTCAGTATATCTAAAGGTGTGATCTGTACCCACAGTTACTTGGCAGTAACTTGTTAAACTCAATGGTGCTTGCATCTGAATAGGCCTATATAGGGTTGCACTGTGAGAACAGTAGTTGTTCTGTCTGCAGACATATTACTTGAGAAACTGATCCTTCCACTCATATTTGACAGTGGTGGGGCAGAGGAGACTTACCACTCATCTGGTTCGCACTCCCGGAACCCTTTTGCAAATGGATTACTAGCAATTTTCAGCTGTGTGATCTGCCAAGAGAGTGATGAGTTTGTTAAGCACGCAGCATCTTTCCTGTCACCCTCTCCCTTGCTCTTCTGGTTAAGGTGCTTTTATATTAATCCATGAGAGGACAACACCAGATCCAGTGGAAGCATGCGGCACTGCACCCGGTGAAAATCATCCTGATATATATCACTACTTTGTGGAGCCAAAAGCACACTGTGTTTTGAAAGAAAGGTGCAACACACATTTAAGAACATTTATTTTAGTATATTTTATTCCAACCTTTTACCAAGGATGGTGTACCTAGGTTTTGTCCTATTTGATGCTTGCAGCAAGTCTCTGGGATAGATTAGGAGAGGAGATATGGCCATACAATGAATTTAAATTCCTGGATGGGAATTTGAATTTAAGTTCCCGGACAAGAATTTGGAATTAGGCACTCGGAATTCATATCCTTCCCACTACAGCCCATAAATATACTGGCTGGAATTCACTTAGGCAGTTACAAATGGCTACCATAGTTACATAGTAACGCAGTTATTACCAGCCCGACCTCAACCCAAATCCACACTTACCGAGCAGCAGCTGCTGCAATCCACAGGGGTCTGTTCCCCTGTCATTCAGGAAGCAGCCATTAGGAAGCAGTTAGCTGACATTGCCTTCCCTTCCCATGAATGATCTCTGTTGCAACAGTCAGAAGCAGGGCACCTGTTACAATTACCTTCACACCAGAGTTCACTGGAACAAGAGGTGATGGAAACAGCAGGCTTATGCTTCCTAATTGACAGGGGAACCGAACCTTATTGACATTAGCAACTGCTGCCCTGTAAGTAGGGGTTGGCGGACTTTCACAGTCCTTATGTATCCCCTAAATGAGAGAATACATTTGGATTGTGAATACGAAACAATCACTCTAGGTTATGCTTTCATAACCGCCCAAGTGAATTCTGGCCATATGGTAACTAAAAAATAATACTTAGCTCAGTGCCATTAAAAATGCATTAGGAAAAGAAGATTGCACAGCAGAAGGCATGATGATTGTATGAATTAATTTGCCACCTTCCAGTCAGATCTGTATTGCAGCAACCTTGCCCGCTTTCCTATGGGTCAGCCCTCTTGGTAATATATTGACTATTGTTCTTACAATATTGTTCTCACCCGATGGTTTTGATAGGCAGTCACTGCCATGAACTGCGTTTCAGTGAAAATGAAGGATTTGAAATTCTCCTGGGCATAACGCTCGCTGTCTGGACGTGGATCGACCACCACCACGTGAAATCGGGGCTGGTATCTGTGCATGGAATTCAGGATGATCTGTTTGATCAAGAGGAGAGATCTTTTCAGAAGGGTCTATGGATATTGGCACCTGCTTAACCACTTCCATTTAGTCACTCAGTGGCATGAAATCACCTCCATCCCCTCGCCGTCCCATACATTATTGTACAACCTGAAATTAACAAATCCTGGGGTCCTGGGCCCACTGATCAGTAGAAATCCCATAATTATATTAAGTTTTTTCACAAGCACTATATGGCTATACATTAAAAAAACAAATTGTATAAAATTCAGCTACTTTACATTTTATGTTTCATATGTGATATATCATTTAGTATAAGGCTGAGGAACATGTGCCCCTCCAGAGGTTGTTGCACAGCTGAGCCTCTGATGAGAGTTGTAGTTTGTGAACACTTAGGGCTGCCAGGTGTTCCTTCCTATAAGGAATACCCCTTATATGAAGGCTGGAAAATATGTCCTTTTATGTAGATTGAATGAAATGCCAAAAATCCATTATCTTCGAGTGTTGGCATTTTGAGAAAAGATAAGGTTGCAGTAGCAAGTGAGTCTTTCTGAAGATCACTGCTTATACCAATAGTTATGATATGATAATGGCTTCAGGACCGGTGATGCATGCTAAAAAAGCAACCAGCTATAGATTTTCATAAAGACAGAAAATTATCAGCCCCCAGATCATAAATTTTGATTGTTCCTTCTTAGTATTCTGAAAACCCAGCAACCCTACATAAACATCTAGAGGGCCATATATTCTCTACTCATTTCAATAGTCTAAATAAGGATTCATTATCCCAGACTCTCTCCATGTACTAGGATAGCAATTTGTGTGGATCAAGATTATGAGTTCTTCAGCCAGAGACCTGTTGTCTCTCATTAACCATGACCTGTCTTTCATTAACCATTTACAGAAGCTGTTTCAGCTGTTTAAATTATGGGCTGTTAATGGAAGTCGCATTCCAGCGAGAAAACCTCTCCTTTCTTCTGACTCTTGCAGTAAGAGATTGTGTGAAAGAGTTTTGGCCTAAAAGAAAGATTGCTTGGCTAAAAATTTGCTTTATTGTTTTGGATATTATTACTTTCTGTTTCTCAGATGCCAAAGGTTTTAGTCATCTTTCAGCGGCTGCATTTTATAATTCAAGCTCTCTAGGCGCCTTACGTCACTGTGACAAAAGCCATTGCTACCTGATGTCTTGAAACACATAAAGAAGGTGTCACTCCAGAAGTGGTAGACAAGAACAAGACAGTAAGGAAAAACTCAACATCTAGTCTCACCTTGTGGCTAGACAACAAAATGACGCTGCCCACAGAGCAGCCCTACAGTGACTTACATGACCATTGTCATCCATCAAGTTGTTGGTGAGCTTGAGCTTGTCAAAGGAGACAATTTGCCTCATCCACTGGCCTCCCTTGGCTGGAGAGTCAGGATGGAAATGAATGCGACCAGGTGTAGCAGGATCTGCCTTGCCAGCTACTAACCAAGCAGAGCTGTGAAATGCATACCTGCAGTGCAGAAAATTTCTTTACTGAGTCAGTTCCCTTCCTATCTTTCTCGACAGAGTGCTTGTGAGTAAATGGATTTGAGATGAATTCAGCACACCTGCTCAGCTGTGCAGTTGCACAATTTCAGATAGACATATAGGCCCCAATGCACCTCCAGCCACCTATTCTTTCCCCATCCACTGGGCAGAGAAGAGCAGATACAGGACTTGGTTCTGGACTTGGCCAAAGAAAGAACACTCAGCTCCAAAGTGACTGCTGCCCTAGGACTGCAGAGCTAGTCACCTTCAGAAAATAAATACATAAATTTGGTTTTTTTAATAATAAAAAAAATCAACATAAGATTTATATAAAACTAGCGTATATACCTGGCATTGCCTAGGATTTCATTATCTCACAGGTAATACTTGCTACAAATACCTCAGGAATTACCTTATCTTACTTTAGGAATTAGATGCAGTTGAAATACACAGATTTTGAGATCCTATGCTTCTAATTCTCCAAACTATCTTGTCCAGTACCTGTAACTTTCCCCCATATTCCCCAATCCAATCTGTATTCAGAATTATTAACATGCAGAGGTTGGGGTCCTGAGGGAATACACTGCCCTCCTCCTTGCTGCTAAGCCTCATCTCCATAGCAACCAGCCTATTCTATGGCTGAGAATTCTAAAGGCCTCCCTCCCTAAACTGTAAACCCCAGGATTCTATAGAATCTTCCCAGGCAGCCAATCATATGAGCTCTTTGCCTGACACAGCCAATCATATGAGGTCTTCACCTGACACAGACAAACTTTGACTTTTATACAGTAGATATACAAATAATTAATAATTTTAGTTTTAAAATGTATTTAACTTTCTCATGCATATATCTTTTAAGTATATTTTATGGAGCTGTCACCAAGAAAATAAGGTTAGACACAGGATTTATGCACTGAAAACAATCCACATCAAGGTTCTTCAAAACCATGACCATTAGTAAAGAAAACAGTAGACTCATTCATGTTTCTCTATAGAGCGCTACAAGAGCTAATTTCAAAGAACGCAACAAAGTAGGTACAATAAGAGAAGGGCACTGCACTGCACTGCTCTGTTTAATAGACTATATCAAATTTTGCCTGTTCACCAGATCTAACGATCAGTTTGGCAACCACTAATTAATTTATCTTCAGTCCTCTGTAGGCCTTTTGGTCATCTCAATCCCCACATCAGAATACAAGTCAACACTTGAGATATGTTATATTCTCTCACTACAATTCAGTGAGGTCACCCCCAGAACTGAAATAGTAACTTGAAAATTATGGTTACACTTCAGAAGAAGTTAAATTCTCATTAAGTCGCAACCATAAGGTTATTAAGTTGCAATCAGCCATCTGTATCCACAGTTCTGCATCCATGGATTCAACCGACCATGGTTCAAATACATTTTTAAAAAATCCAAAAAGCAAACTTTTGAGTTGTTCACCATTTTATGTAAGGGGTGTCATTTTACTACACCACTGTATATAATGGAACTTGAGCATCTACGGGTTTTGGTACCCAAGGGAAATCCTGAACTAAGTCCCAGTGGATACTGAGGGCCCACTGTATATGCCTGTTATTGGAAAAGAAATTACTTTCAAGTAACTATTGTGTGTAAATTAGTTATTGCTAGATTCTGCCTTCCGAGTCTTTCTGAAGCTATTGCCATCTGAGTCTTTTTTGCCCTCTGAGTCTTTCTGGGGCCTATCGCATTAAACTGAAGGCAGTAGATACAACTTTAACCTCACAGTTCCAGAATTGAGCCCATACCGGTATCTTTTGTCATCCAAAGGCACAAAGTCCATGAGCAGCACATAGTCAGCCAAGGGGTCCATGCCTGATATCTTCACCTGGAAAGTGGGGAACATCCTCCTGGAACAGGAAGAAAGGAGGTTAGTAATCTCAGGCCCTCCAAATGTTGTAACCTGTATCAGCCTAAACCGGCACAGCCAAATGTGAGTCATGATGCAGTCCAGCAACATCTGGAGGGCTGCCCTTCAGTTGTCAAAGACAGAGTTGTCACAGACCAACATGTTACTCCACTGGAAAAACCTTATCCCGGGGTCTACAATTTTGATATTAAAATATGATTCAATGCGTCTGAGAGGTCACCAGATGGGCACGTAGGCAGCAATGGTCAAAGATCGAAAACCAGGTCAGGCCAGTAAAATCCCCAGTCACATAGCCCCAGGAAACCTCAAGATGTGTAAACCCACAGTAAACAAAGGGTCCTCAGCCCTGAGAAGTTGACTTGAGGGGATTAGCGTGTCTGCCCCAAGTTGAGCAAATATTCCATCAGGCAAGGACCATTTACATGAAGTCACACCACAAGCTAACACAGCTGAAGATCCTGAGACTTTGGCAACATCTTGCAATCTCATCACACAAAGGAAATTACCATGGTGGAGCTTCGTTATTGCTCCAACAGCCATTGTTCTCCCCAGGAAAGGATTAGTCCTCCAGGTACTTTTTCCCCTACAAATAGTCCCAGTTTTTGAGCAGTTCTTTGGATCACTCCCAGTCATCCCAGCAGACCATTTCTCTGTCCGTTGAGTGATCGCCTCAGCCCTCTCCGTGCTGAGCCCCACTTCTCTGCTGTTTTTCCCAGACCAAGGACTTCAGGATGAAGGTGCAGTATCACCCCAGCTACACCCCTTCAATATTCCCCTATGCAGTTTCCTCTCTTTTGCTTCTTAATAGGTCCTGAGTGAGTGTGTGAGTGATTGCTTTGCTGCATGAGACTTTCCTTCAATAAAATCATTTATTGGACATTTTTGTTTGGTCTTTCGCTTGGCCTGACACCGTAAACACTGGGTAACCCTGCTAGGTTACCCTGCCTCTCGCATTGCTATTGCTTGTGCTCTGGCTAGTTTCCATTCCCCATCGCATGGATCACATTGAGGTGTCCCCCAAGGGACCGCAGAAATGAGGGTAACAAACATACACATACAGCCAAAGTTTTGCAGGCACTGTGTCAAGCTGTGGTGTCCTCTGATAGTAGTAGCATACATACTGAGCTAGTGTCTTCTTATGGAAGCATTAAGAAAATTGTAAAGTGGTGTTAGGAGATTGCGTAGTGTACTGCTCTGAGTGTTGGAATAGGACTCTAGGAGACCATGGAGACCTACTGTGTGACCTTGAGCAGGTCGCCATTTCCCAGCCTCAGAGGAAGGCAGTGGCAAACCCTCTCCAAATAAGTCTTGCCAAGAAAACCTTGCTAGAGGGTCGCCATAAGTCAGAGTCAACAACAGTACAACAAAAGTAGAGTTAATCCCCTAATCTTCACAGTGATTGTTATACTGGAAGGAGCTAAGGATTCTTGTAGTTCTTATTTTGTCACTCTCTGGATTAAAGCTTCCTTTCCCAGTCTTCATGACATATTTCTCTATATTTATGGGCCTTGGAATATTATACCTACCGCCCTGCCTTGGTGACAATCATTTCAGTGCCGAGGCTGTTGAACTCCTCCCACAGGCTTCTCATCTCCAGTTGCACAGTAACACCAGAGACACACTGGTTTTTCCTGGCCAAAAGGGTGCCGCCTCCTTGCTTCATTGCTCCCTCAGCTTCATACTGCTCAAACTCTGGTGTTGTCCCCAGGAGACAAGGTGTCCTCACAGGGCTGGATGAGAAGGGGCAGCCATCAGATGTCAATACACTCAGGCTGGCTGCGATGAAGGCTAAGAAAGAAAAGAAAAGAAACTGGCATTGTTGACCCCAAGGCAACCCAGGGACCAGAATTCTAGGGGTAGCACAACACTTTCAAATGTAGATCACCTTATTGTTACCCCTCTATCATTTCGTTTGGGGCAGACAAGCCTCAAACCACCATGCATCTACATTCTGGCACATGTACCCTTCCTCTAAAGCCTTAACATATTTGTACAATCCACTGAAGGAGGAAAAAATCATCCTGGGGCTAATCTAAAAGTTTACGCAGAAATAAACATGTTACTAAAATATAGGCGTTACTCCCCTGCCTGCACAGCTATGTTGCATTGACAGGCATGGGTGGAACCATAAGAAAGGGAAAATTGGTACCCAGATTCTTTAGAGTTGCCTTTCCCAGTACCAGCTGCAATTATGTCTGTAGCTTACAATGGAAGAGCAATTAGTGGGTAATGCTAGAACTAGTCCCCAGTCTGGAAGTGCCCTGCAAGTCTGTCAGGAGAAACTGCAGTCATGGGGGAGGCTTCCTTCTGGCTCAGCTGACTGGGTAATAGTAAATACCCATTTTGAAGCTTGGCCTTTGTATTTGCAAGACAGGCAAAATCTGCTTTAACTCCCATCTCACGTTTATTGTTGCTCTATATTTGTTTTGCAGTTACAGATTTTTTTCTCCTAAAGGCATAAAGGAGCTCTGTTCCATATTTCAACTTGACCGGACCAAATTAGACACATCTAGCTTGGACAATCTATAGGACCATTCCCTCAGAATGTGGACAAATTACGTTTTTTACTACAACTTGCAAAATCCTCCAGCTACCGTTTGTAGTCCAAAGAAGAAACTTTTCTAAGCTCTGTCAATGCAGTTAGGAAGCTACTACCACCATACCCAATATTTTGAAGGATATAATATAAAGCACATAGTATTAGACACAACAGAGGTTAAAATTTCTAGCTCCATGAGGTATGATGGAAAGGCTAACTCCTCTCTCTAGACCTGAAGTTACCATTGTGGAGAAAGAACCAGGACAAGAAGGCAACACACAAATGTAGATTACTTATTTTAAAATCTGTTCCCGTCCTCTTGCTATTTGGTAGAATGAAGTAGTTACTACAGAAAGCTGATTTGGGGTGTCATAATCCCCCCCTTCAAAATATTAGCTTTTAATTTTCATTGTATTTTTATTCTTACTGCCAAGGAGAGGAAAGGATGAGGCATTTGCTGAATGTTCTGACTCTAGCACCAAAATAAACTGACCAGCCTTGCCTACCAAGCTTCAGGGGTGCCACTGATTGCTATGACTCAAACAGAACAAAGTCTTGGGCCAACTCTGATCTGGGAACAAAATGAGTGCCTAGGTCCTTGAAGTGCCTATTTGGTGTGTATGGGGAACTGGGCTCTAGGGTATAATACCAAAGAGGTTCATGGTTGCTGTGCCCAAATAAAATAGACAGAGAAGCCCTGGTCTAGGGGACAAGTGTAGCTTCCTCTGATTAATTTATCTACTCCCCAGGCATTTGCAGAGAGATTCTTGACTCCTTCCTCAGCAATGGGCTGAAAAGAGAACTGCACAGTAAATAATAATAATAACCAATAACCATCATCATCAGTAACAACAACAAATGGAAGCACAACAAAGAACAGCCAGTCCTTCCAAAGATGTGTATGTACACATGCACACACATAGGGGAAGGATGGAACAATGAAAGTTTAAAATCATGTAATACAATCGTAAAACATATAAGACGTAATACAAGAAATACAATATAAATAAAGCAAAGTGATGAATACAGATAGTACAAATACACAAATTACTAAAACAACATTAACTAAAACTCCAAAAGCTTTGGAAAACAAAAAGGGTTTTCAACTGAGATTTAAAAATAACCAGGGAAAGAATAGTCTGCAAATGTTCAGAGAGGCAATTCCAGGAATATGGAGTAGGAAGATGGATTGAGAAAAGATGAATCTGAGCCAAGGAAGAAGACATCCTTGGCTGAATGAGAAGGCTAGAGTTCCTAAAACACAGATCCTGGGCAGGCTGATAAAAAGAGATGAGAGATGGAGAGGGGCAGGTATGTCGTGTAGGGTGTTAATTAAAACAAGAAGCTGGTTCTGATTCCTAAAAGAAATAGGTAACCAATGAAGTGACATCAGAAATAGGAAACATGATTAGAACAACAGTTCAAATAATCTTAGAACCAGAATGTTGAATGGAAACCAGTGGGCTAAGATGAGATAACAGAAGACTACCCAAAAGAAGATTATAGCACTATGGGCAGGAAATGACCAAGGCATGAACTACAGTAGAAGAAGCAGAAGGAAAAGGTCTGATTTTGCCCATATTATAAATTAAAACAACATGACTTTGTTACAGCCTCAACGTGAGGAACAACAGATAAAAGAGCCAAAAACAATGCCAAGACTACATGCTTCCTTCACAGGATAAATGAGAACATTACCCTAAGAGGTGGGGGACATTGGAGTCCACCTGCAATGCCAGCATCTCCTTAGAATTTGGGGGAACTATAGCTCAAATGTGCCCTGTGAGAAAAGAGTAACGGCAGGACCTTTTCACCTATGTGTACCAGTACTAACTGTAAAGAGGACTCCAATTAAAGTTAAACAAAGCATTTTGTTTGAATTGACGAACATACGAGGAATCAGACACTCTTAAGAACCATATGAGGCTATCGGAGAGCGGGGCAAGAAAGGCTGGATAGAGAGAGACTGAGTGAAAAGGGTGATAGTTACCAGTCCTGAAGAAGGAGCCACAGTGGAGGGACTCAGACAGCATCTGAGGTAGCACAGATGTCACGGACTGCCGTTCTTCTGCTGTCACAGAAGAATGGCGGTCTGGGTCACTCCGTACTTTTATAGGTCTGAATCAGGAGTGAACAGAAGGTGCCTTGGGATCTGGTGATAACTCTCTGTATCATTTAGAAGGGCTCACCAGGAGCTATCACAAACCAGAGTGACCTGCAGTCTGAGCAGAGGGGAACTCACCTCAAAATATTGGAGTGAGTCCTCTCAGACAATAAGATTATCCTGTTATATAAACTTGTCATGCCAAACGCTTATGAAAACTACAGCTGAATTTGAGGCCATAACATCAAATCAGACATGCATGCTAGGTTTTGCTGCATTAATCTCCAACTTCCCACTCCAGCTGTCCAAGTGCTACATCTCCAGTATTCAGGTATTCAAGGAGTGAATATAACATTAACCAGCTCACCATGCAATCAACTTATGCCACCACGCTGAATGGCAGTGCAACAACAACATGCAGTCTTGAATGTAAGAGCTCCTCGCCAGAGATGGAGAAATGTTACTGGTTTGGACTACAGTTTCCAGAATGCCCAGACAATAAGAGTACTCTCTCTGAAAGCTGGGGATTCTGGAAGTTGTAGTTCAATAAAAAATATAATGCTTCCAAGTTCTGTTTCTGCCCCAGAGCAAGGAATGGAATTACCGACATAGAAGAAACAAAATGACTTAAGAGAAAATTGCCCAGGTCCAGAGCACATATGCCCACTACAGTTCCCAGCAGGCTTTACCTGACATTGTGCCCAGCTGGAAGGTTAGCAGGTTCTGGGTTGTTCAGTTTTTCCTCTCTCTCAGTCTTGCTATGTCCTTCGCTATAATGTTCAGAACTGGATCTCTGGGATGGCGTGAGTGATTTTATCTTCCTTTATAGCAGGGCTGAGGGGCAAGAGGTAGATACGTAGAGAGAGAGGCATCTTCACCCTCCAATGAGAAACAAGGCAAGGGAAAGCATGATTCAGGAAAAAGCTTGCTTGTGTGATACAGCAAGATCATCAGCACTTGCTGGAGGCATTTGGGTACATACACATCCATGCTACAAATCTAGAGGAGGGTGAGCAGGTGACTGGGGGCAGCAGTCCTGGGACTGCATCCTGGGATGAGACAATATTGCCAAAGCCGGAGGGCTAAAAGGGACAGTGGGTGCAACAGATTTAATTTCCAGTTAGTTTTTCAAAGTGATCCCTAAAGAGATCAGCGATGGAGGCTTTGATGGAAGAGGCCAAATCTGTAACACAGAGATACCAGACCTCAACACTGGATTTCTGAAGACTTTTATATGTTGTACAGAAGAAAGGATTTTGACAGGTCCAATTTTTCTTATCCATAGTAGTTTTAATGACTTGGTAAGATGCTCTTAAAAATCCCTTCTTCTCCATAAATAACTGTTAAAGGTACAGGAGCCCCACTGCCCTTTTTGTCTTCGCTCTGTCATTCAAGCTACTATATTTCAAGGCCAGTCTCTTTATGTTCATTATTAGAAAGAGAACCTGGAAGTAATAACTAACTATGTGCAACCAGTTACCCCTTTCTTGATAATGAGGGTGTAAGAAAGTTACATTTAAAAAATAACAAGTGGAATTCGTGCTATTAAGGGGGACCAGCAACACTTTTACTTTTTTTACCTTTTAATGCAAAAGGATATTTTAAGGTAGTGGATCTAAACCTTTTCTTTACCCATGCAAATGTAATTTTTTGTTTAGGATGTACACAACTTAACTCAAGATTTAAACATTTAAATTTTGATTTAAATATTCAAATATTCATTCATTCATTTATTTAAGGCTTCTGGAGGCTAGGAGTCAAATCCCTGCTGAGACACTGGGTGACCTTGGGCAAGTCACATTCTTGCAGCCTCAAAGGGAAGCAAAGGCAAACCCTCTCTGAACAAATCTTGCAAAAAAACCCACAAAACCAAAACAACAACCCCGTGATAGGTTCATTTTAGGGTTGTCATAAGCCAGAAGTGACTTGAAGGCACACAACAACAAAGTGCCACGGTCGGGGGAGGTTCTTTCTAGCCATCATGTATCTCCCCTTTGAAAACTGACTTATGGTGACCCTGAGGCGAATCGATCATCAGTGTTTCCTTGGCAAGATTTGTTGCCTTTGCCTTTCTCTGAGGCTGAGAGGATGTGACTTGCCTGAAGTAATCCAGTGGGTTTCCATGGGTAAGTGGGGATTCAGATATTTTTCTCCAGAGTCATACTTTGAATTCATGCACATGCCTGCTGCTGTGTCCCTTTTGTCAGGAATGCAGTAGTGTGTGTGTATGTGTGCGTGCGTGTGCATGTGCGCACACATTCTCAGTCTGCTCCCTTGTTTGCAAATGAGTAAACTGTTTCAGTACCCACAACCCTATTCCCACTGCCATGTCCCTATTGCTGTTGCTGTTGGTGGTGTCCAGCAGCAGGGCTTTGTGGACAGCCAGGGGCCCCTGAACCCCAGGTTAAGAACCACGGATTTAAGGTATTTTGAATGGAATTTGGCAAGGTTTGTAGCTATTATACATTTTACTTCATGTTCTTACCAAACTTAACATTATTTATATTACAGGAAAAATGATGAAAAACAGCAAGTAACACATTTAGTTACAGTGTAACAAGCAACAACAATAATTTTCCTAATACTTGGCTCAGTGTTATTTTTTGTTACCTATGGTAATGAATAACCCCCCAAGATCCCTGTGGGCTTGCCGAAAAACAGTGTTGTTGTTGTTTCTGAGTTATGGTGACTCTAAAGCTATCATGGGTTTTTTTTGGCAAGAATTGTTCAGAGGGGGTTTTACTTTGGCCTCTCTCTGAAGCTGTGAGAGTACAGCCATTTCTGCACTAGACTTTTATAGCGCTATGATTCCACTCGAAACATCCTATGGAATCCTGGGGTTTGCAGTTTCGGGAGGGGCCGGCCGAAACTGCAAACCCCAGGATTCCATAGGATGTTTCGAGTGGAATCATAGCGCCATAAAAGTCTAGTGCAGAAATGGCCTATGACTTGCCCAAGGTCACCCAGTGGGTTTCTATGGCCAAGCAGGGATTGGAATCTTGTTTTCCAGAGCTATAGTCCAGTGTTCAAACCACTACCCCACACTGGCTTTGGTAATAGCCTAGAAGTCTTATGCTTCCAGAAGACAAAGAGAGGCACATGCCTGAAGCATGACATGAGAAGTGGCTGTGAGCAGCCCCAGGTGCAGGGTCATAGTTTTGTAAGCCTTTCTGGAAGCAAAAGGAGTCATGGCTACATTTGTCTTTGGCTCTGAGTTCTTCAAAATCTCTCTCCTTGGCCTCACCTTAATGCCTTTTTCACTATTATGACTAAATTATGTGTGTTTATTCTTGTGCCATTTCACTTCTCTAAACACTCCTTATTTGGAAGTTTTTAAACAGAAGTTGGATGGCCATCTGTCGAGAATACTTTGGTGATATATTCCAACATGGTAGGGGGTTGGACTCAATGGCCCTTGTGGTCTCTTCCAACTCTATGATTCTATGATTCTATATGACTCTCAAACATTCTGTTGTGAAATTAAGTTCACATGAACGACGTTAAGAGGCCCATTTTGTTGGTCCGGATGTAGGAATCATCTTTCAGATTTGTCTCTTTCTCTCTCTCTTTTTTCAACCTAGACACTCCAAATGGATTTTGATGTGAAATACTAATTGTGGACAAGGCCAAACCACAAGCAAAATGGTGACTTGGAAGGTATAGCCGATTACTACCATATCCCATGCGGCACATTCCAGGGTGACATCCATATACACAAGGGTTCTCGGAGCTTCCTGGATTTCCTCTTTCTCACTACTGATGCTTTCTTTTTCTAGAGTTCAAACAGTAACATATGGGATGACACACCCCAGAATTCTGGCCAGCATAGTGGCTAGGGTGTTGCAGTCAAAACATTACTTTCTCAAACTTGGCATGTGCATAGTGATGACCACAAAGAGAAGTAGAAGCAGTAGCCTTCATTTTTTTCCCCCAAGAAATAATGAGGCCTGATGAAGCAGGCAACTAGATGGGTAGTTCTTAGGAATAAAGGGCCTCGCTTATGGAAGAATGCCTACTAAGGCCATCTTGCCCAAACTCCTCCATCTCCACCCTAAATCTGGATCCTGCACATGAGTATAAATTCAAGGGATGGCTTGCATGCATGAAATAAATGTCCCATAGGGTTGCTGTACTGATAACTGAAGAGACTCTCAATACCTTTAATGGTTGTGTAGAAGAGGAAATTTCAGCAGGTGCGGCTTGTTGCACAAACAGGTAATAAGCAACACCTGCTGAAATTTTATTTTTTATACAACTCTTACAGGTATACAGGAACCATCTCCAGTTTTCATTCTGGCAACCCTACTCAGATGAAGGACCTCATAAAGGAGGCCAGTAAACTCACGTGGGAGTCATCTATCTTGTTCTGTTGTGGTGGTGGTGGTGGTGGAGGTGGCAATGTGCTTTCAAGTTGTTTCCAATTTATGGCAACCATAAGGTGAATCTATCACAGGGTTTTCTGGAGGCTGAGAGTATGTGATGCACCCAAGGTCACCCAGTGGGTTTCCATAGTTGAACAGGGAATCAAACTCTGGAGCCCAGCATTGTAGTTCAATACTCAAACCACTGTATCACGCTAGCTCTCTTGTTCTGTACTGCCCCTTGGAGAGGCAGGCCCAGAGGCCTCAGTGCTGGCTGCCTAAGGCAGCATCCAAAATGGAAGAGAAAAATGGAAGGCAGTTGTGGACCCTCTTTTCTTGTGGTTTCCTTAAAGTTGGATTGTGCTGTCTGTTCCAAGAGATTTTAATAAACAACTTTCACTTAAAGAGATCTGCGTGTAATGGTGTCTCTCATCTTCAAAACAGCCTTCCTTTCCTCTTCTCCTTGCTCAGCCTTCAGGCTCTGGGGTATGGCCTTTTCTTTCTCACCTCCATCCATCTTCCTCCTGCTGCCAAGCCATTGACAGCTGCGCCTTTTCTTTCTCACACCTCCTCATCTTGCCGCTCAATACCTGCCTAGGAGTTATTAGAGCTGCCACTGCTGGTGACAGAAGGAGATAAATGGGCAACCGAGAAAGATGCCCCCATGGCAGTGAGACTGGGGGAAGCCAGATCTGGGGATGGGAGCTGTTGCTGTCATCAGGAGGGGGAGAAGCACGACCAACAAGGAGCAGGAGGCCGGCAGGCAAGATACCTGGAAATCACTAACGTGAAAAGAAGCCTGTGCTGAGCTATTTCTCAAATACATACAAAATGAAATGGCGAAAACACATTCCCATGTGTGCAGTCCTCCAGTGTGTTTCTCTTTATACCTCAAAAGCAGAAGTGAGATTATTCCTCAGGAGTAATCATGGCTGGTCTGAAACCTGGGCTGGCATCCCGTTGCTTGGTCCCAGCTAGACTAGGCCTATTCAATCCACTGTCGAATGGTAAGTCAACATGTAAAGCCAGCATGGTGTAGGGACTTGAGCTTTGGACTGCGATCCTGTAGATCAGGGTTTGATTCTCTGCTTGGCCGTGGAAACCCACTTGCCGACCTTGGGCTTGTCACATACTCTCAGCCCCCAGAAAACTCCATGATATGTTCGCTTTAGGGTCACCATAAAGTCAGAAAGGACTTTAAAGCACACAACAAAAGTGACAACAACAACATGTAAGTAAATTCCACTGAATGAATGGATCTACTAGGACTGCCAGAGTGAAAACTGGAGACAGTTTCTGCAGCTTTAATGGTTGAATAGAAGAAGGAGTTTCTTTTTTGTCTTTTTTTAAAAATAATGTTATCATATATAAAAAATCAAATACATATATAAATTCTTCATTTAACAAAATACAAATATTTACACATCTGTCCATCCTCTTCCTTTACATATATGTTCCATTTGTATTTATAAATGTGTCTAGTGACATCTTCTTTTAATTTAAAAAAAAGGAATTTCTATACAAAACATCTATAATTAATCTTACGAATTTCATCATGTATCCTCTTATCACAATACAAAAGTCAAATATCTTTGGCTCAAATACAAATACTATTATAATTTGATTTATCAGATGTTTAAACATCTTTTAGTAACATATTAGTAATTACTTCCCATTCTTTTTCAAAATCTTATAACGTTTCCCCTTTTACCAGAACTGTAAGCTTTTCCAGGAGTTTCAGCAGGTCTGGCTGGTTACTTGATTGCATGACAAGCAAGGCCTGCTGAAATTGTTTCTTCTGCACAAAATACAAGACACTGGGAACTGTTTCCTAACTTTGGTGCTACCCCTCCCTTCTTCAAAGGAAACGAAGGTAGCTTTTCCTTAGCTATCACCATTCTGAGCTGTGCTGGATTCTAACCAAGAGGCAATATTTGGGTACAGAGTGGTCCATAGGTCACCCAGGAACCATAACAAGAAAATCATTCACCAAGCTCTAGAAAGCAAAAGGTAAAGGTTAAATCTACATGTTCCCAGCTCTGTGGGTGTGTCTTTCTAGTGTATGAAGCTAGCAGATACTGACCTGGTCTAAGAACGTTTTAGATCCCCTGAAAGGCTTCTGGAGGTTCTCAGTGGTAAGTTTTTGCAGTTTCTATGCCATAGTGCCTGAATGCTTATATAGGAGGGCAGGGCTCTTTTTATTTTCCTTCACCCTAAGCTTTTACCAATCAGACATCTCTTTGGAGGCATGCATGTTTCCTATCCCTC
The DNA here is from genome assembly GCA_030412105.1 of Cyclura pinguis. Lineage (NCBI taxonomy): Eukaryota > Metazoa > Chordata > Lepidosauria > Squamata > Iguanidae > Cyclura > Cyclura pinguis. The sequence continues at coordinate 265,684,954 of CM059599.1, forward strand.
TCTCAAGCACTTTTATCTGATTGTCTTGAAGCTCCTTGCAGTTGCCCCTTGTCTATAAGCAGATATGTGTAATCTCCACAACATGTGTGGGCTCTTTAGCTGCAAGTAGATGTGAAGTTTGTAGAGAGACTAGTCAAACATTGGCTAGTTCTCAACATTGTGTAAAATTCAGCCTCAGACCTGCTTCGTTTGCCCTTTTCCCGCTGTCTTTAGGGTAGCCTGGTCACAAAGTTTCAGTGACAGTTGGACACACAACTGGCAAAGTTGCCCTTTGATGTACTTCTTAAAGCATAGCAGCTTGACCTGTAGAAACTTGACTTCAAGAGCTCCATGCCCCCATTGGGTCCTAGGCTTAGAGTTCTTGTTAGCTTCCCCATTTTCTTCTTGACAATAGTGCATGGCCTCTCCTACAAATTTTAAGTATAGCTTTGCTCCAGTCCTTGTGTTTGGTTCCCATCCCAATGTCTTCTACTCTTCCATGCTTTAAAAGCAAATTATCCCCATTTCTTCATCTCTCTGCCTATTTTGTTGGCTAAAGGCTGTCAAAAGAGTCAGCAGACCAGCCTTGCTACCTTTAACTGTTTATCCTTGTTGGAACACACATAGAGCTTTCTCCTCTGAGCTGTGGTGCCACCTGCTGGAACAAACTTTCCAGGTTTTGCCCATTCAAAAGCATTCTCTCCTTGCAGGAGAAAAGATCTTTCTCTCAAGCATGGGAAAGTAGCTTTAGGAAGAGGGCATGATTTTGAGTAGACAGATAGCAGGAAGGGAAGGGACTGAGCAGCCCCTTTTCCCTGCCACCCTTTTCCTCTTCAGCGCAGCCTCCAAAGCTCAAGGGCTTTAATATTTTGCATAACTTTTCAGCTGATATATCTGAATCTAAGGAAAAATTGGTTCATTCATCCCCCCTTTTAATTTTTCAGTATAAACTTTTCATAATGAAATGTGGATCTGTATTTCTGCTTCATCTGATATTATTGGGGCTAGATGGAGGTTTGGTTTCTTCTTCCTTTTTGGTTAATTTTAGAACTTGTACCTAATGTTAAACTTTTGGATCAATTCCTTCTCTGTGGGTAGCAAGAGGACCAAGGCAGTATTAGGAAATAGTTGAACTGTTTGGACCTTTTAGGAAGAAAGGTCTGACATATTAAAGTTCCCACTGATGCTTTTGTCTGTTTTTTTTTTAATGGTTTAACTTGGTGAGTGTGAAGAGCATGCGGTCTTGTACAATGTCATGGACATTAGGATTAAAACTCAACTTCTGTGCAATACTCACCTAGAAGGTTTACAGTTTCATCCTAGATTTGTTTCAAGAAGCAAAGAGGAGTGTGGTTCCCACACAGACTACCCTGACTACTAGAATTAGGCAGACACACAAAGATTTTATTGCAGACAGATAGCTAGCCATATTGCAACAAAACTCAGCAGCGCTTTTTGTGTCTGCTTGAGCAGCAGAGACAACAGCTGAAGTTTTGGTGCCTGAAGCTGAACATTCACTGTATATATAGCAATGATCACAAGCATCAGTGTTGTATTTAGAATGGTAAAGACAGCAAGTCTTCTTTGTGGAGTGATAAATAGTGTCGTGGACAACTTATTCAACAGACAACAAATCTGATGGTTCTGTGTCAGATTCCCAAAATGAACCCTAGAAATCACAAGGAGCACTTCATAACAGCCAGCTCTGAGCTCTAAACCCTCCCTTTTTGTCTTTCTAATCTTCTGTTACTGATTCTGGAGAATGAATGCTACTGTATTTCTTTTTCAAAAAGTGATACAAGACTGTTTCTGCTCCAGCCCTTAGTTACATGAATAGTGTTGACTTCTGAAATGCTAATGGGCATTGCGTTCAAAAAGCTGCAAATTCCCAGTTATCATTAAGGATCATAAAAGGTCTTTTGATAATGTCCCTCTCAATTAATAAGTTGACCATTCTTTATATTTAAAGTGGCTAGATTTATGAAATCCACAGTTAAACAGAAGAAAGCAACAGCTTCTAAGACTATAGGTGTTCTTTATTTTCATGTTTATAATATCTGTAATACAGGTTAGAGCAAAGCTATTAATGCATGTCACACTGTCTGCCTGTCATCACTGCTGCCATTTTGGGTTTTTGCCCCTCTTTTTTTTTTTAAGTGAAAGATTTCTGCCTTCGGATATATACCCATAAAAGTCAAGTTAATTGTTTATAATCACAATTGTTCTAGCAATACAAACAGAGAACTTTCCCTTCCCTTTCCACATGTGAAAATACACATTGGTAAAAACATACAAAAATTTAAAATATAACTAATCCTTCTATGAAAGTTAAAAAAAAAATTAAAACATGTCCCTTAAAATGGCAAGAAAATAAAAATGTTACAGCACGCTATTAAAAGCCTTTTCTGTATAAAACTGTTGGTTTCCAAAGTCTAGTTAGCACTAAGAAGCCCTCACCTGCAGACAGAAGGACAACAAGGAATAATCAAGAAGGGAGACACTGTCCCCCCATTCCATATGTTCTCCCTAAATGATGCTTGAGCTTACAATTTATGCAGGAAAGAAAAAGGTAAATGGAAAAGGGATGCTAAGGCATTATCAGAGAAATGCAAGTAAGAAAGAATTAACTAGCTGTAGAGAAAGCAGAATACATAAGGCTATGCTCATCCATTAAGTCAAGGGTGGGGCTCTTGATGCTCTCCAAAGGGCCCTTTCATATCACACAATTATACCTCTGTGATTCCATTTTAACTGCCACGGTTCCATCCTGTGGAATCCTAGGTTTTTCAGTTTGATAAGAGGTGCTGAAAGAGCTCTCTGGCTGAGACAGTTCCAAGTCCTAAACTACATACCCCAGGATTCCATAGGATGCTGCCAGGGCAGTTAAAATGAATGAATAAAAATATAACTGCGTAATGTGAAAGGGCTACAGATGGTGGATTATGGATCCCACAATCACTGTCTCCACCCTAGTTGGGGGCCAGCGACTGGTATAAACTACAGCTTAAGAACATCTGTAGTTATTTCCTAGGGCTGCCAGAATGGAAACTGGACAGTTGTAAAGAAGAGGGAATTTCAAGCAAGTTTTACTTATTGCCTGGTTGCATGATAAACAGATCTGTTGAAATACCCTCTTCCACACAAGCCTGTATCAAAGGTGCAGGAACTGTTTCCAGTTTTCACGCTCCAGATGCTCCCTTCCTCTTACTTTTCAGAACTGGGTACTGAGTAGGTATCTGAAAGTGAGCAAAGTGGGTTGGTTGGATGAGCTACAGATGTGGACATTTGTCTCCCCCACGTTTCCGAGAAGGTGGCTAACAGTCTCACCTAGACTTCTTTCTCCCAACAGGGTCTCAAACCAACACAATCATGACAGGCCTGCAGCACCTTCCTGCCTTGAGGCGTGTGGCAGTATGTGGGGGCACACATGGGAATGAGATGTCTGGCGTTTACTTGGCCAAGCACTGGTTGCACAACCCCTCTGAGCTGCAGCGTGAAACCTTCCATGCCACACCCTTCCTGGGCAATCCTCTGGCAGTTGAACAGTGTGTCCGCTATCTAGAGAGGGACCTTAATCGTGTATTCACAGTTGATATTCTCAAGTAAGCACCACACTGTAGTGTAGTGATTTGCAGAGCTTCCACAAGAATAGGGGGTGAGGGAAGAACTATACCTCTGTTTTAGCCTGCATCAGGCTTCACTGGTCTTGTGGACAATTCAGTATGCTGCTAAGCCCTCAGATGTACCTCCTCTGAGTGGTCTTCATGTTTGCTCCAGTGCTAGATTAGATCTCTTAAAAGGCATAGCGAATCTATTCACCTTGGCCAGAATCCTGTTTGCTTATGTGAGCATAATCTCTGGTTACACCAACATAAAATACCTCTGAGGACATTGCAAGGCACCTCCTTCCACAAAACCTTTACCCTTGGGTATGAAAGGGTAGCCAGACAGCTCCTGGGTACAGCTCTGTCCCCATGCCCCCATCACCGAGACAAGCAGGCCAGGGAGGTGTTTCTGGATGATTTCTGGCTGCCTTCAGGCACCTGGGGGAGAAGGAGTAGACTTTGCTTTGTTCCATAAGTTCTTTTTAAAAAATCTCATTCTTTCTTGGTTGTTCAAGGGCAGCCAGAAAAGACTTGGGTTGTATTCCTGTGTCTGATGTTCTATTTTGGAACTGGCTATAGTCCCTGGCCTTCTCCAGACCTTGTTTGGTACTGGTCCGTGTAACTCTATAATATAAGCTTTATTGGTGGTAAATGATGCAGCAAATGGTACCCAGCATAAGAGGATACCAGCCATTTTGCTGATGGGTCCAGCATCCCCTCACAGTCAGTTTAGAACTTGGTCCCTAAATGACTAATTGAACTACAACTATCTCATGAGTGGCAGTCCAGTTCTCCATGGCTGGCTAAACAGTGCCCCCAGACTGTGGTGCCCCACTCCTGGTGAGGTTGGTAGAAGGAGGATTCCCACAAACGAGACTCATTTCCCCTGCCCAAAGCTATGAGAACTGTTCATATAGACTGCTATAAAAGAACCTTCACACCTTGACTCTGCTCCTAGCTTTCATAGCTTTTCTAACAAAGCCACTAAACACAAATTAACTCACTACAGACAGCTTTTGATGGTGGGAGTAGACTTGCACCCAGGAGCCTTGTGTCTATCCTTCCACAGTTGGGGAAGAGAAGAAGGAACCTTCACCTGTTCCAAAAAGCCTTCTGTAATAAAAACACTTGGGGAGATTTATGCTCTGTAAGAAGTCCTATTGCTTTGAGTGTCTCTTTCTCAGCTATAAGGTCTCAGATTCAGACTCCTATGAATGTCAGCGTGCTCAGGAGATCAACCAGACCTTTGGACCCAAGGGTTCATCAAAAGCCTATGACTTCATGCTTGACCTACACAACACTACGGCCAACATGGGCTCCTGCCTCGTAGTGGCTTCTGAGGATGACATAGTGCCCATGCACATGTGCAATTACATTCAGGTGAGAACATACTCTAGGGATTTCCTGAAAAGCTAATTTCTGCACATTTCTCAGGCTGGGGTGTCCCAGGTAATCTCCTTTCTTCTTGACTCCACAGAAGCAGTCCACAATGAAACCCTCCTCCATCTTACTCTATCAGCAACCACAAGAGGAGACATATTCTGTTTCTTCTGTGGCCAAAGCCGGGCTGGGTAAGGTGTAGTCCTCAGAGTGCACACTCCAGATGTCAGAAAGGTCTCCTCGCATCACACTGGGTGTAATTCTGCAAATATTCTTGCAAGTTGGCCAGCTCAGCTGAGCAAGGCACCCAAGCTGTTGTTTGAAGTGAATGGTGCTTTCCTCCAGAATACCAAGGAAACATGAACAATCTGTCTGAAAGAGGTATAGCCCAGTATGCCTTGCAATCCTGCAGAAGATGCCAGGGTACAGCTCCAATGCAGATCATACACACGGCCCAAGAAGAAAGCACATAATCTAAATAAATAAATATCCTGCTCTGTTCAGAGTGCATAGTGGAGCTTCTTAGGGGAGCACATACTTTGAGGCAGATTTGCTTTGCCTGTATTTGTCTGAGGCAAAAGAGCTCTCTGGCTGAGCATTCTAAATGTCCTTCCCTAAATTGCAAACCCCAGGATTCCATAGGATTTTGAAAGGGGAGTAATCTCTACTATATAAAAGTCAAAGTTTGTGAGTGATCTTTTCTGTTTGTCTTCCTCAGGCAGGCAAAGACCTCATCTGATTGGCTGGCTGTGAAGATTCTATGGAATCCTGAGGTTGGCAGTTCAGGGAGGGGCCTTTAGAATTCTCAACCAGAGAGGTCTGAATAGGCCGGTTGCTATGGAGACAAGGCCTAGCAGCAACTCCCCTCATGAATCCAACCTCTGTATGTTACAACTCTGAATACAGACAGGATTGGGGAATATGGGCAAAAGTTACAGGTACTGAACAACACATTTTGGAGAATTAGAGACACAGGATCTCAAATCTGTGTATTTCAACTGCATCTAACTCCTATTTCTAACAAGTGTTACCTATGAGAAAATAAAATCCTGGGCAACGCTGGGTAAATATGCTAGTAGCACTATAACAGTGTAGTGTAGAAATGGCCATAGTAACTGTTCCAAGGTGGTCTGGCAAGCTTTGATGTTGACTGGGGGTGAGATTTTACAAGATTTCGTAACTCAAAGTTCAGCCTTCTAAGTACATGTATCACGCTGTCTCCCATTATGAGGTAGAATAGAAATTTGGTTCAGTCGAATATGGTTTAGATCAGAGATCTGGGGAAAGCCAGGTGAGAATGCGAAATGCACATTATCAAGGCTTTGCTGTCTGCACAATGATCTAAGCCAGTCTTTCCTGAACTGTTGTTCACTGGTTGTGTCGGTTTACAACTCACATCATCCCCAACCATCGTGGTAATCGGTGGGAGTTGTACATATCTTGAAGGCATCAGATTGGGAAAGGCTGTTCTATGTAAAAGTCTCCCTAGAAGTTAATGTATATGATTAGCATCTCATAGCTCTATGTAGGGGAAGGCTCTGCCTGATAATTCTGGCAAATGCTTCAGTCAATAGAGTCATATCCATGTCACCCCCTACAGGGATAGAGATGGGCCCACAGCCCCAGGGAGTGGCACGGGCTGACCTGCTAGCAGAGATGAGATCCACTGTGGCCTATGTTCTGGACTTCATAGAGCTGTTTAACAAAGGTAACCTATCCCATCATGCCTCATTCTGTACTGATTCTTGTGGCTGAATTTTGGGCTAAATGAATTTGATCTAAATTGATTGGTGGCTATTGAAACGCTGAAGATGATTCATGTTGCTTCTTTGTTGCTTCCTTGTGAAAGCTGGAAATACCCAGGGTTTTGACATACAGACTAAAAGACAGAGGCTGACAGCCAGACAGACTGATTGACCACTCAGCCATCACGTATGACTCCATAATTAATTTGGGCATATGGTCCTATTACATCAAATATGCCTCCTAGTGCTATTCTATCTACAGAGGGCTCAAAATTTTGTATTAACTTTGATATAAGCCTTGATTAATACTTAGATGAACAGCTGACATACAGTTCCATAAAATTATAAGCTAGGCAGCCAGGTTGGCTATACAGCAAAATACAACAAAATACAAAAAACACTTCCTGGTAATACCATCCTTTAATGTTGCTAATGGAGAAGCGATTTTTATTACATTTCTTTTATAACTTTTGTTTCAAATCTCTTTAAGGCCAATAACTACGTATGGCCTCCATCTGCATCAACCCTCCCTTGAGACCGTCTTAACACATAAGCAAACATCTGAAGCAAGGTGCAGACCTGTCATTTTGTCCCTTTGGTTCCCTTATGTGATTCTTTGCCTGATGAAGAAGCCAGTGTGCTTCAAAATCTAGCGTGATATAGTCTCATGTGTGTGTGTCTTCAAGTCACTTGTCAACTTTACGGGAATCCCATGGATTTCATGGGGTTTTCTTTGGTGATGAATACTTAGAGGTGGTTTTGCCTGTTCCTTCTTCTGAAAAATAGCCCACAGCACCTGACATTTGTTGATGGCTTCCCATTCAAGTACTAAGCAGGGCTGACCTTACTTATCTTCCAAGATCAGACAGGATCTGGCGCCTTTAGGGCTTTTCATCAGATACACAGTGACTGTAAATTGCAAAAGGCAAGAACTTACTTTTGCTCTAATGGAGGGGTGGGAATCAGACACAGAACTTCCAGCAGTGCTAGCAAGCATAGCCAATAGATCTCTGGTGGTGCAGTGGTTAAATGCCAGTACTGCAGCCGTTTGATCCTGCCGGGCTCCAGGTTGACTCAGCCTTCCATCCATCCTTCCTCAGGTTGGTAAAATGAGTACCCAGCTTGTTGGGGGCAATTAGCTAACACACTGTAAACCGCTTAGAGAGCACTTAGCTGATAAGTGGTATAGAAATACACATGCTATTGCTGTTGCTAATAATGAGGAATGCTAGGAGGAATCCAACCACATCTGGAGGGCCACATGATTCCCACTCCTATCCTAATGTATTCCTCCCTGTAAAAACTACAGTGGAAGGCTAAAATAGGAAGCCAGCTCTTTCCACCTCCTTTTCTCAGGTACCTTGTTCCCAGCCTTTGAGACCGAAGCATACAAAGTAGTTGGATCTGTGGATTTCCCTCGTGATCCCAGTGGTGAGATTTCTGCTGTGGTGCATGCAAAACTGCAGGTAAGTAGCAACTGAAGGAATGAAAGAAAAGGAGGTAAAACCTGTGTGTGTCTGTGCAGGAGGAAAACCCTGTAATTTGAGACTTATCATTGTAGCTGCTGTACAATGCAACAATTGAGTAGGTACATCATGTAACATAATGTTGAGAGAGAAAAACTGTGTGCGTCAAAATTCCCTTCAGCACAATTATCAAAAGTACGTCAAATCTTCTCTTTGCATAGCCTTTCCCAACTTTGCATCCCCAGATGTTGTTGGGCTATGACACCCATGATCACCAGCCCCAACCAGATGCTAAGCTAGCTGACAGTGATAGGAGTCATAGTTTAACAATATCATGGTTGAAGTTGAAAAAGGTAGCATTTGATCACCCCAAACTATGGTGGCTGTGACACTGCTAATTGTGGTGATGGTGGTGAACTCTTGTTCCACTGACAGTCATTGTTGCTTCTTCATATGATGCTAGAGAAAACACAGTGAAATGCTTGCTGTGGGTGGGACTTGTGGCTGTTTTGGTTTGCTTGTTTGTTTGTTTTTACTTATACCTAAACCATTCATCTTAGGATAAAGATTTCCAGCCCCTGAAGCCTGGGGACCCCATTTTCCAGACTCTTGATGGGGAAGATATTCTGTATGAGGGTGAAGACACCATCTACCCAGCTTTCATCAACGAGGCAGCCTACTATGAGAAGAAAGCAGCTTTTTTCAAGACAAAGAAACAGACATTTTTCCAACCTGCACTGCAGAAGAAGTTTTAAAAAGTCATAATCTCTCATGGACTGCCAAACAGTATATCATATGGAAAAAAATTGAATTCCATAAGCCGCTGTTGTATGACCTACTCAAGAACTCTGTGTAATCAGTAACTCAAATTAATCAAATTAATCAGCCCACAGTTTAATGCTGGAGATAGCCTTTATCCAATGTTTACACCATGTAATACCTGATTCTCTAAAGTAGAGTTAGTCTGTAGAGTTTTCATCCAAAGGACTGGGATGGTGTCCAGCATATTTTCTAGGTTTGCTTTTTGGTGCCATTTGGGTGAAGCGGTTGCATTTGGATAAATGACTATATGCCAATAGTATCAATGCTGACTGCATGGACCTAGATTCTCATTCTACAACCCAATCATGCTTTTAGTTTTAGTTTCCTCCCCAAAATAGTTCCCTACCAGCGACAGGGCTGTTGAGAGGGAAAAGATTATAATCTTTTGTGCTATGCGTGTGTGAGAGAGAGACAGAGGATTCTCTTTCAGTTCTAAAACAGCACTTTAATCCTGACAGAATCTAGATGACTCATAGTTAACTGCACTGGAATTTTCCCCTTTGCTTCTGCAGACAAGACTTGAGAATTGAACCCACCAGGACTCAAAAGACCCCCTCAAGCATTTCAAATCTTCAGGAGGAAGAAAGCATTCTGAGGCTATGCAGACTTTTGCCTCTTTTGAGCTGAATTTGTTATTTTAACTCTGTCCCAGAAAGGCTGTTGAACAAACAAGAAGAATATACCCAGAGGTATTCTTCTAGCACTGGACACTTATTATTTCAGTGCCTTTGGGTTAGGATTCCACACTTTGATAATATGCTTTGTCTTCTATTCCTGATGAAAGTGGCTAGATGGGTACAGAATACTACACATTTTGGAGAATTGTTCCTTGCAGCACAACAGCACAGAACATGGGGGCTATCATTCATAAGAGATAAAGGTACTATTCATAACAAATGGAATAGACTCAGGATACAATCTGTGGGTGGCAGTTCTCTTCAAGAAACAGAGTTGCAGACTGAGAGTTGTTGTTATTATTGTGTGACTTCAAGTCATTTCTGACTTATAGCAACCCTAAGGTGAACCTATCGTGGGAGCTCCTTGGCAAGATTTGTTCAAATGGGGTTTGTTTTCCTCTGAGGCTGAGAGACCATGACTTGCCCAAGGTTATGCAGTGGGCTTTCATGCCTGAGTGGGGATTCAAACCCTGGTCTCCAGGGTTGTAGTCCAACGCTCAAACCACTGCATTGTGCTGGCTCTGAAGACTGAGAGGACTCCCCAGATTTGGTTTGCATGTGGATGCCCAAGTTTTACCTATGACAGGGTCCTGTTTAGGCTATTGCACCAACTCTGCCCATTTCTCAGAAGACCTGTCCTGACTATGGTCAATGCATGTCTTAGATACATTTAGAAAAGATTGTTGTAATGTGCTGTACACAATGTAACCTTTGAAGAGTCTTTGGAAAGTTCAATTGGTACAGAATGGACAGCATCAGGGATGTTAGAGGACATTCAGGCATGGCCTTTGAAACCCACTAAAGCTTGAGTCCAGGATGCTTAACTTCTGCCTCCCACTGTATCAGCCTGCCTGCTTGTTCAGATTGAGCATGGAAGCCCTTCAGAGCATCTCATCCATGGTGGAAGCATACTTGGTAGGGACAAAGGACAGAACCTTTTTCTTTGACTGTACCACCTGCTGTGAAACATCTTGCCCCATGATATTCTGAAGACCTATTATGATTGCCTTGAATCATCTTGTGAAGGCATTTTGAGTTTGTCAGGATTTTAATTTGCCATGTTGAAGATTGTATTTTATCTTGCATGCCTCTCTTTTGCATTTCTGTTGTTGTTATATTCTGCTATTGTGCTGTTTCAACTGTGATAAACCATGTTGCATAATATATATGAATTTAAAAGATGGGATTGATTAAACAGAGACATACATGCATTTAAGAAAGATATGCCACCAAGGCTCTAAGAGTTATTTTTAAGCCAGGTTTAGAAAAAGTGTAGATGAGGCCTGACTCTTCATATGGATGTGAATGCAACACCCTCACACTCCTAATATTTCCCCAAAGATGAAAAGAAGAGAAAATAAGTAGCTTATGGCTGTTCCTTACCTTTCTTCCAATAGCTTACATATGAGATTGTTCCATGCTTGGGCCATCTAAGCAAGGCCCATTGCTGTCTGCTCTGGTTGCTGCTTGTGGTACTCTGGGGATCTCCAACAGGAACATTTCCCAACTTTGCTACCTGCTAATTGAGACCCTTCTGGCTGGAGATGCTGGTGACTGAGTCTAGGGACATCTACATGAGGGCTACGTTTCTGCTGCCAAGGACTCTGCCCCCCCCCCTTTCTGCTTTATAGCCCAGAGGGCAGGATTTGAAGAATGATTTAAAGTACACAACAGTTACGAAGGCGGAGCTTCAGGAATGAAATCTATGGGGAACATTTTGTATTTAGTTGGAATACATAGCAACTGGATTGTGCACAAAAAAATCTTACTTTGGATTGGAATTGTTCTGTCCAGTGAAAGCTAGTCTGACTTTGGTTCAACTGATTTTGTACATACATCCTTACAGTCCACAATAACTAGCTTAGTAGATGGGATGAATTGTAGGGCTCCTTTCCTTCTTAAAGCCTCTGCAAAAAAAGACTTTCATTCATTTATTGGTTTTATCCCAGAGAGAGGCATATTTCACCACCCAGTCCAGGAGAATATTGACATTCTTGGAAAGGATGTGATGAATGCTAATTATTTAAGTGGAATTCTCAAAGAATTCTGCACTCATGAAGAAAGCCTAAGATCATATAAGAATTTGGATACAGAAGAATCCCCTGGCCTTTTCCTTTGAACTATGGTTGGAATTGGGGAGTGATTTTCCATGTCTGGAGAAATATATCCCAGGTCCAGCTATATAAATGGGGGCTGTTGGATGCTCCCCAATTCAAGGATGAAGAGACTCCCAGGGGGATTCTCAAGCTTTAGCCTAGCCAATTCGTCTCAAGGCAGTACAGCTTCTCTTGGACATAGCTGGCAACTGGCCACTTGTAAGATACTTTGCACTCTTTGGAGCTAGACTTAAACTTATAAATTATGCTTTTTACATAGTTTCCAGGGAAGCCTGTGAGAAGCTTCAGAGAGAACAATTCAGTCTTCTGTGAGGTGATGCTCCACAGTTCTCAGGAGGTGAAGAGCCATCAGAGACAGCTGTTTCTCTTCCGATCACTGGAAAAGATCAGTGGTACTGGAAATGATGACACAGCCCCTCCCTTTCCAGATCTTGTTACCTGCTTGACAGCATCATCACAAATTCTGAAAGAAGTGGGAAGAGGTAAATCAGTTCCCAGTTTTGAGTTTCTCATCCGCAAGTTCTTCCCAGACCGTTTCTTCATGTGCCAGTGGTGCAGGCAGTGCTGACTGGGTGGTTAAGCACCTCCAGGGGCCCTGAACCTCAGGCAGTAATATTGCCATTTGGTCACTAGACCTCCTCCTTATTGCCTCATTTCCCACTTTCCCTGGGCCTGCTCATGCCGCTGGCAGGTAGGGATGGAGGAGACATTTGTTTATTTTTTGTATAAACTGAGCTGATTTGCACTTCTTGAACTAATGTATGAACTAGAATTTAATTATCCTTCTGTTATCCCTCCTCACTTAATTTTGCAATTCAATCAAAACAGTCATGTAAAAATGTACATGTACCAGGAATACTTTCCAAAACCCCCCCCCCCCACATTTGGGAAAATTGGTTATAAAATGCATTATGATTTTTATGTGTACAAAATGCACACAAAAATGTACATTGACATTTTAATGTGGAGTTTTAAGAACATAATCTCAAAAGCAGACTTTTAAAAAGAGTGGATCTGGAAACAGTATTGAACAAATATGTGATTGCAAATGTAAGCATTACAGAAAGTAAAACTGACAGGTCTGTGCATCCCTGCAGGCAGAAGTATGTAGGTAGTACAGAGGAGACACAGATCTTAGACTATTTCCATGCTACACAGGTATAGTGCTACTATTCCACTTTCAACATCCTGTGGAATTCTGGGGTTTGTAGTTTATTGAGGCCAAAGAGCTCTCTGGCTGGGAATTCTAAAGGTTCCTCCCTGAACTGCAAACTCCAGAATTCTGTAGGATGTTGAATGTGGAATAATAGTGCAGAAAAAGCCACAGTTTCTGGTAGGGATAGCTGGGAGAAGGGAGAGATCCAGGCTACACATGGGCTTTATACAACAGGGGCAGAGGGAATCAACAGCAGCCATGGACTACAGTGGAAGGGGATGGAAAGATAGATGTACCCTGTTGTCCACCTGCTTTTGTTAATGGAGTCACACTGTGCGAGGAACCAGTCCCTAGCCCCTGTATTGCAGAGGCAGGACACTGCAATCAGGGAGAGTTTCAGGAGTTAGGGAAGGAAGGAAGGCACTCAGTTCTCTCACCATCAAAGTCCACACTTCCATCCCCATTGAGATCAACGTCCTGCAGCATCTCATCTATCTCCTCGGCCTTGAGTTGCTCTCCCAGTAGGGCAGTCACAGCCTGGCGAAGCTCTGCCCCGCTAATGGACCCGTCTCCGTCTGTGTCAAACTTGAGAAAGAAGAAAATAGGTGAAGGCCGAGTTACGTGTCTTTACATCCAACTCTAATGCCTTACTTTTTTCTCCAGTTCTCATTTTTCCTTCCTCTACCTCTTCTTTTCATGCCTACCCATCCTGCACAACCCACTCCATTTCTGCTGGGTTTTTTTCCCCATCCTGACATATTATTTGGCATTGGCTTTGGAGGCCTACAGCAATATGGGAGCCTACTTTTCTCTGGGATAGAATCTCAAGCTGTTTGTGTGCGTACATTGAAGTACCTGTGTGGTCTAGGACAATCATGTGCATCTTTCCCACTCCACTGCTATTCTCTCCTCCAGTGAGGGATGAGCCATGCAGTTTCCAAATGTCTTTCGACCCATGCAGTTGGTTCCATTCATGTGTTTCTTTATTCTTACCCTCCACGTTGTGGGTGTGCAACAAAGGGAAAGCAGCTCCCGTAATGCTGTAGGTGTGGATGTGAAGCAGGGCTAGCCTTACCATTAGACAGAGTGAGGCAATGTCTCAAGTGGCACATATTGGGGAAGTGGTAGCAACTTCTCAACTGTTCTACTTAAAGTCTGATCCATCCCTGCGTCTTGGAAGAGATTGCTGTGAGCGTAGCGTTGCGTTGCGTTGCCTCACCTGCTAAGCTATCCTGCTGCTCTCAGGTCTGTAGTGGATGCTACCCTGGAAGTAAGATTCAACTACCAGTCCAGTCAGGAAGGGGCTCCCATCTTGTCCTTTGCTTCAGGTGGAGTTTTTGGGGGCTGGCCCTTGTATGAAGGGAGCTTGTATCTCATGTTTATAGGCCAGGCATAGTGGGTCTCCTAGCTGTTCTACTAAAAGAAGGTTAACAATTTCCCCTTATCTTAAATGATCCCCTTCCATAAAATCAAAGCTCTATGAAATGTTAACAGGTGCCTCTACATTTAGAACCTCAGAGAAGCAGACAGAAGATTTAAGAAGGAGCAACACAGACACAGAATGAGGTCAAATGTGTACTTTTGAATATAGGCTAGCTGTCTCTGTGCCATTTTACTGATCCTTAATGGTTACTCAGGATCTTATATGACACAGGGACAGTTTTTTCCTGTTCTCCACACAGCCCAAAAGTAAATCAACACAACTGCCAAAAGGAATTGCCGTTCACATGTCTGAAAACCAGAGGGCACTGTATTAATACTTCACATTGTTTCAGCATAGCAAGAGATCCATCACAGTCAACCATTTTGCCAGCTATAATTACTAATTCTATAGAAGCGGAATGGCTACAAAGACTATAACTAGAATGAGGCCAAATTTTATGACTAATGCATTTTTCGGACTAGAATCTGACAAACACACAGATGTTTTATACACAGAGCAAGGTCGCTTCCGGACCCTGAAATGCCTGGCAGAATATGTAGCATTTTCTTTCTTAAACTTCTTGTGTTATGTTACATAGCTAGTCTTCCAACTGGCTCACGGTTAAGAAACAAGGACTGAGAGCCCACGTCAGAGGCTACAATGAGTAACTTTATGATGACAGAGCTGTGTTGCTGACACGTTATGCAGCTTTGATAAGAAATTGTGACAATATACAATGAAACACAACACAAGATGTCCTGTTGTACAATGGGGGCTCCCTTCGAGCAACAGAACACATTGCACATTGGGAGATGTTGTGTGTCAGGACTGTTTTGCAAAGGCCACTGCTGGCTGTACCCATGCGATGGCCCTGATGGCATAGTTATGTCTTCTCTCCTGAGAATACATACATTGATCAATGGTACAATTCTACTTGATGCAATTGTAAGTCAGTTTACAATGACATGACTTCAAAACAGGATGCCACCCAGAATATTTTGTGTCAGTTTCTGGGAGGGTGTGCTGGGGTTTCAGGATTTTTCACATCACTTTTTCTGGAGAGAAAGAACAAGCTTCAGAGAGGAAGAGCTGGCAAAATAGACTTCGGTGGAAACCAACATTGGAGATGTGATGTTGGGGGGCCATAAGCAGGCTAAAAGCAGGAGTGCTGAGAGAAGTGGTCCATCTACAGGATCCAAAGCCATCCTATTTCCTTGATAGGGCAGGAAGAATGTGGGAAAGGCATTTCACTAGCCTTAGGGCTGGCGCAATTTCTTTATCAAGGGGAGCATGATTTTTCCTAATTGGCCAAATACAAACAGTGAGGGGAAAAGCACAGTTCTCTCCACCTTCTGACCTTTCCCTCTACCCAATTGTAGCATTATAATTCCACTTTAACTGCTGCGTTTCCATCCTTTGGAATCTTGGGATAGGCAGTTTGGGAAATGACATTTAGAATTCTCAGCTAGAGAGATCTAGTGCCTCACCAAACTACAAGTTTCAGGATTCCATAGGAAGCAGCCACAACAGTTAAAGGGGAATCATAGTGCTATAATTGTGTTGTGTAGAAGGACCTCTGGCAGCTCAAGCATAAGAAGGCATTATTCCTCTGCCTCAGGTCATTTCTCACATAGAGGATTTTTCTGTTAACAACCCTATGTTGTGTACTGTTGAATGAGAATCACTTACTTTTTTTTTGACCTATATACTTGGTGCCACAACAATGTTTATGAGACATAACTCTATTCTAGTACTGAAGAAACAGGACCTGAATGCTTTAACCCTCATCTCCTGTGCTCCAGTTCTAGTCACCATCCACCTATCTGGCCCAAGTTGGAATTCTTCTCTATGTTTTACAATTCAGCCTAGTGGCAGAGATTACAAAAATACAATGTGGAGGTGTAAATAAGGCATTACAAAACACATAATGCAAGGAATACTGCAAATTGCTGGATCCCTTCTGTTTATGTTTGCACCACTATACCTCACGGAAGGCGATTTTCAGTTCTCTTATTCCCACCATGTGAGCTGTCTCCTCACGCAGCTTTGGGCCCATCATCTCTACAAAGTCATCAAAGTCCACACGCCCTCCCACTGTGAGGAAAGAGAAAGGGAAAGGGTCAGCTTCCCTAAGAATGAAAGGAGAAGCTAGTCAGACTTGGAAGCATTGTTGAGTGAGATAGAGAATTACATTGCAATTCTTATTAAATAAACCTCAGCTTTCTGTAAAGTACTCAAATGTCCTCATGGACCAGTAGAAAGGAATGTTACAGAAAGTCCAGTTCCATCCTCTCTCTAAAAATTGAACAGATATACCAACGGATTGGTGATTTCAGGTCAGGATTATGCCCAGCCCTAAGATTTTAGGACCAAAACCTGATGCCTCAGGATGATCTCTTGTGAGGCCATAAGAAGGGGTCCTCGTGATGTTACAAGGATAATGTTGCAAAGGGCAGCTCCTAGCTATGCCATTAAGCATGGCATATTAAGCATCAAATACAATTTCATTAAGTATGCTATTTAAATATAAACACCAAGTCTAACAAATTAGGGAAACATATACCTATACATACATACATACACACCTTTCAAGGTAGTGACCTCACCCTGAGATTCCTCTGCCTTGCTCTTAGAACTGGAGGTGAAGGTCCTTCTCACTGCTATGGGCATGAGTATGGGAAAAGAGAACATAAACACTCAACTTACTGCGCATTTTGATATGTTGGGAAATCTCGATAAGCTCCATCTCTGTGGGCATGTATCCCATGGTTCGCATGCACTCTCCCAGGTCCTTGTAACTGATGTAGCCATCCTGGTCAGTGTCAAACTCCTTGAAGGCATCTAGTAGTTCTGCCAGGAAAGATCCAAGAGCACTTTACAGACATGCCATAAATATTCTGGGTTTAACCATAGCTTGAAAATGTTCTGCTTATTTGTTTGCCTTTGCGTAGGACTCCTAGAACCTCCAGCTAGAATGTGCAATATACTTTTCCAGGCTGATTTTCCAGGTTGATCTCACTGCTTGCACTGAGGAGTCAGCATAAGGAATACTATAAGCGAAAAAGGGACCAAATGACGGCGGAAAGAACAAGGAATGTTCCCTCTGGATCTGATGCGATTGAGACTTGTTGTCAGACATCCCCCCAAAACCTAGCCTTTATACTAATAAAGGCAAGTAATTTTTTTAGAGATTCAGTTCATAGATATTGTATTTTCCCAACCTCACTGCATTGTAGGATAATAAGGGGCTATAATGACCGTTTAGGTATAGCTAATGTGTTTTCCAACACATAGTGATCTTAATTATTAAATATGTGCGACTAGGTGCTGATGATTATACCATGGTTTTATGTAGCTCTTTGATGATGTCATTTCTTTTGACCACTGATCAAACTGTTCATAATTAGGCAGGTTATATGGAAACCTGCCTAGTTAAGCTATCAAAAGGTGATCTGCCCCCATTTTTACCTACCAGTCCAGTGATATCCACTAGTGGCCACTAATACCCTGGATCAGCTAGGACTGGGATATTGGCAGCTCTGAATGGTAACAGAAAAACATACAGGACAAGGGAAATGGTGGAAGCAGAGTTATAGGAAGAGTCAGAGACTTGATAGGTTAATTGAAGAGCCTCAGTTTGAATCTGATGAAACCTGGAGAATGCTTATTGGGGACTATGTGGCATTGGCTGATATGAATTAAAAGTATCACCCAAAATGGCTTTCTATTCAAATGTTCACAAAAATACTTAGAAGCCCTCAATGGAAGGTACAAAAAGTGGCAATAATAACCATTACATAGCGTGCAAGCATTTTGCTATACTTGCTTTAGAGAAATAGAACTGGTTTTTGAGATTTTTTTAAAAAAATATCTGACATACTAAACTTTATACTTGATAAGCCTATGTGCAGGATGGGGAAGCAAAGGAAACAAATAGGATAGACATCCATTATCTCAGAGCATCACTCTTGCCCCTCAGTGATCTCAGTAATAAATCAAATACCAATAATATGATTTTTAAAAAGATTCACTTTATGAAGAATGTCAAATCACTATTTCCTTTGCTTTGGTCATCCTCATTGCCATCCTCAGCATCTCTAGGCCCTTCCAGAATGGACACTGGGGAGCTATCTTAGGGACAGTGGAAAAAAGGAGATGAAGCTGTGCAAACTGCCTTTTTACTGATACTTCAGTGAGAAATTGTTTATATAATTTTCCTTTTCCCCTCTCCATCAATCCAGGACCCAACCACAGCTGATGCTACTGAGACAAGTGGGACAAAGTATAACATCAGCAGTAATAAATCAAATACCAAAGGGTTACCCAAAGGAATCACCAGAGGAGAAGCCAACTACATCTAGTTTGGTACTCGACTTCCTCCCTTGCAAGGTTTGAGTGCCTCTTGCATCCCTGTGCTGGCTAGAACGACTTGGGAGGAGGACAGTGCTCTACACGCCGAAAGAGAAGGCCGCCCTGACCAAGACCAAAATTCCCCATTACCAACATCCAACATCCAACAGCAAGGGCTACTCACCATCCAGCTCTACTGGGGAAAGCTCCCTCTCCTGGCAAAAGAAAAGGCAGAGGGAAGGGGGTTAGAACCCAGCATATTTGCATTCTGTTATAGACAATCCCTAGAGGGCAGAGTTAAGGGGTGGATGAAGAAACAGAAGGGGAAATTCCCTAAGAGACATGGATATATTTCTTAGGCCAAGATCCTATGTTGCTTCAACATACCATGCTCATGGAGCTCTGTTACACACTCCCTATGCTGAATAGCAGAGTAGTGTGATATATATATATATATATATGAATCAAGGACGAATGCACATTGCCATGCCCAAAGTCCAAAAACACTGTCTAGAGGCAATGTACATTCACATGCTACTCTGCCCACTTTAATGTGCTACTGCATGTGCATGCCCACATGTTCAACTCTGCCTTTGCCAGCATCAGCTGGGTATGACCATTGTGCCTATCACTCTGCAAGCGTAGCATAACTCATTTCTGAGTATGTCACTAACAAGATGCCAGCCATTCTTTCAGGAGAACCAAACCTCCCAGATCCAGCATTGTGGGGAGGGGACAGAACTGGGTGAAGGCACCCTTCCATCATCCTGTGTTAGTGGGGAGGGCTCCACCAGTGGGTGGGACAAGGCTCTGCCACCACAGAAGCCCCCTCTGCACCCACAGAGAGGTCTGTAGCAAGAGCAGGGCCCCCAAACAAGGTATTTCAGGGATGGGGTGAGGATCTCTCAGGTCTTCCTCTTGGAAGCTGGGATAGCTAATTTTCCCATTGCTTTCAGTGTGTGTGTGGGGAGCCTGAAAAAGCCCAGTAACCTAATACTCCACTGCCCCATCTTCTGCCTTGGGTACTGCAAACCAGTAGGGCTTGGGATGGGAAGGTGGATCTACCTCTCTGCTTCTCCACGACACCATTAAGGCTTCCACTGCAAGCGTTGTATTCTGGTTCTGTTGTGTCCTGGTCTAAGTGATCTTATATCCCTAGAGCACACTAGATAAAATGAAGAGAGTTTGCTCCTATACTATAGCAAGGGTGGTCAAATAGTCCCTCCCCCGGTGGTTGGACTTTGATTCTCAGCGTAATTGGCTATACTGGCTAGAGTTGATGGAAGCTAGAGTTCAACAACATCCTTCTATCCCCAGTATCCTATTGGGAATGTTTTGGTGCCCAGGTTTGTTGTGAACAATTTTTCAGCTTAGACATAAATACCAGCTATTTGCTTCTCTGAAAAGCACATGTGGTTGCAACCAGTTCCCTACAATTACAAACCCACACTCATCCTCCCACTTCTGAATTGTACCACTACTGGCAAGAACAGCCCAAATGTTCAGATGTTTGTTATTTTAGGACATTGACAGTGCAATCCGTAGCCTGTCTACTCACAGTTAGTACAATGAGATTTAACTCTCTCTATGCATGTTTGTTACTTAAATAAAAACTACCTAGTTTTGCACAGTACAGTTTCCCTATTCAACATTCCCGACATATGCAAACTTCTTCAAATGTCATCTAAATAAAATACTTCAAGTGTCCATTACAGGGTTGCCATCTTGTGCATAATAGTAGTAGTACAGTAGTATAATTTTATTGATTAGTCAATTGACCATATCAAAGTTGTGCATAATATGTCTTCCTTTTCGTATGTATAACATCCCATTAAAAAAAAATGGGCCAACTTTTTTGTCCTGTATCTTTTTGCCCTTTATATTTCAATGTTGAGTTTCAGTCTCAGTTGTTATGCTCTTTTCAAAATTATTCTATGCGTTTTATGTACCATTACTGTGGTTCTTAATCTGGGGTCTGCAGAGCCCTCACAGGAGGTCCACAAAGTCTTGCTGCAGTGGTAACAGCAGTGGCAGCAACTGGGATGTGGCAGCAGGTCTGTGTGTGCAGGTCCCAAAACTGTTCCCTTGTTTGCAAATGAGAGAGCAGTTTGGGCATGTGCACATACCTGCCACTATGTTCCTTTCATCAGGGACACAGCAACAGGGGGTGTGGGTGCAGAGGGACATGGCAACAGGCATGTGCATGCACCCAAACTGCTCTCAAACAAAGGAGCAGTTTCATCACCCACCCACCCACCCCCATACACAACTCCTGCCATATTTCCGATGAAAGAGACACAACGCCAGGCATGTTTGTGTGCCCAAACCATGACTCTGGAAACCGGGGTTTGAATCCCCACTCAACCAAGGAAATCCACTGAGTGACCTCATGCAAGTCACATTCTCTCAGCCCCAGAGAAAGGCAAAGGCAATAACAACAAATCTTGCCAAGAAAACCACCATGATAGGTTCGGCTTAGGGTCACCATAACTCAGTTTCCAAAGGGGACAGATGTGGTGGCTAGAAAGAACCTCCCCCTGCCAGCAGCACTCTGTTGTTGTGCTCCTTCAAGTTATTTCTGACTTATGACAGCCCTAAGGTGAACCTATCACAGGTTTTTTTTTTTTGCAAGATTTGTTCAGAGGGGGTTTGCTTTTGCCTTCTTCTGAGGCTAAGAGAATGCAACTTGCCCAAGGTAACCTGTCTGAGTGGGGATTTGAAACTTACTCTCCAGAAGCCTTAAATAAATAAATAAATAAATATTTAAATATTTAAATATTTAAATCTTGAGTTAAGTCTTCAGGGACCTCAGCAACAAATTATATTTACAGAGGATTCTCCAGTAAAGAAAAAATTAAGAACCACTGACTGTACTATTATAAAGGGTCTTTAATTGCTTTGTTCCATTCTATAAACTTACAACTATCTTCATCAATAATTCTGGAATCTGACTGGCCCCTTTGTTCAGGTATAATTAATTTGCAAAGCTTACTGTTATTATGAAAAACTGTATCACACATAAAAGGATTGGATTTGTTGGTGATGATAACATTCATGAACAACATCTACATGCGCTCTAATCAACAGCATATGAGAGAATAGATTATGCAACCACGTGAAATTAAAGTTGTATGTAAAACAAATATTATAGTGCCTCAAGGATAGCCTATTATAATGTTAAGGGATTGTCCTTATTATAAATGTTTGTATTTTATTTTATTTTATTTTATTTTTTTAAATCAGTTCAGCAGGAAGAGAAACCATTGTATATATGCAGTGTGTATAATTTTGGACTTCATTAGCAGAAGATTAAAAAGTAACCAAAATCTAGAGGTAAATCTCCTACCCCCACCAATTCTCCAGCTAGAGGTTAGGTTAGAGTCAACTTTATCACATCCAGGGGTGGGATGGGGAGAACCTGTACGTATCTGTGTGCATGTGCTATTCATCAGTAGGTTTTAGAGCTCCTTAACAGCATCTTAATAACAAAATGAATGACAAAGACCAAGATCAAGAAAAGCAAAAATGTTGTCCAAAATGGATAGGCTCTGATCTTTACCCAAACAGGAAGGAAACCCATAAAATATGAAATGGAATTGCTGTGTTTTCTTTCTGGGCCATCCAGTCCCTGGTGGTCACAGTATCTGTTCTTAGCATCTTTATCCTTCTCATAGAGATCTCAGGTGATGAGTGAAAAATGGAGCCAAAATGAGGCATTGCGAAACAAGATGGAAGTTTCAGCACTGATGGGAAACAGAATGATAGAAAAACGTTTAAAACCTAAGAAGGCAAAGATCTCTCCCCAAATGAACTTACTGAGAACCGAGCACATTCATGAATCACAAAATGCTAAGTGCGCGTTCAAAAATGAAAATTGAAAATTGAAATGTGTGTATGTGTATGGGAGAGGAGGTGGAATGGGAGAGAATGGAGTGTTCTAGAGAAGGGCATGGCTGACTGGCTGGCTGGCTGGAATCTTGAAGAGAACAGTCCTGCTAGAAGGAAACGGCAACACTGCAATGTTTTACTGCACGTCTTGCATGTCTAGAAAGAAATAGTTCCCTGACAATGTCCTCTAAGAAGTCTCATCTCTTTGAAGGAAGCTGATTAACACAGAGAGAAGCTTGCATAATGAACAACGGAGTGCTCATAGCAACCCTTCCCACTTCCACCCCAGTAAGAAATCGCTTCCCAAATTAACCTGCTGAAGGTTGGATTAAGTGGATTGGAGGTCAAGTACAGCTCTGCAAGTTTTTTCTTCGCCACCCCTGTGTGAAGAGAAGGTGGCTCTTCATAGGACTTTGGACTAAAGCTGAAAGATTGAAATGCTGTTGAGGAGCTGCCTGCCCATCCTTTGCTCCATGGAAACTTCTAGAATCCACCCCTAAACAGGAGAAAGCATTGGAAAAGAGCTGGACTACCATTCCAACCTTTCTCCCCACTTATTGCTCTGGCTAACGGTATTTCCTGGCCTCCCAGCAGGGTAGGAGACCTGGGCTATTTATATGAGTTAGCCAAGCAAGGGCTAGGAAGATGCTATACAGGGCTAATGATAATCTTGATGGGCACGGTGCCACCCGGAAGAATCCAAGTGGACCCAACCTCACTCCCTTAATTACCTCCTCCCCCACAGACTGTGGCTCCTGAAATCCAGCCACCCTCTGCCTAAAGTTTGTGGAAACTTACCACATCTTAACAGCAAATCCTGGAAGAGGTACTTCTTGCTTTTTATCCGCCTATAGGCATGCTGGAGCTAGCTATACAGATAGATGGTCCCTAGTCAGGGCAAGGCAGAGGAAGGCAAGTAAGAGAGGGAGGAGGTGGGGAGAAGGATGCTGTTGGACTTCTACTTGCATCAACCCTGATAGCATGGCCAGTGGCCAGGGATGATTGGAGCTATTGACCACGACATGCGGTCTATAGATTCTCTATTCCTGCTGTTTCTCCAAGGTTTAGGGTTGCCAGGTGTCCTTTATTATTAGGAGATGTCCCTTATCAGAGGGTTGGAAAGCTTTTCCTTTTATGTACACTGAACAAGATGCCAACAACAACAAAATACTGTATTTTGGAGTGAAGTTTCTTCATAATGACAGAAATGGGTGCATCATGCAATTCATGAATGTAGACAAAATGTTAACTTCACAGAGAAAAATGTGGCCAAGTTAACCAAAATCCATACTTTCACTTGATATTTAGGAAGAACACCAACCTGCTAACAACTTCTTTCTGTTTGGTTCTTGTGGGTTTTTCGGGCTTTGAGACCGTGTTCTGGTTGTATTTTCTCCTGATGTTTCACCTGCATCTGTGGCTGGCGTCTTCAGAGGAATGTTCAGAGGGATTCCTCTGAAGATGCCAGCCACAGATGCAGGTGAAACGTCAGGAGAAAATACAACCAGAACACGGTCTCAAAGCCAGAAAAACTCACAAGAACCAATGGATTCTGGCTGTGAAAGCCTTTGACTCTACTTCTTTCTGTTTGTCCCTGTCATGAATTTTGACTGCGACTTATTGCTTTTCTGAAAACTTGGCATCACCACCAAGGTTGCATATAGTACACTTTACATCACATGAGTAATAGGGCTGTGCTGGAAATACACTCTTCTCAGACAAAGTATGTTCTCTATACAGTCAAAGGTGATGGAACACTGGTTCCACATGTTTTTCAGTGAAAGCCAACTGCTCACAGCAAAAGGTTGGCACTTGTGTTTATGATATCATAAATCCTGCTACCTCCCTTCCCTCGAGTGGATTTGAAACTATTTTTAAATGAATGGTTCTTTACTCATTTTAATAAGATAGTAAACAAACAAAACCACACACGAATAGTTTAAACAGCTGAACAGCTAAATGCTCCAAACCCACATTTCCCCAAATTAGAATATCTGTCTGAAGCATGAGGTGGTGGTGGTGGTGGTGGTGGTGGTGGGGATTGCTGAATAGGTATCACGAGGGCGGCCACTTAAGACTGACATGACATTACCGAGTTGATAGGGAATGTCATATTAATTTCAGAGAATACAAGCTTGTTTTAACTCTTATTCTAATGTTTGGGCTGTACATAGCCTCATCTTGTTTGTCTCATCCATTACTCTATGTAACAATTTGTTGGTACTCCATAACCGTACACCCGTTCTTGTTCGGTTACACCATTGCCTTCACTTAAGCTACAGACTTCCTTACTTTCCCTCTCTTGATTCCCTTTCACAGACCCCACAAGTGGGCCTGTGACAACTCATTGTCACGTGGAGTGCTCTTGTTAAATGTCCCAGGCAGCTGTAATCTCTTCCAGGACATCCCTTTACATCCATTGGTCTCCCACCCAGGGGCTTCCATGTCAGTGGGGCAGTAAATCCAGCCTTGGTTTTAGTCCAAACTATAAAGGGCCTATACATGGTTCTGAATCTATGTGGGGAAATAGAGTTTAGCACTTTTATTTTTTTCAGATTAGATTAAAACCCAGTGGGGATTTACCATCTCCTGATTTGGGAGACACTAGCCTAGACTGCCCAAATTAGTCAGTATTCTGTGCCAACTGTCCACAATCAGTCTTCGTTGGACTGTTTTGCTTTGTTCATCTCTCATTTGTTAATTTTGAGGGGCTCTATCTTCTGTTTCTGCTCCTGTAACTTTTCTACTATACCTCCAGCAGGGGAGGGGTTTTTGCATGTGTGCACTAGCATGCATGCAAGTATGTTTTTGCAGTCAAAGCTCAGAAAGTTACTTTCAAAAGGCAGTGTGTTTATCATTACACTGTGAGAGATAATTCATTGTTGTTACTTATTATAGGGTGGAAAGTTTGTTACATTGCTTGTTACTTTGTCTTTATTTTGTTACTTTTTGAGAGAATGAGAGAGAGAGAGAGGATTAATAAGGCTAGACAAAACTAGAAAAATTCAACTCAAGATGCTTTCCTGTAAAGCTTCCTTTAAAAGTAATATTTGAAAGTTAGTGGAAACAGTTACTCACTACTCCTGTACAATAACTCCATTTTACAGGTGTAACTTCTGAAATGGAACTTCATCACACTGTCACTGAAAGAAAGTTAATTAGTTGCAGGTAGCTGTGCTACTTGTAACTTGTTTGTTCCATGCTCTGGTATCATTTCAGCCACATACACGTTCGCACCTAGAGAATGAATTTGCTATTGGTATATAGGACATTGGGGGCTTACTGCCACCCACTCCCTTCCCTCCCTCCCTCTACAGCAGAAACAGGATTCATGTGGCCCTCTGGATGCTGTTGGACTAGAACTCCCAGCATTCTTCATCACTGACTACACTAGCTAAGACTGCTAGTCCAGCAACTATCCCTGATGGGGCACACTTTGTTCACCCAGGCTCTACAGACATGGCCTTACCTTGCCAAAGACGGTATTGAGGAAAGGTGAGTAGGTCTTAATAGCGGCTGCATAGGGGTCAGCTTGGTGCTTCTTGCTGTGCTTGCGCCCAGACTGGGTGCTTCGCCGTGACTCAGAGCCAGGGCTTCTGCTGCCTTTAGACTCGCCGTCTTCTTTGGGAGGCCGCTCTCTTTCCTCTGCTTTGCCCTTGGCTGGGCCCTCCACTTCCCCAGACTGTTTGCGTGGCATGGGACAGGTATGTTTCTCTGAGATGGGCACTCGTTGGAAGACTCGTAATGTAAGGGCTTAAGAAGAAGTACCCGAGCAATCTTCTTATACCCTGCCCCCCTGCCCAGAGAAGCTGGGCGAGAAGGAAGCCAATTAGTGGGGATTATCAAAGAGACACCAGTGCTGGCTTCAGCCTGTTAGAACTGCACTCACCCGTGGCTTCTACGACAGCACCCTCTTAAATCTCCCCTGTCTCCCTACTTCCAACATAGGGGAGGCCATAGCTAAGGGGCAGAGCATAGATTCTGCAGGTGAACTGGCTCATGCAATGAGTCACTCAGCTCCAGACAAGCATTCTCAAGCGGGGCACCTTTGGCCAAGAGGATGGCCAGCAGTAGACCCTTTCTTCTGAAACAAAAGACACAAAGGGCAAAGACGTCCCCAACCACTGCTCTTTTCCACTGGATTTCAGCGCTGGTGTTAACAACAATAGCATCCTCCATTGCCACCAAGGGCAGTAAACCACTTTCAGGGGTGCAAGAAAGTCTAGCTGACATGCACAGACCTGTCCTTCCATGGAGGAAAAAGGCCAGGGGTCTCTGGAAAAATGGACAGGAAACCACCACTGCAGCTGCCCCACCCCACAGCATCTTCTGTTGGAAACAGTTGCTTCACAGTGTCAGTCCTGGTAAGAACTGCAAGACTGGGACAGATACACAACAGAGCAAGCAATTCAAGATGGTTCTTTATTGTGCTCAGAGAGTTCACTTCCTCTCCTGTGCCATTTCTTTCAAACATCTCCCCTAACATCCATATGAGCATTCCCCCCCCCCCTTTCAAAGCTTCTCTTTTCACAAACCTATGCTTTTGGCTCAACTCTTTCTGTGCCTTCCTTCTAATCAACCCATTACTTTGTGGCTATCAGAGATTTTTTTTAGTACAGGACTGAGCTGTAGGAGCTTTTTCAACATGAATGTTTGATCTTACTGGTTTGTGAATCTGGGGACGTGTAGGAACCAGCCAGAAAAGAGTTGCGCCAAATTAAGTCCTTTGCCATCTTAAAAGTACTAGTAGAGTTTTTCAGGGCATTCTCAAAACATCCAAAACATCATTTCAATCAGAAGGGTTCAGGTATCATTTTTAGATTTCTGGAATTTGAGGAATCTGAGTTTTGCGTACCATACAAAAAAGGCTGAGAGGTATTGCCCATGAGATTATTGTTGTTAACTGCTGTCAAGGTGGCTTCAACTTATAGAGGCTCTATGAATGGAGCCTAGGCTGATTTCAGTTGTCCACATTTCTTTGTCTCTAGCCCCACATAGTGGCTAATTTTTCAACCCTGGAGAAAAAGATGGCAGTGCAATGAGAGCCTAGGATTTACTCAGGAGTAAGCAGCACTGAGTTAGACAGAAGTCATTCCTGAGTACAGGAATGGGGAATCCCTTCCTTACCCCCCCCCCTTTTAGTCAAAAGATGCATTCCCTTGAAGGTAATCTGTGGTTGGGACCAGATGTTGGGTAGCAATTGGAGCCAACTCTTCCCTCTTTCTTTCAGTGCCCACCCCCCACATGGCCTACCAAAAGAGGCCAGATCATTCATGTCAGATGTCAGAAATGTTCACTTTGAGGGTATTTTGAAATTAGGCTGAGGGCGAAAGTATTCCTAATCGTGCCTTGGTAAGCGTGCACAGAATTGCAGCCAGACTCTTCATGGGAAGGACCCTTCTTCTTTGGAGGGATGGAGACCAGAATATTTCCATAGTTTATAGCAGAGCATAAAAGGAATGCAGTTTTAGATGGAAATTGCCATATATCAGGTGATGCCTTTTGGCATTGTCCTGGAGCCACTGGTGAACAAGTCACTGGAGGAAATAAGTGCACACACCCTTTTGAACAAATGAAGAATCCACAGGAAAATCAGGGTATGTGAAAATGAAGCATTCATTTAATCCAGATTGGTTTCACTTGGTGCAACAGCATGTACATTTTCAACTTATGTACAACTCTGTCTCTATTAAGTTTATTGTTCCACCAACAAGCTCACTGCAAAACTCCCACAGTACAAAAGGTAAAAACAGTTAAATCCTGAAGAAATGGAACCATCTTCAGGGAGGCTAAGTTGTAATAATGATAACGAAAACAGTACTGTACATACACATGTCTTCACAGTGCATTACATTTGACTCACAAATGTCCTACTTGTTATATATTGCTCCTGGTTGTTTTAAATAGGTGATCAAAATGATTTTCTCATTCAAATATTACCACACACATAATTCCTCAGTTGATTCTATGATTCTTCTGCATTTGACTGCAGGCTCCAGTTCCTGCATTTTAGTTTTACACTGCAGCAACTGGTTATTGCAGTTTTGGGAAGCCTGTTTTCCTCCATTCTAGCCCATTTCAATTTTTTTTTTTTTGGTCACAATAAATGCATTGTGTCCAGTGCCATCCTACATGTGTCTCTCTGTTGTGTGCCTTCAAGTAATTTCTGACTTAGGGTGACCCTAAGACCACCTTATTACAAGGTTTTCTTGGCCAAATGTAATCAGAATTGATTTGCCATTGCTCTCCCCTGAGGCTGAGAGAGTATGATTTGCCTAAGGTTACCCAGTGGGTTTGCATGGCCAAGAGGAATCTGAACCCTGGTCTCCCAGAATCCTAGTTCAGCACTCAAGCCACTACACCATACGGCTTCATGTATTTACTCATACACAGTTGTGGTTGTTGTGTGCCTTCAAGTCATTTCCACCTTATGGCAACCCTATCACAGGGTTTTCCAAGGCTGAGAGTGTATAGCGTGCCCAAGAACATCCAGTGGGTCTCCGTGGCTGAGCAGGGAATTGAACTTTGGTCTCCTGTGTCATAGTCCAATGGCTCAAACCACTACCCCGCACTAGCTCATAATGTTTACTCAGAACTAAGTATCACTACACTCAAGCAGGCTCACTCCCATTTAAGTGCCTGGAGGACTGCAGCCTTTAGGAAGATAAATCTCACTTTGTTATAGTTACCTACTACTGATGTTCCAGAGAGCTCTTTAAAAATTACTGTTTCCTGTACAGTAATTTATAACAGTAGCATTTTAGATAACCTCCAAATATGACAAACCTCTATCTTAAGTGAGGAAAAGTTTCTAAAGGGCCAAGGGCAGACCATGTAACAAAACTGAAACAGTTTGCTAAAACTATGAAAGTCTTATCACATTTGTTTAAAGTGGCCATTCTTTAACAAAAGAACTTAAAAGGAAGACAGATAAAGATTTATTACGCTAGATGCCTGTAACAAACAAGGGCTGTTCCCCTCCCAATAAACCCAGGGAAACAGCTAGCTCAGACAGTATATTTGGGATGTTACAGAAAGGCAGTTTGTTAATTATCTCTTATTTTATGGACAGGGAGGAGAAAAGTGCTTGATGATTTTGCTGTCTCCTGTGCCAAAAATGGGGTTGCCACAAATCGACAGCCGACTTGAAAGCACATCCACACACACGTGTGCGCATGCACACCAAAATAACACCCCTTGACTTGGATGAGGAGTAGGTGCACACAACCATTAAAACTTCATTTCAGCAAGCAAAATGTTTCAGACCAGTAATTGTTAACCTGGCATCTAGGGACCTCTGGGGGCCTGCAGAGCCCTCATAAGGGGCCCACAAAGCCCTGCTGCTGGACAGCACCAGCAGCAATACCAACAGGGACACGGCAGTGGAGGAGGGTGTGGGTGCCAAAACTGCTTCCTCATTTGCAAAGAGGGGTTTGGGTACACACAGATGCCTACTGCCATGTCCCATGATGGCCCCTGCCCCGCCCGGCTGCCATTTCCCTGATGAAAGGGACATGGCGACAGGCATGTGTGCATGCTCAAACTGCTCCCTGGTTTGCAAATGAGGTAGCAGTTTCAGCAACAGCACCCCCGCCACTGCCTCCTCTCTGAGACTGAGAGTCACATCCTCTCAGCCTCACAGAAAGGCAAAGACAACAAATCTTGCCAAGAAAACCCGAGACAAGTTCACTTAAGGGTTGCCATAAGTCAGTTTTCAAAGGGGATCCGATGGCTAGAAAGAAGCTCCCTCTGTCTGTTGTTGTGTGTTTTCAAATCACCTCCAAGTTATCGTAACCCTAAGGTGACCCTATCACAGGGTTTTAGGGTTTTTTTTTGCAAGATTGAGAGGGAGTTTGCCTTTGCCTTCCTCTGAGGCTGAGAGAATTTGACTTGCCCAAGGTCACCCAGTGTCTGAGCTGGGATCTGAATCCTTGTCTCCAGAAGCCTTTAATAAATAATTAAATATCTGAATATTTATATCTAAATTTAAATATTTAAATTTTGAGCTAAGTCTTGGGGGACCCTGGCAACAAAGTGCAGTATATTTTCAGGTATTTCTGGTAAACAAATGGTTAAGAACCACTGGTTTAGACTACCACTGCCCATGATTGTTTTGTAAATGGCCATGGTCAATAATGAGAATGTCACTATTTGTACTATCCACATTTCTTTTCCATGGGATCTGATTGTTTACAATGTTCCTCCCTCCATACACAAAAGTGAAATAACAACAACAACAATAATAATGCTACTTTTTCCCTCAAGGCAGCTTACAACATATAAAACAAGTTAAAAATGTAATTAAACAAAAAGTTGAATAATACTTAATGTATTTGGTGAACTATGGTTAACAAAAACATATGCCATAAAAATGTATTCAGTTCTTAGGTTCTTCAAGACACTTAATCTTTTTTTTTTTTTTTTTTACTGCAACAGACTAACTCAAGTACTCCTCAAGACTAAAAGCTAGAAACTTTCGCCAAGGCTGTCTCTAGTGACATCAGAGCTGTGATGTCAGCTCTTGACATTGCTAAAACTGTAATCCTATATTGTTGTTAGTATTATTTTATGTAATTTGTCTTGAGCCTCAGTACTGGGGAGAAGGTGTGATCTAAATGAATAAAATAACCCTGTAAACACCAACTTTGCAGTAAGCTCCATGAACTCATCGTGAGTTACTTTTGAGAAGATGCGTATGGGACCTTGAGTCACCTGCCTTCAAGTCACCTGTTGACTTATGGCAACTCCATGAATTTCACTGAGCAAGGCACAGAGGTGATTTTGCCAGTTTCTTCCTCTGAAATGCAGCCTCTGTGTGTGTGTTGTGGGCCTTCAAGCTGTTTTTGACTTATGGCAACTCGAAGGCAAATCTATTACAGGATTTCTGGGGCTGAGAGTGTGCCATGAGCCAAAAGGCACCCAACGGGTTTCCATGGCTAAGTGGGGAATGGAACCCTGGTTTCCAGGGTCATAGTCCAACGTTCAAACCACTAGGCCCCGCTGGCTCACTGCTGCAGCCTCCAGCACCTGGTATTCATTGGCAGCATCCCACCCAAGTGTAGTACTAACTGCGGCTGAATCTGCTCTTCTTCCAAGTTCAGACAGGATGTGGTGCCTTTAGCATTGGACAACCTTCTTAAGGGATTGCAGTTTGGGGAGGCCTTTGCTTGCACACAGCTGGAGGGATTAAGAAACAATGGAAGCGGACTTTTAGTCCCCTTCCCACACTCAGAAGCTAGACTTTGCGGCAGGGACCTTACCTCTCCCACTTTTTGCTTCATTTCTCAGCACTCTTAAGTGTTGGATCTTTACAGGGAGTAATACTAAACGCCACCCAAGCCTATTCCGGTTGAAACAGCTGCCTGGCCGAGGCCAGTGCAGACCAGGACAGTCCACAGGGTGTGCGCGCTCAGAACAGATCCAAGTTTACAGGCCGTTCTTGCTCGCAGCCCAAGACAGACGGATGGCCGGCTTAAAAGTCCGCGCTCTGGGGCTTCAGCAAGCGGTGCACGCCTGCGTAAAGCAGACTGTCGCTGACTCAGCTTAATATTCCCAGTAATAACAGTAACAACCACCCACGTCCCCGCCGCTCGGCAAAGAATGAGAAGCCAGGGTCTGTAATCGCCTTCGCCAATGTGGCGGTGCCCTCCGGACTTCCACCATCCTTGGCCCGTGGGCCTGGCTGGCTGGGGCTGATGAAAGTTGGGGAGACACCCAGTTCGGTAACCTATCC
Organism: Cyclura pinguis; assembly: GCA_030412105.1. NCBI lineage: Eukaryota > Metazoa > Chordata > Lepidosauria > Squamata > Iguanidae > Cyclura > Cyclura pinguis. The sequence continues at coordinate 265,717,295 of CM059599.1, forward strand.
GAAGCTTATTATCGGTTGATTTAGCGCGGCTTCTCGTGGAAAGCCACTCTCCCTCTCTGTTAAGGAGAGAGATTCCAGCAATCAATACCACCGCCTGTAACGAGCTGTTTATGGCAGGGAGCGAAAGGCACTCGGCGAATGCCCAGAGGGACCATCTGCTTGGGCGGGTTCCTACAATCCCAACCTGGGACCGGGTGATCCCTGCGCCAACTCCAAAATCAGGTCCCATCCTGAGCTCAGGATCTTCCTTTCCTGCCGGCGTACGACACAGTTCGCCCCGATAAGCTGTTCACCCCTTCCTACTTCGGCGGCCGTAGCCGCCCTCCCCGTCTCGGCCCGCGCCTGTTCCGGATGGGCTTGCCCGGACAGGCGCTGCGCCCTGCTCCTGACCCCGGCCGAAGGCAGTCCTTCGGCCTCTTCCCGCCCCCCGCCCGCCGGCCCGCCCGCCCCCGCCTTCTCCCTCCGTCGGCGCCGCTCCCGCCAGCGGGCAGAATCGGAGCGGCAGACGGGAGCAAGGCTCGCTCCCCGGCCTGCCTCGCCGCCTCTGTCACTTCCTGTAGGCACCGGGAGCCCAGCCCAGTGCGGGCCCTCCCCCTCCTCCTCCGTCCCTCCCTCCCTCCCTCCAGCGGCTTGCACCGCCCCGGGCAGCGCGCGAGGGAGAGGCTGCTGCGTTCACCCCCCGTTCCTCCCAAGCCGGTGGGTGAGTGGAGACGGGCGGCTGGGTCCCGGTCCGGAGGAGGGAGGGCAGGAGGGAGGGCGACGGGCCCCGGGTTCCTTGCCGGGCGGGAAGAAGCGACGGGGCGAGCAGGCTGGAGGGAGCGCTGTCGTCCGAGCCAGTTCCGCCTCCCTCCCCCTGCCGCTGGGGGGGCGAGGGTCCCACCCTGCTTCCGCGGCTGGAAAAAGAAATACCGCTTTTGCCAGGCGTCGGGAATCGGCGGCGTCGAGCTAGTCTTCAGCCCTCCTCGTCTTTATCTGTAGCTATGCGCTGGCGAGAGGAAACATATTTTGCACCTGCCCGGAGGTTTCCCGTTCCTGTGTGATGGGGACCCACTCCTAAAATCCAGGAACCCCTGAGGCTGAGCGTCAGAAGCCTCTTTTCTTCCCCATGGAGTGTAATTTCCCTTTTGGGGAGATTATATAACTCCTTGACCCCTCCCCCCAAAACAGCATTGTTGGAGATTGGGGAAGGACGCGATGCTCCTCTTTTCGCGGGGCGACGTCTGCGGTGTCCAGATTTTGCCAACGGTCCGAAAGAACTCCGGTTACGAAATTTCCCTTTACATCCGGTGGACCTTCCCCACGAAGGAACCTCCTTGTGATTTACCCTGCCCCTTTCTGGTTGGAGTGGGGCGAAGGGAGACACAATTCGGAAAATATTTCCTTCCCAAACCCTAGAATATTTCTCCTGTGCTTCATCTCTCCTCGCCTTTATGTCCCCAACTCCCAAATAATAAGTAAGCATTCTGGGAGGTTCTGGGCTTTCTGAGGTGGGGTGAAGGACATGATTCTCGCCTCCCCCTAGTCTTGCCGTTTTTCTCCCAGATTTTTCCTGGTTTTGAGTAGAATGAATATGGTGGCCCATGGGTGACTCCTCCTGTGTCGTGGAGGACTGTAACAGGAACCATCCAGAGGAGAACTTTGGTAGCCTCAGTCGCACACCTGGTGTGAAAATAGGGTGGTGACCATAGCAAAACAGAACAGGAGACTCAAGAGGAAAGAGCTGGGCACCCGTGATTATTCCGAGTGTAGTTCATCTTCCCAAATGTCTTTAAATATGAACTGGCTTGGAATTTGTATTGAAGTGGATTGATTATCTTGTTTTAGGGTTGTGTGTGTGATACTCTAATATCTCTTGCACTCTACACAGTTGTAGCAGTATGATTCCCTTTTAACTGCCATGGCTCTCTCCTGTGGAATCCTGGGATCTCTAGTTTGGCATGGTATTTAGAATTCTCAGGCAGAGAGCTCTAGTTCCTGTGTACTAGATTCTGTGAATGGTGCTTAGAGGAGGTATAGTTGGTTCTAGACATTGGCCGCTTTGAAGGAATGGATTAGGAGAGTGCTGCATTAATGCTGTAGGATTTGCTAGAGAACAGAGCTTGAATTCACCCTTTTACTATGTGATCCCCCCGCCCACTCCAGCTAGAACTGAGTTTGACCCCTGCAGAAGAGAGATCAGGTGTGGCTTGATAGGTGTATGGTGGTTGAGAGTATAAGCAATACAGCTCCTGACATGGTCCAGGCTAGGTCCAGTTTTCAAGGTGCACACAACTGTTGCATCTCCACCGATACAAACAGAGAAAATGTTAGCGTCTGACTGTGAAGCAGAAAAAAAGTCCATACGTGGATATATTTGCAAGCAGAGGCTCAAAATGTAACACACAGAAGTGCTGAGAGCTGTTTTCAGAGAGATTTTGGATTATATAGGAAAGAAAAATGCATGGTGAAGGACCAAAGTTGGCTCAAGAGTGCCTGGAACTGTTGAGAGGCGAGTGGGACTTGTTAACATCTTCAGCCAGTTAAAGTCTTGGTTAGGGATGTGAAAATTGGTCAGTTTCATTTTGTTCCTGTTTCTCAGAACCCATCAGCATTCTTCTCCTATCCAACTTCCTTATTGGATTGTGCACAATCTCTCCCCACCTGCTTCCTGCATAGAAATGTGTGTGGATTTTGGCAGGCACTTTTCCAAATGCGTGCCTTTCTTACACATTTTTCTCAGTGTAAGCAGTTTTATGCATCTTCCCCATTGACAAAAGCATGTGCATGTGTATTTTTCATTTGTGTGGGTTTGCAGCCATTTGTATTGACTTCCATATAAATCAGAGCAGAGAAAGGGAAGAATCTGATGCTTATAGTTTCCTCCTAATTGTGGAAAACTAAAAGAAATGGACACCCTTTCTCTCATCGGCATGCAGGCTATCAACTGGGTAAATCCATTAAAATTCTCAAAGTGAATATTTACCTCAGAATTAATTCTTCACATTTCTGAATTAAAAATACAGTCGGCCTTCCACATTTGAGGGTTTCACTTCTGCGGATTTGATTATTCACGGATTATTTCCTGTCACCTCTGCTGCCTCCCTGTGCCCTTTTTAATAGGGACTGCCAGCCTCATGAGACTGAGAAACTGCAAAAGAGGCTTGTAAGTCCCTCTTAAAAATGGTGTGAGGCAGCAGTGGAGGTGGCAGTAAGCCCCACCAGCCACCCACTTCTGCCTTATGAAGGAACCCTGATGCCTCAAAGGAATCCACGGTGGGTTGAATATGGTGATCATACTTCTTGTGTGTGTTAAATATGGCTTGCGAGGGCCCTGAGTTATTCACGTTTTGTCCACTTTCATGGGGGTCCTGTGCCCCTAACCCTAGCAAATGTGGAGGGATGACTGTACATTGGTAGGGGTGAAATTGCTCTGGTATAATTATCACCCTATTAAAATCAACTTGGTAAGAGAATCACACCCCACAACGTTACCTGTACTGCATTGTATGTGAGTCTGCAAATCAAAGTGTGTGACCTGAATTTTCTTCTTCTAAGTCTCCCCAGTCATGTCCTTCCGGAAGGTTGTCCGCCAGAGCAAATTCCGCCATGTCTTTGGGCAGCCCGTCAAGAACGACCAGTGCTATGATGACATCCGGGTATCACGGGTCACTTGGGACAGCACCTTCTGTGCCGTCAACCCCAAGTTTGTCGCTGTGATTATAGAGGCCAGTGGAGGAGGGGCCTTCATGGTGCTCCCACTACAGAAGGTGAGGGGTGTGTTGTAGGCATATGGTCAGAGGAGGAGGAGGAGGAAGACGGGTGGGCAAGATGCAGCCCAAGAAATGAATGTGGCCCTCTATGGCTGTTCCTGTGACTTCTCCAGGCTTCCCAGATCACCTTTTCTTCTGGGGGCAAAGAAACGCCTCTCCTGGAGGCCTCTTAGTTCCAGCCATACCCCTCTTTTACATTAAAAAGAAAAAAGCTTTTCAAGGTCAGAAATGGACTTTTAACTACCTTGGAGGGTGCCAAGGGCAGAAAATTGGGCCTCTAGACCTATCATAGTTGCCTGCTCTTTGGGTATGAGTAGAAAAGATTTGCATGGGACTGATATTTCTTTGGCACAGAAAATTCATACCAAGGTATTTGTTTATTAGATTTATAGTCTGCCTTTCCAGTAGGGACTTAAAGTCAGATTAACATGTATTTCTTCTTCCCCACTTTATCCTCACAAGGGGGATTGGCCCAAGTTTGTCCAGTGAGTTCCATGGATCAGTGGGGACTGAAAGCTGGGTTTCCCCAAATCCCAGTCCAGCATTCTAACCACTACATTGGCTCTAGGTTTTTAAAACTTTGCCTTACATCTTCCGCTTTGTGTTAGGAAACACAGCTTCTGTGGGTAGTCAGAGATGAGACCAAGGAGTTATACTGGGAGTGAAGATAGTCTGGTGGGTAGATAGAAAAGACTGTGCGAGCAGACATTTAAAACCTTGGTGGCTCTTTTCTCCTTTGTTTTTTCCCTCCAGACTGGGCGTATTGATAAGTCCTACCCTACAGTATGTGGACACACAGGCCCTGTTTTGGACATCGATTGGTGCCCACACAATGACCATATCGTTGCCAGTGGCTCTGAGGATTGCACAATTATGGTGAGGGGAAGATGGAAAGGGGGCTGTTTATAAAGGCATAAGATATGTTCATTAGAACTCAAGATCTCAATGAGATTCATACAGAAGGTTGAGGTTGTAGCTATTCCATTATCAAGCAGTTTAGCATGCTGTGGATTGCAAGACTATTTTTAACCAATTTTCTGATCCTCAAGATTGTGAGGGCCTGAAAATGTGTGAAATCTTAAAAAAAAAAGTTTATTTGTATGTTGGCAGCAAAACTGACGAGGATTTCCAGTAGTGTGTATTTCTGTGAGGATGAGGGAGGGATTCATTGCATGGTATAGCTCTTGGTCTCTTCTTGTGATTTAACATTGGCAGAAAATACTTTGTGCCAAAAAAACAGGATGCAAAGTTATCACATCTGTATAATACATACAGGCAAAACTCTTTTTCTTGTGTGTGTGTGTGTGTGTGTGTGCGTGTATGACTCTGATTACCCCTCCACCCTACAACCTTGTGTGTGATGAGTTGGAGGCATTACCTAATAAAAGTGATGTTTCTGTCTTATTGGAAAAGGGAGGGGTTCCTGGAGGAGACGGATTATTGCAGAGGTGGGGAACATATGGCTCACAGCCTAGACTGGCTTATAGATGACTCCAGTCTGGCATGAGAAAATACCAGGGGATGCCCTCTCCCAAGCTCCATCCCATGAAATGGAAGCGATCCCCCCGCCCCCACAAGTTGAAAACCTTTTGGTAGAGAAGTTTGCTTTATTACATGAGTGCTCAACTTTGGAGCGTTCCAAAGCCATTTTTACACTCCTCTGAACTTTGGCAGACCAACTCCCCATGCTATTTTTTTGTTTCTAATAATTGCCAGTTACCCTCCCAGAGACCTTTAGGGGGTTGAAAGGCTATTTCTCGCCACCAAAGGTCTGTTTAAAAAAACTGGAAGAGAGCCAGAGTGAGATCTCAGGCCTTTAAATCGCTAATTGGACTCTCACGAGGACACTAGGTTTTCAGTTGGCAATTTTTACAGCAGTCTTTCTTTCTCCTTTGCTCTGGGACACATCTTGCTCTCCTGTTCACTATTGAGCTACTTAGGAGGGAGGAGACTACCTGAAAAAGGAGGGATGATGGGTTATCAGGGTCATGAGATATCCAGATGCTTGTATGTGGAGTAGGATAAAGGAAGTGTGCATCCCTGTTGATGGTTCATAGAATCATAGAATCATAGAAATGTAGAGTTGGAAGAGACCACACGGGCCATCCAGTCCAACCCCCTACCATGCAGGAATACGCTCAAAGCGCTCCCGACAGATGGCCATCCAGCCTCTGCTTAAAAACCTCCAAGGAAGGAGACTCCACTACACTCCGAGGCAGCATATTCCACTGCCGGACAGCCCTGACCGTCAGGAAGTTCTTCCTGAGGTTCAGGTGGAATCTCCTTTCCTGCAGCTTGAATCCATTGCTCCTTGTCCTGGTCTCTGGAGCAGCAGAAAACAAGCCCTCTCCTTCCTCTACATGGCATCCCTTCAAATATTTAAACATGGCTATCATGTCCCCTCTTAACCTTCTCTTCTGCGGACTGAACATACCCAGCTCTCTAAGTCTATCCTCATAGGGCTTAGCTTCCAGGCCCTTCGCCATTTTGGTCGCCCTGCTCTGGACCTGCTCCAGCCTGACCATGTCCTTCTTGAATTGGGGTGCCCAGAACTGGACACAGTATTCAAGATGAGGTCTAACCAGAGCAGAGTAGAGTGGTACCAGTACCTCCCTCGATCTAGACACCATATTCCTGTTGATGCAGCCGAGAATTGCATTGGCTTTCTTGGCTGCCGCATTACACTGCTGACTCATGTTCAGCTTGTGGTCTATTAAGACTCCTGGATCCCTTTCACATGTACTGCCATCCAGCCATGTGTCCCCCATCCTATATTTTTGCATTCCATTTTTTCTACCTAAGTGTAGGACCTTACACTTCTCTCTGTTGAATTTCATTTTGTTAGCCTTGGCCCAGCTCTCCAATCTATCCAGGTCATTTTGAATTTTGATCCTGTCCTCTGGCTTATTAGCAACCCCTCCCAATTTGGTGTCATCTGCAAATTTGATGAGCCTGCCCTCTATTCCTTCATCCAAGTCATTGATGAAAATATTAAACAGCACTGGGCCCAGGACAGAACCTTGTGACACCCCGCTAGTCACTTCTCTCCAGGATGAAAAGCAGCCATTGGTGAGCACCCTTTGGGAACGGTCAGTCAACCAGTTACAGATCCACCTGACAGTAGCTCTGTCCAGCCCACATTTTACTAGCTTCTTTGCAAGAATGTCATGGGGAACTTTGTCAAAGGCCTTACTGAAATCGAGATATGCTACATCCACAGCATTCCCTTCATCTATCAAGCTAGTAACTCTATCATAAAAAGAGATAAGATTAGTCTGGCATGACTTATTTTTGAGAAATCCATGTTGACTTCTCGTGATTACCGCATTGCTTTCTAAGTGATTAGAAACTGACTGCTTAATGATCTGCTCCAGGATCTTTCCGGGTACTGACATCAGGCTGACTGGGTGATAATTATTTGGGTCCTCTTTTGGGTTGGGTGCTGTTAGATGTTTAGAGCAGGAAGAGAGTAGAGTGAGTGAGGGGTTTGTGGTAGGATGTGATACTGGGGGGAGGACAGTCTCATTGTGTTCCCCTCTTTCTCCCCAGGTATGGCAGATCCCAGAGGGCGGCCTGACGTTGCCTCTGACTGAGCCAGTAGTGGTTCTAGAGGGGCACTCCAAGCGTGTGGGCATCATTACTTGGCATCCGACAGCCCGCAATGTCCTTCTGAGTGCAGGTACCCTCTGTGATAGTGGAGGAAGCATAGTCTTTGAAGTTTAAGCTGCAAAGCTTTGCGGATGAGACTGATGGTAGGGCGAAGGTCTACGAGTTGCAATGGATGGGACTTCCTGAACATACTTGATTTAATGCATACCTTCTCCCTTTCCAGGCTGTGACAATGTGGTAATTGTGTGGAATGTGGGCACAACCGAAGAGCTTTACCGTCTTGATGATCTCCATCCTGACCTCATTTATAATGTTTGCTGGAACCGTGATGGCAGCCTGTTTTGCTCAGCCTGCAAGGATAAGAGCGTTCGCATCATTGACCCCCGCCGTGGGCAGGTTGTAGCGGTAGGTGTCCACCCATTTTCCTTTGGCACAGTCTGTGTTCCTGGCCGTTGTATCTATTGATCTGCTGGGTGTTTATGCAAGAGCCCCCTCCCTGTTATACTTGCTTCTTTTGCTACAACTTCTGACAAGGCAGTTCTGACCTCTTTAGTTTTAAAGTAGGGCAGGGCAAGCACACTGGGAGCACTTACAGCAGGCCACATCTCTCTATTTTTGGCTGTTAATGGTGACCAAAAGTCAGTTCCAGTTGTAACTGCCAGGTCTTCAGGGTGGGATTAAGGGCAGCTAGGAGGTGTTTTAAGCAAATCTGGCAGTACTGGAGATTTCCAGGAGCAGCAGTTGGCCAATTCCAGCCGTTTTTGTGCCCCTCTCCCCATTTGGGAGTGAAGATTTGGTGGCTTGGAAAATACAAAAAGGCAGTTTGGAGCCACATGCAGCCAGCAGGCTTCACTTTCATTACCTCCCTTTAAAGGCTCTGTTCTTCCAATCTTGAGGATGTTTCAGTGGGACAAGCAGGAAAGGTGGCTTTCAGACTGGAGGTATCCCTACCAAGGTCCTGCCCTCTCCTAATAAATGTGTTGTGATCGTGGCAGAATTGCTGTCTTTTTACATGTAAACAAAGTGCATGGAGATGAGAGTTTGCTCACCTTGTTTTTAAGGTTTTAAGAATTGCGTTTCCTGCAGAGTTCTGGGAACATACATACGTGTGTGTGTGTGTGTGTGTGTGTTTTAAGGTGCATGCCCTCATACACTTTGTTTACATAGAGAAAGACAGCATTTGGGGTTACCAAAAATGTGGTACCAAATTCAGTTCCAGTGGGTGCCAAAGTATTGAAAAAGTTGCCCACCCCATAATGATAAGGTTCTGAGCCTCAGTTAATCCTCCTGACCCTGTTATCTGAGCAGCAATATCTCTCTGTGCTTTGTGCCTCCCTGTTTGCTTTTCTGGCTTAGCCACTTGAGTATTGATCATGCCTGTCTGTGAGCCAACCTGTGTTAAACTTGCAGCAATTTGGTGGCTGCAAGCTCATACTTGCCTTCTGGTTTAAGTAGCTGTGTGCAGGGGTTATCTTTATGCAGCAGACATGTTGGCCAGTTTTTCAGATACACTGGCTTTGATGTGTGGCAATGTTTACCATGGTTTGGTTATGCTTGAAAGATAATATTTGGAAAAGCTTACTTTTAACCACATCCTGGAAAATGGAAAAATGTATATGGAATGTGTGTTAGAAAGAGGTGCTGGGTTGTGGCAGATGTATCTTCCACAACTAGCAAAGTCAGATTAGTCAGATTTGATAATTACATTTTGAGTAGTATGGAGGCATGCGTGTGTTCAAATAAATTAAACAGATTTGCTTGTGTGTGTGTACCTGTTCCTTCCCGAGTAAGAATTTAAGGCACTGTTGTCTTTTCTGTGCTAGAAATACTATGCTAATGGCAAAATATATGGGAAAGAAGCCAAGCACTTCTCATTAGGATAGCAAATAGGGAAGGAGATCTGGAGATTTGCAGAGCAAACTGCATTAATGTATGGCTCTCCAGATGTTGTTGGACTGCAGTTCCCATCAGTCCCAGCTGGCATGGCCACTGAGGGGGGCAGCTGAAGGCTGGTGCATTCTCTACTATTGATGCAAAGGAGGAAGGTGGTAGAAACTTTTCCTGAATTTCTCTTGATCTTTAGCAGTGCTGTCGTTGCCTTATCTCCGTGCTCCTTTCTTTCCTAAAGCTTTTCCTGAGTTCTGGCTGTGCCAGTGGGAGGCTGTTGAGAGCTCTAGTCCAAAAAAGTTTCCAAGCTCTGACTGTATATCTAGGCTTTGCAGGAATCTGGCCATGCTATTTGTAGCAGAAACATTTCCTGGGTGGAGTTCCATAATCCTTTTGTGAAATTGCAACCCACTTATTTCCAGCCTAGCCCCCAGTTTTCATTTGTGACTATTAATAAGGGAGCATCATTGTATATACAATCAAAAGAATGATTTCTTTTGAATCGATGTTTTCTGCATCATTGAGTTTGGTTGGCTTTCCTATATCTAATCTCTCATTTGTGCCTGGCTTCAGTCCCAGGCCTGTATATAGTGGAAAACATTCCAGTTTCTGAGGCCAAACCTATCCCTTTTTCCTTCTCTGCTGAGCTGGTAGGTTGGTTTGGAAACTGGAAAAAGAAGAATGAGGATAGGTTTGTTCTTGGGCTTTGTGGGGAAAGGATGTTCAAAAGTTACTAATGATGCTGGGAAAATTCTGACATATTTTAAATTTTTATTCACTCTGCATCTGGAGTCCCTTCAGTGACTCCAGGTGCAGGGTGTATAAGTTTTAAAAATATATCATTTTTTAAAAAAGTTTTCTATAAAAAATTAAATCAGTTCTTTAAAATGTGAATTAGTGTTTTTTTTTTTAAAATAAGCAAAATATAAATAAGATACTAAATTTTTTTCTTGGCTTTCGTTTAAAAAAAACAGATGAAACTAAATCTCATCACAAGTATGTTAACTAAAGTTGTAACTGTAGTCTTATGAATTAATGGCTCTGGCTAGTGCGGTGTAGTGGTTTGAGCACTGGAGACCAGCGTGTGAATTCCTGGTCAGCCATGGAAACCCACTGGGTGACACTTTGCAAATCACACTCTCTCAGTCTAAAAGGAAGACAAAAACAACCCCCCTGAACAAATCTTAGCAAGAAAACCGTGTGATAGGGTTGCTGTAAGTTGAAAATGACTTGAAGGCACACAACAACATCACACTTCCATGCATTGCCATGAATTCTCTAGATGCCATATCCCATTATAAGCCCTGCTTACACTAATATATTATTTCTGGATGCATTGTGTAGGGAGGTTTCCAGTACCAATGATGCAACAGTAGCTGGGCTGCTCAGTCTCTTGGCCACTGGTTGGCTATCAGGGTGCACCCAGGTGCCTCCTGGGGAGAAAGAAAGTATATCTTCCTCTCTGTGAACACCATAGGTACATTGGCAGAGACATGTGTTCCTCTACTTACTTACTAGATCTTGGCAACCAAGTTACTTGCATGCATGAAAAAGCAGGAAAACTTATTTCTGTTTTATAAATAAAACATTCTGATTTAAATCAAATTTCTGTTTTATGTGCTGTGAATAAAAATGGCAACAGGAATTGTAGAAGATGGGATCTAGTAGTAGAAAGTCTAAGGGCAGTTATTTGCAGTAGATGGGGAACAACTTTTTTTTAAAATGATTTTAATAGACTGCTGTGGTGGCCAAGACATCTAAGCTGTGGCTTTCAGATGTCCAGTTCAAGACCCACCCTCAGCTGGATCCATTTGGCTTCCTAGTGTCATTGGTGTCTGCTGTTTTCTCTGTTCTTCTGGGGCAGCGATTCCCAACGTGAGAATGTGTACCTCCAGGGGTTTGAATTAGGATGCATAAGCATACGTGAAAAAAAAAAACCCAAATAATGACAGAAAAAGGCACACATCTCGGCAACGTAAGATAAGATAGAAGTCAAAATTGTGAAATTAGTTAAATGTTATGACAAGTGGTAGAGTGGGTTTCCTTTGTTATTTAACCTCAAGAAAATCCCCATTCCTTCACTTTGTTATTTTGGGAAATGGTGGGGGGCCTCTCCCTAAACAACAGTGTGATGACACACGCCACTGCAGTGCACGTGCTCAGTAGCACACCCCTCATAGGCTTAGCTTTCACTCTCCTCCACTTCAAGAACATTTTGAATGCCATGCTGCTGGTACCAGTGTACGGTCCTTCCTCCACATTTGTGGGCTTGACGTTTGCAAATCTGGTTATTTGTGAGGCACGCACGCGCCTTCCACTCTTCTCCTCCTCCCATTCCCTTGCATTTTGTGGGATGTGGGGAGGGAAGGCAAGTTCCTGGGCAAAAGGGAAGGAAAGAGCGGGGCTAGCACATGCCTTCCTTCTTCCCTCCGGAGCTCCCCCTCCCATTCGCTTGCCTCTGGCCCCGGCGCTGAGAACTCGTGCCAAGGCAATAGGCAAGGGAATGGCGCGGGGATGCTTGCGCAAGCTTTCCTTCTCCCCCCAGAGCTCCCTCTGCCATTCCCTTGCCTCTGGCCTTGGCACACGAAGGGCAACGGGAAGGGAGAGAGATGACGGCGGGAGCTATTTGCGGTTTTTCAACTTTTGCAAGTGTTCTGGGCCCCAAACCCTTGCAAAAGTGGAGGGGGCACTGTATAAATAAACGGGCAGCTCAGTCAGCCCTGTGAGCGGTATTTACTTGAGTTCGTTGTATCTTTTGAGTTTTGAGCGTAAATGCGTATGCGCTGTCTGTTCATCTTATTACTCCGTTGCTTTTTAATCCCGTTATCGGGTTACTTATTTACAGTTACAACATATAAATTTTAAATAACAGCAACTATATTAATTGGAGATGTTTTACTAATATGAAGGGTACAGTTTATGGAAATGGGTTGCCAAGCGTTACATAAGTGAAAAAGGTTGGGAACCACTGCTCTGGGGGGTTTTCTGAGGTCTAGCCCATTATATAAAAGTCAAAGCTTGTCTGTGAGTTTGTCTGTGTCAGGCAGGCGAAGACCTCATACGATTGGCTGGCTGTGAAGATTCTATGGAATCCTGGGGTTGGCAGTGTAGGGAGGGGCCTTTAGAATTCTCAGCCAGAGACCTCTTGGGCCTCAGGCCGGTTGCTATGGAGATGAGGCCTACCGTCAATAAGGAGGCCAGAAAACATTTGGGAGGCATATATGAGAAAAATTAAAGTGTCATACACAACATAGTTACAAGGTCTTCTTGCCTCACAGAGTAGATTGTATGGGTTCCATATGTGAGGAATCTTAAAGCTGAAATTCAAAACAAAAAATGCTTCCAGAAAAACGTAAAGCCATTGCACAAATTCAACAGAAAGCAAAAAAAAATAAAAAAAATAAATCAGAAGCCAGTACGTCAGTGTCGCCAGAGAACACAGATTGGATTGGGGACTATGGGGAAAAGTTACAGGTACCGGAATAAGCTGGTTGCTATGGGGATTATGCCTAGCAGCAAGGAGGAGGACAGTGTATTCCCTCAGGAGCCCAACCTCTGTATGTTAACAACTTTGAATACAGATTGGATTGGGGAATATGAGGAAAAGTTACAGGTACTGGAATAGGCCAGTTGCTATGGAGACAATTCCTAGCAGCAAGGAGGAAGACCGTGTATTTTTGCAGGAACCCAACTTCTGTATGTTAACAACTACAAATACAGATTGGATTGGGGAACATGGGGATAAGTTACAGGTATTGGAGTAGGCCAGTTACTATGAAGATGAGGCCTAGCAGCAAGGAGGAGAAGAGTGTATTCCCTCAGGAACGCAAACTTTGTATGTAAATAACTGAATACAGATTGCATTGGGAAATACGGGGAAAAATTACAGGTACTGGAGAAGACAATTGGGTGCGTTCTTCAGAAGAAAATAAAATCCCAGGCAACACTGGGTAAATATGGTAGTAGGCATATAAAACACCTAGAAGCCCACAGATGGGTGAGCGGGAGCTATAGAAATTTGCATGTACATTGTTAGGATAGCCATCAGGTGGCAATGCTGAAATAGCATCAGTGAAACTTCTATATAACAGTTTGGTTTAGTTTAACAAACTGTGGCCTGGATCTATTTGCTTGTTCCAAGTTGAGTAGACCTGTGAAGCTCATGGAATTTACATTAAGTGCTGACTTACCAAGTTCCCACTGACTCTAGTAAGGATTAACAATTTAATTTCAGCTGCTATGTCTATGTAAGTAATTTACTTTTCATTCTGCCTAACATACTGATGCAGCAGCCAGAGCTTTACATAGGTAGTTGATACATTAAGTACTATTGTTTCCTGAATTCATTATCTAAAAAAAAAAATGCTATCTTAGTTATTACAAAATCCTCTGCTGAATTGTAGATTAATGTATTTAATTTTAGATTTGCATGTGAAGAAGTATCGGGAAACTTTAATGAAATGGGTGATTTAAATCTGGTCTTTTTTTCTTGGTGATTTAAATCACCGCCCTGTCCAGATGTGGTGGATTACAACCTGATGTCATCTGAAAAAGATGCAGAAAAGGGAAGTTGAGATGTTCAAGGTGCTGGGGCAACTCCGCTATGAGAAAACTTACTTGAGACTGTTGATCTTAGAAAAAAGTGTGTAAGGAGAGGTGTGGGTGTAGTGTGTATAAAATTATGCATGGTGAGAAGACAAGGGGACAGGCAGAAGCTTTTCTCGATCTCGTAATTTGGCAAGCTGGGGACACCCATGAAGCTGAAAGGTGTCAGTTTGAGAACGGATAAAAGTGATGCACAGGGCACGTCATTTAAACTGTGGAATCCCCTGCCGTGAAATCTCATGATGACTGTCAACTTGGATGGCTTTAAAAGAGGATTAGATAAATTCATGGAGGTTAGGGCTATGAGTGGCTGCTAGTTAGGGTGGCTATATATCACCTCCAGCATCAGATTTCATTTACAGGCATACATCACTTAACAAAGCCTCTGACAAATAAGCTTCTTTTTACAAAGTATTTTTACACCTGCTCAGTCCCCACCTTTCCTTCCTTCCCCTGTTTAGCTGGAAGACCTTTGTAGCAATATTGGCACGGGGAGGATGGTGAAGGAGGGCTGGAGTAATGCAGGCTTTTGATATCAGGATGTAGCTGTGTGTCTGCAGTGAACCACCCAGTAAAGTCTAAGCTGGGAAAGGATGGATTCTGCTGTAGCAGGTCCCACTGTAGTTGTGTGGGCCTGCCTAGAAAAGGCATGGTAAACTACAGCTGCCTTCAGAATCCCTTACTGAACATGCATGAACCAAAAAACCTGAGAAAAAAGGGGAAAGTGAATAAGTCTCCTCATCAGCTATCCCCAACATGTTTAAAAGGCAGAGGTCTGTAAGTATGGCCATCAAAATGGAAGCCATAGGAAAAATTGAGACTGGTGAAGGAAAAAATTAATCATCCGATACATTTTGCAGGAAACTTTCAAGTGGTCTCTAGGAGGTTGAAAATGTTTCTGTTTACTTATGCAAAGCTTAGCTGGCCTGGTTGTTTCATTTCATACGTACGTATTGTTAATTCTGAATAAAAACTTTGCTGAAATATGTTGAACTGTTCTTCTTTTTTGTGGTGTAGGAACCTATCAGTGTTCTTTCCAAGTTATTCCTGCCTCTGGTACCAAATATTTTGTTAAAAGAGTAACATCCAGAGACACATCTACAGTTGGCCCTCCACATTCGCTAGTATCCCTTTCACAGATCCAGCAATTCACAGGTTTTCTTAATGTGTTCTCTCTAGGAATCTCTAGGTATAATTCTATGGTCAGCATAATTCTCTGGTCAACTTTCACCAGATTTTTATCTATATTCATGGTTTTTCCACTTTTGTGGAGGTCTTGCTCCCCTGACTCCCACAAAAGTGGAAAATCTACCATATTTTCTTAATTGAGATATACCTGTAGTTTATTTTATTTTATTTTATTTCTATCATGCCTTTCTGTTGATTTCTGGGAAGTATGATGCCCTGCTGGTTGTCTTTTAGTAGGCAATGGGACTGACAACTATATGCCCAGAATACTGGGCTAGACAGACTCTTGGTCTAACCCATTGTAGCTGTCCTTGTGTTCTTAACCCCTTTCTTTTTCACTCAACATGGTGACTGCACTGGTTGGAGAAGATGCGACTTGTAACCAAGCACATCAGGAAGGACCTCTGGTCCAATCTAAAACCAGCTGCAAGCTCTCCTCATTTGAATCCTTGCTGTTTTACTCTGTTGATGAGTCTCGTAGGCTGAGCTCTGAACTTTACAATATCTCAGCTGAAAGCTCTTATGGCCCCCTTAAAGAGCATTGTTTAGTAACTCCATGCAAATCTGACAATCTCTTTCAGGTGGAAAACCATGCGGCTCCTTGGCTACATGATTGCCACCCTCCTCTCCCACCCTCACCCCCAATCTAAGTTATTATGATGGCAATGCAAATCCCAGATGCTGGAGGAAATCATGCAGTTTCCATGTGGTGGCATCGTATGCAAATTTTCAACTTGTTATGGGGGCCTTTCCTGAACGAAGTCTTATTGGTAATCAAAAAATAGATAAGGCTTCAGTTTTGGTTCTGCTTTCACTTTTTATGGGAACCAGCTCTGCTTTTGTGCGTGAAAACTCAATTGTTTCCTTGTGCTTAGTGGCCAGATGAGTGATCGTTTTGAAACAGAAGAGAGAGAATAATTTTTTCTCTGTCTCACTGGGTGTTCAGAGTGTAGCACACAGTCCTTAGGGATAAGTTAACATCTTACATACTCTCTTTGAGATGTGGATCATAATGCTAGCAAATTTTATGAAAAATTCTTTTTCTTCATCAGCTATGCTAACTCAATTGATTGTATCTGCTCTCTTACCCACAGCCCATGCTTGTCTCTTAAGAGGTTAAATGAATTAATGCTTTCATCAATTTCTTATGTGTAATATACTCCCTACTGTATTAGGCCTGTCTAGTTTTATGTTTTATATTTTGTTATACGTATATACACTAGAAAAATCAAAAATATTTTAACAATGGGCATTGGGAGGGTGCCATTTTGGGAGAAGCTGAAATATGTGTTGGCTTTTCAGTTTTTCCACCCTGGGGGCTTATCCATTTGAGTAAGTACATGGCAGCCAGTAGTTTAGCAGAGGTGTTATTATTATATTTATTTCTATTCTGCATTTTCCCCAGTTTGGGACTTAAAGTTACCTACAACAACTGACATAAAAAGAGATATATGCCAAATACAAAGGTTAAAAAATCTAATTAAACTGCTCATAAATTTAAAACCAGTTAAAAATATAACTCTTAAAAATTGTAAATAAACAAAACACAGATAGTGTAGTATAATTCTGCAGGACCCAGTCCCCTTGAACAGCCAGTCTTCAAAGCCCTGATGAAATAAAAAAGTCTTAACCTATTTGTGGAAAGATAGGAAGGAGGGTGGTAGTCTAACTCCTTTCAGAAGGGAGTTGCAGGGCCCAGGAGCAGCTACTGAGAAGGCCTTCTCCTGTGTTCCCACCAGACATACCTTTGAAGATGGCGGGACAGAGAGAATGGCCTCCCCACCTGATCTGAAAGCATAGGCAGATTCATAAAGGAGAATATGCTGTCCTTCAGATAACCTGGACCTGAGCTCTATAGACCTTTAAAGGTCATAACCAGGACTTTGAATTGAGCCTAGAAACAAACTGGCAGCCAGTGGAGCTGTTGCAATAAGAAAATTGTGTTCTCCCTTTAGCCAGCCCCAGTTAACAATATGGCTGCCCCTCTTTGGATCAGCCCAAGTTTCCAAACACTCTTGAAAGGCAGCCCCATGTACAGCACATTACAGTAATCCATTTGGGATATAACTAAGGTTTGTGTTGCTGCCATGAGATCTGATGACTCAAGGAACAGGCCTGGCTGCCACACAGGCTCTAATTTTGCAAAGGCACTGCTGGCTACTGCTGAAAATTGAGCTTCCAGGCTTAAGGAGTATTCCATAATCAAGGAGCACATCCAAGGTGTAGACCTGTGTCCTTAGGGGAGTATTAGCCCATCTAACACAGACTGAATCCTTATTTCCCAAATGCCTTTCAACTGCCCAGGAGCACCTCTGTCTTCTCTGGATTAAGTTTCAGTGTGTTTCTCCTAACCTAGCCCATTACTGATGGCAGAGACCAATTTAGGATCAAGCCAACCTCCCTGGATTGGGGTGGAAAGGAGTAGTAGAGCTGGGTACCACCCATAAATTGATGACATTGCACTCCATAGATGGTGTAATGGAAGAGGTTGCACCTGCTGGAATTGTTAGTACTGTGCATCTGTGGGAAAGAGCCCTGTTTCAGACTGAGTGAATTCTCAAATTGTCATAGGAGCCTCCCCTCTCTTGCCTTACCCCAGCTGTCTTCCCTGCTGCTCCTTGGTGGTCATCAACTGTAAAACAGGAGCAGATTTGAGCATCGGACTATGAGTCTAGAGAACAGGGTTTGAATCAGCCATAGCAGCCTACTAAGTGACCCTGGGCAAGTCACACTATTTCAGCCTCAAAGGAAGCCAAAGGCAAATGCCCTCTGAACAAATCTTGTCAAGAAAATTCTGTGATAGGTTCAACTTAGGGTCACTATAAGTCAGAAATGACCTGAAGGCAAACAACAACAATCAATCAACTGTTAAAACATAGAAATTTAGAGCTAAAAGCTGCTCAAAACAAACAAGTTTTCAAGGCAGGCTCGTTTAAGTGTTAGTACTAGTGGAGTCAAATGGTTATATATATCCCTTGAGAAGAAATTTCACAGATATGTGGCTACCACTTTAAAGGCCTGTCTCTAATGCCTGTCAGTCTGACTGAACTTGGACATAGGAGGGCAGAGGCAGATTTGTCCTTTGGATTTTAGGGTGTCCTGGAGCTTCTGACTGATTGCTAGTAAGTAAGATTCTATTCTATACTTTGGGATATTTTTTTAATTTAGTAGTACTTAATTATTGTTTAAGTGCTCTGCAAGTGTGAGGAAAATGCCACATACATCCTGTATAATATAAATATATATGTGCCTGTGTATGTTTCGGCATGTAATTCTGACTCATAGAATCATAGAAGTGTAGAGTTGGAAGAGACCACACGGGCCATCCAGTCCAACCCCCTACCATGCAGGAACACCCTCAAAGCACTCCCGACAGATGGCCATCCAGCCTCTGCTTAAAAACCTCCAAAGAAGGAGACTCCACCACACTCCGAGGCAGCATATTCCACTGCCGGACAGCCCTTACCGTCAGGAAGTTCTTCCTGAGGTTCAGGTGAAATCTCCTTTCCTGCAGCTTGAATCCATTGCTTCTTGTTCTGGTCTCTGGAGAGGCAGAAAACAAGCCCTCTCCTTCCTCTACATGGCATCCCTTCAAATATTTAAACACGGCTATCATGTCCCCTCTTAACCTTCTCTTCTGCAGACTAAACATAGCCAGCTCTCTAAGTCTATCCTCATAGGGCTTGGCTTCCAGGCCCCTCACCATTTTGGTCGCCCTCCTCTGGACCTGCTCCAGCTTGACCATGTCCTTCTTGAATTGGGGTGCCCAGAACTGGATACAGTATTCAAGATGAGGTCTAACCAAAGCAGAGCAGAGTGGTACCAGTACCTCCCTCGATCTAGACACCATACTCCTATTGATGCAGCCGAGAATTGCATTGGCTTTCTTGGCTGCCGCATCACACTGCTGACTCATGTTCAGCTTGTGGCCTATTAAGACTCCTAGATCCCTTTCACACATACTGCTATCCAGCCACGTGTCCCCCATCCTATATTGCTGTATTTCATTTTTTCTACCTGAGTGTAGGACCTTACACTTCTCTCTGTTGAATTTCATTTTGTTAGCTTTGGCCCAGCTCTCCAATCTGTCCAGGTCATTTTGAATTTTGATCCTGTCTTCTGGCGTATTAGCAACCCCTCCCAATTTGGTGTCATCGGCAAATTTGATGAGCACGCCCTGAAGTGAGGAGGAGATGGCATTTGGTAGTTCTCATTTCTCTCCCTGAATTGAAAAGGGGGCCTGAATGGTTCGCCTAGTCTAAGCTAGCAGATGTGTTCTGTTGGTCTTGAGAGGGATGGTTCTGTAAATCCCCAGCTTTCTGTCTAGGGTTGTTAGCTGCTCTGGAGGCTGAGACTAAGATTTTCTAGTAGATTGTAGTGTATGTGTGTGAGGATAAAACTCTTTGTGATCCCAAGCCTGCTTCCCTCTCCCACAGCTGTTGTTTTTGAAGGAAAATAAGATAATCCATGTGTTCACTCATAGGATGTTACATTTCTTCTGGCCAGTCCTTGGTTCATACCATTTCCTCTATGTAGTTCCAGACCTGGAGAAAGGTACTTTTCTGAACTATAGTTTCAGAATCCTGCAGCCACTAATGTCACCAAAAAGTAACTTTGCTGTGCTCTGCTCTAGTCTCGTATTGTCTGTTCTGGCTGGCAGTGATTCTTAAAGACTCTCTTAGATTGGAAGGTCTTGTTTATTTTAGCTGAGAGTAACTGGATGGACTCCTGGACCTTTTCCACACAAACTTCCTTATCTGGGCTATTGTTTCTTATAAGAGTGCTGAAAGTCTAGCATGTATGGTTGCAACTTCTTTCTGGGCAAAAATATCCTTGAGTGATACCTTTTCTAATAGGTAACCATGTTTGGATCTAACAGTGTAGTGAATACACTGCTTTTCCCAGTGTATTTTCCCCAGTGGGGAAAATCTGTGCTGCTCAAGGAGCCTGCTTCATCTCTTGTGTATCCATTTCACTCCACAGGAAAAGGAGAGAGCCCATGAGGGAGCACGCCCTATGCGGGCCATTTTCTTGGCTGATGGAAAGATCTTCACTACAGGCTTTAGCCGGATGAGTGAACGGCAACTGGCGCTCTGGGACCCGGTGAGTGGGAAGTTTGGCTGGAATCCTGAGAGGTGCTTTATTCTGCAAGAAATGGCCCTCAGTTAAGTATGGGAGCAAATCTCCCTCTTTGTTCCTGAGAAATAGACTCTTCTTGCCATTCCGTTGTAAGAAAGAGGTATAATTTCTCTCCTTGCAGTGGAATGGTTCTCTTCGCATCTGTGTTTGAAGAAAATGGGCAAGGCTTAAAGAATGACCTCAGTGCTAGCCTAGTTTTCAGATGATATCAATGCAAATGTAATTATCTGGAGGACAAGAGCAGAGCTGCCCTTCCTTAATGTTGCCACTCCTACATCATCCATGCCTAGAGGCCAGAGGGAATGGATGAAGAGGGAAAGTCTCTGCTCTGCGTGTGGGGGATGAGGTGGGGTGAGGATTTCTTCCATGATTTAGAACAATGGATGGTGGAATGGCTGACTTCCCTTATCTTTCTGTATGTGACAACAATGGTATGGCAAATACTCCCTGAAAGTGGCTACAATACAAGGATGAGAAATCTCTGGCCTGGATATGGCTGATGCAGGTTTCCAAACTGGCCACAAGATTCTTCTGCTCCTATTTCTGAATAGAATTCTCTTCAAAAAAGACAAAAAATAAAAATCCAAGCAACTACAAACTGGTTAGTGTGACCTTAATACCAGGAAAAATATTAGAACGGATTATACAGGAACCTGTCTGCAAGTATCTTGATGACAGTGCGGTGATCTGTAGGAGGCAGCATGAGTTTATTAAGAATCTTGCTAAACTTATATCTTTTTTTATCAAGTCGCTAATTTGATTAGGTCACTAGTTTGTCCGCTTTTGCTATAATGTGTATCTTTGTTCCTCTTTGTATGTGCTTTATCTGTGTGTTGCAGGAGAATCTAGAGGAGCCCATGGCATTGCAGGAGCTGGATTCAAGCAATGGGGCCCTTCTGCCCTTCTATGACCCTGATACCAACATTGTCTATGTCTGTGGCAAGGTATGCTTTCTCATGGAGTGGCTGGTGGGGGCAGCTGCAGGGGGTGTTCCATTTCTTAGTACTATATATTTATCCCATCTGAACATTGCGTTTATCGTTCTTACTCTTTCCCACCTGTGTTTGCTTTTTTTTTTCCTGAATAGTTATTTGGTGACCATGAACTACTTGTAATTTGGAAACCATGTTTTTTTTGTTGGCTGTGCTTCCAGTACAATTATGGCCAAGACCAAGATCTAAGGCAGCATGGGCACAGTGTAGCATTTGGGCTCATGCCCCCCTGTCCCCTGGACTGGCCTTTTGGACCAAAAAAAGGATGAATTACCTCCAGGAGTTGCAGAGGCCCCTGCATTTGGTAACATTAAAAACAAACAAATCCATTTTTTAAAACCAGAAGTGACTTACAAGTGTCTTCTGGATTTGTTTGGCATTTTTGATAGTCTGTGTGTCTTTTCTGGCCGCGCCAGAGTTGATTGCCTGGTATAAAGGCACTGATACTCCATTCTATACAACAAGACCCTTTGCCAACTTCAATAAAAGCTTTTTCTTTCCAGGGAGACTCTAGCATCAGATACTTTGAGATCACATCAGAAGCACCCTACATCCACTTCCTGAATACCTTCACTAGCAAAGAGCCACAGCGTGGCATGGGATGGATGCCTAAGCGGGGTCTGGATGTCAACAAGTGTGAGATTGCCAGGTATTTGCAGTAAGCTGTGGGAGCAGATGGAGGTTACAGGTGCCAAAATGGCTGTCAGTCAAGTAATTGACTACCTGCTTTCTGTTGTTCTTGCTTTACCAACTCAATGCTCTCTTTATCAATATTTCTCTCTGTTTCTGCAGGTTTTACAAACTCCATGAGCGCAAGTGTGAACCTATTATCATGACAGTGCCAAGGAAGGTGGGTCCTTGTGAGGAAGGATTAGATAACCTTCCCTCTTAGGTTGCATTGTTTTCACTTGCTGCTGTTTGGGAGCAGAGATATGTGTACTTACATGTGGTTGCAGGGAAGCCCTTGGCTTGGCATGACAGTTATGTGTGAGAATTGTGAAGCAAAAACCATTGCCACTTCTCTTTTCTGTCAGCAACATATTGGAATGTATGATAGAGCCTCGCTCACCTCTTATATTCCCCACAAACCAAGGAAGACTGTGAACACTTTGCTCCTGGTTTCAAGAGAGGTTGCTGTGCCTCTTTGAAAGGAAAAATTTGGCTTCCCTGTCCAGGGTCTCGTTCCCCAGTTTCTTGCTGGGTCAGAGTGTTGAGATCTCAAGCTTCATATGCATGTCTGTGTTTTGTTACATACTGAATCAGGCCTGGGACTCTACATCAAGGGTGAAAAAAGTGCTAGCTACGCGAGACCTTCAGAAGATCAAGAGAAAAATATTGCTGAAAAAACTCTCCCTCAGTTCCATCTATGGGAGACAGTCTCACTTATGGGGGGGCTTTTCTCCAAACTGGAAAATTCTGGTCATTTCCTATCGGGAAAAAGGCCCAAAACTAAGCCAGATACTCCTCAAAACATGTTAAATTTGCCACTGCATGCCCCTAGGCGGTGTATGTGTTTCAGCAACTTGTAAAATGCTTTTAATAAAACTTTTTACAGGTAGTGGGGTGAGGATATTTGTCCCGGGGTCAATGAATGTGTGTGTGAACCTTTTGGATGTGAAGGAGTTGCCCACCCCTGCTCTGTATTGTACATAACTATGTGAACTTAGAAGTAATATTTGGCAGTTACAGACTGTTTGAAGTACAGTATCCCTACCATTCTGTAATCTAGGTCAGTAGTTCGACCTGAGAGGTTGCCTGGAGAGGTTTTTATTCTTGAAATGGTATCAAATAATTTTAAAATAAGATGACTGTGTATAAATACCTATATAGAGAAAGGTACTCCATTCCGTGCATCTGATGAAATAAATTTAAGTCTATGAAAGCTTATGCTACCAACTTCTTTCTCTGAATTAGTCTCAAAGGTGCTGCAAGATCCCTTTGCCTACTGAGGCTAACATGGCTATGTCTTTGAATTCTATATGTATACAGAGAGAGAGGTACACACACACGCACACACATATACTGACACATTCACTCCCCTATATTGTATATGAGAAACTGAAATATGTAACTTTTCATTTCAAATCTTCTGCATCCATGGATCTATGGGCTGCCTTACTTTAAGCCATCTAAAAGAAAACGTTGTTGTGATGGGATTTGAACTGAGGATTCCAATGTAATTGTATATAGCAGCTACAAAATGTGCTGTATAATGCACAGCATTTGATAGGCATACAGTGGAACCTCCACATTCTCAAGGGTTTGGGGTGCAGAACCCTCATGAAAGAGGACAATCTATGAATAATTTCTCCCCACAATCCCCCTCCCATTCCCTTGCCTCTGGCCCCAGCGTTCCTGGGGGGAAGAAAAAAAACAAGATAAAGGGCTTACTGGTACTTTCCCCTCAGACAGAGAAGAAAGGAATGCCAAGTTCTGATGTTCTAGATATTTCCAGCCGCCATCTTGAGAAATGAGATTCCTTCCAGAGGGGAGGGATAGGAGCAAAGAGAGCACCTGACCAATCAGTGACTATTATACAACAGAATGTGCAGCCATGTGGCAGAGAGGACATGCCTCCAGCAGTGGGAGGGGGGCTTTGTTCTCCCAAAAGGGAAAAAGTCCATTTTATGCACAAGCCTAAGCACAAGCCCTGCAAGCCTGGGGTGAGGAATGCAAGGGAGTGGGAGGAGGAAAATGGGGAAGGAGAGGCAAGCACATGCTTTACAAATAATGAAATTCACAAACGTGGAAGGAAAACTGTACTTTATAGGTTATATTATGCTTTCCTTGGTCCCTTTCAAAGTAGATACAAAGGCTGAGTTTAAGTTTTCTGAATACGAAAGTTCCTGAATATGCACACCAGCTTTCATTTAGATATTTTTATTTTTCAGGGGATGTTGGCTTTGTGTCACAATTTTCCCAGCCATCTTGGCAATGAGTGTGTTTATTTTCCATTCTCACTCCCACCTCTTTTGAAGATAGTTGTTGACATTTTTTGAACTTGAACACAGAATTGTGCCCTGAATGTATGTACCAAAGTTCATTACAATAGAAAATTGCCATAGCCCCAGTGCCACTGTCTAGGGAATGACCCCTTCAAAGTGAGGCATTCAGTGGGGAGCAGCAGAGATATGTCCTCCAACTTCAGGTGGGAGGTCCTCTTGTGTTACCACTAGCGAGAAGGGTAGTATGTTTTTGAGTAGGAGAGACAGTTTCTAATTAGCACAAGATATGCTAAAACAATAGAGAGTGAAAATTCTTTTTTTTTTTAAAAAAAAATCCAATACTGATCTTGAACCAATAGTCCATCAGACCTGTCTTCCTCCTGTTCATGCTCAATTAGTATCTCATGGTTTCTGAGGCAAAAGGGTCCTTACTAACCTTAGTACTTGAAATGCAGGACTGAGACCTTGGTCTTTATATTTGCAGAACAATTCTCTTCTTGAACACCCATGGTCCTCTGGCAGTTTTAACCTGAGCTGAATTGGCTGGCCAAAAGAGTGGATAAGTTCCTTGCAGATTTGTTGGTAGCTTATCTTACCTTGTATATTTCATGTGAAAGAGAGCAGATTCCACCAAAAGGGAGCATAGCTTGGGAAAGTTATTTTTTTGGACTGCAGCTCCTAGAATCCTGGCCATGCTGCCTAGGGGACTGTGGGAGTTTTAGTCCAAAAGCCAGACTTTTTCCAAGGTCTGCCAGGAAACCACACTAGCACATGTGCTAACTTTCCTGTCTCTTTGCAGTCAGATCTATTCCAAGACGACCTGTACCCTGACACAGCTGGGCCTGAAGCAGCCATGGAAGCAGAGGAGTGGGTGGCGGGTAAGACTGCACCGCCCATCCTGATCTCGCTGCGCCAAGCCTATGTGCCCACAAAGCAACGGGACTTCAAAGTCAACCGGAGAAGCTTGTTGCATGAGAGCCGCCCTGCTGGCACCCCCAGCGCCGGGCTGAGTGCCACACACCCTAGTGCCATGTCTCAGTCTGCTGCCACGCCTGCCGTTAGCATCAGTGCTGCCAGCGGGGTATGTGCAGAGCCAATTCATGCTGCAGAATGGGGTGGGGGCATTTTCTGAGGATGGATGGGTGTTTCTCTGTCTTGCCAAACAGGAGTTGCAGAGGGGTTGAGAGTGAGGGTGGAAGCAAAAGTAGATAAGTAGTACCAAGTGCAAGGAGTCAGAAGCAGTATGAAGTGTTGTATTTTGGGCAGGGTTGTATTTATGCTGTTTCTCTGTAGACTGTTTCATCTTAAAGCTCTCTTGGCTTCTAGAAAAGCAAGTTTCTAGCATATGGTGGGTATAATGGAAAAGTGATGCCATTTCAATTGGGTTGAAAGAGACTGGGTTAAGGCTTCTGTGGTTCAGAGTATGGACTTCTACCACTCTGCACTTACCACGTACACCAAAGTAAGCTTGGAAGTTTTAACATGAAAGCCTTGTAAACCAGGCTTTTGGAGACAGAGCATCCTGTGTAAAATAAGCAAATCTGGTGAGGTGTTTATTGTTTAAAGTCGTAACCCTAGCCTCTGTACTTCCTGTGGTTTCTGTATGATTCGGGTAGGATGCAGTGCGTGTAATAGCGTTGACCTAGCTCAGAGGCCTTTGCCAGTATGGCTTTCTTTACCTCTTCTCTTTTGTATGATTTTTGTGAGAGTGTTTGCTTCTGAGCTTGGAACTGGCCGTGCTGGCCTCGGAGAATTTTGCCAGTTGTAGTCCAAAGATACAACATTCCCAAGCTTTTGCTCTGCCTGTATACTTATTTCAGAAGTATAAAAGCATGGGTTGGATTGGGTTGAGCAGCTGGCATTGCGGGGCTATTGAAGGAGCATTATGACACCACTTTCCCATTTGCAGGATGGAGGACAGATTACGGAAGAGGTACTGCGTGAGGTGGCATCCCTGCGAGCGATTGTGGTTGCTCAGGGTGAGCGCATCGCACGGCTAGAAGAACAGTTGAGCCGCATCGAGAATGGTGACGTCTAGGGGCCTTGCCCACTACGGAGGAGGAGACCACATCAACATGGATCTTCATTCCTGCTTCACTCCCTCCCCCACTTTTGTTTTTGGAGCTGCCAGTAATCCCTTTACACTGCCTCATTTCTCTGTGCCCTGTGGTGTGAGACAGGGACATTGCCCTCTCTTGCTGCTACTGGGAATGTTTCCTTGTTTTTTGTCTGGAACCAAATCTCCTCTTCCTGTGGTTAACCTTGTACCCCATACAATCCAAGGGGCAATGTGCTGGTCTCCCCACCTCTGCCCCTTTGCCTTACTCGTCAGGGTCCCTGTATGCTGTCCCATTTCCATGGTTGTGGTTGGCTTGCATGCCCCCCAGTGGGAATCAGGACTGGCTAACAGCTCCGTCTGCTATGCCTGTGCCCTCTACTGGGGAGAAGGCTGGCATTCCTCCTCCCAATTTCTTGGGGGAGGTGGGTTTGATTATTAGAAGCTAGTGCCTCCTATGATTCAGTGCTCGGGGTGGCCATGCCTCTTCTCACCCCCTTTCCCTTGCTAGGACCACTAAGATCCTGTTGAGGATTCTTCTGCTTCCTCTTCTGAACCTCATTTTTGCAAAGAGACCACAGAGATGACCAATGGCCCTGACTGTGAAAGAAACCTGCCATCCAGTCATGGTCTGAAGCCTGTCGCCTCTGGGACCATATCTCTCTTTCCTTCTCTTTCTGTCTCTCATTTCCTCTGTCCCCCTCCAGCCCTCAAAGTGAAGCAGGTTCTGACTAAATTAAAGAGGGTGAGGGAGTGACTGTTCAGGGTTGATATCTATATTTTCATTCCAAATAAAAGTCTTTATAAAGCCACAGCTCTGTGCAGAAGTCTATTGCTGCCCCTCTCTGCTTTCCCTCTGAGCTGGAGATGAATTCAAGGTAAGTGGAGGCCCTTTGCTGGAATGTTTGCCTCCACCAAGCCACGGATCACAGTTCCACTGACATTATCATGACATGGGAAAACGCAGTGCGCTACGCAGCAGATAATTGCCTGAAGAAACCAGCTCTCTTTCCCACTGCCACTTCAGGAGGTACACAGACATTTTTGTATGTTTGCAGGAAATCAGACTTTATGTGAAAAGTTGCATGTATGTAATAAAGAAATATGGTTTCCTGACCTGAATTTCTATCATTCACTTTCTTGACTTGGAAAATTGGTTGGCAAACTCTGCCTTTACGCTAGATTTGCAGTGAGTTGCATTTCCTCAAAATGTGTACATATTCAAGCCTTTCCCATTCGCTGTTGTTGTTTTTGAATGTTAATGTAAGCCTATTCTGTGCTACTTTTAATCTGAATTTTAAAAGCTTGAAGCGCATGTTGCTGCTTTTGAATGAAATGAGCAGTTCTGCATTGTGTTGCTGGCAAGAGAATAATGTGGCTGAAAAGCTCCTCTATTCAACAAACTCCTTCCCAGTTTTATTTTCAAAAGCAAACTGCTTTAAAAAACAGGGGGATGTGAGAGAGGTGTACTTTTGATGGAGTAAGCCATCTGGTGTTCTTCAAATGTTGCAGCACTCATTACCCCTGGATGTTGGCCATGCTTAGCTGGAGCTGATGGATGTTGCAGTTGAAAATATCTAGAGGATACTAGGTGGCCTGCCCTGTGTGAGAAACTATAGACTTAAGTGACAAGGACTCCTTCCAGAAGGTAGACAAATGGAGGTAAAACTGTGTCTTAACATAGTATATAACAATCTATTAATGTTAGCTCAAATACTAACCCAGTGAAGCCCCTGTTAAAGGAGGAAAAGGCTAATTCTTTGGGGAACAGGTGTAATAGTTTTGATCTGGCTTATCCTCGTGTTCCTACCTTCACAGTATGACACATGTGAGCCCAGTACAATCTGAGTTTTATTTTGGCAGTATTTGGAAGGTCTTTTGATTGGGATGCAAAGGTAGCAGAGTCTTCTGGCACAGTAAAAATTTAAAAGAAGCCCCTGTTTGCTGGGATTCGTAAATTAATCTACAAAAGAGGTGAGTAGAAGGTAGATTGGGAGCTTGGGTGATTTATAGTAGACTGGCAAATCTTACTGAGTCTTCATGGTTTAATAAATAGCAAAACTAGAGATATCCCTCTCCAGTTAGAATGCTGAATTGGTGCATTTCAGGGGTTTGATAAAGCAGGATCTTTAGTCCTGAAGTTTACATGACCATCCCTCGTCTGTGGGACCTCAGCCTTTTAAACTAGGAAGGTACCATAGATTCTGTCCTACAACTTCCATTGCCTTGCCTTTCCCACTCCTCAGTTTTTAAACGATTAGGCATCTTCCTGATTGCTTATCCAGAGCCTGGATTTGTTATAAACAGTCCTCCCAGTTCCCTGAATGTAGTCTGATCAGGTCTGGGCATGTGTGGGTGAAGGAAGAGTGCAAGAGTCAAGGCATATGTGTCCCTGAGTGCAGTTCCCTTGTCTGAGCACATCCTTGGTATTGTTGTGAGATGGGGAGTCAAAGCAGAGATGACAATGATGAGAGGGAGGAGAGTCGCAACAAGATGTCTAGAGCCTGCCACCTGGCAGAGACGGAGATGAAGAAGTC
The DNA here is from genome assembly GCA_030412105.1 of Cyclura pinguis. Lineage (NCBI taxonomy): Eukaryota > Metazoa > Chordata > Lepidosauria > Squamata > Iguanidae > Cyclura > Cyclura pinguis. Next base: position 265,746,002 of record CM059599.1, read on the forward strand.
TTACTGGTTTATTACATTGTGCCTACCAGCAGAATGTTTCAGAGTGGGTAAGAGGTCGATTATGTCTTGGCCCTTGCAGAGGTACGCGTGTGTGAGATGTTGGGTGCCTGTTGTGGCCAGTAAAGTGAAATTCTTGTCATATGGTAATCATTTGGATCTGTTTTTAACTTGGACTCCAGGTTGATTGGTGAGCTGTGGAGGTGCTCCAGGTTCCAGCTCTTTTGTTTTGCTTTTAATGGATATCTTTCCATTTGTGAACCCTAAGGGTATGGACAAAATTTTTGAATCTTTGCCTGTTCTGGCTTGATTAAAATAGCCAGAGTTTGAGCTGCAAAACAGGGTGGGGTAAATTTATAAATGCTTCATAGCAAGCTGTCTTCTATTAGCTTAGAATATTGTTTCCATCTAATGTGATGTTTGTTCTATGGTGGCTCTCTGGGGACTTGGACAGAGGCTTTCCTTCTTTTAAGGGAAGATTCGAATGGTTCTAAAGAGGGAAGGGGAAGCGTATAGGCCTCTAGATGTTGGACCACAATTCCTATGATCTCTCACAACTTGGTGTACTATCCAGGAAAAATGGGAAATGCAGTCCAACGATACCTGAACAGCTACATGTTCACCACCACATTCTGCAGCAGGTCATGGTGAGACTGTCATTGGAAATGCCATTCTAAGTTTGTCCCTAATTTGTTTCTAACCAGTCCCAGAAGGCAGTGATGAAGGACTACATTCCTCTTTGGCCTTTGATATGTGACATGATGATTCTCGCAAGCATCTGTGCATCACCCATGGTGATGCTCAACCCTTTCTCATCTGTTAGATTCCAGAAGGCCAATGAAAATCCTGATCAGTGTCTGCATTCTGTGACTGACTAGATATGGGCTAGCAAGCAGACTCTGTGTCCTTGGTAGGGCAGGTTAAGTTTTGTTTTGGATGGAACTGCTTTTTTCTGAAGAATTAGATTTGCAGCTTGGAGGCTACACTGAGTTCAGATGGTGGCTGTGACAGGAGTGCCTTTTGCTAGAGAAGGTAAATGTGGCCACTGTTACAAATGTCTTGGTCCTGTTTTTGCTTAAGCTATTGCAAAATGCTTTCTCTGCATGGCTACCTTTTTTAGAGAGTAACCTTTATCAGGTCCAAGATGTTGTTACTGAGATGTTGACTCTGTGTGTGCGTGTGCGCATACATTTATGCATTTCAACATGCCTTCCTTAGATGGTGCTGTTTAGTCTGTAGTGGCTTCAGATGTGTTTTTGATCCCAAATGATAGTGCTGGATATTTTTTACAGCCATTCATGATTTGAGCCTAGGGTACTTAAAAGGACTGCCTGGTCTCCCATGTGATCCTTCTTCCCCTTTCAGATTGGTAGGGCTGCTTCAACATGCAGAACATGGGTTATGTGATTTGGCCCCCAGACTTTGACATTCTCTCCAAAGGAGGAAGGTTGTTCTAGTTATTTTCCTTTTCATGCAGAAGTATGCAACTGTGGCAGTTCTAGGATCAAATCTTCCCCCCATGAGGCCCATCCAGGGACTGCACTGACTGCCAGTAAAGCCAAAAAAATTAAAAACCTGGAAGTGGTCAGAATGCACTTCTGGATTTATAAAATGGGTATTTTGGGTTGTTAAATTGTGTGGGACTGCAACTTATTTAAAAGGTAAATCGCCACTCCTGGAGTCTTGGGGTTAGGAGACTGCAGACACAGCCTTGGGCCACCCTTTGCCCACCCCTTTTGACGCTTTGTAAGCTGCTGAAGAGCACCTTGTTCCAGCCAGCATTCAGTTTGAATGAATTAGCGACTGCTGCACTGATTGTCTTTTATCTGTATTGTCTATTGTATTCCTTATTGTGTGTTTGTGCTGCCTTTATGTTCGTTTGTTTCTGTTCTTTATAAAGACAACAAAACATGTTTTGTGTGCTGCTTCAGGAGCTTTTGCTGGAAAGTGGCTAAGTTTCAAAAGTGGAAAACATGGGAATATTCCACTCAATCCTAACTTGTAAACGCAGAATAGCTCTCTCTCTGCTCTCTTTTTCTGTGTGTGTGTTAGAATGGCTAAAAGTGCGTAGAGAATGTAATGACGATCTTCTCTGGTGTCCAGCTTCTAGCAATACCCTTTGTGGGCTCTTCTCAAAAATAAGTATGCATGGCAAGCATCAGCTGAGCCATAATTTCTACAAGAGAGCAAGGGTGGTGAGTGGCAGGTGCAGTGCTGTTTCACTCTTGAGCGCAGCAGCAACAGCTAGCTGCTGTTCTGGAGGTGGCAGGAAGCTTGTGGTTAGCATTCTTCAACTATGCTGCTGAGCCTACAGGAAACAGCACTGCAGAGTGAATGCAAATGTGTACAGAGCCTCCACACCTCAGTAGGGTAGCACTTTTCGATCCCCATTCACTCTTTGTATATGAAAATATTAGCATGAGAGAGAAATTAGCAATTACTATTTTTCCTTATGGCATGTGATTACACTTTGTGGTGTATGTTAGTATGGGGAGGGTACTTCCAGACTCTGTCCTCTTGGGCAAGAAGATAGCTACAACACTTTGCTTAGCTTTATCTGTAGATGGCGTTTTCTGTTATCAATATGTCCTTTACTTTTGTCGCTGCTCATTGGATTTGGAAGGAGTAGAGCAGACATGTACTAGTTTTCTTTTTGGTACTGCCATTAGCTGGAGTGGTGGCTACCCATTACGCACTTTATTCTAATTCAACTAGCACTGTTTAGGGAGGAATGGTAGAAACAAATGTAGGATTTTATTCATCTTTTGTAATGTAGACCTAATATTAAGGTAATAAGGCAGAGTAAACACTGATTGCTGCCCAAAGTGCTTAACATGGTGTGTTTTAGATTCCCTGATATCTTTTGTATTCAAGCAAAATACGCACTGTGTACAAAGCTTGCTTCCTTGGATGTTTATTTGATTCTAGCCAGTCAATCTGTCTCTTCCTTTACTCCTTCTTCCTTCCATTAAGGCTTATTTGGATAGATTATCTGGGTTGTTGTGCAAGTGACACTCACTGAAACAGGGAAGTTCCTCTGCACCCCCAGAGTAATACACAGGTGGCCTTTTGCATAGGGTGCTAAGCAAACCTTTGCAATAAATCCTCTGCATGGTGTGATGAGCACAAGCAGGAAGCACCCTACTTGGTGCACCACACACACACGGAGTTTCATTTTACTCAAGGCTTCAGGCAGCACAGCAGCAAGAAAGTACTCCACTCCTGATGATGGTAAGTGGTTGGGTCTGAAAGGGTTGGGAGAATTTGAAACAGGAGGGCTTTGGAGTAGAGGTAGGAAAAGAGATTTGTTTGAAGCAGCAAGGGCAGCTTACGGTGCTTGAGACATCCAGAGGAAAGAAGGTGTGATACTCCAAGTAATTGCTACAATGAGCTGACAACTGGCTAAGCATTTTGAGTCCACTATCCTCTCTCTGTCTTGACTTTTTTACTTCATGTTCTCTGGCTTCAAGTAAAATGTGCCAAGTCTCTCCTCTCCTTTAGTAAGTAGGGAAAGGTTAAGAAGGGCTGTGGTGCAGAAGAATGGATAAGAACCGTTTGCACAGGCTAGTTAATGCTCCTAAGGTCTTTAAGATTTTGGCATTGCTATTCCTTGTTGGTTAGTGGTACTGTTACTTCTGCCTTAGTTAATTTAGCTCCCTTAACCTACTATACCACTGGAAGAAAACATGCAGTGGACTTTACACCACAGTCCTTATGTGTCAGAGATTTATTTTTTTGCTACAGTGGGGGGAGTCCATGTTGCCTCTGGCCCATTCTTAAGATTTAATGTAGCATGGAAAATACGTAAAACAATGTGAGAAAAGCTTTCAGGTGCTGCATACTCTCATTTCCTGTATATGAAACAATGGAAGCAGTGACCTCTTAAACACATGCACTGCATCCTGTTTCCCTGTGTGATAAACTTAGACACTGCAGCTTTAGAAGTGCACCTTAAATAGGAAAAAACCCACCCTTTTTAGTTCTTATTCCCAACATATTCCCCTGGCAAATTTCCATTGTCCTTTTTGCTAGCTGATTTCTGTTTGTCTTACAACCTTCAGCCTTTCAACTGATTTCCAGGGAGGAGGGATGAGATTGAGAAAAGAGAACAGCAAAATGGTGGCTTGACTGACTCCTTCCTCTATTCCTGACCATCATGGGCATCAGGTGCTCTCATCTGACGCCCTTGATACTTTTTACCAAGTAAATGTGGCCCTTGTGAGAAAAAGACAAGGATGCTCACCCCTGCCTTAGATCAAACTGTGTTGCTCATCAAGATAGTGTGTCTCCACTCAAGTAAAGGGGCCTCTTGTTACTTGGATCTTTCATGATGTAGGGTAGCCGGAATGAAAACTGGAAATAGCTCCAGAATCTTTTTAACAGTTCTGTAGAAGAGGGGATTTTGGCAGGTGTTGCTTGTTACTTGGTTGTGTGCCAAACAACACCTGCTGAAATTTCCTCTTTCAGCTATTAAAGATGCAAGAGCAATCCCCAGTGTTCAACCTGGCAATCCTATGAGCTATGTGGAATAGCTAGAAGATCTGGCAAGATAGCAAGGTGCAGCTTGTTAAGGAATATGGCCTAAATCCAGTTGCCACTCTTTACTAGAGTAGACACATTGAATCAGTTACTAAGTCAACACCTATGCACCTCCCATTGACTCAATAGGTCTACTCTAAATGGGACTAAAAGCTTTAAAAAAAACAACTACTATGTGTTTCCTGCAGTCCTTAGTTTGTAAAGCTGCCCCCTTAACATGTGGTCAAACCAAATGTCTCATTTATATTCCCTTGCTTACCTTTATAAAGACCTCTCTCTTTCTTCTTTAGTCGTTCTGTCTCTTTTTGTCGCTCCCTCCCTCCCCCTCTCTCTATCATAGGCCTCAAACTCTGCTTTTGGGCCTTATTCAAAAACACAGAAATATTGTAGTAGAAGACCTTTAGGGAGCATGATAGTTATTTAGATTAGAGCGAAAGCCAACTACTCTGATAAATGGATCATTTCGCACTACACTATTACAGCACTATGATTCCACTTTAACTGTCATGGCTGCATGGGCTTTGTAGTATGATCAGGCACCAAAGGAGCTCTCTGGCTGAGAATCCTAAATGTCCCTTCCCAAACTGCCAGTCCCAGAAGTCCATGGGATGTTGCCATGGTGGTTGACGTGACTGTGTGGCACAAATGGGTTCCATATTAGTATTCAGTAACAAAACACCACCTCTACCCTGCTTTTGCTGATAATTCTTGACAATGAAGGTCTGACGAGGGTAATAACCATTGTCTGCTATAACATATATACCAAGCCCTCAAGCATGTTACCATTTCCTGTTGGACAACTGTTGGAGGATGGAGGGATAGAATAATGTACAATAATAACGTATGTATCATTTCTTAAGTATGTGGCTGCTTTTATAAGGAGGCAGGTCTTGCAATTACGTACCAGTTTCTTTAACAGAAGTAAGAAAATGTAACTTGCTTGAGAAGGTGCTAAAGTGGTCACTTCGTACTACTTGTGAGAACTGCCAGTGTCCATACGTAAGACCTGTACTTGGGTCAGACTGCTTTCGTCTAGTCCTAAAGGCAAAATCAAACAGATCATGTGGGGTTTATGTCAGGCTCTTTGAACCAGTCAGACCAGCTTGTTCATGTGATTGTTTTTAAAGCACACAAAGCAGGTGAGCCCCAACGCTCCTAAGCACAGAATGAACTCCTATAACTAAAAGGTAGGATAAGTGACGGAACAAAGCATTCGGCAGAGAAAGTTGCTGCAAAGCAAGGAAGAACAGAGGAGATAATGATCTAACCTTAAAGTCCCTAGCCTCCACGGTGCAGCAAGTGTAGCAGAGGCTGAATGTTAACATGTGAGCTCTTTCCCACAGCTGTGGGGGAAAAAGAGTTTGGGTATTGTACAAATAACTGCTTTCACGGAGCTTCTAGTCTCATAGAATCATAGATCTGGAAGAGGCCACAAGGGCCCTCAGGTTCAACCTCCTGCCATCCAGGAATGCACAATCAAAGCATTCCCTACAGACGGCCATCCAGCCTCTGTTTAAAAAACTTCTAAAGGACGAGACTCCATTACACGCCAACAGGGTGTGGAATTGGGCAACCAACAATTGAGCTGCTCACTGGGCCTTTGGGGCGCTTAATGCCTTACAAAAGAAGAATCACTCATTTGCTAATGCAGGGCACCTAACACACCACAATGATATTTTCTTCATGGTTTTCTACTGTGGAAAAATACTGTACATGAGTAAGCTTTCAGCTCCAACACATCAAAAGTCAATACTTTCTTCAGAATGAGTGAAAACAGCCTTTACCACACTAAGAGTACAGATAACTATATGTCAAAATGTAAAGGTAACTAAAGGTTAGTACAGAACAATTGCTAGACAGATTTTGAGCCTCTTATACATGCTTTTTGCTAGTATTCTCTACCTTTCAATGTAGAAATTTGCTCTCACTGCTGAAACTCGGTTTAGTGGCCATTGTGTAGGTGAGCTATATGGAAAAGAAAGTATCAAAAGATAAAACCAAAGGAGATCCACATCCACTCTGTTTTCCCTTAATGCCAGTGTAAGCAGCAGCCAATCTCTCCATGAAACAGAAGTGATTAGGCAACAGAGAATGCTACCATGATTATTTCTGGTCCTTGATTTCAGCAGATCACATTAGTCCTGTTCTTCCTGTACCAGTATCTATCATACTTCCACATCTGAGGCCCTTTCACACTACACCACTGAAGGACTTTGACACCACTTTAACAACCATGGCAACAGAGAAACCTGAGAACAATGGGACTTACAGTACCATATACTAATATAAAGGAATTAGTTAACCCGGCCTCTGCAGAGTTTCCCCAATGCCCTTTGAATTAGTAGCCTGCTTTGTTATTAAAATCTCCCCACTGTTGTTATTGGTGGCAGCACCCGATAGAGTCCTGGGATTCGCAGTGTGGTGAGGAGTGATCTGGAGAATACTAACGGCTTTTTCCCCAACTGCAAATCCCAGGATTCCATAGGATTTTGCCATGGTACTTAAAACAGTATCATAATGCTATAACTGTGTAGTGTTGAAAGATCCCTGTCTGGAGTGAGGTTGTTCAAACAGGATTTTCCTGTACATCTAGATGAAGCAGCACGGCAAAAGGAGATGCCCCCTCCCCAACCTAGAGGGTTATGATGCTTTGGGATAGGTAATATGAATGGTACAGTCCTTTCTCATTGCTTGACACATCAGCAAAGACCAAAGCATTCCAAAAAGTCACCCCTGCTTCTTGAAGTAAAAGGTAATTCTTTCATAGAATCATAGAATCATAGAAATGTAGAGTTGGAAGAGACCACACGGGCCATCCAGTCCAACCCCCTGCCATGCAGGAACACCCTCAAAGCACTCCTGACAGATGGCCATCCAGCCTCTGCTTAAAAACCTCCAAAGAAGGAAACTCCACCACACTCCGAGGCAGCATATTCCACTGCCGGACAGCCCTTGCCGTCAGGAAGTTCTTCCTGAGGTTCAAGTGGAATCTCCTTTCCTGCAGCTTGAATCCATTGCTCCTTGTCCTGGTCTCTGGAGCAGCAGAAAACAAGTCCACTCCCTCCTCTACATGGCATCCCTTCAAATATTTAAACATGGTTATCATGTCCCCTCTTAACCTTCTCTTTTGCAGACTGAACATACACAGCTCTCTAAGTCTATCCTCATAGGGCATGGCTTCCAGGCCCCTCACCATTTTGGTCGCCCTCCTCTGGACCTGCTCCAGCTTGAGCATGTCCTTCTTGAATTGGGGTGCCCAGAACTGGATACAGTATTCAAGATGAGGTCTAATCAGAGCAGAGTAGAGTGGTACCAGTACCTCCCTCGATCTGGATACCATACTCCTATTGATGCAGTTGAGAATTGCATTGGCTTTCTTGGCTGCTGCATCACACTGCTGACTCATGTTCAGCCTGTGGTCTATTAAGACTCCTAGATCCCTTTCACACGTACTGCTATCCAGCCACATGTCCCCCATCCTATATTTCTGTATTCCATTTTTTCTACTTAAGTGTAGGACCTTACACTTCTCTCTGTTGAATTTCATTTTGTTAGCTTTGGCCCAGCTTTCCAATCTATCCAGGTCATTTTGAATTTTGATCCTGTCCTCTGGCGTATTAGCAACGCCTCCCAATTTGGTGTCATCTGCAAATTTGATTAGCATGCCCTCTATTCCTTCATCCAAGTCGTTGATAAAAACATTGAACAGCACTGGGCCCAGGACAGAACCCTGTGGCACCCCGCTAGTCACCTCTCCAGGATGAAAAGCAGCCATTCGTGATCACCCTTTGGGTTCGGTCGGTGAACCAATTACAAATCCAACTAACAGTAGCCCTGTCCAGCCCGCATTTTACTAGCTTCTTTGCAAGAATGTCATGGGGAACTCTGTCAAAGACCTTACTGAAATCGAGAAATGCTACATCCACAGCATTCCCTTCATCTATCAAGCTAGTAACTCTATCACAAAAACAGATAAGATTAGTCTGGTATGACTTATTTCTGAGAAATCCATGTTGACTTCTCATGATTACCGCGTTGCTTTCTAAGTGATTAGAAACTGACTGCTTAATGATCTGCTCCAGGATCTTTCCGGGTACTGATGTCAGGCTGACTGGACGATAATTATTTGGGTCCTCTTTTTTTCCCTTCTTGAAGATGGGGACATTTGCCCTCTTCCAGTCTGCTGGAACTTCTCCTGTCCTCCACGATTTTTCAAAGATTATAGCAAGCGGTTCCGAAATGACCTCTGCCAGTTCTTTTAATATCCTAGGATGCAATTCATCCGGCCCTGGAGACTTGAATTCATCCAGTGTGGCCAGGTATTCCTGTACCACCTCTCTACCTATTATGTACCTCATTTTCCCTGCTTCCTCATCTGCTCCTCAACCTCCAGGTTTAGTGCCTGTATCCTTCCGGGAAAAAACTGACGCAAAGAAGGTGTTAAGTAGTTCTGCCTTTTCTCTTTCCCCCGTTAGTAATTCGCCATCTTCTCTGTGCAGTGACCCTATCGTCTCCTCCTTTTTCCTTTTGCTATGGACATATTTAAAAAAGCCCTTTTTATTGTTTTTAATGTCTCTGGCCAGCCTAAGTTCGTTCTGTGCTTTAGCCTTTCTGACCTTCTCCCTGCATCTCCTAGCTACTTGCTTAAATTCTTTGGTGGTTTCCCCCTTCTTCCATTTCCTGTACATGTTTCTCTTAACACTTAGCTCAACTGAGAGTTCTTTAGTCAACCATTCTGGTTTCTTCAGATGCCTTCCATTTTTCCTCCTTATTGGCACAGTTTTAGACTGTGCCTTCAGTATCTCCCTTTTAAGGAACTCCCATGCCTCCTGAACTCCTTTCCCTTTCACTATTCTTGACCATGGAATTCCAGCCAGCAGCTCCCTAAGTTTACAGAAGTCCACTTTTTTAAAATCTAAGATGAATGTCTGGCTACACTTATCTTCTCCGTTCCACTGAATGCCAAATTCCGATAGGGCATGGTCACTCCCCCCTAAAGATCCAACCACTTCTACCTCATTAACAAGGTCATCCCTGTTGGTCAGGATCAGATCTAGAATATTTGATCCCCTTGTGGTCTCTTCCACCTTCTGGACCATGAAATTGCCTGCAAGACAATCAAGAAACTTGCTAGACCTTGCTGTCTTGGCAGAGTTTGACTGCCAACATATATCTGGGTAATTGAAATCTCCTATTATTACTGTATCTCTCCTTTTTGAATATGCAGTCATTTGGTTGAGGAAGGCGTCATCAAAGTCCTCAGTCTGGGTTGGAGGTCTGTAGTAAACCCCCACCAGAATATCCCTATTGTTTCTCGCTCCCTTAATTCTTACCCAGATGCTCTCGACCTGGCTTTCTGGGTTTAAGTCACAGATCTCTTCACAGGTGAAAACATCCTTGACATACAAGGCTACTCCTCCTCCTCGTTTGGTCTATTTTTACAAAATAAGCTATACCACTCTATTCCTACATTCCATACTTCATGAAGAGGACAGAAACCCTACAGTGTGACTTGAAACACAAAATTCAATTTCCTGAGAATCTTGGCTTTTATTCTTTAAAAAACCATAGTTTTTGCATCCCTTTACAGTCATAATGGTGAGGAAGCAGGCAGATCATGTTTTTTGTGTTCTCAGGAACCAATGTAGTAATAAAGAAGACTTTTAGTAGCCAGAGGTGAGACTTTATGGCTCCAGAGACCACTATGTTGCTCCCTGGGACTAATAAAACAAAACAAATAATGCAGAAGTAACAGAAAAAATTGAGCACATCCTTGTTCATTGTCTCCATAATTTATCATCACAGCTTTTCTTGGCACACAATTAGTGGAGTTTGAGTGCAGAATACAAGCAGACCTGAGTGTCATATAGATATTGTCTATTGTAGGATACAAACAGAAGAATGGAATTTGTGTCAAGATACACTCCCTCTCTTCTTATCACAACTCACAAACATGGTGGTTTATAGTGATGCTGCAAAGCTTCTAAGCTCACATTTGTTGCAGCACTCAGCAACATCTTGGAAACAGTGAAACATCTGGATTTCCTTTCACTGCTGTTTTGCATAATTGTAGCCCTCCTAGTCTCAGCAGCTAGGTGGTAAACAGGTAAAACGCAGACTGCTTTCAACATAAAAAGGACAATGTGAGGGGGAGGAATGTAGCAGTACCTTTAAGACTAACTGGGTTTTATTTTAGCATGAGCTTCCTGTAGCTATAAACCCACTTCTTCAGATGCAGTACAGTGACATTAAAGCCTCCTCATGTTGAAAAGCATATAGTTGGCCCTCCATATCCACGGATTCAACTGATCACAGCTTGAAACCCTCCCTCTCCCCCCCGCAAAAAAAAAAAAAAAAAAAAAAAAAAAAAAAAAAAAAAAAAAATTCAAAAAGCAAACTTTGATCTTGCCATTTTATATAAGGGATGCCACTTTACTGCACCATTGTACATAACGGAGCTTGAGAATCCACAAATCTTTGTATCCATGGCAGGGGGGGTGGGTTCCTGGAACCAAATCTTAGCAGATACTGAGAGCCCCCTATATTTACCTAGTTGTCAGAGTGAGACAGAATGTATCAGGAGTCAGAAAGATGGAAATCACATCCTTTGACCTAGATTTTTGGTAAGCAGATTTACTGCATATATCCATATTAGCTGGCCACTGTCAAGATCTGAAAGACTTGTATTGTCTCACCCAGCCCTTTTAAAATTTAGGGCAAGAGACATGATTTGCATATTTCTGGATCCTATTACATTCTATCCCACTCTCACAACTGTATAAATATGCTTTTTTAACCTGAGCTTTAACATCACTTTGTAGTGCATCTGAAGAAGTGGATTTATATACACCAAAAACTCATGCTTAAAAAAAAGTGAGGTGCTGCCACATTCCTTTTTGTTCTTCCCTTTCCATCCTCCTTTATATGCTGCATGAGACTAACACAGCTACTTCTTTGAAGACTCCTTCCAAGCAATCACAAGGCCCTGCTCTTCCCTCTTTCTGCCATTTCTTAGCAGAGACCAATTAACACCATGTAGGAGTAGTCCACAGAGCCAAATTTCATGATCCACACAACTAAGAGAACTGCTCTAGAAGTAAAAAAAAGGTCCCAATTTGTGGGACACTGATTCATCCTGGCACCTGTCTTTTCACAGAGGCTCAGTTTCACCCATGCTCTCTTGGTCCTGTTCCTGCTGATTCCTGGGGAGGCCCAGGGTGTGGCTTCACAGAGAAGTGGCAGTGGCAACAGGAGAGATGATGTCACCGTGAGTCTTCTGGTCTGCACACTCCTGCTCCTTCTCATCCTGCTGTTTCTAGCATGGAGACACCTGAACCGCAAGTCAGAAGGACAGTATCACCCCCAGCGCCTGATGAGGACGCTGGTCCTCCGGTGGCAGGAGTTTCGGGGGAAGACAGAGAGTGAGGAGCTGTCCCATGACTACCTGGATGAGAGGCAGGGTGATGAGGAGCTTGGGGAACAGCAGCACGATGATCTGGAGAAAGAGGATTGTAAGGAGTCGCTCCTCCAGCAGGGGGGCAATGAACACGAGGAAGACAGAGAGGAAAGGTCTGACAAAAGTGCCACAACTGAGCCACCTGAAAAGAGAGTGGAGCAGGAGCTGGAGCGAGAGCCCTTGGAGAAGAAAGAGGAAGAACAGAAGGAGGACGATGAGGAGGACAGGGCCTCCAGGGCAACAGAAGGCAGAGCAGAAACCCTGCTTAGCGACCTGCATTCTTTCTCGGGGACAGCAGCTTGGGAGGACAGCAGCAAGAACACACATGTCACAGCTCTCTAGAAACAGCAGAGAGGAGGGCAAAGTGCACTCCCCCACAGAAAGCGATGGACTCAACTTGTGCTTGACTGGAGTCTCTCTCCCGCTTGGCTTGCTTCCCATTCTTTGTCTGTAGCACTGCACTTGCTTGTATACCGTCTCAAAATAACTGACAGCCAGTTCCATTGTTGTTTTTGCTCCATTACAATAAAGCAGAGGGGAAAGGCCTGTATTTCAACATCTTCCTCCGTTGAAGGGATGACAGACGAATGCAGCCCATGACTGCATGTAACTGACTTTCTCACAGTCATTATGCTACTTTGTCTTTCTCACCTCCCATGCACATCACAGGAGCCATTCTCACAAGCAGTCAGTTAAGATGTGCAACAAGCTGCCCGTTTTCTGGGCACAAGCCCAAACATGATTCCCTTGGTAACAAGTTAGGATAACATTCATGCTGAGGAGGTGAAGAGAAAAGGCCAAATAGGCAAGGGCCTGGGCTGCAGTATATTTGCAGCAGAGCAATGTAAAGGGAGGAAGAAGTCCTTTTCGGCACTTCGGTGGATGCTCGAAAAAGTAAGACAAGCAAAGACGTTTCCCTGGAGGGGGCCTAATTCTACACAAGAAGGAATAACTTGGATCCTTCTGACCCTTCCTGAGTTGTTCCTTTTTGCATGACAAGCTGTTATGCTTTGATCTGACACAGACACAGTAGCAATGAGGGAAACCACACTCTATGCCCTTGCTGTGACCACTGGAGCTAAGCCCTCCCTAGCCCAACTCATTCTTGGAAGGACAACAGCCCTGGAGAGGAGTCTACTGTTAGACTCCTTTATGTAGCCCAAGCTGCCTCTATTCCCATAAAGATTTGCCATATACTGAAGTGGAAGTCCCTGGTATGGGGACTATTCCCTACACAGGTGAAGTACCAACACCACACAGGCCATTGCAGCTGAGGTGGAGGGTGGCTCCTAGCAGTGTGTAGTGGGGAAGAAAATGTGCTCCCCATCAGGACATGCATACACTGTGGCACAGCACTGTCCCTTGCCCAATGCAAGCAGAGTTCCACCCAGGCAGGCCAGCAGTCCGTCCACTGATCTCTTTGCAGTGCCAGCTACCGTGCCCGCCCTCGTCCTTTTTTCTTTTTCTTGCTGCCAGAAGGTGTTTTGATGGGTAGTGGGGCAGTGACTTCTGGCACAGGCACAAGAGGGGGTGCTGACAGCTCCATTAGTTCCACTGCTGTGCTTGGCTTGAAGGCCTCGAAGGGTGAGAACTTTAATGGGCTGAAAAAAAATTGTCCTCAGGTTAAGATGATCATTCATTTAACCACTTACACACCTTACTTCCCCACCCTGCCCCCAAAAAGAACAGCCAATAGCAAAGGAACTGCTTGGGGATGAGTTATCAGAGGCAGCACTTCTTTTGATAAGCAAGAATTCAGCTGCCTCTGCTTTCATCCTGTCAAATGCCAATCCCACAATAAACATGGCTCAAGGGTCTAGGCTTTCTCCTGACTCTTCTTCACTTGAGCATTACCTGACAGGTGTGCGGGGGCTGCTGTTAAGTCTCCGTGGCGATCGCAGTTTAGGCTGAAAGGAGAAACCTTCCTTGATGCTCTCCAACACAGAGGGGGCTACATAGGTAAATCCCTGCATGAGAAACAACTGGTCAACACTACTACAAGCTTGCACAACTGTGGCTCAGGAGTCATTTTAAACCTTGCTCTGAGTCAAATGTTTGGTTCTTTTTTTAAAAAAGGTTTCTCACCCCTCCCAAGCTTAACTGGAAGGGACAGGTCTTTGAGAGTGTACCAGTGGAGGAAGGACTTGACCTTCCTTCCCTGTGTGCTGTGATTGTGAGAAAAATGCCTCTTTGCTTTGAAGATAGCCTCCAACTAGCTCTACATTTAAGTCTTTTTTTAAGCTTAACTGAGTCTACACACATGCACACAGAAGCAGGATCTTACATCAAATGGACAAGACTGTATATTTCTGCCCCTCTCCACTCCAGCCAGAGAAGGGTGAAAGGCAGGGGGACAGTGCCTATACCACTCCTTAACTTGCCCCCCCCCCCACTCCTAGTAAACGACTGCAGCAATGGACTCCAGTGCGTGAAACATGAGGTATTCAAAACCACCTTATCAGCCTCCAGGAAAGGACATACACTCAAGTAACCTCAGGTTTTCCAAGCAAATGTCATCAAAAGCCTTCCAGCCAGAATGAATTGTATGACCCCCCTCCATTTCTTGCCATCATCTTGTTCACTGCTGGAAACAGTCACTGGAAAGTCAGCTATCAAAACATTAAATTCTTCAGCTTAAAAAGGTTCGCCATTTCTGCTTTACGTCATGATGTCAAGAAGTTCTCTGCCACCACCACCCCTCCACCACTTTTTCCTATCAAAGTTGCTCCTGGAAGTATCTCTTACCAAGAAGGCCTGATTTGCACTCTCACTCAGGGAACCATCATCAGGACTATCTACAGGGGTTTGACGGGTGAAGCGAGTATCAAACTGACTGACATCATCGTCTGATTGCTGTGGGCAGACAGGAGAAAGGGGAAATCAGTATATTGTGAGAAAATGGCCTGGCAAGTATACTGGAGAAAAGTGGAAAATTGCAGTTGTTCCAAGACAGAAGAGGGAGGCACCGTCCTGTCCTATAAGTTGAGCAAGCAAGTGGATTCAGTAAGCAGGCATGTCAGGGATGCAGAGATGCCAGATTTTTTCCCCTCCAAAATTCTAGTCTAAAGGATTCCCTTGAGTAACACCTTCAGGGTCACTCCATGCAGACACACCAGCTTTTCACCATCTCATTACGGCTGAACTGGAAATTGTAGACCTGAGGTATTCTGTTGGCCGCAAATGGAGAAACAAGCAGCATCATTATTAATCAAAGTCAGACAACTGGGTAGGAACTGGAGAACAAAATTAAAATGAAATTATCTTGCGATAAGATGATCACATAGGAAGGGGCAGCAGACAGCAGTAAATATGGTAAGCAAAATAAGGAAGGGGTGAAAAATTGGGTGGTGAAAAGGCTTTAGTAGCCATAGCCATTTACAAAGATCTGTTAATTTTTTTCAGTAGGGATTCTTCATCTCCTCCACCTTTTTGTGTATACTTCCATAGGAAATCAGCACAGCATCAAAATAAGCCCACTTGAAACAGCAGGGAAGGGAAAGATGCAGACAGCAAAGGCTGAAAAGGGAGCAGGCATAAGGACTTAACGTCTTTTGGTAACATGGAGGAGGGGGGAAATGAAATTCCTGTGGCAACCCAGCTCTCCTTCATACAGCATAATTCTCAGACTCCAAAAAATTAAGTTGAGAGCATTATTAGAAGATTCAGAAAGCCCTATAAAGTCAACAGCTGGGCTGGAATACAGGATACTGTAAAGACAGGTTGGAAGGGGAGGAGAATGAGCGTGGTGGCAGTACCAGAGATGGCCGGAAGGGTGGATCAATTTTCCTGGCCAGCAAGTCATCCCAGTTAATGTGTCGGAAAAATGGGTGTCTCTGAAAGACAAAAGAGATAAGTCAAGCTACCCAGGACTAACTGTGGTTCCTGAAACACATGGATCTCTTCACCCAACAGCTGTATTTGTCTCTGAAAGTCTGTAAGATGATGGACATACCTATTTATTTCCAGGCAGAGAAAAACCATGGTCCAGAGATTTGGAAAGGTAAAATTCAGCTTTACCTCTTTGCTGCTTGGCATGTAGAGCAGCCAGACAAACATGAAAGGCTGCAGCACTAATGGATTCTATTATACTAGAACATGAAGCTGAAAGTTGGCTTATTCCAAGAGAACTCTATTAGCAGTTCTTTGGCCAAGGACAAATCAGCCCTTTTCTAGAACAGAATCAAGGCTTATCTGCACCTTTCAGACAATGTTATCTCCTCCCACCCACCAACACTGACAGTATCAATTCAGCACAGCAGTAGTGGATCAGATGTAAGACTGTTTCCCCAGTGTACAAAATCCTTTTGCTGGTAGGAAAGTACCATGTCATGCAGAAGATTTTTAGCTCTACAGTCCATGGAGAGTTTTACTGTGTGCTTGTTCTGAACATGTAGGTTTCTCCAGAGTGACCTCAGATTAGATTGAGGACTGAAGCAGCAGAATATCATATAACTGTATGAAATAATCTGCTGTGAAATGATCATGAACTACTGCTGAAAAGTCTCGGCACATACCATAAAAAGCACAAACTCTAGTTTTAGAGATTTCACCAGTGTTGGTCACATACTTTAAAAGCCAGCTCTACAGCCATGAGAAATAGAAACATGTTTTTCAAAAAGCTCAGGAGAAGTTCAGAATTCTAATTTTTGTTTAATTCCTGGAGGAGCAGGATACACACATGCCTGGACATGGTTGGACTTTTACCCTACTTCATTTGGACAATATCCCTCAAGAGCACATCTTGTTATCTCTCCCCTGCTCCTAATTCTACTTTACCTGAACATCTGCAGCATCACCTGGTCCACCCCCGATTCTCTGACTGGGATTCCTTTTGAGGAACTGGGAAGAAAGAAAGAACACAGTGAAGAAATATTGTCTTGGGTAAGCCCTGAAAACAGAATTAGGCTCTTCAGGGAGCGTGAACTCAAAACCAAACTTTCAAAGCTGATATCACCATAACCTGGACCTCTCGGTAACCTTTTTTTACATATACGGGTATCCACAAACCCATGAGCAACATGCAAGCATCACTGTCCTCCCTAATGATGGAGACAAGCCACCACCACAGGCCAAGCTGAATGAAGCATCTGTGTGGGTGTGCACCCACATTCTGTGTGTGGTACCAGCACGTACACTAAATGGCAAAGTATTCTACAAGTACTTTGGTGGAGCATAAAGCTCCATTAGTGTACTTACACTGGTGGTGTGGGTTTCTGTTCTTCAGAGCTGCATCACTGTAGCCTTGACAATGCAGGACTGAACGAGCCCTGCAGCATTTGGGTACCATCTAACTGAGAGAAAGGAGCAGCATCCAAGAGGTCCTCCTCAGACCTCCAACATTTCTGAGGGAGATCCCAGAGGATAAAGGCTGTGCTATTTCCTAGCTGTGCACCCAAAGCTGGATAGTTCCTGGGTATCCTGGCCACTGATGGGTTGTGGAAGTACAGTTTGGTGCTATCAGAATAAGATTCTGCAGTGGGGGTGGGAGCTGGGAGTTGTGCAAGAAAATACTGGATATCACTTTTGGCAGTGCCCACCAAAGTACTCCAGTATAAGACACCTTCAGATACTGTTTCCCAAAGCTGAGAGGTGCTGGAGAGGCGGGGCTGAAATGAGAAGGGAAGAAGTGGTTGCAACAGGGGTCATCAAAACAAGTGGACAGAGGAAGGAGAAAGAAAAACAGCAGGATTCTTTCACCACTTCCAAGGTCAAGAGGAAGATGAATATCGGCTACACCGTGTCCAGAATCCCACAAGTTTCAGCTAAAACAAGAAGGAAAGGGCAGCTCATGTGCTGAAAGGTCCTGGGAAGGAGGAGGTTGCAGCTTACGCTTGTGTGCTCTGGGGAGCCTTTCTAAGCTTCAAAAATACGGCATGACAAAAGGTTACTAGTGTGACTTCAAATCAGAGCCCTGTGAAGGTTACAGCTCCCAGAATCCCACAGCCAGAACAGCTACTCACCATGCTATCTAGGAGCTGATGGGAGATGGTGGCCTCCAAAAAACAATTTGTCCAAGCTCTGCTTCATATACAGACAGTCTATTCCTCTGAATTGGGGTCTCAAATGTTACAGAATTGGCCATAAAAAGAACCCATTTAGGAACATTTGAGCAAGACTGCTTCCACAGAATGCCTGTTAACTGAGCATTAAACCAAGACTTTACCTGAGATTGTACAAAGACTGCCCAACCATGGCTGTATAGTAAAGTAAAATGCTCTGGAGTTAGGGTTAGGAATAAAATTTACAAAACAAAATTCACATCTGCCTGTGACAACCAAGCAACAGACAAACTTGTACCTTCTTAAGTAAGTCACGAGCATCTGGAGTCAAGTAGGCTGGAAACACTAGCTTCCCCTTCAGAATTTTGTCAATGGTTTTCTTGCGGTTTTCAGCTGTAAATGGAGGCTGCAAGACAAGGACACAAAGGGCTCACCACAGACTCAGAAAAAGGAAGATTTTCTTTGGAAGCTTCCACAACTAAAAGCGATCTGGGGGTCAAGTTGTTGAACGGGAGATGGCGTAAGGGAGGACATGCAGAAGTAGGCAGATGGCAAAACTGATGGGGCATGTAAGTATAGCCCCTGGAGAGTACTGCGTGTAGCCACTGGGTTTTGGTGGGCCCAAGGACAGAGACACGAACAACCAAGCATGAAAAAGTGACTGTGTTGGACTATGAACTACAATTCCCATAATCAGGCCAGGCTGACTGAGGGATTCTGGAAGTTGAACTCCAAAAAGGTGACTCTCCCAAGATCCGATTAACCCATATGATGAAGAAAGTAATAGCAAAAAACTACTTTAGTGTAGCAGCAAACTTCCTTGACAGGTCAAGCAGTGAGATGCTGCCTTAATTCAGAACCTGTATGCGCTCTTGATTAGAGTGCTATGGCCACATCACTTCTACTTCCTTTCAACAGCAGTCAGCTGACCTACATGGAAAACTCACTACAACAGCTGACTCACTTGATCCAATCAGAACTGCTGATCTACAGTCTTTCTCCACCCATGCACACCACTGTATAGCTTCATTCCTGCACTATCTTCCTTCCCTCCCAGTGCTCAAATACAACACAACTGAGACTTGCCGAGCCAGTGAGCATGTCATACATCAGAGTACCGAGGCTCCACCAGTCCACGGCCCGGTTGTGGCCACTGCGTATCAGTATTTCTGGGGCCCTAGATTTAAGGGGAGACAAACAGAGAGAAGAAAAGAGTAACTATCAATTCACAGATAATTCTCTTTCAAACTCCAACAAAGACAGAACCGGTGTTGATTTCCCCAAAAACACTCAGGAAGCCATGACACATACATGTACTCTATGGTGCCACAAAAGGTGTGGGTGACAGCTCCATCATGAATAGACTCCTTGCAGAGACCAAAGTCTGTCAGCTTAATATGTCCTGTGAGAGAGGAAACAAGAAAGGTGAGATCCTGCTTCTGCCTTGCCTAGGGACACAGAGTAGGAAGGGCCATACTCAATGCAATTTACCCCATTGCCCTTTGCAAACTGGGCTTTCATACCTTGGCTGTTTAACATTATGTTCTCCGGCTTGAGATCTCGGTAGATGATGCCATTTGAATGGAGGTGGCCAAGGGCCAGAATGATCTCACTCAGATAGAAACTGGAAGAATGAGGATGAGGGGGGAAAGTCTTTGGTCAACAGCATGCACACAAGCAACCTATGCAGTGCAGAATGTGCTTGCAGCCTTGTATTTGAAGAGCTGACACTTCAGGACCCAATAACAAGCAATGCAGACTAAATGGTAGAAAACCTGGTGTCCCTCAAAAAGGTCCTGGGAATGGACAGCAATGCGAAGGAGAAATCCATCTGTGGGACTGAAGGACCCAGCTCTCAAGAGATGAAATGGAACAAGGGAATATCATCACTTCAGGAACAGGTGAGTTATTTGTTTGGTACAGGTAATTCAAAGTTATTTTCTGCTTCAGAAAAAAAAAGGCATGTGGTATTACTAGAATTCTAACCAGTAAGGGCAAGGCCACCTATATATGTTTTTCAGGGCTTGCCAATCTTCCTTTCTTCCTTTCTGGAATGCTCCCCGAACCCTATAGCCACTGCCCATGCTGGTTGGGAGATTCTGGGAACTGTAGGTCAAAAAAGGCTAATCCTTCCCATTTTTCATGTTTCAACCAGAGATTGTTGTTGTATGCCTTCAAGTCACTTCTGACTTATGGAGGCCCTAAGTGGTTTTCTGGGGTGAGATTGTGGGATGTGACCAAGGTCACCCAGGGGGTTTCCATGGCTGAGCGGAGAACTGAACCCTGATCTGCATCATTGCAATCTAATGCTGAAACCACTATACCATGCTGGCTCTCTTCTGAATATAATGTAGTTGTGCCTAGCAGACACAAATATGCACTTGTAACAATCAGATCTTCACAGTAGCATCTCCAGTATCACCTAATGCCTTCTCACTTTCAGCACCACTCTAATTTCTGGTAGAATCATCATGATGAGAACAACTACATGCATTTGTGAGGTTTGGCACTCCTCCCTATCAGGCCCAAGGGAGAAGTGGCAACACGCCCCTGTACACAAATACAATAACCTTCTTTCATTGGCCAACAACAGTGGGCAGAGCTGCCTTATTTGGGAATGTTTGCTCATCTCCCCTCCTCTGCTTGGTAACCGTTTTCAGCTTCTCTAGCATCAGTACCATCAAGTTCACAGTGTAAAACACAGCTTGGGGGCCAAAAGTCATCCAGAAAAAAAAATCTAAAAACAAATTTAGGAGGTTGGGAGCTTCAAGGACCACACTTTGCAGCCCTAAGGGCCATATACAACCCACAGGCTGCACTCTGCCCATGGCTGTATTACAATCTCCCCATAGCAACTTTTCTGTATTATAGCATAGTTAATATTCAAAGGCCTACAACCATATGAGTAAGGCCAATTGTAGGGGATGACAGAAGAAAAGCACTGCCCTATCCAGATCTGGTCTTCCCACAGAGCTCCAGAACAATGAACATCAAGTCTACCTTAGCATGGACTAAAATGTGGCAAAGTTACTTTTCTTTAAAATAACTCCCAGAGTTTCCCAGCCAATATGGCCAGATTTCCAAGCTATGGGATGAACCCATACAGAAGCAACTCAAACAGTGAAGTCACAGTACTTAAGAAGACATTTTAGGAAGAAATTGAAGGACAAATGCAATCTGTGTAGCATGCAACTCATTACACATGTTCAGTCAATAACAGTGCCTAAACGGACCAATATAATCTATTTAACAATCTAATCTACAGGATAATATACGGAAAATCAAAGCAATATTCAGGCAGTAATCCTGAACACACAACTGCATGCAAACCTATATAAATCCAGTGGGATTGAATTCTAAATAAATACACACAAGACTATATGTACATCAGTAATGGAACAAAGGCAAGATTAATAGCATCTTTTTAAATCTCCCTTGGGCAGATAAACTGCAGAATTACCTTCTTCCCTCACAGTTCAAAAAAGGATGGACGAACCAGAGATATGACTTCACTTTGAATGTCTTTACAGCAGGGTAGTCTAGCAAAGCCATCTAGATAGCTCTAATAGATGGGCCACACTAGAAGAAAAGACAAACCACCCCAGGTTTATCTTCCTATCTTATACCATATCTGATATGGTAGGGGCAAACAAAGATCCTGTGAAGAGAGTTCTCACATCTATAAGTCTGCCCCTCCACCTTTGTTCAATGAGTTTGAGGCACTGAATCCCCTTCATCAAGAACAATGGTTGTTCCTGCACGCATAGTGTGGGTTAAGTTTATGATTTTCAAACAGTTTTTAGAATTGTTTATATTAGCAAAGACAGTTAATCCAAACTCTATGGAGGTGGTGCAACTGACATATAAGGATCTGCTTGTGAGGAGGTGGACAAGGTATTTTCATCTAACAGATGGGAACACTCCTAACATTTCCCAGCTGCCTCCATTGCAAGAAATTAGAGACAAAGCCCACAGCTACTTCCAGTTCACCTGACCATCCCAATTCAGGCAATGGCAGCACTTTCACTGACCAGGCTGTGTCCTCTAAGAAGACACCTTCTCGCTCCAGCTGCATGAAAAGTTCCCCACCTAGGAAACATAAGAGAAGGAGAAACCATCAGCCTCCTTAAGGATAGCCTGCCCTCCTATCCTCAATAATCCATGAGAAATAAAAAGACTGAAATTCCAAGCTGTATGATGAAACCACCAAAACAGTCTCCCACTTGCACTGAAAAAAGACTTAGCTTAGTTTACATACCACTGAGGCATTCTAGGATGAGGTAGAGCTTGCCACCAGTCTGGAAGGCATAGATGAGGTCCACAATGAATGGGTGTTTGATGGCCTCCAGGATGTTTCTCTCAGCCTTTGTGTGGGCTGTGTCCTTGGCATTACAGGCAATCTTGGCCTACAGGAGACACCAGAAGGAATTAAAGCCAACAAAATCTTACTTTACCAACTCATCATAGCAGGACTTTTAAACGCTATGGCAATGGACTGGAAGCTCTGGTAGGTTCTACCATGTTGGTAAGGCTCTGAGGATATCCATAATGATGAATTTGCCATCTGAGGATCAGCTGAGCTAAATATGGGAGAAACTTTGCACCAGAAAATTGATGACCAGTTAGCCACAATGACAATGTGGGTGTTCCACTGATTTGGATCAGTGACGACTACTCTGCACCAATGAAATCACAGATATTTAATATAAAATATGTAACAACGCACACAGACCTGCCATGGGACACATTGCTTACCTTCTTTAACACTTTCATGGCAAAGATTTTCCCAGCATTTGTGCCCTGCACCTTCCGCACCTGGAATACCTACAATGGAAACCAAAGCATGCAGCAAGATCAGGACCGCATGACAGATGTTGCGGAATGACCACAAGACCCATTTTCTGGCTACCACAGAATTAATGGCACAGAGCAGTGGCACCCGTCTTGAACACAGCCACTAAAACAGGAAAGAAGGCTCTGCCTTCTCTGCCAGGGAAGCCAGGAACCAGTACATCTGAAGGTCCCTATCATGTACTTAGGCTCTTCAACCTTCTCTTCTTCAACCCCTTCTAAGACAGGCATGAAGAGCATAGAAGTTCTACCATAAAGTGTGTGGAACCAATCCAGAATGCACTACTTTGCCATGAATCTTGATTAAAGAGACTCAATCCTGTGCATTCTGCCCACAGTTACCCCAGGGTAGACATCTAACCATACTCAAGAGGTAACAACAATTCTCAGAGAAGTGGTAGACGGAGGATAAACTTGCCAAGAATTCGTTGAATCCACAGATACTAAACTACTGGCCGACTTCCTAATCCTAGGTCTCTTTTCTTTGCACACTTTTGAATACAAGAGTCACTTCAACATAACGGAATCCCATATAGCAGGATTCTAAGCACCTGTAAGAATACTGTAATCATCTGGAGCCATTCATCTAGGTATTTCACAAAAAAGTTGTAGGTCAGCATCTGAAGGAAGGCTTTGTAACAAATGGATTCAGCTTCTCTCTGACTGCTCACAGCCAGACCCCAAAGAGTCAGATACTAAGCAAACAGAGAGGCTGCAGAACATGGAATAGAGGAGCTGGATGTCATCAACGGATCAATGGTAGCACATTGTGTCTCCGATACTCTAATGCAGAAGTATTGGGGGGGGGGCGGGATGAGGAGGTAATGGAACACCACAGGACACTTCAGCATGGGGTGACCAGTACCAGGTCATATTCTGGAAAGTCCTTAATAGGAGCAGCACCACTCAAGAGCAATCCTACCAACAATCCTTCCACTACCACATGATCTGATGCAGGAAAAGTCCAACAGATCTAACACGATCATCTATGTTAAAAAAAATTCTTACTAATTTTTTAGGCAGAAATTGCTAGCCGAAGTTGCAAAGTGAGGCTGAATGCTATGTCTTGGCTGAAACCTACATTAGCAGAGATCCAAAAGCTCAACAATATCCCAGGCATACTAGCAACTGCAGGATGATTACTTTCTCTAAAAGGAAAGCTTGAAAACATGTTGGTAACAGGATCATCCGGTTATCACCCACACCCAGGTTTGGTGTCTGAAATAAAGATCATATAGCTGCCACTTTAAGCCATCTGGCATAACATCCTTCCTCAATTATACACACATAATCCCATCTAGTTAAAGACTGAGCTTCTCCCAACTGGTTTTCACAGTGATCTAAGCTGCATGTGCTGCTTGTTATTTCTCTCAGTGCGCTTTCCACACTGACTGGAATAAATCCAAATAAAACCAGATGCTGCTGGGTCCTTAAATGCCAAGCTTAAATTGAGAGCCACAAACACATAAGGTCTTGTTTATACCAAAACCAAACAATTTTATCTGCAAAGCTGGTGGCAAAATTGTCACTGTGGGCATCAGAAGATTCACCAGCCCTTCTGCCTTTCTAGAATGAATGAATAAACATATTCACCACTGTGGCACAGACAATCCATATTTTTAGTTAGTCAATACTTGCATAAGTCAAACACACACAATTCTCTAACATTTTTCTCTTTTCTTATCTCTCCCCTACACCTCCTTTTTCAACCAGAATTGTGGCACCAAGTAGAAGCTGGTAATTGTAAACTTCTGTGCAGATGGTACTGGTTAACCTGTTACTTGATCAAGCAGTGGTCTGGCCTACTTTTTGCTAAGGTGATAAACACTGGGTGTAGGTTATGTGATGGGGCATGTGTCTAAATGCACCTCCATATGCACACACACGCACACGCACAACCAGTGGTGTGGAATTTCAGCTGCTTTGGGGGCAATTTTCAACTTCTGGGAACCTCCATAATCTGCACTAGGCATCAGACTGAATATCAATGAATCAATCAATCCATGAAAGTAAAAAGATGTGTATTTTATGATTATCTTAAGCTGGACTTTGGGAGGGCTGTGATCCTTAAAAAAACAACAACAATAAAATCCCACAACACCATCACTCCTGGAAAGTTCAAGGAACGGAAAATTCTTATTCTTTTTGGGGGGGGGGCCAGCGGGGGACCAGCAGGGAGCTCTAGAGAGTTCCAAAGGCTGCAAAAATAGCTTCAGGTAGCACACCTGTGTACAAAATATTGCCTTCATTCATAAAAAGGAGACAGTTCTAGCCTAACTTTCTATGTGACATGTAGAGACATCTTTAGTCATGGAAAAGCCCACCAATATGTGAGCCTCCACCTGAAAGTTTGAAATTACATAGACGAAAACCACAGGTTGTTACCTTAGTGAGAAGCAGGATTCTGTGAGTGAAATAAGCTTAAAAGTACCCAGAAAGTCTGGTATCTTGATTCCTTTGTCTATATCTAATCAGTCCACGCTGTAAGAAAGCTTTAAAGAGGCACAGAGCTATACGTCCTGAATGGTAATGGTCTCTTGGGCATCATGGACATCTTTAATGTGGTAAAGTTTCCTACTCCTGCTCCCCTGCCCACCTGTCCCCCTCACAGTCCATTTCTCACCTTGCCATAGCCACCCTTGCCCAAAACACGCAGCAGCTCGAAGCAGTGGGGCCCGATGCGCTCTGGACCATTGTTGACAATGTTCTCAGAGATTTCAATTTCTTCACAATGTCCTGGCACCAATCTGAAGGGAAGAAGGGAGACATGGCAGTTGAGGAGGACACTGGGCAAGACAGGGAGGTGCCCCCCAAAGAAGGCCTTCAAGATTTTTAAAAGGGCAGGAGATAGATAGCACACAGTTGTGGTATGCAAGCACCTAAGTCATGTTAAGCTAAGAAAATTTGTGGGAAGAACGTTCCCTATCCTTTCCCTGTTCCTAAAGAACATATCAACCTCTGAAAAACTTCCCCAGAATATGGGGGCACCTTGTGAACACGATGTGATGAACTGCACGAGAAGGATATGTTAATAGGAGGCTTTACTTGTATGAACTCTCTTCAGATAAGTATCTTAAAAGGTAAGCCATGCTGTTCTGAATTTTAAAAAGAAACTCATTTCCATGGGTTATTCCATAGCAATCTGATACATGAGAAACGTCCTCATGCATACAGTGAACACAACTACCCCAGGAGGGACGGGGAGAAGCAATACTGGGGGTCCTGGGCATGAACAGGCATGTCCGAATCAATTTAACAGCAGTAAGCTATGGCTGTTTGTCTTTCTTAATGTGAACAGAACTAAAAATGACATGGAATAAAAACAGGGTAGATAAGGCTAGACTGGTAGAAAAGAATACAGAAAAGGTAAGCTAAACTGGTTGAGATTTTTCACAAAGTCTTCTTATAGTTGCTACAGACACAAATAGAACCACCTATATCTTGTTACAGAGCAGCATGGTGTAATGGTTTGAGCACTGTACTATTATGTTGTTGCTGCTGTTATATTTATTCATATTCCACTTTCCCCCAAAACTGGGACTCAAAGGGGCTCACGATTTAAAACATACAAAAAGTGAATATTAAAGCAGAATTAAACTATTAACAGTATTAAAACAATTATCCCCAGTAAAAGAATATAATACAACTTTAAAAGATTTTAAAACTCTTTAAAACAACAATTAAAACAGTACAGCAACCCCTAGCCTGTACTTTAAAAACTTTTTTGTTTTAAAAGTCTGTGTGAATAAAAAAGGTTTTAGCTAGCGCTGAAAGGACAGCAAGCAGGGGGGCATTCTAGCCTCCCTGTGAAGGGAGTTCCAGAGTCTACGGAGAGCCACTTAGAAGGCCCTCTCTCATGTCTCCACCAACCATGCTTGTGATGGGGCTCAGAGGAGGACTTCTGATGATCTCAGAGCCTGGGCTGGCTCATACTGGGAGATACAGTCTGCCAGATAGCCTGCACCTGGGCCATATAAGGTTTTACAGGTCATAACCAGCCCTTTGAATGATGCCTGGAAACAAACTGGCAGCCAATGAAGGTGTTTCAATAGGAGCATAGTATAATCTCTGTAATCTGCCCCAGTTAACAACCAATTAACAAGAATGTCTTCTGTATTGCTAAATTCTTTATCTTGTTTTAATCTAGGCTCTAAGATGCCATGGGTCCTATACTGGAAGAATGAAGGGATATTAAATACACAAACAAATAAAATATATGTATGGGCCTTAGTGAACAACACAGTGAGGCAATGATGATGCTCCTAATTACTTTTTGCCTCTCCCCATTCCATCCCTCTTCCTTCTTGTACAATGCTGACCTATCCTTTTGCTTATGCAACAATTTATAATGTCATCATGTCACAGTGGCAGCACTGCATAAAAACAACAATATGCATTTGATGCTAGAGGGATGCCTCTGAGTGCAGGAGTTGAAAGTATACCTCCTTTACACAAAGTAGTTTGATCTCTCTTTAACTGCCCTGACTTCCTCCTACAGAAGCCTGATATCTGAAGCATCAAATATTCTCTACTAGAAAGCTCTAGGACAGTATCTCAGCAGAATGCAGCAGAGCTCTATGTCAGAAAATTCTAAATCACAAAGCCCAAGATGGAGCTGTAGCAGCTAAATGGGTATCGGATTCTTTAGTTGTGTAATGTAGACACGTTCTGAGCCCATCTCGCACAGAGAGAAGCCATCTCTGTACTTCCCAGTTTGACCAGAATCAGATTGATCCCTGATGTTCCGATGCACCAAGGTAATTCTTGCCTGTCTGTAAGGTCATTTTTCTTAGCACTGGGGATGGGAAAGAGACCCAGTATGGTCAGATCTCAAGCGACAAGAGATCTGGTATGCCCCAAGCAAAAGAGCAGGCTGACTGTAGTCGAAGAAGAAAGCCAAGACCCTCTCGGGGGGTCGTGGGGACAGAGGTACTCGCGGGGAGACTACATTGTACTCACTCGGGGCCACTGCAACGAAGATCTGGGTCCACTTCCTGGAAGAGAGTTGGGGGGAGGGGGAAAGAGGCAGCAATCAGCACCAAGGAAAGGAGGTTCGCTAACTTCCCTGCGAGAGGTCAACGGGGGCGCAAAGTCACGGCAAGAAGCACGGGCAAGAGACAAGCTTTAGGCACTCAGGAGGCACCCCCGGCGCCCCGCTTACTTCGCAGCAAGCCCCGCTGAGCCCGACCCGACTTACTTCAGAGTAAACACCTACAGGGGTGCCCTGTTAATGCCTTCCACCCCTTCTTTCCCAGCCGGGTCCACCCGCTTCCCCTCCTGCCGTTCTTCCACCCCGCCTCACCAAGGCCCCCAATTCAGGCTCCTCCCCGTCGCTCCCCTCCTCTGTTTCCAGGTCGATATCGAAGACGCCGGCCATAGCAAGGACACCCCGAACCCGCGCGGTCCCCCCGGCCCCGCCTCTTTACGCCACGTCATCCGCCCTGGCCCGCCCCGCTCCCTCTAGCTCGCCCACGTGGGGCGTCATCCCCGGGGGCCAGCGGTTTCCGCCATTTTGTGGCAGCATAATCATAGAGACGAAGGAAGGCGGACTCTTGCGCGACCGACTTCCCTCGGCTTCCTGTTCGTTTCCGCTTCATACCGCGAAGTAAAATAGTTTGCGTAAAGAGAGCGCGTGGAAGCTAATAGCGCATGCGTGTATTATTTTACTGTAGCTGAACGCTGTTTGCCCCAAAAGTGAGAGGAGGCAGCCGTTTAGCCAGAATGGCCTTTTCTGTTGTGGGGTGGTGCGTGGCGGTTAAGAGTACTGGGTGGGAATTTCAAAGGTTCAGTTCCCTTTTGAGCGCTGAAATTAATTAGGTGACCTTAATTAATTAGGTGACCTGTCACTCTTAGCCTGACCCCCCTTTTAGGATTGTTGGGAGGATAAACTAACTAGGACGAGAGCCGTATATACTTAAGTAAAAGCGGGCTGTACGTGTACCTAATAAATAAATGTCTGTGTCCTTTCACCAGCCTCGGAAAACTGAAATGGCTGCAGACGGCAGGTGACCAAGGTGGTTTGTTGTTAGTTGCATTAGCTCGGCTTGCTTTTGCCCTTTAAACGAGAGACCTCCAAGACACCCTGTTATTAACAGCATTTACAGACTTAGGACCGTGGCTTTGTTGATTGAATCCATCCACCTATAATTCGGTTTTCTTTTTTCTCACTGCCTACTACTTTGCTGAGCGGGGTGGTGGATGTATAAAATGAAGGCTTGAACCCTTTTAACAGGTCCAGTCCCGCTGAGAATGTGAGAGAGCAGTTTACTACAGTTCTGCAAAGCAGACCTATTATCACCAGAAACACATAAAAAAAGTAAGAACAAGGTAAGCCCAGTGGATCAATAAGATTTAGATTAATGTTGACTCGTTATTCAGCAGTTGATCGGATGGGCTGTGTAGCTGGACTAGAACCAACAAACATAAGTACATTAAAGCTCTAGTTCTGTACAGATCCTGATGCATGCTCCATTAAATCCACTGAGGCTTATTTCTGAGTAAACAAATACAGGACTGTAGTATAAACCTGAGAGCCAGCGTGGTGTACTATGATCCTGGAGACGGGGGTTGGATTCCCTACTCTGCCATGGAAACCCACTGGTTGACTTTAGAGGCATCACACACTCTCAGCCCCAGAAAATCCTGTGGTAGGTTCACCTTAGAATCACCATAAATTGGAAATGACCTGAAGGCACACGACAACCACAGATCTATAGTACCATAATGAATCATTACTAATAGAACCTGTTTTTGAAGTTTATGCTGAGTGTCACTGTACTTCTTTCCTCTGCATTTTCTCTGTTGAAGCGTAGCACC
This sequence comes from Cyclura pinguis, assembly GCA_030412105.1. Lineage (NCBI taxonomy): Eukaryota > Metazoa > Chordata > Lepidosauria > Squamata > Iguanidae > Cyclura > Cyclura pinguis. The sequence continues at coordinate 265,775,660 of CM059599.1, forward strand.
TTTTCTGTGGAACAAAGTGGTTCAACAGTGACTCCTTGTGATAGTTGTGCAAACTGTACGGAACTCTCCTAGTGCTTAATTTTGAGAGTAGTCTTCAACCTTTTTGACCCACTTTTATCTCAAATATGCATTGGAAAGCCACCTCTTGCAAAAAATCTGAAACATTCAGGGAAATTTAAACCAAGAAGAGGGAATATGATATGACAAAGAAACACACTATATGATCAAGATGAAATAAAAAGACAATGGAAGCAATGCACCTGAAGAACTATATAAAAGAGATGAAAGAAAAGATCTTTTGGTGAAGAATCTGCAGTTTTAAAAAGTGAAGTGGAAGTAAACTTGAAAGGAACCAGTCACCAGGAACAGATAGCATAGCAGTGGAGCTGTTTCAAGTACAGAGGTGGAAGCCATTCAAATTCTGACATGAATCTACCAACAAATCAAAACAAAATAATAGCACATAGGCTGGAAATGCTCATAATGCATTCCATGCCCTAAGCAAAGGGATACCACAGATTGCAATAACCATCAAATTATTGCACTGATCTCCCCTGTGAACAAAGTAATACTGAAAATATTACAACAAAAACTTTTATTGTGTGTGTGTGCATGCGCGTGCATGTCTGCGCCTTCAAGTAACCTATTGTTTTACGGTGACCTTATAAATTTCATAAGGTTTTCTAAGGTGAGAAATACTCAGAGGTCGTTTTGCTAGTTCCTTCCTTTGAAATAAAGCCTACAACACCTGGTGTTTGTGGCAGTAATGGGGTTAAAAATGCTATGTAATGACTTTATGATTCACTGCATCAGCCCTGCCGGTAGAAATCATAAGGTTTCTCTCTATGTAATTTTTGCATGTCTATTTTGGTTTTAAATATTTAATTATTGATGATTTTATGTATAGTTCACCAAGTGAACAGTGACTGTATAAAATTTATCTTAGACAAAAACTTTTAGATATAAATTTATTTTCTCATAAGTTACACTACATTTTATTCCTAACTCTTAAGTTTGTTGGTTTTTGCTATTGGTTAGGAGTTAGTTTCCCTTTTTTCTTTGCTGTTTGTGGCAGTCTCCCATCCAAGTACTAACCAAGGCTGACCCTGCTTAGCTGCCACAATCAGACAGGATCTGGTGCTTTTAGGGTATTCAGGCCCCTCTATATGCAGTGAGAAATGCCAGATGTCCAAGCTAGGTTCAGGAAAGGAAGAGCTACTATGGATCATATTGCAAACATACATTGGATAATGAAGCCTACCAAAGGATTGGAGGAAAAAAATCAGCCTATATCTTGTAGATTATAGCAAAGGCTTTGATGGTGTAGATTATGAAAAGCAATGATTCAGTCTAAAATAAATGAGTGTGTCGCAACATTTTATTATCCTGATGCCTAATCTATACTCATGACTAGAATCCAGTCTCAGGACAAAATATGGAGAAACAGAATGTTTCCCAGTCTGCAAGGGGGTCAGATGAGGCTGCATTTTTGTTACTCTGATTAATTTATATATAGTACATATCATACTGAAAGTAGGATTAGACTCAGAGGAAGGGGCATGAAAACTGAGGGAAGGAACATCAACAATTTAAGATATGCAGATGACACCATATTCCAGTACTAGCAGAAAACATAAAAGGTTTGGATATAAGCCTTGAGGAAAATCAGGGAAGACAGTGTAAAAATAGGGCTATAATTATACATTCAGAAAAACAAAAATAATGGCTACAGATTATTTACATAACTTTTAAAGTGGATGATGAAATCATTGAAATAGTTAAAGATGTTATGAACCTTGGCTCAAAATGGAGATCCTAGGCCCTTTTCACATGTCAGGAGGGAAATGGGGAAAAACAGGCTAAAACGGAGCTTACCTCCAGCCGGGTAAGTCCGTTGCCGCGTGGAGCAGCGCGAGCTCGCTGCTCCACACTCCTCCGGCGTCGCAGATGGCAGCTTCTGGTTGGTGGAGGCTCTCCACTAACCGGAGAAGCTCGCCAGCCGGAAGCCCACCCCCGGCAGATCTGCAGGCACGCACTTGCGCGCGCCTGCAGATCCACTTTAGAGCCGGGCGACGGAGCGGCACGGGGCTGCAAGCTCCGTGCTTTTTAAAAATCTCTAAAAAGAGGTTTTAAAAAAACACGCAGCCCGGCTAGTTCCGGCCGCTCCTGAGTGGATTCTGGTGTGAAACTACGAAAAGTAGTCCACGCCAGTCCACTCTACGGTGTAGACGACCTCCGTGAGAGGCCGCTCTACACCGTTCCCCCCCCCCCACATGTGAAAAGGGCCCTAGTTATGAAATCAGAACAATAGTAGGACTTAGAACAGGGCTTTCCAAACGGTCTGCTGTGACACGTTAGTGTGCTGCCTGAAGTGTGTAGGTGTGTCACGTACAATCTTGGAAATGTATATTATTATCTATAAATCATATATTTTTAAAAATATATGAAAAGTTTTCATGAGATATGTTGTACACTTCGTTATTATAATTTATGTATATGTCTGTATCTCTTATAAGGGGTTAGTTTAATGTCCCGTTTGCTAGTAAAACTGAATTACTGTGATGCATGTCTAAAAAGTGTGTCACCAACATGAAAAGTTTGGAAAGCTCTGCGCTAGTGTGTCGCTTGCAGCGTGTAGGTGTGTCGCCACTGCTGCCATGAGCTGAGAAAGACCTCGGTGAGGGCAGCAGTTAGTTAGTTTAACCCCCCCCCCCGTTTGCTAGTAACTAACCCCTAATAAGAAATATAAGAGATACAGACATATACATAAATTGTAATAATGAAATGTATGGGGATACAACCTATTTTATGAAAGCCTTTCAGTTGTATTTTTTAAAAATATGAGTTATGTGTAATGACTTATTTATTTATAATACATCAAACTGGACTACCATGTCTCAAAAAAGATGCATGTCTAAAAAATGTGTCACCGACATGAAAAGTCTGGAAATCTCTGACCTAGAAGGATAGCTAGGAAGGGACTTGATCAGATCCTCAGGTTTAAAGATGTATCATTAATTACCAAAGTCAAGATCATCCACACCATAGTATTCCATTTTTTATGAATGGTTGTTAAAGCTGGCAGGAAGAGAATAAACTTATTTTAAATGTGGTACTGGTGGAGAGTTCTGTATCATAGTTTGAGAGCAAATCAAGCCAGAACTCTCTGTAGAAGCCAAAATGACTAAACTGAGACAATCGTGCAGTACTTTGGCCATACCATAAGACGTCATCAATCATTAGAAGAGGCAATAATGCTTGGTAAAGTGGAAGGCTTAATGAGAAGAAAAAGGGGAAGACGGGTGAAGAAGCTGAGTGAAGCCTCAATTAAGCCCATGGCTCTGAGTTTGGAAGATCTAAGCAGAGTTGCTAATAACAAGAGGTCTTAGATATATTGGAGGGCTCCCTCCCATAAGGTCACCTTGAAGCTGACTCAATGGCAATTAGCAACAACAATGAATCCAAAGAAAGAAGGCTAAAAAGTTGAGAGCTCTTCTGTTGTAACAGAATCATTGAATGAAAGTGCCACATACAATTTTAAATCAAAAACTTTTTATGCTTTAGGATTCAGCGTAGTTCTCAAAAAGGAACATACTCTTGAGTAATCTGTTTCTATATATGTACTGAGATTAACTGGTTTTCTAGAGACAACATTAATGCACCTAAAGGATCATAATATTTGTAACAGCTGTCATAGTAGGTGGCTTGCTGAGCATATTATCTTGCTTTGCAACTTAGATGCAAATGTGCATCTAATCTTTTTTAAAAAACTGATTATTAACAATGCATATGGTGACTCAGTGAAGGAGCAATCCCTTAGCTGTAATATTCTAGGACTGAAGATGGATTGTGGCTATGCTGGTGGGACAGATGTCATGTCCATGTGTAAGTTAGCAGAACCGCCGCCATTTTAGAGTGAGGAAAGGCAGGGTGGACATTTTATGATGGAGAGTGCTGAACCCCTCCCTTGTGCTAATGTAACCATCGTATAAGGAAAGGAAATGGGTGAAAAGCGGCAGTTGGAGGAAACGCTGAGATGGGAATGCAAAAGTATAAAAGCTCAACTGTGCCTTAATTCTGGGTCTTGATTCCGGCACCCCAGAGCACTCTGGTTTCTGTTTGAATAAAATAAAATTTTCCTCTTGAATCAAGAAATGCGTGGTCATTTTGCCTGCTGTATTCAGAAGCTGGAACCCTGAAAGGAGAGGCAGGGTGACAGTTTCCTAGTGTCCCTGGGTGGGCTCGAAAGCTCACCTCTTCTGGCCAGAAAGAATTCTAGCGAACAGGGGTAGAGAGAAAAATTTCTAGCCTCTACAAGGCTACCTCTCCCCAGGTTCAATCCCCCTGCTTCTGGGGACCAGTGTGGGAAGACAGAGAGGCCCTGAAAACCAGATGACAACGACACTTCCGATCAGCCGGCAACGTCCCTCTTGAAGACGTCATCACTACCTCGTCGACGGCTTGTCGGGTCACCGATTCTGGACCCCTCTTGGTCTTCCTTATTCAAGACACTAATTTAGCTTTGTAATGGGCATCTGTCTGGACCAACCTTGAAGGTCTCCGATTGTCAACTATCTGGTAAGTCTATCTGTTTTCTGTTTGAGGATGCTTGGAAATTTCTCTGTTTAGTTCTGTCTGTTAAAATGGGGATTAATCAATCGAAAGTCTCCACCTGTCCAGGGGCTGGAGCCCCTCTGACTCCATTACAGTGTGTTTTGCAAAACTAGTCCAAATTGGGTAATGGGAGGTCCAAAAAGAAAATGGTTAAGTTCTGTACTGAAATTTGGCCCCAGTACAGAATCTCAGGCATGGATCAGTGGGATGCCAATGGGACGTTTAATAAGTTGGTTTTACAGGGGTGGATTAATTGGTTTGATTCAGTGGGAAAATTTGATGAGGAGGATTATATGCAGGTGTTTACAATTCTACTTATGGGTTCTCCAAACCCATACCTTGTGCACAAGGAGGGGAGGGTACGGGAAACGTAGCCAGTCAGATTGTGAACCCCTCAAATTTCCCGGGTGGGGTCTCTTGCCTCCATCTCTGGCAACATCGAGTCAAGAATTTGATTCCTTCACGGCCGTAAAAGCGCCTGATGTTCCCTTTCTGTATCTGACATTGGACTCTAGTTCTAGTGGCCCTCCTCCAGAATATCAACCGTGTCCTTTATCCCCAATGACCCCAACGCGGCCAAACCAGCCAGTTCAGGCATTCTCATTGGTTCCCACCTCACAACTGGTACCCACTCCTCAGGGAGTGGCAGAGTATAGAATGTATCATCATACACCATGGGGACCTACTGAAGTAGCCAAGTTGGCTGAGCTCAAGGGACATTTTTCCACTCTCCCTCAGTGGTGTCTTCAACATTGACTGCCCTGTTTGCCATCTATATGCCTTCCTGGGAGGACATGAAGATGGCGGAACAACTTATCTTTACAGAAACAGAAATCACACAAATTAGGGCAAAAGCTACTCAGGCCGCTAGCTGAGAGGCTAACATGGCCATGTTTGGTCCGGTAATGCAGCAGTTCCTGTGGGATGTAAATCCAGGATGGAACTCCAACAGGACTCACCAAGAGAACACCCCTTCTCACCGGGACTGTATCATGCACTTTAAAGAACTCTTCCTGGAGGGTTTGAGGGGGGCATAGTTAGAACCAACAATTGGCCAAAAGTAGAAGAAATATTCCAGGAAGAGAAAGAGAGCCCCTGTCAATCCCTCCAGTGCCTAAGAGATGGAATACAGCCTCACACCATAGAGGACCCTGATTCTCTCCAGGTGCACCCAATCCTGAAACATTTATTCATGACACACTGCAGTCAGGACATTCGCTGAAAGTTAGCAAAAATGCCTGGAGGAACTGGAAACAACCTCCCAGCCCTTCTTTAGGAAGCCCAGAAAGTTTTCCAGAATAGACAAGTAGAAAAAACAAAAGAAAAAAAAGCGATAATAATGGCAGTACAAGGGGCCTTGGGTAGACAAAGATCCTGCCCTTGGGTGGACAACGCCATGGCCCAAAGCCACAGTCAGCACAGGAGTGGAGCAAATCAAAGAGAGAGACTTGGAAAAGACCAATGTGTTTATTGTAGATAAACATTGTAAACAAACATTGGTGGGACCAGTGCCCCCTAAAATGAAGACCCGGACCCAGCCCTAGATGGGGGCCAACTGCTCCAAAACCCCAAACGACAACCATCCTGCTGGCAGAGCCAGAGTTTTGGCAAGATTGAAGGGATCAGGGGTCCAGATATTCACCCTCTGAACCCTGAGTAAAACTGAGGGTGGGACAAGAGACTAAGGAATTTTTGATTGATACCGGTGCCGTGATGTCAACTGTGACCAACCCTCTTTCAGCACCAATTCAGGAATGTTTAACTGTGGCAGGTGACACAGGAGCCCAGTCTACTGTACTATACAAACCTACCTCCTGTACCATAGGAGGCCGACAATATCAGAATTCTTTTCTCCTCCTCCCCGAAGCCCACATGAACCTCTTAGGACAAGACTTGCTTTGCCAGACGAGAGCAAGAATAGATTTTGACCAAGATGGTAGCTGCCAGGTGTACTTCCAGGATGACACAGACTTCTGAAGAGGTCAGAGTGGAACGAGGGGACTAGAAGTGATAGTTTATCCTGTCAGCTTAAGTACTGTCACTGACAAGGTGAACCCTCTGGTGTGAGATGTTGGCCAACTGGGATTAACAATCACTGTTACTCCTGTCAAAATTACCCTTAGACAAGGAGCGCAGCCAGTGTTGCTCTATCAGTATCCCATCCAACAAAACCTCCAGTCTGGTCTTCAGGAGGTCATCATCCATTTAACAGAAAGGGGAGTAATCATACCTGGATCCTTGAATTGTAGCCCCTGGAACACACCAATCCTGGCAGTACAGAAACCGTCAGGTGAAGTGCAATTAGTGCACGACCTTCGCGCTGTCAGTGCGGCCACCTGAGATCTGCTGCAACTCATCCCTGTCCAGTACACCCTGCTGAGTGGAATCGGTTCCACCAGAAAATGGTTCACTGTCCTGGACTTAAAAGATGCCTTCTTCTGTATCCCATTAGATCCAGACAGCCAGAGATTTTAGCTTTTATTTATCCAGTAGAAGCCTCGAGTGTCCACCAGAGAGCAATGTGGGCCCACCTGCCCCAAGGCTTTAAAAATTCACCTGTTATTTTTGGGCAGGCTCTAGCCCAGGACCTCCGTGACTGGTCCCAGAAACCCATCATGTTGCTGCTACAGTATGTGGACGATTTGCTCCTGGCCACCGAGACCCAGGGGAAACTGAGACTGTTTCCTTTCTCAACTTTCTCCTTGAGCGAGGATACCAGGTATCTCAGAAGAAGGCCCAGTTAGTCAGCCCAAAGGTCTGGTTCCTGGCAGATGACATTTCGGATGGACAACGAATATTAGCTCCAGAATGGATAGAAGCCATCCAGAAGCTGCCTGCACCTACTACTGTCAAGGAACTCCACTCTCTGTTAGGGTTGAATGGGTTCTGCAGATTATGGATATGGGACTATGGTAACATTGTCCAACCTCTTCATCACATCCTGTCTCGGGCTGAGGGAGCCAAGGCTGAGCAACTTCTGGAGCTGAGAGAGGTTGAGAGACGAACCCATCAATTGAAAGAGTGACTGATGTCAGCACCAGCCCTGTACCTCCCAGATCCAGACAGACCATTCACCCTGCATGTATCTGAGAAGAAGGGGGTGGCTAAGGCAATCCTTACTCAGGCATCAGATCTGGCCCCAAAAGTTATAGCTTATGGACCAGACTACCAGAGGCTGGCCTGCATGCCTACAAGCTGTTGCAGCAGGTGTACTTATGATTAAAGAAGCATTGAAACTCACCTTCGGAGGCACCTTGACCATTTATTCAATACATGCCCTTCGAGCCATCCTGGAGACTCGAGGTCCAACCTAGATGACATCAGACCGATTTATAAAGTTCCAAGCCACCCCTCTTGGAAAATCCACAAGTGTCCATTCTGAGATCTGACCGAATGGACTCTTCCATCAATCTCCCCAACCTGGTCAGTGACCCACTAGTGAAACTGCTGACTGCATCACCACCATAGATTTTCAAACCAAATCAAGGCCTGATCTTTCTGAGACTCCCTTGCCTGACTCGGATGTTGTCTGGTTCACGGATGGATCCAGCTTCGTTAATGAGGGGGTAAGAAGGACTGGTTGGGCAGTCACTGACCAGCATGGCTCCATCATTGCTTCAGGAGCATTACCACCCTCTCACTCTGCTCAGCAAGCCGAACTGGAAGCAATGATTCAGGCTCTAACAAGAGCCAAAGGATTAAGGGCTACCATCTATTTGGATTCCAAGTACATTTGGGGAGTACTGCACACCCATGCACAATTATGGCAGGAAAAGGGCCTCCTCGATGACCCTAACAGCCCAATCAAACATGGAAAGCCAATTGCCACCCTACTGGAAGCCATTCGGGAACCAAAGGAAGTGGCTGTCATCCACTGTAAGGGACATCAGAAAGATGACTCGGATGTCACCCAGAGCAACCATTACGCCAACCTGGAGGCCAAATCAGCAGCAGCAGCATCTCTGGTTACCACTGAGAGAATCTTTGGATGTCCATGGCCCCTGGGAGCTCACCTGGGAAGCCTGAGAGGGGGGATAGAAATAGGTAATAATTGTTTACGTAAATATGTACTCTCACTGTGTCGCTCTCTTTCCTGTCTTCGCTCTCTTTCTCTACAGGAAAGACCCTTCAGTTTGGATGGACCAATCCATGACATTCAGCTGGGAGATTGGATTGTTGTAAAGGTGTGGCATAAGAAGCCCTTAGACCCTGCCTAGACCAAACCACCCCTACTTCTGTTGGCCATTGACTCTGCTATCGAGTTTCAGTTTATGCCAGCAGATGACGACAGGCTAGTCCTGCCTTTGTGGCTATTAAATAAGTGTAACTACTCTGGAGCACATTGTTGGTAAAAATAGGGGGAACAAATGGAAAACTAAAGAGGAACAACGCTTCCAATGCCTCCTTGACATGATAACTGGAAGCGAAGTGGATGCTGAGAGTTATCAGCTTGTGTTTATACAACAAAGATAAAGAGGAAAAGGAATACAGAAACATTTTAGTTAACACAGTGAGTAAACAAAAACTTTGCTTGTAGAGTGGAATTGGAAGAGCATTTGAGGACTGTAACAACTATTTCTCTTAAAGGGACAGCCATAAATTCCTCTCAGATGCAGAGAACGTGATATAATATCAAATTAAAATAAACTGAAATAGGTACAACAGTGGGGCCTAGAAGTAAGCTGAAATAAGCAACGCCTCTAACATCTTAGTGGCATTAATCTTTAAGAGCACAAGGTAACATGGTGGTTCAAACTAGGCAAAGCTGTAGAAAACAGAGTAACATCTCCTCCCCCAGAGACTCATCACTGATTAAAAAGAAGAGAATGTGGAAAGAAACAAACTAAATTACTTGCATATTTCCCTCTGGTTATTGAAATACAGAGCCCAGGACTGGAACTCCCTTCTAAAGAGTGATTAGAATGGACTTTAGATCATAAACAAATCCTCTTTAACCCTTATGAGACCTCAGGAATAAATCTGGCTGAGGAAATTGCATTAGCTGGGAAAACTATGAACAGTTTCCCAGGTCAGGACGAAACAAGCTGTTTTTCTAGGCTATCGAATCAGGACAAGGAGGGGGCAACATTCGAGGATACAGAATGTAGACAAGTGAATCCATTACAGATGGCAAAGAACCATGACCCCTTAGACGGAATAAGAAGAGGCCATTTGCATGTATAAGGATATTCAAGCAACTAAGTAGTATCTTTCTGAATCTAATGGACTGTTAACTACGATTGTTGAAGCCTTAGCAATTAACTACAATTGCTGAAGCCTTAGATTAGCAAGCAGGGACAACCCCAAGGATAAAGAAAAAAGGCCAGAAAAGAGGGCAAAGCAACAGAGACAGGCTGGAAGGAACGGCAAGGTGCTGGAAAAAAAAGGTTATACAAAGGCCACATAAAAAGAAGAGCAACTGTACAAAGAACTCTACCCAAAAAAGGTAAAAATATTACCAGCCTAAGAAAAACTCGTACCTTTCCTAGGAAGAAGGTTAAGAAGAACTACCAAAACCTTTTTAAAATTATGGAAAGTGATTGCAATCCGGAAACTACAGTAAAGAGCAGAAAAGGAAATACAAAAGCCCAACCGTGCTTAACTATAAATAAACTAAAACAGAATCAGACGACCTGCAGTAACCTATCAGAACCTGAATATGCTGATGCTCAATCTTGTGTAAAACAAGAAATAACAAGAAAGCTGAATCCACAAGATCCATGGGAAAATGTCCTTAGAGGTAACTCAATGAACAATAGACAACCCTCCATTGATAAAGAAGAGCTCCAAAGCAACATTGTTGAAAACACTTGTAACTTAACACTTATAAGAAATAAATTGGTTTTAATCAATCATCCCAAGCTGAGAGGTTGGTTATCTCAAGCTGTGCGTAAGGAGCATTTGTTACGAATACTGGGTCTAGAGGTAAGATGTCTTTCCTCCTCAGAAATAGTCCGGGTAGAATATCTCTTCTATAACTATTTTAATGCCCGGGCAGTAGTTGGATTTGTTGATAAACACAGCTTGAGAAAAATATATTTAGTACTAAATAAGCTTAAGAGGGAGGGCATAGCAATTTCCTGGTTTTTTGTTAACAATATTCCTCCCATATCATTATGTGCAAGCACAGAACAGAGAGCAAATCAAAAAATGAAGAGCCAATGCAAGGAGGAAAACCTTCTAATATTAGATGATGACAGTCCACAACCAAGGTCACTACCACCTAAAAGTCAGCTACCTAAAATGGCCCTTGTAACAGAACCTCCCAACGCTCACATTCAAAAAATGGTCAATGAGGAAGAGGAATCTCTAATCCAAACTCTCCATCTTCTCCCACCAACAACACAAATGGACATAATAGAGACAATATCTGTATTATACGGGAAATTGGTTAACTCGCAGAGGAAGGAAGTAGGTAGTGAAACACATTTTATACCTGATTGTATTTTGGTAACAAAGAGGGCAGCATCACTGGGCCAACAAGAGCTAGAGGCAGATTTTCAAGACCGGAGTGGTAATGATTTAAATAGGGAGGTTAAGGAGACATGTCAAAGCAGGAATAAGGTAAATAAAAGCAGACTAGATATGAAGGATAATAGTTTTTTTGTGGAAAGGGTATGACTCCCATTGAATAATTAAAGATAGAAGGCCTATTAATAAACAACCTATGGACCTGGCACAGAAGGTGAACTCTCCAGGGGCTAAGTTGGAAATAAATTTGAGGCAAGAAACACCTGTCCTGAACTGCTTATCCTGGAATATTGCAGGCTGAAAGTCTAAAATTTATAATGATGAGGTTGGAGATTTTCTAAGAAAGTTATGACATACTTTGTCTACAAGAGACATGGTGTGATGCAAAACTAGACTTAAATGGATTTTATTCCCTAGAAATACCAGCAAAAGTGAATATGAGAAAAGGGAGACCAATGGCAGGCTTGGGTATACTAGTTTCTACAGTGCTAAAAGCCTCTGTTAAATCATAGAATCATAGAATCATAGAGTTGGAAGAGACCCCAGGGGCCATTGAGTCCAACCCCCTGCTATGCAGGAACACCCATCAAAGCATTCCCAACAGATGGCCATCCAGCCTCTGCTTAAAAACCTCCAAGGAAGGAGACTCAACCACACTCCGAGGCAGCATATTCCACTGCCAGACAGCTCTGACCATCAGGAAGTTCCTCCTGAGGTTCAAGTGGAATTTCCTTTCCTGTAGCTTGAATCCATTGCTCCTTGTCCTAGTCTCTGGAGTGGTAGAGAACAAGCCCGCTCCCTCCTCAACATGTATTCCTCCACTTGGTAACATAGCCCTAGCTTGTGTGCTTGAACTGAGAGGTGTGAAATTACTGTTGATTAATGTATATATGCCCTATATGAGATATCAAGAGGAAACAACTAAATTATGGGAAATCTGGAGGAATATTTGATTAAATTAGAAGTGCAATTTCCAAAAGCACACAAAATAGTTATCGGAGATCTAAACGCGCAGATGGGGACACATAATGAAAAGTTGTTTGCTTCACATCACTGGCAGTATAAACAGCTAGAAGACTGTCTAAACAGGGGTAGCTGGCAATTTAAAGACTCTAAGATTAATAATGCTGGTGTATGTCTAGCACAGATGGTGGGATGCTTCGGCCTTAGAATAATAAACGGAGACCATAAGTTTGAGCCAAAAGGGGAATATACATATATATCGGTTCAAGGGAGCACCCTGACAGGCTATGTTTTAGTATCTAATTCCATCTATGACTATGTAAAGAATTTCAAAGTAACAACTAGAACAGAGAGTGACCATCTCCCAATAGCTCTAAAACTTAGTATCCCAGAAGGGAATCACCTGGAGGCCCAAACTCAGTTAGGAGATCAGGGCATGAAGATTAGAAAAGTGATTGTGAGGCGTTAGAGATCACATCATCAAATGAATCAACACCTCGTCTTACTGGTTCTTTAGATATTCCAAACTGGCCACCTGTAACAGTTCAGGAAGTTAAGGCATTAATACACTCAGTCAAACCTGGAAAAGCCCCTGGGCCAGATCTTATAATGCCAGAGTTATTAAAAATATAAAATATATGTAAAATAAAAATAAATATATCATGGTGGACACCAATGTTAGCAAATTTGCTTATTCATATAAATCAAACTGCCAACATACCGCTCAGCTGGTCTCATGCCATCACGATACCAATATACAAGAAAGGTGATAAAAACGAGCCCCAGAATTATCGTCCAATTAGTTTATTATCAATAGTTGGGAAAGTTTATGCCCAGTACCTAAATAAATGTCTCCAGGATTGGGTAGAGCAAGAAAATATCTTGGGAGATGAACAGGCAGGTTTTAGAAGAGGAAAATCCACAATAGATAATTGTTCAGTACTACACCATCTGGTAGAAAAATACTTAAGTAAATATGCAAAGAAATTATATGCTGCCTTTATAGACTTAAAAGGGGCTTTTGATTCAATACATAGAGGAAAATTGTGGGAAAAATTGAGTGTCTCTTCTATGGACAAAAGACTCCTTACCATAATTAGGAGGATTTACACCAACACTACTACACAGATAAGATGTGCCCCCCAAAGTAGTCTCTCTAGTCATGTCTCCTTAAAAAGGGCAGTCTGTGGGTTTCATCCCAGGAAGACAAATAAGCGACAATATAAGAAATATAATAAACATAATAGAGCTATGTGAGAAATATCCTCAGAAGAAATTGCTTGCGGTCTTTCTGGATTTTGAAAAAGCTTTTGACACCATGGATTGGAAATTTTTGTTGAACATATGTGAGAGAATGAATATGGGGGAAAATTTTATGAAATGGATCCAAGCAATATATACCAATCAATCAGCTCAAATTATTATAAATGGGAAAGATTTAATATCCAGAGGGGTACAAGACAAGGCTGCCCTCTATCTCCTCTTCTGTTTTTATTAGTTATTGAAGTGCTGATTGAAAATATCAGAAATAACCCATAAATAAAATGAATTAAACTAAAAGGATATGAATATAAAATCAGAGCATTTGCAGACGATCTAGTGGTAACCCTAGAAAATCATGAAAATAGCTTAAAAGAATTAAAAACCACTCTTCAAGCGTTTGGAAAGCACTTGGGCCTGAAAGTGAATGAAGGTAAGACAAATATCCTGACAAAAAATATCCCACCAGAAGAAGAAAAACAAATTATACAAATATTGGGATATAAAACTGTTAAAAAAGTTAAATATTTGGGTATCGAATTAACAAAAAAAGTACAGATCTATTTAAAAATAATTATGAAATATTATGGGAAAATATCCAAAAAGACCTTAAAAATTGGAATAATCTTAATCTTTCCCTGCTGGGTAGAATTGCTGTGGTAAAAATGTCGATCTTGCCCACATTTTTATTCTTGTTCCAAACAATTCCTATCATTCATAACAACAAAGTTATCTCTGTATGGGTAAGAGAGATTACTAAATTTATATTGGGGGGGGGGCTCAGAATAAAACTAAAAACTCTTCAAGACTCAAAAGAAAGAGGTGGTTTGGGCTTGCCCAATTTAGCGCTGTATTATCACGCACGCTGCCTGAACTGGATAAGAGATTGGATCAAGTTGGAAAAGATGAAATAATTAAATTTGGAGGGGGTTGATCTGTGGTTGGCCTGGTACTATTATATGTGGTTCAATAAAGCAAAACCCAATAAGGAATTCAACACTCACTATGTGAGGAAGGCTTTACTAATGGTGTGGAGAAAATATTTTCCAAGAAGTTGTCAGAAAACACCCTGGTGGATTTCTCCCCATGAAGCGTATTACAAAAAAGAAAATATTTTGTTCAACAAATGGATTAAATATGAAGACTTGGTCGAAACCCAAAATGAACAAATAATAATTAGGTCTCAACAAGCATTGAATCAAGATGGAATAAACTGTCACTGGCTTCTTTACAGACAATTAAGAGAAAAATTAAAGATTGATTTAAATTTGAATGGATATCAAGTAAAAGAAGAAGAACTAACATCAATATTGATAACAGAAAAATTTAAATATATTACATATATCTACAAAACCTTGTTGAAGTGGGATGCAGAGGAAGAACAAATTAAAACACCAATGATAAAATGAGCACAAAATGTTTCACGTTCGATCCCTTTGGATCAATGGGAAAAAACCTGGAACAAGAGAATGAAATACACAGCATGCCAGGGTGTTAGAGAAAACTTTTACAAGGTGATCTACAGGTGGTATCTTACACCAGAACGGCTATCAAGGATACACCAGAATTGCTCAAATAAATGTTGGAAATGTGAGAGATAAATAGGAACATTCTATCATTAGTGGTGGCAATGTAAAAAAAATTTAAAAATTCTGGATCACCATACATACCCAAATAAAGAAAATTCTAGGAATTCAATTTGAAATGTCTCCTGAAACATATCTACTATCAATGATGAACAAAGACTTAGATAAAAGAGCAGGGAAGTTGATTTTTTATATGTCTGCTGCAGCTAGAATGTTAATCGCCCAAACTGGAAACAAAAAACTCTCCCCTTAGTTAAAGATTGGGAACTGAAACTTTTTGACATGATGCAAATGGACAGGCTTACATATATATTGAAAGGAGCCAATATAGAAAAATTTGTCAAAGATCAGGAAAAAGTGATAATATGTTTCAGGAATCAATGGTCTGATATCAAGATGGTTAATGTTAATTTTAAATCAAGGATAAGCAGGAAAATGTAAATACAATTTGACTACAGAGAATTGAATTACATTTCGGGAATTTTAATACCTCTTATTCAGGGGGAAGCCAGAATGAAAGGAAAAGGCAAGAATGTATGTATAATGTTATATATAAAAAGAAATTATTTTGTACAAGACTCTTGAATGTAAGCTTTGTTTGTATATTTTAGTAATAATAATAATAATAGTAATAGTAATAGTAATAATAGTAATAATAGAAAACTATTTGCAGTTCCAAATTGCGTGCCCACAGCAGTCCTGATGCTTGAGGTGAGAATAACGTCACTAGAATGTACAGCCTGGAAATGGGCGATGGGGCACTGGTTAAGGTGGACTTTCCTTGAGAAAAAGGCAGGATACATGTATCTAATACTAAAAGACACTTATACCTCTCATCTAAATAAAACGATCCTTGATAAAATGCTTAAACTGGGCCCCTCAGAAATTTTTTACGATCCGTGGGTATGACAAGAGCAAATCTGATTTTGAAACAACATATAAAAGATATAGATTACCAACATGCGATAGCAGTGGCACAATCCGCCTGTTCCCCTATTTATTTAGGATTGGGGTTTAATATAAAAGGTTAAATATCTTAAAAATCTAAATATTCCCAAATTTTGACATGCTTTTAGTAGAGCAAGATTCAACGTCCTTCCATCAGCAGTCCTGGAGGAGTGATATAAAAGACAGGCACACAACGAATGGCTGTGCCCCTGTGGAGAGGGAAGGGTGGAAACTGTACATCATGTTTTCTTTGAATGTTCTTTTTATAAAGATCAGAGAGAAAGATTAATATAACCCTTGTTCAGGAATTTGCTTGGAAGATCTTGGAACAGATGGCTAAAATTTCTTCTTGACGATAAAGATAAAAAGGTCACCAAGGTTGTAGCCAAATACCTTGTCTCTGCAATAAATACCCGTAAAGGTATTTTACAAAATTTATAACACTATAGGCCACATAGGCTAGGACAGTTAGAAAATCAATCCAGAAAGTTGCAGTTGTTCAGAATATGTAAAATTTAGTAGCCTGAGAGAGCCATAGTGTGGTGAGTTCATCATGGAAAGGACATATTGTTGGGTAGCTACTGGATTAATCGTATTTAACTACATTTTATCATTTTTAAAAATTGTTTTAATACAATTTATGCATATACAACTCTGTATCCTTATGTATGCAAAACATTGTACATATAACATTGTAGGTACAATACTGTATGTGTCTAATGTCTTTAATAGCCTGTTTATAAATTGTAATAAAGGTGGATGATGATGACGACGATTCTGCTGTCAAGGTTGAAGGGGTGAAATTCTGGATTCACCATTCCTGAGTGAAAACGGTTCCTGAGCCTAAAGACTGGACTGTCCGGCCGATCCTGAGGATGTGGGAGACTCCTTAAAATTGCTGTTTAGAAGGAACTGAGTCGCAAGGACACATCAAAGGACCTGAGTGGTTGCTAATTCACCTGACTCATATTCCTGAACTAGTTATAATCTTGTTTATTGTTATTTGTTTAGTAATTATTCTGTATTTGATTTCTGTGACTAATGACCCAGGAGATAATAATCGAAGTGTTGGTAATAATAGGAGGGTTCTTCCTACTCATCTCTCTCTGGTACCTGCGTTATCAGTTCCGTTACCTATTGTGAGGAAGACCAACCCACGTTCATGTGAACGAGCAGGAAGACCTACCTGAATTGAGTGTGCCTCAGGCCTGAGACACATGATAATATTCCTCTGCCTCCTTTTTATGGTAGGAGACCCCGCAGCTATACACGCAGGCTGGGGATCCAATGAATTCCATAAATTGGTACATAGTATAGCTCAAGTGGTAAATACCACTGATTGTTGGGTAAACTCCCATGGACCTTCCTCTAACCTTCAAAGGTGGCCGATCGTGGTTGTTGAGACCTTGAATTTCACAGAGTGGAACCAAACAATGGTTAGTCCTCTGTGAGGGACTAAATACAATCAAAAAGAGCAGCAGAAGCATATCCGAGATTCAGACCAATTTATAATATCTAGATGGTCGGCTTGGCCAGAGGCTCCAGTGTGCCTGAACTGGATCAGTTCTAATCCTTCAGGTTAGTGGGCCACTATTTCGGCACCAACAAAACGTCACCCTCTTCCCCAGATATCTGTAGGGTCGTATCTGAAGTGTAATCAGACTATCATCCTGATAGAAGAGCATCGCTCCTGTAATAGTTTCCCCCTCAACATTTCCATCCCCCTTACCTTAAACACCTTAAACGGGACAGTGATCATCCGTGGGAAAATTAGTACTGCCAATCATTAGCCCCCAATTAGCAGCAACTTGACATTCTGGGATGTTTGTTGGAGGCTTACCCTCAGGATTATATTGGGTATGTGGTTGCTGGGCGGGCAAGTGGCCACCTCCTGTATGGAATGGCTCATGTACCGTAGGAGCCCTCTCTGTAGGAAGTATCCGGTTACATGCAAAAAATCAACCTCCCTCGGCATGGGACTGCCAGTTGGGTTGGGCATGGATAAAAAGGGCCTATGATGAAACGTATGGATATGACCCCGATAATGTTTACCTAGCTGAAGGGGAGCAGTTTGGTGTCATCCTCTTCCCCATGGTAGGAGTAGCCTTGACAAATCTGAAAGCTTTCTGCTCAGTTGGAAGTTTAGGCCAATATACAGCTCATGGATTAAAAGCCCTACAGATGGAGGTTGATTCCCCTGTGGGAATACTGGCTCAACACAAATTGGCCTTGGACTACCTTCTAAGCAGAGAAGGCAGGCTATGTTTTTGGTTAAATAAAACGTGTTGCCGCTATATTAACGAATCTGGATATATCGAAGAGGATGTAGCTAAGTTACACAGTGTTAAGCATCATCCATAAAACCTATTCCCCATGAGGAGAGGACTGGTGGTCCTGGTTAACCTGCTGGGTGCCCAATATTTACTGGTTAAAACAAGTTTTTCTAATAATAACATTTGTGATTTGTATCTTGATTTGTTGCTGTTGCTTGTTGCAGTGTATGCTCTGTGCCTTGGAACAATTAGGACCGGTATGCCAGAACCCCGTAGAGTAGATAAGCTGATGGAAACTCAGTTTCTACAGCAAGGATACGGGATAGTTCAGCACTCTCTGTGAGGGGGAAAAACTGTAAGTTAGCAGAACCACTGCCATTTTAGAGTGAGAAAAGGCAGGGTGGACATTTTATGACGGAGTTAGTGCTGAACCTCTCCCTTGTGCTAATGTAACCACCGTATAACGAAAGAAAGTAGGTGGCAAGTGGTGATTGGAGGAAAATGCCGAGGTGGGAATGCAAAGGTATAAAAGGTCAACTGTGTCTTAATTCTGGGTCCCGATTCTGGCACCCCAGAGCGCTCTGGTTTCTGTTTGAATAAAATTAAATTTTCCTCTTGAATCAAGAAACGCCTGGTCATTTTGCCTGTTGTATTCAGAAGCTGGAACCCTGAAAGGAGAGGCAAGGTGACACATGCACATTCAGCTGGCGTGCGTGCGTGCGTAACTATGGGGAAAGACTCTGAAAGTTGACAGATTTAGGGAGATGCTTAGAAAAGAATATTTTCTTCTAATGGTCCCTTTAGTATTTCATCTCCCACATAGTTTTCCATTGGCCACCAGAGGGGCATTGTGAAGAGGAGAAGAAGAAAAAGAAAAGATCTGGAATATGGATGACTTATTTTTCTCCCTAGACATTGACAAGGCTTCTGTCAGATTATGAGTTACTTTAGCTGTATTTCACCCAGAGACAATTTCTAAAGACAAAAGCATCAGCAAGAAGGCCACATTTCCATTTTCTAGTATAACTGAAAGCAAAGAAAGGAAACAAACCTGCAGTAGATTGTGAGTTAAACAGAAAAATTTAAAAACCCTTCTGAAACTGTTGAGTTTCTTTGGCAGATTGATATGGCATGTCACTTACTCTATAAAAGGAGGTACTCTATGATTGATTACTGCATGGTTCTAGTTGTTTTTATCACAGGTTCTGTTCCTTGTTTATTTTGAAAAATATGGTTTTGATGTGTGCAGTGATGGGAGAACCTATCACCATGTGTCTATTTCAGTATGTATGTATGTGCCTTCAACTCAACTGTTGACTTATGACAACCTTATGACTTTTAAAGGGTTTTCTTCAATATACCTTACTACTGTTTTCTGGTGGCACCATTTTAATAGCAAACATTTAGCAAACTTTTCCTCTGAAAAACAGCAAAATATATTTATAAGTTTTTGAAATAGTTCTACAATAGTGCGAACTTTAATTTTTAAAAAGTAAGGTATGTAGTTTGAACAGTTATATGCTCAAGTGATCTGTCACTTCCTGTCGGATGATGATGTGATATCCACAATCATGTACAGTAAAATGTACATGTAACAAAGGCCTACACCTCCCAAAGTACAGAAATAGTAACTGATGAGCCCCAGCTTAGAGCTGTCAATCTGTAAGTACCCAAAGTGAACTCAGTGGAACTTACTCCTTAGCATAGGGGTGGGGAATGTGTGACCCTCCAGATGTTGTTGAACTGCACCTCCCAACATCTATGGCTATTGGCGGTGCTGGATCTGACTGATGGGAGTTGGCATCCAACAGCATATGGATGGCTATTTCCTTAGCCCTGCCCTAGTGCTCCGTATTTCAGCCTTAATGATAATGAAGTGTCTGAAAAAATTATCTTTACAATTTTATTTGTAAATAGAATTGAAATTGTAAAGAAAAAATTTTCGACACCCTGTATTTAAAAAGAGACAGTCAAACCAATCTTGTAGACTGAACAAGGAATTTATTTTTTCTTCAGGCTTCAGTTTTATAAAAATACATTTCTGTTGATGCAGTCTGCAAAATCAGGCTGCCAAGAAGCAGGAGCAATCATTTGTTCTGAGTATGCTGAAGTCTGAGTTGGCAGTATGACCAAATCTTATTTCATTTTTGAAGAAAGTACATTACATTTCTAACCCCTGCCCTCACTTTCCTCCCTCATAGAGCTCAATGGAGTTTCCAGCCTTGGCCTGAGCAAAGGTATATATCCTGTACTCTTCAGATCATGCCTTGGGGGCATCCTCCATCTTGCCGGTTGCCTTACACAGAACCTCCAGCTTACTGCTTGTCTCCTTTCTGTACCATGCGCTTGGTTTTGTGGGCACTCACGTTACTCTGGCTTAATCCTCCAAAGACAATGGTCTTTGGCTTCCAAGACTAAACGATTTCCTCTGCTTTTGAAAGTGGCAAGTAGACAAAGAAGTTTGGTTTTGTGTGAAACGGAGTGTTTTATTCTAAAGTTGCCTGGTTAGGTTGCGGGTCAGTGAGGTTTCTATTTGTTTGATGTTCAGAGAAGTTTAGAAAGTGTTTGGATTTTGATAATGTTGTGAGATGCAGGGCAGTGGTGGAGGCTTACCTTTTGTGCTAGAGAAGTGGAATTTGGAACTGATAATTTACACTAAGTAGCACTGTATGCAAGGAAATGTCTCCAATGTTGATAGAGTAGCATCAATTACATATTCAAAGTAAGATGATAGTGTAATCCAGGGATAGTGCAATCTATTGTTGTCGGACTGCAATTCCCAGCATTCCTCACCCTTGGCTGTGGTTGGTAGGCCTGATGGGAGTTCACTCCCACAAGATCTAGAGGGCGATAGACATACCTTGGTTAACAAAGCCTCTGACAGAAAAACTCCTTTTTCACAAAGTCTTTTTAGGCCCTCTTCAGCCCCCCCGCCCCATTCCCCTTGTCTTCTGTTTAGCTGAAAGTTCTTTTTAGCAGCATCATCATTGGGAGATTGGTGAAGGAGGGCTGGAGAAACAGACTTGCAACGCCAGGTTCCAGTGGTGTGACTACAGTAAACAAGGCAATAAAAGTTCATGTTGGGAAAGAAATGATTTTGCTTAGGCCACTCCTACTGTAGCTGTGTGTGCCTGCCTACAATGGATAAGGTAAACAGCAGCTGCCTTCAGAATCCCTTACTAGGTGTGCATGACATAGGAGAGAGAAAAGGACAGACAAGCCTGCCTCACCAGCTACTCCCAGCATGTTAAGAAGCACAGATATATCTTCCGCCAAAATGGAAATCACAAAAAGGTAGAGGCTGTAGAAAGAAAAGCATAACCCCTTGATGCATTTTGGCAGAAGCTTTCAAGTGCTCTCTAGAAGGTTAAAAATGTTTTTGTTTACTTATGCAAGGCTTATCTGATCTGAATGTTTCATTTCATATGTTTATATTGTCAGTTCTGAATTTAAAGTTTGCTGAAACATGTTGAACTGCTCTTCTTTTTTAAGGTGCAAGAACCTATCAATATCCCCTCCATGTTATTTCTGCCTCTGATACTAAAATTTTTCTGTTAAAGAGGTCATGCCCGGAAATACATTTGCTTCCTTAATGGAGATATACTTGTGCATAATCCCTCACCCCCATTACGTAGGATGAGATGCTGCATATCACCTAGTTTCACAAATATTATTAAGAGTTTATAACACTGGTAGAATTCCAGAAGGCATCTGCTTTTCTGTAATGTAATATATCATTGGGAACTATATATGAATGAGGCAGTTATGTGGGTGGAGCAGATTACCTGAGTAAGGATTACTTGGGTTTTCTATGCCAGCTGCACAGAAAAGACCAAGGGGTGGCTGCTTACAGGATTCCAACAAACACAGGCCCTAGACATTCTGGACTTGTCACCAAAAAATGGATTCCACATGACTACATTTGAAAGGCATAACAGGAATTTAGTTGAATCAATTCCAGTCAGTCTGCTGCCATTTGTGGAATGTGGCAGTGACAACAGCATTTCGTGATCACCAAGGGGGAAGCTAATTTTCGTAGCTATGCTTAGTGCTATAAAAATCCAAGAAATATTCTCTGCACCTCCGTTGTTATCAGGACTGCAGTACTTACAGTTCTTCTTATCTTTTTGGTGATGTTCTGTTGGTTTTATTTCTTTTTAATGTTTCTATTGACATTAATCTTTTATCTGCATTTGTTTTAATATTTTTAAGCTACCTTATAGTGCTAGGGAAGATAGTTAATACACACACACACACACACAATATCTGATGTAAGGATCTGTGCTTTTCTGAAGAAACCCGTTAACATAAGAACAGGTGTGGGGAACCTGTAGTTGGGGGAGGGGTTCTCCATGCAGCCCCCGTACGTGTTGTACTGATAATCACCAAACAATGATGAGAGAGGAGAGGTTATTTAAAGATCAGGAACTCAGCCATGGTCTGCAGTCTGGGGTGCTTTTACATGGAGCTGCGTTCTTCCCACTACACACCCTCAGGTTTTTTACCTAATCAGAGGTGAAACGATATGGTAAAAAATTACTAGCAACACAGGAAGTTAGATGCACAAAAGGCTGGTATAGGTATAGCTATGCTTCCAAGAATAAGATGTACTCCAAATGCAGAGTTTGGGGTGAATCATCAGCAGAATAGTCCATTACCATCCCAATTCGGAAAGATTTCTGGTTGCATGATGGCATTCTCTGTAGAACATCTAGGGTGAGTGGGTTTAGAACTGCCATATAAGACGCCGTATTTTGATTTGATCTCCTTTGAAAAATGTGATAGAAATACATACGAATTTAAAATTACAAAAAACAGGGAGATGGCATGAACTGGATTGCAGAGACTATAATAATAGCTGACAGATGCATTTTTTGTCTCTTCTTAAATACTTTTGAAGTGTTTCTTTCATAACTTCCTCAGGCAACTTGTCCTACTTCTTATAGCTCTAGATACCTCTGAAATACGCACCTAAGCCTGCCTTCTTGGGGCAGGAGCTATTTGCTTCTTCTCCTACAAAGTCCTTCATACATTTCCTGGTCAAGCTTCTTTATAAGTTCTTTAGGTCCATGAAAAATATAAGCCCTTTTCCTATATCTCTGACTGATTTATTTATGCATTTATTTGAACCAAGCATTTCTGGATAAAACACTTTCTTGACCATTTCCAGCTGGATTTTTGGCCTTGTCATGGGATGTGAATGTCCTTAGCAGGCCTGCTGGATTATTTACCTAAAGGGCCATAGCTCCCTGTGGACCTTGCTGAATTTCTCCGCAGCTTTTGACACAGCAGACCACACCATTCTTTTGAAATAATATTGTAACATGGTAATTCTTTGGTCCTCCCAACATTTTGGGCTTCCAGCTGCTAGAATCATTGCCATTGCAATGCTGGCTGGGACTTGTGGAAGTTGAAATTCCCATGTAGAGGACCAAAGGTTCAAAACCACCTATGTACTAATTGGAATTTCAGAGTTGCTCTCAAATAGTTTTGTTCCATTTTGTTTGCTTGTGCTCAAAGGGTGGAAATTCAAGATGCTGGTCAGCTTCATGGAAATCAGTGTATGGTTTTCCACATGACACCAGTGCTGTTAACCATCTATATGAAAAAAAGTGGGAGAGCTTTGGAGTGCGTATATATACATGAACACACACATACTCACTAGCTAAGAAGATGGGAGTGGCTACGTCTGCCCTAAATCATCATCTGGGGACTGTTTAAGTAGGTGATGATGAACGCAGAAAAAATTAAGGTAAAGCAAGTGGGGAGTTCCCAGTTCTTGGGAATGGCTGGTATGCTAGTGATGTGATGGATGTATACCCATATGGATAGCTCTGGTCTTAAAGGTACTAGAATTGAACCTCCACATCTGTGGTTTCACTTTGTGGATTTGATTATTCATGGATTATTTGCTGCTGCCTCTGCTCCTACCCTATATCACTTTTAATAGAGACAGCAAGCCTAGTGAGACTGAGAATAAGGCTTGTAAATCCCTATTACAAATGGCATATGGCAGTGGTGGAGGCAATGGCAAGCTCACCAGCTGCCCACTTCTAACTTGTGAAGGAACCCCAATGCCTTGAAGGCATCCATAATTGAGGTTGATTATGCAGATCATACTTTTTTGTGTGTTAAATATGGTTTTGAGGTGCTTTGAGTTATTTGTGGGTTCTCCACTTTTGCAGGGGTCCTGTACCTCCACCCCCAGTGAATGTGGAGGGATGACTGTATTGCATTTAACTCAGTTCCTGGTACTGATGGTCACGATGGGAAAAAATTTCCTAGCCACATCTGAAACACATGTCCTGGCACTTTTTGAAAAAGAGGGACTTCCCTCACTTGGCAATGCTTTTATAACCACCAGGATTGACTACACTTAACATGTTCTGTGGGGCTGCCCATGAAGATGACTGAGAGTCTGAAGCAAGATGGTACAGCACATCTCCTGATGAAAACCAAGGGGAAAAAAGCATACCTACATAGTTTTCAGGCCACTGCAGTGGCTTCTTTTTAGCTTCCAGATCCAATTCAAAGGACTTACCTTTAAAGCCTTGCAGGGTCTGGAACTGGCCATGCTTTTGTGCTTGCCTCTCCCAGTGTCAGTCTTCACATCTTTGTCTATATCATGCCCAACTCCACATACCTTCATTTTGCAAAATCAGACAATGACAATCAAAGCTCTGTTGAAATGTAATTGTCCCAAACCAATGGAATGATCTTTCTGTTGCAATCAGAGGGTATTCTCTCTTCTGCGCTTTTTGTAAATGCTGAAAGATTTCTTTTGGGCTATGCACACTAGCATTTGGTGAATAACTACCTGCATATTCATTGCTAGGCTGCAGGATTTTTTTTAACCAGTAACTCTTGATTTAAGTTGCCTAACTAATTAGTTAGCAGCATGAAGGTAGTTCAGGAGAGTCACTGTGGTGTAGTAATTTGAGTGTTGCACTAGAACGCTGGGAAACCAGGGTTTGAATCCCCACTTGGCCATGGAAACCTACTGGAGGACCTTGGGCAAATCACAGTGTTTCAGCCTGAGAAGAAGGCAAGGGCAAACTCCCTCTAAATAAATTCTGCCAAGAAAACGGTGATAGGCTTGTGTTAATGTTGCCACTAAGAAATGACTTGAAGGAATGGAACAATATAACGAGGGTAGCTCACAGGCACACACCCAACTATTTAAGAGAGGGTTGGGTATTGTATATTTCCCTGCAGATGTTGGTGGCTTATGTTGTTAGTAGAGATTCCCTCTTACCATTTAGAACCCTCTCAATCTGTGACCTTTAGCACTATGTGAAGCTTACTAACCCTGATTCCATGACTATTTTCTTGTTTTCAGTTGGTTGGGTTGGTATTCTAGAGATTTTGTCCAGTTTTCTAAGCATTTTGGTGGTTCTAAATGAAGTCTCTGTTCAAATATACCAGGTTCCTTTTTTAGCAGCAGTCAGCACCTATAAACCTCTGAGACAAATATTGCTCTTTGAGGTCTGTTTGTGGTTACGGAACATGCTAGCAGCTCACTTTGAGGGTGAGACATTCTCCAACCATCCATCAATTTCTTCTTTCAAGTAGCTTTCCAAGAAAATGAACTATCCACCAATGCTGTGTGCAGATTCTGACCTGCGGTCTGAATGTCACTGCAGTGTCAGAGGTCAAGGGAAACCCAGATTTCTCTAATTAGAACAATCATCTTCTTGTTAGGCATTCACATTTTCCTCAGCTCTTTCTTATGAAGCTGATGTTTCTGCCAGATATCTCCCTCTCTTTCTCCACTTTCCAAACAAAAGGAGAATGGTGTAGGAATGAAACCTAGTCAAGCTGCCACTTCCAGGAGCTGGCACAGTCCCAATCTCTCAGCAGCTGACCAAAACACAACCAGTTCCTGGAAGAGATAGCTGAGTATGGAGTCTGTGACTACTCTGCATGCTTTCTGCCATCCCAAATTAGACAGTAGGTGAAAGATAGTTCCCATTCAGCAATTGCAGATAAGAGTGGTGTTTTCTAACCACCACGACAGGAAGAAAAGTTTGAGGATACATTCTGTTGGCTGGATTTCGTACCCCCATGAATGAGATTAGACCTGCAGACCAGAGGTCCCTATATCTGTTGGACTGTACGGGGCCAGACATGACATCCAGATTGTAAAAACTGTTTCTGTTCACAATCTGAGTAAAGTTATCACGCTGGGACTCATGAGAACAAGAAAAGCATGGATTGGATTAGAATAATCGGATGCTAAAACTTCGAAGATCGCTCAGGATTTGTAGAGGAAATTATTAAGGCCATGGGATGTTAAATGTGGAAGTTCATGCATTTTCACTGAATCAGCAGAAGATGCTTGACAATTCCATTGTCTTCTTTTCTCTGCTCTTCATTTACTCTGCCAACAGTTTCCTTTCTACTTTACCCTCCCACTAGTTCTTGGCTCAGGCACTTTCCTCACACTCCTTAGCAACCCTTAGTGCTGCCAGTATTGCAGATTCCATAACAACACCAGGGAACTATTTCATGAGCAGACATTAATGGAAATTAAGTCAGTTTGCCTAAATTTCTTCCGACTTGTTTGATACATTCAAGACATATAACCTGGTTTTCTTCACTGGGCACTTTGCATCTTTAGAATTTGTAGGCACTTTAGGACTTAAAAAAAAGAAGATTGTTTTGTAGGGAGAAGGAACTATTTGGGGCAGTTCCAGTGAATGAAGCTTTGCTTCAGATATTGACCTGAAATTTATCATGCTTCATCCAAAGGTGAGAAGACTGGTTCTTCCCATGAGATTGTTACTAAGCTTGTGTGGGATAGGCGGTTCTTAACTTCCATGCAGCAGAATGTTACTCTCCAGTTGCTTTGTTAATGACAGTTGCTGAAATGAGGGGACATGCCTGCAAAGAGCTTAAGACAAAAGGGTAAATGTTTGTCCTCTTCTTTTCCTTCTGGAAATTGTGAGGAAGGGATACCTTCCAGTCCAACTTCTCTAATCACCTCAGTGAGGAATGTTTACCCTATGAGTGCCAGGGCCCAAGTCATTACAGAGCTAAAATGGTATCCCAGGAGGAGGGCTAAATTAATGCTGTCATTGTTCTTCACATAAGATGGTGGGTAACCACACTCAGGAACATCTCTGATCAACCTCCCTTCACCCCCTTCTAGAAAAGTTACTCATGGAAACATCTGGAAACTTTCCTGAAGAAAATAGGTCCACAAAGATTGGAAAGGGTCTTCTCTTCCACATTCCATTGGATGCTTAGCAAGTCTTCTCCACCAACTTTCTTTTTCTCTCTGGCAGATGGCTGGGTGCTGGATGGTGAGTTGGGGAACAGGTGCAAATAACACCTCTGTAGTCTGGATATTTTTACAAGGCATTTTATTGGGGAAGGAACTATTATACCTGCCTGGTTACAGAAGTGGAGGAAGGATAGGCTGGAAGGCAGGCAGGGCCACTGAACCCATGTTGGGCGGGCTTACTTAACTAATAGTCCTGCTGTTAGTCAGTCATGGGCACCCTGGGAGCTCCCAGTTCCTGCCTCCCCTCCCCCTGCACCAAGGGATCATAGCCTGTCATTTCAAGCCTCACAAGGCTCAGGAATGTCCTCCAAGGCCCTTCAGTTGCCCTATCCTGCCATTTCTCTTCCTCTTGTTACGGAAGCAGAAAGAAGCCTGTGAGCTATTCAAAAGACAGAGAGACTCTTCCACTGTACCAACTAGAGCACTGTTTTCAGCTTCTCTCTTTTTATGCCAGTTACAGGTATTTTTAAGGATGCTGGTACTAAGTAACATTACTTATCTGAGGATGCTAGGAGGGCTAAGCACAAAGCCTACCTGCTTCATTGCAATTCAGTAGTAGCAAGGTCATGGCTTGTTATTGCAAACATGGTCAGGAATGCCAGTACTATGATTTCTTTGTAATGTAGGGTCTTCAGAGGCATTGGGGTTTCACTGGAAGGCTTTTTATTTTAAGGTAAGTGAGAAGTGCTGGTGCTGTTGTCTTTCTCTGGAGCGTCTCCTATGTTAATAGGTTATTGTCAAGGTGCTTGGGAACCTGTCACAGTGATATCCTACTACAGGGTCTCTGGAGCATTGCAGAGGCAGAGAGAGAGATCTATAGCAGATTCTCTTAACAAGCAAGGAGAATGTATGTCATGGCCTCTCTCATCCCTAAGCAAGTACGTTAGTGGTTACTCAGATTTGTTCTATTGCCCATATTTTCCTATGGTCATCTGATGAGCACTCACTTGTGTGTGCTCAGCAGCTCTTGAATGGATCACACAGCCCAAGGATGTTAGTTGTGGGGTTTGAAATGCTGAGCCAGCAAAACTAGCTTTTTAGGTGTTTGACCTTTTACTACTCTGTAAGTACCACTTATTTATTATAGGGCTTGCATATGACCCTTCTGTTACAGTAGATTAGCCAAGGAGTTTGGGGGCTTGCTTGTAAAATGGATGGCATTTGCATACCAGGGTTCAATACCAGAAAAGGCTAATGCTCAGTTTCAGCACATGCTGCTTTGTTCTTGTAGGATCACTGAGGAAATACACTGCCCGATGGAGGCTGAAAAAGACCTGACTCCAGTCCCCTATTCCACTCACCCTCAAAGTGTGAGGTAAGTTCTGTGCAGGGGCTGACTTGCTGGAAACCCAGCACTCTTTCCACAATGGAAGAAAGAGAAGGTGAAAAGACTGGAACTTGCCTTTGTTAATGACAGTTGGGAAGGAACAACCGAGGAACCAATGTAAAGAGAAATTAATTAGAACTGAAAATAAAGGGGAAACAAGATGGCTTCACAGAGAGGGCTGAAGAATGATGGGACTCTACAGTTATCAGATGTGAGCCCATTCAAGGGTGGGAGTGTTGTGGGCGTGGCACTTACCAGAGATGGCACCAGATGGTGCCACACTCCTTCCTGAGGGAGACAGCAGCCACTTGAAAAAGACTGTAGGAAAATAGGATATCTGTGTAGTGCAACCCCCAGTGCTGAGTTGGGAGAAAGGGAAGGATAATATAGGAAGGACAGGAAAGGCTCCCTCACTGGAGCAGGCACAAGCGCAGCTTCAGACTGAGGGAGCCGTTTCTCCAAGGCTATTTGAAATGAGAGAGGAAATGGGCAACAGGGTAGTGCAGTGAGTCGATGCCCAGCACCTGGCAGATACCTAGGAGCTTGAGGCAGGCCTCCTGGCGACTAGAACTGGCACAGGCTACATTGCAGTAGGGCTCTTCGTACTCGCTGGACACCAGCTCATCATCAAGCAGGTTGAGGCGGATGACACCACGCTCGTGCAGGGCCTGGAGTGTCTCCAGACTGGCTGTGGACTTGAGGGCCTGCAGGTGCTGCGAGACCAGGCACATCACTCCTACCAGGTGCATGCAGGGACGCGGGCGAGCAGGCAGGAGTGGGGCCACCCCACAGGCAACCATAACAGAGGCCAGCATGATGTCTACTCCATAGATCTCTTGAATCCAGTCGCGGAGGTAGAAGCCACCCATGCGGGGGTTGATCTCAATGAGCTTGGGCCCAGCTGCTGTCAACTTGAGCTCCACGTTGAAGACTCCATCGGTGAGGCCACAGCCTATACAGCACTGGTAGGCAGCACGGATAAGTTGTGCCTCACGGTCAGGGGGCAAACAAGTGGGCATGCAGGCTGCCGTCTCAGTGAAGTTGGGCACCCGGGTGGGCCCATTGTCAGAAACAAATGCCCCCAGCATCCTCCCTTCATATATCACCAGATCCACGTCGTGCTCAGTTCCAGACACATATTCCATCAACAGCATGGTATTGCCCCAGCCCAGCCCAATGCCTGGATGGTCAGAGTCGTCCTGCAGGTCCCTGGAAATCTTGTCGAAGTGCAGATGGCACTGCTGTGCATCCTCCACCAGCTTTACCCCCACCGCTCCTGCCCCATACTCTAACTTCATGACCCCAGGAAAGTTGATGTGGCTGGCAGCTCGCTCCACATCAGCGTGGCTCTCCAGGTGGCAGCAGGGCACAGCATAAAGAGAGGCTGAGGGCCAGCGGGCCCCCTCCTTGCGTCGCCGCAGCAAGTGCAGATGAGTGCGGCTCTTCTGCTTGGCCACGCGCATGGCAGTAGGGGAACTGCAGCGCAAGCCCAGCCCTTCACACAGCAGTGCTGTTAGAACCATGCAGTCATCCCAGTAGGAGAGGCAGCCGTCCAGGTGCAGGCCTCGTTCCTTTATAAGCCCCAGAAGATGCTGGGCGTGCTCCTCGTCCTTTCTGTGGTCTGTGGTGTCATAGTGGATGAAGGTCTGCACCAGCTGGGAGGCAAAGTGGTTGGGGTCGGACTCCACCAGGTGGATCTGGGGATGGGAAAGATGAAAGAGAAAGAAAAAAGAAGGGGGAGGGGAGGGGAGAGAGAGGGGTGTGGAGTGAAAAGAGAGGTAGGGAAGAGGGACGGGCAGACACAAAAGGGCAGAGATGCAGAGAAGGTGGGAGAAAAATCAGAGATGCATCACTACTGATAGTTTCAGAGAAGGCCAGCTCCTTCGAACCAGGCACATCAGAACGGCCCCGGGGGAAGAGGGCACGGTCCGCAGGCAGCTGCTCCCCACCTTAAAGATACTGAGCAGAGCACTCCATCTGTGCTTCTGCTGGGAAAGGTGCCCATTCCACCACCAACCTTGGACTTGGGGGAGGTAGGGAGATGGGATTTGAGCCTTCCCTGTTTCTGGAGCAACTGAAGATCCATTGTCCTCTAGATATGGCAGGAAGGGAACAAGATGCTGGGGCAAGACCAAAGCTGGCAGCATGAGAGAGATAAGGGGTCAGAGTCTTGAGGTACAGAAGCTGAGACAGCCAGTTGTATGGAAGAATGGACATGAGAGTCACACTTCTGTTCTCCATCTCCTCTGAGTCCCCTTATCTGAATTCATATTAGACCAGGGAGATATCTTCATTCAGCTCACTGGGCTTTTGTGACCCCTAAGCCGGGAGTGGATGGGTGGGACAGGCTTAACTGCTTCACTGCTGCTGCTTTAGCAAGAACATCCAGCAACTTCAGGGAATGGAGACTGTTCAAGCAGAGATTTTCCCCCTCCCTTTAAAAAGCATCAAGCCATTTGCCAAGTGGAGTTTGGATAAAGCATACACTGTGGAGGCTGCAGCTGCTGATATGGATTGTGGCACATGTAGTCAATGTGACCCTTTCAGGGTCTAGGAAAATGGAGATGAGAGGGACAAAACGCAACCCTCAGTCTCAGAGGAGGAAGTTGGCGTTATTGCACTTTGGCTCAGGAGAAATGGAGAGAATTGCTGCTGCCACCACCGCCTAAAGCATCAGCTGATCCTTCTTTGTCCCCTTCTACCCACTTAGGTCTTGTTGCACTCTCATACTCCCACCACAACCCTTGTATGCCTTTCCTTGTCTGTTCCCCCTGGTAGTCTTCAATCTACTCAGAGGGACCACCTTTCATGCTCTAAACTGCTGGAGACCTAAATTATTTGTGAGCCCCAGAAATAGGATGCTGAAGCTGGCAGACTCCCCAAAATGGTTCATTCTTGAAATTGCACTGTCTTCTCATCTCCTTTAAAGGAGGAAACAGTCAGCACACAGCAATGTCCCAACACTGAGAAGGGGATTATGTTTGTATCCTGAGTTTGGAAGCCCAAAGAAATTGGATCTTTGGGACAACTCGGGGAAAGGAGGGGAGACAAGAGGACGTTACTGAGCAAACTGCCTGGATATTTATTTGCTGCCTCAGCGCTAGGGGTCCCACCCAGTTTCACTGACAGGGCTTCTGGTGCCTTTAAACAGTCACATGTCATGCTGGAGATGCAGTGACTGGGGGAGGGAAGCATCCATTTCTGCTTCTCAGACTCCTTTTCAAGGCCAGGAGCTCTACTAAAATAAGGAAACCACACTATCAAACCACTGGTATCTCATTCCACAAATGGCTGGTACTTGAGAAAAGCAGGGATCCAGAGGATCCAGAATCTACATGGTGACTTCATCTGCCGTGCCCCATATCTGCTTCCTAGTGCTATTTGTGGAGAGAGGATGTTAGAGAGGAGGCAGCTCTGGTTTCTGAAATCCACAAGAGCTGACCAGAATTGTTTCCATCCCCAGTGACTCTTCCAACAGAAAGTTGCTTCTGTTCTGGGCCCTCAAGTGCCCTGCTTGAAGTCACCTTGATAAACATAGCCAGCCTCAAGAACACCCAGAAAACATGGCTGGGGAAGAGCCAACACCAGAACTGGCATAGGCTGGCACCCCAAAATATGTAAAATGGGCAAGCCCTTTATGATTGGTGGTGGCATGTAGAAGGGGTCTCTCTCGTTTTCTCCCCCTCTGGGCTTAGATGGCACCAGGTGTGTTTATGTGATATGGACAGGGGTTGTGGGGATTGGTGCTTCTCTAGCTAGTCCATCCTGCAGCCTGCAGGGGGCTGCATGGGTCCGGTTTCCGCATCTTACTTTTAGCCCGTAATCCCTGGCTGCCTCCCAGACGAACTTTTTGCTGACTCCGCCGGCCCCAATCACCATCACGTGTTTGCCCTCCATCAGGTGGCGTTGTGAACGACGCAGCATTGTCTCCATGAGGGGGCATGCCACCTCGCTCAGTGGGGAGCCCACCACTCGGCCCATGGACTCGAACATGGAGCAGGTCTCCAGGCACAGCTGCGAGTTCATCTCTAGGGCCACCAGCTGCAGCACCTGCTCATCTGAGGTCAAGAGAAAATCCACACCTGGGAAAATGAAGGAAGTAAAATATCCTGTCAGTCAGCAACGCCTAACTTTTTCAATATGCATTCTGGTGAGCCCAGGGCTAAATCATATAGCTCTTTTCTTCTTCCAGGATTCTCAAGACAAAGTGTGTGAACAACTAAATTCTCTAAAGTAGAGTTGCTAGCTGGAGTTGACATTTATTGGAATTTATTGTAAGAAGAAAATGTGGACATCACATAGGTTCATCTAATCTAGCATCCTATTTCTCTAGAGTAGCTTACAAGGTGCCTCCAAAGCCTGTAAGGCGAGAAGGCAATAGCTCTCTCCTGCTATTGCCAGAGAGTAACTTTAATCAATAGGATACGCTGTCTGAACGTAGGAGGTTCCATATAGCCCTCATGATTAATCACAAGGCTTAGAAAATATTTTGTACTACAGAATCTCTCAACTGGGTAATCAGGGAAATCAGGGAACTGTCCCCAAAAGTAATTTTTCAAACCTGTTTATAACCACTAATAAGACATCCTCCATTAATTTATTTTTAAGTCCTTTTCCTAAAAAATACATGAGGGGCAGTTTGCAACTACCTTCTTTTTTCTAATCCCCTACCACAAATACACAGAAACACTCCAAAAAACAAAGAGAGGAGGAGGGTTGGAAGTGCCGTCCTTGAAGACGTATTATTATGCAAGTTGTTTAGATTGGATTAAAGATTGGATTATATTAGAGAAATCTACTTTAAAAGATCTGGAAGAAACTGATGATATATTTGGATGGCATGGTTACTTATGCTATAACAAAATAGCAGTGAACAAAGATTTTAATAATCATTGCATCCGGAGAACTTTATTAAAGATCTGGCTCCAAATAAACCAGAAATATTATATAAAACTCCCATTTGGACATCCCCTCAAGAAGCTTATAAGATTGCACTGACAAAACAAGGAAAGTTATTGATTTATCAAGATATATTAAAATGGGAAAGAGACAATCCAAAAATGAAGTCAACAGAAGAGTTAAAAACTGAAGGACATGAATTAAACTGGTTCCTTTGGCACCAGTTGAAAGAAAGGTACAAAATGGACCAAAAATTATATGGATTTGAAAGACAAGAAAATGAACTAGATCAACTGTTGAAAGAACATCAAAAGAAGAGAATCTCGAAGCTTTACAAACTATTATTAAAAATGGATTTTGAATCTGAGTCAATAAAAGAGTCAGTGATTAAGTGGGCTCAAAATATAGGTCGCCCAATCGAGTTAGATGCATGGGAAAAAGTATGGAAAACAGACATAAAATTTACTCCAGATTTAAATTTAAGAGAAAATTACTACAAAATGTTACATAGGTGGTATATGACTCCAGAAAGACTTCAAAAAATAACCAAAAATGGAGATGCGAAGTGTTGGAAATGTGGGGAAAAGGTGGGGACTTTTTTTCATATGTGGTGGACTTGTTCTAAGGCTAAGAAATTTTGGAGGGGAATTCATGATGAAATTCAAAAAATTTGCAAAATTAATAACAGCAGCACTGCTGACATATGCACACTGCTGGAAAGATAAAACAGATATTCAATTAGATAAATGGAAATTAAAAATGTTAGACATGGTAGAGACTGAAAAATTAGCCAACTCCCTTAAGAATATAAAACAGTTCAAAATTTTGAAAGAGAATGGAAAAGAGTAATGCTCTGGCTAAACTTGTAAATGTCTGTGGATCGAGTATGTTGGTATTTGACAAGATATGTATAAGGGAGAAGAAGGATTCAACTGGAAAATTCTTGATATTCAGAAGCGGGAGGGGGGGGGACGGAAGAACTATAATAATGATATACATATTTGTGTTTATATATGTTTTTATGTATTTTGAAAATAAGAAAAATTTCCTGCTATGCCGGTTGCCCTATCATTCCTCTTGCTTACACTCACCACTTGTCTGACTTAGTATGGAGGGGCAGCAAGCCAAAAAGCCAGTGAAGAAACAGGAAATGGGATGGATGGGGAAGGGACACAGTGTCAGCAGCTGTGAATCCTCAAGCCCAGGGCAGGATCTTGCTCTGTCTTTTCAAGGCAGAACTAATGCTGTTACAGCAACGTAAGAGTGGAGAGAGGATTCTCTTACTCTTTCCAGAATGCTGGGCTTGACTTGGAAGCTACTGAGTTTACAGTCCTCCCTCCATATTCACGGGTTTGACCTTCACAAATCTAATCATCTGTGAGGTGCATACATGCCTTCCCCCGTTCTCCTCCCCCCCATTCTCTTTCGCCAGCTGAAGAGAAGGAAGGCAAGCATGCCTGGTCAAAAGGCAAAGGAATGGGGGAGAAGCATATGCGCCTTCCTTCTTCCCTCCAGAGCTCCCCCTCCCATTCCCTTGCCTCTGGCACTGAGAATGCATGCCAAGGTGAAAGGCAAAGGAATGGGGGGGGGGCATGCGTGCAACTCACTCCTCCCCTCTGGAGCTCCTCCTCCCATTCCCTTGCCTCTGGCCCTAGTGCTGAGAACGCACGCTGAGGCAAAAGGCAGGGGAATGGCGGGAGGCATAAGTGCACCTTCCTTCTCCCCTCTGGAGCTCCCCCTGCCCATTCCCTTAGCCCTGGCCCTGCTGCTGAGAATGTGCGCCAAGGCGAAAGGTAAGGGTATGGGGTGGAAGGCACGTGCATGCCTCCCTTCTTCCCTTTTATTGCTCCCCTCTCCTATTTGCTTGCCTCTGACCCCGGCACTGAGAATGAAGGCTTGCACATAGGGCCAGAGGCAAGGGAATAAGAGCAGGATCGTGGTGGCAGAGTTATTAATGTTTTTTCCACTTTCGCAAGGGTTCTGTGCCCTGAACCCTTGTGAAAGTGGAGCGGCGCTGTATACCGCCTATTTAAGAATGCATTCAAGGGAAAAGGGAAGAAATAGAAAAAGAACTCTGATCTGGACCTGTGACCAGTGCTAGAGAGCAGCCAGTGCTGAAGGGAGAGCAAACACCCTCTCCTTAAGATGAGCTGAGAGTGCTCATGCAAAACTATTTCACTGAAAGAAAGAAAAGGTGGAGATGACATTTTGTGGATTTATTCCAGGGTGGGCAATTGTACAGGGCCCAATTTTCCAACCCTAACTTCAACCCCCTTGCATGCTAAAATACCTTCTTTTCTCTGCCTCTCCTTCAAAATGGTGACCAGAAATGACATTGTATCACTTCCTGTCACCATTTTCAGGGAGAAAGAGGGAAAAAAAGATATTTTGGATGGTGTGGGATGGTTAAGAAGTGTTTTTTTTTTAATGTTTGCACATTGGAAGGGTTTTGGGTATGATGCCAAAATTTTAAAATTTTGGGGAGCTTCAGGGGGCTTTGGGGGATGCTGGTGGCCTCAAGGGCTGCAAAAAGGGAGTCCACATGCACATGTGGCCCACAGACCACATTTCTCCCCTTTCTGATTTGTTCAGTGGTATGTAACTGAAACAGCACCAGTACTGTGATCTTCCCTGGCTGAAGTGACGTGTAGGGAAGGTTTTGTGCATCTATGGGCCATCACCAATGGGCAAAAAGCAAGGTGTGGATGGGATCCACATGCAGAATACCTTGTAATGCAATGGGAAATAAGTTTAACTGATAACTTAATGGATTGGAAGAAAAAAGAAATTGTCAGTCTCTGATAAAGTTAGACATTCTGTGAGATCAAAATGAAATTAATAGGTGGCAGTTAGGTTCTATCTGTCTTTTGTTTGTTTGGGGAAAAAATATTTCCATGGGAACCTATAGCTAAAGGATATTACTCAATCAAAGAGCAAAAGACAGACATTTGCAGTAGCCAAAGCAGCCATTTCAAGAATAACAGGTCAAGGTCTGTGGATTTTAGAAGGTTCATGGATGGTCAGTATAATCCTAGAGGAATGTGTGGAAGGCCATAAGGAACCAGTGTTTAAGAGAGACTCATAACTATTTCCCAGACTGGAATCAAAGAAGCAGCTTCCAAAAAGGGACAACTCCAGGGTTGTGGAATTTAGGGTTCCAACTTACAGGAGTGAGGGGTTTGAGAGAGCTCCCCATGTGTGGACTGAGATTTGGGAGATCCAAGTTCTAAACCCCACTGAGCCGCTAGTAGCACTTAGTGACTTTGGGGTGGCCACTTTCCCAGCTTGGTTTGCTTCACAGGATTGTTGTGAAGCCATAAAATGGGATATAAATGTGACAAATAAATAAATTAGTAAATAAATAAATAAATCCCCAATATAAACAGAACATCATGTGGGTAAGAGGCAGCTGCACAGTCAGGGGGCAAAAGAAATACAGAACACTGATGTGAGCCTGTCCCTAGAACACAGAACCTAAGAACTTCTCCAGTGCTGATTCCTAAAGTGTAGCTGCACATTGATGCCCTACAGCCTGTTGAAATGCTGGTTGAGCCACCCTGAATGTCTTGTGTTCATTTGTGAAACTAAAGTGCAATACCCAAAAATATATTCTTATAGCCTCTGTAATGACTAAGAAAGCTCACCAATAATGTCAGTTTGTGCTCGACAACCACCTCTTTGCTCAGCTGACAGACCAGCCTCCATGTCCATGAACGCTTTCATGGCTGCCTCCGCCTTCTGCTTGATTTGTGCATAGATGGCTGCAATCTGGGTCTCATCCTTCAACCCCCATTGCAGCAGGCTGCTCTCCAGAGTCTGAGGTACTGTGGCCTGGTGCTTCAGGGGTTTATCTGCCCGGCCTACACCACACACCACCTGAAAAGAACCAAAAAGGGCACCATCTTTCTGAGCCAGTGACATCCAGTTGTCCCTTGCAACTCCAGCAGTCTTAGGAAAGAGGGAGCCCAGCAATCCCAAACGGTGGGTCTGCTTCCTTAGGTTTATAAAGCAGATTGCGACTGTGTACACAGCCAGATTTAATCACGTTTAGAGTAGCCCAGGGATGGGAAACCTCTGGGTTTTCCCTTGGCCAAGAAATTTTTGCTCTTGTTTCTGATCAATAATGGAAATAAAAGGGTATTTAAAGGTATTTAAATAAGTAGAACTGAGCTGTGATGTGCAAGCAGGACAGCTGTTGTACTGGGAATTACTTCTAAGTAGATATATTGTTAATTGAGCTGTGTATTTGTATGCTTGATGGAGGAAAATGTCAAATCTGGCAAGAATTACTTTTCGCCCTGCCCACTTTGTTTTGTCTGTACCTACTCTATCCTTGGCCCTGCGTAGAGATGTGAAAGTGTTAAAACACAAACAGATAAAAAAACTGGAAACTCCTGGGAAAAAAAGCCTTTCTATTTTTTTCTGAAGCCTTTTCTCCCACCTTCCAAGAAACTGGGAGAAAAGGGATTACAGAATATTTTCTTTTAGAGTGACAAGCACAGTATTTAAGATGAAGGGTTTGTATATTTACTTCCCCCGCAAGATTTCTAAAAATGATGTAGATAAGACTTTTACGTAAAACTAAGTACAGTATCTCACACCATAGCAGTTCCTCCTCTTGGTTTCTTTTTATCAGTTCTTTCTTTGGGAATGGGTATCTTATGTCTACTTGGTACTATGAAGAACTTTCTTTCTTTGGGGATGAGTATAATGTCTACTTGGCACTATAAAGAATTAAAGGAGACAAAACAGTTTTCTTTATTGTATAATTGTTGATGGTTTCTCTTTGATTTGTCTGTGGTCTGTTCCTGACAAAAGGAAAAAGGCTTCTTACAGTTCAGGATCTTGTAGCTCCATTTAACAAACATAACATTTAAAAAGTAAATTCAGTTTGTAATAATCTTTGATATATTAAACTGTACTTTAAACATGTCAACATGATACTTTTATGCCAAGTCAATCCATGATCTATTTGATGACATATAATCCACACAATCCATTTGATGTTCCTAAAATAACAAAATGACTTTCAATTCATAGCGTGCTAATATTGCATTTTTTTTTTTCTGGAGGAAAAAAGAGAAACTCCAGACCAAAAAAAAAATGCCTTTCTTCTTCCATGGCTTCAACATTTACAGAAATTTTAAATCTTCAGCCCTACCTCACCCTGTTAGCCTTACATGCTCTTGAAATGTGGCTCTTGGGGCCCTTCTCAAAATGAAATGTGGGCCCTGGTGCCAAAGAGAATTCAATATTCTTGGAGTAGACCTATTAAAATCAATCGGACAATTTAGTCATAACTAACTTAAGTGCCATTGATCAAAGAGGGTCTACTCTGTGTCTGAATCCAATCCAAGATGACAAAAATGCTGTGAAGAATGCTTCCTGTCTAGGAAGAAATTAGAGATTGTGAATTTGGCAGCTGAAGATAAAACCTAGGTCAGTTCCAGCAGCAGCAGCAACACCACCACCACCACCAACAACAACAACAACAATTTGGAACCCATGGCTCCCCTAATCTGCAAGTACCAACCAGAGATTGTATTTTGGTGTCTTTCCCACTAGAGAGTTAAAAATTAGGCTATTTCTGCACTACACTGTTACAGTGCTATTATTCCACTTTCAACATCCTATGGAATCCTGGGGTGTGCCATTTAAGGAGGGGCATTTAGAATTTTCAGTCAGATAGCTCTTTGGCCTCAGTAAACTACAAACCCCCCAAATTCCACAGGATGTTGAAAGTGGAATAAAAACGCTATAACAGTGTAGTGCGGAAATGGCCATAATTTCCTCTCCTGATTGCAGACAGAGGAAAAGATTCTTACATCCCTGACTGAAAGTGCTAAGGACTTTCTGCCTGTAGTGGTTCTCTTGTCTTTCTCTCTCTCCACCATTCAGGGTTTCTTTTTTGTTACCTTGCTCAGCAGAGGCTGGTCCTTTCGGGATCTGCAGACAACAGCACATATCCGGACTGCCAGAGTGGTCCGTGGAGAAGCACTCCCTGGAACTGCAGAGCCAGAACAAGGAAGGAGAGAGAATGGATCAGAAAGACACATTGAAAAGAAAAGGTAATGTGGAGAAAAGAGCAAGAATAGAGAGGATATTTTGGTATGAAGTAATGATCCTGGAAGATTCTGGACTTTCAACATGGTATCCTCTCATATTGCCAGTGCAATCTGTCATCCATCTCCTCCCATTTAGTTAACTACCAGTGTAAAGCATCTCTTTCAAGCTCTCTAGGGCAAGAGAGTACAAAGAAACATAATGGGATAAAGTAGAAGCAATATTTGTTTAAGGATAAAACTATAATAGTTATGAGCTCTGGCCTGGAGGACAGGTTGGGGTATGAACTGCCCATAATAAGGAGTGACTAAAAGATCTGCTTACACGAAAAGCTGGTTGTGTCAGGAGGGCCAGGCTGGACCATATGAGCAGTGGGAATGAAGGCCTCAAGCAAGATGCTCTCTTCCTCTTCCAGGGTCTCTAACAGTGTAAGGACAGCTTGCAGGACATAGCTATGTTCTGACTTATCATGGAAAGACACAGCTTGGGCTCCATTCCAGCGCCAACCTGATGGTTTGACCACCACCTGTTAGAAGCATAGCAGAGATAGGGCTTAAATAGAGATAAGTATTTTGCAAGACAGCTCTTCAAAAGATTTATAGCTGGGATGTGGTCAGGGCCTGGAGTAAATCTGGCCCTCCTAGAGTTTCGCAGATGGCTCATGCCCCTTTCCCATGATTCCATTATTTTGTGATCTTCCAAAATTTGCACATTTGTTCCTTGCTCTAAAAGGTTGGAATGCCCATGCCAAGACTAAGTTACTAGCAGGTAGAGTTTTAAGGTAAAATATGCTGATATTTCAAGTCTTATCCTGTTTACCTGGTCCCACCCACCACTGGAAACCAGCCCCTGAAAGTATCTGTGGAACTGAATTCAATTCTCAGGTTGAAGGAGATTTCCCACATTGATCTACGGCAGAGCAGGCAACTGCATTGGGTCCGGGAGTTGACTTTCTTCCCTGGGACATTTCAGGAGCTTAACAGGCTGCCACAAATGGTGGTTGTGATGGGACAGAGAGGGCCTCCTCAGTGGCTGCCCCTAAACTGTGGAACTCCAAAAACCAGAATGGCCCCTTCCTTCTTGTCATTCCATCCACATGCTTAAGCTTTTTATTCAGACAGGCTTTTAAAACAGAAGATTTAAAACAAATGGACTAGGGGATACTGTAGTGTTTTTAAGAGCTTTTTATCTTTTATAATTACATTTTGTTCCTTTACTGAAGTGTGAAATGTTTTAATACTTTGAATAGTTTATTCTATTTTAACATTCACTTTTTGTACATTTTTAATTGTACTGTTCTTTTAAATTGTGGGCTGCTTTGAATCCCAGTTTTGTGAAAGAAATGGGATATAAACGTCATCGTCATCGTCATCATCATCATCATCATTATCATCACCACCACCATTACAAAAAAAACCCCAAAAACAACAACCAGAAGTGGGTGGGAAAACAATTTTTTAAAAAGAAGTTCAGGAGCACAGAACCCCCCCTTGCACTCTAGTTAAATGGTGACTCAATGGCAGCTTCCAGGACAGGCAATTCACCCTTTTATTTTGGCCAGAAAAATCAGTGTCTAGGAAGCCTTGGGGGGCCACGGCTCTCAAAAATAATCCCAAGAGCCACATGCACCACAAGGCCACACTTTGCCCACCTCTGATCTATAGCCTGTATCCAAAGTCACATGAATAGCTGACCTGGATATGAGATAAGTGCTACTTCAGCCCTGTGGCAAGTCTTTCCATAACTTACAGGCTGTCTAGGTCTCTCTCCAAGGCTCCTCACCTGACGGTAGGGTTCCATGGCAGTGCCTTGCAAAAAGGCTGTGATTTCCTCCTGCAGCAGGTTGTCTTGCCCCTCACGCCCACTCAGCTCTACCATGCGGATGCGTTGCTCTTCTGTCACACTTCGCAGGGGCAGTGGGCGCTTGAAGGTGAAAGCCAGGGTGGGTGGCACCGCCACCTGTGCCTGCTGGTCCATCAGCTGTCGTGTCAGCAGCTTGTCCTCCAGTAGGCGAGCCAGTTCTCCTGAGCCCCCTGTGGGGCAGTCGAGGTCTCGGGCTAGTTCTGCTGCTGACTGGCCCTGCACCTTGCATGGCCCGAAGTAGCCAGTGAAGTAGGTGACACGGCGTGGGGGCGCAAATTCTTCAAGCATCGTGCGGCCACCAAGATCAAAGGTTACGGCCTTGAAGACCAGCAAGGATGACTCTCCTGGGTGGGTTTCTGAGGGCACCTTGGAGAGCCAGGCTGGTGACAGGCATAGCAGCATGTTACCTAGAGAGAAGGAAGAGAGGATACACAGCCCATGAGTATGAGAGAAGCCTTACGCTACAGAAAAACTCACCCCAAATTGGTCAGAACAATCATGGGAAATCATTTGTTATTTTAATTTAATTTATATTCTGTGGTATCTTTCTGGGACAGCACCCAAGGCAATGTACAAAAGATTAAAACAAAGAACAGCTAGATTTTATAACGTAAAAGTTAAAAACAATTAAATAAACAAGTCTATTAAAAGCACAAAGTTAAAACAGTTTAAAACATATTAAAGAAAGATTTTTTAAAAAAGAGGAGCACAACACTGAGTGACTTTGGGTAAATCATACACTCTCAGCCCCAGAAAACCTCATGATAGGTCTGCGTTAGGTTCACCATTAGTCGGAAACGACTTGAGGGCACACAACAACAACAATGCTGATTGAAGCATTCTGAGAACTGTACTGCAAACAAGAACCTTTCTAAAATCTAGTATTTTGCCACTGAAATTGAAACGCTTTGTGCACCTGAGCATATACTCTGAGTATGAATTAGCTCACAGAATTTTAGAAGACCTAGCTGTCCATTCATAGATTTGAACAAAGAATTCAGAGTCCTGGGAGAATGCTGATAGGTGGGGAAGATTGTGCCTTGGTGTGGGAGGCTGGAGAGCTGACCTTCTGCTTCATTCCAGCCTCATGCTGCTGCAGGCACCTTGGCCAGAAAGAAATCTGAGCAGCTCAGCTGCCACAAGAGCTCTGGTTACCACCAGCCCTGTCTCGGCCTTTCAAAAGAGACAGGAGGAATGTCAGGAATATGGCACAGCAGCTGCCCTGGAGGGGTTGCAGGAAGCATGCATAGACAGACATCTTGGTCCAGGCAGATGTCTGAAACAGAACGTACTGACGAATTTGAAGCGCTAAGCTTAGAATGCAGTGGAATCTTATTGTGTACTTGGAAATACAGAAAAAACCCACAGCTATTATACTGTAAATCAAGTTGCACAAATCAAAGGTTTCCATAAGT
The DNA here is from genome assembly GCA_030412105.1 of Cyclura pinguis. Classification (NCBI taxonomy): domain Eukaryota; kingdom Metazoa; phylum Chordata; class Lepidosauria; order Squamata; family Iguanidae; genus Cyclura; species Cyclura pinguis. Next base: position 265,818,628 of record CM059599.1, read on the forward strand.
ATGTCCAAATCAACTGGACTCGAGGCAAGATTCAGTCTATTTTACATGTCATTTTAATAAGGTTGAGAGAGACCGAGAGCCCTTTTTTTGGATGCAGCAAGACACTTGTTTGTTGGATTTTTAGATACTATTCAGAAATATTTCTGTCAGCTGAGAAGGTCAATTGAGTTTAGTGGGCCGTATTCCCAGGTACCTTTGAAATTCCCATCCACTAGACCAAGTGTAGGCAACCTGGTAACCTTCAGAGATATTAGACTGTAGTTCCTATTATTCCAGTCCAGCATGACCAAGATTCTGAGAGTAGTAAAATTTTAGGGCAGGTTGCTTTCCCCTTTGTAGGAAAAGGGTCTGTGTGATCTAAACATGTGAACAAATTGGTAAGGCTAGTTTCCTGGTGTTTATTATAATACAGTTGACTTTTTATTTTTTAACAATTTTGCTGCACAAATGCTCCCCTCACTTTCACAGAACTATCAGTATGTCTTCCACCAATGGAGGGCTGGTGGTGATATTTATTGACTTCTGGTAGTGTTGTGTCAACATTTTAAGATCTTTTGCCTAAAGGGTTACTTTTAACACAAGGTACTGGGGGTTTTAGCCTGGATATTTAACCGAAAAGCATCAAATCCTGTCTGATCTTGGACACTCAGCTAGGTCATCCCTGGTTAATATTTGGATGGGAGGCCACCAATGAATACCAGGTGCTGTAGGCTATATTTCAGATGAAGGAACTGGCAAAACCACTTCAGGGTATTCTTTGCCTAAGAAAACTATATGAAATTCATGGGGTTGCCATAAGTTGAGAGGCAACTTGGAGGCATGCATATGCACACGCACACACACACACACACACACACACACACACAGACGTTTCCTCCTTTTTACTTTGGAAACCCAACATGTACTGTTCCAGCACCATACACAGAGGCTCTGTTCACTGTGCTGCAATCCGATAGCCTTCCAAAACAGAATACCTCATGAAAATGACAATGCTGCGCAACTTAAAATCTTCCTCATTCCTGTGCAGCATTTTGTATGGGAGTATTACTCACATGCTGGAAACTCTGATTCCATTTCCAGCTCCAGGAGACACTCTGCATTCTGTGCTGACTGCATATGCTTGGTCCTCACTAAACTTACTTCTTAATTTTGTGCAGGGGTGGGGGCAGTTCAGGGTTTTTTGTTTTTGTTTTGCCCTGATGGATTGTTTCTGCATAAGAATGTCTTGGTGCCTCCCGAAGAATGCATAATTGTCATAACTTGGGTGAAGTGGATGAGAATGAGAATGATAGTGGGTCTATTGCACCTACTTTGCCCTCAGAGCACTGTAAAAATGTAGCCGGTCACCTTGGGAACAAGCTACATATATTTATGATGGAATGATTGTATTAAATAAATGTAACTTTTTCATACCGTAAAAAAGAACTCACTTTTTAGTGAAATTTAAAAATCACTCCTGGATAGAAGAAAAGAATTTTAAAAAATAAAATTTTTAAAAAAGAATTAGTTCCAGTTAATTACAACCAGCCTTCAGCTGACACGCAGATAAGCACAGCTGAATCTGAAATAAAGCAAAACAGTTAAACCCAACTGAATGGAAACTAACAGGATGGAATTCCTTTGTTGTTGTGTGGCTTCAACTTGTTTTTGACATAGTGACCCTAAGGGCAACCTGCCATGGGTTTTGGGGGTGCTGAGAGGATGTGGAATGTCCAGATCTCCCAGTGGGTTTCCATGGCTGAGCAGGGAATAAAATCCTGGTCTCCAGAGTCATGGTCCAGTGCTCAAACTGCTACACCATGTTGGCTCTATGGAACTCCTTAAGCCCCTCAAAATGGTAACTGACTCACATTCTGTACAATTCAAGATACGTATCTCCTAGTCCAGTAATAAAGTAGTAGGCAGTGACTCAGCAAAGCACAGGTCAAGACATGAGAAGAATGCAGACTGGGAAAGATTCAGATGGTCTCTTTACATATCTTGTCACAAACAATTTCTCCAGTTATGCAGTTTAACTACCCTTGCTCTTCACAAACAATTCCATTCAGCATTCTCCACGGGAGGAGGCTGTACTCCGGAGGTGAGGAAACAGGGACCCATCGGCAGCATGTGGTCCCCCATTTTTTTATTTTTAAAACGTTTAGCCCCAGATGCCTCCTGTGTAGTGTGGGTGGTAATTTTGCCATGTTTCTGGCCTTTGTTTGGGCTGTTTTAGGTCCAGAAGAGGCCTATTTTCCTTCTGGATGTGATCTTGAAGTTGACGTCTAAGGCCCTTTCTGCAGCATCCTCCCATCTCACAAAGGGGACAGGAGAAGGACGAGGTCTGGTCCTTCTCCCGTCCCCAGACAGCGCGATCACGGATTAAATCATTGACGAGTTTTCCCTGTCAATGGCATGCGATCGCGCCACCATCCTGGACTTACCTGTCCTGCGGAAGCCACACAAGCGTGATGGCTGCACTTCCTGCCCCAGCTCAGCCTGGGAAAGCACCCAGCTGTGCTGTGGAAGGAAGAGGCTTCGCCGTCGCACTCCCTTCCGCAGGGAACCAGCTGGTACAGAGGGGAGCGCTCCTGTCGCACTCCCCTCCTGGCAGAGCTGCTGCTGGGATCTCCACCAGATGACTTCATGAAAAGGTAAGGTGCCGAAAGGCCTAAGTCGCTTCCTGTTAGGGAAAAAGGGCCTCTTTGGGGCTTTAAATGGCCTAGAGAGGGCAAAAGATGTGGTGAAATTGCCTTCTGTGCTCCCTAGAGGGAGCTGGGGGCAAACAATTTGGGGGGGGGTAGTTGAGGGTCTGGCCCTCCAGCAAGATGGCCCCTTGTAATGCCCCCTGACCACTCTTGTGAGTTACAGAGGGCAGGGAAGCTGTTTCTCTGTTAAAGGAGAGAAGTTGTAGGCAGAAAAATAGTATGTTCCTGACAAGAAACTCCAGCAGCAAACAAAAGCTTTGAGGACACACAGCCTGTGGGGATCTGTAGTGGCTCTGTTAGTTAGAAGGTGGCACCACAAGGTTCCTTAGTTCTTCACCATTGTTAATTTGCTGCCTAGTAGGGAAGAAGATGAAGGGACCTGACCCAAACTTTTTGCATATGACTGTACAATGGAACTCACCAGGACACTGGTTGCCACCTTCTAGAAGAACTGACAGATATGAAGTGGGGGAGCCCAAGACACAGATGGTGATGTCTGATGGCCCAAACCCTGAAAAAGACAAGAATAGAATCAGTAGCATGCTCCTTATAATTGGATCTTGAATTCCTAACGTTCTTTCTCTGTAAATTTCACACTCTGGGGTTTCAAGGCAGAACTACTGCAATTCGGTTTGCCCTCCTAGGGCCCTTTCACACTATATAGTCATAGCCCTTTATTATCACTTTAACTACCCTGGCTCCCTCCTACAGAATCCTGGGGTGTAGTTTTCAAGAGTCTTTAGAGATCTTTGGCAGAGAATTTTAAACACTTTATGAAACTACAAATTCCAGGTTTCCGCAACCAAGCAGTTAAAGTCGTATAGAAGTGCTGTAATTATATAGTGTCAAAGGGTCCCCGGTCCTACTTCTGCATGATTCTGCAATCCGATTACAATGGAGATCTGAGTAGTGCCACTGTGAGGCAGTGACCATGCTCTAACACATCCCAGGTTAATGAGGAAACAGCTCTTACCCACTTTGTCCTAGGTTACCTTTGAGATGTGTGTATTAAGCCAAGAATTGAATTTTTGCCAGAATATTTATATGAATGGACTTCAAACTCCCATCTCCAAATCATTATTCTGCAGTGGCTTCACTACTTCAGTTACCACCTCAATAGTTTCTCAAAATCCACTCTGGACGCTATACAGGTATACCTCAGTTAACAAAGTCAATGTGTTCCTGAACATTACCTCATTAACAGAAAAGTACCAGGGTAGAAATTACATGGAGAGAATAGAGAAAGGTTCTAATACCACAAAAAAATGTGTAGCATGTTTCAGTAAATGTCTTATCCAAAACTAACGATATGCACATGTGAAATGAAACAACCATGTCAGATAAGCCTTGCATAGCAAAAAAAAAAAAAACATGTCTAGAGAACGCTTGAAAGCTCCTTTCCAAATACATCAAGGGATGACTTATTCTTTCACCATTTTCTACTTTTTTATGATTTTCATTTTACGGACAAACTATGCTTGTTTAGCATGCTGGGGTAGCTGGTGAGACAGGCTTAGGGCATTTCCACCCTACACTGTTACAGTACTATTATTCCACTTTCAACAGCCTATGGAATCCTGAGGTTTGCAGTTTAGGGAGGGCCCTTTAGAAATCTCAGCCAGGGAGCTCGTTGGCCTCAGTAAACGGCAAACCCCAGAGTTCCACAGGATGTTGAAAGTGGAATAACAGCACTGTAACAGCGTACTGTTGAAATGCCCATATCTGTTCTCTTTTCTTGCTATTTTGCTGTTTGTGCACACTCAGAAGGGATACACTTGCTCTGTACCTTGCTTGGTATAGGCAGGCACACTCTGCCAAGGTAGGATTGGCGGGAATAGAATCCCATACCTTCCCAGCTCAAGCTTTATTACTGTTTACTACAGATACATTGCTGTAGCCAAACACTGAAAAGCTGGGTTTCCCTAGCCCTTCTTCTCCATATTCCCAGTGTTGATGCTGCTAAAAATTTTGAGGTAGACAGACGGCAAAGAGAAAAAAGGGGACTGGATAAGCATGAAAAAGGTTTTGTAAAGAGGAACTTCCTTGTTAACAGAGGTATGCCTATATCTAAAGCAGGGCTGGACAACTGCATGAGGACCAGGGGCCAATTCCTTCACTAGCCAGCCCCCCCCTCCAATGAACTGTGCAGAAGGCCCACATTCCTCAATTTCCCTCTGCAGTCCCTCTCAAAATGGTGACAGGAAGTAGCATCATGTCACGACCTGTTCCCATTGTGGGAGGGATTGCAGAGGAAAACACGTATTTTGAAGTAGTATGGAGTTCTGGGGTGCTTGTGGGGTGGTGTATTTTCACAAATTTTGGGGGACTTTCAGAATGGTTTAGAAGCAAAATGGTTTGAAATTGCTCTTTTAAAAGGACTAGGAGATGTGGGGGCTCTGGGGAACTGGTTGGGGACTCCAGGGACCATAAAATGGTCCAGGGGTCACAGGTAGTATGCATTATGCCCATTCCTGATTTAAATCACAAACCTGTGTCAACTGGATTGTAAGTCATGCAGAGAACCCGGACCTACTTAAAAATTCACCTTTCAACACATGGAGGGCTGAAAACTAGGGGAAGGTCATGTACCAGAGAAGATGGAGCATTGCAGCATACCTCTGCTCTTGCTCATGGGATTTTAATCATGTGAAAATTACCCAACAGGATGGACAAGCAAATGACAGAGGCTTGCTGAAGGCCTCTAGGTGAATTCATATCAGAATCAGTTCTTAGCTGCCATGCTACGCCAGTGCTTGAACATAATCCCACTCCTTTCCCAGAATGAGCTAAAGGATGGAGTATTCTTCCTCCAATATGTCAATTTTCCAATATACATATTATACATAATATCCAATATTCTATTAAATCGCAAGAAAATATGTCACTGTTGAAATTACACATAAAAAAAGCTGTGAGACAGGGATTAACCCAAACAATAACAGCTTCCTCTCCTCTAACACAGCTGCTGCTTTCAGCCTTCAGTCCCAGTGGGTATATATTTAATATTATTGAAAAATCCTTCTATGCCAACACATAGGTCTTACCTATCCCTCCACTCTCAGAAAACTAGTCTTTCTGGTGTTGCACTTGCAATAAATATGCAGGAATGTTTTGTTACTAATATTTGCATGTCTGAAGAGATAAAACCCATACTCAGGGGAACATCTTCAAGTATTCATTTCAACATATAGCATAGTACAAATAACTTGCATCTTGGGTGAATAGCCTCTGGCATTCAATTGAGAAAATCTCAGCAGGTTTTTAAGAAAGGAGCTCCCATGAGCTGTGAAGTTTTCCAACTGGAGAAACACTCACCTGTCCGGGGTTCCTTGGTGAGATCGACAGTCTCTGGGAGCCCTTCCTGCTGCAAGGTGCACTGCAAGAGGTCATAGTTGTAGGCTGTCCAGGCCCGTGCCTGGGTGTCCTCTGGGCTGATCTTGCAGTCCAGGGGCATATCCCGGCGCCAGGCACAGCGCAGAGGGCTCAGAGGTGGTAGGAACCCCTGGTCTGTCCAGTCCAGCTCCTTGGGTGTTGGGGGTGGCTCAGTGTGGATCTGGTCCAAAGACAGCTGTAGAAAAATAAAGTAAAGAAGGAAGAAGTAGGCCCAGAAGAGATTAGGGTACTTAGCTACAACATAGATTCTCCCAGAGGAATGGAAAGAAGACCATTTCTGGCAATAACCAACAAAGGGGGAAGAAATTTCATTGCTTCAGCTGGCTTAGGTGTTGAGCTACAGTGCCACAGAAGACTTAGGCCCTTTCTGCACGGCATTTGCCATGTGAAAGGGCGCCTGGAACATCGCGCGATTGTGAAGGGTGATCTGCACAACGCACTTACAATCACGTGATGCTCCAGGGGCAGCAGGCTGGAAGCTGAAAATGATGCGTGATTGCGCATTGCTCCCAGGCCCCGCGTGCACTTACTGGCATGCAGAGCCTCCGGAGCTGCGCTAGTCGCACTTCCTGCCCCAGTGCAGCCTGGGAAACTCCCAGGCTGCACTGCGGAAGGAAGAGGCAGAGCTCTTGCATGAGCAGGCAGTTCGTGTGGAGCTGAAGCAGCAGGGACGCGAGAGCCTCTCGCTGGAGGCTGCTTGTGCAATCCCCACACCCCAGCGCCGGAAAAAGGTACGGTGCAGAAAGGGTCAAAGAAGGCTGGAAATGCACTAGCCTTCTAGTGGTAGTTCCCGGAGGCCCTACATAGAAACTGAAGTGTACAAAACTAGAGGCCCTTTCCCATAATTACAGTGCTATGATTCCACTTCTACTGCTATGTTTCCATCCTATGGGATCCTGGGACTTGCAGCTCAAGGAGGGGGGTATTTAGAATTTTCAGCCAGAGAACTCTAGTGCTCTACCAAAGTACAAATGCCAGAATTCTACAGGACACAGCCACAGCCATTAAAGTGGAATCATAGCATTGCAATTGTCTTGGGTGAAAGGGCCATGAGATCTTTGGGAAGGTTCAAGCTCCACAAGGAACAACTCCCTGTTTGCCACTACAGCAGCAACATAGAGAGAAAAGGAGCTACCTGGTGTGCATGATGACTCTGTGGGTATGTGTGAGAGAGAAGGAGAATGGGTATGTGCATATTCATATGAATGGAGTAAATGATGTGTGCATGTGTGTATATATGAATGATACGTCTGAGAGAAAACTGTGTGAGAGAATGCTACTTAGGGCCTTGGCCACACCAACAGCTGGCGTGCAGCCTTACCACCCCCAGAGATTTTGCCAGGAGGAAATATGGCCCCCCAGGTTAAAAAAATTCTCCACCTCCATTTTCAGGCAAAATGGAAGTTGATCCTAGACATGTTCTAGGACAGTGGACATTATGCTACCACTTTTATTTTGCACTGTTTAACCATTAGGACAAAACACAGGGGAAATAACAAATGAGTCAGACTTTAAAAAAACTTCAAAGACCAAGTACATTTCTTTTAATCAGTTCTGTCCTATCTTTGGTCAAATCAGAAGGCACAAGGGGCGGCTCTTTTCATGCTTACTATTCATGTAAGAACCAGATTCAAAATTATACTGCCATTTACCAGCAGAGTGGACCAGAACAACCTTTCAAAAGCAGGCAAGTTAATGAAAAGAGTGCCCAAGAACAGTTGCAGGGGATCCCTTGATGCAAGCAGAATTCAAGCTCATGGGTCCCATGATGGCTTACAAGGATTACTTCCAAGGGATTGTCATTGTAATTGTTTTCCATGGTCCTTTGTATTAGCCTTCCCAATTCAATGTTATCTAGAGATGTTGGACTATGGCTCCCAAGGCAGTGGATTGTGGTGTCAGAGGGGTATAGAATTTGCTATCTGATACAACCTGAAGGACACTGGGTTTGGAGAAGCTGCTATACAGTATAGTGACCTTAGGAATCTCAGTTTGGATATTAAGGTTTTTAAAGACAGCAGATATATGTCTCTCTGGTATTTCCTGTTGTTGCAAGGAAGGATTGATAGGTGGGTGGACAGACAGAGCTAAGTAAACCAGGAAGGGAAGAGATCCAAAGAAGTATCTGAACTCACCATCGTTCAGAGTGAAGATGCTGCAAGAGAAATGGGGAGAGAAATAAGTCAGTTACTTTATGCCAATTGCAACACAGGTTGAGATCCCATCTCCAACCCCTATTTAATTGCCAAGATGCTGAGCCCCTTCCCCTAGAAAAACATGCTGAAGTGCAAAGGCCAAGGAGATACTAAGACTGAACTTTTCAGCCTGATCTATTGCCCCCATTAAAGTATCAAACAAGAACATTATTGAGCTCTTCACACGTCATACTGAAATCAGGCTTTATTCCAAACTGAAATGAAAACAATAAATAGGTTTGGTATAACTTTTTAAATCACTGCAGTATGATATGTGATGCCTGTTTTCATCTCTGCTAAAGATCTGTCCCCAAGGCAACTGGCTGCCCCATCTTGGGATTTGCAGTTTAGGGAGGAGCATTTAGAATTCTCAGCCAGAGACCTCTTTGGCCTCAGTAAACTACAAACCCCAGAATTCTACAGGATGTTGGAAGTGGAATCATAGCACTATAACAGGGCGGGAAGGCCCATAGTTATACTGCTGGAAAAGTCCTTGCAAGAAAAAAAAAGTATTGGTGCATGTGCATCAGAGAACAAGAAATCTGGATCTGTTTTCAATGCTTATTCATTTATATTCCATCTTTCTCCAAAAACTAGGTCTCACAATTGAACACAATTGAACCAATCATCATATTAGAACAACCAAATGAAAAACAATTTGAGAGCAGGTTAGACCACAAAAGATTCAATTAATCATTTAATTAAATGTGGTACGCATATAACCTCCTCTTCTTTTTCCACAGGGCTCAGGGCAGCATTTGAATTTCTCCTGGTGTAATCTTATACACATTTACTTATAAGTAAGTCTCCTTACATCCAATACAGCTTATCCTCTTAGGAAGCAAGTCTAGGACTGCAGTCTTGGAGCGCTGACAGCAATTAAACGGTCCTGCTGTTGTGTGCTTAGCAATCCGTACCCATTCCACTAGGAAGGATGGCACAAGTTAGAAAATAGCTTCCTGCCAGGACATGCCTGGGGCTGTGTGTGCCTGTATTTTGAAAGGGTTTGGGTGCCAGGCAAATACCCTACTCTGTGTATTCAGGCTGGGCTGTTTGCTGAGCAGTTCCCTGGGGATCAGTGAACTGTGAAATTCCCAGTTATTCAAGAAGATTAAGATAAAAAAATGAGGTTAGGATTAAACTAACATGCTTACCCACCATCCCTCCCTCCTCCCTCTCTTTTTTCTCAGTCTACTACACTGGCTCATGCAAGGTTCATGCAAAGGCCCCTTTATCTGCTCAGTCAATGGCTTTCCTGTCCCGCTAGATAACAGTTGCTCTGGCTGTGAGGGGTTGCTGGAGCAAAGCCCGTCAGAGACAAACAGGCAGAGATGTAAATACCCCAATGCAAAACTCATGCACGCTGGAATCTTTCAGGAGCTGAAAGCAGTTTAAAGAAGCCCCCATTGCCCATGATGTGGGCACACTCCTCTCTTTGCCATTTCTAGCCACAGGTTTCTGAAGCATTCCATGGAGAATGGAGGAAGAAAGCCAATCAGTCAATCTGCAAAAAGCTGATTGATCAAAGACTGACGATAAAACAAAATAAGTGTGAGTGGACACCATGGGCAATGACGATGGCCTTATTATACCAACTTCACCAACTTTTTTTAAAAAAAACTTTCTATGTCTTCTGCATGAAGAGCTACGGACTTACTTCTGTTTGCTTAAATATCAGTCTCCAGAGATGCTTGGAAATGCTATAGCTATGACCATGCCACACAGTATGGAATAAGGCTTAAACTGCAAAATTTGTTCAAGTCTTTACTTGAATCTGAAAAGTATCCATTTTTAGTTAAAAAGCAAGTTTCTAGACAACATGGTTATAGTGAAAATTACCAGCTCCTTCTGTCACACAAGATAAATGCTAGGAGCTATTGAAGCTAACATTCCCCCACACATTCTACCTAACTGCTGAACATAAATGATTGCAAGTGTTAGTTCTTTCACAGTAGTGACAGATGTAGGAACAAAATAAACATTCTGCCAATTTCCACCACATCTAAATGCAAGCTGTGCATCCACAGTAAGTTTGCGAATTGCTGTAACTTGGTGCAAATTACTCCACTGACCTGTAGCATTCAGTCATACAAATTTGGAATAAATTACTAACAGCTTGGGAAATTTAAATTTTTTGGACAATAGCCCCCAGAGTCTCCAGACAACATAGCCAGCAGTCATTCTGGATGAAGGATGTTGGGACTTTTAATTACATGAAAAACTTTACTGACTTTTCCAAGCTTTGGAATTTCCATAGAACTTCCCATTTCCTCTCTACCATCACCACCACTCTGCCATCATGCTATCCCACAAGCTCACTGTAATGCTGTGTCTTCCAGTTATTTGGGACTCAAACAGCCTTCTCATCCTCTAGATTCCCTGCTATATCTTGCACTGCAGCCACCCAACCCTGAGGTTATACATTCAATATGTTACAAAATACCTGTATTTTTAATAACTCTGTAAAAAGGAATGCTTAGCAGGTACAGCTTCTCACACTGCAGTACTGCTGTGATGGGTGAAACTGCCTTTGCCAACATTGTGCCTTATACAAAGAGACACAAAGTGGCCAAAGGACAACACAGTAATGTATATAAAATAGAAAGAGAGTGAAGGAGGAAGAGAAGAAACAGGCAAAACGGAAACTAGTTGCATTTTAATGCTGATTTATTTCAACATGTGCTTTTGTGGGTTTCAGTTCACTTTTCAGATGTACTTTATGTATATAAAACTCAGACAGACAACAGCTCCTTGATTCCTCTGAAGAAGACACTTCATCACTGTTCATCATGGATGAACTTTCTGATCTTTTTCATAGGAAGACATGATGAAGGGTGCATGTAGAATAGAAGATAAGTTACACCTGAGCAGCACAGCAATATTCCTCTCTTTGCGCAGTTATAGATAAGGTAATGGCAACATGCAGTTGTGACACGCCCATGAGGCAGCATGATCATGCAAATAAAACCCAGCTCTGCTTATCTGTGATATGAGCTGCACAAACAACCATTCTTATATCAGTCCCAAAAATAACCTGATGTCAGTATATTCTTATTAGCTGCATGGTGATTCCTGCTCCCTTTCTGGGCCTCCTTTTGAAACATGAGAGCTGTGGAAGGTGTGAGCTGAAACTGCATGCAGGAAAAGTGCCTGCTGGCTCCCCTAGCCTGCATCACTTTCTCTCTTCATTACATCTATTATTGGTTGCTTTCCACCATACAACTGGATAAATCCTTGGGAAACAGTCAGAATCTGGTTACAAACATGGAGCGTTACTTCCATCAGTAAAGCATTAATGCTGGCGCCAAGGTTTTTTTGAAATCCAGAGAAACTGCAACTCTTATAAGAGGACGCAGTTGTGAGTGCTGAGGATGCGGCTCACCTTATCATAACTCTTTTTTCATTGTCAGAGGCAAGACTGGTTATGGTTAAACTGTTCACAGTCCACTAGTTTCAGTGTTAACTGGACAGAGAGCTGAAGCCTTGCCTTTTCATATATGTGGCTCCATCTCCACATACATGGGAAGTGGTGGTGGTGGTGGGGATTTTAGTTGCACCATTTTACAGCCAGGATTAATGTGAAATTCCTGTATATTGTCAGAAGAAAAACACCTTTTATATTTCCTTCATCAAATCCATGAATATGGAATCCTTCCTATTGTATCAGGATATACCAACAGTGTTAAAATAAATGAGTTCAAATCTGTTTAAGAGAAGAACTAGATCTAAAAGATGCATTTACCCCAATGTTGATTCATTATTATTTGATTCAGTTGCCTGCCATCCTGAAAGCAATTTGTCCACTAGCTTTTGGATACAAATTGTAAAGAAAATTATCTATTTGTTTCTTTTTCTAGCAAATATGTTGCAACAAGAAAGGCCTTTTTAATCCAAATCTTTTGGATCCTAAATCCCTGAGTTTTCACTTGCTGTGAGTTCCACCAATTAATCAGAGATCAAAATTTAATCTCTGATTAAGGCTTTAGTTGAATAATCTCACCAATTAATCAATTAAAGCTTGAAGCTCTACCATTTAGTGCTCTAACTTGAGCAAAATCTCACTTTAGCATAGTTAGGGGAGAAACATGACTGGATTCTTTGATATAATTATGCATTTAATTTATTAGTACATTTGAAAAAGAAAGAAATTGGTCCTCAGTTATATTTGAAACTAAACTGTTATTTATGAAAAGGGAATTGACTGATAACTAGCATTGCTGCAGCCAGTCATGGAGTTAACTTCTTCACCAACATCTGATTTTGCCTGTACCATTCTGACTGTCAGGGGAAGCTGTTATCCATTTCAATAATCTCAAACTGGCATGAAGTCAGCATAGTATCTGTTTGAATTGGCTACTAAATAATAACTGAAAGCCAGAATGTTAGCTACCTGTCCATTATGTGCTACTACTTAACAGAAATGATGTAAGGCAGAATTGCAATTGGTTCTAGTTTGTTTAGGACAAAAGTTCCCCTTTACAACTCTCAGAGAAGTGCTGTGTAGTGTTTCTGCCAGTACTGCACAACTGTATTTCTGCTGAGGGGTTTACTCAGCAAGATGCTCTGCAGAAAAAAGGGCAAGTGGGAAGCACAGTCTGGATTATAGAATTACACACAGTATTTTAAAACACAAAGAAAGAGAATATTTGCTCTTGCTCATGATTCTAGAACCTGAGGTCAATCCATGCAGCCTAATGGTGAGAGACTCAGGACAGATCAAAGAAATATGTCTTCACATAGTGCGTTGTTAAACTGAGGAATTCACTGTCACAAGTTATTGTTACAGCTGTCATCCTGCATGGCTTTAAAAGGAGATTATGGTCTTCCCCCCACATTCACAGGTTTGTCCTTCACAAATGTGATCACTCGCACCTGTTGCCTTCCGCCCATTCACTTGCCTTTTGCCCAGGCACATACGGCTACCTTCTCTGAGCCTGGGCAAAAGACAAGCAAATAGGAGAGGGAAGCCCTATGTGTGGAGAAGGAAGGTGCAAGAGAGCCTTTGCCCCCATTCTCCCCTCCCATTCCTTTGCCTTTTGTTTGGGTGCAGAAAATGAAGGCACACATGCTTAGGCAAAAGGGAAGGGAAGGGGAAGGGGGAACCCCAGAAAGGAATGGGAGGGAGAACACTCGCTTCGGTGAGGGGGAATTATTTGCAGGGTTGTTTTTTGTTTGCTTTGTTTTTTACTTTCATGAGGGTTCTGCATCCCAAACCCTTGTGAATGCGTTAAGGCCACTATGGACAAATTCATGCAGGACAAGGATAATCATGGCTATCTACAGTATTGAAATTAATATCTGTCTGTATGCTGGATATTGGGGAATGCAAGATGCTGAGGTGTTTCTCTCATGTCCTTCCTTCACGTTTTCAGGTGCATATTGATTGATTGACTGCTTTAGAGTATTTACATCATGGTCGTCAGACAAAAAGGGTCCCAGAGTGGCTCACAAATTGGTAATTTGACAGTTCCCCACCCTTGGCCTTAAAATCTAAATAAGATATGATGCACAAGGAAAAAGGGAATGGCATTCAGGGAGGGGATTAAGTTCAGCAGGCACTGCCTGTTCTTCTCTTCCCCTGAGGCCACAGAAGTGGCAGTTTTTATGGAGCGAAGGCCTTTGATAAGCTGCTGGGGTCTATGCAAGAAGAAGCTGTGCCTGCCTGTTCTACTTGCCCTTTAGAGGCCAGAATAGTGGAGTGGAGGGAGGGCCTTTCCTTAGTTGTTGGGCCTAGGCATAAGCATCTTATATCATATTCATCTTATTTAGCTGCTGTGGGAAACAGGATTCTGGACTAGATAAACTTTTCTGATCAAAAAATGGGTTCTTCTCATATCCTTGTAACAAGAGTTCACAGTTAAAGCCAGTTTATTTCCCACAGGATGTCTCTGTAGTAGTTTCAAATACCCCAACATAAGTTGTTTGGGGTCTTGAGAGTATTAACTTGCCTCCTTCTGGACAGAAATGGTCGGATAATGAGTGTTGTTTCAAAACATAGCATCCCAGCTGAAATCCTCTCTTCAATTCAAGGTATAATGCTTGGGATAACAGGATGCTGGAGCCAGGACATGTTGTTATCCTAAATACAGACTCACACTATAAAAATGCCAGAGACTGAGACAAAAGAATATACCATAGCTCTTGCACAAGACAAATCAAACACAATTAATTGCAAATGCTTTTCACAAATACAGAGTTGTCAGCTTTCTGCTGCCTCTGCTCCTCTCTTATAATAAAATGTAATAATAATTTCTGTGTTTTTCAAAAACTCAGGCTGTCATTTGCCATCTGTACATTGGAGAGGAAGTTAGGATTGGTCCATATATAGTGCTTACTTTACTGATACAATGTGTCTTGTTAGTCCCAAACTGTCTTAAGTCTTCTTTACTGTAATTGTGCCATGTAAATGTAAAAAAGAATCTTAAGTCAGAAGACCCTGATTATTTCCCAAATAATCAGCATGTGCAGATTGCACTATATTTGAGAATGTTCACATCAGAAGTTCTAACAGGTATGCTTGACACATTGACAAGAATTAGAAACAGAGCATTCTCAGTGGTGGCTCTCACATCGTAGGAATGTATCCGAGAGAGAGAAACGATTAAGGCATGTTCATGCGAGTCCACTTTTAAGAGGGGCTTAAAAGCATATCTGATCTCTGGATGCTTACTGAAAGTATTTTACAGTTTGCCTTGGAGCAAAACTCTTAACAAGTACAGACACTCTTGACTAATGAGGATCTGATAATTCCAGTCAAATAATGGGTGAGTGCTCACAAATCAAATTGTGAGACAGCCATGCAATGAAGTTTGCAAAAGTTTGAATGTCAAACATTTTACTAGCCCCACTGACCAAAACTTCTTATTGGGTTGTTTTTCTATTTTTTTATTATTGGGATATATGTCTTTCAAGTGATTTTATTGTTCAATGTGGTGATTTTTAACTATTTTTAAAATTTTATTGTTAAGGTTTTTAAAACTGATTCTCTTTGGGAGCCACCTTGAGTCCTACTGTGGGAGAAATGTGGCATACAAACTAACTAACTAAACTAACTAACTAACTAAATAATACATAACTCAGTGAGAAGGGCACATAATTCAGCCTCAAGTAGTGGCCTGAGATGCACAGAACCATCTCCAGTTAAAAGTGCCTAAGCTTCTGCTGGTCAGAGGGTGTAAACTATAGTTCCCACAATCCCTTACAAATGGTTCTGATGGCTGCCACTTCTGGGATTTAAAATCCCACACATCTGGTGGGGCAAGTGTCTGTTCTCCCAGAACAGACAGGGTAATATGGACTAATGATTCAGCTAGCCATGAGAGCCAAAGTGGTGCAGTTATTAGCCTGTCAGACTGAGACTCTGGAAAATGCAGCTTCTAATCTCCACAGGGCCACCAAACTTCCTGGATGACCTTGGGCCAATCACTCTCAGCTTGACCTACCTCAGAGAGCTACTGTGAGAGGAATGCGCAGAACAAGACCACGCATTCCACCTTGAGCTTACCAGAGGAAAGGTGGACTGCTAATGTAACTAATAAATAAACAATACTGCATCATGTGTTCATTTGTTCCATACTAAAGGAAAAAAATAAATTCTTCTTTCACTTATGAAAGCAGCTGTACCTGGAGGTGATCTTTACTTGCCATTTACAACCTGCTATTTACAACCACCTTCTGAAGAAGGTGTATTACTTTCTGGCCATGCTCAGTTCTTTGACTATTATCTAAAGTGCTAACAAGAAGTCATTTGTAATCATCCAGCATGTTCAGGAAAGTTATTGGCTGTAGCTGCTCAGTAATAAGTTACGTAGTACTCTCTCCGCACCAATATTTCTCAAAGGAAATACTGAAGTCTGATACAACTATTTAAAATACTTTTTTTTTAGATCTCCTCTGCTTCCATGGACAGTCTGAATTGGGTTTATTCACTACGTATTATTCAATTTTAGTCAGAGAGACCATCAGATTTAAGACTTCTGTTTGGAAGGGTTTGCTGCTCAGGTGAAGAGGTTTGGACACACATAAAATCAAGTTCGTGGCCCATCCAGTTAACTCTCAACCCTCTGAAAGCTCTGGAGGGCTGCTCTTCTAGAACTCTCACCCAAGTCTGTTACAAGTTGTAATAGTTCATTTCATTTTTAAATAAAAGTTAATTTAATTTCAGAATAACTGGTATGTTTAACCTTTATAAGCTTCATTAAGTCCCAAACTGGGAAAAATGTGGGCTAGTCATAGTAATAATAGAAATTAAGAAGAAGAAGAAGAAGAAGAAGAAGAAGAAGAAGAAGAAGAAGAAGAAGAATTATATGTACAGAAAGAATAAGCATCAGATCTGTTGATGACTGAAGTATTTTTTAAATTGACCCAGTAAATACAATGCTTTAAAAATACTTTACAGTAGTTCAGTGCTGAGCTGACCAGATCTTTCTTGACTGGTTAAAAGCCCATTTTTATCTCTACCTGTTTCTCTCTCTGGATCATTGCTACATATACAGACAAAGCGCCAATTTACATATTATGCAAAATGAGGTGGTAGACTGTCTTCTGACATTATCCTGCCAAAATGAAAAGGCAAGGAAGGGTGGACCTCCAGATGTGGTTAGGTACCAGTTCCCATCATCTCCACACATTTTTTGAATGAACAGGAATGATAGGGTTTATACTTCAACACTTGGAAGGTTGCAGGTTCCCCACCGTTATAGTATGGGAATGTGCCATTACTTGATACTTTCTTCAAGGTGTGCAGGCCAGACTGTATGATCTCCTGTATTTTTGAGGTAGCATCAGACGGGACAGAGGTGGCTGAATTGTGTTTTACTTTTATCTTATATGAGATTAAAGGACGTATTTTGTTGCTGCTTTAAAAAAATTAATCTGTGTGTCTCAAAGGTCAGGCTTTAGCACCATCCACTCTCCCACTTCTAGTCCATCACTTTATTACATACAGGGATTTTTTTACGCCAAAAACGTATATATAAACAGCAAAATGGTTTCCTCACAGCTGGGAGCTATGTGGCTGCTCGTGAGGACCTGCATGCAGGTACAATTGCTCTCTACAGACTCAGCCCCTCCTACACATCTGTACACATCCTACACATCCTGTGCCATGCTGCCCTTTACAGCCCTCACCAGAAGCCCAACGACCAACAGGTAAAGACTTATAAGTGTCTAACCCATCATTCAAAAGTGAAGAGATGTCGAAGAACCACTTTGGTCTAGTTGGGAAATTAGAACCACTTTGGTCTAGTTTGGTCTGTTGAGTTACTCAACAGCTATGGGAAGAACTATAAGCAATAATCCACATCCCTTCTCAAATTCACCAGATATGGAGGTCTGGGTATCATGTGCCCTTTAAGTGCCAGCATTTTCCCCTACTGGCTATGCTCACTAGGGCTCACAGGATTTGCAATCCAACAACATCAGGAGGATGGCACATTCTGTAGTCTTGTTGTTGCTGTGTGCCTTCAAATCATTTCTGACTTGTGGCAACTCTAAGGCAAACTTTATCATGGGGTCTTCTGGGGCTGAGAGTGTGTGATGCACACAAGATCACCCAGTGGGTTTCCATGGCTGAGCGGAGAGTTAAACCCTGGTCACCAGGGTCATAGTCCAAGGCTCAAACCCACTATACCACACTGGTCTCTTCAGCTTTAGATTAGGGGAAAAGCACATTTTCCACAAGGTTAAAGTTCTTTCCCTATCGCCAGTTTCTCGTTCCTTATTTGCATGAACATTTGAAACATAGTTAAATCACTGAATTTGAACATGGGGTATTTAGATGATACTTAGATGATACTTTTGGAGTGCAGGGCCATTCAAACCTCATGCCCTTATTCATCTGAGTAATTTAGTTGTATTTTACATTTTCTTGCAAATAAAGAGTAAGAAATAAGGAACCAATAATTAGTTGGCTCTTGCAGAGCTTCCGAACCAGGGTTGTGGTGAAGCCTGGACAGCCAGCCTCCTATTAGGGACGCGCACTCACTTCTTCCTTTCCACGATTCCTTCTTTCTCCGTGGAAGCCACAAAGCCAAGGAACACTGGGAGCTATGTCTGCCAGATATACTTTAGGCCATTTCTGCCCTACACTGTTATGGTGCTATTATTTCGCTTCCAACATTCCGTAGAACTCTGGGATTTGTAGTTTACTGAGGCCCAAGAGCTTCCTGGCTGAGAATTCTAAATACCCCTCCCTGAACTGCAAACCCCAGGATTCCACAGGATGTTGCAAGCGGAATAGTAGCGCTACAACAGTCTAGTGCGGAAACGGCCAAAGGTCTACCCTCCATCGTCCGCCGATAGTCTAAAGAACCATTCGGCGAACGACGGGGGCCCTACACGAGGAGAAGCACCTGCGGGTTCCCTCTCCTGCCCCGCTTCGTGCAAGACCCCCTGGCGTCCTCCGGGGATCCCCGTTTCCCCCGTCCCTTTTTTGTCCCTAGGAACTTGGTGCTTTCTCCCCCCAGGCAGTTCTGCAAGGTGGAAGGCGGCGAGGCGGGGCCGGGAGGGACGGGCGGGAGAGGGAGCTCGCGGATTGGCGGAGAAGGCCCGGGGGCGGGGCTTCGGGTCAAGCAGGGACCCCGCGAGCCGCCGGAGCCCCCGCTCCCCGCCCCCACGCCGCGCAGGGCTGCTCCCTCCCCGCACGTCCTCGAGCGCCGCCGTCCCTCCCCGCCCCGGCGGCCGGATCGGCGCCCAGAGGGACCAGGGGGCGGAGGGAGGGGAGCGGGGGGGGCCACGCGACGGGACCTCGTCCGCAGGCGCGCAAAACAGCTCGCCAACTCCAGAGCCGTTCCAGTCAACGGGTCGGGTGGGCAACCCATTGATACTTGGAAGGAGGGGGGGGTTTGCGCGTTTCCCGCTCCCTGCTCGCGAAGCAGGCGCACGCCTCTACAACAATATCTCGGAGTGCGCGTCCGTGCAAACCCGCGCACACACATATACACAAGCACACACGTGCTCGGGGCCCTCCCGGCGTCCTTTCTCCCCCGTCCCCCGCCGTGCAACAGGCGCCGGCACCGCCCCTCCCCGACAACCGATCCTGGCCCCCTGTCCGGCGGGAAATGTGGCTGCGAACGGGGAAGGGGGGAGAAACACGACCCTTCCGCCCCCCCCCCGGTCGCCATCTCTCCCCACCCCCGAGGCTGCCCCACTCGCTCTACCTTGTTGCGGCGCCGCAGCCACAGCGCTCGACGGGCTCGGGAGGAGGATGCCGAGGGCCGAAGCCGCGCGATCCGGTACAATCCGACGGCGAGGGCGGCGCGGGAGGGGGGAGGCGGGTGAAAGGAGCCCAGAGACTGTCCAGGGATTAACTCCGGCGGGTTTTATATAGAAACGGCGCGGGCATGCCCAGTGAAGCGGCGCCGGGGCGGTTTATCAACCATCGGGGCCAGGCAGGCAGGCAGGCAGGCAGGCACTCGCCAGCACCAGAGACGCCCACACTGGCCATCGGCCGGGGAGGGGGACCCGCGCTCCGCCTCGGCTGCGCGAGGGGGCGGTGGAAGCGGGGCGCGTGGATGGATGTGCGCGGACGCGCGGCTGTGCCCGAGGGGAGGGGCTGCCGCGAGGGGTGGGTGGGAGCGGGGTGGAAGAGGAGGGGGGCGGGATTCCGCTCCAGGGGCAAGGGGAGCGGGGTGAGGCGGGGGAAGAGGGGGGAGAATCCGCGCTGTGGAATTTCCTAGTGCGAGGAGCCCACTCGCTCTCTTTCTCTCGCGCCTGCTTGGGAAACAATGTGCTGTACGGTACTCCAGCTTTTTTTCCCGCAGGCAAAGCGTTTTCGGGAGCCGAGTTGGTCGCTACTCAGAGCAAATCAAGCCTCGATATTCTCTATGAGCCAGAGTGGCTAAACGGAGACTGTCGTACCTTGGGGTTATGAAATGACGTGACTCACTGGAAAAGACGGCAGCGCTTTGTGAAGGTGGGAAGAAGGGCCGTGAGAAAAGAGGTGGATAGACTCGATCAGAGGAGACTTGGGCCATTTCCGCACTGGACTGTTATAGTGCTATTATTCCACTTTCGACATCCTATGGAATCGTGAGGCTTGCAGTTTAGGGAGGGGCCGGCCGGCGCATAGGATGTTGAAAGTGGAATAATAGCACTGTAACAGTCCAGTGCGGAAATGGCCTTGGTTGCCCTGAGTTTGCAAGACCTGTGTCCAAGAGTGTTAGGGTGGCTTGAAAGTCTCTCCTTCATCGGGTTGCAGTACATCGAAGTCGACCTGACAGCAATTAACAACAACAACAGAGTGAAGTTCTTAATAAGGCCATTTATTTCACTGATGTGGAGCTGAAGCAGAGAATGACTTTCCCAAAGCAGGAACTCAGGGTGCAAACTCATCCCCAACTCTCTGTGTGAGGGACTTATAAAGGTCTCAGCTCTGTAAGTGCTTCTGAACACAGGTGGCTTGAAGACACTTATTTTAGCGCGACATCTGAAGGAGCAAATTGAAATCCACCAAAATTTATGCTAACATAAATCAGTTTTAAATGTGCCACCTTATTCCTAGCCCCACCTTTTTTGTAATGAACTTTTTGTTATTTTAATCTGCCTGTCCTGTCAGATAGATATGGCTGGGAGGGTAGAGGTTAACCCAAATCTATTTAGTGAACCTCACGGTTTAGGTAGGAGATTGGAAAATGAGATCCCTTAAAGTTTAAGACTTAAACCAAACGAAAGACTGTGGCCACAACACCACAATGGCTTATGTATTTCATGAGTATGAAACAACAACTCTTGAGTTTAAGATCTCTGGCCAGCATTTAGCCCACTGCTAATTACCAAATTGTTGGAAGGTAGGTTGAGCTTTGCACAGAAATGTCACAGGCAGAAGCTCTTGTGTTTCATGGCCATTAAGACTCTGGTCCCCTGGGTGCCAAATAAAGACAGCACTTCATTAAAAAGTGCAGTAAAATCTTCTATCACTGTAAATCAGGTCCGAAGGTGATGCAAGACCCTTAGATAAATGCCACAAACCCATAAGCTGGTGCCAGTTCACTGCTCTGTCACTCCACCATCCCAGCTCAGCAGGCAGCACTTTCTGACTGGTGGAGTCATCTATTTATTATTAAAATTTATATCCTGTCCTTCAAATGAATTATACAAGCAACAGAAGAGACAAGTCTTCATGTGCCTATTGATGCTCTGTATTTTATTCTTTAAAATACCTTTGTGAATATTCTATTCAGAATATTCACCAAGTCATTTTAAAGAATAAAAAACAGACCTCCAATAAGCATGTGGAGACTTGTCTCATCCTTTGCTTGTGGTTTATAATATGTCTTTTTGGTTTTGCTTCAAACAAATTAACCAGCATTTTAAATACCTTGTACCTTGACATCAGAAAACCTGTGAAGGCAGGGTAAAATATTGGTCAATTAACAGTCAACCGTTAATGGATGCAAAAGAAAACAAACCTGTGCAGTACAACTTGAAAACCTTTTTACTATTCACTACAATAATGGAAAAAATTCTTTTCTCATCACTATAATAATGAGAATAATGAGAAAAGAGCCTTATTATTTGTATGGGAGTTCCTGACATGGAATCCTTTGATTTTTGAAGATGGGATTTCCATCTGCATATCTTTCCATATTCCTGATGTTTGGGAGATTTTGCCCTGTGTAGGTTGTTCGATGGGAAGTAAGGTTGTTGCTGCAAGTGACTCTCTTTCTCATATCTGAGCATTTACCTGGTTTTCTCTTGTTTAAAAAGTACTGGATGTCAGGTAAGGTTGCCAGCAGAGCCAGCATCTCCAGAGACCAGGGTTCAGATCACCACTCGGCCATGGAAACCCGTTGGGTAACTCTTCAGATCCTCTAAGCGTAGATTGGCACATAGTGGGGAATTTATGGATCGTTGCACCTGGGGAGGAGAGATTTAACTATTTGTGTGCTACAAGTCCTCATTTTTCCATGTTGCAATTCATCTTGAGAAAGCCATCTCTTGCTCTCAAGAGAAGAATTTTTTTCCCAAGTTTAATTGCAGCAAAGGGTGGATTGGAGGAATCACAGCTAGGGAAGGGGAAGAATCTCTCCTTCTCACACACTGCACACGCACACCCATCATACCTCCTACACTGCAGTTAGGATTGGGAGAAACCTTCCATTGAAGGCAATGGAAAACTGAAATACAGAGTGTCTGTCTGTGCACGTATGAAAGAGAAAAAGAAGATGTGAGCGATGTGGAAGTGTGTGTGGGTGAGAGTATGACAAAATAAATGGAAATTTTATGAATTCATATATGTGTGGTTATGGTACAATATATCTGTGTTGTCATTGTCTGCATTACCTTTGATCCCGGCCAGTTTTTGTGGAGGCACCTACTTGTGGCATGTAACTCCCAGAAGGAGATGAAGTCTTTTGGCTGAAAAAGGTTCCCTGATTCTAAAATCAGATTCTAAGTTTAGTGCAGAATGGATTCTTTTCCCTTTGTTTACTGTATTTCAATCTTCTAGTATGGAAATTTAAGAGCCAGTATACTGTAGGGGTTTGAGTACTGGACTATGATTCTGGAGATGTGGGCTTGAATCACTGCTTGGCTATGGAAATGCACTGGGTGACTTTAAACAAGTCACACTGTCTCATCCTCAGAAGACAGTAAAGACAAACCTTTTTGAACAAATCTTGCAAAGAAAACCCTGTGATAGGTTTCCCTTTGAGTCACTATAAATCAGAGATAACTTGAAGGCTGACGACAATGACAACAACGTTCATTTCCATTTTGCTTCATTTTGCTTTTCCTTTCTGAAAGCATTCACCAACTTCATTGCACCAGTACGCAGTACAAAACTTAGTCACAAACAGCAACTTTTGCAGTTGCTTTTATAACTGGTCATTTAAAGTTCTTGGACATATTTTACTTCTTTTGTCTTATGTGTTTACTTGTTGCAATAACATTTGCATTCATCCATGAAAATGGTGTCTGCCCTCACATAGTTTTCCCTTTACTCCCCCAGTCACCCACATTTTCTCCATCTGTGTTCATCATTACTTTGCATTTTTCATTTTACATCTGCCATCCCATATTTCCTTCTCAGTTGCCTCTTTGAATATTGTTTTTTGTTGAATATCCCTGCACATAATCTTCAATTTATCCTTGCTGCTCTCTCTCTCAGTGTAGAGCTATTCTGTCATCTCAGTGATGTCCTCTTTCATATCAAACATTTTATTGATTGTTAGTAGATTTGCACAGATGGTCACCTGATGACTTGCTGTTTGGATGCTTCCAAATTAAGGACAAGTTCCACTCTTTTATTAGTTCTTCTTGCCCATCGAGGCTCGCTTGGAGCCTCTCACATGGGTGTGCTGGTTGCAAAGTGAGCCGAGAGGGGGGGAAAGGTGCTAAGTGTGCTCAGAGACTTGCAAGCAGCACATGCATGGTTGGTCCCAAGTGAGCCTCCATAAATCCTACATGCTGCCTACAGTACAGGACGTGGGTTCTGCTTTTCAAACAATTCTGTTTTCTGACAGTGTCAGATAAGGGGGGGAAGCCTGTATCACCTTTTACATACACTTAGCTAAGTAGCAGAGGGGCGAAGAAATTCTGTTAGCGAATTGCAAAGATGCATATCAGGATGCTGTACAGAATGCCCAGTGTGCATCGATGCACGTCAGGTACTTTGCCTGCTCTGCTATGTAGTAATGTAACAGCAGCCCTCTACTGGATATGGATGTTGTGAAACTGACCAATTCTAATTCCTCTAGATCTAAGTCCACTTATGAGGATGTACAGTCAGCCCTCCACATTCATGAGGGTTAGGGGTGAAAGTCAAAAAACCCACAAATAACTTCCCCCCACACTTGAGTGAGTGCTCTCCCTCCTGGAGCTCCTCCTCCCATTCTCCTGCCTGTCGCATGCACGCCCTGTTTTCTTTCCGCCCACGCGGGTGACAGGCAAGCGAATGGAAGAGAAAACACTTCCCCCCCTCCATCTGCCTGCCCGTCATTTGTGCGCCCTCTCTTTTTGCCTGCATGGGTGACGGGCAAGCAAATGGAAGGTAAAACATTCCCTCCCGCTCTGTTTGCCTGCCCATTGCCCGTTCGCCCTGCCTTCTTTCTGTCCACGCAGGTGACATGAAGGATGATAGAGGGGGAAAGGCTTGCGTGCATGTGAACCTTTCCCTCTTCCATTTGCTTGCCTTTTGTTGGGGTGCAGAGAAGGAAAGCAGCACACCTGGCCAAAAGGCCGGGGAGTGGGAGGGGGAGAATGGGGGGAGGCAAGTGGGCACCTCACGAATAATCAAATTTGTGAAGGTCAAACCCATGAATTTGGAGGGAGAAGTGTAAATGCTGTTGGAAAATTCCAGCATTCTCTCTCCCCTTGTCCCTGTTTTAGGGCAAATGGCACTTAGGTGGTATTTTTTCTTTGCATGCCAAAGCCTTCTGCTTTCTCACCTAAAGTCTCACCACTTGCTCTTGTGTCGTTTAAATGCATGGTTATAAATACCTTCTGTATCCAGGTACCCAGACTATGTGACCCAGGACAGTTCATAGGGTCATCAGTCTTATAAATGACCCTGCTTCTCAAACCAATTCTTCTCCATTTTTGCTGCTTCTTCCTTCTCTCCCACCATGCTTCACATCTCCATTAAGAAGATGGTGAGTTCAGAATGAAACTAACATCTTACCTAATCAATTCATTAGCTAGTTAGGATGTAGGCTTCCCAATGCATTTGTAAATGTTCTTAGTTTCAGTTTAGGGAAGTAACATGGAGCTTGGGGCATGTTTTCTCTGCTACTCTGCTAAAAGTAGGCTGATTCCTAACAGCTTTAGCTTTCATAGAATTTCTCAAAAGGGCTAACACCCTTATTTTCCCATTGCCCTTTTGATCAATTTCATTTCAACCCCACTATCTATATTTTATACATATAAAAACACTTGAGAGCTTAAAAGGGAGGAAAGCTTCCAACAATATTCATCTTCTCATGCTTCTTTTCCCATCTTGTAAATTTTTAATTTCATAATACTGTCTAGAAACTTTGAACTAAAGTAGTTCAGTTTCCTAGTTCAGAAAGATCAACCAATTTCAACTGAGGTTGAAAGTGCAAAATTAAGAAAGCAGGGAGGATGTCTCTGGAAGCTTTCCTCCGCTTAAATTCTTTGGTTGACTAGTGCCACAAGAGGGGTTGATCTTTCCAAGTACAAGAGATTACTGCTTTATTACTGAGGCTTTTCTTGTTGCGTTGTCCCTTCAAGTCACTTTGGACTTATGGTGACCCTAAGGTGACCAATCATGGGATTTTCTGGGACTGAGAGTGTATGATACACCCAAGATTACCCAGTGGGTTTCCATGGCTGAGCAGGGAATCAAATTCTGGTCTCCAACACTCAAGCCACTACACCACACTGGTTTTAGAGAGGAGTAAAAACACTGAAAGGAGGCACAGGGTGGAGAGGGTAGGGAAAGAAGGGGTGGGGTGGAGTGTTTGGAATGGGGATGTAGGATAAGAAGGAGTCTGTTTGTGTATTTCTCTTCATCCTCCCCCATTTGCATGGCACCTTTAATGCTTGCAGAAAAGAAAAATGAGGGAATGCAGAAGATTCAAGAGGCAGCTTGAAAAGGTATGGAACAAAATCATGGCAAATTGACAGTCGAGAAGAGCCCTTAGTAAATTGGCTCAATGTATTTCAGTAGGGGACTTGATCTACCATATTAATCCCCATTCTGACCTGCTCCAAGTGTTACGTATTAGCCCTTGTTTAAAAGAGAACAGCAGGAAATTAATGGAAATGGTGATGAATGTACAGTCATATTATGTGTGTTCAAACTAATTCTCCAACCTGTTAGCCAGTATTAGAGGAAAGGACCATGACAGCGTTTTTACTTTCATTGCTAATTCCTTCATTCTGGTAGTCCAAAATTTATGAACATCCCTAGCATGTTACTGTAGTGATTCTGAGTGTTTGAACTGAACTTGGGATACATGTCCCCACTGAGCTATGAAACTCACTAGCTGATCTTGGGGCAGTTTCTTTCTCACTCAGTCTGATCTACCTTCCTACAGTTGTTGTGAGGCTACATGTGGCATAAAATTACTGCTTTAGATGTCTATTGACCATGAAACCCTGTTAAGAATCTTTGGAAAACAGGAAGGAGGGAAGGAAAAAGAAAGAAAAAGTAAGGGAGATAAAAGGATTTACTTCAATTTTATCAGCATCTATTTGTTCGCCATATCTATACCCTGCCTCACTTCCAATGAAGCCATGAATTATGAAAAGAGCAGCATAAGATAAGGTATGTATACTTCCTTAAACAGTGTAATTATGGAATTTGCTGCTGAATCTTGGAAGTGATTGTGACCAGCCTGGATAATTTTATGATGGAAGTAGATAAATTCACATACTAGTCTTGAGGGCTAACCTGGAGTGGAGAACACAGGGCCTGCATCATTGGATTGCATATCTTAATAGCCCTATTCAGCATAGCTAATTATAAGGGATGATGAGAGCTGCTTTTCACACCACCCATCCCCGAGCAACCTACTGTTTCCAGTATCAGAGGCAGTGCAGGCATACCTCAATTGACAAAGAGCTTTATCACACCCCGCTATTGTCTTACAACTATCACATTGGCCCTTTCTGCACCTTACCTTCTTCTGGCGCTGGGGTGCGGCGATTGCGCAAGCAGCCTCTGGCGAGAGGCTCTCGCATCCGGGGTCCTTCGGCTCCGCACGAGCTGCCTGCTCACGCGAGAGCCCCACCTCTTCCTTCCACAGTGCAGCCTGGGACCTTCCCAGGCTGCACAGGGGCAGGAAGTGCAACCGGTGCAGCTCCGGAGGCTCTGCACGCCAGGTAAGTGCACGCAGGGCCCGGGAGCAATGCACGATTGTGCAAACGAAAAGGTGTGCGATGGGTGCCTGCTGGCCCCTGGAGCGTCACGCGATTGTGAGTGCATCGTGCAGATCGCTCCTCACAATCGCGCAACACTCCAGGCGCCCTTTTGCATGGAAAATGCCGTGCAGAAAGTGTCTGCAGCAATGCTCAGCTGCCAGTTTGATGACGCATGTTCCTGTGATTGGTCTTCCATACCACCCTGCTAACCCTGCCTCCCTTCTTGTGTCCACGCTACCTAGCGTATATATATATTTTTTTCTTTTGCTGAAATAACATGATTGTGCCATTTCTGCATACTGGGAGACTTCTTCCCATCATTTTGACGTTGTTCTTCCTGTCGTTTTGTCATTTTGCTCTTCCTGAGTTGCAATTGCATGCAAAGTTTTTTTTTAACATGCTGGGGAATGAAGTAAAAGCAATGTTTTCACGTGCTCACCCTGCTTGAGGACAGGGAGCCAGAAAGGGAGCAATACTGATTGACATCACATGACTGCCACAATATTAGAACTGCAGCAGAATGAAGAGAGCAAACAAATAGGCAATAGCAGAAAAGCAGCCCTATTGGAGCCACTCACAGGTATTTCCCGTGAATGAAAAGAGACGACCTAACAACAATGGGAATGCAATCCAATAATGGGAGAGTGATGACATCATGTGTTAAGGAGAAATCAAATATGGAACTAAACCAGTGCAATTGTGGAACAAGCCCAGCATGTGATAAAGCCCAAAGCCTCTGGCAAAGAAGGCCCATTTTACAAAGTTTTTTTACTCCACCGCATCCATGTTTTCTTCCTTGTCCTCTATCTAGCTGAAAGCTTTTTTAGCAGCATAGCACTGGGAAGATGGTGAAGGAGCTCTGGGAAAAGGCAGACTGTCAGTGCCAGGTTGCAGTAGCATGTCTGCAATGAAGAATGCAATAAAATGTGAGTTGAGAAACGGGGGTTCTACTCTAACCAGTCCTAGTGTAGCTGTGTGTTCCTATCTACAACAAGCATGGTAAATACCGGTTGTTACAAGAAGTCCCTGCTGAGCATGTTTGAAGAGGAATAGAGAAAGAAAAGGAGAAAGTAGATTAGGCTGCCCTACCAGCATATTAAAAAAACATGGATCTGGCCATCAAAATGGAAATTATAAGAAAGTGGGAGCTGGTGAAAGGGAAAAAGTCATCTCTGGATGCATTCTTGGAAGACATTTTCAGGTGGTCTCAAAAAAGTTCAAAATGTTTTTGTTTACTTGGTTGTTTCATTTCCCCTGTGTATTTGAATAAAAAGTTTGCTGGAAAAAATGTTGGACTGCTCTTCTTTTTTGTGGTGTAGGTGGTCTCTATTCTTTCCATTTTATTTTTGCCTCTGGTACCCAGTTTTCTGTTAAAGAATTAAAGCCTGGGAACACATCTACTCTATTAACTGAGGTATACCTATATGTCTCTGAATACCACCTGCTGGGAAACATGAGCAGAAGGATGCTATTGCACTTTTGTCCTACTTGTGTTTTTTTCTCCCTGGCTGCTGTGCAAACAGAGCTCTGGATGAGATGGGCCTTTGGTCTGATCCAGCACTGCTCTTCTTATATAACTGTGCTCAACAGAAGTAGCAAACAATATAAGCAGTTGCTTTAACTACTGCTATATATGGGAATCTCTGTCTTCTTTTGTTTAGTATATACAGATGCCAGCAACAAAGACAGGTAAATGAGCAGAGACTTTTGTTCTGTTTTTGCTTAATACAGTGGTTATATGACCTCAGATAATCCAGCTTTTTGTTTATAAATTTGAAACTCTACCACTTTATATATT
Organism: Cyclura pinguis; assembly: GCA_030412105.1. Lineage (NCBI taxonomy): Eukaryota > Metazoa > Chordata > Lepidosauria > Squamata > Iguanidae > Cyclura > Cyclura pinguis. The sequence continues at coordinate 265,847,526 of CM059599.1, forward strand.
TTTGCAAAATGTTCTACAATACTTTTAACTTCCTTAATTATTATACCCTTTAAAAACGATGTATTGTCAAAGCCCATGTACACGGTGGGAGCGGGGTGCATAGGTGTCTTCAAGGTTCCTGTCAGCTTATTGTGACTCCATGAATTCTATAGGGTTTTCATGGGCAAGGAATTCTCAGAGGTAGTTTTGACAGTTTCTTCCTCTGAAGTATAACCTACAGCACCTGGGTGTTTGTTGGTGGTTCCCCATTCTAATACTAAAGAAACTAACCTTGCTTAGTTTCTAAAAACAGTTTACACTCATTCCCTGGTATGTATTTCTTTCTTTCTAAAGTTGTTCTGCCATGATTATGCAATTGTACTGCTGTGGCTGTCATCAGCATGCTGCAATTATGCAATTACGATGATAAAAATAAAGAAATATATACCGGGGAACAGAAATTGTGCAATTGTGGCAAAAACAAACAAACAAACAAACAAACAAAATAAATCAGGAACAACATTGCTTTTACTCTGTTCCCTTGTATATATTTCTTTTTTAAAATTTTGTTTTGCCATAATTGTGCAGTTGTATTGCTGTGGCAGTCACCAGCATGCCACAATTACACAGTTACAGCAAAATGAATTTTAAAAATTGCAGTGAAAAGAAAAGAACCAGCTGCTACCTGGCCAGCTAAGGATGGATCACAGTCTGATTTCTCAACAGCACAGACTCTTTCCCAATGCCCCACACACACTCAAGGAAGGAGATGGGTAAGAGAGAGAAGAAGTATAAGGCCACTGACCCACTCCCCTTTTCCTGACCTGGTTTGGACCCTGGGTGCCCACTCTCCCCAACATCCCTCGATTCCCTTCCCCCAGACATGCATACATATATTGGTATTTGCAATTTTTCTACTTTTGCGGGGGTTCTGTGCCCCTAACACTAGTGAATGTGGAGGGCCAACTGTATTTAGAAAGTAAAGCAAACAACTTGCTGTTGAATTAATCAGGCATCTTAAAGATTCCAAAATTTACATGAGGGATGCCTATTGTTGTTAACATTTGCAAGTTGACCACAACTAATGGTGACCCTATGAATCAGGGACCCTCAAGTTACCCTGCTCAGATTCAAGGATGTGTCTTCCCTGATTGGATCTATCCCCCTGTAATAGAGTCTTCTTCTTTTCCTACTACTTTCTACCTTATCAAGCATTGTCATCTTTTCTAGGGGGTCATGTCTTCTCAAGATACATCCAAAGTATGACAGTCTCAGTTCAGTCATTCTGGCTTCTAGGGAGAGTTCAGGCTTGATTTGCTCTAGGATCCCTTTATTTGTACTTTTTTCAATCCAGGGTATCCACAGAACTCTCCTGCAGCATCACGTTTCAAATGAGTTGATTGTCTTGCTATCAGCTTTCTTCACTGCCCAGTTTTCACAGTCATTCATAGAAACTGGAAATATAGTAGCATGGACAATCCTGACTTTGGTCTTCATTGATATATCTTTACACTTGTCTAGTTCCTTCATAGCTGCTCTTCCAAGTCCTAGTCTTATTCTGATTTCTTGACTTCAAGCCCCTATTTTGATTAATGACACAATGGCCATTTCTGCATTACACTGTTATAGTGCTATTGTTCCACTTTCAACATCCTGTGGAATTCTGGGGTTTGTAGTTTACTGAGGCCAAAGAGTCTCTGGCTGAGAATGCTAAATGCCCCTCCCTAAACTGCAAACCCCAGAATTCCATAGGATGTTGGAAGTCGAATAATAGCACTATAACAGTGTAGTACGGAAATGGCCAGTGACTGATTTATTGTTCTTCTTCAGCTTTACTATAATTTTTGATATTAACAGTTCATGGTCTGTGCCAGAATCTTCTCTTGGTCTTGTTTTTGCAGAGACAATGGAGCTTTTGCATCTTCTGCTTCCAATTATGCAGTCTATCTCATTTCTATATTGGTTGCCTGAAGAATGTGTTTGTGATGAACAAATTGTTGGCTTCACAAAATTCAATCAGTCACTCTCTTGCTTCATTTCTTGACCCTAGGCCAAATTCTCCCACCATCTTTAGTTCTGCTCTGTTTCCTCCATTGGTGTTGCAATTGCCTTTGATTACCAACATGTCCTGTTTTGGTGTATGATCAATTTTCTCCTGAACTCCAGCACAGAATCTTTCTGTGTCTTCCTCTTCTGCCTCTGTAGCTGGAATATAAACTTGGATTATGGATGTATTGATAGATTTTCCCTGAAATCTTATTGATATTATTCTGTTAGACTTTGCATTATATCCTTTGACTGCTTTTGCTACATCTCTCCTCACTATTAATGCCACCCCATTTCTTCCCAGATTTTCATTTTCTGAGCAAAACATTGTGTAATCATCTGACTATGTATGTCCCCATTTCTGTCCACTTTAGTTGTCTCACCCCTAGTATTGCAATGTTTATGCATTCCATTTTTTGTTTTACAATGTCTAGCTTCTCACATTCAATGTTCCTATAATATGTGTGTAGTAATTTCACACTTTCCTTTCACTTCTTAGCACATCAACAGCTGAGTGTCCTTTCGGCTTGAGTCCAGTTTCATCATTAGCCACAGCACTCCTCATACTTGTTTTCTGTTCTTTCTCAGTAGCTTGTTGAGTGCCTTCTGACCTGGGAGTCTCTTCTTCTGGTGCCATCTCTTCTTTCATTCTGGATTGTTTCAGTATAGGGTTTTCATGGTGAAAGACATCTGAAAGAGATTTACCATGCCTCCTTCTGTGCAGTTCTAACAAATGTTGGCTGCAGTGGCACTGCTGTTATCTTTGAGAGATCTTCCACCAGTGTCACCTCCACTACTGCTGCTGCCCAATAGCTGTTTGGCACATTGGGTCTGGTTCCTCAGCAAAAGCCTGTCTGACATGGGAGATCCAACTAGCAGCACTGCTACCTTCAGCATAGCCTCTTGCATCACAGGAACATGCAGTCCCACCCTTGTGGAAAGATAGTGCAATGGTGAGGGATGCAGATATCAAATCATCTATGAATTCTGAGTTGGCAAAGCTATGCTCCCTTTCTTAAGAAAGTTGGGCTCTATTTATCTTAAGCAGGGGAAGGCTCGTGGAGGAACCATCCAACAATCAGGTGTACACAAAAGTAAGGCTTTCTTGTGCACTTAGGAATATAGCATCTAGCATGTAGACAAAAGCCTTTTGTGGAAAAGAGCTATTAGGATGTGTAAAAATCTGAGGTAGAAGAGCCAGTGGGGTAGGTCTCCTCTTGTTTTCTTGCAGAGAGGGTTCCCTGGCTGGGGTAGAAACTCTTGTTAATTAAGATGGCCAGAATCTTGTTGGTTAGACCCTTTCCACATCTTGCCTTATAGTCCTCTGGTGGCAATCCTGACAGCAACTCTGCCGAGAAGGGAGCACAATGGAAGCACTCCCCTCTGCACGGCTGGCTCCCTGCTGGAGGAAATGCGACGGACATGCCTCTTCCTTCCGTAGCGCAGCTGGGCACTTTCCCAGGCTGCACTGGGGCAGGAAGTGCCTCCATTGCGCTTCCGGCACTTCCGCAGGCCAGGTAAATGCGGGATGGTTGCACAATCACAGGTCATTGATGGGGAAAACCCGTCAATTATTTAATCCATGATCACGCTGCATGGTGGCGAGAGAAAGATGGGACTGCAATGATGTCATGCAGAAGCGTCGTTGCAGTCTCACATCTCTCCAATCCCCATGTTGGGTTGGGAGGCTCCTGTGGAAAGGGCCTTAGTTTCAACTAGAGTAGACCCATTCAGTGAATGATTGAATGGTAAGTCAATACACAGATAAACCCCATTAACTCAATGGGTCTACTTTAGGTAGCACTAGCAACAGATTTCAGGCCAATATGCGTAAAATGACTCACCTTATGGATATGAAACCAATTGACTGGTATCTAAAAATATGTCCTTAATTTGTGCTCCTGATAATGGATTGCCCTTAGTTTAAAGATCACATGGCCACTTCAATCACTATATCTCTTGAATTCAAATCAGTGAAAAGCTTCTAGAGAGGCACACAACATAGGCCCTTTCTGCACCTTACCTTTTTTCGGTGCTGGGGTGCAGGGATCGCATGAGCAGCCTCCAGCGAGAGGCTCTCGCGTCCCCGCTGCTTCAGCTCCGCACGAGCTGCTTTCCTTCCGCAGCGCAGCCTGGGAGTTTCCCAGGCTGCACTGGGGCAGGAAGTGCGATCGCTGCGGCTCTAGAGGCTTTGCGTGCACAGCAAGTGCACACGGGGCCTTGGAGCAATGCGCGATTGCACACCATTTTCGGCTGAAAGCCGCAAATGAAAAAGTGCACGAGTGGCGCCTGCCCTACCCTGGAGTGTCGTGCGATTGTGAGTGCATTGTGCAGATCGCTCCTCACAATTGCGCGATGCTCCAGGTGCCCTTTCGCATGGTAAATGCCATGAGAAAAGGACCACAAAGTAGGATAGGTTAAGTGGTGACTGTTATTACCATCTACTGTGTATGTATTTTCTTCCAAAGCTGGCCATGCCACCCTTTCTGCAATCCAGAACCTTTTAAAGAATGAATTAGTAAAAAAAATCCAAGTGTGAACTATCGGTCTTCAAAGCACATGCTTATACAGTAAGTCAAAATGACAACTCACATACCAGACTGAGAACAGAATTATACAGTTTTGAGGATATTTCATCTCAGGAGTCCTCAGCCTTTATGGGCCTGTGAACACATTTGGAATACTGAAAAAGTATTGTGGTTCCTGTCACAAAATGGCTGCTGCAAGGGACTGTGTCGTTCACTGAATGGCTGCTATGGTGGGCCTGTGTGCATGTATGTGCCTCCAAATTGCCTTTCGACTTCTGGTGACTCCCTGAACTTCACTGTTTTCTTAGGCAAAGAATACTCAGAGGAGGTTTTGCTGGTTCCTTCCTCTGAAATACAGCATTTCCTACAGCACCTGGTATTCATTGGTGGTATCCCATCCAAGTACCAACCAGGGCTGACCCTGCTCAGCTTCCAAATCAGTTCACATTCAATTGTCAGCAGTGGGGAAAGGAGCGAAGGGGGCAGAATCTTGCTTTTCCCAAGAGGCTCAGGTAAAAGCAGATTGCTGCTGCTTCTCTTGTTTGTGTGTCCTTCCTCCTTAATAACATCTGCAATCTGGTGTTACCTGGCCATACATGTTCCAGTTTTCATCTGTGGCATCTTGGAGGATATGGATGCATTCCACGTAATCCACACCAAACCCATTTACCCCACACTCTGTTGCCATTATCAGCCCAGCCTTCCTCAACAACCCTGGCAGGTTGCCCTAAACCTCCAGCTGTGTCTCCTTAACTTCTGGACACCAAACCCCCTGGCTTTCTACTGCTATACTCAAGCCTGACTAGGTTGTCGTAATTAAGAAACCCCCCCACCCCCCCATATGTGTGGCTGGGAAAAGCAAAATGCCAGCTGCTAGGCTTCCATCACCTTCATTTCCCAAGAGTAGCTCTGCAGAGACACTTTGGGAAATAAAGACAGCGGGTGGCTGAAGGCCAGGCCCACTCTTTTCCCCAACAAAAATAAAATAAAATAAAAATGCCTGTCACAGAAGAACCTAAAGGGCAATCTCCCCCATGGAAGAAGATAAATATAGGCATCACACTGGGAGCTTTACTTAGCTTTCTGTAAAGAAACTGTAACAGAAATGGAGACACCAAAAGGCTTTCTTGTGATTTTGCACACTTCACAGTATCAGTGATACTGGCCATGTCAGAGACAGAATATTGGCTTAGATAGAATGGGTAAGGTAGTTCTTAAAGTTTTAAAATGTCGACTGAAGATTGCCAGAAATGGCTGTTATATAACCTCCTGGGCACTTTGACCATGGGAATAAGGCTTTGGGATTTGCAGATGGCATTCTGCTTCTGTGCATAGTTGGACCCTCTCCAGCCCAACCAGTACAATTATCCACACTTGCTTTGTGGCTCATTTATAACAAAAGAGCCTGAACACACTCTAATACACAATGATCACAAGAAACTCCTTGTGAGGAAATGGAAAATTTTGAGGCCAAAGTTCTCCTAAACTGTGATATAATCCTAATCAAGGCACACATGCCAATATCTATCAAAAAATGTATTAAGCCTTAGCAATGACCCACAACCCAGAGTAGGTCAGGCACAGGTAGCTTGGGAAGCAAGTAAGAAGAACAAAGCCATGCTAGGATTTTTCTGTTTCTATAACTACGGCTGGATGCTGTCAGTGTCAACGCAAAGTTGCAAATCTGTATGCATCATAGAGATAGTCTGTTGAAATTTAAGAATGATAGTACTCAGTGTGGATGGGAAAGTCTGCTCGTCCTTTTGGCTATACAGAATGGACAGATGTTGTTTTGTTCTTCTCGTTGTTTTATGCCTTCAAGTTGTTTCCAACTTATGATGACCCTAAGGTTTTCTGGACCCGAGTGTGTGTCATCCAGTGAGTTTCCATGGTAGGCACTACATCACGTTGGCACTGTACTGATTAGGAAGTTCCTGGCCTCAGGGGTGAAAGACAATCTGACTCCTCCCATGCAGGGTGAGGCAAAAATGGGCCAGATGAATGCTAACCTGAGCTGGGAAATCCTTTGGTTTAAAGATATTATTTTATTAGACATAAAGGTCATATAATAAGAGAGGAGCAGACCGTGCAGAGCTGGAAATGTTTCTAAAGCTTTTGCTGCAATCACACTGTTCACTCACTGCTGAAGCCAGGTGACTTTACATGGGGTCAAATGTGTGGGAGAGCAAGGTACAAATCCATATTCGGCAATGAAGCTATCACTGGGAAACCTTGAGCCAGTGACCATCTCTTCACAATAAGCTATTCAGAGAACAGCTATTTTATGAGAATAAAATAAGATAACCTTGATGCAGGCCATACTGAGTTTCTTACAGGAAGGCTGAGTTTAAAAATTTAATGGATGATTTGGGGTAAGGAACATTCTTCCTGCTAAATGTTTTGGATTACAGTTACCACAGTTCTTACTATTGGCCATGTTGGCTGGGGCTTCTGGGAGTTAAAGTCAAAAGGGCGAGAAGCGTTCCCAACTCCAAATTGGCAGGCAATCAGATGTAAATCTCTAAATCTGAAAAACTTTAGTTGATTTTTGAATAAAATCTTTATTTTAAATATAGAAGGTTCACATGCTTTTTCCTTTCTGGTCAGCTGGGCCCATTCACACTACACAGTAATAATGGTATATGCGACTTTAACTGCCATGGCAACATCTTATGGAATCTGAGATTGACGGTTTAGGGGACAGCATTTAATATTCTCAGCCTCAGAGCTCACACAGTCCCTCACCAAACTGTAGGACTCTATAAGATTGTTATTCCAAAATATGGATGACTCAGGGGTCCACCTGTGATGCCAGTACCTCACTCTGACAATGGGGAATTAATTACCGTATTTACTGGCGTATAAGATGTGCCGGCGTATAAGATGCACCTGGTTTATATGTCAGGAAATACTATTTGCTGGTGTATAAGACACACTGGTATATAAGATGCACCCCATTTTCAAACAGTATTTTTCAGGGGGGAAAAATGAGTCATATACACCAGCAAATAAAGTAGCTCAGTTCAGAGGTCTGCAAGGGGAGGGTAGCCTAATGGGATCTTTCCACCACCAATGTTTATGGAGTCTTGCAGGAAAGAACCAGCCAAAGATTCCAAAATAAGCTAAAATGTGTTTTGTTGAAAGTTCAATCACACATGCAAAAGATCCAAACACTCACACACTTGCACAAGAGCTAACCAAAGGATAAAGGGAGGAAACTTGTGGACAGAGGAGGTTTTAGGAAAGGGGTGATTATTGCTGATCTGGAGAGCAGCAAAGAAAACAGTGATGTGGCTTAGACTAACGCCTAAAGACAGTACTTGTTCTGGAATTGGAGCAACAGTGCAGCATTTGGCAAGCAAAATACTTCGCTGAACCATTCAAAATGGAGGGTTCTAATATCCAAAATCAACTCTGAGAGTATGGGTGTGAATGGCTCTCCCAGATGGGCGGACTATGGAAGTCGCAACATGGGTCTGTACAGAGTTAATGGTCTTAATATTTAGGTGACAAAGAGTCACCTAAAAGACTGTCGTAATAGCTCTGTATTGTGGAGAGGTTTGGGAGACAATGCAGGAAAATGTGTAGGTGTGAGGGAACAGGGTTGAAACAATTGTTGCTTTGTGGGAACTTCTCTTGACCACTGCATGCTCAGAGATGCTCCAGCTTCTGCTTAAGCCTCTTATCTCTGGAGTTGCTTGGTAATATGCCTGACAATGACTTTGGCTATGCCTAGAAGAGAGTGTTGGCAGACCTGCCTTGCAATTACATGTGTTTAGTCAGTAATTTTCCTCTGCCCAGCTTGACCTTCCAGTCACCTCAGGTTCCATTTTATAGCAAAGTCAATTAATGTATTTGCCAATTAAATAATATGTCATCAATTAAACCATAGTAAATCTGAGAGGAGGCGTGCAGGGCAGTAACAGGATGTTGCCATAGTGGTTAAAGTGGAATATACCACTATATATGCATAATGTGAATGGACTCCCTGCCTCCACATACAAGCCTTCCTTGGTTGTGAGATCCTCAGGAGATGCCCCTCTCTTAGTTCTGTCAACTTTCTAAGCATGACTAGTGGGGATGTGAGAAGGGATTTTTTCAGTGGCTGCCCCTAGACTCTGCCTCCTTCTTGCAGTGCTTTTGCCAGCTGGCAAAGCTTTCTTTATTCTGGCAAGCTTTTGAGAACTGAAGCTTTTTAAAGGAAGGATTTTGGGAGGATGCCGTACTGTTTTTATTGTTTTAACTGCACTATTCTTTTAAAATGCTTTTTATTATTTTTAACTATGTTTTAATTTTTTAAAAAGTTGCTGGCATTTTAATTTCATTTTAACATTGTATGTTTTAACTGTATTGCAAGCAACCCTGAGTTCCATTTCTGGAGAAAAGGCAGGATATAAAAAGTTATTGTTATATGATCACTGCTCTTTGCAATGGCTGGAACAGTAGGAATTGGTAATACCACTGTTTAAGATGACAACTTTAGCAAAGTTGGTTGATAAAGAGGTGGAAATTCATTTCCCTATCCCAGAGATAAATGGTAAGGAAAAAAATTTGACCCCCTGAGCTGTAGTGAATGCTTTCACACCTTTGCCTGCCTGCCAGTCTGCCTCCCACGCACACACTGCTGTCTAGCATTTTGTCCAACAGATGCCTCGTTTCAGTTCCTATTCCAGCTAGTCATTCTTTTCAGACTATGAAGGACCAGGAAACAGGAACTCTGAAGAAAGGCAGTAGGCAAAGCCATGCAAAAAGCAAACATGCCCAAATATATTGCAAAACTGGCCTTCTTGCCTCAGCTACATGCACAGCAACACATTACACATAAACAGTGGTTTATTTGATTGCTACAAATGGCACCTTTGCTTTCTTGGAAACTTACCGGCATCCACATAGGTCAAAATATTGGCAATTCATGCCCAATCTGACTCCCTGGTGTAGAGAGAGGCTTGGAATATGACTGGGTTGGATATCAGGTGGCAGACTTGGATGGAGACAAGAGAGGAAACTGTGTCACCGTCAGAGATACACCTTTCCATCATAAATCTGGGCATTCCAGCATCATCAGCATTGCAAATAATACTGCTGTGGCCCAAGCATGACCCCAAGAACTATGGGGAGGGAGGAGACTGGGATGGCAGAGAGGAAGGACACTGGGTTCCACTTGCAGGTTCATGACATCAGAGGAATTACAAACCAAGCCTCCTTAGCTCTATTCTTGGTGCAGTGGATATGGTGGAGGCTGGCCCTATTAGTCAGCAGTGGTCTGAAAGGAATTCACATCTCAGTTTCATTATCTGGCTCCGGAGACTGGACTCCTCCTTGACCTTGATCTCCATGTGCAGCAACCCTGAACAAGTCATTGCTCAGTTTCTGAACAGAAAATACTGTACATTTGCACATGGTATTTTGCAACACTATATGCCAACCAAATCATTGTGATCCAGTGGAAAAATAACTGGGCTGAAGAATTAGGTCACACCACTATATTCTGCCTTGTAAAACTGAAATGGTGGGCTACCTCATAGGACTGCTGCTGCAAAAATAAGACAAGGATTACTTGGCAAGTTATTGGTCTATGATTCTTCATGTCAAAATGAGCAGGCATATTCTGTTACTGCTTACTGGGTCTAATCAAGTAAGTCTTTTGTCAAAGCAGAGCCATCAAAGATTTAAAGGGTATCTGGCAACGGTCCCCATTTCAGAAAGCCCTAACATGCAGAGAAAAGAACATTCCTTTTACAGTTTCCCACAGATGATGATGTGATGATGATGATGGTGATGATTACCCACTTTTTTCCCAAGATTGGGACTCAAAGCGGCTTGCAATTTAAAAGAAAAATAATTTAAAAAAAATGATACAAAAAGTAAATATTGAAATATTGAAATAGAATTAAACTGTTTACAGCAGTGGTTCTTATCCTGGGGTCTGGGGAGCCCTGGGGGTCCACATAGCCCTTACAGGGCATCTGCGAAATCCAGCTGCTGGACACCAACAGTAGCGGCTGCAAAAGGGACATGACAGCGGTGGGGGGGGCAGTTTGCAAGTGCTGAAATTGCTCCCTCGTTTGCAAACTATGGCCCTTTCCAGACATGGGGGGGGGGGGACAACGGAACACGCTACTCACCGGATTTGAACTTCGGGCGAGTCCGTCGCGACGAGGAGAAGTGCGAACTCGTCGCTCTGCACTCCTCCAGCGTCCTAAATGGCGGCTTCTGGTTGGTGGAGGCTCTCCACCAACCGGAGAAACTCGCCAGTCGGAAGCCCGCCCCCAGCAGATCTGCAGGCATGCACTTGCGCGCGCCTGCAAATCTGCTCCAGAGCCGGGCGACGGAGTTGCGCGCTCCGTGCTTTTTTAAAAAGAGGTTTTTAAAAAACACGCCGCGCGACCAGTTCCGGTCACTCCAGAGTGGACTGAGTTATGGAACTACAAAAAGGAGTCCGCCCCAGTCCACTCTACGGTGCAGAAGACCTCCGTTGGAGGTCGCTCTGCACCGTTTTAATAGCCCAGTGCGGAAAAGGCCTATGTCTCTGGAGACCCAGGTTTGAATTCTCAGTCAGCCATGGAAACCCACTGGGTGACCTCAGGCAAGTCATATTCTCTCAGTCTCAGAGAAAGGCATAAGCAACAAATCTTGCCAAGAAAACCCTCATGACAGGCTTGCAACTTTCACAACCATACATAGAAACAGGAAGTTCAATACACTGGCATTGGCAATCCTAACTTTGGTATTCACTGATTTATGTTTACACTTCAGGATCTTGTGTAAGATCCTGAAAGCTGCCTTTCCAAGTCCTAGTCTTCTTCTGATTTCTTGACTGTAGTACCCATTCTGATTAATGACTGAGGCAAGCTATAGAAAATCTTGAACTATATCAATGTCATCATCCACTTCTTTAAGGTTATATAAATTATCTGTGGGTCATTTTTTGTTTGTTTGCTTTTTGTTTTCTTAATGTTCAGCGGTAAACCTGCCTTTGCACTTTCTGCCTTGACTTTCTTCAGTAATCGTTCCCAGTCTTCGCTGTTTTCTGCTAGTGGTATGGTATCATTTGCATATCTTAAATTGTTGATGTTCCTTCCCCCAGTTTTCATGCCTCTTTCCTCCGAATCTAATCCTGCTTTATATATGATACCTTCAGCATAAAAGTTAAACATATAGGGTGACAGGGTGATACAACAAAGCTGTGGCTGACCCTCTCGCCAATTGGAAACCATTCAGTTTCTCCGTATTCTGTCCCAACAGTAGCCTCTTGTCCTGTATACAGGTTATGCATTGGAAAAATCAAATGTTGTGGCACACGCATTTATTTAAGAGTAAGCCATAATTTCTCATGATCTACACAATCAAAGGCTTCTTTATAATATATGAAACACAGACTAATTTTCTTTTGAAATTCTTTGTTGTGCTCCATTATCCAATACATGATTTGCATTTGATTTGCATATGAATTGCAATATGATCCCTAGTGCCTCTTCCTTTCCTAAACTCAGCTTGGACATCTGGCATTTCTCACCCCATATATGGTAGAAGTCTTTGTTGTAGAATTTTGAGCATGACTTATTTGCATGGAAAATCAATGTAATGGTCCTGGGGTTACTGCAATCTCTGGTGTCCTGTTTCTTGGCAGTGGGAATGTATCCTGAGCATTTCCAATCTGTGGACCATTCCTTTGTTTTCTGTTGTTGATAGATTTTAGTTAAAACTAGAGTAGATGCTGTCTCTGTACCTTGAAGCAGCTCTATCGGTATGCCGTGTTTCCTGGTGATCAATTTTTCCCAAGTGCTCTGAGTGCAGCTTTCACTTCACTTTCTAAAATTGGCAGTTCATCTTCATATGGTTCTTCCTTGAATGAATCTGTTAACATTTCATCTCTTTTATACAGTTCTTCTGTGTATTTTTACATCATCTTTTTATTCCTACTTTGTCATAGAATATATTCCCTTGCTGATCGTAGAGCATCCCCACTCTTGGTTTAAATTTTCCTTTGATTTCTCAGATTTTCTAGCAGAGGTCTCTTGTTCTTCCTTTATTGTTGTCATCTTTTATTTCTCTGCATTGATTATTATGGCAGTTCTCCTTGTCCTTAAAAACAGGTTGTTGAACAGTTGCATTCAAGGTTCTGACTCTATTTCTATCATCTTGTATTTTTCTTCTTATCTGTCCTTAACTGCTTGAAGAGTTTCATTTGTCATCCATTGAGGCTTCTCTTTCTTTTTGGATAAACTATTGGCCTTGCAACTTGGACATTTTGAGTCTGATCATTACACAGTGTTTTACCCTGGAAATGAAACTCAAAGAACTTGGACATTTTGAGTCAGATCATTGCACGATGTTTTATACTCAGGAAATGAAAATTTAAGAAAAAATGAGGTGGCATTTGTAGTAAGGAGAGATATAGCAGAAGCAGTCAAAGAACACAATGCAAAGTCTGACTGAATCATGTCAGTAAAACTTCAGGAGAAACTAATCAATATAACCATTATCCAAGTTTATGTTTTAACTACAGACGCAGAAGAAGAAGAAACTGAAAGATTCTATGCAGGAGTTTGGAGGACTCATAGGCAATTGGAATGCAAAACTAGGAGGCAGAGCAGAATCAAAGATTGTAGGAAAACTTGGCCTAGGAGCAAGAAATGAAGCAGGAGAGTGACAGACTGACTGAATTTTGCGAGTTGAACAGTTTTTTTCATTGCAAATACATTCTTCAAGCAAGCATAGAAGTGACTCTATACGTAGACAGCACCTGGTGGCCAACATAGAAATCAAATACAGCTGATCCTCCACATTTGCTAGGGTTAGGGGTTCAGGACCCCCACAAAAATGGAAAAATCACAAATATTAAAATGTGTATGTGCATTTGTGGGAAGGGGACTGAGGCATGGTGGGCAGAACAGGCAACCAGGGTCCAAATCATGTCAGGCAAAAGAGAGAAAAAAAGGATGGGTTAATATGGTGGCTCTTTACTTCCTCTCTCTTGCCCATATCCTTCCTTGGGAGTGAGAGGCCTTTGGGAGAGGGTTTGTGATGCTGAGCAATTGGGCTGTGAGACATTTTTAGCTGGCCAAGCAGCAGCTGGTGGATAAGGAGGAGGACCAAGAGGTGGATTTTTAAAGAGCTGTATGGCCTGAACAGAGTGGCCATGAGGGAAAGCTCCCCCAGAAAAGAAGAGTGCCTGAGGTGGGGAGCAGGGGTTGGGGAAACTTGCAAATAATCAAATTCATGAAAGTTAAACATGCAAATGTGGAGTGCTGACTGTAGAGTACAAAACTCAAAGTAAAATTGAAGAAGCTCCTGTCTAAACAAGACCAGGACCAGACTGCGGCACAGAGCATGAACTGCTGGTATCGAAATCAGAGTTAAAGAAGAACACTAAACCAGCCACCATGTTGAAATACAACCTGAAGAACATCCCTCATAGAATTTAAAGATAATGTGAAAAATAGATTCGCCCCATTACGCCTGATGACCAGGATCTAGAAGAACTCTGGACTGAAGCCAGAGACATCAGGGAGGAATGCAAAAAGACACTATCTGTAGTCAAAAAGAAAGAAAAGCCTCAGTGGATGACAGATGAAACTTCTCAATCAGTTGAGGACAGATGAGAAGCAAAAGTAAAAAGTGTCAGAAATAGAGTCAGATTCGGGTTCCACGCCTATCTGTAGTATGAGAACGATAAGATTGACAGAGATTTCACGAGTCATTATGTAAGAAAATCATTGATTAAAATCTGGAAAAAGATAAAAAAGAATACATATAGTAGAATACCGCTTTGGATTTCACCCCAGGAAGCTTTCTATGGTCAATGGACTGATAAGACTCAAGATTGGCTTAGATATGAAGATTTAATAAAACAAATCAACCCCGAGAAGAACAGAATAAAGACACGTGAAGAATTAGAAAGAGACGGCAAAAAATTAAACTGGTTCCCCTATCTACAGCTTAAAGAGAGATTTACAATGGACTCTAAATTAGAAGGAATATCAATGCAAAAGACGTACAATGAATTGGAAACAATAGTATTCTTGAAGTCTAAGCAAAAAATTTCATTTTTTTATAAATATCTTAATGCGCGTAAACTGGAGGATGAACCCATAAAAGATGTCATGATTAAATGGGCAAGAAACGTACAGCATGACATATTACTAGAAAACTGGGAAGCATCATGGAAAAACACTGCAGAATTTACTAGTTCGCAAGACTTAAAAGAAAATTATATCAAAATGATGTACAGAACTTAACACCTGAAAAAATTGATAAGATGTACCATACTGGTGAAAATAAGTGCTGGAAATGTAAAGATAATCCTGGTACATTTTACCACATTTGGTGGACATGCCCGTGCACAAGAAAATTCTGGTTGAAAATATATGAAACTATAAAAGAAATATTCAGTGTGACATTTCCCATGATGCCTGAATTGTTTTTATTAAATATGATATTTATGTTTGATGAAACTTTTCAACTGAAGAATAAGAGAGTTTTACTGTACTTGATAACAGCTGCAAGAATGGTGTTCGCAAGATTATGGAAAACAGCAATTCCGGACATAGAGCAATGGGCTCAGAAAATAGCTGAATATAAACAATTTGATGTGTTTTCTATGAGGTTAAAAGGGAAACAAATGGAACAGGTAGAAAATGATTGGAATCCAGTGACAAAGTTTATGAGGAAATATGGGTATTGGCTTTAAAGAAAAAGGAGGGGGGGAAAATGATAGCGAGAATGGCAGAAATTCAGTCGGAAGGGTAATTAAATACGGGGATATATCCAATAACATAACGATGACAGGAAAATTGAAAAATAACATGAAAAAAGTAAAGTCATACAGTGTGTTTTTTTTAGTGAGTCTATATGAATACATTGTAGAAGACATGTTAACAAAAAATACATAGAAATTTTGAATTGGGGAGTTTCTTTATACTTGAAATAGCTTGATTAGCGACTCTTGGTAGATGATAGGAAGTTAAGGTAATGTAAAAGTATAAGTAGGATATTTTTATATTGCCAAGAAAAGATGTATATTTATATAGTATATTTGTACAGTATTGTATATATGAACAATTGAATCAGAAATGTATAACTTTCTAACACAAACTGTATTATTTGTATGTACACAATAAAAAGAAAATTAAAAAAAAAAAAGAAATAGAGTCAGAACCCTGAATGCAACTGTTCAATGACTTGTGTGCAAGGACAAGGAGAACTGCTATAATAATTGATGCAGAGAAATAGAAAAAGACAACAAAAAAGGAAGAAAAAGAGACTTAGGCCATTTCTACACTAGCCTATTGTAGTGCTATGATTCCACTTTCAACATCCTATGGAATCCTGAGGTTTGCAGTTTCGGGAGGGGCCAGCTGGAGATTACAAGTCATAAACTGGACAGATAATCCCTGTTCAGGAAAGGCCAAAGCTGGTGAAGCAGTCAAAAATATTAGGCCCCAAAGACTCTGAGCCATAGACTCCACTTGGCCCATGAATGTCAGAGATGGATCTAGGAGTACTCCCAAGCTATGCACCTGCTCCTTTGGGGGAGTACAACCCCATCCAGGGGAGGTTACTTGCCCAATTGTTACACCTGGGAATCACCAATCCAGAGAATCTCCATTCAACTCCATTCAACAGTTTATTGGCCTCCATCCAGCTCATTACAGCATCCAAGCGCTGGTCCAGCACTTGCAAAGACTCAGCTGACTCTGAAAAGAAGGAGTAGTGGAGCTGAGTGTCATCAGGACCCAACCCCAAATCTTCTAATGATCTCACCCAGTGGGTTCATATGCATATTGAAGAATATGGGGGATAGGAGGGAACACTGCGGCACCCCAAAGGGTAATAGCCATGGGGCTGAACAGGAATCCCCCAGTGCTACTCCTAACCACCTTGCAGATAAGAGCAGAACCACTGTAACATAATGCCCTCTTTTTCCACCCTGTAGAGCCAGTACAGCAAGATACCATGATTAATGGTATCAAACACTTTTGAAAGACCCAGAAGAATCAACAGGGTGGCACTCTCCCATCTTTCACCCAGAGTCGATTGTCAATCACGGCAAATAAGGTTGTTTCAGTACCACACTCTTGCCTGAAACTAAAATGGAGGAAACAGATTATCTGGGCCCAAGAACGGCTGAAGCTGCTCATCCACCACAAGGTCGAGCACTTTGGGTTACAACCCAACAACTGAAGGTGACCAGAACACTGATCCGAACACTGGGGACATATCCCCAGACTCTGCAATAACTGCGGTGTTAAGTTCTGAGCGAATATGAGCTACTGTCTCTTTGAAGCACTTAGTGAGTAACCAAGGACTCCACTGCTAGTTTCTCTGTCCCTAATCCTAACAGGGACCTCACAGTAAGGAATAAGTCTGCTGGACAGGAAGTTGAGGATGAGTTGGTATAGGCAAAGAAGGAAAACCACCCAATGCAACTTACAAAAAGACAGAATACAGTAAAACACATTTTTAAAACATACATATCAAGATTAAAAGAGTATTTTAAAACTCATATGTTCTAACTTTAACAGGATGGACGTGGGATTCCTTTAAGCTGTGAATTCACTTTTCCTTTGCTAAAGACTCATTTGATAAGTTGTTTGTAGGATGGGACAGAGGCATTTAAGAGCCATTACTGTAGAATGGGATAGAGGCATTTAAGAACCATCTTGTTTATGTTGCTGATTAACTTACTGTCACAACAGGGAAAAAGAATGTTTTAACATGGCACTATCAAAATGATCGTGCCAGCATGCCATCTCTCCCTAATTGGAGAGAAGAGATTATTAAATACAATTCGCACAGCACAATTTTCTGAACTGTGCACAAACATCATGCTAATGAGGACTCAGACCAGTCCATAGGGTACTAAAGTTTTCATTCTTATTTCCTGAAAGAGATTGCAAGTGTGGTGAAATAGCCTGCAGTAACTCACTCAAGGAGACCAACATTCACTCAGATTCCTGCAATCCGAAGTCTACTCTGGTCATAAGCATCAACTCAAGGTGAAGGCTATTCTCTTGTGCACTGTTGTTGTTGTGTACCTTCAAATTATTTCTGACTTATGGCAACTCCAAGGTGAATCTATCATGGGGTTTTCTTGGCAAGATTTGTTCAGAGGGGGTTTGCCATTGCTTTCCTCTGAGGCTGGGACAGTGTGACTCACCCAGGGTCACCCAGTGGATTTCCGTGGTCAAGCAGGGATTCAGACTATGGTCTCCAGATCATAATCCAATGCTGAAACCACTATATCATGGTGGCTCTCTTTTGTGCACACTTACGTGGTGGTAAATCTGACTGTGTGCATGTTACATACATTGGATTGGGCTTGCAAGGGCTTTATTTGTAGAGTTACCTTGTTTTTTTGTCAGGGCTCCTCTGCTTTGAACAACTGCCTGTAAGGTCGCAAATAATGCATAAATAAATATTCTCCATGCTAGAAGCTCCATGCATCTCCTTCATGTGAGCAATACTCTAAAACCTCTGTCTGTTTTACAATTGTTAAAAATTACAAGAACCCTCCCAGAAAAACATGGCAACTCCGGAGATGTTGTAGCCTTAGAAACAGTGCTATGGCAAGCAGCAAGAGGTACTAGCAACCTCACCACCACTGCTTGCCAATAAGTGTAATGAGATCCCATAGGCACTGCAGAGAAATATTTGTCGAAAGGAAAATGAGAACTGTATTTTCCATGCCCACTCAGGCATCTCTCATCCCCAGCAAGTTTTAAACTAACCAGTCCAGGAGGGCCTAAGTGCCCAGGCAGAACTAGGAGGCTGACCTAGAAAAGTTGGATAGCTTTATCTCTCAGCAGTGAAGAGAAGAAAGCAGTGTTGGCTCATAAGGAAAGATCCAAACATCACAGAATTGTATGATCTTTATTAGGATCTGCCATCACAAGCAAATGTTTGACTTCAGAATGTTTTGTCAGGCAAGACAATGTTCTTTAGGGGAAAAAAGAAGGTACGGACAGCCATTATAGAGGATAATGTTTTCACTCCCAAGAGTATAAGAAGGATCCCGTAAACATACATGGATTAACTAGAGCCATTTCCTCACTAGGCTATTATAGCACTATGATTCCACTTTCAACATCCTATGGAATCCTGGGGTTTGCAGTTTCGGGAGGGGGCGGCTGGCCCCTCCCAAAACTGCAAACCCCAGGATTCCATAGGATGTTGAAAGTGGAATCATAGAGCTATAAAGCAGCCTAGTGCGGAAATGGCCTATATTGGGCACAGGACAGATTACACAATGCATTTAGAACTACTAAGACAAAACCACAAATCAGGGGTGAGCAAAGGGTGACCCTCCAAATGTTGTTGGACTGCAACTGTGATCAGCTGTAGTCAGCATAGCCAATGACAGTCCAATGACATCTGGACGGTCATAGTTTGCCTGTTCTGGTACAAATCTAATTGCTACTCTCAACTAGAGTAGACCCATTAACTCAATGGGATTTACATATATGTTTCTCTAGATATTTATCAGTTTTTATACAAAATAGCATAAACTTCAACTCACGTTTCTAGCACAAAAATAAACTAAAATTAAAACATTAAATACAAAACAATAAACTAAAATAACTAAACACTGGTTCACTAGAACATTAACTTACTAACTAAAGTAAACAGCTAAACTAGCACTTATATACTAATACACAAAAGGACTCTGACACCCCACAACTGTAAAGAAATGCAAAAAATAGAAGAAGACAGGATAATAACAGATCCAACTAAACAAAGTACTAATAACATATCCACAGGTTACTGCATCATTTGGTTTCTTATTGCTCAAGAAGTCTAGAAACAGTTTCCAGCCTTTCAAAAAAACTTCAATAGGTTTATTGCTTAAAACTCATATTAATTTGGCCATTTGGGATAGTTCAGCAACCATTAGAATCCAATCCTTGTTGCTGGTTCTTCAGTCTATTTCCAAGTTTGTGCAAACAATATTCTTGCAGCTGTTGTCATATAACGAAGAAGGAGTCCATATTTTTGGCCAAGATCCTTATCCATAGTACCCAACAAAAACATTTCTGGAACACATTACCTTTAAGATTTTTTTTCATTAATGTATAAATCTTAGACCAATAAGCTTTTACTTGTTTGCAAGTCCACCACATATGACAAAAGGAACCCTCCTTGTCTTGATATCTCCAGCAATGACTTTACAAAAGTAATATGTTGACATAATTCATTGGGTTTACTTTAGTTGAAGCAAGAATCACGTGGCCCTATATATATGCTGGACTACAGCTCCTGGCATTCACACTATTGGCTATGCTGCCTAGAGCATCTGGGAGTTGTAGTCCAACATCATCTGGAGGACCACATAGTCCTCACTCTTGATTTAGACCCTTATCTCCTGAATTTAAAATCAGAATGAATCTGCTGTATCCTGATGCAGGTACATTCTTCAAAAGCCAGTATGATTGCAGAATATCAAGCATAAATAACAGATCTGTTGTTCTATGCCTTCAAATCAACTCCAACTTACAGAGCCCATATCCTAGGTTTTTCATGGCAAGGTTTACTCACAGGTGGTTTGCTATTGTTTTCCTCCAAGATTAAGAGGCTGTGACTTGCTCAGGGTCACCCAATGGGTTTCTGTGTTTGAGCAGAGATTCTAACTCTGGGTTCCCTGTAATCCTATTCCAGCACTCGGACCATTACAACAGACTGGCTTTTTAATAGATTGTAAGACACCTTGATTCAAATCCCCATTCAATGCTCAAAGCGTGGCTGTGAGAATCAAATAGTGGGTGGGTGGGGAATCTTATGCATGTTGTTTTGACATTAAAGGAATAATCATAAATACTGTATGGTCACAAACATGAACTCAGTACTGAGGTACAACACATGTATCCATCCGTGGTTCTTATCCATCATTTAGTCCAGTACTAGAAGAAAGTATGGCCATTTCCACACCAGGCTATTAAAACTGGGCAGAGCGACCTCCAACGGAGGTCTTCTGCACCATGGAGTGGACTGGGGCAGACTACTTTTTGTAGTTCCATACCTCAGTCCGGTTCGGAGCGACCGGAACTGGTCGCGCAGTGTGCTTTTTAAAAACCAAGTGCATGCCTGCAGATCTGCTGGGGGCGAGCTTTAGGCTGGCGAGCTTCTCCGGTTGGTGGAGAGCCTCCACCAACCGGAAGTCACCATTTTGGACGCCGGAGCAGTGCAGAGCGACGAGCTCGCGCTGCTCCTCGTCCCGACGGACTCTCCCGGACGATCAAGAAAGCCGGTGAGTTCCATTTTCGCCCGTTTCCTTTCTTGCGTGTGGAAAGGGCCTATCTTTTGCCAATATAACTCTCACAGTTGAGTCTACTGATCTGGAATCTACAGATCTCGGATAACAAATCTAAGGATGCATTTAATTTCTTCTGGGACCCTGCATCCTTAATCTTCTATGACAGTCACATGAGGTCTTCACTCTGAGGTCTCCACTAAGTCAAAAGTTGCTCCCCTGCCCGTTGTAAACAGTGCTGGGCTTAAGTAGTGTGATTTAATAACTGAATGCAAGTGGTCCTGGTGACAAGATTTCCTTGGGTCAAGTGATTGCATTCCTGATGAATAATAATCCCTCCATCTAGGGATGGATGGGGCTATTTCAGTACAGAGTGGGGACCTTGTGTGACTGTTCTAGAACGATAAGGGTGAACTCAGTCCCATCAGCCTGTAGGAAACTGCCTCACAAAACCACTGGCCAGAGGGGAAGGGCCTGGCTCCCTGGTGGTTGCTGAGAAGGTAAGACGAGCATTCTGGCCTGATTGTCTCCTACCTAGGATTTCCATGTGTGTAAAGCAGGAGCGGGGATTCTGTCTCTTTTCAGATGTTTTTGGACTCCAGCTTTCATCAGCCTGAGTCAGAAGACTGAATGGCCAGGAAAGATGGGAGCTGGAGTCCAACCATGTCTGTAAGGTGTAAAGAGTAAGTCAGGCCATTTTACCTGGAAGAGCTCTGGATAAAGGGCAGCAAAGACTTTCACTGTTATCCCTGCCCTTGCCAGAGGCTTCAATACCTTCCACAGTCAACCATGCCCGCAGTGGAGCATTGCTACACAGCAGAGCAACTGTAGAGGTAAAATACAGTATAGGATCTTCAAGCCAGGGCAATATTCTACATACTACCTCTTTGCTCTATTTACGTCATGCCAGTTCCCCAAAGACAGAAGAACAAGAAGAGACACATGCAGTCAAGCAACATCAGAATGTAGTCAAAATGGCAGAAGTTAGTAAAGAAACTAAGAGAAGGTGCAGCAAATTGCTTTTGCTTTTTCCCGCAGTTTGCTTTCTTTTTTCTTGATTATATTTTGGTCTCTTGGACTGTGAACCTGGTACCAAGGACTGTCATATCTATACAGAGCTTTAAAAAAGTAAAATGCTTTATAATTGAGAAATACCATTGGCCCTTTCCGCATGAGGCGAGTGAATTGCTCCGTGCTGTTACTTACCGGCTCTTCTTGGGTCCGAAGTAACACAGACTTTCCCTTGAGCCCTTCCGCAGGGCTCCTCCATTAGTGCAGGGCGAACCGGAGCAGTGCGATGTCTGTAGATCCGCACTGCTCCGGCTGAAAATGGAAACTTCCGGCTGAAAATGGCGGCTTCCGGTGTCTTTGTGGGAGTGGACCAACCATTGACGCTGGCCACACCCACAGCCTGCCCTCCCCTGATCACAGACTCGCATTGGTGCGAGCCTGCGCATCTGCACAGGTAAGTAGGAACGCAATGGCGCATTCCAGAAAATGTGGAGACCTGATTTTTCCGGTCTTTACTTAGCGCGCTGGAGGACCACTTGGGGGCAGTTTGGATTGGACTAAGGTGTGGAACAAAGGCCCTTTCCGCACCTTACCTGTTCGTGGAGGTGGGGGGCGGCGCTTGCGCGAGCAGCCTCTTGCGCGAGGCGCTCACTTCACTTCTCCTTCCTTACCGCAGCTGGCTTGCCGGTCGCGCGAGCGCCACGCGAACGCCCCACCTCTTCCTACTGCAGCGCAACCTGGGAATTGCAGGCTAGCGCTGAGGCAGAAAGCGTGACCGGCCCGGCTCCCGACGCACCGCACAGCAGGTAAGTGCACTCGCGCCCCAGGAGCATTGCGCGACTGCGCACCATTTTCGGCTTAGAGCCGAAAAGAAAAAGGTGCGTGTCAGCTCTGCGTCCGGCTCTTGAGCGTCGCGTAAATGGGAGTGTGTCGTACGGACCGCTCCTCCTATTAACACGACGCTCAAGGGGCCCTTTCGCTTTAGAAACAGCGTGCGAAAAGGGCCTAAGTTAAATAGTCCGCACCTAGTCCGATCCAAGGTGTGGATGACCTCCGTGCCAGGATGCCTTGGCCCATTTTAACTGCCTCGTGCGGAAAGGACCATTGTTATGTTTATAGTCCACTATTACAGTCTATTATATCCTAACCTGTTGTAGAAACTGTTGCCTGTTACTTTTTATGGCTCATCCATTTTTTAAAAAATAGGCAACCATTTCCATTCAATGTCACAGAAATCGACCTGATTTAATCCCAGTTGTTGTCCCTGAAGCTTCCTCCCTGTGTCGAATGGCTTACCTAAAGATTCTCCAGCCCAGGGGTTAGGCTAGACTCCTTCTGGGCTACCCCCTCCGGCCTCTAGCCCTCAGGAAGCATGTGCGGCTGCTACTTGTTGCAGCCGGCTGTGAATGGTGCGGGGGCATTTGAGGCCCAGTGTACAAAGGCAGCTCTGTGGGCCCCATTGGCTGGGAACTGCCTTTATCCTTTGTTTGGAGGAACACTTGCCATTTGTTTCTTTACACACCAGGCCTCTGCTCTGACAGCTTGTGATCCTTTCTTGCCTTTGTGCGCTCCCTCCCCTCTCACTTTGTAAACAAGCAAGTGGATTAAAGGAAACCCTTACCAGGGGTGGCCCCATCATCTTGCCTGTACACATACCCAATGAAAACAGAACAATACCACCACTCCACCCGCCCCTGTACACATAACAACAGACACAAGTATGATTGCCAGGTTTTCCAAATAATAACAAGGGACAGCCGAAACTGGCCAGGATATCAGGGGAGGGAGGGGCTCTTTAAAGCTGACTTCAAGTCTTGTGGGAGGATGGCCTCTTGTAAGAGCTCAGGATTCCTGTGATGTCTCAAATCTACTGAGATCCCTTCAAACCCCTGGAAACATCATGATGACAGGCCAACAGCCACCACAAAGGGAGGAATTTCTCCACCACCAGACCAAACATATTGCTGAGCCCGGAGAGGGAAGAGCAGGCACTATCTGTAGTTGCAACACACACACACACACACACACACACACACACACACAGAGTATTTCTTGTGTTATTTGGAAACATTTTTTTTCAGCAAGAGCAAAACAGCAGATTTGTGGCACTCTATTTAATCCACGTACAGGACAAGCTTTGCAGCCCTCAAATAAGGGACACCCTTCAGCCCTTCCCAATCTTTGATCCTCCAGCTGGATTTCAGCTCCCAGAAGCCTCCACTGACCTGGCCAATAATGGCAGATTCTGGGAGCTGATGTCCCAAATGGCTAGAAGACCAAAAGTTGAAAATGGCTGCTTTACCACATGGGACACCCAGCAACCCTAGGCACAGTCCCAAGTCTTCAAATAACAACATGACTATGTAGTATTCACACAAAGTTTTAGCATGTTTAACATGATTTAAAGCCTGTTCTTTGGAGCAGCAGTCCTTGCAACAGCTCTGTAAAGTAATTATCCTGGTAGTTATGCCTCTATGGGACAAGGGCTGAGTAGTGGGAGAGGAGGGATTGGGTCATAGAGAATAGTGTCAGCAGGAAGATTATGCTATTATGTTCCTAGGTGTCTCCCAGCCTGATCACACATTGCAAGACAAAACTACATGCCAAGGTCGTTGGCTATCATTACCTGTAGACAGTGGGGCATAGCTTATGTACATTAACATTCCTTCTTTCATTTGCCTGTCACACATCCAAAATGATCTTAAGTCCTGTGTATAGAACAAGTAGTGATAGACTTGGCCTCTTGTTTGTTTACTGTTGACTGATTTGGATGGAACACCATAGCCTTTTGTTGCTTTAAAATTGTGAATAATCAAGGTGGAAAGCAAATGAAAGCCTAAAGAATGTAGTATTGTCTATAAGCCACAATCTGATTCTTTTGATCAGATTTCAGTGGGGTTAAAGAAATCCAAACTGGTTGTGTAACTTGCAATCTGCCCCTATTTCTGCCTCAGCAAATACAGTATAAAAGGTTTAACAACACAGGACTTGATTAAGGACATGCAGAAAAGCTTTATACTACAAAGTAGTTGTGTCCATTGTGACAGAAGGGGGAGAAAGGAAAGAACTAGCAACACACACAGAAGGCCACGTGTTGATTAACCACGTTTCCAGTGGGTTTGGTATGTGAGAGGAAAGGAACTTTGATCACAGTCTACCCAGCTTGACTGCTGCACGAACTTGGGCGAAAGGTCAGGGGAAGCCTGATGCAGTTGGATCCCCATGCTGTTAACCAATCCTCTACGAGTGAAAATGAACCCTAATCCAACTTCCAGACTGTTTTCAGGAGCTCCAAGTCCCTGCAGCATTGTAGGGAGTCCCCTTCAATCATTTATGGTGTGAAAAGTTTCAGCCCTGGACTGTGAGCATACAATATGGGACAAAACTGTCTGAGTCAGTGAAAAGCAGCTTCACATGTTGCCCACTCAAACTCTAGCACTATTTTATATTTTCTACAGTGAATGCATAGAGATCTATACACAGGATCTCCACAACCAAGTGGGGTGTTGAGCATTTCTCAGAGACTGGATGGCTAGAAAAGAGGGAGGGGAGGGGGAGAGAGAGAGAGAGAAGGGCAAATGCTGGTTGGCTGACTAGACCTGCACATTGCAGTTAAATCCACTCCAGTCTTAAACTGGGAGAAAGAAACAGGAGAAAAGTCTTCCCTCCCCCTCCAGTGCCTCTCAGGGAAGTGTGCATTTGCATATTTCTCCTTTTTATTTTCGGCTTTTAGCCGAAAATGGGGTGTGCTTGCGCACTGGTCAGGGGCCTGGGGCGAACTTACCTGCCCTGTGGAGCCTCTGGAGCCAGGCCGGTTGCGCTTCCTGCCCCAGCGCAGCCTACAGCTCCCAGGCTGCACTGTGGAAGGAAAGAAGGGGCGCAGGCGGGGCGCTCGCACGCACAGGAAGCTGCTGCGGAGCCCAAGCAGCAGGGACGTGAAAGCCTTCCTCCGAAGGCTTCTCACACGAGCACCGCCCCTCACCTCCGCAAAAAGGTAAGGTGCGAAAAGGGCCCTAGTCTCTGGAGCAGCAGAAAACAAGCCCGCTCCCTCCTCAACATGACATCCCTTCAAATATTTAAACATGGCTATCACGTCCCCTCTTAACCTTCTCTTCAGCAGACTAAACATACCTAGCTCCCTAAGTCGTTCTTCATAGGGCATGGCTTCCAGACCCTTCACCATTTTGGTCGCCCTCCTCTGGACATGTTCCAGCTTGTTGATATCCTTCTTGAATTGAGGTGCCCAGAACTGGACACAGTATTCCAAATGAGGCCTAACCAATGCAGAATAAAGTGGTACCATTACCTCTCTTGATCTAGACACCATACTCCTATTGATGCAACCAAGAATCATGTTGGCTTTCTTGGCTGCTGCATCACACTGCTGACTCATGTTCAGCTTGTGATCTACCAAGACTCCTAGATCCCTTTCACACATACTGCTATCCAGCCACGCGTCCCCCATCCTATATTTGTGCATTCCATTTTTTCTGCCTAAGTGCAGAAAATTAATGTGGTTAATTTTCCTCTGTTGAAATTCGTTTTGTTAGCTTTTGAAGGGTTTAAAATCTTGAGTTGCATCTTGGGGTCTTTAGTAACAAAAGATATTTAGAGGGGGTCCCTTATAAAGAAAAGGTTAAGAACCCAATGGGATAGCACATATGTTGTTGGAAAATGAAGAAGTGAATATATCTCTGGTGTTGTGATTGATATTATTGGCCCCTGTAATATAGCTCCCAGAATAGATGTAGGGCTATTTTTGGCATCTAAATTCCTTCTTTCTTTCCCCCTCCCTTCCTCCTTTTTATGCTTTAAGAGACTGCACAGCTACTTCTCTGAAAACTACCGTGGAACAATTAACAGAGTCTTTAGGGACAAGCCCATAGAAGGAGATGGATCCAGACTAATCCCAAACCTTAAGGCCTAAATAACAACTGGGTCCAAAGATGGTGCTGCCAGAAGCGATTCGGATTTTTGGATCATGGCCTCCATTTCCACGAGCCTGGTCTTCTGGCAAGGGATGGCCTGCACCTTACAACCGTCGGCCGGAATGTTTTTGCAAACAGTCTCACAAAACATATCAGGAGGTCTTTACACTGAGTTTGACTGGGAAGGGGGACAGTAGTATTCCGGGCAAGGATTCAGTGAGTGCTGCGAAAAATAGCCCAAATGATATGGATAGGGCAGGCCAAATAGAACCAGAGACCAACAGGGAGAGGGAATTCCACAAAGGGCACATCGTCTCAAGTGTCTCTACACTAATGCACAGAGCATGGGCAATAAGCAAGATGAACTCCAACTCTTAGTACAACAAAAAAAATAATAATGATGGAATAGGCATCACTGAAACCTGGTGGGATGAATCTCATGATTGGAATGTTGGAATAAGGGGATATAACTTATTTTGCAGAAATAGACCAAACAAGAAAGGAGGAGGAGTAGCCTTATATGTCAAGGATGTTTTCACCTGTGAAGAAATCCATGACTTAAATCTGGGAAGCCAAGCTGAAAGCATCTGGGTAAGAATTAAGGGAGCGAGAAACAATAGGGATGTGATTGTGGGAGTTTGCTACAGGCCTCTGGGCCAGCCCGAGGACTTGGATGAGGCCTTCCTGGAGCAGATGACCACACATTCAAAAAGGAGAGATGCCGTAAATGGGAGATTTCAATTATCCTGATATTTGTTGGCAATCAAATTCTGCAAAGACTGCAAGGTCCAACAGGTTCCTTGCTTGCCTTGCAGACAATTTCATGGTCCACAAGGTGGAAGAGGCGACAAGGGGATCGGCTATTTCAGATCTGATCCTGACCAACAGGGATGACCTAGTTGATGAGGTGGAGGTGGTGCGATCCTTAGGAGGGAGTGACCATGCTCTCTTGGAGTTTGACATCCAGTGGGAAGGAGAAGCCAAGTGTAGCCAGACACACATCCTAAACTTTAAGAAAGCTGATTTCTCCAAACTTAGGGAGTTACTTGCTGAAATCCTGTGGACAAGAATACTAAAAGATAAAGGAGTATGTGACGGATGGGAGTTTCTTAAAAGTGAGATACTGACGGCACAATTGAAAACTGTGCCAATAAGGAGGAAAAATGGCAGGTGTCTAAAGAAACCAGAATGGTTGACTGAAGAACTCTCAGCTAGGCTAAGTGTTAAAAGAAACATGTACAGGAAATGGAAGAATGGTGAAACCACCAAAGGGGAATTCAAGCAAATAGCCAGGAGATGTAGGGAGAAAGTCAGAGAAGCTAAAGCGTAGAATGAACTCAGGCTTGCCAGAGACATCAAAAACAATAAAAAGGGCTTTTTTAGATATGTCCACAGCAAAAGGAAAAACAAGGAAATGATAGGATCACTACGTGGAGAAGGTGACCAATTAATAACGGGGGGGGGGGAGAGTGAGAAAGCAGAACTACTTAATACCTTCTTTGCCTCAGTTTTCTCCCAAAAGGATAGAAGTACCCAACCTGGGGCATGGGGAGCAGGTGAGGAAGTGAGGGAAGTGCAGCACAGAATAAGTAGAGAAGCAGTACAGGAATATCTGGCTAAACTAGATGAATTCAAGTTCCCAGGGCCAGATGAACTACTTCCAAGGATATTAAAAGAACTGGCAGAAGTCATTTCTGAACCACGTGCAATAATCTTTGAGAACTCTTGGAGAACAGGAGAAGTCCCAGCAGACTGGAGGAGGGCAAATGTCATCCCCATCTTCAAGAAGGGGAAAAAAGAGGACCCTAATAATTATTGCCCGGTAAGCCTGACATCAATTCCAGGAAAGATCCTAGAGCAGATCATTAAACAGTCAGTTTGTAATTACATAGAAAGCAATGCCGCAGTCACTAAAAGCCAGCATGGATTTCTCAGAAATAAGTCATGCCAGATGAATCTTATCTCTTTTTATGATAGGGTTACAAGCTTGATAGATGAAGGGAATGCTGTAGATGTAGCATATCTTGACCTCAGTAAGGCCTTTGACAAAGTTCCCCATGACATTCTTGCAAAGAAGCTAGTAAAATGCAGGCTGGACAGGGCTACTGTTAGGTGGATTTGTAACTGGTTGTCCGACCGCACCCAAAGGGTGATCACCAATGGCTGCTTTTCATCCTGGAGAGAAGTGACTAGTGGGGTGCCTCAGGGTTCTGTCCTGGGCCCAGTGCTATTCAACATCTTCATCAATGATTTGGATGAAGGAGTAGAGGACATGCTGATCAAACTTGCAGATGATACCAAACTGGGAAGGGGTTGCTAACACACCAGAGGATAGGATCAAATTTCAATACAACCTTGACAGATTGGAGAGCTGGGCCAAAGCTAACAAAATGAATTTCAACAGAGAGAAATGTAGGGTCCTGCACTTGGGCAGAAAAAATGAAAGTCACAAGTATAGGATGGGGAACGTCTGGCTGGACAGTATACATGTGAAAAGGATCTAGGAGTCTTGGTAGATCACAAGCTGAACATGAGTCAGTAGTGTGACGTGGCAGCCAAGAAAGCCAATGTGATTCTTGGTTGCATCAATAGGAGTATGGTATCTAGATCGAGGGAGGTAGTGGTATCACTCTATTCTGCATTGGTTAGGCCTCATTTGGAATAATGTGTCCAGTTCTGGGAACCTCAATTCAAGAAGGATGTCAACAAGCTGGAATGTGTCCAAAGGAGGGCAACCAAAATGGTGAAGGGTCTGGAAGCCATGCCCTATGAAGAACGGCTTAGGGAGCTAGGTATGTTTAGTCTGCCAAAGAGAAGGTTAAGAGGGGACATGATAGCCATGTTTAAATATTTGAAGGGATGTCATGTTGAGGAGGGAGCAGGCTTGTTCTCTGCTGCTCCAGAGACTAGGACAAGGAGCAATGGATTCAAGGTGCAGGAAAGAAGATTCCACTTGAACCTCAGGAAGAACCTCCTGATGGTCAGAAATGTCTGGCAGTGGAATATGCTGCCTCGGAGTGTGGTTGAGTCTCCTTCTTTGGAGGTTTTTAAGCAGAGGCTGGATGGCCAAAGCATTTGGGAATGCTTTGATCGGTGTTGCTGCATAGCAGGGGGTTGGACTGGATGGCCCCTGGGGTCTCTATGATTCTATGATTCTATGATAACTAGGGTCAGCCCTGGTTAGTACTTGGATGGGAGAGTACCGATGAATATCAGGTACTGTAAGCTATATTTCCCAGGAAGAAACTAGCAAAACTACCACTGAGTATGCCTTGCCTATGAAAACCCCATGAAATTCATGGGGCTCCCATAAGTTGATGAATGACTTTAGAGCATACACTCACACAGTCCCAAACCTTGCAAGCTAGTGTTTAATTTGAATGCTGCTAGTGATCATAGTTTGTGGTGGTTTGTGATATAGGTGGGATGGTATTTCATTGATATATTTGTAAGTTTAAAATATATGTTGTAAAAATGTTTAGATGACAGTACTTTAAAAAAATATTTTTTATCATCTCCTCTATAATCACACTAAGCATTCTCTCTCTTGCTTATTCATTCTAGGAAATTAGTTGGGCTGGTTTGTTCTTCTCTTTCCAAACTGAAAGAAACAAAGATACATACAAAACTGAAAAATCCTCTAGATTGGTCTTTCCCAAACTAGTATCCAGCAAATGTGCTAAACTACAGCTCTGATCAAGCCCAGCAAATACAATTGATTCAGGATGGCAGGACCTGTAGTATGACACATTTATTAGACAGCAGGCTGGGGAAAGCTGATCAAAAAAGACATACATTAAAAAAAGAAAAAAATCTAAGACTAGGACCTGTAAGGTCTACTATGACAGAGCTAGATAAGATCCTCAAGTGTAAAGATATGAAATGGAATACAAAACCAGGATTGTCCATGCCATTCCAATTTTTATGTATGGTTGTGAAAACTGGACAAAGAAGAAAGTGGAAAGGAAGAGAATCAACTGATTTGAAATGTGATGCTGGAAAAGGGTTGTGCAGATACCATGGATTGCCAAAAAGACAAATAAATGGTTCAGGAATCAAATCAAGTCTGAATTCTCCCTAGAAGCCAAAATGACTAAACTGAGGCTATCAACTTCTAGACATATCATGAGACAACATAACTCACTGGGAAAAAAGATGATAATGCTTTGCATAGTGGAAGATGTAGGAAAAGAGGTAGAACACATTACGAGCGGGTGACTCAAACACAGCCCTCAGTTTGCAAGATTTTAACACAGCTGCTAATAACAGGTTGTCTTGAAAGTCTCTCATTAATAGGGTCACCATTAGTTGATGCCAATGAAGGCAATTAACAACAATGTATTTAATGTATCTTTCTCTTCCTATGTACCTTCTGTTTTAAAGACTGGAAAATCATAGGTAAAAACAAAACATCATTGCTTGTTATTGTCAAAGTTACTATTCTACTGGCACAAATTCAGTATATAATATTTTTCATGTGTTTTTCCTGATCACCTGCAAACAGCAATCTCAAACTCTCCCGGTTTCAGAGATTCCAATAAGCAGTATTTCAAATAGATCTGAAGAGCTTATCTATTGCAGAATTCTTATGAGCTGGAGATGTTAGTATTTGCTTATGGGCATTTTAAAATTCATGCAACAGGAGGCTGACAAAAGGAACAAATTTGACCTGATTCTTACTAGAAGTGAAAGGAAAACTGCAGCAACCCTAACCTTTGATTGATTACTGATCCTTCCTAGCAGTACTTCACTTCATGCATTCACATCCGGAACATTGGTTCTTACCACATCAGGGCTTCTTACTAGGTATTTACATTCCACAGGTCTTCTTAGCAGGTCTTTCTCCTTCTGGATATTCTTGAGTAACCTATCCCCGTTCATGTTTCTCTATATGTATGTGACTTTTGGTGACCCCATTAACTTTGTAGGGTTTTCTTAGGCAAAGAATCCTCAGACGTGCTTTGCCATTGCTTTCCTCTGAAATAGAGCCTACAGTACTTGGTATTCCTTGGCTCCCATCCAAGTACTAATCAGGCATGACCCAGCTTAGCTTCCAAGATCAGACAGGATCTGGTGCGTCCAGGGTATTATGTTTACAAGGAAAAACACTGGATTAAATATGATTTACTCGTAAATGCATGACAGTACAGTTTTTATGGAAGGCTGTGCTTAGATATTGTTTTAGCTAGAGCTAGATAGCTACAGCCAGACTATTAGAAAGGGTCAGACAAAGAGAAATTTAATTGTGCTTCTCTTGGTTTTCACAGGACTCTCTTTGCATGGTATTTGTTTTAAAATCTTGCTAGTGCTTACCATTTGAGGTTGTGTGCTTTCCCTCTCTTTCACTTTATACTGTTTAAGGTCAGTACCAAATAGTAAATGCTTTTTTGCAGTCAATGAAGGAAGGAACTATTTTGCCCTAGAGTCATGCAAGTATTTTTAAACTTCTTAAAAATAACATTCAGATATGGCCTTGCCTTGTTTCCAAGTATGAAAGCCAATGTGGCTTTCATATATTACACAATGTATAGATGCATTTGGGAGGCCAGCACAGTGTAGTGGTTTGAGAGTGGGACTATGGGGACCAGGGTTTGAATCTTTTGCTTGCTTGTGGAAACTCACTGGGTGACCTTGGGCAAGTTACAGTCTCTCAGCCTCAGAAGACGGCAAGAGCAAACCCCTTCTGAACAAATATTGCCAAGAAAACCCTGTGAAAGGGCTGCCTTAGGGTTGCCATAAGTCAGGAGTGACTTGAAAGCACACAACAGCAGAGGCATCTAGGATCACGGACAGTGGAAAAATAGTCCCATCAGAAGAGGAAATAATTAAATCAAGGGGTACTTGTTGCATGAATTTTGAGTAAGGTATCCAATTGCCAATGTAGCTGTATAGATGCCTCCTATTTCCAAATGAAAGAGATTGAGTGGTGGCTAATGGAGGGCAAATTGATAGTACTTCTTGCCACAAGATATATAGATATTGATATAGATATAGGAATTTTATACGCTGCTGTTTGATCAAATTCCCAAGATGATTTATAAAACTTCAGAGTGCACTTTTTAAAAATGTGAACACACACTGAAACCTTCAAAATCAATAGGAGCAGGAGTAGCATAAAAACGTAATGAACCCACTTAGCCAAGACAGAACTGATCAAAATAGAAATGAAAGGCTTAAGAAAATAGGTTCTTGCCTTGCCTGAAGCCAGTGTCAGGTGCCCTTGCCTGACCAGTGTCAGCTGTTTTTCCCTGTGGAGTGTGTCCCACAACTAGAGCAGCACAACTGAGAAGGCCCTCCCCACCCAGAATCCGCTGTACCCAAGATGGTGGAGCAAACATGGTTAAATGTCTAGCATATAGGCAAGTACATATGGAGACGTGATATTTCACACGTCAATGCCAAGCTGTGAAGGGCTTTAAGATCAAATCCAGCCCTTTGGTTGGCTGAACCCAGAAAAAGACTGGCAATCAGTACTGCTGAAAAAGAACGAGTGTGATATAACCATTAATGTCGTTTCAGTTAGAAGATTTGTAGCTGTATTCTGAACTAATTGCAGTTTCCATCTCATCTTCAAAGTCAGTCCCACAAATAACTTATTACAGTCATCTAGAGATTAGCAAAATATAGATAGCTACAGCCAGACTATCTCTGCTTGGATAGGGTCATTGCTGATGCCATCTTAATCTAGAAAGCACTAGCTTAATTTGTACCTTGAGTGAGAAAGATGGATCAAAAACATCACCCAAACTGTGAATGCATTTCTTCAGAGGGAATGCATCCCAGTGCAATACAGGGTGAACTCATGAACACAACTCACTTAGGCAGAACACTTAGCATGAGCATTTCTGCCTTGTCTGGACATAGCATCTTCCTCATCCATGTTGTAGTCCTCCCACCAATTTGGACATAATAGACTTGTTGAATCAGACCAAAAGCCTATCTCAGGGATGGGGGAATGTAGGTTCTTCCAGATTTTTTTGAATGGCAAATGCCACTATCCCTCATCATTGTCTATGCAAGCTAAGGAAGATGGAGGTTGCTGCACAAAAACAACTGAAGACTCATCCATTCCCAAACTTGGTCTATGGAGTCCAACATCGTACTTCCCACAAGAACCAGCTTGATGCTTTCAAGAGGTGCACAGCCAGTACGTGATGGCACATGGTCTTTGCTCTTGGCATCCAGCAAATGGCATTCAAAGGCCTGAACCTGGAGCTTTGAACCTGGAAATTCAAGACTGCCATTATGAAGAATAAGTAGCTTCTGAAAGTCTTACCACAAATTATCCTAATTCACTTTGAAAGCCATCTGTGCTAGTAGCCATTGCAATGCCTTGTGGGAATGGGTTAGTTGTGCCAATGACTGCCAGGTGTTGTAGGGTATATTTTAGAGGACAGAAGCAGCAAAACCATCTCTGGGTATCTCTTGCCTATGAAAACCCTAGGAAATTCATAGGGTTGCCATAAGTCATAGAAGCACAGAGTTGGAAGAGACCACAGGGGCCATTGAGTCCAACCCCCCACTTGAGTCCAACCCCCAACTTGAAGGTGCACACACCACACACACATACATACACTCCCATCCTCCAAATTGTGGGGTTCAAAAGCTGGGTAATCATCACAACAAGAACGTCAGTGACACCCCCTTTGCTGTACCATCTGCCTTAGTATTTTACCACGATGGAGAATCCACTGCCACAACTGGCTCCTGGTCCCAGTGTGCACACTCTGTCATAAAGACTTACAAGGTGAGTCTCAGTAAAATGGCCAGTGCTTCTCTAAATGTCAGTAATCATGAGAATAGATAAGTACTTGAAATAATCACAACATCGGTTGCAGAGTTAGTTCTGGCAGTGTCTGCAAGGAATACATGCAGGCAGCATCAGCAAGGAATATGTGTGGCTGTGACTAGGACATTATTACCTGCCATGAGCTCTAAAAAGGCATAGTAATTCTGGCAGGATAAAAAGTATCAAACCTGCAGAGCCATACCTGGCCTCTGTCTGATGTTATTATAAGCCTCTGTTTGCCCTATATGGCATAGGGGTGTGTAGGTAACATCTGGAACTCTTGGCTGGCATGGTGAATGGAGGGATGACAGAAACATGAGGATAGCAATGAACAATAGGTAGCGACTGCATCAGAGAGGCTAGGTTGGAGTTCTCCTGGGTATCCTTCTGTAGGCAGGTGAAGACTTTCTGTTTCAACAGGCCTTTGGGAACTGATTGCTCAGGGGGAAAGTGCCTTTATTAATGACCTGTATTGACAATGTTTGTTGTTTTTCTTTTCTAACAGGCATGCTTTTATCCGTATTGCTAGTTTAATTATAACTTTTATATTTTGTGAACTTTTATCTGTATCGATTTTAATGTTTCTTGCAGTTAAAATAAATACTTTAGTCTCAAAGGTGCTGCTTGTTTCTTTCCCCCCACCATTCCTTTTTTGTTTCCTTTTTCTCCCACATCCTTTTTAATGCTGAAACAGACTAACAGGGCCATTTCTCTGGAAATTGCTTTAACTTTTGTAAGCCACTTTGAGTTCCAGGGCTGGGAAAAAAAGCAGAATATAAATGAATAAAAAACCATCATCATCATCACCACCATCACCACCTACCACCACCACCTGAGAAGTCCTGTGACTAGATGCTCTTTTGGAATTCCTGGCATGCATTGGCATATGGACTCCTGGAGTCTGTACTTGTAAAGTTTCTGAGAAGACAAGTGTTATTAGTCTGTTTGTTCGTTTTTTCCCAATTTGTTTAATCTCTCCTAGCTGTTGCTGGGTGTTGGTGTTACTATAAGCTAGAGTGACTCATCACCAGATTCTCCCCACGTGGGCTCTTAGACCTCTAGGCATGAAGCTAGAGTGAAATTCCATGGGAGATGTGTGGTATGGTTCACTGAAATCCTATCCACCTGTCCAGTTTGGAGGATGGGGGAAGGGAGGCAATAATTTAGCACTCTTCATTAATTCTAGTGGTCTTTTAGTTTATACCATTTCTTTACAAGCTTAGCATTTACAGTATTGCTTGTTGGGGACAGACAGAAGGAATGATCCCACAAATGACTATTCAAGTGATGGATGTCCTTTTCCCTACCACATCTTCAGCCTCACCCAGATTTCTCTCTTGTGCTGGTAGAAACCCAAAAGTGGAATTCTATTGGCATAAGGGCTATACTGGGAGTTTCCTTGTGCATGTTCTATTAGCCATGTGCTTTGCTGATGCAAGTACACTTAGGAGTAATGCTATCATGTATATGAGATTTAATCCAAGCATAAGAGGTTTAAAATACATACACACACATTACAGCAGAACTGTCCAGGAACTTAAAAAATATTATTATTTCTCACTGTAGCCCCATATTTTTATCATTGGATCTATTTCTGTTAAAACCCTACACTTCATTGGAGTTCAGCCTGATGGACACAGGGTGGGCCCCATACATGAGAACCAAATGATGTGAAAGGACCCTTGGAACAGCACAGAGCCGGCTTGTCCCTCTGTGGTTGCCATGTTCTTTCCACAGAGCCAAATGGCCCTCTCTGACTTCTTTACTCTCTTAGAGAAGTGATTTATCTTGGAGGAATATAAAGGGGAACAGCGCAGATAAGAGAACAGATTCCAGGGGTGTGACATAGTGTGTACTTTAAAAAAATAAATCCACCCAGTTGGGAGCTTTGCTTTCTGCTGTGCTCTTATCAGCTTTCCTAGCACTTTTCTCAGGTTGTAACCTCATCAGCGGGAAGATAAAGTGACACTTTAATGGCTGTCTCTGCCTCCCACCCAGTGGCCTTCCCTCGACTGCTTCCTCTTTCAAAATCTGGCTCTGTTGGCCTCCCTGGAATTAGAACAGCCCTCCTCCCACCTGACATCCATCACCATGCAGTTGTTTTTACCTCTCTCAACTGACCCCCAAAGCATTCCCAAGTTTGGGGCTAGTAAATGTCAGTTCTAAATATCCACTTTCATTATGAAAATTGAGAAGATTTCTGAAGAGGATGCCAATTTGGGATGGAGGATGGTGGCAGAAAAGTCCTCACAGCTGCCATCCCAACCCCTTTTCAACAATCGCAAGTACTTTTTTCTTCTTCTTTTTTTTCTTTTGTGATATCATATGAAGACACCCTTGAATTACCACACTTTTATCTTGTGTCAGTTCATCATAGGTAGGACACGACAATTTAAAAATTCTTTTCACGCTGAATTCAGTGGGAGAGAAGTCTCAATCCATGGTAGGTTTGAAACTATGACATCAAAAGAAAAGTGGTTTTGATGTGGCACAATGATGCTTCTCTCCATGCTACTGCCTCGTCTTACTCCTGACTCTGCTGCATTTTGGCTGTTCAACTGGTACATTTTCCCACTGCAACAGATGCACAGGCAGATATTCCCTGGGTATATCCAAGGAGATCTGCAGGTGTACTTGGCAACTATACCACCATAGTGGTTTTTTTCTTTTTTCTTTTTCTTTACCATATTCTACAGCCAGCCATGGTATAGTGGTTTGAGTGTTGACTGGGAGACTGAGAGATCAGGGTTCAAGCCCCACTCAGTCATGGAAATCCACTGGGTGACCTTGGGCAAGTCACTTTCCCTGAGGGCTGTTAGAGTGCTATTATTCCAGTTTCAACATCCTGTGGAATCCTGGGGTTTGCAGTTAGGGGCATTTAGAATTCTCAGCCACAGAGTTCTTTGGCCTCAGTAAACTACAAACCCCAAAATTCCAGAGGATGTTGAAAGTGGAATAATAGCACTTTAACAGTGGCCATTTCCGCACTACGCTCTTATAGCTCGATTATTCCACTTTCAACATCCTATGGAATCCTGGGGTTTGCAGTTTCGGGATGGGTCATCTGGCCCCTCCTGAAACTACAAACCCCAGGATTCCATAGGACGTTGAAAGTGGAATAATTGGACTATGAGTGTAGTGCGGAAATGGCCAGTGTAGTGCGGAAAGACCCTCAGTCTCACTTCTGAACAAATCTTGTCAAGAAAACTCCTGAGATAGGTTCACCTTAGGGTTGCCATAAATCAGAAATGACTTGAAGGCACACAGCAGCAGCAACAACAACAACAACAACAATTCTGTAACCTCACACTCCCCAGCAACTTATCCTCAGTAAGGGAGTGCACCCTAAGACATTTTCAAATATTCTATCCAAATAATTTCCAAAAAACCCCCCTTTGAATTCATTTATATATAACATTTCAATCGCAGTATGGTTTGTTGATCCCTCTGACAAATATTTCATTTTTAAAACTTCTCCCTATCAGAAACACTGCTGAGTTATATCTATGGCATGTACAATTGACATGGTGTATTTAAACATATTGTTAAATATGAATCAAATAAATAAAACAAACTAGATCCTAGCTGATTTAAGGCACTGGACTATGTCCTAATTTTTTTCTAGCTCAAAACCATCCAGAAAACTTGCTTCATTGATAAAATCTAATCTACCATGTCCCTTTCGATTCACACTTTACATTTCAAGTTGCTATTTGGATAAGAGATTTTCCCCTTCAGCAGATGAAGATCTAACCTGAAGCCCATTGACATGGACTCTCCAATGTTGCACAGAGAATTCTGGAAACTATGGCCTGTGAGGAGCAGCTTAGGGAGTTAGATATGTTTAGCCTGATGAAAAGAAGGTTAAGAGGTGACATGATAGCCATATTTAAAAATTTGAAGGGATGTACTTTTGAAGATGGAGCAAGCTTGTTTTCTGCTGCTCCAGAGACTAAGGCCCTTTCCACACACTGCCCCCAACCTGCAGTGGCCATGGAATCATGATGGGATCGTGACAACGGTTCTGCATGACGTTGTCACAATCCCGTCATGATCCCGTGGTCATCTGTTGCAATTGCGAATTAAATCATTGACGGGTTTCTCCCGTCAATGACACTCGATTGTGCAGTCCTCTAGCCTCCCTCCTGCACTTCACCTGTTGTGCAGAACAGCAGGAAGCGCAATGGCTGTGCTTCCTCCCCCAGCGCAGCCTGGGAAACTGTCAAGCTGCGCTGTGGAAGGGAGGGGCAGAGCCATTGTGCTTCTTCCTATCCAGCAGGCAGCCGGTGCGGAGGGGAACGCCTCTGTTGTGCTCCCCTCCTGGGAGAGGCTTTCCCTGGATCCCCATGCAATGGCTTCAAGACCGGGTAAGGTGCAGAAGGGGCCTAGGACAGAGACCCTTTCCGCAACTCACCCACTTTCGGCTCTGGGGTGCGGTGCTCACACGAGCAGCCTCCAGAGAGAGACGCTCGCGTCTGGGGTCCTTCGGCTTCGCATGAGCTTCCTGCTCGCGCAAGAACCCTGCCTCTTCCTTTCGCAGTGCAGCCTGGGACTTTCCCAGGCTGCACTGAGACAGGAAGTGCGACCGGCCCTGCTCCCGAGGCTCTGCACGCAAGGTAAGTGCGCACGGGGCCCCGGAGCAATGCACGACCGTGAGGCATTTTCAGCTTCAAGCCAAAAATGAAAAAATGCGTGTGCGGTCCGTGTCAGGCCCTGGAGCGTCATGCAAATGTGAGTGCATCGTGTGGACTGCTCCTCACATTTGCGCGACACTCAAGGGGCCCTTTCGTGTCGGAAATACTGTGCGAAAAGGGCCACGGGGAAATGGATTCAAACTACAGGAAAAGAGATTTCACCTAAATATCCAGAAGAACTTCCTGATGGTAGCAGTTGGCAGTGGACTATGCTGCTTCCGAGTGTAGTAGAGTCACCTTCTTTAGAGATTTTTAAACAGAGGCTGGATGGCCATTTGCTGGGGGTGCTTTGAGTGTATGTTCCTGCATGGCAGGGAGTTGAACTTGATGGCCATTGTGGTCTCTTCCAGCTCTATGATTCTGTGATTCATGACACAGACAAAAAGGTCAGCTGAGTTACCAGAGTTTCAGCCCTCTTTGAGGTCATCTGACTCCTACTCTCACAGCTCAGACCTGTTCACAATCGCAAGATGGAAACACACGAAGGGAACCTCTATCTAACGTGTTCCAGAAATTCCCGAGCAGCATATCCTCTAACTGTCCCAGTTCAGTAAGAATAGTACCAATTGCTCCACTTGTTCAACTGCTTTTAAAATGTTCCAATTGGTCTCTCCTCCTCCCATTTCCCCCCTCGGTTTAATTCAGTTGCTGCAAACTGAATTCAAAGTGCTTGAGCCTGCCCAGAAGGGTAAGATTCCATCCCCTCCTCTCCTTTCCCCCCTGCTGAGTTAACTGAGTGCAAACTAGTTCTGCACTTTGAATTCAATTTGCACCCACTGAAATAAATTGAGGATGAAGATTGAAAGAGGAAAGAGGGGAGAAAAATTGAGGCATTTTAAAAGCAGCTGAAAAAATGGGATGGTAGAGGACTAATGGGGATGGTCCCTGCCAGATGGAGGGTATGGTAATAGACTTTGCTTATTTTAGATGATTTGTAGTGGAGGAGAACCTAGGAATCCTCCCCATGAACTCCTGCATGATCTGAGATGAGGACACCTGCTATTATTACAGGCCTATGTAAACAGAAGAAAAACTCCTCAGATGTAAACTGGCAGTCTACTGTACATACAAGAGCTTAATTCCTCACGCGTAATGTGAGACTTCACTTCTCAGGTGCAGTGACTCTCCAGTATGACAGAGTTTGCATAGGTAGCTGGGATTTTAATTATACAATTTTCTGTTTTGGCAACGTCAGCATGGAGGAAAGGTACCGAGATCTAGCAAGTTGCAGAAAAACCTTATAAGGGAAAGAACCACAGACTAGATGAACACAAAGGTCCCCACCCAAATCAAAACCACAACATACTCCATTTCTGTGCTGTGCAGAGACACCTTGTGGTTGATCTATATACTGAAATATCGAATGCATCTCTATTTAGCAACCAGTTTTGTCGCACGAACAATCATTGCTGTGTTTGCTGCTTTGCTGTCACAGGCTAACACAGCCACCGCTCTGGAAGTTGTCACCCTTGGCTTAGGATGTTGTCTAGATATCTTTTCCCCACACCCCTTGAGCCTACTCACCACTGTAGACACCGCAGAGGCTACTGCCTTCACATCCCAACCCTATCAAACAAAGTTGTGCCTAGAAGAATTTAACTAAGCTGCAGTGGTTGTCGGATGTTATTAGTACAGTCTGGGGAAAGTCTTTAGAGCAGGGTGGGCAAACTTTCAGGGCTCAGGGGACGTTTTTTGCCCTTCCCTGGATCTTGGCATACTACCCTCCACCCCCCCCCCCCAAAATAGCAAATCATACGCCAGAATTTGACTCCTCCTTGGGACTTTTTTGACGCACTCCTGAGCTAGAGTATTCAATCAGGACTAAGCAGATCCAGGTTCAAATCCCACTCAGACTTATGGCTCACTGGGTGCCCTTAATTGCTTCATACTTTCTCAGTCTGTTCTACCTCACCTGTTGGTTGTGAGGAGAAAACTGCATGTATGTAAATAAGTAAGATAATTATATCTTTATCTCTGACAAGCCTGTGCTATCCCTTTGCTTGCAGAGTTATTATGTATCTTTCTTCATGATTGCACCATGAATTAAAAAAAATGAAGCTTGGGACCAGAGCACTTACAGTAACTCCTGATTGGTCTCTTCCAGACTTTTTATTTTTTTTTAAAAAAAAATGTATGTATGTATGTATTTATTTATTTGAGAAGAACTTCTAGAATCCCTAGGGTATACTACACCAAGTTCTGGATTCTCTTCCCCTACAAAAATAGCAGAATTGCTATAGCTCTTATGGTTAAATTGACAATTTCTTCCTATTTGTCTGAGCTGGGAAGAAATGGCCTTTGACTTCACAGTTCTAGATCTCAGCAACTGTTTAGATGTGATTCAATGAGCTGCTTGCTGTTTCTTCAATTTGTCCACAGTAGAATGTGTACATGACAAGAGCTAATCCTTTTTCATAAACCCAAGTCTGAGTCACTTGTGGTTGAAAGAGTGGGTCCAACATTTAAGACAACAGGGCACAGAATGGTAGTGATCCTCCTGTGTAGTTTCTACACCTAAGTGTTTTCTTTCCAGCAGAGGTTTTTGTCCCAGACAATTGCATGAAACTGTAGATAAAAGCGTGTGGGAAAGCCATGAACTGCTGGAAGTTTAACACCCAGGCATCTATTGTTAATTTTGCAATACAAACTAGGGCCATTTCTGCACTAGACTGTTATAGTGCTGTTATTCCACTTTGAGCATCCTATGGAATCCTGGGGTTTGCAGTTTAGGGAGGGGCCTCAAAGGATGTTGAAAGTGGAATATATAATTCAACAGCTGGACTTAAGAGTAGTGTACTAGTTAGAGCACTGGAATAGAACTAGGGGGGATACAGGTCCCTAACCCCACTCAGTGATAAATCTCAGTGAGTAATCTTCAGCCTATCCTACCTCACAAGGTTATTGTTAGGCTAAGGTACAGGAAGGGGGATATACCATTTATACCACCTTAAAAAATGGCAGGGTAAAAATCCATAATATTGACCTGACCAAGCAAGCTGAATCTCAATGCCCTCTGTTTTAAAATGAAATGAGAAGCTAGGTACACTGGTTCAGTTCCCAATCAGTAATTTTTAAAATGGCACAGCTACAGTGCTAATTACACACAGCAAACATTATAGCAACTGAGGCACTGGCTGAACAATGTGTTGTATATTCCAAGGTTCAGGAAATCACGTCTTGAGTACTTGAAAAATGCAATATGTTTACAACAAAATGGTGATCTTGATAGCAAAGATCATAATTTGTATTTTATTTTATTTGCAGTTTTGAAGAATTTTCTCCCAGCTGGGACAGGAAGATTTCATGTCAGCCCCTCCCCCCATTGTGGAACCTTGCTGCCAACACCCCCTATGCGGTAAGGGAAAAAGTACCAACCTTATTAAGTGACTGAAGTGGCAGGGTAATTATTAAGCACATTTGAGACATATTGCAGCCTCCACCTTTAACTAGATCGGCTGCTGTGATGAAGTCTAATCTTATCATTAAGCAGGGTGGTGTCAGGCAGTTTGTTAAGGGGAGAACATGCACAAGTTAAATAGTGAAAGAACTCAAATCAAGCCTCCACCATGGATGCAAGTCCCAGAACAAGCAGGGCGTAAAGAATCTCCAGAAACAGGGAGCAAGAGAATACATTAAAAAACCAAAATACCAGAAGTCCATATACCCTTGTTTCTAGGCTAAATTATTTAGATTTAGGTACTTTCACACTACAATTGGCCCTTCACATTTGCGGGTTTAACTTTCACTGATTTGATTATTTACAAGTTTCTTCAACCCCTGCCCACCCCACCTCAAGCACGTCTTTTCTGAGGGAATCTTCCCTCTTGGGAACTTTGATGAGGCCACACAGCCCTTTAAAAACTCACTTCTGGTCTTCCTCCTCCAGCTAAGAACAGCTTGCAGCCCTATTTCTCAGTACCATAAACCCTGTCCTGATCCCCCACACACACACTCAAGGAAGGAGACGGGTGACAGAGAGGAAATATAGGGCCACTGTGCCAACCCGCCCCTTTTCCCTCTCCTTTCCCTGATCTGATCTGGACCCTGGTTGCCTGTTTTCCCATCATGCCTTGCCTCCTTCCCAGAGACACACATGCACATGTTTTGATATTTGCAATTTTTCCACCTTTGTGGGGGTCCTACACCCCTAGCCCTAGAGAATGTGGAGGGCCGACGGTACATAATTGTAGCACTTTGATTCCACTTTAACTATCATGGCTTCATCCTATGGAATGCTGAGACTGGTAGTGTGGA
The DNA here is from genome assembly GCA_030412105.1 of Cyclura pinguis. NCBI lineage: Eukaryota > Metazoa > Chordata > Lepidosauria > Squamata > Iguanidae > Cyclura > Cyclura pinguis. Next base: position 265,891,004 of record CM059599.1, read on the forward strand.
AAGCGCTAGAGGTCTCTGGCTGGGAATTCTAAATCCCAGACTGAGAATGCCAGGATTCCATAGGAAGGAACTGTGGCGATTGAACCAGAATCATAGGGTTAGAATTGTATAGTATGAATAGACCCTAACATTAAATAGAGAATGTAAGAATAGAGGCTTCCTTCCAAAATGTGGTATAGTGCACCCTCTGTATATGTGGGGGTTTCATTCCAGGAACTCTCATATAAAATGAAAAACACAAATGCTCTGTCCCATTATCATAAAAAGATGCAACATGTGCACATCAGCACAGTCATGCTCCCAGTGCATCCATTGACGATAATGGGACATGAGGCTTCACAGCACCTTGCATTCATTTGTGCAGAGGTCGCGCCAGCAAAGAGTGTATTGTTCTGTAAGGTAATGGGAGAGTTACTCATATTAGCTGGTCAACTACAGGATGTGAAGGGTCATGATTGTCTTCAAACATCTGCAGAGCTGCCATGCAGAAGAGGAAGTGGACCTGTTCTTTGTTGCTCCAGAGGACAGGTGTAGAACCAGTCACTGGAAACTGCAAGAATATAAATTTGAGTTGAACTTCAGAAGAAACTTTCTGATAATACAAGCTACTCAGCTTGAGAGCCCATCCACCTACTTACCCACCCACTCAGGAAGTGATGAGCTCTCCTGCGCCTTGAGTATTTAAGCAACAGTTGAGCTGACTTCTGCATAGGATGCTGTAGTTGCAGCTGGTTGGACTAGACTCTATATCATACCACACTGTTTATGTCAGCTTATACCGCTGTACTCAGAGCAGTAGATGATTGTTGAATCTGTGGCGCTTTTCGCACACCATTTCCCACGCAAAATGGCCACAGGAACACCATGAGATTGCGAGGATGGTTCCGCATGACGTTCTCATGATCCCGCAGTGCTCCTGTGGTGATCCCATGGCAATTGCGGATTATATCATTTTTGGCCCTTTGCTATCGCACTTCCTTCCATCCGGCATGGAGCTGGTGCTGAGGGAAGCGCAGGGGACACAATTCCCTCCTGCAAGAGGCTTTTTGCACGATCCTCACGTGATGACAGCGAGAAAAGGTAAGGTGCGAAAGGGGCCTATGTATCACACTCTTGCTACATCTGTGCTGTAATAGTGTGATTTGCACAGATTTTCATCAGTACTAATGCCTTTATTACCATACCATTTGCCCCGTCGTGTGCTTTGTGACTGGTTTGCTTCTGTATATATTTTGTAAAAAATATAACTGTAATAACATTGTTATGGCGTGACATCATCACAGCGTACCCATCACTGCTGAAATCTCTCATCAGGAGAGATGGCACAAGAAGAGAAAGAGACTACACCATCCCCTGCCATTTTTGATGTCTTTCTCCTATGAAAAACAAAAGTGCTTATCTCATTAGTTATGTCAGGTTGTCACGTTCATAATTGCTTCCCTTGTACTTATTAAGCTGTAATAACACTATTACAGCATGACACCATTACAGTCTACCCATCACTGCCCATATCTTGCATTGTGAGAGGTGGCACAGGAAGAGAAAGCAACCACACCATCCCCCACCATTTTTGATGTCTTTCTCCTGTGAAAAACAAAAGTGTCTATCATGCTAGACAGTCCTGTTCAGAAAACACTTAATTTGTACTTATTAACCCGTAGTAAGGCTATTATAGCACGATGTCATAGCACTATTACATTATTGTCTTAAAAAGTAATTAAACATAATTTTTAAGAAGTAACACTGTGATGTGTGGTACCACAGGAAAGCAGTGGAGGGATCTTTGTAAAACAATCCCATGCAGCAAAGGAATGTGATAGTGACTTTCAATGGATAACTGGTCAGGACTGCAGCATTATTGCACTATAACAGCAAAGCATTTACAGTGGATCCTCCATATAGATGACTTCCACATCTGCAAACTTTCATCTATCGCAGATTATTCTGAGCCTAAAATGGCAGTGACATGAATGCAGATGGTCTAAAGCTTCCACACACATGTCACTGCCATTTAATGATATGGAATGTGAGCGTTCATGCTTTTTGCTATTTGGAGGTGGGATCCTGGAATGGAACCCCCACAAATAAGGAGACTCCACTGTATATTAAAAAATAGAAAATATCTGAAAAGAGTTTTAAGAGTGCAGCCCACAGAAAACACAGCTATTCTCTTGAGAAGTCTTGTCCTCCCTGCCCAAGCACCAGAAGTAGTCTGAGGTTTCCCAGCTGAAGATTTCCTTAGGAATTCTCAAGGGAAGGACAACTAGACCACTCAAACTGGCTATTGAATCACATGAGACAACAGATTATTTTCAGCATTAAAAAAATATCACATCCCAATTGATTATATGGTGCAACAAAACTGGGAGAACCAAAACATTGTGTGATATGACTGAGACAAAAGCGGGACCAAACCATTGTTATGGTGGTAGTAGGGTGTGATAAGGACTTAAATGAATGCTACTCAAAGTGGCAATCCATGGATCACAGCCAGTCCGTGAGCCATCAACTGCTAACCCATGGAGAGTTTCCAGGGCCATTTCCTCACTAGACTGTTATAGCGCTATGATTCACTTTGAACATCCTATGGAATCCTGGGGTTTGCAGTTTAGGGAGGGGCCTCAAAGGCTTCTCCCTAAACTGCAAACCCCAGGATTCCATAGGATATTGAAAGTGAATCATAGCACTATAACATTGTAGTGTGGAAATGGCCTAGGAAAGAAAGAACCATCACAGCCAATGGGTACAAATATAATACTGGTCTCTGGCACATTGGCAGACAAATTGCTGGTGCCTCTCATCAGATAGCTTAAGAAGCACTGGACTAGATGATTTCCAGCATCCCCCAAAGTTATAATTATGTGACTCACTCTTAATTGAGTTTAACTGGATCAAGAGAGGCTACATCTTCCATTGTGCATGTGCATTTTTCTTTTGACATAGTGCCACCTTCATTAAAATAGGTGTTTAAACCTTCACAGAAGTGTATATACACATTGGCAGCAGAGAGTTCTCATTCAAGCTGCCTGAACTTGGAGTGGTGTGGGGACAATCAGAGCTACGATTTGTCTCCAGCTCAGCTCTGCAAAGGGAATGCTCCTTGTTCATTTTCTTCTGATCACCACAAATTGTTTTGAGATCAGGACGAGCCCTTTTGTGGTTTCCTGGGGAGCAGCGGAAAGGCTGAGAGGAGCTTGTTTGCAAGTCAAGAGTGGCTGGAGCAGAGTCTTGAAGAGATATGGCCATTTACTTGGGCTGGTTTTGGGGAGCAAGAGATTCAGCATCTGGGCTCTGTATGCACAGTGCACTGGTTTGTGTGATGACACTCCATGCTGGAGCAACCTGAGGCCTAGTCTGCCATTGGGTGCCTCCCATTTACCCACATAACCCTGCATGCGCTTCTGCTCATGCTGAATTGGGCCTCGACAATTATGTTCAAATCTCATGTAATTTCCAGGCTGGATGTAATCCTGTTTGAACTCTAATGCTGTTGGGAGATTGAACAGGTGCAGGTGTCAGGCCAGGTCGAGGCGCGGATTAGCTTGAGGGGACATCCTTGCAGGCACTCTGTGGCCTCTCCCCTCCCCCCTATAATCCGATGAGGGGATAAACCAGTTACTGCTGGCAAGGATATTAACATTTATCCAGAAAGAGAGAGAGAGAGAGAGAGAGAGAGAGAGAGAGAATGAATCATGGCATCAAAATCATCACCCTTGTAGTATCATTATTGGGGGTGGAGGGGAAGATTATTACTGATTGCAGGTGGCATTAAATAATCCTGTTCACCATCCCCTTGCACATTTTTTTTTTAAATAACTATGATGAAATGGTTCCAACAGAGGATGCTATAAAGGTAATGTTTCAGATGTAGGGCACTTCAATAAACTTTACACTGGTTTCCAGACCCTCCCTTTTCACAACTCTGATGTCTGATGTTTACATGGGGAAATTCTTCTGTGCACTAAAGTGCTTCCTGTTGGTTTGAGAAAGAACAGATTGGGTTGGGTGAATGGATATTGAACATTATTTTAACCACAGCATTCTCTTCTCGTTTCCCTATGACAACAAGGTCTATCTGACCACACAGGTCATTAGCCACAACAGTCTATTTCTCTGTTAAGACCATTTGCCTACTCAGTTCTTATTGGGAAAAGAAACCATATTTGTTCAAACCTTGTTCCCACAGTTGGCATTCCTACTGGTGGTTGTTTTCAGATACCTTTCTCCCTTTTTTTTGGTTATTGATTTTTGATGACTTTAGGAACCTCTTTCACAATGGAGGCTGGTCCGGAACCCTTAGCTGTTGACCTTCCACTGACAGGCAAAGACCATTATTCAGATATCATTTTGGCATTTAACCTGGTCTGTTGCTGGGATAAGGAATTGATTGGTTGGGTAGTTCTGATTTCTTTTCATTGATGCTTATTTTTTTCATTGTTACCCTGTTTTTTCTGGAGCCCAGAATGAAAGTGGGATGGGAGGCAGCAGTTTAGGCCTATCATATCTGTAGAGTCCATTACTATTATGGGGTTATGGTGGTCCAGGGTCAAAGCCAATGAAAGTCTCAGAGCCCAGTGGAGACATGGTGATTGAAAGCGAATGCAGAAACAATATCAGTTGCAGGTTTTAAGATGCAATAATACCCAAGAAGCAAATGTGAACCAGTTCGAAGATTTCTGTCAGCAAGTCAGCAGGGCAGGAAAGGGCAATGTGTTAGTATTAGAAGACGTTACTCCTCCAGAAACCCTAGGCCATTTCCGCACGGGGCGAGGGAATTGCCCCGTACCGCTACTTACTGGACTTCTTGGCTCCCCTGTCCGGTCCGCGCTGCTCTGGAGCAGCGCGTGCTTGTCGCTTCGCACTGCTCTGGGGATGAAAATGGCGGCTTCCGGTTGGTCGAGGGTCTCGACCAACCGCTGAAGCTCGCCAGCCTAAAACCCGCCCCCAGCAGATCGCAGGCTCGCACTGGTGTGAGCCTGCAAATCTGCACCAGAGAGCGGGCACGGAATGGCACGCTCCGTGCTTTTGAAAGACCTGTTTTAAGCGGTCTTTCGAAAGTATGCTTGACTACCACTTGGGGTCGTTCTGGAGCGGGCTGAGGTGCGGATCTATGTTAAGTAGGTCCGACCCAGTCCGCTCCCAGGTGCAGACGTCCTCCCTGGAGGACGCTCTGCACCGTTTCTATTAGCCCGTGCGGAAATGGCCCTGGTCTGAGACTGAAGATTTTAATCAGTAGCTACAAGAATCCCACAGCCCCGTCAGCTGCAACGAAGTCTTGTTATGTGAAGTAGACCCTAATGAAGAGTCTGTTACTAAGTAGAAGTCTTCCACTGCAGCCAAGCACTTCTGGGCATGAGGTGTCTGCCCTGCTTCTTTGACATTAATGCTCTCAGTGCTTTTGGGTAGCTCTGATTCAGGGCCTTTCTGCACTACACTGTTATAGGGCTATTATTCCACTTTCAACATCCAGTGGAATTCTGGGATTTATAGTTTACTGAGGCCAAAGAGCTCTCAGGCCGAGAATTCTAAGGCCCTTTTTGCACGGCATTTGCCATGCAAAAGGGCCCCTTGAGCATCGCACGAATGTGAGGAGTGGTCCACACGATGCACTCACAATTGTGTGACGCTACAGGGGCTGGCAGGCTCTGACCATGCACTTTTTCATTTTCGGCTGTGAGCCGAAAATGGTGCGTAATTGCGCATCGCTCCGGGGCCCCGCGCACACTTGCCATGTATGCGGAGGTCCGGAGCCACGGCACTCATGCTTCCTGCCCTAGTGCAGCCTGGGAAACTCCCAGGCTGCACTGTGGAAGGAAGAGGCAAGATTCTTGCGCGAGCAGGTGGCAGCTGCGGAGCTGAAGGAACCGGGATGCAAGAGCCTCTCGCTAAAGGCTGCTTGCGCAATCCCCACACTCCAGCTCCGCGAAAAGGTGCATTGCGGAAAGGGCCTAAATGTCTCTTCCTAAACTGCAAACCCCAGGATTCCACAGGATGTTGAAAGTGGAATGAGCACTATAACAGTGTAGTATGGAAAAGCCCTCAGAAAATCTCAAAAATCTCTTTGTGAGAGGTGGACACTCAGCTGTCTCTCTTGAGGGCCCAGGCTCCTCCCGGATGAGAAAGTCTGGCAGTCCTAGATTTGTTTGATTGTACCTTGCTGGGAGTTCTGGGTACTCTTTTGAAGGGGACTCCTTGAGTTGGGGCATGAAAATTATATTTCTCTTAATTGTATTTTTAACATTTTGAACTCTGTTTACCATTCTTGCCTGCTTTCAGAAGGTGGAGTATAAATTAAATAGACATATAAATCGTATGCTTTCCATCAGCTTAACTTTCATCTCCAGTACATAAACTATTTGGCTAGCTCCAGCACTTTTAAGCTTAATTTTGTAAAAAAGAAATCATACATTATATATGTGCATGTATGTATTTTAAACACACACACAAATGTATGCAAATTTAATTAGTTAACTGACTGATCTATCAACTTAAATTCATGGAACTGATCAACCAAGCTGAAGTATAAGGAAAGGCATGCAACTTTCACTTAACTGAAAGAAAAGAATAGCAAGACTTGGGGTGAGATGGAAAATAAAATAACCAATGCTCATTCTCAGGGCATGAGTAATTGCAGTATTGAGGAAGAAATTCTTCCAGGTCAGAGTGCATTGAGGGAGGAAATGGGGTCTATTTCCTCCTGAAAAGTGTTGATAGCAATTTCTCTTGCTAGTCACCTGGTCTTCTTTCTTCTGTAAGCAGGGCTTCAGATTAACTTGCTACAAATAACTGGTTGGAATTAGTTCTTTACCTTAATAATGGTGGCATAAGTAACTTATATTCCTATTTAAAGTAACTCTAAGTACATATTCCAGTTATTTTGGAGAAATGAGAAACAAGGACTGACTTTTAAAGTTCTACTGGAACGGTATTACTAGCAATGATTATATTTTAAAAAGTGATTTCCCAAGCTCTATCTCTAAGCCAGCATGTACCTTTTCCACATATTTTTTGTGGACACCAAGATCATGTGCATTTAACTGAGGAGGCCAGTTGTTTTGTGTTGCAGCAACACATTAGACTAGGTGGCTATTTTGTGTGTTGCAGCTGTACAGTCCTCTCTCCACATTCACAGGTCTGACCTTTGCAAATTTGATTATTTGCGAGGAGTGTGCTTGCCTCGCCCCCACAATTCTCTTCCTCTCATTCCCTTAATTTTTGCCTGGGCATGTGTACCTTCCTTCTCCAGACTTGGGCAAAAGACAAGGGAATGGGAGGGGAGAGCACTGTGCATGGAGAAGGAAAGCACGCATGTGCCTCCCCCCATTCCCTTGCCTTTTACCTGAGTGCAGAGAACACATGCTGAGGGAAAAGGCAAGGGAGGGGGGAGCACTGGGCGTGGAGAAGTAAGGCATGCTTGTGCCTTTTCCCTCCCATTCCCTTGTCTTTTGCCTGGGCACAAAGAAGGAAGGCACTCACGGCAGGGCAAAAGGCAAGAGAATGGGAAGGGAGCCCTGGAAGGAAATGAGAGGAGGAGCACGGGGGGGGGGGGTTATTTATGATTTTTCCAGCTTTGCAAGGGTTCTGCACCCCAAACTCTTATGACTGTGGACGAATCACTGTACTCTTATATAAAGGTATGAAGATGCCACCTATTCTCAGGAGAATTCCAAATTTCATGGTAAAAACTGAATTATACAACAGTTTTTTAGTAACTGTTGCCTCTGCCTGCTGCTTTGGTAAGTAGGTTGCTACATGGACATGACACTAATGTTACCCATACCCTCCAAGTGTCCCAATTTGGCAAGGACAATTCTGAATTATCTACCATCACTCTTTCACCCTACCTTTTCAGCTGCTTTTTAAATAAACCAGTTTTTCTCTCCTCCTTCCAGTTTACTCCTCCATCCTCAGCTTACGTCCATTAGTGCAAACTAAGCTTAAAGTGCAAAGTAGTTTGCATTCAATTAATTTAAACAGAGCAAATAGGGAGTCTTCAGGGAGCAGACCAAGCACAAGGCAAGCCCTTATTTTCTAGTTCAGTAATTCACAGAGGCCTCCAATCTCTTTCTCCTACCTACTTTAACCTATTTCTTCTCACTTTCCCCACCTTGTTCAAATATTAGAGTGCCTTATCTTAAGCATACACCTGCTTTGGACACACAAACATTCCCAGACAAATGTCCTTCATACTACTCAGTCCAGAATAGTTCTATTCCATTTTCTGTTTCATACACACACATACATACATACATACACAACTTAAAAATTTATGAAAGATTATTTTATTATTTTATTTAATTGTATGCTTCAGCTCTCTGACCATAGATTATAGATTCTGGAGTCTGTTTATTCCTCAGGTCTACCTATACATACGTGAAATAAATTTGTATGCCTTTCTGGCCATTTCCACACCGGGCTTCTGTAATGGTGCAGAGCTACCTCTCACGGAGGTCTTCTGCACCGTAGAGTGGACTGGCATGGACTACTTTTCGTAGTTCCACACCAGAATCCACTCAGGAGCATCCGGAACTAGCCACGCTGCGTGTTTTTTAAAAACCTCTTTTTCGAGGTTTTTAAAAAGCACAGAGTGCGCAGCCCCGTGCCGCTCCGTCACCCGGCTCTAAAGTGGATCTGCAGGCGCACGCAAGTGCGTGCCTGTAGATCTGTCGGGGGCGGGCTTCCGGCTGGCGAGCTTCTCCGGTTGGTGGAGAGCCTCCACCAACTGGAAGCCGCCACTTGGGACGCCGGAGGACTGCGGAGCAGTGAGCTCGCCCTGCTCCGCGTGGCGACGGACTTACCCGGCTTCAGGTAAGCTCCGTTTTAGGGTGTTTTCGCCCGCCCCCCCCCCACATGCGGAAAGGGCCTCTGTTTCACTGTGTACTTCCTCCTTCATACTTGGGCAAGATCTCAGATAAATCTAATGCCTTTCAAGGTGGGTTTCATTTGGATAGAATCTCAGCTGCGGCATCCTTTATTCACTGCCAAGGTGAGATTGTTGTAAGTAAGGAAGATGGCCCCTGAAGAAGTCCAGAGTGGGTTTCTTTCACTGCAGAGAATTCTCACATGTCAGTGACTGAATTACATGGTGAAACATGGGTGGCCTAATAATACAATCCACGTATTCCACCGCTCGGCCCTCACCCATTATTCCCCAAATCATACTCAGCTTAAAACAGTAGGTAAAAGAAATCTTTTAAACTGGTCTAACCACTAAACAGAATGAGAAGACAGCCTCAGACAGCAGATTTTAGATTCTGTGAAAGGGCAGCAAATGCTTATTTACTTTGTTACTGTTGTTCATTTTACTGTCAGGAATTGAGAGAGCTGCTTTTGGCATTTTCTGCTTCATGGTTTTGAGTTCTGTGCATCTTGAGCTAGGATGGAAGTTTGTTGCCTCTAGAAAATGCTCCTCACACTTCCTACAGGGTATGTGATGGCTCTCTCTCTTTTTTTTAACCTCTGGGAGGTCTGAGGGCTACATTTATCCAATGGGCTCCATTTTGTTTACCCCTTCCCTACCATTATATAACATAATATATAAGAGGATGGGATTGTCCTTCTCTACCCCCACCCCCAATAATTCAAGCAGTGCCATACATTAGACCTTCGGAGGAAAGAAGGCTTCCAACGTGGAAAGTGTTGAACCCTATCATTTCTTTTTTGAGAAATGAGTACTAAGGTCAAGCAGTTCATGCTACCTATGATCAGGTTTCTTGTTAAAAGGCAGTCCAGTGAGTTGGAGGTTTTTCCCCTTAGTGTCCCCTCTCTGCTGCCGTGCCTCTCTTCAGAACCAGGTCTCCACATAAAAGGAAGACCTTCCCTTTGAATCCAGCTTTTCTTCTCTTTCGCCAGCAGGCTGCCGTGTGACATGGAAGGTCTTCCCACGGGTGTCTGGCTTCTTCCTAGTCTGCCGCTTGTTCTGGCCCTGCAGTTCAGGGGCCTCCTCCAGCTTCTTATGTTCCTTGGGGGACAAAGGGGGTGGGTCCACTTTGATCTGGGGAATGTGGAAAGCATGGGTCTGGCTTCTGTAATCCTCTGTGTGCTTCCTTGCCTCCTCCAGCTGCTGGGCATCAAAGATCGCCTTTGAACCAGGGAGTCGACTCTTCGGGTTGTACTGGAATTCAGGCTGCGTTTTACATAGTTTTGCCAGTTGGACTTTACTTTCACGTTCCAGATCACGATCTGAGACAGGCACATCATGAACCTGCCGGATGGAAGGAAAGCAGCAAAAAGGCTCAAACCTGTAACTCTGGAAAATTAAGAACTAGGGGGCTTGGGGCAAGATAAGATGAGCTTCCAGTATAGCATTCTGGAAAGCTTCAGTGCCAATGAATGAACTTGATTGTCACAATGGAGGTGGGATTGCAAGGAGGGAACAGGGGAGAGTGGGCAATAAACTGAAGGCTGGACTTATAGAAGAAATGAGCAGAAAGCATATCTCAATCTGCTGGCAGATTTCCAGGTGATCTGCAGTAGATCATCAAGACTTCTCTGACTCCTAGTGGCCAGAATTTGGAAAATTATATAATAGAAGCAATTAATTTCAGTTACTTTTTGCAATGCTTGAAAAGTGACCCATTGCAATGTTGTAAGAATAACTTTGTTGAATTACTCATTGCACTGCTCATTACTTGTTGCATCAGTAGAATAACCTTACTTTTACTCGGTTTTTTCTTGTGAAGTGTGGCTTTGCTATATCTCCCTTGCCTAAAATAGTAACTACTTGCAGGCAACAGCATTGCTTATAACCCATTATTTCCCAGTTCTGCCAATGGTCTAAATAAAAAGCTTCTTCCTCTATCTTAAATTAGGTTGCTGAAATCAAGCAAGCTTGGAAAGAAGTAATTTTGTGCATGAAGGAGTCTTGCATGAGAGCTCCAGTCCTGCCATTGGACACAAATTCCAAGGCTGAACATGTGCTCCTTGTTCTTCCATTCAGTGTTGACCTTCCTGAGCCGCTACTGTATTTTGAATCTAACTGTCAGAGGAGGGGTTGGTTTTGTTGTTGTGTTTTGTTTTGTTTTGATTTTTTTTGTGGAAAATAAGAGAGGCTCAAGAAGTCACAAACATTCCCAGCTTTGCTTTACATGGGCTGCTCAGTCCACAACTGTAGAATGTTGCTGGAGGTGTGTGTAAAGGCTAATAGCTGTTGTCAGAACTGCTTTAGGTAATGCATTCAGCTCATGTTTGGCTGGCGTACTGTTGATCTTTGAAGGCTTCTTTACACAGAACATACCCTCCAACTGTCTCACTTTGGCAGTGACAGTTCCCGATTACTTCTCTGTCACCCCACTTTTTCAGCTGCTTTTAAAATTGTTCTGGTTTCTCTCTCCTCCTCCCACTTTCTCCCTTTGTCTTCAGCTTCCCCCAATTGCTGGAAAATGAGTTCCAAGGAAGAAAATAGTTTATACTCAATTAACTATGTATTACAGGCAGTCAGAAGCAAAAAATGGGCTGTTGCTGCCAATGTGTGTGGAGACAGAAGCAACTCTGCTGCTGCTTCAGTTGTTCCTACCTCAGCCATGAATGCATCTTCTTGCAAGAGGTGAGCTGGGATGCTGCGCAGCTTCTCCAGGGTCTCTACCACTCCTGCACATTCACGGAGTTTCTCTGAAGACCCCAGGGCCAAGCGGATTAACAGTAGCCCCACACGAAACAGCACCTTGACCCCTGCAGAAGACACATCGGGAACACAGATTAAAGTACAAAAAGTCCATAGGAAGCTGCCTTACGCCAGACTGTTTTTCCATCTAGCATGTTTTCTTCTGTCTGATAGAAGCAGCTCTTCAAGGTTTCAGGTAAATAACACCTTTTGCATTACCTGCTACCTAATTCTTCTAGATACAGCTGACAGGGAGTGAACCTGGGATCTACTGCACATAAAATGTCTTGTTTCTTCCTCATCTGTACCCATTGAGCCATGGTCCCTTCTATGGATCAGAGCTTGAAAACATTACTTTTAAAAAGGAATTACAGTAGTTACTTTACTCTGACCACCCAACAGCTTGTCACTTGTCTTTTGTGACAAGAGAAAGAGAACTTGTGGACTGACTCATCATTATGAACTAGTATGATTTCTACCTCATTACCTCAAAAAAGTAGCTACCAGTGTGGATTGTTTGAAGTTGTCATGAGTTGGACCCCTGCCAGCAGGCAGATGGGTTTTCGAGTCTGTTGACCAAATGTGAGCAGTTGTCCAGTAGCAGAGAAAGCATTGTTTTATATTAGTAACTTTGTTAGATACTTTTAGCATAAAGTTTTCAGTCTGAGGCTGGGAAAAGATATGAAGGCTGAGAACAGACTAGAGGAGTGAATTTTGCTGTGAGATTAACTTGCTTGCACCATTTTCATAGCTACGGGGGGAGAGATGGGTCACACTTGTGCACTTTGAGTTTCTTTGCTTGCTTCCGTACTATAAATCCCTTGGGAGTCCATCTTCTTCTGTCCTTGCCCTGGAGGGGGTGCACCTCTATCTAGTGGCCCATTTAGCCAGCAATAGGGAATTTGACCATTGACCAAGGATAGTCTGGATAAAATTAAATTGGGGCCCAGTTCTACCACTGGCTGTGAGGTTATGCTGGACCCATCAGCAAAAGGACTGGAATGCTTCTCTGCTGTATAATATCTGATGTATCATTTACCACCAATAAAACTTATCTTATAGTAGCAATGTGCATCAGTGTTTGATGCTAAAGTCTTGGGGAAGGCTGGAACTACAGCAAGTTTTAGCAAAGAACAAAAAATAAGTTGCTTCCTGTCTCTGATATAGATCCTTGATATTATGGCTGCTCTACAGAAAGAAGAATTAGTGTTTTGTTAAATTGTACATTCTCTTAAGCAGGTGGGATGATGAAGAAGATGATGATCTTTATTTATACCCCACTTTTTTCCTGGTAGAGACTCAAAGCAATTCACTACTGAGCTGTTAGAGGCTTAATGGAAGCCCCCAGAAAATGGTTTGCTTTAATATAATTATATATAACCATAACTACAAATCTATTCATTTATTTCAAGTTGTATACCAGTCTAATCCATTTGATTAGTTGTTAAAAAATGGGGTCTAAAACAGAGCCAGAGTGGTGTAATGGTCTGAGCATTGTACTACAACCCTGGAAACCAGGGTTCAATTCTCCACTCAGCCAGGGAAACCCACTAGATAGCCATGGAAACCCACTGGATGACCATGATCACATGCTCTCAGCCCTAGGAAACTCTGTGCTAGGTTCACCTTAGGATTGCCATGTGACAGAAATCACTTGAAGCCACACAATGACAATGACAATGACAGTGACAGTGACAATGACAACAATGACAACAGCAACAACAACAAAGCAGAGATGGGAAGCATCCTTTGGGTGTTGTTGCACTGAAACTCTCATCATCCCTCACCATTGGCTCTGTTGGCTAGGGCAGCTTCAGTCCAACATCATCTGGAAGGCCACATGTTCTCCTCCCTTAGTCTAAAAGAAGCTTCTGCTTGATGTGATTATCCTTTCCATATTACCCACCCTTCCAATTCTTATTTCTTCCTCATCTTCCTTCCCATAGAGGAGGCAGATAAATTGGAAGATAGCACTCCACACACAGGAGCTACCCCTTAGTAAAAGGTCCTTTCTTGTTCAGCTTGTTTCCTTTCCATCCCTACCCTTCCATGTCTCAAAAAACATTGTTGTTCCTTCAATCCTCCACTAAATAACTTCCTGCAGTCTGGTGCTGCTGCAATTGTTAACTAGCAATGATTTGCCTTCAGCTCCTGGTTTTCTGCCTTGTGCAAGCTAAGACTCACCCTCACTGAGGAAGGCATCCCAGATCCTGAGTACGGTGGGGAAGGGCAGAGTGCGAATGAAGAGGCAGAGGAACCACTCTGGCAGGTAGAGCAAAGGGCCCACCCCATGCTTCTGCAAGTGCTTGAGGGCCTTGGGGCATACACGGCGAAGGAGGGCCACAAACACCTCACTGTCCAGCACCAGAGCTTCCTGCAGGAGAAAGACAAGAAAGTATCACGCTAAAGAACAGGGTGGTTCACACATCCTCAGATGCAGTCCATCACATTTCCACAGCCTACACAGGCCACCTTTCTTGTCCTTCAGAATGAACGGTCCCTCCTAATCTACCATTTCTGTGTTGTCATTTAAAAAAAAAATCTGTCAAGATGCATCCCTCTTTTTTTGTGTGTGTGTGAGAGAGAGGAGGGCAGAAAGAAGCAGAGACAGAAACTGAACAGGTGAGCAGGCGAGACTTCTTCCCTTCTCCATATTGGTGAAAGAGAGATCACTTGAATTTCTGCCTTCTGATGCATCTGTTTCAAAGCCCACAGGCCTTATCCCCGCAAATGTATCAGCTCTACTAATCTACTAATTTCTTAGTTTAATTAGTTCTTCTCTTACCCCTGCCTCTGGTCAGTCTCATCTTTCCAACATCCTAGATTGTTTTCTTCCCTAACATTATCTGACATTTCTCTCCAGAAGGCTGGTTTAGGACAGCTTTCCCAAAACTGGTGCCTTCCATATGTGTTGGACTACAACCTCCAGCATTCCTGGCAAGCACAGTCATTGGCCTATTGGCAGGGGGATGATGGGAGTTATAGACAGCACATCTGGAGGGTTGATTTAAACGAATGATATACAGCCCTCTCCTCCTCCTTGACCCATTACTACACTTCTCCTGTATCAGTAACATTGTTCCATTGCAGTTGCCCTGTCTCTGTGCCCAAGGGAGAATTTCCCTTCTCCTCTGAATCGCTCACCATCTTGGGGCTGTAGTAGCCAGGCAGGTAGTGCTCGCAGATCTGCACCAGGCACCAGAAGGCTTGCTGGAAAGAATAAGGTAGGCAGTACCAGTTAAACTTGTAGGCAAACAGAGAGGGACTCAAACTATAACATGGGGGGATGGGGTGGAATGGAGACTACAGTACAACTGAAAGCAGTGTTGGGCAAAGTGACCCATGGACCACACTGTTTCTGCCTAAAAAGTGGCAATTCAACTTTTAAATAGGGATAAATGTGCTCCCATGTGCTGTTTACCATAGAATAGTACCTATTCTTTCAAAAATGTAAAGTGGACTTACAGACGCTTACAGACCCACTGAAGTTGCCATGCCCCTTGATTTAAGTGAACTGACTTTGATGGGACAAATGAAAGCTGGGATACTATTTTGCAATCAGAAGGAATAGCAATACCTATAGAGTTGAGGGGTATTGGGAGCATTGCACGAGACTCACCTCTGGCGGCATGTGCATGAGCAGCAGGGCAGCGAGCGGTCCTTGGGCCTGGCAGTAGCCTTCCTGGGGCCGATAGACAGTGTAGGCCTTCAGTACCTGCAGTAGCCCTTGCTGCCTATAAATAAGTAAGAGAACAGAGTTTTACAAGCTGGCCCAGAATACATAGGCATTATCCTTACCTTAGGTTTCACAATATCAGAACTAATTAACAAAAGCAGCCCTACTGAGTTCTCTTGTTGTCCTGTTTGACTCAAACACAGTGTGACCCTCTGCCTTGCCTTACCAGCAGGCCTCAGCTTTCCCCTTGGTATGCCAAAATATTCCATTTGGTCTTTTCATTTCCTGCTTCCTCTTCCTACAAGCCTTGTTTTGTTTGACCAGAATGACTCCCAGGGTTGTGTGCATTCCACATGTTTCTGGGCTCACTATACAAACTAGGAACCAGCTGCTTGAAAACTGGGCATCCTAAAAATGTCATTTTAAACGCAGAAATTTCTCAAATGTTAGCTCTTATAGTCTGGCAAGTGGTGTTTCAATATGTATTGTCTGTACTGAAGATTAAAAAACAAATACAGATTTGAACAGCTCTTAAAACTGAGCATGAGAGACATGTGCTTCTCACCCCTCTGCTTGTACTTACTTGCCACTTCTGCTGTTCTTTTGTCCCTTCGCAAACTTCATTGGTATTCTTTTCTC
The DNA here is from genome assembly GCA_030412105.1 of Cyclura pinguis. Classification (NCBI taxonomy): domain Eukaryota; kingdom Metazoa; phylum Chordata; class Lepidosauria; order Squamata; family Iguanidae; genus Cyclura; species Cyclura pinguis. The sequence goes on from CM059599.1 coordinate 265,906,921, forward strand.
CTCCCTACTCCCCTTCTGTAAAGTCTTATTCAACCCAGTCTTTGCTAGATCATTCCAAAGAACTCTCATTTGAAGAGCTTGAAACAGAATGCTTTGTGCAAAATGTGTAAGCATGTGCGTATGTGCCTTCAAGTTGCCTGTAAGCTCATTGTGAATTTCATAGGGCTTTCTTAGGCAAGGAATGCTCAGAAGTGGTTTTGCCATTTCCTTCCTCTGAAATATAGCCTACAACACCTGGTATGCACATACATAGTTTACATAAGGCATTCAGCAGATTTGTTTGTTTGTTATTTGTTCACTCAGCAGATTTGTTTATTGTATGAGAGTATCCATCGCACGATTCTGAATTGGACTCCGTGAGCTGTGGTGCTTCATACTTGTCAAAATTTCATAAATGAAACTTGGGCTAAGCAACTTCAGAGTGTGATCAACATGGTAAAAGTTATAAATGGGGAAGAACACACAAGCTACAAAAGGCTGCAGCAGTTTGGTTTTGCCTGAGCTGACTGGGAAGGAGAAGATTCTACCCTCTCCTCTCCTCCCTGCTGAGTTATTCGAGTGTGCACTACTTTTACACTTTGAACTCAGTTTGCACAAATGTAGAAAGCTGAGGACACAGAGGAAAATGGGCAGAGGAGGAGGAAGAGGAGAGAGAAAGTGGGACATTTTAAAAGCGGCTGAAAAAGTGAGACAACAGAGGATTAATTGGGACTGCCCTTGCCCATCTGGACTGTTGGAGGTTATAGGTTCTCTTTGCTTCCTGGCAGTGGTTTACCAGTGCAGGAAGAATGTTTCAGATGATGCTTGGTTTCACTTCAGTATCTTACAGTTCCACAAAAGCATCTGTTCAGTGTGAGAGTGAGGGAAAGATAGTGGGATCCTTTAAATGCCACAAGGACTATTCTCTGACTGTTACCCTTCATTTTTTTTATTTAAAATATTTTAATTCCACCCTTGATCCAATCAAATTTCAGGACACTGTACAACAATTAAAAAAAATGTTCAACAACCCAGTGCAGGATTGTAAAACACTAACACAGCAGATAAAAATTAGAAAACAAACTGAGGGATTAATTAAAACGCCTGGGTTAGTAAAGATTTCTGAACCTGGCACTTAAGTCTGCAAATTACACAACAGATTTCCATTCCAAGGTAGGCTGCCAGTACTGAGAAGGCCATCTCCTGATAAAGTAGGCCCCTGTAAGAAGAGGACCTGGAGCAGGAAATGTTCAGTCATGGGAAGAACCACTCCTTCAGGCTATTTGGGTCCAGCTGCACCAAGGCAACCAGTGGTGATCTTTTAAGACTGGCATAATAATGGCCATGATGAAGTTCTTTGGATGTTTGACTATGACACTGGAAACCAGGGTTAGATACCCTGCTTGGGCATGGAAATCCACTGGATGGCCTTGGGAGTGTCGCACACTGTCAGCCTCAGAAAAACCCTGTGATAGGTTTGCCTTAGGATTGCCATAAGTCGGAAATGACTTGAAGGCACACAACAACAACAACAACAGCAACAAATAATGGGAGCTCCTTAGCCCCAATTATAATTTTCTATAACTTTCTAGAACTAACAACAACCACAAAGGCTATCAGAAAAATTAAGTGGGCTTGCCCTCCCTCCCCACCCCTTGAAATCCAGCTACCAGTGAAGCTACATGGCCTGATTTTTTTAAATTTATTTTTTCATACATACATACATACATACATACATATATATATATATATATATATAGAATAAAAACCTAAGAAAGAAAAGAATAGATCAAGACCAAACTGAGGCCCTTTTCGCATGCCAGTCCTGTTGCGAAATGGCCTTGGGAGCATTGCGCGATTGTGAGGACCGTTCCACATCATGTCCTTGCAATCGCGCGACGCTCCCGAGGCCAATACAATCGCACATTATATCATCTTTGGCTCGTTGCTGAAAATGATGTGCAATTGTGTCTCACTCCCATGCCCCACACGCACTTACTTTGCGTGTGGAGGCTCTGGGTACGCGGCCATTGCGCTTCCTCCCCCAGCGCAGCCCGGGCAAGTACCCAGCTGCACTGTGGAAGGAAGGAGCGGAGCGCTCATGCTTCCTTCCAGCCAGCACGGAGCTGGTGCGGAGAGGAAGCAGAGGGGATGCGAGTGCCTCCCAGACAAGGATTTTTGCGCGATCCCCACGTGACGCCAGTGGCACCAGGTAAGGTGCGAAAAGGGCCAGAATCTATACAGAACAAATTTAAACATACATATAAACATACAGATACAAAGGACAATGGCAATAACACATAATGCACAATACATAGTACATAATATTAATACGTAATACAGTAATACAACAATGATACAATAACACATAAATATACAACCATAAATATACAAATCAAATTAGGAAGAAAAAAAAGACTTCCCCCTTTGATGAGGTTTCAATTTAATTATTATATAAAAAAAGTACCCTTGCCATGATTTAAAAAGAGAAATTAAAATTTTTAAAAAGGAACAAAGAGTCAGAAGTAGTCATAATGGTGATAAAAACGTTAACAACATTAACATTTGGAAAATTGACAATTGTTGGTCTAATTTTCCATGGGTGCTCTGGAAAAGTACAGACCTGGTGAGCGCAGAGGCAATGTGTGGGCTTTCCCCACATGACCCTGGTGACACAGTTGTGACTTCCATGTGCACTGGAAGCTCAGTGTCTGAGTATCTGTTTTGCATCAGAGGGGCCTGGGTTCAATCCTGGGCATCATTGCTTAAAAAAGATTAGGTAGTAGATGATGCCACAGGCTGTTTGCATGAGACCCTGAAGAGCTGCTGCCAGTCAGCCAGGGCAATACAAGTCTAGATAGACAAGCAGAGTCATCTACTATAACACAACTTCTTATCACTCTATGGTCTAAATCCAGCTACTAAGCTCAATTAGAGTAGAGTGACTGACAGAATGATATTTACACACGTGTTGACTTGTCATTCAGCAATTGATTCAATAGGTCTATTCTAGTTAGCACTAGCAATTGGATTTAGGCCACAGGAAGGAACTGTGTGGCCCTCCAATTGTTGTTGGACTGTAGCTCCTAGCAGTCCTAGCCAGCATAGCCAATGGCAAGGATTGCTGGAGCTTGCAGTCCAATAACCTTTGGAAGGCCACATAATATCCACTGCAGATTTAGACCTCTTTTCCCATTCCATCATCTTCTAGTACAGTCCTTTGCATATCTGCTCAGAAGTGAGATCTATGCAGTTCGAATCATTTTACTCCTAGATAAGATGGTATCAGACTGTACAGCTAGTAAGCCAATCAAATGCAGTATTACAGGGCAGCCAAAGAGAGATTAGACTAAGAACCAACCACCCAAACATTTTTACAGTATCAGTGATGTATCTATTCGGTGTCACATATTGTAAATATACCAGTAGGAAGAAACCTACTGTAAAAAGGCATAAGGATGAAAGTGCATTGGCTCCCTCTAGAGGAAAGGAAATAAAAAATAGAAGAAATATTGTTTATTAAATTGGGTCTGTTGTGTTGCTTCTGGCAACTGACAGCCCCTACTGATAGAAAGCTGATTTTTCATCTGAAGAAATAGAACTAGAAACTTTGGCACTTTCTGTGTGTAACATTCCTCTGCCTCTCTTCAAATTCCAATGTAACCAAGGGGAAGCAAGCTCAGAGCCCTGGAGAGGAGCGGAGAGGAAGAGATATTTAGGCTATCTGGTAGATAGAACAGCAGCACAGATTTGGTACTCTGTACTTGGTAGCACTAGCTACAGGACTATTATCTATGTGTACGTGTTTAAAAGAAGGGGAAAAGAAGTCTTCTGCTGTTGTCACTTACCCCCTTGCAACTCTAAAGAGAAAGCACAGCCTAATAACATCTTTAGTATGTAACATTAATAATTATAGTATTTCTCTTTATATATTTCTGCCTCCAAGATTTCTGTGAGGTGCCAAACTGCACTGTATTTATAGCATGTAGTCCTAGTGACTTTTGAGGAAAATCTAATTCTTTCCTCCACTTACATCAGAGGTGGGCAACTTACAGAGGCCTGGGCAGGAGGCAGATTTGCCTCCACAGGATTTCAGAAGACTGTGCCCACATTTTGCTCCCCCCCATGCCTTATATCCCTCAGATATTTGGAGCAGAGTCTCAAAAGAATCTCAAACAGCTAATCATGCCCTCTAGGACAGCAGTTCTCCAACTCTGGTCCTCCAGGTTTTGGAATTTAACTCCTGGAAGCCCCAGTCAGCTTGGTCAATGATGATTTTGGGAGATGAAGTGCAAAACATCTAGAGAAGCAAAGACTTAGAGCCATGACTCTAGGGTTCCTGGTGGGCTATTTTGCCACATTCCTTTGTACTCCATGATTTAGGCCCAAAAGGGCTTTTTTTTTTCAAGCTCAGAAGTGACCCAAATGGGAGAACGGAAGATAGAGCAAAACATACTCCTCCAAGGGGGCATTATGGGCTGTTTTCAACTCCTCTCCTAAATGGGAGTTATAGTGGTACCACTTTGCCCACTCCCTGGCCTAGGGCAGCACCCATTAAGAGCCTCAAGGACTGCTTTACTGAGTGCCACCTAGTACCGGTCAGCCAGGTACCCCTAGAAAGGCATAGCAGAGCTTTGAACAGATGAGATTACTCTTCCATTCTCTCCATTTATTGTACTCCAAGCAGTAAAAGAACACACCTTGGCTTTAGGCAATAGCTTTCTGCTCCCCTTTGTCCCTCTGATGATTGTTGTTTAAAACTCAGTTTCTCATCACCATACTCCCAATTTTTTTAAAATTTCTCTTGCTATTCACACACACAATCTGCTCATTAATATGTGTAAATGTCTGTCCTTAGGCACTTCACTCCATGCATTGGATGAAGTAGATCTAGTCCACAAAAGCTTATGAAACCAACTTCTTTCTCTCAGTTAGTCCCAAAGATGTTACAAGTTCTCTTTGCCGTAAAAAGGTATGTGTGTATGTTTTCTTTTAGATTTGCAAAGGACTTTTAACATGATAATAACAGTGCTTTTATAGTTATTGTCACGGTTTGAGCATTGGACTGTGACTCTGGAGGCCAGGGTTCAAATCCTCACCTGGCCATGGACACCCACTGGGAGACCTTGGGCAAGTTACATTCTCTCAGCCTCAGAGGAAGGCAAAAGCAAACCCCCTCTGAAGAATTATTGCCAAGAACACTCAATGATAGGTTCACCTTAAGGCTGCAATAAATCAAAATGACTTGCACGACACAGAACAACATGTTTTTAATTGATTTTATAAGGTTTTAATGTACTGATGTTTTAATATGGTAGTTTAACTACCTGTTCACTTTTTTATCAAGTTTTGCAGAGGTACCTTGCTTTAATTCATGATGTTGGGTTACATATTGGGAAAAAGGTGAGATAGATATTAAAATAAGATAAGACAAGACAAAGGATTGGGGTTCAAATCCCCGTTCTGATGCAGGTCACTGGATGACCCTGGGGCAATCACTGTCTCTCAGTCTAACCCACCTTGAGAGATTGTTAGAACGATAAAATAGATGGAAAACCTTATGAAATGCCTTGAGCTCCTTGGAGGAAAGGAATTTTTTTAAAAAGAAAGGGGTGGGGAGAGAGAGGGACAGACAGATGTCATTGTTTTATCTTTCCTAGGACTTGAATCTTCTCCCTAAAGTCTTCCAGTTTGTAGCCTAATTTACATAAGCCTCATTCAGACAATTAGGTGTAAAGCATGCCACAGCTACAATTTTTTTCCCTGCCTTAATGTAAAACCATCACATAACACATTACACTCACATGCTATGTCAGCAGAATACTATGCTCAGAGTCCTGTCAATGTTACTTCTTTGGTACAAAACTAAATAAATGAAACTGTAATATGAATACAGGAACTTGGGTGATACTACCAGTTCATCTTGCCTAATATTATCCTGTTTGACTGTCAATAGAGCCTCAGGAAGAGCCACAGCAGTGACAATCACTAGCGCAGGGCAAATTCCTGCTTGTGATTTTCTCTCCAGACAAGGGGAAAGCAAAGAGATTGCTCAAGACAGGTCTGGGATCCTTGCTAAGCTTGCAAGGACCATAGGAGTTGGATGTAAATAAAGTGAAGTGCAGAAGAGGGCACAGTGTGAAAATTCCATCAAGCTCATGCCACTGTATGTCAGCCTTTAAAGGACAGTAAGCCTGCATTTCAATTTTTAAGTACCTTTTTATGTCATCAGGAATTCATTGAACTAAAAGAGATCTTTGATTCAGCAGTGACATCAATACCTCAATGAGTTTCCTGCCTTCTATACAATGCCAAGGGCCTGGAATATATCACTCCTGAGTACTTATGTCACAGGCACTATCCACTGGGTGTATTTAACACTTGCACAGACACAGTGATCCCTGAAATACAAGCAGGAGCAGGTTGCATAATTTCCTAAGAAAACAAAGCTTTGGTGATATGAGCCAGGAAAACACCATGTTGCCTTAAATATTAGACTTAGAGAATTGCCTACAACAGCTAGGTGACAAGCACACTACTTTAGCGAAAGATATTTGGTTCTTCAGAATCAAATAAGTCACAGCTATCCATATTTGCTTTGCTTCTCTAAAACAGCTTACAGTGTCCATGCTTCTTGTTATGAACAGCAGCAGGCATGGCCTAGATTAAAAACCAATTTAGTAGTTCAAGATGATTTTATGTGCTCTGAACATCTATGGCTGAAGAAAGGTATAGCTCAGAAGTTTCCTCTCAGCTCTTAAAAGAGTTGTTGTTTCTGACTTATGGAGACCCTAAGGTGAACCTATCATGGGGTTTTCTTGGCAAGTTTTGTTCAGAGACGCGTTGTCTTTGCCTTTCTCTAAGGCTGACAGAGTGTGACTTGCCCAAGGTTACTCAGTGGGTTTCCATGTCAAGTGGGGATTTGAATCCTGGGCCAGTTCTGCATAACATTGCTGTCCCACAATGGGGATGCGTTGCTGGAGGTCCACAAGTTGTGCTTTTTCACACTGTCATCACAGGCCTGCTGCCAACACGTCCCTACCCATTGCGATTGTGAGATATTTCATTAACAGAAAAAATCCATTAATGGTCCATAATCACATGATGTTCCCATTGATGGCGGCCATGTGGAACAGGTGGAAGCACAATCTAGGCTCTTCCTTCCCCAGTGCAGCATAGGAAAGAGGCCAGATGCACTACAGAAGGAAGGCGTGTGTTGCTTAGGCTCCCATCTGCAGGCAGCCAGCCAGGTGCAGAGGGGAACGTTGGGGACATGCTCCCATCCTGGAAAAAGTGGTGCTGCGATGACACTGAGCTGGCAATGGAAAAGGGTAAGGTGAAGAAATGACCCTGGTCTCCCAGGATCCTAGTCAAACTGCTATACCACACTGGCTATCTTTAAAAAGAGTAACAGGTTTAATCAAAAGAGATAATTCAAATATTTCAAATAAGACTATGGTTCTTCCACAGGATTGTGGAATAATAACCCAGTTATTAAGTCAGAAATCTTATACACATTTACCTGATAATAAGTCCCATCATTGTACTGCTAGGACTTCTCTTTAGCATATAAAATATTGTACTGCCAGCCTTGAATCTACTTTGAATTTGCTTCTGAAGATTTCTGGTTGTCTATGAGTGAGCTTGATTCCTCCAGTTAGCTAGCCTATCTAGCCTGTCTAGCATTCAATGGCTGCTAGTCATGATGTATAAACACTCCCTCCAGAAGCAGAGGGCACATCCCTTTGTATATCAGTTGCTGGGGAGCAAGAAAATAAGAGTACTGTTATGTTCGCTTGTGGGCTTTCCGGCCACCGCAAAAACAGAGTGCTGTACTCCCATAGTCTGTTGGATTGATCCAGCCTAGGTCACATGTTCCTAATGTGGCAACCCCTTATCCCCCGTAAAACACAATACAACCACACCAGGCAGTGATGCATGGCTGGCCCAATCTTCCTCTTTCATTTAAGAGGGCATATAATGGCAGCACAGACAAACAAACCATTTTACAGTAAATATAATATCTTTCTCCCCCATGCAGAAAACATGATCTGTTCAAAGGACCTCTACTCAGCTCTCATGCCTTTTAAACACCATGGGAGTCTCTGCAGAAATCAACCTGCCTCTTCCCTCCAAGCTCATCAGCCCTTCCTCACCCAGGCCCCTCAGGTGACAGGAACATCTCATGGAAAGGAAACTGCCGATGAATGTCCTTTGTAATTGTCTCTACCCACTGAGGATCACCAGGTTCCTCATACAGTTCCTGAAAGAAAAAGAAGAACAAAACTTGTTCAGATGGCCTATGTAGGTGAGCCACTGATTCAGGAGAGATTACAATATACGCATTTCCCTTTACTACTGGCTTCAGTGGGGACACCTTCCCACTGGAGTCCCCATGTTGGAAGAAATCTTTCTTGTATCGAAACTTTTAAAATGGTTTTGTTTCAACCTAGATTTTATCAAAAGTGTTGTGCTGGCCTTTTCAACTGCTGCTGCTTTTAATTTACTAGTTTGATTGTTTTGTACATACTTTAAAATTTGTCTTACATATTATTTACATTTTAAAGTTATCTTGGGAGCACTCTGCTCTGAAATAATGTTACTTAAATGAATATACACAGAAGAATACACAAAAGGAAGACTGGTAAGATGTTCTTCTGGCAAATATAGTACACCAGTTTAAGGGCGTCATCCTAGGCGTGTTAACTTTAGTAAATTCCCCTGGGTTAAATTAGGCTTACACACACTCAAACAAGCATCCATAGAGTTTTACTGCACAATATTCTTCAGTAAGTAGAAGATTTATTGCCATATTCTGTCTGAGTGACTGAGTCTTCAGAGGGCAGAAGACTCCAGTTAGGAAGACCATGGTGATTGGCTAGAAAATAAACAATTAAAAGAAATGAAGCTTTGCCAAGAAAGTGCTTGGATGAAGAGGAAAGAGCTAGAAGTTGAAGCAATGAAACAACAAGAATGAGTGTATAAAAATATATGAAACGCGACCTCACCTGGTACTTTCCAGGGTTCTTCTCCATTTTGGACTGTCCTCCACACAACAAAGGCCAACAGCGGGCACGTACAGATGAAGGGATCCCCTTCCGGCACTGCAGTTTTACCTAAGCCAACACACCGTATCAGCAAAACAGTGATCCTGTACAAATCTCCAGAACAAAAAGTCCCCCCAGGAACACAAAGGCAGCCAAAATAGACAACTGAGAGGACTCCATCTTGTCTGCCATGCCTTTTAAAGTCCACATTAAACCACTGAGTGAAGTCATTTGGAGATTTTAGAGTAAAGTGTTATCACTGTGCTGATGACACACTGCTCTGTTTTCCCCTTACATCATTTGAAGCTGTAGAAATGCTAAAGTGGTTCATGGGAACAGTATTAGGCATGATTAAGCTGGTAAACTGAAGCTCAGTCCTGACCAGATAGAGGGTGCAATGTGGCCTCAAGCCAGAGAAGTGATAGTCATCTTGCTTTTACCCACTCTCTAAAGCAGGGGCAGGAATTGTTTGGCCTTTCTGTGTCACTGGATTGCAAGTTCTGGCAGCCACACCCAGCTGCAGAATGCTGGGAATTGTAGTCCAACAGCATCTGGAGGGCCTCATGCTTCCCACCCCTGGTCTAACTGATGAGGTTCACAGTGCAGGGGTGTTTCTATTCCCAGTGTTCCCACTGAATGCCCATGTCTCATGTGACATGGTTTACTTTCTCCTAGCTGAAGCTTCACAAAGGTGACTATTTGGCCATGATTATATTTATGCTCTGGTAGGAAAGCAAAAGCAGACACACACACACCCAACAAATCTTGCCAAGAAAACCCCATTATGGGTTTGCCTTGGGGTGGCCATAATTCCGAAATGACTTGAAGGCACACAAAAACAACAGACCTCATGCGGAGACTATTATAACATGTTGTACATGGGATTTCTTTACAGACTTACTGCAAATGGCAGTTTATGTCAAAATACAGCTGCTAGAGTACTGAGTGGGACAAGCTGCTGGAAACATATTTCTGGAAAGGAAGGAGGTGAGCCGTGGAGGCTGGTTGCTCCCATGTCAGTGGGGTGGTGAATCTGCTTCAAGTTTCAGTCTGAACGTTAAAGGATCTGCTAAGGTGCTGACCTCTGCAAGTAAAATTGGTTTAGCACCTTGGATTGTTGCTTTAAAATTCAGAGTAAAACCCAGACCAAATTCATCGACATGGACGCCAACAGCAGCCACAGGAGGGAGGGAGGAAAGGAGGGAGCTAATACACTCAAAACACCTCACAAAAAACTAGCAGTCATGTAATGCACACAGTTGAGCTGTTGGGGTTTTGTGTGTGTGTGTGTGTGTGTGTGTGTGTGTGAGAGAGAGAGAGAGAGAGAGAGAGAGAGGAACATATACATAGACAGAAAGGAGGTCCTTGTGACAGCTATCTTAGGATCAAAATGGGATTCATGTTTTAAGGTAAATTCATGTTTTACAGCAAACTGACCAGTTATGGAAGGAATCTCTGAGCTCCCCTTACCTTTCTGTAGCGTCTGGCCATAGTTTTCTCCCAGTGAGCCATCATCTCCAGCCACTTGGTCTCTCGGTGACGGATGATCTCAACAGAGATCTGACCTAGACTGCACATGGGAGAGATAACAGCAAGATTGAAGACTTCTCCTTGAGCTACCTTGGGAGACCATCCTTACCCATTCTCTCTCTTCTGTGCTACTTTGAGATCTTCTTATTTTGAGATCTTCAGAGGAAGCCCTGTTGTGTGTCCCAGCACTTTGTGAAGTTAGGCTGGTGGGCACATGCAACAGGGCATTCTCTGTACAGCTTATTAACAGTGGAACTCCTTACTCAAGGAAGTTAGGCTGGCCCCATATGTTTTAAGCTTCCAGTGAGCAGCAGAAACAGTGCTGTTCTGCATGGCTGAAATTGCTGTTTTAACTCTGTTAAAACTGGATTCTAAGAATATTTTTAGACTGCTTTTAGGAGTTTTCAAAGAGAATTTTTAATGTGTTTCTAAAATGTTTTATCCTTGTATTGTTTTAATTAGGTTTTATTTGTTTATCGTCTCTGGAGCCCTAGTGAGCTGGAAGGGGAAACAGAAATATTTTTAAATGCATACATGAATGCATACACAAAAATGGAAACTTGACTCTGTTGTACAGATGGATATTGGTATTATATAAATATCATTCCTCTCTCATGCTGATTCAAGAGTGTGATGTCTACCAGGGTCCAATCTCTTATTTCTCCTGCTCTTGTATAATTGATTTCAGTTTTGCTCTTGGTTTTATGGTATATAGAGCTTTATGCTCTTGTCAACTATTTCCCTAGGACCATTTTATCTAACTCTGGAACCTTGAGATTTAGACTTTTTGTTAACTGCAATCAGGTCAGCTTCGACTTATGGAAACCTTATGGATGAGAGACCCCCAGGTCACCCTGTCATAGAATCATAGAATCATAGAAATGTAGAGTTGGAAGAGACCACACGGGCCATCCAGTCCAACCCCCTGCCATGCAGGAACACCCTCAAAGCACTCCCGACAGATGGCCATCCAGCCTCTGCTTAAAAACCTCCGAAGAAGGAGACTCCACCACACTCCGAGGCAGCATATTCCACTGCCGGACAGCCCTGACTGTCAGGAAGTTCTTCCTGAGGTTCAGGTGAAATCTCCTTTCCTGCAGCTTGAATCCATTGCTTCTTGTTCTGGTCTCTGGAGAGGCAGAAAACAAGCCCTCTCCTTCCTCTACATGGCATCCCTTCAAATATTTAAACATGGCTATCATGTCCCCTCTTAACCTTCTCTTCTGCAAACTAAACATACCCAGCTCTCTAAGTCTATCCTCATAGGGCATGGCTTCCAGGCCCCTCAACATTTTGGTCGCCCTCCTCTGGACCTGCTCCAGCTTGACCATGTCCTTCTTGAATTGGGGTGCCCAGAACTGGACACAGTATTCAAGATGAGGTCTAACCAAAGCAGAGTAGAGTGGTACCAGTACCTCCCTCGATCTAGACACCATACTCCTATTGATGCAGCCGAGAATTGCATTGGCTCTCTTGGCTGCCGCATCACACTGCTGACCCATGTTCAGCTTGTGGTCTATTAAGACTCCTGGATCCCTTTCACACGTACTGCTATCCAGCCACGTATCCCCCATCCTGTATTTCTGTATTCCATTTTTTCTACCTAAGTGTAGGACCTTACACTTCTCTCTGTTGAATTTCATTTTGTTAGCTTTGGCCCAGCTCTCCAATCTATCCAGGTCATTTTGAATTTTGATCCTGTCTTCTGGCGTATTAGCAACCCCTCCCAATTTGGTGTCATCTGCAAATTTGATTAGCATATCCTCTATTCCTTCATCCAAGTCGTTGATAAAAATATTGAACAGCACTGGGCCCAGGACAGAACCCTGTGGCACCGCGCTAGTCACTTCTCTCCAGGATGAAAAGCAGCCATTCGTGAACACCCTTTGGGTTCGGTCGGTCAACCAATTACAAATCCAACTAACAGTAGCCCTGTCCAGCCCGCATTTTACTAGCTACTTTGCAAGAATGTCATGGGGAACTTTGTCAAAGGCCTTACTGAAATCAAGAAATGCTACATCCACAGCATTCTCTTCATCTATCAAGCTAGTAACTCTATCATAAAAAGAGATAAGATTAGTCTGGCATGACTTATTTTTGAGAAATCCATGTTGACTTCTCGTGATTACCGCGTTGCTTTCTAAGTGATTAGAAACTGACTGCTTAATGATCTGCTCCAGAATCTTTCTGGGTACTGATGTCAGGCTGACTGGGCGATAATTATTTGGGTCCTCTTTTTTTCTCTTCTTGAAGATGGGGACAACATTTGCCCTCTTCCAGTCTGCTGGAACTTCTCCTGTCCTCCAAGATTTTTCAAAGATTATAGCAAGCAGTTCCGAAATGAGCTCTGACAGTTCTTTTAATATCCTAGGATGCAATTCATCCGGCCCTGGAGACTTGAATTCATCCTGTGTGCCCAGGTATTCCTGTACCACCTCTCTACCTATTATGTGCCTCATTTCCCCTGCTTCCTCACCTACTCCCCAGCTGCCAGGTTGAGTGCTTGCATCCTTCTGGGAAAAAACTGAGGCAAAGAAGGTGTTAAGTAGTTCTGCCTTTTCTCTTCCCCCTGTTAGTAATTCGCCATCTTCTCTGCGCAATGACCCTATCATCTCCTTCATATTTAAACATATTTTAAAAAGCCCTTTTTATTGTTTTTGATGTCTCTGGCCAACCTAAGTTCGTTCTATGCTTTAGCCTTTCTGACCTCCTCCCTACATCTCCTTGTTACTGCCCTGGCTAGTCCGAGCTTTGGGGATATTAAAAGATATCCTTTTGATATCACAATTCGGCTTCACTTCTCTATCCCCCTCCACGTGCTTGTGAGGCCACTGGACAAGCACGCAAACAAGCTTGGCCGTTAATTGCCGTAATATTCCTGGACAATACAGGCAGGCCAGAAAATAGCTGACTCGCTGCTTTAGGAGACCTCCAGGCAAGTACTCTAATTAGGTATGCATGCAACTTACAAAAGAGCCTCTGCCCCGCAATGGCAGCTTAATGGGTGAACTATACAATACCCAAGCACTCTGCGTTTGCATACTGGCTACTCTATTGAGAACCTCTGCGATAACTCAATCATTCAGATTCTGACCTTTCGGAGGCTTTGTCTCCAACTCCAAATCTATTGTTTTCTCCCAAGTATGGCATAGCCTGCAGTCACATTCTCCTTACAAAAACCCTTGATTCCGAGACCTTCCTCGGATCGCTCCCGAGTTTCATCCCGCCTTGCTGCCGCTTTGCTTGGCGAGCCTCCCCTCAGCTCCATGTGCTGAGCTACATCGCACCCCAGCCTCACTCTCCATTTTTCTGGGCTTCAGGACAGGTGAAGTATCACCCAAACCAGCAACGCCTCTAAAAATCCCTCTATACCACTCCAACCTTTATTTCCTTTAGTTATCTTGTGTGAATGTGTCGTATACACTGTTTTGCTTGTGTTTAATAAAACATTATTTATTGTTTCAACTTCTGTGTGCTCCTTGACTCGGCCTGACCCCGTAGACATAGGGTTCAAGATCTCACTATGTTACCCTACCTCTCGTAATGCTAAGCAGTGCTCTGAGCTAATTTTCCCCACCTTTAGTTGAGCACATTTTGGTGTCCCTCCCGGGACCCCCAGTACACAGGGTAACAGAGTGGTGGAATAACGCGGGCATCCCCGGTACCCCTAATTTGAGAAGGAATCATGAACCTCCTCAAATCAGGCTGGTACTGACTTAGGTGACGGCCGGTCAAGTCGTTAGAGCGCTGTTAGGCAGGAACACGTGTGTGTGGAGTCTGTGCGTTTGAGCTCTAGAGCTATTCTATCTGAGTGGAAATCTGTTCCCCTTTCTTGCTTGGTTTGTGTATGTCAGCCGCCCCGGCGTGGTCACTAGCACTAGGCAGTGAACCATCGTCCGATAGCAAGGGGTGTGCACAAGCTGTCCTGGCAATCACATCCCTAACTTGGGGTTTATCGTGGGCTGGGATCTGAAGTGTTAGAGTGTTAGCACAGTAGGAACAGTCTACACTCATCCAACACCATAGTGGCAAGGCAAAATAGCACTTAGGGAAGAAATTCCCTCCCCCAGAGTAGTATACGGGTGCGTCCCATCTTTGGTAGTAGAGTTAGAGTACGGGTGCATCCCACTGGTAGTTGTTAAAGCGTGGGTGCGTTCCGGCTGTTTGAATCTAGGGTGCGTCCCGACTTGTGTAGGGTTTTAAGAAGTTTGTCCCAAGGTAGAGGTAAGCGCCCCTCACCCGAAAAACTGTTAGGAACGGTTTTGGTTTGGGTTCCCATCTCTTTTCCCCCGCTGCTTGGCCAGACGGCGTAGTAAGTTCGAGAGCGTTCGTTACCCCCCTTCAGGTAGGCGGAGTGCTCCTGAGGGTTCCCTGGGTCTAGGTGACCTCCCTGTCCCCAAACCGTTACCTCATCCTTTTGTCCTTAGTGCTGTCGAGGTGGAAAACTGGGCCTAGGTGTACAAAAGTGACTTTGTTTGGGCAGGCTGGAGATAGGTTTCCGTCCCTCTTTCCTAGAGAAGTTCCGCAGAGTTCGTTTCCTTTCAGTCCCCCAGGGGTCTAGGTGATCCTTCCTGTCACTTCAGTTCCTGGTCCCATCTGTGGTTTGTAGTTTGTAGCTTGTAGGTAGTATTAGAGATAGTTGTGGTTTGTGTGTAAAATGGCAGAGAGTAGTAAGGTCACCATCAAAGACCTCATGTTGGAGGAAGAGGTCAGAGGTAAACTAGAGAGATGGGTGTTGAGTAAGGGGAAATGCTCCTAGAAAGACACCATCTTCCAGACGGCCGATCCCTTTACCACACTCCGTGAAGCGTACACCCTGGCATGGAAATCAAAGAATCCATTTGGGCTGTCTAAGGACACTTTGGCCGCTTGGGGACTTTGGCTTATGGCCAGAGATGCTAGTAGTGCCCTGGTAGAGACCAGAGAGAAATTAGCGAGCGTAGAAAAGGAGAATGCCCGGCTTCAGGCCGAGGTCGAAACGCTGCGCGCGGACAAGGTAACTTTTGCATCCGTAGTGCAGGTGTCAGCACAGAAGCTTAGCGCCATCCAGGAGTGGCGCAAACTTGGGAGGAGAAAGCCCAAGCCTTAGAGGCTGAGCTGGATCATGACCGGTCTGTGGCCAAGTTCGTGGTGGGGCAAGTGAGAGAACAGCAGGAGGCTGTTAGCCATGTAGCTTGCCAGAAACAGATTGCTGCGCTGGAGAGCCAGCTCCAAACGCCCAAAGCCTTAATTTTGGCTATGTGCCAGGAGCTGCTCCCAACGTTTGTGGAGGACTTTTCTGGGGAGACGCTGCCGGAGGATGCTCAGACAACCGTTCCCCACAATCCAGACTGGAGTGACCCTAAGGTCCCAGTACACAAGGTAACATCCTAGCTACTTGCTTAAATTCTTCTTTGGTGGTTTCCCCCTTCTTCCATTTCCTGTACATGTTTCTCTTAACACTTAGCTCAGCTGAGAGTTCTTTAGTCAACCATTCTGGTTTCTTCAGATGCCTTCCATTTTTCCTCCTTATTGGCACAGTTTTAGACTGTGCCTTCAGTATCTCCCTTTTAAGGAACTCTCATGCCTCTTGAACTCCTTTCCCTTTCACTATTCTTGACCACTGAATTCCAGCCAGCAGCTCCCTAAGTTTACAGAAGTCCGCTTTTTTAAAATCTAAGATGAGTGTCTGGCTACACTTATCTTCTCCTTCCCACTGAATGCCAAATTCCAATAGGGCATGGTCACTCCCCCCTAAAGATCCAACCACTTCTACCTCATTAACAAGGTCATCCCTATTGGTCAGGATCAGATCTAGAATATTTGATCCCCTTGTGGCCTCTTCCACCTTCTGGACCATGAAATTGTCTGCAAGACAAGCAAGAAACTTGCTGGACCTTGCTGTCTTGGCAGAGTTTGACTGCCAACATATATCGGGGTAATTGAAATCTCCTATTATTACTGTATCTCTCCTTTTTGAATGTGCAGTCATTTGGTTGAGGAAGGCATCATCAAAGTCCTCAGTCTGGGCTGGAGGTCTGTAGTAAACCCCCACCAGAATATCCCTATTGTTTCTCACTCCCTTAATTCTTACCCAGATGCTCTCGACCTGGCTTTCTGGGTTTAAGTCACAGATCTCTTCACAGGTGAAAACATCCTTGACATACAAGGCTATTCCTCCTCCTTTATTGTTTGGTCTATTTTTACAAAATAGGCTATACCCCTCTATTCCTACATTCCAATCATGAGACCCATCCCAGGTCATCCTGTCATCATTCGCCCTGGCCAGGTCTTGCAGACCCAGGGCCATGGCTTCCTTGACTGAGTCTCTCCATCTGCAGTGTGGTCTTCCTCTTTTCCTACTGCCTTCTCCCTTACCAAGCGTTATTGTCTTTTCTAGTGAGTCATGTCTTCTCATGATATGGCCAAAGTAGGACACCTTCAATGTAGTCACCTTGGCTTCTAAGTGGAAGTGCAGGAGCGGAGGGCATGCTGATCAAATTTTCAGATGACACCAAATTGGGAGGGGTTGCTAATAGACCAGAGGACAGGATCAAATTTCAAAATGACCTTGACAGATTGGAGAGCTGGGCCAAAGCTAACAAAATGAAATTCAACAGAGAGAAATGTAAGGTCCTACACTTAGGCAGGAAAAATGGAATGTACAAATAGAGGATGGGGGACGTGTGGCTGGATAGCAGTACGTGTGAAAGGGATCTAGGAGTCTTGGTAGATCACAAGCTGAACATGAGTCAGCAGTGTGATGCGGCAGCCAAGAAAGCCAACACAATTCTTGGTTGCATCAATAGGAGTATGGTGTCTAGATCGAGGGAGGTCATGGTACCACTTTATTCTGCATTGGTTAGGCCTCATTTGGAATACTGTGTCCAGTTCTAGGCACCTCAGTTCAAGAAGGATGTCGACAAGCTGGTACATGTCCAGAGGAGGGCGACCAAAATGGTGAAAGGTCTGGAAGCCATGCGCTATGAAGAACGGGTTAGAGAGCTGGGTATGTTTAGTCTACAGAAGAGAAGGTTAAGAGGGGACATGATAGCCATGTTCAAATATTTGAAGGGATGTCATGTTGAGGAGGGAGCGGGCTTGTTCTCTGCTACTCCAGAGACTAGGACAAGGAGCAATGGATTCAAGCTGCAGGAAAGGAGATTCCACTTGAACCTCAGGAAGAACTTCCTGATGATCAGAGCTGTCCAGCAGTGGAATGTGCTGCCTCGGAGTGTGGTAAAGTCTCCCTCTTTGGAGGTTTTTAAGCAGAGGCTGGATAGCCAAAGCATTTGGGAATGCTTTGATCGGTGTTCCTGCATAGCAAGGGGTTGGACTGGATGGCCCCTGGGGTCTCTTCCAACTCTATGATTCTATGATTCTATGCAAGCTTGATTCACTCTAGAACCAATTAATTTGTCTTTTTAGCAGTTCATGGTATCTGTAGAACTCTTTTCCAGCGCCAATTCAAATGAAATGATTTTCTTCCTACCTAATTTCTTTATCGTTGAGCTTTCAAAACCATATATAAAATCTGGGAATATGATAGCACTGACAATCCTAGCTTTAGTATTCAATTATATATTTTAATAGTTCAGAATCTTGTCTAATTCCTCCATAGCTGCCCTTCCAAGTCCTAATTTTCTCCTGATTTCTTGACTGCAGTCCCCATTCTGATAAATGACTGACCCAAAGTAGGGAAAATCTTTTAACAATTTCCAAGTCTTCATCATCTGCTTTAAAGTTAGGTAAGTCATCTGTAGTAATTATTTTTGTTTTCTTAATGTTCAATTGTAAACCTGCCTTTGACTTTCTTCAGTGACTTTCTTCAGCAATTGTTCCAAGTCTTTGCTATTTTCTGCTCACAATATGCTGTTATCTGCATATCTTAATCTGCTGGTGTTCCTTCCTCCAGTTTTCACACCTCCTTCCTCCAAGTCTAATCGTGCTTTATGTATGATATGTTCAGCATATAATTAAACCGATAAGTGATAAAATACACCCTTGTATGACCTCCTAGCCAATTGGAAGCCATTCAGTTTTGTATACTGATGGTAGCCCCTTGCTCTGAGTAGAGATTACACATCATGACAATCAAATGTTATGTTACATCCATGTTTTAAAGAGCGATCCCTACTTTTTCATTATCAAAGTCATGAGATCAAAGTCAAAGACTTTGCTCTGATCTATGAAACAGAGGCTGATTTTCTTCTGAAATTCCTTGGTGCGTGCCATTATCCAACATATGTTTGCAATATGATCCCTTGTGTCTCTTCCCCTTCTGAACTCAGCTTGGACTTCTTACATTTCTTGCTGCATAGACAGGAAAAGTCTTTGTTGTAGAATTTTGAGCATCACTTTGCTTGCATAGGAGATTAATGCAATGGTCCTGTGGTTACTGTAATCCCTGGTGTCCCCTCTCTTGGGGACTGGCATGTATATTGGGCATTTTCAATCTGTGGGCCATTCTTTTGTTTTCCATATTTGTTGACAGATTTAATTAGAGATAGAGTAGATTCTGTCCCTGTACCTTCAAGCAGCTGTATTGGTGTGCCATCTGTTCCTGGTGATTTATTTCTCCCAAGTGCCTTAAGTGTGGCTTCTACTTCACTTTCTAAAATTGTAGGTTCATCTTCAGATGGTTCTTCCTTAAATTAATCTGTCATTCTTTTCATCTCTTCTATATACATTGTATTGTTTCCATCAAGTTTTTATTTGTACTTCATCTTGTAATGTGTCCCCCTGCTGATTGTATAGTGTTCCAACTCTTGGTTAAAATTTCCCTTTGATTTCTCAGATCTTGTGGAAGAGGTCTCTTGTTCTTCCTTTTTTGTTGTCATCTTCTTTTGCTGTGCATTGATTATTATAGTAGTTCTCTTTGTTCCTGTGAACAAGTTGCTGAATAGTTGCATTCAGGGTTCTGGCCCTTTTCCTGTCACCTTTTACTTTTACTTCTCATCTGCTCTTAACTGCTTTAAGAGTTTTATCTATCATACATTGAGACTTTTTTTTTTGTTTGGCTACAGATAGTGGCTTTTTGCACTTCTCCTCATAATATCCCTGGCTTCAGTCCAGAGTTCTGGCTTCCAGTCAACTGGGTTTAATAGTGTGAATCTGTTTTTTTTTTTTTTTTTTTTACATTTTCTTTAAATTCTATGGGGATGATCTTCAGGTGGTATTTTGGCATGATGGTTGATTTAGTGTTCTTGTTTAGCTTTACTCTAATTTTTTGATATTAGCAGTTCAAAGCTCCTGGTCTTTCTTTTACAGAGAGAATGGAGCTACCCCATCTTTTGTTTCTGATTATGTAGTATATTTGACTTCTATATTGGCCATCAGGTTATGTCCCTCTATGCAGTCGCCTCTTTGGTTGCTTGAAGAATGTGTTTGCAATGATCAAGCTGTTGGCCTTGCAAAATTCAATCAATCAGTCTCCTGCTTCGTTTCTGGATCTTGGGCCAAATTTTCTTGCAATTTTTGATTCTGCTGTGTTCTACTTTTGCATTCCAATCACTTATGATTAACCAAAAGTTCTGTTTGGCATGTGGTCAGTTTCCTCCTGGACTCCAACACAGAGTCTTTCAATTTCTTCTTTTTCTGACTCTGTAGCTAGAGTATAAACTTTAGGTTATGGTTATATTGATAAGTTTTCCCTGTAGTCTTCCTGATACTATTAGATCAGATTTTGCATTATATCCTTTGATTGCTTTTGCTACATCTCTCCTCACTATTAATGCCACCCATTTCTTCTTAGAATTTCATTTCCTAAGGAAAATACTATGTAATGATCTGACTCAAAATGTCCCATTCCTGTCCACTTTCATTCACTTTCCCTGGGTATTTCAATGTTTATATGTTCCATTTGGACTACCAATTCTGAATTTAATGATTTGGTCTCCAAACCTTTGATCATGTTGGTTGCTCTCCTCTGGACACATTGCAGCTTGTCAATATCTTTCTTAAATTGTGTTTCTCGCAATTGGACACAGTATTCCAAGAAATATTTGACCACAGAATAGAGTGGGACTATTACTTCCCTTGATCTGGACACTAAGCTCATGGTACAATAGTTACAATAATAGCCTATTTCAGGATCCCAGATGGCATTTGTTACCCTGTGTACTGGGGGTCCCGGGAGGGACACCAAAATGTGCTCAACTAAAGGTGGGGAAAATTAGCTCAGAGCACTGCTTAGTGTTACGAGAGGCAGGGTAACGTAGCGGGATCTTGAACCCTATGTCTACAGGGTCGGGTTGAGTCAAGGAGCACACAAAAGTTCAAACAATAAATGATGTTTATTAAATACAGGCAAAACAGTGTACGCGACACACTCATACAAGATAACTAAAGAAAATAAAGGTTGGAGTGGTATAGAGGGATTTTTAGAGGGATTGCTGGTTTGGGTGATACTTCACCTGTCCTGAAGCCCGGAAAAATGGAGAGCGAGGCTGGGCTGCGATGTAGCTCAGCACGTGGAGCTGAGGGAAGGCTCGCCAAGCAAAGCGGCAGCAAGGCGGGATGAAACTCGGGAGCGTTCCGAGGAAGGTCTTGGAATCAAGAGTTTTTATAAAGAGAATTGTGACTGCAGGCTATGCCGTACTTGGGGGAAAACAATAGATTTGGAGTTGGAAACAAAGCCTCCGAAAGGTCAGAATCTGAATGATTGAGTTATCATAGCGGTTCTCAATAGAGTAGCCAGTATGCAAACACAGAGTACTTGGGTATTGTATAGGTTACCCATCAAGCTGCCATTGTGGGGCAGAGGCTCTTTTGTAGGTTGCGTGCATACCTAATTAGAGTACTTGCCTGGAGGTCTCCTAAAGCAGTGAGTCAGCTATTTTCTGGCCTGCCTGTATTGTATTAGGAATATTGCGGCAATTAACGGCCGAGCTTGTTTACGTGCTTGTCCGGTGGCCTCACAAACACGTGGAAATGAATAGAGAAGTGAAGCCAAATTGTGATATCAAGAGGATATCTTTTAATATCCCCAAAGCTCGGACTAGCCAGGACAGTAACACATTATAGATTCAGCCTATGAAATTCTTGACCCCAATTCCCCTACAGATTTTAAGCAAACTGCCATGAAAACTTGTGCAGTGTTTTTATATTTATTTTTTTAAAGGATATTTGTTTCTAAAGACGGCATTACATATCTGAATATTAGTGCTGTCTTTGGTTTGTGTATGTAATGTTCTGGCTGATAGTTGCTTGGAAAAATTTATTATAGAGCCTGAGCGTCTGTGACAATAAGAAGAACACAATCCTCCCTACAGTTTGGATCTTGGAAAAGTTTCTTTTTTTCTGAACTACGTTTCCCAGAATCCTCAGTCAGTGTGGTCACCAGCCACAGCAGCTGGGGATTCTCAGAATTATGCTAAAAAAAAGTAGAACAAATAAAAGACTGTATGAATACATAGACTTAGAATGTGGGTCACCCAATATAAATGGAACAATGGGAAAGATGTGGGCAAAAGATTTAACGCTTACTCTGTGTTACAATTTAAAAGAAAATTTCTGTAAAATGATGTATAGGTGGTACCTAACCCCAAAGAAATTATCAAAAGAATGTATAAAAGTTCTTCACCTAAATGTTGGAAATGTGATTTTGTAGAAGTGAGTTTTTACCATTTGTGGTGGACCTATGATCAAGCAAAGAAATTTTGGAATGTGATACACGGATGGGAGAAATAATGCAGATGAAGATTCGTTTGAAACTTGAACTGTTCTTATGGGGACTAAAGGATGATCAGATTAATAAGAATTAGGTAAAAGTTATTCAGTATGTAACTGTTGCAGTGAGACAGTTGTATGTGCAGAAATGGAAAGATTCTACAATACCATCTTGAGAAGATTGGATTATGTAACTGGTGGATGTGGCTGAGATAGATGAATTGACAACATTAATAACAGAAGAATCTTTAAAAGAGTTTAGAATTCAATGGAATAAGGTTATAATGTATCCAAAAAGAAATGAGGTTTTCTATCATGGGCTTTGCACAATAAGAATAGAAAGAAGAATTGTGGTAGAATAATGACTTATACTTTCACAATTTTTATAACAGCTATTTATAATTTTTCTCTTTTATACTAGATGCTATTATATTTTATATTATATATTGTAATAAATATTATTTTGTGCATATTCTCTCTGATATATTTAAGAAGTATAAATTGTAGTATAAATATTATATAATTATATCAATCATATCAATAATAAATAATATCACAAACTCGGAGGTAGCTGGACAATTTGTATACATGTCCGTTTTGGGGGGAGTTGGGAATTAATCTTTCTTTTCTTTTCTTTTTTTTAGTTAGCAGTTAGTTTGTTTAGTCAATAGTCTTCTTGTCACTCTTTCTTTATATATTTAGATACTAGTTTGTAGTGCTTCTGCTGTATTTTTGTTGTGTTTTTTTATGATAGTTGAAAATAGTTTTAATTAATTTTTTTTAAAAAAAAGAATTACACTCTAAAAAAGTGATATTTTCAGTCCCTTCCCCAGACCACTCTCTAGACTGCTTCTCAGACTGGCCTATCTGATTTACTGAAGATAATAAATCCCCTTTCTCTGTGTGCGTTCCCTGGTCCCTGTCACACTACACTCTTATAGCACTATTATTCCACTTCAACTGCCCTGGCTACATGCTGTGAAATTCTGGAGTTTGTAGTTTGATGAGGCACTGGAGCCATCTGGCTGAGACTTCTTAATGCCTCTCCCGAAACTGCAAATCCCATTATTCCATGCAATGTTGCCATGGCAGTTAAAGTGGAATAATAGCGCTATAACAGTGTAGTGTGATAAGGCTTCCTATGGGTGGCACCGAAAGAGATGGCTTTGTTGCCTCTACTGACCCCAGTCTTTGAGGCAGCTCATTTGGCACTAACCTGGCTTTCTTTTAGAGTCCTTTTTTCATAAATAAAAAGTGACTCATCTTTTAACACACTGTCTTCTGACCTTTTATTACTGGTCTCATTTCTTTATTTTAGACTTTAGTTTATGTGTTCCTGTGTTGCTTTAAAATTTGTAACTCACCCCTGAAATCAGTCCTGACTAAGAGTGGTATACAAGTAAAGTAACTTAAATAAATAGGACAGCTGCAATCTAAAACTTTGCGTTCCCAAGGGAGTAATACTGTATCAAGCTGGTAGATCTCACTATGACAATATCTCTCCCTTGTTCACAGATAAGTCCAGACAACAAGAAGGAAATGTTACGTTTTGGTCTGTAACTCCCAGAAACCTCATCCACCCTGGGAAGTGGCCGTGCAGGCTGAGGAGTTCTGGGAACTGCAGTCTACAATAGATTCCCCTAGACCAGAGCTTTCTAAACTTTTCATGTTGGTGACACACTTTTTAGACATGCGTCATTTCGCGACACAGTAATTCAGTTTTACTAGCAAACCGGAGGTTAAATTAACCCCATTATAAGAGATACAGACACATACCTAAATTGTAATAATAAAATGCATGGGGACACAACATATATCATGAAAACATTTCATATATTTTTAAAAATATATGATTTATAAATAATAACATAGATTTCCAAGATTGTAGGCAACACACCTACACACTTCAGGTGACACACGAACGTGTCACGGCACACCATTTGGAAAGCCCTGCCCTAGACCATCCAAGGGAGCTTGTAACAAGTTTTTCTCTCTCTGTGTCTTGGCCTACTGACACACCACAGACTTCAACTAGCTCGGCCCACGTGCCTTTTCCCTCAGGGAACCTGGAACTCTGCTTCCTGGAGAAGCGGGGGCCAGAGCCACAGAGAACCCTAAGACTGAGGTCTCAGCATCACGGTAAATTCCAGCTGCCACAGCGCTTTTGGGGAAGCCCCAAGGGCCACACTGCAAA
Organism: Cyclura pinguis; assembly: GCA_030412105.1. NCBI lineage: Eukaryota > Metazoa > Chordata > Lepidosauria > Squamata > Iguanidae > Cyclura > Cyclura pinguis. Next base: position 265,931,320 of record CM059599.1, read on the forward strand.
ACTGGATTTATAGCGCGTAGATGTAAAACTGATGCAGATCTGCAGGGCTTCATTTCAGCCTCCTGGGTGTTTCCATGCTATGCAGGCAGAAGAGTCATGGAAACTTTGTCGCTAACCACTTTAACCACCGTCCCCGTTGCTATGGTGCATATGTTACCATGGACACTGTGAGAGGATGTGGCTGCGTAGGATTGCTGAAACAGGAAGTGTTAGTACGTAGGCAAGGCACTTTCTGTGAGCCTTTCTCCTTCTATCTTGCACAGCTGAATCTTGGGTTGCATTCTCATCTCAACCCACCCAGTCTTTGTAGCTCTGCTAAGAGCTGGATACAAGAGAGCTATTGCAATGATGTAGTATTTGAATTTATACACATGAGTAACGTTGATGCAAGAGGTCTTGCATTACATTGTATCAAAAGATGCAAAAAAGCACACGAGATCCATACAAGTGAGGAAGGCAGGCGGGCTTTTCTCACTGAAACTGAATATTTCTTTATACAGCTACCTGAATTGTTGAATGCAATCGTGGCAATGATATCAATAAACTTATCTGAGTTCTGCCAAGCAAGAAATCTCTATCTGTCTCCTTTCTTGCTTTTAAGCCCATATGCGAAAATGCTCGGCTGATGAGTTTTCTCTTATTGATTTTATGAACAGTAGGACTTGGAATGGTAGCTATGAAGGTAGCTGATAAGATCGTCAAGTGTAAAGATATCTCATTGAATATGAAAGTCAGAATTGTCCATGACATCATATTTTGAATAAATGGGTCCGAGAGCAAACCAAGCCTGAGCCTCAAAGCCAAAATCACGAAATGGAGGCTCTCATGCTTTGGCCATCTAAAGAGACAATGTGACTTGTTAGAAAAGACAACAGTGTTTAGTAAAGTGGGAACCAATAGGAAAAGAGGAAGACCACATTACAGGTGGATAGGCCAAAAGGAAATGACATTTGAGCAGTACTGATGATGACAGGGTGTCTGGGAGGATTCTTGTTTAAAGGATTACCAAAGTCGAAGTCAATTTGGTAGCAGTTAACAACAACAAAGCTCAAGAATAGCATTTGTACTAGCTGGAAAAGCAACACTCTCCTTGAGCAATTTCTGGGGTTTAATATAAGAAGCTTTTGCTAATGCTGTCGTCTCAACTGGTGGCATTCACCAACTCCCATTTATTCCAGCCATTGGAAAGAGGCTGTTGCAGAGGCTGAAAGCTCTGTTAGGACCAGGACTTTGGTTCATCACAAAGCCAGGTCCTACACCCCTGCATATCCTGCAACTGCTTTGGCCCATAATCTGCTTTGGCCCATAATCCCATTATTGTTGATCATTACCCTGCTACCTGGAGATGGTGGACACAGCAGTTTGATGATACCCAGTTGGGGACAGTTGTTGAAGAACTTTGCTTGAAGAACTAACTCTTGCTTAAATCACTGTTAGTTCCCAAAACAGAAAATGGATGCTACTGTGCAATCAACCTCAAGGAGGGAGGGTGTTCCCTGTCCTCTTCCTCTCAAGGGTCATGCCATGTGCCACACACTCCACTCCATCCCAATAAGTTTTGCAACAGAAGCCCTTGGAGCCTATAAAAAAGGCAACAGAAAAAGCCTGGACTACAACTTTCCAAATTGTCCAGCTAACGTGGCCAGTGGCCATGTTGGTTGGAAGATTCAGGGAGATGCAGTCCAAAAATAAAAATATTTTCCCCAAATTCCACGCTTACCCATTCTGGAGGCTACTGCCCCCAATAAAGCCATAGCGATCTGTCTGGCGATAGGGAGGCATCCCATTCAACTCAGAATCGGAGCCCAGGGAGCTGACATCATCACGCAGGGAGAGATCAAAAGCATCTGGCAGTTCATCCACAGCTTGGCTTACATCATCTTCAGGGAACTCTGCTGAAAGAGAGCGGTCTGACATCTTCCTCTCCAAAATCTTATTTATATATCCTACTGTTGCCAGCCCCTTTACTTCATGCCAGCTGCCAAGCCCTTGGCTGTACCTCTGAGCAGAGCAACACCTTGCTTCTGTGAATGCACCTCTTGTCACTCCTGTCGTGACTTGAGTTCCCCAACAGTCTCTGCAAGCTATTTCCTCCCACAACCATTTCCTGATGCAAAAGACAGCACTAGAGCTCTGCACAGTAAATAAGGCAAAGGGGGTGGGAAACAGGGCATGGTGAAACAGAGCAGAAAACACCTCATTGAAAGAGAAACACAGGACAGCTACCCAAAATGTTTTCAAGAGAGAGTTGGAAAACAGGAGATCGACCCTGCCCCAGGATGTCTTTACTAAGCTCTTGGAAGCCAGGAAAGAACCCAATGGGCAGAAAGTTTTGTCCCTGCCCATAGGCACGAAGTGCACCCTGCACCACTGACTTCTGGAGTACCTCTGTTAGATTTACCTCACACCTTCTACTTATCTTTCTTCCTTTTCGTACTGTCGTTTATTGTTAAATAGCAGGAATACAATGAAAAAATTGCAATCAAAACCAAAAGAAGAGACTACACAATACAACCCAAACACCATCTGAATTAGTATGCAAAAGGGATTTTGCAGCACTTTTGAGACTAAGAGTGTTACCAATGCCTTGTTCTCAGTCCCAAAGATGCAACAAAATCCCTTTCCATAGTGATCCAGACTAAGATGGCCACGTCTTTGAATTCTGCCACCTGAGTCATTGTTAACCAGGACTGGCTACAGAAAGCATATTACTTCCTTACTGCAGTAAACACCTATACGACTTAAGTCCATGTTATCCGAAGGATTGTATGAACTTTATGAACCTGCCTGTGTTTTGAGGTATTTTGGGTCTGCACTTCTCTTTGTCTCACCACCCTCATAAGTACAGAGAGGCCTTCGCAAGCGGGTGCTCCCACCCTCTGGCACTTCGTTCCTAGAGATATTGAACAGGTGCCTTCCTTGCTATAGTTTCACAGGCAGGCAAAGACCCCTTTTTTCCAGCAAGCCTTTGAAGGGAGAAAGGGCCTTTCATGTGCTGTGCTGTTTATATTTGTTGTTCTTTTTATTGGTTTGTTTTCATCTGCTTTTAATTTTATTGATGCCCCCTACACCTGCCATTTGACCACCTGTAGGATAATCAGTAAGCAAAAGCCATGTTTCATAGAAAGAGTTATGAGTCTGATTATTTCCTCTCTTTTCTTATTAACAGTTTTTCAAAATACAATAAAAATTACATAGAATCTAATAAAAGAAAAAAGAAAAAAAGAAGAAAAAAGCGGGAAGAGGAAAGGAAGATAGAAATACTGTGTATACCAAAAGAAAGCATAGCTTCTGACTTTCTTTTCAGTGATTATGCATATCTGGATATAATATAATTGAACCTCTTACTCTAGAGTGACATCAGCCACTTTTTCCACTAACAAAATCTTGCTAATTGTCAAAGTCTAATGTTGCCGGATTATTCTCTTTTTTGCTACCAAATGTTGTCAAATCCCATCCTCCTCTTTCCCTCGCATTTTGCATAACCTGTTATTTGACTCATGGCTTTTTCCCTTGCCATATGAACTTAGATAAGCTCTTCTGCCATTGTTTAAGTGGTGCATTAGCTGATCATTTCCTTTGTTATACTTGCATGTTTTTCTTTTCTGCAGTTGCCAAAGTCCAGAGTCTGCGTTCCTACTTAAACAATGACAAATTTTCATCACTCTTCCAGTGTTAGGCGATCTTCAACCTGGCTTTTTGGACTACAACTCCCAGAATCCCCCCAGCCAGTGTGGTGTGTGTATGATATCCCAGTTTGGACTGGGCCTAAGTCAGAGCCTGTGTGAGCAACTCTACGGCACAGAAAGCTGGCTGGGTGGAACTTGCTGGGAACAGAACCACTATGAGCTCTACCCACATCCCTTCTCTCTCCAACAGGAACTGGTGTAACTGGAATTCTTCCCCACAGACAATGCTGCAGCCTCCTAGCCTTTTCAAGAAGGTGTAAGGAAGCACCCTCTTCCTGGAAGGGAGCAGGCAACTTCCTGCAAGGTACCCAAATTTTCCCCCCGATACTTATCACATTGTGTGTTTGTGGTGTTTGTAAGTCTATGTCTTTCAACAATGCACAGAAAAAAACAGTCAAGGCAGTGTCACATTTCCATCTTCATATATCTGTTTCCAAATAGGGAGCATCTTATCTGTAGAGAGGTGATTGCACACATGAGTGTATTTTATTCTGGATACCTCACAGTTTCTGAATGATGCATATATGAAACATGTTGAGTGGATGATCTATATCCAGGCTGCACACACATTCCTAAATCAGGGTGTTGTCAACCTCCTGTCTCAGACAGGACTTATGTGTCCCTCAAACTAATTTCGAAGTCCTCTGCCAGCAATCTGTCCCTTCCAGAGCTTGGAAAAGTGACTTTTTGGAATGACAGCTCCCAGAAACCTCCAGCCCTAACGACCAGCGGCCATACCAGCTGAGGGATTCCAGGAGCTGTGGCCTCAAAAAGTCACTTTCCCAAATTGTGCCCGAAGCTCTCGGCCTCCCCAGTCCACAAGTCTCCAATTGAGGCAGAGTTATACCACAAGCCTCGCAGCTAAAACATCGGTCATAATTTGGGAGCGCAACTGATTCTTCCTACTACTGGTAATTTTGGGGCCACTTAACCAGAAGGACCGGAGAGCTTCCGCACCCCCCGGCCTGCTTGTGCCCGACGGCGCCTCCCGCGCTTCCCCTCCGTCCAACCGCAGCCCGCTCTGTCGGGAGAAACCACGGGTGGCGCAATCGCGGCCGAGGCTTGCGCTGCTGGCCCGCGCTGATCCCTCCAGCCTGTAGGTGGTGGTGGCGGCGGCGACGTCGGTGGCCGACGGGGCCTGTGCGCGCTCGACTTCCTTCCCTGCTCGCTGCCTTCGGCGGAGGCGCTTCGCCGAGAAGGAAAAGCAGGACGAGAGCCGGCCCTTCCTTCCCCCTTCCGTGGCCGCTGGCTTTCTAGGACCCACCGGGAGGAACCCAGGCGCTCGACGCTTCCTCTCCGCGCAGGGCCGCCATGTCGGACGGAGAGAAGCTCAATTTGGATTCCATCATCGGGCGCCTCTTGGAAGGTGAGCGGCTGCGACTGGCGAGGGGGGTGGTGGTCCCGGGAGGGCTCTTTCTCTCTCTCTCTCGTGGTGCCCAAAAGAAGGGGCGCGTGGGGGCGGGGGCGCTCGCTTTTTGGCCGCTTCCTGGTCCCCCTCCTCCCCTCCCCGGGCTGGAATGCCCCGCGGCAGCCCCGCCTGCCCGCGCCCTGCCTCGCGAGCTTCCTCCGGAGCCGGCTCGCCCTGCGAGTTCTCACGGCGCTCGGCGCCAACTAGACGCCCCCGCCGAGGCTCTCGGGGTCCATGTGCCCCCCCCTTTCCCTCTTAAGGCAAGTTCTGAAGATGTTGAACGCGCGTTAAGTGTCCTTTGGAGGCGCACGGTCCACGACCCTGCCGTGCTCTCGAATCAAGGGGGCTTTACGCGGAAAGCAAAAGTGGAGGTGGCGTTTATTGACGCGGGCAGAGCGGCTCTGCTAATCCAGTGGGGGAATATTATGGCCGCAGAGGCCGGGAGGGGGGGGGGGCGCTGCCTTTAAGGTCCCGTTCGGCCCCCGCCTGAGCGCCCTTTACTAATTCCTTCCCCCGCGATATCTGCCGACGTATGGGTGTCTTTACCACGCGCAACTCCAGTCTCGTCGTTTCCTTTGGTGGGGGCAGCGGAATAAGGGCCCGGGGGGGGGGCCTCGGATCCAGAACTGGCCCTCGTCGGGAGGACTGAGGGGTGGGGAGCCGGCTCCTCGGAAAGGGTGTGTCGGGCCCGTAGAATTTCCGCCTGCGGGTATTGGCGGAGTTGGGATGTGTTTTCCTTTACCCCCCCCCCCGCCCGTAAAGCGACGACTGAGCCCTGCGAAGGGCGGGGGCTGGGCTGGGCTCTTTCGTCCCCATTTCTCTGGAGCCCCTTTCCGAGGCGGGGGGGCTGGGTCATCTTCACGGGGCGAGAAAGGCGCAGAGGCGAGGCCGCTCGTCCTGTCGCTTTCGGTGTGGCTTCAGTGGGGCGTGAGGGCGGGTTGGAGGAGGACAGGTGTTGGTCCGCGGGGGCGCGCGGTCCGAGGAAGACTCGGGGAGACGGGGGGGGTCAGGCCGGGGTGGGAGGCGCGGCGGGCGGCGGGCGGGGCGGCTCTCGGGGGCGTCGAACCGGCTCTCTGCGTGCCTGGCTCCGGCGGGCGGCTTTGGGCCGGGTTACTGACCAGGGGCCCCGTTAGGGGGGCTGTCCCGAGCCGAACCTCTCCAGTTGTTATTCGCGCCGAGGAAGGTTTCCCTCCTTCTTGGGATCTCCATGCACCAAACGGACATCTTAGCATGTGCTTAGGAGATGCTTCTTAAAAAACGATTTGCTATCGAAGCAGTACAAGTCGACCTCGTTGAGTTAACCGCTGAGGAGGCTAAACCAGCCGATTGTACGGAGGGATCTAGTGTAAACTGGACTCTTTCCTGAACTCTACATGAAACGGTAACCCTCAGCCATAGGTGTGTGTGTGAGCGCGCGCGTGCATGCGTGTGTACATACATATATGTGGTTTCAGGTCCGCTGTCAACTGAAGGTGACTGCATGAATTTCATAGGGTTTTCTTAAACAAGGAGCCTGCAGCACCTGGTATAAATATGTAAACAAAATTCAGTCTTGCTGTGGCTATCCCCTAAAAGCCTCCTAGGGAGCTGGGTCTCTGCTTTCCCCATTGCAGAGATGGGGGAGTGGATGTTACCAGAGGAGCGTGAGCCTAGCGTCAGGCTGCCTGCCATAGGTGTGCTTGCGGAAGGTCTTTTGTTTTCTCCAGGTCAGATTTACCTAGCTTTGCAGAGACTGTGGTGCCTTTAATCTGCCTGAGGCCTCTGCAAGATACACAAGCCTTGATCAGAGCTGGTCAGTCTTGGTTACTTCAGAATGGGTAGACGTGGAGGAAAAAGCCCTGAATATGGTTTTGCCAAGTGTCTTGGAACTGTTCCTTTGAGATTATGGGGTAAAGTTGATTGGTTTGCAGCAGTCAGAACGTGGAAAAGTTACTTTGTGGGACTATAACTCCCAGAAAATGTCAGCATGCTTTCTTTTCCATTTCCCCACCCCTCATTCCAATGGAGGAAGGGATGTGTTTTCCCCAAATGTTCATAACCCCCCTCCCCAGGCACTACACATCTCTAGTTATCAGTGTCAGCCTGTTCCAGATGGATAAGGAAGGCTTCCCGGGGGCACTGAGCCACCCCTGAAAGTGTTAGCCTCCCCCTGCCCCGGTTCTGCATATTGATTCAGCTTGTGTCAATAAGCTGCTCTTGATCATGAACATGGCTGAAGGCAGGGAATGCTGTAGCAGAGGAGGTCACCTGGTTTTGTTTTTCTCCACTCTTTATTCTGGTGCCTGTTTAAAAGCTGCTGTACTGGATATGTTGAGGGGATGAGCCTTCAGCTTGGAGGGTGCTGGGCTGGCTGGTGTGAAGGGTTTAGGCAGCCTCTCCAGACAGGGCATCCTCTAGATACACAAGACTACTCCTCACATTGCTCCTGTCCAGCTGTGGCCATGGTGGCTGGGCATAATGAGAGTTTTATTATTGGCCAATTGATTTCGGTTTCTCTTCTGCCTTTCTCTCCAAACAGGGACTCAGGCTGTCTCACAGCAAGATTAAAAAGCAGTGCAATTGAAATCACAAAATGTTACTAAATCAAAACATGATGGAAACAAGTTCTAATCTTACAACACAAACAGAAGTAATTTTTAAACAAATTAGCTTTTTTAAACAATGCAGCAGTCCCTTCTCCTTTCAGAGCAGCCAGTCAGTGACTGAAAGGCTGTGAGCAGAAGGACAAAGAAAGGATTGGGCTAACTTCCCTTGACAGAGATTTCCACAGGGGCAGCCATAGTGTGGCCCTCCAGATGCCATTGGGCTGCAGCTCTCATCATCCACTATTATAGGCTAATCTAACTAGAGCTGATGGGAAATGCAGTCCATCAACATCTGAATCCCTCCCCTAGAAGATGTTTTCATATGCTGGATTAGCTGGGAATAATGGGGGCTGCAGTCCAGAGACTTTACTGAGGTTGTTTAGAGAAGAAACACACTTCCGGGCCAGCTAGTTTTGAACAGGTAGGTATCTGAACCAGTGAACCGGGTTCATTGTTTCACAAACTTGCAGCAGAAAATTAAGAACACCACTGACCTTTCTTCTTGGTAGTGAGTAACATGGATGCTACAGCAAAGCTGCTCTAAAGTAAGCAATGCCCAGATGTGGGGTAGTTCTAGGGCAGTGGTTCTCAACCTTTGTTCCTCCAGATTTTTTGGGCTTCAACTCCCAGAAGCCACAGCCAGTTTGGCCAGTTTTGAAGGATTCTGGGAACTGAGGTCCAAAACCTCTGGCAAATCAAAGGTTGAGAACTACTGTTCTAGGGCCTTCTGTGTGACGTGTATATCCAGTAGTTTCCTCTCACATGGGAGGTGGTAATGGGTGGGTGATTTTTAAGGAGCTGGATTTCCATACCCTTGAAAGAGAGTAGTTTGCCCCTACGGCTCTTGTCATGACCTGGGCCAAGTACGCCATTCTGCCTTTGGAGATGTGATACCTTCTATGAAGTGTGGAGCAGAAAGAGAATTTGTATGGGATGCCAAGGGGAAAGCTTTGTGGAGAGGTAGGCACCAAGAAAGGGGTGATGATTGGGATGTCAGCAAGCATGTGTATGTTTTGCTTTGCAGTGCAAGGCTCGCGCCCAGGTAAGAATGTACAGCTGACCGAAAACGAGATCCGGGGCCTATGCCTGAAGTCACGGGAGATCTTCTTGAGTCAGCCCATCTTGCTGGAGTTGGAAGCCCCACTCAAGATATGTGGTAAGTGGATGCCATCATGGCCTTTATGCATTTGGCTTCTGGAATCACATGATAATCTCTTCAGACTGGAAGGGAGAGGAGGAGGACATGGAGGAAAATGAGGGGGAGGGGAGGCTGGTACTGACACCTTTTCTTTCCCCCAGGACTTGGAAAAGTGACAAAAAAACAAAGAGTGCAGAATCCACCAGCCAACTTGGACCAGTGGCTGGAGGCATCTTGGAATTTTAGTCCAAAAGAGGTCACTTTTCCAAGCTTCTTGTCTTCATATTTTAAAAAGAAGAGTGTAGTGTGTTATTAAATATGGCTGTTGGCCCTTCCTTCTCTCACGCCTTTTGCTTCCTCCACCACCTCCACAGGTGACATCCATGGGCAATACTATGACCTACTCCGACTCTTTGAATATGGCGGTTTCCCCCCAGAGAGCAACTACCTTTTCCTGGGAGACTATGTGGATCGAGGGAAGCAGTCATTGGAGACCATCTGCCTGCTCCTGGCCTACAAGATTAAATATCCCGAGAACTTCTTCCTCCTGCGCGGAAACCATGAGTGCGCCAGCATCAACCGCATCTACGGCTTCTATGATGAATGTATGCAGAAGGCTTGCTCCTGTTAGAATCATGTTGTGGCCAAGCAGAGCTGAGGGAGCTGGAGAGCCAGAGCCCTTCATGTAGGAGAGTCACAAGCAGATTTCTACAGCTTAGAGAGCCATATCCAATTCTCTGAGTGGCTTCCCCACTACCAGAGTTAGGAAGCATACAGCCCTCCAGATATTGCTGAAGTACAGCTCCCAGCAGCCCTAGTCTAATCAGCATATCCTGTGATGAGGAATGTTGGCAGTTGCAGTCCAACAGCAGCTGGAGGACTCCATGATTCCCACCACTGCCTTATATACACTGTGCTGAAATTCAGCAGTGAGGATGGAATTAAATCCAGTCCTTCTTCAGTGATCCTCAACAGGAGTGGTGGTATGGTGAGGAGACTCTAACCTATTCTAGTGATCCGGACCAGTATCAGCAGAATGGGGATGAGGGTGAAACTCCTCCCATGACAGAAAGCTTTTTTCATATTGGTAGAAACTGAGGAGGGGAAGTTTAACTTTGCGGTTTTGCCAGCATTCCTTTTGAGAAAGAAGGTGCATGGGGAAGACTTGCTTCATTCCCACATATCTCATTTACCAGCAGGAGTTGAGATCCTACCAGCACTCCAAATCTGATTGTATTTGGATGTGCAGTGTGTGAGGCATGGGAGTGGGAGGATGAGTTCATGATGATCTTGGCCTGCCAGCTTCCAGGGAGCACGTGTGGCCTATAGGTTGCTCATCAAGAGAACCCAGCAGTGTTGGTTTGGAAAAGGTCTGTGTCCCTCTTGTATTGTTCAGTTTTGGCTGACTAAACTTCTCTCACTTTTCCCTGTCGTGGCATCCTGATAGTGGTATATGCAGGTGTAAGTTACACTTGCATATGTCTGTTTTTGGTCACTGTGGAGGTTGGTATTCCACTCTTCCCTCTGCAGCAACCAAAGCCCTTCCTGAACCTATTGCAGAGTGCTGTGTCTGGTGGAGAGGAGAGACAATTGCAGAAGTGTTTGGCTGTGTTCCTGTAGCCAGATGCAAGATCATTACCCCAGTTGCTGAGATCTCTGGAGGACCCCAGAAGAGCTCAGCTGGTGATGTAATCACCTCTTACCTCACTGTAGGGATACAGCCAGAGGCCTCTGTGATTTCCCTCCTCTTCTCTAGACTTGAATGACTGTGGGTGGGGGCCTTCAGTGGTTCGGTAGTTGGTCTGGCCAGTGGTAAAAGGCTCAGCATAGTGTAGTTTCGCGTACAGAACTGCTATGCTGCGCTGACCTAGACAGGATTTGTGGCATCTTTCTCTCAGGAAAGTGGTTTATCACAGAGTCCTTTTTCCTCTTGTTAATCCTCCCCCCCGCAACTTTTTACAGGTAAAAGGCGATACAACATCAAGCTTTGGAAGACCTTCACAGACTGTTTCAACTGTCTGCCTATTGCTGCCATTGTTGATGAGAAGATTTTCTGCTGCCATGGAGGTGGGCCAGTCCAAGAAAAGATTAGGGTTATGGGGGCGAGGGGTTGGGTTGATGGGAAAGACAAGCAGAGCTGCTACTATTCTTCAGGGGCCCAAGTGTGTTGAAGGCACAGTCAAAGAGACTGACATGTCCTACAGTCTGTCCAGATGACTTGCAATCTGTATCAGCAGGAAGAGAAGAAATATTGTAGGCATCATTGATTGGATGTTGGGGGTCTGGGGATCTTACACACTTTGAGTTGATGGCCTTCTTAGTTGGCAGGGGCAGAATAAAATCTGGAAAAAGCTAAAAGTAAAAGGGAATATCGTGTAGGCAAGAGAGGGTACAGTGCAGCCTGCAGCCCACATGTTACTGTTTGTGACCATTTTCAGATCACCAGGAGCTACCTCACTTTTCTTTTTGCAAAAACATTTTTTTAACCTGGCATTTACTAAAAATGCCAACTGGATTATTTCCTGGAAAAAAAAAGGCCTGTCCTGGGCTCAAAACAGTCTGGGGACCGATGAAACATTACAAATGCTCACTAGGCATGCAACAGTTCAGAAGGTGGTCCTGTGGTTAGGCATACCCTTGAAATCACCCTTGTGATTTCTTAACCCTAGAGTAGTCTTTGTACAAAAGATTTACTCATTGCAGAGTTCTAGATCAAGGATGTGGCAAGAGTTATGGCCCTCCAGCTGCTGTTGGACTGCAAATCTCACCATCCTTAGCCAGCCAGGCAAGCGGCGAAGGATTATGAAAGGGACAGTCCAACAACGTCTAGAGGGCCAGACGTTTCTATGTTTGAACACTACAAGGAAGAGGACCCACTTTTAAAGCATGTTGAAAGGAAGGACAGGTAGGTCTCAAGCTTACAGGATTTGCATTGTAGTCTGCAAAATTCAGCGGAGGAGTCTGGTGAAAACAGTAGCTATGAGGGAGGGGAACCATATGCTGGCATAACTTGCATTTAGACTTGGAGAGAGAGTTCTTTCACACGTCACTAAAACCAGCCAGCAGGCCTGCACTAAGGTTGGGGCAGTGGCAGCCAGTTAATGTGAGTATTTTGCAGATGGGAATGCAAGATGCTGGACGGAGAAGCAATTAATAAAGGGCCACCCTTTGCAGAGAATTTTCATTTACTTGCAATTCAAAGGAACAGGAAATTAGTTTCCATTTTATTACTGGAGATCACTTGGCCCTATCTCTAGCCAGTAGTTTATGTACAGAAATATAAGCTTTTTGTTGTTGCTGTTTTGTCACTGCTCTTGTATGCTTTCAAGTCATTTCCGACTTAATGGTGACCTAAAGGTGGCCCTGTCATGAGATTTTCTTAGCAATATTTGTTCAGAGCCTTTGCCTCCCTCTGAGTCTGAGAGAGTGTGACCTGCCCAAGGTCACCCACTGGTTTTCCATGGCTGAGCAGAGATTTGAAGCCTAGTCTCCCAGAGTTTCAGGCTGACAGACCTAACAGACTAACACCACGCTGGTTTTTGCTGTTTTGTAGTCACATTTATACCCCGCCTTTACTTCAGTGAGTTCAGGGTGGCCTTCATTGCTCTCTTTCCTTCCACTTTCTTCCCAACAATACTGTGAGGGAGATAAGGCTGTCAGTGACTGGTCCAAGATGACCCATTGAGTTTCATGGTTGAGACTTGATCTTGGATCTGCCAGATCCAAGCCCGTTACACCAAACTGATATTCAGTGCTCTTTATGAATGGAGCAGATATCCATCCATCCATCCATCCATCCATCCATCCATCCATCCATCCATTTATTTATTTTATACCTGTGCTCCCTTCCTCTTGGAATGGGACCGAAGGTGGCTTCCAACAATAAATTAAACAATAAATTAAAATATTAACATATTTAAAATGATTAAAAGCATTAAACATACAAAATCATAAAAAACCTAAAACAATATACAGTTTAAAACAAATAAATAAATAAGATGTTTACTAATGAAGCAGAAGAATAAAACTCTGCATGCTGAACTTATGGAATTGCTGAGAAGCTTGCAGTATAAGGCAGAGGATACATAGAAATGGGCTATTTAAGAAGAGAGCGTATGGAGTGGGTTGATGGGGTATCGCTGCCATTCTGCTCCTGTTTGGCAGTCTGATAGCATCCATCTTGTCTTCCAGGGCTCTCTCCTGATCTCCAGTCCATGGAACAGATCCGGCGGATCATGAGACCCACAGATGTGCCCGACCAGGGTCTGCTTTGTGATCTACTCTGGTCTGATCCTGATAAAGATGTGCAGGGCTGGGGCGAGAATGACCGTGGAGTCTCTTTTACATTTGGCTCAGAAGTTGTTGCCAAATTTCTCCACAAACATGACCTGGACCTGATCTGTCGAGCACACCAGGTTAGAGCACTGAGCCGCTCTCGGGGGAGTGGGAGGGCTCTGAAACCACATTGACGGTGGGTGGGAGAGGTCTCTGCCTATACTGTGTGAACTAGGAAATCCAGGACTGTAACAAGTGACCAGCTGGAGAAGCTCTTTGGAGAATATTGTCTGTCTGTCTGTCTGTATTTTAATTTAATTTAATTCAGTTTGTTTATTTAAAATCCCAGTATTTTTTCCCTATTGCTGAAACTGAGGGGGCGGGTCGTCACAAGGAGGGTGGGTGCAAAGAGGAGGAGAAAAGTATAGACTTAGAGATATACTCTTAATTGGTACACTCTTATGGGAAAACCAGAGTGACTGTATAGTGGGAATAGCAGGGTGTCAGTGGAGGGCACAAGTGTGAGTGGCTTTGCATAATGATTCCACTAATAATTCCTCCTCCTCCTCTTCTCCCTGCCATGTCCAACCATAGGTGGTAGAAGATGGTTATGAGTTTTTCGCCAAGAGGCAGCTGGTGACACTCTTTTCTGCCCCAAACTACTGTGGCGAGTTTGACAATGCCGGTGCAATGATGAGCGTGGATGAAACTCTTATGTGCTCATTTCAGGTAAAGACTGTTGAGCATGGGGTCCTGTTCAGCCATTCACTCACACCCATTAGAAATACTTATTACTTTGGGAACTTCTTGTTGCAAGCCCAAGGTGGGAGGAGGTCAGGTTCAGGGCCTGTTTTGTGTTTTACTAGCATCCTGAGATCCAGAGGCTTGTGTCCCTCAACCCTTAACACAAGTACATGTACATTTTTAAAAAAATTCTTAGCCTAGGAGTTTGTTGAGAGTACCAGCACTGAACAGAGCTCAGAGTTCTCCCCAAAACCCATTCAACCTGTTGAGGTAGCGTTTTGTTTCTGCTGTTTTTAACCACTGCGGCTCAGATAGCGCTTAGCCCATTTACTTGCAAGTCACCTGTGGATGTATCAATAGATGCAGACCTACTTTCTGTCCCACGTATAAGCAGTTGGAAAGATGCCTTTAAAGAGATGGAGAGCACACATGCAAGAATGAAAAGCAAGCAAGCCAGGGTGTCAGTGATTCATTGTCCTGTGCCAGTGCAGAGCTCAGAAAGGTTACTCCTCAAACCCCACAGCCTGCATGATCACTGGCTATGCTGGGTGGGAGTTGCTGGAAGATAACCTATATACAGTTTGTACAATACGTGGCAACTCAAAACATGTACATCCCTCTTCGTTATAGTTGGTGCCTCAAAATGGTACCACAACTTTTGATCTTCATGGAAAGTTCTTACTGTAATAGAGTGAAATGCCAAATGCATGTTAGCATGCTATTAAATGGCCCTTTACAAAGATCTCTACCAAAATGCATTGCCCACTTCGCTCTAGCGGTGTTTTGGGGTTTGGAAAAGGGAGGTGAGCCATGGACATGTCTTTCCCAACTCTGACTTCCACATGTTGCTGGGCAAGGTGTGAAGCCAAACTGGAGCTGCATTTGGCCAGAGGCTATTATGGTATTCTGTGCAGTTGATCTTGTATGGAATGCTATATTCACTTGATGTAAGTTTCTATTTTCCCTTGAGACCTTCCCTATCAATATGGAGAAGTCCAGAGTGGAGGAAGCAGGACTGGAAGATACCTCCTCTTCTTGGATTTTCCAAATGTCCAAATTGGGCCTATGTAATAAGGACCCCTTTTACTATTTTATAAAAGCCAAACTTTCAGTATGAATAGGTTGCCCTTCTTTCTTTTTCCTTCCCCTATTTTTCCTTAGTATTTTCAGAAAAACAAACATCTGCATGTAGAGACTAGAGCCCAACTCCATCCAGATAGCATAATAGAAGTCCCCAAATTAAATCAGTAACTTTTTATTGGTGGCAGAGGTGTTTGTTGGTGCTTTGCCATCTGTATTTATGGTGTTTCAGAACAGCCAGGCCTCTGTCTTGATGGAGTTTACAGCCTAAAACCAGTGGAGGGAGAGGAAAAAGTAACAAGGCATGCAAATGCAATTGCATATACATAAGCTTGGCCATAATGGGACGGGGATTAAATTGTTAAGCCAAATGATGTATGGCACTGTTTACCCAGCTGCCACGTTCTGGTGTTGAAATAGAATTATAGCTTTCATCATGAGATTTTTTTTTAAAGTGCTGGAATCTTGACAAAGGGCTTGGCTTTAGAGTTTCGTCGTCTTGGAAGTTCTGTTAACGTGATGCTCAGTTGGAATTATTTTTTCCCCAAGGTGGGGTTGCACTGAGAGCCAGCATGGTGGTTTGAGTGTTGGACTACAACCTTGAAGACAGGGTTCAGTTCCCCACTTGCCCATGGAAAGCCACTGGGTGACCTTGGGTGCGTCACATGCACTCAGCCCCAGAAAACTTCATGACAGATTTGTCTTAAGGTTGCTGTACGTCAGAGAGAACTTGAAGGCACACAACAACAAAGGCTTGCAAGAGGAGATGATTAATTCCCCTCTGCAACATCTAAGCTTTCCTCTCCTTTTCTCTCCTCCCCCTCCCCCCAATTCCTCCAAATCTACAGATCTTGAAACCAGCTGACAAGAACAAGGGCAAATATGGCCAGTTCAGTGGTCTGAATCCCGGAGGGCGCCCGGTCACTCCACCACGCAACTCGGCAAAAGCCAAGAAGTAACTAGCCCTGCCTGTCCCCCCCTTCCTAGCTGTAGGTGTGGGGCCCAGGCTGTCTTGCGTAGCGGTGACACTGTACAGCGGCTGCCTACCTCCCCAGGGCCCAGCCATGTAATTTTTTTTAAATGTCTGAATAAGAATTCAATACCAAAAATTCTGCTCCCCTGGGAATGGGGATGTCTTTATTTTTGGGGATATTTTTGATTGACTTTTTTGCCAACTTTGTCCTGATGTGTGCTCCCCTCTCCCCCATGGGGGGTACTACATCTTTTTGAATAAACGTGTAAGATTCTTACGTAGCTGCTCTTGTTGATTGTTTTGGGAAAATAAAGTGAGGGAAGGGAGATGGAAGGGGGAAACGCTTTCCACATTGGCAGAGGGAGCATTTCTTTTTCCCTTTATGGTTTGACTTGTAAAGCAGCAAGTTGAGGACTAACTTTGCCCTGCTGTCTTATGTGGGGTGGGAACACACTGATTTGGGGAAGGGTGTGAGTGAAGCAGGGAGATGTCTTAGAGAAGAAGCAAGGACATGTGAGTAGCCTGCCCTTCCAGAGCAACTGCATTGTTCCTGAGACTTTAAATAATGGTGAAAAAAATGTTTGGAAGATGAGGCCAACCTTATTTTAGAGGTGATGAGAAAGTTAGAGATGGAACACAGGCTCGTTCTAGACTCATCCCTGTGTTTGCCTTCATAAGGCCTTCTGTTGCTACGGAATGGTGTACTGTATCTCTGTTATGTTGTCATTATAGTGATTTGACTGCTTTGGCTTGCTCTTTCAGTGCACAAAGATGAAGCTTACAGGGTGTGGGGCGAGAATAGTTTCTGCCCGTTGAATATGAAAACTACCTTCCCTCCAGCAGTGAGAATAGTACTAGGCAAGACACAAGGCTAGCTTGGTTTTTAGTGTAAACAAACTTTAGGTGGAATATAACAACTCTAGTGGAGCAGAGGGACATGACTTAATTGAAAGAAGCAGTCAATTCTGATCAGAAGCAGGGAGCTAGTTATGTGTAGTAAGCAACTTGTTTCATTGTCCCATCTCCCAACAATATACTACCCTTCCTCATCCCTTAAAAAGGACCACTGCTGACTCCTTTGAAGTGGTTCTAAGTGTGCTCTACACCAGGGACACTGAATGTTCATATTTCAGCTTCCAGCCAGCCTGGCCAGTGGTAGATTGTGAGAGTTGTAGTCTAAAACAAATCTGGAGAGCCAAATGTGCTCTTATCATCATCTTGCAGACTGACCCTCTTTGTCATATAAGGTCCCTTTCCAAGTGCCAATATTCATCTGTCTTCTTGTATGCTGAAATAGTTGACCTCTCCCATTTGTTTTGTTTCTTTTGTTGAATTCTGACTTCCCATTGATCATTTTCCATCTTTTACACTTCTTTCCTTTGATTGCAAACTTTAAACACTGCTGGTGAGGCATGCAGTTAACAGCAGTGGTAAGCCAGTCCCATTCCTCCTCTGGATGTATAACTTGCTAGCTCTGAAGATACCAGTGTATGTTGCATGACTTCCTTAAGCTGTATTAGAAGCCCTAACAATCTTTCCAGGTTGTTATGGAGTACAACTCCACCCTACCTAATTGTAAGCCCTGCTGACTGGGGTTAAGGGGAGCTGGAATTTCAGAAGCATCTAAATTGCCAGAGGTTCTCCATCCCTGTTCTACAGAGTGGGTTAATCTTCCTCAGCCCACTGAGACCAAGGGATTAGTGTAAAGGGCCATGAAAGAGGGGGCATACTAATATGCTATATACACTCCATGTCATAGCAAGGTCATTCTGGTGCTGCAGGACTGAGAGCTACCTTTCACTCTTCGTGCATGGTATTCCAAGCAGGGTTACCTAACACCTCCCCCATGTTCTTTAAGCTATTTAAAGGATCTCTTGCCCTTGCCTTCTTTATGTGAATCAGTCAGTTGTTGCTTGCTTAAGCTCTAGTTAAATCCCAAGCCACAGCACAGTATCAGCTGCTAATGCTGTTTGTAGGAATTAGGTCTAGCATGGAGCCAGGGCAATCCTGCATCAATTTGGATTTTTTAAACCAAAAAGGAAGAACACAACATGCAAGAATATAGTCTTTCCCAGCCTGCACCCTTGGACTGGACTTTCCACTCTTGCCTAGCTTTCCTTGACTGGATATGGGTGATGAGAGTTACAGCCGAGCACAGCAGGAATGCTGAGTTGGGGAAAACTACAATAGGATAAAACTAAGTACTGTAGCTCCCAAGAACAGGTGTTTTGCTAAGGCCAGCTGATACCTCTTCACAGCACAACTGGGCAGGCCCAAGGGGGCCAACTGCCACATTCCCTCTAGAAATGGAGCTTCCCTATATTTTTGCAAAATCCCAGGTAATTGCAAGTTTGCTTCTGGTTTTGAAAAAGCACGTATACATCCCCCAGCACTAAAACAAGGCTTGCTTTAGAGGAGAATGTCTCAATTATTTCTGGGAGGGACTCACAGAAATGATCTGGGTAAGATATGATTCCTATCCCTGCCTCATGTGTATTTGGATAACAATATTTTTAAGGTAGGATGTTAGGCGGTGATGCTTTTAAACCAAGGCAGATAACATCTGGCCTTCCAGACATTTTGGGTTCCAGTTCTCATAAATCCCATACTTGGCTGGTTGGGGCTTGTGGGAACTAATGATCATACTTAATTTTTAATGAGGTGTGTGCTTTTTGACTTCCATCTATTAACAGGACATCTGGCCTATATCTGCATTGTAGGCAGACACTACTGTACTACTAGAAGGAACAGTTTCTAAGTAGCAGCACAGTTCAAAGAGTACTTTTCTCGTGCATCTCCATGCTTGTAGTTTAGAGGTAGAATAAAGGCAGCTGTGTAGAAAGAAGTAGTACTTTTCAGTAGATCTTCCTCACCTTTCATGCCTCCGTTCTGATTCACAGGTAGCTTAGAACTCATGACAGGTTCAACAATTAAGATTAATTGCAAGGAAAGAGAAGAAAGCTGGCTCAGCAGACATGGAGAGCAGTAATGTTCAAAGGCAGATCTTCATAATTGATGCCAAAGTGAAAAAAGCTAGGAATGTATTTATTACAAAATAAGTATTAGTTTAGAAAAAAAAAAGTATGTGAAATTCTGGCCAAAAAAAAAAAAATCCTGCATGACTCAGTGTAACCCATGTGGAGCTACACTTGACCAGACCCTTACTCTCCCAGACATATTGTAGAGCTGCTGAACCCCATGCCCAGCGATTCCATGCCTGGAGGAGAGCTATGTGATTGCAGAAATATCTGTATCCCCCATAGCCAGATGCAGGGTTATTACATCATCCATTGAAGTCCACAGAGGTCTCAGAGGCTAATGCAGCCATGATTTCGTATCTGGCTATGGGTACACAGCCACAGTTCTGCGATCCCTCCTGCTTTCCTCCAGGCAGAAATGGCTATGGGAGTGAGGTTAGGCTGGGGGTGGGGGCTTCAGTTGCTGCAGTGGGAGGAAGAAAATATTAACTCCTGCAGCCAAAAAATAGACACATGGAGGTGCGGCGTTAACTTACACCTGCATATCCACTAACAGCATGGCAATCACTATGTATTTGAATATACTATCAGTATGGTTCTAATCAGAGTTTTTCTCCATGATGTACAAGCTGCTCAGTTAATTCAATAAAATGAATGATGAGTAGGAGAGCTCTTTGGTTTGATTGGGCAGGGAGCCAAAGCATCCACTGAGCTTGTAACACCTCTCCTTGCTAGCAGGAGCAGTTCAGTTATGTCTCACGGGGAAGGCTGTGGAGGTGCGTCTCTCATGATTCTTCCTCACTGTCTTCTGCTAGCACCTCTTGGCTGGAACGTGAGTTAGCCAAGGACTGTGATTGGTTCAGGACTGATCCAAAGAACAAGGACCGGAACTGTGAAAGAAAGTAAGAATCAAGGGCAAAAACGTGTGTGGGACCACAAGTGAAAAGAAGGTCTAGAAAGCTGTACAGGCTTACAAAGCATTGTTCTGAGGTATTCCTACATTAGAGTCTGGCAAAGTCACTGAAACTGGGTTGAGATAAAGCTAAATAAATAAAAATGCAGAAATGCCTAAAAAAATGCAGATTGTAATCACTGTGGGCATAACCTGAGCATTTTCTCTTGTGTTCCTCTCAACCATGCAAAACTAACGCTGTTTCCCAGATGTATGGTTTCTACCACACCCTTTCAATTTTGAAAGCCCAAATTTTGCAACAGTAAAGCGAACAAAGCTCAATGCTGCCATTGGAATTTGAGTGTAATTAGTGGCTATACGTTTAGTAATGACATTTAGTGGAGCCAAGGAACAGCATAGCCATAAGTGTCTGAAGTCCCATTCCTTTCAACAGAACTGGGAAGCAAGCTATAACTACATCAGAGCAACCAAGGACTAACAGATACCTATGAAAAATTCAGTTACATCCCATCTTGTGATAATCTGCAGTTGCAGACATTAATTCCACTGCAAAATCATGCTGTGACAGTAATTATCTTCCTACACTGAAATGAAAGCCCATCTTTGCTTCATGTATTACAGATACCTTTTAAATCATTTCACGTGTATGCACCAGAACTATGAAACAGCAGATTTTCAGGGCCACATTCTTCATCCTGCATCTGTGCTCTGACCCCCGTGGCTCTGCTCCAGCAGGCCCTTTAGTACGTACCCTTTTGTGTGGTGGTGTACCGGGCACAGTCCCCTCATGATCACTGTGTGCGTCCTGTGCCTCAGAATTGGTGTGCTTTATGGGGAAGGTGGGGCTGGGAGATAGTTCTGTCCCTGCTGGGCCATCACATGTTGTTTCCATGGCTATCATGTAGTCATCAATATCATCATTGGTGAAGTCATACACAGGGGCAAGGGGCTTGGAAGTGCTGGCAGGAAAGAAATAGCAGAACTATGAGGGAGCATGAAGTGCCATCTGCTTAGAAGAGACATTCTGTCAATCCCAAGAAAGGCTTGCCTTGAGATAGACCTGATTATATTTTTCTGTTAAGCAAGCCCTAATCTCAAAACAGAAGTACAAATATTTGATGCTCTTTGGCTCTCACTCATCATTTAAACTATAGTGGCAGGAAAATGGGGTTCTGCAGAAAATGCTTCATTATACCCCTGAGATACTGAGCACTTTCAAGAGTAACTGAGGTAACAATGTAGTACTTGCTAAAATAGCAGCTCAGGACTGTGGAATGAGAGGAATGCTTAAGGGGCAACAAAATCCCTACTGCAAAATGACACCATCCACACAGCCTTAATCTTTTTGATAGGTCAAACAGAGACAGCTCTTATGTCACTGTTCTCTAAACTCCACCTCACTCCAAATTTGCCTCTATGCAGGACAGAAACTAGAAATCTTGCTTACCAGGAGGTCATTTGGGAACTGGAGCTGTCTGGCTCTTCAAGTGTGGCTAAGACCAGGTGCACTTCGAGCACAGCATCCTCCACAGTAAAGACAGCTGGCCTGCAAAGAAATACTAGATGAGGGGATGACTCAAAAGACACCGAGTTGGGGGACTAGGAAGGAATCCAAAGAAAAATCAGCAGTGGCGAGATATCACCAGCAAATCTAGGCAGGAATCACACCTTTGGCAGGAAAGTGACATAGGAAAGCTGCCTGAAAGCTATTTGCAGGATAGAAAAGATGGCTCTTCTTAAAAACCGACAAGCAACATGCTGGATCAGGCTAAAAGACCATCTAGTTTGGCATGCTGCTTCCCACTGTGGTCAGCCAGATGCCTCTACTTAGTGCACAAGCAGGGTATGAGGGCAGTATCTCCCAGCACACTGCTACTGTACATGGAGGCTCCATTTAGACACCAGCCAACTTCCCACTTAGGAACTTAGTAAAGTTCCTTACTTAGTAACTTAGTAGAGTTACTTAGTAACTTAGTAAAGGCCTACCTGCCAGGGGTGTCAAAGTGGATATTAAGGGGAAGATTTGATGACTCTGCAAAACTCAGAAGACCCTAAAAGAAGAACAAGAGGAGAGGGAAGGGGGGGGGGAAACAGGTTAGGAATAGTAAAGATTCTGCTTCTCCTGTTAGGGCAAGGAACAGGGAGCATACATACTCGGAATTCCTTGAGGCAGAAAGTGATTTGTGCCTCTTGTTTAACATGGAAGGCCTGGAACTCGTCTTTGTTCAAGCATAGCTCTGTTATCATTGTCCGGCTCACCTCTGAGAGAAAGATCATGGTTAGAAAATGCTTGCCTCCTGTGCCGCCTTCTGCATCTGTTTCACAGTACTGCCAAACAGGGAAAAGTAAGCAGAAACCTCCATGCCAGGAACTTGCTACCCACATCAGGGTTCTTAACATAGGCTAAGGAAGTCTCAGCTATGTTGATAGGCTGTGGGGATAAGCTGGGAAGGTAGGAAACTCACCTGTCTCTTCATCCAGGTAACTGCGCAAGCTCACCTTCCCAGCAGGGCTGGCAACCAGAGTCATCTCAGCCAAAGTCAGTGGGAAATGCACCACAGCGTCTGCTAACAGCCTAAATTAAATGAAGGAGGGGCAGGGGTGAACAAAGAGGCAAATTTCATGGTTGAAATCCCCAGCTCCCATCTGCACTTACTACTCATTGTCCCTATTCAATTACTAAAGACAGCCTGTACAAAGCATCCATTGCTCGCCCCCATCCCAGCTTTTCACCATCATTGTGCCCACGCAGCAGCTTCCCACGCTCATCATTTGGCATTAAACCAGTAGTTCAGGGAACCTCTCTGGGGGAAAGGGAAATAAAAAGAATACATATTTTCTCCTCCCCCAGATATCCATGCTTGTGCCATGGCAGCTGAACTGTAAGATCATCAGCTGTGTGGGTGAGCAAGGGGAACCTCTGCACACTTGGATTGCAAGAGTCCATCTTAAAGTCCTTTCTCTAGTTAGCTCAAGTCCTCCTGCCTCCACTGCAGTTACCCACCCCCAACAACATCAAGGTCCCACCTGGGAGGGGCACGCAGGGCATGGGTGCACTGGCTTGTGTCAAAGTCAGCTTGCAGGGATTCACATTCCTGGAACGGCAAGTCATGGGTCTTGACAACACCTGTGGGGGTGGGGGAAGGAATGGCAGTGAGAGTGTGTCCATAGGGAAATGGCCATGGGAAATGGCCAGGGGGCATTCCCGTCTCTCCAGAGATTCTGAGCCACACAGAGTCATCCCCAGAGATGGGAAGAGCTGCAGCCATGTTTTTCCTCTTTTGAGGCCTGAAATGGCCTCGGGGCCAGATGCAGACACATGTGAATGAATTAAAATTCTCATTTGAAACATTTTCTTGCTAAGGACTGTTACTGTACAGCTGGCTCAAACTGGTTGTATATATTTGATCTAATATTCACACTTGGTAACAATGAACAATTATAGCACTGCTGTTGCACTTCTTTGTATTGCTGAAGACTGCTCAGGGTTCAACCTTGGAAAAGCCCTCTTAAACACTGAGGGGAAAAAAAAATCTTGAGGCTGCATGAGCCAAGATGGGAGTCCTCTAACCCCACTGTCCCTGCTGCATCAAAGCAAGACCTTCGAGTAGCACAGCCTCTGACTACTCTGGCTTCCTACATGTCTCAGAAACTGATGCCTGCTCCAACTGCAAGCATGTAGTCACGTGTGAACAAATCTGAGAAGTCCATGCTAATCCATGCTAGACCGTTATTTACTGTAGTTTAAACGTTTAAAGTGACAGTTCAGAATCAATGGCTAGAGGTCTTTCAGACACTGATTATGATTACAGAAATAAAATTTTCCACATTCAGTCCAGCAGGACAGAATGAAATACAAATAAATGCAATAATCACAATAAATATGGGCTCTAGTCTAGAATGGGCTGATCTGTGGTGAGCTGGTATCATTTGTAAAGTATATTCCTGGGTGGCAGACTTGTAAACACAACAGCTATACATCCTAAGCTCCACAGGGCTACCAATCAAATGGAAAGATAGCAGGGCCATGCATATGGCTCCACTCTGTCACCATCATGCTGTCTATGGACTGAGAGAAAGACTGGAGGGAAGAAGCCTGCTGAGTGCATGAACCCTGACAGTGTAGGATTTTAGCACATGAGGTGTATGTGGGGCACGGGGCGGGGGAGACAGTCTATGAGCATGTAGCAAGCTTCCCCCACTCCAGATTTTTCACCAAGTCACTAAAATGTAGAGACTGGGCCAGCAGGGGAATAATGGCCCATGAGGGTTAATACACAGCCCCACGATCTCTTCACAGGATGCATGGCTGGCCCTACCATTCAACTGAGTGAGATAGGCAATAACATGAAAAAGGTAGCAAACTGATGAAACGGCATCAAAAAGGCTTATGCTCAAAATCTCTTTTTCACCATATGGTCTCAAAAGTGCTATAATTACAATACAACTTTAATACAATACAATTGTATTACAGTATAATATAATACAATATAATACAATTACAATACTTTAATACAACTTTTTAAGTTGAGATAAACCAGCATGGCTTTGTTCTTGAACAAGGCAGCAAACCGTTAGTTTAAATTATAATTATTTTATTCTAACTGCCATAGAAGTGAGAGATTTTTTTTCTAGGTCTTGGATTGGATTTTTCTGTTTCAGGCACCCAACGTATTGTGGATACTATGTAGCATGATGGGCCAGGGGACAGCTCCACCTCAGACTTCAAAATGTCCCAGGAAAGGCCCAATGTAATGTTACTCCTACGAAGAGAACGCCACCCACCCCCCGCAGCCAAAAGGGGCTTTAGAGAAACAGAATGTTAAGGGCTGCATTCCCTAAATCACAAGGCCTCAAGAATGGTGAGAATTTTGGGAGGATGTTTTGCCATGGCTGTTTTGTAGATACCAATGACTGGTCATCCCCAGCCCCAGCCTCAGCCCCCGCAGCCATCAGTCTGTAAGATGAACCCAATCTGCACTTGAGCCTCCTGGCAACCTCACTCCAACACTGCTGTGAGCTCTCTGTGGTGCTTTACTCTTGAAGGGCAGGGCTGGGGGAGTCTTTGTCTTTCCACTTCTGTGTTGGGCTAAAACTGCCACATTTCCCTACTCTTAGCCATGCTGGATAGGGCTGATGGGAGTCATAGGCTGAAGCAACTGGCAGGCCATACATCCCCCACTCTGACTTCTGGCTGCAGTGAAGTAAAGGGCTTGTAACTATGACAATTGACTCTCCCTAAATTTCCTTTTCCTGTCTGGCACAAAGGCATTTACAGCCTCTTGTAGATGTCACTCTCCTCTCAGTCTGAAGGATTCCTGAACTGCAGGTGACAATGTCTACATTCAAATTTCTAGCACACTAAAACTGTAGTCTCATCTAAGCACACACCCGTCAACCTCCCAGGGTTAATCCACTTCCCATTCAGGCTTAAACGCTCCTCCCCAGAGCTCACCGTATTTGCAGTGGAGCTGCACCCGGAAGCGGTTGGCACAGGAATTCAATGAGATAAGGCATTTCTCCACAGTCTTCTCCAGGGAGGGGAGTGAACGGAACACTGCCAGGAAAGACTGTAGGGCATGAAGAAACACAACTGTTAATGTGTGTGTGTGTTCTCCCCCATCCCACCGCCTGCAAAACAAAGAAAAGCCACTATGGAAGCCAGTGTATTGGTTAGAGCAGTAGTGGGCAAATATTGGGAGCTAGAGAGCCATGCTGCCTCCCTGGGTCCCAACAGTCTCCATGAAAAATGAGCTTCTAGATGAGGAGCAATTTTGCCATGTTTCTGTCCCTTGTTGACTGGATTCTGGGTCACTTCCTGATGACAAAAAGGACTCTGCTGGGCCAAAAGCATGGCAAAATTGTCCCCTACAGCAATAGGAGGTATTGGGGTGAGAGTTTTTTTTAAATGGGGGAGGGCTGAGGGCTATATGTGCCCCACAGACTACATACCCATACATACCCATAGAGTGTCAAACTATTCATATATCCTGCCCTTCATCCAATGAGCTCGAGACAGCATACATGGCTTTGTCCCTTTTATCCTTAAAACAACTTTGCAATGTAGGTCAGGTTGAGAGAAGGTGACTAACCAAGATCACCCAGTGCATTTTATGGCTCAGTAGAGACTAAACCCTGGCCTGCCAAGTCCCAGTCGAAAACTCTAACTGCTGCACTGTATCGGCATTCTAAACTGGGAGATCCAGTTTCACATCCCCATTCACATATTAAACTAATGGCTTATCTCAGAAACAGTCTCTGTTTCTCAGCCTAGCCGACAGTATAGGGTGGTTCTGAGGATAAAAATGGAGATAAGGGCCTTCTATGATATCCTGAATCCCCTGAAGGAATGGTAAAATATTTATGTAATATAAGCAAACAAACATTTTATCTCTGCCATTGCTGGAATGCCCTGTCTAGTAGAGTTAAGGCAATTTAGTTTTTAAAACTCTGAGTAAGTTATTTCAGCATCTGTGGTATGAAGTGAAATTAACCTTCTGTTTGTACAGACTAGCCCACTGTCACTGTCAGGAAAGGCAACAAGTACCTGGTTATGTGCAGTTCACTTGCCTTCAGGGAAGGGCCTGCAGGCCCCCTGGGTATCTCACCTTCACAAGCACTTTGCATCGGAAAGCATCTGAATCTGGATCAGATCCTGATTCCCTTGTCAGGTACTGCTGGAAGAAGAGTGGGGTGAACAGGAAGCATGCGTAAGCCGAGTGAGACCCATTTACTGCGCGTAAGGACAGCTGGAAAAAAAACAAGACAGGAAGTGTCACCAATTTAAGCAGTACTACAGAACAGAAAAGAGCACACCACCACCCAGCATCCTCACGGCTTTCTAGCCGCAGCTTGCTTTGCTTGGTCAAGGCAAAGTATCACTGGCTCAAACACAGGACAACTGTTAATCAGCAGGTAGGTCCTGCTGCATGCAAAATGTTAACTAGGTCACACCCACTGGCTTTCAACAGGTGACCCACCCCCAGCCATGCAGACTGATGATAATGCCAGAACTGAATCACTGTTCCAAAGAAGAGTCTTCAGTCACAGCCAAACAAGTAGTGTATAACCAATACACTGTCTGGAATCTCTTCTATACAAAACCTTCCTATTATATCTTGTTAGGTTTTCTTAGAAGATGTTACAATGCATTTATACAATGTTTCTGATTCATAGTGCAAACTCTTTGGCCCAAGTCTTCTCATAACCATTTACGGTCAAACTGATATACCTGGGACATTCTCACTTATTCACACATCACATTCCTCTTTCCAAAGCTCTCCGGCAACTCCTAGGCTCCTTGCCTTACCCCTTCCTGTAGTGGCTCAACATAGATTTCGTCTCCAATACGGGCGAGTGAATGTATCGCTTTCCCCAAGGCTGCATATGAGGCAAAAAAGAAGTTGGTATGGAAAAAGGTTAAATATCTTGTGGTATTTCACATTTCATCCCAGTGTTTTCTGCAGGGTCAGACCATCCTTCACATTTCTGAGGAAAAACCATTCTTTTCATGTCACTCTCTGGTACAAAACAATCACATTCCATGAGGTACACACAAGCACATGTGTGTCATTCTTATTCCTTTCGCATCAGGGTACTCCTTTTACTAAAGGTAATCTATCAAACCACGCCAGGAACAGGCACAGTCAGAAAGAAGTGTTCACTCAATCTTTCTTGCTATGTCATCTCTCTTTCACTGCAGTGCCTGGAAAGGGAGGGAGACAGCACTTTTGCCAGACATCTGAACTGAACTTGAGGACTTTTAAAATAAGTTGCTCAACCTGCTCTACTGAATAGGAACACTCCTTCAGTACAGTTCCCCTGCACATGCACCCACATAAAAGATCCTCTTCCTTGTCAAAGCCCCAGAGGTGAAATGGGCCATACAGAAACACCATTCCTGCCTTACCTTTCACATTGCCCCCAGTAACTATGCACTTCATGCCACAGAACGGAAGCCAGCAAGTTCCTCCACACCAGGCACAAAGTGGGGTGAACTAAATATCTGAGAGATTACTCTTCGTGTGACACCCTGTGGCCAATTCCATTTTGTGATCAAAAGGACTTTCTAGGATTCCAAAGTGGATGCTATGAGAAAAATAATATATATTCATTATTACATGGACATATATGCATACATCACAAATTCATCATTGTTACAACTAGGACACTTCTCAGATTACTTGAACAGATTAATAAACTTTACTTCTGCTGCATTCCCTAGACGCATACTTTGAAAATCAAGTATATCCAGTGAACAAGAAGTTTGTAACTTGCCTCACGTTCTCTCACCCAAACCACATTTTAAAGGGATAGGTGAAAAAGTGACCACAAGTACTATTCTTGTATAAGTACTATGGATGGTTCATATGTTGAGATTTTTAAAATATCATCTATGGGTGAAATGAAAAATGTTTTTATAAGGATTACTACAAGTAACCAATGTACAAAGAGAATACAGACTGTGGTATTAAGCTTAGTGGGTTTCGGTTACAAATGAAAATCCTCCAATGTCATTTGCCTCATGGTAGGAAATGGAGATGCTCTCAGCTAGGGATGGTAGAAGACAGAAGATTTACTGGTAGAAATTGGAGCAGTTTACAATAGGGCCACTTCTGCACTAGACTGTTATAGCACTATTATTCCACTTTCAACATCCTACGGAATCCTGGGGTTTGCAGTTTAGGGAGGGGCTGAGTGACTCCTCCCTAAACTTCAAACCCCAGGATTCCATAGGATATTGAAAGTGGAATAATAGCGCTATAAAGTCTCGTGCAGAAATGGCCTAGATCACAATGAAGATCCTGACTCTAATTTTTAACAACACAAAGAAGCCCTGCCCCCTCCATTCTGCTCTGACAAAGAAAGCTTGGGGGGAGAGAGAAAGAGAGACAAAGACTGGATTTTTGGATGAAAAGTCTGGTTCTACAAATTCCAGGAGTGCACTTGGATGGGAAACCATCAACAAATACCTGCTGCTGGCTATCTTTCAGAGGAAGGAAGGAACTGACAAAATCACCTTGCCTAAGAAAACCCTGTGAAATTCATGGGGTTGCCATAAGTCGGCACACAACCTGAAGGCACATACACGCACGCTGTGTACTCAGACATGCCTTGTTCCTAAAAGTGGGAAGCAAATCTGAACTTCTTCGTACCGAGAACAGCGGGGCTTAATGCCAGGTGAGTGAGTTCAGGACCACAGAAGGCTCCGCCGAGAACCGCACTTCAGGACACCCTCCAAGGCCAAGCGCAGAACACCCAACTTTTTCGCGAGAGATGCCGCTGAGCAGTGAGGAGGGCGGAGCGACGGTGCAGGCCCTATCCCCGAAGAGTCCATCGTGGGGGGGGGGTGATTCGTTTTGGCCAACAGACTTGCCCGTTCCAGACCCAAATCAGAAACATCACTGAATATACAGCCACCGCTTTACCAACCTTTCACACCCAATTCACAAGCAGCACCCCCCCGCTTCCCGACAAAAATGAGATCACCAGCTCCTCTTTCTCTTACCTCCCTCCGAAGTTAAACAAATGCGCCAAACCTCTTCAGTTCTTGGATGTCCCGCCTCCCCGCTGCCTTCTCATTGGACAATGCAGCAGCACTCCTCTAACCGGGAAATGAGCCGACGGGGCCTGCTTCGCTGGAGGACTTCCGTCAACGTGATCCAAGAAAGGCGGGGGTTGAGTTCTCGAGCTCTTACCACCGCGACTGCCTCCTCGCCCTTCGTAGGAAGGGCGTTCGGCAAACTCCGCCTCGAACCTTCCGCTCAGAGCTACTTCGAGAGGGAGGGAGTGAAAACGCGCGCGCAGGCGCAAAGGGTACCGGGGGGAAGGCACGCGGAGGTTGGTGTGCACTGTCAGAGCCGTTGGAGAGGAGCTGGGTCCGGGGGCGGGGGCCTTTCTTGGCGCCCCAAATACGCATCTTCCCTCGGTTCCCCGTTGCACAGGAGCTGTCTACTCACATTTTTTTGTACCAGGCTATTCGGTTTTTAACGTGAGCCGCGCTTTCTCTGGTGCTCCTTTACTCTTTCATGGTGCCTCTTTCTCCTACTGCGACCATTCAGACTGCAGACTCTAGCGCTATGATTCCACTTTAACTGCTATGGTCTGTCCAATAAAATCCTGGGACTGGCAGTTGCGGGAGGGACTTTCAGAATTTTCAGCCTGGGAGCTCCTTTGGTGCCTATGATAAAACTACAACGCCCGGGATTCCATAGGACAGGTCCACGGCAGTTAAAGTGGAATCATAGCGGTGTATTTGTGTAAGTTCATAGGAATGGGAGAATATGGGGCTGTCCAAATGTTGGATTCCAGCACCTACACTCCCTGACCATTGTTTATGGTGGCTGGGGCTGATGGGACCTGTAGCAAACAACACCTGGAGGACCGGAAGTTCCCCAACCCTACTGTCTCTTATAGGTGACATTTTTACTTTTCTTTTCTTTTTTGAAAGAAAGGTAACTTTCTTGGTAGTGGAGAGGGATGTGATCAGTAAAGTAACCTGAATTTGAATTTTGAACTTGTGTGGCCTTCTCTGTATTTTTGTGTGGGGTGCCATAGTTTGGCCCTCTGGCTATTCCTTAAGCTCACTGGAGGAGAGGGTGTATATATATATAAAGAGGTTTTTCAGTGAGGTTTTGGAAGTATATACAGCTCTTCAGTCCTTAGGGACTGAAGTCCTTATATACAGTCCTTAGGGAAGGTCACCCAGGGAATTTTGTGGGCCAGTGAGGATTTGAACATGCATCTTCAGGTCTCAGTCCACAGTGACCCTGTTGACCTTCACCTGCATCCCATGATGAGCTGTCCCATCCTTTTAAAAATACTTTGTTACATTAGCTGTTGGCATCAGAATAAAAAGACAGTATGAAAATGTTTCAAAAAGGCTCTGTACCAAGGGTTGGCATAGACCCTTTTCGAAGCATTTTTATACTTTTTATTCTGATGCCAAGGCCTAACTTAATAGTAATGTTTATACCTGAGTCGTCTTACTTGAAAGCCAGGCCTGCTGAAATCATAGCAAGCATCTTCAGGTATTGTTTTCAGTGCCCTACTGGCTGATAGGCTTGCCAACTCAGGAAGGTCTGTGTGTGTGTGTGTGTGTTTGTGAAAAGCGCACCTGCCTTATTGATCCATCTTGACAAGAGGCTTGATCTGCAGACCTTGGCAGGTGAGACTTCACAGCACAAAGATAACCAGCTATCTGCTAATGTTTGGATAGCAACTCATTGTTAAAGGCCTGGGCACAGGGGTTCATTTAACAATTGGCAACCATTTACTAGCAGCTGAGAAAAACATCCTAGATGAAGTCTGGAAGATTACTGAAAGGACTGCTAAATGTCCCAGTGCAGTGTGAGTTCTATTAGTTCTTGTTCTAGGATATTTCCTGCTAATGAAGTGAGAAATTAGTCATGCCAGGCTAATCTTATCTCTTTTTATGATAAGGTTACAAGCTTGATAGATGAAGGAAGTGCTGTAGACATAGCATATCTTGACTTCGGTAAGGCCTTTAACAAAGTTCCCCATGACATTCTTGCAAAGAAACTAGTAAAATGTGGCTGTACTGGGCTGCTGTTAGGTGGATTTGTAATTGGTTGATTGACCAAACCCCAATAGTGCTCACCAATGGCTGCTTTTCATCCTGGAGAGAAGTGACTAGTGGGGTGCCACAGGGTTCTGTCCTGGGCCCAGTGCTATTCAACATCTTCATCAATGACTTGGATGAAGGAGTAGAGAGCATGCTGATCAAATTTGCAGATGACACCAAATTGGGAGAGGTTGCTAATACTCCAGAGGAGAGGATCAGATTTCAAAACGACCTTGACAGACTGGGGAGCTGAGCCAAAGCTAACAAAATGAATTTCAACAGAGAGAAATGTAAGGTCCTACACTTAGGCAGAAAAAATGGAATGCACAACTATAGGATGGGGGACGCGTGGCTGGATAGCAGTACGTGTGAAAGGGATCTAGGAGTCTTGGTAGATCACAAGCAGAACATGAGTTGGCAGTGTGATGTGGCAGCCAAGAAAGCCAAAGCAATCCTTGGTTGCATCAGTAGGAGTATGGTGTCTAGATCGAGGGAGGTCATGGTACCACTCTATTCTGCATTGGTTAGGCCTCATTTGGAATACTGTGTCCAGTTCTGGGCACCTCAATTCAAGAAGGATATCGACAAGCTGGAGCGTGTCCACAGGAGGGCGACCAAAATGGTGAAGGGTCTGGAGACCATGCCCTATGAAGAACGGCTTAGGGAGCTGGGTATGTTTAGTCTGCCAAAGAGAAGGTTAAGAGGGGACATGATAGCCGTGTTTAAATATTTGAAGGGATGTCATGTCGAGGAAGGAGTGGGCTTGTTTTCTGCTGCTCCAGAGACAAGGAGCAATGGCTTTAAGCTGCAGGAAAGGAGGTTCCACCTGAATCTCAGGAAGAACTTCCTGATGGTAAGAGCTGTTTGGCAGTGGAATATGCTGCCTTGGAGTGTGGTAGAGTCTCCTTCTTTGGAGGTTTTTAAGCAGAGGCTAGATGGCCATCTGTAGGGAATGCTTGGATGGGTGTTCCTGCACTGGATGGCCCCTGGGGTTTCTTCCAACTCTATGATTCTAGGTTTCCTCCAGGCATTCCGATAAGCTTTTTTCTGTTACTGTTGAAACACTTTTTTGCTGAACTTGGAATTAGAATGAAGTTCTCCTTTATTTCTGATCCTTCTTAGATGTATAAAATGAGATTGCATGTACTGTTCAGAAGGTGCATCTGATAGAGAAGCATGATATCAAACCCAGTGATTTCCTAGTTTGTAAAATCTTTTATCGTACATATACTTGTTTTCTGAAAATGCCTGAGCTATTCAGTACACAGCTAATAAACAGGGTGGTTTGAAACTTGCACATTATAGGGCAGCGTTCTCTGGATGGGAGTGATATCCAATAGGGATGACCTTGTTAATGAGGTAGAAGTAGTTGGATCTTTAGGGGGGAGTGACCATGCCCTACTGGAATTTGGCATTCAGTGGGAAGGAGAAGATAAGTGTAGCCAGACACTCATGTTAGATTTTAAAAAAGCGGACTTCTGTAAACTTGAGGAGCTGCTGGCTGAAATTCCGTGGTCAAGAATAGTGAAAGAGAAAGGAGTTCAGGAGGCATGGGAGTTCCTTAAAAGGGAGATACTGAAGGCACAGTCTAAAACTGTGCCAATAAGGAGGAAAAATGGAAGGCATTTGAAGAAACCAGAATGGTTGACTAAAGAACTCTCAGCTGAGCTAAGCATTAAGAGAAACGTGTACAGGAAATGGAAGAGGGGGGAAACCACCAAAGAAGAATTTAAGCAAGTAGCCAGGAGATGTAGGGAGAAGGTCAGAAAGGCTAAAGCACGGAACGAACTTAGGCTGGCCAGAGACATCAAAAACAATAAAAAGGACTTTTTTAAATATGTCCGCAGCAAAAGGAAAAAGAAAGAGGTGATAGGGTCGCTGCACAGAGAAGATGGCGAATTACTAACAGGGGGAAGAGAAAAGGCAGAAATACTTAACACCTTCTTTGCCTCAGTTTTTTCCCAGAAGGATACAAGCACTCAACCTGGCGGTTGGGGAGCAGGTGAGGAAGCAGGGGAAATGAGGCACATAATAGGTAGAGAGGTGGTACAAGAATACCTGGCCACACTGGATG
The DNA here is from genome assembly GCA_030412105.1 of Cyclura pinguis. NCBI lineage: Eukaryota > Metazoa > Chordata > Lepidosauria > Squamata > Iguanidae > Cyclura > Cyclura pinguis. Next base: position 265,964,761 of record CM059599.1, read on the forward strand.
AATTTAAGTCTCCAGGGCAAGATGAATTGCATCCTAGGATATTAAAAGAACTGGCTGAGGTCATTTTGGAACCGCTTGCTATCATCTTTGAGAAATCTTGGAGGACAGGAGAAGTTCCAGCAGACTGGAAGAGGGCAAATGTTGTCCCCATCTTCAAGAAGGGAAAAAAGGAGGACCCAAATAATTATCACCCAGTCAGCCTGACGTCAGTACCCGGAAAGATCCTGGAACAGATCATTAAGCAGTCAGTTTCTAATCACTTAGAAAGCAATGCGGTAATCACAAGAAGTCAACATGGATTTCTCAAAAATAAGTCATGCCAGACTAATCTTATCTCTTTTTATGATAGAGTTACTAGCTTGATAGATGAAGGGAATGCTGTGGATGTAGCATATCTCGATTTCAGTAAGGCCTTTGACAAAGTTCCCCATGACATTCTTGCAAAGAAGCTAGTAAAAGGTGGGCTGGACAGAGCTACTGTCAGATGGATCTGTAACTGGTTGACTGACCGTTCCCAAAGGGTGCTCACCAATGGCTGCTTTTCATCCTGGAAAGAAGTGACTAGCGGGGTGCCACAGGGTTCTGTCCTGGGCCCAGTGCTGTTCAATATTTTCATCAATGACTTGGATGAAGGAATAGAGGGCATGCTCATCAAATTTGCAGATGACACCAAATTGGGAGGGGTTGCTAATACGCCAGAGGACAGGATCAAAATTCAAAATGACCTGGACAGATTGGAGAGCTGGGCCAAGGCTAACAAAATGAAATTCAACAGAGAGAAGTGTAAGGTCCTACACTTAGATAGAAAAAATGGAATACAGAAATATAGGATGGGGGACACGTGGCTGGATAGCAGTACGTGTGAAAGGGATCTAGGAGTCTTAATAGACCACAAGCTGAACATGAGTCAGCAGTGTGATGCGGCAGCCAAGAAAGCCAGTGCAATTCTCGGCTGCATCAATAGGAGTATGGTGTCTAGATCGAGGGAGGTACTGGTACCACTCTACTCTGCTTTGGTTAGACCTCATCTTGAATACTGTGTCCAGTTCTGGGCACCCCAATTCAAGAAGGACATGGTCAAGCTGGAGCAGGTCCAGAGGAGGGCGACCAAAATGGTGAAGGGCCTGGAAGCCAAGCCCTATGAGGATAGACTTAGAGAGCTGGATATGTTCAGTCTGCAGAAGAGAAGGTTAAGAGGGGACATGATACCTATGTTTAAATATTTGAAGGGATGCCATGTAGAGGAGGGAGAGGGCTTGTTTTCTGCCGCTACAGAGACCAGGACAAGGAGCAATGGATTTAAGCTGCAGGAAAGGAGATTCCACCTGAACCTCAGGAAGAACTTCCTGACAGTCAGGGCTGTCCAGCAGTGGAATATGCTGCCTCGGAGTGTAGTGGAGTCTCCTTCCTTGGAGGTTTTTAAGCAGAGGCTGGATGGCCATCTGTCGGGAGTGCTTTGAGGGTGTTCCTGCATGGCAGGGGGTTGGACTGGATGGCCCCTGTGGTCTCTTCCAACTCTACATTTCTATGATTCTATGATAGGAGCTGAAGTCTAACACATCTCAAGGGCCCCAGACTGAGGAGGGCTTTCAAGGGAAATAGCAAGAAGTGTCTTGTTAGATCAGACCTGAGTCCATTTAGACCAGTACTTTTGTCCAGCACCACCTGAATGGCCAGCCAGATGCCTCTGTGTATCTCGAAGGAAGATGTTAAGCCTTCATACTAGTCTGCTCAAATTCTCAAAAATGCCTCATGCCAATCTTGGATTTCTTCCTCATTTGGGCTGTATTTTTTGGATATGACATGTACATGTTCCTACAGAAAAGTCTAAAGATGTGAGGTCTGGTGACTTATGGAACCTTAGCATCTGGCCTATTTAGGTTTTATTTATTTAATAAAACCAGTGATTTCTCCCTCTATGAACATGACAATGAGTGAAACAGTTGTCATTCCACTTTGGTTGAGGGACTGCCTGTATCAATGAAACCACAGATCTTTACAGTATTAATGATGCAAAAGAGCTAACAGTGCACTGTTAAGGTGGGACCTTTGCAGCAATAGAATGTTGCCCACAAAAGTCATTGATGGTATGGGGAGATGAAGTTAAAATCAGACTTTTGTGGGCTGCAGCCTATTTGATCAGATGCATGGAGTGCTACCACATGAGGATGCACTTGCTTGGGAGGGTGAATGGGTTCAAGATTGTAACCAAAAGGGTCAGAAGGAACAGAAATCCAGAAAGCATAATTCCTCTGCTCCAATCCCACTTTTTATACCCTCTCCATCCACTCACCTCTCTGGTCACACTGATTACAATCCCCCACCCTTTTCAACAAGTGCATAGTTGGCTAGCAACCAAAGCAGAACTTCATGCATCTGAGTAAGTGGGCTGCAGTGCACAAAAACTTATGCCTCTCTCTCTCTCTCTCTCTCTCTCTCTCTCTCTCTCTCTCTCTCTCTCTCTCTCTCTCTTTCTTTCTCTCTAACCATTAAGTTGCCAAAAGATTTTCCATTGTTTTTCCACAAAGCTACATCACTGAATAGGTAGGCATGTTTCACTTACTAAAGTGCAACCAAATCAATCTGGAACAAATAACAAACTGGTTCATACTGCTGCCGATGCATAATCCATAGATCAATTTGCATGAATCATCTCTGCTCACTGTAGTTGGTGTTTTTTGGTCAATATTCCCAGTTTGCATTGCTCTTATTCATGTTCCAACCTTACTGTATTTTAAAATATTTATTTATGTATTTAATACTCTTTCTTCCTGCCAAAAAAAGTATGCAAGATTTTTGCCATATCAAATAAATGATGGAGTGAAAACATACTTGAAACTCAATTTATTTCCCACAGGTTGGATCTAGAAACAGCCTTTGGCCAGCCCAATTACTCTGCTGATGAAAGGTGCTTTAGAGGGGATTTTTAAAAACCCTTTTAAGAAAATGGGAGTCTCATAGCAGATTGAACTGAACAGTTTATTTAACAACTCAGGGTTAGGTGGACTCAAGCTTGGTAGCCCAGGCTTCCACACCGAACAAGCAATTAAACCAAGATATATAGAATTCTTACCAAAACATGCAGTGGCAGCAGTTGAGTAACCAGATGCTACATACAAATTCATCAATAAGGAGCAAGCACGATTTCCCAACTGTGTATGTCACTTTTCCATTTGTATGTTATTCTGGTGTTCTGGCTGCTGTTTCATAAGCAGATGTTTTGGAACATGGCTCAGAATGTCTAATATGTGTTACTTAACATGAAATCACTGGAACCTTATATTTTCTATGAACAAACTTCTTCAGCATGACTCTACCTCACTTAGGCCTTATAGCCACTTTCTGACTTTTCTCTTTCAGCCTTCACCTGATTTTCAGGGATTTCCTCCATCTGATGACCGTTCCCAGTCTTCTGTGTAGCTGCTGCACAACATGGCGGGGGGGGGCCTCTGCTGATGCACAGCACAGCTGTACCTCCTAGCAGACTGGGGGGATGGCTGGGGGAAAGGGGCAGAAAAAGATGCTCCTGTCAGTCCAGTTGCACCCACCAAAAACTGATGTCATCTTCTGACATATGAGGTATGATTTGAGGTCCATGATGTTCTGATTTAGGAGAAAGGGCCTATCTCTACCTGGAGTTATTTGTGAACCTGAAAACAGTATCATAGAAGAGAGTTTTGTTCAGGTAAAATGGTGAATAATCAGGACTGGGAGAAAAGTACAGATTAGGATTGTGATCCTATGGACATTGATTTGGGAATAATTCCTGTTGAAAGCAATGGGAATTACATCTGATGAAGTTGGATTGTGCTCTGCTCCCCAGTTTTTTGTCAGCTCAAATATTTGTTGTACTATTCAACACTTTTTAACTGTGTTTTCTTTACATGACACAGGTATTGGAAGAAACTTTTTTAAAAAACTTTTCTGGATTCTGAGTTATTTTGACTGACTGTATCCAGGACTAGGCCTGCATACTAAACATGTAAATTTGATTTGCTTCAGAGGTTGTCTGTTTTTTGTTAGCTTTCCTATAATTAACATGATCCATGAAACATAGGAAGAAAGTGGGGGTGGTGGAGGGAAGACCTCCTGAAGCAAACACATCTTACATTTAAACAATCTCAAGAGCTGTGCTTTGAGGCTTTGCTCAAAATTACCCTCTTTTCTGCCTCTTCCTTTTTTCACCCCCTCTCCCAAGAAATAGCACTCCTGAGACCAGTACCTTAAAAACCATTAAAAATCAAATAGATTTCCTCTCTGGAAATAAAACATCTTGCCAATACAAGCAGGCATATTTTTGTGAAAACCAGAAGAGGGTATTATTTGCCTGTTTTAAATGAACACTGGGGATTAAACTTGGCACCTGGGTGCTACAAAACATAATTGAAAGGTAAACTTCTGACCTCATCGCATGCATGCACAATTTAATCAACTGCAGGATATACCTTAGCAAAACTAAAGTCGTCAATAAAACCAGTTGTGAAAAATTCTGATCTCCCACTGTGTTCAGCATGTACATTAAGGGTCTGGTGAAGCAGTGATTAAGGCCAGGAATGCATTTGGAAACTTAGTTGCCCACTAATCCTAACAATAGGCAGTCCCATCCACAACCTAGGTAAGCCCAAATTACTTGTATTTCACTTGATTACATAATGGGGTTAAAAAAAAATCCAAGAGTTTTTCCTTAAACCCTTATCATGGCTCAGGCTTTTAAACTGAACTGGCAACAGTCCACAGCAGAGCTTGGAAGTGTTATTCTTTTGGACTAGCAGCTCCTGTAAGCTTCCAGCCAGCCTGTGAATAATTGTACAGGAATATCTGAGTTAACAAAGTAGAAATAATGGCTGGAATTTAGTAAGGGACTTATGTCTTCATAAGTAGACTTACATTTGCAGAAAACAGAACTAAGCAGTTTTGCAGTGTCCATATTCAACAAGGGGCTGCCATGACATTACTACATAGGGGAGCCAGCAAAACCTGATGTATGTTGGCACTGATGTGTATTGGATACTCTTCCCAGTGTCCTGATACACATCTTTGCAATTCATTAGGAGGGTTCCTTATCACCTTCATTACTTAGCTAAATACTGAATGCATAAAGTTATGCAACATAGATGGTGATATAGAATTGTGACCTACTTCTCTAACAGAAAATTTGTTACCAGAGGTAGCAATAACACAATAAGCATAGGTTCCTATATCACAAAGAAGAACAGTTCAACATGTTTCAGCAAATTTTTTATTCAAAACTAAACAATATGCTTCTGTGAAGGTAAAACAACTAGGTCAGGTAAGCCTTGCATCAGTAAACAAAAACATTTGGAACTTTTTAGTTCCACTAAAAGGATTCTTCCAACATGCAAGGATATCTGTCTTGCATTTTTCTTCTATCACATAGCATCCTGCTATAGCAGTCCAAATAAGCCAAGTTCCTGCAGCCTTCTGTAGAAGGACTCAAGCTGTGAAAATCTGAACACAAAGAGCTAATCTACACCCTCCTGAGTTGGAAAGGGGCTTTGGGAATCCCCTTCAGCCATTCACTTTTTTTACCAGCAGAGTTAATTTGCCCTGTGCTGTACATAGGGATATATTAGTTTCATTAAGCTTTTGTTAGCAACCTAAAGAGTTAGTCTCCCAGAAGAAGAAACTTCATTATCAAAACTTCTGGGAGAAGTCCCAGCAGACCGAAGAAGGGCATATATTGTTCCTATCTTCAAAAAGGTGAGGGGGGCGGGGGGAGGACACAATAACCGCCCAGTCAGCCTGACATCAATACTGGGAAAGATCCTAGAGCAGATCATGAAACACACAATCTGTAAGCACTTAGGCCAGGGCTTTCCAAATAGTGTGTCGTGAGACGTTAGTGTGTCACCTGAAGGGTGTAGATGTGTTACCACCCTGGACTGAGAACAAGCCCCCTACCCAGGCCTTGGAAATGTATGTTATATGTTATAAATAAATCATATATTTTTAAAAATATAAATGAAAGGTTTTCATGAGATATTTTGTGTCCCCTACATTTCGTTATTACAATTTATGTATATGCCCAGATCTCTTATAAGGAGTTAGTTTAACCTCCGATTTGCTAGTAAAACTGACTTACTGTGTAGCGAAATTATGCATGTCTGAAAAGTGTGTTACCAACATGAAAAGTTTGGAAAGCTCTGACTTAGGCCATATCCACACTACACTTTATAGTGCTATTATTCCACTTTCAACATCCTATGGAATTCTGGAGTTTGTAGTTTACTGAGGCCAAAGAGTTCTCTGGCTGAGAAATTCTAACTGCCCCTCCCTAAATTGCAACTCCAGGATTCCAGAGGATGTTGAAAGTGGAATAATAGCACTATAACAATGTAGTGCAGAAATAGCCTTAGAAAGGAATGCTGTGATCACTAAAAGTCAACATGAGTTTCTCAAAAACAAGTCAAACATGAGTTTCTCAAAAACAAGTCAAAACAATCTTATCTCTTATTTTTGACAAAGTTACTAGCTTGGTAGATGAAGGGAATGCTACAAACATAGTGTATCTTGACATTAGTAAGGCCTTTGACAAGGTCCCCCATGATATTCTTGCACACATGCTAGTAAAATGAGGGCTAGACAATCCTACTGTTAGGTGGATTTGTAGCTGCTTGACTGACCAAACCCAGAGTGTGCTCACCAATGGCTCTTCTTCATCCCAGAAAGAAGTAACTGGTGGGGTGCCACAGAGTTCTGTCCTGGGCCCAGTGCTATTCAACATCTTTATCAATGATTTGGATGAGGGGACAGAGGGCATTCCTTTCATATTTGCAGATGACACCAAATTAGGAGGGGTAGCTAACACCCTAGAGGACAGGATCAGACTTCAAAATGATCTCAATGAATTTGAGAGCTGGGCCAAAACTAACAAAATGAGTTTCATCAGGGAGAAGGGAAGTACTACACTTGGGCAGAAAAAATGAAGTGTACAGATATAAGATGGATGATACCTGGCTTGACCACAGTACATATGAAAAGAGTCTTAGTAAATCACTAGCTGAACACAAGTCAGCAGTGTGATGCTGCTGCTAAAAAAGCCAGTGTGATTCTGGGCTGCATCAATAGGAGTATAGTGTCTAGGTCAGATGAAGTGATAGTTTCACTCTATTCTGTTTTGGTCTGACCCCACCTGGAATACTATGTCCAGTTCTGGGCACAACAGTTCAACAAGAGTATTGACACACTGGAATGTGTAGAAGGCCTGGAAACCATGGTCTATGAAGGAGCAGTTTGGGGAGCTGGGTATGTTTAGCCTGGAGAAGAGAAGTTGAGAGGTGACATAAAGCCATGTTTAAATATTTGAAGGGATATCATATGGAAGAAGGAGCAAGCCTGTTTTCTGCTGCTTCAGAGGCTAGGACATGGAGCAATGGCTTCAAACTTCAAGAAAAGACATTAGGGAAAACTTCCTGATGGTAAGAGCAGTTTGACAGTGGAATATGCTGCCTTGGAGTACAATGGAGTTTCCTTCTTTAGAGGTTTTTAAACAGACGTTGGATGGCCATCTGTTGGGAATGCTTTGATGGTGTATTCTTGCATGGTAGGGGGTTGGACTTGATGGCCCTTGCGGTCTCTTCTTGCTCTATGATTCTATGTTTCATTAACTGAGGCATGTCTGCAGTTGCAATTTTGGTCTCATTTCTCTAGAAGCAGTTTCTTCATGTCACAAAGCAAATTTTTTTTTCAGCTTCAGATACTTTTCAAAAAGTCTGTGATATAAAATGGATGGTTACTATAACAAATTATGTCAGAAGTCCTGCTGGAAATGTCCAAAATACTTCTTTGACAGCCAAAACAGATTTATTAAGGGAAATAGTGACTGTAAGCTCTCTCTCTCTCTGCTTAATATCTACTGGAAGATGGAGACTCACACAAACCACTGGCACTGGAAAGGATGGCTGTGTTCAACTCCCATTGTTCCAGCAGAAACTGTGTTCCCTGAAGGTGCTATTTTAGTGCTATTGTGGTGTGATTGCAGTATTTTATAGTATTTGAGTAGAAAGGAGGAATCTCCCACTAGAACAGAGCTTTCCCAACTTTTCATGTTGGTGAAACACTTTTTAGACATGCATCATTTCATGACAGTAATTCAGTTTTACTAGCAAATGGGACATTAAACTAACTCCTTATAAGAGAAAACGGACATATATATAAATTGTAATAACCAAATGTATGGGGACACAACATACCTCATGAAAACCTTTAATATATTTTTTAAAATACATGATTTATAAATAAAATACATTTCCAAGATTGCAGGTGACACACACACTTCAGATGATACACTAATGTGTCACGGCACACCGTTTGGAAAGCCCTGCACTAGAGGAAGACAGAAGAATGGTGACATGCCCCTTTTCCACCTGCTGTCAGCCCCAGAATCACTTCACATATTCTAAAAAGTTCCCCAACCCTCCAAGTAGATGTGGTCACGTAGGAGGCTGCTGGGAGATAGGGCTGCCAAAAAATCACCTCTTAGACTTCCACCCGTAGAATTGTCTGTTTAGCCATTTTAGAGCCCACCCATAGAGCCCTATGGCTGTTTTTTCCCCCTTTCTTTCAAAGTGAATTTAACTCATGGACTGCTCACTCCAGTCTGGATCTTAAAATTAGCTCAGACTCCATGCTTTTGGTGCTGTCCGCAAGGTAATTGGAGGAGGGACAGGGCTTTTTCAGTGGTGGTCCCTTGCTGCCAGAAAATCCTTCCAGTTGAGATCTGTCAGGCCTCCTTTCTGTACTCTTTTCAAAAGAAATAGAAAATATGGCTGTTTCAATAGACTTTTGCTGTTTGATTCACTGAAAATCACGGCCTTTGCTTTTTTTTTTTTAAAGGTCATGTTGGTTTCAATTTCTGTTTGTAGCTCAAAAACTACATTTCTGTTATAGTTTTTTATATAATTTCACATAAGCCTTTCTGAGTACAGCTGTAGGAGAACTGTGTCTGTGGCTTCTTAAGCTTACAGGGTTTCAGGTATGTCCAGCTTTTATTATTTCTTTCTTTCCCTGGCCAGTAGGGGGCAGTCTGCACCCATAGCTTTAAAGCTTGGTGTACCCTGAGTACAGAATAGCGTGAAAAAGACCGGAGGCCATGGGGGATGTGAGATGCTGGAGAAGGGGAAAGTTAATGGGGAGGAGAGAAATGGAAGATTCTTTTTTCAGTGTGTCAAGTTCTCATTGCCTTTTTTTTGGAGTAATTCCATAATTATTTAAATATATTATAGATCTGTATCATTTGTACAGTAAGAAAGACAGAAGCACATGAAGTGGCAACCATTTTTTCCCCAATTTATATGTATTTTAATGAAAGATCTCAATGACTACTGTATTTCTTAATTTGTTACTGGTCAACCATCTCTATTTCAGAGATGGATTTCTAAGTCAAGAAGATGAGACTCTCTCGCAGACTCATATGGGGCTACAGTTGTCAGCGTGCTGCAGTCCAGACTAGTACAGTTACAAGCATAAAATGAGACAGAGAAATATGTTGCTGTTGCAATAGCAACAACAACAAGAAGAAAACATTCTGTCAATTTTAAACGCAGAGTGAATGTGACTATATTTTTTAAAATTTATAATATACAAACAAATAACTATAATTAAACTATTAGAAAGTCACAATTAAAATGCATACATAATATAAACATAATGAACAGTTTCCAGTAAGAACAATAAGCAATAAAACAGAATAGCAGTACGTTATAGCCAGGAGCAGAAGAACAAGCAAGTTTTTATAACTTGCTAGTGTCTGCCTGTTGAACAGCAAACTGAAGGGGACAGATATGCCACACCTTGGAATATCTGCCTTCATGATCCTACAGTGGCAGTGTTTCGTGGATTGCAGAAAAATCAGTTAGGTCTTTGATCTCAAAGGTAGATGGACTGTATATAGTCAGCCTGGTGTCTTGGTCTCTCTCACCTTGTATAGGGTTTTACCGGTCAACCACAGAAGCATGAATACGGCTCAGTAGCTAATCAGTTGACAGTATAGTCCTTTTTACATAGGCCATTTCCACACGAGGCTGTTATAGCACTATGATTCCACTTTCAACATCCTATGGCATCCGAAACTGCAAACCCCAGGATTCCATAGGATGTTGAAAGTGGAATCATAGTGCTATAACAGCCTCGTGCGGAAATGGCCATAGATGTAGTGCATATATAGTTGATAGCCCTTGGTGCTGCTTTTTACGTTAGTTGCAGCCTTTGAACCAGGTGCAAGGGCATCTCTGCATACAACAAATTACAGTTGTCTGTATATTACATGAGAGAGTATGGGTGGGTGTGCCTTCATGTCATGCAATGACTTATGGTGACCCCATGAATTTCCCAGCGTTGTCTTAGGCAAGGAATATTCAGAGGTGTTTTTGCCAGTTCTTTCCTCTGATCTACAGCAGATAACCAGAGCATTAAACTATATAGTTTTTTTTTAAGTAAAATTGTGGTGTATTGGTTTGAGCATTGGATTACAACTCTGGAGATCAGGGTTCAAATCTCTGCTTGGGCATGGAAATCCACGGAGTGATGTGGGGCAAGAACAGGTTGCTTACCTGTAACTGTGGTTCTTCGAGTGGTCATCTGTGCCCTCACACATTGGGAATCTTCGCGCATGCGCGGTAATGTTTGGAAGATTCTAGAGCTAGGCGACTTGGCGGGAACCCCTCCCCCCTGCTCGTACTGAGCATGCTCAGCCCACCAAGCCAACGGTCCCTCCTCAGTTCTAGAGTCCGCCAGAGCAGGACCTGAAGAGGGGAAGGCTGGGCGGGTATGTGTGAGGGCACAGATGACCACTCGAAGAACCACAGTTACAGGTAAGCAACCTCTTCTTCTTCGTGGTCTCTGTGCCTCACACATTGGGAGATTATGTAGCTTACCAGTGGACGGTGGGTCAGGTCCTAGAGTATGGAAGACAACTCCACACAGCCAAAGCGGGCATCCCTTCTGGCCTGGCAGTCCAGCCGGTAGTGGCGGACAAAGGTAAAAGGTTGTGACCAGGTAGCCACACGACACAACTCTTGCAAGTCCACCCCTCGAAGAAGAGCTGCTGAAGAGGCCAAAGCTCTAGTGGAGTGTGCACGGAGCAAAGCTGGTGGAGGCTGTTTAGCCAGTTCATATGCCAGCAAAATAGTCTGGGCCACCCATTTGGAGAACCTCTGGGTGGACACCTTCTGACCCTTTCGACGACCACCATAGCAAACGAAGAGGTGGGGAGTCTGTCGAAATGACGAAGTCCGGTGAGTGTAGAAGGTGAGAGCCCGATGGGCATTGAGCGAATGAAGCGATTGCTCGAAGGGCGTAGTCGGATCCAGGTAGAAAGTTGGAAGGATGATGTCCTGGTTCAGATGGAAGTCCGAAACAACCTTCGGTAGAAAGGAGATGTCTGGCCGAAGGACCACCTTGTCCCGATGGAAAACCAGGAATGGCTCATCAGACTGCAGTGCTGTCAGCTCGCTGGCCCGTCTGGCAGAGGTGACAGCAATGAGGAAGGCCGTCTTCATGGTCAGGAGCCTGTCATCGGCGGTAGCCATAGGCTCGAAGGGCGGTCATGTCAGCTGGGACTGCACCAAGGACAGTGACCAAGGTGGAAGTGGCAAAGACACAGGTGGGTAAAGATGTTGCAGCCCTTTCACAAATTGCTTGAGGGTAGCGTCCCGAAAAAGCACCACCGAGGGTGAACCACGTGGCTGGTATGCAACAATGGCTGCAAGGTGGACCTTCAAGGACGAAAAGGCCAGTCCCTGTTCTTGAAGGTGCAGGAGAAAGTGCAGCACGGTAGGTAAGGCGACGGGTGACGCTGGCTCATGACGAGCATCGGCGAAGGCCACGAACCACTGCCATTTGTAGTGGTAAGACCTATGGGTAGACTCCTTCCTGGCTGCCGTGAGGACATCCCGTATGGCTGGTACGTCTAAGCGGTTACCCTCCAGGCATGGAGAGCCAGGAGCGGCAGGTCCGGATGTAGCATGAGACCATTCAAGTGGGAAAGGAGGGCCGGTACCATCGGCAGCTTGAGAACTCGGCCCCGAGCAGCTTCGATGAGGGGACCAAACCAGTGCTGCCTCGGTCAGTACGGGGCTACCAGGATGACGTCGGCGTGATTGGAGAGGATCTTGGGGATCACCCGACCCAGAAGCGGGAACGGCGGGAATGCGTACAGTAGACCCTCGTCCCACTGGAACTAGAAAGCGCTGTCAATGTCAGGCGGCGGCTTAAGCAGAAAATGGAGGCAGGAGCCGAGTTTTAGGGCTTTTAGTAATAAAGTGATAAAGTAAACAAGAGGTTACATCACCCAAAACGAACAGAGGCAGCAAACTCAACAGCTAGGATTGGCCTGGAACAGAAGCACAGAATGCAGATTTCCCGGATGGAAGACGGTTGTTGCCCCATGCCAAACTCCCCCCAGCATCTGTCTAAAGTACATAGTCTTTAGCCCAGCTGGGGCTGTCAAACGTCCGTTGGCCCAGCTCACAGCTGGAGGCCCTCAGACTTCAGACACTTCTCTTGCAACCGCTTCGATCTGCACCCTGCCTCCTTCTCCAGCCGCCTCTGGAGGAACGTGGGGGGAGGGTCTGCAGCAAACTCCGGGCTGGAGTCAGGAACAGCAGCTTCTGTTGAGCCCGAAGCACTGGTCTCATCTGCTGCAGGTACTGGCTCGGGGACCGCTGTGGGGTCACTGGCAGGCCCCTCCCTTGTCCCTGCAGGAGCCCCCTCTGCCTCCCAGGGATCCACCCCCGGCTGGGGTTCCCAGTCTAACTCAGAGTTCCCGTCTGAGTCGGCAGCATGCTCAGCCTGGCTCATGACAAGCGCCGCCGAGAGAGTCACGACCCAGGCCAGCCCTCGAGCAGTACCAGGAACATTTCCTGTTCGAGCTGCTGGCGAAGAGGTCAATGGACGGCTGGCCCCACCAGGCCACTGTCAGTCGGAACGCGGCCTTGGAGAGGGACCATTCGTGGTGGCACGAGGTGTCTCTGCTGAGGGTATCCACCGTGATGTTCTCCCGGCCCGCCAGGTGGACAGCGATCGGGTGAACTCGGAGCGGTATGCACCAGTCCCAAAGGTGGAGAGCTATGTCGAGAAGGGTGGTGGATCGCGTACCCCCTTGCCTGTTCACATAGCAAACGACCATCATATTGTCCGCGAGGATCTGCACCGTGTGGCCGACGACAAGATTGCGAAACAACCGAAGCGCCTTCAGGATGGCAAGGAGTTCCAGAGCATTGATGTGAAGGCCGGTTTCTGGGCCGGTCCAGTGTCCTTGCACCCTGAGATCGCTGCAGTATGCTCCCCAGCCATAGAGAGAGGCGTCCGTTGTCCTGAGGGCGCGGGCTGACAAACGGCATTCCCGACAAGAGGTGTCGGAGAGACAGCACCACAGCACCACAGAAGGGAAGTGCGGACCTGTGGAGGAACCCGCAGGAGGAGGCCTCGATCGTCCAGTAGTGGGTCGAAGACCCGGATGAACCAGTGCTGTAGTGGGCGGGCACAAAGGCAGGAAAGGTAGGTGACCGACGTCGTTGATGCCATGTAACTGAGAAGCTGCTGGATCCGCCTTGCCGGTATCATGGGCATGTGGAGAACAGTGGTGGCAGCTCAGTGCAGAGTGCGGGCCCACTTCACAGGGAGATAGGCCTTGGCTGAGTCCGAGTCCAGAGTGGCTCCAGTGAAGTCCAGGACTCTGGTGGGCTCGAGGTGTGACTTCTTCGGGTTCACCTTGAGGCCAAGGCGGGACAGAAGAGACAATGCGAGATGAATGTCCTCATGTAGCTTCTGCTTGCAGGGTGCCACCAACAGCTAGTCGTCGAGGTAAGGGTATACCATAACGTGCTTCGTGCGGAGGTACGATACCACCGGGGCCATGCATTTGGTGAAGACCCTGGGAGCAGTGGAAAGTCCGAACGGCAGCACCTTGTACTAGTAACAGGTGCCGTCGACCGCAAATCACAGGTACCTCCTGTGCTGTGGTCAAATTGCGATATGGAAGTAGGCGTCTCGTAGGTCGATAGAGGTGAACAAGTCCCGGTGTCACAGGAAGGAAGACAGGGTGACCATCTTGAACCATTTGGGGAGGATGTAGGAGTTCACCCCTCTGAGGTCCAGAATTGGTCGCAAGGTACCATCCGATTTCGGTACCGTGAAGTACCGGGAGAAGAAGCCGGTGGTACTGGCTGAGGACGGGACCCGTTCTATGGCCCCTTTCTGTAGCAGGGACTGGATCTCCTCTAGCAGAGCTGAGCTGGCCGGGGTGGAATAATAGACGCCTCGAGGTGGTATATTTTGAAATTCGATGGCGTAACCAAGCCGGACAATGGAGAGCACCTAAGAGTCCATTGTGATGTGATGCCATTCGGAGAGGTGCTGGGCCAAACTCGGGTGATCGACGAAGCTGGTGGGCAGGCGGAAGAGTGGATGTGGTGGCGACCTGCGTGCGAAGTCAAAACTGCGACTTCGTCGTGGACGAAGACTTCTTTGAAGAGGGCTGGCGTCTTCGCAGAGGTCTCCAGGCAGAGGACAGTACCGAGAATCGCACCGATGTACGTCGTGGAGAGCGAGACTGGTAGGTATAGGAGGAGTGGCGCCAAGAAGAACGGGAAGTGAAGCTGTGACAGGACTGCGGCGGTTTGTGGATCCCCATCCATTTCACCGTGAGGCATGCCTTTACTAGATGGTCCATCGCATCATCAGTGGTGGAATGGAAGAGGCCTTGTCCATCGAAGGGCAAGTCCTCAATCCGCTTCCTGCTGTCCTCCTGGAGGCCTGCAGATCTTAACCAGGCAAAATGCCGAAGGGCGACAGCGCCAACCATCACCCGGGCCGCACCCTCGACTGTGTGCCGCGAAGACAGGATCTGCTGGTTGGACAGCGCTACTGACTCATTATAAAATTGGATAGCGCTTGTCTGGTGATCGTCCGGAAGATGAGCCAGCAGAGGGTAGAACCTGTCCCAGATGTTACGCTGGTACGCAGCGATGCAGGCCTGTGTGTTAGATATCCTCACGATGAGGGAGGAGGCAGAATAGAAGCATCTCCTGAAGGAGTCCAGATGACGGCCCTCCCGATCAGGCGGGGTGGTGTGCGCCCTCTTACCGCCCTTGGTTTGAGAAGACTCGACGACGATAGAATTAGGCACTGGGTGGTTAAACAAGAAGCCGACATCCTTCTTCTGAGTTCTGTAGAGGAGCTCGAGACGGTGTGGTATCGGCTGCAAGGATGCAGCCTGGGCCCAAGGGTGTTTCAGTACTTCCTGCAGGACCGGCAAGAATGGTATTGGTGCTGCAGATGGAGGGCAGGTGTCCACATAATGGAAGACGGGATTCTGCACTGTCGGAGCTGGATGTCATGAGCCAGGCTGAGCGTGCTGCTGGTTCCGACTTGGACTCCAATTTAGACTTGGACTCCCAGCCGGGGGAGGATCCCTTGGAGGGGCCTTCGGGAGAGGGGGCTCCTTCAGAGTCTAGGCAGGAGTCTGCCAGCGTCCCCACAGCTGTCCCGGGCACGGATCCCGAGCCAGTACCTGCAGCAGATGTTTCTGCTCCAGAGGCAGAGGCTAGTGCTTCTGACTCGACAGAGGCTGGTGTTTCTGACTCCAGCCCGGAGTTTGCAGCAGACCCTTCCCCCACGTTCCTCCAGAGGTGGCTGGAAAAGGGGCTGGTTCGGAGGTCTCAGTGGCTGCGGGATAAGTGTCTGATGAATCGGCCCTGAAGTCTTGAGGGGCTCCAGCTGTGAGCTGGGCCAACGGACATTTGATCAGGCCCAGCTGGGCTAAAGACTGTGGATTTAAGACAGACGCTGTTGGAGTTGGGCACGGGGCAACAACCGTCTATCAACTGGGAATCTGCGTCCTGTGGCATGGGCTTTCTGTTCCAGGCTAAACCTTGCTGTTTGAGTTTGCTGCTCTTGGGACTCGGATGTTTGTTTTGGTGACGTAACCTCTTAATTTCTTTATTATTAAAGCCATAAACTCAGCTCCTGTCTCTGTGTCTGCTTAGCCGCCACCTGACATTGACACTGGGCTGGAAACATCAAGTCCGAGCGCATTTGCCATGCGAAGAAGGATGTCTGAAAATTGTTTAACATCCTCAGGCGCTGAGTCAGGTGAAGGCTCCCCAAAGGGCAGAGATACATGGGAGTCCAGTGTTGAGTCGCCAGAGTTGGAGTCGGACTCGTAAGAGTGTGAGGAGCAAGAAGGTGATTTCCGAGCCGTAGGAGGCTGGGATGACAAAGTTGGAGGAGTGGTAACGGTCGACGGCAGCGAGGATGGTACCAGTGGTACGACTGTTAGCTGCGGGACCGTGGTTGCAGAGATCGGCAGCACAGTGGGGCCGGCGGCCGCAGAGATCGGCAGCACAGTGGGAAGCGGGTGCTGAATAGCCTGGGTGGAGGTCAACGCCGAGGCTGCCTGCTGAGATGGAGGCGCCTCCGAGACCGGGCGTGAAATGGTAGCCGTAACCTGAGGAGGAGGCGACACAGGCCAGTAGCATGGCGAGTGGTCCCTAGATCTCCTGTAATATTGAGATCTCAACCGGGAGCGCAAAGGTGAGCAGCGGTACCGAGAATGATATTGGGAGCCCGACAAGGGTGATCGGGACCGACGACGGTATGGAAACCAACGGTGTATGTCTGCATGGTACCTGTCTCGATAAGCGGGGGAGTAAGAATGGTAGGATCCTGGCTGTTCACACCACAGGTGTTCACGTCCGTATCTGGCTATGTACGAAGCGGACGAGAAAGGTGAATTGATCCTAGGCCGAGATCTATCTTGCTCAGAAGTGGCCTCCCGCCGCCGTGGGGATCGATGCCTGTCGGTCCGGCTCGGAGAACGCGCCGCACTTCGGTGAATGCATTCGCATGAGGGCGCCCGATGGTGGGATGGAGCCCTCGGTGTGACTGAGGAAGGATCTGGGCGGCCCATCCCATATAGTGGGTGACCGAGCAGTATGGTCGGTGCCGTCAACACAGGCAGATCCGAGGGTGCAGAAGAATCCTCAGGACGTGCTCCGTACGTTGGGAGCTGAGATTGTTCATCATGCACCACAGATATATCCGGTGGGCCCTCTTCCTCAACAACATCCTCTAGAGGCTGTGTCGGAGGGGGTGTCGGTGGGCAGGTCCTCCATGGAGAGCTCCGCTTTTCTTTCTGCTTCTTCTTCTTGTCCTTGACAGGGTCAAGAGAAGAGGGCCGCTTCCGCTGGGCAGCGGTAAGGGGTTTTGATGACTTTGCCGCCTGCGAGGCTGCAGGGGCATCCCCCGACACAGAAGTAACCAACGCCTGCTGAAGCTTCGGGATGCGGGGTAAAGCGGAGACTGGAGGTAGAGAAGGTGGTACCAAGCCCAGCACCGTTGCCGTCGGTATCGCAGCCGTCGATACTGACGAGGGTGTGGTCGATCGTCGTGCCGTTGGAGGATGGGAGGTCATGGCCGTATAGAGGGCAGTGTTTTCAGCTGCCTGTTCCTTAACTTTTAAGGATTCTTCCCAACAGTGGGATTTGAGCCTCGACGACCTGTTCCGCAAAGTTTGGGCCGTGAATTCTCTAGACAGACCAGGTCCTTACATTATGGGTCTCCCCAAGGCAAAAGAGGCACTCCGCATGGCCGTCTGAGAGGGCGACCTTCCGACCACACGACACACAGTTTTTAAACAAAGCAGACATAAGAAAAAGAGAGAAACTCACACAAAAAAAGGGGGGGGTTTCGAAGAAGTAGTCCAAGAAACAAAGAAAATCCGAAGAAAGGAGGAAAAAAACGCCAATAATAGCCGCTAGGCAAGAGCACCTTCTGTACGCTGCGTACACGCTGGCGGACGAAAAAGAACTGAGGAAAGACCATTGGCTTGGTGGGCTGAGCATGCTCAGAACAAGCAGGGGGAGGGGTTCCCGCCAAGCCGCATAGCTCTAGAATCTTCCGAACGTTACCGCGCATGCGGGAAGATTCCCAATGTGTGAGGCACAGAGACCACGAAGAAGAAATCGCAGATTCTCAACCTCAGGGGAACGCAAAGGCAACCCCCCTCTGGACAAATTGTGCCAAGAAAATGCAGTGATCAGGTAGTTCTAAGTCAGAACTTAGTACTTGAAGGCAAAACAAGAAAAAGGTTAAATCCTGATTGTTCCAGACAGTAGACTGGTAGTCTGGCCCTGCCCTCTAAAACAGAAATAGGGAAGATGTGGCTCATGGGAACCTAATTTGCAGTTCTCAAAATCCTAAAAGATATCCTCAAAACTCCTGGAGCCCTATTAAAAATGGATGGAAAATTGGCCCTAACTGACCAAAATTACTGCAAACCTATCCAAAAATGCAGCAGTTTGTCCAGTTTCACTCCCCAACACACAACTCTTCAAAACCTGAATGCCCCCCAACTGCTGAAAATCATCAGGTCACTTCCATGTCATCAGAAATGATCCAGGGCAGCCCACAGCAGGAGAGAAAACTGACGCTTAGTCCTGCCCCCAGCACTCTTGCCCACTCCTGCTTTATACTCTCTTCCCAACTGTTCATGCGGATAAACCCTGCAAAAGAGATCATGCTTATTAAAGACAGTTGCAATCTGCAGGTTGCAATCTGTCCAGAACCAGCCATATCAAGGCTCTGTGGCCACTGTCTAGCCCATGATGGGACCTTCAGCCATTTCCCTGATTGCCCTTGATGGGCTACGTATTCTTTATTAGGACTGCAGTTAATCAGATTGACTTATTTAGCA
This sequence comes from Cyclura pinguis, assembly GCA_030412105.1. Classification (NCBI taxonomy): domain Eukaryota; kingdom Metazoa; phylum Chordata; class Lepidosauria; order Squamata; family Iguanidae; genus Cyclura; species Cyclura pinguis. Next base: position 265,983,476 of record CM059599.1, read on the forward strand.
CTTTTGTGAGGACCTGGATGGGGAGAGGACATTTGGTCTTCCACTTTAAAATTCTTGTTTTTCTAGAATCAACATACATTCTATGTGGCTATTCTAATAATTGGAACACAATTAGATGGCAACTAAATGGTGTGTGTGTGTGTGTATACATATATATATGTGTGTATATATATGTGTGTGTGTATATATATAGATTAGATACAGATACAGATACACACACACACACATACACACACACATATGGATATATATATCCATAATTAAGTGTAAATCATTTCCCATGGAACCCAACTCCATAATACTAATGTCTACAACAGCAGTTCCTAACCTTTTCTTTACTGGGGACTCCCTGAAAATACAATTTGTTGCCAGGGTCTCGCAAGACTTAACTCGAGATTTAAATATTGAAATATTTATTTATTTATCAAAGGCTTCTTGAGGCTAGGATTCAATTCCCTGCTCAGACACTGGGTAAGTCACATTCTCTCAGCCTCAGAGGAAGGCAAGGACTAACTTCCTCTGTACAAAGCTTGCTAAAAAAAACCCCTGTGATAGGTTCACTTTAAGGTTGCCATATTTCAAAAGTGACTTGAAGTCACACAACAACAAAATGTCGTTGACAGGGGGAGGTTCTTTCTAGCCATCATGTCTCTCTCAATTGAAAACTGACTAATGGCAACTCCTAAGGCGAACCTACCACGAGGGTTTTCTTGGTACAATTTGTTTAGAAGGGACTTGCCTTTGCTTTCCTCTGAGGCTGTGAGAACGTGACTTGCCTGAGGTCACCTAGTGGGTTTCCATGGCTGAGTGGGGATTCAGACCCTGGTCTACAGAGTCATAGTTTGGGCGTGCACACACGCCTGGCACTGTGTCCTTTTTCTCAGGGATGCAACAGCAGGGGTATGTGTGCGCATGCCCAAACTGCTCTCTTGTTTTCAAACAGAGGAGCAGTTTCAGCATCCATAAATTCTCCACCCACTGCCACATCCCTATTATTGGTGGTGATGGTGTCCAGCAATGATTTGTACCTGACTAGTGAAAACTAATCCCACTATATATAATAGAACTTGATTTAGAGTAAACATATATGCCATTGGGATATGTAATGAGTACCCAAAACTTTCCAGAACTAAAGAATCACAGGCCCTAGGAAGGATGTGTTTTCTTCCAATAATGCAAAGTGAAAATCTATGTTGCCCAGACCTGCACTAACCTTATGGCAGTATGCCAAACTTTGTGCAGTTAAGAAATCTGAAGTTGTGCCTCAAAAAATCAAGTGGGTGAGGAAGAACATGGAATATGGTTCTTAAGGTACTCAGTACCAAAGCCATTTGGGAGTTTAAAGATTCATACCAGTACCTTGAATTGAGACTGAATTCAAACCGGGATCTGACAATGGATACTAACTTAGATAGCATTAAAAGGGGCAGCAGCTGGCAAGACTACGCACTTACCTGGGAATAGGTCCCACCAAATAGGACTTACTTCTGGGTAAACATATATGGGATTGCAGTTGCCTATATGTAGTAAGCTTGGCTTCCATCATGAGGCAATTGGGCTTTGGGGTCCTTCTTAGGCATTATGCCCAAATGTTATCACTTTGAGATCCTTTCTTTTCTTCTGCTCTATATAACTCCTGGGAATCCATCTTCCATTCGCTTTGCCCTTGGGGGGGGGGTGCACCCCAGTCCAGGGACCCTGTAGCCAGCCATGACAAATTGATTGCCTGCCAGGGTAGCATTAGTTGTTTAGGAGTCCAGTTGTGCCTCTGGCTGTGAGGGAGGGTAGAGCCCATCAGTGAAAGTGCCAGATTTAAAGAGTTATGCTTCTTTTTTTTTTACCATGTTGGAGGGTAGCTGGGAGGGAGGCTTATCAGGTACCCCCTTTCTCTCTGTTTTCCTGTTCACAAATGCTCAAGAATGGATTTTGGAGGTGGCTGCTGTTTACCTTGCCTGTTGTATTCAGGCACACATGGCTACAGAAAGACCAGTTAGAGCAGAATCCTGCTCTTTCCAGGATCAGGCTTTGTTTACTGCAAACATACTGCTGCAACCTGATACTAATAGTCTGTTTCTCCAGGCTTGCTTCCAATGCTGGTGCTGCTAAAAACGTACAGCTAGACAGAGGATGGGGAAGGGGGCTGGACAGGATTGAAAAGCTTTTGTGAAAAGGAGCATTACTGTCAGAGGCTTTGTTAATTGAGACAGGCCTGTAGTTTAAAAAGGCAAGTGTATTTTAAACCTTTGTTTTTTGGTCCATAAAACTGGGGGAACAAGATATTACCTTTTGACCATTAATGAACTCAGCAGCAGGGGGATCTTTGGGCAGCCAGATGTTTTGGGCTTCAGTTCCTAGAAGTTATAGTGAACGTGGCCAATTTTAGGATTATAGTAGTTAATAGTGGAGGGTTTTTCTATCCCTGCTATTATAACAGTTTCCCGCTGTGTTAAATAAGGATGTAAGGAATATCCACATATTCTTTTTTATGAGAAAGGATATTGCAGCTGATCCAGCCACCAACTTAAGAAAATGGTCAACCACAGCAAAATCTCCCACATTTCTAGACTTTTGTGTGAAAAAACAATGTGCAAACTCCTTGTGCAAAACAATTCTTGTGCAAATAGACAAAAGTCCAGATACTGTGCAAAACAATTTTTGTGCAAATGAACTTTTTACAAACAAGTCCTAAAAGTCAATTAAATAAACGTGCAAAAACTTTTGCCATTTCACCCAGTGGGGGTAAAACATTTCAAATTATTTGTTCCTGAATATGGGAAATGAAGATTTACTTCCTTAGTATGAAATGCTTTGGGTGCCGCCTTCTTCTTACAGAGTCTCTTCTGATGACAGCATTTTGCTTGAGAACCATTCAGTGGGCTTTGTAGCCAAACAGGATGATTAAGGCCATTTCTGCACTAGATTGTTACTGTGCTATTATTCCACTTTCAACATCCTATGGAACCCTGGGGTTTGCGGTTTAGGGAGAGGCCTTTGAGGCCCCTCTCCAAACGGCAAACCCTAGGATTCAATAGGATGTTGAAAGTGGAATAATAGCACTGTAACAGCCTAGTGCAGAAATGTCCTAAGATGGATGTCTCATTTTTAACTCAATAGCCATTGTACCATATTGCCCTTTCTCTTACTGTTTCTGGTAACATGGTGGAAACACAGAAGATGAAAAACTTGCTGGAAGTAATTCAAGCTAAGAACAGTGAATCTGATCAGTAGGCATAGCTTAACTGATTTGCACAACATGCACACTATATTTCAAAGAAATTCAAATATTGTATACAGTAACCATAGAAATAAAGGGCAACCATTTTTCACTTTTAGAAAGGAAGGTTACTTGGCAGTGTTTACTGTGGATCCCGTTAAAAGTCTGGGAAACCGTAACATCAGAAATTCCAACTCGGCTTTTGTTCAGAACTGATGCTGCCAATGACGTCTGTTGAGATTGCTTAACTTTTCCATTATAGCACTGCTCCGAGTTGTTCATATTGTTGCCCAGTTATAACTGTTAGTGTATGCCCTTTGCAAACACTAAGGTTTTCATCAGGCTGATTTTTAAAGATGTTTTAGCCATGCTCGTGAGAACAATGGGCATAAGGAATGAAATGCATGTTCTGGATCAAAAAAAACAAAACAAAACAAAAAAACCCTGGGTCCCTTCTGATGCTTTCATTGAGAAATTCCAGTACCTCTGTGCTTTGGAGGAATGACTTGAAATTTGGCTGCAGATAGGTTTCGCTTTGGTGTTAGGCAGGAACCTCGCTTTTGCCGGCCTCAGGAAAATCTGCCCACATTTGGCTGGACTGGAAACCTCCAAAACATTGCAGCTTATGCATGCTTAGCAGAGACTTTTAAGAACTTGGCAAGAGATGTTGCCAAGTTGTCTGCACTGAAAGTGCGCCAGCAAATCGGATGGAGAAGTCGGGGGGGGGATCAGCGGAACTGTGCTCTGTGGCCACCAGGAGGTGCTGCAACGCTGATGAGAAAGCAGTTCCTGATTAGCAGGATTCTTCCGCCTAGATGCAAAAAGTAGAAACAGAACACAGCTGAGCTGGAGGGAGCAACAGGGAACTGTTTTGATGGCCATTATGACATGCCATCTAAAAACTGGGACTTCGACCTAAATAGCATGTGATTTCTCTGCATCCCTTTCCAATCAGTCTCAGTGATGTTGTCTGGTTAGAATGCTCTTCCAATGTCATGCAAGTATTGGTTGGCCTTTAGATAATGGTAAGATACCACTACACACATTTGTGGTAGAGAGGATAAAATATGAACAATTCTGCATACTGGAAATACATTCTTAAACCGAGTTTAGAAAGTTACCCGGTTTTTTTGGACTACAGCTGTGTTCCCAGCTAACATGCTGGTTGGGGATTCTGGGCAGTGTAGCCCTACAGAGAGCAACACTTTCAAGTTCTGTTCTAAATCCCAGATGTTATTAGTAGACCAGACTGAGACACTTTACAAACTCTGTCACAATTGCCAACGTCAATCATACCTGAAATCTGAAGACCAGGTACCTAGAAAGATTGTTCAGACTGATCCCATCACCATATAAATCTATCCTGCAGGTATTTGTTTTTTATGCTATGGAATTGTTGTGTAGCCTTAGTTCGTCTCTGTAACAATCCAGGGATGGTTTGGTTGCAAATTATGTGCAGATGTTCCAGGTGTCCCCTGCAACTCCATCCACCTTACAAATATGCTTGGAATATGAATTCCACTATCTCCAGTCAGCACAGACTGGGATGGCAGGTCTTGTAGTTCTAAGCATCTGAAACATCTGAAGAATGTTAAGTTAGAAAGACTGCATTACACTATACTTGCATCAGTTGCAACAGCAACGCCTTTTGGATAACAGTTCTGAGGGCATTCTGTGTCCAGCAGGGTACTTTGTACTTTGGTTTCAAACTACAAAATACTTTTGAGACTTAGGTCACTTCTGCATGGCATTGCTATCATGCCATATGGGTGCACTGGCAGCAGTCCACGAGTTCTGTTTTTGCACAATGTCATCACAGTTCTGCTGCCATTCTGACCCCACCTATTGCGATCATGGGATATTCGCTTAACGGAAAAAATGTGTTAAGCACCCGTGATCGCACAACGCTCCTGTCACCACCGGCCATGTGGAAGAGGCAGAAGTGTGATCATGCACTTCCTTCCCCAGTGCAGCATGGGAAACGGGTCAACTGCGCTGTGGAAGGAAGGAGCGTGTCACTCACGCTCCCTTCTGCAGGAACCGGGCGGGCGCAGACTCCCTTCCTGGCAAAGGTGCTGCTGGGACCATGACAGGAGGACAATGGAAAGAGGTCGGGGTGGAAATGACCTTAGATAGTTCCATTCTGCAATTGCCCTTTTGGCGAATTCTCTCCTATGTTTTGGGGAGATTGCACTGTAGCTGTCCAGCAGACAATTCTAAGCAACTATCCGTGCCAGGATTCTCCAGAACAGCTCCATGATCATTAAAATGGCACTGATGTGCTAAAGTGCTAGTGTGGCGTAGTGGTTTCTGTATTGGAAGAGGACCCTGGAACACGGGCATTTGATGGAGATCCACTGGATGATCTAGGGCCAATTAACTCTCTCATCCTCTGACGAAGGTAATGGCAAACCTCTTCTGCACAAATCTGGTTAAGAAAATCCTTTGATAAAATTGCCAAAACTTGGAAACAACTTGAAGGCACACAGCAACAACTAATGAACTGCTATAAATCTATAGTGCAGACCGACTCTGGCTATTCTTATGTCATAAGTGGAGATCACCTCTAGTGCGGCGAATGGTCTCCCACTAGTGTAAGAAGAAAATTACTTCTAACAGAAATGAAAATAATGGGGACAAAGAAAAGAGAGATTAGATTAATAAAGACATAATGTTATTTCTTATAAAGTGTGCAAGATGAATACTGGATAACCACATACATTTCTGTCAGGTATGTGAGGCACAGATGAGTCATTAAAACAAGCTGCGATCTTCATAATCTCCTCATCTTTAAATCTATATGCACTAACCTCATGACATTAAACTACAGAGCAAAAGATTGAGGCAAAATTAATAAACACTGAAAGTATAAATGAAAGTTCTAAAATGACCAGAAAGCTGTTTTTACTGCTTCCAAGCTAGATTTCTTCTCTAAAATTGCCATTTTCCTCTTCACACAGTTAGCATCAGGACAGCTTTATCAGTTCATTCTATTTCGGTGTCTCTTGTGTTACCCTCTCGTATTTTTTTCAGGCATGATTTGTGAAAATATACAAGAAAAAATCCAGGCAGTCTGTATTTTTAAAGAAAGTTTCTTTTCCATTTGATGGCCTTCTCTTAATTGTAGCTGGGGATTTATTTATTAATTTATTTATTTTATTTACAAATTGCTGCTCATTTCTTTTTTTCCAGAAATACAGTACAGTAGCAGAAGCTAGCACTGAAAGTTAACATGCATTTTTAAAGATATGGTGATTTTTATTCATTTCTAGTAGAAATGAGAGCTTCAGTATAAAAATAAAAAAAGGGGGGAGGGAAGAAATTGCTAAGTAAAGCTGTACATTAGATGCAGATGCAAAATTGATGCTGGAGCAATTAAGTATTTTAAGGGCAATTCATCTCTAGTCCTTCAGCTGTTACCCATAGGAAGTGTTCATTCAAAGAAGCTGAACCTCAAAGTAGGAAACTTGGAGCCAAACTACATGTTGCATGCAAACAATGCCTTCTTACACTTTCTTCCTCACTGAAGTATCTGAGGTCCAACTAAGACCATTACATTCAGAGAAAGATTTCAACCTCTCCTCCATGTCTCTTCCTCTGTGACACTGTACCTTCTTTGCCACAGGTACAAAATACACCCTCCAGTGGTACCAATGAAAATACTCCCACAGATGAGGTTGGGGAAAGGATGTCAGGAAGGAAGCTGCTGCACCAGATTTAAGCCTCTCCTCCCTGTGCACAGTGGTTTCAATCAAGAGCAGCACCCTGTATGCCGGCAGGAATTTGCCTGAAGTGCCATCAGGAAATCTGCCTGGAAGCTGCCTGATTAGGTAGGAAAAGCAATGCTTTCACACTACTAAAAGGCTGTCATATGAATATACAAGGAAATTCTTGATTCCCATATTTCTTGGGAAACCCATGGGGAAAATACCTAAATACATAGATGCCTCTGCACCAGTCTGTGCAACTGATCTGGCATTTGAATAGATGGAATGATTTTATACAGTTTAACATGTACTTGAGTGGTTAGGCTGTGAGTTTGTTGCCTAACTTTTCCCATATGTACTGTGTCCAGTTCAAATCACTTTGCATTAACAGAGTAAATATTGGTGCATCGAACAGAACGTTGGAAAGAGTTTTTTTTTTAAACCCATCAGTTCCTAGTCCTTCAACCAGCATGACCACTGGCCATATTAGCTGAGGGAGCTGCAGAATTGGAATCCAAAAAGTAACTTTTCAATCTTTAAGACTCAGAATCTGTATGTTTTCTGGGGAAAAAAAATCTGTCTCTGCTTCATTACAACTTAGTTCATTAATTGACTCAGAGATGACCATCTGAAGCTGCTTCATATAAGCAAAGAGCACTGGTTCAACAAAACCAACCAGTCTTCAGTTTTTCCAAGTTTAACACTGGAAATCCTTTTAAAAGTAAGTGTCAGGGACAGACCTGGGACTCTTGGCATATGTTTTGCTGCAGTATTATGGCCTCTCCACAAGAATGAGCCTTGAGTGGGATTAAACCCATGCCTTTCAAGGAACCAAAATACAGTTTGGAGTTCAACAGAAGACAGCTGAGAGAATCAATGTGATCACAATTTAACAATAAACAATATTAAAGCACCCTCCTTCTGGAAAAAAAAACCCAAAACCCTTACTCAGACCTTCTGTGACTTAGGATAATCTTAACTTGGCCTCATTAGCAATATGACAAAGGAACAGGAATGGAGCTCCTAAAGTCACTTTTAAGTTTTCTTCTGAGATCCAGCCTAGTGAAAATCTTACCTTTTCACCAGTTTCCTGCCAGTTTCCTCCCAAAGCCAGCTGACTGGCTGGGTCCATTGTTTCAAAAGAGAGCTGTCCCCCTCACCTAAGGACAGATTTTCAATTTCAAACCGTTCTACTGCATAAATGCAGCAGCAGCCTTCAAACAATTTTTAAAAGGGGGAGTGGGTAGGTGCGGAACCTGAAGACTATGTTACCATTGGAAGAAGAAGCAAATAACATCCGCTGTTTGCAGCACAGTGATGCAAATAAATCTGGCAGGAGAAAAAAAAGCCACAACCAACTTGTCTTTTCAAGTGTATCTGTATGTACTTGTTTTTCATTATGCAATCCATGTTAGTATTTCCACAAGAAGCCTCACACATCATCCAGTGCCTGTGCTTAAAACAAACCTGGCTTTTGCAGTTGCTAAACAGACATTTATTTATGAAAGCAAAGTTGAAAAGTCTGAGCAAATAGCCAAAATAAGCAAAGATGCTACAGTAGGGTTTATAGCAAACAGCTCACCCAAAATGCATTCTGAACTTCCCTTTGCCACATAGTTCACATGACAGACTACCTAGATGTCCACTGTATGTTCCCCATTCTTATTCAGATATATAATTCAAGATTTGCAGGAGTGCCATGTGTTCAGATGCACAAGGCAACATTTCTTGAACTTCTGCTGCTGCTGCTCTAAGCCAACCAGCATCCAAAGCTCTTCAGATGTGTTCCAAAGTCATTGTCCAAAGCCATATCTGTGCACTGTAAGCCCACCTGCATGACACGATGTAGGTGCATGAAGAGTTATATGCATATACATGCACTGAAAAAAATAGGAGTGTTTCATCCTTTTCCTTTTTCTGTTGAGTCATTTACCAAATGAGGAAGCAGTGAGGGAATGAGGCTGGCCAGGCCAAGGGATGGCATCCTCCTTTGGAGTGCCTGTCATTCACATATTTGTCTCAGCAGATTTCTTACATATACCCAAAAGAAGCCACAGCCAGAAGTGATGGCTGATGTTTACTGGGGATGGTGGAACAGAGACTGAGATCACAAGAGGCTGAGCCAAAGGTGAAGCAAACTACATGTAGTTTGGTGCTCACCGTTGTTCCTAGAAGGGTACAAAGAGACCTTGTGTCCCACTACTTATTGGGAAAAGTGTTGAGGTTTATTTCGGCAGTTCCCCATACAGTTGGTCCTTGATATCTGCACACTCTGTATCCATGGATTCAACCAACCATGGCTTGAAAATATCCCCCCCCCCCAAAAAAAACAATCCAAAAAGCAATATTTGATTTTGTCATCTTATATAAGGGACACCATTTTACTACACCATCGTATATAATGGGACTTGAACATCTATGAATTTTGGTATCCCCGGGGGTCCTGGAACCAAACCCTAGCGCATACCAAGGGCCCACTGTATTGCCCAAATTGTATCACCATGTCTGATAAACAATCTAAAGGTTTTAGCCTAATTTCAATAGATGTCTCTGAGGAACTGGTTCACCTCTCTTCACTAGCAACCTGCTAGGATGAAATGGGAGGGTGCCAGAAGAGTGGCAGAACAAGAACCCCTGACTGCTACAAGCATGCAGCCCCTGACAGATCCTCCTCCTTTCAAAGAATATAACCCTTGAGAAAAAAAGGTCCTGACTTGGGGCATAGTAAAGGAATTCCCAGTTTTGAACATCAACAACACTGTGCAAGAACTGCCACTAATCAAGACATGAATCTTAAGTAGGGCAACCCAAATTAAGTGTGTACTTTCATCATTATAAAGTATACCTCATCAAGATGTTGGGAAGATAAAAGACATGTGTTGATAAAGAGGCTAGAAGGGAGGAGTGACGCAGGACACCCTAGGGCAGGGGATGAGTAATTCTCTAGTCAGTTCAGCATTTAATGACTTCAGTAAACAAAGCCCACGGCCATAAAATGAATGATGAGAATAACACATAATAGGGAAGTTACCAGAATGAAATGAAATATTCCAGACAAAACCCCCTTTCTCCTCAAATAGCCTTTGGTTAAAAATAAAACAAAACAGTCTAAGATAAAAAGACTTTCCTAAATCTGTTTGCTGTGGGTTGAATAAATAAACAGACAAATGAGCTATAAATGTAACCACTTTTTGCATATCCCATAAAAATCATTCATCACATTATCAGTGTTTCCCCCATTTTCATCAGTTGCTGACCTCTTCTTGCCTTAACTTTTTACCTTCTTCAAACAATCCAAATTGAGTCAAGGAGGGAGAGGAAAAATTTACACATTACATTTTTCATCTGGTAAAGTAGGCTGTAATCCACAAAAGCTCATGCTGTAATAAATGTGTTATTTTTAAGATTTCAAAATACTTTTTGCTCTTAATCTGTTTTCAAATTAAATTGTGAGCCATCATGAGTCCCAGTCTAGGAAAAAAGGTAAAATACTACATAAATTAAATTAATAATAAGATTTTTGTTACTGGCATGTGAATGCTTTTCATCTTTTTTACATCTTTTTCAGCTGTGAAAGGAAAGCAAAATCAGCTCAGTAAGTACTACTACATCAATCATATTCTTTTGGAGTGCATATCTGCTGTGGTGGTGATAATGGGGGGATGTATCATTCCATTCCATACCCGCAGTCTACAGAATAGTAGTGTTTGAAACGTAGGTATGCTCCCCCTGGGACTAGCCCAAAATATTTTTCTGCCCAAATAGCTGTCCTATATTATTGGAGTGTATTGCGTGCCTTCATGTTGTTTCAGACCTACGGCAACCCCAAGGCAAACCTATCACAGGCTTCTCTTAGCATGATTTGTTCACAGCACATTTGCCTTGGCCTTCTCTGAGGCTGAGAATGTGTGACTTGCCCAAGGGCACACAGTGGATTTCCTTGGTTGAGCAGGATTTGAACCCTCATCTCCAGAGTTGTAGTCCAACACTCAAAAGATTATACCATGTTGGAGACAAGGACTTAAAACAGGAACTTGAGAAGATGATGTGTGGGCACATCCTCTGAAAGGGACTCTCTTTTCATTAAGTGTCATGTCTTGTGAGGAACATCCTGTTATTACTTGATATCACTGCTCCACAGAATGGATGGGGTAAAACTTAATTGGGAAAGCTGACATTTGAGCTCATTTGCACCTTGAATATAGTAGCAGCATCAAGCATGAAAGTTCCATGTCTCTTACGTTTATCGTGGCAACATTTTGGTCTTAGGCACATAAGGATGGGCTTGCACAGCCAGAGGACTCGTGATTTATTGGGGCAAGCAGCATGCTGATTATAATTATATAATTATAATGAATTATATAGGGTGTGGCTATGCAAACCACAAACCTTTCATCTCTGTTTCATCATGATGTATCAACCCAGCAGGAGTCAGCAATCTGGGTTCTTTCCCAAGATATGAAAGTCATACCCATGGTTTGTTGCAGGGTTACTTTTGGTGGCTTGTTGTGGGGTGGGACAAGTGAAAGTGTTGACTTCTGCTGGGTTTGAGCATCATGATGAACAAACCATAGATGGGAGGCTTATTCACAACTCAGAATTCTTTAGACTTCCAACTTATTGGAAGTCTACTCCAATATTCCAAAAGTTGCTTAGGGTAAAAAGTTGCAAAAACACCTCTTTTGACTGGCTTGTTTGGCCTTTGCAACCTAAAGAAAAGCCTCAAATGGGTCAAGGAACAGCCTGGTGCTCCCACTTTATCACCAGCAATGCTGGTTTAAACATTAGGTTATAATACTGATTAAAAATGGGCCCAAGCAAATTAGTGATTCCTGATTTTCACAGCTGTGCTTCTTGACTTCCCATATCATAAGATAAGGGTAATTCTCCCAATTGGTGAAAAGCTGATATTGCTAAGATGTCTGGAAGTGTGCCATATAGACATGAGAGAGGCAGAAAAATCTACTCCAGGAGTTATCACTGATGCAAAATCCAGTGGACTGTACGCTATGTGATTTCCTTTCAGTTCTCCTAGTATGCTTTACTTACTGTGGACGCAGAACAAAACTCATCACACACCACAAGCATGTCCAGTGCCATGAAGTCTGCCCTGGTCTGACAGAACAGCCTGAAATCACAAATCTGATTATATGGCGTGCCCAAGAGCCATTCATCATTTTGGAATGTCAGCTTTAAAAACCCAGTGACATGATTTCCCTGTCACACTGTTCGCTAGTTTGCCAATCCTTTTAGCGGGTAGATGGGAACCTGGTAAGATGGGAACCTTGAGCGTGCGGGTTGTGAACTTGAACTTGAAAAGAACAACTGTGGGAACAGCAGCAGAACGCAGCACAGGCACGGGAGGGAGAGCGAGAGACGAGAGAGAAGATCTGAAAGGGCAGGGAGCACTATCTTTCTGTGACAGTATGACAAAATTTTAAGTACTGAGAACAGAGCAAACAGGCATCCCTGGGATTTACAGTAACTAATGGCTAGGATTTCATCTTGATGCCTGTGGGATCTTCCTGGTGATATCACAGCAGGCTAAGGGAAGAGCCAGAACATTATGATTCTCATGTCCCACTGCCCTTATTTAAACCTCTGCCAAAGGAAGAAAAAAGAGAAAGCTCCACAGAACAGCCATGGGGGTGGGGGGAGAAGAGAGGCTGGGAGAGAACCCAGTGAAAGGTCGGCAGTGGGAGGCTCGGCTGGGGCTGGCGCCACTGGAGGGTGAGGGAGCGAATCGCCCTTCTCTGGTGAGCTCAGCCGCCCACAGCACTTCCTGTGAGCATGAGGTAGGAAAGAGGGAGGGAGGGAGGAAGAACAAGAGGCAGGCCTGAGGATGGCAGAGCTAAGCAGCCTGTCGAAGCTCTACAGACCAGGTGATGTCCTATGCATCTGCATATGGAACGGCTCAGGCTTATGCCACAGATGCTGCTGGTATAAGAGTCAAGCAAGGAATTACCAGGTTACTTATGAAAGGCCTATCCCCCCTGCCACCAGAAGAACACAGAAACAGCTGCCTTCGGGAAAACTCTTCAGCTTCCTCTTCAGAAAACCCTGGCATCGCATGTATTAACTACTTGTTGCATTTACATCTCAGCTGCTTAGCTCTGCCACATACAATATGTGGCTCTCTTCCACCCAACTTTATCCACACAACAACTCTGTGAGGTAAGCTAAGAGAGTTACTTGGTGAGTTTTATGGCTCAGTGGGCATGAGAACCTGGCTCTCCTGCACTACAATCCATAACTCTAACCATTATAGAAAACTACATGATCTAGACCCTCCTGCCCACTTGGTGTGCTCAGAAGGTCAGCTGCAGGGTAAGGGTTTGCTTGCTGGTATTGTGATCTGTAAAGGCATTTCAAAGGTTGGCATGCCTGTCTGCCACTTGAGAGATGCTGACATATATATCTCTGCCATGTATTTCTCAAAGCCACCTTGGCACAGTCCTGTCTGATTCTGAAATGGAAAGATAGCACAGGAGTCTTGAAAAGAGTGATCTATCAGAAATTACAGTAATAAGACAAAATACATTCCACATGCATGACATACCAAGATAGTTCAGGAAAGTGGCTGAAGAGGGAATTTTTTAAAAAGAAAAGGCAACAGGAAGAAACAGAAAGCCATTTAAGATCACGTGGAAGATTCATTTGGAAGCCAACTTAGGACTGCTTTTAAGGAGGTTGAGCAATTTTGGTGAGCCTAGGGGCCAATTTTCTTGCCTGTGACACTTGTAGGGCACAAGCCGCCCAAAACAAGAAAAACAAAACCAGAAGTGGCAAGACCCTATTTCAGGTTTTGAAACATGGACATTTTTAATGTGAAACTGTGTGTGTGTGGGGGGGGCAGCCTATTTCAAATAGGAAATTCTGCTCCTGCAGAGGACTTGCAGTTCACTTTTTTATGTCCCAAAATAAGGGTGCTCCAGGGAAGAAGAAAACAACAAAAACAGCCTTTGAAAGGCAGCACAAGCAGTCCCAGGGCTCTACCTTACCCACTCCATTGCAGGTTAACAGCAGGACGATTGGGGGTTGGTTTAGAGGATCTGACAAGAGAATACAACCATAGCCTGCTCTCTGATCAGAAAATCCAGTGTGGTCCTCTGGAATACAAGGAGATGTTTGGGTGTGCCAACTTGAACTGACCACAGTTCATTATGGAGAGACAAACTATTTCTTTTTCTTCCTTATTCTTGATAGCATTTGCATTAGCATCACAAAAATACCACTAGGTACTTTTTATTCAAGAAGCCATGCCTTACTTTTTACTTCTTCTCGTGCACATTTTAAGAAACTGATGACATAAAGCCCCAGAGAGATCCCGTATAGTGATGTCATGTGAAGGGATCTCAGAATTCTTCCTAACTGTACTTTCATCTTGAGTGCTATTAAGCCATAATTTTTGTATGAGGCACCCTGTGAAGGGGGAAAATGTAAGTTTTGCTTGTAGAGCACTCACACAAATGTTCAGAGCAAGAATTATGGTATTCAAGAAGAACCTATACTCTTGCTTCTCTTTAACTTCTTTTGTTGGTGTGAAAGATGTAGGCATTAGGGAGCACAAACTTTTCTGTCACAAAGCCTGTTTTTTAAAACAGAAATCTTTTTTATGACTATGGCCCTAGAAAAATTGGGGAGACAGAATGCCATCTGAGGAAAAGGACTACTACAAAGGGAAAAGAACCTGCATCTGGCTGTCTGAGCAAAGAAAACACCATGCAATAGATTTAGGGAGACACTCACAAAATCAGTTAATGCAGACAGATTACAACATGGACTTTCAAATGTGTTATAGGTTTCCAAATTAAATCATCCTCCAAACCATGCTGTGACTGTGGTAACAAAAACAGGGAATGTCATTCACTTGAAATTAATTAGTCTGAGGGCACAACCCCATGTACAGGATTCTTGATGATAGAGGATCAACTTTATCAATGCACACAGCATTCTGCAAAGGCAAGAATTGTGCCTAATGTCACAGTATATGGAACAAATGTTCTGTTTGCTCCTCTTTCTTTTTCTTTTTTTTCCAGGCCATCCACAGCAGAATGTTTACACACATACAACTGCTGCAGTGGAACACACTGTCTACACCTTGAGTATTTCTTTCAATGAAGGCAAAACAGGAAAATCTATTTCCGATCATACAAAGAAATGTAGGGACACAATATCCATAGCTGTTGTGCTTCCTATATGTCTGCTTTCTCCACTTTTATAACTTGAAGCTACTCTATGATAAACTATTAATTTTTGTGTAGAATCTGTGTCCCAGAAAATCCTAAGAAAACATGTTTCAGGATCTTACACTTGTAGATATTACTTTAAGACGTAAAGGCCTATTTACTAATTTCTGAAAAACCAGGATAACTGGGGTGTGGTTCTCAGAGACCGGGAGGTAGAAATTCATTCCAGATATCTTCTCAGATACCGATCACATTCTCTTCCACACTGCCATGGCCTATTAATATCTCAGTCAAGAGCAGTGTAGGAATTAGAGCACTGGATCTGCTGTTCCAGTTGGTTGACCTTGGTCCAGTTACTCATGCTCAGTCTGATTTACTTACTTCAGAGGACTATTGCGAAGACAAAACAGGATAAGCATATTCAAGCTCATTGGAGAAGAGCAGAATATAAATATATTAAGTAAATAAATACATCCGACAGCTCACCATTTTAATTTGGCTTAAGCTGATACCACTAATTAGCCCACAAAATCTTAGAAAGTTTTCTCTAGGCATGGTGCCCATGCGCAGCAAGGATACAAATATGCATCCTTTGCTAGCAGACTTTTCTTCAACAACAAAATGCATACAAAAAGTAGGGACTCAAAGCAGGGTTGCAGGTGGGAAAACACACCTGTATATGACACAGGATCTTATAAGGACATTTTGCAGCCCCCCACCCCAGGAGAAGGAAAAGAGAAATTCTTGGAGCAAGGTTACTTAGCACATTAGAGAAACAACAGAAACTACTGCAAAAACTATAGACTGTTGATGCAGGTGCAAACCAAAATTTTGGATGGTGGTAGAAGAGAGGCTCCTATCATGTTGGGCTCAAGGTAAGATGCTGTTCACGGAAGAAGCAATATGATCTTAAAGAAGGATTCTTTAAGCCTATTCTTTGGCTTCTGGAGCTGGCTTTCACAACAACTGAACCTGGCACCTGAAGACAAATGAGTTAAGTCTTTTAAGGCAAAACAACACAGACCTTTCTGTCTGTTGTAATTATGAAAGAAGGACACACAACTCCTCTGGAATTTAAATCTCCTAAGGAACGCATGCCTTTTCCTCTATTCAGAATGGCTCTGCCCCACGTTCTGACATTTTGAGATTATGATTCACAAAAACAATAATGACCCAAAGGAGGCCCTCTGTCTGTATGACTGTTGTGTAAGATCACTGGGCACAGATCCTGCCTGTTTAGTCTATATGTCCCAATGGCATCTGGCATATCCACACTACTGGGCCCATCTCCTAGTCCATGATTGCTTTAAGGGGTATATATTCTATTTGCTGCACTGCCAGTGCAGTTTAAGGGAATGTACTTGTATGTACTAAAAAAAAAAACCACAATATTTTTTTCCCAAACCTTTTGTGAATTTTCCTCTGTGTTTTAGCATATATACTACATCAGGTCAGTTTGAGCTGAGACTGTTGACTGTATTTGTCTTATAGGATGCCCCTAACTACAAGAGCTCTCTCTTGCTTTATTGCATTTATGGTTGTACAGGATAAAACAAACATCACTCATTTTCCATATGCCCATATAGCATAATGGGTCTTTCATATCCAGAGCTTCCCAAGTGTTCTTTTAATTTTAAAAAAGAAAAATCTGACAGCCCTGTTCATTGTTTTCCCTATTAGCAAAGCAAAAAATGGAACTTTTCAAGCAGAGGTGTCTCCTCTTTAGGTCAAATACCAAAAACTCATAGCTCAGGATATACCTTTTGGATCCAACACTACCACCACTCTATGTCCCCCAAAGGCCATTTCAGCTGATTTTATTTTTCCTTGCAGCGGACTCCAAAAAACAGCATGAAAGGACTAGGAAGTCTAGGGCCTGAAAACATCTACGTATTTTATGAATACAAAAAGTTTTGTCTAGACAAAGAGAAATGCACAACCCTGTTTCTTGTAAATATATAAAAGGAGCTCCTGGTACTTACCATGACTTTATTTATTCTATACACAAGATAAACCTCAGCTCATTTCAGTTAGAACTAAGGTACATAAATCTTCATTCACACTTATAAACAAAAGAAATGTGAAACAATTGAAAATAAATAGTTACTTTAAATTAAAAATAGAAAACAATGTCTTATGACCAAATTATGGTTTTAAAAACATTTGATAAGATTTAAAATGCTGAGTCCTTCAAACTCAGACTGTGTTTGAGATGAATTCAGAATTTTACCTTTTGGAGGCACAAGGCACTTTTTTGGAAACAGAGAAAAAGCGCTAAAATTAGTTGTGTCTGTGGATGCCTTTGTTTTTACACAAAGCATTACGCGAAAGCCTTCAAGGGGAAAAAAGGAATATGTTTCCCCCACTCCTTCCTCCCTAAAGTTCAAAGCCTTATAATAGTTTTTCCATGTAAATAACGAGTCAAGTTTTAACAATGAAAAAACATATATATTCACAAATGCAATTAATTTTGGATGAAGTGATTTGATTTCCTTGTACAGTACATATCCCTCGCTTCCTTGCTTTTCTCATTTGCAAAATATGTAAATATTTAGTAATATGAATAAACAGGGTTCAGAGTTTTTTTCCACTTTTGCCATATACCTGACATGCCAACTTTAATAACATTGGATAGTTTATTTTAAATTTGATGTTTATTTCCAAAGTCTTCATCTAGTTAGAAAGACTCCCATCAGCAAAGTCAGTCCTAATTAAAGGAGAATAATTGAAAATAAACAATTCCTTCACTATTGAAATTCAGAGAGAGCATTTTTGTCAGGTAACTTAAAAAAAAAACAGTAAAAGAAAGAAAGAAAATGCATTTCAACAACACTCAGAACTCCAGTAAAAAGGTACTTCTACACAGACCCGAATGGTCAACCACTCAAAAGTGATTTACTGGAACTGAAGTACAGAAGAAACACAAAACTAACCCACCACAATGTGCATCTGATGGATCAGAACCACCTAACTTGCTAATTGAAGAATGGAGATGTTGTCTGTGCAAGGGCTGGAACCTGTCCAAAAATGTGATTGTCTGCATACAGTTGTATGTGTGGCAAATTCAGCTGAACTCAAGTAGGATTTAACTTGAGCACAGCTATACACACTAAGGGGACATATATCTGTGTCCAAAGAATTACTCAGAATGCAGTGGTGCTGGTGCTGGAAGCTGCACTAAACTTATGAGGGTTGTATGAACAACACACTACCTATTTTCAAAAAGTAGCATGCATTTAATAACTTGACACAGCATTTTAACAATCTCCCACACTAAATATTATTTGCAGGGCAAGGTGGCATTTTTAAAAAACAATTCTTCTTCTGCATCAAACCTCAGTTGTTATTTTGTTCCATCATACCACTGCCTGAACTCTTTCGCAATGTTTTCCTTATCAGAGCCCCTTTTCAGTGAGCGCATCCAGCGTCAGGGATATTGCCCCTTAATGTTGGAGAGCAGAGTGCTGAGTCACAAGCCTTGTGTCGAAATAGGACGGGGAAGTCTTTTGCTGATTAACGAATTACAATCAGCACCCGTAGATATTATTACACACACAAAGGACGGAAGAACACTAGGATGAATGAGACAAATGTGAATGACTTTTTTCTTTTTTTTTCCTCCCCCTGGGGGTGGAGGAAGAGACAAAGAATACCCCCCCAATGCCCTTGACTGGCTGTGAAGCAAACTATTGGCACTCACTCCCACATCAGCCTTTCATGACATCTGTCGCCTGGAGGGTTAGTCACCTGCCGATGACTAAAGGCCACTCCAATTGTGAAAATGGGACAAGCATCTGACAACAACCCACCAGCAAGCCATTGTGTTTTGTTTCCTGTGAAAGGGCCCTGGGGAAAGTTGCTGTGCCCTAAGTACCTGGCACATTGGGAGGCTCGTGAGGTAAAAGCCCTCCTCCGCACTCCAGGCCAGAAGGCTGGGCCGAGGAATTCTTAGGCAAGAAAATGTAACAGACGGTTAGGACGGGAAACATGGGAAAGGCGAAAGAAGTGGAGAAAGAGAATGGGTCAGTTTCTCCTTCCTTCTATCCCCACCCCTTTCCTTCCCACCCCCACTCTCTTTTTCTCCCTCCACCTCCCCTTTCCAAATCTGGCATTTCAGCCTGAGACAGGGTGGTTTCACACACTCACCTCGCCTTGTCTCTTTGTAGGGGAGAAGAGCCAATCTGCAGTACCTCTCCTCCCCCATGCCCCCCACACACACTCCCACCCTCTGGGACTGGGCTTTGCTTTGTGGTTAAAGCTTTACACGTCAGAAGGGAGGGGGGTTAGAAGAGAAGAAGGTTTCACAAATATCCTTCACCAAATTAAAACACACACACACACACACACACACACAAAACCAAACCCACAACCAAACCCTAGTGAGTGGGATTGGCAAATGGGATTATTAATCCTGGCCCAGAATAAAGGAGGCAGCAGACTCCATGCAGACCCCTCGGCGAAAGGAAGCACTCAGCCACACACCTACCTTCAAGGGCTGCAGCGGACTGGGGCTTTAACCAGATGGAGTTCAGAGCAGGTAGGAGCCCTTGGTACCTTTCTCCAGCCTTCCCTCCTCCAGAGGGAAGCCAGCCCACCCCTCCTCCTGACTCAGGACCCCAAGCGAGCCTCCGCCAAATACAAATGTTTTCTCCAACATTTGCTGGAAGCCCCCCTTTTAAAAAAAAAATGCCACTAGCAAATCTTGGCAGCATCCAGAGATCTGAAGAGGGGGTGGGGAGGAGGGGGTGGGGTATGGTGGGCTGGTATTTCCTCTGGAGAGTTCTTTGACAAAAACAACCCCCCAAAAGTTTTCTTCCTTTTCTCCTTCATTAGAGAAAAACCTACCACTAGCTCTTTTACCTTTTTCTTACCCCTCCCAGCCCCAAAGTTTGTGGAACTGAAGTGGGGTATGTTGGGGTGGGTGACAATATTTTGGGGGGGGGGCAGAGAAATGAATGAGGCTGCTGTTGTATACAATTGCATCAAATACATTCTTGAAAGCAACCTGGTTCTGCTTAACACTTGATTTTTTTTAAAAAAGGCAGTCGCTTCGAGAGAGGGTGTATGCACTTTTTCTTTTCTTTCTTTTTTTTTTTTTATATTCTTACATTCCTGGACACCAATCAAAAGAGCAAATCACGGGAGGTGGAAGAGAGGGGAGAGAGAGAGAGTGAGAGAGAGAAAGAGAGCGCAAGAGCAAGAGAAAGCGTGGTGAAAACTTTGCGCACATACCAAAAAAAAAAAAAAAGTACAGACAGCTTTTCCCACCTAACACCCAGCAAACACAAACCAAAACAAATAGGCAAAGGGGAAAAAAAAAAAGGAACGGAACTGAACGGAACCCGGGGCAGAGCCAGCTGGGGAGAAAGGCAGTTTTTCACTCCGCACCGGGGATCTGCAGCGATCATTCGGGAAAAAACCGTTTGTCTGCTAACCCGCAGCGTCGCCCCCAGCCCACACTCTGAGTCTACTATGCTATGTGTTGCTGGGGGGGGTCCAGGTAAGGGCTCGCATCTCATTCAGTCTGGAGGGGGGATGGGGTGGGGGTCTTGCCGTGTGCCTTGTCTTCTTTTTCCTCTCCAAACCGCTGCTGATTCTAATTTGATTTGATTAAAACGTCTGTCTGGCTTTGGGACTGATTTAAGACTTTCCCTCTGTGCCCCCCTTTCTCTCTTTTTCATGCATGTTTGTGATTATGGGGGGGGGGGACAGACTCTGCTTAGCAAGGGAATAACATCCAAAACTGACAGAGGAAAATCATGGTCACCAACATTTTAGACAAGGGCTTAAAAAGGGGTGTTTCCTCCACTCCCCACCACTTGAGTTAAGTGCTGTCCCAATATAGAGAGAAAGTATGTTTGGTTGTTAAAATAAAAGGGATAGCTTGTTTGTTTTTAAACAAAGAACAGGAGAAGGAAAAGGCGTGGGATGCAGGGGGGAGAGAATC
Organism: Cyclura pinguis; assembly: GCA_030412105.1. Taxonomy (NCBI): domain Eukaryota; kingdom Metazoa; phylum Chordata; class Lepidosauria; order Squamata; family Iguanidae; genus Cyclura; species Cyclura pinguis. Next base: position 266,004,533 of record CM059599.1, read on the forward strand.
CTGCAACAAGTTTTTGGCCAAAATACGAAAAGATCTTCTCTAGGGTAGATAGAAGCGGTGGTGGCGGGGAAGCAAGGAACAAAACCTAGGAAGTGTCCGAGCCTGCCTAAGTAATGTGAGGGTGTTTGTGTGTTTGGTTAATCCTTAGAGTTTTAGCATTTGCATCCTGGTTAGCAAAACTCTTCTTGCTGCTACTTTGAGAAGGCTGAAAGGGGGGGTGCGATTACTTGGAGTGAGAGTACTTTCTCTTGCAGGGTGTAATTTTTATAAGCAATGGGGGTTTTGTGTTTTGCAGACAACACCCCAGGCTTTCTGGGAGAGGGCTTGTGTTTAAAATAAACTAAAAATGTAAAAACAAGCCTTAAAAGGTCAAAAGTGGTTTGTTTCCTGGACTGGTTCTTTTGACAATCAGGCCGTTTGGGAAGAGGGGAGTCTCTTGCTTCCATAGAGTCAGCTGTTTAAAAAGAGAGAACAAACCAACAAAGTTGTGGGGGGAACAGAACAAAATAATCTTTTGGATTTTTCATTCTGGATGCTGGAGGAGGCAAAGTAAAGAAAGTAGAGGGTGATATTCAGGAAAAGGTGAGTCCAGGGAGATTGCTCCTAGTCATACATCTAGGAGAAGACAGTCATGGCCAGAACTTGCTCTTCCATGTCTCAAGAGCCTAAATTATCACTGCTAGGTCTGGTAGAGAAAGATGCTGTCCACTGGCTTGGATCTCTTTAGAGCCAGCCAGTCCTGCTCCTTGGCTGACACATTAGAAGAAAGTGAGGAAAGAAGGGGAGGAGGGAGGCTGAATAGGAACACACTGATAAATGCAGACAGTTCTATCACCCTCATGCCACAGCTGCAACTAGTAGTGTGGGGCCAGGTATTTTTTAGGGGCTGCTCACCAGTATAGCCCAAATGTGAGAGAACACTGAGATGGTCAGGCCTCTGGTATGCCACTCATAGTCTGCATTAGCTTTAAACCAGACAGTTTTGCAGACTCTGGGTAGAGTTTGGGCAGCAAAGTCAAGAAGAAATGTTGTGCAGGAGAAGCTGTGCAGAAGAGTATCACATAAAGATGTGGCTATGGCTGGTATACTGGAAAATGGCTTATTTTCTATAAAGAATGACCTATCCTTACCTGCACATATGCAGGAGTCTATTGCCTCCTTTATTATGGCCAAGATTAATAATCCTGTTTTCCAGTCCCACTCATTAGTATTTGGTTGTCACTAGCGAATGCACAGAGGTGACTGCTTTATGCACAGCAAGGACCATAACAACCTACAGCTATAGTGTTTTCAGCCTTTGGCAACCAGTTCAGTTCTGGTTTGCTAGCACCCTAATTTATCCAGTGAACACTAAGGACCAAGAGATAACATGTACCTTTTAGACACCAAGGAGATGTAGGGGTCTTTCTTCCAAAGAGATAAGGGCTGCCATGATAAAATTCAGTGGCTGAAAAAAAAATAGGACAAGTTACTTTTTGGACTAGAATGTCTAGAATCTGCCAGCCATCTTTGTAGCCAACTCTAGTATATATGAAAATTTAAGCTACCTGAGCTAAAAAACATGCAAGGATAACAGGTGCTCGGACCTGGCAGCTCCCTGTTAGGACAGATCTTTTTTTCTCAAAAGAGAAACTAGGGATACTCCAAGAAGCCTATTCGGGTATGTTTCAGAATCACACATACCGAGATACACCAGGGATAGAGGAACATTGCCCCTCCGAATTGTCACAGTCTCTTGCTGATGGCTATACTGAGTGAAGCCAGTGGGGGGATTAGGTCAAAACATCTAGAGAGCCAAAGGTCCTCTACTCATGGCATGCATCTTAATTTAGGAATATGCATCTTCCTTGTGTTCAGAAAAGCCATTTATGTTCATGTGTGTGCACAGACAGATGTGGACATTTTCTTTCCTTATAAATGCTACTTATTAAGAAGAAGAGACAGGGTGGGGAACCTTTACCATTGGCTTTACTAATTTAGCAAAGAAGTATGGAATTCCTGATGGGTTCCATTTTGAGTGGATATTGATATGTAGACAGTGAAAAGGCTACCTACTCTTGTCCTCTTCTGATTTTTTCCCCCTACTGTTCAGTGGCTTGGTGGGTTACCTTGATATATGTGTGTTTGAAAACACATACATATGACTCTGTATAAGGATATCACTTTCAGTGAATGGTAAACAGCCAGCCAAACTATCAGACAGAATGAAGCTGTTACCCTAGTGAAAGAAGCTGAGAAGTAGGAAAAAATAGAGAGTTGTTGGATGGTAAAGCTATGTGTGCCATACGAGCTGCCCTGTACCATCTAGGCAAAACCACTCCAGTTTGCTGATGGATTCGATCCCATTGTCCCTGCAGAAGTAAGGTTTGATTGCCAGCGTGATTTGCTTCTGTACACAAAGTAAAGAGTGGAGGAAGCCAGCTTGCCCTTTGCCTCAAGCCACAGAATGTCTTGGTCCATTCAGGTCAATTATGACCCTGCTCAGGACAGAACTGTGGGAAGCATCTAGTGCAAAGAATAAGTAGGACAGAACCTTGTGTCACACAGTAGCATGTGTCTCACTGTACTTTCAGTGAGTTTGTATGTGGCATAAGAAACAAAGAGACAGAATATAAACCATCAGTGTCGGGATGGGCAGGTACAGGGCAGGACAAGGACTAACTCAGAAAGTAAGCTTCTGACTATCTGTCCTGTGCATTCATGCATGCACACACACATACACACACTCAGCCTTACATAGAAGTCACTGTACAATTCTATTGAGAAGCTTACTTTCTGATGTGCACTACTGCTGAATACCTAAAATAAAGGCTTCAGAGACTCTAGGCAGCCTGAAAATTGCAACATCGACCCTTTGAGAAGAAACACTTGCATATGCTCAGAAACACTGTCAACCGATTGGATAGTGGACCAATATTAGGATGCAAGTCTGAGCCCCAGTTCACATAGGGCACACATGATTTGCTCACCTCCTATGTTACTATCAAAGCCCTACATTTAACATTCATCCGGGGGAAACTTCAGTGGAATTTACATGGCAGCAATCTGTTTATTTTTGATCCCAGTCAGACCACATTACTGTTTTTAGTCTGACTTGGAACTGATGTTGTAAGCTACATGCAAGTGTAAAATCAGAGTAAGGGGGCATATCAGCAGTGTACATGTGGGTCTCTCATGAGAATGAAATCCAGTATTATCTAGCTCACCCAGATTGGGATGAATGGTTTAAAAATTCCTCACATGTGCACTTTTCTAGGAAATATTTATACTTATATTTGTATGTGTTCATGCACAGATTCAAATGTCTTATCAAATCATTCATTTGTATTGTGTTTATCTATATTTTAAACACTGCCTTATCTCTGCCTTATTTGTGTGTGTCTGTCTGCATTATCTCTGCTTGCTGTGTATGCGTATGTGCTTTTAACTTGCCTGTTGACTTAAGGTGACCCCATGAATTTCACAGGATTTTCTTAGGCAAGGAATATTCAGAGGTGGTTTTGCCAGTTCCCTCCTCTGTAATATAGCCTACAGCACCTGGTATTCATTGGCAGGCTTCCATCCAAGTACTAACCAGGGCTAATCCTGCTTAGCTTCCAAGATCTGGTGCCTTTAGGATATTTACTTTTCTTATCTTGCTTTACATAGTACAATTCTATAAGAGTCTACTCAGGAGTGAGCTGTATTGATTTCAGTGGTACTTACTTGCATCTCCAGCCATTCTTCCATTTTTTTTTAGAAAGGTGGTGGGGGGAATCTGGATTTTCTTTCAGCAGCCAAATGGTGTGAAGGAGCCTGCTGAAATTCTCTAGCTCTCTGCTCACCCTTTAAACACTGGATGTTGGAAGTGACCACACCAGAACCTCTGAACCCTTGCAAAATGCTGCAATCAAAGGCTTGGGATACTGCAGGAAGCAGAAGCAACAACAAAGGATCTCTCCCAAGTCAGCCAGCCCCAAGACCTACTGGATTACCCTAAAGCTTGCCCCATTTGTCTTTGATGGGGAACACATGCCCTTTGCTCCATTTTGCACCAGTCCTGGCGGGCGGAATGATGCAGTGGTGCATACGTGTGCATGCTTCTGGGCTAGAGAAAGGGGTGGGGGGGAGGCACTTTCCACAAATAAATAAATAAATAAAATGCCCCCTGCTTGCCTCTTGATGGAGGACCAAAACTGAGACTAAACTGAGGTATAGGACACACATACAAAGAACAAGCAAACAAACAAAATCTGGGTTTCAGGGAAAAAATTGGAACAAAAGATGATCCTTTCAATTCCAAGTTTAACCTGTGAGAGGAGGAAAAAGTGATGACTGGTCACTTGTTAGTCAGTGAACGTCATGTGTCAATACAAGGGTGGAAATGGGACTGAAATGCATTTTCAGCCCCTTGTAGATTGACCTCTCTTTGCGAGAACCTAATCTTTGACTGGGGCATACCACAAGCAGTCCAGTAAATCTACAGTTCTTTGCCTTTTTTTCCCTTACCGGCTTCCTTCCCACATGGAGATGAGGTTCAAGACAGGCTTTCATTCCCAACAGGTAGACTGCTTGCTGTCCAGTCTCTTGTGCTCTTATACATCTATGCATGTGTACACACTTTTCCATGTGTATGCCCTTTCTCTACAGATGCTCCTCATTAAGCTTGCTGCTGGTTTAGGTTTGTTGATCCTAAGCCTGCAGCCAGGAAATTAAAGAGAGGAAAGGAAAAGTTATAGGAATGGTTCAAAGATTCTGTGTTACTGTGACAAGATAGTAATGTGCTTGTATAGAATAAAAGTGGCACAAATGATCCTCAAACAGGACAGTTTGAGAGAGACTTAATTTCTAGGGGCACATACCAATAGCTGTTTCCCTCAGTCTCAATTCACTGTTGTAACACAGGAATGATCATGTTTTGTATTCTTAGAGACTCTATTCTCCAAGCAGTGGTTTGAAAATTAGAAATTTAGTTTGAGGCACAACCCGACCTCCTCACCAATGGCCAGGCTTTAGAATACAGAATCATAACAGCTATCTGCTGGGGCATTGTCTGCTAAATCCAAAAGAAAGAACTAACACTGAACGTATGGAATAACTCATTGTATCTCACAACTTTTGAAAACAAATTTCCTCTGCTTGCATATGAAACTCTGGGCAAAATCTTTACCACATGGTTTGAATTTATGCAGGGCTGCCAGGGGCCTGAGAGAATTGTTTCATGGATGAGGGTTGACATACAACTGGGAGTACCCTGGGAAAAGGAAAATGCCTTCTCCTTCTCCCCATCCCAGGCCTCCTCACTCCCAGCTGCCATGTGCTTTCTGTGCAAAGTCAAAATGTGGATTGCACAGACCCTATCAATTGTGCAGACAGGCAGGTGACCAACATGAGCAAAAATGCTGAGTTTTACACTCAGGGAAACAATCTCGTACATTAGAACCAATCAGATGTTATATTATACTCAGAATGGGCAGACTGTGGTCCTTCCGATGCTGTTGGACTATAGTTTCCATCAGCCACGGCTACCATAACCAATGGAAACCTGTAAGAAAAAAAAAGACATTCTAGGTGACAGCTCAAATTCAAAATTCATTTTAGAAAAATGACAACCTCCCCCTGCCAAAGCAGTGATAGTGATCTCAGTCCAAACACTGGCATCTACTTCAAGCCAGAAATTCTGTCTACATAAAGAAATATTTCTCTTGTAAGTTAAAACTAGGTTCATGGTTTGCTATGCTGAAATACCCTGCACAGCTAACTACTGCCCACTATAAGTATAGGAATAAAAAAGATTTGTATAAGAGAATGCTCCAGTTATTGTCACAGCTCAATCTGACAGAATCCTTTGATTTATAGTTTGGTGTGGTACTTAAGATTCCCTTCTAGAGAGCTGTAGTGTTGCAGTTTAGGGGAGTATGCTAGAACTCTGCAGTAGAAAGATGTCTCACTGAAGCACAAATCCCAGGATTCCACTGAATGGCGTTATGGTTAAAGAGATATTAGACTGCTATACACTACTTAGAACAGCTACATTGTTACTCATAGAAAAGGTATACAAATAAGGGAACAACTGGTGTTATGGTGGACATTTACCTTAGATTGCAAAACTGGTAGCAAGCTATGTCCCCTTTAGATACCTTCCTCTGATACTTCCGCCCCTTGATTACTGAGCTACTTGCAGCCCAGGCATGCAGACATAATATATAAACTCAGAATCACAAGGGGCACAGCTAGCTTATGGCTGTGGTAGTTGATAGATGGTGGAGGTGCTATGACTTCCTCAGGAAGTGCCTGTGATCGCGCAATACTCCCATCCTTCCCAATCATGCGGAAGGGCAGGAAGCGTGATGGAGCCGCTACTTTCTTCAGTGCAGCATGAGAAAGAGCCCAGCTGCCCTGTGGAAGGCAGGGGTGTGTCAGGATTGTGTGCTGCCAGGATTGTGACGAGAGGACAACAGGATCAGGTAAGGTGCGGAAATCGTCAAAGAACGTGAGTCAGGGTCCATTAATGCCAGAATACTTCAGTGAGGGGGAAATGACTTTAAGCTAAAAAGAAAAGCTTTGGTAGCAGATTCCTAAAACAAGCAGAAGAGACACAGAAACAAGCTGAGCTTCCAAGACTTCATTTTCTTAAGGTTTCAGATTCAGCAGGGATCAGGAAATTGTTGGCTTCCCAATGTTGAACTGAATCTCCCATCATCACCCACTACTGGCTACACTGATTGGGGCTGATGGAGATTGTAGTCCAACAATATCTAGAGGCCCACAAATTCTCCACTCCTAACTTTTTATCTACAGTTTCTGAAGTCTATGTGGAAAGAGTGCTTGTTACTCTCATAAAAATTACTTTGTGACACAACTCTCAAAAGTTACTTTGTTGGACTATAACCCCCAGAATCCCCTAGTCAGCACTGGCTAATTTGGATGGAGGATTCTGGAAGTAGCTGTCCAAAAAAGTGAGTTTTAAAGCCTCAGACCAAATATCCTACCTACCGTGCCAATTCTGTATTCTTCTGCCCACAAGACTCTTAAGGGCCTTAACACTGAAGGCCCTTACTAGATCTAAAGACTCTCAGGAATAACAGATACTCTCCCAACCCAATAACTAGTCCCATACAGGAATGGCTCAAATTAAAACTTTCTAGCACATAGATAACAGCTCACAAACCACATGCCATTCACTGCCACAAGGGGTTCAAATCCTAATGGGAACTACCTGCCCTATGCTCCTACCAGTGACTTCATTTTTTCCACAGAGGAACCTGCTTAAAAGGAAAAAAAGTTCACAGGATCAGGAATCAATCTGCTTTAACCTTGTACTGCTGGGTGGGCTGCTATCTTGCAGCATTTTCACTGTTGTGAAAAAACAAAGTTGTTGTTGCATGCCTTCAAGTAATTTTTGACTTATGGTGACCTCAAGGTGAACCTATCATGGGATTTTCTTGGCAGAATTTGTTCGGAGGGGGTTTGCCCTAGCCTTCTTCTGAGTCTAAGAGAGTATGACTTGCCCATAGTCACCCAGTGTGTGCCCACTGTTGAACAGGGATTTGAACCCTGATTTCCCAGTGTCCTGGTCCAGCACTCAAACCACTACATCATGCTGGTGAAAAAAGTGCCCATCTGGAAAAAGCAAAGGCACCACACTAATTTCGTTGTCCAAAAATTTGTCCTGCATCCTTCCATGCAAATCACTCCACGGGTTTTACCTTCTGCTCCTTGTGCTGGCTGCAAATTTCACTTGAGTGTGGTTAAGTGCTTCCTGCCTGGCCAGGATATGGCTTTGTGGGCCCTGTTCTTACATGTCTCAATAACAAGATGGGCACTAGTAGTTACGCTTGGTAATCCCCATTCTACATAGCATTAATATATGTTGGCTTCTGTTTAGAATTCCACTGCACGCTGTGATTTTTTCTCAATAGGACTTCTACCCCTCCTCCTTTGGAGCTTTAAAAAGCTGGGGCTCTTCCTATTGCTCTGCCTCCTAGCCTTGACACTCTCATAAGCTCACGTCACCCTGCGGTTTCAAACTAAGCTGGTCAGATTTAGTTTCAGCAGAGCTCAGCTCAGTGTTTATTTCAGCTCCGCTTGCTCCTGTGTTTAACTGTAAGGAACACACCTAGAGAACTACTCAGTAAGAAAGCCTCTATTGTCAACTGAATGCAGCCACTAGTATTTTCCTGGGCCGCGCTGCCATTCTGAGGTGACGTAAGCCTATCCAACTGCACATTTACTCAAAGTAAATCCCACTGACCTCAATGGAGCTCACTGCTGAGTAAGTGTTCATAGGAGGGATTGCTAATGAATCTGTGGCTGAAACCTCAACATGCTTCAAAAATGCCTGCATATTCTCCAAAGCTCTCCAGTTCCCAGTCCAGTCTCTCCAATGGCCTATCATTTGCTATCAAGCAGTCCTCCCAATCAATACCTCCCTCCTAAGTATGTCTCACTATAAAATCTGGTGCCAACTAACACCTCACCACATGCAGCAATTGAAATAAACCATTTCTTTATAGTGTTTCAACACTTCCCTTGTTCTCTGCATGCCTGAGGTCTTTCCACTGATACAGTTGCTTTCCCTAAGTGGAAATCTATCATATGTCACCCTGCAGGAAGCTTCCTGTTATATTAAGACTATAAGGCTACGCTCATCCAATTGAAGCAGAGCTGCAATCCTGTGCACATTTGCCCAGAAGTTAAGTCTCATTGAGTATTGTGGGGCTAGTTGCTGCATAAATGTGCACAGGCTTGCAGTGAAAGTACCACTGAACTCAGTAGATCTTACAGCATGCAATAACTTGGCCTGCAAAGAATATTTCCATTTCAGATCCCAGAGAATACACACAGGCTACCACCTCCTGTGTTCTGACAGTTCCAGGCAGTGATGCTCTCAGGTATTTATTATCCCAAACTTGAAATCCTTTTAGCCTAAATCTGGAGGAAGGGGAATGAAAGGTGTAGAGTTTGGCACTATTAGTGTTGTGTCGGAACTGCCAAAACCCTTGGCTTGTGCTCAAATCTGAAATTATTTTTGCATTGTGCAGTCTAGACATGATCTCCTCAACTGTCCTCCAGGGGCACTACGCACACTTGGTGGCCATGCTCACAACTTTTGGGCTTAGGCAAACACTCAACTTGTTTGGTTTTTATTAAAGAGACCAGGCTCCTAGCCGAAAAGCATCTCATTTTATCATTTGGTCTGGTGCCACTTCTGTCTCTCACAGTCAAGGAAGCTTTATGTCGTGTCCACATTTTCCATGGCACACTGGGAACAATATTAAGACTGTGCTTTTATAGCCTTAGTGCATCCCAGTTCACTAAACAGCCCATCAAATTTTCTGCCAATGTCTTCTGCATATTGCTCTGTAGGCAAATCACAGCAAGTTGAGCACACAGCTAAGCGATTTCAAATGGAACTTGTTCACCTAACCTCTGTGTTACACCACTTCTATTTGATTCCTCAGCCACCCAAGCACCAAGGCTTCCAATCCCTTCTTTTATTTCTGCTGTTTTTCTCATTCTGATTTCCTCTATCCCTATACTCTTTGTAATGAACCCACCTCCCCTTTGGACTTATCAGTCATTACTGCTGCCTGCAGTCACTGACCATCCTCTGATTGCCCATTTGATATTGGTATGGTATGTCCAGGTTTAGAAGTTGCTTGGAAACTGATGTTGCAAGCCAAAGCATACTTGCCTAGAAGCTTCCTGTTATACTAAGACTATAAGGCTAAACTCATCCAGTTGACGCAGAGCTGCAATCCTATGCATGCTTACCCAGCAGTAAATCCCATTGAGAATTGTGAGGCTGGTTTCCGCATAGGTCTCACTGAAGATAACAGGCTTTAAAGTAAACATGTTTAAACACAAGTTCTAGTCATGACAAGGAATGGTTAAAAATGTGCTTTGGAAGACCCAGTAAAGATTTTTTTTTTAATCTAAAGCAGCACTAGCACATGTTTGGTTGTGTCTCCACTTGTAAACAGCTGGAAGTTCCTCCGTGGGTCATATAACCTACTAAGAATCTTCCTTCCATCTAGGAATCTCCTTCCGTGCCTCATTCAGTTTCACACTTTTTCTGTTCCCTGTCACTCCCTACTTCACCCTACACTCCTCTCTCCTGGAGCGATGCTGCTTACCTCAGAATAGAAAAATCCTTACAAAGCACAGCCACTGTCTGGTTAATTTCATTGTCCGCTTTTCTGCACGGCCTTGATTCTGTCATTATTGATGCAAACAAGTCTGCCGGCTGCTCAGGGCTCCCCAGTGTCATCAACAGACTCCTCCATTTGCTCAGCCCGGGTCATGCCTAAGGGAACAAACAGATGTAAGGACAAGCAGGGTACGCAACCAAGAAAGATGTCACTCTAGCCCACCCAGACCCTACTTACTACTTCCCCCCTACTCAGGGGACCTCAGTTCAAATCTTAGGTCAGCCAAAGATTCAACAAATAACTGAGTAAGACTCTCTCTCTCTGTCTCTCCCCTCCTCTCCCTCAGTCTCAGTTCTGTAAAATGGGAATTATAATGGCCTATTTCTCAGGATGTTTAGAAAGTGAGATAAGCAGTGATTATGAAGGGATATGGCTCTCTTAAAAAATGGTCTTGACTCTCTGTCAAGTTTCACATGCCAAAAAAGATGCCACCTTGTTTACTGCAGGCTATTAAAGACACAGTGCTCCACTAAGCCTGGCCTTTTACATGATACGTGATAAAACCAGCACAATCTAAGATCTTGACTTAGTGAGTGAAATTTTAAGAATCGAGCTACACCGTAATGATGCTCAGAGGAATACTGGTCTATGCTCCATCCACTTAAACCTCTTCCAATGAGGCAGAAGAAAGTTAACATGTTGGCATCCTGAAATTGAGTCATTCACCATCTGGCTGAGCTAGAATGGTTGGTACCTACAGGAAGGCTCATGGGAGCCTCCTGTAGACAGCCCTACACTACACTCTGCAAAAACATCCCCAGTTCTGAGGTTCTCATGCCCCCGTAATACACAATGCTTTATACTGAGCAGATTAAATAAGAACTCTTACAGATCAATTGTTTTCTAATGGTGGTACCATGATACTCCAGTAGAGCAATGGAAAAGTTTAGAGAGCTCATTTTCTCTCAGACCTCAGGAGAGCTGTATAAGGTATACATTAAGTTATCCATGTATCTGTTACACACTAGCTCTAAAATCATTTATTAACAGGCCATGGTCTTCCTTCAAATTACTAACATACACTGAAAACAGGTGATAGAAAGACTACCTTTGGCATTCATAAACTATTTTGACTTTACACAGAAATATGGTTAAAGGATGTGAACTATCCATATTGTATGTTTATGTACCTCAAACATTAAAAAGTCCTTCTAAAACTTATTTCTGCTATACTTGAAATCTTAATTCAGCTTTGACGTGCTTTAGCCCCAATGCATCCAACTGATTCCCCCATTACACTTTTTTTTCTTCCTCTTCTTTCACTTGCCCAGTAATTCTTCCTGCCTACAAATCTGTTTATTTGTTCACAATTTTTTTCTTTCCTGTGCTCCATTAATTCAAACATATCTAAAATCAAAAGGGTGATCACTCTGTGATTTTTTTTAAACCAGAAGGGTGATCACTCTGTGATGATTTCCCCCCCCACATCGCTGGTTTCCAAACTTTTCCTTCCAGCACAGCAGCTGAAAATTGCTAGGGATCTTGGTGGACCACTAAATTAACTTTTTTTTTTTTAAAAAAAGGATGTTAAGTCATATTTTAATAACTGTAGCCTTGCTTTTTTAATGGAATGAATGTGCTTGTTTCTGTGTAACATTCATCAACTTTAGCCTCAGGTCAGGTTCAGCAAAGTCACCTTTAACTTTAACTGGTACATTTTAGGGAGAAATGAGTTGACTGCCCCAGCAATATATCATGAAAATAATGGGCCCTTGGCCAGGGCCTTGTTCATTAATTAGTGCATGGTCAAAATGGTCTCAGTCTCTGTTGTCAGAAAAAATAAGTGCAGGGCCAAGTAGAAATATTTTCCCCTACTCTGCATCCATTTGATAGACCACCTGAAGACTGAGACCAGTCCTCTGCAGGCAGTACAAAATGGAAAAAAAATGGAAGGAATGTATAGATGTACAGACTAGCCACCGCCATTCCTTCACTGCCATTTTGACCCGGGAGGTTTTAAGAGAGAATGTAATCATATACTGTTGAACATGGCCACAGTTTCTGGTGTGAACAAGATCAGACTGCATAGAGCTCATGATCACACTTTGGAAAAGGTGGTAATGTTTGGTAAAGGAGGAAGCAGTAGGAAAAGAGAAAGACAACATTACTGATGGACTGATTCAGTCAATAAACTGTACTGAGCAATGCACTTGACGACTGAGGCTCTTAGACATGTCTCATCCACAGAGTCATCACAGGTTGGGAAATAATAAAAGGAGGAAAACTCTAGGACTAAACTGTACTGCTCTGGGGTACCCATCCCTGGACCACAGTACCCTTCAGATATTTTTGACACAAATCTCCATCATCCATATCCATTTGCTATAATGGCTGAAGGTGACAGGTGCTGCCGTACAAAACACCTGGAAGGCAGAAGGTTGGGCAAATCTAGTCCAGGAGACCCCAGCCACATTCATTACCCTGATATACCTCCACTCAAAAAAGCCTGGCAAAAGGAAGGAAAACTTCCTTCCCACATGAATACAGAAGGAAGCACTCCTTACCTGTGGATTTCAAAACAGAACATCCACATCATGTATTGGGCTAGTAATCTATTGATAAATGACTGGAGAAGCTACTTTACTTACTACTTTAGGACCTTCCCTCAGTAACTTTCTGCTGTCACAACAGCAGAAAAATATACACTCTTTTAACAAATGTGATCTATGGTATGCCAAATAAAATATGTCAGTCTTTAAGGTGTCACAACACGATCTTTTAAAATTGCTTTTGTTTCCTTAACCCCCCAACCCCACCCCATCCCATGCAATTAGGATTGAGATGAAATATGCTCTTAGTGGCTCCATGCTACCAGTTGCTGAAGAGGAGGCCGCGAAAAAGCGCGGTATAAGTCTATTTCTTATGCGCCACCCCCATCTTTTTAATTGTGCAGCAGTCAACGCTATGCAAACGCTTCCCCTAACCCGGCCATCAGAACGCTCTTTATAACCCCAGTAACGTGAAACCACCACGTTAGCTTTGTCTCCGACCCATCTTTCTGACCCCAGTTTCAAAAACGTTTTCACTGTCCAAAAAAACGAAACGAAACAAAACAAAACAAAAAACCGGTGTTGGGCCCCTTCCTCCTCCTTTTCTCTCCCTGCTTTCGGTTCGGTTCCGCTCCCACTCCCGCCTCCAAGGCCACGAAGGCCTCAGGTCTGCCGGGACCCCGGTTTCTGAGGCCGGCGCCACCTCTAAAATCGGCGGCCGATTCTGCCGTTTGCTTTCGAAGCTCGGTCGCTTGAAACCCGGGAAGCGCCACCTCTCCACTCCGCTCCTGCTCCCACCAAGCCCTGGGGTCTCACTCCGAAGCGCGTGGGGCGAAAAGCGAAGGGGAGCGCGTGAGGGGCGTCGCGAGGCTCGGCCAACGCAGCGGGAGGGGTGGCGGCATCCCAAAGGAGCCGTCCCTCCCCGCGGCTGCGCTCCTCGGCGTGGCCGCTTTCCCGTCAGCCGCGGGAGGCCCCGCGGTGCGCGAGCCCGGTCAACGCTCCGCCTGGAGGGCTTCAGCCGCTCGCCGCAAAAAAAAGCACCGCCTCGGGGAATTAATCTCCTGTGTGGTGTGTCCCCCCCCCCCTTTCTTTCTTGACCTTTCCCTCACCAGAGCGTTGTCTGGATCTTGCAGAACTTAAAAACTTTACAAATAAAGTAGAATTTGAAATCTCTGGTGGCCCCCTTGCTAGGAAAGAACTGCTTACAGGTTAGGCGAACGACAGAACGAACTCGTTCGTTCCTTCTTTATCGCGCTTTTTTTAGAGGTAGGGCAGGGGTTTCGGACTAGGGGGGAGCCCGTGGTGTTAGCAGGGGTGGCGCTTAATCCCCAAATAGGGCAAAGGGCCCCCCCGCCAGCCTGTCTGTTCTGGTGCAAAATTTTAACAGAGCCACTCCGTATACCCTGTTACCTGAGAGGAAGGCCATTTCCGCAGGAGACTGTTATAGCGCTATGATTCCACTTTCAACATCCTATGGAATCCTGGGGTTTGCAGTTCGGGAGGGGCCCCCGGCCCCTCCCGAAACTGCAAACCCCAGGATTCCATAGGATGTTGAAAGTGGAATCATAGCGCTATAACAGTCTCGTGCAGAAATGGCCTTAAGACTTACTGAATTCAGTGAGACTTAATAGAATTGAGCTGATAGTTTGCAATCTATGGAAATAGGCCCCACTGATGACAAAGGAAGTTACTTCCAAGGAAACATGTATAGGGTTGTACTATAGAAGTCTTTTGTGTGTGTGTGTGTGTCCTGCATCCTTAATGTGAATGTTAAAAAAAAAAAATGTATTGTTTATATATATATATTTTTTTTACATTTCAGTGTAGCTCTTCTTCTAGCCTGAATTGACATAATGCAGAGCATTCCAATGCATGTTTACTCAGAAGTAAGCTGAGAGCTTTTGAGCATACAAAACCACATCATGCGAGGCGAAGCCCCATAAGTCATTCATTAAGTGGCAGTTACATTTAGGGCTGTGGTTCTCTGGTTACTTGCTTGGAAATAGGTGTGTTGAACTCTGGAACTTTTCAGCTCACAAAGGATGGTCTTGACCTATTCCTCTGAGTGACTGGTTGAATTTTCTGTTTAGGCATACCCGCTTTACGAGAGTTGTTGCGCTGTTTGCTTCACTGTCAGGGAATTTAATTTTTTAGGGGTGCCAAATTCTGGGGAAAAAAAGAACTGAATTTCCAATCAAGACAGAGATGTCTTTATAGACAGGACATGGCAGGCATTGGCAAAATATATGCAGAAAATATAGGGTTAGAAAAGCACAACAGGCATTTTCAGCTCATCTTTTCTTGGTTGCCTGAAGCCCTTTTGTGCATGGTTTCTTACTGCCCCTTCCTGATGTAAAGACAGGTTCTTGCCTAGTCCTATGCTACCTCTCCAGTGTATTTTCTCTTGCAAGATCAGAATTTCCCCATTACATTGTCATGGGAGGCCATGTATTCCCTGTCATAACTGAAAGTTGTTTTCTCAAATATCCCCATCTTTAGGAGCCAAGAGAGGAAGAAAGGACTTTTGTTATGATTTCTCCCTTAGCATATGCACTCACTCCACCAAGGACAGAAATTTGGGGCGAACCTTGTAGCCCACCTGCTTTGACACCCATTGCTCCATGCAGAAAGTCCAGAGCTAGTTGCCATTATATGACTATTTAGCCTTGGCAAGAAAACTTCCAATGAATAGATCTCCTGGTCCCATGGAACTCACCATTCCAGCTTTTCAGATGCTTTTACATGCCCCAGTTTCTCTCTCCTCCTCCCACCTTCCCCCCTTTGTTCTCAACTGACTTCATTTGTCATAGAGTCATAGAATCATAGAGTTGGAAGAGACCCCAGGGGCCATCGAGTGCAACCCCGTGCTATGCAGGAACACCCGTCAGAGCATTCCCAACAGATGGCCATCCAGCCTCTGCTTAAAAACCTCCAAAGAAGGAGATTCTACCACACTCCAAGGCAGCATATTCCACTGCCAGACTGCTCTGACTGTCAGGAAGTTCTTCCTGAGGTTCAGATGGAATCTCCCTTCCTGCAGCTTGAATCCATTGCTCCTTGTTCTAGTCTCTGGAATAGCAGAAAACAAGGCCGCTCCCTCGTCGACATGACATTCCTTCAAATATTTAAACATGGCCATCACGTCCCCTCTTAACCTTCTTTTCTGCAGACTAAACATACCCAGCTCCCTAAGCTGTTCTTCATAGGGCATGGCTTCCAGACCCTAACCATTTTGGTCACCCTCTTTTGGACACCTTTCAGCTTGTCAATATCCTTCTTGAATTGAGGTGCCCAGAACTGGACACAGTATTCCAAATGAGGCCTAACCAATGCAGAGTAGAGTGGTACCATTACCTCTCTCGATCTAGACACCATACTCCTATTGACGCAACCAAGAATCACATTGGCTTTCTTGGCTGCTGCATGACACTGCTGACTCATGTTCAGCTTGTGATCTACCAAGACTCCTAGGTCCCTTTCACATGTACTGCTATCCAGCCACATGTCCCTCATCCTATATTTGTGCATTCCATTTGCTACAAACTGAGTTTAAAATACAAATGTGGTTTGCACTCAGTTAGCAGGGGGAGAGGATAGGAGAGGAGGGGTGGAATCCTTCCTAGTAGACTCAGACAAAAACAAACTGCTGCAGCCTTGCCTAGTTTGTGTGTTCTTCTTCATTAATAAATTTTGCTATCTTGACCACATTCTGATGTTGCTTGGCCACATGTGTCCAAGTTTTCATTCGTGAAATGTTGGAGGTGGATACTCAGTGCCATCAATGAATTGCCCTTGTTGTTTCTGCCACAGTTCAACTAAAAGCTGTCCTCCTACAACTTAAGTGCATCAGATTGAGTCCTGTCT
Source organism: Cyclura pinguis (assembly GCA_030412105.1). Lineage (NCBI taxonomy): Eukaryota > Metazoa > Chordata > Lepidosauria > Squamata > Iguanidae > Cyclura > Cyclura pinguis. The sequence goes on from CM059599.1 coordinate 266,021,079, forward strand.
TCTAGGGCAACAGAAAACAAAATCATCTTCAGGCATTCAGAATAGGGTTTAACTGCAAGAAAGGGGAGTGTGATAGCCAAGGCTCCATTTGTTCTTAGTGAAAAGTGACATTTGGAAGAGGACTATCTCAGCACTACACCTAGAAAAGGCTCTCTCTCTCTCTTTTCTTTGGATCATCACCTTTCACTGTGAAAATGGAAGGGGAGGAGGGCCTAGCATCCTCTTTTTTTTAATTTTTATTTTCATAATTACTGAGTCTGTGTACAGCTTAAAGCTTTGTCATCTTCTGTGTGACAGCCTATCAGATATTTGAAAAATGTGATTACTTATGGAGGAAAGACTGTCCTGCCTACATCTTTTATTTTGTTCAGGCTAAACATACTCAGGCCCTTCCCTGCTTTCCTCATTGGACCTGTTTCCAAACTTGTAGATATTTTCATTGTCCTCCACATGATCCACTCCAATTTACCAACTTCCTTCTTAAGGGGACGCTGTAATAACTGAACATGATGAATACTTCCAAATTAACAGACAGAAATCCAACTTTTTGTATGAAGGTTTAAGAACATAAGAAGAGCCCTGCTGGATCATATGAAAGGTCCAAGTAATCAAGCATCCATTTCCCAACAGTAGACAGCCAAGTTCTTTGAGGAAAATCACAAAAGGAGCACGAAGGCAGTTGCCCCCTCCACCCCCTGTGGCCCCATCCACTTGCAGCCAGAGATTGCAACAGAAGAAAGGAATTATTGGAAGCTTCATTGAGCCACACAGAGACAAAATGTAGGTGGGGTATACATGTAAAAAATTAAATACAAATACAAGGGGTGCTATCAAATTTTCAAATATGTATTTGATTTTGAAAATGGATGTGGGAAGATTTTCTGCATACCTTACACTATAAAATGTTTTGGTAATTGCTTTTCTGCCCCCACACCTGAGTTCAACTTACATGTATTGAGTGGTGTCTCTGTGTGTGTTAATAAAGAGGAAGACTAATAGATGTATCCAGAAAAGACCAGAAATTCCCAAATTTTGTTCTTGTTCTTTCTGATTTTATTTTGGAAATCCATAAATGTTTTGTTTATCTAAGAATATTGCCTGTCACCTCAAGGCATGATCAGAAATTTTTTATGGCAGCTCCCCAGGTTGGTATTTTAACCAGTGTACAGTTGGAAAGAATAGGAACAAAATCTAGGACTTTTCGATCAGTGTGAATGCACCCTTAAGACTGCTGGCTGAGCTTGAAGGATCTTACTGGAACTTAAAGGGAGAAATTATCTCCACAGATGTGGAGCTACAGCAGATCAGGATGATGGACAGTTGTTGGCAGGAGAATCATGATAGGAACCCCCAATTCTGGGAAATGATGGGATTTCCTCTACCCCCCCCCTCACTTTCATTTCGTGCACTTGCATGCACATACCATTACACATCCAGAGACATGTCAGTTGGGTGGAAATGTGTTGGAACCAGACTTGACCTTTCCCTATGTTGGGAACAGGCACTTTCGTAACAGTCTCTGACGTCAGGAGCCTCTGTGGTTTCTTGCAGGGCCAGAAAGGTCATTGTATTGTTCTGGCCTGGATCCCTCTGTTCCCCCACAAGGATTTCCCTCCAACTACCAGCCTCTTCCCTGAATTACCACCATATATTCCTTTGGACATCTCTTTCTCTAATTTTGCTGCAGCCCTGCTTTTTAGTTAGTTCTTCAGTTGCAGCTCGTACTTGGAAACTTGGGCAACATTCAGTGGCAAGCAGAGTTTACTTTTGCCAAAAGCTTCCCATCTTTTTATCTGCTTCCCCATAGCATGTCTTTCCCTCCTGGAATCAATCCACCTCCCCCTTTATTTTAGAATGAAGATTTGGTGGGGCTGGGGGCAGTGCTATCACCCCTCCCTGCATCAAGGTCTGTTTAGTCTGCGGCTGTATAATAACCTCCCTTCCTTAGCACCACTGTAAACATCTGTCAAGGTCAATCTATCCCAGGGCCATGCCAGGCACAGCTTCTTTTGCCCCACCCCCCATCACTCTTGCTGTTCCTTTCCAACACCTCCTGTCTCATGTCCCATCCTTGGATCAGAAGTTACAAGGACCCCTTCACTCAGGAATTCCAGTGAGGAAATGGGGCTTAAGCCTCTTCCTCTCTGTTCCTTTCCAGGTTATCAGAGAAGACATAGATGTGCCCTCCAACCACTGAAAAATTAGCATAAATATATTCTTGTTATGTGAGCCAGTGACTCATACTGTTGTAATGAGCAATCAAAGCTATTGCGTGAATGAGGCATGACCCCCTCCCGCCCAAAGGTTTTTTTTTTTTAATGCTGGCTGCAAAATATTTTGGCATAGGCAACACCTTTCCATTCTGCCTAATGGCAAGCTCTGTGTAACTCAAAAGCTTGCATACTCCTAGAAGGATAGAAAAAAGTATTATCTTACCCCCTTTGTAATGATAAAATGTGAAATTTCCTGCAATCTATGAAGCAGATGTTTTGATCTCACAAATCTTCATTATCTCTCATTAATTTCTCTTCCAAATATTAAATTTAAAAATTTATATTCACTAATACACTTATATTTGATATTCTTAAAAATAGCAGGCACGATTTGCAATCAAACAGGTGCTGTAAAGTAAGTAAGCCTACAACCTGTTTGCAATGGGATATAACCTACTGGAAAGAAGGGATCTGAACACATGCAGTGCACATAATATGTGACTTTTACGTCCCTCACAGTGACTTAACTGCAACATGGGAGTTAACACACCAAGTACCTGGATTTAGGAGGAAAGACTTCCAAGAAGGAAGCAGGATTTTCTGACAGCCGTGGACCTCCCATGTCTCTTGTTTTAGAAACAATAAAGCACTAGCCTTTCCAAGACCCGTCTGCAAAGGGTCATATTATAATTAGAAGTATTTGTATCCTGCCTGTTCACAGTAACTAAAATCAGAAAGAATTGCAGAGACTGCAGGTCCTGTTGTAGAGTTACCAAAACAACTTTAAAATCTAGAGAGAACAGATCTGTTGCTGCTAAAACACTGGAACCGTGGGGAGCTGCCTTTCTGGGGACGTTCGATGCTGACATTGTTGAGGTTGGCCTATAGATCGGGGGTGGGGTCAGCAAAGTTATTTGCATCTGTAATCCTAGAGACAGGTTTGCAGGAATCATGGGGCATAAGTGGAACTATTTACAGGGAGTTAAGGATTAGAATAGCAGGAAGAGGGTGGAATCACAGTATGGAGTCAGTACTATTTTTAAGGGGAGCCCTGAACTGGAATAGAAGTTGGTCAGCAAGTTGGGGTTGAGGCTCATTTTCAGAGACAGGGAGAGGTGTGCATGTGTGGGCAGGGACAGCACTCCGTCCTAGAGGAAGGAGATGTCCCGTTTCCCTCGCTAGAACATTAATAGTCAATGACTTCAAGCAGCCAAATATCCTTGTGGTGTCCAGTGAGGCAGCTGCTTGCAGACCATATAAAGGATTGTTTCCCAACTTGCTACATAGTAAGGGAAAGCTGTTCTGAACTGAGCTCGAGTCGCCCAGCAGGGTCAGGTCACACCGTGCCTGCTGTGCTGGGGAACAAAGCCCAACACAAGCACAGGCCTGGCAGACAGAACAAAGCTAGATGCAGCACCCCCACGTAGGGGATGCCAGGGAACCAGTGAGACCGTTTATTCATCTCCCTTAGCGGCTCTCTAAATACATTGCAGAGCTGAACAGCCAATCACGTACACGGCCAGGGTCCCTGAAGCGCTTTCAGAGCCTGTTATCATCCAGAGACCTGCGGATATCTTCTGGTATCATCAAAAGCTAGGAACTCAGAGCAGCCCCTACAGGAATAGCTTACTCTTTTTGTGGATGCAGACTAAAGGAGCGCCTCCTTGATAAGACTCCCTGCCTTGTACATCTTTATTGGCAATAATTTATATGCCAGCTGGCTTCCCATCTTTTTCTTACATTCCATTTTTGGGTTTGAGGCTGTATGCAAAGGAGGTTTAGCAGACAGAGCAAAACTGTAAAAGGGAAATCACATGAAAGTTCTGTTTGTCTGGGTCTGACCTGTTGTTGTTGTTGCTGTTGTTGTTGTGTGCCTTCAAGTCATCTCTGACTTACAGTAACCCTAAGGTGAATCTATCATGGGGATTTCTTGGCAGAATTTGTTCAAAGAGGTGTTGCCCTTGCTTTCCTCCTAGGCTGAGAAAGTGTGACTTGCCCAGCGTCACCCAATAAGTTACCACAGCCCAGCAGAGATTCAAGGCCTGGCCTCCCAGTGTCCTAGTCTAACACTCAAGACCATTACATCATGCTGGTTCTTGTCTGACCTGTAATCTTCCACAATATTAATTGCTAAAAAATGTCAGCCTCTTTAATACAAGGAGACAAGATGTTGCAATGCACAGATATAACTTTAAATTTACTCTCTTAAGATTTCTCGCTTCTTACCAACTTCCACTTTCCAGCATCAGTGCATCTCTTTCACTTCTTATCCCTTCCACAGTACCCATAATTTCACCCATGCAAGTTCTTCTGCGCTGCTGTGACAGACTTGCAACATGTAAAACCTGCTTTCAGACCTAGTCACTCCATGGAATTTTCTGCTTTATACCCTAAATAAATAAGTAGTATGGCTCTGTCTCCATGTGTACATAAAAACCCATCTAATACTTCTTCGTCTCTACCTGAGATTCTACTTCTTGCTCTGTTTCAATATGCTGGCTGAAGGACTCTGGGAGCTTTAATCTGAAACCTAACTTTTCCAATCTCTTGGTGGACCAGAGCCACGTTACTCCAAAAGAATCAGAAATATAAAGTAGGTAAAGGTCGTCTGAACAACTTCTATTGCTGTATGGCCTTTGAAAGCATGGTTTGTTTGTATGGTACAGAACTCTTAACTGGGCAGAAGGCTAGAGAAGCTAGAACCTCTGTTAAATTGGATAATAACAATCTTATATCTCAGTGTCATTCATTTTTATTCCTTGTTTGAATGGTAGAAGGTTTAAATTGGTGGCTTAAACTTGTTGCCTTCAACTCAATATAATTTAGTTCTTGCTCTCTTTTTCTTTTTCTTGGTACGGCACAAAGACTTGGGTACTCTCACAGGAATAAGAGTTGATGTTTTAAAGAATTGTCTTATTTTATATCTATTTATTTTATCCACTTTTCAGCTCAAAGGAGGTATCACAGTGGCTTTACCTGTTTGAATTTTATTACTGCTAAATTGACCTGAGTGCCATTTTGTGGCAGGAAAGCTGAGATATAAAATACCTAGATAAATCAATGTACATTCAGCCACTCAGAACAAGACAGTTTCCAGCCTCAGGATTTCAACCGAAAACAACATGACACAAAAAGAAAGGGGAATGGGAAGGGAGAAAGAAAAATGCAAATTCAGGTACCAATCCTTAAAGTTTCATGGTAGTTCTTAAAATAACTAGTTAGAACAGAAACAATTTGTGGATAGGTAGGGTCTGAAGGTACCAGGACTTTCAGCAGAGTTGATGGAGTGACCTTTTTTTTCCATCTCCTGTTTGTAGTTTCTCTCTTTGTACAACATACTACTGTTCATTTCACCCTGCCTTGATAGCTAACTCCACAAAGGTTCTTGTTTCTGCTTAACTATTCCACAGTCCTTTACCAGTGAGTTTATACCATGCTGATCAACCTTGCATACAATTTTACATGCAGCCTTCTTAAGAGCTTACTCTTATTAACATATCCCTCAATACTGCACTGTAGGTATGCATGCAATTTATGAAGCTATTTATTTATTGTGGGGATTTGTATCAACGACGACATTTCCCACGAGTCTTACAAAAATTCAAAACACAATTTTTTAAAACTTACAAGTCAAAACATAGAACAGTCTACTAAATGCTGTAAAGTTACTAGGAACAGCATGGAAACAACAAACCTTGGCAAGATAACAATGATCAAATGAAACTGAAAAGCCTGAGAAAATAAGGTATTTGCCTGAGGCCAAAATGACATTAAGTTTGATACTTGGTAAACCTCTCTGAGGAAGAGCATTCCCAAATTGGGATACTACCACTGAAAAGGGCCTAAGAGGCACGGGCAATGGAGAACCAGCAATGTGTCACAGTTTGAATGGTGAACTAGGACTCTGGGAAACGAAGGTTAGAATTTCCACTTGGCCATTGAAACCCAGTGGGAAACCTACTTCAGTTGATGGGGAGAAATTAAGATCTGCATATCCACACACCAGCATGTTTGAAAATAAGATCCTGCAGTTGTTCTCATCCCAAATTGTAAAGGGCTTTTAAAAATACAAACTGGCCCTTTCAAATGAATCTGGGAATTGACTGGTGGGAGCCTGCTTGGTGAATTATTCAGGGGCTGAGTATCTATGCTGCAGTTGTGAGAGCACAGTTCTTAAGTCTACATTTCCTGTTTGGGTTTTATTCTTCTCTGTATCCTATGGCACTCTCTTGTAGCAACATCCAACCATTCAAGGTGCCTTTTACTTTGGGGAAGAGAACTCTAAAATGTGCTGAGACCTGAGTGCTGATTTCTATGTGCAGAATCTAATGCCAGCAGTTCTTTTTATTTCTTGTGGCTTTACCCTCCCGTTCTTCAAACTGACAAGGAAAGTTATTCCCTTGTCAAAACAGCAGGAGCAACAGGATTTCTAATTCCTAGGCTTTAGAGGAGGCAAAATCCTCCCCTACGATAGTTTGCCATGGGACCAAATAGATGGGGGCCATTTTTTGACACCCCAGTATCAGGCATTATTTCTCTTAAATGCTTGGAATAAAATATTTCCTTCAATTTAGAGTAGAGGGTTAGTTGTGAGGAAACTTAGAGCCACTGTGGCTTAAATGTTGCTTAGGACTCCAGGAGACAGAAGTTCAAATCCCCTCTCCACCATGGAAACCCATTACATGACCTTGACAAGTCACACTCTCTCAGCCTCACATGAGACTAATGGCAGATCCTTTTTGAACAAGAAAACCCTGTGATGGGGTTGCCTTAGGGTTGTCATAAGTCAGAAATGACTTGAAGGAGCAGAACCAGAAGGAATTTTAGCCCCAGCCCTTTTTTGCATGGTTTTCAGGTCATGGCACATCCTTCCACTGGGGTACAGGAACATATGACTAGATTGTGAAAATGACAGAAGTCCAGCAAGAAACTGTTCTCTGCAATCAGCACATCTGGAGAATCCCGTTCTGGATGTTTAAACCACCTTTCAGCACTAGAGATCACCAGCAACTCTGTTGCTTTAGTGTACTTCCATCAATGATACACACAAAAGCTTCCTGTCCTCAAACATGTCACTTTTGAATACTGCTGATAGAAAAGAGGCATTTTTCATGAATGAATGTAGTTTGCAGCAAATATTGATGCAACCTAATTGTACAGTTGTTCCTCTGCTTTACGGTACACAGTTCCCACTTATATTTTATGGCCACTGTTTTCCTTTATTCTGCTGGTTATCGGTTTGCAGTATTTGTGAAATGTCCAAAGTGGGACTTCTTTCTCACCAGCATGCTTCAGGGTTTTACTTTTCCCAGTGAAGTTCAGATGGGGGGGGGGTCAGGCACCCCATTGTTTCCTAGATGTTGAAGGGAACACACCAACAAATCTGGGGTTTGCTCACAACTCCTACATTGCTTCCAACCTCTTGTGTGATACACTGTAAGTTGGAGCAGCTTGATGGCCTCCCATAAAATTCACATTCCCTTGTGACCTGCCATATGGGAATCACCAGCACTTAAGAGTGGTTTGCTGTGTAGGGAAATCTGTCAGAAGCACCCCATTTTGGTTGGGGGTAGGATTTGCTCAACGATTCATATTTTTGTAGCCTGGCATTTTGAGCTACTTTCAGTTTGCTGGTTTGACTTGCAAGTCAGGATGTATATGCCTTGGGAAACAATAGCTACAGATCTGCATACAGAATGATTAAACAAAACACTCTAAGACTATGATTGTGTTTGGCTATTGTAGTGTATTGTGGTTAAAGGAAGTAAGTGGGTGGGATTATACTAGATTTCACACACCAGGACTGTGTGTGTGCGTGCTTGTGTGTGGGTCCAGGACTGCAATGGGAACCATGGCTTTCTGCTCCTTGGATCCTGCCCCCAGGGTCCCCCTCGCCTCTCCAGGCTGGGCTCTTAAAGGGAAATCGTGGCGCCTGCACATGCCAAGTGACCCAGGTGAAGGAACATGTGACACCTGCTTTAATGGGCTGCCGGCTTCCTCCGCTGAATCAGGGCCAGCTCCACTCCGGCCCCCGGCCAAGTCGGCGGGGAGGGGTCACCAGAAGGCTCGCCGCAGGGGGAGGCAGCGGAGCGGAGACCGGGGAGGGTCGCTGCGGCGGAGGGGATGGAGGGACGGATCACGGAGGGCTAGCGAGGAGGAAAGAGGAGCGACGCGGCGTCGGGAACGGGACCGGAACGGGGCGAGGGCGGGAGAGGAAGGGGCCAAAGCGAAACTCGCCGCCCCGGCCCTTCTCCCGCTCGGTCTCCCCCTGCAGCCCTGCCAGCTGGACACGCTCTTTCCATTAGGAGTTGGCCAGGCTCGCGAACCACGCAGAGAGGCGGGGGAGCTTCGTCCCTCCTTTCTCGCGGCCTTTTTCCACCCCTGCCCGCCGCGCTCGTTGCTCCAACACACTCGGTCGCCCTCGGCGCCCTTCCCGAGCCCCGCCCCTCACCCACTTCTCAACTCGGCACCCGCCAAATCTACTGTTAATTACGGCGTAGGTTGTATGACATCAGTATGTCGTTAGCCAATCGACTCTCAAAGGCCCGTCGGATATTTGCATGGTGCCATCCTACTGGCTGCCTGGCAGAAGCGGGCAGGAGCGATGGAGCCCCATTTAGGCCGTTTGTTAAAACAGTCGCGCGATCGCAAAGGGCCGAGAGCGGGCATATATTATTACGCAGGGCCTATAGATATTTAACCGTATATGCGCCGTGAGCAACTTTCGGAGACTGTTCAGCGGTTAGAACTGTTAAAGCAGGAACCTTGAGAACAACAAGGAGTTCGCAGGTACTCTGAAGCACACTTACTGGTTTCATCTGGGAAGCTAAGCAGAGTGGCGAGTACTTCGGTTGGAGGACCACCTTGCCTGAGAAAACCCTATGAAATTTGTGGAGTTGCTCATAGTGGACAGGTGACTTGAAGGCACATACATAGAAATCTCACTGAGGGCATATCCACACTACACAGTTACAGTGCTTTGGTACCTCTTTAATGAACATGGAATTTGTAGTTTGATGAGAGGCTAAAAATTCTCTAATGCAGCTCCTCTGAATTACAGCAGTACAGTTCTTCAGCTGTATTAAGTTCCTCACCAAACTACAGTTTCCAGGATTCCATAGAGGGGAGCCATGACAATTGTAGTGGTAACTGACTGCTGTAATTGTGCAGTGTGGAAACACCATGAGTTCAGCAAGGGATCTGCTGCTAAGTAAACGTGCCTATGGTTGCAACTTGAGTAATACAATGGTCTGAATTCTGTTGGCAGATCTGCTGAATCAGTGGGATTTACGTAAGTGTTGACTCACCATTCAGCAGCTGACTTGAGTTGGGACCACCAAAAGGAGTGAGGCTAGTGAGTTCAGGGCACTGTATACAGGACAGTGTATCCATGGCTTCCTGACTAGAGGCTTAGCACCAAGGCTACTACTGTCGGTGGTATTGTGCTAAGGCTGCTGAAACAGAATATACTCAAACAGAATGCTTCAGAAGAGCTTACTTTGTTAACGTACTCAAGAGTCTGGGTGCTTATCCGCACCAGTTAGTTTGGCTTAGGACGGTGTTCTTAAGCTATTTGATGTGGCAGACCAGCAGGTGCTACCGTTCGCTGTGTGCCAGGAGCTGGCACCATATTTGTACCTGCTAATGGATCCCATCTCCTTGCTGTTCCTGCAGTTCCAAACCCTTGGATTTCTGTCACTCACTTTGCCCCTTTCCTCCACAGGATCCCCTCCTGGATCTAGCACTTGGGCCTCAAGGTGATCCTGAGATAGACAAGCATGTGTTGTTCAGTGCATTCACTGGAGTAAGCATGACTGGACTTTCTATCAAAAACTTAATAGGAGCGGCCAGGCACAGTTGAAAAACAGAATAAGCAAGATCAATTAGATCAAACATTGACCCCTGAACTATTTAATCATTCACAACTCCTTAAAACCCTATTCAGCTCTTCCCCCTAGCAGACTGATCTGTCTCCATTACAGCTTTTTCACAGTCTTCCTTCTCTCAGAGACAAGTTTCAGTTTTGTATCCTTTCTGCCCCATAGCCCATTCCCACAGCATTCCCTGAGCTGTGATTGGCTGGCCCCGACCAGGCTTGCCTAGCTTAAACTTTCACAGTGTCCATTGGTTACAACTGTTTTTTTCTTTACTAAAAACTTGCCTTGGAGCAGAAACCGGTCCTCATAGACTGGCACCAGTCCATTAACCACCTTTTTGAGTCATACTGGTTTAGTATATAGATGTCCCTTTAAAAAAAAAGCCCTGTGTCTTTAGCAGAAGTCTGACATGTACATTAGGCAGTTTCTAGAAGAGTAGCTGTATCAACCTGTTTCAGCAAACCTGGTAGTCTTGTGGTCACTTAAAGACTAACCAATGTATTGTGGCGTACACTTATGTGGGCACAGTCTACTTCATTAGATTCATGGATAAGAGCAATGGGAAGCACTTTCTCTGTTAAATACTTGTATGCCAAATTGATGTTAAATGATCTGGGATGAGTTAAAAGGCTGTGCCTCTGTATGGGATAAAAGTTCTGCTTCTATGGAAGGACAGATGAAAATGTATTTTCTGGCTATTGACTGATGTGTGCCTTAGGGTGACCATAAGAGTTTTCTTTGCAAGATTTATTCAGAGGGTGTTTGTCATTGCGTTCTTCTTGAGGCTGAAAGCGTGTGACTTGCCCAAAGCCACTCAGAGGGTTTCCTTGGCCAAGCAGGAATTTGAACTCTGGTCTTTCAGAGTCCTAGTTCAACACTCAAAGCACTATACCACACTGGCTCTCTTAAAACTATTGATGCAAAACTTATTACATAATTTTTGTGTATTGAAAGTTGGTGCAAGTATACATCCCTGTGCATTTAAGTCATTGTTTTAAATATAACCAAGAAATTTTCAGGACTGTAAAACCCCTGGGATGCGGAAGTATCCTCTCATTCTCTATTTGTGTCACACTAACAGCTTCCATGCAATGCATTTATATGATCATCTATATCTCTGAACTTCACTTAACTGTGCAAGTGTTTTCTATCTTCTCCCTTCAGTTTAGTTGCTATCATGCCTCATCCCTCACTGTCAGGCTTTCCATCAACAACACTGCACAGTGTATAGTGAGATTAAAAGTTCAGACAGCTATGTTGAACCACTGGGGACAAACAAATGAATTTATAGTTCTTTAAACAAAATATATAGATACATGTTTTTACAAAAAAAAAAAGCAAGTAGTAGAAATCTTTTTCAGGCTGAGAGTTGAGCAAAAGAAAGGATGAAAGAGAGAAAGGGAGATGGTTCTGCCTGGTGAAAATGCCTGCTTCTCTGTTTTCTCAGAGCCTTAAACAGAATGGCAGAGGTCTAATGAGACTGGACTATGTGCAGAGGAGATTTGAGGTTGCATCAAAGGCTGCAGGTCAAATAAGCAATGGTTGCTGTCCTTTTGAAACAATAACATCAGATAAAAGTCATGACATCCTTGGTGTACCTTTGGCCAGAGGTGCTAGGGAAGCTATTGTTTCTCAGCTGATGCCACTTATTCAATCTTGAAGTATACCCACTGTTGCAAAACCTTTAGGATGGGCAGTAACAGAGCTTGAAAACATTACTTTTGGGGGCCATGGATCTCACAATCCACCCCAGCACATCCAGCAGCCAGGCTGGATGTGGATTTGCTGGAAATTTCCTATATGATAAATCCCTTGGGTAAACATTTCACTAGTCCCCCAAGGTAACATTTCCAAGCTCTGAGCACTAAGCCTCGTTTTCCTGTCATCACTGAACATGTCCAATTGTACCCTTGTTCAGGCGCTGAGGAGCCTGATGGTAGACAGAATTGGGGTGGATGAGTAGGATCATCCAAGCCATGCAGCTGTATCACTATATCACTACTGACGGGGACAAAAGGAGACAGATTCACGTTCCTAATGACTCTCTTGTTTCAGAACTGCTACTTCTTTTGCAGGGAGAGAGGGGAAAAGGGCAAGCTGATTGTTCATTTCCATATGTCAATTCATTTGCAAGCAGGAGTTTTTATAGTCGCCCACTGCCTGACACTGAGGTTGAGGAAGAACAATGATCAGTAACACTGAGCAAGTTGATCATGTTGCATCCTGGAACTTCCGTCATGTTATATTGAAGTCATATCTCAGGCATGGATGTGGAAATGGTTTTGGGTTGGTGCTCTGTATCTGCCTACTCTTTTCAACCCACATTATTAGCAAAAGGATTTGGGGCAGAGGGAAAATGGTGCAAACCAAGCCAAGTGGTTACAGTTGCTTGCCTATTTGGATCCACTGAACAATTGGACAAAGAAATCTTACACAATTTTCTGAGTCAATGACTGTTTCATTTAACTACTGACAGAGTCACATTCATGTAGCATTGAAGAGGGTGTTGCCTATGTTTATATGTTTTTGACTGCTGCTTTATATGGGCTATGGCTCTCAACCCACTCCTAGGATTTCTTCTCTAGCTCAGTGGCATGGATCTAAATTTTGGAAGTAAAACAGATAGAATTTGATCACGGCCATGATGGGTTCCAGATGGTTGCTTTTTTTATTAACATATACATTGAAGTCACTTTCCATACCAGTGCAGTTCAGCCGCATATTAGGAGCAGGACAGCTAGCTGCTCAAACAGAGTTCCTTTTTCCTAGGTTGCCTCTAGCAGTGGATGCAATCCTAGAGTTGTAGATTGGCTTCTTCTATATTATATAAGAACTCAAATCTGTAACCCATATAGTACACAGGTAGTTTTTTGGTTGGTATGCTATTGCTACTGCTACTGCTACTGCTACTGCTACTGCTACTGCTACTGAGGAAGGCAGTGGGAACCAGCCCAATAGTAAAAATTTATGTCCTTTACACCTTTTCAGATACTGTGTTAGATGAAAAAATAGTCTCTTTCATTTTATGCTGTGTCAGCCTCTCGGTCCAGTGACCCATTCCAATTCAACTTAAGGAAGACAATGAGGAGATTCTTTTAGTATGGAAAACACTTTGAGCCTTCTGAACAATGTAATGGTCTGTATGCACAGTACCAGGCAAATTCAGAATCCGTGTCCAATGAAGATTTTGTCAAATAATGCAATAAACAAGGAGAGGCATATCAAGCAACATAAAACAATACAAAATCCCTCTTTAGGATCTTTGTTTCATGCTATAGCAGAGGATGAGCAGATTGCAGACTTGGGGGGTATAGTTGTTGCTGTTTTGTTAGAACCATGAGACCCATCGACTTTGAATTTAAGATATCTGAGCACAGGAGTTTGTTCTGAGTGCCAGAAGAACTGGACTGATCCAGCAGAACTCCTTCCACACAAAAATCCACTTCACAATACTTTAAACTTTATCCATTTCTGCAGTATAAGTTTATGTGTGTGAGAATGTATCATTTTGTTGCTGCTGTTGCTAAACAGTTGGGAACCAGAAATGCTTGCTGATTTACTTGTAGATGAGCCAGAGATCTATGGCAAATCCAAATCTATCTTCTATTGACCTCTGTGCTACAGCGTAGTGAGCTTCTTTTTGGCTGGATTGACTGATTTCATGGTGTGCTATACCACAGTGCTACTCAAAGTAGAAGTCTCTGGACCAGTGCAGAGTACAGGACCAGTACCTGACCGACTGGCTGCTGATCCCTGGCAAATTTCCCAGAAAGAATGAAACAGTTGTAGCCAATGGGTCCAAATATGGTACCAGTTCCTGGTACATTGGAAAAAAATAATTGCTGGCCCCTCACATCAGATAGCCTGAGAAGCAGAGCTGCACAAAACAAGGCTTGTGGACCCACTGTGCCCCCTTCCTGTTTATACTCTCCCTTGAGGAATTCCAGCTGTTTATGGCCTGTGGCTCATTCCCCTTGTCTCCTTTCCCATCTTTGTGCCATGTTTACACAGAAAGAGGAATATGTATGTGGCTGCCTGTTCTAACAGCAAAAGGTGAGGAGAATGTAGCCCTTTTCCCACTTACTGGTTGACTCCCCACTGCATCTCCACATTCCAAGTACTTTTCCTCTAATTATTCAAGCTTTGGTAATGGAACTGCTCATCTTGAAGAGAATGAGCTGCAAGCCCTGAGACTGGGCTTGAAAGCCCTGAGATTTCAGAGTCAAATTTGAGACCAAGGGATGGGCTCTTGTAATGTCACTGGCAGCAGAATTAAACACATGATACATTAAGTATCAGCCACAGTTGCAGAGGGTATGCCATTCAAATGAAAAAACACCAAATTTAACAAATGGAGAATGTGCGTGCACGCACGCGCGCGCACACACACACACACACTCTTTGCATGGCAGCAATCTCACTCTGAGATTCCTCCACTCACATATAAGGACTGGAGAACCAATTCCAGGCCTTGCGATCTCAAAACTCTAGGAGAGACTGAAAGGTGTGGGAGCAGGAGGGGGCTATGTGCTGAGAAATTTGTGTAGTCTGTGAGGAAGATGTGAGTGTTGCAGAAGAAGTAGAAATCAATAGGAGGAAAATAGGCAACAAGGCAGAGAAAGTTATGTGGTGAAGGGAAACAGAGAGAAAAAGCATTGAACACAAGGAGATTAAAGAGGTGGTTCAAAGATTTCACATTAACTGTGGAAGAATGTGTTGCTGTTATTAACAATTTTTATTTGATGTATTCTTTGCCGTCCATTCCCTCTTGTTAGCTGTAGTTTTGTAACATTTTCATAAAAAGAAAAATGGCTCTTTGGGTGATTTGAGTAGTGCACCCAGCTGTAGTCTTAATCATCACCAACTTTCACATCTGTTGCAAGCTATTTACAAACTTTTCTCTCTGGATTTCACATATCTATATCAGTAGAGACATGGTATGAATTCCTCTGCTATGGTGAAATATGGCTACAACAAACATATTGACTCTCACTGAGTTCTGCATCTAAATTTGTTTTCATTCCTAGCTCAGGGAACAGAAATGCTGAATACAAGGGAGAACAAATACAGTATCTAATGGGATATACTGAGAGCTATAAATATAATTAATAAAACATATGATAGAACATGAACCAATGGATTCCAATTATGAGAAAAGAGATTCCACAAAACGTGAGGAAGAATGTTTTCACTATAAGAGCTGTTTGACAGTGGAATAGATTGCTAGGCGGGGGATGGATGGTAAACTCCGGGGCGCTCTAAACAGATATTGGATGTGCTTTAGGAACGGTTAATTGCACATTCCTGCATGGCAAGGGGTTGGACTACATGGCCCGTGCAGTTCCTTCCAGCTGTAGCATTCTATGATTCTAAAACTAATTAACTAAAAAGATAAAGAGGACTTTGTATTTGACACCAAAACACTGCATAATCTTTTTTAAGGCAAAAGGGTCTTGCCTACTTCTTGTCAGGAACTCTAGAATAACTTTAAAACTATTGCAACTATTAAAATTTCTATTGCTGCTGAATCCCATAGGCTCAAGGTGGCCTTCTTCCAGAAAAATCCCAGTACAAGAATGCGAAGAATACACAGTGCAGCTTTAAAGTGGCCTGTTGGGTTACGCTTCTGGGAAAGCTGCAAGGGATCATTATGCAACATAGATACTAATGCCTGTGGCAAAAGAGTTACGTGGCTCTCTGAATATAGCTTTTAATTAAAACGGTAGCAGATGCAATGAATCTGTAGCCACCAAATTCATGGAGGCTTTGTATGGGTTTTCTCTCACACCCCCCCCCCCCAAATAACTGCAGAGCAGCATTTGCACAAGCACCAGCAAGCAACCAGTGCTCTGTGGTTTGTGACTCTAGGCTGTGAAGCAGTCCACCTTCTGTGCTTTGTTATTGACATGCAGCGGCATGCAGCAGCAGTGGTTTTTCTCACAGTGTCCACATATTTCTGGAAACGTGAACTCTCCAGCACTTGTCCGCAAAAGGCTGTAAGGCTTGTGGAAAGCCACATGCTTGACTCCTTTGTCAATCTCATAAAAATGCCAGGCAAATCAAGCGCACATCCATCCTTGTGAAATATGCAGAATGTGAGTTATGATTTCTGTCTTCTGCATCTGTCCTTTGACGATGTAGAACAAGACAGGAAATCTGCGGTTGAGGTTCACGCTGATGTTGTCTTACATCTGGCACACAGTTATATGGTATTCTGAAGTAAGACTGACTACCCTTTATCGCTAATCATTCCCACCTCTACAGTCAAGACACATTCCGAAACCCAAGAAGACACAAAGGAAAACAGTGGTGAAGGGAAGGAGAAAGACAAAGCAGATTTAACTCTGTCTTGGGGACTGATATACAAACACAATTAATAGACTAATTTCATCTCACTTTTTAACTACTGTTTATTAACTTGCCTTTTTGCTAAAATACTGCATGTAGGCTGTGTCCTGTCTGCCTCCCTTCTCCACTTTTTAATGTGATTTTGGAATCTCTTTATCAAGAACAGAGTCGAGTTAGCTAGCTAATGAATACAGGTAGCAGTGTAGCATACCACATAAGTTTGCCAAATGTATGACAACATCAGCATGGAGCCTGACCTTTCTACTTCCTGGCTTGTTAGAGCTTGGGAAACAAAAGAGGGAAAAGTTTGGTATGCTTAGGACTCATGTTAAATGTTCCTTTACTCTGAAATCCATAGTACCTTCAACCGTAGGGATGGTTAAAGTTGAAGCTGATCACTCAACTAAATATTGGTGGTTGCCTAGGTGCAAGCAACTGTGGACTTATTCTTGTGCAAAAAGAGATTAGTACATATCATTAGCATGGGTACTTCATACCTCAGAGGCAGTTTTTCCAAATCTGAAAACAATAAACAGACTTTTAAAAATGTCAACAAAGCTTGCAGTGTGGCATGTGGACAGAGGGTGAGATGTTAATTTTTTTTGAAAAAGGCCTTTCAGAAATATCAACACTTTCAGTCAGTAGCAGTTTATATATTGTTTGCAAGTCATAGATTTAAAAGTATGCAAAATTTCAGACCACACTTTATGCTGAATACATACCCTCCAACTGTCCCAATTTGAAAAGGACAGTCCCTGTTAATCCTTTGCATTCCACTTTTTCAGCTGCTGTTAAAATGTCCCAGATTCTCTCTCCTCCTCCTCCCACTTTTCCTTTTGTCCTCTGCTTATTTTAATTCCTGCAAACTGTTTAAAGGGCAGAAATAGTTTGCATTCAGTTTACTCCTCAGGGGAAAGAGGCAAGGAAGGTGGAAACTTGCCCTTCCCAGTAGTGTCTGGCAAAAGCAAACTGCAGCTATCTCTGCCAACTAACTTTTTCTTCCTCATTATTAACTTTTGCCATTTTGTCCTCCACTCTATTGAGGCTTGACCCACATGTCGTGGTTTTCATCTGTGAAATGTTGGGGGGGTATATAAGTATTGCTAATAAGTATCAATGTAAACTCTTGTAATGTACATGTGAATTATTTATAACTATACTATTAAAAATATATTTGAAACAATATTATAGATTCTGTATCAGATAATAAAAACAAAAAGTAGTGTAATACCTTTAGCAGGATCATTTAAAGTGCTCCAGAAGTGTGCAAGCTTTCACGTTCTTCAGGACTCTTCATCAAGCTAGCTGGCTAGTATAAATAAATAAGTAATGGGGAAGAAATTTTTTTTTTAAAGGTCAGCTGTTGTGGCTATGAAGTCTGCTGCTAGAGTGTATCTCAAGATAAAAATTGCAGACCACATAATTATGTGGAAACTGTCAGTTACAGTCTAGAAAAAAGGAGGTCTGTTCTAAGATGGTAAGGGAGTGCCATGTACTTGCAATGTACAGTAGAAATGGTATATTTGCTAAGGGAAAATACTTGAGAATATGTGTATGAGAGATGTATGTGTAGGAGTGTATAGTGCATACACTTTGAATATACAGGCTTCTAGGAAAAGAAAACTACTGCCATCTGCATTGCTTCTAACCTGCTCCTGAAGGAAAATTAGAAGCTGCTTGGTTATGCTGTATGGATGACCACCTAAGGCTACAGCTCTCAGAATCTAAGATATTTTGCACAGCTGCTTTGAGAGGAGTGCACAGTTAACTTCACTTTTTCCATGTACTTTGATTAGATCAGGGAATGAACATTTTTGTCAGCATAGAATGAAGACAGATATAATATAAAACAGGAATTTGTAGTATATCCCTCAACTGCAGGATGAATTTGGCTTCCTCCTAGCTTCACAATGGAAAAAGAAGACACAGGGCATTTCCACCCTACGCTGTTATAGTTTCAACATCCTATGGAATTCTGGGGTTTGCAGTTTAGGGAAGGGCCTTTAGAATTCTCAGCCAGAGAGTTCTTTGGCCTCAGGAAACTGCAGACTCCAGAATTCGACAGGATGTTGAAACTGAAATAATAGCACTGTAACAGTGTACTGTGGAAATGCCCATAGTCTTGAAAATCAAATGTTGACCAGCTGTCACTTGTTCTCTCACCTCACATGCTTCTGGTGTGGCATCTACCTTTTAACTTAAAAAAAAAATGCATTGCAAGAATGTTCATGCATGGATTACTGACAGTGATTTTTTTTTTAAAGGAGCCTTTTAAAAAGTGCTAAACTGCTTCAGACATTGGGATGGGTAGCAAAATAAATGTGATGACAGCATGGGTGCTAGCCAATCAGCCCCAGACACAGCCAGCTTCTGCTTCAAACCTACAGAACTCTGCTAGTTGTCCTTTAGGTCAAGAAAGATGCATTTGGACTGGATGTCATGAGGGCGCTTCCAAATCATATCTCTGCTTTAAAAAACAAAAAAACAAAACATGTATATGTTTATCCCTAGTATCCTTGATGTGTATTCTGGCAGTGAAGATTGTTCTTCTGGTCCTCAGCACCAATCTCCTGTTTTTCACAGGCCTTTTGCTTCCTTGTGTCCCTCCCATGTGGATCTTAAGGCACTCTGTAAAATCTTGGATCTACTTTTATGGAGTAAATGTACTTTCTCTCCTTCACCGAGACTAGCATGATTTTCATCTGTTCAAAGTACTGAGCTGTTCTCTTCCAGTCAGATCCTAGTTCAAAATTCATTTGGTATCTCCTCATTCACACAAAATCTTCTAGGTGTTATAGTGCAATCTTCTCAGCCGTGTGCCTTCTAGATGTGTTGAGCTAGCAACCTCACCACACAAGATGAGCCAAGCTGATGATGAAGACCAGTGATCCAGAGTGATTGTGCTTGATCAAATGTAGACTAAATAAAATATTCATACATTATGATGAAATAAAATATTCATATATTATGATTTCTTCCTAAACCTGATGTTCTGAAAAATATAGATAGTTCTGCTGATTTTTTTCAAAAAGCCAGTTCCTTCAATCTATCCACAGTTTTGAGAGAGAGTGTGTGTAATGGATATACATAAAGCTGGATTAGGAAAGCTGAGAAACAAATTTAGTTTTCAAAAGTAGCAGAGACAGAAAGTACATATAGTTCCTTGGGATGTGAAATGTGAATGTAATACCTAATTAAAACATGAGGAGCATTTTATCTAGCACTGAAGCAAGTGTAACTAAGCCCATAGTAAGAATATAGTTTTACTATGGACTTAAGAGAGTAGTCTTATTTTGACTGGGGCCCTTGGTTCATGTATCTCAGTAATATCTATTTTTTAGACCAAGGTCTGCCTAAAGTGGACTACCAACAAGTTCCATTTCTATAGCTGCTGTGCATATGTTTGTGTGGAGAAAGCTGGTGATCTTCAGTAGTGTCTAGACTTGACGGTTGAGCCCTCAGTTTTTCATCTCTGTACTCAAAGGGAGGAAAAATTCTGTTTTGTGAGTATAGAGAGAAAGTTACTCATAAATTTTATTTAAACAATGTGACATGACATTAATTTGGTAGTGAATTCTTTTTGGGGTAGGGGAAAGCTTCCCTATTATGTCTGTAGGAATTCAGAGCTGGTATCTGAAATGCCTCATGCATTGCAGAAACACAATTTCACAACATTCTACATTCAGTGCACTGACTGGATCAACCAACTGATTCATTTTGTTCATAACTGTCTAGTTACTCTAATAATTTGTTCAATAATCTTCAGTCTGGACCTTGATGATCCTTTAGAGTTCTGTTTGGATCACAAAAGAATTCTGATTTTTAATGGCCACAATGGGTAATTGCCATTATCTAATCTCCAAATTAGTCTGGAAAATATAAAATAATTCAGAATGGGCTTAAAAAAATTCTTGCAGGGAAAAAAAGTATAGTGATAAATAACAAGAGCAAGTTGCATTGTTATGTGTGGTGGCAACAGGTCGTTTGGTATAATGAGGTCACTTGAACAAGAAGGTGTGATATAAAATAATATGTCTAGAAGTGAGGACTGTAGGTTATATTCTGAGGCTGAGTTCAGATGGCAATGTCAACACAACTGATTTAGTGTTGTAACAACAATAAACTAGCAGTGGGGCAAAGCTATCGTGAGAAGAGGCAGTGACTAGTAGGGGGAATACTGGCTGAGATTCTATATCAAGGAGATGCAGCATAACTTTACATTCACAGAGATTATGCTACATCACGTCAATGCAGAGTTTTAATGTTGGACAACCAAAATGCATTGAGCATTGATGTGAAATGTGCAGTGATAAAGCACCATACAATCAATGCACCATGTGCAACACATAAAGCTCAATGCACAGTGATGTGCAATGGAACTACATATGTGACTCTACTTTTGTAACCTTCAGCTAAATATGCCTGTTACGTATTTGCCCAAAATGCAAACACATTTGTGTAAGGGAACTTACACCTGTGTAAGACAGCAAAAGGATGCTAACCATTGTGCCTCAAGTGGGCTGTGCCGCTCACAGTGATTCTGACTGGTTCTGCTAATCTCTGGTCTCCCGTGGAATATTCATAGGCAGCATAACGCTCAGCATTGTCTGCAACATTGTCCACAGATGCCATGTGTTCTGATTCAGCATCACTGACAATCACGTATTCTAGGTCATGAAGTGCTCTTAGAGGGAAGTAATCTGGCAAGCTGTAAATCTAAAAGAGGTGAAGAACCCTGGCAGGCAAATAGCTTTATGCTATGATTTGCTTCAAGTGAGATACAGTGGCTTGTAGGGCTAGTTTAATTCTTTTCTGTGAAGACAAGAATATGCCAAGCAAGAAATACAGCTGCCTTTTGCTAAGACAGGCATTTGTAGAATGTTATGTTGCAATTATCAATTTTGAATTAGATATTGGGGGAAAAAACCTGCAAATTGGTCTGGGATGTAACAAGCACTGAGCTATCCACACTATTCCCACATCTTACATCATCCTGACAGACACTGTGTCTTTGTGGATAGACTGGTGCCCCTCCTTGCTATTTTCCACAGACAGGTGAAGACTTTTTTTTTGTTTCAGCCAACCTTTGAAGACTGACTGCTCAAGGGGAACAGGCCTTGCGCAATGCACTGTTTTGTCTATGTCTTGATTTCTTTTTAGTGGCTATGTATTTAACTGGTTTTGATTTTACTGATTACATTACATTACATTAATTACATTTTTAACTTTTGTATGAGGCAAGGCAAAGGCAACCCCCCTCTGAACAAATCTTGCCAAGAAAAACCCATGATAGGTTTGCCTTAGGGTCGCCAAAAGTCAGAAATGACTTTGAAGCACACAACAACAAAATTTTTGTTTAGCTATGTTTGTTTTCGCTGTTGTAAACTGTCTTGAGTCCTAGACTGTGGAAAAGCAGGAAATTAACAACAGCAAATATACAATATTCTAATATCATACCCTCCAATTACACTGATGTGGCAGGGCCACTCCAAATTAGTCCTCTGTCATTCCACTCTTCTAGCTGCTTTTAAAATGTCCTAGTTTCTGTCTCCTCCTCCCACCTTCTTCCTTTGTCCTTAGCTTACTTCAGTTGATGTAAATTCAGAGGACAAAAGTAGTTTGCACTCCTCAGCAAGGAGGAGAGGAGTGGAAGAGTCAGAATCTTTTCCTTTTCACTAAGCTCAGGCAAAAGCAAACTAGTGCAGCCCCTCCTAGCTTGTCTGTTCTTCCTCATTAATATCTTTTGTCATCTTGATCACACTCTGATGTTGTTTGCCCACATGTTTCTGATTTTAATCTGTGAAATGTGGGACAGTATGCAATATTGACTATGAAAGTGAGTGTGAAATAAACATACAAATATACCTATATACTTTGTTTTAAAATTTGTCTTGTTAACAAGATGGGAAATGTTACTAGGCAAAGTGGACCTTACCACTATACCAAGTAAGCAACAGATTCTATTGGTAGAGGTCAATGGTGACCCTGGAACTGGCAGTGGGATCAACATTAGCAAACGGATTATTATTAGTTTTGTCTATTGGCAGGTATGAGTGGGGAGAGGGCAGGTTATTTTTTTCCAAACAGCATGTACTTAGAAGTGCTCTGTACTCCCAAGTAATTGTGGGCAGGATGGGTTGTAGGCAGACTTTATTGTCGCTGAGAGGGTGCAATGACAGTTGCTATCTTCATCTTTTTTTAATGCTTGATCATTAATTACAATTCAGATAATTCCTAGGCAGGGTTACCTACCTAGGAGTCTTGGTGGTCCTGTTTTGCATGATCATTTAAAAAGGGATTTAGTAGTCCAGTGTAATCTAGTGCCTCACCTGCCCTTCCTGTTCCAAGCTCTGTGGAGAATGGCAGCAAGGTGTTACAGATATTCAGGGATAGATAGCCATGTTGGCTGTGTGGCAAAATAGAATAAAATCCAAAATCCACAAAACAGCAGTCCTTTATTGGGCTAACTAAAATGCTCAAAATATAAACTTTCAAAACTTTACTGGTTTCTTCATCAAGCAAAGATGTTAAAAATCATACAGGAAAAGAAAAATGACAATGTTAAAATCCTCCTTAGGCCACTGAAGTTGACTAATCCTCCAGATGTAAAGGAATCTGCATACACTGGGGCCTTTGATATCTGCTAGGGTTTGGTTCCAGCTCCCCCACCATGGATACCAAAATTTGTGGATGCTCAAGTTCCATTATGTACAGTGGTGTAGTAAAATGGCTTCCCTTATATAAAATGGCAAAATCAAAGATTGCTTTTTGGATTTTTGGGGTGGGTGGAGTGGGAATCATTTCAAGCCATGGTTGGTTGAATCTGTGGATACAGAATCCGCAGATATGGACAGCCAACTGTACTCCCCAACATTTCACAGACAAAAACTGGCACATATGTGGCCAAGCAACATCAGAATGTGGTCATGATGGCAAAAGTTATTAATGACGAAGAGCACACAAACTAGGTGAGGCTGCAGCAGTTTGCTTTTGCTGAGAATACTGGAAATGGCAAAATTCTGCCTCCTCTCCCCTTCTCCCCTCCTGCTGAGTTGAGTGCAAACTACTTTTGTCCTTTGAACTTAGTTTGCAGCAACTGAAGCAATTTGAAGACAAAAGGGGGTAAGTGGGAGGAGGAGAGAGAAACTGGGACATTTTAAAAGCAACTGGAAAAGTGGGACAACACTTTTGTAGATATTGTACGTTGTGTCTGGTGTGGTTATGTTGGTTTTATATATTTAATAAAAGTAATAATTAAAAAAAGAAAAGTGGGGCAACAGAGGATCAATCAAGATCGTCTCTGTCAAATTACGACATTTGGAAGATATGAATCTATAGAAAAGGGAGGAAAATCTGATGAATTTTGTCAAGTGTGTAGGAGAGAGAAAGGGTGGGCCCTGTCTCTGGTGGGAAGAAGCACAGCGGAAGCACTGAAGCAGGATGGAATCAGTCGGGCTGGGCTGGGCTTGGGCGTGGTGCGCACAGGAAAATGCTGCGGGATAGTCTTTAATGAAGCGCGAGTGGCCAGGGCCGGGCTGCGTGCTTCATGGGTGAATCATCACAAGTGGGAGGCATTGGCATGAGTAACGGGGCAGGCTTTCGTGGCGGCTATGCAAGCATGACCAGGTTCCCAGCCTTGGCCTGCTGAAATCAGAAAGGTACACATAGATGCTTCACAGCATCTGGCAGAGGAAAATAGATATGCTGAGAGCTAGTAGAATAAAGATCTTTGTGGAATTTCCACCAAATACATTTGGCAATATTTATTTTTTTCGTTGTACATGCAGTTTCTGCGCAATTCAAGCATATTCAACCATTTCTTTGTACTCATGATGGCCATGTATTCCTCTTGTAATCCAGCATCTCACTCTCAAAATGCTAAAGTGTCGTACGATGTCAACATTCAGGTCAAACTAATAAGCTCACGAAATCCATTTCCTCTCTCTGAGTTCTAGTACTGTTCTAAATGGGGGGGGGGGATGAATATGTGCCAGAAGAGCTATAGTATACGCCCCAATCATCCTCAAGAATTGCTGTTGTTGCTGCTATATGCCTTCACATTAGCTCCAATTTACGGCAACACTATCCTAGGATTTTCATAAGAATATTTATTCAGGGGAGGTTTGCCATTGCCTTCCTCTGAGGCTGAGTGTGTGACTTGTCTCAGGTCACCAATGGGTGTCCATGGCTGAGTGGGGATTCAAATCCTTGTCTCCTGGAGTCCAAATCCAACATTCAAACCATTACATCACACTGGCTGTCATGATAATAATTACAGTATCTATTTAAAAAGGGACAGTTAGAGATGAAGGCTAGAATCCTCTTGGGCACAGAACACAGGTGTAGAATAGAGAGACAGCATGGTGTAGTGATTTCAGTGTTGGACTACATGCTTGGAGACCAGGATTTGATTTCCCACTTGGCCATGGAAATCCACTAGGTGACCTTGAGTGCATCATACACTCTCAGTTCCAGAAAATCCTGTGATAGGTTCACTTTAGGGTTACCATAAGTCAGAAATGACTTGAAGGCACACAACAATAACAACAACAACAACTTCCAGTTACACCAGCTTAAGTACTTTGGGTGGGGGCACTATGCAAGCAGATACATAGTACTTCCCTGCACAACAGCCTTTCCCCGAACTGTACAACTGCAGTATGACATATTAGCAGGATTGCACTCTGTGTGGGCATATGTACATGTGTTTGTGCATACGGTGTGTGCATCTAGGGAGTTACTGAGCCAAAGCAGATATCATACAAGAGACCTTTATTGCTAGGACCGTCGTGGTCTCTGTCTCTAGTTCCCACTGCATTTTGTGGCCAAACCTGACAGAACAGTTAACATGTACTTTAAATAAAAAAAGAAAAAGAAAAACAAGAAAAAAACAAATAGCAGCTCTGAAATGGGAGAAACAGCATGGAACTGTGTGGTACTGGGTGGGGGGGGAAGCCAAGAGAGGAAGTCTACCTGTTTCTGTCCAGACAAAAATACCTGCCCCTGTGAAGCTTCTGTTTACATTGGGAGAGAAGCTGCCATTGATATTGCTTGTTTCTAATTGCATATGTAAGTGGGATCAGATAATGGGATAGATGGATTCATAAGCAAATAGAAAACGCTTTGATGAGACAGTAGTTGTTAGGAAGAATTGCACGAAGAGAACAGGGCACTGCCCTGGCAGAGCAAATGACTCTTTGATAAAGTATTTGTATAATTGGTGCATTTTCTTTTGCTGTAGCAGTTACCAAAGGTAAGGCAGTGTCAGAATATCCCGTGCTTCTCTCAGTTCAGTGACTCATTTGTTCCTGGGGCAGTGAGTCATACAGTCCCTGGCTCATGGGTTATTTATCATGGGTTTTGAAGAATATCTATGTATCAATCAATATCTCAAATGAAGGACGGGGCAGGGTTTCAGAAGCAGAGGGCTTTGAGCAGTTTCTCTCCTGGGAAGGGGTGGGGTGGGGTTGGGCGACGTAGGCTTTGCTCCCCCTGTCACAGTGCTCCCTTCGCCCACAGCTCCTTACAAGTGTGCTCCCTGCAGGAGATTCGTGGGGGATCCTTGCCTTCCTGTGTGCCACACTCTGGAACCTGCCTGTTGTGCCTGCACTGAACAGCACGGACCAAGGGACCACCAGACACTCCATCCAGCAGATGTACGACCTCACTCGCTATCTGGAACACCAGCTGCACACGCTTGCGGCCACTTATGTGAGTGTAGACGCCTTGAGAGAGTCGGAGATTACTGAGTTGAGTAACGTAGTAGAAAAACTCCCTTCCCCTGCCCTCACGCCCTGCTCTTCCCCTCCTCAGCCTCTTCTCTTGCGCTCTCTCGTCTTCCCTAGCCTGCCCAGCCTGCTTCTCATGCCCCCTTCCCCGTATGAACTGTGCCTCACTGCCTCTCTCCGCTTCAATGCCTGCGTAGTAAGGTGAGGCCAGACTGTGTTTCTCTCTGTACTCCTCACAGCTCAGACACAATCACATATCTAGATCTGGAATCCCAGAAGTTCAGTGGGAAGGTGAGAGTATCAAAAGGTTGACAGAACCTGACCCTGCTCAGGATATAGGGAAGGGATTTTGGGAGGAAGGCACTCTGTGACTTCCAACTAGTTGTAACACCCTCCTTTACATCTGAAATTTCCTTATGCCTGGTGAACAGCGAAAGTACTGCTCTCCCTGCACAGCCACGGCCCTCACTTGGCAGTGTGTCTGATGTGCTTCCCCCTCCCTGCCTTCAGGCACCAGTGGAGTCTCCCTGTTTACAATCTGCTGTGCATCTCCTGCTGGGGTGAGGTGAGGCCTCGTCTGTCAGAACTCGCCAGGGAAACGCCCGGCTGTGCGGAGAGCAGAGACTCGGGGCAGCCCCTCATCCATCTGCATGGTATCCCTGCTCCCTGGCCTACCTGGCATTCCAAGCCCTGCCCGTTGGCAGGGTTTTCTGGCACTGAGCACCCAAAAGCAATCTCAAGAATGGAAATAAGGGATTCATTTGGTCTGGGCACTGGAAAATGCAAGAACGTATGAGGGGTATCAGGGTTCTAGAAGCTTCTTTTTAAAAATACACATGGAGAAGCTGAAGTCTGTGTGATCTAGAAAACGGAGTACAGCCCCTCATACAGCAAACTGTAGTGTCATCTTATGAACTGCCAGGATATACTTGATAATCATACACCCTTTCTTTTTAAATTTAATTTATTTTCTACCTTTCTTCCTCTCAGCACTGGAAAAAATTAGAAGAGTTACAGATAAAAGCACACAGCAGTAAAAACACACAAAAAGTTAACATCTAATTAAACTGTCAAGACAATTAAAGGGAAGATTTAAAAAACATATCCAATAAAAAGTCAGAAATAAGAATAGTGCAGCAAACAGTATATAGACCATAGGTTGAAAGCTCCAGCTCTAGATTATGATAATAAATAGGGACTGATTTGGGACTTTAGTCCTTATCACACTATACTGTTATAGTGCTATTTTTCCACTTTAACTGTCCTAGATGCACCCTTTGGAATTCTGGGGTTTGTAGTTTGAAGCTCTCTGGCTGAGAATTCTAAATACCTGTCCCCAAACTGCAAATCCCATGATCCCATGTGACATTGCCATACCAGCTAAAGTGGAATAATACTGCTATAACAGTGTTGTGTGATAAGGCCCTAAATGTATATTGAGTATGCAACCATATTGTGTCCACATTCATTATGTGTTAGTTCTGAAGAACTATTAGAAAGTGAAGAAAGTGTACGTGTTGTGCGAAAGAGAGAAAGAAAGAGATCTTAGAGGTAAGATGGAAGTCACAGTTACTTTTTTCCCTTCTTCCTTTCCTGCCTTGGTGCTAAAATATTTTGGAAATTAAAGGCTGTAGTGAAGCAACATAATAATCACGGTGACAACTATATATTGTACATTGACTGGGCTGCCTTCCCTGGTGACTGGCAAGTGGGTTTTTTTTTTGTACTGCAGTTCTCATAATCCCCCAGGTAGCATAACAACTGGGAGCTACATTACAGAAAAGATAACTTTGCCAAATGATGACTGTCCTCTGTCAAATGTTGATATTTTAGTAATTCATGCTGTTAGTTTAGTAAGTTTAGTTCAGTTTAGCAAACAGAATGGGAAAGCATACAATAAAGGTTTGTGCTGGGACACAGAAGGAAGAGGAACATAATGGATGACATCAGTAGTAGCCAATAGGCACTCACTACGGCTGATCGCTAAACATGCTAGAAACCTGTGGAGCCCCTGCTTTCCAAAGTTTGCAAGGGACAATTGCACACAGGGTATCAAAAAGCATTTTATCAAGCCTTTTCTGTTAGAATAGTACATCCATCTTCAGTCTCAGATGAGGCCAGATAGGGTAAAATCCTATGAAAGGAACCTCAGTTTCCTTAAAATGCCATTGCATTGTCATAATGCTGTGGAAGATTTGAGGCTCTGTTGCACAGTGCAGTCTTACCCACTGGATATATGCATTTTAAGAACGTATTTCAATTCCTTTAGGTCGTCAAAAGATTAAGCTTGCAGTTTTTTGTGGGGGGGGGGCAGAGAGATCTATCAGCCATCTGTTGTATAAAGGAAGTTAACCTGAATTTTGCTAGCAACTTGCCCCATCTTAGAGGGAGCAGGTTATTAGTGATGGAAGTAGCTCAGCAAGTACACACAGTCTTGGGGGGCTACGGTCTCATTTCCAGTTCTCCAGCCCCTCCATGGGCTGCATCAGCCCCTACTTAGGATATCAGAGGTGAATGGAAGGTCGCTTCTTGGTTTTTGGGTTTTTAAAAAATAAGTTTTGGAGTTTAAAAAAAAAGAAGAAAATCACATTCTCTGGAGGTTCCAAAAGTGCCATTCTCTCCCCCACCCACAAAGTCTTACTTAAGCAGGCTTTTAATATGTAAACAGGTGGGCTTTTAATTTATCAAGATGTTTTAAATATTCTTGTAGGTGTTTTATATTTTTATATTTTTTCCTAATGTTTTAAAACAATTTAAATGTTTTATTAATGTTTTTAATTTTTTTGGAAGCTGCCTTGAGTCCCACTCTGGAAGAAAGGTGGCATATAAATATAATAAATAATCAATTTATGGGGGGTCATAGAGACTGTAGTAGTGACCTTTATTTTCACCCCTTCAGTAGAGGAGCTGAGGCAATGAGTGACAGGCAGAGATTTTTTGGTGATTCAAGAAGGCAGCTATTATCCAGTGCTGGAAACTGAACCTTCCTTACTCTCACAGGCCCTTGTCACCTTAAACTTTAGAAAGCATAGTCTCTTTCCACCATAGGACACACGGCCATTAGGATTTGTTATTTTACTCTAATCTCATTGCCTTCTGTCTTTCCGGATGGCTGTCTCCTTACCTACTGTTTTCCTCTAAGCAGGTTAGCATTTGCTGATGCATAATGACTTGCAACTGAGCGGTTCAGCAGAAGCGAAAATACACACACATGTGTACGCATGCACACTGCCACATAGCCACAGGGGCTTTGTATCTCACTAGGAAGGAAACCAGTTGATTCTGCTGCCTTGCTGTTTGCTCCTTGTGGGATGCCAAGAGATTTCTACTGAAACAAAGCTGTTCCCATATGTAGCAATGTGAGCTGTGGGTATGAAGAGGTTATTTAGGCAGCCAGGAGGGAAAAAAGGAAATCTATCATCTTCACACAGCTAAAGGACGTTAGTGTAGCATCTGCACATCTTACTTAAGGGATTGTTTTTTCAAGTACATTGAATCCCTATAGCGTATCAGTATGTGCCACAGTGCTTTCAGCCTGAAAAACTCCTGCCTTCTTTTTCTGAGGATCTGACAAGGATGATTATGGGATATGGGGAAAGGGATGCAGTCTGTACAGCCACTGTGACCACGAGCATGCCCACAATGGGGGGTAGGAGCAAAGGAAAAACAACTGCCTTTTCCTATAACGTTTCCTATACTCCCAGCACTCTGCTTCTAGCTTCAAGATTATGACAGCTGCTCTCTGGAGGACCGGCTTTACAAACAGGGTGGTGTGAATTCTCCCTCATGGAGACATGCAGTGCAGGACTGAACACAGTATGCAACTTCTCAAGAATTCTCACCTTAATCCTCAGTTTTCATGGATTTTTTTTTTAAATAGGGCACATTTCTAGCCTATTTTCTAGTTCCATGCATGTCTTGCCCCATCCATTTCAAGCCCAATGTTCAAAAGAAATTTTGTGTAAGACATTTTCTTAGTATATGCATTTGGGAGACACATACAGAATTCTCCTGCCTGCCTGCCTGCCTGCCTGCCTGCCTGCCTGCCGGCCTTTCTCTCTCTCTCTCTCTCTCTCTCTCCATCCATCCATCCATCCATCCATCCTTTTAGAACAAGGTATTCGTGAGTCCTGCTCACACTGGTATAGTGAGTACAATTCCTGTGTAGAGTTTGGAAAAGTTACCATATGGTCTGTAATTTCCAGAATTCTTGGAGTTGTAATCCATAAAAGGTGACTTTGCCAAACTCTGCTCCCATACCAAGAAAGTAACATTATGGTCATTTCTGCTTTCTGGCTGAGAAATCTAAACGCTAACTACAAACTACAAACCCCAGAATTCCACAGGATGTTGAAAGTGGAATAACAGCACTGTAACAGTGTAGTGCAGAATAGGCCTAAGACAAAATCCTTTGTGTTGTCCTACCTTGTTATTCACAGCTATCCATGCTATTTCTTCTTGGCTGTCTTCTCCCACACTCCCGTTTCTTTATTCCCACCTAAGCTTAGCTCTCGTAGCCAGAAACTGCCTGGCGATCCACATTAAATATTCAGTACTGATACTGAAGGAGCTTTTAGATTAGACAGACTCTTCTTTAAGACTCGTTCCTCTTTTGCCCAGATGGAGCTTATCTGTGGCTGTAGACTATGCCTGAAGCCCCAGATCCAAAAGCAAAGGAAAAGAACCTGAGTAATCATTTTGAAATCCTTGTGATCTTGCAGTGGGATGGGAAATGTATTACTTGACAATCTGTGGGGCAACAACAATATGGCTACAGCTCTGCAACAAATGGCGTTGGGCTGTCAGGCAAAGTGAGACAGCTGGCTCACACAGCAGATGCTGAGCATGTTGAAAGGGCAACAAATTACTGTTTATAATTTTGGTTTTGTTGTTTTTAATGCCATAAATAGGGAGAAGGATTTATGGGATTTTTTGCATCATGTGCCCAAGTAATTTGATTTTTCTGGGGTAGTACATATCTTTGACTTGTAAATAAGGGAGAAACACCATTTGTTGCTCTACTTTGGCCAGCAAAAAGTCTTGTGCTGACCCTGCAGATAAATAGAAACTAGGAATGTTTGAGCAAGGACCCTGGATTGTCTGAGGTATCCCCTCTGTAAAAAAGTCGCCCCAAGGCAAAAATGGGAAGAGAATCCTTTGTCTGATGGAACTTAATTGCTGAAATATCACATCCCTTCTCTGCATCCTCCAACATCTGGTTCCCTTCCACCACCTTCCTTTCCTTGCTTGCTTCTGCTGCCCTGCAAAGTCCATCTCCTTCTGTATTAGAGACATGAAATCCCCCTTCTCCCTCATTCCCTCTTCCCTTGCTGGTCTCATGGTGTTGGCCACGGCCCAGCCTGCCCTGCGAGTTGGTTTCTGCCGGCGCACATTTGTTGTTAAGAGGAGAACCGTCTCTACTTGTCCCCAGGCGACACAGAGGAAATTAATTTGTCTCCTGAGCTTGTCAGATTGTTCACACACCCGCAGGCTTTGACACACCTCCCTTCCGCTCTGTGCTTCACCCCACCCGCTCACCCTGCTGCCTGGGCAATCCTGCTGTTCCGCAGGGCATCAGTGCTGGCAGGGGGGTGGGGAATCCCAAGAACGTAGCTCCTCAGGGCAGGCGGGTGTTAATAAAGTGTGCGTATGTGTATGAGAATGTTCAGGGGGAAGCAAGGATCTCTCGGTTGATGCCTGTTTAAATGAGGGCATGAGTAGCCATGAAGGGGATGTCATCAGGTGACAAGGAGATCCTAGCATGTCAGTGGATCCATGGAGGTCTATGAACGCACATTGACAGGCCTGCACTTGCCTATGCACGGGCATGCCAGCGAGTGGGTGCATGTGTGCACCCCTGTACGTATATCAAGCTTATAGGCTGGGTGCAGCTGTTTCTGCTAATCAAGCATGTCAGTATGCACTCATGCCCAGCAGTGTGCTGTGTAGATCTCTAAGGATTAATATGCCTTTTGCTCCCTTACCATCATGTACTTCACTGTGTAACTGAGTGGGAGGTGGAAGATGAGCTTGTGGAAAGAAAGGGATGTGCAGAAAACTGTATGTGAGAACGGGCAGCCCCTGCACAAGTGTGAATGATGTTCTCTTGTCTTTCCTCCCCAGCTCAACTACTTAGGGCCGCCTTTCAATGAGCCGGACTTTGACCCTCCCCGGATAATCGGGGCAAAAGCTGTGCCAAGTGCCACCGTGGACATTCAGGAGTGGCACAGCCTAAATGACAACGCACGGCTAGCGGCCAATTACCAGGCGTACAGCCATCTGCTGCGCCACCTGAGGACCATGGATGGAGCCACTCCGGCTGCCATGCCAACTTTGCACCACAGCCTATCCCATTTCCGTGCCAGCCTGCAAGGGCTGCTGGGCTCTATTGGTGGCATCATGGCGTCACTGGGCTACTCGCTTCCCACACCAGAGCCACCGCCTGTTACTCCTAAGCCTGTTCCTCCTAACTTCCTGCGCAAGATGGATGACTTCTGGCTGCTTAAAGAGCTGCAGACCTGGCTGTGGCGCTCAGCCAAGGACTTCAACAGGCTGCGCAAGAGGGTGCCCCCTTCTGCTGTTATGCTGCACCTCGAGAGCAGGGACATCTGACCCTTGCCCATCATCACTCTTTCTTCACCTCATCCACTGTCGTCATAACTGTCGCTCAAGGCCTAGAGGTTTCCAAAGCCTCTGAATCCATACAGCGTCCTCCCCACCCATCACTCTCTCTCTCTCTCTCTCTCTCTGTCTCTCTCTCTCTCTCACACACACACACACACACACACATGCGCACTCACTTTCAACCGTTTTCAAAATTGTATCCTTCCCTCCATTCCCACATCCTTATGGTGCTGCACTGCTCTCTGTTAGAAAGCTGTGCCTTTAGGTGAGCAAACCCATTCCACCAACCCTTTTCCTTTTGTTCTTTCTACCCTCCTCCTTCTGTGTATCCTATATTTCCTTATACTCTTCCCAGAGGGGGCCGTTAATTTCTTCAGAAGTAGAGGAAGAACCTTATTCCCTCCTCCCACTTCAGTGATGAGCAATAAAGCCCTGGCTGCAGGGCAGCTAACATCTGGCAGCCTCCACCTCTGACACTCTGCTCTCTGTAAATTGTGTGTGCTCTCTCACTCTCTCTCAGAGCCTGGTTCCTGCATTCTCTCTCTCTCTCTCTCTCTCTCTCTCTCTCTCTTTAAAGGACTATGCCAATTAGGAACTTAGAAAATGCTTTACTGATCAGGCAGTTTTGTGGGAACGCCAGCTTTTTCAAGACGATGCCTAGGCTGGCCTTCTACATAGGCCATAAACTCTAGGGGCAATCTTAACCAGGAAGGCCTCTCAACAGGAGGTGGTAACATGAGGCACGAAACATAAAGGGGCATGATTAAATGCAGGCAGTGGTGGTGGTTTTTGTCAGATTTTTTTCTTCTCCCTCCTTACCCTGCCCCCCCATCCCCACAATTCCAACCACAATCCCAGTGGCCAAGTAAAAAACCTCCCCCTTCCAGCTGTTCATTCATGCCATGTTCATTGAAGCCAAGAGCTACAACATTACGTGGTAGTGGGGCCATCATCCAAGCCAGCCCCAACAGGGGTTACCGCCTGCCTGTACCTCTCCCCGCAATGCTGTGGCAGGTGGGCCTGGTGAGGCTGCGCAGTTTACACTGTCACCAGCAGGGGAGGAAGGGGAGGAGTCTCCCCCAAGTGACCCCATCCTTCCTCTCTTATCTCCCTACTCCGCTCTGCCCACTCCTCCTCCTCCTCCTCCTCCTCACTGTCAGGTTGTGTTACTCTCAGTTTGTCTGTATTAATATTTATTTATTTTCAGATGTTATTTATTAGATTGTATTTATTGCAGAATTTCTATTCTTGTATTAACGAATAAAAGGCTTTCTCCAGAAGCTGCACTGGCTTTATTTTAATCCCTTCAGGGCATCATTGTGGGAAGTTCTTTTGTTATGCCAGGCAACCAAACTCCCTCTCTCTCTTTCTGTGTGTATACTGTCCTCAAGGAATTTCCAGAGAGGTAGCCTAAGATTAGGCTGTTGCAACAAAAGCTGAGATCCTGCACTGTCAGACATAAATACGACCTCCATCATCATAGGTACATCTGATGACAACATCCCCCAAAACCACCTTTTCAGCCTGGTTGCACTCCAGCCAAGGTGCTGGCAGGTTGAGGTAGAAGGAACTGACATCTGCAGTGCTCTCCTGCTCAGGGGTGCGTGTCAAGGACAGACAAGCTGGAAAGACGCCTTGGGGTCTCAATGTACCCCATAATTAGAGGAATGCTGCAGATTTCATTTCCTACTGCCCCAATCTGCAGTGCCTTGGAAACCCTTCTGTTGGGGTGCTATCAGACTGATAAGGTGGGGTTTTGGGGTCACATTTGGTTATTAAGAACCATAAACATGAAACCCCAGCAGCTAAGAGATCATCAGTCCAGCTCATGATCTCCTAAGTAATGAACAGGATACCAGCTGCAGTCTTTTGGCAACCAAAGGACTAATACACTGATGATGATGATAGTATATGCTTCAGTGGACTAGAATCTGTTTCATGTGTTTGATGAAGCAGATTTCATCCACAAAAGCTTATGTTGTTAAAGTGTTTATTTTTATGGTGCTACAGGACTCACTCTTTGTTGTGTTCAAGGAATTCCATCAACGTGTTGATTTTGCAGCAAAGACATGAGATTAAAAAAAACCAAGAAGAGAGGTCAACAGAACACATTAAAGATCAATACGTTTTACAGTTCTTTGTATTAAGGACTTATCTGCCTATGTCTTGGTGCACAGCCTTTTTATATTTTTGCTAAAATTTGAAAATATACAAAAAAATAAAGAGATCCTTCCAAGTGATTTATCAGTAAGGAGACTACATCTCAGAAGCATGCAGTTATCCGTCCTATGGGATCCTGGGATTTGTCAGTTGGTCAAGTATGCATATTTTAGTCTACAAGAGAGATCTAGTCCACCTGCTCCATTAAAACACTACAGCACAGATTTCTAGATACCTCACCAAACAACAAATCTGAGAATCTCATCAAGATGGAATCATGACAGATAAAGTAGTATCAAACTGCAATAACACTGTAGTACAAATACACTCTTGAGTCCCTCATCTTGGAGTTTCCACCACTTGTGCCTCTGCTTCCAAGTGAACCAGCCCCAGATAATTTACCCTGCACCTCCTTTGCAAAAGGTGCTGCTATGGGCAGGATAACTTTCCCTTGTGTCATACTCTCCATCCTCCACCCCTTTATATGTTCAAATAAAACTGCTAAGGGAGATAACTGGGTATAGTCCAGCAGTAGTGGCATCTCCAAGGACCTCTGAATAGCCAGCCTTGTAAAAACAGCCAGTAAAAAAGAGTAAGTTGATCAGATATGTCAGTTGTTTAGCTGAAGGGGGCATGCATTTTGTTGAAGGCAGGAATGATAAGCAGATGTACTTGGTGTGCAGAGGATGGGGTTAGAAAGTGGGACAGAAAATATATAAATAAAAGGATACTAGTGTTTAGAACAGAAGGGAAGCAATATCACATGGATCTATTGGTACTTTTCTTTTTATTTATTTATTTAATACATCATCATCATCATCATAGCTGTTATGTTTATACTGATGTTCTGTCTTCCTTCCACCATGAAACTCATTGCATCTTACCATAGCTTACTGAGGTAGGTTACCTTCCATGCACTCATGAGAATAGGTCCTTTCCCTCCTGTTTAGGAGTGCTGTCTTTTATATAGCCATATGGCCATGGGCTCTGCACTTTTAACAACTGTGCTACAGCAGAATTCAACAGGTGATTTCCACCACCATCACCCCAACCCCAGGATGAACTATAATGATGCGGCAGGGTGGAGAATTACCTCCTGATTGCAATAGTTGGAGCTACTAAAGGCATGGAGCCTCTGCCCGTAAAAAGGTGACAATCTTATCCTGGCTCAGCTCTCCCAAACAGATTTGCTAAGCTGTTGTCCTGTCCTCAGGAGACAGTAGCAGAGGAAATTGCTCTAGAGGCAGCTGACTATATATCAGGATCAGAATAGAACAGCACAAATGGATATTGTCTCCCATTTAGTCTGAACTTCGGAAAGTTTGCTTTTTCTGAACACAATTCCTGGAATACTCCAGACCAACCTAGCATCAGTAATCTCTAAGATACAGTCCTCTCTTCACATTTGCAGATTTGACCTTCATGAATTTGATTATTTGGGAGATGCCTGCTTGCCTTTCCCATGCCTTCCTTCTTTGTGCCCAGGCAAAAGGCAAGTGAATGGGAGAGCGGAGCTCCATGAGCTGAGAAGGAAGATGCAGATATGCCTCCTCCCATTCTCTCCCTCCCATTTGCTTGCCTTTTGCCTGAGCATGTGGAAAGAAGGCATGGGCACCCAGGAAATATATAAGAGAATGGGAGGGGGGAAATGGGGGCAAGCACATGCCTTCTCCATGCCCCCTCCCATTCCCTTGCCTTTTGCCCAAGCACATGGAAGGAAGGTGCACGCACCCAGGAAAAACTCAAGGGAATCGGGGTGGGGAGGCATATGCGTACTTTCTCCACACTTAGGGCTGCCCCCTTCCATTTGCTTGCCTTTTACCCAGACACGGAGAAGGAAAGCAGCATGCCTGCAAAAAGAGAAGAGAATGGGAGGGGAAGAATGGTGGGGGGGAAGACTTCCTTCTTCACGCCCAGGCAAGAGGCAAGTGAAGGGGGAAGGAGCCCCATGTGCTGAGAAGGAAGGTGCACATATGCCTCTCCCCCATTCTTCCCTTCCAATTTGCTTGCCTTTCGCCCAGGCACCTGGAAGGATGGGGCACATGCCCAGGCAAAAGGCAAGGGAATGCGAGGAGGAGCCCTGGAAGGGAATGGGTGAGTGGGGTTATGTGGTTTTTTTTTCACTTTTGCGAGGATTCTGTAACCTGAACCACCACAAAAGTTGGGGGGGCAGTGTATAGTAATTCATCCTCTCCCTCTCCCATGGGGGATTGGTGGGGGGAATGAAGTACACTGAAAATACAAGGTTCTACAGAGTGGCCACCAGCCCTATTTTACAGAAGACAGTCTTCTAATTGATGACATCTTTTGTTTGATTGGCTATCTAGACTCAAAGTTTAGAGCAGGGGTTCTTAACCTTATCCTAAAGACCAGAGATCCCCTGTAAATATAATTTGTTGCTGGGGACCCCAAGGCTTAACTCAAGATTTAAATATTTAAATTTAGATTTAAATATTCAAATGTTTGTTTGTTTATTTAAAGTTTCTGGAGATTAGGATTCAAATCCCCATTCAGACACTGGATGACCTCAGGCATGTATGCATCCAAACTATGACTCTGGAGACCACCAGAGTTTGAATCGCCACCCAGCCATGGAAAACCACTGGGTGACCTCAGACAAGTCACATTCTCTCAGTCTCAGACGAAAGCAAAGGCAAACCCCCTTTGAACAAATCTTGCCAAAAAATCCTATGATAGGTTTACTTTAAGGCTACCATAATTCAGGCCATTTCCACACTAGCCTGTTATAGCGCGATGATTCCACTTTCAACATCCTCTGGAATCCTGGGGTTTGCAGTTTCAGGAGGGGCTGGCCGAACCCTCCTGAAACTGCAAACCCTAGGATTCCAGAGGATGTTGAAAGTGGAATCATCGTGCTATAACAGGCTAGTGCGGAAATGTGACCAGAAGAGACTTGGAAGCACACAACAACAAAATGCCACTGACAGAGTGAGGTTCTTTCAAGGCATCATGTCTCTCTCCTTTGAAAACTGACTTATGGCAACTCAAAGGTGAAACTATCATGAAGGTTTTTTTGGCAAAATTTGATGCCTTTGCCTTCCTCTGAGGCTGAGAGAATGTGACCTGCCTGAGGTCACCCAGTAGGTTTCCATGGCTGAATGGGGATTCAAACCCTGGTGATCTCAGAGTCATAGTTTGGGCACATGCACATACCTGTTGCCATGTCTTTTTGGTCAGGGATGCGGCAGCAGGGTTATGTGTTTGTGTGCCCAAACTGCTCTCTCATTTGCAAACAAGGGAGCAGTTTCAGCACCCATAATCCCTCCCACACTGCGACATCCCTATTGCTGCTGGTGGTGTCCAGCAACAGGGTTTTGCAGACTTCCTGTAAGGGCTCTGTGGACTCCAGGGGTCCCTAAATCCCAGGTTAAGAACCAGTGGTTTAGAGGTAAGGAGCCATATGAAAGAATGGGAGTTACTTTGAAGTTACCATCAGCCATTAGCACTGATACAGCAGAATGAATAGGCACACAGGTTACCCAGGTTACAGTCTTCCTCAGTGTGGTGAGTTATAATCTAGTTGTCACGGTGTGCTGTCAAGTCATTTCCACCATATGGCAACCCTAAGGTGACCATATCAAGGGGTTTTCTTGGCAAGATTTGTTCAGAGAGGATTTGCGATTACCTTTCTCGGAGGCTGAGAGAGTGTGGGTTTCCATGGCTGAGTGGGGATTTCAACCCTGACCTCTCAGAATCCTTGTCCAATGTGCAAACCACCATAACATGCTTGTTCTTGAACTGTGTTCTGTTTCTAATACAGGTATTCTTCAGTTAATGAACTAGATGTGTTCCAGTACATTACTTTTTTAAACAGAAAATTTAGCACTAGAGGTAGAAATAACATGGAAAGAATAGGTATAGCTTTTTCCACTAGAAAAAAGAAGAGCAGTTCAATACATTTTAGCAGACTTTTTATTCTGAACTGGCTTCTTCCAAAGTGAATCCAGGGATGATTTTTTCTCATGTCAGCCTCCACTTTTCTTAGTTTCAGTTTTGATGGCCAAATGTACAGATCTATGCTTTGAACTTGCTGGGAGTATCTGATAAGGTTGGCTTATTACTTTCCCCTCTTCTCTCTTTTTTGCTGTTCGTGCATGCTCAGTAATGGATTCTAAAGCCAGCTGATGTTTACCTTGTCTGGTGTTGACAGACCCATGCAGCTACAGATCAGCTAGAACACAATCTCATTCTTTCCTGGCTCAAAGTTTATTGCATTGTTTACTGCAAACAGGCTGCTGCAACCTGACACAAAAAACGTGTGCTTCCCTAGCCATCCTTCGCCATACTTCCCATGCAGATGCTGCTAAAAAAGTTCCAGCTAGCCAGGTGACAAAAAGGAAACTAGAGACGGTGTAGGTATATGGAGACTTCGTAAAACGGAGTTTCTTTGTCAGAGGCTTTTGTAACGAAGGTATGCCTGTAATTATTTCTAAGTTTGTATACAGATGCATACATTAGCAATGAGCAGTTTTATTGATAATCTATACCCTCTTTGGTGATGTATTTCCATTTCCTTTCCCTTTCTCTTCTTTCCTTTCCTAGCTATGTATAAGTGGTCACTCCATTTATAAGTACACAGTTAATGCTAACCTGAAAAGCAAATCCAGCATTGCGCCACTATTTCTCTTCCTAGTGTCTTTGCAAGACCTAGGGAGAGCAGAATAGTTCATGGACCACAAAAGCCCACCACAGACTTCCAGGTATCTTGCACAGAAGGGAACCAAAAGGAATGGAACATGGTGAAGAGGAAAAAGCAGACAAGGACTGGTCATTTTTATGATTCAGCACAGCTTTACAAAGAAAATTAAAACCTCTTGGTGAGTCTTGGTTACATTTGGTCAGAGACACACCTGATACTGCCTTTTGCCCTCAGCCCACTCCAGCTAAATTATGGCACATACTGATCCTCTCTCTCTCTCTCTCTCTCTCTCTGTATGTGTTGTTTCCTTTCTCAGAATTCCTGTGGGGGGTCTAAGGTAACTGTGCAGAGTACCCCTAACACCCTGCAGCTGGTTCAGTAAGCTCTTCTTCCCCAAGCAGCAAGACTATGGGGACAGTGGCAACCAGTCAGAACGCAGCTATTCCTGAAACAGGCTGCAAAACTAAGCAATGAGAAGCCAGAGACCATAAGAGGAGAAACTGCTCAGCAGCTGTCTTTAAAATCATCACCATAATCATAATAATCAGAGGAACTAATAACCCGAGGAGGGAACAGATTGTGCATGTTCTAGTTTCCAGCTTCATCCCTCTTGCTCTGATTATATTAGACTTTATTTTGAGCCCAGAGCTAGTAATACAGTCAAGGAATCCTTGCTCCATGCACCCCCCTCCCCACATCCATGCTGTAACTAGCAGGCCTCCCATGCCTCACCTCTTAAAACGTGTCTTATGCTAGACAGTAAGAAGCCAGCGTCTGTCCCTGGAGATGGATAACTGGCGGGTCTTTGCATCCAGGTTGGCTGCTTTCACCCTTTCCAGCTGTATTCAGATCACTAAAGTGTTATACAAGGAGAGAACAGAGACTGACCTTTTGGCCACTCTCCTATCTACCTCTTTTACACACACACACACACACACACACACACACACACACACACGAGTTCATAATTTCTGACAGCCAATGAAACTGGGTTATAGTACTCACCACCAGACACTTCCCCCTGCATCTCCCTTTTTAAATCTGCCCTTGCAAGACAAAGACCCTGCGTCCGTCCTGCTTCCAGGTTTCCTGCAACCCCTTCTTTCTCCCTAGAGTCACGGGAGGAATTCTTCCTTGTCACCTGCTTCTTGGGGCAGAAGACTTTTTTTAAAAATATTGTTTATAAGCCCCTAGAGAGCTCTGTCCCTCGCTGAGGCAGTCTTTCTCATGCAACTCTCTCCTCTTTCACATTGTTTTATTTTCTTACCTGTATCTGGTCCTTGATGGCTGTACTTCCTCCGAAGGTCATTCCTCCAGGGATACATAGGAGTCCTTCCAGCTACAGGAAAAAAAGAACAACACCATGGTGACACCATTCCTTCCTGTCTCTTCCTTGGACATAGATTACATACAGACATTAACACTTTTCCCTTTAATGACATGTCAGTAGAGGAATGTTCATTTATCTTGGTTTGGCCATACATGTATAGCACTAAACTAAAAGAATATGAAGAAGAAGTTTGTAGAAGAAGTATCTGCGTTTTCACTCCTGCTAGCCTTTCATTCATCCTATGCTGGTCATGAAAACATAGCCCCTACATTGTAGAAGAGTGGGTCTACCTTTGGAGCTTCGGGGCTTGCGTGAACAGAATGCAGGAATGTAAAAGACCAGAATTGAATCGGTGACCATCTAATACAGCCTTCCACACCTGTCAGTATGTGTCAGATGTGTGGGACTATGACTATGACTCCTGTCCTACTCACACAGCAGACCAAGACTATGGGAGTTAAAGTCCATTGCATATTAAGGACAACGGAGGCACATAAAATGACATCTGAACATAGAAGTAGCTTTAAAACAAGATTAGACAAATCCATGGTCAATTAGATCTATCAGTTGGTATCTGTAATTAATATGGCTGGTCCTCATGAACAGCTCAAGAATTTTTGCTGTTCGAGTGAGAAGAACAAATGGTGTTCTTCCCAAACTCTTGAGACAAGGGTGGTCAAGTTATTTTGCACTTAAGGCAGAAACTCCCACAAATGGCTCTTCTTCTTCCCAGCAGTGAAATTATAACAATCAACTAACAATATGCGTCCTCCTCATGACACTCAAAACTACAGGCCCATTCACATTACAGAAGTACAGTGCTATCATCCCACTTTAACTTCCGTGGTTCTGTTCGATGGAATCCTAGGACTGGCAGTCGAGGGAGGGGCGTTCAGAATTCTCAGCCAGAGAGCTCTAATGCTTCATGGAACCATGACAGTTAAACATGACGGGACCATGGCGGTTAAAGTGGAATAAAAACGCTGTAATTGTGTAATGTGAATGAGTCTCAGCTGTCTGAAGAGGACAGATTCACTTTACTTTGTAGTGGGACTGTCTAAAGAAGGGTTCACACACGCATGGATGGAAAGATCAACGTGACTGGTGTGCACTCTGGAAAAAATGAAGCTGCCCATGAAATGAATACAGAAAACAGCTACTATAGATGGTAATACAGGAAACAGTAATGTCCTTATTTCGTAAAATCATACTATGAACCCAGAGTTATGACTTGGAAGGAATGTGGATGCAGAGAAGAGCTACATTTGAGAAAAGATCTAGAAGCTCCCAAAAGACCAGTGCCAAACAGAATTGTTACCCTGATTTCTCGGGGTCCCGGGAGGGAACCCTAAATGTGCTCACAACAAGGGGGAGCGATAGGGTCACTGCGCAGAGAAGATGGCAAATTATTAACAGGGGGAAGAGAAAAGGCAGAACTACTTAACACCTTCTTTGCCTCAGTTTTTTCCCAGAAGGATACAAGCACTCAACCTGGCGGTTGGGGAGCAGGTGAGGAAGCAGGGGAAATGCGGCACATAATAGGTAGAGAGGTGGTACAGGAATACCTGGCCACACTGGATGAATTCAAGTCTCCAGGGCCAGATGAATTGCATCCTAGGATATTAAAAGAACTGGCAGAGGTCATTTGGGAACCGCTTGCTATAATCTTTGAGAAATCTTAGAGGACAGGAGAAGTTCCAGCAGACTGGAAGAGGGCAAATGTTGTCCCCATCTTCAAGAAGGGAAAAAAAGAGGACCCAAATAATTATCGCCCAGTCAGCCTGATGTCAGTACCCGGAAAGATCCTGAAACAGATCATTAAGCAGTCAGTTTCTAATCACTTAGAAAGCAATGCAGTAATCACGAGAAGCCAACACGGATTTCTCAAAAATAAGTCATGCCAGACTAATCTTATCTCTTTTTATGATAGAGTTACTAGCTTGATAGATGAAGGGAATGCTGTGGATGTAGCATATCTCAACTTCAGTAAGGCCTTTGACAAAGTTCCCCACGACATTCTTGCAAAGAAGCTAGTAAAATGTGGGCTGGACAGGGCTACTGTCAGGTGGATCTGTAACTGGTTGACTGACCGTTCGCAAAGGGTGCTCGCCAATGGCTGCTTTTCATCCTGGAGAGAAGTGACTAGCGGGGTGCCACAGGGTTCTGTCCTGGGCCCAGTGCTGTTCAATATCTTCATCAACGACTTGAAGGAATAGAGGGCATGCTAATCAAATTTGCAGATGACACCAAAATGGGAGGGGTTGCTAATACGCCAGAGGACGGGATCAAAATTCAAAATGACCTGGACAGGTTGGAGAGCTGGGCCAAGGCTAACAAAATGAAATTCAACAGAGAGAAGTGTAAAGTCCTACACTTAGGAAGAAAAAATGGAATACAGAAATATAGGATGGGGGACACGTGGCTGGATAGCAGTACGTGTGAAAGGGATCTAGGAGTCTTAATAGACCACAAGCTGAACATGAGTCAGCAGTGTGATGCGGCAGCCAAGAAAGCCAGTGCAATTCTCGGCTGCATCAATAGGAGTATGGTGTCTAGATCGAGGGAGGTACTGGTACCACTCTACTCTGCTTTGGTTAGACCTCATCTTGAATACTGTGTCCAGTTCTGGGCACCCCAATTCAAGAAGGACATGGTCAAGCTGGAGCAGGTCCAGAGGAGGGCGACCAAAATGGTGAGAGGCCTGGAAGCCAAGCCCTATGAGGATAGACTTAGAGAGCTGGCTATGTTCAGTCTGCAGAAGAGAAGGTTAAGAGGGGACATGATAGCCATGTTTAAATATTTGAAGGGATGCCGTGTAGAGGAGGGAGTGGGCTTGTTTTCTGCTTCTCCAGAGACCAGGACAAGGAACAATGGATTCAAGCTGCAGGAAAGGAGATTCCACCGGAACCTCAGGAAGAACTTCCTGATGGTCAGGGCTGTGGAATATGCTGCCTCGGAGTGTAGTGGAGTCTCCTTCTTTGGAGGTTTTTAAGCAGAGGCTGGATGGCCATCTGTCGGGAGTGCTTTGAGGGTATTCCTGCATGGCAGGGGGTTGAACTGGATGGCCCATGTGGTCTCTTCCAACTCTACATTTCTATGATTCTATGATTCTATGAATTAGCACAGAGCACAAGTTTGCAATGTGAGAGGTAGGGTAACGCAGCGAGATCTTGAACTCTATATCTACAGGGTCAGGCCGAGTCAATGATAAGGCAGATGTTGAAATAATAATAATTGTTTTATTGAAACACAACCAAACACGTGTATGCAACACACTCACACAAGAAGCTATAGAAATAAAGGTAGGACTTGGATAGAGGGATTTTGAGAGGAAGTTTGGTATGGGAAATACTATACCTGTCCTCAAGCCCAGTAAAAGCAAAGAAGCTGGGGAGCGTGAATTCTCAGCACGTGGAGCTGAGGGGAAGGCTCGCTGGACAAAGCGACAGCAAGGCGGGATGGAAGCCAAGAGCGATCCGAGAAAGTGCTCAAAGTCAGGGGTTCTTATAGGGAAAATTGTGGCCGCAGGCTAGTCCGTACTTGGGGAAAACAATGAGTTTGGGGCTGGAGACAAAGCCAGGTCAGTACTTTAGATGATTGAGTTATGACCAGATTGTCAGTAGAGTAGCCAGTATGCAAACGTGGAGTGCTTGAGAGTTGTATAGTCCGTTCATCAAGCTGCCTGCGCGGGGCAGGGGATCTTTTTGTAAGTAGTGTGCATACATAATGTGGTACTTG
The DNA here is from genome assembly GCA_030412105.1 of Cyclura pinguis. Classification (NCBI taxonomy): domain Eukaryota; kingdom Metazoa; phylum Chordata; class Lepidosauria; order Squamata; family Iguanidae; genus Cyclura; species Cyclura pinguis. The sequence continues at coordinate 266,065,757 of CM059599.1, forward strand.
CCTTCAGGTCTCCTGAAGCTGCATTCGGCAGTGACTGGCCTGCCTAGATCGGGATGTGAATGGTTCGGCTATTGTCGGCCGTGCCTGTGTGCGTGCTCGTCCGGGGGCCTCGCAAGCACATGGAGAGGAATGGGTAGAGAAGGCCGAATTATTGATATCAAATGATATCTTAATATCCCACAAGCTCGGGCTAGAAACAGCAGTAACAGAATGTTCTCCTCCCCTCCAGCAACAGCCCTTCACTCTTAAATTAGGAATTTCCCAATTTTTCTAGGGACCTGTTTGCACCAGGATATATAGGTGACCAGTATAAATCTTCATAGTAACACAATTGCACAGTGAGTACAATTTCATGAAATTGATGAAAATCCACTGCCACAAGTTCTGGTCATAGTGACTACTGTGCTACTGCCTTGGCTAGCCCGAGCTTGGGGGATATAAAAAGATATTTCTTGATATCAATAATTCGGCCTCACATACCCATTCCGCTCCACGTGCTTGCGAGGCCCCCGGACAAGAACGTATACAGGCTCAGCCGATAATCGCCGTAATATTCCAACACAATACAGGCAGGCCAGAAATAGCTGACTCGCAGCTTTAGGAGACCTCAAGGCAAGTACCTCCATTAGGTATGCATGCAACTTTCAAAAGATCCTCTGCCCCGCGCTGGCAGCTTGATGATCTGACTATACAATGCTCAAGTACTTCGCGTTTGCATACTGGCTATCCTATTGACAATTTGGCTATAACTCAATCATTCAAATTTTGACCAACTTGTGGCTTTGTCTCCAGCCCCAAATCTATTGTTTTCCCCAAGCCCGAATTAGCCTGCGGTCACAATCCTCCTTATAAAAACCCCTGACTTTGAGCACTTCCTTGGATCGCTCTTGGCTTCCATCCCGCTTTGCTGTCGTTTTGTCCAGCGAGCCTTCCCCTCAGCCCCACGTGCTGAGATCCACGCTCCCCAGCTTCTCCGCTTCCAACCGGTCTTCAGGGCAGGTGAAGTATCACCCAAACCAACAACTCCTCTAAAAATCCCTCTATCCCACTCCAACCTTTATTTCTTTAGTTATCTGTGTGAGTGTGCTGCATTCACGGTTTGCTTGTGTTTTAATAAAATATCATTTATTGTTTCAACTTCTGTGTGCTCCTTGACTCGGCCTGACCCCGTAAACATAGGATTCAAGATCTCGCTACGTTACCCTGCCTCTCATATTGCTAGGCTGTGCTCTTGGCTAATTTCCCCAACTTATATAATTGAGAGCACATTTAGGTGTCCCTCCCGGGACCCCCAGGAATCAGGGTAACAACTGGCTTGGAGAGGAGAGCTTGGATGATATAGTTTCTCCTCCAAGAACACAAGATAAAAGAAGAGGTGACTGGGTTGTAGAGTCCCATGGTTGACCCTGCTTTGGATATGCATTGTAGCGGCATGCCTATGGACATACACAGTGGTTCTTAACCTTTTCTTTACTGGAGACCCCTGCAAATTTGTTGCTAGGGCCCCCCAAGACTTAACTCAAGATTTAAATTTAGATTTGTATATTCAAATATTTACTTAAATTTTCAAATATTTATTTATTAAAGGCTTCTGGAGACTAGGATTCAAATCCCTGCTCAGACACCAGGTGACTTTGGGCAAGTCACATTCTCTTAGCTTCAGAAGAAGGCAAAGGCAAACCCCCTTTGAACAAATCGTGGCCAAAAAAATCCTGTGATAAGTTCATCTTAGGGATGCAGAAGTTATTTGAAAGCACACAACAACAAAAGTGCCGCTGACAGGAGGAGGTTCTTTCTAGCCATCATGTCTTTCCTCTTAAATCGACTTATGGTGACCCTAAGGTGACCATATCATGGGGGTTTTCTTGTTGCCTTTATCTGAGGCTGAGAGAATGTAAATTGCCTGAGGTCACCCAGTGAGTTTCCATGGCTGAATGGGGATTCAAACCATGTCCCTTTTATCAGGGATATGGTAGTGGGGAGGTGCGGGTGCCAGAACTGTTCCCTCATTTACAAATGAAGGAGCAGTTTGGGCACACACACATGCCTGCTACCATATTCCTTGGCACCCACATCCCTGCTGCTGTGTCCCTGACGAATGGGATGTGGTAGCAGCCATGTTCATATACCAAACTGTTTCCTTGTTTGCAAACAGGGGAGCCAGTTTTGGCATCTGCCCCCCCCCCCACTTCTGTGTCCCTGTTGCTGCGACTGGTGTTGGTATGAAGCAGCCAGCAGGGCCTGGACCCCTGTGAGGGCTGTGCAGACCCCCATGGGTCCTTGGATTCTAGGTTAAGAACAACTGCTTTAGCAGATATGGAAAGCAGCTCCATCGGTGTACAACATGAGGTGCATAGAACTCATCCATATGAAGAGGAATCCTGGCACAGTTTCATGCCAGCTTTTTGTGGCGGTGGTGGTGATGGTATGCATTGGCAGTGGAGGGCATGACTGGCACACATCCTTACTCATTCTTCCAAATGTTCATTTAACTTCTCTCTGTGTGTCCTCACATACACATGGAATGGAACGTATGTGTCCTCACATGCACATATGTGCACAGTGTCAAAAAAATTTAGTGTAGCAGACAAGACTTTCAACACGGCCTTTATTAGGTATGATTAAATTGCAGGGACATATACACAAACACATTTTAAAATAAAGCTTATAAGGGGTTTAATGCCACTTAATAACTACCAGTGTCATAGCACAAGACAAGCTGTCACATTTTAAAAACAAAATAAAAAGCTAAGAGCATGCATACCTACTATACTTATCTGCCCATATTTATTTATGACAACAGTTGGTGAATGTAGAACCAGTGAACTGGCCAAAAGTGTTGGTACCTCTGAGGAATAGTCATATGAGGTCTGGAACATGGACATGCAGGTGGGTGATGTGGGAGAGCATTCATTTGCCCCCTTTTTGCCTTATGTATAAACACTCTCATTACTTTTGGTTCATACAGCTAAATAATTATGTCAATGGCGTACCTCCCTGCCTCCCAAATATGATGATTAGTACTTCTTCTAGGGACCTAAAGCTGGTAAGTAACCCATCAACAATAAAAGAGGTAACCTAAATACAGCTAAAATGATGCAAATCAAAACTTGAATTTGCGTATTGGAACACCAAAACACCAATTTTGTTTTTAAAAAACAAGAAGTTAACATTGGTGGTTTCTTCCTTGAACTTGCTTTTTGAAGCAAAACTTTAAATGTTTTGTTGGAAGCAAAGGATCCACCAATAAAAAGTCAAGTTTTGCCACTTAAAAAGGTAGATTGTAATAACTTCTTGAAATTTGAAGCTTGACTGAAATCTATTTTATTCCATTTATATTTTGCCTTTCTCCTTATACAGGATCCAAAGTGATTTCCAAGGGTTTGAAAAACACAATATAGTTTTAAAAAATTCATACAAAGGTTAAAAAACAATTAAATGTCAGTTTAGGAACAAAAAAATTAAAGCAATACATCATTAAAACACAGTAAAACAAGATTAAACAGATAAATATGACTAATAAACAGATTAAAAACACCATCCCATTAAAAGCTCTTTTTGTCACATAAATTGTATGCCAAAGTCCTATCAAAATAAAAAGTTTGCTGCCTGCCAGGGAAAAGAAAGCAATTACTGCTGTTTTGTGCCTTCAACTTGTTTCAGACTTACGGAAACCCTAAGCAAACCTCTCACAGGGTTTTCTTGGCAAGATTTGGGGAGAGAGGGTTTGCCTTTGCCTTCCTCTGAAGATGAGAGAGTGTGACCTGCCCAAGGTCAACTAATGGGTTTCCATGGCTGAGTGGAGGTTTGAACCCTTGTCTCCAGAGTCATAGTCCAATGTTCAAACCACAGCACCATGCAAAGTAAATAAGAGATGGGACCGAATAAACCTCCTGTGGGGGGAAGATCCATAAGCTGGAAGCAGCTTCTGGAAAGGCTTTCTCCTTCTCACCAAATATGCCTGTGATAGTGGTGGAACCAAAAGATCTTAAAACTCCAGCAGACTCGTACAGGGAGGTATCGTCTGAAAATATAGATTTCAGCTGAACAATACCATACTTAAGAAATCAGTTAAGTTTCACATCTATGCTTGTCTTTGCTTCACCGACAGAATCCAATTTGCTATGTCCAGTTAGCAACAAGGAACGACTTGCCAAAAGATGTGAAGAATAAATTTGTTGATTGATTCATTCATGTAATAAAACATATACCTTGTCTTAAAATGTAATACCATTTCTAGAAGGACTTACATAAATCTAATAGAAAACAAAGGAAAATATAACAATTTTGCAGGATTATTTGCCAGCAGGACACAAATAATGGTTAAAGCAGTTCCCTCACAACTGAAAATCCAATGTGTGAAGAAAAAAAAAAAGTAAAGATCTTTATCTGGTGCCAGAAAGATAACAAATCTGTTTCCAGGTAAGGATCTCTGGGTAGGCATGCCACCAATGGGGTGTCACAACCAATAGGCCTGCTCCTCATTTAGACACTCACCTGCTCCAGACAGTGACAGAGAGCCTGCTTCAAAGACGGCCTGAGGATACATGCAGTATCATTTTGGAGTAGGTATGTTGCAATACAGATGCTGCAATCCTAGTTTGTTCTAAAATTTTGTCAGTTAGCTACAGTGGTTTTACCTTAGCTGAGCAGGTCATTTTCCACAAAGGAGGACTGAGAGAGACAAGGGGGCATTAACTTGCCAGATTCAGGGTATCTGGTGCTTAGCATGCTAACTAAAGAATGTATCTGTACAAACATATCTGTGATGTTCAAATCCAGCTTCCCAGTGCTACTGTTCTCAGTATCTAATAGCAAGTCTGTTAGATCCAGTACCATGAAAACAAGAATGCTGGCATTCTGCCAGCTACAGTTGTAAGATTTGTTCCAGCATGAAGTACAAACTGGGTCCATGGCAGCAACTGGTATCGAAGAGCATGTAAACGAGATAACTGCAGCTAACAATAATATATACAGATTAGAAGAAGAAAGTCTTGCGGAATAACATCCACATGCCAGTCGAGTCAAGAGCTAGGTTAAGAAGGAGGCTGAGGGACATCAGTGGGTATAAGAAATGTGCTTTGTAATTCTTCCCTGAAACCAATGGATTGCATGCCTCTTTTTATGAGTCAAGGACTAGGGATGTGGATAGTTGGTTTATAAGGCAGGTCAAGGCCCCCAGCACAGTTCCATAAAATGAGACCCATGACTGGAGCTGAGCCTGCTGGACTGCATTAGTCACTGTAGACCATAAGGATAAAAAGAAGGCTGGAGAAAAGTTGAGGGTGAACTAGGGGTGAGCTGAGTGAGTGCATTGATCCCTGACCTAACTTGCTCAGAGCCCCCTTTTCTCAGGCCCTTGTTTGCTCCTTGTGGGATGGCAGAAAGCATGGAGGTTGATGATTCACAGTCTAGCAGATTCCTTCTTTCCAAGGGTGTCTGGGGCAGGGGCTGGTGTTGGCACCTCCTACTGTCTGCCTTTGTCTCATGGAGTCTCTTATCCTGGAAAGTAACTGACTCAGTTCTGTTTCACAATATGAGACAAAGTCCAGGGTGGACATTTCCAGGGCCTGGGTAGAACATGAAGGAGGCTAGGAAACAGCCTTGAGTTAACCACTGCCATTCTTCCATTGTCGCCTCTTGTCTTCAGTCACCTGCCAGAAAGACTGCAATGCAGCACAACGGCCCTGTAAATAAACTCCCCACTGCAACTTTAATGGCACACATATATTGTAACAGAACATATCCCCTGTACTTCATTTATCAATGTGTGTGGGGTTTTTTTAAAAAAAATAGTTTTCAGGACCATAAGGGGAAAAAAAGAGGTTCTGTAAAAGACATTATTAATGGATCTGAACCAGTGTGGGCAATTTCTAGTGTTGATGGCCACATGAAACATGGGGAGACTGCACTCCTCTCATTGTACCGCCCCACATTCTCAGTCTTTTTTTTTTTAATGCTCCCAAATGGCCCATGCATTCCCAAGGGAAATAATTTTGCCATATTTTTTGTCCCTACTCGACCATTATAGGACCTAAATGCCCTAGCAGCACCAGATCCTATCTGATCTGGAAAGCTAAGCAGGGTCATCCTTGGTTAGTACTTGGATGGGAGACCACCAACTAATACCAGGTATTATAGGCTATATTTCAGAAGAAGGAACTCGCAAAACCACCTCTGAGTGTTCCTTTATTCCTTGCCTAAGAAAACCTGATGAAAATCATGGGGTCACCCTAAGCTGACGGACAGCCAGAAGGCACATACACACAGGGGATCATTTTAGTCCTAGGTGAGGCCTTGTTGACTTTTTGTTGTCAAAAGGTTTCTCCAAGGCTTGAAATGGCAGTGAGGTGTGTGTCTCAGAATTGCCTCCACTCAATCAGGAGACATGAGGGACATTTTTTTTCCACAAAGAAATAACAAATGGGAGTGTGCTGGCAGCCTCAAAAATAACCTTGGAAGTATAAATGGCCCACCAGTTGCATTTTCCTCATTCTGAACTACCTGCTGTGCCCTGTGAAATATGGGATGAAATGTGAAATCTAGGACAGTACTAGTCAAAATGGTAGTCTATGGAACAGTCTCAGTCTGTAAGCAACAGCTCTCAGTCCACTGAGTGTTCACAGAGGAAAAAAAAAGGGAAAGAGTCATAGCTAGTTTTAGTCCCTGACACATTTTTATAACAAAACCCTTAAGCCAGACCTTTCCAAACTTTTCATGTTGTGACACACTTTTTAGATATGTATCATTTTGTGACACAGTTACCCACTAAGTAATTCAGTAAGTGGAGGCAGCCCCTCCACCCGGGCCTGGCCGTTGCTGCCCTTGCCGGAGTCTTCCTTGGCCTGGGACAGTGGCAGCAGAAAAGGCAGCCCCTTCACCCAGGCTTGGCCGGCCACGGCAGTGGGAGAGGCAGCTCCTCCACCCATTACATTCGTGCGACACACCTACGCACCGCAGCCGACACGTCAACATGTCGTGACACACAATGTGGAAAGCTCTGCCTTAAGCAGTCCTCCACCTCAGATTGCTTAAGCACTGACTTAGGGAATTCCCCCCGTTATCAGTTGAATCTTGAGAGTAAGGGTGCAACTAAACAAACATACCCTCCAACTGTCCTAATTTGGCAGAGATAGTCCTGATTAATCTTCTATTGTCTCACTTCTTCAGCTGCTCTTAAAATGTTCTAGTTTCTTTCTTCTCTTCCTGTTTTCCCCATTTGTCCTCCTTTATTTCAACTGCTGAAAACTGCAGGCCTTTCTGCACTACACTGTTATAGTGCTACTAGCGTACATACCCAGTGTTGCCTGGGATTTTATTTTCCCATAGGTAATACTTATTAGAAATATCTTAGGAATTACCTTACTTTAGGAATTAGATGCAGTTGAAATACAGAGATTTGAGCTCCTGTGCTCTAATTCCCCAAACTGTCTTGTCCAGTACCTGTAACTTTTTCCCCATATTCCCCAATCCAATCTATATTCAGAGTTATTAACATACAGAGGTTGGGTTCCTGAGGGAATAGTGCCCTCCTCCTTGCTGCTAGGCCTCATCTCCATAGCAATTGACTTATTCTCTAGCTGAGAATTCTAAAGGGCCCTTCCTAAACTGCAAACCTCAGGATTCCATAGAATCTTCACAGGCAGCCAATCATGTGAAGTCTTCTCAGCTGACACAGACAAACATACAAAGTTTGACCTTTGTATATTAGTAGATTATTCCACTTTCAACATGCTATGGAATGCTGGGGTTTTCAGTTTAGGAGGGACATTTAGAATTCTCAGCCAGAGAGCTCTTTGGCCTCAGTAAACTACAAACCCCAGAATTCCAGGGGATGTTGAAAGTGTAACAATAGCATTATAACAGTATAGTGTGAAAAGGCCCTGAGTTTGAAGCGCAAAGTAGTTTGCATTCGATTAACTCAGCAGGGGTGAAAGAGAAGAAGGAGGGGAGTACTGCTCTTCCCAGCAGGCCCGGGCAAAATCAAAACACTGTAGCCTCTCTTAGCTTGTGTGTTCTTTCTCATTAATAACATTTGCATCTTGACCACACTCTGGTATTGCTTGGCTACACATATCCCAGTTTTCATCTGTGAGATCATAGAATCATAGAAACGTAGAGTTGGAAGAGACCACAGGGGCCATCCAGTCCAACCCCCTGCCATGCAGGAACACCCTCAAAGCACTCCTGACAGATGGCCATCCAGCCTCTGCTTAAAAACCTCCAAAGAAGGAGACTCCACCACACTCCGAGGCAGCATATTCCACTGCCGGACAGCCCTGACTGTCAGGAAGTTCCTCCTGAGGTTCAAGTGGAATCTCCTTTCCTGCAGCTTGAATCCATTGCTCCTTGTCCTGGTCTCTGGAGCGGCAGAAAACAAGCCCTCTCCCTCCTCTACATGGCATCCCTTCAAATATTTAAACATAGCTATCATGTCCCCTCTTAACCTTTTCTTCTGCAGACTGAACATACCCAGCTCTCTAAGTCTATCCTCATAGGGCATGGCTTCCAGGCCCCTCACCATTTTGGTCGCCCTCCTCTGGACCTGCTCCAGCTTGACCATGTCCTTCTTGAATTGGGGTGCCCAGAACTGGACACAGTATTCAAGATGAGGTCTAACCAAAGCAGAGTAGAGTGGTACCAGTACCTCCCTCGATCTAGACGCCATACTCCTATTGATGCAGCCGAGAATTGCATTGGCTTTCTTGGCTGCCGCATCACATTGCTGACTCATGTTCAGCTTGTGGTCTATTAGGACTCCTAGATCCCTTTCACACGTACTGCCATCCAGCCACGTGTCCCCCATCCTATATTTCTGCATTCCATTTTTTCTACCTAAGTGTAGGACCTTACACTTCTCTCTGTTGAATTTCATTGAATTTCATTTTGTTAGCCTTGGCCCAGCTCTCCAATTTGTCCAGGTCATTTTGAATGTTGATCCTGTCCTCTGGCGTATTAGCAACCCCTCCCAATTTGGTGTCATCTGCAAATTTGATGAGCATACTGGAGGATATGGACAAAACAGTAGGGCAAATAGTAGTTTTAAGAGGAAAACTAAAAAAAAAACAGTGCAGGGGTGTAACATATCATTTCCTCTTAGAATTAGGTACCCTTGAATTTGCATTTTCCATTTTGAAAACTTGGCAGTCCTCTGCATCATGCAGACAAAACACTCATGTGAAGCTCCTCTCTGCCCCAAATCTTCACCTTGTAGAGAAAGGAGAAGAGGTGGGAAAATCAGTCACAAAGAGCCCTGCTCACTCAAACGGAAGGACGTATCTAGTCCAGCATTCTATTCACATAGCAGCCAACCAGTGATTTATTTTTCATTTACTTAAGTGTTTATATATCACCCGGTATAACTTCAAACTATTCCTGTAGTTAGTTATTTTAGTTTATTATGGTCCATAGAACCATCGATAATTCAAACTAGTTAAAATAAAATCACTGCAAATAATTTTAAACAATTTAACAAATTATGATCTCAAAGCACGCTCGACTACATGGCAAGTGAAAACAAGCTATAACCATTAAAACAATGGATTAGACTTCCAGAGGCTTGAACGAAAAGCCATGTTTTAACTTGGTACCAAAATGAAGCCTATGTTGGCACCAATTGGGCCTCTAAGGGGAAGGCATCCGATAACCAGGGCACCAAAGCAGAAAAGGCCATGGCAGAGGTCTCTCCACAGCAGAGAAGGTTGCCTTTGAAAAGCTTACCAGAAGAAGCTGCAGCTGCATCCTTTTTTTGTCTTCCCTAGCAACTGATGCAGAAGCACGCTGTGTCTGGTACTGGAGACGGTATATATAGCTACCTCAGCTAGTAGCCATGTGTCCAAGTTCTGGTCTGAGAGAAGCTGTGGTTTAAAATCATCGGTAGAATTACCAGGCGAGATTTCAAGGGCAGAACCTGAGACTTAGTGATGACCTGCTGTGACATCACAGGACATGGACCCTGATGTTGCCAATAAGCATGACAAATTAAACAGCCATGATTACATAAAGTATACCGTTCAAATAAAAACTGCAAAGTCTAAATAATGAAGAACACACACACACTTCAAGGCAATGTTTTTGCCCTAAGATGCCTCCCCCTCACAATGAGAACTGGAGAAGAGGGGCCAGGTCCTGTGACCTGAGAATCCATAGTCATGAGTCAAGCTGACTCTGGACTGAATCATTGCCTCAAAGAGCTGCTCTACAAGGCCATGTCTGTGGCCATTTCTGCACCAGTGTTATAGTGCTATTATTCCACTTTCAACATCCTGTGGAATTCTGGGGTTTGTAGTTTACTGAGGTCAAAGAGCTCTCTGGCTGAGAAGTCTGAATGTCCCTTCCTAAACTGCAGAGCCCAGGATTCCATAGGATGTTGAAAGTGGAATAATAGCACTATAACAGTGTAGTGAGGAAATGGCCTGTGTCTCTTTCATATGCATAGTTTTGGTTCTTCTGTGCTCCTTGAATTGCTAAGTCCATTCTATGGAATCCTGGACTTGGAGTTTTGTGAGGTATTTGCAATGCTCTCTCAGACATCTCTCATGCTCCATGAAATTGCAAATCTCATGATTCTATATTATGTAGGTATAGTAATTTAAGTGATTTCGTTGTTGTTATGTGCCTTCAAGTTGCCTCCAACTTATAGGGGTTTCTTGGCAAGAGTTATTCATAGGAGATTTGTCATTGCTTGACTTGAGGGTCAGAGAGTGTGAGTTGCCCAAAGTCAGCAGGGAATTTCCGTGGCTGAATGGGGATTGAAGACCATGGTTGACCAAAGTCCTAGTCCAGCACTCAAATCACTACATTACAATGCAAATGGCCACTACTAATGGGCTAGTGTTTTGCTTTCCCCTCAGATTTCCCATCAGAAAAGGAAAACTGGCTGTGGACCTAGTTCTCAACTTAGCTACCATCTTTGGGATTGTGTTCTGTGAGCCAGCAGCTCCTCCACTGGAAGCCCTCTCTGTTCCTTCCCTGACCAGAATTGATCAACACAGAACAGATAGAGAGGGACAATGTTCATGTCTGTCATATCAGACTGGATGGGAGGCTTAAACCTGCCTGCTTCAGAGTGCCACAATGAGGATGAAAATCCCCTTCCCAGATCATCTGAAGGGGAGACTCAGATACGTCTTTTTTCACATCTAAGCTCCGTGGATTGACTGAGAAGAGAGCAAGTGAAGCATATGGTATATGTGTGGTGTGTGAGAGAGCATATCTGTTGGAATGTGTGTGAAAGTGTGTGTGGGAGGGTAGAATGCCAAAAAGGGGCTCAGCCACTTGGGGTATGTGGGCATTTGCTTTGGGTACTGGCTCTGTCTGCTACTGGTATGTGGACCCCAGTGTCCTGGGAATCAGCAGGCCAAAGAGGATTCCCCAGCCATCCTATTAAAAAGGTGGAAGATAGAAGAAAGGGCAGCAAAATGCAGCAGTTGCCCAAGTTCTTCCATAACCAGAAGAGAAGCAATGCCCCAGGTCCCCCTCCTATTGCTACTGCCACCCATGAAGAGGTTTTAATTCAGAGCCAGGTGTTGGGGACAGGGTCCTAAAAGTGCAATCCTATTTACAACTCTTAACTTGACCTCCTGTAGAATTAATTTTGTGAGACTAACTACAAGGAAAGTGTAGAACTGCAGCCTTAGTTCTTTACTGTGACTGCCACATCTCTGTTGCTAAGGAGATTTACCCGAGAGTTATGATGATATGACTCTTGTCTGAATTTCCAAGTTTCTTCCATGTGTGTTGATGAAAAGTAATGAAAGGGTTAACCTCAAGCTTTTGCAGTCATTTTCATGGACCAGTTAAAATTTCAAGCCTTAAAGCATTGCTGTATTTCATGGGGGTAAAAGTGACACCTGGTGGCTAGAGATAGTAATTTGCATCACCCAAAGAAAATCCTTCATACTTACTTTCTTAATTGACTGCATTTGAGAAGGTAGAAGGATCAGTCTCTCAAATTTCTGGCAAATTTGTCAAAGTTTACTTTTGCTGTTGTTTTTGTATTGATACCTGCTCCTCCTATGAGTCTGTTAGCTCCGTCCTAGTTATTTGTAGTAGCATGCACTAGAATTAGGGGGGAAAAAATCAGGCATGGCACAGGCAGCTGTTGATTTAAGGATCCTAAAGAATCCACTATACAAGAGGCAGTTGTTTTTTTTTATTGGATTTTAACTTCCATTGACAGAGGATTGTGAAAGCTTTAAACAGGTGATGAAGAGAACTGCAACTTGCAAGTCTGCTTCCCAACCCCCCCCATCTCAACAGGAACTGCCTAGGAAGGAAGGAAGGAAGGAATGAAGAAATAAATCTATCTTCTTCCTTAGTTTTTTTTTTAAATGTGGACTTCTTTAAACAAAACAAAACCCCTTGAAGTAGCAAATATTTACAGAAAGTAATAGGATGCTCTGTAAGAAAACTTTCTCTTTTTCCCCCATTGCTGTCCTTAGTTGCATGAGCTGGGTACAGAAATTGAAAAATTACTTATTTTTTTTAAAGTAATTTCTTCCTGATGTTTTTTAATATTGTAGTGTTTAAAAAGTAGTGTATAAACACTGCAGTGTTTAAAAGGTAACTTCTGTTACTCTATGTGTTCCTTGTGTTTTTTTTTCTTTTGTGGCTATTTTACATGTCTCCAGGAGGAGACCTTTAGGACTGAGAAGAGAATGCCGTAAAACCTGACAGACTTCTGTCGAAATGCCTTTAAAATATCCAAAATGGCCTTTACAAGTAACTTTCAAAAGTAATTAGAAAATATTACCCACCAAGGTTTTGTTCTTACTCAATGCACTCATTTTGAAATGTAACTACATTGCTTATAGTTTGTTACTCCCAAACTCTGTTTAACTGGTTTTATATGGGAAAAGAACAGAAGCTGGAGATCATCCGATACTAAAATTCATGAGGGAAAAGGGAGACATGTCTTAAGATGCTAGAAAATGGCCTTTATTAGCCAAAAAGCTTGATGCATTCTCTGCACCTTTCAGAAGGTATACACAGAGGCGAATAGCTAAACCTACTGACATTCGCATTGTATGGCATAACTAACTAAAGTTGCTATTGCAAGTGGTCAAATGGTACAAAATATATCTTTTTCTGTTTAAATAAGGCTCCTTCAAATTGGACAAATGTATCAGCAAGTTGTGTATTTGTTCTAGGAGTTCTCTGGGGGGTGGTGGTGGTAGTGGTTCATATGTACCAACAAAGTTTGGGGATATAATTCTTTGCTAAGTTCATTCTTCAAGGAAGCAGCAAGTAATTTTTGCAAGTTTCATTCTGCTGTGAGAAAGTAAAAAAATAGGAGTTTTCAAAGACTATTGAAAATTCAGGATTTATTCTTTGCAAAATTCATACATGGAGGTTTTGCACAGAGAACAGCATTTTCTGCACAGTGTGAGTTTTGGGCAGGATAGGTCCTGAACTTTAAAATTTCTATGCAGAAAATAATATTTCTGCACAGAGATATTATTTTCTGCTCAGAAAATGCTGTTTCCTGTATGGAAAATGCCGTTTTTTGCACACAAAAAATCCACATGCAGATTCTGAGGTGAACTGTACAGTCCTGAACTGTAAAGATTTTTGACCATCCAGGATTCTTCTCATAAGGGTTTCCTAACACATGAAAAACATATTTTTGACCATTTTTTATTTTGGGGGGGATTTTTTTCTGTCCCTAGTTTCTACTGTTTTGGACTATTTTCTGGGAACTGCCAGCACCAGCTACAACATTTTATTCCCACTCTCAAGTGACATTCCACAAACATGTTCCCATCCATTTTCCTTTTTTTTTCCAAATTATTTTTACAGTTATATTGCTATAATATATCAGTGAAATACCATATTTGCAGTACAGCTCTTTCACTTTAAAAAAAAAATCAAAATGGAGTAAATGTGCGCTTCATACCATAGAACCACTTCTGTAAACCACAGCCTGGTTTGGAAAAACCTGAGAAAGAGCCATAGTGCAAATCTGAGAAATCACTGCAAACAGCCATGGAAAAAGAAGAGCAAGTGGACAACAGGCAAATTCTGTCATGTTGGAAGTGTACCCGCAATAGCCACAGTAATCACAGGGCTGGTGTTCTCGGGGTGTAGTTGCACTCATCAGAATATTACGTGACTTTGTCTTTGCTCCTTGAATTCATGCCTCATCAGAGTGTCTCTAATGCTGTTTTATTTTTTTTTAAAAAAACAATATCTTATTCTATAAAACCAGCAACTTTAGAGACATTCTTGTGGGGACCTCCATACGATGAAGTAGGTTGTGCTGAATGATGAACAGAGCATGGAAACCATGGGGATGCTAAAACCCTGAAGAGAAGGGACAGATATGGACGCACGGTGGTCATATGTCCGACCTCACAAATGACAGTCCTCTGTTCCATGGGTTTGTAGTTCAAGACCAGTTTAAAAATAAACAACCACCAGAAGAGTGGGGCAGTCTCCTCAGATGGCAGACACTGGGTGGTATAGACTGAGCAGCATCAGAAGCAGTTCTCGCACATCTTTTTTTCTGTGTTGAAGAAGGACAATGTGTGTTCCAGGCCACCTGTCCTGAACCCTAAAGCTAGCATGTTGTCCACAAATGTGGTGGACAAACCTGTGCCATCATTGGCTGTGGAATAAGATTCACCTGCCAATTAGGTCAGCTTGAGCAGATGGACAGGTGTGTGTGAGGTGGGGAAGGGGACTTGCAGCAAAGGAATAGCCCTGGTTGTGAATAAAAGACGTCGATTACAGATAGCGAGCACCTGGACAGTAGACAAAAGCCTACACTCAGTTCTTATTCCAAAGGAAAACTGCAGGCCCGTTGAATCAAAGGAAACTCTGTGTGATACAATTTATGTAAGTTCCATTGATTCAGTGGGTCTGCTCTGGTGGGAAATAGCAGTTGGATTTAGGCCTGAGCAAGCACACTTGCTACCTGGCTTCAGCCTACCCCACTCTAGAAAAGGAGTGGAGGACACACATTTTTGTTTCAAAAGTTGCTGTTGGATGGGTGGGTGAAGGATTTTGTAGGCTGCAGGCAGTGCAGGGGGAGAACATAAGCAGCCCGCAGGCCACAAAGTGGTCCATCCCCGAATGTTATAAATCAGGATCTATACAAACAAATACATCTTTTATGCAATTCAGGGCCAATTTTTCTCCTGTTTTTCAGTGATATTTTGTTCAGATAGCCACCCTACACAGACAGGCATCTACTAAACTGCACTTCAAAGATTTTTTAAAATATCTTCCTTTCTCATCCGTCTTCTTTCCACTATGCCTTGGAACAGTCACTACATGATATCGCAAAAACAACATATGCTCAAGCAATGTTGCACAAACTTATTTATTTCACTTGTTTATGAGTTGCCTTTTAGAATTAATCCTCACAAGGTGGCATCTGGTGTATAAATATAAAAACCACAATTTATCGTAAAAGAGAATCATTGCGAAGGCATCCAGCTGTTTCATTTCAACCATTGTGGGGATAGGGTGGAAGTAGGCCCACGCCGTTTTTAAAAGGAAGAAGAAAACCTCCTGTCTCATACCTGCCTTTTTCACTGACCTAAGAGAGTTACTTTAAAAAAGCAATTAGTTACACTTCTAATGACAAAAAGTAGTTAGTCTCCATTACAGTCAGTGTATTTTAAAACAAAACTCTTTGCCTTCCCAATTCTCAAAAGTAAATAAAATTGTTGCTGTTGCTGTTATTGTTGTTGGAATCAAAGAATCATAAAGATGGAAAAGACCATAAGAGCCATCAAGTCCAACCCCCTGCCATGCAGGAATATATCATCAAAAATATAGATGGCCATCCAACCATCTCTGTTTAAAAACTTCCAAAGAAGGAGACTCTACCACACTCTTAGGCAGTGCATTCCACTGTTGAACTGCTCTGACTGACAGGAAGTTCTTCATAACGTTTAGATGGAATCTTTTTTCCTGAAGTTTGAAAGCATTGGTTTGGTTGCTCTCCTCTGGAACACACTGTGTGCCTTCAAATCATTTCTAACTTATGATGACCCAAAGGCGAACCTACTATGGATTTTTCTTGGCAGAATTTGTTCAGAGGGGGTTTGCCCTTCCCTTCCTCTGAGGCTGAGAGAGCATGAGTTACCCAAGGTTACCCAGTGGGTTTCCAAGGCCAAGTGGGGATTTGAACCCCCAGTCTTCAAGTGTCCTTGCCCAACACTCAAACTCTACACCATGCTGGGTTTCAGTAACTAAAACAGAGAACTTGAAAATCCTTTATATTCACCTGAATGCTACAAGCTCCCAGTCTGTGGTGCAAAATACATTCACCTCCTGCCTATCTTGTCATTGCTTCAACATTTACAGCACAGCAATGTATGAGTTGGCATTTGAATCTCATGATATTCCTCTTCTACCGTTTAGTGAGGCCATATCCCTGGAACAATAAAAAGTATCTAGAAGTAAGTTACACTATACGAGAAGTGAAAGAATCTTCCATGAATTTGCAACCACGACATAGTGTAATCATATTCCCAAGCTGTTTTTGGGCCACATTATTCTTCAGGAGAATCTGTATCTTTGCTTCAGACTTAGAAATAGTCACTTTCTTGGACTACATTTCCCAGAGCCAACTGGTACTGATGCTGTCTAGAGGATTCTGGAATTTGTAATCTACAAATAACTTTTCCAAGCTCAGTTTTGGTTATTTTGAGGCATAAAAATTAACAACATATGGTTCTTTAAAAATACCCCCTGCTTTCAATTTAACCTTACATTGGGCCAGGGCAAGCCTTTGAATCTTATCACTCCAGCCTAACATCTCTTTCTTGTAAATAGTTACAAAAATGGTTACTCACACTTTCTAGAGAAATTATTCCTCTCCACTAATTCTTGAAGTTGAGGTCTGGTGTCACAATAAGCATGTAATATGTCCCAGGAAGAATACGGAAGCCCTGGTTCTGCAGTGTCCGTTTGGAAGGCTCATTTTCTGACTGAACCCCAACATACAGAGGAAAGCCACGAGCATGCATCTTTCGCCCTAAATTCTGCAGGATGTACCCCATCCAGCCCTGTCCCCGATACTGAGGAAGGGTATAGCCATGTGTTATGGAAGCAAAGGAATCACTAAGGGACCAGGCAGCCAACTGGCCTTCCTCATCTAGGAGGCAAGCACTAGGGAAGCATCTGACCAAACTTTCAAGATAACGCAGGCTGTGATCATTGCCTCCAAATTCCCAAGCATCATTGAGTGTAGTTGCATGAGATGGGTTGAGGGTGCCAAAGTGGAGGTCACTTTTGAACCTGAAATACAAAGGCAAGTAGGGATGAGTGTGCAAGGAAAAGGTCTTGAAAACTCACTGTGGGCTGATGCAGAGGCAGCCTTTCAGTTATACTCAACAGATCATACTCCACAAGTAAGAAGGAACTTTTGAGAGAAAGCTCTGATGTGAATGACCTGCAGATCTTCCACTTTCTATTATTGAATGAGAAATAAACTGTTACTTCTCTTGCACATCTTGTGGGTCAGGACCCTAGAGTATTTTGTACAGTGAACGCAATGATAACATTTCCTCTGCTGGTTTGGTGGAGATCTATTTCTCATAATTTCCTTCTTTACAGAAAAAGCCAAGAGAAACACAGGCTTTAACTGTAAGAATTACAGAATTATAGGAGCTACCTATAAGGAAACAGGTGGACTCACAGATTCAAACAGAGCTTTAGAGAGACTGTTTCCACATGAAAGCACTATCTAATTACTGTTGAACTGCCACATCTGCAGATTTAACATTTGCAGATTTGATTATTGATGGATTATTTGCTGCCTCCTCCACTGCTGCCCTATGCCATTTTTAATAGGGACTTAAAGGTCTTGCCTTGTGTTCACAGTCTATCTGCAAGGCCCACAAGACTGAGAGGGACTGTGAATGTGAGGCAAGGCTTGTAACCCTCTATTAAAAATGGCATAGGGCAGTAATGGAGGGGGTGGCAAGCCCCACTTGCCACCTGCTTCTGCCTTGCAAAGGAACCCTGCCACCTCAAAGGCAGAACTGGGCAGCTGACATGCTTCTACTGTGGATTCATATATATGGGATATTGTACATTTGCATCCATGGTGGATTGAGTCTGTGGATTATACTGTACTTTTTTGGGTGTGTTAAATATGGATTGGAGGGCCTATAGATACTTGTGTTTTTCCCCACTTTCGTGGCAGTCCTGCACTCCTAACCTCAGCAAATGTGGAGGAATGACTGTATTGCCCATCTGTTGCAACATTGCAGCAGAGGGTGCTTCCCATATAGAACAAAGACTCCTGCTACTCACAATTTAAACTGTTTTACAGATATTCTACTTTTTTTTTTCTTAACAGGCATATTTCTATAATTCAAAGATACAGCCATGTTAGTCTGGATCAGTATGCAGTGGAATCTTGTCATGCCTTTGATACTAATTGAGAGAAAGAACTCCTAGTAAGAAACAAAGAAGAAACAATAGAAAACAATGGGAAGGGTACAAATTGAAGACAATAATGTCTGGAAAGGAGATTCCATCTGAACCTCAGGAAGAACTTCCTGATGGTCAGAGCTGTCCGGCAGTGAAATATGCTGCCTCAAAGTGTGGTAGAGTCTTCTTCTTTGGAGGTTTTTAAGCAGAGGCTAGAGAGCCATCTGCTGGGTATGCTTTGATGGGTGCTCCTGCATGGCAGGGGGTTGGACTGGATGGCCCCTGGGATCTCTTCCAGCTCTATGATTCTATGATCTTCTTTAAACTACCATGAATGAGGCAGTGCAATTGCACAGTAAAAGCTTTGCCTGGAAATAACCCTAACTGTCCACACTATCAGAATATTGCACTATTAATCCAGCTATGTTTTGTCCATACAAGTGGGCAGGACATGGCTGCCACAAGTGAGGCTGTCTTAGCATGTGTTTCTTATAATTCTTGTGGATTCCATTACATTTTCAATCAATAATTTAAAAATTGTTTTGCCAGATGTTTAAAAATGAAACAGATTTAATGCTAAACACCACAGTCCAAACATCCAGGAGCAGGCTGTGTTAGCTGCTGCCATTATCAGTGGAAGTGTTCTGAAATATTCAGGAAGGGCAGGGCTGTTTTATAGAGAGTTAATGCTCCTGATAGTGGTGGTGGTGGTGGTGGTGGGGAGAGATGTCTCTTATACTAATCTCTCTTGTCCAGATTTTCTCTCATTGTGTGTGCTCCGCCTTCTGCCAGAGCGTGGACAGCACCCTCAATGTTTGAACTTAATTAGGGGTTAGGAATGTAGTGATAAAAGTTATAAATATGACAGGCTTTACCAGCCTCAGAGTGTCAACTTGAAAAAGAAAGCCTTGCTACTTGCTATAACACTAGCCTGTTATAGTGCTATTATTCCACTTTCAACATCCTATGGAATCCTGAGGTTTGCAGGATTCCACAGGATGTTAAAAGTGGAATAATAGCACTATAAGAGGCTAGTGTGGAAATGGCCAATGTGATGCCCAGGCTCTATAAAGGATGTTCAAGGAGATATGATAGGGAATCTCTGCATTTTGTTAATAGAGAGACCCTTATTTCCCCTTTCTGTTACTTATGACATGTGTGCAATGAGTCAGACCCTGGAAAAGTTCCACTGCTTTTACTAAAATGTCCAGAATCCCCTAGGCCCATATGGTCAGGCTTTGTAATACATGCATGGATGTGGAAGGAGCAGGGTTCTCCTGCCACTTTCATTGGAGGTGGATTGGGCTTGAAGTTTTCAAAGAAGGTTTTGCTGCATGTTTAGTCTATCTAAAACTCGAATATCTGAAATGGGCTTCTGCATTTGACATATCTAGAGGGATAATACCTAAGATGTGGAATCAGGAGGAAGAAACATGCTGCCTACTCCAGTGACTGTGCTGAGAATTTAAATCAGTTACAGGCTTGTCAGGTTTGTTCATCCAAAATCCACAGTCCCACTGCACATATAATCATGGCAGCCAGGGTTAGGGTGGGGATAAAACTCACTGACCGGTTCTGAGAAAGAGTAGAGGGGTCTGGGTGCATCAGTGCCAGGTAACTGTACATCTCCAAATGGACATGCCTGGTCTTTGCTATATCTTTGGTGATTTCATAAAGCCCATCTTGCAGACCTGCATGAACAAAAGGTTACACAGTTGAGCAGAAGGAGTCTGACTTTTGAACCACAGCATTTGCATGGCCATTGAAAGCATAATTATAAAAGAAAACAAAGCTACACATGGCAATAATCTAAATAAGAGTGGTATTTCTTAATAATCTCTCCACGTGCAGAGGCTTTCTGATCATTAGTGTCAAGGTCAGAGACCTGGGTGGCGAGCCAGCCCAGAGAAGAGAGTGGGAGAGCCAGCAAAGTCCAGCCAGGAGGAGACAAGCAAGCACTTACTCAAGGAAGTTCATTTACCAGAGCACCAAGCAAAGCCATAGTCAGGGTTCCAAAGCTAAGGGTCAAGAGTCCAGAGATCAATCCAAGGTATCAGGAACCAGGTGCTGGGAGCAAGGAACGGGCAGGCTTGTAAGAAGTTTGCCACAAGCAAAGGGAAGCTTCCAGGCAAGCAGGTATATAGCCCTAGGCACAGGTGTGTCCAGTCACCGCTTCTTAAACTTAGCCAAGGAAGCCTCCCTTTGCACAGCCCTCTTGAGTCTCCGCCTTGATTGGGGGCTTATTGAACCAGGCTCCAGAACCTCTTCAAAATCGAATCCCTGTTGCTCCAAAGGAGCAGGCACAGAATCGGATCCCTGTTGCTCTAAAGGAGCAGGCAGAGGGACGTCCGCACCTGCTTGGTCCATGACAGCAAGGGGCGCTCTTGAGCTGCAGGACTCATCTCCAGCCAGAGCCACAGGGCCCAACAGCTGCTGCTTGTCATCTCCACCCTGAGCAACAGGGACCAACAGCTGCTGCTTGTCATCAGCAGCTCTGACAGGGGCTTCAGTTATCACAATTAGGATATAAATATAAAGAATATACAGAACACAATGGTTATTTGGGAAAATGGACATTCAGGATTTCCCCAGGGGAGTCTTTGTGGAGCTCAAGAAAGTTAGCTGAGACAAACTCTGTTTGGACAAAACATGCATGTCTATGTTTGCCTTCTTATACATTTAATGCACATGGAATTTAAAGACCCCTGCTGAATCTGATGGTGCTCCTTTCATCATTTACCTTCCATGGTGAACTTACAGAGCCATCTCCAGCTCCTACAGGGTGTGTATGGATATGATAGCAGATTCAGTGCCACACGGAAATTATGGAACTAGGCAGTGATCACACAATATCCCTTCTGTGGATCACTATGGCTTATACTAGGGCTAATCCCATTCTACCCCAAAAGTATGTGGGTTTGTGCAGAAGACTAAAAAGACCCACCTACTTAGAACCTGATAGAAACCTCAAAAAGGAAGAACACACATTGTACAAAATGGCCTTGAGGCAAAGCCATTCCCTTACAAAGTTTAAAGAACTGTGTAGGTCTGCTCACCAGATGTAAGAGACCAACTCACATTCTGAAATTGTTTAACAGAAACAAATACATCTTCTAAAAATGTACACCTTTCAGTGGCACTAATGCCACCTAGCACCATCCTGGTACCTTCCTTCCTGGATTGACTGCTCTGGCCTACAAGATTTTTCTAGACGCTCACTGACTGGCTTGAACAAAAAGTAGATGGGTTTGGATGCCTCAATGACAGGTAACAATTTGGGTCCAGATGGATGCATCTGGTTTTTGTTATATTTTTGATGATTTCATACAGCCTGTTTTGGGTTCCTGTGTGAATAACAGGTGACACAATTGGAACTGGTCCAATGAGTGGTCTACATGTTGCTTACAGCTTCTCATTCTTCAACACTCTGAAACTGCGTGGGCCAAGCAGACAAGTGAGTACCTAATAGGGCTGGAACACGTTGCCAGTCTCTAGTTTATATCATGTGTTGCATCTCTGTCACAGGAACAATCTAGACAATGTTTTGGTTGTTCACGTCTTTGTTCTTGTGGGAACTCACCTTGCAGATGAAAGGCCCTGCCCCAGTCAATGGTGTCCTCATTTTCCAAGAATGCTCGACAGGCATCCTTGTCCAAATAGAAAGCAGCGTGCACATTGGCATAATAATCCAATTTGTCTTTCACCACCTGCGGGGCATAGCAGAAAGCTGCATCAGGAAATTACAGCTACAGACAGGATTCAAGAAGTGAGGCTGGGCTCTGGATGAGAAAGATGAATCAGATTAGTGTTGAAGAGGAATGAAAATATACAGGCAATGAAGTCAACCCTGAACCACTTTGGTGGTTGCCTTTGGCAGAGAGGGCGATGAGTGAAGCAGTCATTTACCAGAGCTAGTAAGGAGTCCCAAAGGTAGGGGTGTGTGAATGTGTGTAAAGTAATGGGCTCCACTGGAGGACAATATCCACATATAAAATGAAACCAACATCGTTAGAGAGGAAAAGGGTAGATACATTAATGAAACTTGGGAATTTTGGTGGAAGTGGAAGGACACTTGGGATAGAGAACAAAAACACCTAAAGCGAGACTTGATGGATGATACTGGCTCATTCCAAGCCAAGGCTCCACCTTAGGGAGCTGATTTTGGCAACTGTGGAGGGTTGCAAATAGTCTGACTAGGTTGCTTTAACAGTTTGGAGAAGGGCATCATTTAGGTATTTTACCTTGAGTTCTATTATTGTTTCTATTATTATTATTATTATTATTATTATTATTATTATTATTAATATTTGACTTTAAATAGAAATGAAAAAAAACTTCATACATTTATAGCAATTAGTTTCAAAATAGTATTTTACAACTTATTCATCTTTGTACTATATATACAACTTCATTATTGTCTTATTACATCTTGTATTTCTTTTACTGTTTTCTTTTGCAATCTTTCGTTCTTTTCTCGTTCATTATTTTACTATGTATCTCTATTCCAAGTTGTAATTTCTCTGTTTGTTGTTTTATTCCCTACTTCCCCTTAGTTCAATTTGTTATCGTATTCCTTATTGCTCCTCATCTTTTTTTTACCTTGTGTAGTTCTTTATACATTAGTATTTTTAATTTGTATTAGCTACTGCTTTACCCCTGTCTGCCATATATTGTCTCTTAAATTTACTTTTTCTGTTTTTCTATATGTTTGAGAATCCTTATCTTGTCTTCTTCTAAGAATATTTTCCATTTAAAATGAATTCTTCGATAGGATTCCATTCCTCCTCGTTTCTGGATTGGGATCTTCCTTGTATTATCATAGTTAGTCTGTCCATGTCTCTAAGTTCTGTTACTTTTATTTGCCAGTCTTCTATTTGGGGAATCTGTTTGTCTTTCCATAATTTGGCGTATGTAATTCTGGCAGCCGTTATCATATATAAAATTATTCTCCAATATTTTGATTTTATTGGTTTGTCTATTCTGTGAAGTATATTTAATAAAATATTTCTGGTAATAGTGGGATATTTGTTTGTAGCGTGTTGGACATTGTTTCTTGGATCTTTCTCCAATAAGATTTAGCTTGTTCACATGTCCACCATATATGATAGTAAGTTCCATTATTCATTCCGCATTTCCAGCAGTTATTTTTTGTTTTGTATATTTTACTCAATTTAGCCAGGTCCAGATGCCATCTATGTAGCATCTTTAAATAGTTTTCTTTCAGTATTTGTGCTGCTGTAAATGTTTGTGTTTCTATCCAGCTTCTTTTCCATTGTTCTAGGAGTATTGCATGTCCGACATCTTGGGCCCATCTAATCATGGATGCTTTGATCTGTTCACCTTCTAATTCTCTCTCTATTAACATTCTGTATAGTTTTGATGTCGTTTGTTTCTGGGATTCAAATATTATTTTCTCAAATTGATTGATTTTTATTGCTGATTCAAACCCTTCCAGTTTCTCATCCATCTTAAAACTTTCTTTTAGTTGTCTATACAAGAACCAATGACATTTGAAGCCCTCTCTTTCCAGTCTCTCTCTCGGTTTCATTATGTAGTTGTGTTTATTTTCTTCAATTAGTATGTCTTTATATTGCATCCATTTCTCTTGTGGATCGTTCCATCTGCCATTGGGGAATTTTTCTATAGAATTTGTTCTTGAATTTTTGCCATATTGTCAATAGTGGTTTTCTTATGTAATGATTTAAGAATCCTTATCTATCTTTGCCTTATTATACCACATGTATGCGTGCCAACCCATACGTAGGTCTGAACCTTCTACATTCAATATTTTCTCATCCTGGAGTGTTATCCATTCTCGGACCCATGTCAGACCGTTGGCATAATAGTATTGTGTTAAGTCTGGACATCTGAAGCCTCCTTTTTCTTTTTTTTTTCTGTCAGAATCCTCCATTTAATACTAGATTTTTTCTGTTCCCATATGAATTTAGATAAGTCTCTGCCATTCTCTGAATGGCTTTTCATTTGTTATAATTGGCAAATTTTGGAAAACGAAATTTAATTTGGGTAACACGTTCATTTTTATAGCAGCGATTCTTCCCAATAATGATAATTGCAGTGTACTCCAATTTTGCAAGGATTTCTTAATTCCCATCCAAGTTGTTTTGTAATTATTTTCAAATAGTTCATTATTTTGTTTCGAAATCCAGATTCCCAAGTATTTTACTTTCTTCTCTAATTTGAACCCTGTTTTTTGGATCAGTTCTTTTACTTCTTCCTTATGTTTTTCATAGTATTCTGGTTTTTTCATTGTTAATTTTAAATCCTGCGACTTCTCCAAATTGTTTAATTTTTTCTCTCAGGTTGTCTATGCTTTGGTTTGGTTCTTCTAAAAAGAACACCAGATCTTCTGTGTATGCCTTCAGTTTGTATTCTTGTCTTTTTATCTTACATCCTTTTATTTCGGGGTCTTGTCTTATTGCTCTATTCAATACTTCTAGGACTGTAATAAATAAAAGTGGAGACAGTGGGCATCCTTGTCTTGTATCTTTCTTTATTTCAAACTGTTTTGTTTTATTGCCATTAATTATAAGTGAAGCTTTCTGATCTTTATGGATATCTTTTATCCATTCCGTAAAGGTTGTGCTGAAATTCATTTTTGCTAACAATTGATGCATAAAGTCCCATCTTATGTTGTCAAACGCCTTCTCCACATCTACAAAGATGATTGCCAATTTTCTTTCGTTATTTTTTTCATAGTGTTCTGTTATGTCCAATACTGTTCTAATATTATTCCGAATTTGTCTTTTTGGTAAGAAATCATTTTGGTCTTCTTGAATTAGATCTTGTAATATTCTTTTTAGTCTTTCAGCCAATATACTTGTTAATATTTTGTAATCGATATTAAGTAAGGAAATCGGCCGATAATTTCCTGGATCTTTAGCATCCTTTCCTTCTTTTGGTATTAATGTTATGCTTGCTTCATTCCATGTTTTTGGTTTTCCTTCTCTTATGATTTTGTTGAACATTTTTAACACTGGGGGTACAAGTTCTTCTTGTAGGTTTTTATAATATGCTGCTGAGAATCCGTCTGGTCCTGGTGCCTTTGTAGTATTCAGTTTCTGGATTGCTTCTCTTAATTCATTAGTTGTAATATTGGCGTTTAACATTTTCTTTTGTTCTTCTGATATTTTTGGGACGTTTTGCTTTTCCAGATATTCTTTTATCTTGCCTTGTGTCTTCCCTTGGGTTTTTATGCTAAAAAGGTCTTTGTAGTATTTGTAAAAGGTTTGTTTTATAGCTTCTTGATCTGAGACTATTTTCGTCCCTGTATTGACTTCTAAGATTAATCTCTTTTCTCTTTCTTTTCTGAGTCTGAATGCCAGCTACTATCCCAGTTTGTTTGCTTGTTCAAAGAATTTTTGTTTGGTTCTCATTAGTTTTTTACCTATCTTTATTTGGTGTTCTGCTTTAATTCGTTCTTGTAATATCCTCAATTCTGTCCTTAATTTTTTATTAGATGAGTTTTCCCTTAGTTTTTATTCCCGCCGCTTTATTTCATTCATAATATTTTGATATTTTTCTTGTTTTTTCTTTTTGTATTCCGAGCCCCATTTAATAAAGTGGCTTCTTAATACCGGTTTGCTGGCATCCCATATTGTCCTCATTGTAAGCTCTTCCGTCGTGTTTTCTTTAAAGTAATTTTTTGTTGTCTCTTTTATCTTCTTGAAATAGTATTCATTCTGGAATAAGAAGTCATTAAGTTGCAACCTCATGTTTCTCTTTGCAGTCAATAATTCCAATTGGGTTATGGTCGGAGAGCATCTTTGGGAGAACCTCCATATTTTTAATCCTATTGTGTAGTGACTTTGATATAAAGAACATATCAATCCTTGACATAGTTTTATGCATGTCTGAATAAAATGTGTATCCCTTTGCATTTCCATATTTGAGTCTCCAAATGTTTTGTAGTGCCATCAGATCTATTAATTTGAAGAAAGAAAGAAGAAATTAATTTGAAGAAAGATTGTGGAAGTTTACCATGTAATTTTTTATGAGGTTTGTTTGACGATCTGTCAATTGTTGGGTCCATTACTCTGTTCATGTCCTCTATCATCAGAAAATTGTCTTGATTTCTTTCATTTGTATATTTAATCAATTCTTTTTGAATCCGTTGGTAGACTTTGTTTTTTTTCTTCTATTGGTGAATATATTCCTATTAATAGTATTTTGAAATCCTGAAATTGAACTTCTACTCCCACATAATGGCCTTGTTTAGCTTGAAATGTCATCTCCGATGGGAATTTTGAATTGATATATAGCACTGCTCATCTTTTTTTCTTTTGGAAGGCTGAAATGTAGCTTTTACCTAACTTTGGGTTTTTTAAATATTTGGAGTCTGTGTGTCTGATTCTTGTTTCTTGTAAACATATCACGTCCGCTTTTGTTTTTTCTAGATAGTGGAAGACTTGTCTTCTCTTGTAATTAAAGTTAAGACCTTTAATGTTCCATGATTGTATCTTAATTGTCTTTCTTATATATATATTTCTTCGTCTTCTACATATAATTCTTCAATTTCTAGTTCTGGTTTTTGGGATTCTTCTTCTTTTTGTTCTGTTTCAGATTCTGTTCTGGTGCTTTCTTTTTCTTGTTCTTCTGCTTCCTTGTTCATGTCAATTTCTGGGTTCTCTTTTTCTTCTTTCCCTTCTTGATTTTCTTCTCTTTCTTTGCTGCTTTTCTTTTTACCTTTTTCTCTCATTGAACTTTCTAAGTCCGTCTTCAATTTTTCAAACACTTCTTTTGCTTTTATGGTATCTTTATATCTTCTTTGTTTGTAGGTATAAGAGATTCCCTCCACTCTTTCCCATTTATATGTTATTTTATGTTTTTGTAGTAGTTGTGTTAAGAATTTGTAATCCTGTCTTCTCTTCAGTATTTCATATGGAATGTCTTTAAAAATTTTAATTTCTTTATTGTCTATCATTAACTTCTGTTCATAATTGGTCTGTATGATTTTTTTCTTTTATCCTGGTTCTTCTTAGTGGTTTGTCTATGTCCCTAGGCCAGTTTTTTTCCTTCGCAATCTTTGAGTTTGTTGTAAAGATTCTGTCAATTCTAGCTTCCATAGCTTCTTCCTGTATGTCTATGAAGGCTGCTAATGATGGTATTATTTTGTCATATAAATTTTCTCCTGGTGATTCTGTGATTCCTCTCAGTTTGATACATCTGTCTCTGTATCTCAATTCTTGTTGGTTTATCATAAGTTCTTGTTTTTGAGTCTCCACCGGTACCTTTTTTTTCTTTTTCCATTTGCTTTGTTTTATCTTGTATTTCTTGAATGTCTGATTTCATTGTTTTTATTTCTTTATTAACATTGTCTATTCTTTTTCCAATTATCTCTCTCTCTTTTCGTATGTCTGCTTTAATTTCTGCTCTTGTGTCTTTCAATTCTTGTCTCATCTCTTGTTTGAGACTTCTTATTTCTTGTAGTATTTCAGTCATTTGTTGTCCCATCTCTGTTGATGCCCTTCTTGCTGGGTTGATGAGTTGTATTTGTGTTTTAGATCCTTTTCTGAAGCCTGAGTCCTTTTTTTTTTTTTTTTTTTTTGAGATAGAGGAGTTTCTGTGTCTCTCCCTGTCTCTCCACTAGGTAGTGTCCTTGATTCAGTCTTTACTCACTACTTTCTTCTCTCAAAAGGTTAACTAGATTGTTTGATTCTTTCCTCTGGCTTTCTTCTCTTTATCTTTGTTGTGCTGTCTTAATGGATTCCAGCTGTGTCACTTTGTCATCTATTTCCCTTCAAGGTCACCTCACGCTGCTCAAGTAAATTAAGTTATTTTCCTCTGAACAGTTTATCTCATCTAATACAGTTAATATCTCCACACAATTCATCCCATCATATATGTATGTATATACTTCCCTTTAACTTGTTCATTCAGATATGCATTGTTATTTTGCAGTCACTCTGTCTATATAATCAATTATTTTACACTTATAATTTGTACCATATGCAAACAATTAAATCAATATGCAATATACAATATGCAATCAATTAAATTCAGGACTTAATCACTTATTATTTTATTGACCTGTTTACTTAGTACTCTATTTGTATATATTCCAATTAATTATGCCTTTACATTCCCTCTATTTCCCAACAGTTCAGTCTCCAATTATCATTTCTAAGACCTTTGTGCTATATTGATTCTTATTGGTATTTTATATATTTATATTATGTTATCACTTTTTTTCCTGTCTCTTTGATCTTTCCTTTCACAGCAAGCTCTAGCGACTTTCTTTTTTTGTCCTCGTTAGTCTCTGCCTCATGACTCTATCCTCTTCACGCAAGCTTGAGCTGTTTATCTTACATTTGCTGTCCTCTTTTTCTCTTTCAATCTGCTCTGTCCCGATCTTTTACAGCGAGCTCCGAGCGACTTTTCACCTGATTCCTTTCACTTCTGACTTACTTTCTTCACTTTCTCCTTTCTGGTTTCTTCACGCGAGCTCAGCTGTGTATTTTTCCCTTTGTTACAAGTTCCCTTCCATTCTCTGTTTTTGAGTTAATTTTTAGTTTATATTCTGTTCAGGTTCAGTTTCTTTGTAGTCCAGTTAAGTTCCTTTAACTTTTGACCTTCAAATTTTCTTTATCGTTTCTTCCAAGTTGCCTAGCTCCCAGAATTTATATTCCCATCTTTAAGGTTTTTCAGTCTCCCGTCTCCCGTCTCTTTTAGTTTTTGGCTGGTTTAGCGAGCTCCAGCGGTTTGGAAGGTGAGTCTATTTTACTTTCAGTCTCTGATTGTTTTATTTCCCTGCGAGCTCTAGCTAAATCTGTCTCCATCTTTTTAAATTCAGTCCTCCATTCTCTGATTTAATTTGTGTGAATGGCTTAATTTTATTAATAATCCTTATGCTTTTTTTTTGTCTTCTTATCTCTCACGCTCCCATTGTTTCTGGTATTCCGAAAACGTCAGTTCTCCTTTTCAATTGCAGTTCATTGTTTAATGGTTGGCACGATCCTTTAGTGCTGAGGAAGACCAAAGAGTTTGAACTAGGTTCTGTCTTGATTTCTTATTGTAGTTTATAATTTAGTTATTTTAAAAAGTTTCTGGCGGCACTTTGCCAATAAACAATGACTTCCCAGGCGGACGTGGCACTCTTCGACCCCCTCACTCTCACCCGGTTTTCAGATCGATATGACCGTCAGTCTTTTATTTGATCTTCTTTCCTAGAGAGTGGCACTGGGTCCCCGTCGAGCCCCTCTGAACCCCCTTTACCGGGGTGTGTGTGTGTCATTTGCCGGTTGATTTGCTCCGGCTGCTCCGCTTGGGGTGTCAGAATCAGTGAGAGCTTCTTCACTGTTCTGGTGATCGCGACGCCATTGACACTGGAAGTTTGAGTTCTATTATTGTTTCAGCTAGCCACCATGGCGTGGAGCTGGCTGTATGGGAGGACTCAACCAATGCCGTACTCAGATTTCATATCCTACCTCTTTCTGTGGGCGGGTGAGGACAATTTTAAACTTAGGCCAAGAGTCTACCATCACTTCATGCTGAGCTGGGTTTCCACGGTTGATGTGCATCACTTCCCCATAGACCTGCCAAAGAAACATGGGATTAGGCTGATATAGAGCACAAGCTGAGCACAACACTTTAAGAATGATATTCAAGGCAATAAAAACGATCACAGGCTTAGAGTGATTTACCTGTGAGAAAAAGTTATGTCTGGGGATTGTAAGTTTTTTTCTTTGTGTTGTAATGCTGGAACCCAGGGTCATCCAGTGCAGCTAAATGATGAGAGGTTCAGGACAGACATCTTTCTCACAGAGTGCACGGTGGAGTCTGCTGCCAGAAGATGCCACAATGTCCATCAGTTTGGGAAATTCATGAGGATAAAATTATTTCTGGAGGATTATTCATTCATTTATCTGGTTTTCTCCCAGGGCTGGGATGCAATGCAGCTTCTAATATTCCTCTTTTCAACCAATTCCATCTTTTGCCTGTGCTCCAGTCCCTAGCCTATCAGATAAGTGGGGGAAGCCCATATTAGGGAATGGAAATGATTACAAGTACCTAGTTGTCTATAACTATTACTTACAAGCTTTATTCAGTATGCCTCTTAATACCACTTGTTGGACGATGCAGACAGGAAGGTATTTCTCAAGTCCTGATTGTGGGCTTCCCCTAGGCATCTGCTACAAAGAGAAATCTGCAAGCAGATGGCCTTAGTTTGCTCCAGGATTTGGAAGTAACACATTATAATAAATAATGTTATCTGTTGTTGTTTGCTGTTGTGTGCCTTCTAGTCATTTCTGACTTATGGCAACCATATCATGGGGTTTTCTTGGCAAGATTTGTTTATAGGAGGTTTGCCTTTGCCTTCCTCTGAGGCTGAGAGATTGGGACTTGTCCAAGGCCACTCAGTTGATTCCCATGGCTGAGCAAGCATTTGAACCTTGGTTGTCAGAGTCATAGGGGCCTTTCTGCACTATGCTGTTATAGTGCTATTATTCCTCTTTCAACATCCTATGGAATGCTGGGGTTTTCATTTTAGGGAGTGGGATTTAGAATTCTCAGCCAGAGAGCTCTTCGGCCTCAGTAAACTACAAACCCCAGAATTCCACAGAATATTGAAAGTGGAATAATAGCACTATAACAGTGTAATGCAGAAAGGCCCATAGTCTAATGGTGAAATTACTACACCATGCTGGCTCTCAGTGTTATCTGTACCATGGTACTTTTTGGATAATGATATTACCAATATTTTACTTTTTGAAAAAGGTAATAATATTAATTTTTCAGCACATCTAATAAACTGTACTTAACAATTTGTAGAAAAACTAAAGCACAGAATGAGCTCAAGTTTGCTAAAGAGGTTAAAAACAATTAAAAGGGCTTTTTTGGTTATGTCTGTAACAAAAGGAAAAATAAGGACATGGTAGGCCCACTGAGAGAAAAAGATGGAGAAGTGGTAACAGAGGACAGACAAAAGGCAGAACTACTTAATGTCTTCTTTATCTTGGTCTTCTCCAGAAAGAAAAACAGTGTTCAACCCAGAGAAAATGGAACAGATGATGTACTGGGGGAAATGTAGCACAGAATAGGTGAAGAGGTAGTACAGGAATACCTGGCCAGTCTAAATGAATTCAAGGCACTAGGGCCAGATGAACTATATCCAAGGGTATTAAAAGAACTGGCAGAAGTAATTTCAGAACCACTGGCAATAATCCTTGAGAGTTCTTGGAGATCAAGAGAAGTCCGAGCAGACTGGAAGAGGGCAAATGTTCTCCCCATCTTCAAAAAGGAGAAAAAGAGGGCCCAAACAATTACCACCCAATCAGCCTGGCATTAATACCAGGAAAGATCCTAGAGGAGATCAATAAACAGACAGTCTGTAAGCCCTTAGAAAGGAATGTCATGATTGCTAAAAGTCAACATAGGGTTCTCAAAAACAAGTCATGCCAGACTAATCTGATTTCTCTCTCCCTCTCTCTTTTTGATAGAGTTACAAGCTTGCTGGATGAAGAGAATACTGTGGATGTACTGTATCTTGATTTCAGTAAGGTCTTTGATAAGGTCTCCCATGATATTTTTGAAACAAGGTAGTAAAATGTGGGTTAGACAAAGCTACTGTTAGGTGGAGTAGTAATTGGCTGACTGGCCAAACATAAAGGGTGCTCACCCTTCTCTTCATCCTGGAGAGAAATGACTAGTGGGGTGCCACAGGGTTCTGTCCTAGGCCCAGTGATATTAAGCAATTTAAATCAGTGACTTGGATGATGGAATAGAGAGCATGCTCATCAAATTTTCAGATGCCACCAAATTAGGAGGGACAGCTAATAGGATCAGAATTCAAAATCACCTTGACAGATTAGAGAGCCAAAGCTAACAAAATGAATTTTAACAGGGAGAAATATGGGGTACTGCACTTAGGAAGAAAGAATGAAATGCACAGATATAGGATGGGTAATATCTGGCATGAAAAGAATATGTGTGAAAGGGATCTAGGAGTCTTAATTGACCACAGGCAGAATCATAGAATCATAGAAATGTAGAGTTGGAAGAGACCACACGGGCCATCCAGTCCAACACCCTGCCATGTAGGAACACCCTCAAAGCACTCCTGACAGATGGCCATCCAGCCTCTGCTTAAAAACCTCCAAAGAAGGAGACTCCACTACACTCCAAGGCAGTATATTCCACTGCCGGACAGCCCTGACCGTCAGGAAGTTCTTCCTGAGGTTCAGGTGGAATCTCCTTTCCTGCAGCTTGAATCCATTGTTTCTTGTCCTGGTCTCTGAAGCAGCAGAAAACAAGCCCACTCCCTCCTCTACATGGCATCCCTTCAAATATTTAAACATGGCTATCATGTCCCCTCTTAACCTTCTCTTCTGCAGACTGAACATATCCAGCTCTCTAAGTCTATCCTCATAGGGCATGTCTTCCAGGCCCCTCACCATTTTGGTCACTCTCCTCTGGACCTGCTCCAGCTTGACCATGTCCTTCTTGAATTGGGGTGCCCAGAACTGGACACAGTATTCAAGATGAGGTCTAACCAAAGCAGAGTAGAGTGGTACCAATACTTCCCTCAATCTAGACACCATACTCCTATTGATGCAGCCGAGAATTGCATTGGCTTTCTTGGCTACCACATCAGACTGCTGACTCATGTTCAGCTTGTGGTCTATTAAGACTCCTAGATCCCTTTCACATGTACTGCTATCCAGCCACGTGTCCCCCATCCTATATTTCTGTATTCCATTTTTTCTACCTAAGTGTAGGACCTTACACTTCTCTCTGTTGAATTTCATTTTGTTAGCCTTGGCCCAGCTCTCCAATCCGTCCAAGTCATTTTGAATGTTGATCCTGTCCTCTGGCGTATTAGCAACCCCTCCCAATTTGGTTTCATTTGCAAATTTGATTAGCATGCCCTCTTTTCCTTCATCCAAGTCGTTGATGAAGATATTGAACAGCACTGGGCCCAGGACAGAACCCTGTGGCATCCCGCTAGTCACTTCCCTCCAGGATGAAAAGCAGCCATTGGCGAGCACCCTTTGGGAACGGTCAGTCAACCAGTTACAGATCCACCTAACAGTAGCCCTGTCCAGCCCACATTTTACTAGCTTCTTTGCAAGAATGTCGTGGGCAACTTTGTCAAAGGCCTTACTGAAGTTGAGATATGCTACACCCACAGCATTCCCTTCATCTATCAAGCTAGTAACTCTATCATAAAAAGAGATAAGATTAGTCTGGCATGACTTATTTTTGAGAAATCCATGTTGACTTCTCGTGATTACCGCATTGCTTTCTAAGTGATTAGAAACTGGCTGCTTAATGATCTGCTCCAGGATCTTTCCGGGTACTGACGTCAGGCTGACTGGGCGATAATTATTTGGGTCCTCTTTTTTTCCCTTCTTGAGGATGGGGACAACATTTGCCCTCTTCCAGTCTGCTGGAACTTCTCCTGTTCTCCAAGATTTTCAAAGATTATAGCAAGCGGTTCCAAAATGACCTCTGCCAGTTCTTTTAATATCCTAGGATGCAATTCATCTGGCCCTGGAGACTTGAATTCATCCAGTGTGGCCAGGTATTCCTGTACCACCTCTCTACCTATTATGTGCCGCATTTCCCCGCTTCCTCCCCTCTTCCCTAACTGCCAGGTTGAGTGTTTGTATCCTTCTGGGAAAAAACTGAGGCAAAGAAGATGTTAAGTAGTTCTGCCTTTTCTCTTCCCCCTGTTAGTAATTCACCATCTTCTCTGCACAGCAACCCTATCATCTCCTTCTTTTTCCTTTTGCTGTGGACATATTTAAAAAAGCCCTTTTTATTGTTTTTAATTCTCTGGCCAGCCTAAGTTCGTTCTGTGCTTTAGCCTTTCTGACCTTCTCCCTGCATCACCTAGCTACTTGCTTAAATTCTTCTTTGGTGTTTTCCCCCTTCTTCCATTTCCTGTACATGTTTCTCTTAACACTTAGCTCAGCTGAGAGTTCTTTAGTCAACCATTCTGGTTTCTTCAGATGCCTTCCATTTTTCCTCCTTATTTTCACAGTTTTAGACTGTGCCTTCAGTATCTCCCTTTTAAGGAACTCCCATGCCTCCTGAACTCCTTTTCCTTTCACTATTCTTGACCACTGAATTCCAGCCAGCAGCTCCCTAAGTTTACAGAAGTCCGCTTTTTTAAAATCTAAGATGAGTGTCTGGCTACACTTATCTTCTCCTTCCCACTGAATGCCAAATTCCAATAGGGCATGGTCACTCCCCCCTAAAGATCCAGTCACTTCTACCTCATTAACAAGGTCATCCCTATTGGTCAGGATCAGATCTAGAATATTTGATCCCCTTGTGGCCTCTTCCACCTTCTGGACCATGAAATTGTCTGCAAGACAAGCAAGAAACTTGCTGGACCTTGTTGTCTTGGCAGACATATGACTGCCAACATATATCCGGGTAATTGAAATCTCCTATTATTACCGTATCTCTCCTTTTTGAATGTGCAGTCATTTGGTTGAGGAAGGCATCATCAAGGTCCTCAGTCTGGGTTGGAGGGCTGTAGTAACCCCCCACCAGAATATCCCTATTGTTTCTCGCTCCCTTAATTCTTACCCAGATGCTCTCGACCTGGCTTTCTGGGTTTAAGTCACGGATCTCTTCACAGGTGAAAATATCCTTGACGTACAAGGCTACTCCTCTTCCTTTCTTGTTTGGTCTGTTTCTACAAAATAGGCTATACCCCTCTATTCCTACATTCCAATCATGAGACTTATCCCACCAGGTCTCAGTGATGCCTATCAAATCGTATTTATTTTGTTGTACTATCTTGCTTGATGCGCATTAGTGTAGAGACACTTAAGTCCCCAGGCCCTTCCTGCAAGTCCTGTACTATAGTTTCTACTCCTCCCACCACTGGACGCTTGTACTACTTGGCCAATATCATTTGGGCCTTTTCCCCCTGCACTTGCCGAGTCCTTGCCCTGAATGATATTGTCTCCCTCCCAAGTGGAACTTAGTTTAAAGACCTCTTAGAACATGAGTCATTAGTGTGATGCAGTAGCTAAAAAAGCAAATGCAATTCTGGGCTGCATCAATAGGAACATAGTGTTGAGATCAAGGGAAATAATAATACCATTTTATTCTGCTTTGGTTAGATCTCACCTGGAATACTGTGTCCAGTTTTGGGCACCACAGTTCAAGACGGATATTGACGAACTGGAACATGTCCAGAGGAGGGCAATCAAAATGGTGAAGGGTCTGGAAACCATGCGCTATGAGGAGTGGCTTAGGGAGCTATGTATGTTTAACCTGATGAAAGAGGTGACATGATAGCCATGTTTAAATATTTGAAGGGATGTCATGTTGAAGAAGGAAAAAGCTTGTTTTCTGCTGCTCTGGAGACTAGGACACGGAGCAATGGATTCAAACAACAGGAAAAGAGATTTCACCTAAACACTAGGAAGAACTTCCTGGCAGTAAGAGCCATTCGACAATGGAATCTGCTGCCTCAGAGCACAATGGAGTCACCTTCTTTGGAAGTTTTTCAACAGAGGCTGGATGGCCATTTGCTGGGGGTGTTTTGAGTGTGTATTCCTGCATGGCAGGGGGTTGGATTCGATGATTGTTGTGTTTTTTTCCAGTTCTATGATTCTGTGATTTCCACTGGTGGGAGGATGGTGGAAATCTCATCCCTCTTGCACCCTGATTGGAAGTTGAACAGGCCTCCTTCACCTGATCCAGCAGCTGTCTCTTAAGGTGGACTAGGGTGGTATTTATGTAGGTTTCCATTTAGACTACATCATCGTACTGAAGGCAAACCAATTACAGATCTGCAACTCTAGGTTACAAATCTGTAAGGATAATACTGAACACCACCCACCATGATTGCCATGACCACCATGACTACCATGATGATGACCACCATGGCCACCACCACCAATAACGGGACTTCTTGCTAATCATAGACTATTGGAATGCAAAAGCAGGAAACAGAACAGAATTAAAGATTGTAGGAAAATTTGGCCTAGGATCCAGAAATGAAGCAGGAGAGCAGCTGATTGAATTGTGAGGCCACAAACACATTCTCAAGCAATGAAAGAGATGACTGTATACGTAGATATCAACTGATATATAGAATGTATACATCAATTGATGTATAGAAATCAAACAGACTACATGATTTTAAGCGAAAGATGATGAAACTCCATTTTCTCTGCAAAAACAAAACCTGGACCAGATCGTGGGACAGGTTAGGATTTGCTGATATCAAATATCAGAATAAAGCTAAAAAAGAACACCAAACAAACCATCATGCCAAAATACAACCTGAAGAACATCCTCAAAGACTGTAAAGATAATGTAAAAAAGAATATAGAGATAATGTAAAAAGACTAGGGAGCCAGAGTGCAAAAAGACACTAGCTGCAGGCAAAAAGAAGGAGAAGGCTCAGTAGATGTCCAATGAAGTTCTTCTAGCAGTTAAGGACATAGGAAAAGCAAAAGTAAAGGTGATAGAAATAGTCAGAACCTTGAATGCAACTGTTCAATGACATGAACACAGGGAAAAAGAGAACTACAATAATAATCAATGCAGAGTAATAGAAGAAGAGGAAAAAAAAGACCTCTTCCACAAGATCTGAGAAATCAAATTTAAACTAACAATTAAATCTATGACCAGCAGAGAAATATATTACATGACCAGACAGATATAAAAAGATGATGAAAGCAATACACTGAAGAACTATATAAAAGAGATGAAAGCATACTGGATTCATTCAAGAAAGAATCATTTGTAAATTAACCTACAATTTTAGAGAGTGAAGTGGAAATTGTACTCAGAGCACTTGGGAGAAATGAATCACCAGGAACAGATGGTATACCACTGGAGCTGCTTCAAGCTACAGAGACCAGAGACAGAATCTACTCTAGTTCTAACTAAAATCTATTTAAGTATGGAAAACAAAATCATGGATCACAGATTAGAAATGTTCAATATACATTCCTGTCCCCAAGAAACAGGACACCAGAGATTGTAGTAACCACAGGACTGTAGCATTAATTTCCCATGCAAAAAAAGTTATGCTCAAAATTCGATGACATAGACTTTTACCATATATAGAGTGAGAAGTGCCAGATGTTGAAACTGGGTTCAGGAAAGGAAAAGGCAACAGTAATCATATTGCAAGCATATGTTGGATAATGGAGCAGACCAAAGAAGTTCAGAAGAAAATCAGCTATACTTTATAGATTATAGCAAAGTCTTTGATTGTGTAGATTGCGCTTAAAGCAATGGATGTGCCACAACAGAAATCAGAATAAGGCTAGGATTTGGAAGGGCAGCCGTGAAGGAAATAGACAAGATCCTGAAGTGTAAAGATGTATCAATGAATACAAAAGTTAGGATTGTCCATGTCATCATATTTCCAATTTCCATGTATGGTTGTGAAAGCTGGACAGAGAAGAAAGCTGATAGGAAGAAAATCAACTCATTTGACATGTGGTGCTGGAGGAGAGTTCTACAGATACCTTGGATTGCCGAAAATACAAATAAATGGGTCATAGAGCAAATCTGAGAGTCAGCATGGTATAGTGGTTTGAGGATTGTACTATGACCCTGGAGATCAGGGTTTGATTTCCCTCTCAGCCACGGAAACCCACAAGGTGACCTTGGGTGCATCACATACTCTCAGCTCCAAAGAGTTTCGCCTTGGAGTCAACGTTAGTTGGACATGAAAGCCACAACAATAACAACAGAGCAATTCAAGCCTGAACTCTTCCTAGCTGCCAAGATAACTAAACTGAGACAGGTTGTTGTTGTTGCTCACTGCCATCAAGTTGACTTGATTTATGGTGGCTGAGATACGTCCAAGTCACCCTATCAGCAATTGCCCTGCTCAGGTCTTGCAGACTCATTGCTGTAACTTCCTTGATTGAGTCTATTTATCTGCAATACAGTCCTTTTTTCCTACAGGCTTCTATCTTCCGAGGCATTATTGACATTTCTAGTGAGTCATTTCTTGTCATGATATGTCCAAAGTATGACAGTCTCAGTTTAGTCATCTTGGCTTCTAGGGAGAGTTCAGGCTTGATTTCCTTTAGGGGCCATTGATTGGTCTTTTACT
Source organism: Cyclura pinguis (assembly GCA_030412105.1). Taxonomy (NCBI): domain Eukaryota; kingdom Metazoa; phylum Chordata; class Lepidosauria; order Squamata; family Iguanidae; genus Cyclura; species Cyclura pinguis. The sequence continues at coordinate 266,104,215 of CM059599.1, forward strand.
TTACTTTTAAAGTAATGTACAATGTGTTACTTTGAAAAAAGTAATGAGAGTTTGGAAATAATTACTAGCCCAGATTTTGGTGAACATTATTCTATTGCTTCAATTGGTTTAATTTTTAACTATGATTTTAAGACCTGGTCTTTTAATCACTAAATGATAACTGTGTTAACAGGACACGTAATCATTAATGTTTCATTTTTAAACATTTTATTGCTTTTGTGAGTCATTTTTTGGTAGTCATTTTGATTTTTATATTTTTTTTCTACTGTTTTATTTTTTAGCAAGCGGTGGTGGCTGATGGTTCCCACATCCTAGAGGAATGATGAATCTGTTCCAGGCTTTACTAGAAACTTTATAGGAGCCATCCAAGAGGCAGAACCTATGTTACGGATAAGGTTCAAGACCTCTGATAGCTCTTTTAAAGTCTAGCTTAAAGCCCACAGAGGATTCATAGCTTCACAGACATGGGAGCCACAAGCCTTGCTTGTTAATGGCTAGTGCAACAAATGAACTGTATACATTACAATTTATTGCTGTTACAGTTAACAAATACATTTTCAAACTAATGTTGACATTTTACTATAAGTGTTAACCATTGCAAAGCTTTACATTTTAAACACTTTAAAAATAATGTCAAGTGATCCATTTGGTCTTGTCTTCTTGGGTTTTTTTGAGCCAAAGGCTGAACTGATCCATGAAAAAAAATGTTGGGAAGGTCACAGTTACATGATTGCTATTCTCTTAACTTGGCAATTATAAATGGGACAATCACTAATTGCAGCAGTTACTATATTTGCCAGTATATAAGATGCACCAGCGTATAAGATACATGCCATTTATATGCTGGCAAATACTATTTGCTGACATATAAGACACACTGGCATATAAGACACACCCCATTTTCAAACAGTATATTTTTGGGGAAAAAGTGGGTCTTATACGCCAGCAAAAACTGTAGTCAAATCAAATACATTGCCAAAAGCACCATCACCACCTTGCTGAAGACACAAAGTGAAGAGAGGTTGTTGATGTTTTTGTTTGCTTTTCTGTCAGGAAGCAATGCAAAGAAGTCATCACCTTTTGGTTAATATGGATGTACTCAGAACCCTGCTTGGCTGCTGGAAATCATCCTTGCTGAGTCGACTGGTCAGTTGCCAAATGCTACAGTGACTGTATTGGAAAAATGTGTATCACAGACAGACACATGCTGAGGTTGATATGGAGGCCGTTTCCTCACTACACTGTTATACTGCTATTATTCCACTTTGAACTTTCTGTGGAATTAGTTTACTGAGACCAAAGAGCTCTCTGGATGAGAATTCTAAATGCCCCTGCCTAAACTACAAGCCCCAGGATTCCTCAGGATGTTGAAAGTGGAATAATGGCACTGTAACAGTGTAGTGCGGAAATGGCCTGAGATTCTCTGGAGCAAGAGGTAACTAGAAAGGAGAGGCTTCCATCCTTCTTCTGTCCCATTCCTCTGGTCCTATTTTGTATCACCTCTGACCCTGAATCAGAACTAGAAATGTTTTTCTAACAGGATCCCTTTACTTTCAGTGATACAGAGAAGTAAATACATGAAGCTTTCCCTAATGAATACAGTGGGCCCTCTATATCTGCAAGGGTTTAGTTTCAGGACCCCACATGGATACCAAAATTTGTGGATGCTCAAGTCCCATTATGTACAATCGTGTAGTAAAATGGTGTCCCTTACATAAAACAGCAAAATCAAAGTTTGCTTTTTGGAATTTTATTTATGTAGTTATTTGAATATCTTCTAGCTGTGTTTGGTTGAATCTGTGGATACAGAATCTACAGATATTGAGGGACAACTGTAAATAGGAATATGGGGGAAATAGTTTCTTGTTAACTTTACAGGAAAAGCCGGCAATGAACCCTAGGCAGGGGAGTGAATGAATCTTACCGGAAGTGCCTGAGGCAGGCTCCTTCGCAGCACACCCTCCAGCAACTGCAACTTGGAAGGGCAGGTCAGGATCAGCATGGCCGGCTAGGAAATGGTTGCTGGCCAGGTACCTGTAATGATGTTGTATTTGGGAAGCACCTGGAGAGAGAGCTGAGAGATGGACAGACAGTAACACAACAGTATCTTACACAGGAGCACATGCAGTTCCTCAAATCAAGCAAGACTGGAATGTGAAGTGAAACTACATATTTTGTATGCGCTTCAGCAACTAATTAGTCAACAGCTTTTTTCAGTCTTTTTTCAGTCCGTGGTTACTTACAATACCTTTCCACCACACATATGGAACTAGGCAATCCTGAAAAGATGAAAACTGACTGCAAATTTACTTATTTCTAAAGTAGTAGAGGATGGGGACACACATGCAGAAATAAAACATACACCAAGTCCTCGTATTTTTAAAGTAGATATTCTAGCCACACAGATTTGCCCAAGTTAAGAGAAAAGAAAAGAAGCCAGACAAACATAAAGCATGACTTGCTTCTTGCTTACAGTGATGGTTTCTCCATAGGAATCAGTTTTCAATCTACTATGATAATTAATCTGTTCATTAACTAACAGGACAATTTAAGAGTATATGCATTCTGTAAATCCCAACTCAGTCCTGCATCATCAGATCTGTACTACCAAAATTGGTATGTTTGCAAAACTGAGCTTCTCCTATTTTCACCAAGATAGGCTGATAAACACTGATAAACACTCTGAATTGTTTAATAAAATTTAATGTGCACTCTCATTTTCCTAACTGCATATTATCCATTTTCGAACTGCACACTTTTTACAATTGCATATTTTGTGTCCACCTGGATGTTAAAAACAAAACACCCCAAACCCTACTCTCCAGCTTTCATGGAAATATCATTTTCCTCAGTGACACCTGGAAGAGAAGCTCTTATCACAGAGCTGCAGGAGCATCTGATCTTTAAGGGTCTCCTTTGCTACTCAGAAAAGCAGTACTTTGCTCCAGAGAGAATAAACCATTAACAGAGTCCTGCTTTAGATTCCATTGAAATGGAAAAGGAAATTAGCTGAAACACATTTTTATTTAGGTACAAACTTCTTGCAAAGTCCAGAGAACATTAGAGGAATACATACAATATTAACTACACCAAGCCTGTCCTTTGCACATCTGCATTATTTTTTGGTGGGCTGGGAGAGGGAAGCTAGCAATGCATTCTGAAGATCTGCTTGAACTTGGACATACTTAGAAACCCAATACTTTATTCTTTTGTTGTTTTAATAAAGATTATAGCATATTTTTACCTAGCATATTTTTACCTTTACCTTGGTTACCCAAAGGTGGTGTTTTTATGTAAGGCCAGAGTTGTGCATAAAGTGGCAAGGTGCTTTGGCAGACTAGGGGGAGGGAGAAGCTGCCATTCCAGTTTGATAGAAGAAAAAGCAAGGCCTTGTTGCTGTCTCCACATTAAGGGATTATTTACAGTATGAAAAAGGGCACATTTCAAATGGATTACAATGCAATAGCTGCTGGTAAACAACAACATCCTGCAATAGGACTGATCCCAAACTAGGAATAACACATTACTCTGGTGGTATGACACCTTGATGTGATAAGGCTCTCAGTTCCTTCGTCTTCGAAAAACTGGAATGTGCTATTATCTGAGAATCTGTGATTTATGTCTTAGAGGGAGAGGAAGTGTCTCCCCCTTGCTCTTTCCCCACATTCCATGGCTTTTTTTTCTTTTTCTTTTTTTTGTAATATTGACCTTCAGGGAGTTCCCAAATCAAATGATTGTAGTGCCAACAGTGACTCTGTCGGCTTGCTTTCTCCATACAAATGAACCAAGCAGGCAGGTGCTCTTGCTACTGACATGCACCTGCCCAGGAACATTGCCAGCTGAGTAGGCAGATGGCAAGTAAGTTTCTTATTTTTTCTTTTTCATAGAAGAGGCAGGTAAAAGTGGACCAAATGGTTTGTTACCGCTGTTTCTAACCCGAGCTTGTGGGATCTTAAGATATCATTTGATATCAATAATTTGGCCTTCTGTACCCATTCCCCTCCATGTGCTTGTGAGGCCCCCGGACGAGCACGCACACAGGCGTGGCCAACAGTAGCCGAACCATTCAAACCCCAATCCAGGCAGGCCGGTCATTGCCAAATGCAGCTTCAGGAGACCTGAAGGCAAGTACCACATTATGTATGCACGCTACTTACGAAAGATCCCCTGCCCCGCGCAGGCAGCTTGATGAGCGGACTATACAACTCTCAAGCACTCCGCGTTTGCATACTGGCTACTCTATTGACAATCTGGTCATAATTCAATCATCTAAAGTACTGACCTTTCGGAGGCTTTGTCTCCAGCCCGAAACTCATTCTTATCCCCAAGCATGGACTAGCCTGTGGCCACAATTTTCCCTATAAGACTTTGAGCGTCTCGTTGGATCGCTCGTGACTTGCCTCCCGAATTGCCGTCTCTCCATTTGACGAGCCTCCCCTCAGCCCCACGTGCTGAGAATCCACGCTCCCCAGCTTCTTTGCTTTTACTGGGCTTCAGGACAGGTATAGTATTTCCCATACCAAACCTCCTTTGTGGCCATTTAACAGCAGAGTCCTTTCCTGATCAAAGCACTTTTTTTTTTTTTGCTGCTACCTTCACAAAGAATCTGTTCTCTGTGATAAGAAGACAAAAGTGTGTGAGAGCATAAGTGGCAGTGAGTGTCTGCTCATAGTGTTTCCAATTCAATTTTGCTTGTAAAAATGAGCAAGGTGTCTGCCATTCAAGCTGTCATACTTGATTTCCTGTATAAAATTTGGGTCTTTAAAAGACATATAAGGAAGTGAACAGGGCACACAAATACATAAAGAGGAATGCAAGGCTATAATAATGTTCAGGTAGTTTATAAAAGGAAAAAGGCTAATGTTGAAGGGATTCATAACCGTGGAAATTGTGCTACTATTCTGTTATCCCTTCTTCTTTTTTTCAGAGGGCAGTGAACTTTTCCTTATGATCACATATTTGCTTGCAATAAGGATACTTAATCTCTTCATTGCCCTAATATTGATTTTATACTAATTTCTATCATTATTTTAGCAAAACATAAAGCAAATATTAAAGAATAGCTTAACAGTTAATACCATTATTATCTACATATATTCTAATGATTTTTTAAATTGATAAAATTGCTTTAAAATCTTTTTGTTTAAAGAAAAGGAGAGGAGGGAAGCAAGAAAGAAAACAGAAAACAGAATGAAAGAAAGAAAGAAATCTTTCTGAAAAAAGAAAGAATAGGAAATATAAGCATTCCCTTCTGAGATTAAACTGCATTTTCCCCCTCATTTGCTTCTATATGTGGGATGTACAGCCGCCTCTCCACTTTTGTGAAGGTTTGAGGTGCAAAATTGTCATGAAAGTGGAAAACTTCAAATATTTTCCCCTGCTTCTCTTCCAGGGTTCCCCTCTCCATTCCCTTGCCTTTTGCATGGGGGGGGGGCAGAGGCAAAGTAATGGGAGGAGGGAAAGCTGGAGTTGAAAAAGAAGCTTGTGAGGGCCTTTCCCCCCATCCTCTTGCCTTTTGCCTTGGCGTGAGTTCTCAGCATGGGGGCCAGAGGGCAGGGAATGGGAGGGGGAACTCTGGAGGGGAGAAGGAAATGGTACCTATGCCTCCTCCCTCCATTCCCTTGCCTTTTCTCCAGGGGCTTGCCTTCCTTCTTCTCACTGGGCAAAATGCAAGGGAATGGGAGGAGGAGACAGGAGGAGTGAAGGCATGTGTGTGCCTCATGAATAACCAGATCTGTGAAGGTCAAACCTGCAAATGTGGAGGGAGGACTGTAAATGAGTATATTTGATATTGTGTGTGTATGTGCCTTCAAGTCAACTCTTGACCTATGGCAGCCCTGTGAATTTCATGGAGTTTTCAGAGGCAAGAACTACTCAGAAGCAGTTTTGCCAGTTCCCTCTTGTGAAATATAGCCTACAGTACCTGGTAGTCGTGTGTGGTCTCCCATCCAAGTACTAACCAGGGCTGACCCTGCTTAGCTTCCAAGATCAGAGGGGATCTGGTGCCCTTAGGGTACTTAGGCATCTATTTGATGTTAGAGAATGCTAAATTGACTTTTGTTATTTATTTATCTGGATTTGACTTCATTTAAAATATTTCGAAGTCTGTGGCCATTTCTGCACTAGACTATTATAGCAGTATGATTCCACTTGCAACATCCTATGGAATGCTGGGGTCTGCAGTTTAGTGCGGGTATAACAGTCTAGTGCGGAAATGGCCTGTGTAACCTTGCATTTTCCCATTTGTTGGTAGTAGTTCTGCTACATGTCTAATCTGAAAAGAATTAAAATACACACAAATGTGCTTTTTCTGGTATTAATTATGGTTCTAGATATGAAAGTATTTGGTTTTATTTAATCCAAATGTCCCCCTTTGCCATATTTTCCCATAGTGAGAGGTGACTACTTCTACTCAGTTCTTCATTTGAAAATGCTTTAGTAGTAATAGAGAAAAAACAGGGGCCAAGATTGCAGCAAACTTACTCCAGATCTTGAGAACAGATTTTGTAAAGATAATATCTTTGAAGACATTTTTGGTTTCCACCAGATTAATTCCCATAAATATTTTCCATATATACTTTATTCCATTATTCCATTATTTGGCTTATATCATTCTTTAATTTGAGCTTCTTTCATTTCTTGATGATAACAAAGTATGCTTGGGACTCACAGTCTGCCTTTTATTGTTTTCTGATAAAGGTTTTCATCAATTGTCCTATGAGGTTTATTACCTCATAAATTTCATAGTTTTCTGCTGCCAAATTTCCAGATGGCTACTCTTAATTATAAGAGGTAATATCATAGGCAGAAAATTGCTCTTACCATGTTTACAGCTGCAATTCTTCCCACCCGTGGTCTTTTCCGCACAAGGGCAATACATTGCAATGGCATCGTATTCTTGCTGTTACGTCTGCATGTTAAACTGGTTAGTATCGATGTTTCCTCTACAGAGTCGCACAGCTTGTGCTGTTAGCATGATTACTATCAATGCAAAACCGATGTATTATAAAACCGGAAAAACTCCAATGTAAAGCACAAAAACTGGTTCGGCTGTGTTTCTGACAGTATGTGGAATGTGTCCATGCAGAGGTGGTTCTCTGTGGGTGTTTCCACCTTTCCCTGGCATCATTTTTGTCCACTCCTGTCTCCACCCCTCAAACACAGGGCGGGCGCCATTGCGTTGCACGGGCTGCTGGAATACAATGAAATATGTTGGGATCCTCAGGATGGTTGCTTTTCAATTTTTAGACATCCATCATTTTGTGAAACAGTAATTTTACTAGCAATTTTACTAGCAGTTTTACTAGCAAACCGGAGGTTAAACTAACCCCTTGTGAGAGATCTGGGCATATACATAAATTGTAATAATGAAATGTATGGGGACACAACATATCTCATGAAAACCTTTCATTTGTATTTTTAAAAATATATGATTTATTTATAACACATAATATACATTTCCAAGATTTGAGTGGGGGCTCGTCTTCTGTAAGAAGGAACTAAAGTACCTCCACTGATAAGTAGCAATGGTGTTTTTGACCAATCAGAGGCAGCGGAATGGAGCAAGGGAGACAGCGGGAGCAGGATGGGAGTTTCTCGAGAATTGACGGAGCAGAAGTGGCAAACAATTTTCACCGCATTACTTCAACAGAAACCGGAGGGTGTGCAGATAACAATCTGGTAAACTCGGAGTAAGTCAGGTTAAAAAACAGCTCTCACAACACGCAGTGAAACTCTGGAAATGGCCTAAGATAGTGGATTTTTTTTTCTAGTTACTAAGATCTTCCTCCATTTGTGATGTTAATATGTTACAATTATATTCTCTTATTCTCCTTAAATCAGGATGAACCCTTATTCCTAAATATCTTGGGGTTTAATGTATTTAATATGTTGGCTTTAATTTTTCTTTCAGTTTTGTTTTTTCATATAAATCTTTGTAACTTTTCTGAGATGATTATTCCAAAAACAGTCTGATTTTGAGACAGTTTGAAATTTTACTAAAGACATGGAATATCTTGAAAATTTATTCTATTGATTATTCTGGACTTCCTGCAGTAATGGTGAGCTGAGAGGTTGCCAATTGTTCAGCAGTGAGTTTGATAGCCACTAAGTGAGGATGGATGCCTGCTGCAGTGAAGGACGAATTGCCCCTTTGGGAAAAGGGGTTCGAAAGTACTTGGAGAGGACCTCTTTCCAGCATCCAGGGCCCAGATCATGTGGGAATTTAACGTCTGAGAAGTTCTGGCCATGGATGAAGTTGAGGCGGTTGAAGAGTTACCATATTCCTGTCATCAGGAACAAGCTTTGCCACTGCTTTTAAAAACAGCGAGAGTGAGATCAGGAACAAATAGCATTATAAGCTAAGCAAAATTGTTGGGTAAGAAGGAACTTCATAATTTTTTGTCTCTACTAACAATACTAAAACACAGTTACAGGTTTGAAGAATAAAGATGAACTGTAAAGTTCAGACAGTTTCAAAGACCGAAAGTGAAAGAAAGAGTGTAGTGAACTGACAGCTCAAGAAAGGAAACAATTGGAACCCTGAATAACTCTTCTCTTAAGGAGATCATAGCTGTATAATATTTGATAATTGAAGACTTTGATTTTTTGAGACTGTTTAGAAAATAAGGAGTGGATTGCAATTTTTTTTTGTCTTTTATTAGTGTGATCACAAAGAAGCACACAAAAAAGCACAGTTACAATTCTTCCTTAAGCAGGATCACATGACATAAGGTTAAAGACAAGTTAGGAAGGACTTAAGTAACAATTTGGGACTAAGGATTTACATTATATGAACAATAATAACAAACAAACAGTAGAAGTCACTGTAACTATATAATAGTTCCTGCATAACTTTGGAGAGATTTTAAGAAAGACATTGGTTCACAGAGAGACATGGAGAGATGGGTGATGGAATTTACAAGAAGAAAATGGGGATAGAGAAAAGTAAGGACAATGGAAGATTGTGAAAAGGGAAAAGGACCACATAAGATAGATCAATAAAAAAGTAGAAGAAGTTGAAAGGAAAGACTCCAAAAGCAAGGAAAAATTGAAGGCAACAGTGACTGAAAAAAGCAGGACAGTAAAATAAAGTAAAGTCATGTAAAATAAAGGTATCCTAGTAAAGGGTATTTGAATCATCAACAACTAGGTTGACAAATTAAAGACAGAATACTGTGGGAAGAAGAGGCGAACAGGGACAGACCAATATAAAAACAAGAAATCAGGGGCAACAAGAAATGCTTGGCAACACATGAAATTGACACTTATATTTATATATGTATACTTGAATATCTAACCAAACATTAATATTTATCATTTCCCCCTCTTTTTCTAACTATACTTACTAATATTCCTTATATATTGAGTTATATAATTTATATTCCTTCAGATATACTTGTAGAGTTTGGGGAAAATTAATTATTGAGAGACTGGATTTGGTGTTCTTACATCTCTGGTTCTAGCATTTACACATGGATGTTAAGTCTATGGGTATTCCTTTAAGTTAAATTGTCAAATAAGGGCAAAATAACAACAAGAACAACAAAAAATCATAAATAACTCATTTGAACTTGGGGCAAATAGGAATAGCATTGTATAAATTATAACCAGTATTGTATCTAGACAGCAATTGTTGTTGTTTTTTTCTTATTTATGAATGGGGCTGGCTAACTGATTTTAATGGTGGTTGAAAGCAACAGAGAATTCTGCAGAAGAGCATTTAATTGTGTTATTTAAGATATCCTTCAAAGTTACAGTATAGTCTTTATTTTTTGAACAGCACAGCTGTCCTACAAGTAGGACATACTGAATTGAAGGTTAGATAGATAAGAACTTGAAGCTAAGGCTGTTCATTATCTTCATCTGGTTGCAAACCAAGGTTACTGAATAGTGTTAAACATTTCCTGCTACCTCTACTATGAGAATTAAATCAGTAAGGGAAAACTATGAAGATACTGCCATCTAGTGGGGAAAAGGATATATTTAATTTAAGTATTAGATTATTTAACTTTAAGACAAAATTTGATATATTGAGTTAAAATCTTATTTCTATAATTACTATAGTTTATTTGTATTAAAATCTCTACATTTGATATATCATTTATACTGACATTGGAGTAAATTAATGGGTTTCATTTGTGACTTAAGATAATCCTAATTCTATTTATTAGGAACATTATATATACATTACCTATTACACAGAATTCTGAAATAAGCATTTTGGATTGTAATTTAATACAGGTTTATTAAGAGTATAACTACAGATATACTAATCTGTAGTTAAATAACTGAAGACTTTAAAAAGTAAACTAAGGTTGTATAAGATAACAATACATACATGAAAAAGAAAAGAAGAAGAAGAAGAAGACAGCAGAAATAAAACAATAAAACAAAGAAAGGCTGGGAAGCTGAAAAAAGAGTTAGACACTGACACATACACAGTAAAGACTTATAGGAATGGCTTCTGGGACAAGGAGAGCCTTGGCACAGCCACAAATACAATTTCAAACACAGAGAAGACTCTCATTAGAATTGCAGATAAAACCACCAGAATTTAACATATTGATGAAAGAAGAAATTGAAAGACTCTGAGCAGTTATTAGAACTGAAATGAAAGATATGACAGCAATACTAAAAAAAGAGCTAAGAAAAGAAATGGAAAACTTTACTCAAAAATTAGTAACAAAAGATCTTAAATATTTGCATAAAAGAATGGACAAAATACAAGAGAAAGCAATGAAACTGGAGAACTGAACAACAACCTTGAAACAGACAACAGAAAAGGAGAAAATAAAGAATACTTTTATAGGAAATAAAACACAGAGACAGATGTATAAAAATGTGAAGTCTGGAAGAGAGACCAGAGGAAAATTTATATTTTTGATTAGTACTTGCATTGGTGCAATTCATTGGATGGACTACTGAACAGATCAATTCTGTAATAGACAAGATCTTTCACATTAATTCTCTTGTTGCAAGAAAGAGGAGGCAGCCAAGAGATGTGGTGGTTTATTTCATCAGGGAAAGAGTTAAAAATCTTTTTGTACAACAGAGCTATACAAATAATCTAATAATAGATGACAATATGTTAAAAGTTTTTAAGGATGTCCCATCACAAGTCTTGAAGAAGAGAAAAGATTATAATTTTATAACTCGCATCTTAAAAAGGAACCAGAGAACCTATAAATGAGGGAGAATCAAAGACATTGTTTTGACCTTCCAAAACAAGAAATTCATGTTGAAGATGGTGATCAAAGCAAGAGAATTCTTGAGAAAATATAAGGAAAATTAGAAAGAAAAGAAGAGCTACAGCAACATAAAATAAAGAGAAAGGACAAGTTTGGAGAGGACAGACAGAAAGAAGAAGGAGTGACAGAGAAAGACTTTGCTACGAGTTCAAAGAAGATCCCAGAAACAAAAGAAGAAATCAAAGAAAATGTCAGATTGGAGGAGGAGGAGGAGCAGGAGGAGCAGGAGGAGGAGGAGGAGGAGGAAATTTAAGTCAAGAAGAAGTATCTGACTCTGAAATAAAATGATTTAATTTTTAATTTTTTTAAAAAAAGGAAAAAGAGGAAAGAAAAAAAGAAAATTATATAAAAATTATATCATAGAATGTTAAAAGAATCAACTCACTATATAAATGTAAAAAAATATTTCATTACCTGGGGAAACAGTTGATATACTTTATTCACAGGAAACACATATACGAAATAGAGGCTTATTTTTTTTAAAAAAAAATGCTAAGCTTGGAAATGAATTCTCATTGGCAATAGATAAGGGAAAAAAGGAGTGACAGTTTACATCAACAAGAGATAGAATGCACATTCAGAGACCCATACAGGAATTGTATTGGAATTGAAGCCCATTTGTTAAACTCAGAAATATTAATTATGGGTATTTATAGCACACTAGAGAATAAAGGTGAATTCTATGAAAGGCTAAGAAATAAAACTATGAATCTGGAATATGATGACATTATTATGGTGTTGATTGGAATGAGGACATAGACCCAAACATAGATAGAGCTATACAAACCAAACAAAAAAAAGAACCATGGAAAACTCCCAAAGTCATTCTTCAGTCTAATGTACGACTTATCCTTGACAGAAAACTGGAGACAACTATATACGTTTGTGCTAAATCTCAAATTACTAAGGCCATTTCTGCACAACATCACTATGCCACCATAGCAGTGGGTTGTTTCTGGGTCAGGAGCCACGCTACCACACAACATCATCGCTGTCCAGGTGCTATCCCATCCCCAAGTGTCACCAAAGTGCCCTATTCTATTTCCAGAAAAAGTTGGTTAAGTGCCTTCTATAGCACTTCAATCCTGTCAGCTAGCTCAGTGCAGTACTCTTACAGTGCTTGATAGCCGTTCCAGTCATCATGAATCTAGCAGTGAGTGGGCTGTAGGCATGTCCAGCTTGTTCTCCCCTCAGTGACTACCACGGTGTATTAATTTTGAAATCTATTACATATCTATGTTTATTTGAAAGTTTTCCTTTGACTTAAAACTTTTTATTTTTAAAAATACATTTTTAAGCATTATAGCATGAAAATGGAATAGTGGACTGCCCTGTTTAGTACAGCTTCCAAAGAAAAGCAACCAACCCCTTCCAGTCAGGGGTGATGGGGCAGGATGAAGGTGGGGTCAGGAGGTGGCCAAGGATGCTGTTCTGTGGAAGGAACACTGGTGGCAATACTGCTACTCATCCACTGAAAGTGGAAGGGTGTGGAGAACAGCATTCCTAACCCAACAGCATCACACAAATGGCAATGCCACAATTGTAATGGTATATAACGCTAATGGCCTGTACTGCAGAAATGGCCCAAGATGCCAACTTGTCAGGGGGCAGATGGAAGTAGAAGGAAAGCTCTTTAGCTCCTCTTCACATAGAATCATAGAATCATAGAGTTGGAAGAGACCCCAGGGGCCATCGGGTCCCACCCCCTGCCATGCAGGAACACACATCAAAGTATTCCCTACAGATGGCCATCCAGCCTCTGCTTAAAAACCTCCAAAGACAGAGACTCTACCATACTCTGAGGCAGCATATTCCACTGCCGGACAGCTCTGACCGTCAGGAAGTTCTTCCTGAGGTTCAGGTGGAATCTCCTTTCCTGCAGCTTGAATCCATTGCTCCTTGTCCTTGTCTCTGGTGCGGTAGAGAACAAGCCTGCTCCCTCCTCAACATGACATCCCTTCAAATATTTAAACATGGCTACCATGTCCCCTCTTAACCTTCTCTTCTGCAGACTAAACATACCCAGCTCCCTAAGGCGTTCTTCATAGGGCATGGCTTCCAGACTCTTCACCATTTTGGTCGCCCTCCTGTGGACACGTTCCAGCTTGTCGACATCCTTCTTGAATTGAGGTGCCCAGAACTGGACACAGTATTCCAAATGAGGCCTAACCAATGCAGAATAGAGTGGTACCATTATCTCCCTCGATCTAGACACCATACTCCTATTGATGCAACCAAGAATCACATTGGCTTTCTTGGCTGCTGCATCACACTGCTGGCTCATGTTCAGCTTGTGATCTACCAAGACTCCTAGATCCTTTTCACATGTATACTATCCAGCCACACATCCCCCATCCTATGCTTGTGATTTTCATTTTTTCTGCCCAAGTGCAGGACCCTACATTTCTCTCTGTTGAAATTCATTTTGTTAGCTTTGGCCCAGCTCTCCAATCTGTCAAGGTCATTTTGAAATTTGATCCTATCCTCTGGTGTGTTGGCAACCCCTCCCAGTTTGGTATCATCTGCAGATTTGATCAGCATGCCCTCTACTCCTTCATCCAAGTCATTGATGAAGATGTTGAATAGCACTAGGCCCAGGACAGAACCCTATGGCACCCCGCTAGTCACTTCTCTCCAGGATGAAAAGCAGCCATTGGTGATCACCCTTTGGTTGCAGTTGGTCAACCATTTACAAATCCACCTAACAGTAGCCCTGTCCAGCCCGCATTTTACTAGCTTCTTTGCAAGAATGTCATGGGGAACTTTGTCAAAGGCCTTACTGAGGTCAAGATATGCTACATCTACAGCATTCCCTTCGTCTATCAAGCTTGTAACTCTATCCAAAAAAGAGATAAGATTAGTCTGGCATGACTTATTTCTGAGAAATCCATGCTGGCTTTTAGTGATTATGGCATTGCTTTCTGAGTAATTACAAACTGACTGTTTAATGATTTGCTCTAGGATCTTTCCTGGAATTGATGTCAGGCTTAGCGGGTGATAATTATTAGGGTCCTCTTTTTTCCCCTTCTTAGAATCATAGAATCATAGAAATGTAGAGTTGGAAGAGACCACATGGGCCATCCAGTCCAACCCCTTACCATTCAGGAATACCCTCAAAGCACTCCTGACAGATGGCCATCCAGCCTCTGCTTAAAAACCTCCAAAGAAGGAGAATCCACCACACTCCGAGGCAGCATATTCCACTGCTGGACAGCCCTGACTGTCAGGAAGTTCTTCCTGAGGTTCCGGTGGAGTCTCCTTTCCTGCAGCTTGAATCCATTGCTCCTTGTCCTGGTCTCTGGAGTGGCAGAAAACAAGCCCTCTCCCTCCTCTACATGGCATCCCTTCAAATATTTAAACATGGCTATCATGTCCCCTCTTAACCTTCTCTTCTGCAGACTGAACATACCCAGCTCTCTAAGTCTATCCTCATAGGGCATGGGTTCTAGGCCCTTCACCATTTTTGTCGCCCTCCTCTGGACCTGCTCCAGCTTGACCATGTCTTGAAGATGGGGACGACATTTGCCCTCCTCCAGTCTGCTAGAACTTCTCCTGTTCTCCAAGAGTTCTGAAAGATTATTGTAAGTGGTTCAGAAATGACTTCTGCCAACTCTTTTAATATCCTTGGATGTAATTCATCTGGCCCTGGCGATTTCAATTCATCTAGTTTAGCCAGATATTCCTGTACTACTTCTCTACTTATTCTGTGCTGCATTTCCCTCGCTTTCTCACCTGCTCCCCATGCTCCAGGTTGGGTACTTCTATCCTTTTGGGAGAAAACTGAGGCAAAGAAGGTATTAAGTAGTTCTGCCTTCTCACTCCCCCCCCCCCCGTTATTAATTGGTCACCTTCTCCACGTAGTGATCCTATCATTTCCTTGTTTTTCCTTTTGCTGTGGACATATCTAAAAAAGCCCTTTTTATTGTTTTTAACGTCTCTGGCAAGCCTGAGTTCATTCTGCACTTTAGCTTCTCTGACTTTCTCCTTACATCTCCTGGCTGTTTGCTTGAATTCCCCTTTGGTGGTTTCACCATTCTTCCATTTCCTGTACATGTTTCTTTTAACACTTAGCTCAGCTGAGAGTTCTTCAGTCAACCATTCTGGTTTCTTTAGACACCTGCCATTTTTCCTCCTTGTTGGCACAATTTTCAATTGTGCCTTCAGTATCTCACTTTTAAGAAACTCCCATCTGTCATGAACTCCTTTCTCTTTTAGTATTCTTGACCATGGGATTTCAGCAAGTATCTCCCTAAGTTTAGAGAAATCAGCTTTCTTAAAGTTTAAGATGCGTGTCTGGCTACACTTGGTTTCTCCTTCCCATTGGATGACAAACTCCAAGAGAGTATGGTCATTCCCTCCTAAGGATCCCACCACCTCCACCTCATCAACTAGGTCATCCCTGTTGGTCAGGATCAGATCTGAAATAGCCGATCCCCTTGTCGCCTCTTCCACCTTCTGGACCATGAAATTGTCTGCAAGGCAAGCAAGGAACCTGTTGGACCTTGCGGTCTTTGCAGAATTTGATTGCCAACAAATATCAGGATAATTGAAATCTCCCATTAACACGGCATCTCTCCTTTTTGAATATGTGGTCGTCTGCTCCAGGAAGGCCTCATCCAAGTCCTCAGGCTGGTCCGGAGGCCTGTAGCAAAACCCCACAATCACATCCCTGTTGTTTCTCGCTCCCTTAATTCTTACCCAGATGCTCTCAACTTGGCTTCCCAGATTTAAATCATGGATTTCTTCACAGGTGAAAACATCCTTGACATATAAGGCTCCTCCTCCTCCTCCTTTCTTATTTGGTCTATTTCTGCTAAATAAGTTATACCCCCTTATTCCTACATTCCAATCATGAGATTCATCCCACCAGGTTTCAGTGATGCCTATTACATCATATTTTTTTTGTTGCTAGACATAAGCCTAGACATGCTAGGAAAACTGAGCACCACTTCCAATCTGTCCAGCTGT
This sequence comes from Cyclura pinguis, assembly GCA_030412105.1. Taxonomy (NCBI): domain Eukaryota; kingdom Metazoa; phylum Chordata; class Lepidosauria; order Squamata; family Iguanidae; genus Cyclura; species Cyclura pinguis. The sequence goes on from CM059599.1 coordinate 266,120,432, forward strand.
TTCAGATGTCTCCAAGCTGCAAATCATAGTCCAGTTGGTTGGCTTTTAACTTTCTTCCCACTTGCTTCTCAGAAAGCTTTCAGGGCTAAGCAAAACTGAAGTTGCTACTTAGAGACATAGCAGCAACTGCAAGAGAGAAGCCACCCATGTCTCTGCCTCCTTCCATTGGCAGCATGTCCTATTCTGTTAATCCAAAGGTCAGCTTTTTTTTTCAATGTGAAAAAAATAGAAGGAATATGTGAAAAACATACGATGAAAATTATGATTATGACACTGTGATGATGCCTCATAAAAACTGAGTGAACTAAGTGTGACTATACCACAGTGTGGCTGTAAAAACGCCCACGTGTCTTTGTTTATTTATAAAGATTAGAACATATTTTCCAAGCTTCTGAGAGCTTCTTGTACCACTTGGATAAAAACACTGGCAAAAAAAGAGGATACCAGTTTAAATTTAACTTTTAGATCAAAACACAATGATTTCAACAGATTTGATGTGTGTTCCTGCATGGCAGGGGGTTAGACTGGATGGCCCCTGTGGTCTCTTCCAACTGTATGATTCTAGAGTGTTTTGCTAATGAATTAGGTCTCGCACCATCTGCCAGACATTTGTGACCTGTCCTCTCTCAGTTCCAGTTTTCAGTTCTCAGGGTCAGTGTTAAACATTTTTCAGGAAAGTCTAGATTTTGGAGGCAAGTCTGGCTGAAGTTTGTTTTGCAGAGTTCTGTGCAAAGATTGCACAGAAAACAATGGAGCCATTGGAGTGAAAAACCAGGAATGTAACAAAGCAGGTTAACAGCTGTAATACAATGATTAGTATTTAAGGTTCCATGAAATCTGTTGTTTTTCATGGCTTGTTTGATGTAGTAATATTATGCGTTTTTATTAGATGTCAAAAAACTCAAATTCTACTTTATGAGGGTAGTTAGGGTTCTTCCACTGCCTGATGCAGGAGGAAAAGAGCGTGCAAATAACTGCCATCTTCTCTCCATCCACCTTGCCACTCCACTGCTGCCACTGTTACCACTCTCCCAACCTTGCTTTTTCTCTGTCTCCTCATGCTTATGGTTTTGTAGCAGTTGTGGCACCACTGATTTAACCTGTCTGAAGGAAAGAGGGCAGCAGAGAGCATTGGAAGTGTGGCTGTGGCTGTGGCTGCAAGGGAGGGATGCATGGCATGGGGGAAAAGTGAACTAAGTTAGAGGGAAGAAAGGTGGATAGGAGATGCAATAGGTGGTTCCAAGTGCAGGAGAATGAATGTGCGGCAACACAAAGTGAGTGGGAATGAGGGAGGGAAAAGTAACCCTTGCAGAGGCAAGAGACAGAGACATGGTAAAGCTGTGAGGTGAGGCAAGGAAGTGGGAAGCAGACAAAGGAGGAGCAAGAGTGGTAGGACCAAGGTGACAGAAAATGCAAGAGAGGAAGGAAGTGCAGGTAGCACAAGGTGGGGAAAGGACAATGGCAGAACTTGGAGTGTGTGTGGGGAGAAGAGGGGGTGGGGCTATGGCATGAGGGGCATGGCCATTGTGTGCAGGGGCGTGGCCGCAGTGCATGGGGCATGGCCAGGGCGTGAAGGGGCGTGGCTTTGGGCCGGGACACCCCAAAAACATTGCCACCTTTGGTGAATCGCTCCCCTGCCTCCACGTCCCTACATGACTGGAAAAGGAGGGAAGGGAGAGTGGGTGGTATAAGCAGCAGAAGAAATCAGGGAGATGATAATGGTGCAAGTGCCAGGTGAGGCAAGGAAGGAAGAGAACTGCATCTGCAGAGGAAGGGAAGAAGGCATTAAAGGCACAAGAGAGGTCACAGAGAGGAAAGGAGGGAAAAGAAAATGATAGATGTAGTGGGAGCATGCAAGGAGTAAGAGACGCAGATACAAGGTGACCCAAGTGCAAAGGAAGGATATGCAGTGTGTAAGTATGTCCTTACATTCTTTTACCTTTGTGCCTAAATCAGATGGCATTCACTCTGTGGGGCTTCCTTTGATGTTTTCATGGGACTATACATTTTTTACCATTAGAAAAAACTGATGGCAAAAAAAAAAAAAGATTCTTATGAGAATAGCATTGCAAGTGCCTGTGCATGACAAAATATCATCATCATTATTCTTATTACCACCCCACGAGGAAGATGCACAGCCACTTTATATGGTTACTGTTTTCCTATTAATTCCCACAAGTCTGCAAGGTAGATTGGATGAGAGATAGTGAAGGCCCAAGGTCACATGATAAATTCCATGACCAAGCAGGGATTTGAATTTGGATCTCTTCATTCCAAATCCAGCATGTTCAACATTATACTAATTCTGTCAAATGAGCAGTCTTACACAAAATAGTGATGGAGGGCAAGATCAGAACCTTCACCTGGGCGACATGCAGTTTGTAGGCAACATGACTTCTACCCTTTGCGTTATAGGCAGCAGCTGGAACTAATAACACCCTGCCATTTTCATTCCTCATTTCAGTGATGGAATGTAGTTATAAAATTTGAGCTTTGGAGAAATTTGGCATGATTTGGAGAGAAGCTCAGCCAAGCATTACTTGCTGATTCCAGTGCAGAAGAACCAAGTGAGTGATTATGTTCCATCCATGTATTTTCCCAGAATGGCCCTGGCAGAGTGGGTGACTTCCCTGCAATTTCTCCTTTCCATGGAGAAAGCTAGCAGGGGAGCCAAGATGCTTCTTAGGTGTTAGAAACATGGGGAGCTCTGCACCTACTTTCTTTTGCTCAGTCTAAACACTGTCTTTTGCTCCCCACTGGCTGAGTTCTTCAAGTTACTGATAATGGGACACTCCTACAATTCTGTCCTTGTAGCATAGATGATATCCACCCTTAACAGAGATCCTTGATTTGCCTACCTACCCCCCTGCTCAGTATGCAGAATTGTGTAAATGACAATATGAGGTGCAGGCCAGGCGAGGCGGAGTTGGGCACGTTCATATGATTTGCTTGCCAGGAGATAAAAGAGCTACACAAGATGAACAATATTGGCTGTTAATTGTACATGTACTTTAATTTTTAATACTGCTTATATGGACCGTGCAATAAAATCTTGCAACATGAAGGGTTCTTTTCCAGGGTGCCAGTCATGCCCTCTTCCAGGACACTCTATTGCATACCCCTAGTGAAATATTCAGTTCCCTTTGACAACTGACAATGAGACTTTCATGCTGAAAAAGCTCAGTCCTCAACTGGGCTGCTTTGAGATATTCCCTTCATTGTTGGGTTTTCTTTCCCCAGTGTGTTTGTTTATGCTTCCACAAACCTCAGAGTTCTCTCAGTCCTGCTGCCATCTTAGTCTTGTGTATGGATGATGCCATTTTGGCTATATACTCAGAAAATGAGTTTGTTAGAGGTCTATACACATATATGGGGAAGCTGCAACACAATTACAGTGTTGTGTGCTTCCCTCCAGCACTCTAGCTGCTCTGCTTCATTTGTCTCCTGGCTGCCCCCAAAGTTAGTAAACATTTCATGTTCGCTGAAAATACTTAATTCTCATTAAATTATTTTGATATTTTCTCTCATTTTTCCCCACAAGATTTTTTGTCCAGCAAACCTTGGGGTTCACTAAACTTGTTGGTGTCTTCTTCCTGTGCATGCATTTTACCATTTTAGCTACATAAAGATAGGCAATTGGAAAATAAGACCTTTTCCAAAATCGTCATATGTCTCAGCAAGCAGTAGGTTTTATTGCTATTCCAACCATTTCTTTTTCTTTCATGATCCAAATAACATTTTCCTAAGCATGGATGTTTTAAAGTTCCCTCTCTTTTCCTGCATTTAAAAAAATTTCTACCTAAAAGGTCAGTTAAACAACAACAACACAATATTATGGAATCATAGAATTGGAACAGACCACAATGGCCATTGGGTCCAACCCCCTGCCATGCAGGAACACACACTCAAAGCACCCCAGCAAATGGCCATCCAGACTCTGTTTAAAAACCTCCAAGGACGGTGACACCACCACACTCTGAGGCAGCATATTCCATTGTCAAATGGCTCTTACCATCAGGAAGTTCTTCCTAACTGATGTTTAGATGGATTTTCTTTTCCTTTAGTCTAAATCCATTGCTCTGTGTCCTAGACTCTGGAGCAGCAGCAAACAAGGTTACTCGGTCTTCAACATGACATTCCTTCAGACATTAAACATAGCTATCATGTCATCTCCTAACCTTCTTTTCATCATAGGCATGGTTTCCAGACCCGTCACCATTTTGGTTGCCCTCTTTGGGACATGCTCCAGCTTGTCAATATCCTTCTTGAATTGTGGTGCTCAGAAATGGACACAGTATTCCAGGTGAGGTCTAACCAAACAGAATCAAGTGGTATTATTACTCGCCTTGATCTTGACACTATACTTCTATTGATGAAACATAGAATTATGCAGCAGACTTCTGGGTACTGGTAGGCACGCTTGTCATGTGGGTTGTAACATTGTATGCAGGGGTGCCTAATCTTGTCACCGCTCCCTGTCTCATTTTGTCTGCAAATGCCCTTACTGTTCCCTTTTCTCCGCAATGTCTCCTGACAATTGTTTAAAAAAAATAGTAATAAAGTGCTACACTGTTTTAAAAGTTTAGTGACATAAAGTTCTGCTTCTCATATATTGGTTTTAATATAATGTAAATAGACACATCTCCTCTCCCCTACCTGAGAAAAGAGTGGCTGGGAGAGAGAAGCCAGCCCTGTCCATGCTCTCCCACTAGCTTCTTCATCCCTTGACCTGTCCCTTTGCTCTACTGTCCACCTCTCTAGGGCAGGAGAAGTGAAAAGGTGGGGATTGCGCCTAATTTTTCTGCTACCACATGGATAAGACTGTGACTACATACACTACTTTGCACTGAAGAAAACTGAGACACATGTGGCCAAACAACGTCTGAGTGTGTGTGGTCAAGATGGCAAAAGTTATGAATGAGGAAGAACACACAAGCTAGGGGAGGCTGCAGCAGTTTGTTTTTCCTTGAACTTCATGAGAAGGGCAAGAATCTGCCCTCCACCTCTCCTCTCCCACTGCTGAGTTAATTGAGTATAAACTTCATTTGTATTTTGAATGCAGTTTGCATCAGTTGGCCATTTCTGCCCTACACTGTTGTAGTGCTATTATTCCATCAACTTCCTCTGGAATCCTGGGGTTTGCAGTTTAGGAAGGGGCCTTTAAGCCCCCTCCCTAAACTGCAAACCCCAGGATTCTATAGGACGTTGAAAGTGGAATAATAGCAGTTTAACAGTCTGGTGTGTAAATGGCCTGTGTCATGAGCAGAGGCTAGTTCCAGGTTCCAGTAAATGTCTCAGAATATTTTGAAAAATTACAGTAGCTTTATTTCAGGAACCCATAGAAAAGCACACGGTAACATGAACTTTGAAAACAAAGGGTGTTGCTAGGAATGGAGTCTATAGCATTGTTCAGCAGACATAGATGTATGTGTACAGGCATTACACAGAACTCATACAAATTAAGCCCACAGAGATCTCTCATTTGCTAACTAAAAATAACAATAAGTTTTCCCAGCTAAGTGTCTCAGGCCCTGTTTCCAGATTTTCCCTCCTTCTGTTGTTATGCCAACCACGGCTTTTGAAGATCCAGGAGTAAAGACTTCTCATACTCCTTATCATTACATCCTCCCTCCATTCTCAGCAGGCAATTTACTTCCAACTTACACCCCTTAGCCCAGGCCTTTTAGTCCACATAAACTTTAAAGGCTAGCTTAGTACCTGGCTTCACATCAAAACTATCAAGTAACTTCTCTATTGTCATATGCAGATTCCAGCCTATCCTGTTATCCTTTTACAGCACGACACTTCCCATAATGCATCATTGCATAGCCATATTTTCCAGGTAAAGTACAAAGCATATACGGAAAGTGTAAGGCCATTTCCACCCAAGGTGAGGGAATCGCTCCGTGCCGGTACTTACCGGATCTTTCTGGGCACAGACCAACGTGGACTGTCCCTTAAGCCCTTCCACAGGGCTCCTCGTCTCATCCACGGTGAATCGGAGCAGTGCAAGGTCTTAGATCTGCACTGCTCCAGCTTCCAAAATGGTGGCTTCCAGTTGTTCGTGGGTCCTGACCAACTGCGAAGCTCACCATGCCTAAAGCCCGCCCTCCGCAGATTGGCGAGCCTGCGAATCTGCACAAGAGAGCAGGTACACAATGGCGCGCTCCGGAAAAATGAAAAACCTGTTTTTTCCGTTCTTTAAAAAGCGCGCTGGAGGACCAGTTGGGGGCATTTCGGAGCGGACTGAGGTGCGGATCTGAGGTAAGTAGTCCAAACCTAGTCCGCTCCAAGGTGCACACGACCTCCGTGAGAGGACGCATTGCGCCGTTTTAATTCCCTCGTGCGGAAATGGTCTAAGTATCAAAACCCAGCATCTTCCTACAATACAGCGAGACACTAAGCATGTTATATGAAAACAGCCAAACATACATGTAATGTAATATGTAAACTTTTAAACATAGCATATAATAAAATCCAATAAACATGATCAACAGTATAACTAGGCCTACTTAACAACATGGCAGGACATTACTACGTATAGCAAGGATAGGTGAAGTGTAATATATCAAAACATAACAGTAACCAAAAGATAATGTAACAATGGCCAGAGGCATCCAGGTACATGTAGTTTATTCTTTATTGTGGTGCCAATACATTGATAAATGAATTCATAATAGATTAAAGAGAGGTTACGGGACTGGGTATGATGCTGGGAGCCCTGCTGCTGCTGCCGCCTATGAAAACTCATGCATTTGTATACAAAGTTGGGGACCACGTGTGAGAATTACTGCATGCATAGACCACATATGAGAATTCTTGTCTGTTCCTTCTTGCTCTGGGCTCAGACAGAATGAAAGGTGTGCTTAATTTCTTTTTCTTATATAGGGGAAAGGGAAGAGAAATTCCACTGGCTTCCACCAAGTACCTTTTGCAAATTTCAAACTCTTTTGCTTCCCTTGTGTCCCCATCTTATCAGCTTTACTGATGGCAATTAAAAGCAGTGTCAGAACAAGCAACGTTGTGAGCAGCTGGTGGCTGGCCAAGGTCCTTTTCCAGAGGAAAAAGCAAGTGTTTGCATGGTTCCACCATACACATATATGAGAGTGACATGTCTGACTAGTAATACAATTCATCCAGCTATAAATGTAAGGTAGTTGTAAAAAGTCACTTCTTCATAGTGTTGTTTTTAAAGAATGTTTTTTAAAAAAATGCCAGTGGGGAGTAGAGGGATGCTGTATAAACCTTGGAGTGGACCATGGTGTAATTTTGGATATGCGGAAAATGTAGTTTAAGAATTAACGTAGAAATGTTTCTTCTATAATTCATAAGATTTCATATAAAGGAGAGGATTGTGGCATGGTAGGCTATATGATCTCCCCAAAAGATGATTGGTTAGGGCCACAAGTGGCACAAATCGAGCTTGACCATAGACACTGAAGGCCTTTCTGCACTACACTATTACGGTGCTATTATTCCCTTTTCAACATCCTATGGAATTGTTTTGGGAGGGGCGTTTAGAATTCTCAGCCAGAGATCTCTTTGGCTTCAGTAAACTACAAACCCCAGAATTCCACAGGATGTTGAAAGCAGAATAACAGCACTATAACAGTGTAATATAGAAAGGCCCTTGGTTAATAAAGGCTCTCCAGGTGGAAACACCACAGATAACAGAGAATCTCAACAGCACCAAAAGCAAAACTCTGTGTGTGTGTGTGTGTGTGTGTGTGTGAGAGAGAGAGAGAGAGAGAGTGAGAGAGAGAGAGAGAGAGAGAGAGGGACGAGGATAGGAGGATAGGCACTCACTGATATTCAGGAAGTTCATTTGGACTGAACTGCAGGTACAAGAGAAGGGATGTGGTCCCAGCTTCAGTTGCTTAAATAGCAACAGCATCTCAGGAGATCCTGATGCCCTCTCATGTGGTAAAATATTCAGTCACCAAGAGGCCTGTGTCTGTGCTGTCCTTCTGTCCTAACAGGTTGTCCATCTAGACTGGAGGCTCTGCACTTGGATGTAATAATTTCAATAAAACAAAAACCAGGCAATTGCAAATTGCATGAATAATGCCAAACTTAACTTGGCCAGAGGCACAGTAGCTCCCTTTCTGTTCTTGGACAGTGAGTAGCCCTCTAATTTGAAGGGAACAAGTAATGAGAAGTTGTAGACAAGCAGCTAACCACATAACTATTCAGAAGTTAGAGACTATCTGAAGAAATGGGATGGAAACAGCCACAAATACCTGTGAGAGCTCTGGATGGTGTGCATGGAGAGTGTGGCTGATAGATGCTCTCCCATGAGAAGAGTGTGCATCTTAGTGTTGCTATATTCCAGTTCCCTAAATCCACCTAGTCTATTTTGCATATAAGAAATATCACATGTATGCCACTAACTGACTCAGAGAGTATGAGAAGCTAAGAGGTGGGAGGATGGAAGCATAAAGTTCGTTTATGTTGCACCAAATCACTGGTTTCAAGTCTGAACTACTTCACTGTACCTGAAATGCTTTGAACATTCTAAGGATCAAGCCCAGTTATCTGACAATAGGCTTCATTGCTCTCATTTGGACAAAGAAGGTTTATATGAAATTATACTATAGAATGATAAATCAATGGGATGTGTTTGGCTGGTTGTAAAGTATCAGCCTTATATAATGAACTGCCCCAATTTAATAATTTTGTCATTATATGTATGCCAGTTTGGGGATTCTTTTAGATCAAATGACAGGGTAGAAATCAGGAATATCCCATTACACTGATTAAAAATAAAAAAATATCCTATAACCAGAATTTGGAAAGTTACCATTTTAGGTTACAACTTCCAGATCTCCAGTTATATGGGGAAAAAGATTTCTCCCCAAGATCTGCCCTTAACTTCTGTCTTTAACATTTATAACTATGGTGATTAAGATTAAAAATACAGGCTTTACCTTATTCTTCCTATATATGCTTATGGGTAGACTGAGAATAAATGGTTATTCTTTTTAATGAATCAGAAGGAATCCATTAGTATGAGAAGAACATTTTAAAATTATTGTGAATTTATTAATCAGCAGTAAACAGCTTGTTACTCGCTTTTAAGAAATGGTTAGCATTTATTTTTGGTGTTACTCGTACTGCAAAGAAAGTTGTTTAATGTCTTATTCTTTCTTTTCTGGACTTTTGTAATTCTCTTAATTTTTCCTGTTGCTAACCTTCACTCTTCTCTTCCATTTTTAATTCAGATGTCAGTATGGGTTTTTCATGTTTTGCTTTGCCCACATTTCTATTTTGTTACATGTCAGGGGCTTCCTTTTAGTTAAAGGATCCTCTTTAAGTAGGAGTTAAGTAGTGGAAAGGGTGACATGATTACCCCAGGCAGTTGTCTTTGGGCATTTGTCATAGTAATTTTAATGGCAAGGACGGGAAGAGCCACTTGGGGTTTTCTACCGCAGACACAGGCCATTTCTGCACTAGAGGCCATTAGTTTAATATACTATTAGAATTGTGGCATTGCCATTCGCACAATGCCATTGGGTTAGGAACGCTGTTTTCTGCACCGTTCCATCTTCAGCAGATGAGTAGCCATTGGTGTTCTTTCTATACCACAGTGTCCTTTGCCACTCCCTGTCCCCACTTTAACCCCATCCCATTGCCTTGATTGGTTTTTTTTTGGAGGGGGGTTAGTGTGTTTATTTATTTAGTTCAACCGTCATTACAAATCAACACAATACATATAAATCAATGTACAATAAATCCATATGTATATATTACCATACACTCCATAATGGATATCAACCAACAGTATGAATCCAGCATTACACTATTATTCAATACACAGTTATACCCCCCAAAAAGATATAAATGAAATAGATCAATCATTAGGTGAATTTGAGTTTATCTATAACTAATATAACCTAGAAGAACAATAATTATTTTAGCCTAATGATCATTATACCCCAACCAAGACCTATTCTGTATATTCACTATTTCTTATCCTGGAGTATTATTATGAAAATCTAATATAAGAATCTAATTAAACTTAGATTTAACAAAACAAAACAAAACAAAAAAGCGGAAAGAATACGAGAGAGATACAAATATAAGCAATATAAAAAGTAAAAAAAAAAAGAAACAGAAAAAAGAGAAAGGAAAGGAAAAGGAAAAGAAAAAAAAAGAAAAGAAGAGAAAGAAAAAAGAAAATGGAAAAGGAGAAAGAGATAATGTGAGAGACATAATTATGAAAAGAAAAGATAACATAATATATAAAATGAATTTACAACTCTATTTTATGATTTACAGTTCTAAAAGAGATGTTTCTCCCCATCTCTCTTTCCATATACTTTTTGGAGCATTCCATTCTTGATTCACCATGTCTATACCATCCTACCATCCCACTGCCCCGATTGGTTGATATTTTTTTCCTTTGGAAGCCGTACTAAACACAACAGTATGCTATTGCATTTTCACACTATAACACCTACAAATGAATAAAAAGAATAAAAAGTTTTAACTCAAAGATGCACTTTAAACTAACCTAAACTGAACTAAACTAAAATAAACACAGAGGGGTGTTAGATTTCAAAGGAGTCACTCAGGGAGGGACAAGACGGACACGCCCACAGCCCACTCTCTGCTGGATCTGGGACAACGGGAAGTGCTATCAAGAGCTATTATGGTTCTGCACTGAGCCGACTGACAGGATTGAAGCGCAAATGGAGGAGCTTAATGGATTTTTTTCTGGAAATAGAATATGGCAGTTTGGCGAAGCCTAGGGATGGGATAGCAGCTGGATAGTGACAATGTCATGCGGTAGCGCAGCTCCTGAACTGGAAACAACCCACTGTTATTGTGGGATAGCAACATAATGCAGAAATGGCCACAGATATAACTTGACTGGACTTGGATTCTACGAAATTTCTTTGGTAGTGGAAGTGCCAAGACTGGCTCCATCTTGGATAGCAAAATGCTTGGAGCTTACTCTAAGCGATTTTAAATTTGCTTTTCAGTATATTCACTTTTAAACTTTTCATTAGCTTCTCCCCTTTCACTTCTTTTGCTTTCTGTCCTTCCCACATGGGCAATACTTCCTTATTGGTTGAACGTGTCTACACCTTTGATTTACCAGTTTAACCTCTCTTGCCTACCATTTTTCCCCCAGAAACCTTGGATCTTTTACTATCCAGTTTTTCTTCTCTTTGCAAATGATTAAACATCAGTGAAAGTGTCTTCTCAAACCTTTAGCCTTTAATTTCTGCTGTTCCTTTACCTTCTCTTCTATTTTTATATCTCTGTAGCTTCATGGATTTGTACTTGTCAGTTTAATTACTTCACAGAACTTACTGTTCCAAGCACTCAGTTAAGACTATGTCATGGTGGTAGAAGATGAAATATTATTACACCTCTCAAAGCTGCAGGTCTATCAAAACTCACAAAGATTTTTAACAGGTCATGGCCCAATTGACAGCATCTGTATCCAGCAACAGAGTCCAGTACACAAAAAGATCATGGTAAACTGCTGCATATATATTGGCATAATAATCAGAGTCATCTGAGGCAATAAAGAAAAAGGAGGCATGGAGTTCACAGATTATCTCTTGATTAACACATAGCATTCCTGACCTTCCCCAAATTAGAAAATATTGTGACTGCTAACATGTTTCCTGGCCTCCTGCTATTCAAACAGCTACTCAGTAGTCTACAAGACAGCAGATAAAGCTTTTGCCGATTCTCGAGGTGGAGATGCTTAGAATAGTTTGCTTACTCAGCATCTTCATATTTGCAGTTGTTAATGCCAAAGGTGTCCCCCTAAAAACAAAGCCAGAAACTCCTCGATACTTTCCACCTGCCCTTGGAGTAACGAATGGCCTTAGGACAGGACAGTACAAACAGCTCAGGAGAGCATTCCTTGCTCTGGGCTGCGTATAGTGTGTGTCCTATAAGACCCTCAAGCGTATTAACTCTCTGCAAGGCTGTGTGTGCAGAAAGCTTTGAATTTTAGCCATAAATCCACAATCACCTCAAGGCCAACTGGGTCCCACAGTTTATGTTCGTTACTGCACCGTGTCAAAAGTCAGAAATGGTGTACTTAGTTCAACATGCTGCTCTTTCAGGATGTGTACAGTACAGGGGGAACTGAGATAGTGGGAAGCAGTCCAGGGCTGGAATAGTAGCAGAGAGGACCATGGGAAACTGATGGGAGCAGCCTAAGGGAGGACTGGAATAGCTAAGTGGCTGTGCACTGTGAGGATGGTTTGTGTTACATGGAGCTGAAAATCTTTTAAGCTGTCATTTACTCTTGCCAAATGAAATTTTTGCCCTGAGGCTTTGTCTTCCAAATCGCAGGATTTCTTGTCTACTCAAAAATGGTGCGAAGTTTCCACAGGCAGATAGAGAACACCCTGCTCTATCATCTGCTAGCTTAGCCACCTTGTCAGCTGACAAACTATACATGCTCTGACAGTGGGAGGATTAAGAGAATTTATTCATCCATAATACTAAAAGTGCCTTTTGCATTTTCTGACATGTGAATGCAAAACCTATATTGGCTATGCATAGTTGTTTTATACTGAATCAGACCTATGGTCCATCACACCCAGCACTGTTTATTTTGAAAGCTATGGTCAAATGCCTCAAGCAGAGGAGGGTCTTCTTTTCTAGTTTATTACCTAAAATGTATTTAACAGGAGATGCCTAGGACTGAACTGAAGATTGGCTGTGTGTGAAGCATGTGCTCTACTACTATGCTGTATGATATAGTGACAAATTTTAAAATGCTATAACCCATCCTGTATTTCACATATGTACAAAAATGACACAAGCACAATTGAAGTGGATGAAAAGGCCCCAGAGTCTTTCTGCTAAGGGAAGGGATGAGGATAGAGTTGCTGCTTCTCAGGGCTCGGCTCTGTGTCTCAGGATCTGGATCTTCTTTTCCAGTTCACAGAGCAAGGGGGAAGAATCTCAGGGTGAGAGCACTGTCTTGAAAAGTAAGTGTGTATGTGTGTGTTTATATACTTCATTTGTTAACTTGGTGTTTTTTATTAGAATAGTATACTCTGTCAATATCAAGGAAGCCATGGCCTTGTTTTTACAAGACCTGAGCAGGGCATTTAATGACTGGTAATCATTCATAGGGTTGCCATAAGTCACAGTCCACTTGACGGCAAAAAACAACAGCTTTGTGCAACTTTGGTTGATGTTTGACGTTTAAGGTTTCATGCTTAATGACTTCACTAAGGCTTGCTTCCAATGAGTCATCTGTCGGTCTCAGGTTTCGGCCCTGAAGTCACAGAGCATGAGATACTCCTGACCTGATAACCCTAGATGGGGTGGAAGAGAATACTTGGTTCTTCCACAACCTCTCATTGTCTCACCGAAATCCCACTCCAACTGCTTCCACATGTGTCAGTGTTCCAACCCCCAGTTTACCCAATATTTGTGGGAAGATAGTTTCTGGCAGCAGCAAAAGAGATAAATATTCCCTCTGGCCCCATCCTTTCTCCAGTCTCATTGCCCCCTCCCTTGGCACTTTTTAAGGCAGATGGGGCTACTGAAATTTTGAGTTGTGTTTCCTTATCTTTCATGAGGCACATTAGGTTTTCCAAGCCTATCCTGTGAAATCTAAACCTATAACTTCCATTCCAAGTCACTCTGATGACCTCTAAGGGAGAAAGAAGTTTGCATCCTGTTGCAGACAATATCCTTATCCATGTTACAGAGGGCCTTTCCACACTACACTGTTATAGTGCTATTATTCCACTTTAAACATCCTATGGAATCCTGGGGTTTGTGGTTTAGGGAGGAGCATTCAGAATTCTGTCAGAGAGCTCTTTGGCCTCAGTAAACTACAAGAATTCCACAGGATGTTGAAAGTGGAATAATAGCACTATAACAGTGCAGGGCAGGAAAGCCCATAGTCAGTCTCCCATATTCTTCCAATTCCTTTGCTGAAAAATGTGGTCACTGAAGGAAACTTCCAATGTAAGAAATGTACTGCATTTGGAACATTTAACTATATATCTCTTGTAATTTATTTGTACCACCATGAGTTTTCTCATTAATTGATTATAGACTCCCAATATGTGTTCAGTATTTACTGTGTCTGAATTCAGTGTCATATTCCTTTTCAAATAGCCTCAGTGGGTACCTTAGACTAATTTAAAAGACCAGAAGTCCCATTTTTTTGTTTTGTTTCTGTCTTTCCGATATTATTTTGGAGAACCACACATGTTCGTTTATCCAAGAATATTTTCTATTAGCTCCTAGAATGATCAGCAATTTTTTGCACCAGCTTTCCAGGTCAGTTTATTTTAACCCAGCATAAATCCGGAAAGAACAGAAACAAAATCTGGATGTTCCCTGAGTTGGCTGAACGAGCCATACTGTTAATCATCACAGGGGTTATATTTCAATCAAAGCTGTTGTGGTGAGGTAAATGAAGTCAAAGTTGCTGAAGCAAATTAAAGAGAGCTGACAGTCTGAACTGAATTGGCAGAGAGAACAACTTCTTATGTTCAAATCCCCTAGGGGATGTTCAGATTTCTCAAATAGTCAGAGTTGTGGGTGAATGGAACTAAAATTTCTTATAGAGAGCAACCCAGATGTGAGGAGATTTTAAGAAACTATGATATAATGCATACAAAAGAGGTAGAGGGCTGTATTCCCTCATGGTTAATGTGCTGTGGTCTATATGGCACTGAAGGTTAAGGACTAAAGCCAAAAATTGTCAGGGACAGAGCAAAAAAATGAGAAGGGCTGCCTTTTTCCTTTCTCTTATTTTTCTTCCACTCCTTCTCTCTCTTCATCAGGCAACCATGGAAATGGCTGGTTGTTCCTGCAGGAGTTCTCAGGGAATCACTTCCAAAAGGTATAAGGGGCAGTTTTATTTATCTTAGCTGTTACAAACAAATGTGGGACCTCTACTTGTCCACAGGGTCTCTTCTCTGTGACTTTTGTGTGAGACTCTCTGTGTGAAATCACACTTTTGTTCATAACCTATGAGATATCCTTACAATTATCTAAGCTATTGCCACTTTGTTTATTTGGTTGCTGCCATCTGCCATGGAAATCATCTTTGTGACTTGTTTCGTATGGATTTCTGTTACAGCACTGCGCACCCCTCATGATTGGCATGGTTCAATTGGCAAATATCATTTAATTGGTGTTATTAATTGGCATTGATATAAATGATACCTGAGGTGACGGGAAGGTCAAGCTGGAAGAGGCAGGTTACTCACTGTGAACATGAGATAGCAAGGCAGGTCAGCCACACCCACCTCTCAGGCAGAAACCAAGTTATTTTCAGGCCAATAGCATGGCCGCTCTTGAGACAATAGGCTTAAAGATAATGAGCCGGACATCTCAGAGTTGCAAGGGAAAATCCCCACCAAATTGTGATTGTTTTAACGCCTGGTCTCACATACTTTATTGTCTTCCCCACCTCTCAACAATATTGGGCTATTACGACCTAAATACTTTTTGTCACCTAAATACTAAGACCATTAACACAGTCCAGACTTTATTGTTTGTGTTACAACTCCTATTGTCCTTTTGACTGGGACAGCAATTCACATCCATACCCACAGGCTATTTTTCAGGTATAAGAACCCCCAATTTCAAGCAGTTGAGTGCAGTCTCTCGCCTTTCTGAATGCCATGCTGCCGGTTTGATTCCCAAACGAGAACTGTCCTAGGTGCCTATCTAAGCCACAGCGCTGCTTTCTTCATTGCTATCCAGTCTGGTAATTATCATCTCATCCCTAAAAGTCTTCTATCCACACTTTCATCCATTTTCCTTCAGTTAGCTCTTGTGTATGTGTGTGAGTGTTTGGATCTTTGCATCCTTGTGTGAACCTTTTTCAATAAAATGCATTTTACTTCACTTTTGAATCTCTGGCTGGTTCTTTCCTGTGTGACCATGTAAATATTGGTAGAAAAGATCTCATTAAGTTACCCCCTCTTGCAGGCCTCCTGACGTAGAGCTAATTATTTCCCACTTTTGAATAGAATAATACAATCATAGAATCATAAAGTTGGAAGAGCCCCAGGGGCCATCGAGTCGAGCCCCTCCTATGCAGGAACACCCATCAAAGCATTCCCAACAGATGGCCATCTAGCCTCTGCTTAAAAACCTCCAAAGAAGGAGAATCCACCACACTCCGAGGCAGCATATTCCACTGCCGGACAGTTCTGACTATTAGGAAGTTCTTCCTGAGGTTCAGATGGAATCTCCTTTCCCGTAGCTTGAATCCATTGCTCCTTGTCCTGGTCTCTGGAGAAGCAGAAAACAAGCCCACTCCCTCCTCGACATGACATCCCTTCAAATATTTAAACATGGCTATCATGTCCCCTCTTAACCTTCTTTTCTGCAGACTAAACATACCCAGCTCCCTAAGCTGTTCTTCATAGGGCATGGCTTCCAGACCCTTCACCATTTTGGTCGCCCTCCTCTGGACACGTTCCGGCTTGTCAATATCCTTCTTGAAATGAGGTGCCCAGAACTGGACACAGTATTCCAAATGACTAACCTAACCAGTGCAGAATAGAGTGGTACCATTACCTCCCTCGATCTAGACGCCATACTCCTATTGATGCAACCAAGAATCGCGTTGGCTTTCTTGGCAGCCTCTTCACACTGCTGACTCATGTTCAGCTTGTGATTTACCAAGACTCCTAGATCCCCTTCACATGTACTGCTAACCAGACACATGTCCCTCATCCTATATTTGTGCATTCCATTTTTTCTGCCTAAGTGTAGGACTTGACATTTCTCTCTGTTGAAATTCATTTTGTTAGTTTTGGCCCAGCTCTCCAATCTGTCAAGGTCATTTTGAATTTTGATCCTGTCCTCTGGGATATTAGCAACCCCTCCCAATTTGGTGTGATCTGCAAATTTGATCAGCATGCCCTCTACTCTACTGATGAAGATGTTGAATAGCATTGGGCCCAGGACAGAACCCTGTAGCACCCCACTAGTCACTTCTCTCCAGGATGAAAGCAGCCATTGGTGATCATCCTTTGGGTTTGGTCAGTCAACCAATTACAAATCCACCTAACAGTACCCCTGTCCAGCCCCCATTTTACTAGCTTCTTTGCAAGAATGTCACGAGGGACGTACTGATGTCAAGATATGCTACGTCTACAGCATTTCTTTCATCTATCAAGCTTGTAACCCTATCCAAAAAAGAGATAAGATTAGTCTGGCATGACTTATTTCTGAAAAATCCATGTTGACTTTTAGTGATTATGGCATTGCTTTCTAAGTAATTACAAACTGACTGTTTAATGATCTGCTCTAGGATCTTTCCTGGTATTGATGTCAGGCTGACTGGGCGATAATTATTTGGGTTCTCTTTTTTCCCCTTCTTGAAGATGAGGATGACATTTGCCCTCCTCCAGTCTGCTAGAACTTCTCCTGTTCTCCAAGAGTTCTGAAAGATTATTGTAAGTGGTTCAGAAATGACTTCTGCCAACTCTTTTAATATCCTTGGATGTAATTCATCTGGCCCTGGCGATTTGAATTCATCTAGTTTAGCCAAATATTCCTGTACTACTACTCTACTTATTCTGTGCTGCATTACCCTCCCTTCCTCACCTGCTCTCCATCCCCCAGGTTGGGTACTTCTATCCTTTTGGGAGAAAACTGAGGCAAAGAAGGTGTTGAGTAGTTCTGCCTTCTCTCTTTCCTCTGTTATTAATTGGTCATCTTTTCTACGCAGCGACCCTATCGTTTCTTTGTTTTTCCTTTTGCTGCGGACATATTTAAAAAAGCCCTTTTTATTGTTTTTAATGTCTCTGGCAAGCCTGAGTTCATTCTGTGCTTTAGCTTTTCTGACCTTCTCCCTACATCTCCTGGCTATTTGCTTGAATTCCCCTTTGGTGGTTTCACCATTCTCCCATTTCCTGTACATGTTTCTTTTAACACTTAGCTCAGCTAAGAGTTCTTTAGTCAACAATTCTGGTTTCTTTAGGCACCTGCTATTTTTCCTCCTTATTGGCACAGTTTTCAATTGTGCCTTCAGTATCTGACTTTTAAGAAACTCTCATGCGTCATGGACTCCTTTCTCTTTTAGTATTTATTCTTGACCATGGGATTTCAGCAAGTTAACTAAGTTTAGAGAAATCAGCTTTCTTAAAGTTTAAGATGCGTGTCTGGCTACACTCAGCTTCTCCTTCCCACTGAATGACAAATTCCAAAAGAGTATGGTCACTCCACCCTAAGGATCCCACCACCATTACCTGATCAACAAGGCCATCCCTGTTGGTCAGGATCAGATCTAAAATAGCCAATCCCCTTGTTGCCTTTTCCACCTTTTGCAGCATGAAATTGTCTGCAAGGCAAGTGAGGAACCTGTTGGACCTTGCAGTCTTGGCAGAATTTGACTGTCAACAAATATCAGGATAATTGAAATCTCCCATTAACACTGCATCTCTCATTTTTGAATGTGTGGTCATCTGCTCCCGGAAGGCCTCATCCAAGTCCTCAGGCTGGTCCGGAGGCCTGTAGCAAGCCCCCACAATCACATCCCTATTGTTTCTCACTCCCTTAATTCTTACCCAGATGCTCTCAACTTGGCTTCCCAGATTTAAGTCATGGGTCTCTTCACAGGTGAAAACATCCTTGACATATAAGGCTACTCCTCCTCCTTTCTTGTTTGGTCTATTACTGCGAAATAGTTTATACTCCCCTATTCCTACATTCCAATCATGACATTCATTTCACCAGGTTTCAGTGATGCCTATCATGTTTATTTTGTTGTACTAAGAGTTGGAGTTCATCTTGCTTATTTCCCATGCTGGCATTGCCCTCGTGGCACCCACATTTTGGAGTACCATTTCCTTCTATGATCCTACCATCAGTTACTAAAGATATTTTACTAAAGCCTTTTATGTTTGTTTTGTATTGTTTTAAATTTGTATCTTTTTGAACACTGGGCAAAATGGCATTGTGACAGGCTGCCTCACAGGATCATTCCCTGCTAGGCTGTTGCTGCAGGTGATTCAACCAACTTGGAACAATCGAGAGTTGGCTAGTTATGTCCCTGGTAAGGGAGTTCCAGAGGGGGCTTGGAGGGGACCCAATTCAGTGATCCAGTTCTTAAGAGTGCCATGGGTTTGAATGCGATTGAGGACAAAGGAAGTGATGGGGTCACAGAGCCACCATGATCACCAGTAGGCAGCCGCTCTGCAGCACGAACAATGCTGGAGACTTCTTAAAGATAATCGTGAGCTTCAAAATTTAGAATCAGTTCTTTATGCTAATTGGAGGGGGTAAAACCCCACAACTACATGCCCTGCCATCAACAAAGAATTAGGTTTGATGAAAGACTTCCCTTATACAAACCCTTATACAAAGTGTTTGGTATGAAAGAAAGGGAGATGGAGTGATGCTATTGAAACAGCTAATTTAGAAGTTACTTAATTCACTTAATAATTAATAATAATTAATAATTAGTTACAAAGTTAATTTAGAAGTTAGACAGAATTTAATGTTTGAATACAGTGACCCAGATTGAGAAGAGGTCCACATACCTTGAATAGAAATTGGACTAGAACTTATAGATCCTTGGTGTTGGACTACTGGGCTTGGATTAATGGACTGGACTGAGTATTTGTGCATATATTGATTTGACTTCTAGACAAATCAAATAGGATACCTACACTTGTATGTCATTGAGCCAAGAGATCGGCTTGATAGAACACCTGGTGTGGTGAGCTGAAAGTGGTGGTGAAATCTGTTCCTGAAAGGTATTTGTAGGAGATAATTTAATGGACTTAATGGTCTGAGACTTATTAGAATTAATTTGGATTAATTATTTGAAAGCTAAACAAAGTTGACGGATGTGAGTGACTGTTTCAGTTTCATCTAAATATAGTTTGATATAGGTTGTGAAACCAACAGAGAAAGATTGAATCTGAAAGCTGAGAGACTGAGACAGAGAAACTGATATAGTTTGTGAGATAGACCTTGGGAATCAGACTTGAAACATGGAGGAGAAAAGAATAAGGAAAGTTGACATGGGGGAGTTGCCAAAAGTAGCTGAGCAGCTGAGTGGTGAAGCGAGAAGGAGTGATGGAAGGCGGCTACAGAAGCTTTGATACAACATACTGAGGAGGGAAAAACACTACACTTGACACTTAGTTTAAAAAGTGTTACATCTTTATACTTGTATTCTACATTTTTTTGACAATTAGTTCTATACATAAAGTGCCTATTTGATTTATAAGGCAGAAGTTAATAATTTACTTATTGCATCTAACTCATCAACATATAAACTCTTTGACCTGTAAAATTATATTCAACAATCTAATACTTTAAATATATTTTATAATTTTGTAAGTGGAATTTCTGAGAGGCAGCTAGTGTAAGGAAAATTGCTATAAATTGAAAGTGTCATAATGTGAAAGCTCCTGAGATTTAATTTCAGTTTAATACTTTAGACTGCTAACTCTGATTAATTGCTTATCCACTGTTATTAATTAATTCATTAATTATTAATACAAGTTAGAAAATGTTTCTAATATAATAATTTCATTTTGCATTAATTTAAAGTGATAATTGATAAAAAAAAGGGGAGCTTAAATGAAAGAGAGCTGTGAAAGCTAAATTTTCTCTCTTAATTGGAATGGGGTAAGTGAGAGATTGTGAGGAATTAAAAAAAGAGAGGGGAAAAGGAAATTGGGGAAATAATATCGGAAAGTGAAATACAGAAATATATTGTGTATTGAGAACACCGAACAGCCTTTTTTCAGTGGTTGCCTGAGTGCAGGAGATTGTTTATAGTTGGTTACCTTGAACTGAAAATTATCTTAAGGAAGCTTTTTTTTCCAACTAGGTGAAACACTCAGGGTCTCAAAGGCCAATCTTAAAAGTAAAAATACTCAGCAAATTTAGCCTATAGTAAACTGATACAATAATGCCCCCCTGCTGGCCAAAAGCAAAATTATGTTCCAGGTTAAATCCTAAGAAATTAATTTGAAGGTTTCCTCAGAAGCAAGGAAAGTTGCCGTGGTGGCTACCCAGGTATTAACACAAATAATTACTAATAGAAGGCCCTCAGTGGAACAACCAACTAAGACATCAGATCTATCCCTACAAATTCTTGAGGAACTAAGCAGTTTCAAAGCAGAGATAAAGCAAGAATTAAAAGTCACAAGAGTAGAGATAAAACCAGACTTTAAAAGAGAATTAGACTGTCTGGGAAAAAGAATGGACTCATTGATTAAAGAAGTAACTACCCTGAAAAAAGACATGGAAAATGTCCAAGAAAAACAAAAGCAGACGGAAGATACAACTAAACAATGAAATCATGTTCAAGAACAGACAACAATAGCTGTGATGATTTTGGAACTGAAAAACAGAGAATGTTGCCTTAAACTGAGGGGAGTCCCTGAATCACAGGATGAAGAGATTTATACTAAAATCTTGTCAGCTCTGTCCCGCTATGTCAATGTACCAATGGCGCACCTGGAAGCAGATTTGGATAGGATCTTCTGTATTTATTCCAGAGTAGCCAGGGAAAAGAATTCCCTGAGAGATGTAATAACTTCCTTTATTAAAATAAAGACTAAGGAAGCCATACATCAAAAAAACTACAGGGAGACACTGATAATAGAAAGAAAGGAAGTTAAAATATACAAGGATATACCGGTGCAAATTCTCAAACAGAGACAAAATTATAAATTTTTGACACAATTTCTCCTCAAGAAACATATTCACTTTAGATGGAATGGGGTGGAAGGCCTCTCCTTTAACTACCCCCAGAAAAGGTATAACATAACATCTTTGGATAGAGCAAGACTTGTTCTGGAAAAGTTAAAGAAGGATATAGAAAGCTCCCGAGACTTTGCAAGGCCAACTACAACACAAATAGAGGACAACGGTGAGATGCCCACTCTGGCTGAAGACACATCCAAGAAAGGCTCAATAGAGGAGACAGATAATGACTTGGAGGATCCAGACGAAGAAATTGAAGAAAAAACATCAGACAAAGACTTGGAATAACTGTTTATAGGTGTTATAGTATGTCATTGAGATTCTTATCCTGAAAGGTCAAAGGAATAAATTCTATTGTAAAGAGAAAACATGTGTTTCGTTGTTTAGAAAAATCTAATCTGGATTTAACATGTGTCCAAGAAATCTGAACTCGAGATAGTGATGCACATTTTTTGAGAAATCCTAGGTTAGGAAGTTCCCATATTGCAGCATATTGTAAGAAAAAATGAGGAGTGACAGTATATGTAAACTCTGTGATATTTCACAACCTAGATGGTTATTATTTAGGAATTGAAATTCACTTCTTAGATTATAAACTCCTAGCTGTGGGACTATACACCCCAACTGGTAGAAAAGATATATTTTTTACAAAATTGCAAAAGAATTATTGAAATATAGTAATGAGAGAAATCAAGAACATTTCTTAATTTTAGGGGACTTGAATGGGATAATAAATCCAAGTGAAGATAGATCATCTATTAAAGAAACCAAAAAAAAAATCAGGAGAAATTACCTAAGATGTTTTTTGCAGGGTTAATGGAAATTTTTTCCCTTATAGATGCTTGGAGATATAAACATGGTACTACGAAAGGTTACATGTTTTATTCAGAGAGGTATAGATCTATGTCTAGAATACACACGTTTCTACTTTCTAAAAATATGCATATGAAAATTAAAGGAATGAAAATATTGCCAAATATCAGATCATAACCCAATACAATTGGAATTAATTACGAGAAGATTGGAATTTAATTGGAAATTGAATGAAAACTTATTAAGAAAAGAGGAATACATTTAGAAATCAAGGGAAATATTAAAGTACTACTTTAAAGAGAACACTACTGACAATATGTCTATGAGAACTATTTGGGGTGCCAGCAAGGCATTGATGAGAGGGTATTTTATTAAATGGGGGGTAGAAAGTAAAAGAAAGAAAACAGAGCAAATACAAGAAATTTTGGAGAAAAAAAATAAGGAAGAAAAGTTAAAGGCATCCCCTGAAAATAAGGGAATCAACAAAGAGATTAAAATATCACAAAAATGTTTGGAAACAGAATGCACACAGGAAATTGAGAAGAAATTAAAAGCTTGTCAAACGAAAAGTTTTGAATATGTTAACAAACCTGGGAAATAGCACATAAATTAAAAAGGAAAGAGAAAAGAAGCAGATCCTGGAAATATAGTACAAGGGTAAAAGAATCACTGATCAAGCTAAAATAGAAAAGATCTTCTATATATACTACACAGATTTATACCAGGAAACTTATCCCTCTCAGCAAAGGGAGAATTGTATCTTATCCCATCTTGAGAGACAAGATATACTACAAATTGCAGAAGAACAGAATAAAGTGTTGGAAGCTCCGATTGCCCCTTTTGATCTCTCTGCTAAATAGCAATTATAAAATTTTTACATTGATATTGGCTGAGAGACTCAAAAATGTTCTACAGAGAATTATACAAATGATGATCAAAATGGTTTCATTCTGAAAAGGCAATCAAGAAATAATCTCAGTATTGTTCTGAACACGATCAATACACCACTGGCCACAAGAAACTTTTCTGGTAAGAAGAGCTGACCAAGATAATGAATAGTTGACATACAAGCTTTTGCCTACTCAAGAAAAAATTAATTACAATTAAAATCAAGAGAAGAACTTTTACAATTGGGTTATAAGTGTAACTGGTTCCCACATATGGAACTGACAGAAAGTTTCAAAAGGGATTATGAATCTGAAGGGTTTGAATTGAGCCAGCAGCACAGTGAAAAATTGGTATTTGGTGATTCTAGACATATGACTTCCAAGATGTATAAACTATTAATTCATTTGGAATTACAACAGGAAATAAAGAAACAATGATTACATGGACTAGGAATGTAGGATATGAAATTGAACTTGTAAACTGGGAAGATTCATGGGGGGGGGGGACAAATTCATTTATGGTCTCCCAAGACTTGAAGGAAAACTACCTTAAAATGCTTTATCGATGGTACTTAACCCTGGTTAGGTTGGGTAAAATTTATAAGATTGGTAATGATAAATGTTGGAAAAGCCAACAGGAGAGAGGCTCATTTTTTCATATGTGGTGATTATGTCCATCAGTTAAGAAATTCTGGGATGATATATGAGTAACTATGTCAGAAATGTTTCAGACTACATTACCTTTAAAACCGGAATTATTTCTCTTAAATAAAAAAAAGATCTAGAGGCAACCTTAACAAGGAAGTATTGGAGAAACATATTTGTATATGATTACAACTGCTAGAATAGTCCTAGCCAGAAGTTGGAAATGTTCAGAGGTCCCGAATTTAGATATTTTGTTATTAAAATTTTTTGACATGGAGGTAGATGTACTGTCATTGCGTGGCCACGGGAACAGCCTCCTGGCAAAGAAAACACAACAACCTTCAATTGGAGAAAGAAAGGCCACAACTTTATTGGCTACAAGCATGGACAAGGTTGATGTAAGCATGGGCATGGATCCAGGCATCGAGCAACCCGCCTGTTAACCCATGAACCCAACTGTCCGGCCCATAACCGGATGGCCCGTAGCCGACCACAGTCCTACTGCCACCAGGGGGTGTCCACTGTGTGCCCACCTGAGCTGGGCAGCTCACTGCATCCCCTGACCCCAACGGGGACCTGACCATCCCCTAGCATGTGGCAAAGGTACCCACTATCCCGGATCCACTGACCATGTGACCGACAAAGAGGCAGGCAGGCCACCCTGCCTGCCTTCCGCCAACCCTATCGCTGCCGCCAATAAAGCCAGGATACCAATGTCCTCCCTTGCTGCAATGGGGATGGGAGTGCCTGTCCACATTCACTGCCCAGCTGTCTTCTGTCTGCAGCACGTGGGCCTGACGAGCCCCAGCTCAGGTTGGACGTAGCCCGCAAACGCTCCAGATTTCCACCTCCTGATTCTCTTGATGACCGTGGCAGGGAGGCCACAGGCGGCTGCCTCCGTGGCTGCTCCAATGCGGAAGGAGTGGCTCCCAAACTCCGAGGACGAGAGCCCAGCATGACGTAGAGCTGCCTGCAGAACTGCGATGAACTGAAACCTGGACAGCAAGGAGTGATCCTGGTGAATGAGCAGGGGGCTGGTGCCAGCAGGCCGCTTTTTGAGGAATTTCCATATCACCTGGACCTGGACGTGTAGAGGGTGCAGGTGGATGAGGGTGCCCTTGGCTTGCTGGTCAGACTTGGACCACCTGACCTGTAATATCACCTCATCTCCGACGAAGGAGATGTCTTCCACCCGCAATGCCTTGTCGGACGTACCTCTTTTGAATCCGGCCACCAGCTCCCCAACATGCAAGGCCCTGAAGAAGGCCACCACAAATGCCGTCTTGAATAGTCTGGCCTCGAATCACGAATGACAGATGGCTGGAAGTTGCTGGGCTATCCTCTTTAGCTGATGGGAGGACAAAGACCTCCCGCCATCCTTCACCCATGGCTGCATCCGCCTCCAACCCTCGACTGTCTTCCTAACGATGAAACCAGCACACAGGTCAGAAAGTCTGTTGGCCTTGCTGAAGAAGGAGATCCCCGCCAACTGGACAGTCATGGAGTGTGGGGCCATGCCACTATCCTTCAGATGAACCAGGAAGTGCAGCACCTGCATCTCTGGAACCGGCCATTCGTCAGTGTAGCCTGCCAAGGCCCGGAAGCTCTGAAACCTGTGGAATGCCCCAAGGTAGGCCCTGCACGTTGCTGGAGCTATGGAATGTATAACTCTCTGGATTATGGAGTGTTCCTAAGCTGCCACAGGTCCTCCGGGAACAGCTCTGGCATGGGATCTGCTGCTGGTGCCAGCAATCGAAACCTGTCCTCCTGGAAGTGAGACAGAGAGTCTGCGATCCCATTATCTAAGCGTGGAACATAACGAGCTGAGAAAGATATGTTAGCAGCTAAACACTCTAGTACAAAGCGCCTGACCAGCCCCATGACCTGGCTGGGCTTAGAAGACTGCCTGTGGATGACTGCAACCACCACCTTGTTGTCGCACCAGAAATAAACTCTCTTGTTGCAAAAACGGTCTGTCCAAATGCAAACAGCAACAAGGATAGGGAAAAATTCCAAGAAGGTGAGATCTCTGAGTATCCCTTCCTGCACCCAGTAGGACAGCCACCTAGCCATGCACCAGTGGCCCTGAAAATAGACCCCAAACCCCAAGCTCCCTGCTGCATCAGACTGGACCTGAAGCCCAGCACCCAGCTCCATAGCCTCCTGCCACACCGATACACCATTAAAGTTGTCTAAAAAACTGACCCAAACCTTTAGGTCTTCCTTGATGCCCTGCATGATGTGAATGCAGTGATGTGGAGCCCGGACCCCGGCCGTAATCCTGGCTAGGCGCACGCAAAAGGCCCTACCCGGTGCAACCACCTTGCACACGAAATTGAGGTGTCCCAACAAGGATTGCACCTCCTCGAGGGTGGCCTTCTTGCAACCCACCATCCCACCTAAAAGCTGCCGCAGGGCCTGCAGCTTGTCCTGGGGCAAACAGGATATTCCCTTAACGGTGTTGAGCAGAATACCGAGGTAAACCAGCAAAGTGGTAGGCCCCTCAGTCTTCTCCTGTGCCAATGGGATACCCAGTTCCACCACTACTGCCTGAAATGTACCCAACAGCCTGGTGCAATCACCCCCGCAAGCCCTACCTATCATGAGGAAATCTTCAAGGTAGTGAGTGATGAAGGGGTACTTGGACCTGGAACGGACCACCCACTCAATGAATGTGCTGAAAGCATCAAAGGCTGCACAGCTGACAGAGCATCCCATTGGCATGGCTTTGTTGTAATACCATGTACCCACAAACTTGAATCCCAGTAAGCACTGGTCCTCTGGATGAACCGGGAGGAGCCGGAAGGCTGATTGGATGTCGCACTTTGCCAGAAGAGCCCCGGGACTGCATGCCCTGATTAGCCTAACCACTTGATCAAAGGAAGCATACCGCACCGACAAGAACTCTGGTGGAATGGCGTCGTTGACTGACGCCCCTTTTGGGTAGGACAAGTGGTGGATGAGTTGAAACTCGCTGGGTGCCTTCTTGGGGACCACTCCTAGGGGGAAGACCCTGGGATTGGGAAAAGAGGGTACGGGAAAGGGCCCAGCTACTCTCCCAGCCCGGAACTCCTTCTCAATTTTGGCTGTGACCACATGGGGAAGCTCCTGAGCTGACTTAAGGTTGCTGGCATCAAACACTAAGCACAGACTGGCTGCCAGGATCCTGGGAGCCATAGGAGAAGCCCTCTTGTAGGAACTTAGCAGCCTGCCGGTTGGGGTACACATCTAAAAGGGGAAGGAGCTCCGCGATACGCACAGGGGTGTGACCCATAGACCCCCTAATGCTTAGTGAGTCCAGAGCCACCGGCATTGCCCCCATCCCACTTACCCTTGGAAGGCAAGGGAGCATGGCCAGGCCAGGGACCTGGCCGGACTCCCCCTGGCTGGGGGCAAGAGGACCTGGAGTATGGTCCAAGGCAGGATTCGCAGAGGTGGTCGTACCTGCAGTGAGTCCTGATATACTTCCCTTGATTGAATTCCCAACAGACCAACTTTCTGGCATCCTTTTTCCTGGACCAATAAAAAAGCTTGGGGCCCTCAGCTCTGCCTTTGATGTGAGGACCTACAATGACCAACCAGAGTATGTCATTGATGAGGTCCCACTGAGCATGATCATTCTGGGAGGCCCTCTTTCTGAAGGCAGCATCGTGTTCAATAGTCGCCGAGTCACCCGTGAGAGCGTGCGCTTTCAGAACATTTCCCAGGTGATTGGTGAGGTGCCAACTCTGGACAGGATATGCTGCCTGGACCACCCCCTTGAAAACCGTGTAGCACGCCAGCCAGGTGTCAAAAGACTGCTCGACCAAGGCTGAGTTGTCCTCCCTACTGTGATGTCTGTGAGACTTGGGAGTGCATCCCTCCTCCACTCCAGCTTGAGGAGCAAGAAAACATCCACGAAATAACAATCAACGATGCGCTACCTGGTCTTTTTGCTCAAATGGATCCCCAGGGGGTCCTCGTGGTCCCCAAAAGTGGTCTAAGCTGGCAACGCCTCCTGCTGCCCTGATCCCGTCCAAGCAGAACTGGGGCCAAGGGGGCCCGCCCCATCCCTGTGACACCTGCGAATGGCCCATCCAGGAAGCCCAGGCACTGAGGCCAAGGCCTTCCAGTAATCCTTGGGATGTGCTGCTCCCCTTCCTGACTCACCCCCGGATGTCATGCTGTCAGCGTCACTCCTGCTGCACCTCCTGTGTCTTTTGCTCTTACCCTTATGGCTTCTATGCCTTCTGTGGCTTGCCGGGCTGACCTCCAAACTGGTAGAGCTGTCTGTGCTGCTGCTGGAAGAAGAAGACTGCCTCCTCCTAACCCTGGAGCCACCCTCCTGTTGCTGCTGGGGAGGCCCAGATGCTGGCTCCGCAAAAGCTACCGCTGGTCTAGACTCCAGTCACTCCATTTCTTTCAGCCAGTTTCTCCAGAGACTGAGTGATGCCTGCCAGGAGACGAGGCTGGCTGGAGCGAAGGGGCCCCTCCCAGCAGTGGAGGTTGCCTTGCAGCTGCCCGAAGACCCCAATTCGACCCAGGATTTCCGGGCATGGCCTGCCTGGCCCCAGGTTCTGGGGAGGGAAGTGGTGTTTGGCATAGCAGCTTTTTTGGAGGGCATGGCGCCAGCAGGAAAAAAGGCAGCCCGGACCACGGAAGAAAGGGGCTGGGCAAGACAGAGGACAGACTGAGGATAATCCGAGGGGAGACCGGAGGCAAGAGGCCGAGGCCGAGGCCGGGGAGCCTGGCCAGACCAGCGAGGGCCGAGGGCCAAGGCCCTGCTGCCCAGATCCAGAAAGGTAGCCCAGGAATGGCCGCTGTGTGATTTCAGCAAAAACAGATCTGGCATGGCCGATTACATGGCCTGCCTCGCCCTCCAACTCCTGGCTGCGGCCCCCACTGCTGCCCCTCTGCTGCCGACACTGCTGTCGCCTACTTCCTCCTCGGTCGACGTCATCGCCACTGGTTCTGCGTTGTTCCTGCTGCAGCTGCTGCCACTGCCACTGCCCTGCTGCTGCCAAACACCAACTGCCGAAAGCCCAGAGACCTGCCAGGTAAGTACCCAGTGAGCGGACCTGAGTGAAGCCAGGATGCCCTCACACAGGCCCGCCCTTTTGGCCAATGAGCTCAAAGCAGGCCACATTGAACTCATTGGCTGTTGGATCAAATGTTCACGTGTATGCAATTGTGCATGCATGAATATGGCTGCTGCCATCTCCGGGCACCCTGGGAGGAACGTTCGTTGCTATTACAGATTAAAGGGAAGACAGACAAGGTACTAGAAGAATCGTCTCTGGTTAAAAATTTCCTCAAACAGAAATGGTGTGATATTATAATAGAATGAAATTACAAGAATAAGATTAATTAGCTAGATTATTAGGTCTAAAATTCTAAGTAATTTATTTTATACATTTTTCTATCAAGAGGCTGGGAATTTCATAGTAGGGTCAACAAAGTTAATAGAATCAACTTTCAGGATTACCGGGATTTGAAACAATAACAGAGAGATAATAACTCCAATTAGGGGCAAAGAGGAAGCTATTTTTTCTTTTCTCTTTCTTCTTCTTTTTTCTTTTTTTCTTCTTTTTCTTTTTTTCTTTAGAGATGTTTTTGTAACATTTAGGTTTTTTTTGTATTTGTCTCATTTTGTTCTGTTATACTTTGTTTTCAATAATAAAATTTGTTTAAAAATTTGTATTGTTTTAAATATGCTGCTAGCCATCTTGAGTCCCTTGATTGGAAGAAAAGTGGGACATACATGAAATATAAATGGGATATGGGATATAAATGGGATACAAATGAATATAGATTTCTGAGATTCTTAGAAAAAACATTCCTGCCAACTGCTGTAAGGTGCAACTCATCACTTCTGGCTAATGATGGGTTGTACTGTTACCCTGTGTACTGGGGGTCCCGGGAGGGACCCCAAAATGTGCTCAACTAAAGGTGGGGAAAATTAGCTCAGAGCACTGCTTAGCGTTACAAGAGGCAGGGTAACATAGCGAGATCTTGAACCCTATGTCTACGGGGTCGGGTCGAGTCAAGGAGAACACAGAAGTTGAAATAATAAATGATGTTTATTAAATACAAGCAAAACAGTGTATGCAATACACTCATACAAGATAACTAAAGAAAATAAAGGTTGGAGTGGTATAGAGGGATTTTTAGAGGGATTGCTGGTTTGGGTGATACTTCACCTGTCCTGAAGCCCAGGAAAAATAGAGAGCGAAGCTGGGGTGCAATGTAGCTCAGCACGTGGAGCTGAGGGGAGGCTCGCCAAGCAAAGCAGCAGCAAGGTGGGATGAAACTCGGGAGTGTTCCGAGGAAGGTCTCAGAATCAAGGGTTTTTATAAGGAGAATTGTGACTGCGGGCTATGCCGTACTTGGGGGAAAACAATAGATTTGGAGTTGGAGACAAAGCCTCTGAAAGGTTAGAATCTGAATGATTGAGTTATCGTAGCGATTCTCAATAGAGTAGCCAGTATGCAGACGCAGAGTACTTGGGTATTGCATAGTTTACCCATCAAGCTGCCATCGCGGGGCAGAGGCTGTTTTGTAAGTAGCGTGCATACTTAATTAGAGTACTTGCCTGGAGGTCTCCTAAAGCAGTGAGTCAGCTATTTCTGGCCTGCCTGTATTGTAGTTTGAATATTACGGCTATTAATGGCCGAGCTTGTTTACGTGCTTGTCTAGTGGCCTCGCAAGCACGTGGAGAGGAATAGAGAAGTGCAGCCGAATTGTGATATCAAGGGATATCTTTTAATATCCCCAAAGCTCGGACTAGCCAGGGCAGTAACAGGCTGTAATAGCCCCCCAAACAGTAAAAACTGCAGCTCTCCAGAAGCGGCTAGAGGTCAAGTTCTAATTTTCTCAAACTGCTTTGGGGGACAGTTAAGATACGGACCTTGTTGGAAAGCAAACCCACTGTTTCTGGGAAACCATTGTTCCTGGATGATTCCAGGAACAAAAACATCATTTTGGGAGAGAAAGGTGTTTTTTTTTTTTTTACTGGGAGCAGTAAAACAGTCATAGAACAGGAAAAGAGTCACAGTAACACTGGTAGAAATGATGAAGAATTTCTCAAAAACAAGTAAAATAGCTTACCCAATTTTTCTTGAAAACCTCAGCAAAAAAAGACCTTCACTTGGCCAAAAAAGACTGCAGGTTCACTGCCAGGTGAATCCCTTTTGAAGGGCTTTGGTTGTGTGGGATGCTGTAACTGAGACAATGTTCTTTTTTATCATTTTGCATCTAGCTTCAGAAAGGAGCCTCTGAAGATGAGTTAGTATTTATGTATTTTGGAGAATATTGGCTATTTATTTAGTAGAAGAAAACATTTTGGTCAGGGAAAGTAAGATTGTTGAGGTTGGACTGGCTATACAGGGCAGGGTCTTGGCTGCCCTAGGCATGAACCATGACTCTAGACTTTGACTAAGGTTTGGAACAGTTCATGATTATTATAACCCAGGAGGTGAGACTCAAGATGAATTGGAGCAAACAAAGGTACGAGATCAGCAAAAGGTATCCCATAGATTCAAAACTGACCTTATGGGAGGTAAAGTGTCATTTTTGGAGCAGCATACTATTGCTTTCCTTGGAGGTCAGGCCTGCATCTATAGTGGACACTCTGCTGACCACATCATGGTAGAAAGTCAGATTGGAAAAGATTTCAAGTTTACTCAGACTCCATGTAAGGAAGCTGCTCTACTCCTCAAGTACATCACTGCTTTGCTTCATCTCTGCAGATGAATCTTATCTGAAGTATTACTAAATACCAAACTATTATTATTTCCTTTGTTTGTTTTATATAGTGTAAAAATAATGCTTTTTCTCAGAAAATTCTGGTAGATTGCATGGTGCCTCCCAATGGTCTTCCACCCAGTTGCTGATCAGCTCCATCGCTGATATAGTGCTAAATGCTTCCAGAGTAATTGGCATTCCCTGTGAAGAAGGATTGGGAATTCTGAGGGACTGAAAAAGGGTTAAATAGAAATGTAGATAAGTTCAAAAGAAAATATTCCAACTTATCATCCATATGTGTTCATTTACCACTTCATCTCCTTCTTTTCTCTGTCCGGGACTTGCTGGCCTTGAAAACTGAGAACCGTGGGACATTCTGCCTCCAGATGGATCACTTGCTTAAGTTTACCATAAAATCATGTCTGCTCTGAGGCCGCCATTGTGGCGCTGGAGGAAGCTTAGCCCTTCCCAGCTGTTTGGCATGGGGCAGGGAAGAAGGCACGTTAAGATGCCAAAGGCTGGATTCCCCGGAGAACAGCCATGCTCTAAATCCCTCCCTTGCAGTCTGCAGCATGAATACCCTTTCTGAGAAGAGCAACCAGTGGCTGCCCAGGCCGTGAAGGAGCCCCTGCTGGTTTGGCATGATAGCTGTTTGGATAATTCGTTCATTCCTATAACGGCCATTGTTCTGTGGTGGGAGGTCAGGGCCATGGAAAACTGCCAAGGCCTCCCAGCTTTTTCCCGGTTATGATTGGTCTCAGCCAGTCTGTCTGCAGCCAGCCCAATGCTCTTACCAGAAATGGTTTCTGCTGCTTGGAGAGGAGAACAAAGGCTTATTAGAGAGCACTGATGTGGTTTAGGACAAGTCAAGGAGGTAATTTGTGCCAATTTCTTTTTTTTAAAAAAAAAAACCACAAAAGAAAATAAAACATTTCTTCAAGTGAGAGTTGGCTATGTATTTCTCTTTATGCTCATATTTTATTACCTTTTAAAACTTGTTTGCTGTGTAGATAGATATAAAACCTATGGACATTGCATACTCTGGGTAATGCTTTAATAAGTGAAGGCCTTTTCAGTGGTGTAATTCTGACTTAGAAATGCTCTCCCCAGAGATGCTCACCTGGCACCTACATTATTATCTTATTCATGCCAGGTGCAAACCATTTTTATTTCCCCAAGCATTTTATGTACTGTTTTACTGCTTTTCCAGCTTTACACTCATCTTGCTGCTGGTTTTAATTTCGTTTTATATGTTGAAGTGTTTTATCCTCGGCTGCTGATTTCACTTTGGTTTTATATTCTGCCTCTTAAGTTGTTGTTTCATTGTATTATAGTTATATTTTATGTCTTTAAACAAACAATTTCAAGAAAACTTAGGTTAATGGGCAGTGCAATCCAATCAATTAATAAATCTCAAATGGCATTTGTGACCTTCTTTTTTGTCCAAATACCATCACAACTCTTTCCATAGCCTTCTCTTTGGCTACAGATGGGACTACTGTCTGGTTGTTCCAGAGGCCATGAAGTCCTGAGGCACAACAAATAAGCCATCCTGGCAATAGATGTTCCCCATGACCAAAACTTAATCTGAGATCAACACTGTCATTTAAAGCAAGAGACTGTCAAGCAGTAGGTCCACTAACCAGGGCTTCTGCTAAAGTACTCAAAGTCCAGGCAGGTTAATATGGGAGAATTTAGTCCTGTAGGTAGACTAGATCCAAATCATCTAGGACGTTATAGATCATAACTAGCATCTTGAATTGTGCCTGGAAAAATCCTGGTAGCTGGTAGTAATTGTGGGGTTGGGGTAGCAAGAGAGTTGTATATTCCCAGTAATCAGTTTAGGTCAACAGTTTGGCAATAAAATTTCCTAACACTTTTCAAAGGCAGCTCCACACAGAACACATTACAAGGATCTACAAAGGCTATATCTAGTGCATTCATGATTCTTGTCAGTTCAGATATGTCAAGGAATTGGCACAGTTTGCAAATGTGTTATGTGCTATCAGCATACTGCTGGCATCAAATCTCCAAAGAACTTCTCCAGTAGATTTACTCACATATATGTTATCTGTGTGTATACACACACACACACAATATATCTACACACACACACACACACACACACACAGATTGACAGAGAGAGAGAGAGAGATGTACACACACACACACGTCTATCTACACACACACACACACACACACACACACACACACACATATAAAACATACC
Source organism: Cyclura pinguis (assembly GCA_030412105.1). Lineage (NCBI taxonomy): Eukaryota > Metazoa > Chordata > Lepidosauria > Squamata > Iguanidae > Cyclura > Cyclura pinguis. The sequence continues at coordinate 266,154,422 of CM059599.1, forward strand.
TGTATGTTCTAGGGCCATTAGTCTTCAACATTTTTGTTGTGTACATTTTTATTCAACATTTTTATTAATGACTTATACGATGGGGTAGAAGGAATCCTTGTCAAATTTGCAGATGGTAAAAAACTGGGAAGAGTAGCTAACATGTAAGATAAGAATGGAATTCAAAAGGACCTTGATAAACTGGAAAATTGGGTGGAAATTCATAAAATGAAATTTAAGAGTCAAATGCAACAAGGGTGATATTAGATACGGAGAACAAAACGTATGAGGAAAGGTTGAAGGAGCTGGGCGTGTTCAGCTTGGGGAAGAGAAGACTGAGGAGTGCCATGATTGGACTTTTTAAATACCTAAAAGGCTGTCGCACAGAGGAAGGTGAAACTTGTTCTCTGCTGCCCCAGTGGGTAGAAACAGATCTAATAGTTTTAAGTTATGGGAAGGTAGATCTCTATTGAATATTAGAAGGAAATTTTTGACAGTAAGAATGGTTTGACAATGGAACCATCTACCTAGAGAGGTAGTGATGCCACCTTCTCTGGACACCTTCAAAAAAAGGATTAGAGATCTATCTGCTTTTCATTTCATTTCCGTGTTGCCTCCCAGCCCACAAGGACTCCCAAGGCAAAAAACAAATAAAGACTAGTTAAGATAATACAAAGAAAAAACATTTTAAAACCACATTGAAATACTCTTTAAACACTCCTAAAAGTAGTCTAAAAACAATCCTAGAATCCAGCAATTTCAAACACTGAATTCAATGCAGAATAGCACTGTTTTGGCTGCCTGCCAGAAGCTTAAAACAGATGGGGCCAGCCCAACTTCCTTGAGTAGGAAGTGATAAAGATGAGGTGCTGCCACAGAGAAAGCCCTGTTATGTGTACCCACCCATCTAATTTTATGAGGTGTTGGGACATATGACAGGGCCTCCTCTGATCTCAAGTTTCTGGCAGGCTCATATGGGAGAAGGCAGCCTTCCAGATATCTTGGCCTCCAGTTGTTTAAGGTCAACACCAGCTTTATAGGTCAACACCAGCACCTAGAATTTAACTTGGAAGCAAATTGGAAGTCAGTGTAGTTCTTGAAGGATTGGTGTTACATGATCTCTAAAATGTACATTCGATACCAGTCTGGTTGCTGCATTTTGCACCATCTGCAACTTTCAAACACTTCTCAAGGGCAGCCCCATGTACAGTGCATTACAATAGTCTAATCAAGAGCTAACTAAGGCATGAACCACTGTAACCAGGTCTGCTTTCCCCCAAAAAGGGTGTAGCTGGCACACCAGCTGAAGCTGATCAAAGGTGCTCCTGGCTGCAGCAACAACCTGGCTTTCCAGGAACAGCACTGGGTCCAGGAGCACCTCCAAGCTATGAATCTGATCTTTCAGAGGAAGAATATCATCATCCAGAGCAGGCTGTGATCCCAAGCTGAGGTTATTTTTCCTACTGACCAGCAGCACTTCCACAGTGAGCAGGGGGTTGGACTCAAGGGCCCATGAAGCCCCTTCCTTCCATCCATTCTGTGGTTCTAGTATGGGAGACAAGACAGAATCCCGAGTGACTCCACAGGACAATGGCCACAGCATCAAACAGGAGCCCCCTAGAACCACCTTCTTCACTCACTCCTCCAAAACAAGACCAGAGCCACCATCAAATCATATCCCAGAGAAACAGCCCAGAAAGAAACTACAGTCAATAAATATTGAGGTTCTTCCAAGCAATGTTTGACATAGAAACATAACCAGTAGTACTACATGGGGAATTTTAATGAGGACTTATACTCCTTGTAAGGAAACCCAGTCAGGAAACACACACTTTCAAGAAAGAGAACTATTCCAGAAGCTGAGGAACTGAAATTCTGTGACATTTGAAAATTATTAAACACCACAGACTGTGTATATATATCTCCTACATTAAAAACAGGCTTCAGAATAGAATTCATTTTATTCAGGAACATCTAACTGAGGGGGTTGTTAACAATATCCCAATACCAGATTGTCCTGTGTAAATTAACCAATGGAAAACTATCCCAGTTTCAATATCTAAAACTTCTTTAGACCTAAACTTATATTTGATTCAACAAAGCTGATGTTTTGAGTTTAGTGGACACCATCATGCCTTTTAAGAAAAAAACTGTCTGCTTCATCTAAACACTAGTGATGTAAGACAGATAATGTGTATGAAGTAGCTATGTTCAGTGGGTTTTCCTTCTTGGCTGGATGCCTTGCTTTGTACTAACTTCATATTAGAAAAATCTTTGGCATTTAGTGATGCAACAAATCAATCAGACTTAACTGAGTTATTGGGTTTTTGTTACGAGGAGGATCATACAATGATGCAAAAATTTGAACTTCATCCGAGATTTAGCTCTTTGCCGAGATAGACTTAATGATGTCTTTTTTACCCCTTGACACTTGCAGTTGGTTTATTTGTTTAATGTGTATCCCATTGTTCTTCTGTCATGAGACCCAAAATGTCCTAAAAGACAGCACTTATAAGTTCTTGTGTAAGATGTCACAGTTCTTGAATTGCCTTTCCAATTGTATGAACCACTCAGATAGGTCTAAGTTTGGATTTAAGCATTTTAAATGTCAACTGATCTGGCAATGTTTCTGAAAGGCTGTCATCTTCACATTCTAGGGATGATACATAATGGGATTGAAAATGTGTAGTAATCAGTGTGTGCAGCATATAGATATGGGTGAACATAGTGGGGAAGTATATAAAGAAGAATATATGTACATTTCTTACATTGAGGTTGAATGAGGTTACCAGTTTCCTAGAGTAAAAGAAATGTTTTATAGTCCACCACTAGATGGCAGCAAGAGCATGACTTTTTGAAAAGAAGGTCTCTTTGGCTGTCTCTTTCAGCCCCCCTAGAAGTTCTAAAAATGTGGAGTTGCTTAGTTTCTTAGATGAAGGGAAGACTGCTAGTTAACATGCAAAAGTCTGTATCTCTTGATGTAGTTATTTCTCTAGCCATATTGAAGGATTGACCTGTGGATAGTCACGTTGTTGGGGTAGCCATGAACACATGGATATGAGAAAGAAGTGTTTTCTACCAATATTCCAAAGAGCTTTTTCACTTTTATTTCTATTATGCCTTTTTGGATAATTTCTTCATAAATTGTATATTGAAGGAATTTTATGATATGGCACAAGGTGGTAGCACTGGTGAGAGATTGTAAGCAAGGCGCACACTTGTTTTCCAAGTCACCTTCCTCAGAGTGATGAAACCCACCTCACACAGAAAGAGTTCATCTACTTTGTCATATTCTCATGTCTTTCTTCCTCTTCCATTTCTTTCATAATGCACATAGTATGTGCCTTCTTTTCCATCACTTTAATTTATCTCTAAGTTGATGAAAGTTTCTTTGGAGGTCCCTGCATATGATACCTTTGATGATTTGAGAATGTGAGGATAGTAGCATCTTTGGCTGGGACTTATTACATTACCTTGTTCCTATTGCTTCTTTTTGTGAACCTTTTGTTCCACTGCAGATCTGATATTCCGGCAGTCATGTGGTGTTAGTGGATGTGGTTTTCCTCTTCTTCCTCTTTCTGTCCCCAAGCAGGGTAAAGTCACCACTGGTCAAAGAGGACATCATGGTATAAAGGAACAACGTTGCTTTTACTCTGTTCCTTGGTATGTAAACCTTTTTTAAAAAAAATTGTTTTGCTGTAATTTCACAATTGTGCTGCCATGTTGGTTGCCAGCATGCTGCAATTACACAATTATGGGAAAAGCAGCAGCAGCAGCACCAGCAACAACAATAAAATATGGACAAGGAATGGAGTAAAACCAGTGTTGTTCCTGTGTACCACGAAGTGGCACAATTACACAATTAAAGCAAAAAAAAAAAAAAAGGGAAAAGAAGAAATAAACAGCACGAATCTGCTATGTAACATGGACATGAGTAGGAAGGTGGGGTCAGCGAGGCAGTGCAGAAGATTGACTGCAAAGCGGCACCATAGTGTTTATTAAAGAGAAAGTGTGATAGAGATTGTTTCCATACTGGTATGTTTCCAGTTGTGATTGCTGAAAACAAGTTGGTGTGACAAAGCCTTGAATGTCAACCAAGAATCATACATGGATGAAATTTGAATGCGTCTTCTTAGCCCCGTATTACTATGACAGATGTGAAAATGGTACACTTAACTCTAAACAATTCTTGGAGCTGACCGGAACATGTGCGACTAGCCAGACCTAATCTGCTAAAACAGGGGTGTGGAACCTGCCTGCTAAGGGTCTGTGGACCTAAAACCAGCTTCAAATTCTACCCACTTTACAAACTCCATTCATTTTGACTCTGGTTTGGCCCACTTTGTCTCTGGCCATGCCCATTCTGGAGTGCAGACTCTAAAGGTTATCTAGTCCTACTTAAAATCCATAAGGATGGCCTCTTACATCCTGATTTTTTAAATATATATTTCTACTTTAGATTTGTCTTTAAATCCTGATGGGGCAATGGAAATCAACCAAAAAACAAACTGCTCCACTGCGGTCTTGACTCCTGCTCTTTCCAAACTTACGATCAACCTATTTAGTTCAGGCCTTCACCAGCATTTTTACTTTTTCTGATCCTTCCAGACTTTTTTAGCATTTAAGCTCTTGAAATCTAATATGCTCTGCTCTAAAGAGTTTGTGTTTCTCCCTACTGCACAGATGGCAATTTTCCAGCTCTCTTCTGTTTATCCCCATGGACTTTGATGTTTGCCGTTGACTGGGCAATCTTTTTTTTTCCAGCAGTACAGCAGCTATTCCATAACAGTATCCACCCACCTTCATGATGCTACAAGTCTTTATGTCACAGAAGCCAGTTTCCTATAGCAGGACAGGACAGTTCCTGTCCGTTGTGCTGGTGTGAAGTAATGCCTAGAAATTGTAGGGCTAAAAATATACCCCTTTTCCTAAAAACAACTGTTTTTAATACGAGTCCATGTCTGTGTTAGTACAGACCATAAACCCTAGCAGTTATAAGCTGCTAACCTTTTCTTTAAAAACACCTATCTTTAAAGTGTGCAGGGCTGGAGAGTGCAAGAAGTCCTCCTTCTATAGGGGCAAATAGGGTTAGAGTCACATAGCAGGATGGTTTCTATGCAAACTGACTGAGAAATGTGTAGACCTAGATAATACTTTCTAGCTAGATATTTAAAAGTCTTCAAAGTGGTGGGTACATGCTACTGAAGATAGGGAAATGATGGTTCTATAAGGCACAGTCCATGATAATCAGATGTGGAAATCCTTCTGTGGATTTCAACAGCGCCTTGCTTCCGTTACTCTTTCAATATAGCTGCTAGCAGAGAGTCAGGCCATTTCTACACTAGACTGTTATAGTGCTATTATTCCACTTTCAACATCCTATGGAATCCCAGGGTTTGCAGTTTAGGGACGGGCCTTTAAGGCCCCTCCCTAAACTGCAAACCCAAGGATTCCATAGGATGTTGAAAGTGGAATAATAGCACTATAACAGTCTAGTGCAGAAATGGCCTCAGTGTGGTGTAGTGGTTTGAGCATTGGTCTATGACCCTAGAGACAAGGGTTCAATTCCCTGCTCAGCCATGGAAATTCACTGGGTGACCTTGGACACATTATACACTCTCAGCCCCCAGAAAACCCCATGATACATTTGTCTTAAGGTTGTCGTATGTTGGGAATGACTTGGAGACACACAACAAAAACAACAAAGAGTTTGCTTTGAGACTCTTGATCTTGAGCAGACAGAGTCATAGAATAATAGAATCATAGAGCTGGAAGAGACCCCAGGGGCCATCCAGTCCAACCGCCTGCTATGCAGGAAAACCCATCAAAGCTTTCCCAACAGAAGGCCATCCAGCCTCTGCTTAAAAACCTCCAAAGAAGGAGACTCCACCACACTCCGAGGCAGCATATTCCACTGCCGGTCAGCTCTGATCATCAGGAAGTTCTTCCTGAGATTCAAGTAGAATTTCCTTTCCTGCAGCTTGAACCCACTGCTCCTTGTCCTAGTCTCTGGAGCAGCACAGAACAAGCCCACTTCCTCGTTGACATGACATCCCTTCAAATATTTAAACATGGCTATCATGTCCCCCCATAACCTTCTCTTCTGTCCTCCGGCATATTTGCAATCCCACCCAATTTGGTGTCATCTGCAAATTTGATCATCATGCCCTCTACTCCTTAATCCAAGTCATTGATGAAGATGTTGAATAGTACTGGGCCCAGGACAGAACCCTGTGGCACCCCACCAGTCACTTCTCTCCAGGATGAAAAGCAGCCATTGGTGATCACCCTTTGGGTGCGGTCGGTCAACCAATTACAAATCCACCTAACAGTAGCCCTGTCCAGCCCATATTTTACTGGTTTCTTTGCAAGAATGTCATGGGGAACTTTGTCAAAGGCCTTACTGAGGTCAAGATATGCTACGTCCACAGCATTCCCTTCATCTATCAAGCTTGTAACCCTATCATAAAAAGAGATAAGATTAGTCTGGCATGACTTATTTCTGAAAAATCCATGCTGGCTTTTAGTGATTATGGCATTGCTTTCTGAGTAATTACAAACTGACTGTTTAATGATCTGCTCTAGGATCTTTCCTGGTGTTGATGTCAGGCTGACTGGGCGATAATTATTTGGGTCCTCTTTTTTCCCCTTCTTGAAGATGGGGACAACATGTGCCCTTCTCCAGTCCGCCAGGACCTCTCCCATTCTCCAAGAGTTCTCAAAGATTATTGCAAGTGGTTGAGAAATGACTTCTGCCAGTTCTTTTAATATCCTTGGATGTAATTCGTCTGGTTCTGGAGACTTGATTTCATCTAGTTTAGCCAGATATTCCTGTATACTTCTTTACTTATTCTGTGCTGGACTTCCCTCGCTTCCTCACCTGCTCCCCTTGCCCTTGGTTGGGTACTTCTATCCTATTGGGAGAAAACTGAGGCAAAGAAGGTATTGAGTAGTTCTGCCTTCTCACTTCCCTCTGTTATTAATTGGTCATCTTTTCCACATAGTGACCCTATTTTGTTTTTCCTTTTGCTGCGGACATATCTAAAAAAGCCCTTTTTATTGTTTTTAATGTCTCTGGCAAGTCTGACTTCATTCTGCACTTTAAATTTTCTGACCTTCTTCTCACATCTCCTGGCTATTTGTTTGAATTCATTTTTGGTGGTTTCACCATTCTTCCATTTCCTGTACAAGTTTAGACAAATCAGCTTTCTTAAAGTTTAGGATGTGTGTCTGGCTACACTCAGCTTCTCCTTCCCACTGAATGACAAACTCCGAAAGAGTATGGTCACTCCCTCCTAAGGATCCCACCACCTCTACCTCATCAACTAGATCATCTCTGTTGGCCAGGATCAGACCTAAAACAGCCAATCCCCTTGTCGCCTCTTCCACCTGCTGGACCATGAAATTGTCTGCAAGGCAAGCGAGGAACCTGTTGGACCTTGCCGTCTTTGCAGAATTTGATTGCCAACAAATATCAGGATAATTGAAATCTCCCATTAACACGGCATCTCTCCTTTTTAAATATGTGGTCATCTGCTCCAGGAAGGCCTCATCCAAGTCCTCAGGCTGGTCTAGAGGCCTGTAGCAAACCCCTACAATCACATCCCTATTGTTTCTTGCTCCCTTAATTCTTACCCAGATGCTCTCGACTTGGCTTCCCAGATTTAAGTCCTGGATTCTTCACAGTTGAAAATGTCCTTGACATATAAAGTTACTCCTTCTCCTTTCTTCTTTGATCTATTTCTGCGAAATAGGTTATACCTCCCTATTCCTACGTTCCAATCATGAGATTCATCCCACCAAGTTTCAGTGATGCCTATTAAATCATATTTATTTTGTTGTACTAAGAGTTGGAGTTCATCTTGCTTATTCCCCATGCTCTGTGCATTAGTGTAGAGACACTTGAGACGATGTGCCCTTTGTGGAATTCCTGTACTAAAGTTACTTTCCTTCTCCCTGTTGGTCTCTAGTTCTACTTGGCCTGCCCTATCTGTATCAGTTGGGCTATTTTTTGCAGCACTCACTGAATCCTTGCCCAGAATAATACTGTCCCCCTCCCCGGTCACACTCAGTTTACAGACCTCTTGATCCATTTTGAGAGACTGTTAGCAAAAACATTCTGGCCAACAGTTGGAAGGTGCAGGGCATCCCTTCCCAGAAGACCATCATCGTGGAAATGGAGGCCGTGATCCAAAAATCTGAATCATTCCCAGTGGCACCATCTTCAGAGCCAGTTGTTGATGTCTACTATTCTTCTTTCCTTTCATGGGCCATGTCCTTCCACTGGGAGAAGAGATGAAATGACAACCTGCACACAAAGGTCTTTAAGCTTCCTACCCATAAGATTCATAAGATATCTTAATTGGGATTGAAAGGACACAGGTGAACATGTGGTTTCATTAGTGTGAACAAATGTCTATGGTAACAGGTGAAAGAATGGCACATATGTGTTCATTGCTGAATATCAGTCATTTACACATCTACTAGAGTTGTAGAGAAGTAACATATCCCTGTGTATGAAAATATGGATAACATGTTAGATACATGAGAACATAAGATTTAAAAAAATCTACATGTGCAAAAGTGGAATAGATTCCATTCCCTCAAAGTTAAATTATTTGTCCTTAGAGAAAAACAACTTAATGATGTAGTTACTGGATGAGATGTTATTAGTGGTGTTATCTAAAGTAATAATTCTTGAACATCATAACTAGTTTCCATAAGTCTGAGCTTAGGGACAACACCTTCTGTAGACTTGGAAACAGTGCAGAGGGCATCCAACATGATCAGGGGATTGGAGAAACTCGCTTGCAAGGAAAGTTTCAACATTTGGGACTGTATAGTCTTGCAAAAAGGTGATTGAATGGGGTATGATAGAGCTGTATTATAGACTGTAGTCCTATGTTATTGGGTGAGTTGCATGAATCACATTATTGTATTATAATGAGAAACTGAGAGGTAGGAGTAGATTTTGCAGCTTGTGCTTAGAAAATAGCTGTTTGTTCCAAAATTTTGTACTGCTGGAGAAATCTCAAGATATCTCTTGCTGACTGGGTAGTAGAAAGGGCAAGGAACTCATTATTTACAGAAGTTTAAAATGATCTCCAGCAGCTTAATAATTATTTTTTTCTTTAAAGTAACATTGCTGGAATCAAACTTTATTGGCCAGTTTCTCCATTTATATTGCATCATTTGATAAGCAGTTTATTCTGTTGGATCAGGGAATGCTCCAGTATAAATTTTGTCTTAGGCTCAGTCTACACAAGGGCTGTATCTCAGTTCCATGGCATAGTATCCCTGCCCTAGTTTGAGCCCTTTACTGGCACACACACATCTGTTTTAATCCAAACTGAAATCACTTGGAAAGCCATGAAGAACCCCTATTATGTAGCCACATTGGTGCAAGGGGGTGTTACTACTGTGTGGATGTGTTCACTGTATTGGTTTATGTCTGGTCACATGACCACAGCAGCTGTGGAGGGTGTTTTTTTTTTTTTTGGATTTCCACAACACATGCACACATGCACATATTCACATATTTGCTTTCTCAAACAGCCTTTGGGGTGTGTTGCCAGCCTGGAAATGTGTGCATGCAAGTACCAAATCAACACACACACACACACACACACACACACACACACGAGAGAGAGAGAGAGACAGAGAACTAATACCGCTTTTTCCTGCTGCCAATACAAACAGGGGCACTGTCCTTCCGTCACAGGAATGATCAGGTGACCCAGGTGAACATCCATGAATCTGGTCCTACCCTCTCCCCACTGCCCCACTCCCAATTCCACCACAATCTCAATTTGGGGGTCAAACACACATTTTTAAAACCCTGTCCTTCCCAAAATCAGCAGGGTAAACTGGAGGTTTTTAAAAATTGCCATAAGGCTCCCAGGCATTGAACATCATGTGCTCCAACAGGACTGGGATCAAGATAAGGATGCATTATTTAGCCTGAGTAGATTTGGCCTCAGTTGTACTATACAATGTTTTGAGAGTTCTACAGAGCCCATGGATGGTAAAGAGACAAATGAATGGCTCTTAAGAGTAAGTCGAGCCTGATCTCTCACCAGAGGCATAGGTGACTAAACTGAGGCCATCACACTTTGGGCATACCATAGGAGAATACAATAATAATGCTGAGCAAAGTGGAAGGCACTAGAAAAGGAAGGGGACCACACTACAGGTGGACTGATTCAATTAAGGAAGCCACAGTCCTGAGTTTGCAAGAGCAGGGCAGCTGATGACTGGGGATCTTGGATGTCTTTCATTCATAGGTTCACTATACACTATACATCAAGGTCAACTTGACAACAAAAAACTAATTAAAAATGCAATTTGGGCTCCATTTTAAGCTTATGAGTGCTTACAAGACCATCTGTTCATTATGTTGAATAGGAACTTGTGGTGCCTCCATACCACAGGGTAATGTGTGGGAATTAGCTTTATGTGAAAACAGTTAGATAAGAGCATGTGGATTGATACTGGGCAGAACTGGTTCACTGGTAAATGGGAAAGAAGGTTGGGTATGGACCCAATGTACTCTGCCTTAGAGTCATGATCAAACCTAATTGCGCTTTGTTCTCAATGCAAACGCGTTGAGACTTTCACCAGATTTCTCCAGCTTTGCCACAAACAATTTGTAGCTTTCTGGCAGTGTATGTGTGTCATAACAGTGCCCTAAGGGGAAAAAAAAACTAAACAGCTAGGAAGACCATGATGTCTAAATAAACTGCTATATTCAGGAATAATCCGCCATTGAAAACATATTCCCTAGTAGAATATGTTTGACTGGCCATTCTTTTCTACTTCTTTCTTGTGCAACACTTAGGCTCTGATAATCAGGTGCAACTGTAGAACCTGAGAAGAAAAGAACCAGCGACCATCTACTTCACAGAAGATATCCTCCCCATATCATTGATTATAACACCAAGCAACCAACCATGTTATCAAGAGAAAGTCTTTTACCATGAAAAATATATCAGGCAATGAATATTTATGGTAGATACTCATCCAGAATCTCCCAACTAGCAAATGCCAGTCAAGGAAGGATTTCCACCAGCCTCTAAATCTATGCAGATTGCTGGTGAGAGTCATCCTTAAATCATCTCTTAGGAATCCTGGATCACTGCTTGTGTATCCAAGCAGTTTACCTCACAAAGACAGTCACTTTTAGGAGCTATGTGACTGACAACAGTTGTTATATGAAGTGGAACATTACTTGTAGATCATGCAGTCCTCAATATTGATTTAAAAGCAAAACAAAACAGTAGCCAGGCAGTCTGTTAGGAAAATTATGGCCTGTTTGAATTGTCAGTTAATGGAGTTGAAATACCATTTTAAAAATAATGAAAAAAAAACATTTTTTTTAAAAAAGGAAGAACCTCTGGATATACAGGCGCAACTCAGTTAACTAAGGCAACATAGTTAGACCTCAAGGAAGGAAAAGAGTGTTATATTTTTAAAGAGGAGTAAAAATTCTCCCTCCCACCAATTTTTAATGGAATAGCATGGAAGATGAGAAGTACAGAGGTCTAGTAATTATGTTAAAACAGTAGCATCGGTGAGGGTTAATAGTATTTGGTGAAGGGGCTCCAGCTCCTAGTGGAAAGTGGGAAGAAAAAGCATTGCTCCATGTGGTGCTGAAGTTGACCATAAATTACAGACTCTTCTGGGCCTCAATTGTGATAACATCCAAACTAAGCAAGTGGATTTTGTCCCGAAAAGCTACTGTGTCTCCTTGGGTGGAAGTAGGGTAGAAATTCTGAAATTCCATTGTGGGCAATATTACATGGATTGGAATGGCAGCTATTTCTCTGTGATTCCCCTGAGGTAGAAGTAGGGTTGCCAAGAATGTATATTGGTGATGCCTCCTTTTTGTTAATGACTGTGTAGAAGAGAGAATTTCGGCAGATGTTGTTTGTCATGCCACCATGTAACAAGCAACACCTGCTGAAATTCCCTCTTCTGCACAGTCATTAAAGGGACAGGAAACATTTCCAATTTTCACTCTGGCAACCCTAAACAAAACAACTGCTTTTATTTTTTGCCTCCAGAGGCACATGTTTGTAAGGATAAAGGCAAAAACAAATGTCTGCACTGTCTTTACAGGATGGAAAGAAACAACAAATCTGTTTCCTCCCTATCTTGAGAAAGCGGCTATTTCTCCCCCTCACTGTAGTGATTCCTGACTCCAAAGTGAAGACTCTTTGCAACTTGTATACAAAGAGCCTCGGACTACAATTGATTGGCAGAACATTTGCATCAAGTCCTATTCCACACAGTTGCCAGACGCAGTTTTTGCTTCATAGTTCACAGTTCTCTACACACTCTTAAAATCACAGCGTTCTCAAAATGTAATCAGATTCAATTAACCAAATTGTCCTACAAAACAATATTTTTGCTAAGAGTCAACATGTTCACTGAGATTCCAAAATGGTGTGGGAATGTTCCCAATTTATATATATATATATATTTTGGAAATGTAAATAAAAATTATTTAAAAAAGCCAAACCAAAGTGGTGGGAAGCTGAGCTGCTAAGAGCTCTGCTCATAACAAGTGTGTTGTTCAAGCAATATGGTATGGTATATTATACTGGTTAGTTCCAGCTTCGCCTCTGCCTCAAAGTTGGATGGTTGTCACCAGCAGAATGGTGGATCTATGCCTGAAGCCTATTGGTTAGTTTAGCTAGAGTAGACTCATTGAATCCATTGTTGAATGAAGATGCAAATCATAAGTAAATCCCATTAATTTCTGTTCCACTTGAGTCAACAGTAAGATTCATATCTTTTAGTCCAACATTTGGCTGTTTTTTGGAATATGTATTTGGAGTATGTGCAACTGAAGTTATTTCACGTTATAAATAACCTACTGGCAATCAATACTATCCACATGAAATGATGAAGTTGGAAGGGACCAAATTCCTTACTTATTTCCAGACATGATACAATACAGTCACAGAGAAATTACTCCATTAATCATAGGTTCTCGTTAAATTTACTGATAGAACTTTCTCAGGAATAAAGAGTTGGTAATTAACTTCAGACTTGTTGAAAAGTGGGGTGAGAGAAAGATGCACCACTATATGGAAGCATGTTTTCTGACTAAATTCCAGCGATTGCTCAAGAAGCGTGAGTCAGACTTCTTTCTTAATGCTAATTTTAGTTGGAGTTGAATACTAATTTTGAAAATAGCTATCAACAAACAGATAGGGCAGTTCATTTTTTAAACTTTATTTCTCTCTTTCTTGGATGGGATGAGGAACCCTATCAGCTCATGAAGACAGATCCGTGCCTGTACGTATATATTGCTCTGGAAACAAACTGGTATCGTTGATATCAGCAGCTAATTACCTTCATATCTCTGGAGCAGTTTTGCAACTCTTTTCAAATTAGTTCTGTTCTATGAAAAACAATTGATGAGTGAACAATTTATGAGAATGTGAGACATTTTAAAAAACACAAAAGGCAGGCAGTATGTCAGCAGCATGAGGGGAGGCCCCAGACTGGTGAATGCCACATACAGGACACAGACAAGATTTTCTGCCTGTTAAATGTCCTGTGAAGGGTTTAGATGAAAATGTCTTTTTCTTGAGAGCAAAATATCACAGAAGGTCCTGCTTAAAACCACTTCAGTATATGTCATGATAAGGCAAAGCCATACAAAGGAGGTATTTAGAAGTACTCTAAATTGCTGGGCCCTGCCATTAAAAGATGTGGGAGGATGTAGGCTAAGCAATATCTGTGGACTGAGCACTGTTGAAAAAGGAGGCAAATGAAATATTCCTGTTTCTGGTTCTCATGAGGTGCAAAGATGTAAATGCTGTTACAATATTTTTTTGGATTGTAATATTGAATATATCCATATTTGCATTTGGCTATACAGTTGGCCCTCCATATTTGTGGGTTTGATTTTCATAGATCTGATTATATGCGAGTTTCTCCAGCCCCTGCCCCCCTGCCCCCAACTTCAGGCACTACTTTTCTGGGGGAACCTTCTCTCTCAGTGGCTCTGATCAGGTCATGCAGCTCATGCAGGTCTTCCTTCCACCATCAGCTGCCTGGCCAGCTAATGATGGCTTGTAGCCTAATTTCTCAGTACTACAAACCCACTCACAATGTCCCCTAAACACCCAAGGAAGAAGATGGGTAAGGGAGAGAAAAGTATAGGTCCACCATGCTGATCCACCCCCTTTTCTTCTCCTTTCCCTGACCTGCTATGGAGCTGGGTGCCCATTTCTCCCACCTTCCCTTGGCCCCCTTCCCACAGACATACACGCACATTTTGATATCTGCATTTTCTACTTTTGTGGGGGTCCTGCACCCCTAAACCTAGTGAATGTGGAGGGCTGACTGTAAATGTTGCTTCCTCAGGTGTCTAATGCTGTGGGATGAAAAGGGCTGTATCCCCCTTTTTCTTGGGCATTGTTGTCCCGAAACACAGGTGCCACAAGGGCCACCCAGCAATGCCAAATACCTCCTTGCAAGAGTGAAGAATGAATTAGTTCAAAGAGGAGGCTTGTGAGAGGGGGGTAACTTAATGAGACCTTTTCTACCAATGTTTATGGGTTCACACAGGAAAAGAACCAGCCAGAGATTCAAAACCAAGCTAAAAATGTGTTTTTATTGGGGGGAATCCACTCATGCATGTACAGAAAATACAAACAGTCAAACATTCACATAAGAGCTAACTGAAGGAGAAAGGGAGAGAAAAATGTGGATAGAGAGGCTGAGGGTTTTTTGGGGGGTTTATAATTACCAGTCCAGAAGTGTAGTGAAGAAGTTGAAATGTGACTTAGACTTGTGTCTAAGGGCAGACCAGATCAGGATTCAGGGCGACATAGTGGGGTCCAGCATTTATCTGACTGCACCTGACTTCTCAAAACCAAGGTTTTATGTATTCTGTTTTCCTCCCTGAAGGCGTGTGAGTTGATTGCTCTCTCAGCCTAGTGGACAATGGGAGTTGCAACACAGACAGTGGGGTCTGGAATGGACTGATTGGTTTCAATGTCTTGGTTGAGTGGGGGTTTCTAGGTTAGGCTGCGGTAGGATATGCACACTGCAGGGTTCCTTACTTCTGCACCTGGGCACCTTATTGTTTTCTGAGGTTGACAGTTGATAGGATTAGCTCAGAGCTATTAAGTCAAGCGTTCTTGGCTAATTTCAGTGAACTTTTGACCTGGCCACGTTGGGGTCATCTCTGACTTATTCCCAGCCAGTCTCCCTTTCCACATGGCCTTTCCAGCCACGAGGGTGTATAATTTATATTTTATGCTAACATATCTGCCAATTAATATATTTTGCCAATTAGACCATATCAAAGCATGGAGGTGTATGGCCTGTTAACAGTGTTAGTATCTTGGTGTAAAGACAAGTATATACTTGGTGAAAGGCAAGGTTTGGAAACCCTGTTTCAGTAGTGCCAGCTTGGCAGCTTTGTTCTCAGGTAAAACACCACCATATGCAGCAAACCCACTGGCGTGCAACTTGCTGGCCATGGCCAAGCCCACAGCTACATTACAGCGCTGTCCTCGGTACTGGGGGAGGGTGTAGGCATGTGTCATGCATGCAAGTGGATCACTAACCAGCCAGGAAATCGGCTGGCCTTCCTTGTTTAGGAGGCAAACATTAGGGAAGTTGCGGATCAGGCCATCCAGGTAGCGCAAGCTCTGATCATTGCCCCCGATGCTCCAGGTTTCATTGAGTAAAACTGCATGAGATGGGTGGAGGGTTCCAAAGTGGAAGAGGTCACTCTTGAACCTGAAATACAAGGTCAGACAGGGACAGTGTTACTGCCCTCGCTAGCCTGAGCTTTGGGGGATATAAAAAGATATCTATTGATATCGATAAGTCAGCCTCACATACCCATTCCCCTCCACGTGCTTGTGAGGCCCCCAGACAAGCACGCATACAGGCTCGGCCGTTAATCGCCGTAATATTCCGAAACAATACAGGTAGGCCAGAAATAGCCGACCCGCCACTTTAGGAGACCTCAAGGCAAGTACTTTCATTAGGTATGCACGCAGTTTTCAAAAGATCCTCTGCCCTGCGCTGGCAGCTTGATGATCTGACTATACAACGCTCAAGTACTCCTCGTTTGCATACCAGCTATCCTATTGACAATTTGGCTGTGACTCAATCATTCAAATTCTGACCTTTTGGAGGCTTTATCTCCAGCCCCAAATCTATTGTTTTCCCCAAGTCCAACCTAGCCTGCGGTCACAATTCTCCCTATAAAAACCCTTGATTCCGAGACCTTCCTCGGATCGCTCTTGGCTTCCATCCCGCCTTGCTGTCGCTTTGTCCAGCGAGCCTTCCCCTCAGCTCCACGTGCTGAGATCCACGCTCCCCAGCTTCTCCGCTTCCAACGGGGCTTCAGGACAGGTGAAGTATCACCCAAACCAACAACTCCTCTAAAAACCCCTCTATCCTACTCCAACCTTTATTTCTTTAGTTATCTTATGTGAGTGTGCTGCATACACTGTTTGATTGTGTTTTTAATAAAACCACATTTATTATTTCAACTTCTATGTGTTCCTTGACTTGGCCTGACCCTGTAGACATAGGGTTCAAGATCCTGCTAAGTTACCCTGCCTCTCGTAACGCTAAAGCAGTGCTCAGAGCTAATCTTCCCCATCTATTGTTGAGCACATTTTGTTGTCCCTCACGGGACACCCCAGTAAAGAGGGTAACAACAGTGCTTGTTGAACAAACCAAAATGCCTGGAAATGCCCTTTGAGCTGAAAAGGTCTGTTAACAGAAATAAAAAAAACAGGACATTCATGTTCAGACAGCCTCCAACATTTATTGATTCTGCTTGGAACCAACCAACAGAATTCAGGCCACTGGCTGAAGATACTGTCTGGTGATGCAATGATAGAGTGGATCAAATCAGAACTGACAAAATTTGTGTTATGGTGAAAGTCATTGCAAAATCTGGCAATGAAAAGCAGCTGATGAACCTTGCAGCTGTAGTACAAAAGGAATGCTAGATAGAGTTGACAGTGCCTGCCGGAAAAACAGCTGGGCTCGAAGCAGCAGGTATCCTTCTTGGTCACAGATGGAACAGTTAGGTAGTTGGTTGCAATTATATATTATTGTACCAAGACCCAGCATGGTGTAATGGTCTAAGCATTAGGCTACAATCCTGGAGACCAGGTTTGATTCCTCACTCAGCCATAAAAACCCACTTGGTGACTTTGGGCATATCATACACTCTCAGCCCCAGAAACCCCTGTGATAGGTTTGCCTTAGGGTCACCATAAGTTGGAAATGACTTGAAGGCACACAACAACAACAACAACAACAACAACAACAATAGCATAGTGCGCCTTCCAAATTGAGGTGTGTGTGTCATTTCCAGGACCCCTTGTAGATGCCAAAAACCACAAATAATCACTCCCCCCCTTATTGTTAAATGGCAGTGACATGTGTGTGGATGCTTCAGCATGTCCATGTTGATGTTGCCACCATTTTATGTATAGGATGTGATGATCCACAGTTGGTAGAAATTGCAAATCTGGAGTTTGCTGGTCTGGAGGGGTCATTGTATA
The DNA here is from genome assembly GCA_030412105.1 of Cyclura pinguis. Classification (NCBI taxonomy): domain Eukaryota; kingdom Metazoa; phylum Chordata; class Lepidosauria; order Squamata; family Iguanidae; genus Cyclura; species Cyclura pinguis. The sequence continues at coordinate 266,171,959 of CM059599.1, forward strand.
TTAATAGTATAATAGGAGTCTTTTTAATTATCTGTTCTTCAGAATGTCCCATTTATTTTTATCTAAAAATAATCGTTTCCTGATTAAAGTCCATATTGTCAATGGCACAAAAACTATTTCCTACTGCACATTTTATTTTCCTGCTGCACAAAATGTCTCCAGCTGCACAGTAGAATAATGCCTGTGTCAAGCTGTATCAATTCATTAGGAAGAATAAGTAGCACTCACACAAATCTAAGATCTAAATCCAGTGGCTGAGTCCCAAGTATAGTCCAAAGTATATCTAGTATATAGTAGTGGTTTGAGCATTGAACGGTGACCCTGGAAATCAGAGTTTGATTCCCCACTTGGCCATGGAAACCACTGAGTGACCTGGGGTGTGTGTGTCACACACTATCAGCCCCCAGAAAACCCCATGATAGGTTTTCCTCAGGGTTGTCATAAGCTGGAAATGACTTGAAGGCACACAGCATCAATAGTAGAGCCACTGAGTCAATGAGAACTTGGTAAATGAATAGTTATGCAATTTTTTTTCAATGTATCTGCAGTAATTGGGGCTAATGATTAGATTTAAGCCATAGTTTATGAGCCCTGGTGGCGCAGTGGTTAAATGCCAGTACTGCAGCCACAAGGTTGTGAGTTTGATCCTGCTGGGCTCCAGGTTGACTCAGCTTTCCATCCTTCTGCAGGTCGGTAAAATGAGTACCCAGTTTGTTGGGGGCAATTAGCTAACACATTATAAACTGCTTAGAGAGCACTTAGCTGATAAGTGGTATAGAAATGCACATGCTATTGCTATTGCATAGTTTATTAGGCTAAATGTAATGTGTTGTGCTACTTTTTTTGGTTTGTTATTGTGACATTGCTGGCTGTTGACTCTCTTTAAAGCATGTCTTATTTGGATAGCATTCACAGACCCATTAACAGATATCTAGTTGTTTTATACTGAGGCTATATCTGAGATAGTTCTCCACAGAAGCAGAAAGGACAACAGACACAAAGGGTACTAGAGAGTCACAGGGATATGGATGGCATAGGATTTAAAATTTTTGGCTTCTGTATCATTCTGCTTGCTTTTAAAAAAATCTTTTAAAAAAAAACTTTCAATTTATAATTCTTTTATCCCATTTGTTAAAAGAATGTTCATTGTTCCTAGGAGTTCTACAACTAGAACTCATCTTCTACGTGTCTGCTACATAATTTTTATTCATAGGAATGAGCATGTCATTATTCACGTTGTCAGCAGTGGGGATGCCCCAGAGTCCTGGAAGAACCAAGACAAGGAAGCCAGATGGGAAAACCCCATTTAGTAAAGCAGCAAATTATGCCAGATCTTGGGACTTTGCCCTAAGAGACCTTGGGCAGATTATTCATTTGAGGCCCATTCCCTGAAATCAGTGCATTGTAGGGATTAAAGGGTTGGATTGAAACTCAGGAAATGCAGGTTCTAGTTGTGTGTCAGTCATGAAGACCACCACTAGATGATTTTGGCCACTCATAAACTCTCAGACTGACCTTCCATCCAAGCTTGTTCTGAGGATAAAATGGAAAGGAGGAGGAACATTGTGCAAGCTGCTTGGATTCCTTGGAGGGGGGAAAGGGGAATGTAACAGCAACAACAATAACATCTGAGTGTGCTTTAGCTGGGTTGCTTCTTCTAGCGCTGCCTGTGGATATATGTTTGTTCAAGATGTTATGACAAAAGGATGCTTCCACCAGTATAGTTTTTGTTTCTGGTGACTTTTCCCATTAGGTTTAGGGAGCATAAGTCAGTCAGATTCTGGAAGACATGAACTAGCAACAAAGCAGTAGGACTGGTGTTGATGCGGCTCCCTCTATATATGAGGCCACTGTTATATATGTGGCCTTGGTCAATTGTCCCCCTCCCCCGTGCCCTCATTATGGTGTCTGCTTGCATCTCATAATTTCAAGTCACTCTCCCACCTCCATCACTCAACTGTCCAAATGAGGTGTGATGAGGAACTTAGCCTCTTAATAATTGTGAAGCACTTGTAAAACTCAGTATTTTACAGATAAAATCCAAAAGCAGGATTTAGAAGATGTGCTTCCCACTCAGAGAATTGCACAGAGGACAGATTTGGCCATAGAGATGGCAGACACTGCTTACTTAACTATCCTGCCAGAGTGATAAATGAAAAATAAGTGTCCCCATCTACCCAACAGATTTCCACCAAGCAGGTACCCAAGGGAGAAATTATACTCACTAACCAGCTTGGAGAATAGGCGGAAGGGTCTGGATGCAGCATTGTTTGGTAGAAATATGGCTCTATTTTGACATGTCTGGCATCCGCAATACCTCTAGCAATATCATACAGCTCATCTTGAAGGCCTGCAAGGAGCAAAAGTGTTATGTGAGAACAAGTGAAGAGAATGAGGGAAGATTTTTTTTTCCTGAACCACTATGCCTGTACCTCCATTGCTACCCAACTATTGCACACCTTGGCATGTCACCTTTTTTTTTTTAGTTTAATCTGTCCACTACTTTGTCTCTATCACTTCTATGCAGTGCTTAGTATGACATTTTTTAAAAAATAATTAGTATATTTAGTTGATAGTAATATATGTCATGGCTGCCTAAATACCCTAAAGGCACCAGATCCCATCTGATATCAGAGCAAAGCAGGATTGGCCTGCTCAGTACTTGGAAGGGGAACCTCCAGAAAAGAAAAAAGAAAAAAAACAGGTGCTGTAGACTATATTTCAAAGGAAGCCAATGGCAAACTACCCATGAGTATTCTCTGCCTGAGAAAACCCTATGACGTTCATAGGGTCACCATAGGTTGACAGGTGACTTGAAGGTGCATACTTTTCTTTTAGTATAAGTCATGCGGGTCTCCCCTCTGATGCTCTTATGAGAAAATTTATTATGACATCAAATATTTTTCCATTGAGTGGTCTAGAATAGGAAGATTGAACCTCCATCCTGTGCAGGTAAAGAACAGGTCCTGTTCATTTACAAATTCCCTTTCACTTTTGTAGCTGCAAATTATGCATTTGACTAGCATGGAACAGAACTGAAGTAACAGAAAAGGAGACAAAGTTCTTCCTTCTGAGGATTTTCCATGCCAGCTATGGTTAGAATCTAATGACTTGCTTGTATATTTTCTGTTTGAAGTTTAGTCATGGAGCACTTTCCCTTACCAAACTGAGATCTGGCACCAGCTAGTCTAAGAATGGAAGTCTTCATCAGGAGGGAAATGGGGAATTATTACCTCTTCACCTTTTTTCATATAAATAAAGACTTACTGTCCTTAAGAAATTTGTTTATTATTTCAGATCAAAACCAAGGAGGGTTTTACTACCTAGAAAACTAAGTTACAAAGATGTTTGTGATTATGCATGCTTATTATATATTCTTTTGCTCTACAGCTATTGAGGAAGTACATAAAGAATTAAGCCTCCCATTAAAAATAAATCTCAGTGCCTATGGGGACGCACCTTGCAACTGAAAAGCTCTGCTCCAGTCAACAGCTTCTGTGTTTTCCAGCAGTGCTTGAAAGGCATCTACATCCCAGTAGAAGGCAGCATGCAAGTTGGTATAGTAATCCCTATTGTCTTTCACCACCTGCAGGGTATGGCACAGAAATGGACTGTAAAATGTATCTATTGAGAGACAGGAGGCAGACAGAGAGGAGAGATAGGAATAGGGGCAGCCGCTTTGCTCAGATTAATGCTCAAGAGCAAGAGGCAGAGAATAGAGGCAAGCAATTAAATTGTGCATTTAAGTAATATGTGGCATACAGGACAGGGACTAAACTTTTATCCTCTCAGCATCTTAATTGTTGAAATTGGTACAGCATAGCCTCCAGCAATTCACAGATGAAAACCGGAACATGTGCAGCCAAGCAACATCAGAGTGTGATCAAGTTGGCAAAAGTTATTAATGAGGAAGAACATACAACCTAGGAGAAGATGCAGGACTTTGCTTTTGCCTGAGCCTACTGGGGCAGGTCACCCCTTCACTTCCTCTCCTCCTTGCTGAGTTAATTGACTGTAGACTGTTGAACTCAGTCTGCAACAATGAAAGTAAGCTGAGGACAGAGGGGGAAATGGAAGGAGGTGAGGAAAACTGGTACATTTTAAAAGCATCTGAAAAAAACTGGGATGACAAAGGCCTGTCCTTGTCAAATAGGGACAGTTGGACAGTATGGTACAGTCTAAATTTGGCCATATACGTTTGGCACTGCTGTCATGTTGTTTATTTTTGTACCACTTCATGTACTTTGATGGTGCTACATAAATAAATTGATGGTGCGGACGGGGGTGATGATGATGATGATGATGATGATGATGATGATATGGTTTTGATGTAACAGAGCAGCACCAGCATTTCTCTAAGCAGCCTATCAGGAGACCAGTAAACAGAGTCCACCAGCATTTGCATTTCATGTCCTACCTCTACACGTGGCCTGGTGAGCACAACTTTAAATTTAGGCCAAGAGTCTACCACCACTTCATGTTGTGCTGGGTTTTCACGGTTGATGTGCATCACTGCCCCACAAACCTGCCAATAAAAGATGGGGTTTTGGTAAGAAGTAGAGTGAATGTTTGGATTGCTGCATAACAAAATGGTGGAGTGATAAGGCTATACCTGGAGGCTATACTTTTAACTTGGTAAAGTATGGATTTTTCAGCCATTCACAGTGTTTCTATGCAAAACAAGGACAAAGACAATCACAAGGTCATTTGAATGAAGTATGAGAGTCAGCATGGTGTAGTGATTTAAGTGTTGTACTACGACCATGGAAACCGGGGTTCAATTCCCTGCTTAGTCATGGAAACCCTCGGGAGCATCACACACTCTCAGCAGCTGAAACCCCCTAAGAGGTTTGCCTTAGGGCTGCTGTAAGTTGGAAATGACTTGAAGGCACACAACAACAGCAACAACAACAACAACAATTCACCAGTGCTTATTGTAGGTCCTTTCTTACTTGTATTATGCAGAAGGGTGATGACAAAGGGGATAAGATATCTAATGGCTAAGAATAAGAGTAAATCCACTGAGTCAATTGTAGAATAGTGAATCAACATGTAGATAAATCAAATTGATTTAATGGCTCCACTCTAGTCAGGAACTAACAAAAGGATCTAGCCCACTATTTTTACAAAGCAACTGAATCCCCTTGAAAGCTTAGAAAATGGCCTTTTAGTAAGTCAGATGGCTAGTCTGTCTAGCTCTGTGTTGTCTACACACTGATTGGGAATAGTGTCCAAAAAGGAATCTTTCCCAACCTCACCTACAGATGGTAGGGACTGAACCCAGGACATGTTGCATGTGAAATATGGTCTGTATCACAGTTCTGGTTTTAGGAGACCCTTGGCTCACTTGTTCTCAACTGATCCCTCTTCCAGAGGACTCACTTCTTCCTTGTCATTGTTTTAGCTGCCCATTCACTTACTATTCCTCTGGACCCAGCTGAAACCAAATCCCAGAGGGATTAAGAGACAGTCAGGGGACAAGATATTTGGAGGCTCCTTGCATGGTTATTGTAAACATGGCGTAGGAATAGCCAGCTGCAACACGGAGATTAGGAAAACCAGGATGTGGAGACTTCATAAACTGGCACTGGCCATGACTGAGTTCTGGCCTGGACATGGACCTAGCAATGCTGATCTCTCATGCCATCTGTAAGCTTGCTACTGAGCTCCAGCCCTCCTTTTCTTCTTACTCCTCTTGTTCTAATTATAGCAGCTCTCTCACACAAATTTTTGAAATGGAATTCAGGGGTGAATTGACTAGTATGAACACTCAAATCTGCTTTCACATGGCAATCTTTGTTCAAAACTAAAATAATTAATTAGGGTGAAGAGTCACAAAGTACAAATAAACTCTGAGCACTGTGAATGAGTAGCACCAAAAGGCACCTTTGTTACCAGGCTGTACCCCCTCACTCCTTGATATGGCTTAATTGGCATAAAATATAAATCATACACTGCTATGGCTGTGTGGCCATTTTGGCTAAAAGAGGATTGGCTGACCATGTGCAGAACTAGGGCAGATAGGAACTCAGGGCATGACCAGGTCATAGTCAAGAAACCAGCAGGTACACACACAACCCCCTCTGCCACACCCCTGACAGAAAGGACATGGAGCCAGGCATGTGTGCACATCAAATTCTTGACTCTGTAGACCAGGGTTTTGTTACCCCAATGGCATACCCTATCCCAGGGACTATAAAATTGATATCAGATATGCCCGTCATGCCAGAGAGGTTGCCCAAGTGGGCACGTAGGCAAAGAGGTTGAACAACCGAAAACAGGTAACGACCAGAAAAATCCCCAGTCACTTAGCCCAAGGAGACCTCAGGCTATACACATCCACATAAACAAAAGATCCTCAGCCAAAAGTAGCCAACTTGAGGAGATTAGCGTGTTTTCCTCAGGTTGAGCAACTTTGACTCTGGAAAATCCTACAAGGAGAGGTCCATCTACATAAACCAATACTGCAACCCTGCACAACCACAACCCTACACACTAGCAACCCAGCATAAACTAATCATGCAAACGATCAAGTTACCATTGTTTGGCATTCCATCCTTTGCTGTGACCATTGTTCTCCCTGGGAGAGGGCCTGCCCTCGAGGTACTGCCCTATAAGTAGTCCTAGTTTTGGAGGGTCTCTTCGGAGAACTCCCTGCCATGCTAGCAGACCGGCACTCTGTTAGTTGAGTGATCCCCTCAGCCGTCTCTTGGCTGAGCTCTGTTCTTTTCGCCACTTCCCAGACCGAAGACTTCAGGATAGGTGCAGTATCACGGCCTCTACATTCCCTTTGCTATATCACCTATCCATTTTTCACCTCTTTTCCTTTTCAATAGGCCTTGTGTGTGTGAATGAGTGAGTGAGTGCACTGGTGCATGGTGCTATATTCATTTAATAAAATTCATTTCTTTGGTACATTTGTCTGGCTTTTTGCTTGGCCTGACCCTGTAAACTTGGGTAAAAGATCCTGCTGGGTAACTTGCCCCTCATTTTGCTAATGCAAGTGCTCTGCTAATTTCCCCAACCTTTATAACTTGGAGCGAATCAAGGTGTCCCCCACAGGACCCCAGAAGTCAGGGTAACAGTTTGAATCTTCGCTCAGCCATGGAAACCCACTGGGTGACCTCAGGCAAGTCATATTCTCTCAGCCTCAGAGGAAGGCAAGGGCAAACCCCTTCTGAACAGATCTTGGCAAGAAAACCTTCATGATAGGTTTGCCTTAGGTCAGTTTTCAAAGAGGAGAGACATGATGGCTAGAAAAAAACTTCGCCCTGTCAGCGGCACCTTGTTGTTGTGAGCCTTTGAGTCACTTCTGGCTTGCGGCCACCCAAAAGTGAACCTATCATAGGTTTTTTTTGGCAAGATCTGTTCAGAGCGGGTTTGCCTTTGCCTTCCTCTGAGGCTGAGAGAATGTGACTTGCCCAGTGTCACCCAGTGTCTGAGCAGAGATTTGAATTCCAGTCTCTAGAGGCCTTTAAAAATAAATAATTGAAAATTTAATTGGATATTATTTGAATATTCTGAATTTAAATATTTAAATCTTAAGTCTCCAGCAAAACTAATATTTGCAGGGGTCCCTGGTAATGAAAGGTTAAGAACCACTGCTCTATTGTATTAATTATTTCTTTGCATGGGGTACACTAATTGTTCTTGGAAGGTTTTGTAGTATATTGCTGTAAATCTGTCTGGTCCTGGGGCTTTCTGTGATTTCATTTTTGAATGAAATTTATTATTTCTATGTACGTTATTTCTTTATTTAGTTTTGTCCTTAGTGCATCATGGATTTGCAGTACATTCACCCTGTCTAGGTAGTTCATTATTTTGATTAGTTTCCTTTTTGTGGGATTTTTATCTTTAAATAGATTCTGGAAATATTTTGAAAAGGATTTTTAAATCTTGCTCTGCTGTCTGTGGGATTTTCCTCCTTTTCTAATTTCTAATATTTGATCTTTTTCTTTTTTAAAAAATGATTATGTTAACCACCTTCCAAGTCTGTTTGCATTAGTGAAATATCTTTGTTTTGTAAATTTTAGTTGCTTTCTATTTCAGTTGCTGCTTCTAATGATAACTGTCTTTTCAAAGCTTTTATTTCATATTCTAAATGACTGTTTTTAGCATTCTTTTTGTGTTCTACTTTTTTCTTAATTTCCTCCATTAAGTTCTGTTTCCTTTCCCTCTTTTTGTCATGCCCCACTCCCAGGACTCAGATGCTGCTTCCCACATCGCCTGATCCTGAAGCGAGGTGCTCTTTGCATTAGAATGCTTCCAGAAGTGCTGTTGCCTGGAGCACATGCACGCTGCCCCAGAGACTGACTCTGCAGAGCCTCCTGTGGTACAACCAGCCAAGTACGAGGACTTAGTGGATGTTGGTAAGAAGAAGGAAGTGGACTGGCTGCCTCCTCAGCTCCAGCAGTTTACCTGTACTCCCTGTCGGAATCAGAATTTGCTCTCCTCCAGGATTCCCTGGAGAAAAACTTGAGCCGTGGCTTTTTTTTATTTTATTTTTTGTATGTGTATGTATGTGTGTGTGTGTGTGTGTGTAAATAGATAAGAAACAAAAAATACATCCTAGAATAGGATAGATCTCTACAGGCAAAACCTAAGAATGGTAGAACATAATCATAGGAATATAGTAGTATTGCATGACATATAACATCATTATACATATCTAAGACATACCTAACGTACATCTAACATACATTCATACTTCCGAACTTCAGTTCCAATCACTCTTCTTCCTGAGTAGGTTGTCCTTAAGATAATAAATTAACTAGATAAATGAGGATCAATTTCCTTCCTTTAAATACATCAGGGCTCTACTGATATTACCCTTTTTGTAACTTTAAGTCTTATCATTAATACTATATAGAGATAATGTTATATTACAGATAATTAGAATGAACTGAGTAAAATTCAACCATATTTCTCTCTTCAATCAACAAGGCTCGCTATCGTCAAGACTCCCCACTTGCTTTGAAGAATTGTATAACTGGATCCCATTTCTTAAGAAACTTTCCAAGAGGGATCCCTTTTATTAACGTCATCAGCTTATCTATAAGTGCCATATCAAATAATTTTATTTCCCAATCTTCTACATTTGGTATGTTAAATTTTTCCAATTTTTAGCATAATTAATTCTTGCAGTGACTGTCATATAGAATAAGATTTCACCATGTTTCTTTTCCAATTTATCTTCTGGCATACTCAGTAGATACATTTGTGGTGACATGTGAAAATGTAGAAGAAGGAGGTGGACTGGCTGCCTCCTCAGTTCCAGCAGTTTACCTGTACTCCCTGTTGGAGGCAGAACTGGCCCTCCTCCAGGACTCCCTGGAGAAAAACTTGAACCATGGCTTTATTAGGCCTTTGACTTCCCCTGCAGGGCCCCCGGTGCTGTTTCACCTCAAAAAGAGTGAAGACCTCAGGCTGTGTAATGATAATAGAGCCATCATGTTCTAGATAGAATGAGAGAAATTAGAGAAACAACTAAGAAATTATCCCACAAATACTATTATTATTAAAGAATTTAAAATTTTACTACTTCAACTGAATGAAGAAAACCTAATGGTTACTGAGAAAAAAATCAAACAAGCTTGCCAAGTTTTTTTCAAACAAGCTAATAAACCAGGAGAATGGTTATCCTATAAACTGAGAAAAAGAAGAGAAAAGAAAATGTTTACAGAGATAAAGAAAGGTGATATTAAATCGACACATCAAGACGACATCAAACAAGATTTCTTTGAATACTGTAAGAAATTTTGAACGCAACTCCGCTTTCACACCAGGAGGAGCAAAGTATGCTTTAGTATTTAGAGAAAAGTGATATTCCCAAATTCTCAGAAGAGAACAAAACTCTCTTGAACCAGCCAATATCTATGGTGGAAGTTACATAAACTATTAGAAAATTGAAATTGGATAAAGCCCTGGGACTGCATGGGTTCACGCCAAGATACTATAAGATGTTTGAGCAGGAAATCTCTTTACCTCTTCAGAAAGCTATCAACAATATCTTAATCATTGGTAAACCAGAAAGTTGGAGTGACGCCAATGTTACTTTGATTCTGAAGGAGGAGAAAGACCCTACCGATGTTAAAAATTACTACCCAATTTCTCTGCTAAATGTAGATTACAAATTTTTTGCCGCAATCCTAGCTGATGGGCTGAAAAAAGTTCTTCCAACAGTAATCCATGAAGATCAAAAAGAATTTCTACCAAAAAGATCATTAAAAGACAATATAAGAACTGTCCTGTATATAATTGAATATTATGAGAAACATAATGAAAGAAAGCTTGGAATGATATTTGTCAATGCTGAAAAAGCTTTCAACATGGTTAATTGGCCTTTTCTAAAAGCAGTGCTAGATAAAATGAATGTAGGGACAAAGTTTGCTTCCTGGATTGAAGCGATATATGACAAAGAACCCAATTGGTGGTTAATGGAGAAAAAACAAGATTCATATCTGTAAAAAAAGGAATTTGGCAGGGTTGTCCTTTGTCACCCCTTCTGTTTATAATCATTTTGGAAATTCTAAATAATACTATTCGTAAAGACACCACCATTAAAGGAATACAAATAAAAAAACATCAGTACAAACTTAAAGCATTCACCGATGATTTGGTCCTGTTTTTGGATGACCCATCAAGTAGCTTGGAATGTTTTATGCAAGTCATAAGCAAGTTTGGCGAATTCTCAGGATTCAGAATAAACAAAGATAAAACCACAATGCTGACGAAAAATGTAAGAAAAGAGGAGGAAGAGACACTTATTAACATTTCTGGCTTCAACATAGTTAAGAAAGTTAAATATTTAGGAATTTGGATTTAAAAACATAACAATGAACTTTTTGAAAATAATTAAGAGAAAAAATGAAAGAGAGAAAGAAAGAAATAGAATCCTGGGCTAGATGTCACTTTTCTTTCTTGCGTAGGTTAGGATCTGTGAAAATGAATGTTCTACCCAAATTTAATTTCTTATTTATAAATCTACCCATCATAATGAATAAAAACCGTTTCTTCAGTGGCAGAGGGATCTATCTAAATTTATTTGGGAAGGTAGAAAGCCATGGGTCAAATGGAAAACCCTCACAGATTTGAAAACCAGAGGAGGCGGAGGTGTTCCTGATTTATATACATACTACAAAGCTGCATCAATGACATGGATTGTAGAATGGATTATACTACAAAACGATTGACTTCTAACACTGGAAGGGGCTGACCTAAGGATGGGATGGCCTGCCTATATCTGGTATGATAAAGCCAAAGTGGACAAAGATTTCTCACACCATTATGTTCAAAAAGCCCTACTAAAAATATGGAATGATGATAAGATATTGACTTTTAGGCAGATTCCAATGTGGCTTTCACCACAGGAGACTTTTTTGGAAGGTGGAAAGATATGCCAGAATGTCTAAGATATGAAGATTTAACTGACACGTCTTCCGTTAATGTGTCAACAAAGAGCAGACAGAAACTAGAAGAGGAAGGCAAAGCATACAATTGGTTTCCCTGCTGCTAATGGACAGAGATTTCACTTGGATTTGAGATTACAAGGATTTGAAACTTCTTCAGAGATGAACGTGGTGATAAAACTTCTGTTTGAAAATCCACCACATTTGATGGTCAGATTATATAAGATCCTATTACTTTATGACAGAGAAGAGGAAACAAAGATGAGATGATAAAATTGTTACCCTGTGTACTGGGGGTCCCGGGAGGGACACCAAAATGTGCTCAACTAAAGGTGGGGAAAATTAGCTCAGAGCACTGCTTAGCGTTACGAGAGGCAGGGTAACGTAGCGAGATCTTGAACCCTATGTCTACGGTGTCGGGTTGAGTCAAGGAGCACACAGAAGTTGAAACAATAAATGATGTTTTATTAAATACACAAGCTAAACAGTGTATGCAACACACTCACACAAGGTAACTAAAGAAAATAAAGGTTGGAGTGGTATAGAGGGATTTTTAGAGGGATTGCTGGTTTGGGTGATACTTCACCTGTCCTGAAGCCCAGAAAAATAGAGAGCGAGGCTGGGGTGCGATGTAACTCAGCACGTGGAGCTGAGGGGAGGCTCGCCAAGCAAAGCGGCAGCAAGGCGGGATGAAACTCGGGAGCGTTCCGAGGAAGGTCTTGGAATCAAGGGTTTTTATAAGGAGAATTGTGACTGCAGGCTATGCCGTACTTGGGGGGAAACAATAGATTTGGAGTTGGAGACAAAGCCTCTGAAAGGTCAGAATCTGAATGATTGAGTTATCGTAGCGGTTTTCAATAGAGTAGCCAGTATGCAAACGCAGAGTACTTGGGTATTGTATAGTTTGCCCATCAAGCTGCCATCGTGGGGCAGAGGCTCCTTTGTAAGTAGCGTGCGTACTTAATTAGAGTACTTGCCTGGAGGTCTCCTAAAGCAATGAGTCAGCTATTTTCTGGCCTGCCTGTATTGTCCAGGAATATTACGGCGATTAATGGCCGAGCTTGTACGCGTGCTTGTCTGGGGGCCTCGCAAGCATGTGGAGAGGAATAGAGAAGTGAAGCCGAATTATGATATCAAGAGGATATCTTTAATATCCCCAAAGCTCGGACTAGCCAGGGCAGTAACAAAATGTTCTCAAAATATTGGACACTGTATCCAACTTGACCATTGGGAAGTGAGTTGGAAGATGACCCAGAAATTTACTATGGCACAAAATTTGAAAGATAACTATTTTAAGAGGGTACATGACTTCCAACAAACTGAAAAAAATGTACAACTCTAGAATGGGAGAATGCTGGAAATGTCATGCAGAGGCAGGTACCTTTTGCCATCTATGGTAGACTTGTCTGAAAGCCAAAGATTACTGGCCTAGAATACATAAAACAATCTTAGAAATTCTTCAGATTGATTTTGTGGAATCTGCAGAAATTTTCCTGTTGAATATGTTACATGAGATTGACCTTAAGGTTCTAAAGATATGTTGGAGGATTATTTTATATATGGTAACATCTGCAAGAATTGAGTATGCTAAATTGTGGAAAAATGAAAGGACACCCAAGACAGAACAATGGCATTATAATATATCAGAAATAAAAAGGGCAGATATCTTAACTCAAAGATTAAAAGGAGGGACAGATGATAAAGCCATGTACCTTTCAACAATCACCTTGAAAAAATCAAAACCCAAGGTTAGTTGACATAGCATTTTGTAGTGGAAAAAATCAGACTAAAACAAAGATGGGAATCCTAAATTATTCTTAGTAAAGTATATAAGCAATACCATGCAATGATTTATATATTGCAGTGTTTGTTTATTATTATGACCAATAGATCAGATAAGAATAAATAGAAACAAGCAATTAAAATAACATCAAAAATTGCATACGAATAAATGTTAATAATTGCAAATCCTGGTTTCCTTGTAAAAGCAAAAATTTTAAATTTAGTCATCGTATAGTTTCATAATAACATTTTAACCATTTTTTGTCAACAAAGCAGAGCAGCAGCACAAAAACTGGCCACTTTATTTGTTACTAAAGGACATTGATCTGCCAGCAAATAGTGTGTATAGAACTTATCAGTTCTTCCAGAGATACTTGGGAGAATTGGATGGATATAGATATGTCGAAGGCAACTGAAAAGGAACAGTATAATAACACATGACCTACTGTCTCCACTGAGCCAGCTCCACAGGGGCATAAGCATGCATCATATGGTATTTTATTATATCGCCCTTCTAGGAAAGCTGAGGGTAATATATTAAATTTTGCCAAAGTGAATGCTTTTCTGAATTTTCGAATGGTTAAATTAGTCAAATGGTTTGCTGGTAAAAAAGCCCAGCCAGTATCTATAAAGTCAGGGCAGGCAGTCACTATGCTTACATGTTGTTGCAACTCACTGTCAATAATACACTGGTATATTTCCTTTTTTGCTTTCATATATCCCATTGCCAGAATAGTAGCCTGTGAGAAACCCAAATTGGCTAATTTCCCATCCAACTTTTTTTCCCACTTAGAGCAAAACCCATCCATTAATACCAGGAGGCCAAGCCTACTGGGGTAGATAACATTTTTAGCCAGAAATTTAATTTAAGGATCCATACCCATGACTCAATTGACATTTGGCCTGTTTCGAAGTATAGAATAGCATTTGGCACACAGCTAGGAATGCCAAGGATAACCCTCAAAAATTTTGTCTGGGTGGATTCCAGGGAGGGAAACCTACTATATGTGCACTGCTGCGCACCATATAACATCTGTGCCAAGACCTTAGCATTGAAGACCTGTAGAAATGATAGCACATGTTGACCTCCTTTAGAAAAGAAAAACGATATAAGAGATTTGATACTTCTCTGAGTGTTTGCAATGGCATTCAAAGCTTGAGCTTTCCAGGAGCCTGAAGACTGAAAAATCACTCCCAAATATCTATAGGATTTTACCTGCTCAATTTGATGATTATTTATTTGCCATTTATGTGTCTCCCATTTCCTGCTAAATACTAAGACTTTGGACTTACTGTAGTTGATTACTAACTTTTCAGTATTACAGTAACTACCCCAAAGCTTTTAATAATTGCCGCAGGCCAACTGATGTTAGGGAGAGCAGTATCATATCATCTGCATAAAGGAAAGATGACAAAGGTCTACCTGCTAGGTTTGGTGGGTAAAAGTTTGGGCCAGACAAGCTCCCAACTAGGGAATTAATACACACACACACACACACACACACACATAAATATATATAAAAAAGAAAAAAGGAGCTAACACACAACCTTGTCTAACACCTGAATACATTGGAATAGATTTAGTGAGGTGGCCTACCCTATCATAGCTCACTTTCAAACATGTTTTGGTATAAAGGCTGAGGATCAGAGTCAGGAGACGTTTATCAATATTTGTTGTTTCTAATTTCTGCTACAGCCTGTCCCTAGGGATCAAATCAAAAGCAGATTTGAAATCAATGAAGGCTGTGTAAAGAGCCCCTTTGGACACAGGTGAGTATTTATCCACAAGATGATGTAAAACTAAACCATTGTCCCCAATTGAACGTGTTACTGCCTTGGCTAGCCCGAGCTTTGGGGATTTAAAAGATATCCTTTTGATATCATAAATTCGGTTTCACTTATCTATTCCCTTCCATGTGCTTGCGAGGCCCCTGGACAAGCACGCATACAGGCTCGGCCGATAATCGCCGTAATATTCCAAAGCAATACAGGCAGGCCAGAAACAGCCAACTCGCCACTTTAGGAGACCTCAAGGCAAGTACCTCCATTAGGTATGCAAGCAACTTTCAAAAGATCCTCTGCCCCGCGCTGGCAGCTTGATGATCGGACTATACAATACTCAAGTACTCCTCGTTTGCATACCGGCTATCCTATTGACAATTTGGCTGTAACTCAATCGTTCAAATTCTGACCTTTTGGAGGCTTTGTCTCCAGCCCCAAATCTATTGTTTTCCCAAAGTCCGACCTAGCCTGCGGTCACAATTCTCCTTATAAAAACCCCTGACTTCGAGCACTTCCTTGGATCGCTCCCGAGTTCCAGACCGCCTTGCTGCCGCATCGCTTGGCGAGCTTCCCCTCAGCTCCACGTGCTGAGATACTTCGAACCCCAGCCTCGCTTTCCATCTTCTTCCGGGCTTCAGGACAGGTTTCGTATCACCCAAATCAACTATCCCTCTGAAAATCCAGCATCTTACTCACACCTTTATTTTCCTTAGTTTTCTGTGTGTGTGTATTGCTTACATTGTGTGCCTGTCTTTAATAAAGATCATTCAGTATTTTCAAACCGGTCTGCTTCTTGACTTGGCCTGACCCCGTAAACACTGGGTTACAAGATTCCGCTGTGTTACCCTGCCTCTCATTTTGCCAACTAGTGCTCTTGACTGATTTCCCCAATTTGTGTAGTTGCAAGGTTATTTAGGTGTCCCTCCAGGGACCCCCAGAAAACAGGGTAACAAGCGTCCCGGTCTGGATCCCGTCTGCTCATCAGCCAGGAAATTTACCTCTTCCAACCATATTGTTAATTTTTCCAGAAGATGATGGGCATACAGCTTACTGATGACACTTAGCAAGCTGATTGGCCTGTAGTTTGCAGGCTCTGATCTTTTTCCTTTCTTATACATTGGAATAATGATAGCAAGCCCCCAGTCTTCTGGTATACATGCAGAGCGATCAATGCACATAAATAATACCGCTAGGACTGGGGACCACCAACTCCTATTTACTATAAGCATCTCAGGAGGAATATTATCACTCCCTGGTGCTTTACCCCTTTTAAGTTTAGATAGAAGCATGTTGATTTCAGAGATGGTAACAGGGGGCCAGTCTGGGAGGTGCTAGAGTGTAGCTTGTGAATTCTAATACTCCAATTGCCTTGCGGTGAACAAGCTGGTAAAATGTGATTCCCGGGTCTTAACAGGAATACAGGAATCTGCTGGACCTATTTTACTATCTAATCCCCTGGAGACTATCCTTCAGAAAGTACAAGAGTCCTGCTGCCTTGATGCAATAATTAGTTTCTCCTAATTGGCTGTCATTGCTAATCCCTTTTTTCCCCCCTAATTACCTTTTTGTATCTTTTCTTTAACAAGAACCATTCAAATGGCAGAGATGGCAAATTAAATTCTCTATATCTCTTGTAATGTCTTATTAGAAGGTTCTTCATATTCAGACATCCCTGATCAAACCAAGGTTTAGATCCAAAGAAAGCAGTCTTTTGTGTTCTGGGATTATTTACAAGTCAAACACATTTGTAAAGATGAAACCAACTCACGATATAAATTCAGGACCTTTTCAGTGGATCTTGTTAACAAGAGGTACTCCTGTATTCTAAGACTATTTTCTGAACATAGCAATGCAGTTGCAATACCTTCCACCTTAGCTGACCATCTCACATTAGATGCTTTTATTTCCATCTCTATATTCAATGGTGGTTCAAAATCAGCATGCACATTCTGGTTTTGGAAGGACAGAGAGAGATTTAAAGGGTAGTGATCACTCTCGGTATGAGTACCCACTTCAAAACTATGGATCAGATTCAGCAGCTCATAAGAGATAATAGTATAATTGATAGTTGAAGCACCACAACCAGTCAAGAAAGTATATTCTCCTGGTCGGTTCCCATACACACTAACATTTAGTAATACTAAATCTAAATTATTGATCATCCGTAAAAGACAGAGCCTGGAGTAATTGCAGATGCAGTCTTTAGGCTGCCTATCAGGAATGGGTTGGGCTGCTTCTGTTTCGGAAGCATGTTCATCAAGATGGCTATAAAGAGCTTCATCATTTGAACCAATTCTGGCATTAAAATTTCCTGCCAAAATTAAAGAAGATTTAGGTACGATGATATCATCTTACTAATAAATTTTTGTAAATCTACTCATCTGTAGTGTACTTGTTTTCTTTATTGTAATGGACACAAATACACACTAATTAGTAGTAAAGTAAATGCTTGAAACTTAATCACCAATGAAAATGCCATATTAGCCATCAGAGTAAAATTAACATGGATGGCTTGAAGCTTAATGGAAATCAAAAGCCCAAGCCCTCCTTTAGGATGAACTCCTCTAGAGCTAGGTTCAGCTTTTAATGAGTAACTCACAAATCCATCCAACTCCAGGTCCCCCCTCTTCCACATCTCTTGAAGGAACACTGCATCATATATCCTGATAAAATCTTGAAATGAGGGATCCAGAGTCTTTCGCCACCAACCTGCAACATTCCAAGGGATGATTGTCAATTGGGAGCACTGCTGATGAACCAAAGGTCAGTCACAATTAAAAAGATCTGTGATGATCCCTTTCCCTCCATCAGAATGGTTAAGTATCTCCAAGGAGGATACCTGAACTCCCCGCACTATTCCCTTATCCTGGGATTCTGACAAATTAATCTCTCAGGTTGCCAATGCTGGGCCATCATTCACCACCCTCCCCTTGGGCAAAATGCTACCATCCCCTAAAGGGCAGTTCATCACCCCAGAAGGCCTAACAGAGATCATCTCTTCATCCAGTGGTTCAATTTGATCCATCGATGGGCATCATTTACTTATGTTAGAGATAGGAAATGTAGAATTAGTTAAGCAGGTGTCCTTCTCCTTGATTCTCTCAGGGGAACCAATTTCTTCTTTATCCAGTTCTCTCATCTGAGTCCAGGTTGGTGGGGTTGTAACATCTGATTTAAAACTAGGGACTAGATCAGCCACCTCCTCTTTTTGGACGGCTTTATTTAACAAAGGATTAAGTTCCACTAAAATCTGGTGTTGGGAGATAGATACCTTCTCATTCTGAAGTCGAGGCTCCTTTTCAGGTATCTGTGTTTCCCTTTTATTGAGTTGTCTTGTTTGTGACAAGCTTGAGTGAGCGAATATTGTTGGTTTTATGCTGTAAGTGTTATCACTAAGGGGGTTCTTTGAGATGGACTTCTTCAATATTAGATTTGTTTTGTCTATTAACTCACACGGCAGAGTGTTTGTCTTTTCACTTTGTGAAGCTGAATCACCACCTTCTCTATTTGTAGACTTCTTTGAGCACTGTAATGTAATCAGATGACCCTTTAAAAGTTCCATTCTGTTAATTATATCATTTTATACTTCATAGGGTAAAGCTTGGAACGATTCTAATAGGTTCTTCTCTTCCAAATAGAAGGATTCCATTAGTTTCTTTGATGATTGCTCTAGATTGTCTTCTGCCAAGACTGTAACACCATGGGAATTGTCTACAAGGGATTGTTCTTCAGTAGTATCAGTAATACCAGTGGAGCCCTGATAAATTAGGTTAGTACTGAGATCTTCTTTCATTTGATGTCTTCTAGCATTGACTGATGAACAAAGCATCAGTGACATAGATGGAGAAATATTCTCAAAAACTCTTGCCATTGGCACACCAAGCTTTCTCAATACTTCTTTATGCTTATACGTCATATCAGCCAAGTTCCCTTGTGCAAATGTAACCATTGCCTGAGCATGTATACCATTGAAATATAAATACTCCACTGCTATCAGGTCAGTTAGAGAGAGAACTCTTGAAATGGCAGTTTCTAACAAATTTAACAAGTACAGTTTATGGTTATGCTGTGAGATATTTCCTGGTGGCTTGGGGAAATTTAACAACACTAGCTTTCGTCTATTCAGGATTAACTTCCAATCATAATCTGCAAAGTTCCTGACCTGTAAAGGTCTAGTTTTTAGCAGGACATAATCTTGTGGATTCTGAGAGTCATATTTTTGCTCTTGAGGAGATACAGTTTCAGGAGGTTGTGTGGTAAGACCCTCAGCCTTGTCAATGAGAAGATTACAACCCTCTAAGTTTGGTTCCTCATCTGCTGATTGTTTCTCACATTTATTAGTATCTTTCTGTTTTGGTCTGCTATCCAGCAATTTAAGGAGTTCGTTGTACTGCATCTTTTTTTCACGAGTTGGCTTAGGATTTTTGACATTTTTGCTTTTCTTCTTAGTTACAGTTCTCCTTTTAATGGTTTTTTCCTCTCTTACCTTGTTGGATGTCTTGATTGAAGTATTTCTGTTTACACAGGGTATGGTGTAAGTGCCCTCTTTATCAGATGTTAACCATATCTTTTTGCAATTGTCCTCCAGGAATGTTAGAAGTTTATTGGATTCACTTAGAAAGGATTTCATATTCTGAATATCCTCAGTTAGGTGGAAAAGTCAACTTCCAAGTAGTAAGTCATCTCTAACTGAAAACGGAGTCTGGTTCAAGGCTTCATCTTTAATCACATTGGCTCTCTTTGGGGTCAGCTGTAAAGGCTGATTCATCTCCAACTCCTCCGACGTGTTAGTTTTATCAGTAGATTGAGGAGACAAATTCTCAGCAAGAGACAGTTCAGTGGCCAGATTAAGGTGGCCAAATCCTTCTTTGTAATTACTGAGGTTGCCTTTGATATCCAAAGTCCAATACAAACTCAAAGGGGTGTTACATTGTTCCTTGTTATCAATTTCCCTTTCATTACTCCAGGAAAAAACTGAGTAATTTTTGTTTGGGTTCTCCATTGCTTTAAAGGGGAATATGGAGTGAAGGCAAAAGTCCTTGATTTTTATAATCCTTTCTAGTTGTCACAACCATCTTACTAGCACAAGGTCTCTTGTCTCTGCCAGTGAGTTGAATGGACTCTGAAGTCAGTATGGTGGTATTATATTCTCTATTCACTTCTCAAGGCTTGGTGCAGGAGGTTGGCATTGTTGTTTCTCGTTATTTCATGTTATCTTGCAGAAACCTTGGTCATCTCATTTACTTTCAAAACTATAATTAAAAAACTGTCTACTTGCTGTAAATTAGCTTCCTGTGGCTGTGTGCAGTCCTCAGTGGTTCTATTTCAATTAAAATTATAAAAGGGAAGGAAATAAAAACAAACGAAACAGAGCGATAGAGAAGCATGTCTGGCTATGTTGCCATCTTCTATTGCAGTGTATTGAATGCTTATGTGATAGTTTATATCAGAGAATTTAATTAGAAATTTCTTCTCTTTTTTGGAAGTACAGTTGTGTAAGATTTGTAAACATTAATATGTTCTAGAAAGGAATAGAGGAAGATTATGAAGATACATATACTTGTATAATCGGTGCTTATAAATATTACGATTGTTTATGGATTATGTATTTTATTTGCTATATTTTAATATAAAAATAGTAAAAAAATAGAGCCATCAATCAGATCACCCTCTGCAGTTGTTATCCCTTGTCCTTGGTAGCACAGCTGCTGGAGAGGTTGCCAATGCCAAGGTGTTCACCTAATTTGAATCTGAGCTGGAGATGAATGGAAGACTGCTTTCCAGACCCAGTATGGGTACAATGAATACACAGTGATTCCCTTTGGACTCTGCAATGCCCCCATGATCTTCCAGAACTTTGTCAATGATGTCTTCTGGGACTACTTAGACCAGTTTGTTATCATTTAGTTAGATGACTTTCTGATTTATTCCCCAAATCAGAAGGCTCCTGAGGCACACATCAGAACCATCCTCCAGGGCCTCTGAGCACACCTCCTGTACACCAAACTAGAAAAATGTGTTTTCAACCTCTCAGCAGCGGACTTTCTGGTTTATCGCATATCAGTAATAGGAGTAGAAATGGACCCAGCCAAAGTTAAGGCAGTCACCTTCTGGCAACCTCCTTGGAATCAGAAGCAGGCTCAATGCTTTCTGGGACAAACTACCAACAGGACAACCAGGTGGAATTGCTGCTGTTGGCTGAGTTTGCCTATAATAACTCTCTCAATGCCATGACCCAGGAGACCCCTTTCTTCACCAACTAAGGCTTCCACCCTCACTGGTTTCCAGCCATGTCCCCTCAGTCTTCCATCATGGGAGCAGATCACTAGCTCCAGAAGCTGCAGGCTGGGCAGGTGCTCCTCAAGGAGTAGTTCGACCAGGTCAAGTTGAACTGTAAGATGTTTGCTGATGCCAAGTAGCTGGGATCACCCTTAAGGTGGGAGATCAGGTCTGGCTCTCCACTTGCTATTTGCCCCATATCACCCATACAGGAAGCTGGATGCTTCATGGGTTCCTATTCCATAACACCAAAAGTAAACCCTTTGGCTTTCCAGTTGCAGCTTCCCCATAATTTCTGTATCTATCACATGATGCACTGCTTGTTCCTGGTCCTAGCCATAGATACTTGCCCCTGACACTGGCCCACAGATACACACCCTCTCTGGTGATAGTAGATGGGAAAGAGGTGTTTGTGGTGATGCAGAATCTAGAATCCTAGAGGCATCGCAACCAGTTGCAGTATCTCATTGGCTGGGCAGGTTATGGACTTGAGGAGCACTCCTGGGAAGATGCCACAGATGCCCACACTCCTGACCTGGTCCACTAGTTTCATCACCGCTCTCTCTCCAAGCCAGGCCCTCCTGGCCTGAGGGGGGGTCATGGGGCGAGTGGTGTCATGCCCCAGTCCCAGGATTCAGATGCAAACACAGACAGGACCCTCCCTATCAGCCACAACATAGAGACCTGAATAGGACAATATTTACTGCAGCTAGCATAGATGACCATGCTGACTTAGCTGCTGGATACTCCCTTTGGACAGTCACTCAGAATTTATTACTGACTCAGCAGAAAAAAACAAATAGCAACTGACTGATGAATTGTTGTGAACTTTGTCCATGGCTGCTGCCACAGACTCTATTGGAGAACCTGGTCCGGGTGCTGGCATAGGACACTTTCTCTTCTTCTGTTGTACTTCTTGTATAAATAATTCCCACATGACTGCTTTACTGGGCTCCCACACTACCTTTGTTGAAATATCTTTATCCATGCTATGGTCTAAGAATTCTTTTAAGTCTTTTTTTTTTTTTTTGGCTCTCTTAATTATTTTATCTTTTAGTCAGCTTTCAAGTCTGTTGTTGTTTTCTGTCTTCCAATGTAAGCAATAGGGTATTATGGTCAGATACTGTTCTTTGTACAATTTCCATTTGTAGAACTTTTGTTATTAGAGATTTGGATGCCAAATATCTGCATATTATTCCTTTCTCTTTCAAAAGTTGAATTTAAAAGATTTCAGTACACCCTGTCATAGGTTTGAAAAGGAGAAAAGAATACAGCTTTTAATTAATTTATCTTCAGTTTTAGTCTGTTTGCATAGTTTTGTTGTAGAATTAATTCTTTCACCCCCTCTCACACAAAATAGATTACAATATCTCTCAGGAGGTTTCTATTTTTTGGCTATAGAGGAATTAATTCTAAACATATTGCTAGCTTAAAAGTCCATCTGGTCAGTTGTTCAACCAGTGAATTTGGGCCAGGGATGAGATCAAACATGTATATAAGTCTTTATTTTGTCTTTCCTCTGCACAGTCTGTCTTTTATTTCTGTCAAATTTATCATCATTTCTCCCTGTTTTAGAGTAAGTTTATTGTTTCACCCTGCAATCAATTATCATATTCATTTCCTTTAGGACTTTTACTACAATTTCTAACTTATTTCCTAAAACTTCTACTGCCTTCCTTAGTTCTGTTTTATTTCTGTCCTTGTATATATCAATTGATCTCTTATTTCTGTATTCAGTTTTTTTATTTCTTCTAACACAAATAAGTATCTGTTATCTGTCTGTAACTCCAGTGATGTTCTTCTCTGAGTTTGCTTTTGTAGTTGAGCCTGTGCTTAGGCTCTTCTTGTACTTGAGGCTATGGTTCATATTTCCCAAATCTTCACATCTAAACTAGAATGCTTTCAGTAATTTGCAGATTGTCATAAATTAGAATCTATTTCCTGTAGCAAGTTTGTGTTCATGTAACAAATCCTTAAATCTATCAATTATTATAATATTCCAAAGAAATATGTATGTTCAGTAAATTTACCCCACTTAAATTGCTCTAAGTGATTGATCTTAAATAATACTTTTTGTCTCAGTAATTCTTGGTCTGTTAGCTATTTTTTAACCCCAATATACTACATGTAATTCATAAAAATGCCAATAATTTTTCTGTTAATCGGTAGGCTATTGCATCATCAAAAGAAAACTATACACTGAGAAGGAGTGGAGAGGAAAGAATTCAACATTTAGCACTCTTTCCCTTGAACCAGATATGTTATCACTGCAAGCTTGAACAAAGTCTTATGATCTTAACAAGTATGTATTTTATATATCCTGTAACTGGGCAACCTAATCAATCTATATTAAAGTTTTAAATTATATGAGGACATCATGTACTAGTATAAGTTGTCGAGGCATTCAGTGTGAGTGCGTAAAGTTTTTCTAAATGGACAGCAGAAATGAGGTCATGCAACCTTGAGCACAGCTGCAGGAATGTTTTGACGAGCTAGCTAGCCTCAGAAGGTCTTGCCTCGTCAACATGAGAAAGTTGCCTGCAGAAAAGGTGATTGGATCACCCCATATGATATGGGGTGATGTTAAGCCCTTAAAAAGGCTTGGGTATGCCACTGTATTTTACCACTCAGGTCATTTCCTGGTGGTGACGCTGCTCTGCTGACTGATTTATGGACTGCATCTAGAAATGCTGCTGGTTTGTATGCTGATTTATTGTCTGTCTTATCATTTCCTGGTATGCTGCTAGAAGCCCTAACTTTAACTTCAGTGTGCTTAACTAAATAAATAGCCCTGAGCTTATCTTTATGAGTCTCCGGAACTGTTTTTGACTTGCCTGGAGTTGGCTGGTTGCAGCTGGATGTCGCTGCCCTGTCAACACTCTGCACATGCTCTGAGGAGCTATGTTGTGCTACCCTGACCCATATGCCCTGTTAACTATCTTAAAGAAAACAATTAACAATGTTGAAAGTATCAACTACTTCAGTTATTTTAGTTCCAAATAAATTATTAATCTGAACAGAGATATAAACAGAGACATCAACTTTACAGGAACAAAATTATGATTAGCCATGTTGATAACCATTAGTAGTAAAGGTCTGTTTCACTCCTATCATTGTATGCAAGCAGCAGCCTTGCTCTCCTCCCTTCAGTCATACCTGTATTGAAGTAATTCTTGCATTTAACATTCTCCTTTCTTTTCCTGTAATGTTCATTAATTTCTGTGAATTTAGGATTTCTTTTCCTTTTTTCTTCTCCACCTTTTCAAGAAATTGAAATACTACTTATAATTTTTAAGTCTCTCCAGATCTGTCGTCAATGTCTTCCCATTACGTACTTTCAATTTGAGTTTTGCCTCTCTTTTGTTTAACTCATAGGAACTATCTCCTTGGATTATTGGCTGATTCAAAGGATTTTTGCTTAGTGTATCGCATCTTTTTCTGTATATCTTATATGAAATTCATTGAAATTTGTTTTTGTAATATATTTATTTCTTTTAATATTTCTGCATTTGATGCATTCTGTTTATGTTTTCTTTTTTCTTTTTAATCTCCTCCCAAACTAATTGGTTTCTTTGCTGTCTTTTCCTCTTTAATTCTGTTTGTTGCTGAATAAAGAAAGCCTCTCTTCACAGCTTTACTTGCATCTGAAACTACAATCAAGTCAGTACCTCTATATAACTTTTCTTCAAAATAATTTTTCAATGTATTTTTCACCTTTCAAACCACCTTTCTGTTCTTGAGCAATGTCTCATTTAATCTCCAGTTATACTAGTTATTGCTATGTTTGTTTGCCATTAAGATTGAGTTACAATCTGATAAAGTCTTTAGTAATCAGTTGCGTAGGGACGTGGGTGGGGGAGTGATTTGCCCTGGGCGGCAATGTTTCTGGGGCATCCCAGCCCGTAGCCATGCCCACGTATGCTTTGGCTGTGCCGCCAAGCACTGCAGCCACGCATCTCACAGTGGCCATGGCCCTCGTGCCATAGCCCCACCCCCTCCCACCGCCCCTCCACTCACTCCAAGCTCTGCCACTGTTGGTAATATTTCTATTTCTTTAAGGCAATATGTAATCGTCTTTGAGATCAAAACCATGTCTATTCTTGAAAAAGACTTAGGCCTTTCTGAAGAAAAAGTAAATTCTTTAGCATTCCCATGTTTTTTTAAAAAACTCCAAACCTCAATCAACTTAAAATTATCTCTTAAATTGATGGCAGAGTTTGGTAATTTCCCTTGTTTCTGTTTACTTTCCTTCTCTGCCAGTCCTTTTCATTCTTCTTTGTGTCTATTTAAGAATTCTTTAGCTTTTAAAGTAGAATTTACTGTGTATCTCTTCTGTCGGAATGTAAAAAAATATTCCTTCTATCCTTCCCTATCTGTATATTATTCCCTTCTTTTTCTAGAGTTGAGTTAAAAAGTTGTATTTTTCTCTCTCTTCAAAACCTATGGCAATATTTGAATTCCTTTTAATCTTTAGTTATAAACTTGTTTGCATAGTTTGTTGTAGAATTAATTCTTTCACTACTCTCACACAAACTATCTCTTGGGATAGTTGTCTTTTTGACTATAAAAGAGTTAATTCTAAACATTTTGACAGTTTCAAGGTCCATCTGGTAACTTGTCCAACTAATGAATTTGGGCCAGGGATGGCATCAAATTTGTCACCCACATTCTGTGCCCATGTAATTCCTTGACCCCCCCTTCTTCTCTATCTATTCTTAATAGCCGTTTATACATTTTTGCAATTAAGGGTTCATCTTCAATATATAACCATTTCTCAAGCTCAGACATCCCTCTCAAAACTGTACAAATTTATCTCCATTTTAAATCTTTCTGTTAACTGTCTACAGGTATACTAACTTATATTGAAGCCTTCTTGCTTTAATTGTTCTGCTGTTTTCCTATTTGTTGTCTGTGTTTCTGTATTAAGTCAATTTTGATGTCTTAATCACCCTTCCTTAAGCACTATTTCCCTTCTAAACAGTGCCTCATGTTAAGAAACAGCCTGTTATTGCAGTTTTCAAAAATAATTCTCCAATACTGCACTTTTTCACAATATTAAATCCAAACTGTCTTATAACAATATTTTGGTCCCCTTTGGATAGGGTTTTTTGGGTCAAGATTGTTGTCTTTATATTCAGTCAGTTTAAGTTCTGCCACTAAGCAAAAATCTTTATCAACGCTTCTACTGAGTTTATAGGATCTTTTAAAAAAAAATTACATGTCTGCAAAAGGTCTTCATTTCAATGTCTCTTAATTTTTAAACTTTTAATATTTCTGCATGGGAAATGACTGGAAGACCATTGTAATCTCAAAGGAGTGTAAGGTCTGAATCATAGAATCATAGAATCATAGAAATGTAGAGTTGGAAGAGACCACACGGGCCATCCAGTCCAACCCCCTGCCATGCAGGAATACCCTCAAAGCACTCCCGACAGATGGCCATCCAGCCTCTGCTTAAAAACCTCCAAAGAAGGATACTCCACCACACCCCGAGGCAGCATATTCCACTGCCGGACAACCCTGACTGTCAGGAAGTTCCTCCTGAGGTTCAGGTGGAATCTCCTTTCCTGCAGCTTGAATCCATTGCTCCTTGTCCTGGTCTCTGGAGCGGCAGAAAACAAGCCCTCTCCCTTCTCTACATGGCATCCTTTCAAATATTTAAACATAGCTATCATGTCCCCTCTTAACCTTCTCTTCTGCAGACTGAACATACCCAGCTCTCTAAGTCTATCCTCATAGGGCATGTCTTCCAGGCCCTTCACCATTTTGGTCGCCCTCCTCTGGACCTGCTCCAGCTTGACCATGTCCTTCTTGAATTGGGGTGCCCAGAACTGGACACAGTATTCAAGATGAGGTCTAACCAAAGCAGAGTAGAGTGGTACCAGTACCTCCCTCGATCTAGACACCATACTCCTATTGATGCAGCCGAGAATTGCATTGGCTTTCTTGGCTGCCGCATCACACTGCTGACTCATGTTCAGCTTGTGGTCTATTAAGACTCCTAGATCCCTTTCACACGTACTGCCATCCAGCCACGTGTCCTCCATCCTATATTTCTGCATTCCATTTTTTCTACCTAAGTGTAGGACCTTACACTTCTCTCTGTTGAATTTCATTTTGTTAGCTTTGGCCCAGCTCTCCAATCTGTCAAGGTCATTTTGAATTTTGATCCTGTCCTCTGGCGTATTAGCAACCCCTCCCAATTTGGTGTCATCTGCAAATTTGATGAGCACGCCCTCTATTCCTTCATCCAAGTCATTGATGAAAATATTGAACAGTACTGGGCCCAGGACAGAACCCTGTGGCACCCCGCTAGTCACTTCCCTCCAGGATGAAAAGCAGCCATTGGTGAGCACCCTTTGGGAACGGTCAGTCAACCAGTTACAGATCCACCTGACAGTAGCCCTGTCCAGCCCGCATTTCACTAGCTTCTTTGCAAGAAAAGAAACCTGACTTCGGTTTGTTCCTTCATGCTCTAAATTTGTCCATACTGCAGTTCGAGATCTTCTGACTTGTTAAGCACACTGCTTTGATTTGTGTATTTTGCTTTAATCCTGCTTTGATGTACTCTGTATGCTTGCCATCTTAAAATGTAGACAAAACAAAGTTGCAAGTGATGTCTGTTAAGTGGCATCTGCCCTTGACTTGGGACAACTAACCAATTGGTAATAGATAACAGGGGCTGGGAGGAACTCAAAAGGTAGACACAATTGGTGACCTTGACAGTAGAAAGGAGTTTAGCTCATCCCAGGTATGTTAACAATCACAAAGTTCCCATCGACCTGGTTGTGCTGTTCCAGACCAACGAGTATAAGTACCCCCTGGAATGTACTCTAAGGGGGAGCTCAGCACAGGTTTACAACTGGAATGCCATGCACTGGTGGCCACACAGAAGGGTCTCCTTTGCTGCTTCATCCTGGGGTCCTGGGCAGCCAACTGAAGGAATTTTTGCTTGGTGAGAAAATCTATCTTTATGTTATCTAGGCATTATAGGCTTCAGTGGGTTTCACTGGTATGCTAATCTTGCTTCTATGCTTATGTTGTTTAAATTGCTTAGTGGTCAATAAATTTTTAAGGCTTTTTCAGCCACAACTGGTGTCTTTTTTTGTCTCTGGATCCTATAAAACAAACCCCTTGCCTATTAGTAGATGGACCTTCTGCCTTTGGCAACACAATTACCATCTTGTTATGTTGCTCTATTCAGTATCAATATCTCCAGTGTTATCAGTCCATACACCCCCACTTCTTGTTTAATTGGCATAAAATATAAATTATACATTACTATGGCTGCGTGGCCATACTGGCTAAGAGAGGACTAGCTGAGCATTGTAGAACTAGGTCAGATAGGACCTCTGGAGTCAATGAGCTTGACAACGACTCAACCTTCAGAAACAATGATACCCAAATGTGTCCCCACAGAGCAACTAAGGTCACCAACCTATTACCTCTTCCCACTGCATTTCTCCTTATCTCTCACCTGCTCAACCATTAAAAAGTTAGCATGATTCCCATCAATACTTTGTTACTTAATGCCAAGACCATTAGTCATTCCAGGCCCCACTGTTTGTGCTGGTTTAGAGCCATTAACACCATCATCTTCAGTGCAGAAAAAGTGTATTTAAACCCTGGCTATGAGCCAACTTGTAGTACTTTGGCGTACTGGCTATTACTCTGTTGCTCCAATTCCTGACTGTACTACCCTTGGACTCTTAGTCTAAGCCACATTGCTTCATTGCTTCTCTCTGGATATGTAATTATCACCCATTTCACCCTACATTCTTGCTATCCAACCTTACCTTCCTTTTCCTTCAGTTAGTTTTGTGTGATTGTGAAACCACTTGGATCTTGAGTGTATGATTGTTAATACCCCCAATAAAACAAATAGTCTTGAATCTCTGACTGGTATTCCAGCATTAATATCACTATACATAGGTGTAAAATATCTTGCAACATTACCCCTCTTTTGCATGCCTCCTCTTTTGAGCTAATATTCCCCACAGTTTCATACAAGCAGTGGCATCACGGGTGGACTTCTTAGTCACCCACATTTTGGGGTAATACCTTCAAGATGATGAGCCATGAGGAGGGAATGCTGCTTTTTTGCCTCACATATGATGACTGCTGAGAAAACTTTCATGTAGCAAATACTATTGTCGAGCTTAACCATGGGATGTATGTGTTGTATGTCTTCAAGTAATTTCTAGCTTATAGTGACCCTAGGATAAACCTGTCATGGTGTTTTCTTGGCAAGATTTGTTCAGAGGGGTTTGCCTTGGCCTTCCTATGAGGCTGAGAGACTGTGACTTGCCCAAGATTACCCAGTGACTTTTTGTGGCTGAGCAGGGATTTGTACCTTAGTTTCCAGAACTGAAGTCCAATGTTCAAACCACTACACCATGCTAGCTGTGTATATGTGCCTTTTTGAGTCACCTGTCATGTTAATGGCAAATCCATGAATTTCATAGGATTTTCTTAGGCAAGGAATACTCAGAGGTGGTTCTGCCAGTCCCTTTCTCTGAAATACAACTTACAGAATCTGGTATCTGGCGGGCAGACTGCCAAATGCTACACTGACTAAGTAGGAGGAATTTGGCATATCAGCTGAGATGTGATGTTTGTGTAATAGGAAATAACAGAGAGGAGTGTCTTCCCACCCTCTGTTGTTCCATCTGTCAGTCCTGCCCTTGTATTAAAGATCACTTGCATATTTTACTCACTGACAGTCCAAGTGCTTTCCCCTCTTTGTCATTGTCATAACTCCACCCACCCACCCTGCTTCACACCTCTGACACCATCAGCCCTCTGTCTTGCTTTGAAAGAAAGCAAGGTGTGTGGAGACACAGTGGCCAGTGGCTGCCGCCCGAGCCCTAGAGTGACTCACTTGGGAGAGAACAGGCTAACTGTGTCTTCACTGGAAAATTTATTGCAGCCAGCCAGTGAGACTCCATAGAAAGATGTGTGTGTGTGTGAGAGAGAGAGAGAGAGAGAAAGAGAATGATTTTTCATCCCTTGTACTCTATCACCTGAGGCAGGTACTTACTGGGGGTTGGGTTATAGAGAAACCCTGTTTTTACTATTCTGCTGTTAGTAATTTTTTAATTTTGAGTTTCTTTAACTTGCCATTGTTAACAATTTTGTTCTTTTAGTTCAAAGATAGAAATTAAATGTTTTAAATTAATATGGCTGAATAATGGACCCCAGGATCAGCTATGAGGTTGATGCAGGTGTGGTACCATTTGTGATTGTTTGTGTGCTCTTAACATGAGGAGAAATAGATGCAACTTTCTCCTGTTGGGTGGGGGGGGGCAAGGAGTGATGGCTAGCTCAATGTGCAAGAAAACTAATAATTAATCCTGAGTAGTGGGATTGAATGAGTCTTACCGGAAGTGCCTGAGGCAGGCTCCTTCGTAGCACACCCTCCAGCAACTGCAACTTGGAGGGACAGGTCAGGATCAGCATGGCTGGCTAGATAGCAGTTGCTGACCCTAAAGACAGTGTACCTGGAGAGAGACAGAGATGTGTGAGAGAGAGGGAGACAGAAACTATCAGTTTCTTAGAAAAATACTTTTAGCATATGTAGAAGTACTGTGCCTGGCTGAAGACTACCTCGTGCTTATTTACAAAGCCCCCTTCTTCTGAGTAGCTTTAAATTATCAATTGGCCTAGCATGGAGGTAAAGATGAAACAGTAAAGAATATTAGAGTCCTATGGTATAACAATCACCTTGAAAGGATAAGGTTACTGCCTCTAGAGGCTTTTGATGGCAATTGCAGTTCATACCTGGAGGGGCCAGTCTAGCTGAGAGCAGAATAGAGCAGTCTGCTGTCACAGGGCTGCTGGGATGGCATCTGATTCCACCCTTGCTGGGCCTCCTTAAGGACAGCTCTTTCATCTACTTAAGTGGATGTTGAAGTCTGAAGGAATGAATTATTAACAGAATGGTGCCTTGGCTTATGACCAAGCTTGGTTGGAATGTGCTGATGTTCGAATCCCACTAGTTACAAATCCACAGAAAATTAGAGTTTAGGAGTAAAACCTTATAACTCTAAGGTGTGTGTTCTCTACTGTATTCAAATTTATTTGAATCTTGTAGGAATGAACCATAGTACCTTGGCTTCAGGCATGTAACCTTACACCTGTATGCTGTGCCATCTTATACCACTGTATTTTACCTTTAAGGTTTGGAATGCATGAATTTCTGGGCAACCAGGCACAGGTATGAGGGCCCCACAGCCCTACTCTCACCCACTGTGTTGGCAAGACAGCAACCCACAATGTGCCCAAGAAGAACTTTAGCATACAGTAGGTAAAGCTGCAGCTGGCATCTTCAGTTACTCAGTGATTCCTCCTCCCCCTCCCCCAAATTGCTTCCTTTGGCACATTGGGAACTCAAGATTCTGGGTGCAAGTGCAGATCTGCCTTTCTTAAGTCAGGGAGAGAAAGCAAGGAGATCCTTCTGGTTCTTTTCTGTATTTTGAGGGACAGAGATCCGATATGGGGGAGCAAAATGAAGACAGCATGGTGAAAGTGGCATAGGAGAAGAAGGAGCAAGCAAACTAAGGCTGTGTGGGGAAAGAACCAAGAAGAAAGAGTCTGTTACTGTAGTCTATAGTCTGAGCCCAGGGCTTACTAAATATAATCTGATATCAAAAGATTGGCCATTCAGTTTCCCTCCATGTGCTTGAGAGGCCTCTGGATAAGCATGCACACGGACACGGCCGAAATGCTGAAAAATGCAAGAAAAATCCTAGTCAGGTCAGTAATTTTCTGGCACATAGCTTCAGGAGACCTCCAGGCAAGTACAAATTGAAAACTAAATTAAGTATGCAACAAGCCCACAAAAGATTCTCAGCCCTGAACTGCCAGCTTGACAAGACTAGCGCTTCTGAATACCCAACGGTCAAGCATTCTCCATTTGCATACTGTCTGCACTATAGACAACTACGTCCAAATCCAATCATTGTAAGTGATGACGTTTTGGAGGCTTTGTCTCCGATCCAAAACCCATTGTTCTCCCTGGGAACGGACTAGCCTATAGGCACATTTTCCCCTATAAGAACCCCTGATTTTGAGCGCTTCATCAGATCGCTCACAGTTGTCATCCTGCCTTGCTGCCGCTCCATTCTCCGAGCCTTCCCCGCAGCTTCCACGTGCTGAGAATCTCCGCTCCAGACTTACTGAATTTCTTCTGGCTACCCGGGCTGCAGGATCAGGTGTAGTATTTCCCCCTGAAAATCCTTCTTGAAATCCCCTATCGACTTTCCTCCCTGTATTTTCTTAGGTCTGTGTGAGTGAGTATGTAAGTGTGCAGTGACGGTCTTTTAAATAAAGAAATCAATTCTAAACTAATTTTGCTTGGTTTTTGACTCGGCCTGACCCCTTAAAAATTGGGTTTAAGATCTCGCTAGGTTACCCTGCCTCTCGTAGTGCTACAGCTTGTGCTGTGGGTAATTCCGATTCCCCATTATTTGGAGCACATTGAAGTGTCCCCCAAGGGACCCTAGAAATCAGGGTAACAAGCGCATCAAAGGTGATTGGAAAGACTGATGAGGAGAGAGAATGGAACAAGCTGCATGCAGGATGTGTTAGAAAAGCAAGGAGAAATAACCCATGAAGGAGGGGTGGGAAAGAGGGAAGGGGGAAGGAACTCAGGAAATGGAGTGCCTGAAGTGTGCCTTCTCCTCAAATAGCAAGGATTCTTCAGTGCTGACAGTACCAATAGATGGGATAACTTCACAAAGGTCCACTACTCCTTTTACTTATATGAAGCACTCTGCCCATTGAAATACCTCCTACACTATCTTAAAGGAGCAGGGAACTGTATATAGGGATAGAATCTAGAAGACTGGTAGAGCATCCCACTCTTCTATGAAGGGCAGTTTCTGAACTAAATAGCACTGAGTTTGGCCAGAGGTTTCCCATTACTTTAAGACTGAAAGAGCGTGATTTGTCCTATGTCACCCAGTGGGTTTCCATGGCTGAGCATGGATTCAAACTGTGGCCTTCTGGAGTCCTACTCCATCACTCAAATAACTGACTTGTTCTGTTAACTAGCCTATAATTCACCTTTTTTTTTCATGAATTGAGAAAACAATGATGGCTGAGATCATACATCATCATACATAGCTTTCACAATGGATCTCCATGTTATACCTATGTTTCTCAGTTCAGCCCTCAAAATCCCGTCTGCATCAATTTAAAGGTTTTGAGGTGCTAGAGTGCGAGGCACTGAACAATGATGCATCCAGCCTCTCTCACCAGTAAGGTACATGATACAAAAAGCATCAGCAGAGACCCTGTGTGGTCCTGTAGCAACTGCTTTTCACACTGCCCCTCTCTGGTGGGAGAGGGTGGACATGTCTTCATTCAGCACCCTTTCCTCCAGTGCTTTGTAAATCCTTCAGTTAGTATGGCTGCCTGGCTCTTAAGGTGGGATTGGGATGACTGGCAGTCGTGCAATGGTGTCATGATAATAAATGTGAATTGCAATATTTACTATGCTGTATTGAACAGAATGCCAGCCATTCCCAGACCCATTCTTTTGACACAGAAATCCTATGGTATTAACATAGTTTTGTGGGGTTTTTAAAATAAAAATCGCAAACAGTGGGATATGAAAACAAAACACAAAAAGCCAAAAGTGAAAAAACAAAACAACCCCTCTCAAAACAACAACAACACATACCCCCTTTGAATTTAATTTAAAACTAGGGCACACCTCTTTGAGAAGAGAGGAGATGTTAGAAGCAGCAACATCTCCTACAGAGGTAGATTTCAAGTCTTCACAAGTTTTCAGCTTTTCAATGGACCATTATAGCTGATTTTTGCAGGTAGCTTAATACAGATTATCTCCTTGCTGATTTCTACAGATTTCTGTTGAAAGACACAAAAGCAGAACAAAATTTATTCTCTTGGCCAATCCGGATTTGTAGTATGCTTCTCTCTTAAGACACACGTAGCATAGTTCTCTCTCATCCGGAAAAAGCCAGTTTGATGTTCTCTATCATGAGGAGGAAGTAACCTGTTTCCATACATAGGATCTTCTACTTGCTTTAGCGGCTGAGCCTCTTGCATCTGGCACCTAACAGTGATGTATTTAAATCTTTTACTCCAAGTCTCAAGTAAAGTCTCAAGTCTCTGCCTTCAAGTCTCAAGTCCTTGAAGATACTTTCAAGTCAAGTCTCAAGTCTGGGAGCTAACTTTATACCCCAAACTATATTCCAGAATTTCTGGACAGAGTCAAATAAAGTCAGTTTTAACAATTTAAGCAGAGTCGGCCCCCTACAGTTGCAATTTTGCCATCTGCAGCTTTGGAAGTGGGGAATAGGATCCTTCTTACTTCCCATTTCTGAAGTTGGGGGATTTTTCAGAAGTGGGGAATAGGATCCTTCTTACTCGCCATTACTGAAGCATCAAAAGCTTTAGAAGAAAGGACTCTTCCTCCTCAAGCCTGTTGCCTAACTCATTTGCTGTTCACTTCTGAGAAATGCACCCCGCCCTCTGGGGGTGAGTCCTGTCCTCTGCTCTGAGAAAACTGCTCTTAGGATATGCAGCAGGGACAGGTTGCTGAGCAGACCTCAAGCCCACTGCCTAACCCATTTGCTGCTCCCCTCTGAGAAATGTGCCCGTGCTTAGGGCTTGAGATAGATTGTCATGTGACCACTAGGCAAATAGAGATGGAAGCATTGTTCAAAGTTGTGAGGTTTCTAGATTAATGTGTTATGCTACTGAACCAAGGTCAGCATGTCGGTCACTAAAAACATACGAGAGTTGAGTTGAATCAGTGTGTCATTTATTATCAAGTCAAGTCCAAGTTGAGTCACTGAAGCAACTTAAGTCTGACTTGAGTCCAAGTCAATCGACTTGAGTCTACATCATTGGCACCTAAGGCATCAACCTTTAGGAAAGAAGAGAGATCATCTTGCATTATGTGAGATCTGGGTGGGTGAACTGGAAGGAGAAAGCAAATGGACAAGCCAAAACAAGAGAGCCAACTGACTTTAGCCATTGTCCTCCATACTGTCCTCTAGGAAAAGAAAGATCTGATGGGTCAGTGAGCACTATGTACTTGTCTCCTGAGCCTCCTATATAAGCAAATGCATGTCCTACAAATATAAAGGGGCAAAGTGATTGCTTAAACATTTTTGTGAAGGATATGCATCTTGTCTTAAGAAACCTGAAAGAGGTAAAACCCACAGTTAGAAGGATATTTGGTAGATTTCTTTTTAAAAAGTGGCCACAAACCAAACTTCTTTGTTTGAAATCTCTTTTCCCAAACTAGAAGGATATCATGACAGTTCAACATTTTATTGTCTAAAATAGGATTAAATGCCACCAGTAATCTCAACCAATCTCTCTGCTATACTTATAAACCAACCACGAAATTCATCAGATTAAAACTATCATGGTCCAAACAAAATCTTTCTTTGTTAGAAAGAACTGCAACAGTCAAGATCTGTATTCTATTGTAATTAGTCTTTTTATTTCATATCGTACTATGAGCTCCATACTGGGATAAACTAAAGAACTGGCAAAAATTATTGTAATCTTTTATTCATAGAGGGGACAAAAATCAAAAATTTCCAAGGCTATTTGCTACCCAAATGAAGGATTAGCAATACCTAATTTACAGTTGGAGTAAATCATTTATATATGGCTTTTCAATTAAATTGTTCAGCTGAATGGGAAAGACAAGATAGTGCCTTGGATATATATGAAACTTGGGAGAAATTTGTTTGAATAATTTGCTAGAATGTCCTAAAACACAAATCCTCAACCAATCCTCAACAAAAGGATATGCGTATAGAGAAACTGGACTCATATACCCTCATATTTGTCCTTGATCTGCCCATTTGTTTAGTGTTCACCTTTTTTTGAAAACAACAAAGTATATCATGGACAGGATAGGAAGAAAAAAGACATGTGAAAGCTTTTCATTAGAGTCAAACTATTTGTTAGAGAATTTGAAACACAAACTGCAGGAAATAATACCTACTACATCAGGATAAGTAATTGCCATTACAACATTTTTAATACAAACTGTTGGGAGACCTAGCTCTCACTTTGCTGGAGGATCTTTGTATAATGGAAACCAATGTAGCTATGGGAAAAATTTTGAAAAATTACAAATAGTTGATAGAAGATTGTTTTGGTAAACTGATACATAGTCTTAAGTTGTTTAGGAGGTAGAGTTTGACATTTTGGTTTCAGAAAATGTATATGGAGAAAATCTGGTCATCCTGACTGTTCCATTCAATCTCAGTGTTATCTAGGGAGAACTTCTGAAAGTTAATATGTTACCCCAAAAGGTGGGGGACCCTGAAGTCCTAAAGCAGTGCCTGAGTCTCTGTGGAAAGGTGAGGAATCATAGCTCAAAAGGAGGCCTGTGGCAGGGGGTGTAACTACAGGATCTTTTCACCTGTGTATACCAGTACTAGCTGTAGGGCACCAGTTGGAAGTCAAAAAAAAAAATGTATAATTGGGGGGAGTTCACAAACACATGCAAGGAAATCAGGCAGTCTCACAAACCATACAAGGCTATCAGAGGGAAAAGAGAGAAATGTTGGATAGTGAGGAGATTTGGGGATTAAGAGGGTGGTAGCTACCATTCCTGAAGCAGAAAAGGATTGAGGCAAAATGTCTCAGACTGTGGGTCTGAGGGCAGTACAATGAATTGGAATCTGGAGGTCTTCACACAGCACAAAATGGGAAAGTGTGTCCAAAGTACTGGCAAGCAACCAGGAGCTAGGGTTTAAGTATCCTGTCTCCACCCTGAAGAGAATGTGTTAATTGTTCTCTGACAGAGCTGACAAAAGAGGTCTGGAAAGTTCTGGTTGTCTTTGCAGTAGATGACAAAGCATTGAAGGAAATCATGATAGCCTCTCAATAATTGGAAAGTGAACGAACAAAAGGGTAGTTTCCATGGGAAGAGGTAACAGGATGTTGACCTTTTGGTTGCTCCTCCTACCAGCTTTGCTCACTATTGTACTCTAGGTTTGGGTACTTTAGAAGACTATCTAAAACCCATCAAGTTGAGCTTTCTGGCTGATCCTCCTGAACTTATGACCCAGCCACGCCGTGGTCATCTGTCTTAGTATGCTGCTTCCAACGAGAGTCCTTTTTCTACATGGCTTTCAGCCACAAGTATAGGATTTAGATATCTGAAAATGTTGCCAGTTGAAGGATTTTTCTCACCAATTACACCAACTGTACTACAGAGTGGCAGCATACAACATGGTAACAAATATACAGATGGCATTTACCCAAAGTAAGTGGAATCAGATTAATGATTAATTCTTTTCACAATGCTGGAGGGGTTGCAGAAAACAAGACACTTTGGCACACTTATGATTTTTCTGTCCAAAGGTTCATAGATTTTGGGAGTAAGTGAATAAGTCTAACCAGAAAATGACATTGAGTAGAGAATTGAGTGGAGAATTTCAAGATGATAATGATAACCTAAGTCTTACAGCTTTAATGTAATTACCGTTGACAGCTGCATTTCTTGAAATGGCACAGCACTGGGAATTCCTTTAAGGACTTAATGTTTGATAAATGGATGACCATAATCTGGACTATAGCATTATCCAAAAAACTAATTCATGAAATCAAAAGAATAACAAGTACAGAAAAGACAAAACATTTTTAAAAAAAGCTTTCATATTTTACTGTACAAAGAAACATTTGAGGTGGAATCTTCAAACACAGACATACAAATTTTTGAAGAGGCGTTTTTTAAGAATTAAGAATTTATAAGCATTCTTCTGATTTACAGGTAGCTGCATACTGTTAATGCTGTTGTTCTGTTGTCACATACTTTATAATTTAATAAAAGTTCTCGGCACCCAGGCAAAAGGCAAAGGAACGGGAGCAGTCTTGCTCACCTCCCCCCATGCATTCCCTTGTCTCTTGCCCATTGCCCATTCTCCACACCAGGCAAGAGAAAGAGGGGGAAGGCACATGCGTGGCTTCCTTTTCCATGGGTAGTGCTCCCCCTCCCATTCCCTTGCCTTTTGCCTTGGCCCCCATTCACTGTTTTGGGATGAATGACAAGGGAATGGCTGGGAAAGGCACATGTGTGTTTTCGTTCTCTGCACATGGTGCTTGCCCCCCATTCCTTTGCCTTTGCCTGGGCACAGAGAATGAAGACACACATGCCTGGGGAAAAGGCAAGAATGGGGATAAGGCATGTCTTTTTTCCTTGTCTTTTGCCCCAGTGTGTTCCCCATGCCTTGGCAAAATGTAAGGGAATGGAGTTTAAGGCTCCCTTCTCTATGTGTGGTGCTCCTCCCTCTCATTCCCTTGCCTTTGCCCGGGTGTGGAGAAGAAAGGCACATATGCCTGGGCAAAAGGCAAGGGAATGCGGGGAGCATGCCTTGCAAATAATCAGACCTGCAAATGTGAATAAAGAACTGCACATGTGAATAAAGATACAGATATCAGAACACTATGGGATGTAAGTAAAGCTGTTATGGGAGAGTTCTTTATACAACAAAATACAGAACTTATAAGGGAGAAACAACAGAAAAATCAAAGTATTTTGGATGTGATTAAGACAAAAGTGAATGAACTTAAAAACAAGCCATTTAAATCATTGATTTAAAATTGATGAAGGTATTACAGCAACAGTTATCCATGAATATGGTCTTTGTAATAGGGAAGATGAGATTTACTAAGCAAAAATACTTTGAACAAGCAACTAAACCAGGGAAATAGCGTGTTTATAAGTTGAGAAAAGAGCGAGCGAGAGAAAATTGACTTACATATTAAAGATTGAAAGCCATTGACATCTGTCAGTGATAACATCAAGAAGATTTTTTTAATAATTTTTTTAACACGTCATAAAAAAACAAGATATGTCTAAAGAAAAAGTATCTGGATTTACAGAATTTACCTTTGATTTCAGAAAATCAGAGATTAACTTTAAACTTGTCTATTGCTGCCCAATCCCGGAATAATAAGACCAGACGCATGACATTGGGATAATAAAGGCCACTTACTAACCTGTTTATTTGCATTGCATTGGCTTGGGTATGAGTAAGATGGGGGAGTAACTTGCTTCGGGACCAGCTGAGGCCAGGTGTCATCTCTGTGATCATCTCTTTGGCCTTCCCTTGGGCTACACACCTGAGCCCTGAGGGCAGTCCATTCATTCTGGGTCACTCCCCAGGTGCCCTTATTTGGAAGGCCAACCCAGTAGGCTCCCACCGAAATCACAGGACCCTGCATGTGAGAGCTCATGTTCTGGGCAGGCCTCAAGGGTAGCCTCTTTCCCTAACCCCTGAGTCCCAGGGCCCTTAAAGGGGAGGTTACAAAGCATTACCCTACATCTAAATGGGGTGCCAAAAGTGTGCACCAGAGACTTATCTCTTCCCTCGCTACCCACCATGGATAAGGGATAAGTGTCTACTTAGTCCTTTTCCCTCACCTGACTGGCCAAGACGGGCCTCACCCCATTGCTCTGGACATTGGAAGACAATAATGGGATGTTGTAAAGTTGTTCAACCCTTAACCCATGCCATTGTGAATTTCATTCAGTGCCTGTAGAACCAAGGCCTTGCCCTTCAGCAACCTTACGTCATTACAAACAAGGTGAATGACCAAAACATCAAGTGGAGGCCCACAGCACACCAAGTCCTGCCCTTCAGCAAGCCTAGGTCATTAGCTTGTTGAATGATCAAAATATTGGGTGGAGGCCCACGGTGCTCCTCAAACAACTATGGCAACAGGCGATTTCACTGCAGGCCTTGTTTATACAGCCACTGTCCAGTGGCTGACTCACTCAGCCTCAGCTGAGAGACAACATTTCAAATTCGAGCCTGGCATGCTGTCCCAAAAATCATGCTATGGCCAAAAATTAGGACTTGCTGTCTTGCCACATAGCACCTATAATCCAACAGAGTAACAGAGAAAACATGAACGAAGTTAATTGAGCCAAATAGCCTCCAAAATTTGGTAGGATGCATGTATTACTTTGAAGCAAAAGATTTTCAGTGCTGATATGCTGGACGTCTTAAGGGCTGAAGCCCCTTGCAGAAGCAACGGAGGTAGCCTCAATCCTAATGAAGTGGTGGCAAACTTAACTCTATGCAGGCCCTAGCATTTTAGGTACCTGTAAGAGCCAAAAAGTTAATGCAACAAAACTAAAACAACAAACCTGGTCTGGCCCCCTTAAGCTGCCCATAATGCCCAAATGAAACATAAAACCAGGTCAGAGCACAATCCCAACTGCACCCTCATCTCCACCATTTCTGGTCAGTCTGAAAGACTAGTGCATGAGTAGAAGGCCCAGTATGCTCCTCAAACAGAAGAAGCAACAAGCCACTCCATTGGAGGCCACTTCTCCAAGTGCACATCACTCAAAGCCCTGTCGAGCCCCAGAATGGCAACTTTTTGGCTTGAAGGACTAACCAATACAACAAACTATGGCCACCTACCAAGACCCATTGTCTTACCAAACAGCACCCAGGAACTAACTGAAAAGACAAAGAACAACAATGTTAGAATGTCATTTGGATGTACAAATGACAGAGAAGATGGCTAGGTTTTGTGTCATTATTACCTGTAGACAAATATTACAGGGACGTATATAACTTAAGAATTTTAGATACTCAAGAGATACTTAAACCATAAGCACTACATTCAAAATCTTACCAATCTTAAATTTTATATTTGGACTTTTGATAGAAATACAATGTACTTAATGCATGTATAATTTATGTATGTATGTATGTATGATGTATGAATTTTAGCTGTAACTGTAATTGTGTAGTATTACTATATTATAATAACTTTTTTTACATACTTTTATTTGATCTATGACCTTTAATAAACAGATTGATTGATAGAATGTCATTAAGCATTCTAAATCTAAGGGGACGCACGGACATCTTCTCAGCAGATGACCTTGCCCAATATTCAGACCCTAAGCCCTTTGCACAAGCTGTAGCATTGGCACCAATCCAGAAGGAATAGGTGCCAAACTGAACCTACTGCAGGCTGAGGCTCTGCAAGATTGTTAAGATGACAGTCCAAAACTGGTACCTGGTAAGGGGAAAAATCCAGGACAGGACTGGATTCTGCATCTGGAGTAACCTATCTGCGGTGCTCCAGTTGCTGGCCAGAAAGATCCATGCCTGCAACATCACTCATTGCCTCACTCCATCGAGTGGCCACAGTCCTGCTGAAAACTAACTGCCCATCAGAGCCAGCTTTTTATATTGACTGCCCCTCAGAGCCAGCTGTTGAAGCTACTCCATCTGGTTGTGAACATTGTTTACACCCATTTTAGGTACTGCAATGAGCAAGACATGAAACTAGAGGCCTGTACTGTGAAAGCTTGGATAAGGCACATGGCATGCAGGGATCTAGAGCTGATCAAATTAATGATACCAACCAGGGTCATATTGTAGCTAAGAATGGACTAACAAATGTGAGTGCAGCAGCCCACAACCAAACTGTCACCACATTTAGAAAAATTCCAAAACCTAGCTCACATGCTTGGCACCAAACCAAACCAACAAACCCTGGTACCATTTCCCTGTAAAATAAACAGATGTGTGAAGGTCCTCCACAGCTCCATTAAAATGGAGTAGTCTATGGTGGAGTTTATGCCACACCAGCCTTGCTTCACAAAAATAATTGTTACCGCTGTTTCTAGCCCGAGATTGTGGGATATTAAGATATCATTTTGATATCAATAATTCAGCCTGCTGTACCGATTCCTCTCCATGTGCTTGCGAGGCCCCCGGACAAGCACGCACACAGGCATGGTCGACAATAGCCGAACAATTCACATCCTGATCTAGGCAGGCCAGTCATTGCCGAATGCAGCTTCAGGAGATCTCAAGGCAAGTACCATATTATGTATGCACACTACTTACAAAAAGCTCCCCTGCCCCGCGCAGGCAGCTTGATAAGCAGGCTATACAACGCTCAAGCACTCCGCGTTTGCATACTGGCTAATCTATTGACAATTTGGCTATAACTCAATCATTCAAAGTATTGACCTTTCGGAGGCTTTGTCTCTGGCCCAAAACTCATTGTTTTCTCCAAGTACGAACTAGCCTGTGGCCACAATTCTCCCTGTAAGAACCCCTGACTTTGAGCGCTTCCTCGGATCGCTCTTGGCTTCCATCCCGCCTTGCTGTCGCTTTGTCCAGCGAGCCTTCCCCTCAGCCCCACGTGCTGAGAATCCACGCGCCCCAGCTTCTCTGCTTCTAACCGGGCTTCAGGACAGGTATAGTATTTCCCATACCAAACCTCCTCTAAAAATCCCGCTATCCACTCCTACCTTTATTTCTATAGCTTCTTGTGTGAGTGTGTTGCATACACTTGTGTGATTGTATTTCAATA
Source organism: Cyclura pinguis (assembly GCA_030412105.1). NCBI lineage: Eukaryota > Metazoa > Chordata > Lepidosauria > Squamata > Iguanidae > Cyclura > Cyclura pinguis. Next base: position 266,214,564 of record CM059599.1, read on the forward strand.
AAACAATTATTATTAATTTCAACATCTGCCTCATCCTTGACTCGGCCTGACCCTGTAGACATAGGGTTCAAGATCTCGCTACGTTACCCTGCCTCTCGCATTGCCAGCTTGTGCTCTGTGCTAATTCCCTCCCATTGTTTGAGCACTTTTAGGTGTCCCTCCCGGGACCCCCAGAAATCAGGGTAACATAATGCAGGTGGGCTGCACCAAGGACATGCAAAATTAAGATGACCAACTAGCTCTTGCAACTCTTGTAGAGTGACTTTTCTTAGTTCCTACAGCTTATCATTTATGAGATGGCAATATTGTTAAATGATATCAATTTGAATACCTAAGCAGATAACGTAGGTAAACAGCGGAATGAACCTTCCAAAGGCAGAACAAGAGCTCGAGGGCTGCCAAAAGCCAAAAAATCTTGTTAGTAACCACACATTGTGTCCCCATGCTTCCCAGATGGTGAGGGAGGGTAAGGTTGTAGTCAGCACTGGGAAGCCCCCCCCCCCAAGCTGCCACCTGCTCTAAGACTGGAGCTAAAGTTACAATCCCCTTCAGTTGTGGATGCAGGTGAAATGACTGGGAGAAGAAACCTAGCCGGAATACTTTCAGAGGCTATTCATATATATGTATGTATGTATGTATGTATGTATGTATGTATGTATGTAAAAGAAGAATTTATACATACATCTTATCACATCATATCATATCACCTCTTCATTTCTTCTACACAAAAACAAATAGCATCAGAAACAAGTCACATCTCAAAAAAACTCAACAACAATCACATAGCTATCTAAAAAGAAATACTTAAAAAGAGACTCCCCCAAGGGGGTGGATATGGATTTCTTCTTCTTCTTCTTGTTATCACTTCAACCCCCTCCTGTATAGGATGAGTGCAGCTTATACATGACAGACATAGTATACATAATAGCTCGAGTTTTGATCTACAAAATCTTCTGCTACATCTTCTGTTTAGAATCACATGTAACATTATAAATTTCTCCACTCAGAATTAAAAAAAAAGACCCTTCATTTTTGTAGATTATATCATGTTGTCACACTTTTTGGTTCACAGGATTTTAGACTTCTGTTATAATGTTTCCAATTACTCCTCTGCTACTTGATTTTCTAAGATCTTGTTGCCCCATTGGTAAACCCTGTCCCGGGGTCTACAACTTTGATATAAAACATAATCTAACATGCCAGAGAGGTCACCTGGATGAGCATGTAGGCAGCAACGGTTGTACGATCGGAAAACCAGGTCAGGTCAGTAAACACCCCTGTCACGTAGCCATAGGAGACCTCAAGCTGTACCAACCCACAGTGGACAAAAGGTCCTCAGCCTTGGAGGAGCCAACTTGAAGGGATTTGTTACTCTGAGGGAGAAACCCTATCCTGGGGTCTGCAATTCTGATATTAAAGTATGATTCTGTGTGCCAGAGAGGTCCCCCAAAGGGGCATGTAGGCAGGCACGGTCGAGAGACTGAAAACCAGGTCAGGTCAGTAAAAACTCCCGTCACCTAGCCCCAGGAAACCTCAAGATGGGTAAACCCACAATAAAAAAAGGGTCCTCAGCCCTGAGACGCTGACTTGAGGGGATTAGTGTGTATGCCTCAAATTGAGCAAATATCCCATCAGGCGGGGATCAGAAGTCACACCACAGAACACAGCTGAAGATCCGGAGACTTTGGCAACACCTAATAATCCCATCACGCAAAGGAAATTACCAATGTAGAGCTTCGTGCCCACTGCAACACCCCATTGTTTTCCCCAGGAAAGGATTAGTCCTCCAGGTACTTTTCCCCCTACAAATAGTCCTGGCTTTTGAGCGTTTCTTCGGATCGCTCCCGGTCACCCCAGCCGACCATCGCTCCGTTTGTCAAGCAATCTCCTCAGCCCTCTCTGTGCTAAGCCCCACTCCTTCGCTTCCTTCTCGGACCCAGGACTTCAGGACAAGGTGCAGTATTACCCCAACAACACCCCTTCAATACTCCCTCTGTCCAATTTCCTCTCTTTTGCTTCTTAATAGCTCTTGGGTGTGTGTGTGCAAGAGTGCATTGGTGCATGAGACTTGCATTCAATAAAATCATTTATTGGACATTTTGGTTTGGTTTTTGGTTTGGCCTGACCCCGTAAAAACTGGGTAAAAAGACCCCGCTAGGTTACCCTGCCTCTTGCATTGCTATAGCTCATGCTCTGGCTAGTTTCCATTCCTCATCACATGGAGCACACTGAGGTGTCCGCCAAGGGACCCCAGAAATCAGGGTAACAGATTAAGGTGCTTTCCCACAAGTTGGGCACTGGTAGCAATAAAATCTTATCAGGCAAGGACCATCTACATAAACTCACACTGCAACCGAAAGCGGCGGAAGATCCTGAAACTTTGGTAACACCTTGTTATCTTCTAATATCAAAGGAGGTGCTGGTGTGGAATTGTTTTTCCATTGCCACCCCCTTTTGTTCTCCCCGCACGAGAATTTGCCCTCAAGGTACATTTCCCTACAAATAGTCCCTGTTTTTGACTGGTTCTTTGGATAACTCCCAGTTATACCAACATACTGCCCCCCCCCCGGCAGCTGAGCGATCCCCTCAGTGTCCTTTTGCTGAGCTTTACTTCTTTCGCTGCTTTCTTGGACCAAGGACTTCAGGAAAAGGTGCAGTATCACCCAAACTATGAATCCTCTAATAATCCCTCTATCTAATTTCTACTCTTTGCCTTTCTATAGGACTTGAATGCGTGTATGAGTGTATGTGTTGATGCGTGATACTTCCGTTTAATGAAGTCATTTATTGAACCTTTTTGTGTGGTTTTTGGCTTGGCCTGATCCCGTAAAAACTGGGTAAAAGATCTCGCTAGATTACCCTGCCTCTCGTATTGCTATTGCTTGTGCTCTGTTGAGTTTACCTTCCCTATCACTTGGAGCTCATTAAGGCATCCCTTGGGGACCCCCAAATTTCAGGGTAACAATCTGTTTTAAGATAGTCTTGTAACGGCTGCCATGTCCTCAAGCATTAGTCATCGGATTTGTTATCTAACATATATGTTAACCAATCCATTTCTGCAACTTCTAGTAATTTATCCCACCATTCATCTTCTGTTGGGATTGTATTGCTTTTCCAGTGCCTAGCATATACCATTCTGCCTAGCATATACCATTCTGTCTGATGTTACCATATACCATATAAGTCTTCCTAAACTTCCTTCCTGACTTCTGTCCAAATTGTGGATAGTGAATAGAAAAAAATCAGGTTTTAACTCAATCCTAATATCTAACACCTTCTGCATTTTTGATTGGATCATATACCAAAACTTCTTTACTTGGTTGCATCCCCATTCATTGGTGTATATAAGATCACATTTCCTTATCACATTTCCAGCACAAATTCTTGACGTTTTTAAACATATTAGCAATTCTCATTGGTGAGAGGTGCCACCTAAACAACATTTTCAATATATTTTCTTGCAGAGTATATGATCTAATATATTTTCTATAGTTTTTCCATATTTTCTCCCATTCATCTAACTTAATTCCACATCCAATATCTTTAGACCATTTTATCATATAATCTTTGACAGATTTATTTGTGAGCTCCTATCTCAGCAACAGGTTACGCAATCTAGGCAGCAATTGTTTATCACCTTTTAGTAGCAATTTCTCAAACTCTTTCATTTCTAATTCTATACCTCCTATGTTTAGATCTTTCTTAAATTTTTCTTTAATCCGTAAATAGGGAAACCAATTCATGTTAATACCTTCTTGTTTCAATTGCTGTCGATCCTTCAGCAATACTTTTGGCCCTTTTTGATACAATGGCTCTTTATAAGTAATCCATTCAACTTCCCTTCTTAAGGTTCTTATTGACATTGCTTCTGCTGGGGAGACCCAAGATAGTATTTTGGGACACAAGAAATATTTGTACTTGGATGATATTTTATATAGGGATTTTTATATAATATGGTTCATATAATATGGTTTTTGTACTTCAGCTTTGCCATGCCATAAATAGGCATGCCAGCAGAAGTGTAACTCATGCCCCTCCAGCATCAAGAGCTTATGGTTATCCAATAACACCCATGGTCTCATCCAAACTAAACATGATACTGCATGATAAATCTTCAAATCAGGCATTGCAAACCCTCCTCTATCTCTCAAATCTGTCATAACTCTCAATCTCACTCTTGGTCTTTTTCCACTCCATAGAAATTTTTGAAGAGATTTCTTACAGTTCTCAAACCACTTATTTGGAATTACAATTGGAATCATTTGATATAAAAAAGTAACCTAGGAAGGACACTCATTTTGATCAGAGACACTTTACCCAGTAAAGACAAGTCTAATCTTTTCCAGTTTTCAAGCTCGTTCTGAATCTGTTTCCATGAAGATGCATAATTGTTTTGAAACAACTGATTGTTGTTACCTGTAACTTGAATACCTAAGTATTTAACTTTGTCTCCACACTGGAGTCCTGAAACAGCCTCAAGTCTCCTCTTCTCTTGATCTTTAATATCTTTTGTTAGAATTTAAGTTTTGGCTCTATTGATTCTAAATCCAGCCATTTGATCATATATATTAAACATTTTTTGTTCAGCTTGGCTATTTGAGGTAAGGGGTCTTTCATAAATAGTACCACATCATCAGCAAAAGCCCTTACTTTATAAACATCTTTACCAATTGTAATTCCTCAAATATCTTGCTGATTTCTGACATCCCTTAGAAGTACTTCCAGAACAAGTATACATAGAAGTGGAGAGAGTGGACACTCCTGCCTTGTTCCTTTTTGGATAGATATTTTCTCTGTCTTTTCAGGGTTGATTTGGAATGATGCCTTTTGCTCTGAATATATAGCCTTGATCCATGTTATGAAGGTTGCGCCAAAATTCATTCTTTCTAGCACTTCAATCAAGAAGGCCCATCTGATGTTGTCAAAGGCTTTTTCAGCATCTAAGAAGATTAACACACCTTTCTTCTCATTATGAACATTAAGATATTCTAGTATGTTCAATAGCACCCTGATATTCTCTTTCATGAAACACCCTGGTAGAAAGCCACATTGATTGGTGTCAATGTAGTTGGGGAGAATTTTCTTAAGACGATTGGCCAATACGAAAGCATAAATTTTATAATCAACATTTAGGAGCAATATTGGCCTGAAGTCTTTACAAGTTACAACTCCTGAGTCCACCTTCGGAATGAGAGCAATATCTGCCTCTTTCCAGGTTGTGAGAATATACTCATTTACAGCTATCGAGTTAAAGATCTTATGCATTGGTTTTATGAGTTGGACTTTAAATAATTTGTAGAAGCAGGCTGTGAAGCCGTCAGGTCCTGTAGATTTCTCTTGTTTCATTCCATCAATCGCTTCGCTTATTTCCATCAGTGCAATCAGTTTATTCAGTAACCCCTATGTTCTTGGCGGAATTCAGGGAGATTTCTGGAACTCATATATTCTTCTAAGTTTGGGTTGTTCACTTGGCTCTGCTCAAAGTATAATTTCTGGAATAAGTTCTGCAGAATCTTCCTAATTTCTTTGCTGTCAGTAATATTCCGATCTCCATCTCTAATCTGTGTAATAATTCTTCTCTTCTTTTCCTTTCTTATTTTGTATGCCAGCTATCTGCCTGGTTTCTGGGCTATTCTTTTATCATGTCCAGCCCCTCATGTGGACTCCATTGTAATTTAACCAAAGGTCTAAATTGGTGTGTCAGAGGCAAGTCAAAATAACTCCAAAGTTCATTGTGATATCTATACATATACTTCAATTATCTACAGCTTCATGCATGTGTTGAATGCACACACACCTGCACTATGTCAGGGTTAGCAGGAACTGGCTCCTCTGAGCATATGCAGAGTTCAGACAGTGAAGCAAAGCTTTGCCACGGCAGAGGTATTCAGTGAAGCAGGAAAAAAGTTCTGGAGTCTGACTATGTTAAGCTTAGAGGCAGATTTATTGCTGCACACTAAGATAAGGTTTTTGACAAACATTCCAGAAAGCAATTAAGTAAGAAAAACATCAGGAGATAAATGGACAGCATCTCCCCTTACAAGGCATAAATTGTCAGCAGCAAGACATGACCAACTAGGAAAACCTAACTGGCGACTTGTGAAGGCAAATCCCAGCCTTTTTAAGTCTCACTGTCACCCTGAACAAGTGGGATGACCCAATCAGCTTTCTGGTGTGTGGCCTTTCCCAGTAAGCAAGCTATAGTCATAACAATGCTGATAAGCTTGCACCTACTTGTCTGGCCACATCACCTCTTTCTCTGCCGTCCACTTAGAGGAAACCGTGCCTGACTCAGCATTAATCCTTGACACACTAAACCTGCACTCACACACAAGTGTTAAAATAATAATGTATGAAAGTCTACATGCCGGTGGACCACGAGCTGAACATGAGACAAAGGTGTGATGCAGCAGCTAAAAAAGCCAATATGATTCTAGGTTGCATCAACAGGAGTATAGTGTTTAGATCGAGCAAGTAATAATGCCACTGTATTCTGCTTTGATTATACCTCACCTAGAATAATGTGTCCAGTTCTGGGCACCACAATTTAAGGGTATTGACTAGCTGGAATGTGCCCAGAGGAGGGTGAGAGACAAGGACAAAGGAACTGAGAAGGGAGCACAGTGGAGAAACCCCAACCACAAGGAAACAGGTGGTGATGATGGGAACAGATCTGACACATGAGATAAGGCAAAAATAGGGGGGGGGTCAGGGAAAAGCACAAAACAACTGCTGAAAGATTTCCTCCCCCCCTCACCCTTTCCCCAAAGTGAGCACACCTAAATGAACACACCACCAAACTTGCCTGGAATCAACTCAGACACAACCTAATGCCTCACAAGCACAATGGTGGGGGAAGGACTTGTGGGAATATGTGCATAGAATACAAGTTCAGTGTGGAAGATATGTAGGAGGGAAAAAGGTGTCATTGAACCCATAGCACCCACTACATCCTATGTGTCACTGTTGGTTTGATTGCTCTGACATGTCCAGTAGCTGTGCGTTCCTCTTCCCTCCCACCCACAGATCATGGATGGCTTCCAGTAAATGGGATTTCCACAGTGTGTTGGTGCTGCTGATGGGACCACATTCTTGTACCCCCTCCCAAAGGAAGAGGGGAGGAGTTCATAAACTGGAAGGATTCCTTCTCTATCCTGCTCCAGGGAACAAGTGACCACACTGGGCATTGAATTGACATTGAACTGGGGCATACTGGGAGAATCCATGATGCCCATATATTCCACCACTCTGCTCTTTGGCAGGCTATGGACGCTGGCAAATTTGTTCCAGGGAACCCCACTGTCATCATGCACAGGGTCCAGGTCTGCCAGTCATCCTTGTGGATGGAGCGTATCCCCTTTCCCACTGACTCATGAAGTCCTATGGAGGCCATTTGGCTGAACGAAAAATGGTCTTCAATAGGCTCTTCAATTGCTGCCAGAATGTTGTGGAGTGTGCCTTTGGGAGGCTGAAGGCCAGATGGGGCTGCGTCTCAGCTCCATTGACTGTGGTGGAGGAGAATTTCCTGCCAATGGTCTTGGCCTCTGTGTTTCTCCACAACATTTGTGAATCAAAGGGGCACGTTCTGCACCCTAACCTGCAGCCACTCACACCTGTGACCATCTCTCCCACTTTCACCATCCTTACAGGCCATACCCTGGCAGGACTGTTGGGGAGAGTGAGAGGGTAAGAGCAGCAATAGCAAAGAGTATTGCTGGCTGACTGTGGCATGCCTGACTTTGGTTGTGCATGGTCTTCCTGCCATGCTCCAAAGCATTTGCCACTCTTGATGTACTGTGCTAGGTTCCCTGATTGACCATGCTCCCTTGGAATTGTTGTAGTGTACATGTCAAAAGCTCAAAAAAAATGTTCTGAAATGTCAGTGTGTGTGTTTGTATTAACTGTACTGTGGATTGTTCTCCCCCCAAAATGCTCGCCCTTACCTGCTTCAGAGACAAAACACACAGGCTGTGAGCCTCGAACTTGGATTTAATCGAGAACCAGAAAATAGCAACACTAAATGGGATGCTGGGTGATAACAATGTAAATAGGGCCATTTCCACCCTACACTGTTTTAGAGCTATTATTCCACTTTCAACATCCTGTGGAGTTCTGGGGTTTGTAATTTTCTGAGGCCTAATTGCTCTCTGGATGAGAATTCTAAATGCTTCTTCCTAAACCGCAAACCCCAGGATTCTATAGGATATTGAAAGTGGAATAATAGCACTCTAACAGGGTAGTGTAGAAATGGCCTAAGAAAACAAGTGTTTTCTGTTTGTTCATATAATGTACTCTCTCTGGTGCATTGTTTCTCTTGTATCCGTTTTTAGGCTGGCAGGGCAGAATCTGTTAAACCTGTTCTTTATACAGAACCATGCAGTATATGTATGGTGCAAAGTGGTAATCAGAACACTATATAAATCTATTTACTCTGGAAAAGGTAAACAATTTTGATTGCCCCTCTCAAGAGAATGCCATCTGCAAAGACAGACCAAATGATTAAGAAACCAAATGAGCTTTTACTAGTAACAGTAACAAGAACAACAACAGGAGCAACAACAATAATAGCAGCACTATATCAGTGTTGTATACGAATAGCCTCGCTTTTCTCACCAACACACAGGCCATTTCTACACTATACTATTATAGTGCTATTATTCCACTTTCAACATCCTATGGAATGCTGAGATTTGCAGTCTCCGAGGCCAAAGAGCTCTCTGGACGAGAAGTCTAACTGCCCCTCCCCAAACTGCAAACTCCAGGATTCCATAGGATGTTGAAACTGGAATAATAGCACTATAGCTGTTGTGCAGGAATGACCTAGTTCTAACATTCAGTTGCTGGCTCCTCACAGGCTATAGTACTCCAAGGCTTTCTTGGGCCATACAGACTTCTCAGGTTTGCGCCCACCCGGGAGCCCCCCCAAGACAGTGGTTCACCTGAACAGGAGACTTCACCAGTGTTGGCCACTGTGGTGGAGGAAGTTAGGGATGTGGATGGAACACTACTGCTGGGCACAAGCCTCTCCAGGGAGTCCACCATTGAGGCCATCACCCTGGTGCTCATGTGCAGGAGCACCAAAACCTAATGCCTTTCCTCTGTGCTGGCAGCTGCCTCACTCTTGAAGTTGTCCACAAGCTCCCTGAACATTTCATTCCCCTCACACAGCTCTCCCATCAGTCCTGGATCTCCTCCCTGTGCATCGCCCTGCTGATTGCATTCTTTTGCATGATGGAAGCATTCTCCTCTCAGATCTGCTCCATCATGACAAGGGCTATTGCCTCATGTCTGTGACCAGTTCTGTCCCTTGACCTCACCATTTTCAGCCTCGATCGGGGGAAAGCAATGCTGGGGTGATGGTGCTAGGGGTGCTGGTCTCCTCTGTGCCTCTGAAAAGAACAAAGAGAAGCAGTTTGTTCAGTGCAAATGGCAGAATTCATGTCTGCCTGTGCCAAGCGATGCCAACCCATCAGTCCTCATGCCAGGGCATTCCAGAGCTGCCTCCCTTCTACGCAAGGACTCACCAGCCTCTGGGGGTAGCTGTAATCCAGGATCCTATAGGTGACCCTCGCTGCCACTGCCAAGTTCATACTCACTAGTCTCTGACATTGGTGAACTGCAGCCCGCCTCCTCAGACAGTCTTCCTGCAAGATTGTCCACAAGGTCATCATTCCCTGTAGGGGAGAATCACAGTTGTAAGCACACTTCATGCATGTACTGATACACCCATGTCAGTCTCACATGCGCCTTGGTTCTCACCACTACCAATCCTGCATCACCCACCTGATGTACCTTGGCTGTCATACCCTGCTTTCAGGACCTAGACATAGACTGTACTACAGACTGAAACAGTGGAACCTGAACAGGAGGAGACAGTACCACCCATTCCAGAGACAGAGCAGGGGGGCAGTGCCAGCCCCAGCAGAGAGGCCTGCTCCTTCTGACATGAAAGATAACTTACCAGTACCCACCTTTGCTCAGCGTAGACATCAAAAGGAAAATCTACGCAGATCTCAGTGAATTTATAACAGCCAATTAAATGCCACCTGTGCTGATCTCTGAACCTATAAAAGCTGAGCCATTCCCCTCCAAAACTTGTTGGTGATTAACTGACTGTTTCTCCAGCCATGTCTCTGACTCTTTCTCCTGCTGTGTCTCTGACTGTTCCTCTTGCTGTGTCTCTGGCCTAGGATTGTATTGACTGCCTTTGATTTATGAATATTACTGGGACTGTTGTTATGCTTTATACTTGTTTCAAGTCTGTTTCCCTACTAGATTAAAATAAGGAATCACTTTGTTGAAAGAATTGCTTCCTGTGTGCTTCTAATCCTTATCAGCTGCCCTTTGGCTGACTGCCCAGACTGAGAGTGGACATTGGCTGGGTTCAAACATGTCCTGTGAGTCTGCGTCTTGCTTCCCTGCCTCTGCCACTGCCCCTGTCAGGGAACAAATAAATGCCCATAAATCTGTGAGGCAGGGAAGAGGGAAGGGCAGTCTCCCTTTGGAGTCCCCTTCAGGTCATGCAGGGGGATTACAGGGCACCACTGCAGCTATAGCCACCACGGTACCTCTAGGAAGGGATGGGAAACATAAGTGCACACTCTTGCACCACATGTGCTCACTCTTGTGTGCTACTGAGAGATCACCATCATTTGCACCTCTGCCTGTGAGCTGATATCTAAGTACATGCCTGAGCTCTTGCCCTGGCTCTGCGATGCAGTATTCTGCAGGTCTGCCATTGCAGTCCCCTGTCTTTTTTGGCTGCTGCTCCCCTCTAAAGCAAGGCACAGGCTTTGGCACACACATTTTGGTTTGATGCTGACATCCTCTTGGAGAATCTTGTGCAGCTCCTTGTAGTAGGGGCAGGTCACTCTGGAACTCCTTGTGAGGGTGTTTGCAGCCATAACCTACTCCAATCTCATAGCTTTAGTTTTGGAGTGACATTCCAAGGCTGTGTGAGTGTGTCTCTTTTTTTGCATTTACCTTGCAATGGACCCCAAAACCTCCTTGTTTCTATGGCTGGCACGTAGCTCCTGCTGCATCCTCTCCTCCCCACAAACATCCAAAAGATCCATCACCTCAGAGTCCCTCCAAGCAGTTCCCTTCCCTTGGGACCTGCCAGCTGGGTTTTCCACCTCCGTTTTTTTGCCACTAAAACAGTTTCACATTTGAATGCCAAAAGGGGAAATGGCAGGAAAAAATGGCATCTAGCACGGTTATGAGTACTGCCAGCTACCATGACAATGTGGTGCTATTGTCATGTGGTTCCGCTTCTGATTGGCAAACGTGTTGACAGGCAGAACCATAAGCCTCCTATAGTCCTAACAAAGGTTTATTTTGGTATGGATTTTTTAAAGTGCTGTTTGCTTTGACGTGGAGTTGAGGTTTCAGGAAGTGTTTTGAGAGGATTGCTTGCTTGACAAGCAGTATGTGTGTGTTTCTGTGTATTTGCTTTTGTGCTTTCCTGGCAATTTATGTGTGTGTGTGCTTGCATTTGTTTGTGATTGTGCTAGCCTGGCTGTCTGTGTCGGAGTGTGTGTGTGTTTCTGCTTGCATAGCAGTTTGTGTGTGGGTGTTTGTGGGTGTGTCTGTGTTTGTGCCTGACTGGCTGTGAGTGTGTGTGTGTGTGTGTGTGTGTGTGTGTGTGTGTCTGCTTGTGTTTGTGATTGAGTGGCAGTGTGTAGGGATGCCAAGGGGAGGCACACTGTGGAGCATCGAGGAGGTGAGAGAGATGCTCTCTCTGATGGATGAAAGCTCTGGCCTGGAGGTCCTCATGAAGAGCACTCCTCCTACCCAATAAGAGGTATTATGAGAGTGGCATCCAGATTGTCCACAAGTCCACAGATTGTCCACACCTGTACCACAGAACTGTGGTCCAGGTGAATGCAAAGTTCAAAATATTGAAGTGCCAGTTCTTTGATACCATGGAGGCATGCGACAGCTGTCCTCCCAGGAGCCTTCACTCCAAGTTCTTTGGGACCACGTATAAGCTGTGGAAGGCAGCAGGGCAGCCCAGTTGGCAGTTGGACAGAACAGCACAAATGCAGGAATACCTGACAACTCCTGACTTGCACCCATTATCCAGATGGTACAGTTGTGCCTATCCATGGTGCTCACAGGGGTTCCTTTGACAAGTCAACCCCCCGCCATGAACGATCCTTTCTAACGCAGGACACCATGCCTGTCGCCTTGGTGGCTGCAGATGTTTCCTGCAAATATTTCCACAGGCAAACATCAAAGACCCAGCAGAGCTCAGAGGCCCAGGGAGGGCAGCCCCTTTGGACGGCGAGGAGCTAAGTTCTACCTGAGGGAATTTGTGAGTTCTGGAGGGACAGGGAGGGCTTCAAAGCCCTCACTCCCACAGTGCCACAGCTATGGGTCTTTAACCTTCCCCTCCCACATGTGAAGTGGCACTCTGATGGCTGCTGTCTGAAAGTGAACCAAGTTTAAGGCTCTTCCGAGACCAGGGTGGGTTATTTTAATGTGAGCACATGTGGTGCAAGCTCCTTTCAGGCGTCCAACTATGACTGCTGCTGTGACCATGATGTGGATGTCACTGTGTTCTCCATCCTTCAGCTTCACTCAGGGTGAGGGTCCTCAAGTGATCTCCTCATTCTTCAGAGGATGAGTTGGCAGTGAGGGTTCCAGACAGAGATAGCTCCCCAACAGCAGGACCCAGTGGTGCCGAGGGTGAGTGCCAGCTCTGATCCTCTTGGAGGCCTATGAAGGCATAATGTCATGAAGTTGTTTTTATTTCATGCACAATAAATACATTAACAGACTGGGTGGCCAGCAAAGCAAACCTGACAAGTGAACAGGGAGACAAACCATGGGGGCTGTGGCCCAGCTCCTATGTGACAATGTGTCACATGTGAGGAAGTCAGCCAGGGTGTGCTCCTTGCATTTGAAAGGAATCTTGAACAGGGTCCTTGCTTCTCCACCTGCAAGGGGCCAGGAAAGCCATGGTGTGGTTGATAATGTATCTTCTGCCCTGCAGCCCGACCCCCCAATCCACATCAGAAGAGGAGGTGGAGGTAGTGGGGTCCAATAGTGATGGATTGCCCTCTCCAGGCCTGAGCCACACCTGAAAATAAATGACAGGTCTGGTCCACTGTCATGCAAATGGTTTTGGTGGGCTATGAGTGATGGTGTCCCTGTGTGGAAAGGAGAGGACACATGCTATGTGGTAATCTTTTTTTTTCACTGACTAGTTGAAGAACATGTTCTGTGGCATCCAGAGGTGGTGGTGGAGGAGGGAGACTTGGGAGCCTGATGGTCAGGGAACCCCACAGCAGTGGCAGCATCTGAGAGGAGTAAGTGCTGGATGGCTGGTGATGCAACTGCATGGCAAGATCAATACTTCCTTCTCCTCCTGGGCTACCAGTAATATGTTCCCTTTTTGCACGGCATTTCAGAAGCGAGAGGGCCCCTTGAGCGTCGCGTAAATGTGAGGAGCGGTCTGCATGACGCACTCACATTTACGTGACACTCAAGGGCCGGATGCAGAGCGGGCACGCATCTTTTCATTTTCGGCTTCAAGCTGAAAATGGTGCACCGTCGCACAATGCTCCCGGGTCCCGCGTGCACTCACCCGCTGTGCGAAGCCTCCTGACTCGCGCCAGCTGCACTTCCTGCCCCAACGCAGCCTCTAACTCCCAGGTTGCACTGAGGAAGGAAGGAAGGGGCACGGGTGGAGTGCTCGCGCGACCAGGAAGGAGCTGCAGAGCCAAAGCAGGAGGCTTGCGAGAGCGTTCCTTAAGGCTTCTTGCTTGAGGACCCTAACCCAGCAGCGCAAAAAGGTAACGTATGAAAAGGGCCATGGACTGAGTAGCCATGTTAGCTGATTGTGGATTCTCAGCAATTTCTACTACACTCACGGCCACTCACTAACTAACTGTTCATTTCACAGGCATACCTATGACTGAAAGGGAGGCCAGTATACCTGCACTGGCCAAGCAGGCCTCTGCCTGCAAGGCCTGGGTCCTGGAGAAGATCTGGGGTATGGAGTAGCAGAGCAGGAGGCATTGTGAGTGCCAGGATGGTCAATGATGAGGCTTCCCTGGGGTCCATGACCTGGGGAGAGGTTTTGGAATAGTATATACCATTCACTGACTCCCTGTTCCCACTCCTTTGCTTACTACTGATGACAACCTCTAGCAGTCCATGGAGGCAGCTATAACAGGAATTTTGAGGCTCTGACCTTCCTGTAGGGTGCAATGGCTCAGAGGTTTGATGATTTAGAGTGCACTATTGCCCAGAGTACTGCCCAGATCCTGGAGACGTTACAGTGTATATGCACCTCTAGATAGGCAGTGGCAGACAGTGTGGGGAATTTTTTTCCAATTTTTTTTGTCATTGTAAATAAATACCTCATTTTAACATATATCATTTATTTATCACAGTGTAGCCGTTGTGCATACACTAAGAGCCCTGTATAGGTGTGTTACTTGGTGGGGTGTTGGAGCTTCAGATGGTCATGGCTGTCTTCCACCTTGTCAGATGCTGTGGTGCAATATCACAGAAGAAGAGACATACCTGGCTGGAATGTGGACTGGATGTTGGTGGAACACCCCATGGAACATGGATGGTCGCATCCCCTTCCACACATGTCCTGGTCGCCTGTGGGAATTAAAGGAGACCAGTCATCACAATGGAGGCAGTTGTGAAGTGTTGGAAATCACCTTCTGTAGGGGAGGGACGCATTGGGGTGGCAACAGTAGCAAATGTGTGAGTGTGGAGGTATAGTTGGACTGCAAGTCTCATCAGCCCCAACCAGCATAGCCAATGATGAGGGATCATGGCAGCTGCAGTCAAGAACCTCCTGGAGGGGAAGGATGCATTGGGGTGGCAAGAGTAGCACATGTGTGAGTGTGGAGGTGTAGTTGGACTGCAAGTCCCATTAGTCCAAACCAGCATAGCCAATGATGAGGGATCATGGCAGCTGCAGTCTAGCACTTTGTGGACCTGGTTCCTTCCTGAATAGATGACGATGCTGCATTCCCCCCTTCAGGTTCCCCTGAAACAGCAACAGATAAGAGAACGAAGGAGAAGTAAGGTCCTCTGGATGACTTGGGTGATATATCACCGCCATTTTGCCTGTCTAGCAACCTCCCTTTGGGACCATTCTTGAGGGGGAATGTTATAACATTTACATGCAACAACACCCAGCACTGTTTAAAAAAATTTCACACATGGAGGACATTAGAATGCCCCCAGAGAGGTGCTTGGTTAAACACTTGCCATAACATGCTATGTTCTCTCTGCTTCTCCTCCCATGTTTGCCTCATGGAGCCATATAAAAATGGTGGTGCCCTGTCTGCAATTGGGTGGGGGTGAGGAATAACCCGGAAATGCCCACAGCCTGCCGACTGCTGGCTCTGCCATTTTCTGGAAGAACTATCAAGTGCTATAATATTTCCACAGTGAGCTGGCTGACAGGATTAAAGTGGTAAAGGCGGCACAAAATGGATTTTTCTGGAAGTGAAATACGGTGTTTTAGCAACACTTGGGGATGGACTGGCAACTGAATAGTGATGACATCATGTGGAATCACAGTTCCTCAACCAACAGCAACCTGCCTCTATGGCAGAATAGCGATGTTGTGCAGAAATACCCTAAGAGAGAAATGATCTTTATAGGTAATTGGTTAACCTATAAAGATCTTTTAATGCTGGAAAGTGGACAATTTAAAATGAAATCAAATGAGGAACTCATCCAAGAAGGTTATGATGCATGTTGGTTTTCATACAGACAATTGATTGAATGATTTAAAATGGATAAGAATTTATATGATTTTGAAATATTTAAATCTGAATTTGAAGAACAATTATGTGCTGATGAGGAACATTTAATTGCCAAAATGTATATGCTATTGTTGAAAATTAGAAGATGAACAAGCGAAAGTTTTATGATTAAATGGGCACAAAATGTGAGGGATCACATCCAGAGGGAATGATGAGACAAGATGTGGGTTAAAGATCTGAAATATACTTTCAGTTATGATCTTAGAGAAAAAATTTTAAAATAATGTATAGATGGTATTTAAAGCCAGATGGTATTTCACTGTTTTGAATGGAAAGTTTGTTGAAACATGTTGAACTGCTCTTCTTTTTTTAGAGTAGGAACCTACCCCTTTTCTTTCCTTGTTATTTGTGCCTCTGGTACCAAATTTTCTGATAAAGAAGTAGCACCCATGTACTCCATTAAATGAAGTATGCCTGTACTTTGAAACCAGCTATCATATTTATATAATTTTATTGGATGCAAAAAAATTTAGATCTGTTGCTGCCCTAGCTGCTTCTAAATATTCTAGGCTTGGCCAAAATAATAAAATTCTAAAGCTTTGAAGTCTACTTGAAAGTTTGATCATTAAAGTAATTAGTAACATCGGCAATCCCTTTTCCTTTCATTATTACATCTTAATTAGATTGTAAGCCTTAGGATAGGAAACCGTTTTCTTTATTATTATTATTATTTTTATTAAAATTCAATCTATTTACACTTACATAATCTTCATGTCTTATTTCTTTTTTCCAGATTGTATAAAAAAAACAAAAACATCAATTTGCTTGTAACACAATCATCCATTTTATATATATTTCCATATTATTTTCTGTCCAGGATCTTCTAGTTGCGTTTATATAATCTAATCTAATTCAATTCATTCTAGTCATAAAGTTCATCATATTTTTGACACTTCATTTCAATCTATTCAAATCAAATTTCATTCATCAATCCATAAACATTCAAGAAACTCCAAGTCAGCTCCTTATCTATATTTCTGTATCTTTTTAACTTCCTACTTTCTCTTGTTTGGATATTCTTCGGTTCTTATTTCTGATGCCTCTAAACTGTTCTGTTGCTGTTGACTTGCCTTTTTATAAGCATTCTTTACATATAATTGTCTTATTTAGCTAACCGATGCTCTTTTATTTCTCCTTAATTTTCAAACTTCATTGTCTTCTTGGCATAACCTTGTCCAATTGCTCTCAATATATTTCTTCACAGGTATCATTCTGCTTTCTTTCTTACCTCTTCTTTCTCCCTTCATGGCTCGGGTTAAATCATCTAGTGTGACATATTCTAGTAATTTAGTCAGTCATTCTTCCATTTCTGGTGTTTCATTTCTTTTCCAATATTTCGCATATGTTATCCTGGCTACTGTCACCATGTATAGAATCGTATTCTTATGTTTATTGTACTTTTTATCCACTTGGTGCAGCATTCTCAATAGAAAAATTTCCGGTGATAATGGTATTTTTATTTGTAAAATCTCCAAGATTATTTCGTGAATCTTTTTCCAATATTTTCTTGCTTTTGTACATTGCCACCACATGTGATAAAAAGTGCTGTTTTCTTCTTCACATTTCCAACATTTCTTCTCTTTGGTTTTATATATCTTACCAGCTTCTCTGCGTCCAGATACCATCTGTATAGCATTTTGAGATGGTTCTCCTTTAAGTTTTGGGCCAAAGTAAATTTTTGAGTGTTTTCCCAACTTTTCTCCCATTGTTCTAGCTTAATTTCATAACCAATATTCCGACCCCAAACAATCATTGTATCTTTTACTGCCTCAGTTTCTAACTCTCGATCTAACATAAAGTTATATAATTGTGATGTTTGATGCTCTTTTTTCTCGAACATTATTTTCTCAAATTCATTTAATTGTGTATTTGTTTCCAATCCTTCTAATTTTTGATCCATTTTTAGTCTTTCTTTCAACTGAATATACAAAAAGCATTGACATTTCCATCCCTCGTTTGCTAATTCTTCTCTTGTTTTAATTCACTGAGTGTCTTTTCCTTCATTTATTACTAAATCTCTATAAGTTATCCATCTTTCTGTTGGGTCTTTCCATTTCCCATATAGGGCCTCATGAGGTGAGACCCAAAGTGGTATTCTGGAATACAATTTCCGTTTCCATATCTTCCAGATTTCTATTAGAGGTCGTCTGATATAATGATTTAAGAAGTCTTTATCTACTTTTGCTTTGTCGTACCACATGTACCTGTGCCAACCAAACCAGAGATCCGCGCCTTCTAAGTTTAATGTTCTGTCACTTCTCAACGTTATCCAGTCCTTTATCCAGGTCATACCATTCACATAAAAGTACAGTTTCAAATCAGGAAGATCACAGCCTCCTCTTGCCTTTTTATCAGTCAACGTTTTCCATTTTATTCTCGGCTTTTTTCCTCCCCAGATAAAATATGATAAGTCTTTCTTCCGATCCTGAAAACATCTGGTATTAATGATTACCGGTAAGTTCTGAAATAAATAATTCATCTTTGGTAGTATCATCATCTTGATTGTCGCCATTCTTCCCATTAATGATAGGTTCTGTTTTGTCCAGTTCTGTAAGTCTCTTTTAATCTCCTTCCATTTCACTGCGTAATTATTTTCATATAGTTCATTGTTCTGTTTAGTAATTACTATTCCCACATAGTTAATCCTCTTCTCATCTTTGAATCCTGTCATCTGAGTCAATTCTTCAATTTCCTGCTTCCTCATATTTTTAGTCAATATCTTTGTTTTTTCTTTATTAATTTTGAAGCCAGCCAATTCTCCAAATTCATTACACATGTCTATCATTTTCTTTACACTTGACTTGGGCTCTTCAAGAAAAATCACCAAGTCATCTGTGTACGCTTTCAGTTTATACTCTCGTCCTTTTATTTTAGTTCCTTTTATTGCATCTTCTGTTCTTATTCTTAGGAGAACTTCTAGTGTTGTTATAAAAAGTAAGGGTGATAATGGGCAGCCCTGGCGGGTACCCTTTTTTACCTCTATAGGTGCCGTCTTCTCCCCATTTATTGTTAATTGTGCCTTGCAGTTTTTATATATTTGTCTTATCCAATTTACAAATTTGTGTCCACAGCCCATTCTATCCAGTAGTGCGATCATGAATTCCTGTTCTAGGTTGTCAAACGCCTTCTCTGCATCCACAAAGACCATGGCGCACTTTTTCTCGTTATGTTTCTCATAATATTCAATCATGTTTATCACTGTACGTATATTGTCTCTGATATATCTTCTCAGCAAGAAACCGCTTTGGTCCTCATGGATTATTTTTTGTACTATTTTCTTCAGGATAGGAAACTGTTTTGTTGTTGCTTTACTTGTAAGTGCCATGTATTCAGTAACAACATCAACAACTACGTCTGTAAGATTTAAGTCAGGGTGGTCATGCTGTTCCAAATATTAGAGTATATCACCAGACAGCTATTTTAGTTGCTGTATAGGGTTGGGGCTTCTGATATTTGGGTCAGTGCTAGCTTTATGTGGAGAAGTAGCTGAATTTCCCACGCCTTTAATGAAATCGGTATTGAAAATAGTCGAATTTGCCATGGAATTAATAGAATGGATATGGTCTGATCAGCTAGTAGAGAGGCATCATAAAATTTGACAGGAATTAAGGCCTAGTTTTCTTAACTAGACAAATCCAAATACTTGATATATCTCATTTAATTCCTGTAATCAACAGTGAGTGCTTTGGGAGAAGAAGAAAGCAAGGTAACTACTGCATTTGGATAAGGGATTTTCAATCTAGACATGCTAATAGGTTTGTTTGCTCAACTACAGAAAAAAAACTGATTAGAGAAACTGACCTGTTTAGCAATCTCACCTCTTTCAAAGAAGTTTAGGCTGAGTTTTAATAAGCATGTTATTACAGCAGAAGAGATATACCCATTGCCAATGTACTTATAGTGTCATTGAGGGGAAGAAGAGGAAACTTTCTCTTTCTTCCTCTGACAATTTTCAACAGGATCTGGGGTGGGGGGGTAGGATAAACTTTCTATCAACTATGAGGTCCTGCCTGGTGCATTCTGGATGCTCTTGCACATCTGAGGAAGAAGGACAAGCCTCCATCTCAATGAAGGACAGCTCCTTCTTCCCCAGTTCAGGAGGGTGCCTCCCAGCAGCTGACTGGGGGCCACTAGGGATGGAGCTACATCTGAGATCCCTCAAGTTGCTCTTATACATCCAGGGAGATTGGCACTGCACAAGGACATATAGGATTCCACTGTTCATAACTTATGAAGAAGTACTTAAGCAGGTATGATTTATACTGACACAGGTCATAAAGAAGTTTCTGCCATCATCAGGAACATGGGGAGGATTATTATCAAAGGTGGATAAAATATTGACGAACATCACGGATAGGGTCCTGTATGCCTATGAATAAAATATCGTGTTACAAGACATTAAAAAGTGGTCAGGTGTTTGAACAGAACTTGTCGGGGTTTCCCTCCATTATGTGTGTGGGGAGGTACACTGCATGGGATATGTAGTACTAAAATGCCTGTAGTCAATGTTAGTGCAGATGCTAATTGTATGAGCATTCCTTTGCTTACCGTTACCCAAACATCTTGCGTTCACATGAGATTGTCTCCTAGCAACCCCGTCAGAGTTGAAGATACAAGGTCAACCTCAATGACTTCTGTGGGAAGGAGGGAATTGTTATAACTTACTGTCTGTGAGAACTTTGCCAGTCTGAATCTCTAAAGTCATTGTACTCTGTTCTAGCTCCTTAATAAATCTCGCTTTTTGCATGTTTATTTTGTGTGTTTGAATCGGATCCTGACACAACTGGTCTTTATTAATTAGAGGAGAACATTTTGCATCAGATGAAGATAAGACTTTAGATATATTATTTCTAAAATAAAATTTTTGTAGCAGAACTGCTGTTAAACAAACATTTCTGGAAAAAGACTAAAATAATTAACTCTCAAAACAACCCAGTGGATGCGTTTCTCCCTCTATCTTTCTAATTCGGAGAGATGGCAGAGTTATAGCTGGAGTTCTGGGTGCCAGAAAGGTTTGCAGAGAAGTCCTTTTTCACTCTCCCTCTCCTATATTTTACCGTCGACACAGATATGACACAATTCAGATAATTTCTGGTAGCCCATTTTTTCCTGTATCCTCTGTGAGTGGACATTATCTAGGGCAACATGCATATATAAAGGGTAGCCAGCAACCTGGATTTTCATGGCCAGGGCCCTTGCTACCACAGCTGAATAGTGCTTTCCACGGTGGGAGGGCAGGGTGTAGCCGTGTCCCATTGCCCCAAACGGATCCATCAGGGCCCAACTGATGGGCTGACCATTGGGATCCAGGACACAGGAACTGAAGAAACACCGCACCATGTTGGCCAGGAACGTACGACTTTGTTCATTGCCCCCGTAGGCCCATGTTTCATTCAGCAGATCAACATGAGAGGCTTTCCGGGAGGAAAGGGTGAAGCCGGGATCTAGCCTGAAAGAACAGAGAGGCAATAAGAATTCAGCAAAATAGGCAACAAGAGATTTAAATGCTAAGGTTGGCATATCGGCTCATCTAATGCATCTGGTTTAACATACTGGTCCATCTAGCTGAACACTCCAATAGTGGGCAACCACAAGTTGGGCAGTAGTTTGTCCCCAATATTACTATGGATATTCTGTTTCTGTAGAAGTGGTGGCCTTCTTGGTTGCTCTGGTGGGAAACACAGCTCTCAAAAGCCATTGCTGCTGATGGCCAAACATTTATAAAGTAAGAATTACCTTCATGCAGGCAGGAAAAAGCCATGGAGCTCAGAGAGTACAAGTGCCATGTCAGTCTTAATGAGTGTTCCCATATATATTCTCATATATAATTCCCAAATATGGATTTTTCCACAGGTGAAGCTTGGACTGAATGCTGTCCCCAAAATGGCAACAGACACATCCTTCTCTTTCTGTTTTGACAATTGGTGCCTGTTTTCCTCTGCCAAACTCCTGCTGGGCCCAGGAGCAGCTCCTGCCTTCTCTTGCTTGCCCACTTCCCAGCCCACCCCCAGAATTGGCAACACTCAGCTACGTGGGAGGACTCCTGGGACCTCCTGTCTGGACAGTTCCACTCCCTCCCCCCAATTCTGTTCTTGGAGGGATTGACAAGAGATTGCTGTTTATTGGTTTTTAAATGAACAGTACTCATTCCTTATTTCAAAATGCAAGACAGGATTGACGAACAAACTTTTTTAAAGGGGTATTTAACAACTAATTTAAGAGAGAAAGTGGTTTATGCTTCCCCATACGGCATGTCCTCTCAAGAACCACCAGTTACGCATTAACAGGAGAATGCACTAGAATAACCGGGGCCAGACCAGCAGCAAGAGCTGGTGCTGCTGATGTACATACTCAAACTATATATCAACAAAGCAGCCAGAAATGTAAGAAGGTTGCACAAAGAGCATTAAAAGAAGTAAAAGCATGCCAAACAAACCTACTGTTTTTCAAAATGAAGAAGGCCTAACATCCTGTTAATGTATTATGATGGCCTAAGTTACAATTCCCTTTTATGGTTGTTGCACGGGTTGGACTTCTGTTTCAACCACACAGTGACATACTTTCTCTCCAACTCTGCTTGTAGGCAGCAGAGCACACCCCCCCCCCCCAATCCAGCCACTTCCATGTTGTTGGGGAGCAGAAGGATGAGTAGGGATGGATCCAACTGCAGTAGCCCCTCTACATTCTCGAGGGTTTGGAGCACAGAACCTTCATGAAAATGGAAAAACCACAAATAATTCCCCCCATGAGTGCCCTCCCATTCCCCTCCGAAGCTTCCCCCCTCCCGTTCCTTAGCCTCTGGCCCCAGTGTAAGGGGGGGAAGACAACCTAAAATGCTTACCAGTGCTTTCTCCTCAGACAAAGAAGAGGGGAGTTTTGGAGTTCTAATTAGTTCAAGTGGTCGTCTTGAGAAAGGAGGAGCAAAGAGAGCACCTGACCAATCAATAGCCAATACCCAGCAGAATGTGCAAACACATGGCAGAGAGGCCACACCTTCAGCAGTGGGACAGGGCTTTGCTTATCCAAAAGGAGAAAAAAATGTCCATTTTAAACATAAGCCTGCAAGCCTTGGGTGAGGAATGCAAGGGATGGGAGGAGGAAAATGAGGGCGGGGAGGCAAGCATGTGCCTACCAAATAATCAAATTTGCAGAGGTCAAACCGGTGAATGTGGAGGGAGGATGGTATTCTGTTGTGGCTGGATGTGATTCAAGAACATCATGGGCAGAGAGCTTGCAAACAGATCCCCCCTCCCCAGGTCTCTGCACAGGTCTGTTACCACGTATCCAGCTACAGCTTTGCTGTGTTGCTTACATCAGGAGATGTAGTTATGGAGACAAAACTGTGTGATACAATGTTATCTCCTTATTCAGCGGAAAACCATGCCCTATGAGGAGCTGGGTATGTTTAGCCTAGAGAAGAGAAGGTTAAGAGGTGACATAATAGCTATGTTTAAATGTCTCAAGCGATGTCATATGGAGAATGGAGCAAGCCTGTTTTCTGCTGCAACAGAGACTAGGACACAGAGCAGCGGCTTCAAAGTTCAGGAAAAAAGATTCCATCTAAACATTAGGAAGAGCTGATGGTGAGAGCTGTTTGACAGTAGAATATGCTGCCTCAGACTATGGTGCAGGCTCCTTCTTTGGAGGTTTTTAAACAGAGGTTGGATGGCTGATTGGGAACGCTTTGATGGTGTATTCCTGCATGGCAAGGGGCTGGACTCAATCAACCTTGTGGTCAATTCCAGCTCTCCGATTCTATGATTCTAGATTCTCAGCCAAGGTCTTTATGCAACTGCCTCAGCAATGGACCAATAGTAAATTAGGTATATGATGGCATATTAGGGATAGGATTGTAACATGTGTGTGATAAAGGGGCTATATTCCAAATTTATTACAAGGGACCAAAAAAAATTATGCTTGAGCCCTGGTCATAGGCCATTTCCACACGGGGTTTTTAAAACGGTGCACAGCGTCCTCCAGGGAGGACGTCTGCACCTGGGAACGGACTGGGTCGGACCTACTTAACATAGATCCACACCTCAGCCCGCTCCGGAACGACCCCAAGTGGTCATCCAGCATGCTTTTGGAAAACCTGTTTCTTGAGGTTTTTCAAAAGCATGGAGCGTGTCAGTGCGAGCCTGCTCCCTTATGCAGATTCGCAGGCTCCCAGCTATGCGAGCCTGCTATCTGCTGGGGGGCAGCCTTTAGGCTGGCGAGCTTCAGCGGTTGGTCGAGACCCTCGATCAACCGGAAGCCACCATTTTCGATGCCGGAACAGTGCAGAGTGACGGCCACACACTGCTCCGGACCAGCCTGGACTGGACCGGGGAGCCAGAAAGTCTGGTAAGTAGCATCACGGGGCGATTCCCTCGCCCCATGTGGAAGAGGCCATAGCCATGGGATGCCATACTAAATATACTAAAAGGTATATTTGAGATTGAAATGTGGGCACTCTGACAATGAAGATTTTCCAGCTGGTAACTCCACAAATTACTCACTATCTCAATAGCACTGAAAGTAAAACCATCAATGTTTGCATAGAAGGATGGATATTCACTGATGTTCAGCTAGTTTATTTGGGCTGGGATGCAGATAAGTGATGAACGGTATTGCTGACAATGGTACGTGCTTGATGGCGGAAGCATCTCGGGAGACTTCGTATATGCCATCTTGGTTCCCTACAGAGAGTCATAAAATAATAAACAATCAAGCACAGTCTGTGTGTCTATCTGTGTATCAGTGCTAGAGAGAGGGATAGGATTCTCTTAACTGCCCACATTGAAATGATGCTTCCCTGAAGCTCATTTGAGGAGCACAACAAAGATAATACAGCTTTAAGGGCAATAGGAAGTGAGAGGACTCCAGTGGAGCAGAGGGGATTTCAAAAGTTATAGTCCTCCCACAATCTTGCAACAGGGCCTTTGTCCAGATTGGTGAGTTTTTACATACTATGTCCTTTTCAAAATCTATGTTGAAGTGGGCAGCTAGTCAGCTGAGCACGTTACTAACCAGCATTTGGGAAGTGTCAGTTGGGCAGTGGTGGAGCTCGGAGTGTGTGGGGGCGGGGGCGGAACGGGACATGGCTATGGTGTGTGAGGGTGTGGCTATGGTGTTTGGGGGTAGAGCTGCAATGGATGGGGCAGGGCTATGATGGATGGGGTGGAGCTACTGCATGCCGGGGGGTGAGATTACGGCATGTGAAGGAGGGCAAGCAAGGAGTCGCAGCACCCCAAAAAAATTGCCACTGGGGGTGAACTCTCTCCATCACCCCCCCATCCCTATGTGACTGCAGATGGAATGAAAGGAGATGCAAATAGCCCCAGTTTCAAGAATTATGGCTCTGTAGCAGGGGAGATACCGTGCTAGAATAATGAGGTGTCTCAAGAGATGACTGAAATGCCTCTATTTTGATTGTTTCATCATATGGGGTATCCTTTTGGAACAAAAGACTGGGGAGATACCTAAAAGGAGAACATTTAAGATCATATCACATGGATTAGATGCAATTTTAAAGAAATCATACCCAGGGTGGTTAATGAATGCTTAAAAGAATGGGTATTAACTTATTCTTTCTGTTCATCCATGTAGCTATACTGAGAATGACCATCAGTTATAATGGACCCTTGAGAATCTATAATACACGGAATGAGCATTTAGCAGTTTTTAGAAATTAATTATTCAGCAGTAAATGGCAATGCCTTTGCTATTTTCAAATATTGCTAAAATTCCTGATATTTAGTTGGCTTCTACCAAAACAACATTGGTTTCTTCTCTTAAGGTGAATCCAGAAGCTTTTTATCCTCTTACCGCCCTACCTATCTTGAATTTTACATGGGGTCCACCAGATGTCATCATCTCCCACTTTCACTGATTTGAGTTCTTTGCTCCTTGATTGTTGCTGGGATTGCCAATTGCTGCTCCTTTTCAAACAACAAAATCCTTTGGGCTGATCTTGTCTTTGAAAAAATTCTTATTTCTTTTCCAATAACCTCATTCTTTAGCTTTGTCCAGCCTTCTTTTTTCTTTCTTTCTTGATCTCTCTCCATCTCTACTCAGCCAGTACTTTTTTTTTTCAGCAGTCATCTTTCCCTCTTTTTTTTTTCTGGGACCCTGGACCTGCCAATAATCACGTCTGTTCCTCATTGCAAGTGTTAAATACCATAGGAAAATGTATTTCACCTAAAGGCTGTAGCCTGGCATTCCTGGCTTTCCTTCTTCTTTTTATGTCTCTCGGCCCAGCCTCCGTTTTATGGGGCTGTATTTCTTAACCTAAGTACTTCAAAGCACCTAACATTTGGGGCACTATAACTACCATGATGATGTCATTGGGTACATGGAAACTGATGGCATATTATACTGTGAGGTCAGTCTATAGATCTATCAAAGGATACAAACCCATCTTAACTCTTCCCTCAGAAGCAAGAAATTGCCTCTTACCTTGAATACGGAAGACTTGGGCCCAGTTGACAGCTTCTGTGTCCAGCAAGAGTGTCCGATACTATATACGATTATAGTAAAATGCTGCATATGCATTGGCATGAGGATCTGTGTCATCTGAGACAGCCTAAAAGAAGAAAAAGATTTACTTAGTAATTGGTTGGTTAATACAGTTTTTGTACCATTCCTCTGGTTAGCCAATTCTAACATAGTTCACAGCAGGACTCCTGCATTTTAAGAACTGCCTAGCAGTCTAAAAAGGAGCAGGATTTCCCCCCTCTAATTCTTGAGGTGCAATGAATGAGAAAAGCCCCGCCTACTCAGCCCATTTATGTTTGCATCTGTGAATATCAAGGGTGTTTCCCTAGAGACAAATCCAGAGACCCCTTAGTCCTTTCCACCTGCACTTGGAGTGGAGAGGGGCCTCAGGAGAGCACAAACAGCTGAGGAGAGCATCTCCTGCTGATGATGTATTTAATGAATGTCCTATAAGATTCCCAAAGGGTATTACCTCTCTGCGCGGCCGGGTGAGGATGGCTTTGAATTTTGCCCATGAATCCACAATCACCTCGTGGCCGAGTGGGTTCCCATGGTTTATGTTCATTACCGCACCATGGACCTGTCAAGAGTCAGATGTTAGAACTGGTGCTGCAGTGTGATCAAAGGAAACAGTGTGAGATAGAAGGAGGGAGAAAGGATCACTGGAGTGGGCTCTGAATCAGATTTTGACCTGTTGCATCCACACACATCCAACTGTATGTTCTGACCTGGAGAATACCTATAGAGATCAAGATCCAAAATGGCATATTCTTCACTGTCACCTGACAAAACCCATTTTGCATATACTTCATCAACAATCCTAGATTTGCCACCCTCTCTACACCTAAAAGGGAGCTATATCCGGTCTGAGTATACCTCTGTCGAGTCTACCTTTTCAAGAACATTTTTATTGCACTGAAAACCAAAGGTATACAACTAACAAAATGTAATGTCCAAACATGTCCTCAAAACATAATGTGAAGATGTGGAAAAGCTGTTAAGTGCTGGCAGCTATCTGCCTCATAAGCGTAGCAACTAACACAGATCCCATGTTTCATAATTACCATAAGTGCTTGAGGGAGGCACTTCCTGAGTACCCCTTCCAGAAACTGCAACTTGGAAGGACAGGAGAGAATCAACATAACTCAAGAGGCAGAAGTCAGTGGGCACGTCCCAGAAGAAAGTTTGTGGGTGGCGAGCTCCTAGGAGGAAGAGAGACCAGTTCCCTGTGACTCCTTGTGATCATCCAGCTGAGAAGCTTTATATATCATTAACCAGTGGCACTTGGAACAGGTTTTTCTGTTCCAAAGAGGAACAGAAAGAAGGCCTCCCTCCCATTCCGTCCCAACTCACTGCTGAAGAGAAGCAACAACATGTCCACATGAAGCACTGCAAGTCTGCCATGCAGGCAACTACTCACCAAGAGTGGGCCAGATTTTCTCGGTGAAGAGGAACAAGAATAAAAAGTTGAAGCCACAATACAACACCTCGGTGCCAGTGTCTGCTCTATGTTGGTGTCTTTGGGCAAGACTGCATTGCTTTGGGACAGGCATCAAGATGAGGGTGGAAGAGGCGAAAGTGTGTAAAATTTATGCTAGAATGAATGAATCATTAACAGAAAGCCAGATTGAAATTCTGAAAGGGACTTGTTGGAATTTTGGAGCAATATAATTCAAAGAGACTCAGAGGAGCAGCCTGGAAAAAATTGAATTACTGGGAAATTTTAGGTCTTATTTCCTTAATAATAGCTACAGAGAGAGAATACACATGAGAGAGACTGCTTCAAGGTTGTTACAGGAATAGCATCCATTGTTTGATGGAGTTTTATTGTCTTCCATCTAGTAAATTAGAGGGAAGAATATTGAAACTTGCCAGGTAGAAAGCATTTCTGTATTTTGAAACAGTGGAACAGTCCAAATAGGGCATTCTTCCTTTATAAGGAAGATATGATAGATCCAATGAATAAAGGATGGAGTGCAAGGCCCCCATGGGGTTTCTTGAAACTCCTCTTGGTCTATGTCCAAAAACTTCTGTTTGGTAATAGTTTTTGGCACCATCTAAATCCATAGAGGGAGATAAGCTTAATGACTAGGAGGGAGATAAGCCTACAGAGCCCATGTTAAATATTGCAGCCTACTTTCAGAGTGATTTGAAAGAACACAAGGGTTCTTGGACACCAAGGAGTTGGAAGAGAGCTCTAGAAACAACAAAGCCAAAAATGGATAGAATAAGTCCATGCCAAACATTTTAGTGCATGTAAGCCAACCCCCAAAATAAGTTGATCAATATTTAAGCTTATAAACATCAACTGTATTTGGATGGAGTAAAACCTGACAGGTCCTACAGATTTTGAATCCAGTGGTGGTATAGATGTCCACTCTCAGTTTGGGCAATCAGCCAAAAAACAACTGATAAGAGTTAGCAGCAGTGAGCCACAGTCTCACAGTGGGATTCCTTATTTTAATCTAGTAGGGAAACAGACTTGAAACAAATATAAAGCGTAACAACAGTCCGAGAAATATTCCTAAATCAAAGCACAGTCCATACAATCCTAAGGCATAGGTCAGAGACACAGCAGGAGGAACAGTCGGTTAATCACCGACAAGTTCTGGAGGGGAATGGCTCAGCTTTTATAGGTTCACAGATCAGCACAGCTGGCACTTAATTAACTGCTGTCTGTTATAAATTTGCTGAGATCTGTGTAAGTTTTCCCTTTGGTGTCTGCGTTTAGAGAAGGTGGTTTTAGGTAAATTATTTTCCATGTCAGAAGGAGCAGGGCTCTCTGCTGGGGCTGGCACTGCCCCCTGTTCTGTCTCTAGGGTGGGTGGTACTATCTCCTCCTGTTCAGGTTCCACTGTTTCAGTCTCTGAGTCATAGTCTATGTCTAGGTCGTGAAAGCGGGGCATGACAATAGGTTTGTTTGCTCAGTTATAGCAAAAATGTAATTCCTACTTCCACTCTATCAGTATTTACTGGCTGAAAGTTTTAGACAGTGCCAATTCCTATAATGATATTCTATCAGAAATTTCTGTTGTTTTGAAGAAGAAATGTCAACCAAGTCTAGATCTCAGTCTACCAGCTGCCATCAGCAGGCGTTTTGGACCATCAGTCATTCAGATTCTCTCTGAGAATCTGGAAATCCATTGAAGCTATCATTGGATGGTGAGTCATGTTACAAGTAGGGTCACTTTTTTTAACTGTACTGCTCTGATCCTTTCTGTGATGATTTCATTTAGATCTTTTGTCAGTCCATTTGGAATTGCTCCCAGAGTACCTATCACCACCAGAGGGGCCCCCCATCATCTTGGTGTATATTCCACCTTATTTAACAATATTTAAAAAGTAAAACACACAATAAAAGATAATAAACAGCACTTTAAAACCTGTTGTTGTTGTGTTTCTTCAACTAATTTCCAAATATAGAGCCTAAGACAAACCTATCAAGAGGTTTTCTGGGGCTGAGAGAGTGTGATGCTCCAAGTGTCACCCAGTGGGTTTCCATGGCTAAGTGGGAAATGGAACCCTGGTCTCTAGTGTCATAGGCTAATGCTCAAACCACTCTACCACACTGGCTTTTTGAAAACAGTTAAACAGTATAGCATCCCTCATCCTTTGTTTCAAAATTTTCAGTTCTAAAGACAAAAAAGTATTTTCCTGCTGATAGAAGGACAGCAAGGAGGATGCCGTTCTGGCCTCCCTGGGAACAAGAAGCCCCATCTTGCATCCCCGCCAGCTGTGCCTGCACAGGAGTGAGACTGAGAGAAGGACCTCTCCTGAGGATCTCAGGGTCAGGCAGGCTCATATAGGGAGATACAGTCTCTCCAGTAGAATGGACCTAAGCCTTATAGGGCTTTAAATGTCATAACCAGTACTTGGATGTGTGCCCAGAAACTGACCGGGAGCCAGAGGAGTTCCTGTAGCTAGTAAGTTATCTTGTATACTTGTTGTAACCGCCCACAGTTAACACTCTGGGTGTAGATCTTTGTGACAACTGAAGTTTCTGGGCCCCAAAGTGAGCCCCAAATAGAGTGTGTTACAGTAACACTAACAAGATATAATCAATTTATGTTCATTTTGGCCAGATCTGATCTCTCTAAGAATGACTGCAGCAGGCCACACTTGCTTTAACAATGCAACAGTAGTTCCATCTGTTGCAGAAATCTGGGCCTTTAGACTGAAGATTGAGTCTAGGAGTAAACTCAAACTGTGAGCATGCAGGTTCAAGGAAAATGTAATCCCATCCAGCCCCCACTGAATTTCCCTTCTTGATCTGCCTTTTGATTGACCAGGAGCACCTCTGTTTTGTCTGGATTGAATTTATTTGCCCTCATCAAGTCTATTACTGGTAACAGGCACCAGTTTAGAACCAAGACAGCTTCCTTGGATTGAGATGGATTGGACTGAGATATCAGGTGCCAATGTACTTATGTCATCATCAGCGGAGTGGAAGATGGCAGAACTGCTGCCTCTTTCCACATTTTTACAAGCATATACAACAGCATCTGTGGGGTGAGGGGACAGCTCCATGCTTCCAGCCACTGATCATCAGTGGGGATGTGCACAGGTGCTTTCTGGGTATTCTTGCATATCTGAAGAAGAAGGAGAAGCCAGCCCTTCAATGTGAGACATCTTTTTTTTTCCAGGTGCAGGAAGGTGCAGCCCAGCATCTGATTGGTGACAACTGAGACAGAGCTGCACCTGCAAACCCCACAGCTATTTTTATGCAGCCAGAGTGAGGGGCATTGCACAAGGATATCTCTTTCTACAACATCGCAAAGAACACCTAAGTGGGCATAATTGGGGATTATGCCCACACCTGTCACTAAGAGATACCTTGCGTTAGTCAACTTGAGAGGGTTATTATGAAAAGTGTATAAAATGTTGATGAACATCACACGTAATGAGATGATGGAGACAGAACAGAAATGGGAGGAAAAATTTAGTACAACAATACTAAATCTGAATTCACGGTATGAAATATGGGGTGCACCAATAACAAGAGAATATCTGTTCCCTGTAGCTTCCAGATGGTGTCAGAAATGTAAGAACCAGAGAAGTATCTTTGTTCACTTTTAGTGGCTTGCTCATTGGCCAGAAGTGGTTAGGTTAATGTAATATTTGCATATAATAAAAGTCAGACTTCTAGCAATTCTAAAACAATTATATGCTGGATGTAGATAGCAGTCCATATTTTGCTGGCTAAATGTTTGCACACTCCACAAATATCATCTATAGAAACATGAAACTGAAATACATGATCCTATATGCTCATGAATAAAACATATATTATCAGGCATTCACATGTGGTTAGATGTTTTAAGAAAACTAGTCTGTATTAATTATTGGAATACAATGTGATCATATCTAGATAAGACTTTAGGTGCACTGTTTCTGAAATCAATAAAAGGATCCATTCAGTTTTTTTGGGGAAAAGCCAAAGGAATTAGCTATCAAAGTAAACAGGTTTCTCCCCTGCAGAGTAATGGCAGAATTATAGTTGGAGGGTTGAGGGTCAGGGAGGACAGGCACACTGATAGAAAAGTCTTCTCTCAATTTCCTCTCCTATATTTCACCATGGATACACATATGACACAGATCAGATAATTTCTGGTGGCCTCGATATTCCTGTATCCTCTGTGAGTGGACGTTATCTAGGGAAACATGTCCGAATATAGGGTAGCCAGCAGCATCGACTTTCATGGCCAGGGCCCTTGCTACCACAGCTGAATAGTGCTTTCCACGGTGGGAGGGCAGGGTGTAGCCATCTGCCAGTGCCCCAAATGGATCCATTAGGCTCCAGCTGATGGGCTGACCACTGGGATCCAGGACACAGGAACTGAAGAAACACCGCACCATGTTGGCCAGGTACCTACGACTTTGTTCATTGCCCCCGTAGGCCCATGTTTCATTCAGCAGATCAACATGAGAGGCTTTCAGGGAGGAAAGGGTGAAGCCGGGATCTAGCCTGGAAAAACAGAAAGGCAAGAAGAATTAGGCAAATGGATGGTAAGAAATTTAAATGCAAAGGTTGGAATATGCTAAAGGTCTGTCTAGTCTCTCACTCTAGTCATGAGCTGGGCGACAGTTTGTCCTTAGTATCACCAGAGATAGTCTGTCTCTGTAGAAGTTGGCTGTTCTTGTGTGGAAACATAACCATTAAGAGATAATCTTTTCACAAAAATCTCAGTGCTGATGGTCAAATCTGCATGACGTAAGAATTCCTGTCCTGTGAGCAGGAAAAGGGACATGGAGGTCAAGGAATACAAATGCCATGACAGAGGTCAACCTTAGTGGGTATTTATTCCCATCTGTGAATGCCTGGATTGAATGTTCTCCACAAAATGGGACAGTGCCTGCTTTCCCTCTCTTTCTGTTTTGACAATTGGTGCCTGTTTTCTTGTGCCAAACTCCTGATGGGCTCAGGAGCAGCTCCTGCCCTCTATTGCTTGCCCACTTCCCAGCCCACTCCCAGAATTGGCAACATTCAGCTAGGTGAGAAGACTCTTGGGACTTCCTGTCTGGGGAGTCCCAGTCCCCACCCCCCCAATTCTGTTTTTGTTTCTGCTGGAAGGATGGACAAGGGATTGCTATTTACTGGTTTTTAAATAAACAGTTCTCATTCCTTATTTCAAAATGTAAGGCAGAATTGACAAGCAGATTTTTTAAAGGTATATTTAGAAAGTAATTTAAGTGCCAAAATAGTTTATGCTTCCCCATGTATCATGTCCTCTCAAGAACCTTTAAACCTAAAACATTCTAATTAGTTCATGTTAATTAAGGTAATTAGTTAGCCTATTAATCACTTTTCTTACATTTCTTTAGACACCTCTCATTTTCTCCCATTTTTATCCTCAAGGGAATTGTTTTGGAATGGTGCCTTCAGTATCTCCTCTCATGAAGTTCTTTCCCTTTGAACATTTCTGACCATGGACTCTCATCCACTATTTCCCTGAGCTTACTGAAATCAGCTTTTTAAAGTTTCAGAGTACATATCTAATTCCATTTGCCTCCCCATTTCCTCCAGATAACGAATCCCAGGAGAATGAGGTCATTCCCACTCAAAGTTTCTACTGCTTTAGCTCCACTGACCAGTTCTTTCCTGCTGCGTAGGAGCAGGTCCGCAGTAGACAATCTCTTATTGCCTCCTCCATCTTCTGACAATGAAATCCTCAGCAAGACAAGTGAGGAATGGGTTGAACAGAATTGATGAGTCTGA
Organism: Cyclura pinguis; assembly: GCA_030412105.1. Lineage (NCBI taxonomy): Eukaryota > Metazoa > Chordata > Lepidosauria > Squamata > Iguanidae > Cyclura > Cyclura pinguis. Next base: position 266,248,059 of record CM059599.1, read on the forward strand.
CATCTTACAAACATCAGTTTGGCTGAAGCCTCCCATTACTACCGTGTCTATCCTTTTTGAATGTTTGGTAATCTGTTCTAGGAAGATGCAATCCAAGTCTTCAGTCTAGCTTGCAGGTCTATATTAGATCCTCACAATGGAGTCACTAATTCTTTAACTCCTCTTAAGTTTTTACTGAAACCCTCTCAATATGTTTTAAGTCACAGATTTCCTCACTGGTATACATAACCTTGACATATAGCTGTTGTTCATCCTTTCCTGTTTGATCTATTCCTTTGGAATAGATTATGCCGCTTCATTACTTCATTCCAGTCACGAAACTCATTCTACCAGGTTTCAGTGATGTCTATTAAATTATATTTACCGGCTGTGTTAAGAGTTCATGTTCATTGTGCTCATTTCCCATGCTCTGTGCATTGATATATAGCATCATCGGTCATTCTCTCCAGCTGCTTCTCTGTTGTATTTTCCTGGCCGTTGGCGGGTTCCTGTACTATTACCCTAATTTCTTCTGTATCATTGAGGTCATTGTCTCCAATAACTGTAACCCCTCTGCCCTCTAGAATAGTGTCTCCCTTCTCCATACAACACAGTTTAAAGCATTCCTGTTCACGTTTGCAAGACACCCAGCAAATACATTCTTTTCTATGGCTCTGTGTACAGCCCATCTCCTGCCAGAAGTCCTTCTTCATGAAAGCAAAGACCATGGGCCAAGAAAACAAATCTTTCCCAACACTTTCCCTCACTGAAAGAACCAGGTGTTCACTTCTACTATTCTTCTGTCTCTTCTTAGGCCATGTCTTTCAATAGAGAGAGTGATGAAATAACAACTTGTATCATATGTTCAAGTCTTTATTTTGCAGTATCATTTGTTCCCATACAGATGCGAAGGAGAAGATTGTGGTTGCTAGGCTTGATAAGATTTGTCAGCCTCTCTGTTACGTCATGGATCTTCCCCCTGGGACTCAGGACACCTCTTCAGCATCCTGCCAGGCCTGAACACCATTCTATCTGTTGCCCTCAGTAGGAAATCACTAAACAGCAATACATATCTCTTCTTCCTCTACAAACTGGCAATAACCTTCCACCTACAGAACCCTCCAAGGTCACTTCAATGCTTTCCAAGGATTGAGACTGTTGTCCCTGTTCCTCTGGTTCATCACCGCTAAGGGCAGAGCTTGGAATTGATTGTGTGGCTTCAGACTCACACTATGGTTCCTGAGAGTTCTTCTTCTGTGTATCAAATTCTTCTGCATCTCTGCCTCCTGTGTTTGTGAACTGTCTTTTTCCTAGAGGCATCCCCTGTGCATTGCTCCAGCAGATAGACTGCTCTATTCTGGTCATCCTCCTTGCTAGAAGAGAAGGTGAAGCTGTTCACCTTCTCTTCCAGCAGGGCAGCCAGCCTGCAATTCCTGTAGGCATAGCTATCCGCTTCTTCAGGCAAGAAAACAAACATAACATAGCTGTTGCAGATCAGTACAGCAGCTCTCTTAGCATCCATGTTGAGTCATCTTATGTAGGCAGTGTGACAGATCACTGGGCTTCCCACTCAAATTCCTCTGCAAAACACCCACACAAAATGTCTGCTGTCTTTGTCCTGTTAGATGAGCTCTTACTCACATGCAAGAACTACCAATCGTGCAATTTCCTCTGCAGAGGCAGAAGGGAGGTACAACTGGTCATTGGCAGCATGCAGGGACATTGTCAGAAGAGGGCTGAGGTGAGAGCCAGGGCTATTACTGTATACATCCAGACATGTCAGGTTAGACAAAGGGCATTAAAAGAAGTAAAAACATGCCAATCAGTTCTATTGCTTTTCAAAATAAGCAAAGTCTATTCCATATACAAAAAATGGACCACACAAGAAGTTGCAAAGCAACCTCTTCTTCTCAGAGTACATGGTATGATTTTTTAAAAAAAATGAAAAAAAGTTAACAAAGAAGGTTAAACAAAGGAAATTAAAAGGAGCAAAGGCATGCCGATTAGTGCTTTAAAAAACAAAAAACAAAATAGATGGTTTCTTTATGCAACTATTTTTACTCAACATAAAAGGTCTTTATGCAATACTAAATGGGCCAACCACAATATTATATTACATAAGGGTTTGGGGACTACAGTAATGGCAGTGCCTCAGGTTGCACCTCCAGATCAATAAGAAGGGACAATCAAATGTTTAAATATTTGAAGGGATACCATGTAGAGGAGGGAGAGGGCTTGTTTTCTGCCGCTCCAGAGACCAGGACAAGGAGCAATGGATTCAAGCTGCAGGAAAGGAGATTTCACCTGAACCTCAGGAAGAACTTCCTGACAGTCAGGGCTGTCCGGCAGTGGAATATGCTGCCTCGGAGTGTAGTGGAGTCTCCTTCCTTGGAGGTTTTTAAGCAGAGGCTGGATGGCCATCTGTCGGGAGTGCTTTGAGGGTATTCCTGCATGGTAGGGGGTTGGACTGGATGGCCCGTGTGGTCTCTTCCAACTCTACATTTCTATGATTCTATGATTTCTATGATTATATGAATATCTGTGGTGACAGGAAGGCTAGGAGATCCAAAAACCAACCAAAAGTGTTCTCTAAGTAATAGAGAACCTCAAGGGGCTCAAAGAGACCAGGTGCCAGACTTCAGTGCCTGACAATCCAAAGAGAAGAAGATCAAAGAGAAAGGGGAAAATTGGTCACAGAAGGAGCTGAGGGAGGTCCAGGAGCCACCAGAACCATGACTAGCAACCTAGCTGAGAAAGAGAAAGCTGGCTGATTAGTGTTAGCACCGCCATTGTCATTTTAAAGTAAGAATTCAATTAAACTACTAATCTATTAATAAAAGTACTGTAAAATAATTTTTAAAATTCCCTTAAATTTGAAGAGGAAAAAGATCTAAGAGACAGCATAACTAGTCAAGTCAGAATTGGAGATCAGAAAGAGAAATGTAACTGGACTAAGGGAAAGTAAGAGATGACAGAGAAAGAGAGAGTGAAAGGGGCAGACTGAAAACAGAATCAATAACTGAGACTTGGCTATTGAGTCATACAAACTGATAAATTATATATGCTGAATACAGGCAAAGACTGAACCCAACTTATAAACTGTCAAATAAAAACTTGAATGTATGGGCTGAGACTAATTGTGTTGAAGGGCACTAGATCCTGGATAGGAAAAGAAGTTATTTGTGGAATTATAAATAGCAGCGTTAGAAAGGAATCAGCTGGAATTAGTAGGAAGGGAGCAAGGAAACTTTAGGAAGACGGGAGAAGAAGAGACTGAGATACATCTAGAATGAAAGTTTGAGAGGATTTAAACCCCTGCCTGACCTCAGCACAGAACTGGATCTGGAGTTGTTGATCTTGGACAATTTATCTATCTGAGCTCATCTATATTTAGGATACCTGCCTAGGAACATTTCATTTATTTAAGTTAATTAAACCCTTAGTTATATACACTTAATTATATAATATATAAGAGATTCAGTAGGAAATACTAAGTTATTTAGCAAAAGATCTTTATTTATTATTTATTATTTATTTATTTTATTATATTTGTATGCTGCCTTTCCCCTGGAATGGGTCTCAAAGTAGCTTCCAACAATAAATTAAAATATTAAAACAGTTAAAAAAACATTAAAAACATGTAAAATCAGAAAAAGACTGAAACGATATTCAGTGAAAACAACTTAATAAATAAAGCTCCTTGGCTTACATAAAAGCCTGTTTAAAAAGAAATGTTTTCACCTGCCAGTAAAAGGAAAGCAGGGAGGGGGCACACCTAGCCTTTTGTGGAAGAGTGTTCCGCAGGGTGGGAACAGCCACCAAGAAGGCTATCTCCCATGTCCCCACCAAGTGAGCCTGGGATGGTTGTGGGACTGAGAAAAAGCCTTTTCCAGAAGATCTTAGGGCTCTAGCTGGTTTGTATAGGGAGATATGGTCTTTCAGATAGCCTGAACCTAAGCCATATAGGGCTTTATAGGTCATAATTGTGCCTGGAAATGAACAGATAGCCAGTAGTGCTATTTTAACAAGTGATGACTCCAGATGACCTCTCCCAGTGGTTTCATGTAGATGTTAAACAGCATGGGGGACAAAACAGAACTCTGAGGCCTCACAGGTCAATGACCAGGGAGTCAAACAGGAGTCCCTCAGCACCACCTTCTGCATTCATCTCTCCAGGAATGACAGGAACCATTGAATAACCATGTCCCATTCCAGAGAGTAGGTCCAGCAGAAGCAACGGGGACACACTCCCTCTGTCTAGTTCCTGGCGTAGGTCCTTCACCAAGGCAACAAAAGCTGTATCTGTACCATAACCAGGCCTGAAGCCAGATTGAAATGGATCTAGATAATACATTCCATCTAGAAACCCTTGGAGCTGGGAGGCCACCACATGCTTCAAAACTTTGCCTAAAAATAGGATATTGTGGACTGGCCAATAATTATTCAGGATGGTAAGATCCAGGGAGAGCTTTTTTAGTAGTGGGCTCACCACAACCTTTTTTAAGCTTAATTAGCTCTTTTAGCTTAATTTACGTATATAATTAATTTCTATGATATTGTCTTGATTATTTATAATCACTGCTGTATTGTACTTTCATTTCACTAATAGTATATACATTACTAATTAATAACTAGTATATAATTAAGTTAATATTACTTCTTTAAATTTGAATCACAAAAGTTACACCTAAAATCTGTATTAATGATAAATAATTAATTAATGATAGATAATTAATTGATAAAACTTCTAATTATTTTTGCAGTTGCAACTAACACTTAATTTAAGGTTTATTTATTTATTATAATCACCAGTTAAGAATACCAATAGAGCTATAGATAGTATTAATGCTTATTTTAAATATAAGTTACTAATTAATCATTATTAATTAAATATAATAAGTCAATAAGTTACTAATCTCTTTTCAACTACTGTTTGATGTGTTTGTTCCATAACAACCAATTAGGCTTCTTACCAAAAAGCTTATTAAAAGATAATATGTACTATACTAAATATTATAAAATATTATGAACAACATAGGAACAAGACTTTTTCTGATGTGGAAAAGGTGTTTGACAACGAAGATTGGCACTTCATGTTTGAAATTCTTAATTCAATGAGTCTTGGATTAAACTTCAGTCACTGTGATAACTGGAGCCCCATCAGAGCTGCTGATGACGAGCAGCAGCTGTTGGTCTCTGTGGCTCAGGGTGGAGATGACAAGCAGCAGCTGCTGTTCCCTGTGGCTCTGGCTGGAGATGAGTCCTGCAGCTCAAGAGCTCCCCCTGCTGCCATGGACCAAGCAGGCTCGGACGTTCCTCTGCCTGCTCCTTTAGGGCAACAGGGATCCAGCTGTGATCCTGAGGATGCCCTGCAGCCTGCATCAATCAGCCCACAAACAAGGCGGAGACTCAAGAGAGCTGAGCAAAGGGACTCTTCCTTGATTAAGTTCAAGAAGCGGTGGCCGGCCACACCTGTGTCTGGGCTATATAACTGCCTGCCTGGAAGCTTTCCTTTGCTTATGGTAAACTTTCTACAAGCTCTCTCCTTGCCTGTTCCTTGCCTCCAGCACCTGGCTCCTAATACCTTGGATTGATCTCCTGGCTCCTGACCCCTGGATTTTGGACTCTGATTATGGCTTTTGCTTGTTGCTCAGGCTTAGGTAAATGGACTGCCTATGAGTAATTGCTTGCTTTGACTCCTCCTGGTGGGACTCTGCTATCTCTCCCTTCTCTGGGCTGGCTTGCCACCCGGGTCTCTGACCTTGACAGTCACTGGATTAAGGCAGTCTACAAAGACCAACTGGCCCAAATTAGAGCTAATGATGAAAAAACAAACTCTTGTACCCCTTCCAGTATTACAAGAGTTTGTTGTTCATTATCATCATTACCTTTTTTGATAGTTATTGAAATTCTGAAATTCAAAAAGATAAGATAAGTTTACAAGACTAAAGGAATCAATATAAAGAACCAAAATGTCAGGATTACAGCTTTTGCTGGCCATAATATTGGAAGACTCTTTTATAAGTGTGAAGAAACTATGCAGACTCTGGGAGAAGTTGGACAGGCAGCAGGCTTTAAACCAATAAAGAAAAAACAGTAATGCTAAATAAAAACATGACCTCAGAAGGAGAAAAGAAAATAAGTTAATAAAAGAAGTTTTAAAACAGAAAAAGCACCTGGGCATTTTATTAACAAAAAGGAATCTAGATGTATTCGATAATAATTATATGAAAACTTGGGAAGAAATTAAAAATGATTTCAGAGATGGTGTAATTTAAAATTATCCTTTCTCAGGAAAATTTCTGCAATTAAAAAGAACATTTTCCCCAATTTGAACTTCCTCTTTCCAAAACTACCTGTAATATCAAAAGATGTGATGTTCAAATAGTGCAAGAAAGTTTTATGGAATTTCATCTGGGCAGGGAGAAAACTAAGAGTCAAATGGAAAACAATGAGAGTCAGTAGAGAAAGAGGTGGATTAGGATTCTTGGATCTTAAATTATACACACAAGCTAATAAGTTGACTTGGATAATAGAGCAGATAAAATTAAAGAATAGAAGAATGTTGTATTTGAAAGGGATGGACATGCAAGTGGGCTGGAACTCCTATGTATGGTATGCAAAGAACAAACCAGGAAAAGAAATTTTAATTCACTGTGTAAGAAAAATACTTCTTAGAATTTGGATACACTGTAAATCTAGATTATGTCCCAAAATATCCACCCAGGAAGCCTTCCAGAGCGCAGAGAGGCATCTCTTATCCAACTGGTGGACCTATAAAGACTTGTTGAAATTCCAAGAGAATGAATTTTATTTCAAGTCAAGGGAAGAATTATAGAAACAGATTGCGCATGGTTCCTCTATAGGCAACTTTATTTGAGATTTAAACAAGATGAAAAAGAGGAAATGTTTGATAATAAACAAATAGTGAATTAGATATGTGTGTGAAGACTGGCAACAGACACATCACTGCTAAACTGTATAAACTATTACTGAAATGGGAAAACCGAACAAGAAATAATGAAAAAATTTGCATGATTAAATGGGTTCAGAATATTGAACATACACTTCAATTGGATTATTGGACAGACACAAGGGAAAACTTGAAATTTACAAGAAGTCAACTTTTGAAAGAGAATTATTATGAATTATTGTATAGATGGCATCTGACACCAGTGAGGTCTGCTAAAGTATACAAAACATATAGTGACAGCTGTTGGAAATATAAAATTAAAAAAGGGACTTATGATTGTCCATGGTCTGTGATATGACGAAAAGAAATTGGAAGACCTTTTGTATTGAGATTACAAAGATATTAAAGAAGCAATTTCCATAAAAGCCAGAATTTTACTTATTAAATATGACTAATGTGTTGGAAGGATATGTCCAAAGGTGAGATTGGAAAATCTTGCTATATATGATTACAAAAGTTAGAATCTTATATATAAAAGAGTGGAAAAATGATAAAATCTTGGAAGTAGAGGACTGGCTGATTGAACTATATGACACCATAGAAATGGACATATTGGTTATGTTTCTAAAGGAAAAAACACTTGATAAATTTAGAGAAGAGTGGACCTATTTATACCATTATTACTGAGAGGATAAACCAGGGGTGGGGTGGGGTGGGTACTGAAACAATTGTTTTCAAGGAATGAAAAATAAAAATCAGTAATAAGAAACTTTTAGATAAGCTACTAAGAAAAATGAAGAGATGTGAAAATTTATATAGGAAATTGTAGACAAAGGTTTTTTCTGTATATACAGCTCAAATCAAAATATATCATATCGTATATATTCTATTGTATATACTGCACAAGAGATATTGTATAAGAAAAAAATGGGGAAAAAAACTATTACATGAGGGATGGCACTGTAGCATGCATCTGAGGAAGAGACTCTATTCAAATTTATGACCTGGGACCAAAAAAGTTATGCTTGAGTCCTGGTTGCAGCCATGGCATGGTGGACTAAAAAACATACCTGAGATTGAAATGGGTACACCCCTTGCGCAGCAGGCCCGGCAGCTCCAACCCTGGGTTCCTATCACTTACCTTGCTCTTCTCTCCCATTCATGTCTTCCTGGATTGCGTACCTGGGCCACAAGGAGACCCCTAGTGTGGATCAGTGGCTGTGTTGTTTTGGAGGGTTTGCTGTGGTAAGCGTGATCAAGCCCTCCACCAAACTTAATATGAACAGACAGGAATGGTGGTAAAAACAAACACGTGGAAGTTTGTTAAGACATCAGAAAATAATACACTAGCCTATGAATTTTTAAATCATCGATAGTTCCTCAAAACCATAGTCAGACCTTTCCTCTGCTTGACTCTCCTGTCTCTATTCTATCTTTTCTTATCTCTCTGAAATCTGTTCCCTATCTCTGTGTCATCTTTTCTCTATTTCTAGGCCATCTTTCTCCTACCTCCATTCTGCCAGAGACAAGCCTCAGATTAAAAAACCTTTTTGTGTCCCTTTTCCCTTCACAGCATTCCCTGAGCTGTGATTGGTTGGCTCTGAATAGGCTTGCCCAACTCCTCCCCTCAGAAAAAGCAAGGAAAATTTTCTAAGTGGGAGTAATTCAGGTTATCTAGGATCTCTAAAGCATCAAAAGTGAAATCCTCAGTTGTTGTGTAGCAGGATGGATACTCACTGGTGTTCAACTAGTTCCGCTGGGTTGGGACACATATAGGTGATGAAGGAAGTTGCTGACAATGACACTTGCTTGATGGTGACAGCAGCTTGAGAGACATGATATATGCCATCCTGGTTCCCTGTAGGGTCATAAAATATTTAGCCAGGAAACATAAGGAACATGTATCTATGTGTATCTATATGAGAGTGTGCATAGAATTCTGTTAGATGTCCATATTGAAATGATGCTCCTTTGCAGCTCATGCGAGGAGCAAAATAAATGTAATGTAATGTAATGCCATTTTAAAGGTGTGAGAACTTGAATAGGACACAGAGGGGTTGAAAAGTCCACCTTAACCTCCTAACAGAGCCCCTATCTTTCTATGTGCATAGCTAGGTAGATAAGCACATCACCAGCCACCATTTGGGAAGTGTCAGATAGAATGAAAGGGGATGAGAATTGCGAGTATTATGAGAATTATGGTTTGATGGCAGGGGATGATCCCATGTTTTCATTTATTTCTTCCATTATTTCTTTCACACATATGAATGTTCAGGAGTGAAGTGAGTCACCAACTTGGTTGAGCGTGAATCTAGCAGCCACTAGCTGTATAACTAGCCTTACTATCCCTTTGAACTAATGGACTTAAACAGTACTCCAGAGTATTTTGTTTGAGATGATTAGATGAGAAAACAAGGTGAGACTGTGTCTTTTGTGTTAAGGCTGCTCATTTCTCTGAGCTGTTTGGAACTTCACATGTACACTTTTCACTGTGTGTTCTTCCAGAGCTGTTACCCCAAAAGGTGGGTGATTCTGGGGTCCACCCAGAATGTCAATGCCTCCATAGAAAGGTGGGAAATTTTAGCTCAAGAAGGAGGCCTCAAGAGAAGGGCTAACCTTTTCACCTGTGTATACTGGTACTGAGAGACACCAGTTGGAGGTCAAAAGAATGTTCTATTGGGGGAATTCACAAACACATGCAAGAAATCAAGCAATCTCACACCCATACAAGGCTAACAGATAGAAAGGGGAGAAAAGTTGAATAGTAGAGAGATTTGGATAAAGTAGGTGATAATTATTGGCCCTGAAGTGGAGGATCGAGGTGAAGTGTGGCTCAGACTGGATGTCTGAGGGCAGTATAATGGATGGGAATCTGGGGGCCCTCGGGTAGAGTAATTTGCCAACATGTGTCCAAAGTACTAAGTGTCCAATGTTCTATCAGTTTGCCTGGGATGGAGCTGGGCTTTCAATACCCTTTTTCTGGGCTGAGAGTTTACGTCTGGCCAGCAGAGTAGACAAAAGGGTCCAGAATGGGCTAATGGTCTTAACGTCAGGTGACAAAGCACCGATGGTAGTCATGATAGCTCCTTAATGTCTGGGCAGGTGAGGAAACAAAGGAGAATTTCCATGGGAAGAGGTTACAGGTGTTACTCCACTGGAAAAACCCTATCCCAGGGTCTACAATTTTGATATTAAAATATGATTCAATATGCCTGAGAGGTCACCCAGATGGGCATGTAGGCAGCAATGGTCAAATGATAAAAAACCAGGTCAGGCCAGTAAAATCCTGAGTCATGTAGCCCCAGGAGACCTCAAGATGTGTAAACCCACAATAAACAAAGAGTCCTCAGCCCTGAGACGCTGACTTGAGGGGATTAGCAAGTTTGCCTCAAGTTGAGCAAATATTCCATCAGGCGAGGACCATTTACATGAAGTCACACCACAAACTAACACAGCCGAAAATCCTGAGACTTTGGCAACACCTTGCAATCCCTTCACACGAAGGAAATTACCATGGTGGAGCTTCATTAGCGCTCCAACACCCATTGTTCTCCCCGGGAAAGGATTAGTCCTCCAGCTACTTTTTCCCCTACAAATAGTCCCAGTTTTTGAGTGGTTCTTTGGATCATTCCTAGTCAACCCAGCAGACCATTTCTCCGTCTGTTGAGTGATCCCCTCAGCCCTCTCTGTGCTGAGCCCCACTTCTCCACTGCCTTCCCGGACTCAGGACTTCAGGAAAAGGCACAGTTTTACCCAACTACACCCCTTCAATACCTCCCTGTCCAATTTCCACTCTTTTGCTTCTTAATAGCTCTTGGGTGTGTGTGTGAGTGATTGTGTTGCTGCGTGAGACCTCCCTTCAATAAAATCATTTATTGGACATTTTTGTTTGGTTTTTGGCTTGGCCTGACCCTGTAAAAACTGGATAAAAAGACCCCGCTAGGTTACCCTGCCTCTCGCATTGCTATTGCTTGTGCTTTGGCTAGTTTCCATTCCCCATCACATGGAGCACACTGAGGTGTCCCCCAAGGGACCCCAGAAATCAGGGTAACACAGGGTGATGATCTTCTGCTTACTTCCTCTTGCAGTTGTGTTAGCAGTTGTGTATTTTCAGTTTGGTCAGTTGAAGGGATTCTCTTGAACCCATTAAGTAGGTGTTGTCTGGCTAGTCCACACGACCTGGCCATGCTGATGTTATCTGCTTAGTATGAGGCTCTCAGGTATTCAGCCATAAGCATATAATTTATATTTTCTGTGCCAATCAAATAATGTTTATCACCAATTATATGCTATTACAGAGTAGGAGTGTAAGGCATGGTAACAGAGCATTTGGCTTATGTGGAAGGGGCTATTGCTGAAAAAAAAATGAGTGGTGAAAGGAAGGGAGTCATTGACTTGGTTGGGGGTGGGATTAGCTATCACTAGCTCTGTATTTGCCCTCAGTTTCTGCAAGTGTCATGCCCTGCCTTGGAGACCTTGACAGTGAGGAGGAGGATTCTGAATCTGAGGCAGAGGTTTCCACAGAGGCTTGATCAGTGGTAGATAACAGACAACAGCAGGGGCCTGAGCAGGGAGAACAAATATCAGAAGACGAGGCAACACAAACTCTTACTGTGCCAGAGAGACGATGCCAGAAAGAGGGGCTTTGTCGCTCAGCTCGTTTAAATAACAAGTGAGCCCTAAGGAGGAAACACCTGTGGCAACATCATTAGTAAGATAAAAGCCAGTCAGCTGACTCTTCCCTTTCAGGGTCAGCAACTGATCTTCCTGGTGGTTGAAGCCCTGTGCCTTGTTGTCCGGAGGTCTGACTATCTTGGACCTCTGTTTGTTTAACAATGACTTGAATTTGCCTTGTGGATTTGTTTCCTTTGGAACTTGAGCTTTGTTAGGACTGCCACTGCTCTTGCCTTTGTGGGTAAGCTCTGCTCTGCTGCTTGCTTATTGACTGCCTAGTCTGTCTGGTCTGCTTTGGACATGACAGCAAGCTTGTCAGCAAATGCTTGTGAATAAAGAGAGTAAACAGGCACATTTAGTAAGGAGAGTTTGAGGGGGAGGCCAGGTGTGCTAAGCCTACATAGGATGAACAGACATGTTCAGTAAGGAAGCCACAGCAAGGACACCTCTGTGTCCTTCTGCTTTCTAGGCTAAGGATGGAGGAAGCTGTACCTATAGCAACTTCAAGTGGGTTGTCTTACGGAACAACCTGAGACCTGCCTATCCATACAGAGGAAACGGTTTTAGATAGAGCAGAATAGGCTCTCTTGGAAGAGCAACAGAGGGGAGCTGACTCTGGGAAAGGGGAGGATTATCAAGGAGGCGACTGGAAGAAAGTGACATACAGAAGCATGACTATCAGAAACTACTTTGTGACTCTGGAAGTGCATTTCCTCTTAGACAGAGATGCTGAGCCATGGGATCAGGAACAGGAGTAACAGTCCTCAGATAGCACAGAGTTGGCCCTAGTGGGTTCTATCATCAGAAGTCAGAGGACTGGAAGTCAGGTAAAGAACACCTAATTACTTTAAATGAATTCAAGTCCCTGGGGCCAAATGAACTGCATCGAGTTACACTAAAGGAACTTGCAGATGTAATTTCTCAGAGTTTTTATCTATAATCTGAACACCAATGTTTGAGAACTACTGGGCTAGTTGGTAGTACTGTTAGGTGGATTTGTAGTTGTTTGATCAACAGAACTGAGACAGTGCTCATCAATGGTTAATCATCCTGGAGAGGAGTGACAAGTGCAATGTTGCAGAGTTCTGTTTTGTTGTTCAACTGCTCGATAAATTAATCTGTAAGGACAGAGAAGATTGGCAGATGACACTGGACTGGGAGCTGTAGTCTATCCCTCAGAAGGTAGCTTGAGGATCTAATATGGCCTTAACAGATTGCACTGTTAACCTAAAGCTAAAAAATAATGTTATTAGGCAGAAATGTATGGTTCTACATAGGAAAAGTCACATGCACAAACACTGGAAGGCTGATACCTGGATTGCCAGTGGTACACGTGAAAAGGATTTAGAAGGGATTAGACATCTAACAAACCCACAAACTAAACATGGCTTGACTGTGTTATCTAGTGGCAGAAAAAGCTAATGCAGTGTTTGCTGGTTTGTTTTCACTAAACCTCATTTCAAAAGTCCATTCTGTCCCTCTTGTTCTCTCTTTGGCCCTTACCGCACTATCCCATGATCTCACGTAGTCCTGTAATGATCCTAGCACTGTCTTTGCCAGGATGGGGGCATGTCCTGAATGCTCCCCTCTGACCTGGCCTTCTGCTGGTGGATGGTAGCTCTCAGGACATGCTCCTTCCTTCTGCAGAGCAGCCAGCCACTTTTCTGTGCTGCACTGAGGAAGGAAGTACCTGGATTGCTCTTACGGCACAGCCCTACCTGACTTGATCATTGTGCGAAAGGGGCCTTTTACTGAATTTTTTTCTGATAATAGCATAACGTCTGATCACAACGGCTGGAACAGGAATGGGACCGCAACAACGTTGTGTGGTAGGACTTGTCACAGACTGGCCTCAACACATCCCCATGCCAGGATGGAGTCGTAGTGAGGAACTGGCTTTTCCTTTCTGGAACCCCTGATCTCCTAATAATCAGACCTTTCCCTCGTTGCAGGTGTTTTACATAATAGGAAAATGTCTTTTGCTTGAATGCAGAAGCCTTGCATTTCTCCTTTTTATACCTCTTGGCTGAGCCTCCACCTTATGGAGTTGTATATTTCAACCTAATTACTTTAAAGCACCTAGCATTTGTGACACAGTAATAATTATGAAGATTATGTTGTGTATGTGGAAGAAGACGGAGTACTATAGCATTTGATCAAGCTGTAGACCTGTCAAAGGATATAAAGTCTTCTTAAATCTTCCCTCAGAAAGAAGGAACTGATGATTACCTAGGATACGGAAGGTTTGGGCCCAGTTAACAGCGTCTGTGTCCAGCAACAGAGTCCGGTACGCATCAAGATCGTGGTAAAATGCTGCACACACATTGGCATAATAATCTGAGTCATCTGTGATCACCTAAAAAAGAGAACTCCTCAGTAATTTAATAATGTAATTTTCCCTACCATCCCTCAGGTGAGTCATTTCTAACACAGGCGCATATTCTACATCATCGACATAATTCCAAATGTGTTAACTAAGTAAAGTCTCCCAGCTCAACCCCTTCACCTGCTTTTCCAGGCAGCAGCTACACCAAGAGATGGAAGTCTGTTCTGCTGGCCATTGGGACACTTCGGGATAATGTTTTTCCCCCACTACCTCCAGCGAGTGAGGTTGCGAGAAAGAATTATGATGAGGTCTTGCTTCTGATTTTCACAACTTCGCTTAGTAGTGAAAGGGGTGTGGAAATCTAATCCTGCTGTGCCCAGATGCCCAGCAGAACTGCATCTCATGCTACATCTGCAGCCTGGCAAAGTAGGTTTGGGGAGGGGGATTTATGGTCATGGCAATAGTGCCAGTAATGTTAGTGAATACAGAGCTGTCATGGAGTCATAATTCTAGGTTACAGATTTGTAAGTGCCCTACAGAATATACTAGCCATGGTTCCTAGCAGAACTCCTGCATTATAAGAATTACCTAGCAGCGTACAAAAAAAGGAGGTCATTTTCCCCCTAGTCCCAAAGTCAAGATGAAGGAGAATAGCTTTGCCTACTTCGTATCTTCATGTTCACAGCCTCACAGAAACAAAAGCAGAACCCCTTAGTACTTCCGCCTGCACCTGATGTAGAAAAGGGCCTCAGCATAATAGAAACAGCTCAGGAGAGCACGCCTTGCTGGAGCTCTATTTAATGTGTGTCCTACAAGATTGCCGAAGGTTATTACCTCTCTGCGTGGCCGGGTGAGGACGGCTTTGAATTTTGGCCATGAATCCACAATCACCTCGTGGCCAAGCGGGTTCCCACGGTTTATGTGCATTACTGCACCGTGGACCTGTCAGGAATCAGATGTCAGAAGTGGTGATGTAGTGTGATCAAAAGGAGTCAGTGTGAGACAGAAGGTTGGAGAGATAATCTAATTCAGATTTTGACCTGCTGTATCTGTGCAGCCCCCCAATTGACTGTGTAATCAGTAAAAAGGTTCTAGAAGGGTTCTCCAGTCTCTTCTCATGGGCAGGTTAAGGTTCAGCATCCTGGACAGTTCTTGGAGATAGTCCTTGTTTGAATGGACATTGCCATGTGTGATTCAGGGTTCATTATTGATTGTTATCTGAGAGCTACTTTATTAGCAACAATGTGTCAAGACTCTAGTCCTGGGAAACTGATGTCTACACAAGCACTGTATGTTTTATGAGATCATTTCCTCCAAACATACCTGCTCTTTTTAACAATAAAAGAATTCCTCTCTTCAACTCATGAAGGAATCAGTGAGGCTGTGTTCTTCTTGAGGTGAGGGAGGGATACTTTGATCAAAGTTTTGGGGATCCTTCCAGTCCGATTCAGAGTTCACCCTCCAGCTGCATGTCCCATCTGGGTGATTATCAGGGGCTCTAATATTTTAGACCTGGCTTTTATAAGTGCATCTTCCTCAAGGCCAGCTGATGAACACAATGTGGGGATTCACAGGCCCTGTTATGCTATATTCAATCAACAGTCCTAGATTTCCCACCCACCATGCTCCCAAAAGGCAGCTGCATCTAGTCTCAGCCATTTACTGAGTGTCTCTGGATGGCAGCTTATATCAGGGATACATTTTTTTCAAGCACTGTGTGTTGCACTGAAAGCCAAAGGGGTCAAACTAACAAAAGACAGTAGATGATGTTACCCTCTGATGCCTCATCTGCAGCTTTGGGAAAGCTGGAAGGGCTAGCAGTGTCTGATCCATAAACTTAGCAGCTAAAACACACCACAGGTCTCAGCATTACCGAAAGTGCTCGAGGGAGGCACTTCTTCAACATCCCCTCCAGCAGCTGCAACTTGGAAGAACAGGAGAGGATCAACATTGCGTGGGAGGCAGAGGCCGATGAGTAGGTCCCAGAAGAAAGAGAATGGGTGGAAAGCACCTAAAGAAGGGACAGACCAATTCTGTAACCCCTAAACTGAGAAGCTTTATGTATATATCATTGACCAAAGAGACTTGTATATCCCCTATACTTCCAAGAGGAACAGAAATAAGTCCTCCTTTCCCTTCCTTCTCAGCTCTCCACTCAAGAGAGGCAACAATATGCCCACATAAATCACTGAAGCTCTCTCGGCTTCACCTACTCACCAAGAGTAGACCAGATTTTCCTGGTGAAAGGAATCTTTTAGGAATAAAAGCTGAAGCGGTATTTCCTCTCTGCCTGTGTTGGATCCAGTTGGGTCTCTAGGCAAGGCTCCCTTGTTTTAGTACAGGTGCAAGGAGTGTGAGTCGGAGGGTGGAAGATTTGTGTAAATGAATACTAAAATGAATGAAACATTAACAGACTTATTCATTGGATTGTAGCCATAGACCTCAGGAGATGAATTCATATAACACAGATTAATTGGTTGAATCCCTGAATGTAGGTGAAATGGTGCTGCCTCTAAAGGATGAGGGAAAGGTGCCTGTTTAATGGAAAGTGCCTGCTTTCTACAGCTTCTTCCACCAGATGCTTCTGATGGACGGAATGGAAAAATTTAGGGTTTATTAGGGAGGAAGCCTGGAAATGTCTGAGTGATGCTAGAGAATTGTGCCTTAAAGAGATGTGAAGGCAATTTACTCTTACTGTCCTTAATTTTGCAAAATCCCTATCAAAATAAATGCACAATGACGCCTACACAATGAAAAAGAGTTATTTCTATTTCTCCTTTATTTAATTTCTACTCCACCTTTCTCCCAGCACAACAACCCCCAAATTTCAACAACTTGCCACATAAAAGGATTCTCTTCCCCTACAAACAAGAACTGGTTGAGGAAAAGAACCCCTAACCAATCTACTGATTTTTGTTATTGTGGTACTTTATTTTAGTCTCAACCACTTAACACGGACAGAAAAAGGGTAATTTTTTAGTAGAGCAGCATCCTTCCTTTGTTGATGAATCGGTCCCATTTGGGAGAAACTAAAATTTCTTTGTTGGAGGGGGCATAGATACTGAAATTCATTGCAGTCAGAAAATACCCAAGAAATGAATGTTTTGTTTTGCTTTATTTCACCTTCTCTTTTGAGAGAGGGGCCTGCAGGTGTTTGGTTCTTAAACACTGGATTCTCCATATACAAAACCCATTTGCACATGGGTCTTTTTAATGACTTGTATTAACATGCAATTCTCACTGCTGACAGAAAATACTCCAGAATTCAGCTAATCAAAAGGTCCCTCCTCCACTTTTTAAAAGAATCCTAGTGCTTTTTTTCAATTTTTTTTATTATTATAAAGAAAAAAGAACAATACATAACAGAATAAAACAAAACGACTATGTGAATAACATAAATGTGAAAAAGAGAAAAATTACAACACAAATAGCATACATTACTATTTCTCTCCAGATCCTTTATCATCATATACATATTCAACATATTATGTATCATATTGATTATATATTTTTATTTCATGTATCTAGATCTCATTCTCCTTGTACTCATTATTGCTATAAAAAGAATCCTAGTGCTTAAGAGTATAATTTTTCCTTTTTTTTTTTTTTTAAAAAAAATCTATTCATTAGTCTTAGGTATCATTGCTCAGGAGGGTGCAGGGTAGGTCCGGGCATACTGCAATTCATTTATTAACCTATCATTATTTCAGTGGATATTTTTAAAAATTCTATGCCCTGTGTTTATTTTTAAATTCCTTGGGCTATGCAAGTGCATTTATTACCACATGCCAGTGACTTGGATCATCCAGATAGAATAAATAAGAAGAAACTCTTCTATCTACTTTTGAGTAATGAGAAAGTTAAAAACTGCTTTTTTAAAAATAGCAACTATAACCAGTCACTTGGAGTGGATATGTTAATCACTCATGTAGGGACAGGGTGGTGATGGGGGCACAGTGGCTCCTTGCTTGCCGTCTCCCACATACCATAGCCCTGCCCCCTGCACGCCATAGCCCTGCCCTGTCCATCATAGCCCTGTTCCATCCATTGTAGCCATGCCCCTGTGCGCTGCAGCCACGCCCCTGTGTGCTGTAGCCACACCCACCCACGCTGTAGTCATGCCCTCACCCCTCTGCCACCCTCCACCCACCTCCCTCCATGTACTCCAAGCTCCACTACTGATTGTAATTCTAGGGATAACTATTTTTTTCTTAGAAGTAAGACTTCAAAGTTAGGTATTAACATTTAAGGGAACTATCATTTTATTATATTGTGTATGTGAATTGCTTATAATGTTTTGATTTATTGTAGCTTGTTTTATAACATTCCCTGTCCAATAATTTGTTTTCCTGCTTCACATTGTACCTCGTCCTAGTAACTCTATTGTTAACATGATGGTAATATTGTATCAATACAATTATATGAGGTTATATCGCTTTATTATATTGTGTATGTCAATTGTTATATGCTTAATGTTCTAATCTAGCTACTTTATTGTGAATCTTATATTTTCTAGTGTATTGGTTAGTTTTTGCATCAATATTTACCAACCCAGCAGAGAAGAAACAAAGCAATGTGGCTTAGGTTAGGAGTCCAAGAATAGCACAGATGGGAATCAAAGCAGCAGAGTGATGACCAGCAACCAATTTACTGGGCACTGACAAGCTCAAAAATGGGGTTTAAATATTCTATTTCTATCTGGAAGGTGAAGGTGTTAATGGCTCTCTGGAAGCATAAACAATGGGGTCCAGAATGGACTTAGTATTAGCTAAGAGCTAACATCTTAGCATTAGGTGACAAAAGGCTAATGGGACTCTTGATAGCTCCTTGATTGCTGGGCAGGTGTGAGGACAATGGGGAAATTCCAGAGGTCAGAAGGAGAGAGGCTAAGACAATCAGTTGTCCTGTAAGAACATTTCCCCTTATAATTTCCTGACTATGACCTGGCTATGCCTTGAGGTCTTTCCTGACCTAGCTTTGTAATGCATGTGTTCATCCAGTCTTCCTCTCAGTCAGCATGGCTATGCACCCATAACAGAGTATTACTTATATTTTATGCCAATTTCAATACATACCAATGAAACTGTATCAAGGAGTGGGGAGGTACAGCCTGATAACAACCCCCCCCCTCGAAAAAAATGGTCTTCAGTGGCAAAGGAAGATGTTACCCACCTACAATTTGTTGGCTTAGAGGATAGAAGATGTGGGGTGACAAGGAATAAAATCCATAGGAAGAAGGGTAAGGGTGAGGAGCTATCTTACTTCCACTGGTTTTGTCAGCTAATCACTTGGTTGTGTAGGCAAATCCAACAAAAGTGTGCGCCTTCGTCAAAGGTGGGAAAAGGGAGAGAAATGTAGAGAGGGAAGTGCATTCAATACCACATACACACAAACAATGCAAAATGCAAAATACCATTCCGGCAATTGAAATTTCAAATACAAATACAGCAATATCCAGACATGCCAAAGAAACAACAATTTTCAAGCAAGCAATGTTCCTTCAATAGAAGCAAGGGGGGAAAGTTCAACATAGGCAATTCATAGCACAGTCTGGGTGGCTCTGAATTCAAAGAGTCCAGTGTATCAAGTGGAGAGAGATTCCTTCCACCGAGAGTCTGAAAGAGTTCATAAAAAGCAGTCCTTTGTACATTCGGAGAGGTGGGGTGAAAGTTCTAACCTCTGAAGTATCCAGAATAATCAGGGTGCAGTGCAGAGGGGTAGACCAGCAATATTTGGCCTTTTGGGGCTTTCTAGGATCAGTGATCACCTCACACATATCGAAGCATCATATACCAGGATCAGACTGTTCTTGCATGGGTGATAGAATGGGCTGACATCTTTTGGTTGGTTTGAGGTCCAAACTAAGGCTGATAGAGTACCTGTATTTTCAGGGAGGAAGCTGGGAAAGAGGTTAGATGTGGGGCCCTTCCAGCTGAAGCTGGGGGCCATGCCACATGAGAGTGCTGACACTTATGGAAATTTGAGTTGCTGTGCCTTATGGGTACACAACCCAGAGACAGGAAAAACTGAGGGTTGAAAACACAGGAGTCATGGAAATGAGGGAGTGGCACTTGGTATACCAGCTTGCCTGTTTCCTGGGTGGTGGGTCTACACAAGTCTGCTGTAATTGGGAATGTGTGTGAAAAAGTCGGGGAGTCCAAGAAAAAAGTGGGAGCATTTTAGTCAGGGCAGGTCATTTCTCCAGAGTCTGTAATAGTATCACCTTCTGCCTAGTATCACCTTCCTCTGCAGAGGATCAACCATAGTTTGCTAACAACATCATCGCAGGGGAGTTGTCATAGCACCAACAAATTCTTCTAACAATGCCTTTCCCCAGACTCTGGGCCAGAATGGTCAGCCTGCAGTTGGCCTCCTTTCATTAGTTTCAGACCACCATTTTAAGTCTAGTGATACCAACTCAATCCAACTTGGGGGCCTTCTTTTGGGGAATCTTGGGTGCCTTCGGGCATCCAAAAAACTAGTTAAAGAAAAGATTGAGTCTTGGCTGCCTTGGCCAATTCTCCAAGAGCTTACAATTTGTGTAGCTGGCAGCAAATCCAATATGTCAAACCAGCAAGACAGAAAACTAGCATTTGAAAAGCTAGAGTAAAAACAATTGGATAAAACATGATATTAAAGACTTCCATTATTTTATGGGACCATCTAAGGAGGGATTCTCATCATGAATGGTCTCATGTGGAGGCTATTTTCCTTGAGAGGTTTGCGGTGAGACATGACTAAAGCGGCATTGTCGCCAGCTGCCTTGATTTCTAATAATAATTGTTTCTTGAGTTCAGGGTGAGTGAGGACTTGGTGTAAGACATGCAGGTTGAGGCCAAAGAACACTAGGGTGACTGATTTGTATAGGGAAGGGGACATGGCCATTTCTTGCTGAGTCCAAATGGGGACTGAGTAGTTGATGTCACAACTGCTGATGGTTGTGAAGTTGCAGAAACAGCAATTTATGGTGCTCGCAATGGGCTGAATTAGGTAATCATTTAAGATGATGTGATGGTGTGCCAGGCTGTCCTTAAGTACACACGTTCCTTTCTAGAGTACGCAATTGCCGAATTGGTGTTGTGGGTCAGCTCTTAGGCACACTGACTGTCCTTGCCCTTAAGGGAAGTCAAACATGGGTGAGGGGTTACAAAGGCCTGGCCCTCCCAAATAAAGCTCAGCTTCTCCTGGTGTTGGCATCCTTATGTGTTGACAGTTTGCCATTTGGGTCCAAACACTGTAGCCCAATGATTGGAGTTCTTGTAATGCAGGATGTCTTCTGAAACTGTCTGTATTCCACTAGGGATGATGAGGTATATGGGGAGTATAGTCCTTGCGGTGACCATAGCAACAAAAAGCTGTAGATGGTTCCATCAGGGAACAAGTGTGGCATTTACAAGTGTTCACCACACTTCCAGTTTCACTTCCTCTTTTTTTAGTCTTGGCCTGGTCAATTTTCTAATTTCTTTGGAATGTTCCATGATGGGCATGCCAAATAGACTTCTAATTGTCATTAAATTGATGGTGTGCATTTGGGTGCAAGCAAAAGTTAATGAAGTGTTTCATTTCCCAAAATATATCTTGCTTGCGAGCATGAGTGAGTTCCTCTCCATCATTTGTTCCCAATCAATAAGGATAGGTGACTGAGTACTGCAGGTCAGATCTGATCTGGGCGAATTGCTGTAGGGGCTTGCTTCTATTTGCCATGTCAGTGGTTAAGCAGGATAACTTGTTCACTAAAACTTCCACTTTGGCCGCTTCTAACAGAGACATGACGGCTGCAACAGATACTATCCAGTTTGTTCATGTCCTTTTCACTATAGAGGGTCTTGCTGGCCTTGACCACAATTTTAATTATTCTACCCAGCCCATTTTGCTGGGATGTAAATAAGGTGTGCATTCTAGCCATTGTGCAAAGGTGTTTATGTAGTTCTACTCAGATCTCTTTCAAGGAGATTGTCAATTGGATCAACATTAATTCACACATGTCCAACTTTAATACATGACAGTGTGATAGATGATGCTGCTGTGATGAAGGAGCAGGGGGGCTGAGCCAGTGACTGAGCAAGTCAACCTGCAAACATCCTCTGCACTGGAAGGTCAGAAAGAGATTGAGTTGCCCCAGCCAGCTCATAACGGAGAGGGAATCAGCAGTGATGCAGAGGAGTTGCAGCCAGCTGTGCCCATCAGCCCTCAATCACGCAGAAGGCTGGAACGGGTTGTGGAGAGGGAGGCTGCTTGGGCTAGGCTGAGGAAACACTAACAAGCAGCACCGGCTCACAGGGGCTATTTAAGTCTGCCGGCATGGCTGCTCCTTGCTTGCAGCAAATTATTAGCAAACCCTCACAACCTTGTGTCTCCTGTTCCCTGAAACCCTCTGGACGGATCTCTGCCTCCCGACCCTTTGAACTGGACCTTGACCTGGCTCGGTTTGTGTTTTCCAGGTGTTAGGTAGATTCGGACTCCCCAAGTGTTCCTGGCTTCTCTCCTCCCTTGCTGGCTGTGGTCCGGCAGGAAGAGATTCCTGACAGAATGCTCACAATGGGGGATTCTCCCTGCATTAATGTAGCAGCATCCCTAATTAGCAGGTTGAATCCCTCTGCGATTGAATGTCGGTGGCCAAACTGGAGAGTGTACTTGCCTTCTTCATGTGTGTGGTTCAGGACTAGTTAGACCCTGCAACTGAAACCACATTGATTTCTGGCATGAATTGCAAGAATTTGGGCTCAGAGGAATGAACCAGCTCAGTGGGCTCTGCTTTGCAAGACTTGCTTATGATATACCAGTACTCCAATATTGCGTTTGCCAACCTGTAACCTGGATTGTTTGATGACTGCCTGATGGAGTGACCAAATTAATTGCAATTGGGAATGTGTGCCCCTCAGCAGTACTGAGTAGAATGGAAAGCGCAAAAGGGTCACCAACATTCCATGTTGCTGCTGTGACTACCACCATGTTGCAGGATGGATCGGAAGTTGTGGAATTGTACACTGAGGGAATCGCATTCTTATCAGGCCTGTATGGACTGACATAATCAGGTATCTTTGCCTTTGGACCTTTCTGGCAGAAAATCTCCTCATTCCCATTTTCAGGGTAAACTCATTTGGTAACTGTACATGCTGTGATAGATCCATGTTTGGTCAACCAAGGCTGGATCTATGTAAAATGAATATATGTGCTTTCTGTTGCTACCGTTGTTACCCCAAAACGTAAGTGCCACAAGGACCACTTCATGATGCCAATACCTCTGTGCAAAAACAGGGGGAATAAATTAGTTCAAAGTTCAGAGGCTTGCAAGCAAGGATAACTTAGCAAGATCTGACTACCAGCGTTTGTGAGCTCAAGCAGGAAAAGAACCACCCAAAGAGTAAACTAAAATGTGTTTTATTGAAATAAATTCACTCACACACACAACTGTTTAAGAACTCACTCACTCACACAAAGCTAGCCAAAAGTAAGGAAGGACAGTGAGATAGAGGACTTTGAGGGATTCAAACAATATTTACCAATCTGGAGAGAAGCAAAGGAAGCAGTGAGGTGGCTTAGGTAGAAACCTAAGGACCGTTCTTGTAGAGGAATCGGATGAACAGAGTGGCATTCGGATCAGCGAGAGACTGCATTAAGCAGCCTAAAATCAGGGGTATTTGTACCTGAAAAATTTCCCAAGGATATGAGTGTGACTCACACTCCCAGCTACACAGACAATGGGAGTTGCAACACAAACAATAAAGTCCATATGGAGTTGATGGGTTTCATGTTGGAGTGACAAGGAGATAATGGTTGTCATAATAGCTGGATGTTGTGAAGAGGTGGGAAAACAATAGGAAAATGTTCAGGTGCACAAGGATCAAGGTCCAGGGACCTGGAGTCCCCCAACAAAGTCAGTCATTATTTGGTGGGAAACATTCCTATTTCAGCTCTGAGAGTCCAGTTGGATATTTCATCTATTGTATTTAGAGCAGCAGCACTATTGTCCTGAACTGGCTGGGTGTTCTACCTAGAAGTGGGTGAAGCTGACCTTCTTTGCCATGTCACATCTAGAGTCACAAATTTTCCTCTTCCAGTGTGACCTTGCCATCACCTCAGGTATCATTTATATCAAAGCCAATTAATATGGTGCCAATCAAATATTATTTGCCAATTAAACCATACCAATCCTCGGGAGTATGTGGGGCCATAATACCGTCAAGTATGGGGAAAATCCTAAAAATCATACTCTCACCTGGGAGAGGTGGTAGTTCTGAGATGGCATAATTCCGGTGATACTGACTGTTTGCGGTTTGTGCCTGAGGGGACCCAGAGAAAACTAACAAGAGAAAGAAAAGAGGCATGGCTCTTATCCTGTTTTCCAGGTGTAAAGCCATGTGACCTTTGTTGCTATTGGGAAAGAAATTTAAAATCTACATCTACAAAATCCTAATACTATTAAGAACTATGTATACATAAGGGAGCTTTGTCTCTTTGAGGGTGATGCCACCCATGAAGGTCTCTGACAGATTCACCACTGGCAGATATTTGTGGCAGAGTGAGATCTATCAAATCGACACTGTGCTCACTGGGGCCAGAGGCTCCTCTGCCTCCTTGTCATGCACTTCAATTTGTGTAGGCATTATGCCCTTCCATTCTTTGAGTTTTGTAATGTGAAAATATTTTAATCTTCTTATGTGGTATTGCTACCTGGTAGACAGTGGATGAGATTCGTTTTGTGATCTTAACAGGACCCATCCATTTGGCAGATGATGTGCTTGTCCTGGGAAAATGTCCAGTACATGACCAGTTATCCTTTGTCCCATTGGTGGGAGCTGGAAATCCAGCCAAGCAGTTTCTCCATTGCCTGCATGTTTTTGCCTAACTGCAAGGACACTTCATAATTAATTTTGGAAATTTCCTGTACTAGCATTTGCACCCACTCACTGTTGATGACCATGGTCTCCAAACCAAAAGGAAGGCTAGTGTCGATCCAGAATGCTTCTGGAAGCAACATCTTCCTCCAAGTAATTATAGTGTGTTAAGCAAAGCCATGCATAACTTTGATTCCCCGTAAGACTGTTAAGATGATCGGAAGCTTGTCATCCCAATTGTGCCCTGTGGAGTGCACTACCTCCTGCAGTGCTTCCTTCAGACTGAGGTTAGTTTGCTTGATCTGTCCTAAACTCTGGAGATGATGAGCAATGTGGAACCTCTGCTTGATGCCCAGGACAGAGTTCTGGGTGATTTCTTTAGTGAAGTGAGGGTTCATATAATTGTCCACCTACTGCATGATTCCCCAATGACTCCAGACATTGTTGATCAACAGCCATGGTGTTTTTGCAGAGGAATTCCTCAACCCATTTGCTGAAGGGATCAATTATGTTCAGGCAGCACTTGTTCCCTCAGGGAGTGGAAGGCAAGGGACCAATGAAATCAATCTGAATTTGGGCCCATGGGTCTTCCATTTATTTATTTTTTAAAATATTTTATTAAAAATTTCATTGCATAAAAAAACAGAGTGGATATACCCCACTGACAGATATATCACACCCTCCCCCCTCCACTTCTATATTATTTTTCTCCAGTTGAATCTTCTTTGCTTCCATTTACCTAAATAAATAAATAAATAAAAGAACAGTCACATTTCCATTTACAGAAGAGAAAAGCAATTACATTATCTCTTTCTTTGATTTCATGTACCTTTATGTTTTTATCCAAACTAAAACTCCTTTCCATTCCCTTTCAAAGTTCTGGATAGGTTTATTTTTCAATGAAAATAACTTTTCTATCTCTACCATATCCAGAACTTTTAATTTCCACTCTTCTAAATCAATATCTTTCTTTTCTTTCCAATGTTGCACATATATCAACCTTGCAGCTGTTATCAAGTTTAACAATATCTTCTGGTGACTTCTAATCTCCCTTTGTTGTCCTAACATTGAACAAATAAAATTCTGGTATCATTTCAAAGTTTGTTTTACAAATTCTTTGAATTTCGTCATGTATCCCCTACCAGGACTTTCTTGCCCTTCCACAAGTCCACCACATATGAAAAAAGGACCCAATCTTTTCATCACATTTCCAAGATTTCGCATTCCCATTTTTAGTTGTTTTTTGTAATCTTTGTGGGGTCACATACCATCTATGTAACATTTTGTAAAAATTTTCTCTTAAATTTAAGTTTGGCGTAAATTTTATATCAGTTTTCCATACTTTCTCCCAAACTTCTAGTTCAGTCGGGTGTCTCACATTCTGACCCCATTTAACCATTGTATCTTTAACTACTTCTGGTTCCATTTCTCTTTTCAACAATAGTTTATAGAGTTTTGAAATTCTCTTCTTTTGATTTCCCGTCATCAATAAATCCAATTCATTCTCTTTTCTCTCAAATCCGTACAGTTTTTGATCCATTTTAAACCTTTCTTTTAGTTGTAGCCATGGGAACCAATTTAGCTCATAATAATCAACCTTCAGTTCTTCTACTGTACACATTCTTGGTTTATCCCCTTCCCATTTCAATATGTCTTGATATGTTAATAAATTTCCTTGTTTTGTTGGAGCAATTTTATACGCTTCTTGTGGTGAAGTCCATGTTGGAAGTTCTGTATAATATTTCTGCTTTATTTGTAGCCAAACCTTTAACAGTGTCTTCCGGATGCAATGATTGTTGAACTCTTTATTCACTACTAATCTATCATAACATAAATATCCACACCATCCAAATTTGTTATTTATTTCTTCCAAATCTTTTGTGGTTGTTCTCCCTAATTGAATCCAGTCTTTAATACAATCTAGACAGCATGTGTAATAATAAATTTTCAATAATGGAAGATCAAATCCTCTTCTTTCTTTTGCATCCTGAAGCATTTTAAATCTTATCCTTGGCTTTTTCCCTTGCCAGATAAACTTTTGAAGATCCTTTTCCCATTCTTTAAATACTTTCTCTCTTCCTATTATTGGTAAATTCTGCAAGAGAAACATAGGTTTTGGTAATAAGGACATTTTGAAAGCATTTATTCTCCCCAGAAGAAATAAATTTAAGTTTTCTCATTTTTCCATAGCATTTTTAATCTCTTTCCATATCTTCAAATAATTGTTGTCAAATAATTCTTGGTTCCTTTTCGTTAGCATAATTCCTAAGTATCTTGTTTTCTTAGTTAACTGACATCCAGATCTACTCTCCAGATCAGCTTGCTCTTTTTCAGTCATATTAAATGTCATCATCATTGTCTTTTCCTTACTTATCTTATATCCTGCCACTTGTCCATATTTTTGCGGTTTCCATCAGCACCTGAACTGATTCTTGTGGATCCTCCAAAAATATAATTACATCATCTGTGAAAGCTTTTAATTTCAGTTCATTTTTCCTTATTTTCAGGCCTCTTATCTGTTAATCCTCATTTATTATATTCAACAGTACTTCCAAAACAGCTATACATAATAATTGTGATGATGGGCACCCTCGCTGTACCCCTTTGTTTATTATGAAGCTTGTCATAATATCTCCATTAATTATTAATCTCGCAGATTGTTCTTGATAGATCATCTGTCAAGGTCAGAGATCCGGGTGGCGAGCCAGCCCAGAGAAGGGAGAGATAGCGGAGTCCCACCAGGAGGAGTCAAAGCAAGCAATTACACATAGGCAGTCCATTTACCTAAGCCTGAGCAACAAGCGAAAGCCATAGTCAGAGTCCAAAATCCAGGGCTCAGGAGCCAGGAGATCAATCCAAGGTATCAGGTGCTAGGTGCTGGAAGCAAGGAACAGGCAAGGAGAGGGCTGTAGAAAGTTTGCCACAAGCAAAGGAAAGCTTCCAGGCAGGCAGTTATATAGCTTAGGCACAGGTGTGGCCAGTCACCACTTCTTAAACTTAATCAAGGAAGCGTCCCTTTGCTCAGCTCTCTTGAGTCTCCGCCTTGTTTGTGGGCTCATTGGCACAGGCTCCAAGGCATCCTTGGGATCACAGCTGGCTCCCTGTTGCTCTAAAGGAGCAGGCAGAGGAACATCTGAGCCCGCTTGGTCCATGGCAGCAGGGGGAATTCTTGAGCTGCAGGACTCATCTCCAGCCAGAGCCACAGGGACCAACAGCTGCTGCTCGTCATCTCCACCCTGAGCAACAGGGACCAACAACTGCTGCTCTTCATCAGCAGCTCTGACAGCGGCTTCAGTTATCACACTCGCCTGGGTCTCTGACCTTGACAATTACTCAATGGACAAAGAAACAGTCTGCTGGGATGACCAGGAGTGATCCAAAGAACCACTCAAAAACTGGGACTATTTGTAGGGGGAAAAGTGTCTGGAGGGCTAATCCTTTCCTGGGGAGAACAATGAGTGTTGCAACGAGAAAGAAGCTCCACAATGGTAACTTCCTTTGCATGATGAGATTACAAGGTGTTGCCAAAGTCTCAGGATCTTCGGCTGCATTTGGTTGTGGTGTGACTTCATGTAAATGGTCGTCGCCTGATGGGATATTTGCTCGACTTGGGGCAAACACACTAATCCCCTCAAGTTGGCTTCTCAGGGGCTGAGGACCTTTTTTTATTGTGGGTTTGCACAGCTTGAGGTCTCCTGGGGCTACGTGAAGGGGCATTTTATTGGCCTGACCTGGTTTTCGATTGTTTGACCATTGCTGCCTACGTGCCCATCTCAGGCACATTGAATCATATTTTAATATCAAAATTGTAGACCCTGGGATAGGGTTTTTCCAGTGGAGTAACAGGTGTACCCCTCCCGGGTTGGCACACTAGCAGCAGAGGCAGCAGGAATCTTCTTCCCTTCTGCTCTTTCTCTTTTTTCTTGCTCCTGCCCCTGTGTCCCCTCTTTCTTCTCTCCTTGTCCAAAGTTATTGGCATTTATAGGTGCATTTGCCCTGACAAGTGCTGAGTGCAACAGCACAACAATGACACGTGGGGAACAAAAAAGCTGGAAAGAAAAAAACTCCCTGCCAGGAGGAGGATAAATAAAAGAGGAGGAAGAAGAAGAAAGAGAAGAAGAAAAAAAAAAAGGAAGGAAAAGGAGGAGGCTTGGTTTAAGGAAGCATGTTCAACCTTTTTGCCCCCCCCTTCTTTTTCCTGGAGGTTTAAGTGGGAGGGGGTGGGGGAAGGTTAGAGTCTGTTGTACCTTTGCGCACAGCACATGGTCTTGAGAAGATTACATTAAAAAAAGAGTAGCAGGTGGGCTCTTAGGTGTCCATGAGGTATAAAACCTCACAGATTCCTAACAGGCACTTTCGATCCCTTCATAAGAACAATGTGCTTCAATTGTTTTGCACCCTGACGCATAGCAGATTTTCCTACCTGAGCTTGATGGACTCAAGTGCAGCTCCCCATTTGGCCACTAAGTTAAGTATGCACAAAGTCCTGCAGCTTGGGGCCCCCAGCCCCCTACCAGTTAATCGCTATCTCATCCAGAACTTGATGATAATTTAAATCCTTTTATGTCAGACTTATATACTTTAGGGGAGATTTCCGATCCACTCAGTCTGCAAATGCTGATCTCTCTCAATGTAGGGATTATCCTAATGTAATGCAAGGTTTCAGGAAAACTGAGAGTTACTTCCATGCCTGGAAGTGCTTTTATGTTTTTCTGAAGGAATTTGTTGGTTACATGCCTTCAAGTGACTCTGATCTATGACTATCCTAGGTCTTTCTTGGCAAGATTTATTTAAAGGTTTGCCATTGCCTTCCTCTGAGGTTGAGACTGGGTGACTTGCCTGAGGTCATCCAATGGGTTTCCAAGTCTGAATAGGGATTCAAACCCTGGGGTCCTTTTACTTTACACAAGTATAGTGCTGGGAGGGTCATTCATTTTACCTGCCTGAGAATTCTAAGCACTGCTCCCTAAACTGCAAATCCCTGCATTCCAATGATGTTCAGCTTGTTCAGATATTATTATCACTATTTTATAGTTGTATGGAATCATTCCAATAAAAGTTTTATAGTAGGACTGTGTGCATTTACTTATTTCTCCATTTTCTCCACATTTGAAGATCCCTGATTAGCAACTTTTAATAAATATTTGAATATTTAAATCTAAACTTAACTATTTGAATCTTAAGTCTTGGGGGTCCCTGGCAACAAATTATATTTACAGTGAGTCCCCAGTAAGGAAAAGGTTAAGAATTAGATAATTAATCTGCTTTGCTATGTTAATTAAAAATTATTTTTGTATGTATACACTTTGCGCCTTCAGGAATACTATAGATAAGAAATCTCAGATTCAGACAAGGTGTCTGCGATGGCAGCAGTGAAAAAGAGGGTGGTGTCCAGAAATTGCATAAAATCTCACAGGAGCCATGAGGGCATCTAGAAGGCCCCCACAGTTGGTAGTCAGACAAGTGGAGGAAGTCCTTACATTGGTGACAGAGGTGAGGATTGGGAAAAGTCGTTGCTCTTGGTGATTGTAGTGAGAGTTGCAGAAGTCTTCACATGTGGTTAGTTAAGGAGTAGAAACCCAACAGCATTTTTTTTCCTAAGGGATGACTGGCTTGTCTACTTTCAACAGCATTCAGCTCCCTACAGTTTTCTACCTCATTGCCCTTACTGTTTTTTCTTTCTTTTAAAAATAAGATTTCAAATACAAGAAAGAAGAGCGACATGAAAAAAACAAAACAAAGCCTGTTCCCAGTGCCTTTTATAACAATATTTGCCTTGGATCCTGTAGTAATCTGGGATCTCATTTGAGAGAAAGGCGGGATATAAATGCAGTAAACAAACAAACTGAAATGAAGTGAATAATCATAAACTAAACATGATTTAAATAGAAGCAGTCTACATGTTCTTTCCTTGGAGATTTTTCAAAGAAGAGTTGAATAGCTGTCTGTCAAGATTGCTTTAGCTATACACTCCTATACTAAGAGGCAAGAGTAAAGCAGGGATGGGCAAAGTGTATCCCCCCCCCCCAGATCCTATCTAGTAGGTGTGGAGGGCATTAGATGGCCAGGAGTCTCCCAGAGATCAAATACTGTATTTTTTTTAAATGCTTCAATGGCTTTTAGGATGTGTTGGGAGACAATTTTAGGCCCAGGAGAGGCTTTTAAAAAAAAAATAGGAAGTGAATTCCCATTCTTTAATAAAGCCCTCTCCTGGGCCTAAAATGGAGATCTCACACCAAGGCAAAATTGCCTGGGAAAGGAGGGGGATGCCTCCTGCAACCATGGGGGGAGCAGTTGGGGTAGAGTTAAGAAGGTAGGAGTGCAACTTCCATTCCATTCCTAGGTGCAATTCAGGCTAGATATGCCACTGCAAATTCCTTATGTATAAAGAGAGTATTATGTAATTAATTATGAATTAGCAGAAAATGGAATGACATAGATTATTTTCAAATATAGCTAAAATTCCTTATTTTTCAGTCGCCTTCAACCACAAGAATATTGGTTCCTTCTCTTCTTTTCAAACAAGGTTTTTGTTGTGCATTTTGTCCTGTCTTCTTCTTGGAATTTTATTAAATTTTGAGATGGCATTATGTTCCACTTACCATCTTCCTCTTTTTCCATGTATTTCTTCCATTATTTCTTTCACATACATGAATGTTAAGGAGTAAAGTAAGTCACTAACTTGGTTGAGAGTGAATCTAGCAGCCACCAGTTTTATAACTACCCTTACTATCCTTGTGAACTAATGGACTCAAAGAGTACTTAGAGGAGTATTTTGTGTGAGATGGATAGATGAGAAAAAACAAGGTGAGACTATGACTTTTGTGTTAAGGCTAGTTGTCTCTCTGAGCTGTTTGGAAATTCACATGTGCGTTTTTGGCTGTGTGTTCTCCTAGAGCTGTTACCCCAAAAGGTGAGTGACTCTGGGTTCCACCCATGATGTCAATGCCTCCATAGAAAGTGGGGGGAGTTACAGCTCAAGAAGGAGGCCTGCAAGAGGAGAACTAACTATGGGACTTTTTCACTTGCGTATACTTGAACTAACTGAGAGATACCAGCTGGAGGTCAAAAGAATGTTTTATTGGGGGAATTCACAAACAAATGAAAGAAATCAAGCAATCTCACAACCATACAAGGCTAATAGATAGAAAGGGGAGAAAAGTCAGATAGCAGAGAGATTCAGATAAAGTGGGTGATAATGACTGGTCCTGAAGTGGAGGATTGAGGCAAAGTGTGGCTTAGACTGGAGGTCCCAGAACAGAACAATGGAGAGAAAGATGGGGGCTCTCATGCAGTCTAACATGCCAATGTGTGTCCAAAGTATCTAAAGTACTACCAAATTGCCTGGACTGGAGCTGGGTTTTGATTACCTATTTTCTGCCCTGAAGGGGTGAGAGTTTATGACTCTCTGGCAGAGCAGAGAAAGGGATCCATAATGGGCTAATGGTCTTAACTTCAGGTGACAAAGCATTGATGGAAGTCATGATAGCTCTGTAATGTCTGGACAGCTGAGGAAAGAAAGGGGAATTTCTATGGAAAGAGTTTACAGGGCAACGATCTTCTGCTTGTTTCCTCGTGTAGTTGCGTTAACTATTGTCTTTTGAGTTTGGTCAATTCAGGGGATTATCTTGAATCCATTAAGTAGTGGTTCTCTGTCTAATCCTCATGACCTGGCCATGCTATCTGCCTAAGCACAAGACTGTCAGCAGAGTCCCTTTCCACCTGGCATTCAGCCATAAGCATATAATTTATATTTTCTGTGCAATCAAATAATGCTTATCACCAATTATACGCTATCACAGAGTGGTGGTGTAAAGCATGGTAAGAGAGCATTTGGCTTATGTGGAAGGGGCTACTGCTGAAAACAAATGAGTGGTGAAAGGAAGGGAGTCATTGACTTGGTTGGGGGTCGGATTAGCTATCACTAGCTCTGTATTTGCCCTCAGTCTCTATAAGTGTCATGCCCTGCCTTGGAGACCTTGACAGTGAGGAGGACGATTCTGAATCTGAGGCAGAAGTTTCCCCAGAGGCTTGCTCAGTGGAAGATAACAGACAACAGCAGGGGCCTGAGCAGGTGTCATGCCCTGCCTTGGAGACCCTGGGAGGCAGGAGGATGATTCTGAATCTGAGATAGAAGGTTCCCCAGAGGCAGTAATTTCCTCAGAAGCTTGCCCAGGAGAAGATAACAAGCAAGAGCAGGGGACAGAGCAAGGGGACCAAATATCTGAGGATGAGATAACACAGACGCTTACTGTGCAAGAGGGATGATGTCACAGAGAGGGGCTGCCTCGCTCAGTGGATTTAAGTAACAAACGAGTCCTAATGAACGAACACCTGTGGTGATGGCATCAGTAGATAAAAAGCTTTCATCTGGCCCTTTCCTTTCAGGGTCAGCAACTGAGCTTTACAGCTGTGGAAGCTCTGTGCTGTGTTCTTGTGTATCTGGACTACCTTGAACCTCTGCCTGTTTGACTACAACTTGGATTTACCCTTTGGATTTGTTTGCTTCAGAACCTAAACTCTGTTTGGACAATTTTCCCACTCTTGCCTTCTGTGTAAATCCTGCTCTTCCATTTGATGATTAATTGTCTGCTCTGCCTCAGACACGACAGGAAGCGGAACAAATATCAGAAGATGAAGTAACATAGACTCTTACTGTGCCAGAGAGACAATGCCAGAAAGAGGGGCTTTACACTCAACTCACTTAAATAACAAGTGAGCCCTAATGAGGGAACACCTGTGGCAACAGCATTAGTAAGATAAAAGGCAGTCAGCTGGCCCTTCTCTTTCAGGGTCAGCAACTGATCTTCCTGGTGATTGAAGCCCTGTGTTCTCTGGAGGTCTGACTAGCTTGGACCTCTGCTTGTTTGACGATAACTTGAATTTGCCTTGTGGATTTGCTTCCTTTGGAACCTGAGTTTTGTTAGGACTGCCACTGCTCTTGCCTTTGTGGGTAAGCTCTGCTGCTTGCTTATTGACTGCCTGGTCTGTCTGGTCTGCCTGGCACATGACAACAAACTTGTCAGCAAATGCTTGTGAATAAAAAGAGTAAATGGGCACATTTAGTAAGGGGAGTTTGAGGGGGAGGCCAGGTGTGCTGAGCCTACATAGGATGAACAGATGTGCTCAGAAGGAAGCCACAGCAAGGACACTTCTGTGTCCTTCTCCTTTCCAGGTTAAGGATGGAGGAAGCTGTACCTACAGCAACTTCAAGCAGGTTGTCTTACAGAACAGCCTGAGACCTGCCTATCTACACATTTGAGTTGCCAAGGGAAAGGAAAAAATTTCAGATAAAGTAGAATGGACTCTCTTGGAAGAGCAACAGAGGGGAGCTGACTCTGGGGAAGAGGAAGATTACCAAAGAGGCAAGCAACTGGAGGAAGGTGACATACAGAAGCATGACTATCAAAAACCACTTTGTGACTCTGGAAGTGCACTTCCTCTTAGACAGAGATGCTGAGCCATGAGATCAGAAACAGGAGTAACTGTCATGCCCTGCCTCAGAGATCTTGCCAGCTAGGAGGAGGATTCTGAGTCCGAGACAGAAGCTCCCCCAGAGACAGGAGCTTCCCCAGAAGCTTGCCCAGAAGAAGAAGATAATAGACAACAACAGGGGCCTGAGCAAAGGGAAGAAATAGAGGATGGGATAACAGAAACACTTACCCTGCAAGAGAGATGTTGGCAGAGGGAGGGGCTGTGCCGTTCGGTGCGTTTAAATAGCAAGCAAACCCTAATGAAGGAATACCTGTGGTGACACCATCAATAGATAAAAGGGTTTCAGCTGAGACCCTTTCTTCCAGGGTCAGCAACTGGTCTCTTTGGTTGTGAAACCCTATGCTGTTCTCCTGCATTTGGATTACCCGGAAACTCTGCCTGTTTTGACTACAAATTGGACTTGCCCTTTGGATTTGTTTGCTTCAGGACCTAAGCTCTGTTTAGGATATTCTCCAGCTCTTGCTGTGTGAGTAAAAACTGTGCTGCTGTTTGTGATTAATTGTCAGCTCTGTCCAGGAATGACAGTAACAGACAGCACAGAGGTGGCCCTAGTGGGTTCTATCACTAGAAGTCAGAGAACTGGAAGTCAGGTAAAGAACACCTAATTACTTTAAATGAATTCAAGTCCCTGGGGCCAAATGAACAGCATCGAGTTACACTAAAGGAACTTGCAGATGTAATTTCTGAGAGTTTTTATCTATAATCTGAACACCAGTGTTTGAGAACTACTGGAATAGTTGGTAGTACTGTTAGGTGGATTTGTAGTTGTTTGATCAACAGAACTGAGACAGTGCTCATCAATGGTCAATCATCCTGGAGAGGAGTGACAAGTGCAATGTTGCAGAGTTCTGTTTTGGGCCCACTGTTGTTCAACCGCTCAGTAAATTAATCTGTAAGGACAGAGAGGATTGACAGATGCAACGGGACTGGGAGCTGTAATCTATCCCTCAGAAGGTAGCTTGAGGATCTAATATGGCCTTAACAGATTGCATTGTGAACCAAAAGCTAAAAAATAATGTTATTAGGTAGAAATGTATGGTTCCACGTAGAAAAAGTCATATGCACAAACATTGGATTGGTGACACCTGGCTTGCCAGTGGTACACATGAAAAGGGTCAAAAAGGGTTTAGAAGTCTAACAAACCCACGAACTAAACATGAGTCAACAGTGTTATCTAGTGGCAGAAAAAGCTAATGCAGTTCTTGCCTGTTTGTTTTCACTAAATCTCATTTCAAAAGTCTGTTCTGTCCCTAAACAACAGTAAACTACCTAAGAGTTTTTTCCAAATGATGGATGATTTAGATCTTTATGATACATGGAGATATAAAAATGGACAATTAGATGGATATACTTTTTTCTCAGACAGACATAAATCAATGTCTAGGATTGATATGATTTTGACATCTAAGGATTTGATATTGAAAACAGTGGATATAGACATTCTTCCAAATTTATGTTCGGATCATAATCCGATGCAAATGAAACTTAAGATTATAGACAGAGAGAGGACATGGAGATTGAATAAAGAGATATTCAAGAGGGAGAAGTACATTAAACAAGCAAAAATAGAATTAAATAATTATTTTAAGGAGAACATGACATCTGAATTACCAATGAAAATAATTTGGGATGCAAGTAAAACTGTGATGCGAGGAAACTTTATCAGATGGTCCACGGAAATCAGGAAAGAGAGGAAACAGATTGAAGATTTGATTCTGGGGAAGATGAAAGAACTAGAGAAACAGATGAGGGAAAAACTGATGGACAACAAGATAAGACAACAGATGAAGGGTTGTCAAGCTGAATTAAATCAACTAAATTTGCAGGAAATAGAACAACAGATGCGAAGAGTGAGATATACTTTCTTTGAACAGGCAAATAAACCTTCTAAACTTTTAGCCAGTTTACTTTGTAAAAGAAGGGTTAGAAATATTATTACGGAGATTAGAGTCGGTGACGGGAAAACTACAAAACAGGAGGAGATAAAACAGGCTTTTTATAAATATTACATGAAGTTTGATCTCCTCAACGAGAAAACAAAAAGAAATGGAAGAATATTTGGAAAAAATGAACAAAATGAGATTCACCGAGGAGCAGAAATTGATTCTGAACAAACCCATATAGATGATGGAGACAGTTGAAGCTATTAAGAATTTGAAGAATGACAAATCTCCTGGACCAGACAACTTTACTGCAAAATATTACAAAATAATGGAACAAGAAGTTTCGATACCTTTGCAGAATACAATGAATGAGATAAGAAAGGAGGGAATACCCGACAACTGGAAGGAAGCTAATGTGGTTCTAATACCAAAAAAAGGAAGAGACTTAACAGATGTCAAGAATTATAGACCAATTTCATTACTAAACACAGACTATAAAATTTTTGCTGCAATTCTGGCTGAAAGACTTAAAAAGGTTCTTCAAGAAAATATACATGAGGATCAGAATGGCTTCTTACCAAAGAGAATGATGTGAGACAATATTAGGACAGTGCTAAATATAATTGAGTATTATGAGAAACATAATGAAAGAAAATTGGCAGTGATATTTGTGGATGCAGAAAAGGCCTTTGATATGATTAATTGGTCATTCTTGAAGACGGTCATTAAACAGGCGCAAGCCGGAGACAAATTTATCTCTTGGATTGAAGCAATATACAGTCAACAACAGGCACGATTGATTATTAATGGAGAGAGAACAAAACAGATTGAATTGCATAGGGGAACAAGACAAGGTTGTCCCCTATCTCCGCTGTTATTTATTATGACATTGGAAATACTTAATAATGCCATACGGGGAAGATAAAGCAATAAGAGGACTTTAGATAAAGAAATATCAGTACAAACTTAAAGCATTTGCAGATGATTTGGTTTTGTTTCTGGATGATCCTCTTAGCAGTATTCAAAGGTTGATGGATATTGTTCAAGAATATGGAGAAGTTTCTGGATTCAAGATAAACAAGGAAAAAACAGTGCTTATAACAAAAAACATGAGGGAGAAAGAAGAGAAGGAACTTGAGCATTTAACAGGTTTTAATAAAGGTCAAAAAGCAAAATATCTGGGTGTCTGGATTACAAAAAGAAATAATGAACTATTTCAGAATAATTATGAAAAAAAATGGAAAGAGATAATCAAGGATTTGGAGAAATGGACTAGAATGCAACTATCTTTGATGGGAAGAGTGGCAGTCATAAAAATGAACATACTTCCAAAGACGAATTACCTTTTCCAAAATCTTCCTATTATTACAAATACTAAGCCTTTTATACAATGGAAGAGAGATTTAACTAAATTTATATAACAAGGGAAAAAACCAAGAATAAAATGGAATATCATGACAGACTCAATAAGAAGAGGAGGGCTGGGTCTACCGGATTTACAGATATATTTCAAGGCAGCGGCATTTACATGGATAGAAGACTGGATGAATCTTCAAAATACGAGAATGCTGACATTAGAGGGAGCTGATTTAAGGATGGGTTGCCGTGCCTATATGTTCTATGGGAAAGCTGCGGTTGACAAAGACTTTGTTCATCATTTTGTAAGAAAATCACTACTTAAAATATGGACTGACTGCAAGAATAAGAACATTAGGCAACTACCTACATGGGTCTCCCCTCAAGAAGCCTTCTTTGGAAGATGCTCTGATTCAGATAAGTGGCTGTGTTATGATGACATATTAGAAATGACAAATCTGAATCTTTTTAAGATGAAATCAAGAGAAAAATTGGAATCGAAAGGAATAAAGTTAAACTGGTTCCCTTACAGACAGTTAACTGAGAGATTCCAGATGGATGTGAAAACTTATGGAATAGAACAAAAAGAGCAAGGAAGAATGTTGAAGTTACTGCGGGAAAACCCGCCTCATTCACTATCACAGGTATACCAGGAGATTTTAAATCAAGAAAGAGAAGATGAGACAGTCAAATCAGCAATGATATTGTGAGATCAAAATCTTGGACATCCAATTCAATTAGAGCACTGGGAACAGAGCTGGCAACTGACACAAAAATTTACTGCAGCTCAGAACCTAAAAGAGAACTATTATAAGCTTTTTCATAGATGGTACAAGACACCAGAAAAATTAAAGAAGATATATATAATACGGGAACAGATCAGTGTTGGAAGTGTCAGGAGAATGTTGGAACACTATTTCATACCGGGTGGTCATGTCCTAAGGCTAAAAAATATTGGAATGATATACATAATATGATATGTAAAATATTGAGGGTTCAAATTGATAAGAAACGTGAACTGTACTTATTAAATATGACACATGTGTTAGATGGAACTGTTGCAAAGAAATATTGGCGAATAATACTGTTTATGATTACAACAGCCCGTATTGAATATGCAACGCTATGAAAAACTGAGCAGATACCTACAATAGAGCAATGGTGAGCAACTTTTATTGAAAATCGGAATGCAGATATAGTCTCTCAGAGATTAAAAGGAAAATCAGATGATGACATTAACAAAGAATGGCAAATTGTTCTGGAAATGGGTAGGATGTTGACAGGTAATAATTCTTAATTCATGGTAGCATGAGTAGTTAGAAGTAAAAATCAGTGGAATATCATGGAACATGTAAAGTAGGGTCGAAGAGCAGGATCTATCTTGTATGTTAACAAATGCAATGCGGTGCATAATGTTGATATGTCAATGAAATAACACTATTGAAATCCAGAGAGGAGTGGAAGATAGCGGTAACAGTTCGGTAAAATGTACAATGAGAAATGTTGTTTTATACGATGTAATCACAATAAAATTAATTAAAAGTCTGTTCTGTCCCTCTTGTCTTTGGCCCTTACTGCACTATCCAGCAATCTCACGTAGTCCTGTCGCGACCCTTGCACTGTCTTTGCCAGGATGGGAGTGTGTCCCGAATGCTCCCCTCTGGCTTCAAGTTCTTCCTGAGGTTCAGGTGGAATCTCCTTTCCTGCAGCTTGAATCCATTGTATTTTTCCTAGTCTCTGGAGCAGTAGAAAACAAGACTGCCCCCTCCTTGACATGACATTCCTTCAAATATTTAAACATGGCTATCATGTCCTCTCTTAACCTTCTCTTCTGCAGACTAAACATACCCAGCTCCCTAAGCTGCTCCTCATAGGGCATGGCTTCCAGACCCTTCACCATTTTGGTCACTCTCCTCTGAACATGCTCCAGCTTGTTGATATCCTTCTTGAACTGAGGTGCCCAGAACTGGACACAATCGTCCAAATTAGGTCTGACCAACGCACAATAGAGTGGTACATTACTTTGCTTGATCTAGACACCTTACTCCTGTTGATGCAACCAGGAATCGTGTTGGCTTTCTTGGCTGCCGCATCACACTGCTGACTCATATTCAGCTTGTGATCTACCAAGACTCCTAGATCCCTTTCACACGTACTGCTATCCAGTCACGTGTCCCTTATCCTATATTTGTGCATTTCATTTTTTCTGCTCAAGTGCAGGACCTTACATTTCTTTCTGTTGAAATTCATTTTGTTAGCTTTGGCCCTGCTCTCCAATCTGTCAAGGTCATTTTGAATTTTGATCCTGTCTTCTGGTGTATTAGTAACCCCACCCAATTTGGTGTCATCTGCAAATTGGATCAGCCTGCCCTCTACTCCAAGTCATTGATGAAGATGTTGAATAGCACTGGGCACAGAAAAAAACCTTGTGGCACCGCACTAGTCATTTCTCTCCAGGATGAAAAGCAGTCATTGGTGAGCACCCTTTGGGTTCAATCGATCAACCAATTACAAATCCACGTAACAGTACCCATCTAGCTCGCATTTTATAAGCTTCTTTGCGAAGATGGCGTCCAGTTGCAGTAAAACGCTGCTATCTGTGAGTTGTTCTCCCCGTTTTTTGTTTTCTTGTGGTAAGCCTGGCCAGCTGTAACTTTTAAGTCAGAAGTTTTAAATATTTAAGTTCTATTTAACTTACTATCTTACCATCTTAGCCGAGTTAATTAGTGTGGGTATGAAGTTACGAAAACGCCAACACTCCAAGGCAAACGCTGACTCGGGTAGCAAACCCTCTAAGCAGACCAAAATAGACTCTCTTTTTGCTAACAAGGAAGCTGCTTCTGCTCTGCAGGTTAATTTGGAACTAAATAATAGATATGTGGCATTGGAATCCCTGCATGAGGAACAATTAATGACAGATAATGACCATATCCAGAATGTGGAGAATGTGGGAGTCTCGGCTTCTCCTTTAAGTAACGGCGGTTGCTCTGAGGGACAGCCAGCCAAATGTCCTTTGAAAGAGCTTCTGGCAAGAGAGGTGTTATTAATCTCCAGGACTTTTAAACTACTTTTAACAAACTGTACCCTTATTAGCAATAGAATAGAGGCGCTTGTTGAACAATCCTCTGAAGGAAAAGCCTCTATTCACTCTAAAAATTTTAAAAATAGGACAGACAGGCAGGCTGCCTTCCAGTATGTTTATCATAAACCCACTGAAAATTCATTGGCTCTGATACTGCAAACATCACAAGTGATGATTGCTATTGGGAAAAATACTATTAATAAAGGTAAATGGCGAAATTTTTATAACATCAAAGTTTCCCTAAGTAGATTGCTGAGGCGTGAGCCTAGAAAGATCATGCTAAAGTCCTTCCAGTTTCTTCCTGATCTGCAACATTATCAAAGACTGATATCGGTCTTTGACTCACCTTTAGGCCCTGCATCATTATTTGCTATAAGGAATATTCTGGCAAAAAACTATGACATCCACTGTTCCAGAGTTTTTAAGAACAATATGATTAACATGTTGGTGGCCTGTAAGGAAGGGAAACTGGCAGGAGCAGGCTGGGACCACCATTTATCCTCAATGTGGAGTCGGCCCAATATTGCAGATGAATTTAACCAGCTTAAAGAAGAATGGAATAGCTTAAAGCAAGCATTAGAAAATATCTATAGCAATCAATACCTAATGGCAGCCACCTTCGAGTCTGAGTCATTTAGACAACCACTGGATGATACAGGAGGGCTTTTAGAATTAGTCTCCTCTAAAGGGAAACAACCTCTGGAAAATCTAGTCCAGTCTTTTGGACTAACGAAGGACGGGGGGAGAAGGTCGATGCTACTACCGATAGATCATCACTTTTGGCTACCCTTGCTCAGGCTTGTACAGCCTACCAGCCATCCAACGCCTATTCTACCCCAAGGGCGAAACCTATAACT
This sequence comes from Cyclura pinguis, assembly GCA_030412105.1. Taxonomy (NCBI): domain Eukaryota; kingdom Metazoa; phylum Chordata; class Lepidosauria; order Squamata; family Iguanidae; genus Cyclura; species Cyclura pinguis. Next base: position 266,289,462 of record CM059599.1, read on the forward strand.
GATGACCTCCTACTCCTACAGGATTATGAGAGCAAGGTGAGATCAAGAATTGGGGAAGGGATGGTTGATCAGGTACAGGGGAAATCCTGGGCCAGGAACTGGCAGAACTAACTGTAGAGAATTCGTATCCTGCTGACACCCCACCAGAGGAGTTACCGATAATGGACCCTTCGTTAGACCCTGGTGTGGTACTGGCATTCAAGTCCGTGGAGGAGAATACTCTGTGGGGGCTTCAGGACCTCTCAGTTGCTAACCAAATATTGGTACCCGCTCAGCTGGAGGATACAACTAATAAATTCCGGAGGATAATTCAATCCCAGATGACAACGAATCCACCCTTTTCTTCTCTGACTGCTGCCCCCCCCAGCTCTGTTATAAACAGATGTATTCAGACTGAAGAAACCCCCTTCTCTGCAATCTTATCATATCCAGAGCAGTGACTAGAAAGGGGTAATACAGAATTGTCATTCCTCTCATGGAACATAGCTGGTTGGCTGAGGAAAAGTTCAGATATGGACTTTATTGACTATACTGGACAGTTCCATGTTTTATGTTTCCAAGAAACATTGCATCTGTATGATATCCAATTGCCTGGCTATGTTTCCTTTTGTGTACCTGCTTCTAGATCTTCTAAGGGGAGTAGAAAGGGGGGGGGGCTGGCCATACTCCTGAAGCCATCAAGTTGTTTTAAATATACAGTGTTCCCGCCTTGTGTACCAATAGCGCAGGCTATTTCCCTGCAATTAGGTAACAACAAGATAGCTTTGCTTAACATTTATATTCCTCCTATACCAAATGACCCTAATCTGTCCACCTATTGGGACCAATTGTCTAGTTATGTTGATGATATTGCCATCAGAAATGGTTCTCCAAGGATCATTCTTATGGGGGATTTTAATGCAAGAATTGGGCCTTCTAATGATTTTCTCTGTGATCACCTTATGATTGAGCTGGACTCGCCTCCTTACCCTTTAAACCTTCCCCGGGTCGGCATTGGTGCCAAAGTTAGTGAGAACAGGTCAATGCTGGCTAATTTTTGTATTAGTAACTCTTTTTTAATATTAAACGGTTCTGAGGGGTTCCCAAATACCGATGGTTTTACTTATATCTCACCAATTGGGAGAAGTACCATTGACTATGTAATAATCAGTCCTGAGTTGTTGAGCTTAATTGCCCATTTTGATATCTGTTGTAGGACTGAAAGCGATCACCTACCGTTACTTGTCTCCCTAAATTTATCTGTGTCAGCTTCGCTACCTTTTCAAAATGATATGGCCGGCTATAGCTATGAGAGAGTGAAGCGCATCCGCTGGGACCCCAAAATGGAAGACTTTATTAGTAATAGTCTTAAGGATATGTCAGTTTTAAATTGTTTTAACACCCTAGCTACCAGCTCTAAGGTAGATGACGCTCTGTTGGCATACTTAAACATTATGACTATCTTTCAAAATAAGGCTTCTTATCTTCCTAATCGCATAAAAGGTAGAGGAACTTGGTTTGACAAGAGTTGTCTCACCTGGAAACGGAACTTAAGACAAATATTTCATCAGGCTTCGGCCAGTCCAGGGGCTAATTTGGAGCCCTATTATGAAGCCGGTAAAGAATACTTTAAATGGGTTGAGGATAAAAGGAAGCTATTTTTTCAACGCAAGTGGTTGTCTCTGGATAAAACTCTGAAATCCAAAGAAGTGAAATCCTTCTGGGCGGCCGTTAGGAATCATATATATAAGGAGAACTCTCTGGTTCCATCTATGACATTGCCCTCGACTTGGGTTTCCTATTTCTCTAAGAAAATGAGTGCCCAAACACCAGAGGTTGATCTTATTAAAAAAACCCAATTTATGGAGTACAGTTTCGGCTGTGGAGATACACCAGTTGATTCTTAAACTAAAATCTGGTAAATCTCCGGGATATGACGGCTTCCCAGCAGAGATTTTGAAATTTTGCCCTGAGCAATGGACAAAGGCATTAGCTAATCTATTTACTCTAGTTAACAACTCTGGCAAGATCCCAGCTGCCTGGAAAGACTCTATCATAATCCCTATCTTTAAAAAAGCGGATAGGAAGGACCCTGGTAATTATCGTCCAATTAGCCTCCTATCAGTGGTAGGTAAATTATATGCTAGCTATTTGGACATGACGTTACTGAGTTGGATGAACTCCCAAGCCCTGATTGGTCCAGAGCAGGCGGGTTTCAGAAGGCATATGTCCACTGTGGATCATACAACAGTGCTTTCTTTCTTGGTGAAGAAATACCTGTCACACCCTAAGGGCAAATTGTACGCGGCATTCATTGATTTGAAGGCCGCTTTTGATTCAATTCATCGGCCGCTGCTATGGGATAAGCTTGGTAAGCTTAATGTAGATCCTCGTTTATTGTATCTACTATGCCAACTTCACTCAAATAACCAGTGCAGAGTGAAATTCTCTGAAACTGGTCTATTAACAGACCCTATTCGCTCTGATGTAGGGGTCAGACAGGGATGTGTGTTGGCTCCCCATCTGTTTAACTTATTTGTGGCAGACTTACCTGCTTTTATGACTTCAATAGACTCTCACCCACCTTCGTTGGGTAATCGGCCACTTTTTGTCCTACAATATGCCGATGTCACATTGTTACTTTCATTATCCCAGGTGGGCTTGACAAGAGCGTTGAAAAGATTTTTTGAATACTGTGACAGATATCATCTGCGGGTAAACTATGATAAATCTAAAATACTGGTATTTTGCAAGCAATTTGTCCCAAGGACTTGGAAGTTTGGCAACCAGACAATTGAGCGGGTCAAGAGCTATGTATACCTTGGCATACTTTTTCACTTTAATGGACATTGGCGTAAACAGAGGGATAAGGTAATTCAGGCAGGGAAAAGATCCCTGGCTGCTATACAATCTTTTTATTATAAAAATGGGAACCAGGATATTTTGGCAGCCTTAAAAATCTATAAAGCCAAATTAAGACCTTTACTACTTTATAGTATACCTACCTGGATTCCAGTCTTTAATAAAGAGATTGAAAGAGTGCAGGCACATTTTTTTTAGGAGAATACTATCTGTTCCCCTATGTGTTTACCATCTGACACTTTATGCTGAATTGGGCTTGAACTCTCTTGAAATTAGTGCCTGGCTGATGACCTTTAAATATTGGTTTAAGATCCATTTTAGGCCTAATAGATCTGGCCTCCTATGCTTTCTACTATCTGATGCCTACTATACTAGATGGGCTTCACTGTATGAAAACAAAGTAATGTCCCTGGGCCTAAGGTTAGATTCTCTCCTTTTACTAACTGAAACGGAGTGCTTCAAAACTGTTAGGGCCTGTCCTTGGAGAGGGAATATCATCTTTCATATCCATCACCGCCTAGGGTCTGTTCCCCACTGATGCTTGGTGTGTGTCCCCAGCCGGATAGAATCCCAGATTATTTTCAAACTCTTATGTTGCTGGTGGCAAGAAAGGCCTTTCTACTTGCAAGGCTGAATGTACATCCTTCAAATGTGACCAAGGGCAGATATTTACAGATCCCTTTCTTAAAGCGTACATGCCATTGTGCACAAGCTCCTGATGATCTGTCTCATATTATATTGAGCTGTCCATTGTATTCAAATCCAAGGGAAAAGCTGTTAAGGAGACTACTGGAAATGAATATCTACCTAGATAGGCTATCCGTAGAATACTTATTGGATGACCGAAACCCGCAGGTTACTAGATTAATGGCTAATTTCCTGGTTGAGGTGGCAAATTTATGGTTTAAACTGTCAAGCAAGGATCCTTGATGTTTTATTGATGGGTATATGTTTATGTTATAATATACCTAATAAAAGTCAATTGAAATTGAAGCTTCTTTGCAAAAATGTCATGGGGAACTTTGTCACAGGCTTTTTACTGAGACCAAGATATGCTACGTCCACAGCATTCCCTTCATCTATCAAGCTTGTAACTCTATTGTAAAAAGAGATAAGATTAGTCTTGAACAACTTATTTCTGAGGAATCCATGTTGACTTTTAGTGATAATGGCATTGCTTTCTAAGTAGTTACAAACTGACTGTTTAATGATCTGCTCTAGGGTCTTTCCTGGTATTGATGTCAGCCTGACCAAGCAATAATTATCTGGATCCTCTTTTTTCCCCCTTCTTGAAGATGGGGATGACAGTTGCCCTCCTCCAGTCTGCTGGGACTTCTCCTGTTTTCCAAGAGTTCTCAAAGATTATTCCAAGTGGTTCTGAAATGATTTCTGCCAGTGCTTTTAATATCCTTGGATGTAATTCATTTGGCCCTGGAGACTTGAATTCATCCATTTTAGGTAGGTATTCCTGAACTACTTCTCTATCTATTCTGCACTGCATTTTCCCCCTCTTCTGACCTGCTCCCCACCGCCCAGGTTGAGTACTTCTATCCTTTTGGGAGAAAACTGAAGCAAAGAAGGTGTTGAGTAGTTCTGCATTCTCTCTTCCTCTGTTAGTAATTGGCCATCTTCTCCGTGTAGAGACCCTATCATTTTCTTGTTTTTCCTTTTGCTGCAGACATATCTAAAAAAACCCTTTCTATTGTTTTTAACGTCTCTGGCAAGCCTGACTTCGTGCTGTGCTTTAATTTTTCTGATCTTCTCCCTACATATTCTGGCTGTTTGCTTGAATTCCCCTTTGGTGGTTTCACCATTCTTCGATTTCCTGTACATGTTTCTTTTAATACTTAGCTCAGCTGAGAGTTCTTTCCTCAACCATTCCGGTTTCTTTAGACACCTGCCATTTTTCCTCCTTATTGGTACAGTTTTCAATTGTGCCTTCATTATCTGACTTTTAAGAAACTCCCATCCGTCATGAACTCCTTTCTCTTTCAGTATTCTTGACCATGGAATTTCATCAAGTAACTCCCTAAGTTTAGAGAAATCAGCTTTTTTAAAGTTTAGGATGCGTGTCTGGCTACACTTGGCTTCTCCTTCCCACTGAATGATAAATTCCAAAAAAGCATGGTCACGGCCCCCTAAGGATCCCACCACCACCACCACCTCATCAACAAGGTCATCCCTGTTGGTCAGGATCAGATCTAAAATAGTTGATCCCCTTGTTTCTTTTTCTACCTTCTGCACCATGAAATTGTCTGCAAGGCAAGCAAGGAACCTGTTGAACCTTGCAGTCTTGGCAGAGTTTGACTACCAACATATATCAGGATAGTTGAAATCTCTCATTACTACTGCATCTCTCCTTTTTTGAATGTGTGGTCATCTGCTCCAGGAAGGCATCATCCAAGTCCTCAGGCTGGCCCAGAGGTCTGTAGTAAACCCCCAGAATCACATCCGTATTGTTTCTCGCTCCCTTAATTCTTACCCAGATGCTCCTGACCTGGCTTCCTGGATTTAAGTAATGGATCTCTTCACAGGAGAAAACATTCTTGACATATAACACTCCTCTTCCTCCTTTCTTGTTTGGTGTATTTCTGTGAAATAGGCTATACCCCCGTATTCTTACATTCCAATCATGAGACTCATCCCACCAGGTTTCAGTAATGCCTATTAAATCATATTTATTTTGTTATGTTAAGAATTCAGGTTCATCTTGCTTGTTTCCCATGCTCTGTGCATTATTGTAGAGACACTTAAGACCATGTGCACTTCCCAGAGATCCTGTACTAAAGTTACTTTTCCTCCCACTGTTGGTCTTTAGTACTACTTGGCCTGCTCTATCTATATCATTCAGGCTATTTTTCCCAGCACTTGCTGTATCTTTGCCTTGAATAATACTGTCTCCCTCCCCAGCCGAATTTAGTTTAAATTTAGTTTAAAGACCTCCTGATCCGTTTTGCGAGACTGTTAGCAAAAACATTCCTGCCAACAGTTCTGAGGTGCAGCTGTTCCATTGCCAGAAGATCCTCTTTGTGGAAATGGAGACAGTGTTCAAATTAATCTGTAAGGACAGAGAGGATTGGCAGATGACACTGGACTGGGAGCTGTAGTCTATTCCTCAGAAGGTAGCTTGAGGATCTAATATGGCCTTAACAGATTGCATTGTTAACCTAAAGCTAAAAAATAATGTTATTAGGCAGAAATTTGTGCTTCTACATAGGAAAAGTCACATCCACAAACAATGGATTGGTGACAACTGGCTTGCCAGTGGTACACACAAAAAGGATCTAGAAGGGTCTAGAAGTCTAACAAAACCACAAACTAAGCATGAGTCAACAGTGTTATCTAGTGGCAGAAAAAGCTAATGCAGTGTTTGTTTGTTTCACTAAACCTCATTTCAAAAATCCATTCTGTCCCTCTTATTCTTCTTTTTGGCTCCTACCGCACTATCCCATGATCCCATGTAGTCTTGCCACAATCCTTTGCCACGATGGGAGTGTGTATTCTGACTGGCTGCCACTGGATCGTAGCACTTAGAACATGTTCCTTTTGCAAAGCAGCCAGCCACTTTCTCTGGTGCACTGAGGAAGAAAGTGCTTTGATAACTCTTCTGGCCTTTCAACACGGCCCCAGCCAATGAGATTGTCACACAAAAGGGCCTATTACTGGATTTTTTCCAGTAATAGTATAATGTGTGATCGTGATGGCTGAGGACGCAACAAGACCAGAGCCACAATGATGTTGTGCGGTAGCACACATCACAGACTGTCTTCGACATGTCTCCATGTCAAGATGGGGGCATAGTGAGGATATGGCCTTCTTCTTTCTGGAACCCCTGATCTCCTAATAATCAGATCTCTCCCTCGTTGAAGGTGTTATACACAATAAGAAAACGTCTCTTGCCTGAATGCTGAAGCCTCACATTTCTGACTCTCTTTCTCCTTTTCATGCCTCTTGGCTGAGCCTCCACTTTATGGGGTTGTAAATTTCAACCTAATTACTTTAAAGCTACTAGCATTTGTGACACTGTAATAATTATGAAGATGATGTTGCATATTTGGAAGAAGATGGAGTACTATAGCATTTGATCAAGCTGTAGACCTGTCAAAGGATATAAAGTCTTCTTAACTCTTCCCTCAGAAAGAAGGAACTGGTGATTACCTTGGATACGGAAGGTTTGGGCCCAGTTAACAGCATCTGTATCCAGCAAAAGAGTCCGGTACACATCAAGATCGTGGTAAAATGCTGCATACGCATTGGTATATTTATCTGAGTCATTTGCGATAACCTAAAAAAGAGAGACACGGATCTCCTCAGTAATTTGTTTAATAATAGAATTTTCACTGCCATCCCTCAGGTGAGTCATTTCTAACAAAGGTGCATATTCTACATCATCGACATAATTCCAAGCGTGTTAACTAAGTAAAGTCTCCTGGCTCAACCCCTTCGCCTGCTTTTCCATACAGCAGCTACACCAAGAGATGGAAGTCTGTTCTGCTGGCCATCGGGACACTTCAGGATGATGTTTTTGCCCCTACTATCACTAGTGAGTGAGACTGCAAGAAGAAATTATGATGAAGTCTTGCTTCTGATTTTCACAGCTTTGCTTAGTGGTGAAAGGGGTGTGTAAATCTAATCTTGCTGTGCCTGGATGCCCAGCAGAACTGCATCTCTTGCTACATCTGCAGCCTGGTAAAGTAGGTTTAGGGAGGAGGATTTATGATCATGGCAAAAGTGCCAGTAATGTTAGTGAATACAGAGCTGTCATGGAGCCATAATTCTAGGTTATGGATCTGTAAGTGCCCTACAGAATATACCAGCCATGGTTCCTAGCAGAACTACTGCATTATAAGAATTACCTAGCAGCGTAAAAAAAAAAAAAGGTAATTTCCCCCCCAGTCCCAAAGTCAAGATGAAGGAGAATAGCTTTGCCTACTTCGTATCTTCATGTTCACAGCCTCATAGAAACAAAAGCAGAACCCCTTAGTACTTCCACCTGCACCTGGTACACAGAAGAGCCTCAGCATAGTAGAACCAGCTCAGGAGAGCACGCCTTGCTGGAGCTCTATTTAATGTGTGTCCTACAAGATTCCCAAAGGTTATTACCTCTCTGTGTGGCCGGGTGAGGACAGCTTTGAATTTTGGCCATGAATCCACAATCACCTCGTGGCCAAGCGGGTTCCCACGGTTTATGTGCATTACTGCACCGTGGACCTGTCAGGAGTCAGATGTCAGAAGTGGTGCTGCAGTGTGATCAAAAGGAGTCAGTGTGAGACAGAAGAATAGAGAATCTGATTCAGATTTTGACCTGCTGCATCTGTGCAGCCCCCCAATTGACTGTGTAATCAGTAAAACGGTTCTACAAGGGCTCCTCAGTCTCTTCTGATGGGCAGGTTGAGGTTCAGCATCCTGGACAGTTCTTGGAGACATTCCCTGTTTAAATGGACATTGCCTGAGATCACTAAAAGAAATCTCTCTCTCTCTCTCTCTCTCTCTCTCTCTCTCTCTCTCTCTCTCTCTCTCTCTCTGCTTTTTCCTTAGCCAAAGCTTCTCTATTTTAATTCTTTCCAGCTTAATAGGCTGTCCTTGTTGCCCAGCCTGTTGCCCAGCCCTTTGCCCTAATTGTGCTGACTGTAATTGTAAACGCTGCCACTGCCTTAGTTCCCAGCCCTTTGCAGCGCTGTCATTCTCTGTAACAGTATTTCCTGTAGTTCACCGCTAAGCAAATGGAATTGTTCAGAGTTCATTGTTGATTGTTATCTGAGAGCTACTTTATTAGCAACAATGAATCGAGACTCAAGTTCTGGGAAACTGATGATGTCTACATATGCGCTGTATGTTTTATGAGATCATTTCCTCCAAACTTAACCCCTCCTTTTAACAATAAAATAATTCCTCTCTTCACTCTTGAAGGAATCAGGGTGTCTGTGTTCTTCTTGAGGTGAGGGAGGGATACGTTGATGAAAGTTTTGGGGATCTCTCCAGTCTGATTCAGAGTTCACCCACCAACTACGCATCCCATCTGGGTGATTAATAGGGGCTCTAATATTTTAGATCTGGGTGTTACAAGTGCATCTTCCTCATGGTCACCTGATGTACACAATGTGGGGATTCACAGGCCCTATTATGCTATATTCAATCAACAGTCCTAGATTTCCCACCCACCATGCTCCCAAAAGGCAGCTGCATCTAGTCTCAGCCATTTCCTGAGTGTCTCCGGATGGCAGCTTATATCAGTGATACATTTTTTTCAAGCGCTGTGTGTTGCACTGAAAGCCAAAGGGGTCAAACTAACAAAAGACAGTAGATGATGTTACCCTCTGATGCCTCATCTGCAGCTTTGGGAAAGCTGGAAGGGCTAGCAGTGTCTGATCCATAAACCTGGCAGCTAAAACACACCACAGGTCTCAGTATTACCGAAAGTGCTCGAGGGAGGCACTTCTTCAACATCCCCTCCAGCAGCTGCAACTTGGAAGAACAGGAGAGGATCAACATTGCGTGCCAGGCGGAGGCCAATGAGTAGGTCCCAGAAGAAAGAGAATGGGTGGAAAGCACCTAAAGAAGGGACAGACCAATTCTGTAACCCCTAAACTGAGAAGCTTTATGTATATATCATTGACCAAAGAGACTTGTATATCCCCTATACTCCCAAGAGGAACAGAAATAAGGTCTCCTTTCCCTTCCTTCTCAGCTCTCCACCCAGGGGAGGCAACAACATGCTCACATAAATCACTGAAGCTCTCTCGGCTTCAGCTACTCACCAAGAGTAGACCAGATTTCCCTGGTGAAAGGAATCTTTTAGGAATAAAAGCTGAAGTGGTATTTTCTCTCTGCCTGTATTGGATCCAGTTGGGTCTCTAGGCAAGGCTGCCTTGTTTTAGTACATGTGCAAGGAGTGTGAGTTGGAGGCTGGGAGATTTGTGTAAATGAATACTAAAATGAATGAAACATTAACAGATTTTTTGATCGGATAGTAGGCATAGACCTCAGGAGGTGGAATCCATATAGCACAGATTAATTGATCAAGTCCCTGAATGTAGGTGAAATGGTGCTGCCTCTAAAGGATGGAGCAAAGGTGCCTGTTCAATGGAAAGGTCCTGCTTTCTACAATTTCTCGCACCAGATGCTTCTGATGGAAACAATGGAAAAATTTAGGGTTTATTAGGGAGGAAGCCTGAACACAGACACAGGTAGCCAGACAATTATTATCAAACATGTATAAAATATTAAAAAACATGAGATGGATGAGAGAATGGAGCCAATAAGAATACAGTCCTGTATGCTTATGTATAAAATAAATTAATTATAAGGCTTTGAAGATTGGTCCAATGCTCAACCAAAATCCAGTCTTTATTCATTACTTATTGGATAAATTGATTATATGTTAAATCATTTTATTGTAATCAACCTGCTATTAAATTAAAGTACCAGTAAATTTCTAAGGAAAATAAACTCAGAATGATTAGCCCCTAAAACAGTTCAGTGGAGGGCTCCCTTCCTTTTTCTCTCTTTCTTTATCATTCAGAGTTGCAGCTGGAGGGACTGAGAGGTGGTGGGATTAGGGAGACTGACAGAGAAATCCTCTCTTGCTCTGCCATGGCTGCAGTTTGGCATGGATGCAGATATGACACAATTCAGATAATTTCTGGTAGCCCCGATGTTCATGTATCTTCTGCATGTGGACGTTAGATACTTCAACGTTGCCATAGACAGGGAAGCCAGCCGCATGCATTTTCATGGCCAGCGCCTTCATAGTTATAGCTGAACAGTGCTTTCCACGGTGTGATGGCAGGGTGTAGGCGTTTCCCATGGCACCTAGAAAATCCATTGTGGCCCAGCTGATGGGTTGACCATCAGTGTCCATGATGCTGACAGTGAAGAAACACTCCACCAACCTGGTCAGGCACCGACGGCTTTGTTCGTTGCATCCATAGGACCAAGTTTCATTCAGCAGATCAACATGGGAGGCATTCAGGGAAGACATTGTGAAGCCAGGATCTAACCTGGAAAAGGAGAGAGTTAATAAGAATTCAGCCAAAGAGATTGAAAGAGAGATGAATGCAAAGACTGGCATATTGTGTCACAACAATGATCCATCTAGTTTCACTTCTAACAACGGCCAGCCACAATTTGGGCAACTGTTGACTCCCAGCATGACCCCAGATGTTCTTCTTCTATAGAAGGAATACAGTTGGCCCTCCACATTTTTGGTTATTGTAGTGGAATACAGCATTCAAAAGAGTAATGGTTTTAAAAAGCTATAAGTGATGAGGCAAACCTTCTCAATGTAAGAACACCTGGACAATGGACAGGAAAAAGGGCATAGACTTCAGGAAATACATTTACCACATCAAAGGTAGACCTTAATGGATATCTCTTTCTCTTTATTGTCTGTCCCACAGGTAAAACCAGGACTGGAAGCACTCCCAAAAAATGAGGTGTTCCTTTGCTTTTCTTCTCTTGGTGTTTTTTTAAACTGAGCTTTTCATCATCTATTATAGGATGAAACATTTATAGCAAAGAATAACACACCATAGCTGGTACACTGAGAATTATCAAATGTAAAGTTCATTGTTTGTAAGGATGACGTTGGTGTTTCTGATAATTACTTCATTTAGAAGGTATGAAATTAGAAGATCATCATACATATATATTCTCTCTCAAAAGTTTCTAAAAAGTTTGATCACATGTAATGATGTGTTGTATGGGGAGCATAAAACAACAATAAAAACAATGCCTATAACAATAACAGAGTAAATGGCAATAAAAACGATCAAAGAATGCCAAGTCTTGACAAAGTCATTGTCTTCATTATTAGATGCTCTTTTCAAATTGTATGTTCGCATTTAACAGAGCTCTTCGCCATTTGTGGCATAAGAGACAATGTAAACGTCTCTAATGATGTGTATTTTCCATCTTTACTACCACCAATGGGAAAGAGATCAAGCTTTTTTTCCCCTTTCAAACCCTTGTTCTTACTATGAAATACAATCGGCTCTCCACATTTGCTAGGTTTAGGGGTGCAGGATCCCCACAAAAGTGGTAAAACTTCACATATCAAAATGTGGGGGAGGAAGGGGAGTGAGAAATAGTGAGGAGAACAGGCACCCAAGCTTCAAATCAGATCAGAGAAAAGAGAGGGAAAGGGGATGGCTCAGCATGGTGACCCTATACCTCGTCTCTTTCGCCCATCTCCTTCCTTGGATGGGTGGGGGGCACTGGGAGAGGATTTGTGGTGCTGAGAAATCAGGCTGGAAGCTGTCCTTAGCTGTCCAGGAAGTGGTTAGCAGACGAGGAAGAGGAGAATCAGAGACGGGTTTCTAAAAATCTGTGCAGCTTGATTAGAACTCCCATAAGGGAAGTTGGGGGGAGGGGTTAGAGAAACTCACAAATAATCAGATCAATGAAAGCTAAAACTGCAAACGTGGAGTGTTAACTGTATAGACAGTAACAGTACCTTATGAAAACAAAACTGTTTGGACATTTTAGAAATGAACTCTAGTATTTGAATCCAGCAGATTTTATCCATAGGGCATGTAAGCCATGTATGTCTTATTGTTCCTTTTTCTTTATTCCTTTGCCCTACCCACATATAGTGTGGATAGGTTGCTGTTTATGTATGATAATTTAAGATGAATAAGGTGTCATCTGTGAATTACTTTTTGTACAATCTTATTCACTGCCACTGAGCTAGATTTGTAGGGCAGTCCAGACCATACATTGTTCCCATGATTGTCAGGGATGACTATATTGAAATCCTATAATGCTTTTTAAACTCTGATTTGGGTTTAGATGATTCTTTAACAATCCAGGTGAATCCGTTTGATACACTGCTATGGGGGTCAGTTACATGAGATATGCAAAGTTTTTAAAATTTTGTTAGGAACTGCAGTGATCCTTCTTCTTGATAAATAGATTGGACCAGATGAGGGATGGGAAACTGCCAAGGGAAAGGGAAACCAGGGGTGTACCTGTGCACCCCTGGTAGGCTGTACCATTGTGTTATTGTGTTTTGGCACACAAAAAGTGACATCGGATGGGGCACACAACCCCTCCATTAAGTAAATTGGGCAGGGTCTATTTTGTAAAATTAGGGGTGTTCAATGGAAGGGCATATGGCAGAAGGATAAGGCGCTAGATGTTGTGACCGTGTTTCCCAGACTGTACGTGTAGACGTTAGGTAAGGCTCAGTCAATATGGATAGATCGTTCTTTATCTGAGAGGGAAAAGATATAGATGTTTGGGCACAATGGGAAGGATACCAAACTATACCTCAAAGTCATGATTCTAGTTTTTCAAAATAGACGAGCTACAACTGGCTCAGGGAATACACTAAATGGACCCACCACAGAGTTACAATACAACTGCTTCTTCAGCTTGCGTGGTATATTTTAAAAGTCGTATGAACCATGAGGTAATTTCAAAAATGTTGGAAATTTAATTTCAAAATGAAAATAAATACTTTCATTTCATAGCCCATGATATGATATTAGGGGTGGGATTGTAGCACGTCTGGGAAAAAGGGCTATATTCCAAGTCTATGACCTAGGAACAAAAGGCATAAGGTAGAGATCTAAAAAGCTTACATGAGATTTAACTGTGGGCACGCTGGTAATAAATGTTCTCCAACTAGAAGGATCCTTGGTTAGCCAGTCTTTCAACAGTAACAAAAGTCAAACCCTCAGTGCTGGCATAGCAAGATGGATACTCACTGGTACTCAGGTAGTTTATTTGGGTCCGGGTGCACATAGGTAATGCAGGAAATTGGTGACAGTGGCACATGCTTGATAGCGGCAGCATCTCGGGACACTTCATATATGCCATCCTGGTTCCCTGTGGAAAGTCATAAAATATTTAGTCAGCAAACAAAGGGTCTGTGTCTATTTGCATGTCTATTTGCAGCCAGGAAATGCAAATACAAAGAGAGAAAGGACAGAAAAGAAGAGAAAGAAAAAAAAAGAGAAGAAAAAGTACTGTTTCTTTATATCTATTACTATCAGTCTCCCCCATTTTTGTCTCCATATTTTTTTAATACACTCCCATTTCTATTTACTTTTGTCATATTTTGGTTATTTAACATACAGATTAGCTTATCCATTTGAAACGTATGAAATATTTTAAAGTTTTTTTTTAAGGTTAAGATTTTACTTTGCTGGCCTCCAGCTCCCTTTTCACATTGGGGGCTTTGCACCTGCTGAGTGCTTTAAAAAATAATGAGCAAGTAGCCAGTCAACTGAGTGCATCACTAGCCAGCATTTGGGAACTATCAGATGGGATGAAAGAAGATGAGAAAAGGCCCAATAACGAGAATTACAGCTTGGTGGTAATTCCCAGGTACCTTGGTACCTCCCAGGCCACAATGATGAAATTGAATTTTATTATTATATGTATGCTGTCTTGGGGATCCTCCTCTCCAGGATGAAAAGCAGCCATTGGTGAGCACCCTTTGCGAACGGCCAGTCAACCAGTTACAGATCCACCTGACAGTAGCTCTGTCCAGCCCACATTTTACTAGCTTCTTTGCAAGAACGTCATGGGGAACTTTGTCAAAGGCCTTACTGAAATCGAGATATGCTACATCCACAGCATTCCCTTCATCTATCAAGCTAGTAACTCTATCATAAAAAGAGATAAGATTAGTCTGGCATGACTTATTTTTGAGAAATCCATGTTGACTTCTCGTGGTTACCACATTGCTTTCTAAGTGATTAGAAACTGACTGCTTAATGATCTGTTCCAGGATCTTTCCGGCTACTGACGTCAGGTTGACTGGGCGATAATTATTTGGGTCCTCTTTTTTTCCCTTCTTGAAGATGGGGACAACATTTGCCCTCTTCCAGTCTGCTGGAACTTCTCCTGTCCTCCAAGATTTCTCAAAGATTATAGCAAGTGGTCCAAAATGACTTCTGCCAGTTCTTTTAATATCCTAGGATGCAATTCATCTGGCCCTGGAGACCTGAATTCATCCAGTGTGGCCAGGTATTCCTGTACAGTTAATCTTCAGTCCGGAGCTCATCAAGGTCACTGCGGCCAGCTGCTTTGTTTGTTGAATTTTCCTTACAAAGGCAGCAGCATGGCTGAGGGAGCTTATCTGCATTTTGAAAAGTTGACCGACGCTAATTATCAAAGCTGGCAAATTTATGTGAGAGCCGCTTTGACGAAGGAAAACTTGTGGCACGTTTTGGAAAATGAGGGACAGCCCTCAGAAGGAGCAACTGCTGCTCAAATAGCAGCGTTCAAGGTTGCTGATGAAAAAAGCTAAAGCAGTTATTTTGCTTACTTTAAGTCCTTCCCAGTTGATTCACGCTGCTGCTGCATACACAGCATATCAGCTTTGGGAGGCTCTGAAGCGTGTGCATCAATCTTCCTCATGTTTGTCCAAAATGCTATGGACAAAAAGACTGTATAACACAAAGTTATGTCCCGGAAGCTGTGTAAGAGAGCACCTCATGCTGATGAAACAGTTATTTCAAGAGGCAGCCAACAGACGGGTAAATATCCCAGAAATGCAGAAAAGTTTTATTCTGCTGGGAAGCCTCACTAAGGAGTGGGACTTTTTGATGTACAGCCTCCAGGGTGTGCGTGAGGAAGAGCTGACTGTAGACTTGGTAGCCGGGAGGATTTTGGAGGAAGTCCAACGTAAGCAGTTCGATTCCAGACTGCAGTCGGAGGGGAGAACAGCCAGTCGCCAGGAGGGAGAGGCAGCTCCCAAGGAGGCATCTGACCTGGAAGAAGGAGCAGTGTGCAGCTTTGCCAGACACTGCTACAGATGTAAGAGAGTCAGCCATCTCCAGAAGGACTGCAGAATGCCAGCGCCGAGCAGAGGGAAGAAGACAGCCTGGAAGCAGAGGGGCGTGTCGTCACAGGCTGAAGGCCATGTGTTTGTGGCAAAAGAACAGTCTGAGAGTGGTGTGTGGTTGCTAGACAGTAGTGCAACTCACCACATGGTGAACAATTTAAAGCTGTTGAATGATGTTACAAATGCAAATATAACAGCAATTTCCTTTGCAGATGGGGCACCAAGCAAGGTGCAGAAGATGGGTACTGCGTATGTGCCATGTTTTGGGAAATTGTTTAATAATGTATCGTGCGTGACAAATTTGCAGAACTGTATTTTGAGTGTGTCCCAACTGGCCAGTGAGGGTTATAAAATGGTGTTTGAAGGGGAGAAATGTATAATTACTGCAAATGGTGTTTTTTGTGCAAAAGGGGTGAAAAAGCAGGGGTTGTACCACATGTTGCCCAAAGGAAAAGTGGCAAACATTAACCCTTTGTGTAACAAACCTCTACATGAAAAGTGTGTACATTATCTCCACAGAGTGATGGGTCATGCCAGCTACAAAGATTTGCAAGAGTTGGCAAAGGTATGCCCTGGGTTACAGGTCCAAAATTGTCCTAAGTTCCTAGAGTGCTCTGTGTGTAAAGAGGTTAAGGTGAAGGCTTACCCCATTGCCAAGAAAAGCAAGTGTGTCACCCAACGGCCTTTTGAGGTTGTACATGCAGATTTGGCTGGGCCATTCAAGCCAACTGAAGGGCAAAATAGGTTTTTCCTGGTAATTGTAGACAGACACACCAGGTACTCCTATGTCTATCTGCTGAAAGAGAAAAGTCAAGCAGCTGAAAAGTTCCAAGAGTGGGTGAATGCTGTTGAGAGGGAATTTCCTTATAAAGTGGCCAGTCTTGTGTCAGACAGAGGGGGAGAATTCCTGTCTAATAGCCTGCAAGTCTGGATGCGTAAGAAAGGCATAAGGCATAAAACCACCAACCCCGCATCTCCCGGGGAGGATGGTCTTGCAGAAAGAAGAATTGGGCTGTTAAAACAAATGAAGGACTGTATGATGGAGGATGCCCAAGCCCCAGCAGGACTTTGGGGAGAAGCAATAGTGACAGCAAACTACCACTTAAACAGGATGTGGAGTTCAAGTGTGAAGCAAACTCCATATTACCTATTGTATGGTAGAGCGCCAAACCTGCAGCATCTATGTGTTTGGGGTCAGTTTGATAGTGTGTATGTTCCCCCAAGTTTCAGAAAGTCTGGGGAGGAGAAATCTAGACGGTTACGCTTTGTGGGATATGAAGGTAACAAATATAGATTTCTACACCATGCTGGCAAAATAGTGTATTCTAGGAGTGCAAACTTCGAAATCCATTCAGGATGGGATAGACTGCACTGTAACCAAGAGGTTTTGATTCCCCTGGGTAAAAGTGTGAAAAGTGTGAAAAGACTGCACTGTAATCAAGAGGTTTTGGTTCCCCTGTGTAAAAGAGACAAAAGTGCTCCTGAGAATAGAGGGGCAGTGATGTCTGATGAGGAAAAGGACAGTGTCCCAGATACACTTGAAAGCTCTGAAGATGGAGGGGCGGTGATGGCTGATGATGAAGAAGAAAGTACTGAGGAAAGTACTGAGGAGGAGAAGCCAAAAATCTCACTCAACGTCACACCAAAGAGTTCAACACCGCCACCTAGTGCTGAACCTGCATTTACGGTCAAGAGAGAACCTCGCACTGAGGTCAGCACTAGTTCCAGCAGTGGTTCCAGTGAAAGTGGGTCAGGAAGTACCCAACTTGCTGAGTCAGGAAGTAAAGTTATGCTTATCCCTAAAAGGTCAGGAGGAGGGTATTTTGTTGTCCCGTGTGACTGAGGCAGAAAATTTGAGTGTAGGACTACATTAGGGTATGGTATCAAAATGTGAGGCAAATGGTCCAAGATGGGATTTTGTGCTTGCGGTATTGTCCATCTGCGGATCTGCTCACAAAGGCCCTTCCAGTAGTAGACCATGAGAAGTTGGCAAGTAAACTGGGCCTTGCCACCAGGGTGTAAGGTGGAAGATGAGTTGTACCCTTGAATGTATGTACTGTATGTATTATGTAACATGTATTGTAAGACATGTATGGATAATGAAAATGTCCTACACAGTGGCCTGACCATTTTGGAGGGGATTGTCAGGGATTCCAGGCAGGGAACCCTGGGAAAATGATCAGCCCACTGCAAAGATGTTGCGTCATGCCCCAGCTGTGGCTAACTGCAAGGTTGCATAAGAAACTGGGGTCATGTGCAGATGGTAGAGGGAGGTGTGCAAACCTCTACCTGATTGGTTGTAGATATGTACATAACAAAGCAATGCCAGTATGCATTTATCTGTTGACCAAACCTGGTGCCTGGCGCAAGCTTTTGTCCGTCTGTCCTATGTTTTGTGTATAACGGAACTCTGCTGCAAGATAAAGTGCCTCCTGTTTTGGAAGAAACTCCTCTGTGTGTGAGTATCCTTACTGGGGAATAAGGTTGCTGCTGTTGGCTCGCTGAACTCTGGTTTTTCCGCTGCATTTCCGTGGGGCTGAAACTCCTATCATCCCCAACAAAACATAGGTCAGTAGCATGTCTGGTGGCAAAAAACAGCTAAAAGAATTTTCAGCTGCATCCACAGAATTTTAGCATGCAGATCAAAGGAAGTAATAATAACACTGTTTTCTGCTTTAGCAAGCCAGTATGGCGTAGTGATCTGAGAACTGGCCCATGACCCCAGAGACCAGGGTTTGATTCCCCACTTCGCCATGGAAACCCACTGGGTGATCTTGGGCATGTCACACACTTTCAGCCCCAGAAAACGCCATGATAGCTTCAACTTAGGATCATCATAAGTTGGAAACAACTTAAAGGCACACAACAGCAACATTCTGCTTTAGTCAGGACTCCCTTCCCAGAAATACTGTGTCTGGTTCTGAGTGACACAGCTTAAGAAGGATATTGGCAAGATGGAATGAGGAAGAGGTAAAGGAGTTGGATACATCTTCCCTTGAGCAGAGAACAGGGACACTTGCTATAACAGCCACCTTCAAATGACTAAAGCATTACTGCCCTGCGCACCCCCCCAGATTGATATGGTTTAATTAGTAAATATTATTTAATTAGCACTACATTAATTCGCATTGATATAAAATGGAACCTGAGGTGATTGGAAGATCAAGCTGGAAAGAAGAAAATTACTGACTGTCAATGTGAGATTGCAAGGCAGGTCAGCCACACCCCCTCTTAGGCAAAATTGAAGTCATTGTCAGGCAGGTTACAAGGCAGCTCTAGAGACAACAGGCTTATGCTAAAGCTGGACATCTCTGTGCAGAAAAAAGGAAGTTCCCACCAAATTGTGATTGCATTACCCCTGTTCCCTCACACCTGGATGTTTCCCTGCTTTGTCTTCCCAACCTCTCTACATCACAGAGATATTACAACAGCCATTATCCTTTTGTTACCTAAACACTGAGAGCATTAACTCTGTCATGGGTTTCCAGGACCTAGACTCAGACTCAGAGTCTGAGGCAGCAGACCTGTTCTGAGCCCTGGCACAGAGGCTGTTACAGTAGACACTACAGAGCAGACAGTACTACCACCCACCCCAGAGACAGGAGTGCCAGCCCCAGCGGGGAGCCCTGCTCATTCTGACACAGAGAATGACCTATCCATACTTACCTTCACCCAGCATAGACACCAAAAAGGTATCCTGCCTCGCTCCCAGTGAATTTATGCCAAGCACCAATTAATCAGGCACCAGCTGTGCTGATCTTGGAACCTATAAGAGCTAAGCCTTTCTCCTCTAGCTGTTGTTGGCAATTAACTGACTGTGCATGCTTCTGTTTGTTTCTCTTGCCTGTTGTTCTCACCTTTGACTTGTGTTTATTTTGCCTGCTGGAAACGTTATTTGCTTCTCGTTTGTAAGACTGTTTTCTTCCTAAAGTAAACTGACTAATTGCTTAGCTATCAGAACTTCTTGACCTGCGTTACAGCTTCTCCTGGCTGCCAGACCGGACATGGACAAACTCCATTAGGACTTCACTGTTTATGTTGCAACTCCCATTCCTTGCTCAGCTGGGAGAGCTGTTCACACCCATACCTGCAGGGTAGCTTTTGGGTACAAAACCTCTCAGTTTTTAGCAGTCTCTTGCAGTTTCTCACTTGGCTGAGTGCCACGCTGTTACCTTGATTCCCGAACAAGAGTTGTCCTTAGGTGCCTACCTAAGCCACATAGCCACTTTTTCTTGCTTCTCCCCGGACCAGTAATTATCACCCAAACCCTAAAAGTCCTCTATCCACAACTTCCCTCCCTTTACCTTCAGTTAGTCCTTGTATGAGTGTTTGGATGCTTGTGTGTGTGTGAATTTCTCACTGAAACATATTTTTAGTTTACATTTTGGATTATCTCGCTGGTTCTTTCCTGCTAGGATCCCATAAACATTGGTGGAAAGATCTCGTTAAGTTACCCCTCTCTTGCAGGCCTCTTAATTTTGAACTAATCAATTCCCCTCTGTCATGTCAAAGTGCTGGCATCATAAGTGGACCCCTGAGTCACCCACATTTTGGGATAACAAAAGGTTGTACATGGAAGGTGGAGAAAATTATTTTTGTGCTGTTTAGAAGGCCAGACTCAAACCAATGTATTCAAAGAGAAGAAAAAAGATTCTGACTAATCTGTAGGAAGAATACTTGATTGTAAGAGGTGTTTGACAGTAAAACTGCCTCAGAACGTAGAGGAGTCTCCTTTCTGGGAAGTTTTTGAAGAGCGATTGCATGGCCATCTGTTAGGGATGCCTTAGCTGTGAATTCCTGCATGTGCATGAGCAAGAATCCAAGGAGCTGAAATCCATACTTCTAGAATGTCCTTTCTGTTTCTCTCAACTCTATTATTGCATGATTCTGTGGAACGCTGTGTCATTTTATTGTCCTTGTAATCTTCCTTCTGGCAAATGGGAAAGGCACTTGTGAGATTGTCTTCCTGAGGTACAAAGATAATTGCTTTGGGTTTTCTTTCCCCCTGATTATTGGTGAGAATGCTAATTAATGCTCAACATCAAGTGGCAAAACATTTCAGGCTGAGGTTGTCTTCGTAAGAAATCTTTATTTTGCAATACATTTCTTCTTTAGTTTGATACTGCCTCTCTTTCTTTACCTCCCTCTTATCTCCACTCAACAAATACCTGTACTTTCTTTTTGGCTAAGCCTCATGGCTTCTGCTTTCATTTTGCAGCTCTATCCTTCCCTTCTTGTTTGCTGCCTTTTTGCCCTAAACTCCTTGACCATCTAAATAATCAGATGTTTTGCTCCTTGTACGTGCTTGAACAACCCATGAAAATGGACTTTGCCCAAAGCCTTACACTTTGCATTTTTTACTGTCCTTCCCTCATTCTTGCATATTCCTCACCCCAGCCCTTATTTTATGGTTTGCTCTTCTTAACCTAATTACTCTAAAACATCTGACACCGGAGGCACTATAATCCTTAGGATGATGCATTCTATATATGGTAAAAGAAATAATCCCATCTGGCCAAACTGCAGGCCCATAAAAATATTGTCGTTGTTATGTGCCTTCATATTGTTTCCAACTTATGGTGACCCTAAGGTGACCCTATCATGGGGGTTTCTGGGGATGAGATTGTGTGACATACCCAGTGTCACCCAGTTGTTTACTATGCCCAAGTGGGGAATTAAACCCTAGTCTCTCGTATCGTAGTCCAGTGCTCAAACCACTACACCATGTTGGCTCTTCTTAACTCTTCCCTCAAAAAGAAGCAACTACACATTACCGTGGATACGGAAGGTTT
Organism: Cyclura pinguis; assembly: GCA_030412105.1. Taxonomy (NCBI): domain Eukaryota; kingdom Metazoa; phylum Chordata; class Lepidosauria; order Squamata; family Iguanidae; genus Cyclura; species Cyclura pinguis. Next base: position 266,310,891 of record CM059599.1, read on the forward strand.
GGGCCCAGTTGACAGCATCTGTGTCCAACAACAGAGTCCGGTACACATCAAGGTCATGGTAAAATGCTGCATACACATTGGCAAACAAATCTGAGTCATCTGAGACAACCTAATAAAGAGAGACATGGATCACTTCAGTAACTGATTTATTAATATAGCTTTCCAGCCATCCCCTGGTTCAGCCACTTCTAACAATTTTCCTGGCATAAAAAAAGATCTTGCAGCAGCTTTAGGAGTAACGAAGACCCTTTCCGCATGTGGAGGGGGAAATGGGGGAAAACGCGCTGAAACGGAGCTTACCGGCAGCCGGGTAAGTCCGTCCCCATGCGGAGCAGCACGAGCTCACTGTTCTGCAGTCCTCCGGGGTCCAAAATGGTGGCTTCTGGCTGGTGGAGGCTCTCCACCAACTGGAGAAGCTCGCCAGCCGAAAGCCCGCCCCCGGCAGATCTGCAGGCATGCACTGGTGAGCGCCTGCAAATCTGCACCGGAGCACGGGAACAGAGTGGCACGGAGTGGCGCGCTCCGTGCTTTTGAAAAACCTGTAAAAACAGGTTTTTAAAAGGCACGCTGCGTGACCACTTCGGGTCGCTCCGGAGCGGACTGAGGTGCGGAACTGCGACAAGTAGTCCAACCCGGTCCACCCCCAAGGTGCGGATGACCTCCATCAGAGGTCGTACCACGCCGTACTACTTACCCCGTGCGGAAAGGGCCTAAGAAAAAGAAATCAGTAGCATAAGCTTTCCTAGACTTGAATCAACTTCATCAGATGTAAGTAGAGTCAAGTCTACAAACGCATTTGCTACCAACCTCTTTCTCTCAGTTAGTGTCAAAGGTTCTACAAGATCCCTTACATACTGATCCAAACTAACATGGCTATGTCTTTGAATTTTCTTCATAGTCTTGCAGACTACAAGAAAGCAGGTAAAATTTTTCCTGATTTTTGTAGTAGAAAGGAGTGAGATAACTTTGCCCATGCAGTACATTCATATCTGTATGCAAAAGGTATCTCTCTGGGGAAAAAAATCCAAGAACCCTTTAGCACTTTCCACCTGCACTTGGCAATATAATATATGGGGTGTACTTCTCGTCAAATGAAAAGTTACAGGTGCCCCACCCCTTTTTCCCTCTTAGTCCCGCCTCCCTGATTTTGGGGTGCCCTTCCATTTTGGGGGTATGCTTTTAGTTTGGGCTACCCGACTTTGCGGGGCTTATGCAGAAGGTGGAGAGGAAAGGGTTACCAGGGGAGATTAAGTGGCTAAAAAGCCCGAGACATTTATTATACTGCATTAGTAGCTTCTGGGGAAGGTTCAGATGCTGAACCAACTACATAAGCAGCATTAGGAAACTGCAAACTTCGTCCCACATCTAAGAGTGCAGGAAAATATGAGAACTGGTGCACATGGCTTTGAAAGCTGTACAGTAACACATACCACACTATAAAAAGGCAACCGTCTGCCTGCGTACTTCATCATGTTTCCTGTTTTCCTTCTTATTTTTCTGTTAACCTTGTTAACTGCAAATTAGATAATAATTAACTCCAGAATGTAACTTTATGCTGAATTAACAACCCCTGTAGTCCCTTTCCGCTGAGTTCACAAACAAAACAGCACTTACCTGTTAGAAGAATGTTTTGCATTTTCTGATTCTGGAAAGTCTGAAAACGATCTTGAAACATTCCTGAAATCCCCTCTTGCTCCCCGGTCCTTCAAAGTGTCCCTTTATTGGTTAATTTGAGCAGACAACTAATTATTATAATTTGGAGCTGCTCGTAGGACTGTTCCTCTCTCCTGCCTTTTAATTATGTTTCCCCTATTGGATCATTTATTTCCAGAATGCCTGATAGGCTGTTCCTCTGTCTTTCAGTTTTGATGTGTTTTTTAAATAACATCTACAGTCCTACCATCCCCAACCTACCATGTGCCCCCATTAGATAAGAGTTGCTTATCAGCTATTGTACAGTGCCTGTACATGCATCTTTCACACACGCACACACCCTTTGTATTCCCCATCTACCCGACCCCGCACTGGGAAAAAGGTGCATTGTCCAAAAAGCTGTGTTTTGTGTTTTATTTGCTTTAGATACGGGATTTCTCACAGCTTCAACAGATAAGATATAAGAATTTTAAAAAGTATCTGTTTAAATTATGTGAGATGTATGCATCTTGCTTGTGTGTGTTTGTGTCATTCTTTAACAAGACTTCTAGGGATTTTTTTCTGGAGTTGGAAGTTTCTCAAAAGGGGATCGTACTCCCTCTATAAAACTCCTTGTTTCCCTAAGTTTTTAATCTGGCCACATTATCCCTAGCAATGAACTCCAATAAATCCCTCCTTATCTGCTTTACTGATGTATGTGCAAAGTAAACACTACTGTCTTTTTATCCTCCTGCTTTCCAGGTTTACTGTCAGACAGGACTTAGCACCTCCCATGATCACACTTTGTACAACCACCACATTTTTTCTCTGCCGTAGAAAAAGAAAATGATTCTCAGACAAGGCACGGGCAGTCCATACCACCAGCCATATCCTCATTCCATATACATATCTATATCCTCAGACCTCATTCCAATATCTATCCTGGAGGCTTTTTCATAGATCCCACTAGACTCCCTGGTTAGGCAGTTTGTGACAACTGTGATGTGTGGTCCGGAGCAGGGCCAGAGCACATATACTCCTGTGATATGGCGTTGATGGGCTGCCACTTCTCATGTACCTGTTTGATAAAAAGCAGGGGGTGAAGGTATGCATAAGCTAGATCAATCATGTGAGTGCTCTGTATGTTTTCAAAAATGCTGAGAAAAATTTGGTGCACTGAATGTAAAATGAGTATTTGTAGGAGGAAAAACAAAAGCATCAAGTCGTGTAAAAAAAGCAAACAAAAATAAGGTTGTGGAAATGAAACATGTCCCCTCTCCCTGCCACTCATTTGTCAGGCTGGAGGGTGAGGAAACACAGACCGACCAATGGTATTCAAAACTGCACCATTTTGCCCCTCCTCCCCACCCAGGGATGGGGAGCAACATGCCTTATGATTCCCACTTCAGAGTTGTGAAATGTATACAAAATCGTGTTGCTGAAAGAAAATCATTCAGATTCTTCTCAAAGATACATCCCGAGTAAAGGAGATGGCCATGCAGCACCCTGTGCTCATGGAAAACTTTTCTTCTCAGTTGAGGGTGGTGGGTCTTTTGCAGATGAGGCATCTCCCCTATTCCAAAATCCATCTTGAGCAGAACAAAATGCCTCCTGCTTGTGAAATAAAAGTACTGTTGTAAGAATTGGAAAGCCTGTGGTAAACTGGAAACTCCCTTTGTCAAGGACAGAGGGATGAGCACAGAAAGGGGTCACACAATGCTCCAAAATACGCACTTGTGCAAATGAAAAAAAAAAGATGAAGAAGATAGCTGCCATTTTCCAAAATTAAATAATTTCTACAATAGCAGCGAAGAAAGCTGTTTCCCTTGCTCACAGATAGTAGACTGTGTGTGAAGGAAGGGTCACACTTTACTCCACATTGCCAGTTTGTGCTTGGAATGTGCTTGGAAATCTGTTCCTGGTGATCAAGGGAGTTTGGGTGATCATGCAGAGGGGTCACACTTCACCCCAAAACAAACATTTCCCTGAAAAATGTCCACTCTGTGGGGGAACACACAAATGGGCCTCCTCTATGCAGGAATAAACCCCAGGGAGGGAAAGAACAGAGAGCCCTGGAAGCCTAGGGAGATACAACATCTGGCTGAGAGCCTGGGACCTGGCCGGGGGGGCTCATTCACTTGACACTGCAGGGAGAGGGCATCTTCCTAACACAGACATTCATTGGTTGAGATGGAGGGTGGGAAGAATTGAGCCAATCACCAGCATTCAAAATTGGCACCATTTGGAAGACACACTCCAATGGGAAGAGAAAACAGTTCCACCTCTTCCTATTGTTATCTTCCCCACACCTCAGAGCTGTGAAGCTCAGATACTAGCGTGCTGTTGAAGAGTGAAAGACTTTCCCTCGCTCCAACCTCTGACAGCTTGGAAACCTAACCCTCTCTATTAGGGTGCTGAGACCAGCTCTGAGAGGTATGACGCTCCACCCCACCCCCCAAAAACAGGTTTGTGCAACAAAATGGCCTCCGCTTGTCACACTAAGCACCACCATAATCTTGGGGAAGCCCCAGTAGATTCAGAACCCATTCCTAGTGGTCGGGGGGGGTAAACGAGTTTTTGGAGACAAATCACACACCCCCAAAACAAGTTTTGTGCAACAAAGATGGCTGCCCATTTGAGGGATTGGGCTTCAGGAAGGCTACTCTAAGGGGACTCCCTCTCCAGAAACCTCAGCACCTAAGGAGACCAGGAGTGGGGCCCCAAATGCCCCCCAAATTCCCTCAAGGGGCACCCCAAAATCAGGAAGATTAGACTAAAAGTATACCCCCAAAAGGAAAGGGGACCTCAAAATCAGGGAGGAAGAACTAAAAGCATACCCCAAAAAAGGGGGACAGGGCAAACCAAAATCAGGGAGACCAGACTAAAAGTGTACTCCAAAAAGGGAGTACCCCCAAAACAGGGAGACCAGGTTAAAAGTGTACCCCCAAAATGGGGACAACCCAAAATCAGGTAGCTTAAACTAAAAGCATACCCCCAAAATGGAAGAGCACCCCAAAAACAGGGAGGTGGGTCTAAGGGGAAAAGGGGCGGGGCACCTGTCAATTTTTTTTTGAAGAGAAGTACACCCCTTACACTCTTGGCATAGGAAAGGCCTACAAACAGATTGGGAGAGAATTCCCTGCTGGCACTGCATATAATGCATGTTCTGCAAGATTCCTCAATAGTGTTACCTCTTTGCTTGGCCGGGTGAGAACAGCTTTGAATTTTGGCCATGAATCCACAATCACCTCATGGCCAAGTGGGTTCCCACGGTTTATGTTCATTACCGCACCATGGACCTGTCAAGAGTCAGATGTCAGAACTGGGGTTTTAAGTGTAGTTGAAGGAAACAGTTTGAAACAGATGGACAGAGAAAGAATCTCTGGAGTAGGCTCTGAATCAGATTTTGACCTGCTGCATCCACCCCAACCCCACCCTTTGTATATTCTGACCCAGAGAATACCCTTTGGGATCCAAAGTGACTACATCTTCCTCACTGCAAGCTGAGGAACTCCAAAATATGGAGATTCAAATACCCATTTCATACCTGTTCCGTCAATAATCCTGGATTTGTCACCCAATGAACTCCCCAAATGGAGCCATTTGCTGAGTATTCATGGGTGGCAGCTCATATCAGAGATATACATATATATGTGTGTGTGTGTGTGTATAAATAAAAGCACTTGCGTGTGATACGAAAGCCTGAGATATACAACTTACAAAAAGTAATGGATGTGGATCTGTGATAGGGCTAAAAAGTTTTGAATGGAAATACAGAATATGGTTCAAAAAATTTTGAAATGTCAAGTTGTCAAGAATCCTGAATTGCTCTTATTAGGAATTTGGAGAAATGATCTTAATACTGAGAAGCAACAACAGAAAGTACTTCAATACATGTTATTGGTAGCAAGACTCATCTATGCAAAGTATTGGAAGAAAATGGAGATCCCAATAATGGCTGAATGGTTTAATAGAGTGATGATAATTGTAGAGATGGATAAGTTGTCAGCCAAATTAAAGGGAAATTTGTATGAAGAGTTTACTTCAGAATGGAGATTTTTAATCGATTATTTAAGAGAAAATGAGGGTGAATGGATCACTTTAAGGTTCTGAACTTGCATATTACTGTTAGTTATTAATCTTACTGTTATCATGAGAAAGATATTATGAAAATTAAACAAGATTATTGGTTGTTGCTATTTTAATATGTCTAATAGATGTATGATGTGTTTAGTAATAGATTTACCGAGGAGCAATCAAAGGTTTTTGGATTTAATAATATTTTGTAGTAACTAATAATACTGATATTTAATACAAAATAGTAAGCCAAGAAATTTAGAATTTAAAATAGTTAATAAGTATAATGAGCAACAAAGTTAGTATAAACAGGAGCTGTTTGCAACAAGGGTGAGAATCATTTTAATTAGTAGTAGTTTTTTCTTTTGTTCAATTTTGTTTAGTCAATTTCGTTAGTTTAGTTTAAATATGTCTTGGTTTTTGTATAACAGTTGTGAAGTCCTATTAATTGTGTGTTATTTTTAGTTCAATTATGTATGTTACTGTTTTTGCATGTACGATTTTGATTGGTGTTTGTGTTTAAAACTTTTAAACTTTTAAATTAAAAAAAGATGATGGATGAGATTACCCTCCAATGCCTAATCTGCAGCTTAGGGAAAGCTAGAAGGGCTAAGCGGGTGTCTGGCCCATATAAGCATAGCTGCTAACGCACACCACAGGTCTCACTATTACCGCAAGTGTTTGAGGGAGGCATTTCTTCAACATGCCCTCCAGCAGCTGCAACTTGGAAGAACAGGAGAGGATCAACATTGCGTGGGAGGCAGAGGTCGACGGGCGGGTCCCAGAAGAAACAGAATGGCTGGCAAGCACCTAAAGAGGGGACAGACCAATTCTGTAATCCCTGAACTGAGAAGCCTTATATATCATCTACCAAAGAGACTTGTGATATGTTGGTATACCACTGTACTCTCTAAAACAGCGGTTCCCAACGGGTGGTCCTGCAGATGTTGTAGATTTCTGCTCCCAGAATTCTTTATGGTTGGCTAAGCTGCCTGAGGCTTCTGGGAACTGAATTCCAAAAACCAGGAAAACCCAAGGTTGAGAACCATTGCTCTAAAAGAACAGAAATAAAGCCTCCTTCCTCTCTCCTCTCCCTGCTCACTGCTCAAGAGAGGCAAGGAAATGGTCATGTCAAGCACTGAAGCTCTGTCACCCAGACAGCTACTCACCAAGAGTGGACCAGATTTTCTTGATGAAAGGAATCTTTCAGGACGAAAAAGTCAAAGCAGCACCACACACTCTGGTGCCAGTGCCTGTTCCAGCTCAGTCTTTTTAGGCAAAACCGCTTTGCTTTGGGACTGGTACCAGGATGATTCCAGGAAGAAAGGAAGATGTGTAAAATTTATACTAGAATGAATAAAACATTAACAGACATGGGTCTTGGGGGTTTGGATTCACATACTATAAAATAATTAACTGACTTCTGAATATAGGTGAAACGGCTCTGCTTCTAAAGGATGAGAAATATAGGTTATTTCGAAGTAAGCTTATTTCACAGTAAGTTCCTGCTGCCTGCAGCCTCTTCCGCCAGATGCCACCAGATAATGGGTAAATCTAGGGTCTGCTGAAGAATGAAGCCTGGAAACGCTTATTGGCTCTTACACCATTTCTGCACTAGACTGTTATACTGCTCTTATTCCACTTTCAACATTCTACGGAATCCTGGGGTTTGCAGTTTCAAGAGGGGCCACGAAACTGCAAACCCCAGGATTCCATAGAATGTTGAAAGCAGAATAATAGCACTATCACAGTCTAGTCCAGAAATGGTTTTAGTGTCATCAATCCTGCAAAATCCTATCTAGCAAAAGGATTTCTTAGCTTGCACTAGCAATTATAGGGCCTTTTTGCACTCTACTGTTCTAGTGCTATTATTCCACTTTCACCATCCTGGCGTTTGTAGTTTACTGAGACCAAAGAGCTCTGTGGCTGAGTATTCTAAATGCCCCTCCCTAAATTGCAAATCCCAGGATTCCATAGGATGTTGAAAGTGGAATAATAGCACTAGAACAGTGTAGTTCGGAAAGGCCCATACACCTGAAGAATCTAAGTTTGTTAAATCAGCCTCATCCAATATTGACATTCATAAATGCCCACTACTAGGATTTGTTGCTGCACAGACCTTTTCTCTTTAAGTGGTTGCAGGGAGCACTGGACAGTGTTACAGTTTCTGTTCCTAGGAAGAAATTCAAATATATTATTCACTTGCGTCAGCCTCTAGATACAATCATTTTAGCACTGGTGAAGGAAAACTTGGAGTGCATGATAGTTTTTGAGATGAACTGTTTGACAAGTCATATTCGCATTGCCTGTATCTAGAAACATTGGACCTTGAATTGTAGAGAATTTAGGTCTAGACTATTTGAAAAATGGTATCACCATATAAAAACCTGCCAGAGCCTTAAGATCTTCAGGGGAGGGCTTTCTCTCAGTCCCACTACCATCCCAGGCTCACCTGGTGAGGACACAGGAGAGGGCCTTCTCGGTGGCTGCTCCCACCCTGTAGAACGCTCTTCCATGGGAGGCTAGGCTGAAACCCCCCTACTTTTCTCTCATCGGCTGGCAAAAACATTTTTTTCAAGCAGGCTTTTAATGGATGAGCAGAGGAGTTTTTTATTTAGCAAACTGTTTTTCAAAAATGTTGTTTGTTTTTATAATTTTATATGTTTTATATGCATTTCAATATTTTTAATTGTTTTAATTTTTTTATTGTTTTTCACTTTTTTTGGAAGCTGCCTTGGGTCCCACTCTGGGGCATATAAATATAATAAATAGTAAATATTTTTAGAGATGTCAGAGAATACTTAAAAAAATAATCAGTGGAGCCTCCTGTAAATCAAGACAATTCCCCGCTGTACTCAAAGGAGCACTCTTAATTAGAACCAATTAATTCCTCATTTTTATACTGATTTGAGGGTACTACTAGAGGACCTCGCAGGATCCCATGTGTTTAGGGTAACAGCTTGGGTAACCCCTTCCTTGCTTTCCTTTTGACAGCAGGAAAAAACATTTTTTCTCCAGCAGGCTTTTAATGTCTGATCGGAAGAACTTTTTATTTACCAAGCTGTTTGTAAAAATGTTTGCATCTTTTTATTATATGTGTTCTATGCATTTTAATGTTTTTAAATCATTTTAATTTTTTTAATGTTTTCAACTTTTTTTGGAAGCTGCCTTGGGTCCCAATCTGGGAGAGAGGTAGTATATAAAAATAATAAATAATAAAATACTTTTAGAAATATCAGAGAGTACTTGAAAATATTGCTTTGAATCAAGCCTTTTGTGATTCAAGACAATATCCTGCCCTACCCAAAGGAGCCTAAAGAACGTTGTAGACTGGTGTTACCCTGTTGTCTGGGGGTCCCGGGAGGGACACCAAAATGTGCTCAACTAAAGGTGGGGAAAATCAGCTCAGAGCACTGCTTAGCGTTACTAGAGGCAGGGTAACTTAGCGAGATCTTGAACCCTATCTCTACGGGGTCAGGCCCAGTAAAGAAGCAAACCGAAGTTGAAACAATAAATGATGTTTTATTAAAACACAAGCGAAACAGTGTATGCGGCACACTCATACAAGATAACTAAAGAAATAAAGGTTTGAGTGGTATAGAGGGATTTTTAGAGGAGTTGCTGGTTTGGGTGATACTTCACCTGTCCTGAAGTCCGGGAGAAAATGGAGAGTGAAGCTGGGGTTCGATGTATCTCAGCACGTGGAGCTGAGGGGAAGGCTCGCCGGACAAAGTGACAGCAAGGCGGGATGGAAGCCAAGAGCGATCCGAGGAAGCGCTCAAAGTCAGGGGTTTTTATGAGGAGAATTGTGACCGCAGGCTAGGTCGGACTTAGGGGAAAACAATAGATTTGGAGTTGGAGACAACGCCTCCAAAAGGTCAGAATTTGAATGATTGCATTAGAGCCTAATTTATCAATAGAGCAGCTGGTATGCAAACGTGGAGTACTTGAGCGTTGTATAGTCAGATCATCAAGCTGCCAGCACGGGGCAGAGGATCTTTTTAGGGTTGCTTGCATACCTAATGGAGGTACTTGCCTTGAGGTCTTCTAAAGCGGCGAGTCGGCTGTTTTCTGGCCTGCCTCTATTGTCTAGGAATATTACGGCGATTATCGGCCGAGCCTGTATGCGTGCTTGTCCAGGGGCCTCGCAAGCATGTGGAAGGGAATAGATAAGTGAAGCCGAATTTATGATATCAAAAGGATATCTTTTAAATCCCCAAAGCTCGGGCTAGCCAGGGCAGTAACACTAGTGTAGGACACAGCAAAAGTGACAACACATCCCGTGGCTGCTGTTTCTGAAGACTCCTTGCTGCAGAGGATTCTGGGGTTCACTCTTAAGTCTGTTTAGGAAAAGTCTATTACACTGAAAGCTGTGCAAGAGACACTTTCTTCCCTAAACGGGACCAAATTCTGTTATCACATAATTAGAACCAGGATGTGATCAAAAAAGGATAAGCAATTTTATGTCTTCAGATCACATCTGACCAGGCGGTGGGGTCACTTAGGTGGTTCATGCCGGTTTGCTCAAACAAGCAGTTAAAATGTGTTGGGTTTGCCGAATTGCTTGTTGTGGGGGCAGAAAATGAAATGTTTTGCTGCACCCTCCCCTTTCAACTGGCACATGCTTTGATTCATTCTCACCCACCCTCTCCAGCAACAGAAGCAGCAAGGCAAAGGTTTTCCTGCCCAGCCCCAGCTCTGCTGCAGCGGTGTATACCCTTTGGGAAAGGCTAAGAAAAGGGAGAAAAAATCATCCTCCTGTAGGCAGCCCCTGCAGGGAAGGAAAGGCAGGCAGAAAAGAAGAAAGGAGAGAGAATGACAAGAGGGGGAGAGAGGAGATTTCCCAGCTCTGATCCCTCTCCTCCCCTCCCTTTTGCTGCAGGCAAGTGTGCATTCACACACATTTCTCCAAAGATGAATCATAGAACAATCCCAAATTTTGTTTAATGAAGGAGACTTACTTTCCCCTTCTAGGAGAAATTAAAAGACTTGGCCTGGTGAATCAAAGATTCAACTTCATTTAGGAATATAAATACACTTCTGTCTCTGCAGATTTAAAAGCCCAGCCCTTGCCCTGGACGTGCCGGCTCACTGTTTTGTTACCTGATGGCTGGGTTTAACGTATCTACCTGTTCTGCTATAGAATGAGCTTGTTAATATCACTGGGCCTTTGAGCCTTGTGAGGATTCTTTCAGAGGAAAAAAATCCCAGACGAAGGAGCCAAGATCAGGCCAAATCCAGCTGATGACTCCCTACATTATCCAGTGAGATAAAATAATCTCGAATCCCTAAAGAACATCCTGTTGGCCAAGAAAGGCTTGGAAGAGGGCTTGCTGCCCTTCATTGAGCTCAGTGACCCTGGAGTCAGCTTCCTGGTGCTCTACCTAGAAGAGTGAATGTAATGGATGCCCTGGATTGGTCCAGAGACTGCCAGACAAATAAACACTCTCAAGATAGCACTGATACCACATTGCTGGAAATATGCTTCAGTGTGACTGTGCCACCAAAAAATAAAAAAGCACCCCTTCTGAAAGAGAGCATATCCATGAGGAAAAAACCAAACAAACCTCACCTTCCAGAGCTATTCATCAAAGAACTACGTACCTTAATCAGCCAGTGCCTAAACTATGCTCCTGGACAGTGGCCTTCCTTCAAACTATCTTACCCAGCTGCAGCCATATAACTCATTTGACAGCAAGCCTTCAGAAGAAAATCAGAGATCTGGGTGGGTCACTTGGGCAAAGTGAGCCTATACTGCTGTGGTCCCACTACAGGTGTGACAGTGACAGTGAAGTCACTAAAGTCAGGCTACAGGAAGCATGTCCTGACTAGCTGACAAAGAAAACTGAGACCCTGATAATCCTCTACCACGAGAGCCCTGTCATATACAAGGGTTGCTGCAGTGAGCAAGGGAGAAAAAGGTTGTGTACCTTATAATGAAGCGTGTGCCTTTGTGGGGCCTGAGGGATTACTTACCCAAATGTTACCCTGATTTCTGGGGTCCCGTGGGGGACACCTCAATGCGCTCCAAAAAATGGGGAATGGGAATTAGCCAGAGCACAAGCTGTAGCACTACGAGTGGCAGGGGAACCTAGCGAGATCTTTTACCCAATGTTTATGGGGTCAGGCAGAGTCCAGACCATGACACAATAAAGTTCTAATTTTGTTCTTTTATTTGTAAAGTCACAGCGCACTTGCGTGTTCACTCACACGGAACTAAGAAATACTGTGCACATGCATACTCACACACACAGACCTAAGAAAATTAAGAGAGGAAAGTAGATAGGAGATTTTAAGGAGGATTTTTGGGGAAAGAGTGCCTGACAGTTGAGTCATCAGACGCGCTAATCTCGTCAAGCTGCCTGTTCGGGGCAGAGAATCTTCTGTATGCTTGGTGCATACTTAATGTAGGTTTAACGTGTACTTGCCTGGAGGTCTCCTGAAGCTGCATGTTGGAAAATTACTGGCCTGCATGGATTTGTTTTGTATTTTTCAGCTTGTTCGGCCATGTCTGCGTGCGTGCTTGTCCGGGGGCCTCGCAAGCACGTGGAGGGGAGCAGTTTGGAATGGCCAATTCTTTGATATAAAATTATATTTAGTAGACCTTGGGCTCGGACTACGCACCACAGTAACACAGGCATAATGTCAGCCTGGCCCACGTTCTCCACCAATATTGGATGCAGATCCAATGATCTGATTCCAAGTCAACACAATTGACATGACAAAACACAGATAACACAATTATTCCAGGCAGGTCATACCAGCTAAAAGCTTATGTTCATAAACATTTGGCTAAAAATACATGTACCTGGGATGCCTCACATATCCACACAATGGGCTATTTATTTATTTATTTATTTATTTATTTATTTCCCCTTCTATGAAACAGCAGCTAGTTTTATGGATGTTATGTGATTGGCCCCAGCCATAGAAACAATAGATAGAGCCACCAATAAAATCCTTTACAGCTCATTTTAGAAAACAGGATGGCCTTGGATTGCATTTTAGCTTTAAAGGGTGGGGTTTGCGTGTTAATAGTACCTGAATGTGGAGATAATGGAGCTAATAGGAAAAAAATATTCCAAAAGGCCAAAGAGCATTAGGAGACATCTTGGAACAAAATTTGTTTGACTGGTTACCTGACTAGAGCGGTCTGGTGGGTGATGCCATTAAAAATGGCTTATTATATGCTCAGTTGTTGGGGTGTGCTATATGTGCCTTTGATGTGGAAAAACTGTGTAAAAATATTGCTGAACAATTAAAACACCTTAAGATGATAAACTTTTGATGATAACTGAAATGAATTAGCCAAGAAAGGGGCAGACTAGATTTCAGTTTTTCAAAAAGAAAGGTGGGGGGTGGGAATGAAGAAGGAACAAAAATGGCTTCACATGTGCTAATCCCCAAAATGCTTGTACCTCTGTTATTTGGGTGTCCTGGTGCTAGGGAAATTCTTCCAAAAAACCAAGCTGACACTGTGAAGTTTACATAGTGTGGTATTTTGTTCTGGCATATTTTGTTCTCTGGGGAATAGGTCATGTAGCAGGGACTGGGAAACGGTTGTTCACTTAAGAAAAAGCAGTTCATGATCAGCTGATGCCTAATCTTTATCGAATTTGTTAGCTTCTTGGAATTTTTCCCAGCATATGCACATTGCAGTAGTGACCTGGCAAACTTGGCAAACTATATTAGATTGTAAAAGCTCCTGGCTCAGGGCCTCTGTTATTTTCAGGTTATGATCCATCAGGGTGGAAGGTAGAAATCCATTTCTATCCCTAAATAAAGATGGATCCTTGGTTCACCAGACCTCCTCTTCTGATTTCTCTTAGTATTACAGGGTAAGAAAGTTGCCTTCATTAACATGTGTACATTTGGTCAAAAATACAGACAGAACTTGTAAATTATTTTGAATGAAATCACTGTGACCATACCAGTATTAAAAAGACTCAAGACCACATTGTGCACTATAGAACTGCTATTGCTATTGCCTTCTGTGAAGTGAATTTTGTACCAAATGAAACGATCCTCTTGTGTTTGGCCAGTTCCCTTCTGTTTCTTACATCTGATTCAAAGAGGGGAGTTGGGAAGAATAACATCTGCCTCTGCCTCTCCAGTCCCAAGTCTCAAAGAAGCTAATACAGTGACGCCTTTACTCTTTCTGCCCTCACTCACACACTATCACGCCCTGCTTCCGGAACATGGACTTTGTCAGACTCCGAGTCAAACAGGGGACATGCCCGGACCCTGGTGTACAGGAGAAGTTACAGTGCCAAGAATAGAACAGGGTGCAGTGCCAGCTCCAGCAGAGAGTACCCTGCCCCTTCACACACAGAAGATAATTTACTGGTATCCACCTTTCATTCATAGGTATAAACACCTGTCCCAAGCAGTGGTGCAGACTTGAGTCAATTGACTCAAACTCAAGTTGGACTTGTCACTTCAGGGACATGACTCAGACTTGACTCAGTAACTTATGATGGTCTGACTCAACTTGACATGCTGTCTTTGATAGTCCCACCACCTCCTCCAGCCTTTTCCCAGTCAGCAGTGAGGGAATGTTATGTTGATGATCCAATGAGAACTTCACATATTCCTTATCCCCGCCTCTGTGCCTCTCCTTTGTTTCCTGTTTTTGAGAATCCATTAACAGAAAAGCAAAAAATTGAAGATGGAGAAAACAGAGGTTTGCTTGTTTTTTTCTGTGAGTGTGGGCATGGAGTGGTCTTGCCATGGAGAGGCAAGGGGAGGTTGGGGAAGGTCACCTCTGAGAGGAAGCTACACCCCACTCTCTCATGGCTGGCAGAGGGAACATAATTATACCAGTTGCTTCCTCGTGAGTAAGCAGGATTTAATCCAACCCCTAAACCATGGAAGGGCAGTGAGCACCTTCCAAAAGGAAGCTACATCCCACTCTCGCGTGGCTGGCAGAGGCAGAATAACTCGGTGGTTTCCTTGCAAGTAATCAGGTTTTCACCTCACCCCTAAACCCTGGAAGGACAAGGAGCACTTTTCAAATGGAAGCTACACCCCACTCTCTTCTGGCTGGCAGAGACAGAATAAGTATCCTGGTGGCTTCTTTGAGAGCAAGCAGTACACTCCATCCTCCACATTCAGGCTTTTCTCGTTCAGAGGGAGTTTGTAGCTCCTGGTTGACTGGTTTTCATCCCCTGGTTTGCATCCCCTCCTCCTCTCCATTTCCTGAAGTAAACCCCTTCCCATGGACATCAATCCTCAATCCTCCTCTTTCTCTCCTGCCTGCCAACAGCCCAATCCTGGCGTCGCCTTAAAGTTTAAACCCTTAAAAACAGGTTTAAAGTCTGGCTGAAGCATTGCTCAGGCAATGTGGGAAAGAGAGAGATAGGATGGGCTCTTGGTGAGATGGAGAGGAGGAGGAATCCACCAGGATAGTTATACTGCCTCTTCCAGCCACAAGAGAGTGGGGTGTAGCTTCCTTTTGCAGGTTCTCTCTGCCTTTCCATGGTTTAGTGGTTGGATCAAATCCTGCTTATTTGTGAGGAAGCTACCAGGATAAGTATGCTGCATAAGGATAAGGATAAGTTTAAACCCTTAAAGACCAGTTTAAAGTTCGTCTGAAGCTTCGCTGAAGCAAAGTGGGAAAAGGAGTGACAAGATGGGGCTTTGGGCAGCAGGAGAGAGAGAGGAGGATTGAAGGTTGACATCCATGGGAAGGGGTTCAAAGTCTGGCTGAAGCATATCTCAGCCATGGTGGGAAAGGGAGTAACAGGATGGGGCTTTGATTTTCTAATTATTGAAACTTATCTCTCCACACACCCCACCACCACTGCTTTTTTTTTCCCTGTTAAAGTTGGCTCCCAGACTTGAGACTTGACTTGATGGTAGGGACTTGAGACTTGACTTGAAATTTGGAGTAAAAGATTTAAATACATCACTGGTCTCTAGGCACTTCACTCCACGCATCCTATGAAGTAGACATAGGCCATTTCCGCACGGGGCGAGGGAATCGCCCCATGATGCTACTCACCGGACTTTAGGACTCCGCGGTCTGGTCCACACGGCTCTGGAGCAGTGCGTGGCCACTGCTCCGCACTGCTCCGGGGACGAAAATGGCAGCTTCTGGTTGGTCAAGGCTCTCAGGATGCCAGCCTAAAGCTCGCCCCCAGCAGATTGCAGACTCGCACCAATGTGAGCCTGCAAATCTGCATAAGGGAGCAGGCTCACATTGGCACGCTCTGTGCTTTTGAAAAACCTCAAGAAACAGGTTTTTCAAAAGCACGCTGGACCACCACTTGGGGTCGTTCCGGAGCGGGCTGGGGTTTAAGAAGGTCCAACCCAGTCCGCTCCCAGGTGCAGACGTCCTCCCTGGAGGACACTCTGCACCATTTTAAAAACCCCGTGTGGAAATGGCCATAATCTAGGAAAGCTTATGCTACCAACTTCTTTCTTTCAGCTACTCTCAAAAGTGCTACAACAAGCCTTTGCAAGTAAAGCTTAGTGCCATCTGCCCTTTACATTGGATTAATCACCAAACTGAATGAATTAAAAGAAATCTATGATCTGTTTCACTTTATACATACTGTTTTTATTGTATTTTATTTTTTAATTTTATTTATTTATTCGTTTAGTTATATTTTGTTATACACACTGTTTTTATTGTATGCCACCCTGACATTTTACAATGAAGTTTAGCATAAAATACTTTAATAAAAACAAAAAATAAACAGAAACTTTGCCATAAAGTCAAGCTGGGGGGGGGGGGGGCGAATTGCCAGCTTGCAAATGTGTGTATGCAAACACCAATCGACGAGAAAAATGAGAGGCGACACCACCTTTTCCGGCTGCCAATACATACAGGTGAGCTACCCTTCCATGGAGGGAATGATCAGGTGGCCCAGGTGACCATCCATCAACCTACCCTCTCCCCACTGCCCCACTCCCGATTCCACCACAATCCCAATTCGAGGGTCAAACACACATTTTTAAAACCCCGTTCTTCCCAAAATCAGCAGAGTAAACTGGGTTTTTTTTAAATCACCATTGTAACGCGTGAACAAAACCACTACCGCCCGTCAGTGCCGAGTGCAAAAGATGCACCCAAGCCTCTCACTCAAGGCCTGCCCAGCCTGACACCTCTTTGTGTTCAGGTCTGAACAGCCAGGGAGATCTCTGAATCAAGCCAGGGCCAGGATAAATGGGTCTGCCTCAGTTCTCCCTTTCTGAGAATTCAGTCCCTTCTTCACTCTTGTCCCCCCTTGGCTTCTTCCTTTCAGGACTCTCCCCCTTTACTGCCTTCCCTAAATCTGCCCTTTTCCCAGGTGTAAGGATCAGCAGTGATTTATATTTTCCAAGACCGTGGTACTGTTGGCACTAAGGTCAAGATGATATTATTGGTAGCGTGTATATTCCAGAATTCAAAAAAAGACTCTGTGACACTGTTTTAAGGAACGCAGAACTTCAAACCTTTATTGTAACACTGTCGCTTTAAATGTGTTTTGTATCTAAATGTTTATAAACAGCATACCATTCTTCTCTCTCTCTCTCTCTCTCTCTCTCTTTCGATTCATTCACTATCTCCCACACACACAACGCAAATCCCCAACCTCTCCCAAACACACCACAAATCACTCTCCTCTTCAAACACGCACCAGACAGTTAAAATCCGTTATTTTCCTCTTTCCACCAGCCCCTCCCCTGGGCTATCCAAGGTTCCATTTCACCAACCAATCAGCTTAAACATTCTCAGTTGCCAAGAAGGCTCTGTTGTCAAGACCCCCTCCCATCAGGTTTGTCACAACCATAAAGCCCCCAGGCATTAAAAAGAGTGTTTTCACATTGGAAGAGAGGAACATCATGTATTCCAACAGGACTGGGATCAAGGTAAGGATGCATTATTTAGCCTGAGTAGATTCATCTTCAGTATTTGTAGAGTTTTACAGAAACCATGGACTGCTATAAAGAGAAATGAATGGCTCTTAAATGGCTCTGAAAATATCTTCTACAAAATTCTTTAGCTTGATCTGCTGACATAATCTTGTATGGTTTCTCTCTGAAGTAGAAAAAAATCCCTTCTGGAAATTCCCATCTATATCTTATATTTATTCTGTATACTTGTATTGTTAAAATGGTGTATTCTCTTCTTTGTTTTAGAATTTGTGCCAGAATATCCTTAAATATTTGAATCTCAGAATCATTTATCACCAATTTATTTCCATAGCTTTGCTCTAGTATCAAATCTTTTGTCTTTTTTCTAGTGAAATACACAACTATATTGTGCAGCAGTTGTTTCTTTCTTGCAGTTGGTGAATCCACATGAAAAACTTTGTCTATCTCTAATTCAGATGTTCCTATTCTTTGTCCTAAGAACGTTGCCAATATTGCAGTTACTTTTTCATATAGATTTTAATCTGGTTGTTCTTGTAGTCTTCTGATTTTCAGTCATTAATTTCTACTTCTTAGTTCCAGTTTCAATAGTGCCTCTTTATCTTTTTGTTTATCTTTTCTTAAAGTCTTTGTTTCTTCTTCCATTTCCTCAGTCTTCTCTTTAAGTGTCTTTTTATCTATGATTACTATATCTTGGGTTAATTTTTTCAAATTCTGGTTCATATTTTCGATTGAAATCTTGTTTCATTTCTGTTCTTGTTTCCTTTAATTCTTCTTTTATTTCACTTAGTTTTTGATTTTCTTCCATGAAGAATCTGATATTCAGATTGGTTATTTTGCCTTCAATCTATGGTCTTCGTCCTTGTGTCTGAGTTTGTAGGTGTAACTGGACCATTTTCTTTTGTCCTGATGCCATGTCTCTCCTGTTTTTATATTCTTTAATTCTCCTCTTCTTTCAATTTGCACTTTTATTTTATTGGACCTTTAAATTTCCCTCTTTCTCTTTTCCTTATCTTCTATTTGATATTTTGATATAATAGACTATCTTCTAACAGTGTCATGCGTTTCTCTAAGTTCATTGTTTCATCCTGCAATCCATCAATCTACGTGTTCCTTTGCTTTAAGATTTTACTACAATTTCTATCTTATTTCTAAAGACTTCTCCTGCCTTCCTTAGTTCTGTTGTCTCTGTCAATTCATCTCTTATTTCCATTCTCAGTCTCTCTATTTATTCAAATATAAATGAATTAGGATGTGGCGTCTTTGTCTGCAACTCCAGTGATGATCTTTTCTGATTTGGCCTTTGGAGCTGAGATTGTACTTGCACTCTCCTTGGCCCTGAGGCCATGGTTCTTGTTTCGCTTTTATTATTTGGTTCTTTTCCCAAATCTTCACAGCTTAACTAGAATGTTACAATACATTTTAGATTGTTATAAATCAGAATCTATTTCCTGTAGTCAGTTTGGGTCAATGGAACAAATCTATCAACTATTATGATAATATTCCAAAGAAATATGTATCACGAGTTCTCCTCACTTAAATTGCTCAGAGTTATTGACCTTAAATAATCATTTTTGTCTCTGTAATTCATGGCCAATTAGTTATTTTTTAACCCAAATATATATAATTCATAAAAATGCCCATAATTTTTGAGTCAATGGATAGGCTATTGCATCATCAAAAGAAAAATTTCCACTGAGAATAGGTGGAAAGAAAAGAATTCAACGTTTAGCACTCTTGCCCTTCACCCAGATATGTTATCACTGCAAGCTTGAACAAACTCTTATGGCCTTAAGAACTATGCTTAGTTACAGGATATATGGAATACAATCTAATTGATCCATATTACAGTTTTAAAATATATGAGAACACGACGTAAAAGTCCCACATTTCCCATTATCTATCTTAATGAAACGAATTAACAATGTTGAAAGTATCGACTACTTCAGTGGTTTTAGTTCCAAATAAATTATTAATCTGAATAGAGACAGAAAATATTTTAAAGGAAAAAAATTGCAATTAAGAGTTCCTCTCCAAAACACAACTGTTTCTCAAGTTCAGACATCCCTCTGAAAGCTGTACATGTTTCTATCCTTTTTAAATCTTTCTGTTAATTGTCTACAGATAAACTGACTTATTTCAAAACCTTCTTGCTTTAATTGTTCCATTGTTCTTCTGTTTATTGTCCATGTCTCTGTATTAGGTGAATCTTGAGGTCCTCACCACCAGCACCACCCCTTAAGCACCATTTCCCTTCTAAATGGGGCCTCATCAAGCGAAAGCCAAAGTGGCATCTTTGATCATAATCTCTGTAATAGAGTAGCACAGTTCCTCCCAGGTACTTTTTGAAATGTTTCATCTCCCCTACATGGCTTCCTCAGCTCATTTAACTTTACAATAACTAAATGATGATTAGTCATGTTGATAAGCATTATCGAAACTAAAACTGAAGTTCAATTTTACTTAGTAGTAAAAGTCTGTTTCACTCCTTTCAAACCATACAAGCAGAAACCTTGCCTTCCGTCCTGCAGCCATGGCTACAACTGAAGGAATTCTAGCATTTAACATTTTGCTTTCTCTGCCTGGACTGTTCATTAATTTCTGTTAATCTAGGATTTCTTCTCTTTTTCTCTTCTCCATCTTTTGTATATTTTGGAAGCGTACTTGTTAGATGTCAAACTCAGCCACCTGCGTTCAACCAGCTCCTCTTTTTTAAACTTATCCAAATCCGTTGTCAATGTCTTCCCACCAGGTACTTTCAATTTGACTTTTTTCCCCTCACTCTCTCTCCTTCAACTTGTAGCAAGTCATCTCCCTCATTTATTGGCTGACCGAAAAGGATTTTTGCTTGTCAGAGGTATTTCAGGGTACAATTCCATTGTGTCCAGAATTTTTTCTTTTAAATATGACAAACATGTTTGAAACTCAATTTCATAAAAAATACTGGCAGATATTGCTCTATATGATTTCTTTTGCAAGAATTAAATTTGCAAAATCATGGAAGTGCAGAGACATTCCTGAACCAGATCAGTGGCTAAGTGTGAAAAAAGATAAAAGAATACAATGTGCCATCACATAACATTGGGAGAAAGTTAACCATAAATTTGGAGGAAGAATGGCAGCCAGTGACTAACTATATATATACAAGATGGGGTCTTTCCTGTTAGAAAGGAAGTTCTATAATAATGGGGGGGGGGGAGGGAGATATACAAAAGATGAGTACTAGTCCTTATACAGCCTTGAGGACATTTATAGGTCTATATATGCTATGCCCTTCTATTCCACTACAAGGACAGTATGTATAATAGATGGCATTCTACATAGAAATTGAAAACTAGATAAAGCAAACAAGCTAACAAGTATAAGACATACTGTAGAAAATATAAGTAAAATAGACATAGTCAGTTACATCGTAGATTAGCAGGGCATAATGAAGAAAGTGGAAAGGAGGAAGGTGGAGAAAGGTGGTTTCAGGGGATTATATGATCACTTAGAAAGTCTGTGGTAATGGGTAAGAGGAAGTTATTTCAGAATGACAGAAACCGGTATAGGGAATGAGTAAAATGATGTTTCAATTTGGAATTCCTCATTGCAATCTACTTCTGTTATTTTGTAAAAATGTTTATGTATTTTTTCTTTCATTGTTTTCTTCTTTCTCTCTCTCTCTTTAATATGAAAAGAATTTTTCTGTATATCACATACCAAATTCATTGAAATTTGTTTTTGTAATATCTTTGTTTTTGTAATATCTTTATTTCCTTTAATATTTTTGAGGGGTCAGGATAAACAAATCTTCTACCACTTATCAGCTATGGGGTTCTGCCTTGGTGCATTCTGGGTGCTCTTGCACACCTGGGGAAGAAGGACAAGCCTCCATCTCAATGAAGGACAGCTCCTTCTTCCTCAGCTTAGGAGGCAGCAGCTGACGGGGGGCCACCAGAATGAAGCTACACTTGAGAGCCTTCAAGTTGCTCTTATGCATCCAGAGAGATTGGCATTGCACAAGGACATATAGGATACCAATGTCCATAACCTTCCAATTAGTACTTAAGCAGGTACATTTGGGGCTTATGCCGATAGAAAAAATATTGATGAACATCAGAGATAGGGTCCTGTATGCCCATGAATAAAATATCTCATTACAAGACATTGAAGCGTGGTCAAGTGTTTGAACACAACAGGTCTTGATTAATTATGGGAGTACACTTTTGATCAGATGAAGATAAGTCTTTAGATATATTGTTTCTGAAACAAAAAATATTGTGGCAGAACTGCTGTTCAACAAAAATTTCTGAAGAAAAGCCAAAGTGATTAACTCTCAAAACAATCCTTGCTACCACAGCTGCATACTGCTTTCGACAGTGGGAAGGCAGGGTGTAGCCATGTCCCATTGCCCTAAGCAGATCCATTAGGGTCCAGCTGATGGGCTGACCATTGGGATCCAGGGCAAAGGAACTGAAGAAACACTGCACCATGTTGGCCAGAAACTATGATTTTGTTCATTGCCCCTGTAGGACCATGTTTCATTCAGCAGATCAGTATGAGAGGCCTCCAGGAAGGAAAGGGTGAAGCTGGAACCTAGCCTGGAAGAACACAAAAGCAATGAGAATTTAGCCAAAGAGGTGGCAAGAGAATTAAATGCTAAGGCTGGCATATCGGCTCATCTAACTTATCTGGTTTAACACACTGGTCCATCTAGTTGAATGCTCCAATAGGGGCCAACCACAGTTTGGGCAATAGTTTGTCCCCAACATTACTATAGATATTCTGTTTCTGTAGCAGTTATGGCCTTCTTGGTTGTTACGGTGTGAAACACAGCCAGAAAAAGCCATTGGTGCTGATGGCCAAACCTTTATAAAGAAGTGCCTTCATGCAGGCAGGAAAAAGGGCATGCAGCTCGGGGAATACAAGTGCCATGTCACTGGTCAGCCTTAATGGGTGTTTCCATATATAATTCCCATATATGGACTTTTCCGCAGGTGAAGGTTGGACTGAATGCTGTCCTCAAAATGGGGGCAGCCACTTCCTTCTCTTCTCTTTCTGCTTTGACAATTAGTGCCTGTTTTCCTGTGTCAAACTCCCACTGGGCACAGGAGCAACTCCTGCCTTTGTTACTCCAAAACATAGGTGCCACAAGGGCCACCCTGCAATGTCAATATCTCCTTGCAAAAGTGGGGAATGAATGAGCTCAAAATCAGGAAGCAAATGAGAGAGGGGCAACTTAGCAGGACCTTTCTACCAATGTTTACGGGCTCATGCAGGAAAAGAACCAGGCAGAGACTCAAAAGTAAACTAAAATTGTGCTTTATTGAGGGGAATTCACTTGTGCATGCACAGAAGATACAAACAGTCAAACATTCACACAAGAGCTAACTGAAGGATAAAGGGAGGAAAAATGGATAGAGAGGCTGAGGGCTTGGGGTTATAATTACTAGATGCTGGAGAGAAGCAGAGAGAAGCAGTGGTATTGCTTAGGTAGGACCTAAGGATAGTTCTCGTTCAGGAGACAGACGGACAGAGTGACGAGTTGACCTTTGAGAGACCGTACTGGGCAGCCTGGAATCAGGGATATTTGTAATCAAAAGATAGCTTGTGGTGGTGGAAGATATGTGCAGTTCCAGGTGTGGAACAATGGCAATTGCGGTGCATACAATGGACTATCAACCCACTAATGTTCTCAGTGTTTCGGTGACAAAGACATAATGAGTGTTGTAATAGCTGTCTCTTGTGGGTGCTATGAGGAAATAGGAAGGAGTCCAGGTGCACAGGGGATGGGTATCTGTCAGTTGGTGTCCTGGTGGTCTTCCCACAATTGTGTTCTTTGGGAAAACACCAGCTTCTACTTAAACCTAGTATCCACAGAAGCAGCATCGATTTGCCTGACAAATGACTTGGGCCCTTTTCACACCTTACCTTTTCCCGGTGCTGGGCTTCTCGGCTCGCGCATGAAGGCTTGGGAGGAACGCTATCACATCCCTCCTGCTTTGGCTCTGCAGCTGCTTCCTCATCGCACGAGCACCCTGCCTCTTCCGCTTTTAGCCGAAAATGAAAAAATGCAAGCGCGGTCCGCGTCAGGCCCTTTAGCGTCGCGCAAATGTGAGTGCGTCGTATGGACCACTCCTCACATTTACGCGACACTCAAGGGGCCTTTTCACTTCAGAAATGCCGTGTGAAAAGGGCCCTGGTTGTACCTGGAGAGGGTCTTAGGCTGACCAGCCCTTCTTTCTCACATTCACAGTCAGAGTTTTACCTCTGTTGGTTTCACCTCCTGGTCACCTTTAGGTTTGATTTTGATATCAGTGCCGGTTAAAGTTTGTTGCCAAATAAATATGATGCCAATTAGATATCGTGCCCATCCAAACCATACCATTGCTGGTAGCCAGACACGGGTCTTAACACTTTCCCTTGCTTGCCCACTTCCCAGCCCACTCCCAGAATTGGCAACACTCAGCTAGGTGGGAGGACTCCTGGGACGTCCTGTCTGGAGAGTCCCACTCCTTCCCCCCAATTCTGTTCTTGTTTCTTCTGGAGGGATGTACAAGAGATTGCTATTTACTGGTTTCTAAAAGAAAAGATCTCATTCCTTATTTCAAAATGCAAAGCAGGATTGACAAGCAAACTTTTTCAATGGTGAATTTAGCAATTAATTTAAGAGACAAAGTAGTTTATGCTTCCCCATGTAGCATGTTCTCTCAAGAACCACCAGTTATATAGCTCCTTCTGTACAGGCAGAAGAGCATTAACAGTTGAGAGAATGCACTACAATAACCTGGGCAGAAGAAAAAAAGTTACTTTCAAGACTTTACAAAAAGTTATTATCCTTTAAGGTAGAAGAAGAGACAGTCAAAGACTGTATGGTAAATTGGGCAAGAGATCTTAACCATAATATCCTCCTAGAAGACTGGGAAACAATCTGGAAAAACAATATGTAATATTCGAGATCCTATGCATTACAGGAAAATGTGCTGAACATGGTGTATCGTTGGTATCTGACACCAAGCAGATTAGCTAAAATGAACAAGAATATGAATAGTCATTGCTGGAAATGTAACGATTAAGTGGGATCTTATTAGCATATGTGGTGGGGGTGCGACAGAGCAAAGAGATTTTGGTATGCCATACGAGTAAATATCCAAAAAAATTTGAAAAGGAAAATTGATTTAATTCCTGAAATTTTTTTATTGGGAGTCTTCAGTGCAGACAACTTGATGGATTTTACCACCAAAAGACTATTATGGCACTTGATTGTAGCAGCCAGATTGGTCTGTGCTAAACACTGGAAATCAACACACATTCCAACAGTAGATGAATGGTTAGAAAGAACTATGGAAATAGCACAGGTGGATAAACTGACTTACAGATTGGACAATAAGATGGACAGTAAATTCTATAAAGCGTGGGAACCATTTACAGAGTTTCTGGAAAATAAGGAAATCTCAATTAAAGGTTTTTAATTTTGAGTACTAATCCTAATAAAATAATATATATATAAGGAATAAGCAGGAAAGTGATAATCTATTGTTAAATAAATGAGAGATAATCCTTAGGTAATATTGTGGGGGGAAGTAGGAATAAGAGAAGATGTGTTGACGTAACAAGGCTATTTTTGGAAGAATCGGGATGTGAAAGTATATTGACAATTTTATGGGAAACTTAAGGACTTACTGAACAAAACAAAATAGTTAATATTAAAATATTAATATTAAATAGTAACATTAAAATATTATATAATTATTATGTAAGTAAAGTCAAAGATAATGGTGCTAAAAGGAATATTGTTATTTTCTCTTCTGATATATGGAGGTAACATTTTTTGTTTGAATATTATAAGGCTGTATCTCACTAAAAGGGGAAGTTCTTTATGTTTTGTTTAGATATCTAATAAGGTATGTTGTATGTGTATTATTTATATATTTTTGTATGTATTGTTTTGGTATGTTTATTATGTTTATTTTGTTACGAATGTTAGCTAATGTATGTTGTGTTTAGTTTTTTTAGTGTTTTAATAAAAAATACAGAGCAAAAAAAATAACAATAACCTGGGCAGGACAGGCAGCAAGAGTTGGTGCTGTTGATGTACATACCCAAAATATATATAAACGAAGCAGCCAGAAATGTAAGAAGGTTGCACAAAGAGCATTAAAAGAAGTAAAACCATGTCAAACAAACCTGCTGTTTTTCAAAACGAAGAAGGCCTAACATCCTGTTAATGAATTACAATGGCCTAGGCTACAATTCCCTTTTATGGCTGTTGTGTAGGTTGGACTTCTCTTCCAACCACACAGTGACATACTGTCCTATCTCAGGGCCTTTCCGCACCTTACCCTTTTGCGGAGGTGGGGGGTGGCGATCGCGCAAAAAGCCTCAGCAGAAACGCTGCCGCTTCCCTGCTGTTTGAGTTCTGCATCGGCTTCCTGGTCGCGCAAATGCCCCGCCCCTTCCTACCGCAGCGCAACCTGGGAATTGCAGGCTAGCGCCGAGGCAGGAAGCGCGACCGGCCTGGTTCCCGACACACCGCACAGCAGGTAAGTGCACGCAGGCCCCGGGAGCATTGCGCGACTGCGCACAATTTTTGGCTTAGAGCCGAAAATGAAAAGGTGCGTGTCCGCTGTGCGTCCAGCTCTTGAGCGTGGCGTAAATGGGAGTGCGTCGTACAGACCGCTCCTCCAATTTACGCGATGCTCAAGGGGCCCTTTCGCTTTAGAAACGGCATGTGAAAAGGGCCTCAGTCCCGGCACAGCTGATATATCAGGCAAAACAAACTGAGCTCCTAGGTCCTTACTTACTCCCAGGCAGTAAGCACAAAGTCATAAATAAAGTTCAACAGAGTTCCAAGGCAAGAGAGAGTCTAAGGTTGCTCAGACTATTCCAGAGCTCAACAAGGTATCCAGCAGGGTAGAAGGTCAGATAAGCTCTGACAACTTCTGGAGGGGAAGTGTGGCAGCTGTATAGGTCTGAAGCCTAGTGCTGCTGTGGCTTAATTGTTGAGAGTTATAAATACTGAGAGAGCGACGCTGGCTTTCTCTTTGCTGTCTGCAGTCTGCAAAGGTGGGTACAGGTAAGTGCTCTTCTGTGTCTGAAGGAGCAGGACTCTCTGCTGGAGGTGGCACTGCCTCCTGTTCTGTTTGTAGCACTGTAACCTCTTCCTGTACAACAGGTCCTGGCATGTCCCCTGTTTCAGACTCTGAGTCAGAGCCCATGTCTGAAATAAACAAGCAAGCAGAGTGTGTGTCTGTCTTTTCGCATGGCATTTGCCATGCGAAAGAGGGCCTGGAGCATCGTGTGATTGCGAGGAGCGATCTGCACGACGCACTCACAATCGTGCGACGCTCCAGGGACCAGCAGGGGCCGATCACGCAGCTTGAAGCTGAAAATGGTGCGCAATTGTGCATTGCTCCGGGCCCCGCACACACTTACCTGGTGTGCAGAGCCTCTGGAGCCAGGCTGGTCAAGCTTCCTGCCCCAGTGCAGCCTGGAAAAGTCCCTTGTGCAGAGCTGAAGCAGCAGGGAAGGGAGAACTTTTCGGCAGAGGCTGCTCGCACGATCCCCACACCCCAGCTCCAGAAAAGGTAAGGTGCGGAAAGGGGCTATGTTTGTATCAGTGCTGGAGGGAGGGATAGGATTCTCTTTTAAATGCCCACTTTGAAATGATTATCCTCTGAAGCTCATTTGAGGAGCACAACAATGATAATGAAATTTTAAAGGCAATTTAAAGTGGGAGGACGCCAGTGGGGGTCCAGGATGGATTTAAAAGGTTTAAGTCCTCTCACAGCCTCCCAACAGGGCCTCTGTCCAGATTGGTGAGTTTCTACATACTATGTCCTTTTCAAAATGTAAGTTGAAGTGGGCAGCTAGCCAGCTGAGCCCATCACTAACCAGCATTTGGGAAGTGTCAGATGGGATGAAAAGAGAAGGGAAAAGCCCCAGTTTCAAGAATTATGGCTCTGTAGCAGAGGAGATCCCAGGCTAGAATAATGAGGTGTCTCAAGAGATGATTGAAACACCCCTATTTTTATTGTTTCATCATTATATGCAGGTCATCTTCGGGATCCTTCTGGAACATAGCCTGGGGAGATAACTAAGAGGAAAACATTTAAAATCACATGAATTAGATGCAATTTTAAAGAAATCACACCCACGGTGCTTCAAAGAATGGGTTTTAGCTTATTCTTTCTGTTCATCCATATAGCTATACTGAGAATGATCATCTGTTATAATGAACCTTGAGAATCCATAAGACACAGAGTGAGCATTTAGCAGTTTTTAGAAAATAAGTATTCAGCAGTAAATGGCAAGGCCTGTGCTATTTTCAAATATTGCTAAAATACCTGACATATGATTGCCATCCACCAGAACAACATTGGTTTCTTCTCTGAAGGTGAGTCCAGAAACTTTTTATCCTCTCATCACCCTACCTCACATCTTGAATTTTACATAGGGTCCACCGGATGTCATCATCTCCTACTCTTCACCGGTTTGGGTTCTTTGCTGCTTGATTGTTGCTGGGATTGCCAATTGCTGCTCCTTTTCAAACAACAAAATCCTTTGGGCTGATCTTGTCTGGAACAGGCTATTATAGCCCTTGTGTTTCCAAGAGGAACAGAAAGAAGGCCTCCCCCCCGTTCCGTCCCAGCTCACTGCTGAAGAGAAGCAACAACATGCCCACATGAAGCACTGCAAGTCTGCCATGCAGGCAGCTACTCACCAGGAGTGGGCCAGATTTTCTTGGTGAAGAGGAACAGGAATAAAAAGTTGAAGCCACAATACAACCCCTCTGTGCCAGTGTCTGCTCCATTTTGGTCTCTTTGGGCAAGACTGCTTTGCTTTGGGACAGGCACCAAGATGAGGGTGGGAGAGGGGAAGGTATGTAAAATTTATACTAGAATGAATGAATCATTAACAAACAACCAGATTTAAAAATTTAGCTTTCTTTTCTGAAAATGTCTCGCTGGATTTTTGGAGCAATATAATTAAAAGAGACTCTTGGAAAAAGTTGAATGGTTGGAAATATTAGGTCATTCTTATTTCCTTAATAATAGCTACAGAGAGAGAATACATGTAAGAGACACTGTTCCAAGGCGGTGGTGGTGTCAAGACTGGAATTTGGAGAATGTTCAGTCTTTAGTTCAGGCCATAGGGATTTTGTCACTCGAAGAAACTGGGCAGGGCAGGGACTGAGATGGTGGGGAGGAGTCCAGGCTAGCAATATCATCCATATGCAGATGACCCTCAGCTCTAACCTTTTGTTACAACTGTGGCAGGTGTACCCAACCTGAACCAAAGTTTATACTGTAGAATCCATTAGGTAGGTTAAATCTTAACATCATGTTTAGACAGTTTCTAGATCTACTGTTGAGACAGGAAAGACAAACATACACAGTCACACTAATGCTTCTAAGAAGAAAAGCATCAAGATTGCTACTGAATCTGAAAGCAATGTCAAAAATATTAAATATGTCAGCATACCTCTGTGTGACAGTATTTACAGGTTGGTTAGAGATGCTGGTGTCCTCAAAATGTCCTCATTGAAGGTGAACTAAAAATCTGGGCTGATCCACCTCTTTCATTGCTTGGTAGAACTGTTGTAATCAAGGTGAAAAATTACCCTGTTTTCTATGGTTTTCCCTTACAGTTGCAGTTAAAGTTGTTAAAAGTGCTTAATAACATTCAGTTAATTACAAGTGTTATACCTGGAATGATGCATTTGCAGAGATCAAATCTTCTAACCAGTAGTGTACCAAGGCTTAATAGTGCCTAGGGCAAACACTGAAGTTGCGCTCCTAGGTGCTGCTGCCACCGCTGCCCCACCACCACACTGGGCCAGGAAGGACCCTGGCAGGGAGCAGGGTGAGTGGCAGCAGGGGCGGAGCTAGCAGTGGTGGGACAAGCAGAGGTGAGTGGACCAGGTGGGGTGGTCCTCTTTTTTGCACACCCCTGGCATTGCAGCCTAGGGCATGTGCCCTAGTTGCACTACCCTAAATATGCTTCTAAATTACACCTAGGTTTAAATCAGGGTGGATAAACACCAGAGTATATCAGCAGGCAGCCATTTTATTTGCTATGAGAAGCAGGTACTGATATCTGGGTCAATGCCACCTTGGTGTGGAGAAGCAGTTGAATTTGCTACGGCAGTCAGAGAAGGCATCTGGTCTGATCAGTCAGTAAATACGGAGGAATCACATAACTGAACCATGAATTCTACTATTAAAGTCTACAAGAAAGATAGGCATATTCTGGCAGATGACATAGCTCCTTTCATTGTCATAGTCAATAAGACATGTTTTGGCTGAAGAGGAGAGCTCTGTGATTACTATTTGGATGGAGTGAAACCTGACAGATCCTAGAGATTTTGCATCCAGTGGTGAGATAGGTTTGTTTGCTCAGTTACAGCAAATATGTAATTCCTTCTTCCACGTGATCAGTATTTACTGACTGAAAGTTTTAGGCAGAATATCATTAGAGGAACAGGCACTATCAAAAATTTCTGTTGTTTTGAAGAAATATAGACCAAGTCTAGGTCACAGTCTACGAGGTGTCATCAGCAAGCATTTTGGACCATCAGTGGTTCAGATTCTCTCTGAGAATCTAGAAATCCATTGAAGTATCATTGGACAATGACTCATGTTCCAAGTAGGGTAACTTTTTGCAACAGCACTGCTCTGATCCTATCTGTGGTGATTTCATTTAGATCTTTTGTTGGTACATTTGGAATTGCTCCCAGAGTACCTAACACCACCAGAACCACTTTTGTTTATTTTTCCCAGAGGTGCTGAATCTCCTCCTCCCCTCCCCCCCCTCCTCCTCCATCATCATCTTGGTGTATATTCCACCTTATTTAGCAACATTTAAAAAATTAAAACACACAATAAAAGATAATAAATAGCACTTTAAAACCTGTTGCTGTTGTGTGCCTTCAAGTAATTTCCAAATATAGACCCTAAGGCAAACTTATCATGGAGGGGTTCTGTGGCTGAGCGTATGTGATGCACCCAGTGTCACCCAGTGGGTTTCCATGGCTGAACGGGAAATGGAACCCTGGTCTCCAGGGTCATAGGCCAACGCTCAAACCACTCTACCACACTGGCTTTTTGAAAACAGTACAGCTAAACAATATAACATCTCTCATCCTTTGTTTCAAAACATTCAGTTCTAAAGACAAAAAAGTCCTTTCCTGCCGATAGAAGGACAGCAAGGAGAGTGCCATTCTGGCCTCCCTGGGAACAAGGAGCCCCCATCTTGTATCCCCACCAGCTGTGCCTGCACAGTCAGTGAGACTGAGAGAAGGACCTCTCCTGAGGATCTCAGGGTCAGGCAGTCTCATACAGGGAGATACAGTCTCTCCAGTAGACTGGACCTGAGCTGTATAGGGCTTTAAATGTCATAGACCGTACTTGGACATGTGCCCAGAAACAGACTGGCAGCCAGTGGAGTTATTGTAGTTAGGAAGTGATATTGTGCAGTTGTTCTAACCACCCACAGTTAGCACTCTGAGCATGTTACAGTAACACTAACAAGATATAACCAATGTATGTTTCACTTTGGCCAGATCCGATCTCTCTAAGAATGATTGCAGTTGGCTGCACTTGCTTTAACAGTGCAACAGCAGTTCCGGCTATTGCAGAAATCTGGGTCTCTAGATTCAAAGTTGAGTCTAGGAGTAAATTCAAACTGTGTGCATGCAGGTTCAGGGCAGATGTAATCCCATCCAGCCCCCACTGAATTTTCCTTCTTGATCTGCCTTTTGATTGACCAGTAGCATCTCTGTCTTGTCTGGATAGAATTTATTTGCCCTCATCTAGTCCATTACTGGTAACAGGTACCAGTCTAGAACCAAGACAGCTTCCTTGGATTGAGATGGATTGGACTGAGATATCAGGTGCCAATGTACTTATGTCATCATCAGCGGCGCGGAAGATGGCAGAACTGCTGCCTCTATTCAAATTTTTACAAGCATATACAACAGCATCTGTGGGGCGAGGGGACAGCTCCATGCTTCCAGCCACTGATCATCAGTGGGGTCGTGCGCAGGTGCATTCTGGATGTTCCGGCACATCTGGGAAAGAAGGTGAAGACAGCCCTTCAATGTGAGACATCTTTTTTTTCCAGGTGCAGGAGGGTGCAGCCCAGCATCTGATTGGTGACAACTGAGACAGAGCTGCACCTGCAAACCCCACAGCTATTGTTATGCAGCCAGAGTGAGGGGCATTGCACAAGGATATCTCTTTCTACAACATCGCAAAGAACACCTAAGGGGGCATAATTGGGGATTATGCCCACACCTGTCACTAAGAGATACCTTGCCATAGTCAACTTGAGAGGGTTATTATGAAAAGTGTATAAAATGTTGATGAACATCACACGTAATGAGATGATGGAGACAGAACAGAAATGGCAGGAAAAATTTAGTACAACAATACCAAATCTGAATTCACGGTATGAAATATGGGGTGCACCAATAACAAGAGAATATCTGTTCCCTGTAGCTTCCAGATGGTGTCAGAAATGCAAGAACCAGAGAGGTATCTTTGTTCACTTTTAGTGGCTTGCTCATTGACCAGAAGCGGTTAGGTTAATGTAATATTTGCATATAATAAAAGTCAGACTTCTAGCAATTCTAAAACAATTATATGCTGGATGTAGATAGCAGTCCATATTTTGCTGGCTAAATGTTGGCACACTCCACAAATATCATGTAGTAACATGAAACTGAAATACATGGTCCTATATGCTCATGAATAAAACATATATTATCAGGCATTCACATGTGGTTAGACGTTTTAAGAAAACTAATCTTTATTAATTATTGGAGCACAATGTGATCACATCTAGATAAGACTTTAGGTGCACTGTTTCTGAAATCAATGGAAATATCGATTCAGTTTTTTGGGAAAAGTCAAAGGAATTAGCTATCAAAGTAAACAGGTTTCTCCCCTGCAGAGTGATGGCAGAATCATAGCTGGAGGAGCACGGAGTCAGGGAGGACAGGCACACTGATAGAAAAGTCTTCTCTCAATTTCCTCTCCTATATTTCACCGTGGACACAGATATGACACAGTTCAGATAATTTCTGGTAACCTCGATATTCCTGTATCCTCTGTGAGTGGACGTTATCTAGGGAAACATGTCCGAATATAGGGTAGCCAGCAGCATCGACTTTCATGGCCAGGGCCCTTGCTACCACAGCTGAATAGTGCTTTCCACGGTGGGAGGGCAGGGTGTAGCCATGTCCCATTGCCCCAAGTGGATCCATTATGGCCCAACTGATGGGCTGGCCATAGGGATCCAGGACACAGGAACTGAAGAAACACCGCACCATGTTGGCCAGGAACCTACGACTTTGTTCATTGCCCCCGTAGGCCCATGTTTCATTCAGCAGATCAACATGAGAGGCTTTCAGGGAGGAAAGGGTGAAGCCAGGATCTAGCCTGGAAGAATAGAAAAGCAATAAGAATTAGGCAAATGGATGGTAAGAGATTTAAATGCAAAAGTTGGAATACCGGCTCATGCTAAAGGTCTGTCTAGTCCCTCACTCCAGTCATGAGTTGGGCAACAGTGTGTCCTTAGTATCACCAGCGATAGTCTGTCTCTGCAGAGGTTGGTTGCTTTTTGTGGAAGCATAACCATTAAGAGATCGTCCTTTCTCAAAAATCAGTGCTGATGACCAAATATGCATGATGTAAGAATTCCTGTCCTGTGAGCAGGAAAAGGGACATGGAGGTCAAGGAATACAAATGCCATGACGGGGGTCAGACTTAGTGGGTATTTAGCCTAGACTGAATGGTCTCCACAGAATGGGACAGTGCCTGCTTTCTCTTTCTTTCTGTTTTCGCAATTGGTGTCTATTTTCCTGTGCCAAACTCCTGACGGACCCAGCAGCAGCTGCTGCCTTCTATTGCTTGCCCACTTCCCAGCCCACTCCCAGAATTGGCAACACTCAGCTAGGTGAGAAGACCCTTGGGACTTCCTGTCTGGAGAGTCCCACTCCCTCTCCCCAATTCTGTTCTTGTTTCTTCTGGAGGGATGGACAAGAGATTGCTATTTACTGGTTTTTAAATGAACAGTTCTCATTCCTTATTTCAAAATGTAAGGCAGGACTGGCAAGCAAACTTTTTCAAAGGTGTGTTTAACAATTAATTTAAGAGACAAAGTAGTTTATGCTTCCCCATGTGGCATGTCCTCTCAGGAACCTATTAACCTAAATCACTTTAATTAGTTATATTTAATTAAGGTAATTAATTAATTATCCCATTAATAACTTTTCTTACATTTATTTAGACACCTCTCATTTTCTCCCATTTTTACCCTCAAGGGAATTGTTTGGAATGGTCCCTTCAATATCTCCCTTCATGAAGTTCTTTCCCTTTGAACATTTCTGACCATGGACGCTCACCCACGATTTCCCTGAGCTTACTGAAATCAGTTTTTTAAACGTCCAGACTGCAGGTCTAATTCCATTTGCCTCCCCATTTCCTCCACATAACGAATCCCAGGAGAATGAGGTCATTCCCACTCAAAGTTTCGAAAGCTTCTGCTCCACTGAACAGTTCTTCCCTGCCGGGTAGGAGCAGGTCCATAGTAGACAATCCCCTTGCTGCCTCCTCCATCTTCTGACAATGAAATTCTCAGCAAATCAAGTGAGGACTTGGTTGAACAGAGTTGGCTGAGTCTGACATCTTACAAACATCAGTTTGGCTGATGCTTCGCATTACTACCGTGTCTATCCTTTTTGAATGTTTGGTCATCTGTTTTAGGAAGACACAATCCAAGTCTTCAGTCTAGCTTGCTGGTCTATATTAGACCCACACAATAGAGTCACTGCTGCTTCAACCCCTCTTAAATTTTTACTGACATCTTGTCAACCTGTTTAAAGTCATGAATTTCCTCGCAGGTGTACATAGTCTTGACATATAGCTATTGTTCCTCCTTTCCTGTTCGGTCTATTCTTTTGGAATAGATTATGTCACTTCATTACTGCATTCGAGTCATGACACTCATTCTACCAGGTTTCAGTGATGCCTATTAAATTATGTTTACCAGACTGTGTTAAGAGTTCACGTTCATTGTGCTCATTTCCCATGCTCTGTGCATTGATATACAGTATTATCAGTCATTCTCTCCAGCTGCTTCTTTGTCGTTGTTGTTTTTTCCCTCCCGATTGGTGGGTTCTCATACTAGCACCCTAATTTCTCCTGTGTCATTGAGGCTATTGTTCCCAGTAACTGTAGCTCCTCTGCCTTCTGGAATACTGTCTCCCTTCCCCACACAACACAATTTAAAGCATTCCTGTTCAGGTTTGCAAGACTCCCAGTAAATGCATGCTTACCTACTGCTGTGTGTACAACCCATCTCCTGCCAGATGTCCTTCTTAGTGAAAGCAAAGACCATGGCACAAGAAAACCAATCTTTCCCAACACTATCCCTGGAAGAACCAGGTGTTCACATCTAGTATTGTTCTGTCTCTTCTTTGGCCACGTCTTTCCATAGGGAGAGTGATGAAATAACAACTCGTACCACAAGATCCTTCAGCTTCCTCTCCATATCTTCCTAGTTCCTTGCACTATGTTCAAGTCTTTATCTTGCAATATCATTTTTTCCCACACAAATGAGAAAGAAAGGCTCATAGTTGGTCGGTTTGATAAGATTTGTCAGCCTCTCTGTTACGTCATGGATCTTCCCCCTGGGACTCAGCACACCTCTTCAGACATCCTGTCAGGCCTGAACATCATTGCATCTGTTCCCCTCAGTAGGAAATCACTAACCAGCAACATACATCTCTTCTTCTGCTACAAACTGGCAATAAACTTCCAACTACAGAACCCTTAAAGGTCACTTTCATGTTCTCCAAGGATTAAGACTGTTGTCCCTGTTCCTCTGTTCATCATCACTAAGGGCAGAGCTTGGAATTGATTGTGTGGCTTCAGACTCACAGCATGGTTCCTGAGAGTTCTTCTTCTGTGTGTCACATTCTTCTACATCTCCGCCTCCTGTGTTTGGAAATTGTCCTAGAGACATCCCCTGTATGTTGCTCCAGCAGACAGTCTGCTTTGTTCTGGTCATACTCCTTGCTGGAAGAGAAGGTAAAGCTGTTCACCTTCCCTTCCAGCAGGGCAGCCAGCTTGCAATTCCTGTAGGCATAGCTATCCGCATTTTCAGGCAAGAAAACAAACATAACATAGCTGTTGCAGATCAGTACAGCAGCTCTCTTAGCATCCATGTTGAGTCATCTTATGTAGGCAGTGTGACAGATCACTGGGCTTCCCACTCGAATTCCTCTGCAAAATACCCACACAAAATGTCTGCTGTCTTTGTCCTGTTAGATGAGCTCTCACTCACATGCAAGAACTACCAATCATGCAATTTCCTCTGCAGAGACAGAAGGGAGGTACAACTGATCATTGGCAGCATGCAAGAACATTGTCAGAAGAGGGTCGAGGTGAGAGCCAGGGCTATTACTGTACACATCCAGACATGTCAGGTTAGACAAAGGGCATTAAAAGAAGTAAAAACATGCCAATCAGTTCTACTGTTTTTCAAAATTAGCAAGGTCTATTCAGTATACAAAAAATGGACCACACAAGAAGTTGCAAAACAACCTCATCTCCTCAGAGTACATGGTATGATTTTTTTTAAAAAAATGAAAAAAAGTTAACAAAGGAGGTTAAACAAAGGAAATTAAAAGGAAAAAGCCATGCCGATTAGTGCTTTTTAAAAAAAACCAAAATAGACGGTTTCTTTATGCAACTATTTTTACTCAACATTTAAGGTCTGTATGTAATACTAAATGGGCCAACCACAATATTATATTACATAAGGGTTTGGGGACTACGGTAATGGCAGTACCTCAGATTGCACCTCCAGATCACTAAGAAGGGACAATCAATATCTATGGTAACAGGAAGGCTAGGAGATCCAAAAACCAACCAAAAGTGTTCTTTAAGTAATAGAGAACCTCAAGGGGCAACAAAGAGACCAGGTGCCAGACTCCAGTGTCTGACAACCCAAAGAGAAGAAGACCAGAGAGAAAGGGGGAAACTGGCTACAGAAGGAGCTGAGGGAGGTCCAGGAGCCACCACAACCATGACTAGCAAGCTAGCTGAGAAAGAGAAAGCTGGTTGATTAGGTTAGCACTGCTATCGTCATTTTAAAGTAAGATTTCAATTTAACTACTAATCTATTAATAAAAGTACCGTAAGATACTTTTAAAAATCCCTTTACATTTGAAGAGGAAAAAGATCTAAGGGGTAGCGTAACTCGTCAAGTCAAAATTGGCAATGAGAAAGAGAAATGTAACTGGACTAAGAGAAAGTAAGAGAAGATAGGTGTTACCCTGTGAACTGGGGGTCCTGGGAGGGACACCAAAATGTGCTCCACTGAAGTTGGGGAAAATTAGCTCAGAGCACTGCTTAACGTTACAAGGGGCAGGGTAACTTTGCGAGATCTTGAACCCTATGTCTACGGGGTCAGGTCAAGTCAAGGAGAACACAGAAGTTGAAATAATAAATGATGCTTATTAAATACAAGCAAAACAGTGTATGCGACACACTCATACAAGATAACTAAAGAAAATAAAGGTTGGAGTGGTATAGAGGGATTTTTAGAGGGATTGCTGGTTTGGGTGATACTTCACCTGTCCTGAAGCCCAGAAAAATAGAGAGCGAGGCTGGGGTGCGATGTAGCTCAGCATGTGGAGCCGAGGGGAGGCTCGCCAAGCAAAGTGGCAGCAAGGCGGGATGAAACTCGGGAGCGATCCGAGGAAGGTCTCGAAATCAAGGGTTTTTATAAGGAGAATTGTGACTGCAGGCTATGCCGTACTTGGGGGAAAACAATAGATTTGGAGTTGGAGACAAAGCCTCCGAAAGGTCAGAATCTGAATGATTGAGTTATCTTAGTGATTCTCAGTAGAGTAGCCAGTATGCAGACACAGAGTACTTGGGTATTGCATAGTTTACCCATCAAGCTGCCATTGCGGGGCAGAGGCTCTTTTGTAAGTAGTGTGCATACTTAATTAGAGTACTTGCCTGGAGGTCTCCTAAAGCAGGGAGTCAGCTATTTCTGGCCTGCCTGTATTGCAGTTTGAATATTACGGCTATTAACAGCGGAGCTTGTTTATGTGCTTGTCTGGTGGCCTCGCAAGCACGCGGAAAGGAATAGAAACGTGCAGCTGAATTGTGATATCAAGGGATATCTTTTAACATCCCCAAAGCTTGGACTAGCCAGGGCAGTAACATAGGAGGAAACAGAGAAGGGGTAAAAGGGGCAGATTGAAAATAGAATCAACAACTGAGATTTGGTTACTGACTCATACAGACTGATAAATTATAAACGCTGAATACAGGCAAAGACTGAACCTAACTTATAAACTGTCAAATAAAAACTTAAATTTGTGGGCTGAGATGGGTTGAAGGACACCAGATTGGGTTGAAGAACACTAGATTGTGGATAAGGAAAGAAGTTGTTTCTGACACTACAAACAGAAGAGCGACATTAGAAAGGAATCAGCTGGAATCAGCTGGAAGGAAGCAAGAAAACTTTAAAAAGAAGAGGGAAGAAGAGATTGAGATACAGCTAGAAGAAGAGTTTGAGAGGACTTAAACCCCCGCCTAACCTCAACACAAAACTGGATCTGGAGTTGCTGATCTTGAACAGTTTGTCTATCTGAGATCATTTATATTTAGGATACTTCCCTAGGATCATTTTATTTACTTACATTAATTAAACCCTTAGTTATATATACTTAATTATATGTAATATAGAAGAAATTCAGTAGGAGATATTAAGTTACTTAGCAAAAGAGTTTCATTTACATGTATAATTAATTTGTATGATATTGTCTTGATTGTTTATAATTACTGCTTTATTGTGCTTTTACTTCACTAATAGTATATACATTACTAACTACTAACTGTAAAAAAAAACAGTGTTCAGCCAGAGAAAATGGAACAGGTACTGTTATAGGAGAAGTGCAGCACAGAATAGGTAAAGAGGTAGTACAGGAATACCTGGCTACTCTTAATGAATTCAAGTCCCCAGGGCCAGATGAATTACATCCAAGGTTATTAAAAGAACTGGCAGAAGTAATTTTAGAACCACTGGCAATAATCCTTGAGGGTTCCTGGAGAACAGGAGAAGTTACAGCAGACTGGAGGAGGGCAAATGTTGTCTCCATCTTCAAAAAGGGGAAAAAAGAGGACCCAAACAGTTACCACCCAGTCAGCCTGACATCAATACCAGGAAAGATCCTACAGCAGATCATTAAACAGACATCTGAAAGAAACAGACTTTGAAAGAAATACCGTAATCACTAAAAGTCAACATGGGTTTCTCAAAATCAAGTCATGGCAGACTAATCTAATCCAGACTAATTCTGGTTTCTAACACAGGGGAATTAGGAGGCTTGGGAGTTCAAGTGCAATGGGTAGGTGGATGAGGGCTTCCCCAAAACACAACCTACTAACATCTGCCTCTGGAAGGAGCCACTTCACTCTCTCCAGTGGTAGGGTTGGCCTATGAAGGTTTTAAAGCAAATCATGGAAGCCCTGATCCTTCCTCTGCTCTTGCTTTCTCCTTTATATAATTATTTGAAAGCCAGTGACTACTGTTTCCTCTATTGAGCACAACTTATCTGACCAGGAAAAATAATAACTAGGAAGTGATGCTGAGATGAAAAGCATGGTCACGGGAAAGGTTCATTTCTACCTTCCTCCCACACAGCGCTACAACTATCTGCCATCTTAGGCTTTGTTAGGCTTCAACTGCACAATCTTGACCAAACCTCTGAAGCCAGCATGGCCACTGGCTATAATAAGAGACACTCTTATTCACACTACTGTCAGTCTAATCTTATGTACATCTACAGAGAAGTAAAGCCCAGTGAATTCAACACAACGTATTTCTAGGTAAGCGGTTATAAAACTGTAGTCTATTTTCCTTTGCTGCACTTTTGTTCACTGGACAGTCTTAAGACATGTGTAACAGCATCATACTGGGATGGTATTCAAACACCACCTAAAATTCACCGTATCATTAGTGAAGATTAGGATGAAAACGTCCCATTTTTCTACTCAATGCCAGCAGTTCAAAAGTGAAGTTTAGGACTAGGCTAAATGGAGAATGTTGGCTTGAAACATGCAGCTATCTATTTTAGCTCTTTAAGGTGCCATCTGTACATTCCTCCACAGATCCTCAATTTTAACAGAAGGATAGACTATTCATGGCTACTTGTCATGCTGAGAGCTATATATTACTTTCAATGTCAGAGATACTATACCTCCCAGTACCAATTGCTGGGGAACATAAACCCTCCTGACCTACTCGTTGACTTCCCAGAAGTATCTGGTTGGCGATCCCTGAGGATCAGCAACAGATTCTTTTCAGCTGTGGCAGTGATTCTAATAATTTAGAGATAGGCACAGATGCTCATTTGGGCAGTTGCTGACTTTTTAAAAGGTGGACCCCAGAGAAATTTCCTTTTAGGTGGTGTTTAGTTGGCCCATTCAGTTTTTATCTGGTCTATCCTCTGTAGGCTGATCTAAGATATCATAAGTGTATATCCAGTGGTATCCAACTTGCTGCAGCACCTCTTGCCTTGTCCTACCTTTGCTCTGGAGGGTCAAGGGACACAGAGCAGATTTGGAAGGGCCATATAGGTGGTTGCAGTGGGGAGGGGTTAAGAGGAAGTTCGATCATGCAAGCTGACATCCACTTGTGTGACACGGGATGGAACCCATTGATTTTTATGTTGTGTTTTAATCTTCATACAAGAAGGAACATAGGTTTTACAGATGACAAGCAGGATACATACATTTGGATTAATGAATGGATTAAAAGGTTCTACTGTCATAGCTAAATGGTGCAATCTGGCATGTTTCTTATGAAGATGCACTCTTCCACTGATGTCAGACAGGCTTGGCCATAACACATGTTTGTCAGATTGGATTGTGCTACGTTAGTGTACCTTTAACACATCCACTGAAATGTGTGGCAGTCAGTCAAGAGCATGGTAGATTGTAAATGGCCAAACTGATTTCAAGTGGCCAAACTGATTTTTAAGCAGCATCATAACAAGATTGGCTGGCATCCTGTTAGTGAATCACAAAGGCGTGAAGTCCAATTTACACCATTGTAACTTGTGTTTTTGATAGTTGTGGAGGTCAAAATTCCATATTGTCCATACATTAATCAAAAAAATTCTACTCAAACATTTCGCTGTTACAGCCTTCCAACGCAGTGATTTCCTGGCCGGTGGGGAGTAGGAAAATTGGCAGAGAAGCATCCAGCCATGCGCCTATGTTTGGACAAACGGTAATGACATCGTCCTGAGGGACCCTGGGAGGTTTCTGCAGATGCCTGTCACAGTGTGTCCAGCTATAGGAAAAGAGCTGGATGCTTCTCTGCTGCTCTCTAAGAAAGAAAGAGTGAGAGGCCCACCCTCTCCACCTGCTGCCTCTCCCCCCCGCCATCCCCATCTGTCTTGCCAGGCTAGTAGAAAGAGAGCAAAGGGTGAGAGGGAAGGTGGAGAAAGAGCCGGGAAAAACTGAGTTGCTGGTGCAGAGGAAAGTAAATCACAGTTTTGTACCGCGACCTGCAGGAAGTGTTCTCTGAGATGGGGCGGCTTTCCTGCTCGCTTTCTGACTTCAACTTGAGATGCGGCATAGTGGTGCCCATCTCACCTTGACTTTGACTCCATGCTTGGTCCTCTTCAGCCTCTGCTCTGGGCTTGCCTTGGTCTCCTGCCTTGCTCTCCTAGCTGTCTTTTTTCCCTTTGCCTCCACACCTCCTTCAGCCGCCCCACTGCCACCCTCCCAACACCCCCTTCTTCCCAAAGCTTTTCTGTCAAACAGAGATCCCACACAACAAGAAACCCCAAGGATGTCACCAGCCGTTCGCACTTGACAACCTTTCTGCACTCTTAGGAGTTTCCACCCTCATCACACTTATGGGGTGGGGGATGAAGAATGGGACAGTGTACCAATGTTGGGCTCGTGTTGAACCCAGTGGTGCCCCTCCCCCAAAGTGCTGCCCGGGGCAGACTACCCTCCCACCCCGCTTGCTATACCTTTGGATTGGTTAGCTCTAAACAGGCTTGTCCAACTCCTCCCTTCACAATTGGCAAGGAAGATTTTCCAAGTGGGAGTAACTCAGGTTACCTAGTGTCTCTAAAGCATCAAAAGTGAAATCCTCGGTTGTTGTGTAGCAGGATGGATACTCACTGGTGTTCAGCTAGCTCAGCTGGGTTGGGATGCACATAGGTGATGTAGGAAGTTGCCGACAATGGTACTTGCTTGATGGTGACAGCATCTTGGGAGACATGATATATGCCATCCTGGTTCCCTATAGAGTCAGAAAATATTTTAGTTAGCAAGCACAAGCTACATATATCTATGTATGTCTATATGAGAGTGTGGATAGAACTCTGTTAGATGTCCATATTGAACTGATGCTCCTTTGCAGCTCATGTGAGGAGCAAAATAAACATAATGAAAGTTTAAAGATGTAACAAAAGGTGTGAGGACTTGAATGGAGCAGAGAGGGGTTGAAACAAGATAACCCTTCTGGTCTAGGTCCTCTGGTCTAGAGTAGCCCTCACGTAGAGTAATTTGTCAATGTGTGTCTAAAGTACTAAGTGTCCAATGTACTTGCAAATTGCCTGGGCTGGAGCTGGGCTTTAAATACCCTTTTTCTGCCCTGAAGAGGTGAGAGTTTATGGCTGTCTGGCAGAATAGACAAAGGGGTCCAGAATGGGCTAATAGTCTTAACGTCAGGTGACAAAGCATTGAGGGAGGTCATGATAGCGCCTTAATGCCTGGGCAGGCGAGGAAAGAAAGGGAATTTCCATGTGAAGGGGTTACAGGGTGATGATCTTCTGCTTACTTCCTCTTGCAGTTGTGTTAACTATTGCCTTTTGAGTTTGGTCAATTGAGGGGATTACCTAGAACTCATTAAGTACGGGATCTCTGACGAATCCTCACGACCTGGTCATGCTGATGTTATCTGCCTAAGTAAGAAGTTCTCAGCCAGAGTCCCTTTCCACCTGGCATTCAGCCATGAGCATATAATTTATATTTTCTGTGCCAATTAAATAATGCTTATCACCAATCATATGGTATCACAGAGTGGGAGTATATGGCATGGTAACAGAACATTTGGCTTATGTGGAAGGGGCCACTACTGAAAATGAGTCCTGAAAGGAAGGGAGTCATTGACTTGGTTGGGGGTGGGATTAGCTGTCACTAGCTCTATATTTGCCCTTAGTCTCTGCAAGCTTGTCAGCAAATGCTTGCAAATAAAGAGTAAATGGGGGCATTTAGTAAGGAGAGTTTGAGGGGGAGGCCAGATGTGCTGAGCCTACATAGGACGAACAGACGTGCTCACTAAGGAAGCCACAGCAAGGACACCTCTGTGTCCTTCTGCTTTCCAGGCTAAGGATGGAGGAAGCTGTACCTACAGCAACTTCAAGTGGGTTGTCTTACAGAACAGCCTGAGACCTGCCTATCCACACAGAGGAAAAGGTTTTAGATAGGGCAGAATAGGCTCTCTTGGAAGAGCAACAGAGGGGAGCTGACTCTGGGAAAGGGGAGGATTATCAAGGAGGCGACTGGAAGAAAGTGACATACAGAAGCATGACTATCAGAAACTACTTTGTGACTCTGGAAGTGCATTTCCTCTTAGACAGAGATGCTGAGCCATGTGATCAGGAACAGGAGTAGCAGTCCTCAGATAGCACAGAGTTGGCCCTAGTGGGTTCTATCGCCAGATGTCAGGTAAAGAACACCTAATTACTTTAAATGAATTCAAGTCCCTGGGGCCAAATGAACTGCATCGAGTTACACTAAAGGAACTTGCAGATGTAATTTCTCAGAGTTTTTATCTATAATCTGAACACCAATGTTTGAGAACAATGTTGGTAGTACTGTTAGGTGGATTTGTAGTTGTTTGATCAACAGAACTGAGACAGTGCTCATCAATGGTCAATCATCCTGGAGAGGAGTGACAAGTGCAATGTTGCGGAGTTCTGTTTTGGGCCCACTGTTGTTCAACCGCTCGATAAATTAATCTGTAAGGACAGAGAGGATCGGCAGATGACACTGGACTGGGAGCTGTAGTCTATCCCTCAGAAGGTAGCTTGAGGATCTAATATGGCCTTAACAGATTGCATTGTTCACCTAAAGCTAAACAATAATGTTATTAGGCAGAAATGTACAGTTCTACATAGGAAAAGTCACATGCACAAACACTGGATGGCTGACACCTGGCTTGCCAGTGGTGCACACAAAAAGGATCTATAAGGGTCTAGAAGTCTAACAAAACCACAAACTAAGCATGAGTCAGCAGTGTTATCTAGTGGCAGAAAAAGCTAATGCAGTGTTTGTTTGTTTCACTAAACTTCATTTCAAAAGTCCATTCTCTCCCTCTGGTTCTCCTTTTTGGTTCCTACCGCACTATCCCACGATCCCATGTAGTCTTGCCACAATCCTTTGCCACGATGGGAGTGTGTATTCTGACTGGCTGCCACTGGATCGTAGCACTTAGAACATGTTCCTTTTGCAGAGCAGCCAGCCACTTTCTCTGGTGCACTGAGGAAGAAAGTGCTTTGCTCACTCTTCTGGCACAGCCCCAGCCAATGAGATTGTCACACAAAAGGGCCTATTACTGGATTTTCTCCGGTAATAGTATAATGTGTGATCGTGATGGCTGAGGACACAACAGGACCAGAGCCACAATGATGTTGTGCGGTAGCACACGTCACAGACTGCCTTCAACATGTCTCCATGTCAAGATGGGGGCATAGTGAGGATATGGCCTTCTTCTTTCTGGAACCCCTGATCTCCTAATAATCAGATCTCTCCCTCATTGCAGGTGTTATACACAATAAGAAAACGTCTCTTGCCTGAATGCTGAAGCCTCACATTTCTGACTCTCTTTCTCCTTTTCATGCCTCTTGGCTGAGCCTCCACTTTATGAGGTTGTAAATTTCAACTTAATTACTTTAAAGCCACTAGCGTTTGTGACACTGTAATAATTATGAAGATGATGTTGCATATGTGGAAGAAGATGGAGTACTGTAGCATTTGATCAAGCTGTAGGCCTGTCAAAGGATATAAAGTCTTCTTAACTCTT
This sequence comes from Cyclura pinguis, assembly GCA_030412105.1. Taxonomy (NCBI): domain Eukaryota; kingdom Metazoa; phylum Chordata; class Lepidosauria; order Squamata; family Iguanidae; genus Cyclura; species Cyclura pinguis. The sequence continues at coordinate 266,355,576 of CM059599.1, forward strand.
CCCTCAGAAAGAAGGAACTGGTGATTACCTTGGAAACGGAAGGTTTGGGCCCAGTTAACAGCATCTGTGTCCAGCAACAGAGTCCGGTACGCATCAAGATCGTGGTAAAATGCTGCATACACATTGGCATACTTATCTGAGTCATCTACGATAACCTAAAAGAGAGAGACATGGATATCCTCAATAATTTGTTTAATAATAGAATTTTCACTGCCATCCTTCAGATGAGTCATTTCTAACACAGGTACATATTCTATATCATTGACTTAATTCCAAATGTGTTAACTAAGTAAAGTCTCCTAGCTCAACCCCCTCACCTATTTTTCCAGGCAGCAGCTGCACCAAGAGATGGAAGTCTATTCCGCTGGCCATCAGGACACTTCAGGATGATGGTTTTGCCCCCACTACCACCAGCACATGAGGCTGTGAGAAGGAATTGTGATGGGGTCTTGCTTCTGATTTTCACAGCTTCTCTTAGTGGTGAGAGGAGGGGGAAAATCTAATCCTGCTGTGCCCGGATGCCCAGCAGAACTGCATCTCTTGCTACATCTGCAGCCTGGCAAAGTAGGTTTGGGGAGGGGGATTTATGATCATGGCAGTGGTGCCAGTAATGTTAGTGAATACAGAGCTGTCAGGGAGCCATAATTCTAGGTTACGGATCTATAAGTGCACTACAGAATAGACCAGCCATGGTTCCTAACATAACTCCTGCATTTTAAGAATTACCTAGCAGTATACAAAGGAGGAGGCAATTTTCCCCCCAGTTCACAAAATTGAGATGAAGGAGAATAGCTTTTCCTACTCAGTATCTTCATGTTCATAGCCCCATAGAAACAAAAGCAGAACTCCTTAGTACTTCCACCCACACCTGATGTAGAAAATGGCCTCAGCATAGTACAAATAGCTCAGGAAAGCACTCCTTGCTGAGGCTGTATTTAATGTGCATCCTATAACATTCCCGAAGGGTATTACCTCTCTGCGTGGCCGGGTGAGGACGGCTTTGAATTTTGGCCATGAATCCACAATCACCTCGTGGCCAAGCGGGTTCCCACGGTTTATGTGCATTACTGCACCGTGGACCTGTCAGGAGTCAGATGTCAGAAGTGATGCTGCAGTGTGATCGAAAGGAGTCAGTGTGAGACAGAAGGTTGGAGAGAGAATCTGATTCAGATTTTGACCTGCTGTATCTGTGCAGCCCCCCAATTGACTGTGTAATCAGTAAAAAGGTTCTAGAAGGGCTCCCCGGTCTCTTCTGATGGGCAGGTTGAGGTTCAGCATCCTGGACAGTTCTTGGAGACATTCCCTGTTTAAATGGACATTGCTTGAGATCACTAAAAGAAATCTCTCTCTCTCTCTGTCTCTCTCTCTCTCTCTTTCTGCTTTTTCCTGAGCCAAAGCTCCTCCATTTTAATTCCTGCCAGCTTAATAGGCTGTCCTTGTTGCCCAACCCTTTGCCCTAATTGTGCTAACTGTAACTGTAAATGCTGCTGCCTTAGTTCCCTGTCCTTTGCAGTGCTGTCATTCTCTGTAACAGTATTTCCTGTACTTCAACACTAAGCAAATGGAACATGTGTGGTTCAGGGTTGATTGTTGATAGTTATCTGAGAGCTACTTTATTAGCAACAATGTATCAAGACTCAAGTCCTGGGAAACTGACCATGTCTACACATGCGCTGTATGTTTTATGAGATCATTTCCTCCAAATGTAACTGTTACCCTGTGAATTGGGGGTCCCGGGAGGGACACCAAAATGTGCTCAACTAAAGGTGGGGAAAATTAGCTCGGAGCACTGCTTAACGTTACGAGAGGCAGGGTAACGTAGCGAGATCTTGAACCCTATGTCTACGGGGTCGGGTCGAGTCGAGGAGAACACAGAAGTTGAAATAATAAATGATATTTATTAAATACAAGCAAAACAGTGTATGTGACACACTCATACAAGATAACTAAAGAAAATAAAGATTGGAGTGGTATAGAGGGATTTTTAGAGGGATTGCTGGTTTGGGTGATACTTCACCTGTCCTGAAGCCCAGAAAAATAGAGAGCGAGGCTGGGGTGCGATGTAGCTCGGCACGTGGAGCTGAGGGGAGGGTCGCCAAGCAAAGCGGCAGCAAAGCGGCAGCAAAGCGGGATGAAACTCGGGGTTGTTCCGAGGAAAGTCTCGGAATCAAGGGTTTTTATAAGAGAATTGTGACTGCAGGCTATGCCGTACTTGGGGAAAAACAATAGATTTGGAGTTGGAGACAAAGCCTCCAAAAGGTCAGAATCTGAATGATTGAGTTATTGCAGCGGTTCTCAATAGAGTAGCCAGTATGCAGACGCAGAGTACTTGGGTATTGCATAGTTTACCCATCAAGCTGCCATCGCGGGGCAGAGGCTCTTTTGTAAGTGGCGTGCATACTTAATTAGCGTACTTGCCTGGAGGTCTCCTAAAGCAGTGAGTCAGCTATTTCTGGCCTGCCTGTATTGTAGTTTGAATATTACGGCCATTAACGGCCGAGCTTGTTTACATGCTTGTCTGGTGGCCTCGCAAGCACGTGGAGAGGAATAGAGAAGTGAAGCCGAATTATGATATCAAGGGATATCTTTTAATATCCCCAAAGCTCGGCCTAGCCAGGGCAGTAACATAACCCCTCCTTTTAACAATAACAGACTCCTGGTGGCACAGTGGTTAAATGCCAGTACTGTAGCCACAAGGTTGTGAGTTCAATCCTGCTGGGCTCCAGGTTGACTCAGCCTTCCATCCTTCCGCAGGTCAGTAAAATGAATACCCAGTTTGTTGCGGCAATTAGCTAACACATTGTAAACCGCTTAGAGAGGATTTAGCTGATAAGCGGTATAGAAATACACATGCTATTGCTATTGCTCCTCTCTTCACTCATGAAGGAATCAGGGTGGCTGTGTTTTTCTTCAGGTGAGGGAGAGATACTTTGATCAAAGTTTTGGAGATCTTTCCAGTCTGATTCAGAGTTCACCCACCAACTATGTGTCCCATCTGGGTGATTAACAGGGGCTCTAATAATTTAGATCTGGTTCTTACAAGTGCTTCTTCCTCACAGCCACCTGATGAACACAATGTCGGGATTCATAGGCCCTATTATACTATATTTTATCAATAGTCCTAGATTTCCCACCCACCATGCTCCCAAAAGGCAGCTGCATCTAATCTCAGCCATTTGCTCAGTGTCCCTGGATGGCAGTTTGTATCAGGGACACATTTTTTTCAAGCACTTCTGTGTTGCACCAAAAGCCAAAGGGGTAAAACTAACAAAAGACAGTAGATGATGTTACCCTCTGATGCCTCATCTGCAGGTTTGGGAAAGCTTGAAGGGCTAGTGGTGTCTGGCCCATAAGCTTACCTACTAAAACACACCACAGGTCTCACTCTTACCACAAGCGCTCGAGGGAGGCATTTCTTCAACATCCCCTCCAGCAGCTGCAACTTGGAAGAACAGGAGAGGATCAACATTGCGATGGGTGAGTCCCAGAAGAAACAGAATGGGTGGAAAGCATCTAAAGAAGGGACAGACCAATTCTGTAACCCCTAAACTGAGAAGCTTTATGTATATATCATTGATCAAAGAGACTTGTATATCCCCTATACTTCCAAGAGGAACAGAAATAAGGCCTCCTTTCCCTTCCTTCTCAGCTCTCCACTCAAGAGAGGCAACAACATGCTCACATAAATGACTGAAGCCCTGTCAGCTTCAGCTACTCACCAAGAGTAGACCAGATTTCCCTGGTGAAAGGAATCTTTTAGGTATAAAAGCTGAAGCAGTATTTCCTCTACGCCTGTGTTGGATCCAGTTGGGTCTCTAGGCAAGGCTCCCTTGTTTAGTACAGGTGCAAGGAGTGCAAGTTGGAGGCTGGGAGATTTGTGTAAATGAATACTAAAATGAATGAAACATTAACAGACTTTTTCATTGGATAGTAGCCATAGATCTCAGGAGGTGGAATCCATATAGCACAGATTAATTGATCAAGTCCCTGAATATAGGAGAAATGTTTTTGCTTCTAAAGGATGAGAGAAAGGTACCTGTTCAATGGGAAGTTACTGCTTTCTACAGCTTCTCTCACCAGATGCTTTGGATGGAGACAATGGAAAAAATTAGGGTTTATTAGGGAGGAAGCCAGGAAATGGCTGAGTGATGCTGAAGAATTGTGCCTCAAAGAGATATGAAAGCAATTTACTTTCAGTGTCTTTAATTCTGCAAAATCCCTATCAAAATAAAGATTTCTTAGCTGCAGGAATGAAATTCTACATCAGCTACTATAGAATAGAAGAATCAAGCTTTGAATATTGTCATGGATTGACATTAATGCATACCAATTGCTAGGACTGTTTGCTACACAGACCTTTGCTGTCCAAGGGGTGGTACAAGATGCTGAACAACTCCATGGTTTCCATATTTGGGTAGAAGCTCAAATACTTTGTCGATTTCCTTCAGTAAATGCCTTCCTATTTCCAAATAGGCTGGAGGAGAATAACTTAATGACTCTCCTGTGATTGCTGAAAAATGAGAAGCTGATAAAATCGATCCTGCTGAAAACTGCATGGTGTTTCCTTGGAAGATTGCACAAATTTCTTATAGGAGAAAGTGTGTAAAAACAGAGGAGATAGCTCAAAAAGTAGTGCTGTTTACACAGTTCATGTGGAAAGTTTACTTCAGATACCTTGGGGAATCTTGCAGACTCTGACAGAAACTGACTGAACAGGGGAGCAGAAGAGGAGCTTCTGTCCCCCATCCCCACTAAATCAAATGGAAGTTTTCACATGAAAAAAGAAGGGGATTATTGTCACAGAAACACATCTGAAAGGGAACTGGGGTGTGGGTCCCATGATTTCTATGTTCTCAACCAGACATCAGAACAGAGGATGCTAACTTTCCAGGGGAGGATATTCATTCAGTGCCATTCCCTGTTCCATGCAAGAAAAGATCCACACAGAGCTGAGTGTTTTGCATGGATTTGGTAGACATCTCTCAAGTGGCAGGGAAGCACAATGCACCCATGGACATTTTACTTTTGAAACTGAATCCCATAGTTTCTTACTTCCTGAACGTAGTTTTTTTTCAATGGAAATATATCTGGGTTTCCTTTTCCTCCTGTTTCCTACACAATAATTTTCTGAATACTCCACAGTGGAAAACAAGTGAACTTAAGCATTCTGAGTCGTCCATACCATCAAACTTAAGGGAAAGATTTTTCAGTTACAGACTTCACTGCAGGCATCATTTAGTGTGGTTTTTCTTCTGTACGGCTAACATGTCATGTAAACAATCTGAATCACACATGCACAGTTTTTGTTCCCACCAAAGCACACCCAGCACAGCTACTGCGGAGGAGGGACGCCATGTCTGGAAAAGGGAAAGAAGGGAGGTGCTGGCTCTTCCTCTGTCCAAGGAAGAGGAGGGGAGCAGGAGGGGAGCCGCCACCACAGTTTCTCATCTTTCCTATCCCACAAGCAGGGGCATGTGGAAGAGGAGCAGGCAGAAGATCCAGGAGCAGCTGCTGTGGCAACAACGCTTCATCAGCCAAATCTACAGGGCTAGGAAAAAGCAGAGTGACAGGGAAATGGTTGGGGGTGGGTGGGGGGAGAAGCATGGGGAAGGCTGTGGAAAGCCTTTCTTTTAATTATCCAAGTGCATCACACTGTGTGAGCAACAATACAGTTACAGCACACTGCAAACAATATTATGCGAGACTGTAAATTAAAGAAGGCAATATCATATTATATGATAATAAACAATAGAAACCAGTCCAGAATATAATCAGTGGAGAAGAAGTTACTGAGGGAAGTCATAACATACCTCCATCCCCCTGAAAGATTCCAAAATTTCCCTTTTATACAGGGCAAACCTGCCTTCCTGACCTAAATGGCCTGATACTCTGAAACAGCACTGGCTGCTTGAGGTCATTGGTCTCCAAAAACAGCTCTTCACACCCTACCCCACTGCCACCCTATTCCAAGCCACTTTCTTTCTCTCCCTCTCTACCATTCTTTGTTGTTTGTTCTCCTGCTCTAACCCGGGCTCATTAAAATTCTCCCTCTCTCTCTCTCAAACTGCAGATTAGTCTGCCTAAGAACAAAGCCATGTGATACATTTCTTTCAGCTCTAAAGACATGTTAACTAGTTGTTCTTAGTCTGTGCCATGGAAGCCTGTCCCAATCAAAGCATCACAAGAGACACACACTTTCCTAAATGTTGTTCCTATTACAACACAGCTATAATGAGAATATGAGAATAAAAGACAGTAGAATACTCAGATAGATGGACTGAAATCCCCATTGCCCACACCAGCATAAGCAGCAGGCATATTGAAAGCAGCAAGTGATGAGAATATGGGTACACAAGAAGTGATGAAAAGGTACCGAAAGCTGTCATGTGATACGAAGAGGAAGGCATCCCACACAGGCAAATTTCCAGGCAGGTATGACATACCAATATACCTTTAGCTTTCTAGACTGCAAGAGTTGGCAGCTTCCTTTCTGGAGAGTGGTGGGAGGACTTTCTCTTCCTCCCATCCCATTTCTGGGAAAAGGACATTACATAGGAATAACAGACTGTTCCAAGCTCATAATGCACCAAAAGTAGGGTGGATGAACTGAACAGGCCAACAGAAGTCATGAGAGAGCGTCCAAACTAACAGAGCTCCCAAAGCTAATTTGCAAAGACATCCATGTCCAAGGTATGCCTGACCATTCACATTTGATGAAGACAGAAAAAATCTGCAGAAATCATAGAATTTTTGCATGTGAATGCCTTCTATAAAGGAAGAGTCAAATATCTAAAGCAGTGGTCCTTAACCAGGGGTCCACAAAACCCTACTGCTGGACACCAACAGCACCAGCAGCAGAGACGTGGCAGCTGGCTGTGTGTCAGGGTACCAAAACTGTTCCCTCATTTAGAAGTGAGGGAGCAGTTTGGGCACGTGCACATATACCCTGGTACTGTGTCCCTGGTGAAAAGGACATGGCAGCAGGCATGTGCATGTGCCCAAATTATGACTCTGGAGATGAGAGTTTGAGTGCCCAGTCAGTCATGGAAACCCACTGGGTGGCCTCAGGTAAGTCACATTCTCTCAGCCTCAGAAAAAGACAAACACAACAAATCTTGCAAAAAAAACTCTCTATGATAGTTTTGCTTTAGGGTCTCCACAGGTCAAAGGGGAGAGACATGATGGCGAGAAAGAACTTCCCCCTGTCAGTGGCACTTTGTTGTTGCATGCCTTCAAGTCACATCTGACTTATGGCAACCCTAAGGTAAACTTATAGCAGGGTTTTTTGAACAAGATTTGTTCAGACGGGGTTTGCCTTTGGCTTCCTCTGAGGCAGACCGAATGTGACTTGCCCAAGGTCACCCAGTGTCTGAGTGGGGATTGAATCCTATCCTCCAGGAGCCTTAAATAAATAATCATATCTTTAAATATTTAAATCTTAAGTCTTGGGGAATCCTGCCAAAATTATATTTATGGGGTTGCCAGTAAGGAAAAAGTTAAGAACCACTGTTCTGAAGTGTTCCTCTAGAGTGTGGACACTTCCTTTTCATCTACATCAGGCTGAAGGATGTGAGTTGGGAAGAGTACCTTCTGAACAAACGTCAGTAATAAGGGCCTCTCAGGCCCCGAGAGAAGAGCCAGCTCCGTACCACAAAATTCCCTGCTGGCTACTGTAATTCACACAGTTAATGATCTCCTAAGTAGTATACTATTTCTTGACAGTTCTATCATGCTGTATTAATGATCTGTAGAACTGAAAGCATAAAAACACTTTCAGTTTGGCAGGGGCAGACTAAATGGGTGCAAAGTTCCCAGAAGCCAGAAGGGACCAGCCAGCCCTTTGGTCTTGTGGCTTGGCCACTTTGTCAGGTGAGGAGCTGAACATCTGCCTGCTTATTCAGCATGGTGTAGTGATCTGAGTGTTGGACTAGGACTCCAGACCAGGGTTCAAATCTCTGCTCAGCCATGGAAACCCACGGTATGAGCCTGGGCAAGTCATAATCTCTCAGCCTCAGATGAAGCCCTCTAAACAAACCCTTGTCAAGAAAACTTTTAGAGCATCATAAGTTGGAACTGATATGAAGGCACATAACACAAACATTTACACAATACTAGAAGTATCTTTTGCAGATGCATTTTGCATCTTTGTTGCATCTGAGTCACATCTGCCCAAATGAAACTAGTTTTTTGGTCCATAGAAGCCATTAGGTAGAGCAACCTGACATTAACATTTTTGACACCATTTCTGGATATGTTACAGGATTTATTTATTTATTTGTTATATTTATATGATGCCTTTCTCCCAGGGTGGGACCCAAGGTGGCTTCCAAAAAAAGTTAAAAATATTTTTTTAAAAAATTAAAATAATTAAAAACATTTTAAAAACATAAAAAATTATTAAAAATATAAAAATTTTAAAAACAACTTGATAAATAAAAAGCTCCCCTGCTTATACATTAAAAGTCAGCTTTAAAAGAAAAGCTTTTGCCTGCCAGTGAAAGGAAAGCAGGGAGGGGGGCAGGCTAGCCTCCCACACAAGAGAGTTCCACAGGGTGGGAGTCAAGCCGAGGAGAGGAAAAACACTGGCTAAACACTTGTGCTGCAAAGCAGGTCAGGAGATTCCCTCTAAGCACAGCCAAGGTCATTGTCAGGCAAATCACCAGCTAACTCCAGAGATAATACGCTAGAGCTGTAAATGTCTCTGATGGTTTCAGACCTTCACCCTGACACCTGGGCATCTCTCTCATTGTCCTCATACCTGCCCACCATTACAGGGCTATTAAGACAGCCATTACCTCTTTGTCACCTAACAATGGGACCATTAATTCTGTCTGGACCCCATTGTCCATGTTGCAATTTCCATTGTTCACTCAGCCAGGAGAGCCATTCACACCCATGACTCTCATACGCATTTTACATATCTAAACCATTCGTTTTGAGCAGTTTGATGCAGTAGGTTGCCGCTGAATGCCACACTGTCACTCTAATTCCCAAACGAGTACTGTCCTTAGGCGCAAGTCTAAGCCATGTCACTGTTCTCTTTGCTGCTGTCAGGATCGGTAATTATCACCTGAATCCCTAAAACTCTACTATCAAGGATTTTCTTTCCTTTATCCTTCAGTTAGTTTTTGTGCGAGTGTCTGAGTGTTTGGATCTTTGTGTGTGTAAATGAAATCTTCAATAAAACACAATTTAATTTACATTTGGAATCTCTGGCTGGCTTTCTCCTGCAAAGACCCTGTAAACATTGGTGGAAAAGATCTCATTAGGTTACCCCCACTCTTGCAGGCCTCCTAATTAATTCCCCACTGTCATGTGGAGATATTGGCATCATGGGTGGACCCCCGGGTAACAGGTAACAGAAGAAAGGAAAGAAAATTTTGATTATTACTGGAACTAAATGTAGAATAAAAATATCAGACATCTTAAAATGCTCTTATATTACAGTTTTTATAGCGTGATTGATGCTGTCTCCTTGTCATTCATAGGGCTAAAGGGCTGCTATAGAGCTGAGCTGAATTAGCTGTCTCATTACTTGGCAGAATTCTTGCGGTCCATGTGAAAATTTTCCTTGTTTTCTATTTCTATTTCTTGCAGTTCCGTAAAAATACTTGAAGAGATGCTGAATAATAACCAGTTATAAACCATTATATCTAGTCATCCAGAATAAATCTTCTTTTTTATTATCATAAGGTTTAAATTGAGTGTTGTAGCTTTGTTTGCTAAGCTATGGAAGTTTTATGCAAAATATGGTTAGAGAGACTGACACTATTAGAAATCTCTTTCCTTTTTAAAAAGAAGTACAGGCTGATATTCAGCAAGTGAACTTGTGGAGCAGAGGACATATACCAGGGTCCAATGTACTTACACTGTCATGGGGTGGAGGTAAGAGCTGCTCCCTCTTTCCTACTTCCTCCAGGAACGTGCAACTGCTTTCAGAGGACACACTGGTGCAGCTCCATGCCCTAGGCCTCCAATCAGCTGTGGGGATGCACCAAGAGGAAGCCTCTACCACGAAGTAAGGCTGCTCCTTCTTCCCAGGCGTGCAAGGGCACACTCCACCAGCTGATCAGTGTCCAAGGGGATGGCCCTGTGCCTACAAACCTGCCAGCTGCTCTTATGCCCCCAAGGGGAGGGTATTGCACAAGGAAGTACAGGATACCTCCTTCAAAAATCTACCCTTAAATACTTACACAGTTGTAAATGCCCATGTAAATCACCAAGAGGATTCCAGACACAGGTAGCCAGACAATTATTATCAAACATGTATAAAATATTAAAGAACATGAGATGGATGACAGAATGGATAAAGAACAAAAATGAGTGTATTAGGAATATTTAAACTGTTACAGACCATGAGCTAAACCTCATAGTTGTACTGTTGGGTATCCTTACAAACAGATCCTCTGTGATTCCAAAACAGTTATATGTTAACAGCACCCCATATTTTACTAGCTGAATGTTGACCATACATGCAGGTACCACAGGCAGAGTAATGGAACCAATAAAAATTACAATCCCGTATGTATTCAGTCTTTATTCATTAATTATTGGATAAATTGATTATATATTATTATAGATCAGACAAAGATAAAACTGAAGATGCATTATCTCTGAAATCATTTTATTGTAATCAACCTGCTATTAAATAAAAGTACCAGCAAATTTCTAAGGAAAATAAACCCAGAATAATTAACCCCTAAAACTGTTCAGTGGAGGGCTCCCTTCCTCTTTCTTTCTCTCTCTCTTTATCATTCAGAGTTGTAGCTGGAGGGACTGAGAGGTGGTGGGATCACGGAGACTGACAGAGAAATCCTCTCTTAGGCCCTTTCCGCACGAGGTGAAGGAATCGCTCCGTGCCATTACCTACCACTTCTTCTGGGGTCCAAAGCAACACGGACCGTCCCTGAAGCCCTTCCGCAAGGCTCCTCCTTGGTCCAGGGCGAATCAGAGCAGTGCGAGGTCTGTAGATCCACACTGCTCCGGCTTCCAAAATGGCGGCTTCCGGCTTCCAAAATGGCGGCTTCCGGCTTCCAAAATGGCTGTTCCGACTTCCAAAATGGCAGCTTCTGGTTGGCCGTGGGTCCCGACCAACCGCTGAAGCTCGCCACGCCTAAGCCCGCCCTCTGCAGATCTCAGGCTCACATTGGTGCGAGCCTGCGAATCTGCACAAGGGAGCAGGAACACAATGGTGCGTTCCAGGAAAATAAAGACCTGTTTTTTGCGATCTTTAGAAAACACACTGGAGGACCACCTGGGGTCGTTTTGGAGCAGACTGAGGTGCGGATCTCCGGTAAGTAGTCCGCTCCTAGTCCGCTCCAAGGTGCAGATGACGTCCGTGAGAGGACGCACTGCCCCATTCTAATTGCCTGGTGCAGAAAGGGCCATTGCTGCACTTTGGCATGGATACAGACACGACACAATTCAGATAATTTCTGGTAGCCCCGATGTTCATGTATCTCCTGCATGTGGACGTTAGATACTTCAACGTTGCCATAGACAGGGAAGCCAGCCGCATGCATTTTCATGGCCAGCGCCTTCATAGTTATAGCTGAACAGTGCTTTCCACGGTGTGATGGCAGGGTGTAGGCGTTTCCCATGGCACCTAGAAAATCCATTGTGGCCCAGCTGATGGGTTGACCATCAGTGCCCATGATGCTGACAGTGAAGAAACACTCCACCAACCTGGTCAGGCACCGACGGCTTTGTTCGTTGCATCCATAGGACCAAGTTTCATTCAGCAGATCAACATGGGAGGCATTCAGGGAAGACATTGTGAAGCCAGGATCTAACCTGGAAAAGGAGAGAGTTAATAAGAATTCAGCCAAAGAGACTGAAAGAGAGATGAATGCAAAAACTGGCATGCTGTGTCACAGCAAAGATCTATCTAGTTTCACTTCTAACTGTGGCCAGCCACAATTTGGGCAATTTTGCTCCCAGCATCACCCCAGATATTCTTCCTCTATGCGAGTAGCTTGCATGTTTGGCTATTGTGGTGGAATACAGCATTCAGAAGAGTAATGGTTTTAAAAAGCTATAAATGATGAGGCAAACCTTCACAATATAAGAGTACCTGGACAAAGGACAGGAAAAAGGGCACAGACCTCAGGAAATACATGCAAACACATCAAAGGTAGACCTTAATGGGTATCTCTTTCTCTTTATTGGCTGTCCCACAGGTAAAACCAGGACTGGAAGCACTCCCAAAAAATGAGGTGTCCCTTTGCTTTCCTTTTCCTGGTGTTTCCTTAAACTGAGCTTTTTATCATCTATTATAGGATTATAGGATGAAACATTTATAGCAAAGAATAACACACCACAGCTGGTACACAGAATTATCAGATGTAAAGTTCATTGTTTGTAAAGATGAAATGGGTGCTTCTGATAGTTATTTCATTTAGAAGATATGAAATTAGAAGATTACCATACATATATACTCTCTCTCAAAAGTTTCTAAAAAGTTTGATCATACGTAATGATGGCTTGTATGGGGAGGATAAATTAACAATAAAAACAATGCCTATAACAATAACAGAGTAAATGACAATAAAAACGATCAAAGAATGCCAAGTCTTGACAAAGTCATTGTCTTCATTCTTGGACGTTCTTTTCAATTTACATGTTAGCATTTAACATAGAGCTATTTGCCATGTATGTCATGAGACAATGTAAACATTTCTAATGATGTGTAGTTTCCATCCTTACTACCACCAATGGGAAAGAGATCAAGCTTTTTTTTTCCCTTTCAAACCCTTGTTCTTACTATGAAATACAGTTGGCCCTCCACATTTGCTAGGTTTAGGGGTGCGGGACCCCCACAAAAGTGGAAAAACTACAAATATCAAAATGTGGGGGGCAGTAGTTTAAAAATCTGTGCAGCCTGATCACAGCTTCCAGAAGGGAACAAAGAAGTAGTTGGGGGAGGGGTAAGAGAAACTCACATACAATCAAATCCATGAAAGCTAAACCTGCAAACGTGGAGAGCTAACTGCATAGACAATAAATGCACCTTATGAAAACAAAACCGTTTGGACATTTTCGAAATGAACTTACAATCTGCATCAAGCAGATTTTATCCATAGGGCATGTGAGCCACGCATGTCTTATTGTTCCCTTTTCTTTGTTCCTTTGCCCTATCCACACATACTGTGGGGAGGCTGCTGTTTATGTATGATGATTTAAGATTAATAAGGTGGCATCTGTGAATTACTTTTTGTACAGTCTTATTCACTGCCACTGAGCTAGATTTGTAGGGCAGTCCAGACCATACATTGTTCCCACGATTGTCAGGGATGACTATATTGAAATCCTATAATGCTTTTTAAACTCTGATTTGGTTTAGATGATTCTTTAACAATCCAGGTGAATCCGTTTGATACACTGCTATGGGGGTCAGTTACATGAGATATGCAAAGTTTTTAAAATTTTGTTAGGAACTGCAGTGATCCTTCTTTTTGACAAAAAGATTTGACCAGATGAGGGATGGCAAACTGCCAAGGGAACCGGGAATCGGGGGTGTACCTGTGCACCCCTGGCAGGCTGTACCATTGTGTTATTGTGTTTTGGCACACAAAAAGTGACCTCACATGGGACACACAACCCCTCCATTAAGCAAATTGGGCAGGGTCTATTTTGTAAAATTAGGGGTGTTCAATGGAAGGGCATACGGCAGAAGGATAAGGCACTAGATGTTGTGACCGTGTTTCCCAGACTGTACGTGTAGACGTTAGGTAAGGCTCAGTCAATATGGATAGATCGTTCTTTATCTGAGAGGGAAAAGATATAGATGTTTGGGTACAATGGGAAGGATACCAAACTATACCTCAAAGTCATGATTCTAGTTTTTCAAAATAGGCGAGCTACAACTGGTTCAGGGAATACACTAAATGGACCCACCACAGAGTTACAACACAACTGCTTCTTCAGCTTGCGTGGTATATTTTAAAAGTCGTATGAACCATGAGGTAATTTCAAAAATGTTGGAAATTTAATTTCAAAATGAAAATAAATACTTTCATTTCATAGCCCATGATATGATATTGGGGGTGGGATTGTAGTACATCTGGGAAAAAGGGCTATATTCCAAGTCTATGACCTAGGAACAAAAGGCATAAGATAGAGATCTAAAAAGCTTACCTGAGATTTAACTGTGGGCACGCTGGTAATAAATGTTCTCCAACTAGAAGCATTCTTGGTTAGCCAGTCTTTCAACAGCAACAAAAGTCAAACCTTCAGTGCTGGCATAGCAAGATGGATACTCACTGGTACTCAGGTAGTTTATTTGGGTCCAGGTGCACATAGGTAACGCAGGAAATTGGTGACAGCGGCACATGCTTGATAGTGGCAGCACCTCGGGAGACTTCATATATGCCATCCTGGTTCCCTGTGGAAAGTCATAAAATATTTAGTTAGCAAACAAAGGGCCTGTGTCTATTTGCATGTCAGTGCTGGAGGAAGGGACAGGGTTCTGTCAGATGCCCAAATTGAAACAATGGTCCCCTGCAGCTCACGTGAGGAACAAAATGAACATTTTAAAGGCAATGAGAGCCAGTATGATGTAGTGGTTTGAGTGCTGGACTAGAGCGTTGCAAGTCTATGGTGCAAATCCCCATCCAGCCAGGAAATGCAGTAGGTGACCTTGGGCAAGTCACATTCTGTCAACCTCATGGCAGTGGCAAACTTCCTTTTAATAAATTTTACCAAGAAACCCCCATGATGCCATAAGTTAGAGTCGGCTTGAAGCACACAACATCAAAGGAAGCATGAAGACTCCAGGGGAGTAAGAGAGTAAGTGGAGTAAGGCTTTTTAGTGTTTTTTTTAATTATTATATTTTATTTGAAAGATGCATTTATATTCCAAAGCATAGTTTCCATTATCTCTACAATTCTATATATCAATATATTAAACAGAGAAAAAGAAGAAGAAAAATATACGTATAGAATTACAAAAACAGAATATGAGATCATCCATTCAAAATAAGAGAATAAGAGTAATGTATTTCCTTAATTATCTTAGGTAATTAATTCCTTGTCTGACGAAACTCACACAATGTATTAAAGTAAGAAACATCTCCAAATTCTATTAAATTATTTACACTAAATTCATAAAAGCCTATACAAAGAGAGAAAGGACAGAAAAGAAAAGAGAGAAAAAAAAGAGAAGAAAAATGACTGTGTCCATATATCTACCGTGTTTCCCCGAAAATAAGACACTGTCTTATATTTATTTTTCCTCAAAAAGACACAGTATGGCTTATTTTCAGGGGATGTCTTATTTTTATTAAGTATGGTACAACAATCTACATTTATTCAAATATAGTTAAGTCGTCTTCTTCTGGAACATCGTCATAACTCTCCAAACCCGGAATTCCATCCTGAATTTCTTGCGACTCCATTTCCTTTAGAACCATTGGCCCCAATCCTTCATGTCGAGCAACAGAGCTCTCATTAAATGAGCAGCTCTTATCCATGTAACCTGCTCGGAGTGCATCGGCGACAACACTGTCAGTGATTTTATCCCATGAATTCTTCACCCAAATCACAACCTCTTGCAGGCTAGCTTTCACAAAGTTTCCACGCTGATTTCTTGTCATTCTATTTTCAATGTAGTCGTTAATTTCCATACACAAATGGTCTTTGAATGGCTTGTTTATTGCAATATCAAGAGTCTGCAGATAGGCAGTCATTCCTGCAGGAATCATTATTTGATCTGTTCTTCTCTCTGCAAGGAAGTTCTTCATGTCTTTACCACGGTGAGTGCTGGCTGAATCCCAGACTAGCAGACCTCTTTGGCCACCTCGCAAAAAAAGTGGCAGCATTAAATCAAGCCACTTTCTTATAACTGCTTGTGTGCACCAGGCTTTTTCGGTTTCAAGAACATAAATGCCAGAAACACGTTCAATCTTATCTTTCTTGCTCTTAGTGATGATAAGAGGTGTGGCTTTCTTTCCATCCAGACGAATTGCCAAAATACAGGTAACACGCGAACTTTCGTGACCAGTGGAGGGAACGTAGATTGAGGAGGCACCCCTCTGTTCAATTGTCGTTTGGGCTCCTTGACCCATAAACACTGCAGTTTCATCCATAGCAATCATGTTGCAAAGTTGGTATTTAGAAAAGTCGATGCCATCAACAAAGGACTTGAATGCAAATGCTCGCTTAATAACTTCAGCATCTTCCAACTTAAACAGTGTTGTTGATTTTCTGAGAGACAGTTCATATCGCTGAAGAAAGCCATCCAGCCAGTGTTGTGATGCTTTGAATTCTGGGGATATTTCGAATTGTGGTGCCGTTGCAAGGGCAAATGCTTGAACATCAGCCCTGCGCACAACCAAAGCCTGTGCTCTCCTGTCAGCAATCCATTCACTGATCATGTCTTCCAGCTCAGGAAATAAAGGTTGTCGACCTGAACCACACTTGCACTTCTTAGCATTTCCTCTGCCCACCTGTAGACTGAGGTTATCGTATTCTGCCCGCCATTTTTGGACCATTCGGATATCCAACTTCTTCTCTTTGCAGAAAGCCGTAAGATTCTTGCCCTGGGAGTCCTCCACAATTCCTTTCTTGTACTCAACAGAATAACTCTTTCTTTTTGCACTCATCTTGTCTGGGGGTACAGATACTCAGGAAAAGCAGAGATAGGCCAGCTAAGCTGATGTGTAAGGGCTGGCTTATTTATCAGGGATCCAGTGAGAACTGGGTCCAATCTGCACAGTGGAGCTGGGATGATCTCTCTGGGCTCAATAGCAGACTGCTTGCTGAAGCTTTTCCCCTATCCCCTGCTGTTTGTGTGGGGTGAGAGAGACCCACAGACTGTTGCTGGTTGGTGCTGGGGGAGAGAGACCCACAGTGCTGAGTAGAACAGCAGCCACAGCTTTACTTCTTCCCCCTGAGGACACACAATACCTAAAGCAGAGCGTCCTGCTCCTCACTTCACTGCGGAGACTTTCACTTTCACTTTCTATGTCTCAGCCGGTACGCTGTATAGCCACGCCTATCACTATGTCTTATTTTCGGGGTATGGCTTATATTGCGCAAATGCTTAGAAATCCTGCTATGGCTTATTTTATGGGTATGTCTTATTTTCAGGGAAACAGGGTATTACTATCAGTCTCCCCCATTTTTGTCTCCATATTTTTTTAATACACTCCCATTCCTGATTTACTTTTGTCACATTTTGGTTATTTAACATACAGGTTAGATTATCCATTTGAAACATATCAAATATTTTAAAGTTTTTTTTTAAGGTTAAGATTTTACTTTGCTGGCCTCCAGCTCCCTTTTTACATTGGGGGCTTTGCACCTGCTGAGTGCTTTAAAAAATGAGCAAGTAGCCAGTCAACTGAGTGCATCACTAGCCAGCATTTGGGAACTGTCAGATGGGAAGAAAGGAGATGAGAAGAACCCTAATTACAAGAATTACGGCTTGGTGGCAGAGGGTGTCCCAGGCCACAATGATGCATTGTGTCAGAAAACAGTAGAAGCATTCCTAATTTAATTGAATTTTATTTTTATACGTATGCTGTCTTGGGGATCCTCCTGGGAAAAAAAGATTGGAGAGATATCTAAAAGAAATAGAGCCAGTATTGGTATAGTATCTTGAGTGTTGGACTATGACCCTAGAGACTAGGGTTCGATGTCCCACTTGGCCATGGATATCCACGGGGTGACCTTGGGCAGAGTGACACACTCTGAGCCTCAGAAAACCTCATGAAAGGTTCACCTTAAGGTTGCCATAGGTTGGAAACAACTTGAAGGCACACAACAACAACTGAAAGAAACACCTTTCATTATTACAGCACACGGATTATTAATTACCTATCAAATACCATTTGAAAGAATACTTAAACAGAGTGGTTAATGAGTGGTTAAGAATACAGATCTTACTCCATCTTTATATGCTCATAGGTGGACTGGGAATCGTTATCTGAGGCCCTTTCACATGCCATAATTATAGCATTATGATTCCATTTTTACTGCCATGGCAGCATCTTATGGAATCCTGGGAGTTGTAGTTTGGGGAAAGACTACAGCAGTGGTTCTCTACCACTAGATTTCTTGGTTTCCTAGAAATTCCAGCAAGCATGAAAAATGGTAAGGAATTCTGGGAGCTGAAGTCCAAAACATTCAGAGGACCACAGATTAAGAACCACTGCAACATAGCTCTCTGGCTTAGGCCTTTTTCACATGTGTGGGGGGGAAACGGGCAAAAACACGCTAAAATGGAGCTTACCCGCAGCCGGGTAAGTCCGTCGCCATGCGGAGCAGCGTGAACTCGCTGCTCCACACTCCTCCGGCGTCCCAGATGGCAGCTTCCGGTTGGTGGAGGCTCTCCACCAACTGGAGAAGCTCGCCAGCCGGAAGCCCGCCCCCGGCAGATCTGCAGGCACGCACTTGCGCACGCCTGCAAATCCACTTTAGAGCCGGGTGACGGAGCGGCACGGGGCTGCGTGCTCCGTGCTTTTTAAAAACCTCGAAAAAGAGGTTTTTAAAAAACACGCAGCCTGGCTAGTTCCGGCCCTCTTGAGTGGATTCTGGTGTGGAACTATGAAAAGTAGTCCACGCCAGTCCACTCTACGGTGTAGAAGACCTCAGTGAGAGGTCGCTCTACACCGTTTCAGAAGCCCAGTATGGAAATGGCCTTAGAGTTGTGAATATCCCTCCCTAAATTAATTTTAAATGTTAGTGCATAACAGAAAGAGGGAATTCTCATCAAACTTGCACATAACACCAAACTGGGAGTGCTAGCTAATACCTGAGAAGACAGAATCGGGATGTAGACTTAAGAATAGAACCAAAACTACCAAAATAAGTTTCAGCAGGGAAATATCTATAGCTCTACATTTAGAAAGGAAAAGTCGGGTGCAGAAATATAAACTGGGTGACCCCTGGCTTGACATCAGTACAAATGAAAAGAGTGTAGGAGTTTGGGGAAACCACAAGCTAAACATAGGTCAGTAGTATGTCTGGTGGCAAAAAAACAGCTAAAGAAACTTTCAGCTGAATCTTCAGAAGTTTAGCATCCACATCAAGGGAAGTAACAATACCACTGTTTTCTGCTGTAGCAAGCCAGTATGGTGTAGTGATCTGAGCATTGGTCCATGACCCAGAGACCAGGGTTTGATTCCCCGCTTGGCCATGGAAACCCACTGGGTGATCTTGGGCATGTCACACACTTTCTGCCCCAGAAAAACTCCATGATAGGTTTACCTTAGGGTCATCATAAGTTGGAAACAACTTGAAGGCACACAACAGCAACATTCTGCTTTAGTCAGGACTCCCTTCCCAGAAATACTGTGTCTGGTTCTGGGGGACACAGCTTAAGAAGGATATTGGCAAGATGGAATGAGGAAGAAATGAAGGACTTAGATACATCTACCCTTGAGCGGAGAACAGGGACAGTTGCTATAACAGCCATCTTCAAATAACTAAAATGTTACAGCTCTATGTACCCCCCAAGATCGATATGGGATTTAATTAGTAAATATTAATTAACTGTCACTACATTAATTGGCATTGATATAAAATGGAACCTAGGTGACTGGAAGGTCAAGCTGGAAAGAAGAAAATTACTGACTGTGAAACCAAAGTCATTGTCGGGCAGTTTACAAGGCAACTCTGGGGACAATAGGCATATGCTAAAGCTGGACATTTCTGTGCATAAAAGGAAAGTTCCCACCAAACTGTGATTGTTTTAACTCTGTTCCCTCACACCTTGATGTTTCCCTGCTCTGTCTTCCCAACCTCTCCACATCACAAAGCTATTATGACAGCCATTACCCTTTTGTCACCTAAACACTAAAACCATTAACTCCAGCCGGACTTCATTGTTTATGTTGCAACTCCCATTGTCTGCTTGGCAAGCAGTCTCTTGCAGTTTCTCACTTGGTTGAGTGCCACGCTGTTGCTTTGATTCCTGAACAAGAGTTGTCCTTAGGTGCCTACCTAAGCCACATCGCCACTTTTCCTTGCTTCTCTCCAGACTGGTAATTATCACCTGAACCTGAAAAGTCCTCTGTCCACAACTTTCCTCCCTTTACTTTTGGTTAGTCCTTGTGTGAGTGCATGAGTGTTTGGATCCTTCGCGTGTGTGTATGAGTTTCTCAATAAAACTTATTTTTAGTTTACATTTTGGATTACCTGGCTGGTTCTTTTCTGCTAGGACCCATAAACATAGAAAGATCTTGTTAAGTTATCCCCTTCTAATTTTTTTTTATAATCATTTTATTCAAATTCAGATATAAAACAAACAATTATAACTGTCAACTTATTTGAAATTTTTCTGATCTTCCACACTGATCTAGATTTCATTATCAATATTTCTTAACATGCTTAAAATATTGTACTACATTCTAGTGCTATTATTACTTGTTGATTCTTGCATTTCCATCTCCATATTCCCGCTTCATGATATATATCCTGTAGCCCCCTCATAATTTATCTTAAACCATGAATCATAGATTTCCATCTGATGGTACCCAGCAATTACCCATTACAATTTGCCATTCTTTTTGTATCTCTTCGTCTGATTTCCCTTTTAATCATTGAGAGACCATATCAGCATTTTTGTTTTCAATCAGTGTACCCCACCATTGTTCTAATGTGGGTATTTGTTGAGTTTTCCACATCTTTGCATATTCAATGCAAGCTGTTGTTATCATGTACAGTAATATTCTCCAGTACTTCTTTATACCAGTACCTTCTAATAATCAGTCATATTTAACAAATACAATTCTGGTAACTTAGCAAACTGTACTTTCATTAATGTACATATTTTGTTATGTATTTCAGCCCAATATTTCTTAGCTTTAGGACATGTCCACCACATGTGATATATCGTACCGGCCTCATTCTGACATTTCCAACATTGTCCGGTACCTGTATTATAAATCTTTTTTAATTTATCTGGTGTCATGTACCATCTATGAAACAGCTTGTAATAGTTCTCTTTCAAATTCTGTGCTACTGTAAATTTCTGTGTTTTTTTCCAGCTCTGCTCCCAAGACTCTAATTGTATTGAATGTCCGATATTTTGTGCCCATGAAATCATTGTTGCCTTTACTGTTTCTTCTTGCCTCTCCTGATGTAGTATTTCTTGATATATTCAGGCAAGTAAATGAGGCAGATTTTCGAACAGCCATTTAATTACTCCAGTTTTCTCTTTAAGTTCAATTCCATATGTTTTTATATCCATCTGAAACCTTTCTGCTGTCTGTCTGTAAGGGAACCAACTTAATGTTATTCCCTCTTGTTCTAGTTTTTCTCTTGTTTTAATCTTAAAGTTGTTGGACGTTGATCTCTCAATTATATCATCATATCGCAACCATTTATCTGTTTCCGTCCATCTGCCAAAAAAAGCCTCTTGCGGTGAGACCCAGGTGGGGAGCTGCCATATGTTTTTAGTTTTATAATCCTCCCAAATTTTCAGAAGCGATTTTCTGATAAAGTGATGTGTGAAGTCTTTATCTATTTTTGCTTTATCATAAAACATATAGGCATGCCACCCCATCCTCAGGTCTGCTCCCTCCAGTGCCAACATTCTCGTGTCTTGTAGGTCTACCCAGTCAAAAGCCGCAGCCTTGTAGTATATTTGAAAGTCTGGTAGTCCCATTCCTCCTCTATTTTTTAAGTCTGTCATAGTATTCCATTTTATCCTAGGTTTTTTCCCTTGCCATATAAACTTAGTTAGTTCTCTCTTCCCTTGTATGAAAGGCTTCATGTTCGTTGTTATAGGAAGATTTTGGAACAAAAAGTTCATTTTTGGCAAAACATTCATCTTTATTGCAGCTATCCTCCCCATCATTGACAAACGCATGGAGGCCCAACTTTCCAAGTCTTTTGTTATTTCTTTCAATTTTTTTTCATAATTATTTTGAAATAACTCATTGTTTCTTTTGGCTATCCAAATACCTAGATATTTTACCTTTTGTCCTCTATTGAATCCTGTTTTTTGTACTAATTCCATCTCTTCTCTTTCAGTCATATTTTTGGTTAAGAAAACTGTTTTTTCCTTATTAACTTTAAAACCAGAGAATTCTCCATATTCTTGAACTGCAGTAATCAATTTTTCAATACATTTCCCTGGGTCATCCAGTAAGAAGACCAGATTGTCAGCGTTACCCCCTTCTAATTTTGAGCTAATTAATTCCCCTCTGTCACATCGAGGTACTGGCATCGTAAGTGGACCCCAGAGTCACCCACGTTTTGGGGTAACAAAAGATGGAGAAAATTATTTTTGTACGGTTTAGAATGCCAGACCCAAACCAATGTCTTCAAAGACAGGAAAAAAGATTCTGACTAAACAGTAGGAAGAAATAATCCAAAAGGCCAAAGAGCATTAGGAGACATCCTGGAACAAAATTGGTTTGACTGGTTACTTGACTAAGGTGGTCTGGTAGGTGATGCCATTAAAAACTTGATAAAATGGCTTATTATATGTTCAGCTGTTGTGGTGGTGTTATATGTTACCCCACTGGAAAATCCTGTCCCGGGGTCTACAATTCTGATATTAAAATATGATTCCATGTGCCTGAGAGGTCGCCCGGATGAGTACGTAGGCAGCAATGGTCGAACGATCGAAAACCAGGTCAGGCCAGTAAAATCCCCAGTCATGTAGTCCCAGGAGACCTCAAGCTGTGCAAACCCACAGAAGACAAAGGGTCCTCAGCCCCTGAGAAGCCGGCTTGAGGGGATTAGCATGTTTGCCCCAAGTTGAGCAAAATCCTATCAGGCAAGACCATTTACATGAAGTCACACCACAACCCAATGCAGACGAAGATCCTGAGACTTTGGCAACACCTTGTAATCTCATCACACAAAGGAAGTTACCATTGCGGGGCTTCTTTCTCGTTCCAACACCCATTGTTCTTCCCGGGAAAGGATTAGCCCTACAGGTACTTTTCCCCCTACAAATAGTCCCAGTTTTGAGAGTTTCCTTGGATCACTCCCGGTCTTCCCAGCTCACTGTTTCTCCGTCCGTTGAGTAATCCCTTCGGCCCTCTCCGTGCTGAGCTCCACTTCTCTGCTGTTTTTCCCAGACCAAGGACTTCAGGAAAAGGTGCAGTATTACCCCAGCTACAACTCCTTCAATATTCCCCTATCCAGTTTCCTCTCTTTTGCTTCTTAATAGGTCTTGAGTAAGTGTGTGAGTGATTGCGTTGGTGCATGAGACTTTCATTCAATAAAATCATTTTATTGGACATTTTCGTTTGATTTTTGGCTTGGCCTGACCCCGTAAAAACTGGGTAAAAAGACCCCGCTGGTTACCCTGCCTCTTGCATTGCTATTGCTCGTGCTCTGGCTAGTTTCCATTCCCCATCACATGGAGCACATTGAGGTGTCCCCCAAGGGACCCCAGAAATCAGGGTAACACATATGTGAAAAACTATGTGTAAAAATATTGCTGAACAGTTAATCAAAACACCTTAAGACAATAAGCTTTTGATGATAACTGAAATGAATTAGCCAAGACACAGGCAGACTAGACTTCACTTTTTCAAAATGAAATGGGGGGGAATGAAAGAGGAACAAAAATGGCTTCACATGTGCTCATCTCAAAAGTGCTTGTATCTCTGTTATTTGGCTGTCCTGGTGCTAGGGAAAGTCTTCCAAAAGAACAAGCTGGCATTGTGAAGGTTACATAGTATGGTATCTTGTTCTGGTGTATTTTGTTCTCTAGGGCACTAAGAAACTGGGGAAAGGGATACGTAGCAAGGACTGGGAAATGGTTGTTTATTTTCGAAGAGGCAGTTTGTGATCAGCTGATGCCTAAAAGACAAAATCTTTATTGAATTCTTTAGCTTCTTGGAATTTTTCCTAGCATATGCACTTTGCAATAGTGACCTAGCAAACTTGGCAAACTATATTAGATTGTAAGATCTCCTGGCTCAGGGCCTCTATTCTTTTCAGGTTATGGTCTGTCAGGGTGGGAGACAGAAATCCATTTCTATCCCTAAATAAAATTGGATCTTTGATTCACCAGGCCTCTCCTTCTAATTCCTCCTAGTATTACAGGGAAAAGAAAGTTGCCTTCATTAACATGTACTATACACTATGTCAAAAATATAGGCAGAACTTGTTAATTATTTTCAATCACAGCACTGTGACTGTGCAAGTATTAAAAAGACTGAAAACCACGTTGTGCAGTATAGAACTGCTATTGCTATTACTTTCTTTGAACTGAATTTTGTAACGAATGAAATTATCCTCTTGTGTTTCACCAGTTCCTTTCTGTTTTTTACACCTAATTCAAAGAAGGGAGGTGGGAAGAATAACATCAGCCTGTGCCTCTCCTGTCCCAAGTCTCTAATAAGCTAATACAGTGATGCTTTTACTCTTTCTGCCTCCACTCATACACTTGTTTATCTTATAAATATTATATAGAGCTTAGAAAGCTGTCTTGTATGAGACATTAGTTCAAGTTAGGGTCCTAAGGCCCATACAAGTACCTACCTGTGTAGTTACAGCTCAACAAAATAGCTGTTCTTGCTTGGCAAATGTCGTTTCCCTCTTTCCTAAGGTCATTATAGGGACAAGTGCCTGGAGTATAATTGTGTATAGCATCATTCACCTTAATCTCGGTAAAGTTTGCAGTGCAATGCAACTCCTATGAAGGATTGGTTTGACTCAGTGGGTGGGAAAACCCTAAGCGAGGGGTTGTATTTTCTAGTTGAGTTCAGAAAAAGAGAACTGGAACTGAAGAGAAGCTGCAGTTGTAAGGGCTAAGCAGCAGGCCCCGTTTCACCTTGAACAAAGTAGGGGTATTTTCACTTATGTATTTATGAGGGAATAAAGCGGTAAATGCTTTGGAGTAGAATTTCCACATTGCATTTGTATTTTAAAATTATTTAAGGCTTTAAGGCTTGCACCCAACTGTTGCAATACTACTGTGTGAAGACACCTGCAATCAAGTCATGCAGTAGCACCTCGCTGGATGTGTGGAACTTTTAGAAGAGTATATATGTGTAAAATGTAATGTCTAATTATAATCTAATTTAATCTGTAATCTGTTGTCTTGTCACTAAAAATATATTGGGATTGTATTTATGGTAGTCAGTTATAGTTGGCCCTACAGAACACAGAAAGTGGTACACAGGTATTTAACTTAAATATAAATGGCAGTTTAGCATAAATGTAAATACAGAACCCTTCCAATATAAGTGCAATTAAATTAAAGTGTGGCTTATTAATGATAGATAAATGCATTAGCTCTTTTTTTCTGTATTTATATTTTCTATTAAAATGGTTTGCATCCTGTTAGTGACTTATGCCAGCCTAAATCCAGTTTACACCTCCTTAATCTTCCTTTTTGGTATTCAGAAGGCCGTAATTCTCTACTGACCTTGCACAATAACTAAACTCTCCCCCAAAATCCATTTTTTACCTGTTACAGCTCCCTTAACACTGCCATTTATTGGCTGGTGGACAGCAATGTTTGGGTGGGGGAAGGATAAGTGTCCAACTATGTTTCTATAGCTGGACACACAGCAATAACCTCATCTTCTGTGACCTTCAGAGGAACTCCAGGATGCCTTGGAAGATGCCTGATCACTGTGCATTGAGCTACAGGATGCTTCTCCTCCATCCCCCCATTCATCAGCCAGTAAATGGTCTTGTTGGGAGGGCTGCACCAGCTAAAATGTGCTTTGGCAGGGGCTGGGGGAAGAGGAAACATGCCAGAGTTCCATCTTGAGGAACTAATTTATACTACGTCTTCCTGATCCAGGATCACAGCCACTTTAAAATATCAGAGCCATAGCATTTATGGCATCATAGTACACATAAGCAGAGCCTGACAAATTTACTTTTTAGAACTACTTCTGGTTGGTGGAGTATCTCTCTCTTGATAAAAATTCTCTCTCCCTTCTGATTCAGATTGTGCTTCTCTGTGTGATACGGATGGGTTCTGCTCTCGCAGTCTGACAGGCACTTCAGACTACCATTACCAGAACCGCCATCCATGAGTAGTTGCCATGCATGCCAGAGGATTCTGGGAGTTTTAGTCCAAAGAAGTAACTTTTCCAGCTACAAGTTGTATACAATACTGCACAGTATGGACAGGAGGAACCTAGAAACAGCACAGAGGAAACCTTGCAGGGCCACCTTCTGCTAGTCACTACCTTATAACATCTCAAAAGCAGCATACAAGAAGAACCCACCTCTAGTTAAGGCGAAGGGTCTATCGTGTCCAGCATCCTGTTTCTTACACTGGCCAGGCAGATGTTAGGTTTTTTGGGGCAATTGTCCCATTGCTGTATGCCTTCAAGTTGTTTCTGATTTATGGTGACTCTAAGGGAAACCCATCATGGGTTTTCGTGGCATGATTTGTTTGGGGGGGTGTGCCTTTGCCCTCCTCTGAGGCTGAGAGGGTGTGACTTGCCCAAGGTCATCTAGTGTGTTTGTAGGAAATAACCTGGGGGGAAAAAACTCACAAAGAAATTAGGCACAGGATCAAGTGAATCATATTTATTTTAAATGCTCATTCTGCAGAAGAGGGTGCCCATAAAGAGGACACCCCAATACTGAATACCTCACGTTTCATCCCCTATCCCTGCCGCAGGTTTTCCCTCCCCTGAGATCCCATTGGACAGGACCCCAGAGGTTACAACCCTATCAGGATCGCCTAAGAAGTTACATTCCCCCTTCCCCATATTGACAGTATGAGTGGTCACGCACTGAACATGCATTTCCCTCGTGCATCCTTAATTCTCATTAGCAGTTTCAAAATGCCCCTCACCCTAACAGTTTCTAACCACCCCTTTCCTAAACAATGCCAACTTTCTGTCTTCTATTCCTTATCAACTTAGTTCACTCCTTACAGACAGCCTTTTTGTCTTTCAGACTTGTCTTTATCAGTCTGGTTCTCCGCACCTGGAGATTCAAGGTCTTGGGAGGCCTCCTTCTGTTCAGCAGCCAATTTTAGAAATCTGTTCTCTTAAGACTTATTGTATTACAGAAGCTCAAATATAAAATATACTGAAATATGTGTAAATATATCTAAAATATGTGTTATACATATTAGCTTACACACACACACACATATATATATATATGCTTCTAATACATGTTATTAATACTGTATACCCAGTGCAGAAGCTAAAATAGATTTCATTTCTCCCAGGTTTCCACACCTGAGCAGAGATTTAAACCCTGGTCTCCAGAGTTATAGTCCAGTGCTCAAACCTCTACGCCACACTGGCTCTCAGGTTCTGTACAATACTCCAGAGTATGGTGCACAGTGCACTATATGCACACATTTTGCACACACGTGTGTGTTGGATCTGATAAGCATTGCGATCACTGTTTGCAACTGGCTCATCCAGGTTCCTAGGTACCACCTTCAGTTTCCCTTCTGGTCACCAGAAGGTGACCAGAAGCATGGACTGTCATGTAACAGTCACTTACAGCAAAAGCGAGCAATTTTGTGGGTTTGGGAGCCAGCTTTCTGCCCGGAGCCACATGGACTGCAAAAAAACCTGAAAGTACCCAGAAGTTGGCTTCTGGTTCCAAAAACTTGTTTTTGTTTGTTTGTACTATGGAATGCCCTTCAAACTATTTCAAAGGATTTAAAAGATTAATCATTGCTCCTGGAGGCCTTCAGGAGCAATGATTCTTTTTCGGAGGTCTGATGGAGTCTGAGGCCTTGGCTTTAGAAATGTTTCTTAAAGAGCCTGGATTTATAGATTTATTATGCAACTGCCTTACTTCATTCGTGCAATTTTGCAAACCTGGATGGGCATTCAGAAAGCATCTTCTACCCGTTAAACTCCTTTGTTTCTTGATAGTTTCTTCCAGCTACTTCCTTAAAAAAAAAGTGGGGGAGCAGAGAAGACAGAGTAACTTCACATTGGCTTCTTACAGTACCACTACAGACTTTTCATCTGAAAGCACCCGAGTGTCTAGAGGCCCATTCACTTCATTCAGTAATAGCACTTTGCTCTCTTAATTGCTATGGTTCCATCCTGTTGAATCCTGGAATTTGCAGTTTAGCTGGAGTGGACTTCTCTGCTGGGGAGCCCTGGTGCTTCTCTGTGTGTGTGCGCATGTGCCTTGAACTGGCCTGTTGATTTAATGTGTACCCGTGAATTTCACACGGTTTACTTACACAAGGAATACTGAGAGGCGGTTTTGGCACCTCTGGGGTTTGCAGTTTAGGGAGGGGCCGGCAGGATTCCATAGGATATTGAAAGTGGAATAATCGCGCTAAAAGAGTGTCGTGCGGAAATGGCCAATATGTCCCTGTTCCCCCGTTCTGAGTCGCTTTTCAGGCCGGGCGTTGACGCTGCATAGATTCTACGGCGGATCTTTCTCTCTTGCGTAAGTTACCAGGTTGCGGGAGACTTGCCTCTGTCGGGAAACCTCCAGCAGGAGGAAGCGGCGGCGGCGGCGGCGCCTGCGCCTTTAAGGCAAAGCGAAAGGAGCTCGGTCACTGGTTGGCACAAGCAGCCTCCTAGCCAGCTACCCGCCTCTGGGTGGCGGATCCCGGGGCGCCCTCGGCACCCGGCCGCTCCTCGCGACCTTCGTTCCCGTCCCCTCCGCGGCGGCGTCACGAGACAAAAACCCGGGGCCGTGCGCGGTAATGACGCAGCTTTTTTGCCGCGCCGGCTGCGGCTTCCCCCAGCGGGGTGTCTCGGGGTGGGCGTCCCCACGGGCGGGGCGTGGGGTCGCGCTCGTTCCCGTGTTTGTGGTATTATTCGTCGCCCCTTACAAGGCTGCCCGGTGCGGGAGAGCCCCGGGCTACCGGCGAGGACGGCTTGGCTCGATCTCGGGGAGGGGGAATCGGGGAACCTCGCCGAACAAGGAAGTTCTTTGTGGCCAAGGCGCCGTTCCCTCGGGAGGGCTCGGAAAGGGTGCTGATGGTCGGAGGAGGCTGCCCGACTCTTCACGGTCGGCTCTGCCGACTGTCTCGCAGGCTCATGGGATTCAGTTTAGAGAAGCGGTTTTCAACTGCATCGGGATCTCATCCAGAAACTTTTGCGTGTCCATACACATCCTAAAAAATGCGAAGAGATTTCGTAAGGGGAACAGGGTTTCTCCGCATGTAGAGAATGCCTTTCCATTCCCATTTGGTAAATCTAGACTCACCAGCATGTTTGGGGGAGGAGCTTCCAGGTGAGATCATGTCAGACAGGTAGGCATGAGCCCAAGGCCATTTCCGCACTAGACTTTTATAGCGCTATGATTCCACTTGAAACCTCCTATGGAATCCTGGGGTTTGCAGTTTCGGGAGGGGCCAAACTGCAAACCCCAGGATTCCATAGGAGGTTTCAAGTGGAATCATAGCGCTATAAAAGTCTAGTGCGGAAAGGTCTCCAGATAGCACTCTTTTTCGAAATTAAGACAGCTGAGGGGAAAGCACAAAGCCAGCAGCTTATCTAAAAGTCTCTGCTTTGTCTCTTCCTTAGACCAGCTTGTTAATGCTCCCTGAGGATCACATGGAGCCATGGGCAAGAAACGACTCATCACAGATTCATTCCAAGTGGTGAAGAAGAGGAAAAGAGGTAGTAAAGAAGTAAAGGAAAGTCAGAGCCCAACCCATGGTGAGTTTTTTCTACAGTAGGTGGAGGGTGCTGGTTAAACACATATCTTCCTCTGTTTACCTGATTCCAGCAATGGCTATTTGGGTGATCTGTGGATAAATATTAAAAGTCCTGGAACTATAGTGTCCAGGAATTAAGTGTAGACATACAGGAGTGGCATCTTTGAGAAGTGTGAGACCTCAGTTTTTACAAGTGCATGTCCCATTTCTTGACCCATGAATGTGACTTGCAAGATACCTATAGCACTGCCTCTCTCTCCTCCTCTAATACTGGAGCATGCAGGACATGAACTGGTTACTTACCTGTAACTGTGGTTCTTCGAGTGGTCATCTGTGCCCTCACACACTAGGAGCTTTCGTGCATGCGCGGTAGCGTTCGGAAAATTCTAGAGCTTAGTAGCTTGGCGGGAACCCCTCCCCCATGCCAGTACTGAGTATGCTCAGCCCGCCAAACAGCGGTCTCTCCTCAGTTCTAGAGTCCACCGATAAGGGACCTGAGAAAGGGGGGACGGCTGGGCGGGTGTGTGTGAGGGCACAGATGACCACTTGAAGAACCACAGTAACAGGTAAGTAACCAGTTCTTCTTCTTCGTGGTCTCTGTGCGTCACACACTAGGAGATTTTGTAGCTTACCAATAGGACGGTGGGTCAGGTCCTAGAGTACGGAAGCTAACACCGCTCGTCTGAAACGGGCATCTCTATGGGACCGGCAGTCCAGTCTGTAGTGGCACATGAAGGTCGATGGTCGAGACCAGGTCGCCACACGGCAGAGTTCCTGCAAGTCCACACCTCGGAAGAGAGCTGCTGAAGACACTACGGCTCTGGTGGAATGAGCCTGGAGCAAGGCTGGCGGAGGCTGCTTGGCGAGTTCATGTGCCAGCAGGATGGTCTGGGCCACCCATTTGGAGAACCTCTGGGTGGACACCTTGCGGCCTCTCCGACGCCGGCCGTAACACACGAAGAGGTGCGGAGTCTGGCGAAAAGACGCAGTCCAGTTTGTGTAAAAGGCCAAGGCCTGACAAACATCGAGGGAGTGGAGGGACTGCTCCAGGGGAGTCGTCGGGTCAGGGTAGAAGGTCGGCAAAATGATGTCCTGACTGAGGTGGAAGTGTGAGACCACCTTGGGCAGGAAGGAAATATCAGGGTGAAGGACTACCTTGTCCCTATGGAAGACAAGGAAAGGCTCATCAGCCCGCAGCGCTGTCAGCTCACTCACTCACCTAGCTGAGGTGACAGCTACCAGGAAAGCAGTTTTGATGGTCAAGAGTCTGTCATCCGCAGTAGCCATGGGCTCAAAGGGCGGTCGCGTCAGCTGCGATAGTACCAGGGACAGCGACCAGGGTGGTAGCGGTGGCGATACCGGTGGGTAGAGATGTTGTAAGCCCTTCATGAACTGCTTCATGGTAGCGTCCTGGAAGAGAGGTGCCGATGGAGAGCCTCGAGGTTGGTAGGCCACAATAGCGGCAAGGTAGACCTCCAGGGACAGGAATGCAAGTCCTTGCTGCCGAAGGTGGAGAAGGAAGTGGAGTACGGTATGCAGGCCAACAGGCGATACCGGCTCGCCTCGCGCCTCAGCAAAGGCAATGAACTTCTGCCACTTGTACTGGTAGTTGCGGCGCGTTGACTCCTTCCTGGCTGTGGTCAGGATGTCCTGGATGGTCGGATCCTCTAAGGTGTTATTCTCCATGCGTGGAGGGCCAGGAGGGGCAGGTTCGGATGGAGAACGAGACCGTCGGAGTGCAACAGGAGATCTGACGCCGTCAGGAAACTGAGGATTCGACCGCAAGCGGCCTCGAACAGGGGCCCGAACCAGTGCTGCCTCGGCCAGTACGGGGCTACGAGGACGACGTCGGCTCGGTTCACGAGGATCTTGGCGACCACTCGACCCAGGAGAGGGAACGGTGGGAACGCGTAGAGGAACCCGTCGCTCCACTCAAACTGGAAAGCGTCGCCGAGAGAGCCCTGACTCCGGCCGGCTCTGGAGCAGTACCGGCGACACTTCCTGTTCCAGCTGGTGGTGAAAAGGTCAGTCATCGGCTCGTCCCACCGGTCTTGTATCATCTGGAACCCTGCCCTCGAAAGAGACCACTCATGGTGGCAGGAGGTGTCCCTGCTAAGGGCGTCTGCTGTGGTGTTCTCTTGGCCTGCTAGGTGTACGGCAATCAGGTGGACCCAAGCAACACGCACCAGTCCCACAACTGAAGGGCAATGGCGAGGAAGGTGGTCGAATGGGTCCCCCCTTGTCTGTTGACATAACAGACGGCCGTCGTGTTGTCTGTTAAGATCAGAATTGTGCAGCCAGCAACCAGGTTGCGAAATGCCCTCAGAGCCTTCCAGATGGTGAGCAGCTCGAGGGCGTTGATGTGAAGGCCGATCTCGTTGTCGATCTAGCGTCCCCGGACTCTGAGATCGCTGCAGTGCGCTCCCCACCCGAACAGGGAGGCGTCTGTCGTTACCGTGAGCCGGGGGGTCAGCTCTTGGAACGGCATCCCTGACAGCAGGTGACGGTAGGACAGCCACCATAGCAGAGAGCGATGCACCTGTCGAGGAATCCTCAGGTGGAGCCTCTGGTCGTCTAGGAGCGGGTTGAAGGCCCTGACGAACCAGTGCTGGAGCGGGCACGCACGGAGTCGAGATAGGTAGGTGACTGACGTGGTCGAGGCCATGTACCCGAGAAGCTGCTGAATCGTCCTTGCTGATACCGTCGGGGCATCGAAAGTGGCAGATGCGGCCCGACGAACAGTACGTGCACGCTCCATGGGCAGGTATGTCCTGGCAGACACCAAGTCCAGGGTCGCTCCGATGAAGTCGAGGACTCTCGCTGGCTCGAGGTGCGACTTCTTCGGATTGACCCGGAGGCCAAGACGGGTCAGAAAGGAAAGAGTCTGGTGGATGTCCTTGTAGAGTTTCTGTCTGCAGGAAGCCACCAACAGCTAGTCATCGAGGTAAGGGTAGATGGAGATGTCCTTCGTCCGCAGGTAGGATACCACAGGGGCCATGCACTTGGTAAAGACCCTGGGAGCGGTGGAGAGTCCGAATGGCAGCACCCTGTATTGGTAAAAGGTGCCGTCGACCGCGAATCAAAGGTACCGTCTGTGCTGCGGGCGAATGGAGATGTGGAAGTAGGCATCCCGAAGATTGATGGAGGCGAACCAGTCCCCTCGTCAAAGGAAGGGGAGGATCGAAGACAAGGCTACCATCTTGAACCTTTTGGGGCGGATGTACTCATTCACCCCTCTGAGGTCCAAGATTGGCTGCAGGGTACCGTCTGATTTCGGTACCGTGAAGTACCGGGAGAAGCAGCCGGTGGTACTGGCTGACGACGGGAGTTCTTCAATCGCTCCTTTTTCCAACAGGGACTATATCTCTTCCAGCAAAGCCGAGCTGGCCGGGATGGAATAGTAGATGCCTCGTGGAGGTATACTTGCAAACTGGATGGCGTAACCAAGACGGACGATGGAGAGAACCCAAGAGTCCATGGTGATGTGGCGCCATTCGGCGAGATGTCTGGCCAGGCTCGGATGGTCTTCTAGGGCTGCTGGCAGGTGGAAGAGTGGCTGTGGTGGCGTCCTGTGAAGACGGTCAAAACCGAGACTTCGTCCTGGACAAAGACTTCTTCGAAGAGGAAGCCGGGCGTCTTCGAAGAGGCCTCCGTGCCGAGGATGAGGTTGATGGGCGGGACAGAACCGAATGAGGCGATCACAGCTGTAATGTTGACACTGACGACCTGAGCCACGAGGACCGTGAAGCGAAGCTACGGCGGGACTGTGGGGGCTGGTGTATGCCCATTTTAGCCGTCGGGCGGGCTTTGACAATGTGGTCCATCGCCTCATCGGTCGTCACATTGAACAAGCCCTGGCTGTCGAAAGGGAGGTCTTCGATTCTCCTTCTGGTGTCCTCCTGCAGCCCCGACAAGCGCAACCATGCGTAGCGGCGTAAAGCTACGGAGCCCACCATCACCCGTGCCGCAACCTCCACGGAGTGCCTGGATGAGATGATCTGCTGGTTGGCGAGTGCTACCGCCTCGTTAAAGAACTGCATAGCACTCGCCCGATTCTCCTCGGGGAGGTTGGACAGGAGAGGACAGAATCTGTCCAGCAGGTTCCTCAGGTAGGCCGTGAGGCAGGCTTGGGTGTTGGACACCCTGGCAATCAGAGACGAAGCTGAGTAAAATCTCCTGCCGAAGGTGTCCAGCCTGCAGCCCTCTCGGTCCAGCGGGGAGGTGTGCGCTCTCCCACCGCCCTTAGTCTGGGCGGATTCAACCATGACAGTGTTTGGTACCGGGTGTGCGAACAAGAACTCGGCCTCCTCCTTTTGGGTCCGGTATAGATGTTCAAACCGGTGAGGGATCGGCTGGGCGGATGCCGGCTAGGCCCATGGATGTTTGAGGGCCTCCATCAAGGCCACCAGGAACGGTAGTGGTACCATCAATGGTGGATGGGTAGCTACGTAGTGGAAAACTGGATCCTACACGGCCGGAGCCGGGTCCGTGACCTTTAATCCCACTGCCGTCGCCATCCGGAGGAGGATATCAGAGAACTGCTTCACGTCCTCCGGTGCCGACTCTGGTGTGGGATCTCCAAAACTCAAGGAAGGCGACTCGTGGGACGCGGGTGTCGACTTGTCGGATTCTGAGTTGGATTCGTAGGTCTGGGAAGACTCAGAAGGAGATTTCTCAGGAGACCTCTCTCTCGACAGCTGCTGAGATGGCAGCGCCAGGGTAACTGGGCACAGTCGTCATAGTCGGTGGAGCAACTGTTGCCTGTGGAGTCATAGTAATTGGCACAACCGTAGGCCGCGGGCGCTGGATCGCCTGGGTGACTGTAGTGGCAGGAGCCGAAGGTTGTACAGGAGCAGACTCCGAAGTTGGGCGCGACACTGTCGAGGTGACCCTTGGTGGTGGGGAGACAGCCCGATAACGGGGCGAGTGCTCACGGGATCTCCAATGATGTGGTCATCTCAAAAAGGAACGGGAAGGTGATCACCGATATCGTAGATGGTATGCGGCACACAATGGAGAGCGCAAGCGACGATAAGGCGACTACTGTCTCACGTCAGGGTGGTACCGGTCCCTATACACTGGTGAATAGGACCGGTACGATCCTGGATACTCCCACCACGTGTGTTCTTGACCGTACCTCGCGATATGGGATGCGGAGGCATATGGCAAATCAAATAGGGTCCGAGACAGGGCCCGTTCCGGATGGGTCTCCTGACAACGCGGGGACCGACGTCTCACCCTTCGTTCAGGGGAACATGACTCACTCCTGGCGGAAGACTCCCGACGGTGGGGCGAGGCTCTGGGCGGTCCACCACTTCAGGGTGACCGAGCGGAGACACCGCAGCAGTAAGTAGTGGCGGGCCAGAAGGCACAGCCGAGCCAGCGGTCACCTCCTCATCGGAGACCTTCAGAATTTCCTGGGGTTCCAAGTCTTCGCCTGGGTCTTCAGGCTGCTGGGTCGGAGGAGGCGTAGGAGGAGAAGGCCTCTTGGGAGGAGAGCGCCGCTTCTCCTTCCTCTTCTTCTTTTTCTCCTTTTCCTTCTCTTTAACGACTTCTTGAGGGGTAGGACGCTTACGCCGAGCAGCAGTAAGCGGCCTGGGTGACTTAGTTGCCTGCGGGCCCACAGGAGCCTCTCTTGAAGTCGACGCCACCGAAGAGATCTTCGGAATTCTCGGCAAGGCCGATATCGGGGGCCGAGATGACGGTACCGATCCCAGTGCCATCGATGTCGTCAGGGTGGGAGCCGCCAGAACCGACGAGGGTGTGGTCACAGGTCGGCTCGATGTCAATGGTTTAGACATTGCAGGCTGAACAGACGGCTGATCCCTCGCTCAGAGAGACTCTTCCCAGCAGTGAGATTTCAAGCGGCCAAGCGGTTCCGCAGAATCTGGGCGGTGAAGTCATGGCAGATCAGACAAGCCTTAACGTTGTGAGTCTCTCCCAAGCAGAAGAAGCAGTCACTATGTCCGTCTGTCAGCGCAACCTTGCGACCACAAGTGTTGCAAGGCTTAAAGAGAGAAGACATAGAAGTCCAAGGAAGGAAGACTCACAAGGGGTGGCGGAGAAGATGGCGGAGAAAACAAGGTCGGAGAAGACGGAAGACAGGAGGTAGAAGCTAAAGGAGGAGTCGAAAAGATCTGAAAGTCACCAAAACCAAGTCCGAAATCCAAAAACAAAGTCCAATAGTCAAATCCAAGTCAAAAACCAGAGAGAAAATGATCCGAAAAGCCAAAGGGCGCTACTAAGCAAAAGAACCTTCCATACACGACGGCGGACGAGAAAGAACTGAGGAGAGACCGTTGCTTGGCGGGCTGAGCATGCTCAGTACCGGCATGGGGGAGGGGTTCCCGCCAAGCTACTAAACTCTAGAATTTTCCAAACGCTACCACGCATGCACAAAAGCTCCTAGTGTGTGAGGCACAGAGACTACGAAGAAGAAGAAAAGTATACTTAAGTATACTAATAAATATACTTACTAATGGCTTTTGGTAGCTGAGCTACATTAACTTTGTACAATACGAATATGGTAGAGGAAAACATGCTCCTTTAAAAAAAAATACATTCCCTCCCACCATCTTCCAGTTCTTTTTAACTTCCAGAAAGCTTAGGGCCTAAATACCCTAAGGGCAGCAGATCCTGTCTGAAGCTAAGCAGGATCAGGCCTGGGTAGTACTTGGATGGGAGACTGCCAATGAATCCCTGGTGCTGTAGGCTATATTTCAGAGGAAGGAGCTGGCAAAACCACCTCTTGAGTATTCCTTGCCTCAGAATGGAATTCATGGGGTCACTATAAGTTGACAGGCGACTTGAAGGCACATGCACACAAGCTTTCTGCTGCTTTAAATAGAATCACAGAACAACAAAGGACTGAAACCTTCAGTTGTCCAGTACCACTGATCTTGCACAGCAAGGAGCTAAGCAATTTTGATGGTAGAGTGTGGCATTAGGGCATTTCACCCACTTAGGCTGGGAAGTTTAATGTGGCTGTGAATTAATAACACCATTCCCCACTGTACCCATGGGAGTACATGTCATGTCTATTAGCATTATTGTGAAAACAAACTGGAGGAGTCTTTTCAAATCATCTTCCACAATATAAATGGGTAAGTGAAATCAAGAAGGAAGAGATATCCTGACTTTCCTCTGTATTTGACATGCAGAATGCTATCCGTAATTGGCAATGTAGAACTGGTATCAATGCTGTACACCCTTATTTAAGTGTTCTTCCTCCAATGTGTGGCTGAAGGGATACAATGTTGTTTGAATGGTACAACAAGAAGCCAGAAACAGCTGAAGGATTTATTTAGAGATGTGAAGGCCCAGAAAAACTGGAAAAATTGGGGGATTTTTTTTTCTCCTCGTCAACCCAATTTTCTCCAGAAGAATTGGGGAAAAAATTGGTCACTTTGGTGAATGACCTATGCAGGGAACCTGACAAGGAGAATGTGTCCCTCTTGGTTCTGTTAGACCTTTCAGCAGCTTTTGATACGAACGACCATGGGACATGGAGACAATGTTCTACAGTGGTTCCAGTCCTTCTTGGAGGGGCAAACTCAGAAGGTGGTACTGAGGGATTCTTGTTTGACACCATGCCTAACAGCCTGGTGGGTCCCTTAAGATTCAGTTTTGTTCTCCATGCTCTTTAACAAATTTAATATCTACATGAAACCTCTGGGAGAGATTATCTAGAAGTGGGGGTTGGATCACCAGCTGGCTGAAGATATCCAACTCTGTGTCTTCTTTCCATCCAGTTCCAAGGAAGCTGTCTCTCTGCTAAACCAATGTCTGCTGTTGGTAGCAGGCTGGATGAGGGCAAACAAATTGAAACTTAATCAAGATAGTGGTGCTTCTGGTCAGTCAAAAGGTAGACTGAAAAACAAGGATTCTGCCTGTGTTGGATAGGGTTATACTACCCCTAAAATCTCAGATGCACAGCTTGGGTGTACTCCTGGCTTCAGATCTGGTTCCAGCAGTGGCCAGAAGTTTATTTGCACAGCTAAGTCTGGTGTGCCAACCACCCCTGTTTCTTGAGAGATCAGATCCAGCTGCGGTGCCACTTGCCCTGATTGCATCTTTGTTTGGATTACTGTACCGTACTCTGTGTGGCATTGCCACTGGAAACTGTTTGAAAACTTCAGTGGGTCCAAAACACTACAGCCAGGTTACTGAATAGGGCAGGTTATATGGAGCATATAATCCCCTTGCTAAAACAGGTCCAGTGGCTTCCAATCCAGAATTCCAAGTGCTTGTTTTGACCTTTGAAACTACCCAGCTTGGGTCTAGACTATCTGAAAAACTGTTCTCTCACTGTATGAACCTGCCTGAAGTTTAAGATCTGTGAGAGAGGGCATCCACTCAATCCCACCACCATCATAAGCATGCCTGGTGAGGACATAAGAACAAGCCTTCTCTGTAGCTGCTCCCAAGTTGTGAAATTCCTTTCCCTGGGAGGTCCAGCTAGCCCTCGCCCAGCTGTCTTTCTGCTGGCTGGCAGGCAGGCAGGCAGGCAGGCATTCAGTATTAAATATGCTGTGGCAGTTGGAGCTTTCTGTAGGGGATGTTGCATTTCTATTTTATTATGTTTTAAATGTGTTTTAACTTGTGTTTTTAAATAGAACTCAAGTTTCATTGTGTTTTAACTTTTGTATTAATAGTTATTTTTGTATGTTTGTTTAGTTGTACTGTGTTTTAAATGGCTGTAAGCTGACTTGAATCCCATGCTGGGGGAAAGGTGGGATTTTCATTAATCAAGTAAATGTTAAAAAGAATTATGGGATATTTCTTTTTAGAATGCTGAATAAATATATTCAAGACAAGGTGTTCACATATTTGTCTCAAAATCATTTCTTAAAAATATGTCAGAGGAAGCCTTCTATGTAGGACTATGTACAGTATCAGTTCATTACAGCTCCTGATCCTGAGACTGTCGAAATAACAGTGACTTTCAATCTGTGAAGCTGTTTTTTTAAAAATATTTCATTTCCCACCCCCACCATTTTTTCTGAAAAATCTAGGTTTGAAAAAAAAAATTCCCCCCATTGCTTCAAAATTTCTCGAAATTTTACATCTCTGGGTTTCTGTTAAATCATGTTGGCTGACAGATTCCAGGAATGTGTTTCAGTTTTTGCTAATCAATGTATTTGTATAAGCAGACACAGTGCAAGCAGAATCTCCCTTGCAAGATGCTGCACAGCCAGACCAAGTGGATCTACTGAAGCAGTTTGACCTTAGCTGGCAATATGGTCCTTGCACAGGTAAGAATCGCAAACCTGTTCACCGCTAAGCCTAAGAACACGTCCGTGAAATGAATGCAGAGATTCTCCCTGCTTCCCTGTTGCCTTTCTCTGTGCTGAATTTTAGATTATGAACTCCTTTGGGCAGGCACTTTTCAACTCATTGAAGTGCCATGTACAAAGATAGGGACAAAGGGATGGGACCCATACTTGATTCTAAAAGTCTCCAACTCCTGTAGCCTCTCAAGGAAGTGGTTAAGAAACATTGATGCTGACATGCTGGCACCTTTAACCCCTTCTTTTGTCTTGCTGACAGGAATTACCCGCTTGCAGCGCTGGGAGAGAGCAGAGTTGTTGGGTCTCAGTCCCCCTGTCACTGTGAAGGATTTGCTGCTGAAGCACAATAAGGATCCTCTTGTTACATACAGGTGAGTATAAACATTCTTCTGTCCCTCTCATTGCCTAGATGAGAGAAGTTCTTTTTGAGCAGTTTTTGCATGGGGGAGGCGTTTGCAGGCCACAGCTGCTCCTCTCAATCCAATCAGGCAATGGATAACCAAGCCATTTAGTCCCCCACCCCTTTTGCCATTTTTGGTCACTTCTGGACCTGTATGGTCTGAGGCAGATGCTGGACGCAAACATTTGGCCTCTAGCCTGCCAAATTTGTCCACTGTTAAAGCAGAGGGTTCTATTGGGAGACCAAGAATGATGTTAGACTGCCAATGAAAGCTGCAGCATTTGTAGGCAGGTAATATGGCACTTCTAGAGCCGTTTCACACTATGCCATGGCTGCATCCTGTGGCATTCTGGGGTTTGGGTCAGAAGTACCCAGGGAGCTCTCTGGCTGAGGATTTTAAATGCCCCTCCCTATACTGCCATTCCCAGGATTCCATAGGATATAGCCTATTGAAAGTAGAACGGTAGTGTTATAATTGTGCAGTGTGAAAGGGGCTCTGGGCACCTTCTATTTACTGTTTTAAATAGGTAGTGAGTACATTCCAAGAAGTGAGATTCAGAATTGGAACCAGTGGAGGTATGGGATCAACAAAACGAAACATAAAAATCCATGATTAACCTTGAGGGATTAAAAGACTTGAGGTGTCATTCATGAAGGAACAGTCCATTCCCCTCTCCTTGGAGCTCCTGACAATATCTTTGTAGTAAATCTGCTGTCCACATCATGCTAAAAGCTCCTACTGGTAAATAAGGGAAGTTTGCCAAGATTTCAGCGTATGTGTCAGGCAACTGTTCCTTCACCCCTCACATCCACCTTCACCTGCTTGAAACAACTCTCATCCTGTGAATTTATTTACCACAATACCATCTGAAGTATAACTGAGCATGAAAGACTTATTGTTGCATTGCTAATACTCGCCTTGTATTACAGGCTTAGCTTCTTTCAGAAACCTCTCAAAGGGGCAGCTTTTAGTTTTACACGTGTGTATTGGGGTGATGAAATTGTATTTGTAAGTGCGTATGAGCCCCATAAATACTGAATGTGGCCCTTGGGCCTTATAAAGCTGTACATGCCTGCACTAAGTGCTCCTAGAGCAATTAGTACCCAGATTTATACGAGCGATGACATTTCAGAAGAGAAAAAAGCTCAAAATAAAATGTAGATAAATCCAAGAATGTCCATATATCAATTCTGTAAGCTTAGTTTTTGCCTCATGTTCTCCTCTCTTGCTGGCCTTGAAAACTGAGAAACGTGGGATAGTCTCTTCCTCCAGATGGATCACTTGCTTAAGTTGACCATAAAATTTTGTCTGATCTGAGGCCGCCATTGTGGCGCTGGATGAAGCCTAGCCCATTCCAGCTGTTTGGCATGGGGCAGGGAAGAAGGCATGTTAAAATGCCAAGACTGGATTCCCCAGAGAGTAATGGTTCTTCTACATTCCTTCCTTGCAGCTTGTGGCATGAATATTCCCTCTAAGAAGAGCAACTGGTAGTTTCCTGGACCACAAAG
The DNA here is from genome assembly GCA_030412105.1 of Cyclura pinguis. Taxonomy (NCBI): domain Eukaryota; kingdom Metazoa; phylum Chordata; class Lepidosauria; order Squamata; family Iguanidae; genus Cyclura; species Cyclura pinguis. Next base: position 266,396,311 of record CM059599.1, read on the forward strand.
GAGCTTCTGCTGGTTTGGCATGATAGCTGTATGGATAATTCCTTCATTCCTATAATGGATGCTGTTTTGTGGTGGGAGGCCAGGCCATGAAAGAATGTCAAAGATCCCTGCTGGTCTCCACTCATGGTTCTGAGCTCAGCCTGTGTGCCTACAAGGATAATAGCATAAACTGGCTTTTGCTGCATAGAAGAATAAAAGTTTGTTAAGAGTGCAAATTTGGTCATGGCCAAGTTAAGGTAGTGTTTGCTGTGATGGACAAACCAATCTCAGAGCCAGGTTGAATAGTTCTTAAAACCAGATTAGATGTGACACTATTTTTCTATTAATGTTTTAGCAATTTTAAAATTCATTTCATTTTTGTAACCATCATTGGCTATACAGTAAAGCTGATTTATTGTTTCAAATGATGCTGACTTGAGGAAACTCTCACCAGGCTTCATTTTTGTCTCATATATTGCTGTTGTTATTGTGTGCCTTGAAGACATTTTTCAAGACATTTTTCAACTTATGGTGACCCTAGGGTGACACTATCACAGAATTTTCTGGGGCTGAGAGTGCATGACATACCCAAGGTTACCCATTAGGTTTTCATGGCTGAGCAGAGAATCAGACCCTGGTTTCCAGGGTTGTAGTCTAACACGAAACCAGTACACCACACTGGCTGTAGGTAATGCTGTTCTCTTGCAAAATTGGAAGACTAATTATTAATAGAGACTAACTTAGATACCCAGATTTAGTGGGCACATCTATCAGAATCATTGTTAAAGTTTGCTTAAATGAAACATAGTGGGGAAGAACTAGAAATATTACATTGCCATTACAGAAAGAACATAAACGAGCCCAAAGCATTCCTTTAATATATCTGAGAACAGAAAAAGAAAACATGTTCATGTGTGCTTCCATTTAAAAAAAAAACTACCTGAGGAAGGACAAAATAATTACAGCCCAAGTGAGCAACAATACAGATAGACAGCCATGCCTGGCCTAAAAATAAACAATGGAAAGCCATCATACTATCATTCTGTCCTGCAACAGAATGGAACACTGGTCACTTACAATCAGACTTCCTTTTCAGCAGTAGACAGAGTGTATCATACTCTGGGTCAAGTCTTCCCATTCTTCAAGAGGCAGGACCTCTGCGAATATACCAGTGTAGAAAGAAAACTTCCCCCAGGTAAAGGTAGCATGCACCAGTGCAGGAAGAAAAGATTCAGACATAAAATAGAGTAAGCATCAAACAACACACTTAATTCTCACCCATCAGCAAGATTCAAGTGGGTAAGTTCCACTTCTGTCCACTGCTAGAAAGGAAACTCCACAGCAAGGAGCAAATGTGCCATTTTCCAACATTGGGGGCAGGTATCCTACTCTGGGATGTAGCAAACTGGACATGTCAGTTGACTTCTTACAATTTACATTGCTTCCTTTCTGCAGAATCTTCCTATCAAAGGAGGCATCAATGGACACATATGTACCCAATTCAAAGTGGCAAGCAAAGAAAGAAGCTGAAGGCCACATAGCTGCTTGACAAACATTCATCAATGTAGTGGGGAAACTAAATGCACTTGATACAGCTCCAGTCCTAGAGGAACAGGCACATACTTCCACAATAATAGCAACTGATAAAGTCTGGAAATAGAAGAAAATGGAAACTCTAATCCACCAAGGGAAACTAATGGAAGAAATTTTCTTCCCCATAGAACCAGGATTGGAAGAGTTTCCATACAATTTCTATTGCTATTCGCACACACAACCCACTCATTCATAGGTATAAATGTCTGTCCTTTGGAACTTCACTCTATGCCTCTGAAGTAGACATTGTCTAGGAAAGTTTTTGTTCCTAACTTCTTTCTCTCAGTCTTAAAAGTGCTACAAGATCTGTTTGCAAGTAAACCTTGGTGCCATTTGCCCATTACTTTCGATTAAAATAACCATACTGAATGCATTAAAAGAAACCAATTACCTGTGGGGAAAACAGAAACTTGTCATCTAATGAAAAGCTTAGAACCTTCTATATTGATAGGCGACTGCCATCCTGTTAGATGACTGAGGATGTCCTGTAATTCCATCACTTAAACTGCTGAGTAATACCTCTCCAAAGGAATATTTATCAAAGAGATAAAATAATCATGCTCAGTTTTGATTAAAACACACCATATAGTACAACTGTGTATTTAATCTTAGCAAATCTGCTGTCAGAATTCATGATAGAAAAATTATAGTGACTAATCTTTCCCTGAAATTCACAGAGAAATACATTCTGCCAGGGAAAAATTCCAGGCAATACTCAGTCAAAGACTTGAAACACTGTGAAAAAGCTGAACAAGCATTCCATCATCATGGTGAAGACTGAGAAGGAATTCTGTCTGGAGCTCTGGAACCACAGTGCCAGAAACCAGGGAAGCTATGGGATGATCCAGGAGGGAATCCTGAGCCCCTCCATCCTACAGCAGTTCTTTTGCACTGTTTAAACTGAACAATTTAGAGGAACAATAGGCTGTTCTGCTGCCAGCCTTGGAACTCATTCTCCTCCCTCCTGGTCTGTTAGGGCAGAAAGAGAGACATGTGGGTTCCTTATATAACAAACTGCTTCCCCTGTTCTAGTGGCTTCAGGGAAAAAACACATGGGAAAGTCCTCTCCAACTTGGAGAGAATTCTCTTGTCTCTACCCAAAGAATTCACTGGCTCTTCTGTTACTGAAGGGAATAAAACTGTCATCAGGAAAGAATTTATAGAATTCATACTTTTCTCAGTGGCCATCTGACCTCTTTCTCCTGGCTGAGGAAAGAAAGAGTCTAACAGTCAACTCAAAAGTACTGGAACTCCCTGGATTGGTTCCTAGAGAGTCTGCCAACTTTGGGATGGATTTTCTTAGCATGCCCAACATGCAGAACACTGTAGGCTGACAGATCAGATTAAGGCAAAAATGGAAGAACAAAACGATTCCCCACCATTTCATGTCAGATTTGAACTTGGATTCCTTCATTCTTCATCAGAGTGAAGAGAAGGGGGACTACCTGTCCTTTTCCTGAGCTACATATCAGGTATGCCAAGCATTCCTTCCAGATCTTTCACCAGTCTCTACTCATAACCTGGCATAATTTATACAGAATTCTAAATGAAGAGTTTCTCATGATAAAGGAGGCAGAAGAATCTGGGCTCTCAAAGTTCCATACTTTGATGTCTCAATCTCTGGTACCCTTTCATCCCCAGACAAGGTAGATAGACACTTGCCCATAATGAGGAGCAGAGGAAACACCTGTTACACCAGTCGGTACAGGCATCTCTGATGGAATTAGCTGGCTCTCTGGTAATGAGGAGACCTGTCTCCCTCCAACTGTGTGTGAGTTCTACTCTGTGGGCCCTGGGCCTATGGGGAAACCAATCCCCCTTCTGAGTAGGAAGAATGCTCTGTGAATCAGTTCCATCCTCTCAAAGGTTTCCTGCCTTTTTGTTAGACAGGAGAACAGACCAGCTTCTATGTCTACTTGTGCTTGAAAAGACATCTACTCAGCTTCCTCCCCTGAGGAAAAGGATCTCGTAATTGCTAATTAGACCTCACAGTAAAGCGTGGCCTTGAATAAAGGAAGCCCTGAATACCTTCCTCAAGCCAGGGTGTCATCAAGTATTTACCTTTTCTCAGCACTTGCAGGTATTCAGGGCTCTGTATCAACAGAGAATTCCCCTTTCTTAGTGGGTGGGAGAGAATCAGCTTTTTCTCAATATTTTGCCAGCCCAAGATAGCACCTCATTGTTGAGAAAGAGGGAGCAAGGAGCCTTACCTTCCTGTTCACTGTCTAAAACCTGATTGTTAAGAGCATGTCTACCCAAAATAATCTGCTTTGTTACCAAGAGGCAGAACTCTGGGTGAAGGGAAGGGCTGTCAATTTTTATCAGTGGTAAAGGAGAAAAAAATTAAGTCAGTTCCTCTGCTCCTAACTCCTGGCAGTTTCCTACTAACAATTTGAGATGGAGAAGCATTTAGTGGAACCTCCTGACCCTCTATACAGGATGTTGTACCTGAGAATAGTGGCTTCAGTCCTAAGCAGGATTTCATATCTGAGAAGCCTGGGGGCTGATCCAGTCCCTGCTGACCTGTCCCAGAATCCTCACTGTCCATATAGGTGCCTTTGCCTCCAAAAAATGTCTGTGTTTCCTGTAAGGCAGGACCTGAAATTGCATAAGAATTCTTTCCCAACAGACAGAAGAACTAACTGATTTGCACAGTGCCTTTCTGTTAATGAATGGGAGGATACCCTTCTTCACAGCTGGACAGTGAAAAGTATGAAAGAACAACAAGCACAACCTAAGATCTTAACAACACCCCAGCCTCATCTTTGCAGCTTTCTAAAAAGATGTTTTTCTCTAAACATATGGACATGCAATATTTTACATAAAGGTAGGTGGTCCCTGGGAATGAAAGTCTCTGAAGCTAGAAGGATCTTCCTTATGTAATGCCAGGGTGGTTTGTCCTCTGCTAGTGTCTTTATACCAGGGTAGGATATTGTACCAAGAAATGAGATTTAATAGTATAAGTAAGGCAGATTCCTTAAACAGACAATCTCCTACTTAATGATCACTATATACAAGATAACACTTCAAGGCCATACAATGAGGCAGGTGCCTCAGTTGGTGGATATCGGGTCCCATTATGGATAGAATAAAGACAGGCAAGTAAATCAGAAATGACACCAAAGAAAACTGTGCAACAGCATAATTACCCACATCCATTTCAGGGATGATGCAGAATACTGTAATTTGTTGTTAAATGATGCCCTGTATTTATTGGTGAGGTAAGGGGTTTTCCGCATCTGGCATCAAAACATCTTGAGCTGGTTCAGATTCCTTTTCCACCAGGAAAGGGAAATGGGTCTTTTCTGCAGGTATCACCCAACCCAAGTACAAGAGAATTTGATGGCTAAAGAGCAACTGGAAATAGGTTAATTGATACCTTCAGTTATAACAGGCATTACTGACTTCTAGCCTGGGAGTTAGGAATTGTGTTTTCCTATGGTAAAAGTAGTTGCTGCCTTCATATGACTGCAGTGGTGGAGAGGAAGCATGGCTGCATATCCATCATAAATGCTAAATTCTCCATGATTTTAATATTCTACTTTCAGGAATATCTGCACACAATAGCAGTTAGCCTACAGCAAAGCATGGCAAGACAAGCACAAAGTATGTTTTGCTCCAAAATTCTGTACTAAGGTAATTTGTAACAGAGAGAAAGAGATATGAGCAGCGGACTGGGGAATGCAGAACAACAGTAGGTATGGGTTATGTAATACACTGAGGCTGCAATCCAATACCCATTTACTTAGGATGTAAGCCCAACTGCACTAAATGGGCTTATTTCCAAACACAGTACATAGGGAGGGTACACTATGAAACAACCTCTGCCTATCAGATCTGCCCCCACTACCCACAAAATTCAAATTTCCCATTCTCGCTATAAAAGTCAAGATATATGCATTTGAGGCAATAACTCCTCCAAGCATAAATTACTCAGATCAACAAGAAGCCATATCCTGTTCTCATGTATAAATCCAGATGCCTAGAAAATGCATACTCTTGTGTAAGGTCTCTGAACTGAAATGGAAATTGGGGAAATGGATGGACAGTACTTAGAAAAGTCTGCCAGATATGACTGCATGTGTGAAATTTGCCATCATGCTGTCTGTGTAGGGAGTTCTCCCCAAGCCATGAACAGACTGTTGTAAAGATTGTTGATGGGTTGCCATCAATTTTCACATTCAGTGAGAAACTGAGCCACAAATTTCAGAGTAAAGAAAATCTCTGCAACAAGAGTGCCTACAAGTCACTTCACTGCCCTCTGGTGGGAAAACAGAGGAAACACATACTGACCTTGTAACTCTTCCAAGTTCCAGGACTGGCTGAAGCCATGCCTGTCACCCAACTTCTAAACAACCTCATCTATATTCTGGCTCCATGCCTCTGCATCGCCTGCAGTACTATCTGAAGCCCACATTTTGTTCTGCAATAGGGCAAGAGTCAATGTGATGGTGAGCACCAAGTGAACCCCAAGAGATTGCCTGCTCTAGCACTTGGGAGCCCCAATACTGTCACACAAGATAGCATTCTTCTTCACAAGACAAAGGAATCCCTGAGTTAGAGGTCCCTGGTGTTGGCTGTTCAGACAGCATCTGGGGTAGTTTACAAAATTCACAGACAAATGGACCCAATCTTCATCCTAGCTGTTACCCTTGCAGTGTGGAGGGCAAGACACTGCTTGAAGGGCTTGTTCGGGCAGTTTGGCTGGCTGAGACAATATGGATGTGATCTTGCTGAGTTTTAGGAGAGAACCAGAGATAGCTGTGGGAAGAAACAAACAAATAAATATTTAAAAAATAAAAATTAAAAAAATTATGAACAAGCCTGATCCAAATTCTTTCACTAATCCTTGCAGTGGGGATCCCTGTGAGTCTTGGGCAGGTGTCAAGAGTAGAGCTATTAATACACAGTTGTGAAGACAGCTAGAACCCAGTCAGATTTTTCAAAACTTCAACAGCCAGTATTCCAAGGTCACAGCTAGAACAAGATTCCTGGAATCTTATCTCAAAGACATGAAATGGATAAAATTATCCAAATGCCAAGCAAGATCATTATCATAATCATCATCTATTACAATAAATATAAATAATATATAAATATATATTAAATATATAAAAATTAATGAGAACAATAAAAACAGGCATTAAGGTGAAACTGCAACTAGTGGCCTTCTCACAAAATCAGCATACCATAAGCATGATCAACTGGCATAAAACCATTTTTTTAAACTATTAGCCAGTCATATCCATCAAATGCCTGGGAGCAGAGGAACACCAAGATGATAACAAGTGAAACCAGGCAGACCTGACACAAGATAGCATAGCACAGTTGGGGAGGAGGGCACAAGTCAAAAGGCTCTCTCCTCTGTCAGCACTCTCCAAGTCTCACTCAATGGTATTAAGAGGAAGGCTTCATATGTTAATCTCAGCATACAGGCCAGTTCATAATGGGAGGTGCCTTGTATAAAGTATTACGTTCTCAAGCTACATAAAGCTCTATAACCCTAAACCAGCACTTTCAGATGGCCTAGAAACATAATGGTAGCTAATACTAGTTCTGGGCCAGAACTAGTATTAAAGGGTCAGACCTTTGAGTCCCAGTCATCTGAATATACATACCAGGGCGCAAGATGGACAGGGAGCAGTGCTGCTCCAACCAGCTCAGCACTGACTGCTGGAACTCCTTGATGCTGCTTGTGTTCACTGTTCTAGTATAGCTCTCAAACAGAGGCTTAATCACCACACTGAACTGCAAATTGAAAGGGGTTAAGGAACCTGACAGATCAAGCCTCCCCACCTGCTTTTACAACTTGGTAGGGTACTTCTGTCATGTCAAATTTCACCCCTCCCCAATCTGTTCCCTTTGCTGCACTTCAGGGCTTCCCATTCCCCCAGCTGCTGGTGGATACAAGCCAGAAGCGCCAATTCTGCAAGGTGCGCTGATGCACATATTCTTCATAGAGCTGAGAAACCCGGTCTGATGGTGGTGGTAACACAGGAGCTCCACTAGGTGGAAGCTGGCGCTGGAACTCACTACAAGCAAGTGAGAAGTCACAGTCAATTCATATGGGATCACTTTATTTAAAAAAATATAATAAAAAAAACCTTCTGTCCCTCAACCCTGATCCAGTGGCAATTCAAACACCTTAGCCTACTCCACCAACTCACTCAATGGCAGTGCTCAACTCTTCAATCTCGCTGCGTAGTCTTTCTACTGTCTCCTGAGCTTGCCGGCGCTCCTGCTGCAGTCTCCTGACATAAGCCACACTCTTTTGCAATAACAATGCTTTGCTGAGCTGGGGACAGAGCAAAGATGTCAAATGGGGCAGAAAGGCAACAACAGCAGGAATGGCTCCAGCAGGGCCACAGAAACCAGGAAGACATGACCAATGGCCAAGACGGTCCTTTGCTCAATCTGGTTCAGGGAGGGGGTGTATACCTTAGCATTGGTCTGATCAGATCCTGGCAGCACCAGACTAGCAAGAGTGTTGAAGCCAGAACTGATGATCATACGGCGAGCACTATCAGAAGAAGCGAAACTGGAGCGGCAGCTTCCCTGCAAGAGACAATCTAGTCAGATCAAGCAAATTTCTTCCTATACACTTGACATCCTGGCTACATTCTGCAAAACAAAATGTCTTCTTCCATCCTGGGTTATGACAATTAGATCGGGTGGGTAGGGGGACAAACTGGTATTTCTAATACCTTGGCAGAATGGTGCTTGTACATTTCCTGGGGACTGCAGACAATTTTCTCCTCAGTTTTCTCCCTCGTTCTGGCACCTGAAAGAATTCCAAAAGTAATGGAGTGTGTGGGTTCTTTTAAGCTTCATACCAGTTATCCATCTTGATGCGGTGTGTGAACTAATCCAGTGAGTGCAGGCAAGACAGTGCTAAGAGGTGAAGCCAAGAGACTTCATAGATTCTCTAGCTGACTTACCTGTGTTAGGAAAGGCAGGGGCAGGCAAAGGAGACTTTTCTGCTACCGAGACTGAGCTGAGTAAGACATTAGCAGAGAGCTTCTGGGTGCCACAAACCTGTGGGAAAGGAGAAGCAGGGTTAAGAAAGGAAGGTAAAAATAGGGAAGGAGAGGGGAAAAAAGAGAGAAAGAGAGAAAGAGAGAGAGAAAAGAGAGAGAGAGCACATGCTGGTCAACCCAAGTAGGTAAACTAAGACCATCTGTTGGAGGCCTCCAAACAGAGAGGGTGTATGGCAGAAGGAAGGTGGAAGAACTAGAACTGCTCAATCCTACCCTTTTCAGAAGATGTCAGAGAGCTCCCGTACCTGTGCAGAGTTCGTGACTGAAGTGAGGGGCAGTGGGGCAGGACCTAGAGATGAGAGAGGGAGAGAGTTCTTTCCTGTTCTTCCAGATTCTACATACTTCTCCTGCTCACTGCAAAAATTGGTTGACCAAAGAGCTTGGTCAAGGAACAACATGTCTCTCATCTTGTGGCTAAACGAGCTCAATTTAATTACTCACTAAGAGATGAAAATATTGTTATACGCTACATCTGCTTTGACTTAGCCATGTAGGTCTATGAAATCCAACCCATTCTAACTGAAAACGTAAGCCAAGGATAGTTAATGAGCGACACCTTCCACAATACAGGGAATGAGCAATATTGCCACCAATGACAGTTCAAAAACATACCCCAAAGATGTGAATTCCCTGTAAGCACTGGGGAATTTCCTACAACTACTCCCTGGTGTCCACTTTAAATCTGGTAGACATAGAGGAAAGGACTTACAATTTCTGAACCTGGAACAGAGGCACATAAGCTGGATGGAGAGCAAAGTTTTGTGGATGCAGTTTGTTTCCTGTAATGCTTACTTATCAGAAATTACAATTATCAACATTTCCCCCAGTCAAAGCAGCTACAAAAAGGTGTAACAGACCTGTTCTACACTGTGCCCGGCGAATCAATCAGATTCACAGAATAAAAAATAACCACAGGACTGATTTTTTTTTTGTAATTTTAAAAAAAGCCAATTAAATTTGTATTGTTAAGAATAGATCTGGCTCCTCAGAGGTTTCAGTTCACTTCAGTTGCTAAACTAGGGATTTTTGTATGAAACTATGCAGCTTTTAAGAAAACATTAGCATTCATAGGCTTTATTTAGGTGGTTCCATTTACCTCATGCAGCAAAGCTACTAGTTTTAACCAGTATCTGGAGAACCACAAAGGGGACTGAAGCAGGAATATCAGCAAAGGAAGACGGTGATTTTTCTCTCCTTTTTCAAACAATAGGTCCCTACTCACTGTAATATGAACAAATTTTTAAACTTGGGGGAAGCAGTGGAGAGATGGACTGGCATAATGTTGCACACCTACTGCAGGTAATCATATATATTTCAGACATACATATCAGTACTGCCTGCATTATGTCCTTAAACCTAGATTAGAAAGTATAATCTAGATGAAACCTTTTGCTCTGACGAGTGTGACAAACTAAGCTGATTTGCTTTTCTTTACTGCAAATTTGTCCGTGAATAGCTGTCAACCCAATCCTTTCATAATCATCACAGAGAAGAACTCAGCATCACCCACAGAAATGCAGCCATTGCTGACTAATGCACATAAGCCTGAGCCTTTTCTATGCAGATGGCTTCTGTAACAATTGCGCCATGAATATAACTTATATTTTACCTTCAGACCTCATTCAGATCAAAATAAAGGCTAACAATCCATATAGCTGCCTAACCGAAGAGTTCCAAAACTTGACTCCAGCAAGACTTACAAATCTTTCCAAGATTCTGCAAAGCTAACAGAGATGAACAAGATTATCATCTGACAATTATCGGAGGTCTAGGAATAAGAAGACTACCATAAAAAGGGCAAGGGGTGGGAAAAGCACAACCAAGAGGCAGCATGCAGTCCCTATCTCCTTTTTTTTGCAGCAATCCAAGCCCCCTCCTCTCAATATTGATGGGTGTTGTAGGAACTGATGGAGAGGTTAATTATGGGGTGGGGGAAGGAAGAACAGGAGGCAAAAGCTCTTCCCTGCCTCTTGTTGAGGGGACTCTGCCTTTTCCTTTGGCACTAAGAATCAGCTTCTTGTGTCTTGACCAGCTGCTTACAGTTGAATTCACTTGTCAAGTCTGCTTCACTTTTTCCCAAAGTAAGAAACTGATTCTCGATGCTGAGAGAAAAAGCCAAGTCCCTTCAATGAGAGGGAGGAAACCATGATTCTTGTCGCACACACCGTTTCTGCATCTTCTGCAATGAGAGAGAGTTCTCTGCATCTTTGCTTAGGAGGGGGTTCCTCTAAGCAAAAGGCTCTTTCATACTGCCCTTCCTTACTGCATCTTTGATTTTTACAAATCCTCTAGAATTATTCTTTTTAAATAATTATTTTTAAAGTGTGTAAATAAAAATTAAATCAAATAAAAATTAAAAGGGAGCATGCGGCTCTCTAAGGTCCCAATGGGAATAATGTGATCCTCCAAACCCTGACAGTAGTTCGCTTCTGTTTTGTTTCAACATCACCCCGCCTTTCCTTGTAGAAAGCCCATCCTTGCAGGCACGTACCAGTTGTAAGCAGGTGGGTGAGGGTTGTACAGGGAGATGCTGGCTGGTGGCTAGTTGACGGAGCGGGAGCAATCCTCTGCAGCTGCCTGTACTTCGCACCCTTGGCTGTGGGAGCAGAGGCAGGGACAGCAAAAGTACCTCCAGATGGGCATGAGGAGGGTAAGGTGTTCTTTTCTGATCCAGTATGTGTAATAACGGAGAACACCAAAGTGGTTTGAGGCTGTACGTGCAAGACAGATGCGGGTGGTGGAGGACTAGTCCTCTGTGGAGAAGTGGGGAATAAAGGGAGGAAAGTCTGCTGTCCATTCAGAGGTGCAGGTGGCTCCACATCCAGCGGAATGGGCATGGGCATAAGAGAGTCTCCAGGAGGTGGGAGTTTGGTAGCACCAGGGGCAACAGTAGGCACATCTGGGTCAGAGTGGCCCAAGGCAGTAGCGTCTGTCAACAGTGCAGGAGCCTAAGGTAGGAAAAGGAGTGAGTTAAGTACAAGTGACACACACATATGCACATATCTTTATTGAATAAGTCTTCAGACTATTTCAAACAAAAAGGAAAATAAGAGTGAAAACAGAAACATCAGCAAACAGGCACGTTGATAACCGGTAACATTACAAAATATGAAATAATTTATGCAGATAAACTAACAGTTTTTCAAATTAGAAAAGATCCTACAGACACACACTGTAGCCAGCCACAAATGGGAGAACTACCACCCAACTTTCTGCAATGCTAAGATAAAAGCTATTCACAGATGACTTATTTGCAGCAAACAGCAGGGGTGAGAGATGTCCCAGGATAGGAAACAAGACGCTGGATACATGTTTCTTCTTACCTGGACTGCAGGCTGGGTACGACAAGAATTGATGAATTCTGTGAAAAGAACAAAATAACTGTAAAGGGTATATGACTGGAGGAAGACCAAGAGCAAGAAAGAAGACAACAGGCTGATAAGTGTGAACCACAGAATACTTAAGATTTCAGTACGCTGACATCAGCTGTTAGTACCCAACAAGAAACTGTGCTAGAAAAGTAAGTGGGGGTGGATGAAACTTAACTTTTAGGAGAATCCAGCAGAGCAATATGATAGAGACAGTCAAATACAGGACAAGGAATCTGCAGGTGGGGACTGCTGATTTTACGGTCATGAAATGGAGTGGCAGGGAAGAAGCTGAAACCTGAGAGGATCTAGAATGCTCCAACCATACATTCAGATATTGCAAACGCTGTAAAATAAGATTTTACAAATTCAAAATTGCTTACAGATTTAAGTTGCCTACTGTATTTGCTGGCGAATAAGACTCACTTTTTTCCAAAAAAATACTGCTTGAAAATGAGTTGCATCTTATATGCCGGTGTATTTTATACGCCATCAAATCATATTTCGCAGAGTATAAATGGGATGCATCTTATACACGGGTGTGTCTTATACACCGGCAAATACGGTACTTTATGTGGAATTGGCTGAGGGAGCAACTGTTTAGATCTTTGCCTGGCTGAATGAGAAAATGGAAGGAGTGGAGATACAATATATCAAGCACAGCATGCATGCGTGTGTTTGCATATGTGTGTGTTTGTATGTATGCGTGCATGCATGCTCTCAATACAGATATACAGAGACTGTGAAATACAAGTTAATAAAAAGCTAAGCCAGCCAAAAGATCTCATGCTAGAAATACACACATCTGGACCTCAGCCCTTTTCCAAGTTCATTTGATGATGAAATAATGACCATCAGCTAGTACCACTAGCTGTTCTGACCTTTAATATAAAGAAATGCACTGAAAAACCAACATTTTTGCATCATATGTATTCATGACAGTCACTGCAAATTCTGCATGTAGCAGCCAACAGTGGTTGCATTAGGCTGTGGATTATAGGCACAGTACCAATATGCAGAGGAAAAAAGCCCCAAATATTCCATGTAACTTTTGCCTTGTTTGTTGGAACAGATAGGAGGAATTCAAAGGAGTCGGAAGAAACAGAAGCAAGGCTGAACCATGGGAACCATGACAGATGGAAGGAGAATTAACTAGAATAAACTAGACTACTACAAAGAGCACAGGCAAAGAAAAGACACAAAAGATTAGGGGAAAAAAAGAAATTTGGTAAGAGGGAGGAACTAATCCAAACAAAAGAACTATTATGCTGATCACAGCACAGTGTCTGGAAAAAGTTAAAGTGGTCGAATGGTTAGAGCAAAAACAAGAATCTGTTCTGAACCAAGAGCCGCAAATACTTCACTAGCATAAATCATATACTGGAGGTTTTAACAAAATGATTACTGTTTAAACTTTTAATTAGCATTTTCCAAGATCTGGCAACAACAAATCTTTCAACACAAATAGATCAGTCAAGTAGAATGTGCAACAAAAAGTGGAATACTTCCGCTCAGTTCTAGCCAGCGTTTCCCTTTTTGAGGATTATTCATTTCATTTCTTTCTCCACAGGTTTCTACCATTCTCCCCAAAAGAATCTATTACTGTTTTGTGGCCACTGAGGATGCTCAGTCCTAGCTAAACTGTTTGGGGCTCCCCTAGCTCCCCCCCCCCAGTATTTTTGTATTTTTGCAAATTTCGGGATTTCCTTCAAGCTTGCTCATATCTTCTTCTTGTCTGTGGATGGTGCTGCTTTGGTTACTTAAGGGCTGGCACTCAGGGAATGTGTTTATTATTAGTATACAGAAAGTCAACAAACTTAGCAAATGTTTACAAATCTACCAACTTTCAGAGTTCTATCAGGAAAGATCATGTTTCCTGAGCAACATTCTGCTGTGACCTTGTATGAACTAGAATTCTGAATTAATAGCACTCTGGAAAGGGCAATAACACGTGAATGTTCCCTCTCACCAGTTAAACCTCGCTCAACTAGAGCTCTGTTACTATTTACTCTAGAACTTACACATCAGCCTCTCAGAATTTGGTGATTAGCATGTTGGTTTTGAGAATAACCCAGCAATTATATTTATTTGATTGGGTAGTTTCATTTCTTTATTTAAAATGCTTCTAGCCTGTGCTGTATCAATAGATCTCAGGGTAGGACATAAGCAACAAATACAAGGACAGCAATAACAAAAAATATATCAATATTACAAGAATAATTCCACAATCCAGTATGCGGTCAGTGATGGTGAATCAAACTGTGTTATGGTCAATAAGACTCAAAATCTCAGATAAATAGGCATGACTTAATTTGGTGCTGAAATAAAACTAGTGTTGTCATCAGGCAAGTTTCTCAGGAGAGTGCAGACAATAATTAGGGTGCCACAGCTTAGAAAGCCATCTCCCAAACCATGGAAAGTGCTTCTGCAGATGTATAAATTCTGCCCATAACATGCTACACCTGACTATTGAGTTCAAGCCATATGAGGTTGATAACTTTATAATGTTACCATGAATAGGGTCCAAGGTATCCATGAACTCCTCTCCAAAGATGGGGTGCAGTTGGGTCAGGGTGGGTTGGATCATGTCTGCATTAACCTGGTGAGCTGAGGGCAAAAAAATGAGAAAAGATAACAGTCATTCTGTCCCATAGCAAAGTATTGTTTATTACTACCACAAAACCCAACAACTAAGATATATCTATTTGGGATGCCCTCTACCACCTAAGCACTAAGAATGTTACATGTCCCCTCGGGCAAACCTGAAGATTTAAAAATATAATTCTTGGTAGAAAGGGGCGCATCCTACAATGAAATGGAGCAAGTACTAAGAAAACCCCCTTACCAAGGCCACGAAGGTTGGGGCCACTGTAAGGGTTGCGACTGGAGTAGATGGTGTCCAGAAATGCTTCCAAATCATGCAAGGGGTCAACATCCATGGGGCTTCCATCTGCAGTTTCACTGTTGAGCTCTACCCCTGGAATAACATTGGCCACTTCCTGTCCAGAATAGGAGAAAAATTGCTATGAACTTTAGTACAATTGTGGGAAATTCAAATGAAAGGCTGGAATGCTAAGTGGTTGCAGCCAACCTCCAAGCTTCCCCAGTTCCAGCCTCTGCCAGAGAGGAAGGGAAACAGGACTAAATGAAGTATGAAAATAGCACCTGAGTAGTAGCAGAGACTGGTTTATCCCGCTTCTTTTGGACCTATAACAAAACCAACAAAACTGTTATAATCAAGCAGACTTCTGAGAGTGCTACAGCTGATGACACCCAGAGCTCAGAAGCAAGGAGTTACAAATAGTAAGTTATTTGTCAGAATTTTTTTTCAGTAACTAAGGTGTAGCTAAATAGTCTTACAATTGCAACTCAGCAAGTAAGAACTTCAACTCTTTCGCAGTATAATGGTAACTTTTCAGTTCCTTTATAGTGGCAAGGGTTTCCTCTCATGAAATAGTGGAGGAACATTGCTTAAAAGTAGGCTCATGCTGCTTCTTCAAGCTCTGTTGTGGGCACCTAAGAGGGGTCTATTTTCTGTATCATTGGGCCTAAGGATTGTGGCATTTAGATTTCTTTGAAAGTAGTTAGTATTGAAAAACAGGAAACTGACACTTTTTTAAAAAAATTGCAGCTATAACAATAACTAATGGAAGAGTTTGATGGCTGGAATTATAGTTGAAATTCATTACTTTTTATAAATAATCTTCTCAGCTCTCAGTTTACCACAGCTAGCCCATTCAAACACATTTGAGCTATCAGGATAAGGAGAGAGCATGGTGATCAGTGGTGATCAGCATGCACCTTGTGCAAGTGAGAGAAGTGGCAAGAGGATCTGCTACAGCAGCTGGAACTGACAGCCTCTGGCTGAGGAACCTGCAGAATCTGAACAGAAGGCTGTCTGTAAATACCAGGTCTTCTTATGACTACAGGTTCTGAAGTCTAAAGGAGCCACCTTATTGCAAAGGTCTAGGAATCCAAGATCTCTCAGGATCCAAAGCTTTCTCAGGATAGGTTGACATAACAAGAACTGTGTGAGAACACAGCTAGGGTGAAAAATATCTAGTGAGGAAAGAAGGTCATATGAGAAACTTACCTGGATATGGAAAAATGTCCGCCATTTGTGATACTCCCTAATAACAACCCCACTTTGCCGTTTCCAGTATTTTCCTTCCATGACTACAGCCTGCAAGTAAAAGTGCAGCAAAGGGTCACTTAAGAACTGATGAAAAACATTAATTCTGGTACCTCTTTCAGTCGAAAAGGTAACGTCTGCTCACCTCAGGCTTGCGGTGCTCATCTACATCACTGCATTCTAGGGGAGTCACAAAACCACAGACAGGATTCTGCCGCTTCTCCACATCTGCATCCAAATGAAAGAGAATTATGAACTCCAAGGGCATTACCATGTAGACCCAAACAAAGGGTGAGATGGCTTTCTACCCAGCAGCAAAACATGTGATTTTTCTCAGTATGATGTTTTGCCTGAAGTCTACAGTACTGCGAAAAAAAGTCTCCTTGATCTGGAGAACACAGTACTTTCTTAAAAAGAGGAGGAGCTCTTTGGAAGAAGCCCTTGACTTTACCCTGCTTCAAGCTACTCACACTGGAGATACCAGGCCCTCCATATGGCATTGTTCAGTCGGATCTTGTCACGCTGCAGCAACTTCAATCCCTTGAAGGTCTTCCATTTGGGAGACACAATTTTTCCACTAGAAATAAAAAAATTCCCCCCCCGCCAAA
Source organism: Cyclura pinguis (assembly GCA_030412105.1). Lineage (NCBI taxonomy): Eukaryota > Metazoa > Chordata > Lepidosauria > Squamata > Iguanidae > Cyclura > Cyclura pinguis. The sequence goes on from CM059599.1 coordinate 266,413,028, forward strand.
AAAAATTATAAATTATAATACCAATTGTATCTGGTTTTCAGGTATGGACAAATCAAAGAGGAACAAAAACGCACAGAACAAAGGGGGCAGGAACATCTGTCTCTGCATATAGCATCTGCCCCATAACATATATATGCTGTTGTTGTTGAGTGCCTTCAAGTCATTTCCAACTTATGGCAACCCTAAGGCGAATCTATCATGGGGCTTTCTGGTGCTGAGTGTGTGCAACGTGGCCAAGGTCACCCAGTGGATTTCCCTGGCCAAGTGGGGAACTGAAACCTAGTCTCAGGGTCATACTCAAATTAGGGTTCGGTTCCAGGATCCCCCATGAATACCAAAATTTGTGGATGCTGAAGTCCCATTATGTACAGCGGTGTACTAAAATAGCGTCCCTTATATAAAATGGCAAAATGGAAGTTTGCTTTTTGGATTTTTAAAAAAATATTTTCAAGCTGTGGTTTGTTGAATCTGTGGATACAAAGCCGTGGTTTGTTGAATCCGTGGATATGGAGGGCGAACTGTATAACCACAGTTATTTCTGTTTTGTGCAGTAAAAGGAAGCTTGAGGGGGATTTCTGTTCTCACCACTGCCACAACAACCAAAAGGGAGAGAAAGAGAAACCCTAACAAAATGTGTGCCAATGCACATTTTTCATGAAGATTTACTCAGTGTACCTGCTTTTATTTGCAACCTGACACTCGATGGTTGCTTCCTGTTTCATGTAGGATTTTAGGCTAAATTGAAGAAGGATGTACAAGTGAGAAATAACAGGGCTATAAGTCCAGAAGATGACTGATTTAAGATCATGTAAGAAACTATGCTGGTCTCAGAAGCTCTTTTTCCAGACCAAGATGGCTCTCTGTGTAAGTTAACCTCCTTTTTTTTATGTATCCTCACAGGAAAGGATAAAATTTCATTCTTAAGAGTTCTGCTGTTGATACTAGCTTCTGTGCATGGAATGTGTACCATATGGATATTATTATCACAGCATTTAAAAAAATACTCCTGGCTTTGCAGAATATGGAAACACAGAAGTTATTTCTAGCACTATCCTTGTAAAACCCCAGTTGTGAAAAGTTAACAAGTACTAGACTTGCCAACATTTCTGGAGAGAAACCTATTCTGAAAAGATATGATATACATGTGCTTTGAAATAAATATGTGTGATTTGAAATAAATTCAGCTAAATGGTTCATTTTTTGCAATTAGTAATATCCAGATCTGTAAAGGGTTTTTTCCCCATAATCTTGATACAGTTGTGATCAAGGGAGCAATGTTATTTCTGCAATTTATTCCCATCACTGTTAATGAAACATGTCCCACATCTCTGTACCAGACTAACAGTATCACCTTCCAGCTACTTAATCTCACTGTACCATCTGCCACCAAAGGTCTTACTGTGGCAGAGGTTATTATAACAAACCAACATTTCCTCAGGATTACAAGCTGAAACTAGTTGCCATCAAATTCTGTTTAATCAATAGCAATACACAGTGATATTCAGCCCTTTCGATGTTCACGTGAAAGCACACAAACATCAGACATGCCAAAAGTAAGGGAGTACATTCTCTGACCACTTCCTTGTACTCTGTCCTATAACACTTTGAACTTGGCAGCTGTTTCAGCTGTATGAACAGCTGTATAAAAACCAAAGGGATCAGAACTCATAACCCTTCCTCTTGCTCTCCATAACAGGTCCTTGTTCAAACATTATTCCAGTCTGAGATAGAATGAATAATGCCAAGGGCCAGGCTAACAGATATGTCACAGGGCTTATTCAGAGCTTTGCAAAGGCCTAATATATGATGCTCTGACTTTGGTCAACAAGAAAATCTACTTCACCGGTTGGGGCAAGGACTCACACTGCCAGTTTCACCTTCTGTGCTCAGGTATAAACTAAGTTCTTGTCAAAGCTAATGGTGAATGCTCTGTTTAGGCCACCCTCTCCCAATATAAAGATTTTTGTATATGATGGACTAGAACTACCATCATCCCCAGCCAGGACAGCAAATGGCAGTACTGGCTAGGGCTGATTAAAGTTGTAATTCAACACGTTTGGAGAGAAATGGATTGGGAGAGGCTAATTTGAGGATCTGTTTCAATCAAGCAGGCAAATTCCATGCACATTTTTGCCTTTATGCTTAGTTCAAAATGATACCTTATAAAACGTGTGATAAATTCAGTAGGAAACCATTGTTTGTTGGAAAGCTGAATATCAGTAAATAAATATATTAAATATACTAAATAAAGGCAGATGAAAAAATCCAGTTCTGAGTACAGCACTGTATCTCTTAAGTACACTAGGATGGTGTCAGCAACTACCTAGCATAGTTTGCCAGGAATATGCAAAATACTGAAGTCCACTTTAAAGCATTTTCTATTAGAGTGGTCTTAGATGTTCTTTTGCTGACTCTCTTTGCTTTCAGAGATTTCTTCTTCTAGAAAATACGCTAACAGTGAAAAATCAAAACAAAGGTGAGTTTCTCTAAGCAGAAGCAAAGCAACTGTAGGAAGGAGTATGGATTCTGCCCTACTTACACTGGTTAAGATAGCTAGAACACTCTGTGCTTACCCATAAGGGAAAAGAAAAAGTGAGAAGAAAGGAAACGACAGTAGAAGCCATTCTCTTATCAGCAGACACTTTCTTCTCCTAAGTTTAGCCTGTAGCTGGAAGCTACCTTGTATGTCCCAGGCAGACATCTTCTGCCACTGCCATTCTTCTACCTCCACCAAGACTGTCAGACATAAGGAAAGTGTTGTGACAGCATTTGAATTCCAGACAACTGAAGATATCTTAACTTCCCTTGATTTAAATTAATTTCATAATTTTTTTTCACCCAACGAAAAACGTGTTACATATTGTGAAATTTAAAATTAGCGAAAGCATTTATTTTGCTGAAAACATATTGGATTCTGATGCACAAAATGCACCTATGTAAAAAACCCTGCATTTTCAAAGCCTAATTTGGAAGCAATAGAGTAGGGCTTTTTGTATTAAAATCAAACATTGGGTACTGCTGGCAATAAGACATTGGTTACAGCAAATATAGTCTGTCCAAGTGAGAGACTGGTCATTTCAATTATTTATAGAACTGGGAAAAAGCCCAAAGGTCATTAAGACCAGAGGTGAACTGTCTGTTGATCATTAGAGCAGAGACAACTTTTTTCAAAAACCATCACATGTTCAATTTATCTTTGCAAACAAGAGTAAAAATTATTTTTCAAAAAGTCGAGAAGAAAAAAACTGGGACTTCTAGGCTTCTAATCCAGAGCTCTGGCTATTGCTTGTGACAACCAAGATGCAGATTTCCTCTCTCTAATCAAGGCCACTTTCTGCACAAAGACATAGTAATTACGAGCACTGCAGGTAGTTACCTACTAAACCTTTCTTTGGAAGTCTCCAAGGACGACTTCATAACATTCCAAGCTGTCTGCTTTCTCTTGGGCTTCTCAGAAATGTTAAAAGCAATGATAAAACCTGAACGTGCTGCAACTTTTAACAAAATTCCAAAAAAACAACACAAATAACAACAGTTGCCACTAAATCCTGCAGAACAACTCCTAATGTTAATCAGAGGTAGACAAAATATGGCCTTCCAGATTTTTGTTGGACTACAATTCTCATCTGCCATGACAACCAAAGCCACTGGTGAATAGTGCTGGGAGCTGCAGGCCAACATTGTCATCATGGCAGTAGTTAATGACTTAATTATTAAAATTGCACACAAGGGTTCACCGGAAATCTCCATTAGGAAGACAAACAGAAATGGAGGCAGAAATACATGTGTGTGTGTGCAAGTGCGCACACACCTTCAAGCTGCCTGTTGACTTATGGTGACCCTACAAATTTCAAAGGGTTTTCTTAGCTAAGGAATCCTCAGAGGTGGTTTTACCGGTTCCTTCCTCTGAAATATATGTTCTGTGTCAATTCCCTATTTACAAGATCTGGAGAAGTTTCGAGATAGTCTAATCATTCTACTAAAAGGGATAAAACACAGACATCTACCATTTCTGATATCCTGCTACCCACAGTTTTTGATATTATGTTTCTACTACTGGGGAGGCCATGGTACTGCTGCAGTCATGAAAGTTTTTCTATTTAAAAAGAGTACTCATGTCAACCATCTAACCAACGTATTTTATCAAAAAGAAACACCTATTATTTACGCCTTCTTACATGCAAAGGAATATTTTTTTTAAAAAATGACTGTTTATGAACAAGTCAGACAAGATCTTAAGAGACAAAGGAACCGTTAAAAAAAAAAAGAAAGGAAAAAAACCAAAGGAATTTGTGTGAGTCAGAGAAATGGTCAAAGTAGGAAGATTTAGCGGCAATGACAAGAACTTCTCCCCTGACTCCCAGCATGTGTCAGAAATCCCAAATTTGTGTGCGACTCTTGTTATTGTTGTGTACCTTCAACTTGTTTATGACTTATGACAACCCTAAAGTGAAACTATCACAGGGTCTTCTTGGCAAGATTTATTCAGTGAGGGTTTGCCTTTGCCTTCTTCTGAGGCTGGGAGACTGTGACTTGCTCAAAGTCACCTAGCGTTTTCATATCTGAGTGGGAACTCAACCCTGGTCTCCAGTCACAGTCCGATGCTCAAGCCACTACACACTGACCCTGCTCTCTATGTAATACATGTGTGCAAATCACTAAGTTACGCGAGTCTGCTATGCCTGGGTGCATAGCATGATGATAGAGAACCAGGCTTAACTCTGTGTTCCTTAATATGGACTTCCTACTGATGGTCAGATGTGGAACACCCCTGTGGTAATACCACACAAACTTTGTAATCAGGCCATGAAATGCACAGTGCTGAGAGACTGCTTACGTATCGTATTATGGTTGATTTGCTACTGACCCTGAAAGGACTGCCTTGTTTCCCAATGTTGTTGTTCTGTGCCTTCAAGTCATTTCTGACTTACAGCGATCCTATCATGAGAATTTCTGGGGCTGAGTGTGTCTGACATGCCCAAGGTCACCTAGTGGGTTTCCATGGCTGAGCAGGGAAACAAACCCTGTTCTCCAGGCTTGCTTGCAGTCCAATGCTCAAGCCACTACATCATGCTGGCTCTCGTTACTATACAGTATTTTCAACACATGACACTAATTGACACTTTCAATCTCTCACATTAGTTGTGCTCAGGAGTGAAAACTTTTAACATGGACATAAAAGAAACTAAGGCCATTTCTACACTACACTGTTATAGTGCTATTATTCCACTTTCAACATCTTGTGGAATTCTAAATGCCCCACCCTAAACTGCAAACCCCAGGATTCCACAGGATGTTGAAAGTGGAAAAATAGCACTATACCAGTGTAGTGCAGAAATGGTCTAAGACAGTTTTTTCTTAAAACTGGAATGCATATTCTAGCCTCTAATATGATACTTTAAATATGAGAAATACAAAACATATAATGGGTGAAATTACTGTTAACAACAAAGGTGAGCAAAGTGCAGGACTATGGCCTCAGGCCCTCTCCAAAGCTGTTTTTGCAGATCCTGACAGCCCCGCTCAGTCTCTTGGCTGCCGTTTTCCTGGGGGAAAATAAAAGGTAAATTGCCTCTCTTAGAAACTTCCAGGAACAATCATTTGCCATTTAAATAGGCCACATTGTTCACCATTTTAACTATACAATTTTGTTTTTCTAAAAAAAGAAAGAATGGGAAGTCCAATTAGTTTTGACTGAGTTTTGCTTTCTGACAGTCTGTGCAGTCCCTGTTCAAAAAGCCTCCAGACTGCTAAAGTTGCCCAATCCTGGGTTTGCAACATTTGCTTAAGGAATTCAAGGCAACTTGGTAAGCACAATTTTGCCTAATGATGTTAAATGCCTGTAACTTCAAGGCACTAGAATACCTAGTGGTCACACTAGGTAGCTTAGAAAAAAGAAAAGTAAGCGGAATATAGCAGAGGTGTATAAAGTTATTCATCATTTATTGAAGAGAAAGTGGAGAGGGCATAGTTTTCTCAGCCCACAGTCATCCAATGAAACTGGCTGGCATGTCCTTCAAGGCAAACAAAAGTAAGTCACCTTCACAGGGTGCACAATCAAACTACAGAACACCCCAAGATTTAGTGACAGCTGCCAACTCAGACAGCTTTAAAAGGACATTTTAGACAAAGCCACAGCTGTCCGTGGCAGTCATGTTTGCTCAAAATTTTCTACAGGATCAAAGGCAGCATGCTTTTGATGGCTACTCGTTGGGGATACACAAGCAGCAGGAAAGTGTCCTGCATGTTGGCTTCCCACTCTGGCCACTGTCAGGCAACATAAACCACTGGTCTGATTGAGCAGGGAACCCTTTCATGTAATTTTTATTTTTAAAACAAGCCCCCTGGACAATCAAAGCGTATGATCAGCGAACTGGTTGCGGCGCACTTCTCTCTACACGCACGCCACGGCAAACCCGGTGACTTCTTCCATGAGGCGCTGAGCAGGTACGGACACATCCATCTCTCTTAAGGCAAACGCTGGAGACAAACCAACACCAAATCCTGCTCTTCTCGATTTGTGAAACTCTCTCTGCCCGCACTTTGTCATGCTGTGGGAAAACTGCTTTCTTAGAACTGCCGTAACGAAGCAAACTTTTCCTCCCAAAAGAAACTCTCCCCCGCTGTGCCCGGCAGCCCTTCCCCTCCTTCACCTGTAGGCCAGCGTCATGCACTCGAAGAGCTTGGTGAGCGAGGCGTCGATGTTGAGGGCTCCGCGGCTCCGCGGCCCGTAGCGGTAGATCAGGCACGTACCCTCGTCCACCGTGTCGAAGTCGTAAGCCGCGCCGCCCCTGGCCTTCCCCGCGGCCACGGCCTGCCCCGCCGGGCCGGCCCGTCTCCCTCGGTCCGCCCCACACGGCCCCGGGCCCGTCAGCCGTGGACCGTCTTGGCCGCCCTGGCTCAATATCACCTCAGGGCCCGGGTCCGGGTCGGGCTCGGCGTGGGGCTCCGACACCATGAAGTGGCCGCTGTGGATGATTTGGGGGCGCGCCATCTTCCCCGGTGGCCAACCGCCCCTCTGTCCCCGCTCTCCCTGCACTCGGCCAATGCCTGACGCATCGCTAGCAGGCTGCCGTCACCATGGCAACCACGACCGGAAAGGGGGAATTTCACATACGAAAACACCGCAGCCTTCCGCCCCCTCCTCCTGACAGCTGCCCAATTACGGGCTCCCATGGCAACACAGAGATGAGGAAGGTTACGCATGCGTCACCCTGGACGGACTCGCCGCCGCAAGGAATTGTGGTTATCGTAGTTTTGCTCCAACTTCCTTCCGTCTACTTGGCGGCAGAATCAACTTGCTTTATTTCAACCCGGGTTGGCGCAGGGAGAGGACGAAGGAGTGCGCCGCGCAAGTCAAGGGTCTACGTTTAGGTCAATGGAATGTGAAGAGCGCCAGCAGCATAGTGGGGCGCCGCGCTTGTGTTGCGGGAAGGCAACTTAAGCGTTCTGTGTTTTCTCGAGAGCCGAAGAGATCCTTGACGTGATGGGGTGGGGCTGACCTGGAAATTCAAGGCAGAGTCTCTTCTAACCTTAAATAGTAATAGTGGACTGCATGAAACAAGACCTGAGTGAGAACATAAGCGCAAAGACATCAGACTATCTTTTGCTTCTGGGTAAACCCACTTTGTTGAGACAAAATTATGCTAAACTCCTATCTTTTATTGTCGTTGATTTTTACTGACAGCTTTTACTTTCCCCCTTGGGGGTGCAAACACGTGCTTTTAAACTACAGCTGGAAATTCCATGTCCAAACAGCTAAATGGGTCCCTCTAACTTTTTTATTTCTGTTCATCAGTTGGTAAAGGATGATAGGCTACAGCGAGAGAATGGGACTGAACACCAGAGTATTACAGCGAGGCCATTTCCACACTACATTGTTATAGTGCCGCTATTCTACTTTCAACATCCTATGGAATCCTGGGATTTGTAGTTGGGGAGGGGTAGTTAGAATTGTCAGCCAGAGAACTCTTTGGCTTCAGTAAACTACAAACCCCAGAATTCCACAGAATGTTGAAAGTGGAATAGCAGCACTTTTAACAGTGTAGTGCAGAAATGGCCTGAATCCATAGCGCAGACGCGAGTCAAAACAAAAAGGCTGCTGGCAATTGTAGTACATTGTGTTTGAAGCACATTCTGAGTATAATGGCAAGAGCCTAACAAGACCACATCTTGTGGAAACATAGGCGTAATGAAACTGGGCACCCCAGTTTCTCCTGGATTTGGTCCTAATTGAGGGAAGGAGGAATGAGTGTAACAGGTTCAGCTGAGGAATTTATCACTTCTGGATCGCTTCACATATAATTTCTATGAAAACTGGTTTCACATCATATTCACACCCAGTGATTAAAAAAAACAAAACACTGAAACATAACCAAATCATAATCAACACTTGCAGTCCTGAACTTGCACAAAAAATTTTCAAAACATCAGCCAAATTATAAACATTAAATTTTGTCAAAATCAGTCTATAAAGTGTGCAGAAAGAATACATACAGAAATCTAAAGTGTTTGGGATGTACCTGAAGTGACTGAGATTTCAAAACCTCATTAGTCTTTGTTTTGCCACCATTAGGTGACACACCATGTTTGGTGACTTTGTGACCAAGTATGAAGATCTGTAGCATAATGAACAAACATTTTAAATTATTGTACAGATTGTCTCACAGACCTCTGCTTCCCACTATGCTGCAGTGCAATCATTCTGTTATAAAACTTTTAAGCTTTATCTATTCCTACCAACAGAAAGAGACCAACTATGTCAAAGGTTCATGAGAAAGAAAAAGGAATGTTAATATTATATTGAAAGCCTCATCATCTTTCAATTATTTATTTTTCCTGTACTCCGCCTCTTGTAATTCATGTAGTCCATCATGCACTGTTGTGGCTTTGTGTGAATCTCAGCCAAGTACCATTCCAAGGAATTCTGTTATAACACATTCAAGTTGTCTGTTAATTCCGACAACAGAGTGAGCCAGGTCTTATCACCCATTCTCCTTCCCTGTGCTCTCCACAGGTAAAATTCAGCTCCCTGACTTGCTCTAGATCCCAGAAAATATGGGATGTCGGCTGACTGCTAACAGATGGACCTTCCATTAGGCACAATGAAGCAATTAGCTTTGGCAACAGATACTTGTAGGGACCAGCAGTAGAAGCTTCCTAGCTTTTCTATGTGAACATTCTGGTTGTTCTCCTCTGTTGGAAAAGATATACTGGTCTCCTTAAACTGAGGTTAGCAGCTTCTGAGGGCCTGGGACCATTATTGCTGCATACCACCACCACTTCGAATTTGGCCCCCAAACGGCAAATCATGCCCCCAAGTCTCTGTGCACATGTGTGTTACAATTCGTCATTAAATTATAACCCCCCAGTTGTTTTAGACCAGAAAAAAATAGTTAACAAGTTTCTTTCATTAATTTTTTTCTGGACTAAAGCAAGCCTGGACAGGGGATTAGAATTACATACTACACTTCGCCATCTTGGAGCTAAAAATGAGAGCAAATCCTGTGCAACAGCATAGTTCATGGACTGTAGTTCATCTACTCTTACCCCAGGTAAGCCTGGTACTCTCAGGAATGGAAGTTGACATTACCACACTATCAGTAAGATTCAACTTCCAGCTCAATCCACTTTCATTATGTGAAGCGGGGAGTAGGTACCGTTCTACCAGATGCAGAAAGACAGGGGCTAACCCAAAATATTTTGCTGTCCTCTGCTTCAGGCAGCAAAATATTTTGGGTTAGCCCCTGTCTTTCTACATCTCATATGGATGCTAGTTAAAGTAACTTTGTTCACTCACAGTGGAAAACCAACAACCTATCTTTAATAACAAGCTTTTCACTCCTTCAGAGCTTCCCAAGATAAATAGTACCCTTTCCAGAGGAAGAGGAGCTATTCTCTGTCTCTCTTCTTGCTAAGGAGATTTACTGAACAGAGCCAATTTCAAGAAAAAGGCAAGACTAACATTCCAACAAGTGGAAAGTGAGTGAATTTTATTTTTTATCTGAGCAAAATTGACCATGGCATAGTGCCTGTGTGTGTTTGTGCACAAATAAATAATAGCAATTTGTTCCCTAGCTGAATCACAGTGAGAGGTGGCTGCCCTGGCCCTGCTCCTGAAAGCTCAGTGGCAACCAAAGCAAGTTAAAGAAAAAAGCAGAAGTGCCCTGCAGTACAGAACTTAGAGCTGTGCTGGCTTCAGGGCTATCAGGAAGTCTGAAACAAGTGGACGGAATGAAGTCACACAAGAACAGTTGATTTTCCACCATGCCAGTGGAAAGAAGAGGAGATGAGCTTGTGAAGCAGTTCAGGTCTCCTGAAGAGCTGTTCTCCCCTGACTCCTGCTCCTGTGCTTCTTCCAGGCAGTATGCTGAAAATGCCCTCTTCCAGGCTAATTGTTACAAATGCTTAGGCAGAAGGAGGATGCCTCCATGACAACAAATATACCTCTGTGTTGCCTCTGGGCTCCATGGATGACTCCACTTAATAACGGTAGAAGGGAGAAAGGCAAGGTACACTTCCTCATCCTGAGCTGGGGTCCATGTCGACACTGGCCTGGCGTACCATCTTCCGTGTTCGGGAGCAGGGCAGGGAACAGATGGCAGTATTTTCTCCAGGTTGAGACTGTTTTGGAGAAGGTGATTGGACCTTGTGAGGACTTTCAAGACCCGTCTGTCTCTCAAACTCTTTGGTTCGACTCACCACCAAGGCAGCATCTGCCAGCTGAGCCACAGAGAGGCGATGCTGCAAGGCAGGCTTGCGTCCAGAAGGAGCAGCACCCTCCATGCGCCCAACAACTTTACGCACCCTACCTGGTGCTGGGTGGTAAGAGAGCTGTTTGCAGAGCTGAGAATGGCCCCGAGGTGCCCTGCGCCCATGGCGTCCTGGCCTGCGACCCTGTGTCCGCTCTCCCCCTGGTACAGACCGTTTTGCTGTAGAGTCTCTTGCTGGTCTTAAGTTCTCTTCCTTTGGAGGAGACTGCTGAGAGGTTCCAGAAGTCTTCCTCTCAGAATGAAGAAATACCTGTTGGGAGAGGTAAAGTGATTAACTGCCAGCTGCTACACAGGATTACTGCTTCATGCAACATTTGCCACTCATCTGTACCTTACTTTGTCTTCCAGAGCCACTACTACTTGTTCAACAACTTACTTATGCACTGCCATTTTTACTTCTCTTCTTGAACTCTAGGCTCCATTCATTCATGGCCTCCTCCCCTCCACAAAATCATGGAAGAGACCACAACAGCCTTTGAGTCCAACCCCCCGCCATGCAGGAACACACACTCAAAGCACCCCCAGCAAATGGCTACCCAGCCTCTGTTTAAAAACTTCCAAAGAAGATGACTTTACCACACTCAGAGGCAGCATACTGCACTGGCTGACTCTTTCTACCCAGCCTACTCAAGCTCCATGCCCTTGCAGTCTGCTACCATACCTCTTCCTCAGTGGCACACTCTCCTGGCGCAGAAGTGAGCTCTGGGCTATCCATCTCACTGATGCTGCGCATGACAGCGTAGAGGTTAATGCGCTCCCGTCGGAATGCGGCTGGCTTCTCAGGTATTCTCATGGTAGCCAGGTGCCTCCGCACCTCCTCAGCTCCTGAGTCATCTGATGCCCCTGGTTCCTCCATGGTCTGAAGGCCAAGTTGGGGGCCAACAGGGAGTTCCAGAGGATGGCTGGGTTCTTCAGAGGGCTCCCGCAAAGGTCGAAAGCAATATTGAGGGGTTGTCACAGTCTCTTCTGGTTCCTCTTCTGAGCTCAGAGTCTCATAGCCTGGGCTTCCTGAGGGATCACTGCTGACATCGCTTATATCTGAAGAGCCTTCTGACTGGGCATCTCCTAGCTTTTGTTCCCACAAGCTGCTGTGCCGGCTGCAGAAAGGCAAAGGGAGAATGTGCTATGGGGTAACAAAATTTCTTTATACATATTGGTATGCTGCTCTTACAGACCACTAAAGTATCCCTTATCATATTTTAGGAAAGAATAAAGACAAGTCACAGTAGAGATCTTGTAGCACCTTTGAAAATTACTGAGAAAAAGACATTGGTAGCATAAGCTTTTGTGGACTTAAGTGTACTTCATCAGATGCATGGAGTGAAATGCCTAGGAACAGATCTTTATAAGTAGGCTGTACGTGAGAATAGCAATTCCAATGTTGCTCAACAAACATCCATCAATGTAGTGGAGAAACTTAATGCAGCTGATACAACTTGACTCCTAGGAGAATGGGCACACACTTCCACAAGAATAGCAACTGTGCAGTTTGGAAATAGAAGAATATGGAAGCTCTAATCCACCAAGACAAACTAATGGAAGAAATTTTCTTTCCTGAAGAACCAGGCTGAAAGAGTTTTGCCTTTCTATTGCTATTCAGAGGCAAAACCTGCTTATTCATAGGTATAAACATCTGTCCCTAAGCACTTCACTCCATGCATCTGATGAAGCAGACATAAGTCTCTGCATATTAAGCCAAACTAACACAGCTGTCTTTGAATTTTACCACCATGAAAAGCACTTAAGTCACAGAGACAGCCATTAAAGCAAACCTATTATAAATAATGACCAACTGCTTCCTAATTTTAATTGTCATCTTATCATGGGTTTATTCTGCTGAATATAACTTTCGAAGACCAAATGTAGTTTACAGGCAACAGTAACCCCAAACAGCTCTTTAAAAACCTCGAAGAGCTTCTTTGGGGCAGGCAACTGAGACTAAAGAAACAGCAGGAGATGAAATGCGTAACACACCAGCTGTCTTCTCACGTCAAAATCCACACACACTAAGGGTTTCATGAATGATTTACCCTTGATAGCAGATTTATCATCCTGGGGGGAGAGAGTCAAACATCCGCCCCCACTGCTTCCTCTCTGTTCCTAGTAGTCCCTTTCCCATTTACAAGAGTGATCAGGCTTCTATCAACACAACCTGGAATATAACATGTTGCTTGATCCTTGCATACACCTTTTCCTATAAATTTTAAGGCAGTACTAAACGGCTGCAGAATCCACCAGTCATTCACCCTTACTCTCTCAACATACACACTGACCAGATGATAATAGTCCATTTTATGGCTTTCTCTTCAACTTACCTGGCATCCAGAATACCCTGATAGAGCTCCAGTTGCCTCATGAAGCTTGGGTTGGGGTGGACAATTGGGCGTCGCTCTCGCACATAGGAAAGGGCCTTTTCCAGTGACCAGCCATACTCCTTCATGGCATAGGCAATCACTGTGGAGCCAGAGCGACTCACACCCATCTTGCAGTGCACCAGCACCTGGAGGCCTTGGGCCCTGCAGAAGAGAATCTCAGATGTAAGAAAGGCCACCCCAACAACCTGAAAAAATAATAGCATCAAGCATCCTCACAACCCCTGCTTCTTGATCTAACTTGCATGCGTTCAGATATTTGCAAAACCTGCAGAGATTGGGAAAAAATTGATTCTGGACCACAGCTCCAGAATTCTGGGAGTAGTTGTCCAAAACCATAACTTCTCCCCAGCTCTGAAGATTCAATACAATTTACTAACATCACAATGTTTTATAGTGATGTGGGAAGTAAACAATTCACTTGGGAAAAACCCTGGTTGCTCATGTGTCAGAAGGAAAGAAAGGAAATTTATAGGCGTTCTTCCAGTAGCAAGGATAGTTGTGATCCTGCTATAGTCCAATAGTAAGTCAGTGTGATGAAGTGGTTTGTGCATTGGACTACAACTCTGGAGACCAGGGTTTGAATCCCTGCTCAGCCATGGAAACCCACTTGGTGACCCTGGGCAAGTCACAGTCTCTCAGCCTCAAAGGAAAGCAAAGGCAAACCCCCTCCGAACAAATCCTGCCAAGAAACCTCTGTGATAGATTTGCCTTAAGGTTGCCCCACGTTGGAAACAACTTGAAGGCACAAAACAACAAGAAATACTTCAAAAATAAAGAAGTAGCTGTATTTCATTCCTTGCTCTTCTATATAGATTATTGGCTCTGTCAGATCTGGCTATGATGGTCTTCTACCGCAAACATTGTTCCCAGTCCTATGTGTCAAAAATAGCTTCTTCTTTGTGGTCTCTGTGTCTCACACACTAGGAGCTTTCGCGCATGCGCGGTAGCGTTCGGAAGATTCTAGAGCTTAGTACCTTGGCGGGAACCCCTGCCCCATGCCAGTACTGAGCATGCTCAGCCCGCCAAGCCAATGGTCTCTCCTCAGTTCTTTCTCGTCCGCCATAGCGAACGGAAGGTTCTACCTTAGTAGCATTATTTGGCTTACTGTTCGGACCGTTTCTTGCTGGTTTTTTGACTTCGGACTTCGGTATTTGACTTGGCTTTTGGTACTCGGACTTCGGTTATTGGTATTTGGTGTCTTTGGATCTTTCTAACCCCTCCTTCGACTTTCTTCTTCTTCGACCTTCGTTCCCTTCCCGCCGCTTCTGTGAGTTTTTTCCCTCTCTTGGACCTTTTTTCCTTAAACTTCGTTTCCCTTCTATGTCTGCCTTGTTTAAGACTTGCGTCACCTGTGGTCGCAAGATTGCTCTGTCCGACGGACATAGTGAGTGCCTCTTCTGTTTGGGGGAGACTCACAGCGTCAAGGCCTGTCCCATCTGCCGTGACTTTACCCCTCAGACTCTGTGGAACCGCTCATCCCACTTGAAATCCCACTGTTGGAAGGAGTCTCTTCGGGCAAGGGATCAGCCGGGGGGAGAATCCGTCATGTCTCGGCCTTCGACATCGAGCCGACCTGTGACCACACCCTCCTTGGTACTGGCGGCTGCCGCACCGATTACATTGATGGTATCAGGCTTGGTACCATCATCTCGGCCTCTGATATCGGCCTTACGGCGGATTCCGAAATTACCATCAGCCGCATCAACTTCGAGGGAGGCTCCTGCGGGCTCGCAGGCAGCTAAGTCAACTAGGCCCCTTACTGCTGCCCAGTGTTAAGCAACCTGCCCCTCAAGAGGTCTCTATGGAAAAGAAGAAGAAGAAGAAGAAGAAGAAGAAGAAGAAGAGGAAGAAGAAGAAGAGGAAGAGGAGGAGGAGGAGGAGGAGGAGGGGGAGGGGGAGGGGGAGGAGGAGGAAGAAAAAGAAGGAGAAGCGGAGTTCACCCTCCAAGACACCTTCCGACACCTCCTCCAACCCAACAGCCTGGGGACCCAAGCAAAGAGTCGGAACCACAGGACACTCTGGACGTGTCTGACAAAGAGCAGACCGCTGGCTTGGCCGTGCCTTCGGGCCCGCCTGTGCTCACTGCTGCGGTATCTCCGCCTGGTCACCCAAAAAGGGTGGACCGCCCAGAGGATGTTCCGGCCTCACCTTGGGCCTCGCCCAGTCATTGGGCAACGTCTGACAGGAATGAGTCGCGCTCCCCAGAACGCAGGGTGAGACGTCGATCCCCACGTCGGCGGGAGGCCTACCCAGAGCGGCCTTCATCCCGGCCCCCGGTTGACTCGCTGTTCTCGTCTGCATCGTACATAGCGAGGTACGGCCGAGAACATGCCTGGTGGGAGCACCCGGGCTCGTACCGGTCCTATTCACCTGCATATAGAGACCAGTACCACCCGGAAGTGAGGCACTGGTCGCCCTACAGGCGGTCGTGCTCTCCATCTCACGGCACGTACCACCTGCGGTATTGGCAATTGCCATCTTGCTCGTTCTCGCGGTCTCCGCGCTACGAGAGGTCCCGAAAGCACTTGCCCCGTTATCGGGCTGTCTCTCCACCTCCGAGAGTCACCGCGACCGTCTCTCGCCCGGTCTCGGAGCCTGTTCCAGCGCAGACTACGACCTCCGCTGTAACCGTCACCCAGGCAATCCAGCGCCCACAGCCTGCTGTGGTGTAGATCACAACAACTCCGGCACCCCAGCTGACAGTTACTCCATCGGTACCGTCTACAGTACTGATGACAGCGACTGCGCTGACGGTGACCTTGGTGCTACCGCCCCAACGGTCATCGAGAGAAAGGTCTCCAGACAGATCCCCGTCTCAGTCTCCGCAGTCCTACAAGACGGACTCAGAGTCCGACGAGTCCATGCCCGTGTCCCATGAGTCCCCGCCCTTGGTCTTCGGAGAACCTGCACCGGAATCGGCACCGGAATCGGCACCGGAAGAAGTGAAGCAGTTTTCCGACATCCTCCTTCGGATGGCGACGGCGCTGGGATTGAAGGTCGCGGACCCGGCTCCAGCTGTGTAGGACCCTGTATTCCATTACGTGGATACCCGCCCACCATCCACGGCTCCGCTACCATTCCTGCCAGCCTTGATGGAGGCCCTTAAATATCCATGGGCCAAGCCGGCATCCGCCCAGCCAATCCCTCACCGGCTGGAACACCTGTACCGGACCCAGAAGGAGGAGGCCGAATTTCTCTTCACGCATCCGGTGCCCAATTCAATTGTAGTCGAATCCGCCCAGACCAAGAGCAGTAGAAGGGCACACACCACCCCGCCGGATCGAGAGGGCTGCAGGCTGGACACCTTTGGCAGGAGATTTTATTCTGCTTCATCTCTAATTGCCAGGGTGTCCAACACTCAAGCTTGCCTCGCGGCCTATCTGAGGAACCTGCTGGACAGATTCTGTCCTCTTCTGTCCAACCTCCCTGAGGAGAATCAGGTGAGTGCTATGCAGTTCTTTAACAAGGCGGTAGCACTTGCCAACCAACAGATCATCTCATCGAGGCACTCAGTGGAGGTAGCGGCGCGGGTGATGGTGGGCTCTGTTGCTCTGAGACGTTATGCGTGGCTGCGATCATCTGGCCTGCAAGAAGACAGCAGGAGAAAGATCGAAGACCTTCCTTTCGATGGCCAGGGGTTGTTTAATGCCACGACCGATAAGGCGATGGATCATCTCGTCAAGGCATGCCTGACGGCAAAGAAGATGGGCATACATCAGCCCCCTCAGCCTCACCGTAGCTTCGGCTCCCAGTCATCTTGACGCAGGTCGTCCTCTTCGACCTATCAACCTCACTCGCCTCATTCGGCTCCGTCCTGCCCGTCGACCTCGTCCTCGGCTCGGAGACTTCCTCAGAGACGCCAGCCTTCTTTTTCGAAGAAGTCTTCGTCCGGGATGAAGTCCCGGTTTTGACCACCTTCGCGGGTCGCCACCACAGCCACTCTTCAGCCTGCCAGCAGCCCTAGAAGACCAACCGAGCCTGGCCCGACATCTCGCCGAATGGCGCCATATCATCTCAGACTCTTGGGTTCTCTCCATCATCTGTCTTGGTTACGCCATCGAGCTTGCAAGTATACCTCCGCGAGGCGTCTACTATTCCACCCTGGCCAGCTCGGCTCTGCTGGAAGAGATTCAGTCCCTGCTGCAAAAAAAGAGCGATCAAAGAACTTCTGCCCTCGGCCAGTACCACCGGCTTCTTCTCCCGGTACTTCACGGTACCGAAATCGGACGGTACCCTACGATCAATCCTGGACCTCAGAGGGGTAAACGAGTACATCCGCCCCAAGAGGTTCAAGATGGTCACTCTGTCTTCGATTCTGCTCTTCCTTCAGCAAGGAGACTGGTTCGCCTCCATCGATCTTCAGGATGCTTACTTCCACATCACCATTTGCCCGCAGCACAGATGGTACCTACGGTTCGCGGTCGACAGTACCTGTTATCAATACAGGGTGCTACCGTTCGGACTCTCCACCGCTCCCAGGGTCTCTACCAAATGCATGGCCCCTGTGGTATCGTACCTGCGGATGAAGGGCATCTCGATCTACCCTTATCTCGATGACTGGCTGCTGGTGGCGTCCTGCAGGCAAAAACTCTACCTGGACATCCACCGGACTCTTTCTCTTCTAACCCGTCTTGGCCTTCGGGTCAATCCGAAGAAGTCGCACCTTGAGCCGGCGAGGCTCCTCGACTTCATCGGAGCGACCCTGGACTCCGTGTCTGCCAGGGTATATCTGCCCACGGAGCGTGCACATACCCTCCATCGGGCTGCATCCGCTGTTCTCGATGCCCCGACGATATCAGTGAGAAGGATCCAGCAACTCCTTGGGTACATGGCCTCGACCACATCAGTCACCTACCTGTCTCAGCTTCATGCACGTCTGCTTCAGCACTGGTTCGTCAGAGTCTTCGATCCGCTCCTGGACGACCAGAGGCACCTCCTACACATTCCTTGACAGGTGCGTTGCTCCCTTTTATGGTGGCTGTCCTACCGTCATCTACTGTCAGGGATGCCGTTCCGGGAACTGACCCCTTGGCTCACAGTAACGACAGACGCCTCCCTGTTCGGGTGGGGAGCGCATTGCGGCGATCTCAAGAGTCCAGGGACGGTGGATCAACGACGAGACCGGCCTCCATATCAATGCCCTCGAGCTGCTCGCCATCTGGAAAGCTCTCAGGGCATTTCGCAACCAAGTTGCCGGCCAGCCGGTGCTGATCCTGACAGACAACACAATAGCCGTCTGTTATGTCAACAGACAAGGGGGAACTCATTCGACCACTCTCCTCACCATTGCTCTTCAGCTTTGGGACTGGTGCGTGTTGCTTCGAGTCCATCTGATCGCGGTGCACCTGGCCGGCTGGAAAAACACCACGGCAGACACCCTCAGCAGGGACACCTTGTGCTACCAGAGTGGTCCCTCTCAGATGCTGCGTTCCAGATGATACGAGATCGGTGGGGCAAGCCAACAATCGACCTATTTGCCAGCAACCAGAACAGGAAGTGTCATCAGTACTGCTCGAGAGCCGACCTCGGTTGGGACTCTCTCGGCGATGCCTTCCAGTTCGAGCGGACCGACAGGCTCCTCTACGCGTTCCCACCATTTCCGCTTCTGGGTTGAGTGGTCGCCAAGATCCTTGCGGACCGAGCCGACGTCGTCCTCGTAGCCCCGTATTGGCCGAGGCAACTGGTTCGGGCCCCTGTTCGAGGCTGCTCGCGGTCGACTCCTCAAGCTTCCAATAACATCAGATCTCCTGTCGCACTCCGGCGGTCTCATTCTTCACCCGGACCTGCCACTCCTGGCCCTGCACACCTGGCGGATAACACCTTAGAGGACCCGGCCATCCTAGATGTCCTCACCGCGGCCAGGAAGGAGTCGACAAGCCGCAACTACCAGTACAAGTGGCAGAAATTTGTCTCCTTCATGGAGGCGCATCGGGAGACGCTATCACCTGTCAATCTGCCTACCGTGCTCCATTTTCTTCTCCACCTTCAGCAATAAGGGCTCGCTTTTCCATCCCTGAAGGTGTACCTCACCGCTATCATGGCCTATCAGCTGCGGGGGTCCCCTTCGGCAGCGCTCTTCGGGGACGCTACCCTCAAGCAGTTTATGAAGGGCCTGCAACACCCTTACCCACCAGTGTCGCCACCGCTACCTCCTTGGTCGCTGTCCTTGGTACTATCGCAGTTGACGCAACCGCCCTTCGAGCCCATGGTGACTGTGGATGACAGGCTCTTGACCATCAAGACTGCTTTCCTGGTAGCTGTCACCTCAGCCAGGAGGACAAGTGAGCTGACAGCGCTGTGATCTGACGAGCCCTTCCTCGTCTTCCACCGAGACAAGGTAGTCCTCCACCCGGACACTTCCTTCCTGCCCAAGGTGGTATCACACTTCCACCTTAGCCAGGACATCATCTTGCCTGCTTTTTACTCGGACCCGACTACACCTCTGGAGTGCTCCCTCCACTCCCTTGATGTTCGTCGGGCCTTGGCGTTCTACACTCACCGGACTGCACCCTTCTGCCAGACACCCCACCTGTTCGTGTGCTACGGTGGGCGTCGAAGAGGCCACAAGGTGTCCACCCAGAGGTTTTCCAAATGGGTGGCCCAGACCATTCTGCTGGCATACAAACTGGCCAAGCAGCCTCCGCCAGCTTTGCTGCGTGCTCATTCCACCAGAGCCGTGGCTTCCTCCACAGCTCTCCTTCGAGGAGTGGACCTGCAAGAACTGTGCCGTGTGGCGACCTGGTCTCAACCCTCGACCTTCGTGCGCCACTACAGGTTGGACTACCAGTCCAGGAGAGATGCCCGTTTTGGACGTGCGGTGTTGTCTTCCGTTCTCTAGGACCTGACCCACCCTCCAACTGGTAAGCTACAAAGTCTCCTAGTGTGTGAGGCACAGAGACCACAAAGAAGAAGAACAGGTTGCTTACCTGTGACTGTGGTTCTTCGAGTGGTCATCTGTGCCCTCACGCACACCCGCCCAGCCGTCCCCTCTTTCAGGTCCCTTATTGGCGGACTCTAGAACTGAGGAGAGACCGTTGGCTTGGCGGGCTGAGCATGCTCAGTACGGGCATGCGGGAGGGGTTCCCACCAAGCTACCAAGCTCTAGAATCTTGCGAACGCTCCTAGTGTGTGAGGGCACACATGACCACTCGAAGAACCACAGTTACAGGTAAGCAACCTGTTCTTATGTGGCCTATGTGTTGGATTCAGTGATCCAGAATTAAGATCATACTGTAAGAACTGATCCTACCAAAGCCAGGGATGAACCAAATCCTCACTCACCAAAGTATCCAGGAAGTGAGGAGAGGAATCAGCACTTTCATCCTGTTCACCAAATTACCAAACAATTACCAAAATAGGATATACACGCACATAGCATTTCAGAAATGGTGACACTTTTCTTGAATTGAGCCCTTCCTTTTCAGCTCAGCACAGCAGCCCATTTCTGTGCATGTATGCTCTTGGCTGGATTGGGGCAATGTTAATTATCCTCTCTGCAATGCATGACACCACAGTTGCGAAAATTCACGTATACATCTCCCATTTCTGTACCCACTCCTCACCGGGCAGCTGAAATGAAGCTGTAGGTGTCCTTCCAGTGTGGCAGCAACTGTGAGGCTTCCTCATCATAGAGCCGCACATTCATGTATGTGAACTGCTCTGGGAAGAAGTTGTCAATCTCACGGGTTACATTGAGAATATGGCTGACTCTGAAAGAGAGAACTGGGAATTACATGGGGGTACTTCCCAATCCACCTTTATATGAAATGTTTACCCTTTAAGTATGGCTTCTTCCACAACAGGCACCTAACTCTGCTCAGTCTCCTAATCATCCCTACTACAATAATTCCACATTTAAAAGGGGAATCAAAACTTTCAGCAAGTCTCCCTTTCAACTGGGAAACAAGTCTGAACTGACAGGCATAACAGACTGTCCTTTCAAAGTCCAGGGGTTCCAGATCCTGAAGGCGCCACTACTGTTCTCTGAACAGCCTCTTGTATAGATTACATACCTGTTCCTTTGGAGCTCCTCAAGGTTGGCTGCGTTCCATTCAGAGCCCTGGTACAGAAGTGGGGGGAGAGGGCAGAAAACAACAGCTCAGTTCCAGTATGTAGACACAATCAATGTGCACATACACACAGATACACATATATACACACACAAACACACAGAAATGTACTGATTAAACAAGTCTGGCACCAGGCAATTCATAAATGAACTACACGTTTAGCAAAATCATGTGGTAGTGGAGTCTGTCCTACTCCGTATTTTTCTTTCTTCAGGTGAAGAACCTGCATTTTTTTAGTGTTCTCCATATGAACAGTTGCCAGCATTCATTAAAACAGCAAAAATGCCCTCCTCCTGATGCACTTTTTGTTTATTTTTTTATCTTCAGTTCCAACACCAACTAATGAATTTCTGTTTTCCCTTAGAAAATTCAGCACGCTCAAGATCACTTACCCACCAGTAATCTCTCTAAAGTGGATCAAACTAATGTATCCCTGTCCCATTTCTTAGGTTAACTGCCCCATTTCTCCCAGGTCAGCTGTATATTGCCCTGCTTGCTGAAGCCAGGCTAATGGCCACTAAGGATAGGGTATTTTCAGAGGCAGCCCCTTGACTGTGCAATCTCCCTCCAGGACCTTCTTCCCTACTTCAGGAAATGGGTAAATCTATTCAACAAACTTTTGAGGCCTTAAATATTATTTTTACTTATAGGAGGTGGTGGTAAGGGCTTATCTATTTTTTTTTAAAAAGTTGCTGCTGATTTTATTATTTCTACATACTTGATTTAATTCAGTGGCACAGAACCTGTGGTCTTCCTGATTTTGGTGGATACAACTTCCTACAGTGCCAGACTAGTTGGAACTTACAGAAGTTGGAATCCAGCAGTATTTGGAAAGCCACAAATTCTGCTACACCCCTCCTTCCGTCCCCAGCTGGTTGTGTTTTCGGATTCTGTGGCTTTGTTAACTACCCAGGATTTGTTTTTTAAAGGCAAAAAGGGTTTCAAGTAAATAATGCGTGTTATTTTTCTCTTGATTACAGTTTGCTCTCCTGCTCAGTTGGAAGTCTGACTCGTATTAGGGACTGTAAATGTAAAATGACTCTGTTGTGTATTTAATTTTAGATATGCTTAGGGAAACACATGAACAAGTGTACAGAACTCCCAATCCAATCTGATAACCTGTGAACAGAATGGCCAATGCTAGACATTTCATGAACCAATATATGAGAGCTACTCATCTAGCTGAATACCTCCAGGTTTTGCTGTTGTTAAATTTTCAGGTGTTTGTGAAGATCTTACTTTGCTCAATGTAGATATAATTTCTATTGTATTCACTACTGAAATATTTCAAATGCATTTGATTTAGAGCAGTGATGAGTGACTTGCAGCCCTCTAGGTACTATTAGACTGCAGCTCTCATTGTCCTAGCCAGCACAGACCATGGTGAGGGATGATCATAGCTGAAGTTCAACAAAATCTGAAGGGCCAGAAGTTTATAGTGTATGTTTACCCAAGCTACATTTGTTTTTCAAACAATAAAATGTTTTTTTGAAAAATCAATACAAATAAATTTACATGTATAGCAGTTGTAAGTCTGTTATTATTTCCAACAGTACAAGCCTATCTATGTCTCCTCGGAAGTAAACCTCACTGAGTTCAGCAGCACTTACTCCCAAGAAACTGCATAATGTTGCAACCTAAGCTCCTAACTGAAATTTGTTTTCCCAACTTACTGTAGCAGTCAGCTCTAAATCTACTGGAAGAATAGAGAGAGTAGACAGATCATAGCTGCACCATCGAGAGGAAGTGGGGACATGACTGAATTTGTTACATGAGTTTGGTATAAGACTGACCACAGGTCCATCCACGGATGGAAATAAACTGTGTTCTTCTGAATTTCTGAGCTGTGTTTACAATACCTTAAACAATATAATTAGCTGCCTTGAGTCGCACTGTCAGGAGAAAGGCAGGATATAAATGAATAAAATAAATCATGTGAAAATTGTGATTTCATAATTATAATGATGAAAATTACACTTGTATTTGTTCAAAGAGTGCAGTCTGTTAATTTCATTGTACACTGAAAGCAACCATGAACAAAGAATTAGTCAGTGCCCATAAGCTGCCAGGTATCAAGGCTCTGACTCTGGAAAACACTGAATCAAACAGAAACTGTTATTGGCTCTGCTGCTGTATAATTCAATCTGAACATCTCTCCTTTAACATGTGGTCATTAATGGCTCTTCCACCCAGTCAAAAGAAGCGTGTCCATACCGCATGGGAAGGTTATTGCCGTAACTACTGTTCACATGGAATGGAGAGAGGAACCTGAACGCATGCAAACAGCCTGTTGCTCACTTCTTTAAAAAGAACTGGGCTGAAGCACTGGAAGAGAGCACATAACACCAGTGGGATGGGCAAAAGAGTTGTACTGAAATTAATGCAGACTTCTAAATAGCCATTTGCTTGTGCCTGTGAGTTGTCAGTAGGTGCAATGATGAGCAACCAGAACTTGAAAAAGTAACTTTTTTGAGACCAGTTGGCTGGGGAAACTGTGAGAGTTATAATCCAAAAAAGCTTCCAATATTTGACCAGGTCACATGCATTGTGCAGCCAGTATCAGTGACAATGGCCAAGCAACATTTCATGGAACAATCCAAACAGTGCTGGGTATGCAACTGGGGGCTGGGGTGGGAAGCAAAGCATTTCTCTAGTGCTAGGAAGTATAAAATTCCTACAACAGAAGCAGAATTTTCAGGAAACATGTGGGTGTTATATACAACAAAACAACAGATAAATGTGCACGCACTGCACTAAAAGCTTATCAAAGGAAGACTAACCACATAACACTTGAGAATGGATTAGGAAAAATCCTGACAATGCCTTACTGACTTGCATTTTTTATTAGTCTTTTGACAAACACTGCTTTTGACAAACACTACATCCACCAATCGTCAAGTGTGGAATTAGTTTAACAGAAAAGCAGAAAGGCAAATGTTCCAGTCTAGTACCTATTCACTGCCCATCCCCTCTTCACACAACACCTGCAGCTTCCTGTTCACGTTGTCTTTCAAATAAGAAATGGAGAAGATTAAGTGCTGGTCCCATGTTATTTTCGCTAACCTTCCATTTCACATAAAGTAAAAAAGAAAAGTCTAGTGCTTTGCTGTCTTACAGTGAGGCTAGCAAATCAGGGCTAGGCAATATCTGGCCCTCCAGATGTTGTTAAGACTACAGCTCATATCATCCCAGTAAGCATACACAAAAGTGAGGGACGATAGGAAATAAGGTCTAGCTAGATCTGCAGGGCCACACATCCTCCTCTGCTGCTGAAGACAGAGAAAAGAGAAGGCACTTTGTTTTCTCTTGGCAGGGGGTACAATGCTGAAAGGCTATGAGGTCGTAGCAAAACTTCCATCCTTTTGTGGTTAGGGAAGAATTTGGTCACGGTGGGGTCTATAGGTTGACAAGTAAGTGTTAGCATTTTGTGATCCCTGACCACCACACTGTGGGCATTGGAGACCCCCTATCTTCCTCACCAAGTAGAGATAGTCAAAGATCCTGGAGGGCCGATCCATCTGAGCCATGATGAGCAGCATTTCATTGTCAATAAACTCTTTGTAGTCCTCCAGGCTGCAGTCAGCTCGCCGCTCCAGTTCTATACGGATCTGTGGAAGCAGGGAGGGGAGCTTGTGAGAAACCATGTCACTGAGGGTCCAGCCTCAGTGCTCTCTAGATGTGCACCCTTAACGTTCTGCCTTACCCATCACCCACCACAGCCCCAAATCCCTGCCTCCCAAAATCTCCAAATCTTTTTCCCTGTGTCCCTGTAGGCACCTTCCTTGTTCCCATATCCCCATCTCCTCACACACATTTCCATCCCCTCATATCCACTTTTCCCACCCTGCCCATCCACCCACCCACTTCCTGCCCCCCATCACTTCCTATTCCAGCACCCTCTTGTCCCAACATCCCACCTCCTTGGAGGTGATGCTCTCCAGGTCAGTGGTGGCCATCACCTCACGCAGCTTGGCCCGGATCATCCGCTCTGTCATCTCCCGTGCTGTCGGCCTGAGGCACAGAGATGGAGGGTCGGCAAAGCTCTCGGCCCACCAGACTCTGCCACCAGACACCATCACACAAGCTTTCCCCCTGTATTTGCTCCCTTCTCATCCTCCCACCCCCCACGGTAGCAGGTTTGTACATTCAACATGGCTCCGGAGCTCTGTACTTCCCTAGATAGTTTTATTCATTCAGGACCGAACAATAATGTTTTTGGATAGAACATACAATTGTATGGGATGGGAGTTTGGGTCTAATCAATGTCTCTAATCAACATCTCCCCCCAACTCAAACTTTCCTCTTCCTTTGTGGTGATAAGAGTGGGTTGCAGAAAGTAATGTTGGGAGGGGGCTTGTGCACAGGACACAGTAGATGCTGGATTGACTGGCAAAACCATTCTTTGGTCAGCTGCACAGCTCAGGGCCTTCTTCTCGCCCCATCCCTGTGGAACCATCACAGCTCCACTGACTGTGCCAACCAATCACAGTGTCCAACCAGCCCCAAGGGGTGGGGAGGGGGAAGGGCCATCACTGACTGGTCAGAGAAGACTGCGGGAGAACTGGGGCGCACAGATTCCAAGTCGGCCATGGCCAGCCACTCATTAATGCAGCTCTGTTCAGAGTTGACAGCCTTCTGGTACCACTCAGTCCAGCTCAGTGCACTCCCTCCTGGGAAATAGTTGTTGCAGACAGCATCACTGCATGCCTTGTGCAGCACTTGCAGTGCTGACCTAAGGAACAGAGATGACAACCAGATATCAGACGTGTTACGAAGCGACAGAAAGTGCCTGCAATGGTAGGCAACGCACCCAAGGGTTTAGAACAGGAATTGCCTTTAACATTAGCTCCCCCACCCCACCCTGCCACATCCATTTTTCTTTCAGGCATAATTGTATCTACAAGACAGGAAATGAGCAGATTTGAAATGCTTTTGAAATGTGGCGGGAAGCCTGCTTTGGCCCAAAAGCTGAACTAACTCCTGGCAACCAAACAAGTGGTCACTTTTCAGCAGTGGGTAAGGACACCCTGTGAGAGCATAGATCCCTTTAATACCCTTGTGTGGACCCCTTTCACTCACAACACAAACTGACACAGGCCTAAATCCAAGTGTCCAATAGAGCAGACCTACTGAATCTATGCGATGTGCATAAGTGGTGACTTAACCAAGTTCCCACTGATTCAGTGGGCCTACTGCAGTTGAGACTAATGGGGCTGAGATTACTGAGACCACACTCCTTCTCTCTCACTCTTTTCTTTCTCTCTCTTTTCTCACAGAGTCACTTTCATTCTCCCCTGTCTTTCTTACAAACACACACTGAGTTAGTTGCCAGTTTGAAGAAATCTGGCTGTTCAGTGGGAGCCTACTTGCTGCTTATTGTGCTAAGCAGACTGAGCTACCCCTTCAAAGACTGTCCATTCAGATAATGGCTTCACAGGGAACCATTTCCCCCACTCTCAGTGCCTTATCAGAGGGGGCGAGGCCACAATAGAGGCCTTCACAGACAGATGGGGAGGTGTGGTGAGTCACATCTATGCTGCAGACTAGAGGTTTCCCAACCCTGCTTTAAAAGCACCAGAAGGGGAAGACAACTTCACACACTATAAAGCAAAGATGTAGGGGGGGCACAGAAAAGAGCCCACTTTATCCAACTCTCATCACTGCAATAAAATTTTATATTCCCTTGAAGTTACCACTGCCAATGGAAAAATGCAGTAGACAGCTTCACAGCATTTAATACCCCTCATCCAGTTATCAAAAGCAGTAATCGCATCTATTTTGTTTTCTCCCAAAGAGCATTCATTTATTGCAGCAATGGACAACTATGGCAGCAAAACTTTACAGAAATCCAGAAAGTGACTGGAAGCCCATTTCTAGTTTTGAAAAGCAGGTAATGGTTGATGTTAAACACGCGATGGTGTCCCACAAGCTATTTGAAGGGTAAACTGACTCTCCTGGACACTTCCAAAAGAGATAATGCACTCTCTTTCTTTTGGCCAAAAAAAAAAAGTCTATCTGGGGAGCTTGGATTGGGCACTTTGCTCACCACTGATTTATTGTTTTCTCTTCCCCGTCCCCATTTGTACACATTTCTACACACTATTCAAATGCCTTGCTCACCACATGGTCTGGACAGAGATGGGTTTAAAGATACGAGTCTGCCCTCCAGATGTCACACTGAAGCCCCTGGGAGAAAGAGAAAGGGACAATGATTTCACAAGCTACTTGGAAATGCTCCTTCTTTGTATGAAAAGAGGCAAATAAGAATGTACAGGCTGGCATGGTTGTGTAACTGTCTTGAGACATTCCATAATGCCAGATCCCATTTGTAAGCATAAAAACTGGGCTCCTTCTGCCCCTGGGATCTAAAAGTCAAGTGGGTTGTGCAATGGCAGCAGACTTAATCTACAAGTTCTAAAAATGGATTGTACCAGCTACTGTTAATATGCTAAGCTGTCTCCACTACACAATCCCTCTCAGCTTTTATGTTTAAAAATTCATTCTTTTCTAGACATAACTCCAATGTTTTCAGGAAGAACCAAGGACAGTATGGGAACTGAATATCATTATATAAGTTCCCCAGATAGCTGACTGTTATCAGAAAGAGACAGAGAGAGGGAGAAAATGAATTTAGCCAGCAGATCCATGACTTTGCTTCAGAGAAGAGGAGTCTTAATGTAAGTTTTAAAGCAATTGGTTGCACCTGTGCACTTTCAGAAAAGTATTCTGTTTTCTTTCATGGTTTAGCATATGTGGAATAGGACTATGATCTGTGTCATCAGTTTATCTTCCACCTGGTGGGATGCTGCTGACAACCTTCCAACAGGTGTCTCTCTGTCGACTCTGCTACAGAGCTTGGAAAGCTACACAGCCTTTCCCAAAGCTCCATTTAATTTTTTTAAATCTTAAAAATGTTTCAGCAGCTCACGATGTTACTTATTCTTTTCCATTACTTTTTTTTTCTTTTATAAAATTAGGATTGATAAAAGAATGGCATGACATTTGAAAAAATTCACTGAAAATGCTTCTAAAATGCCCTCCAAATGTAACTTTTAAAAGTAATTTTTAAATATTAACTTCTTGAGTATACACACACATTCAAGTTACACTTGTTACATTACTTTAAAAATGTACCTTTGTCACATCCTTGTGGTAGGGTGTGTGTGATAACAAATTGCTCAGAGCTATGTTACTAATAATATGCTATTTCCGAGCTCTGATTGCACTACAGAGCTTTAGAGAACTATTTCCATGGTAGATAAGGAAACTTGGAAGCAAAATTGTTCTTGGTTTAATGAGCATCTATTGTTTTGTTTCAGCAGATGTATGATTTTTAACTTGACAACTACTGGCCAAGAGCCAATAAACACACTGGCAAAGTGTGGAGCACCAAGAAGACTCCAGTCAACGTTCTGCTGAGGCACCACAGTATCTTGGATTGGACTTGTGTCCTTCACAGCTTTAAGCTTCCACTTTTACCAGTATATTATCTCTTTGCTCTTATATCCAGATTATTTGCTTGCTCAAGACCTTTGTTCCCTCACCTCCACCACCCTCTGAACCTCTGGCTGTTTCCTCAAGTGACTCCACCCTTTCTCTTTTGAGTCTTGGAAGAATGCCCCAGAAACCACTTTTTCTCCTTCCCTACTGAATACAGCTGAAATCCACACACGCCTTTTCCCATTTACCTTTGCCTACTCCACTCCCTGTTGTATCTTCTGTGCCAGAGTTTAAACAGTTGGCTCCTTCTTCAGCAAAGGAAAGAAACATACATCTTGGTGGTTTGCTGTCCTTGTTTTGTGCCTCCAAGTAGTTTCTGACCTATGGGGACCCTAAGATGAACCTATCATGGGTTTTTTTCTGGGGTTGAGAGTGTGTGATGCACTCAATGTCACTCAGCGGGTTTCCATGACTCAGTAGGGTCTCCAGGGTTATAGTTCCAATGCTCAAATCACTACACCACACTGGCTCTCTATTTTGGTGGTATTATATGGTTATTCCTATCATTAAAAATAAGAGTATAAGACATAGGAGGAAGGAAGAATGGGGCAGGCGCTTGAGAGAAACAGTCCACATGGAAAAGAATGGAGAAATGCTGGATTTCCACTAAAGCAGAGGGAGGGGTAAATTAATCCCAAAGCAAGCTAAATCCCTTTCTTAGCAATTCACTCGGGTAAACTACATGCCACTTCTATCTGTGCGGTCAGTTATTAAGTAAGAGCAGGGAGGAGGATCTCCTTTGTGTTCCACTACAGCCTGCACACAAATATTTGAGGACAGAAACAAAGAGACACATACAGTGTCTCTCCACACTCCACACTGCCAGCAATACCTGTCTACACTCTACATTGGACAAACAGGACAGTCTCTACTAGGGATGGGCCAACTGAATCCTCGAATCCTGGGTAAGGATTTGAAATTCCCGAATCTGAATCCCTGTGCCAAAATAGG
Source organism: Cyclura pinguis (assembly GCA_030412105.1). Classification (NCBI taxonomy): domain Eukaryota; kingdom Metazoa; phylum Chordata; class Lepidosauria; order Squamata; family Iguanidae; genus Cyclura; species Cyclura pinguis. Next base: position 266,442,695 of record CM059599.1, read on the forward strand.
CAAACCAAATATTTCGAATCCACCAACCAAACAGATTGTTGGAGACCGGGACACCTGAAAATCAAGGAGACCAGGACGCCTTAAAACCTGGAAAACTGGGACTCCTGAAAACCTGGGAGACCAGACATACAAGGGAAGATAGTAAGTAGGTGAGGTTTCCCCTTGGAGTAATAACGGCCTTTGCTAACAATTTCAGAAATTACATCTGGGGTTGTATTCTAAGATATTTAAATTGAACATTTAATGTTTAAGTTCAGCACTTGACTGGAAGGTACAGGCTTGAGATTTCAAGGACAGCTGAAAGATTCCTTTGCATAGCTCCCTTGCAAAGCTCTTTCATACACAATTCTGGGGTTTGAGTTTTACAAGGTGTCACAGCCTTCTCTGCCAAAGTGTGCTGGTGCATCATCAAACTACAAACCCCAGGATGCTAGAAGGAGCTACGCAAAAAAAAAAGCTAGTTTTGACCTGGATTATCTCTCTACTGTAGCGGTCCTGTTTACACAGGCAGGAAAATGTGGGATTAATCCACATTTCCCTGTCTATGCAGAAAGGGCCTTCATGTTATTTTCAGTCTGGGGAGATCTTGAGGCAAAACTATGACAATTGTCTTGGCCAGATTTCTTCAGAGGGAGGTTTGCCTTTGCCTAGGCTTTTGCTAAGGTTGAGAAAGTATGTCTTGCCCAAGATTATCATTCTTTCCCTTGCTTTTTAAACCCTTTTTAAAAAAAGGATTCGAAAGATTCGAGATTCATGGATTCCCAGAACTTTCCAGGGATTTGGATCCAGATTCGGAAAATTCTAGATTTGTCCCATCCCTAGTCTCTACCCAAGAGGATTAATGGACACAAATCTGACAATGGAAATGGCAATATCAAAAAAAAGCTACAGAACATTTCAACCTTCCTGGACACACAGTAAGGGATTTACAAGTTGTGGTCCTTGAACAAGGAAGACTAGAAAGAGAAACTGCTGAACTGAATTATATTCACATATTCCAATCCATTATCAGAGATATGAACAAAGACAATGGCTTCATGGTACACTACATACACCAAGAGGCCTCCCTACTGCAAATATAACAAAAGGAAACTTCTTAGAAAGAGTTTTGAACCCAGGGAAACTGACTTTTGATATGGAGATTTATGGCTTTCACACATCAACACTAACCACCACTGTAAAGAACTGAAATACCTTTATCACTTTACACTGCCCCTTTGAAAATTTAGGGCAAAGGTCAAGATTTGCGTCTTTCTGGCTCCTATTACATTCTGTCCCATTCCCACAACTGTATAAACATGCTTTACACCTGAGGCCTTAATATCACTTGGTACTGTATCTGAAGAAGTGGGTTCAGATCCATGAAAGCTCATGCAAAAATAAAAACCAGTTAGTCTTAAAGATGCTGCAACATTTCCCCCTCCCCCTTCCTTCCTCCTTTTTTTTCTGCAAGAGACTAACATAGTCACCTTTGTGAAAACAAACAAAAAATGACGTTTTGTTATTGCAGGCTGATTGTGTACCCTAGGTTGTTTGCAAAGCAAACCTGTGCTAAAACCTTAAAACTAACATGAATATTAGCATTACATGGAAGAAGATGAATGGGGCATGGGGTACAAATATCTTACCCGTCGCCATCAAGGAAGACCTGGGTATCACTCCAGAGTGGAAGCACCATTCCCAGGGTGCAGCCAGTCAAACTGAGAGAAAGAAAAATGGGGGAGAAAAAGAGATTAGATAGAATCTAGTCATTATACACCTTTCTCATTTTTCCCTTCCTCCCCTTCACCTGCTTCTGACACAGTTTGTTAGTACGTGTATGTGCCTTTGACTTGCCTGTTGACTTACGGTGACCCCATGAATTTCACAGGGTCTTCTTAAGCAAAAAAATCCTGTAGCATCTGTGAGACTCACAGGTGCTACAAGATTCTTTTACATTTTTTTTACATTGAAACAAGCTAATACTCCCTTTGAATATTATTTTCACTAAGCTTATTAGCTGCAAGTACAAAGTCAAAGAAGTACTGCATAGCCATGTCAGAGGTGCATGGGGAATGGCACACTACGGCCCTGACAAAAAGTCTTGATTGTGGTAAATACTGTAATTCAAACTGCGCATTAGTCCATTCAGCTGCTTGATTTGGAGTCATACTGTAACATGTTTCACTACCTGCATCCTAAATGAATACATAAACAAAGGCTGGAGGCAGGGGGTCGGGGTGGAGCAGAGGAACCTTCAGTGAACAGTTGCTAAACTGGTTTGACTAGGGAGTAAAACACATTAAGGAGGATTCTGCAAAACAGGAAATAACTCTGAAGGAAAGATGCTTTTGATAATGGTTTCTACTTGTACTAACTTAATGGAGTGAGCAATGGGGATATGTACTTACATCCTGGACGCATTTGCCAACTTCCAGTGAAGTGGCTGATACTTACTTCTATCTAATGATGGCTAGGATCACAAGGTGGGTCACTGAGACAAAGCTTAGAGCACAATTAGATTCATGTTCGCTTGCTTCAGTTTGCCTTGAAATCACCTACTGCTTTCAATGAGACTTACTTTCAAGCAAACAGGCATCAGATTGGTCCCTGGCATTTTATAACAGTCTATACCATCTTGAAATGCATCATACAGAAGATACAAGGCAAAACAAATGTCAGCCACTGGAAGCCTTCTACCTTAGAAATGCTTTCCTGCCTTTCTTCATTATAACAGGAAGTCAGCCTTTTCATGCTGTTTAGTATTTCATCCTCTGTTTTGTAAACTCATTCATCTCCTATACGAATTCATCTCCTCTAAATGTCTTCAAAAGGAGGCTGGGCAGCTACGTGCTGGGGAAGCTTTTTAGCTGAGACTGTGCATTGAGCAGGGTGTTGGATCTGATGGGTCATAGGACCCCTTTCAATTCTATGATTCTATTTTATCTAAACTTTGGGTCTTATCTTAATGAATTATCTGGTATCAGTAAACTTTACAATAGTGATTGCTGGGAGCATTCTTTCTTTCTTTCTTTTCCATAACTAGCCACTTAGAACATGGTATCCTATAGAAGAGGCAGATATATAACCAAGAGAGAAGGAACAAGTAATGGTATTTCAAGGAAAGCAATACCTAGAACCAAAAGTTCACAGTTGGGTAATAAACCAAGATGGGCAGCCATTTTCTTTTTGCAGAAACCACAAGTGATGACTCAGTACTCCTGAAACAGTAGTATCTCTGGGTGTGCCCTGGGAGAGAAACTGTTTTCTGTTCCATCACTCATAACAAACTATCACATGTGGGGAGGAAGAGGAAGGGAAGATTTGAGGAAGAGCTGTTTGGGCTAGCCCAGGGCACAGACAGACCAGGCCTGCTTTTCTTTTCTCCCTCACTGGAGTAGTAGCACCCCTTTTAATCTTATCACACCCTGGCTCCCTTCTTTCTACTTATTCGCAACACTGCTTTCTCTAAAACCCACAACCTAGTAGATAAAAGACAAAGTTTATTAATGGTTATTCAAAAAGGATGGATAACTTGTGGTAGCATGTTATTAAAAATAAAACTGAAGAAAATACTCTGTTGGGACAATACATAAAAAAACAGAATGAAGTCTTTATTAAAATAACAAACAAGGAAAAAGGAATTGTGGTTTCAAAAACAGTCCAACAAAATAACAATTCCTTAAAGATATTTAACTAATTCCTTCAAAACACCACAGTGTTCACCAATACAGCTTTCACACACACACCTTTGGCTTCCCTTAGCACAAAAGTCTCTTTCTCCACTCTGGGTTCTACTTTTTGACCCTTTCAGAAGTGGTTTGGTTTCTTCTCTGCCCCCACACTAAGCCACTGAGAAGATAACCCTCTGCCAGAAAACCCCCTAGATTCCAAATCATGCTCCCAGTATATATGCTTTCTCCTGTCTCACCACAACCCCTCCCTCTTGCTAGGACTGGGTTTTTCTCAGACAATCTCATTGCATCACCCTTAATTACTAGACTGCTCTGCCAGCCATGTTCCCACATTGTCACACAAACTATTATGATGCTTTGTGTATATGGTTAAAGAATAGTGCAACTGCCAGTATCTCTGGCTTGGAAAAGTATATCCTTTCTTTGCTTGTAGACTTTGCCTCAATCAAAGAACAAAATAAAATGAACAACGACCTTCATTTCTGCACCAGCATAGAATAAAAAAGTGTAAAACATAAGGTGGATTGAGATCAAATGGTAGATCACTGGATGGTTTTGCAGTGGGTTGGAAAGAGTTTCTGACACCTGGTTATTTAACTATTAAAATGGCCAGTCTGCCTTCTGCTCCCAACCTAAATGATGCAGTTAGAATCCTTGCTCTGTAGTCAGTGTAGATGTAGATATGTATATATGCAGGCAATTCAAATGCATGGCTCGTGGAGTGCAGTAGGTCACAGGGTTTAGCCTGAGCCACTATTTGGTATGTGACTTCACTTCCAGCCATTATTTTACACCTCACTCCAGCTGAGGAGTCATGAGGGTATAGTAAAAAAACAATAACAACCCAAAGTACATACTGCAAGCACGTCCATGCCTAGAGTAACAGACTGAATGCTGGCCTTAGATTGGAGAGATGTAGCTTGAACTTTCAGCAATTTTCTCTCTCTCCATATATATATGTATCTGTCTCTCTCCCTCTATCTTGCTATTTCTTTCTCTGTCTATGCGCGCGTGCGCACATGTGCACGCACACACACACAGAGCCCCTGCCCTATGTTTCTCTTTTTACAGTCTTATGTTTCCCATCACAGAGCACCTGCCTCCAAAATACAGTGATGGAGACCCGGGCTACACAAAAGGAGGCCATATTTCTGCCACACAGAACTATATTTTATAGATCTGCTCATTTTCTAGTCTCTCCCAAACACTGATGGACAAGTACATTTGGTGCTTCACCCTTCCTGCTACCTGCAAAGTAAGTTGGCCTGAGAGATGTTCATTTCTCCAAAACCACATAATAGCTCGATAGGGATATGAGCTGGTATCCTAGGCATTTAAATCTGACTTTTTTTTTAAATCTTCTCTTCTTGCTGTAGCTCTTCCCATGTCTCCTTCTTTAAAAAGGGTTAGAAGTGTAACTCCTCTTTGGCCACAAGAAATTTATCTCACCTAAGAGTTATAAAGGACAGTTCAGTGTCTAAAGGTAAGTCCCACTGAGTTCAGTGTGGCTTGCTGTTGTTGTGTGGCCTCAAGTCATTTCCAACTTATGGTGACCGTAAGGCAAACCTATCATAGGCTTTTCTTGGCAGGGTTTGTTTGGGAGCGAGTTGCCATTACCTTCCTTTAAGGCTGAGAGAGAGTGGGACTTTCCCAGGTCACCCAGTGGATTTCCACAGACAAGCAGGGATTCAAATCCTGATCTCCAAGAATCCTAGTCCAACACTCAGCCACTATACCACACTGGCTATCAGTGGTGCTTAGTCCCAGAAAGACTGGTAAATAGTTGCAGCTGAAGTCAAACATATGCACTCTTTGCTCTCCTCCTGCTCCCTCCCTTGCCCTCTTACCCTTCTTCAGGGAAGTCCACTCCCAGCAGCACCATCTCATTCTTCCTCTCCATCTCTGCAGCTGACACAACCACCAAGTACCGGATTCTATGAACTCGTGTTGACTCCAGTCTCACAGCCTGCCAAAGAAAAACATGCAGACCTTGCAAGACTGTCCTTCTATATACCATTTACACATAGGCCAATGAGATTCCTCCACCAAAGTTTGGGGTGTTCTTCCCAGATCAGGGCTAGCACCTTCATCCATGCCACCTCGGCAAATTTCTGCACCCATGAAACTGGCACAGGTAGCAACACATAGGTAGGTAGACTCCAGGCAAATCCAAGCTCAGGGGTGCATTTAATTCCTTCTTTGCAGCAATTTGCTGCCATTTCCAGTATGAAAAATGAAGCAGTAGTTTTGAGGAAAAACTCTATTTACATTTATCCAGAAATAAACACATTTATTTGGAACAGTATCAAAGAATGAAGTAAGCTGAAGTTCACATTGCATCATATTTATTTATTACAGTCTGTCCGTGAACTCTGGTATTACTAAATGCAGATTGTGAAATCCATAATCACCCTTCAAAATTATCCCATGTAGGCTAAGGGTGCGGAAAGAGCAGCTTATGGGCCACATGTGCCTCCAACTCCTTTTCTGTGCCCTGAAAATTGGTTCCCATTTCAGCTACCTACTCCTGATGTAGGGTATTTGAATAAATTACTTAGAATACAGAAATTGAATATTTAGAATACTTAGAATACAGAAATACAGAAATTGAGCTTCTAATTCACTAAGAACTTTTTCAGTCTTGAGAATCTTCATTCATAACACACTACTTAATAATGTTACAGTGATAAAGGATCATTTTGTGGATTACCAGTTTACCTTACACAGATGATTAGGGAAAAAATCATACAACTGAAGGCTCTCTATCCACTGCTGAAAGCAGGGGTGGGCAACTACGGCAGATATTACTGTCACCTACCTCCAAGTCATTTCTGACTTATGGCAACCCTAAGGTGAAATGGGGCAACCTTAAGGCAAATCTATCACAGGGCTTTCTTGGCAAGATTGTTCAGAGAGGGTTTGCCTTTGCCTTCCTCTCTGAGGCTGAGAGTGTGACTTGTCCAGTGGGTTTCCATGGCTGAATGGGGAATGGAATCCTGGTCTCCAGGATCATAGCCCAATGCTCAAGCTACTATACTACACTGGCTCTCATGCAGACACAGAGGCAATTTTCTCCCTATGAGGCACTTCACCTGATGGGAGAACACATGCTGCCAAAAGACAAAAACTGGAAGTCGCTGGAAGTCCACTTCTGGTTTCACAAAAAAAAAAAGTTCTTTTAAAAAATATTATAATTTATATAATATACAAAAAAAATATAATAAAATACAGCACAAGAACTATCTAAAACCTATTTAAAAGGTAATCAGCCACTCCTTTAGGCTTCCAGGAGAGGTAAATATTTATTTATTTACTGGCACCAGAGAAAGGAAAGTTTGGGGAGTCTGGAAAGTCCAGGACTGCAAAAACAGCCTTAGAGTGGTAGGGATGTCCACCCCTTTCCTAGAGGCATTATTATGTTATTGGTTACACTAAAAATTATATTTGTCCCTCATGTCAATGTTGCTAATTCACTACAGAATATGAAACAGCATTTAAATATTTGTTAACTATGAACATAAGGAAAAACAGAACGCATCACATATTCTTTTCATCTCACAGCAATTACCTTGTATCATTATAAACATTTACGCAGGTGAGTATTAAATATATGTTGAGCCTCATGTATGATTAACCACCTTAGTGTCACACAAGTGCATTTTGGTATTGCATAGTAGGATCCCAGGGAAGATGCCTCTGTGCTCACAGTTTTAAGGCAACATTTTTCAAAATATCTGTCTTCAGAAAACACCTTCTACACTATATCTGCCTTGGAATGTCAGTGATTTCACCAAGGATTCTGGAGGAAACTTTCACAGGGAGCGCACTCAGCACTTCTGTGGCATTTGGGCAAGTATGATGAGCTTCATTGTTGCCCTGCCTGAACAGCATTCCCATATACCCAAGATAGAAGCAGATTTATTAATTCACTGCATGTTTATTTCTTTATTGCAGGGGAAGACATGATGAGCCATTTGTCTGCAGTTACTAACCTCCTAGTTAAGCAACCCCTACTCAGCTTCCAAAGAGTTTCAGGGTCCACCAGAAAGGGGTTTGAGAGACACTGCTTTCAGGAACTGCAAGAGTGCTGGGAGGCTGCTGTCAGTGACTCACTCTCAGTTGTGGTGGGGAAGGGTTACTTTAGCTGGCCTGGAAGTCTCCCAGCAGAGTCCCTAGAGCCAGAGCTCAGAATTGGGCTCAGTGGAGACGCCAGCTCTGGCTGCCTGCCCACGAGAACAAAAAGACATGCAGGCCATAAATGGGGAAGTGGCTGCAGCTCTCAGCCGAATGTCTGCCTGAAAGCCACATTCCAAAAGGAGAGGAATCCCTCCCTTCCTCTCCTTCCAAACCTCCATAAGTATGGACCTAAGCCCGCAACACTAGAGCTTGTGATGGTGGGTGGGGGAGAAGGATTGTGTTTATTTATCACAAGAATGCTGTCAGAGAAGTAATACAGATTCTGGGCTCACACAGAGAGGAGGAGAAAGGCCAAGTCAGGCCATAAACACAGAGTCATACTAAGATGCCGAGCATGAAGAAAATCTAAAACAGACTTGGAGGCAATCATGTGTCATCGTGATGGACATTTTCACTGAGATAATAAAGATGTATCTTGATTGCACTTTTTCAGTATGGAGGTGAAGTCATGACAGAAAAATCCATAACGTATCTACTACACACAGAGAGCTAATATCTCAAGAAAAAGGCCAGGCTAAAACTTTTCCTCTTGATATTTATCTACATTGACAGGTATAGCAGTATGATGTCACTTTAACTTCCATGGCTACATCCTAAGGAATCCTGGGTAGTTTGGAAAGGCACTTATAATTATTTGCTAATGTGCTCAAGAACACTACAGTTCAAGGGAGTGCAGTGGAACACCCTAGCAGAGAATCCCAGTAATCCAGGAGAAACCTTTGGCCCTTCAGTGTTTTGGCCTGTAACTCCCATGATCACTTACCACTGGCCACACTGGCTGAGGCTTCCAGAAGCTGATGTCCAAAACATCTAGAACATTCAAGCACAGGAGCCCTCAGCTCTAACATTGCTGATATATACCGCCTGCTACCTTATGAGATCTGGACGAAGGGTTGAGAACACACAGAGACTGGGAGAGCTCACTAGGTAAAGAAACCATTTATGCTACGAGGGGATGAAGAGAGGAAAGAATCCACTGGACTCAAAGAATACAAAGGAGACTTTATCATTTGAGCGACAAGACAAACCAAAAACTGCTCTATTTTGGCAACAGGAAACTCATTCTTTAGTCACCCATTAGCAAAGAGATACTGAACCTGGGAAGGAAATTGGACCAGATGTTGGTTGAGGGGCCACTAAATGAAGAAGGGGACACTCTACTCTACTCTACAATAGGAAGAGGAGGAGAAAATATTCAAGCATACTCCTCTACAAGAAACTCAAAATACATAACTAAATACATAACTAACTGTTCCAGGCTCCTTGGGTTTATCTAAAGAGCCACATTTTTTGTGGTTAAGTCAATGGCTTTACTAGCTCCAGTCATCTCCACTGTGCTACAATGGCCCTGACGATTAAGAATCTCACCAGTTGGATGGTGTCTTCTGGCCGCAAGAGCCCCACCATTTGCTGTAAGTGTACTTCCTGCTGTCCGCCTCCAGTGCTCTCGCTCTTAGCCTCCTCCTGGTCTATGGAGGCTGATGGTCCCTCTTGCACAGACTCCAGCTTTTCTTCTTCCTGCAGGAGCAATGCAGCTCCTTTGACCATGACAAAACTGTGGCTGGAGAAAAGGAGGGGCAGGGGAAAGAAAGAAAAACCCTGTCATCCATTTGGTGACCATGTCTGCAGAAAGGGAAAACAACACCCCCCCACCCCCAGATTTGGCTTCTTTAGAAAGCCACCACGGAGTTTGCTCTGGGCAGAGCACGTGGAGACTGCTGGACCCATTTAAAGTCTTCCTGCCCAATCCCAAGGGAAAAGGTTTAGAAACATTTTGTAATTAGGAAGTAACCATGGACTCTAAAGTAATAAAGGGACTGAATAGCCCCTGCATTTGGAGGGAAATAAATAAAGCGATTCCATCTAGCTTGAAGCATTAAGGTCCATTAAGTGTATCAAGGGATAGTGCTGAACTGAAAATTGTATTTCTTTTTCTTTTTAATAACTTTGATCTTAAAGAATGATCAACTAGCAGTAAACATTCTTGGTCAAAACACATAATGTGAAGCAAGCATATTCAAAATTGCAATCCCATTTTTTATTTACAAAAATTCAAATATAGAGTTACTGCTTAATGTTAAAATATATGATCCAACTTTTTATCTCAGGAGGGCCCTAATCATTCAAAATTAAAATATCTCTGCTGAATCCTCATGTATTTTTATGGAGATGCATACTTCTTACTCACTCACCCCACCCCTAACAGACTTCCTACAAGTTACATCCAGATATGTGCAATTGTGCTCCACTGTTACACTTTAAAGGAAGGGTGATGTAGTAGTAGAAGGGGACAGCAAGTGATGGCAGTGAAGGGATGGCCAGTGGCCTTTCCCCTGTCTATGGTTGCGAATGGAAGGTTCTTTGCTTAGTAGCGCTCTTGGCTGTTCTTCGAACTGTCGGTATCAAGGAGGGTGTGGTCACGGGTCGGCTCGATGTCGAAGGCCGAGACATGACGGATTCTCCCGCCGGCTGATCCCTTGCCCGAAGAGACTCCTCCCAACAGTGGGATTTCAAGCGGGATGAGCAGTTCTGCAGAGTCTGAGCGGTAAAGTCACAGCAGATGGGACAGGCCTTGACGTTGTGAGTCTCCCCCAAACACAAGAGGCTCTCACTATGTCCGTCGGACAGAGCAACCTTGCGACCACAGGTGACGCAAGCCTTAAACAAGGCAGACATAGAAGGGAGACGAAGTTTAAGCAAAAAAGTCCAAGAGGGGGAAAAACTCACAGAAGCGGCGGGAAGGGAATGAAGGTAGAAGAAGAAGAAAGTCGAAGGAGGGGTTGAAAAGATCCAAAGACACCAAATACCAATAACCGAAGTCCGAGTACCAAAAGCCAAGTCAAATACCAAAGTCCGAAGTCAAAAAACCAGCAGGAAACAGTCCAAAGAGTAAGCCAAATAACGCTACTAAGTTAGAACCTTCCATTCGCTATGGCGGACCAGAAAGAACTGAGGAGAGACCATTGGCTTGGCGGGCTGAGCATGCTCAGTACAGGCATGGGGGAGGGGTTCCCGCCAAGCTACTAAGCTCTAGAACCTTCCGAACGCTACCGCGCATGCGCAAAAGCTCCTAGTGTGTGAGGGTACAGAGACCACGAAGAAGAAGCCCATTGTGTATTTATTTAGTACAGATCTTCCAATGTATTAAATACCCTAACAGCAGCATAACTCATCTGATCTTGGAAGCTAAGCAGGGTCAGCCCTTGTTAGTAATTGGATGGGAGACCATCAATGAGTACCAGGTGCTGCAGGCTATATTTCAGAGAAGGGAACTGACAAAACTATCTCTGGGGTTTGTTTTTCCCCTAAGAAAAATCCTATGAAATTCATGAGGTTGCCACAAGTTGACTGGTGACTTGATGTCATGCACACACTCATTTTCTAGTAATCATAATAGCATAATAATAAATTTTATATGTTACCTATCTCTCCCCAAGGCTTGAGAAGCTACAGTAGAAGCTACTGTATTCTATTCTTCACTATTGCCTTTAATAGGGAATTCCTTCTTTGCACTCATTTTTAGAGCACAGAGTGTGCTGTTGTTACACATTTGTTGTGTGCACTGCAGATGTCTTCCCTCAGGATGACCTTTTGGTTGGGAAAATGTAAATCTCCGAGGCAGATGCCAGCGCAATGGTGGTGTTCTGTTCTGCAAGTTTCATATGACTCTAGGATAGCAGAGACACTTAAAAATGACTTAAACCACACATACAGGCATTGTGTGTGTTTGTTCACTACACACACACACACACACACACACACATGTTTCTTTAGTACTCACTTCTAATACTGGAGTCATCTTTTTTTAAAGCCAGGAAGCAGCCTGTCTACAGTGCCCAAATAACAGCAGTCCATCATCAATGGCACAATTCTGTATCTTCAACAAATAACCCCTTAGCTGAAGATATAGTACTGTACCATTGATGATGGACTGCTGTTAGTACAGGGTAACACACTAAATCTAAAAATCAAGACTTTTTTTAAAAAAATATTATTTCTGTGAAAATATCTAATAGCTGGTTTTAAAGGACCCTGCAAACTAATGCTAGAGTTCTTTAATTATTTGTAAGCATAAAAAGAAAGATTTTGAAACTTGTTTCCTCACCGTCGCTGCATCTGCCTCCTCCTGGAAACTTCTTCATCCTGCAAGGGAATTCCAAGTAGATTAATCACTTCTGCTGCAGGCCAGAGAAGAAGAATCCCCTGCTGTTGATGAAAAGATGTGCTAGCTTCCACATGCCCAGACCAATGTTTTCCATTCAGCAAAATCCGGCAAGACCTTCCAGGTAGTTTGTTGAAAGGGAAATATCAGGATACGGCAAGCGAAATCTCTAAGTCAGCCTCTCCTAAGCTGCAACCTCTCAGATCCACTGGACTACTACAATTCCCATAATCCTCAATAAGCTTGAAAAATGCTGACTGCTGGTAATGGGAGCTGTAGTCCAAAAACATCCCAGGAAGGGAAAGCTGCTTTAATTCTATGCGGATGGAACTCTGAGAGACAGAAATCTGACTTTCTGTTCAATGAGATATAAAGGAGTTTTTTTCTATCTAGAGTAAACAACATAACAAAACCAAAACATATGTTAATGTACACACAAAATAAGTGCAACAAGCATAACAAATACAGTGTATTCAACCACCAAATGTGCAATCATTTATTGCTTAAACCACCTTCCTCACACACAGTAGAAATGCACAAACTTGGCATCACAAAGCACAAAAAATCCTGCTATCTATTAATTTCAGTTTCTTGCTAGTTAAATCAATGGCCAGAACCAAACAGCAAATGGATGGGACAATTTAACTGAATTTTGACTGCCTTGGTACCAAACACATGTATAAAAATCTACCAACTGAACTATTAGTCCATGCGTTATATCAAGTGGGTATCAGTCCATGGGCTTCTCCAGATAGAGCAAATGCATCAGGAGATCGCTACAGATTATGACATTTGTTGCTGTAGTTCTTCGTTGTTGTTGCTGTTTTGTTTCTTTTTGAATAATATTTTTGTTGTCCTGGGCTATCTACTGGCAGTTCTCTGCACTAGCTGCAACATTTTCTGCCCACCCTCATGTGGGTTTCTTTTTAATTCTGAGACATATCTGAACAAAAAATTATCTTTCTTGTCTCCTCCTTTCTGTTTTTTAATTTTTATATATAGTATATAATACTATAGTGATGCTGTAACTTTTTAGACTTAGAGTGCTATAGTGACATTTTTTAAAAAATAAGAGAGAAGAAAATTGACCCTCAGACCTTAGGACTACCTTAGCTAACCACAACCCAGTTTAAAAAAAAAATTGGAAAAGCCATATTGTGGATTGAAGAAATCACTGCAAAGAACCCCTTAAAAGAATGGGACATGGAGACAACAACCAACAAAACCCAAAGGGCTATATTGTGTGAACTCATGCTTCTTTAGACCTATCAGCAAGAATCCTATTTTATGCCATAATATATCTGTCAGACTTTGTCTTAAAGTCAGAGTTGGGCAACACTGGTGGGTCCAGAGGCCAATTTTGAGTCCCTGGGTATAACAGAGACTACCAAAAATGAAAACCAAACCAAAATGTAACTCCCATTTTTTATACTAAAAAACAGTGCTGTGTTTGAAAAACAGTGTTGTCAAACAGTACAGGGGGACACAAGGCAGCAAAGCTCTGCTCCTGGAGGCTTCCAAGACGAGGAATTCACCCCCTCTTTTTTTTTTTGACAGAAAAATGGTGGCTTGGAAGAATCAGGAACTTGAAAAATAGATGCATGCACCCACAATGATACACTTCATCCACCCCTGCTTTAAAAGATGTCAGAAGACTTTTTGTTGTGTTTACTAAAAAGGACTAACACAGAAAATCTGGAAAAATTACATTTTTGGACTATAGCTCCCATAAAGCCTCAACTAGTTTGGTAACTTGGCATACTGGCTAGCTCTGAATTCAAGGTGTTGGTGATGACATTCAAAGCCCTAAATGGCCTGAGACCTTGATAGCTGAAGGAACACTTCTCCCTACACCTATACTGTACCTGTCCAGGAACTAAAATCTGCTGGCAGGATCCTGCCCTGTGTCACACTACTGAGAACAACACATCTCACAGGGATATGGGCCTTTTCTGAATGGTGCCCTGCTTGGAGGCCTAGTTCACACTAATATTGGTCTCATTCAGCCACTAAGTTAAAACTTGTCTTTTTATTAAAGCCTTGCAGTGGGGGTTAATCTTATTACTTTTTAAATGTACGCATATAGGGTTTTAACAGTTTTAGACTCTTCTGCTGTTTTAACCAGACAATTTATTTAATATGCTTTTATCCTGTTCAAATTATTCTCGAATGACTAATCTGGAAGTATTTTAAACTTGTTTTCACTGTAAGCCACTTTCAAAAGAGTTTAGGATAAAAATATTTTAATAAAATAAAAATAAACTTTCAAAGCTTTCCTTTGTACCAGAAAGACTATGTGGAATCCATGTATTCTTAAAACTATCCTTGGCGACACAAGATTCCTGGTCAAAACAATCTCAGTGGCTGTCCTTTCAGATCACGTAGCCCTGAACCAGAATGGAACACAGGGCTTCATAAGCCAACACAATACAGCCTGAGTGGGTGTATTTGTGTTTATTTTGGGTAACTCATTTGGCTTCAGCTAGCCTTGGAGAAGAAACAAGAGTCTGAGCACTGAGACCCCTCTTTAAGGACTTAGAACTCTTAACTCAGTCTCCCTCTGGCTCCTTGTGATTTCCTAAGCAGCACCCACATATTTGGCCTTAGCTTGTCACAGTACCAAAAGGCCCAGAAATGTACTCTTTTTAAGAAAATGAGATCTGTGTATCTTGGCATGTGAATAATCACATCCTGTCTTCCCATGTGGAACAAAATATAAACAGCCACCCCTTCATTAAAAGGAAAGATGGAAATGACTAGTCTTACAAGGATCTTCAAATCAAAGCTGGCTTTATGGTAATACAGCTGGTATCATTTTTGCACCTCCAATTGCCATCTCCATGTCAATAAGGGGAAAAAGAGAAAAAGAGCAAACACTTTTCAGTCCAGAATAGAGAATCGCTATATTGATATTTTGCTTTGGATGAGAAAGAAGGGCTGGCTTTGGTGTGGATAAGGTGGGATACAGAACAAGTCTTTCTGCCCCCCACCCCCACCCCCATGCTGTACTTGAACCAAGAATTTTCCTGCTCACATCTTGGCTGCTATTCTTATTCCCTCCACTCTGCACCAAACCTGGATGTCTTATGTTCCAACAAGCAAAGTGTTTTCTACTGGTCAATATTATGGGTTGTGGAGTGCTAGAAAATCCCATTTTGTAGTCTCATTTACCCATACAGTAGGGATGGGAATATGAAGCTCTTCAGATGTTGCTGAGGATCTCATATTTTTTCCTCACTGCAACTCCCACCATTCCTCCACACTGGCTACTTTGGCAAGGACTGATGGGAAATGTAGCCCAACAACATCTGGAATGCCACACTTTCCTCATCCCTGCCATACAGGAAGCAAACCCACCCCAGCCTTGGACATATCACATTGTATATTATATTTTTTAATGAATTAAGTATTGTAGACCTACACTATTATCTAGCTTGACAGCAACACGGAGGCAAAATAATCCAGCATGGAAATACATATTTAGGGGTTCCCTTTTCAGAGCACTGTCTATCGTTTATCTCCTTGGAATGGTTGCAAATATTTTTCTGGATCAGCCTTTAATTTACAGTCTTGCATAACTTGTATCTCTGTGCTTCCAAGTCTGTTGGCTATTTCCTGCAACATTTTTGAGCATGGAAAAAAACCAGAGTTCCTGCCATTTCCTAATTACCAGCTCCTTGCATAATGTCTAATTACACATGAAACTGAACCAGTCTCACTGCCTGCCAAACTTGGGGTGTTAACTCAGGCACTTCAGTGCAAATTTACACATAGCCATGTAGCCTGGTTCTAGTATTATTTGGCTGGGGATTCTTCCTTTTCTGAGGGAGCTATTACGCAAGGGTGATTTTTTTTTTCTGTGCTCCATGCGTCTCTGACGTTGCAATCTGCAAGAAGCTGGCAGGAAGTGGCAGACTATGAAACTCACTGACAAAGTCACTATTAGTGCCCAGTTTTTCCCACAGGATCTTGAGCTGTCAAAAGCTGATTAGAGAACAGCCGCATTTGCCGGGGACACAAGGAAAGAATGGCCATTGGCCACTGGCATGATTTTTTGACAGGGCTCCTACATTGCTTCCTTAGAAGGAAAAGTTGGAACTGGTGTCACTCAGAAAGGAAAGGAAAGGACCCTACAACAAGCCACCCTCTGTGGGAAAAGAGGTCCATGCAAGAGAAGCTGAATCCTCCTTTAACAACTAGCCCTTTCCCTGCTCCCTAGAGAAGTGGGCTGGGGCTGACATGGCTCAGCTTCTAGCAATGAAATTATTCCATTCCTTTCTAAACAAGCCTATTGGTTGTGAGCACCCAACGCAAAGGCAGAGACTGGCACAATACCTCTCCCAAGATACCCTACTGGGAAAGATTGATACCACATGGTTTTCCCCACAAGTGTTGAACTACCATCCCAAGTGAGTGTGGATGTTGGCCATGCAGCCATATAGGTTGAAGAAGACGGTGTTTGCCCAACATACCTGGATGGTACCAGGCTGCAGAAGCATTTTTGACCCACACACACACCCTACCCAGCCACCATTTGATTAACCAGAAAAATAACACTCCCTAGTATTGTATTCACTAACTCCAGTGGGGAGCTCTTCTTCAATTTTATTACACTGTTCTCTATGCAGCAGGACAACTTGTCGTCAGTCCTTCAGATGTCATAAGTTCAGATGTTTCACGTGTAATTAGACATTATGCAAGGAGCTGGCAATCAAATGGCAGGAACTCTGTTTGGTTTGTGAGGAAACTAAAGGTGCTGCAGCCTGACAACACATGGGGAGAGCTACATCTTCCCAAACCCTGCCATAAAACCACGCTTGGAAAGGGTAGCCATTTCATTTTATTTTATTTTAATCACCTTTTTGCCATTCTTTGGCCATACTGGTTGTGAGTATGGCAGTAGCAGCTAACAGGCCATTCCTGCTAAGAAAGCAACTGATTCAAAAAATACAGTTGGCCCTCTACATTTGTGGCTTTGGCTTTCACAAATTTGATTATTTGCAAGTTCCTTCAAACTCTGACCCCCTTAACCTCAGGTGCTTCTTTTCCAAGGGAATCTTCCTTCTCGGCAGGCCTCTAAAACCTGCCTCTGGTCCTCCTCCTCCTCTTCCTCCACCAGCCACTGCCTGGTCAGCTAAGGTCAGATCACAGCCCAATTTCTCAATGCCACAAACCCTCTCCTGATGCCCCTCACACTCAAGGAAGGAGATGGGTGAGAGAGAGGAAATACCAGGCCACCACGTTGACCACCCCTTTTCCCTCTCCTTTCTCTGACCTGGTTTGGACCCCAGGCGCCCATTCTCCCCACCATGCCTTGGCTCCCTTCCCACAGACATATACACACATTTTGATATTTGCAATTTTCCCATTTTTGTGAGGGTCCTGAACCCCCAACCCTATCCAATGTGGAAGACCAGCTGTATACATAAAGAAATGGAGAGGGAGGGAAGCAAAGAGGCTAGGGTGAATCTCCCTGCAGAAAATACCTCCTGGTCTGGGACCTTAAGTAGCCCAGGGGGGAAACTAGAGTCACTGCTGTATAACAGATGCCAGACTGCTCCTAGAGTTGCAGTGAGCTGCTTATTTGTTAAAGTTATAGCCCAGTTTCCACTAAAAACAGTGTTCACCGAGGCTGACAACAAAACACAAACAAGAGAACATTAAAAATACACACTAAGAAAGAGCGAGCAGCACCAAATTAAAACCTGGAGCGGCCACAACTCAGTTTAAACAAGGGCCCTTTCACACTATACAACTATAGCTCCGTAATTCCACTTTTAACTGCTACGGCTCCGTCCTAGGGAATCCGGGGATCCGCAGGGCAGGAAAGGGCATTTAGAAATCTCAGACAGAGCGTCTACCAAGATACAAACCCCGGGATCCCTCAGGATGGAACCAGGGCAGTTGAAGTGCAATCATAGTGCTATGATCTCCTAGCGCGAAAGTGCTGCAGATTTGTCTTAATAAACTAAGTAAGGAGGAAGCGTTTTTTCTGCAGGACTAGAGAGACGGAGCTCGCCCGCGGGGAGTTCCAGAATCTGACAACAATCCAACCACCCTCTCCCGGCCGCCCCCTCAGCCTTTTCCCTCCGCTCGGCTCCCTCTGCTGGGAAAAGAGGGAGGACTGGAGAAAAATGAGATCTGCTTTCCCCCTTTCGCGTGGTCCCACGACATTCCCCCTCACCAGTTAAAAAAAAACAACACACAACCCAAAACTTCCTTTTCCTCCCCTCCTCCACCAGCGCCCCCTGCAGGGAGGTGAGAAAACAAAGCGGGGGGTAGCTTCTCCGCCTTGGCACTCGGGCGAAGGCCACCGCCCGTACCTGACTACCCGATCGCTGTTCGGATGGCCGAGGCCATTTCCGCACTAGCCTGTTATAGCGCTATTATTCCACTTTCAACATCCTATGGAATCCTGGGCCAGAGGCCCCTCCCGAAATTGCAGGCATCAGGATTCCATGGGATGTTGAAAGTGGGGCTGTAACAGGCTAGTGCGGAAATGGCCTGAAACCGGGAGAGGTTCGTGTCGCGTGCCACTCGGGAAAGCGGTACCAGGGCGAAGTGGGCGCCGAGGGGCATCCCCAGCCACGGGCCGCCGGCCGCTGGGGTGAGGCTGTGGAAGCAGGAGGGTGGCCACCCCGAGGGGAGCAGCCGCGCCTGGGCGAGGCGCTCAGAGGGAAGACACTCGCCTCGCTCCCCGTGGAGCAGCGAGGACGCGGGAACGGTGGCGCGCGGCGTGGCGTGGTGGGACTCACCTTGCAGCCGGTGGGTGTCGAGTGCCCGCTCCCCGAGGGGGAACGGCAGACGGTAACCAGCGCCATGCCCGAGCTGGGGCGCCCTCCCTCCGCTCCCTGCCGAGCGCCGGAGAGACGGTGCCACGGGGAGCCGGCGCCGCCGCCGCCGCCGCTGCCGCAGACGACCTCCAGGGGGCGGGCGGCGTGCGGAGCCGTTCATTCACTTGCCCCGGGGTGGGAGTCGCCGGCCGTAAAACTTTCTCAGCGGGGAAGCGTAGGGACACTGCAAGGCGAAGCAAAGCAAAGGGGGCTGTCTGTTTGTGGAGGGGAGGGGAGCTCTTAAAGGAGCAGGCCGGAGGAGTGCATGACAGGATGGAGGAGGAGCGAGAAAAAGGGTTGTGCGGCTAATCCGAGCAGCCACCAACCCAGTTGTTCCCCGTAGTTATTCCTCCTCCTCCTCCCCCCATTCTTCCCCTCAGGCCCGACACATTATTCGGAATGCCAGGTTCTCGAACGGTGGTTAAAAGGAAGGAGAGCACCTCTGAGGACGTGCAGAGTGCCTTCCACCGCCACTTTTGCATGCGGCCGCAGCATATTCGTTTCACTGGCCCGTATCGAGGCTTCCACCTAAAAGTGCTAGGCCAGCTTCCCCAGTCGCCACCCCTTCTCTCTTTAGAAATCGGCCAGAAATCTTGGGCAAGACCCTGCAGGCGAAGAGGAAGCGGAACACGTCGTCGCTGGGGCTGTGGGGGTGGTGTGGGGCAGGGGAGGAAATGAATAAAAACAGACGTTGTGTTTTCTATCTGTGTAGCCATTTCATAGGCCTCACGGTAGGACCTGATTATCGGGTGTGGACAAATTAACAAATGCTGATTAACTTTTTTGCGTCTGTATTTGAAACCTCCCGCTAACACAGTCCGAAATTCAAACAGAAGACACTGTTCAGGTGGGAGCTCCATCCACGCCTGGCTGTATTTTTCTTTTTGCTGTACAGAATGACTCAGCAGGCGGACCCAGCCAAAAGCCAAACATCGGACTCGAAGCTAAAGAAGGAGGACCAGCCCATTCTGTAAGATCTCATTTACACCCCTGCAGTTTTTTCCCAGGAATGAAGCAGCCTCAGAACTGTGTGGTACAGGGGAGTGAGAGAGTAGGGGGTAGCCTCAGGTCTTTGGGATGATGGGTAGGGCTGCCAGCAATTGACCCAGTTATGATCTTGCCTTTTCTCCCTAAACAGCTTTTGCCAAAGAAGGCTAGTCCAGAGGTTTTGGCATACAAACGCCCATCATTTCCAGCTAGTATGGTCAATGATGGGGGGGGGGGACCTATGATGGGGAAGGCAAAGCTTAAATTGCAAGAGGTGCAGGAGGAAACTTTTGACTAAAACTATCTGTCACAAAACATCTCAAACAAATAGTTCCTGGTTAGGGGATGTTTGTAAAAATCCTATCATTGAAAGCATTAACGCAATACCTTACATACATCACACTACCATTTCTACAGCGAATTCATTCAACTTCCAAGAAATTTAATTTAGTATGCTAAATGCAACATGAAGAATGGAGAACAACGTCGAACATCACAGTGGTGCCAATTTCTTGCATGAGTCAATATAAGTGGCTGCTTTTTTACCTGTACTGGAATGGCTGTGGTTGTATCTTGACCTATATTTGCTCTACAAATGCTTGGAACAAATGAAAGAGGATGTACAAATACCACACCTCCACCTCTTTGCCTATTTGTTCTGTACTGAGATCTAGTTTCACGGCAGAGAGGTTGGTGGAATAGAATCAGAGCTTGAAAAAGTTACTTTTTAGGCTACAACTCCCAGAACTGCTGCAGGCAGCATGCCACAGGCCATGACACCTGAGAAATGTTTGTAATTACACTCTAAAAAAAAGCACCTCTTTCATACTCCTAGTGGAAGGCACTGCATCAGAGCTCCTGAGAACAAGCAGAACCTTGGGTTCACTGCTGGTGTCCCTAATAACCTGAATTGTTCAGCCAGTATACCTCAATCCTGCAAGCCAATCCAATGTATAAAGTTACAACACACTTCATGGCACAGTACAATTAGGAAGTTGCCTTATACTTTTTATTTAATTAATATCCCACCTACCTTCTGCCAAGGGACCTAAGGTAGCTTACATTTAAAATAAAAGTTTAGCTGGCACTAAATCAGACTATTGGTTTATATAGTGCAGTATACACTGACTGGCAGCTGCTTCCAGGTTTCCAGACCTTGTGGCTCTAGCTGGAGATGCCAGCAATGGGAACTGGGTCTCTGCATGCAAAAAATGTGCTCTACTACAGAACTACAGCCCATCTCCCCACCTCCATGAATGTGGATTGAGCGTGGCTCTAGCATAACAAAGAACCTAAAGAGGCCCTGGCCCACCTTACTAGTGTGCAGGGATACAGATGGTCAGGAAGGATGTACCACGTGAACACAGATAAACAGCGCAGGCAACGACTGGAGAAAGAGGAACCATCCAAAAGAGGTAGTGGCTTGAGAGAAAGGGCACGAAAGACTGAGAATGAAGGCAAAGGGCAAATCTGAAGGAATCTTATTAGTCACTTTGGGTTGAGCCCAAGAGAGACGACATGCTATGGGGATAAAGAGAGGAGAGTGCTACGAGGGAGCTGTTCGAAAGGCAGAGTTGCTAAAGCAAGGGCAGTGGAAATATGCACTCCTCTAGATGTTACCAGACTGCAACACTTACAAATCTTTCACTATGCTATGTTGGGATAGGACTGATGGAAATCACAGTGCAATATCTGGAAGGGCATGGGTGTCCCATGCCTGGTGGTATTTGACTGCATCTTGAAAAGCAAGGACCTAACTAAAAAATGGATGGAATTGAAGAAAACAAGGTCCACCTCATTATCTATCTATCTCTATCTATCTATCTATCTATCTAGGGCAAACCTGTCTATAAGGACTAGATGCTGTTAAGGAGGGAGCTCTAGGTGTATCCATAAATTCATTTCTAACAGATGGAATGGTCCCACTTTTGTTGCCTGCTTGTAATCATAAAAAGGAGGGTGTGGGTGTTCTGACGCATCTGGAACAGGGGAAGCAAATTGTGGTCCTCCAGATGATGTTGGACTGCCAGTTCCTTTCAGATCTAACCAGTAGACCCAGAGTGATCATGGAAACTGAAGTTCAATATCTAGAGAGTCATAGATTGCCCATTCCTGGACTTGAAGGACACCATACATCACAAGTAGTAACTGTGCAGGCTGCATATAGCCTGGGGTCTTTTGTGTGTCCCCTGACAATTTAATCTCCCCACACCATGGTGTATGTGATAAAATAAAGAATCATGGTTCCAGAAGTCTCCAGAAGGCACAATTATCTATTTAATCACTAGGCGGCATTTCAGGGAGGTGAGTTGTACCCCCCCCCCAAAAAAAATACCAGAGAGTTAAAAATAACTGGACTGGAAGTGACTGGAACATCAGAGAAATGATGGTGGCTGGCCCTGCAGGGGTCATCATGGACCCCCTGCAGGGGTCATCATGGAGTGGACACAGCCCTTTGACCCTCTGTGGATGCCCACGCTTGCCACACATCAGCTGTCATAGGGAACCAACTTTGGGAAGGTCACCATGTACCAGGCTGTGTTCAGCTTGGTAGGATATAAGTACTGCAGGCTTGATTAGCACAATCTCATTGCTTTGTAATCAACATTCAAGTCATTTCTGAAGTCAAATCATGCTAATGCAACATTGTTGTTCAAACTGCAAGTTGCTTTTGAGAAGACAAGAATCCACAGCACCCAAAATAGCAACAATGGACAAGGTATGACCCTCTAGCTCAGGAGGGCCTCCTGTTTTCTGGATCTTTCACAACTAGCCTAGTTGTGAGGCTGATGGCAACTGGACTCCTACTTGAGGGCCACAAGCTACCCTCGTTGGCAATGAATAAATCAGCTTGCTTCATAATTAACATGAAATGTTGTGAGAGAAGCCCCAGAAATCCCAGCATACCTACTTTGTTTATATGTCAGTCTCACAACTCAAGGTCAAGAAAGAAAAAATGGAGAGAGACTACAAAAGAGCAAATGCTGGTTTCTTAGTTTTATTTAGTAGTTCCTGCTGCCCAGAGCTCCCTGTTCCTGGTCCCCAGACGGCAGGAGAAAGCCGCTTCAGAGTGGGCACAGCTGTTCCCTTTAGATCCACCGGGTTCAGTTAAAAAAAAATAACACTGTCTGCCACTCCCCTTTTTCTGTATATATCTTCAGAGATATAAATAAAATAAATTAAACAGAGGGGTGGGGAGAGCAGCAGCTCACAATGAGGAGGGAGGGGGAAATGGGGGCTGAAAAATTATTCATCATGCTTGAGCAGGTCTTCAGGTCTCACTGCAAACATCAATGCACCACGGTACAGAACTCCACCCACCCCTCTCTGTGGTTCCATCTCTAGCAAGCCAGACTCCGCTGCAAGGGGAGAGAAAGCTGTGCGCTTATCTCAGTCTTTCAAAATGTCACACTTATGCTGAGTGATAAGAATTTCCTTGACTTCTTCCTCTTTTTCTGCTTCTTTTCTCCCTGCTGCTGCTCCTCCTCTTCTCTCCCTACCCCCACCTCTATGCTGTATAAAACATTTCCTCAGTGAAGAATGAGGATATAAAGCAATTTTTTAAAAAATTACAGGAAATAATACCAGAGGATGGAACCAAGTGAGTCCCAGGAAATGCAGAAGGTGCTATCTTCTCACATCCAGCCTGTCCCTAACAGGAAAGGGGCAAAGCATGGAATCCCGCCCCCCCAGAGGTTAAAAAAATACAATGATGGCAAGGACAGTTAGGCTGGGAGGTGTGAGGCTTGAGGGAGCTAGGGGCCCCTTTGCTGGCAGGCTGGGATGCTACTTCTCCGTCAAGGAGAGCTGGAGGATACGCTGCAGCTCCTCATCTTCTTCCCGGCGTTGGCGCTCTCGTTCCTCCTGCTCCCTTGATGATAGCTCCATGGCCAGACGCATCTGCTCGTCAAAGCTCGGATAGGGTGGAGGCAAGGCTGAGGAGCTGCCCCCATTGTTACTGAGAGCTGGGCTGCCTTCAGGAGGAAGGCCACCATTGCCACCTCCTGTCTCTGCTGTGCCCAGACCTGGTCCCGACTGAAGGAACATGCTCTCCTGGATAGCCCTGAGAGGAAAGAAGGTGATGGGGGGGAGAAGGAATGTAAAAAACAGACATCTGCAAATAGGGCAGCCAATAGCTGCATAGTCATCCACCAGGGGCCTTCCTCATCCAAACCCATCCAAGCTGCCTTCAAATATCTTGTCTCACTGCCACTACCACCCTTCCACTATCAGTCTCCCCACCCAGGCCAAGTATGGTCTTTCCCATCCCATACAACAACCCTGAGCCTGCTGACTACCACTGAAAATACAGAGAATATCTGCCACCTTGAACACCCCAATATGATCTGATTTCAGAACCTAAGCAAGGTTGGGGCTGGTTAGTAGTTGGGTGGGGGATCACCAGGAAATACCAGGTAGGACTAGGAAAGAACTTTGTAGAGCAGCCAAAAAGGATCATAATGGGCTCGACGGATGGTCCAGTTCAGTGCAAGGCAGCTTCTTATGTTCCTAAGAAAGTGTTTCATTTTATATAATACTCTAAAATCCAATTTTAAAGAAAGGAAAAAGGAAGGAAAAAAGGGAAAAGGAAATACATAGACTATGTATATGCAAAGCATATACGCTGATATAAGTCAACCATATTTCCCAATATGTTTTCTTGAAGCTGAGATATATATAACATGTGTTCATATGTAACAAAAGTATTAAGATCTTTTAATCATTCAACAATAGATGGTGAATGTTTACGCACACCGGATCCAGAAACATTGATCCTTAGTTCAAGTCCACATTGCAGGAAACTAATTTTTAAAAAAACATGACCATCTATAAATGCCAACAATTTTTGTAATAAATTAATACACTGTAACCATCCAACCAAAAAAGAGTCACACCAAGCACAGCCACTTCATATATCACAAGGAAGCATTATTTGCTTTACATCACCAATGTTTGGATGAAACAGATGTAAAAGCATCCCATACAACTTAAACATCCATTTTCCTGGACAAAACATAATTTTAGATCTAAAAGGATCTAAAAGCTAGCACAGGATTTGAAAGCTAGCATAGTTTTCCACCGGTTACTCTGGACAGGATAATCTCTTTGTTCTACTCAACTATAGCTTCATTAATATAAATATAAATTTTCCAACAAACACTATAAACTAGACTTGTTGGCTTCAGCTTATCTGAGGATACAATTGTTTCCAACACAACAGAGGTGGCTGAGGCATATTGAGCGGGTAATCCTATATACAGACACCAAAAGGTGCTGCAACTTTAAATACTGCCAGAGTGCAGCTGTGGGTAACTCGAAAAGACATAATTTGAAATATTGAAAAAGACACAATTTTTTGGTCTGGACAAATCAATTGATCCAAAAGATAAGTCCCATAGTCAACCCATTTCTTCCAAAAGTTGTCTGAGAATCTTCAAATTAGGGCAGCTGTGAAAGAACTAGATAAGCTCTCAAGTGCCCAGACTGATAATTGAATACCAAAGTCAGGATCATTAGTGATGTAGTATTTCCAATTTCTATGTATGGTTGCGAAAGCTCGACAGTGAAGAAAGGAATACATTCTCTTCCTGGGAGAGAGTTCTACAGATACCATGGACTGTAAAAATGACCAGCAAATCAAGCCTGGAGGCTCCTTAGAAGCTGAGATGACTAAGCTGAGACTGTTGTACTTTGGACATATCTTGAGAAGACATGACTCATTAGAAATGACAGTGATGCTTGGCAAGGTAGAAGGCAGCAGGAAAAGAGGAAGATGGCATTGCAGGTGGACAGACAGAATCAAGGAAGCTACAAACCAGAGTCTGTGAGACCTGAGCACGGCTGTTGGTTTCAGGGTGACTTGGAAGTCTCCCATTCATAGGGTTGCTATAAGCTGAAGCTGATTGACAGTGACTAACAACAACAAGCAGCGTACCATATTTGCCGGCATATAAGATGCACTCCATTTATACACTGGCAAACACCATTTGCCAACACATAAGACATATCAGCGTATAAGACACACCCCATTTTCAAACAGTATTTTTTGGGAAAAGAAGTGAGTCTTATATGCTAGCAAATACAGTAATTTAGCATGACCATACAGAACAAACTATAATTAACAAGAGATTGTATACCAAGCCATCCAGGCAGCACAGACCACAAAGGGCACCACCCCTTTCTTCCTTAAGTGAACAAGATCAAAGGCACTCCATTCCAAAAAGAATCTTTAAGTAGGATGATTCCCAGATGGCCCAAGGAGGAATATCTGAATTGGATTAGGTTTGCCAGTTATTTATACGAGTCAGGAGATGTGCCTTATGATCCAAACTCAAATCCTAAGAAAGTCTGTCAGCCTCTGGCTCACCATGAAATATTCTTGAAGCTTCTTTGCTAACAGTTGCAAGCTTTGTTAATTTCTCCTACAATAACCTGCCTTCCGCATCAGGGTGTGTGTAGTTTCATTGGAAATGTAAAGAAAGGTCATTTCCGCACTAGACTGGTATAGTGCTACTATTCCACTTTCAACATCCTGTGGAATCCTGCGGTTTGCAATTTAGAGAGGGGCCTTTGAGGCCCTGCCCTAAACTGCAAACCCCAGGGTTCTATAAGCTGTTGAAAGTGGAATAATAGCACTATAACAGTCTAGTGCAGAAATGGCCGAAGTTTAATAGCGTGAGTTGCTGTGGATCCCGTTGCACTCAATACAAAATAGCTGCCCCTCAAGCAGATCTAGCAAGACTACGCATGGCTTTTTTTAAGCGAAAGGGCCTCTTGAGCGTTGCGTAAATGTGAGGAGCAGTCCACACGACGCACTCACATTTACGCGACGCTCAAGAGCCTAATGCAGACCACGCACGCATTTTTTTATTTTCGGCTTAAAGCCGAAAATGCTGCATGGCCACACGTGGCTCCGAGGCCCCGCGCGCACTTACTTGCCCTGCAGAGCCTCTGGAGCCGGGCCGGTCGCGCTTCCTGCCCCAGCGCAGCCTACAGCTCCCAGGCTGCACCGCGGAAGGGGCGGGGCGGGGCGTTCGCATGACTGGCAAGCCAGCTGTGGCGACGAAGGAGCAAGGATGTGAGCACCTGGCATGAGAGGCTGCTCGCATGAGCGACGCCCCCCACCCCCACGAACAGGTAAGGTGCGGAAAGGGCCTTATTATTTAAGAGAGGCAGCTGTGAGTAGGGAAAAGAGTGCATCATGTGCACATGTGTCTGCATATAAATACATATGCATATCTCACCACCATCACCCCCTTTTCCTCAGAGGCTTCACTCCTAGCATAAGGGGTGGGAACTGAAGACCTCTAGTGCATGTTTGTGCACATTAACAACATAATAAGAGCTTGCATGTGTGGTGTAGAGCCAGCACAGTGTAGTGGTTTGGGTGTTGAACTGGACTCTGGAGACCAAGGTTCAACTCCCTGCTTGGCTATGGAAACCCACTGGATGACCTTTGGCAGGCCACACTCTTTTGGCCTCAGAGAATACAATGGCAAACCCCCTCTGAACAAAACTTGCCAGGATAACCCTGTGATAGATTTGACTTAGGATCTCCATAAGTCAGAAACAACATGAAGGCACACAACAACACACAATAACAACATGCAGCATCTCTCCAAAAGCAAAAGAAGGGTGAAATAGGGACAGTCACAAACACCAGAAGAGTATTTCTTTCTCCCAGAAAAAACCCCCACTATTTTGTTGTTATAATAAAAGTGTAAATATTCTAAAAGCACCAGATTCTGTCTCATCTTGGAAGCTAAGCAGGGTCAGCTCTGGTTAGTACTTTGCTGGGAGACTACCAACAAATACCAGGTGCTGTAGGCTGTATTTCAGAGGAAGACACTGGCAAAACCTCTGAATATTCCTTGCCTAAGAAAACCCTGTGAAATTCATGGGGTCACCATAAGTTGACAGGTGGCTCGAACACACATACATATACCCTTCTTCAATATAAGTATTTCAGTTTTCTCACAAATAAAACAATAAAAGCCACACTGACAAACAGAAAAAAATTATTAAAGGAGGAACTAAGAAAAGCAGCAGCAAAGCAGTGCAGCAATGTAAAGGCTTTAACGGGGGGAGGCCTTTGCTGAAAGTCATCTGAAAGTCATGCTGAAAGTCACTGAAAATCATCAAAGAAGGCAGCAAGTAATTCTCTCTCTTGAATGAGCATTCCCCTGGTGTGGCACCACCAATAAATTGGCTCACTCCCAATTATTATTCCCCTTTCTTCAGAAGGCACTCAGACTCAAACCCTACAAGACCTTTACACCAAATACTAGCACTTTGACATGTTCCTGGAAATGGGGAGAAAGTGCCAGTGCAGTTGTTTAACATCAGCAAGATATGTTCCAAATACCAGTTCCATTTTCCAGCTGATGAGTTGCATTTTGACATCACCACCTTTTCCGAACATTCAAAAATGGGGCCATGTGCTATGGACTAAAATTTTCCATCCTGTGATGAAGGTTACCTAGACAGGCCCAGAGCTGGGAAAAGTTATTAATTTGGACTGTAGGTCCCAGGTAATAGTCCAAGAAAGGAACACTTTAAAGTTCTGCTCAAAGCTATTCCAGATGGTGTGACAGACTCAGCTGGTGGAAGGTAGTGTGTGCTCCAAAGGGTACTTGAGCTTCTGGTGACAAAACCCAGCAACATTTTCAGAGTATGGACATGTTCCTTCAGAGTACAATCCCATCCAAAAGAACCTGCACATCACACCCTGGAGTAATTAATGATATTGTCATCTTATCTGAATGAGCTAATTTGGAGCATATGCAATTTTTTTCACCAAGCTTTCAGTCCTTTCCTCCGGTTGTATAGCAATAGCAGTTACATTTCTATACTGCTTATCAGTGCAAAGCACTCCCTAAGCAGTTTACATGTATTTTAGCTAATTGCCCACAACAAGTTGGGTACTAATTTTACTGACCGAGAGAAGGATGGAAGGCTGAGCCAACCTGAAGCCCTGCAGGATTGAACTCACAACGTTGTGGCTGCAGTTCTGGCACTTAACCACTGCGCCACCAGGGCTCTTAGGTTTTTCCTGAATCAACTTGTTCCTTTACGGTTGTAAACTGCTGGATAGCAAGATGTGTGGGAGAAAGGAGGAGAGGCTTTTTCATGTACAGAAGAAAAGGCTATGAGGCAAGTATATGAACCCAGCAGTTTGTTTTGTCCACTGGTTGTCACTCCCCCTATTGTTCCATTTAATTCTGCCCTTTTGTAATCCTGAAGCATGTCCCTGCATGCAGTCTGCAGGGACTCACCTTACTTTGCCATTGACTAGATCCCAGCCAAGGCCTGCACCACCCCGTGTCCCTGTGAGAGCACTGACACCTATTATTTCAAAGAACAGTAGTTTACTGCTGAGGTTATTACCACCAGCAAAAAAGACAGCAAATCATATGGTACCATAAACCACTACAATTTTGTGTTGTACATTTTTTATGGGCTAGCTTCCATTTCATCAGATGTATGGACTGGCTAACAAAGCTGTATTTTGGGGAGATGACAAATCCCATAATCCCCCAATCACTATGGGAGTTTTAGTCCAGAAAGTGACTTTTAAAAGTACTTCAAATGTGGAGAATTTTTATCTGCATGAAGTGAAAGTACCTTTACCAATGCATAAATAGGGGAGTGCTCATAACTTCCTTTCACAGCACCTAAATTTCCTTAAAGGGGTGCCTTAAGGTATGCCACGTAATGGAGGCTTGGTGGTTCCATCTTTGTTCTCATTTCAACCATAGCAGAAGACATTATGTTTTTTCTATGAGTAAAATGGTTCAGAAATTTGAAGGCATAAGCAAAGGGAAGAACTTTGGGGCTAATGGTCAGCACTGATGTGTATAACTTAGAGGTATGGAAATTGTCCCAAAGAAAACCAAAGCTTTTGTCTATGGGACACTTATATGCTCACCACAAGAAACAAGCCATGGAAGATTACCTATGAAGGATCCTCCAATACTGGAAGAAGAACCTCAGGATGGAGTACCTGGATGTCACTAGCACTACATCCCAAATCCAAAATCGCTTTAGGTTTGCAGTTATATTCCAGGCAACAACAAACATTTGCATCAAGAATTTGGCCCATTGTTTAACCTGTACAAATGATACTCATTGTATTTTACTTTCACTACCACGAAAAAGGCAAGGAGTAATGCCAGGCAAGAAATTATTGCCCCTTGCCCACAGAACATGGGCATCACTTAGCTCTTCCTCCCTGACCCATGGGATTTCAGCAGGTATTGTCTATATATTCCTAAGTTATCATTACAGCCATAATAAGAAACTTGCCGCTCTAAAGACATGTAAGCTGAGAGCTTCCTTTAGCCCTGGGGAATTTTAGGAGTAAGAAAGAAACTATTGCAGCCTCTTTAAAACATCTGAAGATCAAAATTGCATTAGAGGTATAGCTAGGCTGGGCACCTACAGCAGATTTTCTGCCCTGGGAGCTTTCCCAGGGCCTCGTGAACTGCAAGAAATGTGAAAAAAAACAGAACAAAAAATCCACTTCTGATTTTGAAAAACAATAAGATTGGGGCCAATCTATTTAAAAAGTGAATTGACACTTCAGAGGGCTTCTAGGAGAGCCAATCCCTTCTTCCTTTCGGCAGGCAGAAAAAGGGCATTCCAGGAAGTCTGGCAAAGTCAAGGAATGCATGAACCTGCACAGAGACTTCATGTGCCCCCCCCTCAGGTGACTCTGCCCATAGTGGAATTAGAGTAAAGAAAAGGCAGATAACAGAGGATATATAACTTTTCCTTTGCCAGATATTTTCCCCTCCAAATTATCCCATGTAGCTGCTTTTTTTTTTGGAGCTCCAAGCCTGTGATTGCAAAGATAAAAGGATTTGGAACCTTGTGGAAAAATGGCTTGAGGATGGGAGAAGACTCTACCTGCTGCATTTTCACCCCCTCGATCCATTGTCAATCATGGACAAAGTAGTTTTTCCCCTTCTGCAACCTCTGCAGCTTCTCTAGTCTGAGGCCGTTTTCACAGGGCATCTTCCATGCGAAAGAGGGCCTGGAGCATCGTGCAATTGTGAGGAGCGGTCTGCAGGATGCACTCACAATCGCATGACACTCCAGGGGCTGGCAGGCGCCAATCGCGCACCTTTTCATTTTCGGCTAGAAGCCGAAAATGGTGCACGATCGTGCATTGCTCCTGGGCTCCGCACACACTTACTTGGCGTGCGGAGCCTCCAGAGCCGCGCCGGTCGTGCTTCCTGTCCCAGCGTAGCCTGGGAAACTCCCAGGCTGCACTGCGGAAGGAAGAGGTGGGGCTCTCGCATGAGCAGGCAGCAGCTGTGGAGCCGAAGGACCCCAGACATGAGAGCCTCTCGCCAGAGGCTGCTCGCGCAATCCCCACACCCCAGCGCGGGAAGACGGTAAGGTGCAGAAAGGGCCTGAATGATGACAACACCTACCTCAAATTAGCTTTCCTCTCTCCCACTCCACTTTTTTAAAGACTGTTGAGAGTTTGATTGCAGCATTCAGTAAAGCGCATCTAAACTTTATGCCCAACATATAAAATCATGTGCTTGCAAAATATGATCAAGACTAATATATATGTCATGCATCCATATAGTAATGGGCACTGATGTAGAATGTCCCATAAAGGCTGCAATGTTTAACTGAATAAGCAGTTCTAAAAGTTTTTAATCAACTTAAAAGTGACCTCTTCTTAACTGAACAGCAGAGTTTTACATTTTTTACAAGTTTTAATATCAGTATTTATATGAACTCCAGGTAGGTAGTGCCAACTTAAAGTATGCCCCCCTCTTTTCCCTCTCTAGAAACTGAACTTTAAGACAACTTACTATTATTTAAGATAATGCTCACTACAACACTTGGGCAGTCTCAGAACACAGAAATGTGCTTCTCACTTCAGAATGTTGCTTTTCATTACATTCATTATATTTAGCAATCAACTAAAATTGTACTACCAGCCAAGTAAGATTTTTAAAATTGGGATGCAGCTGTGCTTCCTGCCAATCTCTGCTTTCCCTCTGAAGAAAAAGCAACATGAAGAAATATGCTTGGGGAACAACCCTGCTGATATGGCAGAAATCATTGCTAAGTTTGCTCTCCAATAGCTGGAAAGCTTCAGTAGCATGCATAGATCTTTGCTCCTTTCCTTGACTTGCCCAAGAAACTGTGCAAAGTCTGTCTGTATCTATAAATTTGCCTTAATTTATGTAATTGTAAACAGAAGGGGACAACTTCTGGCCTGAGGTCTGCATGTGGTCCTCAACTTTATTTTACGCAGCCCCAGCCCTTCACAGCAGCCCCTCCTGTTTATTTCTGTCCTACCTACTGACAAAGGAGAACAAAAGGGAGACTGGCAGAGAGATCAGATATGTGTGCAAATGGATGTTGTGTGTCTCTGCAGATCTGTGTCTGTGTAATGTGGGGGGCTGTGAGAGAGAAAAAAAGAGGTTAGTGATGAACTCAAGATCATCACCCAATCAATATATTACTTCTCTTTGCTCTCTTGAGATTGTGAAGAAATAAAGATGAAGAGAGAAAAAGAGGGTGATGATCGAGGTGGTGGTGGTCTCATTCCTACCCACTGTTGGCTCTGGTCCCACTCACAGCCCACAAGTATCCATGAGAAATTATCTCAGGGAGCTGTGGCTCCCTGACTGCACAGAGTATAAAACTATTTGTACAGTATCCAAAATTGAATCCACAGTACTGCTTCCTTGTTGCCGGATAGACTCACCGTTCCAGCTGTAGTTCCTCATCATACGACGGAGGATTGGATCCTGGTCTTGTGTTGGTCAAAGCTTCCCAGATAGTGACCTAGTGGTATAACATACAAGAGTGAACATACTGCAATGGAGAACACAGAAAGAGAGGACTGGCCTTGTAGTCACAGATAACAACATCAGGCTTAAGAATGCATCGACTCATGGACTTTGTAAGTAGCACTGAGTAGGCCATGCTGTCTTAACCTCAGATTTCACTGCCTCTTCCAGCACACTTGTAAAAATGAAGTTGAAAATAATTAAGGATAAGCTTAATGACTGCAAAACATTCTGCTAATGACAGCCAAGCACTTCCTCCACTGAGTGCCAACACCCGAGAAGTGGTTTGCTACATCACTCAATCCAACTGCATCCGGGTGCCAACACAACCTTCCTGGGACCGCATGCCCTAACTGAAAGAACCAGTTAGTTCTGCTAAATGGGCCTGGATCATCACTGCCCACATGCCTCCCCACCTACCTGGTCTGTCTCTGTACCAGCATCCAGGAGGCTCTGTTGAATGGCAAACTGCAGCAAGTCATCATCTTCATCCCTCATGGGCTCTGTACGGCCTGCACCCAGCATTGTGTAGCCCTGGGGCACTTCAAATACTGATGGGTCCACCTCACAGGGGAAAGGGTATACTGGGGTGAAAAAGAAAGGTATCCTAATGGTGAGCATGCCCTCCAGCAACTAAAAAAACTAACCCGTACTTCCTCTCCATCAAAGACCAATCTGTTCATTCCTGTTTCATTCTCTTCCTCATCCCCGCCATCTAAACTGTTGCTTTTTGCTTTCAAGTCATTTTCTACTTATGGCAACCCTAAGGCAAAGCTATCATGGGATTTTCTTGGCAAGATTTATTCTGAAGAGGTTCGCCATGGCCCTCCTTTCGAGCTTAAAGAATGCAATTTTCCCAAGCTATCTGATGTGAAGGACTGGCATTTTTTTCTCTAATGGTCTAGGGGCTAGGATCATGCTCACTTCTGTTGCCTACAATTTTTAACTTTCCTAGAAACACTCCATGGAATGATAGCAGATGGCACCAGTCCATGGATCACCATTTTGATTACTACAGCTATATACTATAGGTAGGCAAAATGTGGTCCCGGGGCT
Organism: Cyclura pinguis; assembly: GCA_030412105.1. Classification (NCBI taxonomy): domain Eukaryota; kingdom Metazoa; phylum Chordata; class Lepidosauria; order Squamata; family Iguanidae; genus Cyclura; species Cyclura pinguis. Next base: position 266,476,425 of record CM059599.1, read on the forward strand.
GCATTTAGCCTCCCAAGGGTGTTTTGTGGCACCTGATCCACAACCAAACTCCCCTAAACCATTTTTTTAAGGATAAACTGCCTCTTTTGCAGCAGCACTTCACTTTTTAAATAGGTTGCAGGGCCCAACTGCACTGTTTAACATCAAAAATATTCATTTTTCAGAATTAGACATAGAGTTCTGGCCACTTATGGTTTTCTTTCATTGGGGCAGTTCTGACAGTCTGTGCAGCCCCTTAGAGGGTCCCAGAGACAGAAAATTGGCTACCCCTGCCTTAAAGACTAATACATTTATTATGGCAAAATAATGGACCAGTACTCACTTCATCTGAGGCATGAACTGCTACCTCAGTTAGCAGATGTTTACATATGTGCTTGGGGACTTTCAGGGCTCTCTGGAAAGGTCTCGGTCATTTGCTATTCAGTTCTGGCCAATCAGCAAAATTTGAACTCTTGTTAGCTAAAAAGGCTTTGTCTGCTTTTCTGCTGGCAGGTTTGTGCTTCACATTTTCACTGTGTTATGTGGATCGGAGGGGAGAACCTCGGATGAAAATATCCTGAGACTAGAAGAAGATCTTTTGAGTCAACGCTGATCCCTGCTGTGAAGCGATGCAGCCATTCTAAAAATACGCTGGGACCAGGGAGGCAGAACTTGGCCTTAGAAAATATCTGTATGGCCACAGTGAGACAGAGTCTCCCTTCTTATCTATTACCTGGGTATCTCTCACTTTCACATTACTCGCTTTTCTGCCACTTCATCTCCAAACATTACAATTTGAATTAGCTACCATTGCACCAGAAACCTGCCAGCATGCCTCCCTAGCTCTCCCAGCTGCAGAAGTTCTTTCCTCCTTGTCTTCAGATTTCTCAGCCTTCCCCCGCAAAAAGACTTGGTTTGTAAAGCTGGTAGACAAACCAGGCACAGTTCTAACAGAAGCTACCTGCTCCTACCTTTGGTGTTGTTGGCTGCTTCTGCCCCAGCACTTGGCTCCTCAGAGGTGTTCCCTGGTGTAGGGTTGGGAGTACAGATTCGCACGGAGCTTAGTGGCTCATCACAGCCACACAAGTTGCTAAAAGTGATACGGGCATTCAGCACGTGGAAGAGGGGGATCTCTGAGAATGAGAGGAAAAATATATGGAGAAGATAGTGAGATAAGGGAATGTAAGGGACAGCAAACCTCAACATTCAACTCCCATTGTGGGTTTCCTACATGATCTGCACAGGAGTAGGAGAATTTAGGCCTGTGGCCACATGTAGGCCCTGGGGACTTCCCAAACCCTCTTAAACCACCACTCAAAATTTTTGGTGGAAAAATAACCCTCAAATGCCTTTTAACAAACAAAGTGCTGGGGGGTAGTTTTATCTTCCACTAGTCCAATCACTTCCCCAGCTAAAAAATACTGGCTGATTTTCAGTTGAAACTGAAACCAGAAATGACATCATGTCACTTCTGGTTCTGCTATGGCATGTGCATGTGGCCCACCCATAAGCTTGAGGGGTGAAACTGGCCCCAGTTACTGGCACAGGTGCACAGTGCTCTGCTACAACACTAGAACAGGCCCTGCTGGTTCAGACTCAAGACCTCCGCATCCTCAGCACCATGTTTCCAGAGTGGCCAACCAGATTCTCCTGGGAAGCCCACATGGTGTGCACACAGCAGCACCCTCCCTCTTGTGTTCCCTAGCAACAGATATTCAGAGGTACATCACCTCAGACTCTGGAAGTAATATACAGCTATCATGACTAGCGGCCATCAACGCCTTCCCCACAGCAAAGGCTGACAGCCTCTCCAGCATCACCCCCTGCATCACTCTCACTATCTGCCAGCCAGCATCCATTCAGTTCATCCCCTAATACCACACCATCCCTCTCCCTCCCTCATTCTGTTCTCAGCTAACTATGCTTTGCATTTCTCACCGATTTTGACAGGGAAGCCAGGAGGCAACTTAAGGGTGATAAAGTCACGCAGCTTGGCAAAGTGAGCATTGCTGATAGCCATCAGGTCAATGATGGGGGTCACCTGCTCCACCAGGGAGAGGGGATGGTCCTCACACAGCCAAAGAGTTGCCTTGAACCTAGAAAAATAAGAAATATGTCAGGGTCACTGGAAACCTATTTACCTACTTCACACTTCCCTTAACATTTAGAGAGACCCAGAGCTTGGAAAAGTTACTTTTCCATGCCAGTATTGATGCCAACTGGTGCATTCTCTGCACTGTAGTCCAAAAAATATTTTTTCTAAGCTCTGGAAAGAGCAGGTTTGCCATTCACTTACACGTCTTGTTCAGCACCTCTTGTTAAGCGTCACATGCTAACTGTTGCATCTGAGCTTCTTGTTCTGTTTCCACCCCCTCACATGGACTGCACTGCTCCCCTGTTAGGTCCCACTCACCTCTGCACCTTGCTGGACATCTCAATAGGGCGGCCAATATTGCGGGATTCCAAGTTGAAGTTGGGGTCAAAATATTCCTCGGGGGTAATAGATGTCGGGTTGGTGGGGCTGGCTGACTGCAGCACTGGGGCCTGCAAAAGTTGGATGCAAAGGTCACCTTATGTAAAGATTCAGCAGTAACTGTTGTTGTTCTGTGCTTTCAAGTAATTTCTGACTTATTGAGACCCTAAGGTGAAACCATCATGGGGTTTTCTTGGCAAGATTTGTTCAGAGAGATTTGCCTTTGCCTTCCTCTGAGGCTGAGACAGTATGACTAGCCCAAGGTCACCCAGTGAGCAGGGATTTAAACCCTGGTCTCCAGAGTCATAATCTAATGCTCAAACCACTACACCATGCTGGCTCCAGCAGTAACTGTACATACCAGCATTCTGTACCCCCATTCTCTCTGCCCTGTTCCAGCGTATCCCCCTTGTTATCTCCCTCCCCTACACATTGTCTCCATGGCTTGTGTGAGTGGTGAGGTCAGCATGACTTTGTCCTCTGCATGGCAGGGATACGACCTTGTCACTCACCCCATTCTGGGCAGCATGCTGCTGGGCAATTCCCAGGAAGGACTGGAATGGAGTCTTGGAACCTGGATGGTGAAGAGAAGACACCACAGAGAGTAAGGCTCAGGCTGCTTCCCAAAGAAAACCTTATTTTCATCTACTACTGGGTTTATTTTGTGTATCTGAAACATTTCTGTCTTGTCAGCAGTGGCATGGTGGAGCCAGGCCTCACAGAGCTGAAACTTCAGGACCTTTGGAGGAATAGGGCTTTTGATACCATCCATCACCACCACCACTTCTTAGGATTATCCCATCCCCTCTAAGTGAGGAAAAAGAGAAGTAAAAGAACGGTGTGAGACAAGTGGAAGGCTGATTGGAGGAGTAAGATAATGAAAAAAAAAAGGAGATGAGAAGACAAGGGCCTTTAGACCAAAGAACAAAAAAACTAGAACCAAACAAGTTAGAGGAGATCTGCTAGAGATAATAAAATCAAACTTGACACAAGAAGTCAGTCCTGACCATTTGCCAACAAATCTGTGCACAAACAGCAACATACTTATAATTATAACCTAGAGCAGGAAAACACATACTAGAAATGCCCTGTTGAGGCAGAACACAAGACTCTTCTGTTCTCCACAGTTGTTGGGCCCTGCCCAACAGTGAGCATAATATACAAGTTAGTTGAATTTGTGATGAGAGTTTAAGGGAGAAAGAATCATTAGCACCATCATGGGTTGTTGGCTGGGTCCACTGTGTGTCACAAGTAGAGTGCCTTTGGGTATGCTTTACCTTTGTTGCGTGTTTTGTCCTGGTCTGACAGGTGCTCAGTGCGGGTTTTGGTAACAAGCTCCACATTGCTGGCACTGTAAACCTGCAAATGCACAAAGGTCATTGGTGTCACCTCATCCCACCCTACACAAGCCTGACTTTCTAGAAGCAGCACTACACTTTGCCACATGGAGTTCTAATATGCATGCTGGATAACGTGGCACCAAGGGACAGGAGTGGAACGCCTGAAGAAAAGTTGTACCTTGGCTTCATAGCCACTGATGTTTTCCATTTTCTCTGAGCGCCAGCCCCAGATGCCAGACTTGTTCCTGCAGGGGGAAAAAAACTTTTAATTTGGAGGTGGGGAACTATTCTGGTTCTAGGTGCTGGACTCTCATCTGGGATACTCTTGCTGAAGGCAGCCCCAAATCCCATCTTCTTCCCCAGACTCCCACCCGCTAAGTCATCTGTTCCCAGATCAACACTGTAAAGGGGCAGCCTTTTTGCAATCATTAATCTGGAATCTCAGCTCTGGTTAAAGACTGGAGAGCAGTGCTGAGATTGTCACCCTGCAATGCTGCAGAAAAGTAGTCCTTTCTGTTGCACTGACCTGAGAGAAACAATCAATGGTGGAGGCAAAACAGCCAGTGAGCTGGATGGGAACATGTTTAGGTCATACCACAGGCAAGAGATGACCAATCCCTGCCCCAAAGCAAGACATATGATACCGGTTGATACTGAGATACTCAGACCTCCTCCTCCAGCCTAATAACATAACTTTGGTCAAATGCCAGCTTTTCTCCCTCCATCCCATCTCTCTCTCTCTCTCGCGCTCTCTCTCTCTCTCTCTCACACACACACACACACACTTATCCACTCCTCAAGACCTGCCCTGGAAAGGCAGATTAGGGAGCAGCAAATGGAAGTCTGTGGTCCAAGTCTTATCCTCTGACAGAAGAGATGTCTGGCCTCTCAAATACCAAGCAGAAGACAAAAGAAGAGTGCTGAGATGTGACATTTATGATAAGAAAGTTCCAAGCTATCTTAATGTGGGGCTGCAACTTGGTACTACTTGTCCTCTTGCAAAACCAGTGGTACCTAAAGGTCCCCGAAGACTTCACCACCACCACCACCCTTGTCCACAACTTCATTCCCCTCTCTGCTTTGGACCCCTGGACTTCACTCTGTTATCATGTACAATACAAACAAGAAGAACAAATCAAAAAAGTCTAAATGCCAGACTAGTTTCTACAGTGGCCAACCAGGTGACTAAGGAAGCCTACATGCAGGATGTGAAGACATTACCCTCTCCTGCTCACGTCCCCTAGCAGCTGGTCTTCAAAGGCATACTATGTTGGATAAATGGAGGGGGTACAGACTTACTGCTGCTAGTAGCCACTGATAGTACCAGTACCAGCACATGCTCCACACATTCCCAGGACCTACCCTTCCCCCAACAAAGCTCACCGCTCAAAGGCAATGTTCTTGGTATCCAGGTGGGTGGAGACGATGGGAGAAGTGAGCCGGCTGGCCACGTGCTCCTCAGATGGCTGCATGGCAGCCAGCATCAGCTCAGGCTCATGCAAGGCTAGCGACAACGTCTCTGTGTACACAACCTGCTTGTCATGGTCAACTTCCATCACCACGGCATTCTCATCTGGCCAAGATGGAAGGGAGGAGGAATGACACAGAAGGACCAAGTCAGTATCCAAGGTGTAAATCTCACCAACCACATACTGATCTCCCCAGCCACCACACAAGGGAGATGCCTACCTTCGCCTTTAAAGATGTAGCTCCGCCGGCCCCGCTGCCAGATCATGTGTTCAAATCCCAGTAAGGTTGTGTCCACCCGCAGGTTTTCGCCACGCTTCCACACACGGTACACATCACTTGGGCAGATTTTGGAGACCAGGGGCACTGAGGGTGGAGAAAGTTTGTAGAGAGATGAGAAACACTGGCTAGGATCATTTCCTTATTTGCCACTCTACCCTTCTTTAAGGGGCCATGTTAGTCATGCCAAAGGATAGGCAGTGAGTTTTATAGCCAAGGGAGACTCCTTCCCCATCCACCTGGAATTCTCTTGTTCTTCTGGAGCACAAGAGGGGAATGTTTTTAGCACTCTAGATCAGGAGAGATTACCTGAGGCCCTCCCAATGTTTCTGGATGGCAGCTCTCAAAGGTCTTCAGCAGTGGCCATGCTAACGAGCCCTGCTGGGGGTTACAGGCCAAAAACATCTGGAGGGTCGCAACTGCCCACCCCTGCTCTAAGTGCCATCCCTGACCACTGTCCAAGCTAGCCACAACTGATGGCAGCTGGCATTCAAAAACAGCAGAAGGGCCACAGGTTCCCCATCTCTGCCTCAGAGTGCTACCTCTAATATCAGGGGTACTGCTGCAACACCATGTGTCTGCTGTTCAACAAAGCTACTAAACTGCAGAGAAGAAGGTGGCACCAGCAAAGCTGGCAGAATATGCATTGGGACACAGCTGGTTGTTGGTGGGCCAAATCTTGCCCAAGGAACATTGAATGGTCAGCCCTTCTTCTGCTCAGAAGGGAAACTTTATTCCTCATCACAATTCTGCTATTGTTGTCAGGAATTTCTCTGAATATGCCAAACACCAGGAAAACACAAGCTGACCCAGGTCAGGGTCCAGTCCAAAGGTTCAGGAGGCAGAGATCCATCCGGAGGGTTTCAAGGAACAGGAGACACAAAAGTTGTGAGGGCTTGCTAATAGTTTGCTGCAAGCAAGGAGCAGCCATGCCAGCAGACTTAAATAGCCCCTGTGAGCAGGTGCTGCTCGTTATTGTTTCCTTAGCCTAGTCCCAACAGCCTCCCTCTCAGTAGCCCATTTCAGCCTTCTGCGTGATTGAGGGCTGATGGGCACAGCTGGCTGCAACTCCTCTGCATCACTGCTGGTTCTCTCCCCATTATGAACTGGCTGGGGCAACTCAGTCTCTGACCTTCCAAAGCAGGGGATATTTGCAGGTTGACTTGCTCAGTCACTGGCTTGGCCCCCTGCACAATCAGTTGCTCCTCAATCACAGCATCATCATCTATCACACTTGTTGAACAGTTCTCTGTCTTTTCTAAGCACTTTCTCTTTATTCCCAGAAGCTGAAATTCCAGGCACCAGCTTACTTACCCCAGCTGGTAAACTCCCACTTCATCTCCACATAGAAATCAGGTGCCTAGGCAGGAAAAAAACCAGAAGTAAGGGGACAGATCAGCACATATGTGAGAGGTGGCAGGAAAAGTCAATCTCTGCTCTCTTGGGGGAACATGTTTTGCCAGACAACTGTACTACTGTCAGAGTCGTATTTTGCCAATCAGAGTTCGACATCTCATGAGATTTAGCAGCTGCTAGAAAGCCCAAGAGAGTTTTCAACCCTCCTAGAGGAATAATAGGTAAAAGGGCAGGCTTGATGTTTCTGGAATTCACAGTAACTATGTTTTGTTTCATCCTAAAAGGGTGCTGTTCAAATACATCATCCTCTCAACTCCTTTGAAAGGGAATACAAGGGGCACAACAGTCTTCCTCTGCTAGAAGCAGCACACTGGAGAAACATAGGAATAGTCAAATTGCAATTGTTCTGTGCCCACACTTGGCACACAAAAAGAGCTCTGTAGGAGAAGAATCTGGTGGGGTGTGAGGGTTTTAATGCAAATATAACCAGAGCTTTAGGGAAAAAAGAAGGAAATTCCAACACCACTGGCAAAGTTTCTCTCTCACTCAACCTTTGGCAGGTTTCTGACTGGAGTCCTGAGTGGCCATCCCTATGATAAAATCTACAGTCACTAGAAGAGGGTGGAAAATACTCAGAGACAGCACATACTTTGCGAAGTTTGTTGAGCAGTTCTGGGATGCCAGCTAGGCGCTGTGTGGCACGCTGGTAATCACGATACTGGAGCACCAACTGCACCATCTCTGGGTCCCCTGTGCTCACGGCCTCCTGCAGGACTATAGCGGGCAAGGACAGAGACACAGATGAACAATGAGCACAGGGCTTTCTGGATCCATTCCACATCCCCATCCAGCCTCTAAGTCCAGACAAGTTTCTCTTTCATCTTCCCTGCCAACCACCAGGAGTCAAAACAGCCAAAAATGGAGTGAAAATACCATCCCTACCACCGGAAGCCTCTGGGTCATGCAACTGCCAGTTGAAGGGCTGTTTTGAGGGAGCTGGTTTCCAAGGCCTTTTTAGCCAACCTGGTCACTTCTCGTTTTTAAAAAAAAGATTATGTGGGGTTTTTAAAAGGTAGAATGGAACAAAACAGCCTGCAAATAATCAATCATGACCCAGCAAGGGCTTCTGGGTGAATTGAGTATTACTTTCAGTGTGGGGGGATGTGGGTTTGGGGGATTGTGTATATGGCCCCCTGAGGCTTAAGGAGTACAAAAATGGTTTCTGGACCCAGTGTTGTTGTCCACCCTTGTGCTAGTTGGCTCTCAGTTCCTGGTGACAACAGATCTCTGGGGACCTAAGCCAGAAAAAGCAAGAGAAATACCCCAAATAAAAGTGCAGGGAAGAGAGAAACATACTGCTATCTTCAAAAGAGAGAAACTGCTATGGTAATAGAACAATCAAGTACAAAACCTTAAACTTTACTACATCCTCCTCCACAGTCCTGAGGTCTCAAATCCTTTGTTTCTCAACAGCATGGCCTTTCTGCTCAACTTCCAAAACATACTCTTCCACATCTCCTGCTCTTCTCACTTGCTAAAGAGATAAGGAGCTGTTTTATTCCAAATAAGAACACCATTCTTGAGTCCATGTACTGTCAGGGAACTAACACCCCAAGATCTCAAGGAATGGTCTTTCTTTCCTGGCAATGCAACCTGATGTCCATTACATGGAAAGTCCAGGGACCATACAAGCAATATTCACCCTAGGCATTTAAACCTCCATACCTGTCCAACCATTGGCATTCTCCTGGCCCACAGCAGCATTGTGTCGCAAGAGCACTTGAGCAGATTCCAGGTTCCCAAGGGACACGGCCAGCTCCAGGGGTGTTCGGCCACGTGGGTCCAGCATCTCGATATCATGCTGCAAGAGAGCCACCAGTTTAATGATCTGCACGGATAATCCTTGGCTGGAAGTGCAGGGTTGGGATTTAAATTTTAGCCACAGCTGAGCCCTGGAAACTGTACTTGGCCTTGGTGAAGTGTGATACTCTTTCAGTAATCTCGCTTGTTATCTGCCCTGGTCTCCAGATACCGCTTCAACTTATTCTGCAAGGACATCCAAGGCACTAGAGTAGAATTTACATATCCCACAGGCTGATCCAGCTCATGGGATCACAAAACACATACATACACCTTTTGGCTAGGGAATGAGCAGTCTTGTTGCTTAATTGACTATTTTTAATACATACCAATATTGGGGCTCACAATCTGTTTCAAAAAATTCTACTGCTGAATTTCTGATGAAAGAACCTCCCCTCCAAAGCGATACTGCTTTCTTTCTAGTTTATATGTGAGGTGACCACCTGCCACAATAGCCTATGATGATGGAAATAGATGGGAAAAGCATTGCCACATAGAAACAAACCAGATAAATTGTGCTAACTGTAGAGCAGGACAAAGCAGGACTCTCCAGATGTTGAATTGCTACTCTAAGAATTCCTCACCTCTGGCCACACTGACTACAGCTATTGAGATCTGCAGGTCAACATCACTGGAGGGCCACATGATTCCCACCCTTGAGCTAAATGATGACCATGTGAGAAAGGACAATTTATAATGACTGGGAGGCAGAGACTGTGATGCCTTGTGGTGATAGTAACTTCTTTATCCTAATGGTAGTGGAACTGCTACAAAAATTGCAGCCAAGAATCATGGTTTTCCAGAAACCAGCTGATGCTAATTATCAGCAATTCACTAACAACAAGCGTAGGGAAGAAGTTATAGAAACTAGGAGTTGTAAGGGCCATTGAGTTCCTCTAATCCAATCTCTTGCTCAATGCGAGATGTGCAATGCAAGATGCAAGTACCAGCCTAAGGATGTGGCCAACAAGGTGCTGCTTAAATATTTACAGCAAAGAGTAGTCTACCAGTTCTTGAGACAATTTGTCTGTTGCACAGATTCCACTATTAAGAAATTTCTTCTAATGTTTAGCCAAAATTTATTTACCTATTATTTCTATTCATTCATTCTAGACTCATTTTCTGAAGCAAGACAGAATGAGTCCGTTCCATTTTATATATCCTTTTAGATACCTGAAGATAACTATGACGTCTCCCCTTAATTCTTGTTTTTCCTAGCTAATATTACCAGAACCAGCCCAAGTCTGACTGGTTCTGTCACAGTTTCAGAATCTGCCTAACTTTGCCTCAAATAACCTAGAAATCTCCTATATCTTCCATTAGCAGAGATTATTTTCTTTACATGTGCCAATTAACTGGAAATACATGAATGACTGTGATCACAAGCACTCTACTACCACATCAGCTACATATTTAGGATTTGTATGATTTCTTGGCACTCACAGGACAAGAGACACACAGGAAGATGTTCAAAAGATAGTTATTATTGATAGAAAAGTCAGAAATGTTTTGGTCTATGTGTACATTTAATGCTTTCTTCAAGGAGTTATATAAAACCATAAACCCTTCAGCCTTTGCTCACATGTTTTCATTTGTCCAGTAAATGGTTAAAGAGTTCCTGGTTCAGAAATTTCTGAAGTTTGACTCTGAGTAGGTATCTACAGTCTATAGGCAATGTATAAATGTAATAATGATTCCATGCAATGTGATATTAGGTTATTATATGTATTTATGTATTACCCTATTATGATTTTATATAGACCCTGAAGAAGCCCTTATGAATAGATATAGGCCAAAGCATGTCAGACTTTTCTGCCAATAAACAATTGGTTGGCATCCTGTTACTCAATCGTGATGTCCTAAATTAGATTTCCAACGTTATAAGTATTACCTATTAACATTTATGATCATGATACCATTGCCATGACTGTAATTGCCTCTCAACCCCCACTTAAAATCCAGGCAGCCACATAAAGGGATGGATTTCTGGTGGTGCTGGCAAGCAGGGCACTGGTGTGTCCGGCCCCCTCCCACGAGGCAACCACAGTGTACCAAGGAGTTGCAACAGGATCCCATGGAGGTCCTTGCTTCTGCTCAAGCATTGTGGCTTGCTCATGAGAGGGAGCTGGACACGTTATCCTCCAGCACCCCACACACTAGCATGCAGAACTCTGTCCTTCAGTGCAGCTGGATGGATCTTAAGCTGGGTTCCGGCGGTCAGGTTGGGAGACAGAGCATAGCCATGACATCATGGCTATGTGGGTGCAGCAAGATCACAGCCAATCACCTTTTGAGCATTGCGACCTGACTCATCTTTCCCCTATGGGTTCCATTGGGTGAACCCCAGTTTTTGCTTCTTGTTTTGGGGCAGCAAGAATCCTCAAACTGCTTGGTTTAATCAATCCTGCTGCACTTATTTATTCCAGCTTCTTTAAGAACATATACTACCAAGCACGTTTATAAACCTTGTTTTGCAGATGCACTCTAAGATCACTTGTAATACCGGTTTTGTCAAATTGGTTGGTCGTCCTGTAATGTTTGAAAAGGAGAAGGGAAGTATAATAATGATTAGTACCTCCAAAAAGTGCGGAAGCCAAATGTTAGGAAAAAGTTCTTGACGGTAGGAACTTTTTCAACCTGATGGAATAAACTACCTTGAAAAGTGGCAGACTGTTCTTCAGTAAAGACTCTGAAACAGGTTAGATGGCCACCATTCAGGAGAGCTTTAACAGAAGATTCCTGCCCTGGCAGAGGACTGTCTAGACAGACCTTCCAATTCTATGATTCTAAGTCTCTCCCACCGTGCAAAGCCACTCCCTTCTCTTGCCCCCACCCACTTTAAGCTCCTTTTACCTGAAAGGTAGAAATTATGCAGCCCTCCAGATTGTGGTGACCTGCAACTCCTAGCATTTCTTGTCCCTGGCTATACTGGCTAAGGCTGCTAGAATTTTCAGTCCAACCAGATCTGGAGAGCTGCATCATTCCCACCCTTGCTTCATATTCAGAGACAGCTGAGCTCTGAATAACTACTGGGGACAAAGCAAACTAGGGAAAATACTCTTGTTCTCACACCATGCTTACAAATATTCCAGAAGCACTGGGCTGGCCAACTGTTGGAAGCAGTTGCCAGCTGGACTCGTGGAGACAATATGATTTGTCCAGGGCTACAAAACAAGTACAAAGAACCAGCGAGGTCTGAGCTCCAATCACCAAGCTGCTATCTTTGAACTCAGACTTGTTACTGCAAGATCTGTATTACAGAAAACAAACTAATGACGCTGTGAGAGATGTATGACTTCCACAAGACCACAAACTGAGTTACCAGCGTTTGGGAAGTTATTTTTGGACTACAGATTCTAGCACTGTCCCCAGAAGCATGCCTAAAGTCAAAATAGTAGTTTTCTAAGCTTTGCTGTATACAAAGCACAGGGTCCTAAACCTTTAAAATAATTCTTGCCTTTCAAACATTAACTACTCTGTCCTGACCCAACATTTGCTGCAATACCATGACCTACCATAGTTGTAATTATTCCCAGTTCCCTGCCACTCCAAACCCATATTTTGGAAGAAACAAAACAAAAAAAAACCAAAAACAATTAAGACTGCCTTCTAACCCAATGTTGTACACATTACTTCTTCACACAAAGCATGAAGAACTATATCATATAGTATCGTACAGCACAGCAGTGATGGTTATTCAGTTAGGTAATTGGAAAAAAGATAGCTAAGCAAACTACAGTGCTTGATGTCCAAGTGTCAGATACTAGGGACAAACAACAGGAGATCATTACCTTAACACCATAATTGTGAGCTTCCAGAGGCATCTGGCTGGCCAAAAATCAACTCAGATTTCTTTCTTTTCAAGACTATCTAAAAAAGCCATCACCCCCAAGAACTGCCTTCCCCACACGTTCTCCAATTAACTTCCCCTTCAGAAAAGAGGGGGGGGGATCCCCATTTTCCAGGTTATCATTAGTTGTCTCTCCCAGGCCTTCTTCAGCTCAAGCCATCTGATTCCCCTTTCTCATCCTCAGTTGCCGAGCAGACGTCTCTGCTCCATTTTTCTCCCACACAGAAGTTCCGGTACCCCTGTGCTCCTGGCTCCACCTCCAGGTGGGAGAACAAAAGGGCAGCATTTACAATGAGCAGATGTTGTTTAACCAGCAGCCACCCACTTGGGCCCTAGGAAGCAGACTGTCTCCCCCACCTTTTCCTAACACAGGAGTCTGTCCGCTGCTCAGTGCAACATGTACAAGAACCAGCACAACTTGGTGGGTAACAGAGAGAGAGAGAGACTCTATCAATCATGCACAGGTGTTCTGATCTTTAAAGAATATTCCAGGTCCCCCCTCCCCACATACACAAATGGCAGTTATACATGCAGTAAATAAGAACATATCACGGGCAGTGTGTATGCAGAGGATGGATGGAGAGATAGAAAAAGCAAGGCCTTAGTGGCAAAGAACGTTATGGGTCAGTATCATGGTAGGTGCAACCAAGCGTCCCTTGGTTGGCATGGCTTGTCCTCGTGCACCCACATTTGGTTTGGGGATGTCGTCTGGCCTCTCAAAAGAAGAGGACTAGTGTTTACTTTGACATTTCTATTGCCAAACTGGTTGAGGAAGGATGAGATGATCAGCTGAGAATACGTGCCTCACGAAAAGCATGTAGGTTACCCTGTACAACTGTTCTTCAAGGGCCCATTGAGTTAGGATGGGGAAGGAGGAATGGGAGTTAAAAAGCTGCAGGAGAAATAATATGAAAATACAGGATTATTACGAGGTTGTGGGAAAGGATGGTGCCACCTCAAAACGTAGCCAAGAGAGCCGGCCCTTTGACAGTTTCGCAGCCTGTGTGGCTCTGCGTGTGCGTTGCGGGGGAGGGAGGGCAGTTTCAGCCGGAAGATGTGGGTCCAGCGGGATGCAGGTGAACCCTGGGGTAGCCGAAGCCACGCCAGGATGCGTGCCAGAGGTTGGGCCTTGTTCGTCAGCCCGGGTCCTGGCAGGCTCGGGACCATCGAGGAGGGTCTCGCATCACATCCCCTCTCCCCCGGCCAGCTCCCACTCCGGCGCCACGGGGTCGCGGCTTGAACAGGGATGACACGGCGGGAAAGGCGGTGGCTCGGGGGGGGGGGCGGCCGCGGAGGAGGGAGGGGGCAACGGACGGGCTCGCCGTACCTGTCCCTTGCGCAGCTCGCTGTCCAGCGCCTGGTGCCGGTTGTGCCAGACGAGCAGGTGCAGGGGGAAGGCGTCTGCGATGCGGTCCATCCCGTCACCATGTCCTCGCGCCCGGCCGGGTTTCTGCTCCGCTCCCTCTCTGCCAGAGGCCTTTCCGGGCGGCGGAGGCAGAGCCGGAGGCTCCCGTCCTCCTCGGCTCTGCGCTGGGCCCCGCGGAGGCGGCGGCGGCGGCGGCGGCGGCGGATGCGCTGCCGGGAGGAAAGAGGGGAGGAGGGAGGGGCGCACGCGCGGCCTGGCTGGGGTGCTCGTCGCTGCGGCTCCCCGGGCCGAGCCAGAGCCAGAGCCAGAGCCGGAGCCGGAGCCGGAGCGCGGCGGGCTGGGAAGAGGGGGCGGGCCTGCGGGGCGCAGGGAGGAGACAGCTCCAGGGGCGCGGAAGGCTGGCCCGGCCCTGGCACTTTTCCGGCCTGGATCTCAGCTCCAGCCCACGCGAGAGGACCACGCTCGGAGGGCCTGGGCAGGCAACACCCCTTGCGTCACCGCCGCCGCCGCCGCCACCCGCAGGACGGCGCGGAGGAGTCGGTCGCCCTTTGCAGCCGTGGCCGCAGCCTCCCTGCTCAGCTGCCGGCGGGGAATCTGGGGTGCCAGGTTGCGTCCTTTTGGCCCGGGGCGTCTAGAAGAGAGGGCTGCTGGCCTGGCTTTTTCTGAGGGGCGGCGGGCGGGCATTCTTCTTCCCCGGGCACCGTCCGTAGCTCCCTGAGAGAAAAAAATTTTCAGTGTTGTCGACGAAGACTGGAGTTTCTTGTGGATATTGGTTTCGCCCCGAAGGTGTTTGCCTTGCCAAGGCTCGGTTGGAATATACAGCATAAATCAGTAAAGGAGTGCTCCTGAGCATGTATAGAGCGTCTTTTTTCTTTACTGTCCGACCCTCCTCCACCTTAACGATAGTCAGGACGTGTAAGGTGCTGCCAGACTTGCGTCCAGCGTTGTCGTGCAAGAAACCCCATTCTGCTCCTACTGCTCTAAACACGTATCATCGGACACCTTACTTAGGCCGTTTCCGCACTAGACTGTTAGAGGCCCCTCCCTAAACTGCAAACGTCAGGATTCCATAGGATGTTGAAAGTGGAATCATAGCGTTATAACTGTCTGGTGCGGAAATGGCCTTAGAGTTGTTATTTCGTGTTTGTATCTCGCAGGAAAAAATCACCTGGGATGAGGAAGCTCCTCTAAGAGCTTTGCACCCAGAGAAGCGTCAAATATCCCACTCAAATCAACTCGCATTGACCTCGATGACGTTCACTTCTGGGTGGGCGCGTGGGATGGCCAGCGGCTCACAGTATTTCGATTAACGGTTCCCCGTCGGCTTGTGCTATTTTTGCCGCCAGCACGCACTTGCGAGGGCAGCGTTTTGCCCCCCGTGGCCGGCTCATGCCGACGACGGGGAAGGGCTGCCGTGCTGCGGGCTGCGCGTGGCTTGCCGTGTTTCTTGGTCGAAGGGACAGGGGAGTTGGCACCTCCTTAAACCTGAGCAGAAGGAGCTCGCCCCTATACAGGGAGGGGCGTCTAGTAAACGAGAGGCTTGCCCTGACCAGGCCTAGAAAAATGCGGGACAGGAAGCGAAGAGGAGGCATCGTGGAACGACATGGAGGAAATAATTCATGAGGGAAACGAAGGCAGACTTTCCTTCGGAACGCATGGGTCAGGCGAGCAAATCTCTTGGTTGAGCAATGTGCTTTTCGACTAAGAATGTGACCCCATCATATGTCCCAGACTAGATAACTAAGAATGAATGTCTGTCTTTCCCATGTTTGGCAGGGAAGGGCTCCCGTGGTTTCTAACAAGCAGAGGATGGGCCAGAACCTCAGCAGAGACCCTTTTTCCCCCGCCCCGAGGTAAGGGTTCCTTCAGAGTGTGAAAAGATGCACATGTCACATTTCTGGCCTGGTTTGCAGTTATGAAAGATACCACCTTACTAAGAAAAAGTGGGGTGGGAAAGACAACCTTGTTAATTTTCACAGAGACAGTCCTGAAAAGCAAAACCTCCCTTTTCCAGAGTTCAGTTCTAGCCCAGCTAGGAGTTTGTTTTTGCCAAGTTCGCTGAGACATATTTCGAAAACAACAGTCTTGTTGCATCTTCAAGACACAACTGATTTATGGTGACTTAAGCTAGACTAGAGCCCACTACATCAAGTGCAAGAAGTGTTATCCCCAGTTGACAGCCTATATATACATACACATGATTGATGTGGAATAGGCACATAAACAATAGGTTCAAAGGGCTATAAAATGCCATGGCTAGGAGTAGGTCTGTGACATTTCCATGCAGAGTCTAAAGGTATGCAAGATAAAGGTATGCAAGATGTGTTTGCAACGGTAGTCACTGATAATGATGCTGTCTATCCTGCTATGCAGTTTAGTTATGTTAGTGTTTGTAATATGAACATTTGCTTTTTTTGGTCATCTTCCAGTGTGATCTGCTGGCTCATTGTCTGCCATCCGTTTCCTACTGCATTCTGTTCAGGACCAAAAAGGGTAATTTCTATGCAAAAGAATATATCAACATAAATCTGACATAAGTAATAGCAATATTCAAAAGCCTGTCCAGTCTCCCAGGAGACTGTCAGTGATCTTAAGGCAGCCATTCTTGAAAAAAGGAACTTTAAAGGCAGTTTCTAGCATGAAATAAATGAAAACGGTTCATCAAAAGATTTAGTTCCTGTGATCTGAACAAAAAATGTTTTTTTTTTAAATTATAACATGTATACCTATATTAATCAGCTAGTTCGGTGGTGGAGTGATTTCCCTATTATCATCCAAGAAAAGTTTTGTGCTTTGCAGCTGTTGAGGTAATCATCATCATCTCCACTTTTGTATTTCACTTCCTTCTGATTACGCTGGTTACATTTGTCCCAACGTCACCCAAGTATGTGTATGAAAACCTGCCAACAGAACTGTCACTCTGTGCATCTGATAAAGTGCTGTCTGGTCTGGAATCACTTATCTTATAATAAATTGTTAAGGTTCCACAGAACTATGTAGTTTCTACTGCAACAGAAGAAAACAGCTACCCTTCTGGAAACTTTTTTTTAATGTTCTGGGTGACCTATGAGCAGAAGAGCAGGCTATGCAGAAATAATTATATGCTAATTAAATACCTGCAACGGTGGAGCTGTGGAAAGAAATAATAATTCCAGTTGAGCATGAAGAGAACCAAAGTTGCTGATAAATTCCAATATGGCCACTTGATGCTGGAGTTTTCATTTGAAATATTTTTGTTGAAGCATGGTGACTTTGAGTTCTGCAGAAACTTCTTACTGATTTTGGAATATGACCCTATTTGATACTAGATTCATGTCCATTCTACAGAGATTGTTTTCTTGTTTTGTTTTTTTGGGGATAGAAAAAGGATTTTATTTTCATGCCATAGATGTTGATGTATGAGCCAGTTGAATGAGCCCCTAACGTGCAAGCAATGCTATTAGGACATGTAATATTTTTGCTTTAATGGAAAGAGGGGACTGTTGGCATCTGTATTTGTTGTAGGCCAAATGCTGGTCCATGTTTGTTAGGTGGTATGTTTGTTAGGTGGTATGTTCATTCTGAAGAGCTGCAATTTAATGTTAGGAAGCTGTGTGTCCCTGAGGAAAAATGTGCCATCCAAAACTTATCAAACAGGAACTTGGTAAATCAACACTTATGTAAATTCCGTTGTTTGGGTGAGTACTCATTGGGACTGGCAGTGGATTTTAGGTCTCAGTGTGCATCTGCTGTACTTTCTCTCAGTGGAGGGCAGAACCATCAACACATTGAACTGAAAATACGCTATATCTTTTGTCCTATTTTTACTCTCAAATATGTTCTGTAAAAAACTGATGCCAAACACCAGTATGCTATTTCAATACAAGCTTGGAGAGGTTACTTTTGGGGACCATGACTCCCAGAATCTGCCAGCCAGCGTGGCCCCTGATTTGTAGTTCAAAAAAGTAATTTTCCCAAGTACCTTGCTCCAGTCCTGTTCATGATTTGTGCCATAGACAGCTTCAAGGGCCTACAGACAAGCAGCAGAGATTTTCATAACAGAACTATGTAGACACCTTTTTACTTAACAATTCTTCCTTTTCATGGAATAGTGTACTATTTAATTTTGATTTGGGCATTTCCTTGCTCCTTGCATCATGCATGTAGTAATTGCATACTATGTTGTTCAAAGTGCATGTGGGTATTCACACTGAGCCAGTTTTGTTTTGTATTTTTTGTCATCCTGGGAAGGTTCAGGGACCACTTTAGTTACTTTTGCAATAATGGCTGCAACCCTATCTTACACCTGAGAAGTCTTAATTGTATTTAGTAGGGCTTACTTCTGAATGAGCATATATGATTGCAATGTCAATGTTTCTTTAGCAAAAACTTCTTAAAAGCCAACATCTAACTTGAAATGTTTCTTGAAAGGATGCTTACACTTCACTATAAGGCGGTTCAAGAGGCTGATCTGACAGGCAACTTTCCTTTGTGCTGCTGCAGAGAACACTAGGTTACAACACTCTGGGATCACATGCCATGTTCACTGCATTGTCCCTCTTGAGCCATAAGATGTCTGAAGATATTTTGGTGCAACTTGTAACTCATACAGTGGAATTAGTAGCTGTGTCATGTGATCTTAAAGCTATATCTCAAATCCCTTGCTGAGTGAAGAGGGCTGTAGTACAATTACAAACACACACAGAGCACTCATCATGCAATAGATGTGTCCTGACATGCTTTGTGACATCAAAAAGAATGTGCATCAGCCAGTGGCACCAGCAGCTTGTACTTGTGATCAGAGAGGTGTGCTCCAGGATCTGCTGCATCCTAGCGTCTTTATCAGTTCACACATTGTTCTGTTGTTGGCTGCTGCATGAGACTCAACGTTCCATTTCTAGCTTCAGAAGATCTTGAGGAACTTGTCTTAGATGATAAGCAGCCACTGCTTGGGCATTAGTTGTTAATAAATTTGTCTATTTTGTCTCACCTTATTGTTCCAAGAACCTACTATATATTGTTTACAAGATAAAATGAGTGACACATTTTTTTCTCCTTTCCACAAGCTACTTGCTTTTTTCTGGATGTGTGTATTTATGTACTCCTGCAGGTGATCATGCATCTACCCAGAGTTTATGAAGCAGACAGTACCATCTCTCTCTGCTCTAGCCCAAATCTTTTAGATAGTAAACATTGGTGTGGGCATCCAAATCATGCAATAACTCACATGCGTTAGCAGCATATTTCAGCAATCATTTCCCCCCACAGGAACTTTTCCTGAACCACCCTTGCTTTACTACCACACGTTTTTCAGTTTAAAAGGTAAGTAGGTCATTTGGTCTTTCAACAAAATAAAGCAGACTTCTTACTGTGTATACTGTGATTCTGTGAAAAGAGAAAATGCCTTTTGCTGGATTACGTTCTAAATTGGGCAGTAAAAGTTCCCTTTTAGCAACTCTACTGTTTTTCTTCTCCGTGAGTTAGGAATTCTTCACTAGTAGTAACAGCAGTCCAAGAAACAAAGGAAAACAGCATTAAAGGTTTCTAAGAACTCTTAATTGGCCTTCAGGAAATCCCTTACAGGGATCCAGATTTTATTACCCTAGTCATATTCCAATTCTTCCTGTCATAAAAGCGTCTTCTGCCTTATACAGTACTCCCTTTAAAAATCTCTACTGTGTTGGGAGAAAAGCTGCCTGAATAGTTTGAAACAGTGGATGATAGTGCTTTTCTCAGCAGCAAGTCCTGTAAATTTTGTCTGGACAGACTATTCAAGATGTGCTGCAAGACCATGAAACTGCCTGTTGTCCAATCTTCACCGATGCTGCATGGCAGAGTGTTGGTTATCTGCTGTAATGCAAATTCCTTGCATATGTATGCATGCAGACATTCATGGCCTACATGTCTGTTTCTACCAAGGTTAAAATTAAGCCTCACAGCTCCATGGCAAAACATATACTTTAGGTGCGTATTGTCCTGAAATCATCTTAAAAAAAAAACTGGGCTGAGAAAGGCACTGGGCCAACTATATGGCTCAACACAAGGCAGATTCATCCATAAGATTAAATAGACGCCAATGAAATACTTTATGCATGCTGATAGTGAAAGGTCTATATCTTAGTGAAAGATCTATATATTACATTGCAGGTTTTGGATTTTTTTATTATAAAAAACAGTCTTTATCCCACTCATTAAAATCACATTCAAAAATCGGCAAAAAATCCATAATAATAACCCAGAGAGACAAACCAGAGATCAATATTTACAAACACTGCAAGGAAAGGGACTTCATTCCACCTCTCCCCTTCCAGGTCAAATCACCATGGAAGGAACGGAGGAGTCAGGTGGCTGAACAGGCAAAACTCATCACATGGAGGGGGGAGGCATGCAGCAGAGGCAATCGCATGCGCTTGGGGCATGAGACCGTGGGGACAAGGCCTGATCCCCAACCGAAAGCCATCCACCCCAACCCCTGCAAATGGAGGGAGGAGGAGGGGCACTGGATTAATTCAACCTGAAATTTCTCACCATCCTGTGGGAGAAATCATAACACTGCTGGGGAAGTGGTGGGGGAGGTGCTGTTCATACAAGGCATACCGGAAGGGAGGGGAAGAGTGGGCCTAGTTTTTCAAACCCAGCCTGGCCCCTTGGCACGGAGATATTTACAGAATCCTTCAGTTACTTGGGAGTTGGCACAGGGCCCCATCCAGGCTGAATTTCCAATTACTGCATCCCCAACTCCAGCCCCAGTCCAGAGAGGCCCTGAACAGAGGACTCAGGCAGCTCAGAATCTCTTTTGGCATGAAGTCTGCCCCTCCTCTTTTCCACAGAAACGCACAATGGGCTTTGGCAGTGGAGGCAGCAGAGTAGAGGCAGTTCTCATCCTAAACCCCAGGAGAAGAGCAAGAGGCAACAACACAGTCTGGGCAAGTCAAGTGCAGGGAACTTGTCCAGGTCTGGCCTGGGGTCACAGGGAGGACAGCTTTATACATACTCTACTGGGCCAACTGGGAGGGAATTACAATAATCCTGAAATTTGGCACAGTAGACAGAGAATGTCTGTTCAGGCGTCAGATAGGAGGACAGCACAGGCAAATAATTGCAATTCCTAAGACAGCTGTACATATAGCCGCCACCAAGGGCTAGAAATGTCAGAACTGTGACATCAGCTAGTGGGACAAAAAGAAATTGCAGGTAAGGGTTAAGATCTTGGATTTAGAAACAGAAAAGGGGAAAGAGAATAAGAGTAAGCCTTCATTAATGTCATAATTTTTTGTTAGAATGTAACAGTTTCAAGGCAATTCCTTATCACACACCCCAGTGGAAAAACTCAAGCCAGTCCTGAAAGACATGCTTATGGCACAATGGTTGCCTCACCAATGCTCACTGAGCAAAGGGTGATGGCAGTGAAAAAAAAAAAAAGCACTCTGGAGTTCTCCCTGCCAGAACCAGAGCACACTTCCTTCAGAATCTTCTGTGGAACTGCCATCAGAGCCTGGTGCTGGATTGTAAAGGGATCAGAATTCAGATTGTCATACAGATTTATCTTCATCCTCACTAGTGTTAAGGGACTTACCGCAGAAGACATGCGTTCTCACATACCACAAAGGGAGCAAGCAATAAGCCATCATGCTCTGTGATGCCCCTCTTATGTGCACTAGCACATGTCTGGTACTACTGGGAGGAAGTAGGAAGTGCTCAAGATGAATGACACACCTCAAAACATCTCCTTGCATTGGTCCTATTTAGACGCAGGGCTCTGAAATCCTAGCCTTACTCAGTGGGAAACAGGTTGACTCACACCCTTACCAACCAGACTTCTTCCCCTTAAATGGGCATCAATTCCCATGTGCTAGGAGGAGGGGGGAAACCTGTCCCACACCTTCTAGATGCCCCACCCCCCTCACTATACCCCAGGGGCTGGGGTGGACGTCACAACAATCAGCAAAAAGAGACAGGAGAAGAGGGTGGGCATGGTGGACAAACCCAGCCGAATAAATTAAGGATGGGAGAGGAAGGCGAGGAGGGTCAGAGGCCATTGGTACTGCTGCTGCTGCTGCGCTGGATCAGTGGGACCTTGCTTAGCTCCACCACTGGAGAGCGTGGCTTGTGTTTCATTTTGGGCACCCTCTGCAGCAGTTGCTGAGCTTCCTGGTAGGCATCACGTAACTCCTTCTTCCACTGCACCAGCTCAGGATCACTCTGTGTGGGAAAAAGAGAAAGAATAGCATAGAGCCAGCAGACAAGGAGAAGATGAACAAACTGTGCACCATCTTCCATGTTTTTGGATTGCATCTCTCCTGTTCCTTCTGTCAACATCTCATTTAATGTTGGGCAGATAGGTAAACAAGTTGGGGTTGAGCCATAATTGTCAGTGTAGATGTCATAACAAATCCTGGCTTAAAGCAAGCCAAAATTAATATATCTACAATAAACCATGGGCTCAGATTGTAGTTTGGCCTAATTAACAAACTGTGACTCTGCACCCTGCAGTAAGTTAGATTTCAACAAACCACACAGTAACTTGTAATAATGTGATTATGGGCAATAATTCCAGATTCATTCCTCAATTTTATCCCTGTAAAAACTGCATTACCACTTGAGACTCTAAAACTGTTAAGCTACTGTGTTCCTATCTCCTCTACATCTTTCTCAACTAAATCAGACAAGAGAGCTCCTTAGAACTGTTTACTTCTTCAATTAACAAGGCTGGTTCACATTTTAGTGAACTGTAAGTACAGTGGGATGGTCAGTGTCTATCTGCCTGCTTGTGTCTATGTGTCGCAGATATCAACCGTTCTGTCTATTGCCATGTACTGGAAAGCAAATAGATATTCCTATTAACTGCCCAATTCTGCCTTGCATAGAGCTTCAATCTTCTCCTGATTTTATCTGGTGTCTCTGTACCAAATAAAATGTTGAATACAAGTGCATTCTATAAAACCCTAGAAACCTTATCTATTTTGTCTTTTAAAACTATGCAGCATTAGTTAGCAATGTAAAAGCTCCCACTGGAATAACTGGAATTCAACAATGTATTTACAACACCCACTGAAGTTAATGGTAAGCAAAGAAGTCAAGAACTTTGACCATATTGTTCCCTTGCTTTCTGCAGACCTTGAAGAGAAGTAGCAAGGGTTTACTAAAAGCTCAGAAGACAGAGAGCACCTCAATAGGGTTTCCAGTGGAGGGTTTCCAGTGGTTGGCAAGTGGAACACTTCTACCCACCCAAATCTGTATTCTCCCAATATGGTGAATGCAGGTAGCCCCAAAGGTGAGCAAAGCGCAGCCCTCCAGATTTTTCAGTACAATTCCCATAAACTTTAGTAAACACAGCCAATGTGAGGAATGACGGACACTGCATTCCAACAACCTCTAGAGGGCTGCAATTTGCTCACTTTTCCTAGCAAATGTAGCAAATTCTATATAGCTGTTTAATATGCAAAGATTATTCTGTCTATTGCTGCAGAGCACATGCAACCTCTTTAGAATATACCAATTGTGAATTGGCCTTGTAAACAGAACAAGTTACTTCCTCCCTGCCCCGCCATCCCTTTGTCTACAGTCTACAGAATTTCAGAAGGGGACTGCAGGTCATTTTTGAAGTGAGTTCGGGGAGCAGGAAACACAAGTGTTTTGACCTTCCTGTTTCTGTTCATCTGAATCTTGAATAAAATGGAGTGACACATCTTTCCCCTTGGCTTCCCAAAGTTCTGTGTCAGGAGTTTGTGTGTCTCCTTTTGTGCATACGAGAAATTTTAAACTGCCAGCCTCAAGGAAG
This sequence comes from Cyclura pinguis, assembly GCA_030412105.1. NCBI lineage: Eukaryota > Metazoa > Chordata > Lepidosauria > Squamata > Iguanidae > Cyclura > Cyclura pinguis. Next base: position 266,500,155 of record CM059599.1, read on the forward strand.
GACCACTGGTCTTTCTCTTGACCTCATCTCACCCCACCACTGAATCAAGACTATTGCACTACACAAAGTTACCTACTGAGTTGATACTCAATGCAAAAACACCATAAGATACAGAGATATAGACAAGCAGACAACTCCCCTGCAGTATAAGTATGACTCGGATGGGATTATTCTTGAATCCAAATCTAGTACTCAGAGTCAGGACTCCAGATGTAGCATTAGCATAGTGACTAACTGGATGAGCCCCAGTATCAGGAAGCCTCTGGGTCCTAATCTTGCCTCTTCTACGAATTCATTAGAATAGCTTTTTACAAGCCAAATTGTTTCTCACCTCACTCATCTGGCATAAAGGGGATAATAGCAGTGATTTACTTTATAGAATGTTTGTTAGAGTGCTTGAGGTAATTATGTGAAGCATTTTGAACAATCAAGAAGTATTACAGCACTGCTAATTATTATAAATACAGCCCTCCTCTCAAATCATGCAATGGGAAATTTAGGTGTAATGACTATGCTATTCTGCAGAATGCTGGATAGGTCAAAACAGGTTTCTTTCCAGCTCTAGATATCAAGGCTGTTTTTTTGATATCTATGTGCTCTTCAAACTCTCTTCTAGGTGGCACAAAGTGGAGTAGGGAGTGGGAAGGGAGATACTCACATCACACTGCAAGACAAACTGCTTGCCTCCTCGAATCTTAAGCAGGATGCACTTCCGGTCCTTTATTTGTGTCTCCTCTACTGACTGGATCTCTTCCATGGTGAGCAGAGACTGCTGTTGTGGGATCCAAAAAATTTTTGGTCTAAGAAAGAAGCAATTCTGAGCCCCAGCTTAAACACGTATTCTGCATCCCTTGCCCATATTTGGATAATCCCTCCTCCTCCCAGAACTGCAATCCCCCTCCTCTCTCTCCACTAACATGCTCACAAGCCAACACTAAATTCCTGTGCACATATATAGCTAGTCCTCACCCCACCCAAAACCTGACATTTCCATTTTTCCAGCCTGATGGAGGAGAATTCTTCCCTTACCGGGGATTCACCCTCTCCGCGCCACTCTAAACGATTTGGGAAGAGGTAGAAGTATCGCCTCTGCCACTGAGTAAGAAAAGGGTTCCCCAACTTTGACATGTAGCCATGCATGATGCAGTCTTTGCCCAGAGCATAGTCTGTTAGGAAAGGCAAAGAAAAGAGAGTTAAGGACAACAAAAATGTGAGAGATATTGCAGAGCTAGCTGACAGAAGCACTCCCACCACTGAGCAAATCTGCCCTGCGTAAGGGAACCAGTTGGAACCTCTTATCTTAGCAGTACAGCTCACCTTCCTCATGGCCCAGCTGCTTGTTCTTGGCTCTTTTGCGGGCTTCCAGCTTGTCAGTCTCAGCATTGACTGTGTCAAATACAGTCTCTGTCACCTCTTGCTGCCAACGCTCTGAGATGGTGAGCGGAAAGTTGCGATAGAGCTCCTGGTCACTGTCCAACAGCTGGGATGAGAATCAAATTATATGTCACCATGTTTTCAGGATCGGAGGGATCATCCTTCTGAACACTAGCTACATCAGTAGCAGAAGGATGCTATTGCCTCCTCATGCTTAATCAATGGACTTCACATAGGCACCTGACTGGCCTCTGTGGGAAGCAGGAGGCTGAACTAGACAGGCCTTCAGTTTGATTCAGCAGGCTTTAGGGCACATTCTACCATATTCTATCTCAGCTGCATTTCTTCCTTTCCATTTCTATCAGTAGTAAAGTAACTGGCACAATTTCTGCCCCAACTTTTCTACTTCTATCTTCTCTATTGTTCTCCGTTACCAGCCTTGTTTAGGCATTTCAGACTGCATCAATATTGCTTTACCCAGTTGCCTTTCAGACTATTTCCTCAGCTACCTCTAACTTCTCACCTTCCATCTGGGAAGCCATTCCATTAGTCCCTCCTTGGTTATTTGCAAACCACCCATGCAAAATTCAACTAACAGCAATACCAGCAAATTCAGATGCAGGTTCTTTCTGCTCCCAAGACATTAGGCTAACCAGATGGGCCTTTGGTCTAAGCCACTATGGTAGTTTTTAACATTTCCCACTACAAATTTCAGTGCAAGCCAGCAGGCTCCAGACACATATTGTTGCTTCCTGAAATTCCATACTTATTATCAGCTAGGGACAAATAAGAGATTAAAACTTGTGGTTAATATATGTGGATGGGGACAGAAGGAAAGACAAGATGTATGCAGCAACTGTATGAGAAACATCTTTCAAACAATAGGAGCAGTTTATGTTGTCTATGCCTGAACACCTCTGTTTAAGACATGTTCAGACTTTTCGATATATATTCAACTTGTGGAAATCATTATCAAAGATGAAATGCTGTCCGTTGGTTTAGGTAGTCCCACAAAAGAGTAAACAAATTAACTGACTATTAATTGTGATAAATGGAACCCCTATGTTCAGAGGTTGTGTAGCTACAATTGTTGCAGCCCTACAAGAAGGTACAGATATCTCCAACAAGCTGTCCTTCCGAGGTTCTGGTGTTCTTTGGCTCATGCCAGTGCTGGAAATAAAATGATACTCTATATGGACCTTGGTGTGATTCAACTAGTAAGATCTCAGCTGAATTGTTATTCCCTGGGATAAAACATAGTGCCGTTGCCTCCACCATTCACACTGCTGCCTATCGCCTTAAGCTTCCACCAAGTGTTTTGCAATTTACTCTATTTTTGAGTTCCTATTTTGGAAGAGATATGGGATAATTTATTTTTAAAGTAGTTGTATCCTCAGACTAGTGGGCAGAGGAAAAAGCTGCAGCTGCCCAGTAGAGTGTGCTATAACTCTGGGAGAGAGGTTTGGGGCTCCCCCAGCCCCAAGTTACCTTGATTCCTTTGGTGTCCTCTTCATCAAAAGAACCAATGTCAAAAGCATCTGCTGCATTCACCTCCCCACGTGGTGGGATCAAGGGTGGTGGATACTAAGAAGACGCAATGGGGGACAGTTAGCAAAGGGTTAAAAAAGAAACCCCTTCCTTTCCCTGTGTGGAACCTTTATTCTACCACCACTACTGCTGATCACCTTGGGTTGCCCTGCTTACCTTTTGGAGGAAAACCATCTGCCAGTCCAGACCTTGGAAGAAGGGACTCTCCTTTACCTCAAGCGCCCTGTACAAAACATGCAACAAGCAATACTGAGCCCTTCTTTGAGCACACAATGGCCGGGTGGGGGAGACAGGAAACTTGAGGGAACAACAACTTCACTACCAGTACCCAATGAACACGCTGCCTTTGTGTCTCTTGAATCACTGAGTAATTTCCTTTCAGGTGAAAAAAAACCCTCATTTAGTTTAAAATGTGTCAGAATTCAATTTGGTATAACCACTGTTGCACCTGTTGGCTTTTACACTCCCCACTACTACTCTCTTGATGTGGTGTAACTGGTTTGCTCCAGAGATGTAACTGTTCTGTTTTTTGTAGCAAACAAACCTATGTGTCTGGAAGTCTCCAAAGAAAAACATGTGGTACTGGATGCAGAACCAGCCTACTAAGAATTTCACATATCTACTTTCACTTTGTTTTTAAAGGCAACTTTATAGCCCTTATGGCTATGGAGATATATTTGAAAACATGTTGGCAATGCTTATTGAAATATCAGCATCTCCTGTCAAGGTGGGTAGAAAGAGTCCTTCCTCTTAAACCAGGAAAACAAGAGGGAAAAAATGCAAATCCAATAAGCCAAATAAATAATACAATAAAGTATGGATTGTAAGAGACTAACCTGTTGAGTATGGATAATATATGCAAGCTATCAGAATTCAGGTTTTGCTTTCCCAGAATGATTTGCCCAGCCACAGAATTTTGTTAGCACAGAGTATGCTTAAAAGCTGACTTAACTCATTGTAGCACAAATACGCATGGGGAAGAGGCCACTTCCTCACATGAATGATGTGAGTCAATGAGGCTTGTTCTTGCATAAGACGCACCCAGTCCATGGTGGTACAGTTCATCTTAAATGTGTGAAAGATCTTGTTTGGGGGCTGGGATTATATAATTTGCTCCCTTTCTTCTCTTTTATATTATGACAGGATGCACCAACACCCAACTATGATATAGGTGGCTAGACAGGGGATCCTTGTACCATTCTCCTTAGAAGGGCTAGCCTACCTAAGAGTACAGTCAGCCCTCCACATCTGCGGGTTTGACTTTTGCGGATTTGATTATTCACAGAATATTTGCTGTCATCTCCGCTACCTCCCTATGCCATTTTTAATAGGGACTGCAAGCCTCATGAGACTGAGAAACTGCAAACGAGGCTTGTAAGTCCTTATTAAAAATGGTGTGGGGTAGCAGTGGTGGTGGCAGTAAGCACCATCAGCCACCTGCTTCTGCCTTGTGAAGGAACTCTCAAAGGAATCCATGGTGGGATCAAACATTTTTTGTGTGTGTTAAATATGGTTATTTACAGTTTTCCCACTTTCAAGGAGGTCCTGTGTCCCTAACCCTAGCGAATGTGTAGGGATAACCATATTTCAAAAAGTAATAACAATGACAATCCTCATACAGTCTGTTCTCTGGCTTCTCAGCAACTAATTAAAAACAGAAACTGGTTCATTTTGAAACACATGAAATCTGTGATTCTTTGGGTTTCAGATTCTAACTTAGATTACATGCTGAGCAGGGCACACACGGAAAAGCCAGAGCTAAGCTTATGGGGAAATAACATGGCTGGAGCACACATACACATTCCTTAACTCTCTCAGTAGATCCTTTCTTCAAGGTCATCTAAACTGGGTTATCAGATTGTGGTTTAAATCTGAACCTAGAAAGTCAAAGCCAGCTGCACAACACTGCGTGATGAGGGTGCTCTTTTGGAAGGAGGGAAATCTGTTGAGTAAACTATGCTTCAAAATGGCAGCATATTTCTTAGTCATATCTCTAAAGCATTAATACACATACTAGGCATAATTCGTATGGGAGACATCTAAGGAGGCATATTTTCAGCATTTCTTGTGGCAACTAGACTACCTGAACATTCTTTGTTTATTATTTGTTAGAAATATTTACAATTTTCTCTTCTGTCCCCAAGACCTTCCAAAATGATGCCCAAAGTGTATAAAAACAGTCTTTAAAAACAGATTTTAAAAATTTAACAGCATGTTCATCATTCTTTCCAGATTTTGTCTTAGTGAGAAGTAGGAACTTTTCTCAGGTGAGGTTAGTGCCAACAGGTGAGCGTCAAACTAAGTGTTGAACTTAGCCCCTTTATGTTTAGAATGTTCAGCTTTGTCTTCTATAAAAAGATAAGCAATCTTAAAACCCAGCCCACTGAGACAGCCTCCACTGCCCTTCCACGTCCTTCAGCTCCTCTGTGGGAGACTTACCCATGGCCCATACAGCCCAGGCGACGGTTGACATCTCTCTGTAGCAGTCCTTCTAGCAGAGAGCGCAGCTCCGGTGAAAAGGAATCCGGCAGCTCCACAGCCTATGGGAAAGAAGAGAGCGGGATTAGATAATGGGGATTGGCTGGGATGGGGGAGGTAGGATGTGAAATCAAAGAGAAACAATGGGCTAAAGCTGGGTGGGGAGCCCATGGCCCAAGGACAACACACAGACCCCAGCATCAACTAGCTGTCTGGATGCTAAAAGCTGCCTCTTGCTTTGTGCAGCGCCCTTTCAGGAAGCACTTCCTATTCTGCTTCAGGTATGTGAAGGAGGGTGGGGAGACAAAATGAAGGAACAGGAAAGAGGGACAGCTGTGCTACCTTTCAAACTCCAAGCACTTTTGGCTCTGACTACCATTAGGTCTGGTTCAACCCACCACTGGTAGCAGCCACCAGTTGACTTTGGGTCAATTTTTTTTCCAGGAGAAAATAGTTCCTGGTCCATGAGGTAAAGGAATCTTCAGTCAAAAGGTTGAGGAAGCATTTTTCAGATCAGTCAACAAACATGCATATCCAAACACATAGCCCCTAATCTTCAACGGATAGCATTTTTATTGTCCACCTCTGAAGTCTGTAGTTTGCCTACAAGCACAGTTAATTTTTCTCCACCATTCACCTCATACAATGGAACCACCATGGTGGCTCATGGCAAATACCCAGAGGTTTCTCCTATATGTCCTGTCCCACATTCCTCCTTTCATCCCTCCCTCCCGAATTTATCATGATGTCTCTAGAAGCCTGTCAAACAAGCAGCTGACGCATCACAATCCCAGTGGGTCGTGATGATCTGCATTATCTCACCCTTTTTGCTTTTCCCCTTGCTGTCAGCATTACTTAGTTCTATTGTGTGCAAAAGTGCTGTGGGAGGGATCTTACATCTTCAATTAATGTAGTGAAAAATATGAGCTTTAATGATCAGTCTGGAAGGAGAGTGAAATCTCTGGTTTTCTAGAAGCAGCAGCAGCAGCAGCTGGCACTGCCCGCAAAACCACCACAAAAACATTAATAGTCCACATAGTCTCCCCATCTTGTATAATCAGACTCTGTAAATTAAGCTTCACAACAAATAACTTCAGCCATATCATCTGTGAACTACACTTGAAGAACAAAGTCGTACATGGAGATCTTTTCATGACTACCACACCCACGGTTATTTCAGTTGTGGAAAATCCAAACGGCACCCCTGTTTGACACTGTATTAACACGGTAAGCACAATTTACTGGAAAGCTCCCCTGCACAAGGCCTTCTGGAAATGAATGGGTACTATTAAAGGGCCATGATACAGAGCCAGCATGGTGTAGTGGTCAGAGTGTAGAAGTAGGACCATTTCTGGACTAGACTGTTATAGCGCTATTATTCCACTTTCAACATCCTATGGAATCCTGAGGTTTGCAGTTTAGTCCAGCCGGCCCCTCCTAAACTGCAAACCCCAGGATTCCATAGGATGTTGAAAGTGGAATAATAGCGCTATAATAGTCTAGTGTGGAAATGGCCTAGGACTCCAGAAGACCAGTGTTTCAGTTCTTCCTCAGCCACACACACCTACTGTGTGATAGGGTCACCTGAGGTTCACTGTAAATTGGAAATTACTTGAAGCCACACAAAACAACAACAACAACAACATTTGCCACTTGATTCAGTCACTTGAGTCACTTTATTTCATGGCAGAACCCACTTTAGGGTCACATAATTATAACTCCCTTCTACTATGGGTTCCCTAAAAATCCAAACCTGTATATTTTCCAGAGGCAATGAAAAGTTTTTTCAGTATACAATCACATTTGATTTGGGGCTAACTTGGTTCTGAAAAAAATAGACAGAAATATGTCCCTCCTTGCCTCCACCTCATCTCTAATACTACAACGCAAATTAAATTAGCAGACAGAAGGAAACACGATTTCACTGTTAACTCCGGGAATTCACTGTAACAGGAAATAATAATGGCCACTACTTCAGAGTTAAAGATATATTGAGAGAGGGTAAGGTACTTCTGTCAGTAGCTATTAAGAGATTACTGACACATTTATCTAGTTATTGTGTGCCTTCAAATTATTTCCAACTTATGGTAACTCTTAGGTGAACCTATCACAGGTTTTTCTTGGCAAAATTTGTTCAGGGAGGAGTTTGCCCTTGCCTTCTGCCAACAGAGTTTGACTTGCCCAAAGTCCCCCAGTGGGTTTCCATGGCTGAGCTGGGATCTGAACTCTGGTCCGACACTCAATCACTACATCATGCTGGTTTTTTATGACTGATTTCTATAATTGATCTGTACCACTTGATATAAGCTCTTGAGTGAAGGAGCAACAAAAAGGGAGTACGTATTCTCTGTATATGGGCTTCAGAGAAATGTTCGGTTGGCCACTCTTGGAAACAGAATGCTGAATTAGACTGATCTTTGATGTGATCCCAAAAGACTTATCTTACATTCTGCTGGCCCTTTTCTAATGGTGGCTTTTGTTTTCAACCTTTTGGACAGACAAGATAGTACCTGGGTCCCAATTCTGCAGGAAAGGCGGCCTACAAATATAATTAACTAATTAATTAATTCTCTTTATGACACTGCTATTTCATCACCATTATCCTCCTTGAATCTCATCTTGGGAGAAAGCTGGAATATAGATTTCATAAATAAATAAAATACTACGTTCACCACCATTCTATTTTCGCTGCTTATGTAGACAAAATGGCACCACCCTTGCACAAGATGGAGGCATCAGCAAGTTTGACAGGACCCCAAAATTTGAGAAATACTAAAAGATTTTTAAAAAGGGAAAGGGCAGGAGGTAAAACTGATTTGAGAGCGTGAAAGTGGAGGGAACCTAAAATATTCTATTGGGAACTGAACTGGACACAGCTTTGTAGACACACAGAATACTGTCTGACTGCTGGGGTATGGGCTCCAAAAAGCCAAATAGGCAGGAATGAAATGGAACATTATGGAGGACAGCATGGCTGGTTGGCTAGAACAATGAACGGGAGGATCTTGCACTATGTCTCACTTGTTTAGACAAATAAACTGTTGTAAACACTCTTAATGTGTAAAGTGATCCACAGTCCAGGTCCTCACAACAGTTCTGCACTCTAGAAGGTGGCTGTTCTATGGCAATTAAGTGGCCAAGTCCATGGCCACACTCAAATTTGAACCTGGGTTTGTTAAATGTAAGTCAAGCTCTCTGCCTCTCAGATCATTTGCTTATTTAAATCCACATGGCAAAGAGTTTCACAATATGTCTTCCCTTCAGATCCAGGTACCATTGTTGAGGCCAAGCTTAAGAAGCCTGAATGCATTTCAGTTTTCCACTGCAGCAATGGGCAGGGTGAGGCAAAGGTTGTTGTAAGTCTTCAAGTTGTTTCTGACTTACTGCAACCCTAAGAAAACTCAATCGTGGGGTTCTCTTGACAAGATTTCTTCAGAGAGGGTTTGCCTCTGCCTTCCCCTGAGGCTGAGAGGGTGTGACTTTTCCAAGCTCAACCAAGCCAAAGTTTCCACGGCTGAGTGGAGATCTGAACCCTGGTTTCCAGAGTCCCAGGCTGAAGCCACTACGCTGTGTTGGGTCTCAAGGCAACGGTGGGGAAAAGCAACTCTTCACACAACTAGAAGGGGTCTAGCCATGGCAACCACAGAGCTTGGAAAAGGAGTTTTGTTTTGTTTTCCCTCTCAGGGTTCCAGGAACTGCAGGCTGCTGTAAGAGAAGAAACATCTACCAATCTCCTTTTGGTAGGCACAAAGACCTTTTTGTTTAAGCAGGCCTTTAATGTAAATGTGGGGAAGCTTTTATTGCAATGTTTCATCTATTGTTTTTAACTTTTGCATGCATTTTAAATGATTGCATATTGTTTTAATTTGTGATTCTAATTGTTTTTAAAATTTCAATGTTTGGATTTGGAATTTGGAAAGATTTGGAAGCTGCCTTGAGTCCCACTTTGGGATAAAGGTGGCTTTTAAATGAAATAAATAAATATATGAATAAATAATAAACAAAATAAATCTCCAAGAAAATTGCTGACAGAAGAAGAGGCAGGAGTTAAAGACCTGTTACTGACCAGGCAATTCTGCTCAGCTCTGTCTCCTTCCATTCTGGTCACTTCTCATTACATAAGAAGAAGCTGCTCCCTACTCTTGGGTAGGATGCCACACATACACAAGATAATAACGTGAAATTAATAAATAAGGTTTTCTGTCATAGCCCTTCTCTGGAATCAGAGACTGGATGTTACTTTTTGGACTAAAGTTTCCATAATCTCCAACCAACTGGTTGGGAAATTCCTGGAGTTTTAGCCTAAGGAAGTAACTTTTCCAAGGTGTATTTGAAACCTTGAAGATAGATCTGCTCTAACAATGATCTGGGTCCAGCCTGAGAACCTATTTGAAGAAAACTTTAAGCCATTTGTATTCTAAAATTCTGCAGTCAATATACACTCCCAAGTGCAGGAACAGACACTACATCATAAGAGTATGCCAGAAAAGAGCTTTTTCTTGCATTCTCTGTGGAGCACCTTTATCCGGAAATGCTTGACAGCTGGGGCCACCTTGGCAAGGCTTGTACAGCCTGCCCTGCCAAACATTTATCACTCAGCTGAACTAAATAGCATCTGTTCACTGTCTCTACAAGTTCTCTGGGCAAGATAATTTCTTTGTTATGCTGCTTCTATTTACAGCAGTTATGTTTAATATGCTGCTAAATATAGGAAGCAATAAATCTATTGAGGTTCTTAAGGAAACAGTATAGCGTTAAAACTATCACACCCATTGTGGGAAATATTATCTCCATCGCCCTCTGCACTCACTCTCTGTCTCTCTCTCTCTGTCTCCCTCTCTCTCTCACACACACACACCTGAGTCAGTCAGCTAACTGAAAGAGGACACTGCAACTCACAGATATACAGTCACAGATAGACAGATCAAGCCAAATCTTTGGGATATTTGATTTGGAAGGTGAACTGTGCAGATTCAGCACATGAGAACATTTGCACAAAATGTTTGATTTAGCAAAATTCTAAGTAGTGGTGGAGGTAGTTCCCAGCACAAAGTAATCAGAAAGATGTTCCAAGTCCACAGAAAGTTGTCATGCAAGTATATAGTAAAGCAATAAGCCAATCCAGCTGCTGACTCTGAAAGCAATAGCTCTGTTTTTCCAGGTGATGACTGCTAGTTAGGGGGAAGAGATAAGACTTTGGAAATCCAAATTAGTATGAGGTACACGGTTCAATTTAGGATCAAGACTGATTCTTGATGGAGTTGATAGATAAAAGTGGCTTACCATGGTGAGAGTCATGCGGTCAATCTCATGTTTGTCCTTAGTTTTGTGCTGCCGAAAGGGGCTATGCCTGAGACAAGAGAAAGGGAAATGTCAAAAGAGATGCCCATCTCACAGGAATCCCCTCAAAAGTTCTCTTTCGGTTGCTATTCTCTTGCTCCCTTGGAGAGACAATCCCCACAAGCCAGCATCTGCTTCAATCACCACTCTCCTATGCCATCTTTATCCCCACACCCCTTCCTCCTCCATATTGGACTTGCATCCATGTTACCCACTTACCCCCTCAGTAGTTTGAACAGCATGCAGCCAAGAGAGAACCAGTCAGCACTGCTATCGTAGGCCACACCTTTCTGGAGCACCTCTGGTGCCATGTACCCATGTGTGCCTCTGCAGGAGATGGAATAATAAGCTAAATGTTAGGGAGAGAATAGTACCAGAGCTGGAAGCTCTTAACACAATGAAAAACAGGTCTTATTCATGTAAGAGAGATTTTCAGACTTGAGATTTATGCATAGGGGAACACATGCTACCTGCAAGCAGAGGAAAGTACTAATTCTTTTTATACTGTAACTTGTAACTCTAATTATGAACAGCAGGAATTTTCTCCCCTATGAAAGTCTAAATGGCAGCTGCTTCAACTGGAAACTCAGAGCAGACCATGTCCTTTAAATAGCATAATCTCTCAACAGGGGCCACTCCACAAAACAGAGGGTCACTCTAGCTTCGGAATAAAGATATTTGCCGAGGTGGACATTTAGGATCACACTGCCTTATCAAATCCAATCCTTTAAGGAGGTCCCTTTGCACAGAGGTCTGTAAGTGGAATGGCCACAGGATGAAAGGTCTGAGGGTTGCACAGAGGTCACTTTACAGACATTAAATTGCAGCCCACGGATGCTGAGTGGGCCTGGGGCAGGTGTGCTAGGGCAGTATCCATTCCCAGCACACAATGAAACAAATACCTAGATACGCTAGGGGAACTCCTGATTTCTGGGGGAGAAATGGAAAAGAGAGAAAGATGGTTCACACATTCATTGTCTCACTGCTCCTGGCAGGGGAGTAGCCATGGGCAGGACAAGCTAGAAAAAAACAGAGGTAGTGGTTGAAAGACCAGACCCTTTCCAAACACAAGCCCTTTTTCCCACCACTTTTTCAGGCTGTTTGGTAGGAATAAGTGAGAGGGCCTTCTCAGTGGCCTCAACCTTGTTCTCCTTCTGTCAGCAAGTTAAAACATTTTTATGCCATCAGGCTTTCAAAAACTGACAGGAGGAGGCTTTTAATGCTGTGTGGTGCTGTTTTTAAGTTTGTATATAGTCTCTTAATGAATGTTAATATTTTTAATTTTTAATGTTTTAACTTTATAAATGGTTTAATTGTTTTTAACAACTTTTATATCAACACTTTTTTTGAGGCTTTTGTATAGTTTTTAAGTTGCATTATTTTTAAATATGTTGCCAGCTGCCTTAAAGACTGGATATAAAATAATATTAACAATATCAACAACAACTACAGTAATACTCACACACTGGCATGAGGCTTCTTCTTGGAGAAGTCACAGGCAAGTCCCAGATCTGAGATGCGGACGTGGCCAAATTCATCCAGCAAGATATTGGCAGGCTGCAGAGACAGAAGGGGCAAGGAACAAAGTTATAGGGAAAGTGGAACTGGGGCAGGAGGAGAACACGTGAGCACTGCCTGCTCAAACCCTCCTCCATTAAATTATTACCTGGGCCTCTGCAGCCTGGGTCAAACAAACAAAAACAAACTCCTAAGGAAAAACTGAAGAATTCAAGTCATCCTTGATGGCAAATATTATGAGGTTGTGATATAGCCCCCATTGAGGTATTGTCTTTCTTCAAAATGGCTGAATCTAGAAAAGAACTACGCCAGAGGGATGATCACTAGCCCTTCATTCCCTTCTCATTACCAGGACTTCGAAAGTTGAATAGCAAATGTCTAAAGCAGGGAGTCTCTATTTCAGAGCAGCTCCTCAAGCAATTTAAAACCACAAGCAGTCTCCCTAAGCAGAGGATGTTCCTTGCCTCAGAAGTCTATCCTCACAGTGGAAGGCTAAGAATGAGGGAGGGCGTGATGTGCTGGTAGGGGCAGGACTTATTAGCACCCCCTCCCAACACGCACACAATTTTACTCAAGTGAAGAAAGAGAACACCCATATAGAGTTACACAAAACAAGCAACATAGCCTGATTCTACCCCGCTTTATAACAACTGTGATTCAAAGAGTGGGTGTCAAAAGATTTAACAAGCCATAGTATCAAATCCCATGGCATTTTGTGCAGCAGCGCACTTCAAAGGGGGATGTGAGGAACATGTTCTGCATCCCTTGGCAAAACGATATGCATCTGTATCTTCAAGCCTCCATCTTCTGAAGAAGCAGATGGTAGAACTTTGATTCACGTATCCCTCAAAGACTACTGCCACTCAAACGAGTCATGACATGCAACTTAATATTGGCTTCTAAAGGGAAGGGAGATGGCACAGCTCTGCATAAGAGACACTCTCACCATGATGTTTTGAGTGAACTATAAAACTGTGTTTTGTCAGTGGGTGGGAATGTGGTGCTGAAGTCTTCCTAGGCAGAAGATACTGACACTCTTTTCAGGAAAAGACTACTGTGATAGTGTGGGTTTGGTTCTACTGAGCCATGAAGCAGTGGTTTGGGATGGATCTGGTCAGGCTGGAGGGGATGCCCACGCTCACCTTGAGGTCACGATACACCACAAAGCGGTTGTGCATGTGCTCCAGCCCCAGGATGATCTCCGCTGCGTAGAAACGCATCTCAGCCTCAGAGAAAACTCCATGCTGAGAGAGGTGATAATGTAGGTCACCCCCTGCAGGAAGCAGAAAAGAGACTATATGATGCATACAACTTGGACATAAACAGAGGTAAGGAACAGAGAGGCAACAATGGGAGCTGGGAGATTGCTTAGAAAAGGACATGGAGGAGGAAGAGCAGGAGGAGGAGAAGAAGAAGGGAACACCTACAGGTAGGGTTCTGGCTCTCACCATTCATAAGGTCCAGGATGAAGCTGAGCTTGTCAGGTGTTTGGAAGGCATATGACATGCACACGATGAAGGGGCAATCCTAGTAGAGACATGAGGAACAACGTCACAACAGAAAAAAAGGGGGGAAATGAATCACAAAGTATGCATGTGCAAACATGTGAATGATTTGCCTGTTACAAGCTGTGTGCCATCTCTGCTCATACTCATATTCCACTTCGCCTGCCTATATACTTGCTGCCCATTTTTGACTTCCCTTCTTCAGTCTCCAAGACACCCCAGCTCATCCTGGCTATGTACCACATTCTCCTACATACATTCTCCCTCCCTCCCTCCCTCTCTCTCTCTCTCTCACACACACACACATACACACACACACACACACACGGCAATCATGAAAGATTGGGTTGTGCAACATATCGCTCAGGCTCTTGGCTCACACATGAATGCTGCCTCTTCCATTTGTCTCGTCCCTTAACCCCTCATTGCCATTCTGTCATTTCTGCAGTCTGCTTTGCACTAACTCCTACACAGCCGTCATACAATCTTCCTGCTTCTATCTCTCTCCTTCTCAGACACACACACACACACGCTCTCACACACGTCATGAACACCCACAGTGGGCTTCCACCTCCTTTTGTGCAGATTACACATCAAACCACCTTCCTGCTCCCCCCCTCTGTGTATTCCATGTACTTCTCATGCCCTGCTCTTGCCTTCGCTCTCACTGCACTGCCTCTCCCCCCCTTTCTTGCACATTATATTCACTGTGCTGCCTACACACATCCCAGCCCTGCTGCTAGTTTACTGTAGGCATCACACTCCCAGCCACATGCTCAGTGCTACCTCCTGCACATGTTGTCCTCCCTCTGAATGGGCTGACATGTTCCTAAAAACACCCGCCGTGTCTCTACTGCGTTACCCTAGCATTGGCTGCCAGTAAAATGCATCTGTACTGCTGTGTATTTTGCCACTTTTTTTTTCCTCCCTAGTAGCAAGCTGCTCTACTGGCCAGATTTGGGAAGTGTCTATTTTCCCCAAACCCAGCTGCTCAGGACAGCCAAGCTCACCCCAGTGCTGACAAGTGATAGCATGATGCGTTCATTCAGGGCCAATGTCTCTCCCTGCTTCATCTTAATTCGCTTCTTATCTAGACACTTCATTGCATACCTGTTGAGAAAAAGAAGAGACAACAACTTGCTGTTATATTCCTGCTATGTCTCACTGATGATGCCACTATGTGAGAAAATCATCCTTGCTGACACCTTTTCACAGACAACAGTCTGAATGTCTACTCCATGGAAACCAACATATGTCTTTCCCCTGTGCAGTTTCAGAGTAACACAACATACTTCCACCAGCCTGAACAGAATCTTGAGCTTCCTGTCAGATTCCTCCAAACCCTTCACCTTTTCACAGGTAACCATCTACCATGGACATCCCTGTGGTGCTTCTGCCATTCTCTGAGCTCCTTATCTGCCTCCCCAGCATCTCTAAACAGTAACTGTTTACCTTGCTAATGACTGAATTAAATTAGTTTTTATCCTGATTGGTGAATTCTCCTTCCAGCTAGTTCTCAGGATGTGAAAGCCAAAAAGAATGAATTGAGTTTCATTCTCCATTGTATTTGGCTTAGCAGAACAGCAGCTCAGTGGAATTAATTTAGAGAGGAATCACTGGCAGGGTCTGAACCAAATTGTTAACCCACCATCCACCCCACAGCGGAGGAGTTGCAGAGAAAGGTAGAAGCTTTAGAGAAATTTGGAATTCTCTGAAATGAGAGGGAGAGAGCACCTTTATTTCCAAAAAGTCCTTGGCTCATCTATGGCCTCTTCATGGCTGGTAAGCCAGGGGGTAACCAACAGATCACTGAGGCTCAATTACACTTTTCCACGATTTCAAGGACAGCTTGCCCTCTGTATACGTGGGGGCTCTGTTTCAGGAACCCCCACAAATGGCAAAACTCATGCATGCTCAGGTCCTATTATATTCAATGGTGACAATGTGCACATGGATGCTTCAGTGTGTGCATGTTGCTGCATTTTAGGTACAGAATGCAATGCTTTGCATGTGCTAGCAGTTACAAATGCAGAGATCATAGATGGGGGGGGGCTATTTTTTACCTACAACACTGTCTTCTCTTGTCTTGTCCTTTTTAGTTTGAGGTGAACAGATAGGAAGTGTCCAGTAGTTAGTGAAAAGAAAGTGAAATCCTGGGACCAGGATGGGTGGAGCATTGCCCTTCTGCACACATATCTGCCTGGAAATTAAGATTGCCAGGGGGCTGGTGACTACTGGAGACAGGACCTCTTCAGTGGTGGCATCCTACTTATGGGACATGCTTTCTGAATGTGTGTACTGAATGCTTTCATTGCTAACTTGTAAGTATCAGATGACAATTTCCCTGTCCTCAAGCTTTTAATGGCATTTGAGCTGCTTTTTAGATGACATCTGTTCCTCAACTTTATCTCTTATTTAAAGAGTTCTTGCTTCATTTTACAGATCTTTATGTCCCTGTTGCCAGTTCTATTTTGTTGCTTTACTATGCTTTATTGTTTTGTTTCACTTTGCTGCCAGCTGCCTTGAAATTTTAGTGAATGAATAAACTCTTGGCTACTGGCACTACACAGGCAATCATTGTTTTCACCAGCACTTCATACGCTACTTGGAGGACTCCGCACTAGTGCTGTCTGCATGTCCCCAGAAAAGAGAGACAAGCTGGTAAAACGACTCTGAGAAGCCTGCCTGCAGCTGAACTCAGAGTGGTGACAATGGAGGAGATAGTGTTTGCTTATACTGGTTTTGAGGACAAGCTGACTGGGAGTTGAACTATTCAGACATAAGCAAATAAATCACAATTATAGCAGGGTAATAGCATCTTTGGCTGGGACTTGTTCCTCTTCTCTTCTCCCTGTGGGAGACCATTTGGAAAGCATTTCTTTTACAAAGCAAATTATTAACATACTGGGAGTACAACTGAAGAGGAATGATGCCCTGGCCAAAGATGCTGTTATCTTGTTGTAATTGCAATTTACCTGTCTCATGTGATAAATCTCACAGTCAGCCTTCTACACATTTGAGAGCCAGTGTGGTATAGTGGTTTGGATGTTGGACTAAAACTTTGGAGACCATGGTTCGAATCTCCATTCAGCCATGGAAACCCACTTGGTGACCTTGGGTAAATAACATTCTCTGAGCTTCAGAGGAAGGCAAAGGCAAACCTCCTCTAAACAAAGCTTGGCAAGAAAACCCCATGATAAGTTTGCCTTAGGGTTGCCATAAGTTGGAAAAAACTTGATAGCACACAACAGAAACGACTATCTCTACTTTTACTGAAGGCAAGCAGCGACCTTTCTATACAGAATGGTATGCTGCATCAAGAGTATATCTAAATACAGAAAGAGGCACTGCTAGCGAAACTACTACATAGACAGAGAAGTCCCCTCTGTTGAAAAATGCTGGCTAGTGTGCTGTGACAAAAGCATTCCAGGTACTGAACATGTATCCCTGCTAGGCATCTTCCCATAGGATTCTCAAAACAATTTGACCAAACAATCCTAAACTTTACATTTTGCCTGTGTCTGCTTTCCGGCAGCCATAGACCTCGCCAAAGCCACCACGCCCAATGATCCGGTGGACACTGAAGTCATTCATGGTTAGCTGCATCCCACATGACAATTTATGAAAAAAGAGAGAGAAAGAACAAAACAAAAATGTTAACATGCTGCAGATCCTATTTTGCCCCTTGACACTGTAGTAGCAACACTGACGACAGTTCTTAAGCTCACAGGGAGCTGGACTTAGTATACCGAGACCTGAATGGCCTTCTGCCTGCATTTCCCTCACCTCACCTCACCTCCCACCCTGCTTTTAAATCATGACTCAGGATTATCTTGCACTATGTAAAGGCTAAACAGACTTGCCTTAGAACAAGGATGGAAAACCTGTGGGCTTTGATATGTTGTTGTTGACTATCAGTCACCATGGTCCATGGGAGCTGTAGTCCAAGAAAATCTGGAAGGTCACAACCTGCTCACTCAGGTATTGGGTGTCTGTCTGGCTTCAATGTTCAAGCTCTCCTCATTCACATTTTCCATCCCATTTATCAACTGAAGGCCACAATGCCCCTGGTTTCATATAGTTGCTAAAACCGTGAGCTTTATGAGGCTGGGGTTCTTTCCCTGCCACTACCAGTGCTCTGCAAACCCTGTACCCTCTGCCATGGCATGATGAAGTAGCCACAGGCAGGTTTATGTTTAATATCTTTTGACAGCTCATTCCTTATCACCATAACTCTCAGGAATGCTCTCCCAGCCTCAGGCACTCACATGGATATTCAGCTCCACATTCTTCCATTGGCAGAAGCGTGTGAATTTGTCACTGAAACAGAACAGAGGAAGGAAGAATGAGAGAGAACACACCCACACCCACCCCTTCAATCTCTAATGAATACAGCACTCTTTTCAAAAGCTCCATCATATCATTCTGTCAAAACTTCTCTAGTCCAATAGCCTCCATTTACAGAGGCCCTTTTCGCACCTTACCTCGTTCCGGTGTCATCACAAGGGGATCACGCGAGAAGCCTCTTGCGAGAGGCACTCATGTCCCCTCTGCTTCCCCTCCGCACCAGCTCCATGCTGGTTGAAAGGAAGCGTGAGCGCTCCTCCCCTTCCTTCCGCAGTGCAGCTGGGTACTATCCCAGGCTGTGCTGGGGGAGGAAGCGTGATGGCCGTGCGTCTGGAGCTTCCGCACACAAGGTAAGTGCAAGTGGGGCACGGGAGGGACGTGTGATCACACATCATTTTCGGCAACTAGACGAAAATGATATAATGCGCGATTGCCACCTAATGGCCTCAGGAGCATCACACAATTGCGAGGACGTCATATGGAACAGTCCTTGCAATCACGCGATGCTCCCGAGGACATTTCACAACAAGACTGGCATGTGAAAAGGGCCAGACTCCTTTACCTCAGTATTCTCAAAGCGGGCATGGGGGAACTAAAATATAGTGGGTATAGGATACATAAAATTGATTATTTTAAATTTCCTTTTATATCCTACCTTTCTTCCAGTAAGCTCAAGGAGGCATATATGCCTCTTCACTAACAACAAGCCTTTGAGGTTGGTCAGCTGATAGAATGACTGTGCATGGGTAACATGCGTTTTTTTTTATTTTTAAGCTATTCTCCAAGCCAATCATGCAGAAGTTTACACAGAAACAACTGCCACTGTGTTCCACATCACTTATTTCTACACAGATCTGCACAGCATTGCTGCCTTATAGTAGATCCTAAGGATATTTACGCAGAAGTAGAGAAAGAGAGGGAGTCTATGGGCCACTGTGATCAGTGGATCTTACTCTCAAGTAAATCTGCAAATTTTAAAACACCACTATCCCACTTCATCCCCTTCAAAGAAATGTGCCCTTTCCCCCACAACACCACAGCAAAAGGGAGATGATGTTTACCTGTTTCTCCATACAGATCCCCAAGTCATCTCTCCAAAATAAATTACTATAGTGCTATCTAGACATTTCTGTCCCATCAGCTATCAGTTATCTCAGCCAGGGATTCTGCCGGAAGGCAAGCCATTGACCTGTACACCACACTCTCTAAGGCGATAACAAACTCGCTTTGCCATGGATCAGTAGGTACCAAGGAAGCCCAAAAGTTAACCAAAGCACAAAAAATAAGTATTCTGCTGTGTGTGTTGAGGGGGGAAATATTAGGGGAACAATCAGTGCAAAAGGAATTAAAGGGGAATGGAATGGAGTATTCCAAACAGGATTATAACTACCTTGGCTTGGATCCTGAACCCAGTGCAACCTTTTGCTTCAGGTCACACTTACAAATAAGGCCACACCTGTCAATACTCACCTTTCAATGAACTTCTGGAAGACAGTCCCATTCAGACACTGGCAGATCTCTTCAATATATGGCTGGTGGAAGAGCAGGCAGACAAGGATAAGCACCATCTGTTAACCTTTCTATCCACTTGCCCTGTTTCTCACCAATGTGCCCCCATTAAAATCCTTTGCCAGGCAGGGGTATGAGAACATCAACAGCAAGCGCTGTAGCAAAGACAGACCTGACTGGAGCACAGCTTCCCTAGGTTTGGTAGTGTGAGGAATGAGGTTTTTCAGCCATAACATGGGTCATTCTTACACACTAAGAAGTACCACCTTTCAGTGGCCATGGTTCATGTCCTTATAGATCTCTGCTTTGTCTAGAAGTTAGCTGTAAAAATGCTGGTGATCCCAGTCATGGAACAAATGAGATGTTAAACTGGATGAGACCTGCCTCTAGGCTCCGGAGAAGGACTTACCTGGAACAAATCAGGTGGCACTTGCTTTTTGCTGAGGCGGCTCTGCACATACTCTGTGGCTGTCTTGGAGAAGGGCTGTGATAGGACACAGAAAAAGAGATTAACCTAGACGCACAGCTGCTGTCCAGATCTTCATCGTGCTTCAGATACAGCATTGGGGCAGTGGACACGTATGTCAACAAGGAAGAGAGGAGCAAAAAAGAAAAAAAAATAAGACTTCTGGCTGCTCTGTATCCCTTAAAGCAGAACAAGTTGTTTTGATGCCAGCAGGAGGGGGCAGGCAACTAATGTTCCCCTCCAGATTTTTTGAATTGGACCAGCCAGCAGCCCTAGCCAGTATAGCAAATGGAGAAAGGTGATGGGAGGTGCAGTCCAGCATCTGAGAGACTATAAGCTACCCCTCCCTCTTCTAAGAATTGGGGCAAAAACAGTCCGTCTCCCGCTGTCACTACAGCAAAGCCACTACACTTTGTGATGTGCTTAGGTGGCTGCCTATAACCAGGGCTTGGGGAAATTACCTTTTTGGGCTACAATTCCAAGAATCCCCTTAGGCAGCATGGCCACTGGCCATGCGGGAGGGGAAATTCTGGCTCCAAGCTCTGTCTAGCAGTTCACCAAGGGTAAGGCCAGCCCTGAACAGGAAAAGGAGCCACTAATAGTCAACTTAGGGATGAAAGGTAGATAAAGAGAGTGCTTACTCAAAAGTACTTAGCCTGTAAAATGGTAGGTAATGGTGGTGGCCAAAAAAGCTAGTGCGGTTCTCAGCTTCATCAACAAGAATATAATATCCAGACTGAGGAAAGTCAGAGTTCCACTCTATTATGCTTTGGTCAGACGTCAGCTGAAATACTATGTCCAGTTCTGAGCACCACAGCTTACGGAGGAGAAAATGTGTGCAGAAGAAGCCAACTAAGATGGTCAAAGGTCTGGAAACCAAGCCCTCTGAGGAATGACTAAGGGAGCTGGTAAATTTAACTTGGAGAAGACAAGACTGAAAGGTAACATGATAGCCATTTCGTTGTGTGCCTTCAAGTTGTTTCCAACTAACGGCAACCCTAAGATGAACTTACCACAGGGCTTTTTGGGGCTCAGAGTCTATGATGTGCCCAAGGTCACCTAGTGGGTTTCCATGGCTGAGTGGAGAATCAGACCCTAATCTCCAGGGCCATAGTCCAACACCCAAACCACTACACCACGCTGGTTGTCAGCCATTTTCAAATACCTGAATGCATATCATGTAGAAGATAGGAGTAAGCTTGCTTTCCAGTGCTCCAGAGATGAGGACACAGAATAAAGAATCCAAATGGCAAGAAAGGGTATTTCACAGGACTGTTAGGAGGAACTTAATGACAATAAGATCTGTCGGCCAATGAAACAGACTTTCTTGGAGGGCAGAAGACTCTCCTTCATTGAAGTTCTTTAAACAGAGACTGAAAGGCCATCTCTCATTTTAGCACTTTAGTTGTGCATTCCTGTACTGCAGGAGGGTGGGCTTGATGGCCTTGGATTCTAACTCTATGACTTTACCTCTGAATCAGTCTATGGAGTTTTAGGCTTCCAGGAATCTCACTGCAACATAGTTTTTGCACAAGTTGCCAAGGAAGTTATTAGATTCTCCTATATGACAGAAAGCATGCAGGACACTCACATGAGAGCAGGACAACAGCTCCTTCATGATGTATGTGTCAAAGATTTGACGGCTCTTAATAGCCCGCTCCTCATCTGAGTCCAACTTCTCATACTTTTTGATCTGAAGAGAACGGGCAAAGTCACTTTAGAGAAAAAAGGCAACAAAGTTCCAGTACTGTGATTCTTTGTATCACAGACCCCGGGGAGGATCCTCAAAAGGTTCAGTGTGGGACCACAGCCTATGGTGTGGTGTGTTCAATATCCAAAGAACCTGAAAGCTGTGCTTGCAGAAAGATCTACAAAACATATTTTCATAGTATATGTACAGATTAAGATAATATGGAGATGCACCCTCCATATATATGGGGTTCCATTCCAGGAAAACCCACAAATACCAGCATTTGCAAATGTCTGCATCTCATTATATTCAATGGCAGTGACATGCACGTGGATGCTGCAGTGTGTCCACATGCATGTTGCTACCATTTTAGGTATAGGGATGCAACACTTTGCGTGAACTGAAAATTGTGCACATGAAGGTTGCGAGTAAGGAGGACCCACTGAATACATAACACTTTATATTGTAAAACTATATATAAAGCACAGAACTCTTGTCTGGCTTTTGACCTTATAAATCACATGTAAGAACTTTATGGCCCTCCAGATGTCGATAAACTGCAACTCTTGCCAGCCCTAGCTACTATCATCAGTGGGAGTGAGGAATGGTGGGAGCTGCAGTCGAACATCTGAGGCGCACACAATTCCATCCCCGTGATAAATAAAATATTTTGGTCATCTTCACCCACATATTTTACTTCCAGTAAGATTTTCAAGATTTTGACAAAGTTGCAACCCAGCCCACAGACTCCTTCCATATCTCTATTTTCCTAGCTAAAGAGGAGAAACTGTAGCTTCTCACTGATTTCCCCCTCCTCTGGGTCTTTCATTCAGCTTCACTGCAGTGAACAATATTCCACTTATGAAACCAAAGGAAGAGATGATGGGTAAGAGAAAACACTGTTGCATTACCCCCAAAATACACTAGACTGAAAGGTACACTGGGAACATCTAGGTTTGCATTGAGCCGATCGAATCTTATAACCTCTGTCCTATGGACTCCATCCCCTGTGATGTGAGAACAAAAAGATTTCCTCTTCCTCTGTTCCCTCTACATCTCCAACCTGCTGGAAAAGACCTGAGGAGCTGGAGGTGGTAGAAGTGTGGCATGAGGATTCATTTCACTACCACATGCGGCACTGGCACACGGACATCACTGTCCATTTCCTACTTCCTTCCTTCTGGAACAGACCTATTCCATTTTTGAAAGGGACTCCATATCATCCCGAAACTAGTTTGGGCAAAAGATCTCTTCCCATTCCAAAGAAGGAAACTGAGCCCTTTGTGTGCCAGGCCAAAGAAAGCAATCCTGGTTTGAAAACATTGGAGGAACAAGAACATTCTTTCTGACATTCAGGGCCTTACCTCTTCATAGAACTCCACCAGTGGTTTGGCCTCTTCCACCTGATTCAAGCAGAAGTCTCGGAACAGAAGGAACCCTAGGAAATACGTTACAGTAGTTAACAGTTGGAGACTGAAGCTCCTCTATTTCCTTCCTCAAAGTTAGCTAACTTCACCAGTCTCTAGAAGCAGGGTAGGCAACTAGGCCTCATTTCACCATCAAACAAATATAAATCAGGAAATGATTCCCCTTCCAGTTTCATTTTCACACAGTTTTTGGCCTTTTGGAAATAGGGAGGAGTAGTAGTAAAATGGAGGCCATTTTCAGGTAAAAAAATACATTTAATTTTTTTAAATAGGGAGGGGCTTCTGGGAGCTTATGAAATGCACTGGATGGCTCCAGGGGTGGCATGTGGCAAGTGGGGCTTTGCTCTAGAACAAGGGTAGAAACCTCTTTCAGCCTAAGGGCTGGATTCAATTCCTGGAAAGTATCAGGAAACCAACCAAACCAATCCAAATCAAATAGTGTGCCAGTTTGAGCTAGGACTCTGCGGACCAGGGTTCGAATCCCTGCTTGGTCATGGAAACCTACTGGGTGACTTCAGAGGAAGACAAGGGCAAACCCCCTCTGAACAAATCTTGCCCAGAAAACCCTGTGACAGGTCCGTGTAATCAGAAACAACTCAAAGGCACACATCAACAACATTTTAGCTAAAAGCTCTTGCTGCCAATAACTAAGCCTCAGGAGAGGCATTTCAACCTCTCTGAAGGGGTAGGAACAAACAAAAGCTGGGAAACCACTGGACAATGGTGTCACTGAGAGTCCTCATATGACTACATTCGCCTTCCAGGACTAGGCTCAGCTTAGGGTATGAGCTTCTCCTTTGCTCTAGAACTGAATGGGCAATGGTCAGGGCTAGAGGGTCACACTGGCCCCCTGGAGACCTTGAGGGCTGCACACCCTGCAACATTCCCTCTCAAAAAAAAAAAAAAATGATTTCCCCCTCTTCAAATGGAGTCTGATGCAACCTATAGGCTGTGGGGGCAATTCTGCTATGTTTTCAGCCTGCTGAGGCTATTTTAGGAACAAGAGAGTCTTTTTTTTTCCTTTTTTGAAACAGGCACTGTTGTAGAAGTTGGGTCATTTTCCTTTAGGAAAAAAGGCTTCCCGTGCCTAGAACAGCCTGGGGGCACCCTAAACCATGGGAAAATTGGTTCCCATCCCCACTCAGGGACATTTAAGGGCATGTTGGCAGAAAAAATCTTTAAAAATACTTTGGGCCATGACTCATGGGCTCCACTTTTCTCACCCCTGCTCTGGAAGGCCATTGATGGCTATGTCCTACCCACCATACCTTTCCACCTTCGTGGAGCAACCAGCTTAATAAAAAGAACCATGCTGGAAAAAAGCTCATAAAACCATCTCCAGTGTTGCCATTGCCTTAAGAACATGAGGCTTCCCATAAGGAAGAGCGTTTGCCCTTCTCATGTGGCACTCTATTTGAAACCGTGGCCCAGTTAGACATTCTATTCTTGAAATGTTCATAAGCAGAAAAGATGGCCCAAAGGTGCTTTCCAATGCAGAAGTCCTAGCCCTACCATCTAATTTATCTTTTCCTCTTTAATGTTTTCTTTTTGTTTGTTTGCTTGTTTGCAAAAAGACAGAAGAAGTGCAAGAAAAACACTAGAGGATTAAAAATGGAAGATTATACCATCTGGACCCCTTGTAAAATTGTGTGAAAGAGGAAGGGCAACTACTCAGTAAAAGCTTCATTTGGAAGCACTCCAAGTCAAAACCTGGATGTTCTGTGTGTAAAAAAAAAAAAAAGACCAAGGAAACAAGACGCAATGCAGCTGACATGGCAAAGTAGGGGGTTCCCCCCCCCTTTCATCTGCAAGTAAACAGAGCACAGGACGCAAAAGGTAGGAGAAGCTATAGTCTCCCAGTTTTTCAAAAGATATGTGCAACACTGCAAACATGTAACCTGGCAACCCTGTCATACACAACTGTAGCGATGCCCAGCCACATGCGTTTGTCTACACAGAATCTGGTCTTCTGTGCCGCCAAATATGGAGGTTTCATCTTACAGCTAGTGATGGATATATCTTCCACAAATCCATTTATACTTTTTCAAAAAGCCATCTTAGCTAGTGGTCATTACTACATTTTTAACAGGCAAAGAGACTATGCCATTAGCAGAAATGTAAGAGTGGGAAAAAAAATCAACATATCTGAAGCGCTTTTTTTTTTAAACCATCACATATCACCACTTAAGAGATCTTCATCTGCTAACTTCTGCCTGTTAAACCACCATTACAGCAATGAGCCTCTGTGCACACCTAGCAACTGTAGATGCCTGATTTATTTTTAGAGTCATGAATACATGCCTTAGTAGTCTTAATTTTTTTCATATGGTAGAATAATTTTACAAGTTAATTTAGAAATCCTTGGGGTTCACAATATGTCTACTATACTTGCCACTTTTAAAAGGTCCACTCTTGTTCTTTAACAACAGGACAAACTTTTCTGTATCATTTGCTCTTCATGTTAGGAAAGGCTTCACAAGCTTAATTTTACAAGCCTATCTTAAATGCACTAGAGCAAAGCCAGTAGAAGTAGGCAAATATATTGCTTGTGCTTGGTATTCTCTCTGTCAAAGCTTGTTTTCACAACTCACACATGCTATAAAGTTACTGTAACTAAAGCATGCTCATGTACAGCAAGTGACAGAAACCTGCTTGTCAGTCAGAATGAGTGACTGACCACAGCTTTACAGTGCCTCTGTGTGTTTGCTGTTGTGTGTATTCAACTCATTTTGGACTAACAGTGATCCTAAGGCAAAACCTATCAAGATTTGGCAAGATCTGTTCAGAGAGGGTTTGCCTTTGCCTTCCTCTGAGGCAGACAGAGTGTCACTCGCCCAAGGTTATCTAGTAGATTTCCATGGCTGAGCAGGGATTCAAACCCTAGTTTCCAAAATCACAGTCTAACACTCAAACCACTATACCACACTGACTCTTGTCTATGTGTACATCTCCTAAAAGAAATTATAATCCATAAAATTACCCTTCCATAATCTTAAAACATAAACAATACAGATACAAAGTTTCATCCAACAGCAAATTGCTAAATGAAAAGGGACTGTTGAAGAAAGCTGAATCCCACACTGGGGGAAGAGCTACTAACTTCTCAAACGTACATACATGAATTTCCACCCCCCTCCTTCTGAGGCTGAGGAAAATGTTCATCAACACCCACCTCAGCTTGTGGCTAAACGGTTCTTGCTTCTAATTCTTCCCCTAAGCTATGTATGCCCCATCCCCAGGTGAGAGGAGAGAGCAGCAAAGCCAAAGGACTGTTGGGAAAGTAACAGGGGGAATAAGGAGCAAAGGGGAGCATGCTGGGCTGGGGGTTTAAAAACGGGCCATGTCATGTAGAAACCACAAGTGGCCGTGGGTGTGGGAGGAAGCAAGAGCGTTTCCTGTTGAGGCGGGGTGTAGTAACGGAAAGGGGAAACAGCCTTGCAAGCAGACGCCTGGCACAGTATGGACAACACACCAGTGTCGCCCAACAAGTCCTTCATCAGTTTGCCACCGAAGCCTCTCTAACCTGCATTCTCCTCACATTTTTTCTAGCTGGCCCTGTTTGTACAACCTCCTTTCAGCTATTACTACCCAGGCCTTCTTGATGATTCTGTTTTCTGATAAGGACAGAGTGGCAGGATGTGGATGGTTTTTAACCCTTCCTTCCACACAGGTCTTTAACAAACTGACAAACAGAGACTGAGCAGGTAAAGTTTTCCCACCCCTGAATTTTCTGGGGGAGAAAAGCCTCCTTTGATACTGAATTATTACTCCCAGTGCATCTATTAACAGCTCAAGAACCCAACCAGGAAAAAAGCTGTTGCCATTCCTATTTCCTAACAAGCTAATATTATCAAAAACTGCACAGAAAGGGAATTTCATCAGATGCAGAATCTCTGCTGCTTTCTATGATGAGAAAAGGCAGAGCTAACGACACAAGAGCCCATGGAAGGGAGGGGACTTACAGCCAAAAAATCCCTAAAGCAGGGCTGGGAAACATGGGCCCTCCACATGTTGTTAAACCTATTTGCTACTGTCAACTTGGCCAAAGGCAGGATGAGATGGAAGTAGCACTCCAATAACATCTGGAGGGTCCAAACATCCACCCTCTCCTAGCAGAAGAATGCTCTCAGGCTTTAATCCAGGGCTGGGGAATGTGTTGCTCTCCAGATTCCACTAGGTCATCACTCCCATCATCCCTCACCAAGGGATGTGCTGGCTAGGTTTGCGTGACATTATAGGGGAACCACATGTCCCTGGGCTGTGCCTTATCCAACCCAGGTACTTTAAGCTCTTTTCTTTTCCAATATCCCTTAAGAGAAGCGAACAGTCCCCAGATCATCAATAAAACACATAAAAGAACTCTATGAGACTACACAAGAGGAAGCAGAATTTCTTTGCCAACCTCAGCAAGTCCTCCTCCCTCAGTATTCCCCAATTTATGCAGCTCCCAGTTCATCTCCTCCAAGGGTTTTACAAACTGAGCCTGGTTCATAAAGGTAACCATACCCAAAGGAGAACAGGGCTTCTGTAGCTTATTTCAGCCAAGAAAATGTTGACTGGCACAATGTTTCATCACCTTTGCCGAATAATGCTATCAAGAGGCCTTGTCTTCCAAAATGTCCTCTCACAAACAAGGTACAAGATCATTGGCTCCCTCTGCACTTCCCAGCATAACCAGAAGAGAAAATACTTAATACGTTTCACAAAATACTGTGATTCCATCATCAGTCAGCCTGCTATTGAGTTCATGCACTCTGTCAGTGTTTTAGGATTTCTCAAATGCAGACTGGATGCATACGTTATCAGCCTGTCTCTCACTTGAAGTCACAGTATTTTCTGAGATGAACTTGACATTTTCAGGTAAATACACACATGCTGGAGAATGTATTTCTCTCCTGGTGTTGTTTGCTTACAACGGTTTTCCTATTTCACCTGACCTTTCTTCTTTTTTCCCTCCAACTAGTCATCCTCAGACACTTGCTAACTTGGAAGGCCCCCACAGTCTTTTACATCCTTTGAGGAATTGTGTGTAACACCAGTGATTCACAACACAAAGCTCTTGTATTTAAATTATACAAAATATTCCTAGAAATATGACTTCAAAACAACACCCAGACCTTGGTGGGGGAATGAACAGAATCTTACCTTAACTAACATGCAGTGGCCAAGAATACAGAACTCACACACACTCCTTTTAACCAGAGTCAACATATATAAGAGACATGCTATCTTGTGCTTTGAATGAAGATGGTCATACTGTGTTCTCAATGGCTGGACTGTAAAGGCAACTTTCATTAGGTGAGGATCCCCCTAACTTAGTGCAATACTGATAAAAAGAAGCTACTCCTATGGCAACTCTGCCCTGCCATAAAGCCAGAAATCCCAAAGGGGTGGTAAAAGTTATATAGCGAGTAAGCCACGTCCACAACAGCTTTGCATAAACGCAGCCCCACCAGCCTCAATGACATTTCCTCCTTAAAAGTGTGTATGTTTGAAGTCATGACCAAGGCAAAGGTCATCTTGTACTCACCAATCTTTTGAGAAAATATCTTTTCAAAGGTCACCTCACCCCGGTCCTCCAGGTATTTCTGCATAACACTGCGGATACTGTCAGGAGAGAAAGCACAGAAAAGAGGTGAACTTGGGAATCCCTTTTTATCTTGGCACATTTTGTTTAAACTAGTGGTTTTTAACCTTTTCTCTACTGAGGACTGCCTATAAATATAATTTGTTGCTAAAGATTGCAAAGACTTAACTCAAGATTTAAATATTTAAATTTAGAATTCAAATATTTCTTCAAAAATTCAAATATTCATTCATTTATTTAAGGCTTCTGGAGACTAGGATTCAAACACTGCTCAGACACTAGATGACCTTGGGCAAGTCACATTCTCTCAGCCTCAGAAGAAGGCCCTCTGAACAAATACTGCCAAAAAAGTCCTGTGCTGGTTTCACCTTAGGGTTGTCATAAGTCAAAGTGAGTCGAAGGCATACAACAAAGTGCTGCCGACAGGGTGAGGTTCTTTCTAGCCATCATGTCTCTTTCCTTTGAAAACTGACTTATGGCAACCTTAAGGCAAACCTATCATGGGGGTTTTCTTGACAAGATTTGCTGCCTTTGCCTTTCTCTGAGGTTGAGAGAACGAGACTTGCCTAAGGTCGCCCAGTGGGTTTCCATGGTCAAGTAGAGATTGAAACTCTCCTCTTCACGATCATAGTTTGGGTCCTTGCACATTTTTGCCATTGTGTCCTTTTCCCCAGGGAAATGTCAGTGGGAAGGGGCTGAAGGTGCAAATGCCTGCTGCCGTATCTCTTGGTGCCCACACCCCCTGCTGCCACTTCTCTGACGAAAGGGACATGGCAGCAGGCATGCGTGGGCGCCAAAACTATCCCCCCCCCCACACACACACTGCCGCATCCCTGTTTCTTCCGCTGCTGTTAGTATCCAGCAGCAGGGCTCCACGGACCTCCAGTGGTCCCCAGACCCCAGGTTAAGAACCACTGGCTTAAACAAAAGTGGGAAGGAGGTCTAGCCAATTTAGTCTTTTGGATACTACATGAGGCTTTGTTATTTTTGGTGCAACTGCTATTCTTCCAAAAGTTGTTCCTTTAAAAGCAGCTTTCTTCAATCCTGTGGCCTTTAGGCATTGGAGAACACTATAAGACATCATCCTCCAGTCAGAATGCCCAACAGTCATGCTGGAGGACAAAAGGAATAAGCCCAGCATTTCTAGATGAAAGCTGCTTTAAAAAATCATCCTCAACAACACTGCCAGCAGAAAAGCCTAGAGCTAAATTTTTTTTTTCCAGAACTAAAACTGACCGAATCCACCAGCCAGTAAGACTACTGAGGGATTCTGAGAACTGTAGTCCAAAAAGTAACTTCCCCAAACTCTGGGATATAGCAATTCCATTACTAGATAATGTAGACTTCATTCCCCTGGCTTTTTAAATAAGACTGCTGTTCTTCTCTGGAACTAACTGGAAGCAGAACCAGGAAGGTTATAAGGGCAATCTCTTGTCCAAAAGGTAAGCAAAGGGATGTTTTCTTCTAGCTTTAAAAAGGACTCAGCCCAGATAAAGACTGACAGATTGAAAGCTCTTTCTTGATTCTGTGGATGGTGGTACATGGTTGTTCTTAGTTGGTGGAGCGATTTGTCTGATTGTAAAAAAGTTCTGGTTCTTCTAGATTGACTTCAACATCTAGAATTTGAAGCAGAAATCAACTAAAAAAACCTTCAAGCAAAAAATATAGTTTGAAAGAACTGGACCTGAGTAAAAGGAAGTGGGAAGACTCCTGACTAGAGAAGTAGATAATCCAATACAGAGTCTAGGGGAGCATCTACTAAATCCACTCAGTTTCACTAAAGGTCATGTTTGTTTGCTTTTCTACAGTAGTTTTGTTTCTAGTGTTTGAGAAAATGACACACACACACTCACACACAGAGGGACAAGCAAGAAAGCAGGAAGGAATATCCTCAGAGAATGAACCTGCAGCTTCAAGGTCCAAAAGTACACTGACTAATTTCAATGATGAGTTGGCAAGACTTCTATCTGGCAGGAGGGAAAACACTATAGACTGCCTGGCTGCAACACAAAAAGCCATGCTGGGTTAATGTATGACAAAGAACTGGAACTCTGTTTTGGAGCCATTTTTTAGGGATTTTACTTCCTAAGATGGGCTGAGACCTGATCTCTCTTGCAGACATTGACTGGCTGAGCAGCACATATAGCACCTCCACGGAGAAATTTTCATTCCTCCATTTGACCCCACAGCAGATAACATCTTGATGAACTTCAAGCATGAGCATTTGTATCTTACTTATAAACACAGCAGGAAAGGTGAAAGATTTATACGATCTGAAGAGAAACCATTTGCTTCTAACCCTGTTTACTTAAAAGGAAGTCCCACAGCCACATGGAGGATTTGCTCACAACGAAGTATGCTTATATTTACAATGCTAGTCCACTTATAGATGGAAGCTTCTGTGAAAAAGCCTTGTCAGTTTTTAGAGGCTGTAGCTTATCAAATCACTTGACGAGTGCTGAAGAGTCAGTGTTCCTGGCACCTACAATCTCTCCATTGGCTGGACAGATCCCTGAGCTCATGGAGGAGCAGTGCAGGTGGCACAGTAACTGTGGCGCAAAAAGCAGCCATTCTAGTGCTAACCTCCTATGCTTCTTGTTATCTCTTGCCTGATATACTCTGTTACTTTAAGTGGGACAGGCATCATTTTGATGTGATCAGAATCTACTGGTGAAGCTTCCCTTTGACCGTTCAGGCTGTAGGTGTTTTCCTGGGTATGGAGGGTGGGGGGAGGCGCACAGCAGTTACATTCTGAATGCTTTCTCATGGGAAATCTCTTCACAGAAAAAGAGCACAAGATGGCAGCTCTTCCCTCTGACACACATCCTTCCTTTCTAGTTCTACATGCTGGAGAATACTCAAAGGTAAAAACTCCCTTGTCTGGAGTACCATAGTCTGGAGTTTGGGGGACGCACCATCTGCTTCCGCAGAAGGTATAAGCAGCCTACCCCACATTCTACATATCTCAAAAAACCCAACACCTTCACATCATCAACTGGGAAACAGAAAGAACTCATGCTTTCCTCTGGACAGGCCATTGCATCATTCTTAGAGGACGACAGAAAGATGTTCTTTATTTACTTTCCTGCCCAAAGAGATCTGCCAAGGAATAAATATATTATTTTCTGCCTGAGTCTGATTCTGAATTCTAGAAAAGGATTGTATTAAAAGATCGTACAGGAGTTTTAGGCCAGGGATACCCTCAGGGGGCAAAGCTTCGCCTGACTTGATGAGACACTTTGCTTCTGTCCCCAAAGGCATAGAAGCCAAATGAATGGTTTCTTGGATTTTGTCCAGTAGTAAATAACACAAGTCTTTTAGGCCTCAGCAATCCCCTTCTAGGGAATTATGAAACAGGAGGCATTTCTTTGGTACACAGTGAAGGTGTTTTTTAGGGGCTCCAGGTCCTCATGCCAAGGACTCACAGGGAAAAGAAGATCCTATGACTGAGTAGGGGGAAGGAGGAGGATGGATGTATTTCTGGTGCCTGATGCTGCTATAGGACTGGGATAACGCGTCTTGAACATCTCCATGACAACCCTCTCCAGGGGGCAGGACCAGTTGAATGATACTGTTAATATTATTACATAAAGTGCCTTGTGTAGAAAAAAAAACCCTTAACACTCATTATCTGGTTATTCTTGCAGTGTTCTGGTAAGGTAGGAAAACAGGTTCACTATTCCCTTTCTGTCCTGTGCAGGGAGTTGAACTTGAGTCTCCAAGCTTCAAGATAATTGCTCTGTGCCAAAGAAACATGGCTCTATTTAAACCAGGTTTGTAAAAATGTTAAGCAGCTTGTTCACCTCTAGTGAACAAGAATATCCCCCAGGCAAGGAAGAAAGGAAAGCTTTACAAAAGGTGGCTTGTTCAAGCTACAGATGACCAACATGTGCTTGTTTGGTTGAACAGTCTAGAAAACACACAGCTGTGAGCTTGTAAATTCTGTATTATTTACAGGACTGATTTCAGTTCTTCCAAGGACAATCACTGAAGCTGAAAGGGCAAGCACTGCCTGATAAGGGACTGATACCCAAGGCTTTAGAGAGCTGGTCCTGATGTTCTAATTCCTGCCTTGGTTTCTCCTTTAGCAAGAAAGGATATGAGATTAAAGCAGAGGAGGGATATCGAGAAAGTCAGCTCCCTTGAGTTCCTCTTGCATAGACTCTTAATGAGAGGCAGTTACTACTAAAAATAATCAGCCAGCTGTTGACAATGCTCTTATTTGCTGAAAGGCCATTGGGGAGGAAGTGGGAAGTTACTTGCAAGTATCCTTGGGCATCGGAGCTGGTTTATTATTATTTTTTTCATCTTTATGCTCTTGTGGATTGGAAGACAAGAGAGCCTGACTACAGTACTTAAGGGACACTGGATGGCTTCATACCCAATCACAAGGAAAGGAAATGAATACACAGAAAATATTTCGGTTCCCCTGACAGGAAAAACAACACAGTGTACTGTAACAATGACCAGAGCAAAAACTTTTCTAACCCCTTTAAAAATATTTTATCCTTTACCCTCTCATGACCCCTCTACATCTGGATTCTTTCCTGTCATCAGTGCCATAACCACACTGGCTCTGACACAATTCCAACCCCTATACACAACCTATAAGAAAAGACAAGGCTGTGGAGGGTGCAAAAAAAACCTCAGGATATAGTTTGCTAGAACTCTCAATTCTGTGGCAGCTGCTTACACTGTAGCAGATCCAACAGGTCTACACCCACAGGTGACACACTTTCCTGGCAGCAGAAAACCATCTCTTCTTCTGACACCAGCCTGTGACTTTGGCAGGAAAGACTTGAGACACTGCACCACACAAAGGATCAACTAACATGATGCTAGAGAAGGAAATGTAGTCTGTTAGGGCTTATTAAAAGGAGGCTGATGGGAGCGACTTAGAAGGCGTTCCATAGTAGGAGAGAGAGAGAAGCATTCCCTTCCCTGACCCTTGATTCTCCTCTGCACAAAAGTGAACAACATATTAGACTAAGCTCGAGAGATATGGACTCAGTTCTACCCTAAGGTATGAAACCCACTGAATGATCACTGCTAGTTGAAAAAGCTTGGCTTAACTTAACTCCCAGAACTGCTGTTATGGAGAAAAAGAGGGGAGCTAAGTAGGCAGACCGGACATGACTACAAGAAAGTGGGATATTATGCTACAACTAAGCAAAGCACTATGACCACTTCTCAATTTCTTTCACTCCTCCTTGTAATATCTATTACACAGATCCCTCTTGCTCTAATCTTTCATAACAGGGGAAAGGACAATGGGCCTGGATGGTTGGAAATCGATTCAAAACCTCACTCAGTTACAAATCTCAGTGAGTACTTGTGACTGAGTTGCAGTGCCTTGGCCTCATCTAATGGTTCTCAACTTTTGGTTTTCCTGATGTTTTGGATTTCTGTTCCCTAGGTCCCTGAACACTAGCTATGATAGATGATAGCTATGATAGGCACTTAAGTGCAAAATATCTGTAAGTCCAAGGCTGAACACTGCTGGTTGAATCTACCTCAACAGGTGGTAGTCAAGATAAAATGTTGCCTTTGGATTACTCAGTGCAAGGTTGAACCTCCTGATGTTCAACTGCAAACGCACTGTCCCTCATCACTGGCTATACTAGCCACGGTTGATGGGGATTTAGTCCAACCACATCTGGACTGCACCTTCAATTCCTCCTACCATCACCTTGGAGGAAACAAAAAATTATACGCACAATCTATCTATCTATCCATCTACTGTCTCCTGCTTTTATAGTAATGAACACAACCTACCCCACGCTGCCTTTTCAGCAACTTTGCTGAGATTACTTCTGCAGAATCTCTACCATTTTTTCATCATTTCTATTCTGGATAGCCTACTGAGGATGGTCCACCATTTCTACTTCAGGTTGGAAAATAATCTTTGGAGAATGGAAGCCCCACTCTAGGCTCCAATGGTGTGCTCTACATTGAATTCCCTCCTGTATTTCCAAGATTTCTTTTAAGGAAGTCCTTAGATCAATTGCTCATGAAGAAATGTCCAGGAAAAGGAGAGAATGCTGCAATCATGTTGCTTCTAGTTTATAGTCTATGATCCAATGATTCTACAAATGATACCTATCTATATAAAGACGCACTTGTGAGTACCCTGTCTCTGAATAATACAGCACAGTAACAGCCTAAATACCCACAATACCAGATCCTACCTGATCTAGGAAGCTAAGTAAGATCAGCTCTCGTCAGTATTTGGATCATTTTTAGAAACTTGCCTTTTAAAAAACTTAAAAGCAAGCTCCTAGTCCTTCTGATACATGAGAACAAGGTTAAGTGTGGGGATACAGTCAAACATGTCAATACGGTGTGGAATGGAGGAAGCAAAATTAATTTCCAGTGGGATGGGAAGGGTATTGAATTTCCAGTGATCCAGGTGTGAGATTTAGTACCCTGTGGTGCTTTTGACATCTATCTCCCCATAACTGCTAGATAGAGAACAAATTATGTAAGCAATAAAGTGAAATACTGTACTTTACTGCAGAAAAGGTATTCTGCTCTATTTCTCATCCAGATTCACTTTCCTCCATCTCATGATTTCATCTGGGCTGTGCCCAAGGCCTATGCATCTGATTTGTTCAGATGAGGGAAATTAAGAATTTCGTCAGCCACCACCTCATTATGTTCTCTTCAAGCCTAGCCAATTCTGGCATTTCCCTCATTTTTATCCATAATAGATTCCACAATGGGGAGCACCTGGGGTAGGGGGTGTCACACTTCAAAATCAGAAAGTTTCCTGCACCAAGATGCACTGAAACAGCATGTATGGATTTCCACATCCCTACTCTTAAAGGAAGAACTCATTTCCAATTTCATTTTCCAGCTGATGTCTTAAACCTACACTAGCATATCTCTGTATTTATCTTTTGACATTCCCATGTTATGCTCATTAGTCCAGCTGATAGGAATATTTCTGCACCTCA
This sequence comes from Cyclura pinguis, assembly GCA_030412105.1. Taxonomy (NCBI): domain Eukaryota; kingdom Metazoa; phylum Chordata; class Lepidosauria; order Squamata; family Iguanidae; genus Cyclura; species Cyclura pinguis. The sequence continues at coordinate 266,535,900 of CM059599.1, forward strand.
GTGAGCTCTCTACTGTGACTATGACAAGGTCTCCCTGTAGGCTTTTTAATCCCTAGCCTTCTTCTCAGAGCATGGCCTTGCTTCCCACATTGGCAACCCAATCCTTTGACTATTTTAAGGTTGTTGTCATTTTTTCCTAATAGGCAAATCCCACAATTGTCTCCTACTGCAATCTGATCTACAGTCAAGATTATCTCTTATTTCCCTACCCTTGAAAACATGGCTACTGATTTAGGATAACATAAATGTGACAAGAAGTGGAGCAATGCTCTGCAAGGAGTGGCTGGAGTTCTTTAGCTTGGGGGGGGGGAGGGAGTTGACGACATGATAATGATGTATAATATTAGGCATAGGGAAGAGAAAGTGAGTAGTATGAAGTTTTTCCTCATTCACTCATATTAGAACCGAACTTCACCCAGTGAAGTTAAATGGTGTGAAATTTACCACAGAGAAAAGAAAGTACATCTTCACAAACTGCATAATCACCCTATAGAATTTGTTTCCTCAGCATGTAGTAAGGTCCATCAAACTAAACAGCATTAAAAGGGACTAGTCATATGAATGGAGGATACAGCTACCAAGGGCTAGTAGTCATGACAGCTATCTTCTGCCAAGGTAGTATACCTCTGAATGACTACCATGGGAATGGATCCATACAGCTTGGGTCTGATCCAGGACAGCTCTTCCTATATTCTTGCTAGTGTTCAGAGGAGAGGAGCAAGCAAAAAAGGCTACCAGTAACGCTGTCAGGAAAGGCAATGTGTGGTTTTGGCAAAGCAGCAGCTGAGTGAGAGGTGACACAAACCTGAATGAGGCAGGACAAATAAAATTTAGCTCTGCAGCTCCAAGACAGTACTCCTAAAATGTCCTCAAGGCTGTGTGACTCAGGCCAAGGAAGGGTGCTGGGAGGAAGTTACTAGCTGAGATGGGGAGCAACCAAAAAGACTCAGCTATTCTGTTCCCCTACCTTAAAATAATTTCCTCCTAAGGTTACACAATGTCACCTAAGAAGTTCCCACGTGGGCACTTCAACACTGAAAAGCAGCAGCCATGTGAAGAGCACAAAGACTGCTGGGACTGCCATGGCAACATGTTTTCTTTATCCTCCGAAAGAGCAGCTGCCATTTCTTGCTCCAAGAGTTCCTTTTGATCTTCCTCAGAGACCATCCCTCCACCCCTCTTTCTTTCAATGGCAGGGGAGCAGGGGAAGTTCTGTCTCCACAGACTTCCCTCTCAGCTGAAAAAACCCAAGGTGACAGGCTAGAGTGGGGAAGGGAAAGAGGAAAGGTGGGGTAAAAGATACAAGAGGCCTGCCCTTTGGGCCTATGTGTTGAAGATGCAGAATGCCTCTCAGACCCAGCCATGTTGCCCTTAGTAACTGCCACTGGAAAGCAGAGCTATGGACTGGTCAAATTGAACTGTGGTCCTCTATCCCACATGGATTATCAGACAAAATTCTTTGGGTCAACGCTCTAAAGCTGACCCTCGCCATTTTATATCACTTGTGAACCTTAATATTATTCAGAGCCCTTGCCAAAAAACGTTTCCTCTTATCTGTCTTAAGAAAAACTGCACGTCCATGACCTTGCAGCACATTTGCACAGGCTTGTAATGTTTGTTAGACTCAGTTCCCTTTTGAATCCAGAGCAGCCCCAAGAATGGTCGAAGAAGGCCTGGGTCCTATAGACGATCAGGCAAACCAGTCCCCGGTGCTGGAGGAATACACTAGGTGCCCTCTCTGTTCTTGTACAGACGCATTATGAGAGATTTTTTTTTTCACAAGCAACAAAGGGCCCACTGCCTGTACAGCGAATACCAAAAAAAAACAGAAGACAGTGGTTAGGGTATCACGAGAATGACCCCGGGCACTACCAGACCCATGCTGTATCCTCTTCAGAATCAGAACATTCAGTAACAGATGCAGGAAGGCTCTGAAAAACACTACATATATAAAACACAGATATAGCCTGGTTTATCAGGCTGCCAGGGCTAACAGTTGCAGGATACACACACCAGGAAAGGACGCAGTGGCATGAGGGACAGATTTTGACGCTAAATTGGAGAAAACAGGCGGAGGAGGTTTGTGTCTCTCAGAACAGGGGCTAGAGAGGGTTGCTGCTATGGGGGGGGTGGGGGGTGGGGGTGGAATCACAAAATCCGGAGATCGGGGCTGAATGAGGAATCAGGAAACAGAGACGGAGTGCCCTGACAATCCACCATTCTATCTGCCCTGTGATGGCACAAGCGAGTAAATGGAAAGATGCCGCTTTAGGGTGCCCTTCTGCCTCTCACACCCATCCTATATAGTCCGGGTGCATCAAGATTCCTTCTGTGAGTCGAGGGAAGTTGGCTCGACTAATTTCAGAGAAGACTAAAGCTCCCCATACCTTCCCTCCACACACATTCAGACGCGCGAGTCAACCTGCCTAAAGCCCTGCCTCGTGCCTGGGCCCCGCACCTGCCCCCAGCTCACCTTGGCTCAGGTAGGACGATCTTCTTGCTTGCTCTGGCGGCTGGAGTAGATTTACTTTTCTCCATAGCCATCAAGTAGCTCACATCAGCGAGCACAGCCTCCAAGTCGGCCATCTTGCCAGGAAATATTTCTTCTGCTTTCCTTTTTCACAATCAATTCTCTTATGATTCCCGCGGCCTCTGCGGCTCCCTCGCCCCTTCTCCGCCTTCTTCCTCGGCGGCGTTGCGTGTGCCCGGGTGTCGGCGCCTGTTTGGAGAGGGGGGAGTGGGGTGGGGGAGGGAAGGAGAGAGGGGATTTGGCCCCCCCACCCCGCTTACAAACAGACCCTCATGATGCCTGCGCGCAGGAGCGGCGACCCTTCCTTATTCCTGCGCCGCCGCCGCCGCCGCTGCTTTCGCCCCGCGCTTCTCCCCGCCACGGGCTTCCTCCGGAGCGGTCTGGGTGGATGTGTGGACGCGGGGCGATGCGTGCAAGGAGGGACGAGGGGGAGGAGGGCTGCCGTGCCTCCGCGGCTGAGCTCGCTGCCTGTCAACGCGGATCGGGCGGCGCAGGGGCGGCAGCAGCGGTGGCTTCGCCGCTCTGGAGCCCGGACGCCGCTTTCTCTGTCAGCGCTTCTCTTTCCGCGGAGGGCTGCCAGCCAGGCGGGGACGGGGAGAAGCCGCGACGCAAACCGGGGCCGCGGCAGACCCGCCAAAAGTGCTAGAAAGAGAGCGCAGAAGGCATTAATATCGGTGCACTGATCAAATAAACACTCAGCCAGCGGAGCCGAAGCTTACACGCTTCCTCCTCCTCCTCCTCCTCCTGCGGATTTTGCGCCTTTTTCTTGTCGTTGCTGTCTCCCTGCAAGAGGTGGCGAGGAACTCCGGGGGGCCCCGCCGCCGCCGCCACCCGCAGCTTCTCTCCCTTTCCCCCCCCTTCGCTTTTTCTCGGAGTCCAGCTTCGAGCAACAGCACCCGGACAAGAGGCGGGGAATGGAAGGCTGCTTTGTACACAGAAGAAAGTTGGCCGCTCGAGGCCGCCCTCTCGAGACTGCGGGAGGATTTGCAAAGTGATCGGCGGCGGCGGCGGCGGCGGCGGCGCAGGCCGAGCTTCTGCCCGCTTCATAGGACCATTTCCATTTCGATACAAGCGCAGCCTGAGGCAATACGCTGCGGGCCCGTGGAGGGAGGGAGGGAGCGGTGTTCAAATCGAGAAGCGCTCAAAGGCCTAACGGGTCCCCGCGCTTCGTGCCTGCCCGGCAGAGTCCTCTGACGCTTTCTCCAGCAACCTGCAGTTGAAACTGAAGTTGTGTGAGGGACAAGGAAGGGCATATTTGCTTTAAACTACATTTGAAATAAATTGATTAAGTGGGTGCAAAAAGAAAAAACACCATAATGAATGAACTCCTTCCTTTGGGGCTGAGTGGCAGAAGTGGAAGAAGGACCTGCTAATGAGTATTATGAATGTTAGCAGATCCCGTATTTCTGTGCAACGCGAAAAAGCATAGTGTAACATAAATGTGTAGGACCCCATCTTTCCCAATCCGGGTACTGACTGACTAAAATTCCCCAATATACCTTTGGAGATGTTCTCAAGGCAGAACAATATTTTCTCTTCTGTCTTCTTGGACTGGTGTTTCATTTGGAAGATCTCCTCCATGAAATTAGGTAAAAATTCAGTCCACATTTACAGGTTGTTGTATGCACACACACACACACACATGGAGGGGCAGCCAGTGATAAGTAGATTCAGAAAGTATACCTGTTTCAAGTCCGGCTCAGCAAGAGAGCTTAAAAATGATCAGAGAACTTTCTTTACCTACTTAAAATGTATACCTGGAAACAGTTTTCATTGTTCATCAATGACATCAATACCAAGAAAGATCCTGGAGCAGATCATTAAACAGTCAGTTTGTAATTACTTAGAAAGCAGTGCCCTAATCACTAAAAGTCAACATGGATTTCTCAGAAATAAGTCGTGCCAGATGAATCTCATCTCTTTTTACAATAGAGTTACAAGCTTGATAGATGAAGGGAATGTTGTAGACGTAGCATATCTTTGACCTCAGTAAGGCTTTTGACAAAGTTCCCCAGGACATTCTTGCAAAGAAGCTTATAAAATGTGGGCTGGGCAGGGCTACTGTTAGGTGGATTTGTAATTGGTTGACCAGCCAAACCCAAAGGGTGGTCACCAATGGCTGCTTTTCATCTTGGAGAGAAGTGACTAGCGGGGTGCCACAGGGTTCTGTCCTGGGCCCAGTGCTGTTCAACATCTTCATCAATGACTTGGATGAAGGAGTAGAGGGCAAGCTGATCAAATTTGCAGATGACACCAAATTGGGAGGAGTTGCTAATACCCCAGCAAACAGGATCAAATTTCAAAATGACCTTGACAGATTGGAGAGCTGGGCCAAGGCTAACAAAATGAAATTCAACAGAGAGAAATGTAAGGTCCTACACTTAGGCAGAAAAAAATGAAATGCACAAATATAGGATGGGTGATGCGTGGCTGAATAGCAGTACGTGTGAAAGGGATCTAGGAGTCTTGGTAGATCACAAGCTGAACATGAGTTAGCAGTGTAGTGTGATGCGGCAGCCAAGAAAGCCAACACGATTCTTGGTTGCATCAATAGGAGTATGGTGTCTAGATCGAGGGAGGTAATGGTACCACTCTACTCTGCGCTGGTTAGGCCTCATTTGGAATACTGTGTCCAGTTCTGGACCTCAGTTCAAGAAGGATACCGACAAGCTGGAACGTGTCCAGAAGAGGGCGACCAAAATGGTGAAGGGTCTGGAAGCCATGCCCTATGAGGAGCAGTTTAGGGAGCTGGGTACATTTAGTCTGCAGAAAAGAAAGTTGAAAGGAGACATGATAGCCATGTTTAAACATTTGAAGGGGTGTCATGTCGAGAAGCGAGCGGGCTTGGTTTCTGCTGCTCCAGAGACTAGGACAAGGAGCAATGGATTCAAGCTGCAGGAAAGGAGATTCCACCTGAACCTCAGGAAGAACTTCCTGATGGTCAGAGCTGTCTGGCAGTGGAATATGCTGCCTCAGAGTGTGGTGGAGTCTCCTTCTTTGGAAGTTTTTAAGCAGAGGGTGGATGGCCATCTGTTGGGAATGCTTTGATGGGTGTTCCTACATAGCAGGGTGTTAGACTCTATGGCCCTTGGGGTCTCTTCCAACTCTATGATTCTATGATTCATTTGGTATGGAGACTATGTAGGGCCAGCCCTAGGCAGAGTGAGGCAATTGCTTGAGGTGGCAGATGATGAAGACAATACTAGCAGTCCCTTAGCTGTTGCTCCTCAACTGCTTGGCCTCTGAGGTAGGGCAGAGTTCTGTGTACCACACAGCCTGCCCTGCTCTCTAAAGTGATGTGTTGCCCTAAGGTGTGGCGGACAGTGTTATTCCAGTGCCACTATACATATCCTATGTGTGGAATGTCCTTCACCTTGGGCAAACATCTTGGGTCAAGTCTGAGAACACCTTGTATGAGGAGCACAAAACTTTATATGGCAAATTTTGAGTACAAGTGCCAGATTTTATGTTCCAGAGGGATCCTGCTCTGCCCTAAGGCAAGGATATTTTCATATGTGAAGTGTCTCCATCAGATACCCAATTTTCACTTGAATACATTCAAATCTATTTAGCTCTTTTCAGGAGCTTGATTCAACATGGTTACCTTGAAACTGTTCTTCATCTTGCACTGCGCTTTGCACTCGTGCTTTGACAGCTTGTTCTGCCTCAAAAGTATATACACAAATAATGACATATATTTCTCTTTTAAGTTATTATTTAAAAGCATCCAGCGTATAAAAAATGGTCCTATTCTAATTCTATCTTGTCTTTTCCATGTTCTTCTTAACCAGCCTACAGCCTAGGAGTGTATATTGACTTTAACAAAAGGGTAAGCCTTCAACTTGCCAGACCTGATTGTGGTCTAAGTCATACAAGCAATCACCATGCGTGCAAAAGCAAGTAATGACTTCCATATCTTTCAGCATTTAATAGACGAAAACCAGGACATGTGGAGGAGATGTGACATTAGAGTATGACCAAGAAGGTAAAAATTATTAAGGAAGAAGAACAGATGAGCTGAAAGATGCTACAGCAGTTTGCTTTTCCCTGAGCCTACTGAGAAGGGAAAGATTCTGTCCCCTCTTTCCCCCTGCTGAGTTAATTAAATGTGAACTACTTTGCACTTTGAACTTTGCAGCTACTGAAATAATCTGATGATAAAGGGGAAAAGAAGGAGGAGGAGGAGGGAGAAACTGGAACATTTTAAAAGCAGATGAAAAAGTGGGATGGCAGAGGATTAATTGAGACTGTTCCAGCCAAATCTGAACTGTTGGAGTTTATGGACGTCACTTTGAAAATGGACTGCCACAAACTGAACACTGCCAAGTCTGCAGAGAGTACTTTCATACTGCCTCTCATCAGCCCATATGCAATTACTTTCAGTGAAGTAAATTTATATAGTCAGCAAGCCCAGTTACCCAATGTACTGAAAGCAAAATAATTCTAATACACAAGTGAACCAAGCCAGCTTTACTTCCCCTACTCCCATATTATATAGGTCCATTAAATCCAACTATTAAATAGCCTTTTAAGAAAGTGGTTAATCCAGTTCTCTTACACGAATTGCTTTCCTCATTATGACTAATACCATGCCTAAACGGATGTGCTTTTTATTAGTTCAGGTCACGTGGGTTGCAAAATTATTTCCTTGAACAAGCACACCTCTCTAACTACCTTTTTGTTTTCACCTTGCACACCTGAGTGACTATGATTATAAACAAAGGCATACAATTCTGCTGACATGTCCCTGTAAAAGTTACAAACATGTTGTTTTTCTTAAATTTGCATTGCCCTTTCACTTTAGCCCCTCTGTGTTTAAGCTGGGACAATTATCTGTGAATATACAGTTAATGTTTTGTGTTCTTCAATTTGAAAAATGTAGATAATTTCCTTCTTCAATAAATATTTTCCTTGTTAATAATATCTACACGTTTTGCCTTGGAGATGTCAAAGTTGCATCCAAAACCCATATAGCCTCCAAAATGTATAGTTCCACAATGTCTGGGTAATATTGATTAAGAAAGTAAACATGCAGATTGGAAAGGCCCTGCATTCAATATAAATAATGGGAAAATAGATCACAGCAGTTCACTTTCTGTTCATACTAAACTAAAAGTGTATGATTAGAAATTACTGTCTGCATAAAGGCCTTTGTGGTGGTGCATGATCTTTTCATGTATCTGTCTGGTTAGTCAGTGTGGGAAATGGGATGTTGGACAAGGTAAACTTTTTTGTTTGATTCATCAGGATTCTTTTTATGTGCAGGTATAATGCAACTTTATGTATCTGAATAAATAGCCCTGAAAAATATAGGAGTAACAACCCTGTGTAAGATGCCAGTGTTATCAGTTTATCTTGTTCTTGTATGACAAATTATTACAGGATTGGAGTGTAATGCTAGCTCACTAAGATCAGTTTTCAGAAAGCAACTCAGAAGTTACCAGTTATTGAGGATTGTCGTGAACAAGAAACTTACTCTTGGACATAGTGTCCAGATGTAAATAGAGGTGCAATAATAGTGCCTACATAGTATATTAGGTTTGCTTTCTCATTTTCTCCCACTAAAGAGCATCACTATTAGCCTGTAGAGTTGGAGGGAAAAAAGAAAATAACCCCCATTCTAGATCTAAGACAAAACAATACCAATAGTGGAACTGGAAGCTTTAATTGATATGACTGATTTCCACATTAGTGTCCCAAGTATTTTTATACAGGAATGTATCTTTGATAGTATAGTAAGTGCTCTGTCCCAATACACAACTGGGAAACACATGCTTCTCTTGATGTTATTGAACTCCAAGTCCAATAAAAATGCCAAGCTAGACACTGATGAAGCATCAATATGTGGAAGGCCAAAGTTTTTCCACCTCTCCCTTTGAACATAAAGGATTAAATCCAGGCTAATATGTACAATAAACCTACTGAAGGCAATAGTATTTTACTAAATTTGATTTCAGAGGATCTACTGTAGATATTACTTATGAGTAGCTCTAATCCAGTAGATCCAGATGTGTAGATGTGTTTTATTGCAGAATTCTGTGTACCCACAAAGCCACCATCAAAGTTCTATTCATATGCTTCATACTCATATGCTGTTCATATGCTTTTGAAACTTTGAGCTGGCATCATTTGACTTGGCTACCTCATAAAATTAGAAATGACAACAATCCAGTTACCACCCTCTGCCTGCTATATGGGTGTGAAGTCTCTTAACTTCATGCGCACACACAGCTGGGTGGGCATTCCCTTTCAGAATAAATTATTTTGCAGAAAGTTGATTTTTTAAAAAAGACAGGATTCTGCTTTTTTGTCCAAATAGCCTCATAGGCAATGACACATAGGTGTGAATGCAAAAGGACAATTTTCCTTCTGCACATACATTAAATGCAGTATTTTATTGTTAGTCATGCTCTATCTCTGCCTCAGTCAGGAGCCATACTGTCTTCCCATAGTTGAACAGAGGTTCTACTAGCAAGGCTTTCCCCTCACCATGGCCTGTGAGTATGTCCATTCCCTAGTGTTCTGCACTCAAGCCTAAAGGACTCCCTTCACACCTTTTAGCATGCCAGTCTTTTCACTTCTATATGGAAGTAAATGTTGCTGGAGTCTATTTCTGTATGATCTTATACTCCTTCTGTTTTTCTCTCTGATTCATTCTCCTTTAGTTATACCCCTCCACCCTTGATGCCAGTAGCTCATCTGTCTGATATTATAACATAAATTATCCCTGTGTTAATAGGCGTCACAACATGTTCAGCTGCTATCAACTTAGTTTTTATGATGTTGCAGAAGAGCTGCCCAGGACTTCTGCTCCAGATAATAGGACCATTGAAGACTGACCATTCTCTCTGAAACTTTGTCTGTATATTACAGTAGATGTTAGGTTTTAAATGATACCTTACAACTGCAGAGCAGTTTGACCCAGTCTTTTGCCAGAAAGGAGATGCTAGTTTGAGAACGTAAGAAGAGATCTGCTGAATCTGATTTAAAAAACATCCCATCTATGGTCCTCCTGCTTTCCACAATGGCCAGCTTGTTGCTTTGGGAAAACCAACTAGCTGCCTCTAATAACAATGACAATGATAACAACACCAGTAGCAACAGCTACAACAACTGCCTTCCCCTACTATTGCTCCCCACTGTAGTATTAGTATTAAGAGCTTTCCTGCTTCTGAACCAGAGCTCTGAAAAGTTACTTTTGGGGACTGCAACTCTTAGAATGCCACAGGCAGCGCTGGCACTGGTGTGTTTTTTTCTTTTAACTGTTATTTTATGCACTCTGTGAAATATTTACTTTTGTCCAGAATCAACTATCCATCTGTCATCATTAAGTAGTCTCAGATTCAAGGATTTTTTAAGAAGGGAATATCTCAATCCACAGGTGGCTTTCTATATTCTCTAGCCTATGTCATACATAGTTTTATAAGCCTCTACCATGCCTTGACTTAGGTTACCAATGCTCTAGCTTTTCTTCAGTTAGATGATGATCCAGGTTCCTGAGCTTTTTGGTTATCCCTTTCTGCACTATTTATTTACATACCTATTTATTTATTGTATTTCTGTATCACTTCCCAGCCTACAGGGCCTCTTAAGGTGAAGAGCAAATAAAAACCAATTAAAACAGTACAGAGATAAAAACATTTTAAAAACATGTTAAGTACTCTTTAAAAATTCCTAAAAGCAGCCTAAAAATAGTCCTAGAATCCGATTCTAAAATAGTTCAAACACTGAAACTGATGCAGAAGAGCACTGTTTTGGCTGCCCACCAGAAGCTTAAAGGAGATGGGGCCAGCTCTATCACCAACTCTGGCAGCTGGAAAATTCCACAGAGCATTCAGGAATCCTTGTGGATCCATTAGTTTCTGGTGGTAAACCATTTTAATAGATCTATTGCTCCTGCAGAGGTTAGGAGTCCCAGCAAATTAAACTCTTACCAGGTAGTGATCTGTCCATGACAACAGGGTTCTTTTAAGTCCCCTTACCCCCAGATCACCATCATCATCCTGACCACCAAAAACCAGATCAAGAGTGTGGCCTGCTACAAGTATAGGGCAGGACATTAATTAAGACAGGCCTAAGATTGCCATAGAAACCATAAAATCTTGAGCTAGCCTGATGAAGGTGCCTCAGCATGGATGTTAACATCCCCCAACACAATAAATTTGGGGGGAAATTAATACCACCTCTGGGATCACCTCCAAGCAGGGAGAGAGTTTGACAACAGGATGGATCGTACACCAAGAGAATCCCCATCCTGTCTTATTGTCCTGTACACTCAAACCTTGGAGATTATCAGATAGAGTTCCTGTTCAACAGCATCCTTTCTGACTTAGGCAAGTCAGAACAATATGCAGCATTCCAAATCCATCCACAACATAGATTTGTGTAAGAGGATTAAAACTGAAGTTTCCTCTTCCCTTCCCTGAAGTTCCCTCCCAGCATGGAATTCATCGTTTCCACACACTGATGTGCAGTTTTCACAAAATTATCCACTATGACCCCTGGCTCTTCCCTTGTTAGTCCCCTTCATTTCACATCACATCAGTGTAGATGTGATCAGAACATTTTTGGATTTGACATGCCTCAATTAACACTCTCTTTACGTTGAACTTTGTTTGCCATTTTGTTGCCCATTCACCCTTTCTGCAAAGGCCATTCTAAAGGTTTCTGTATTTAGCCTCAGCTTTCCCTGCTGTATGTAGCTTCAGCTTTCCATTTTGGCTAGCATGCTAGATTTGGCTAGATTGCATCTGAACAAGCTAAATAACACAAATACGGACCATTGGAGATCCTTATTTTGCCTCATTAGGAGACCAGTTCATTTATTCCTACTGCTTCATATGCTTTATATACTTGTCGTTGTGTGCCTTCAAATCGTTTTTAAGTTATGGTGCTCCTAAGGCAACCCTATCACAGAGTTTTCTGGGGCTGAGTGTGTGATGCGCCCAAGGTCACCCAGTGGGTTTCCATGGCTGAGCAGGAAATCGAACCCTGGCGTCCAGGATCATAGTCCAATGCTCGAACCACTACACCACCCTGGCATTTTAACCACTTACCACCCCATAAAAATATCCATTTTCTTATCCCATGACTACTGGATAAGTTTACTTAGGAGCCTTTGGTGAAAGAATTTATCATCACTTTTTTGGGAAACCAAAATATAATGGTGTAAGCAGGTAATTCCTATCCATATGCTTGCTGACATTCTCAAAGGGCTCTGAAAGGTTATTTAGGTAGGATTTCCCACAAAGAAGCTATACTGATTAATCCTCATCAGGCCTTATTTGTCTTTATGTTGAGTGGTTCAACATGACAATACTTTCTTCTAATTTATCTAAAACAGTGTTAGCTAACTGTCCTATAATTTCTTGGTTCTCCTTTTTTAGATGAGTGTTATATTAGTTGCTTTCTGCGCCTTTGGTAAGGATTTCAGGGACAAGCTGTCTATTTTTTTTAGACAATCATCAATTTCACATTTGATTTCTGATAGAACTCTTGGAGAAATACCATCTGGATTCAATGACTCATTTTTTAGGTTTGTCAGTAAGCCCTAGGACTTTATCACTTGTCAGAATTAGACTCAAAATGCTCAAATGCTGTTCTTGGAAAATAAATTCAGCCATGGATAACTGTCCTGCATTTTTTGACAGTAAAGACTTAAGGCAAATAATTCCTTTAGTTCCTCTGTAAGTCTCCCTATTTTGGGAAGAGGGGTTGAAGAAATGCATCTTCAGCTGGCTAGCAATCTAGCCCCTCCCTGACTAGTTTTCTATTTCTATTTAAATTTCAATATCATAATGATGTTAGCCACAAACAGTACACTAATACAAGTTATTAGTAACATTAGCCTTATTGACTAACATTTGCTTTGCCAGAGTAGGTGCTGCTATTTGTTCTTCCCAGATAGGCAAGATTTCCATTTTCAGAAGAAAACTTCCTTATGTGATGCTTATATTGTGAACTGGAAATCAGTATTTACTTCAAACGTAGTGTGTATGTGTACTGAGGTCTCTCTTTGCATAGTGGCAAATGCTTCACAGAGCAAAGACAGATGGTTCATTGTTTTGTGATTAAAGGGAGAATGGAGATCTGTGCTTAAAGAAAGAGTAAAGCTTTTTCAAATGTGAAGTGCAGGAATGGAACACTTGTGAATATAATCTCTTTCATTTTATTTTATCCAGTGCTGTCCATCTGCTAACAGACTGTGAAATGGATTCCTCTTCCCCTTACACTCTCTTGCCTCCCCAAATCTTCTCCAGAGGCTTGGAGGAAATTCTAGGGTAGATTTAGGGGCACAGGGGAATGCAATGAGCAAGAAAGGAAGTTGTCCCAGTAGAAGCCTGTTCACACATTGTAGGATGTAGCCCAGTAATAGAGAAGAGAAGATGTATGTTCAGGAAAGAGGATGCAAAACCAAATGTTTGTTCTCTTTAGGAGTCATACAAAATTCTTTGAAAGCTGCTGTTTGGGGAATGAGACATTAAATGCTACCGAAGACTTCTGGCCTTTTTCCTTAAAGACAAAAGAAAAATTATTGTAAGAGGATCACACTTGACAACACTCTTAACTGCGAAAACAAAGATGACCCTAAGACACTTTAAAGACTAGGGCCATTTCTACCCTACACTGTTATAGTGCTGTTATTCCTATGGAATTCTGGGCTTTGTAGTTAACTGAGGCCAAAGAGCTCTCTGGCTGAGATTCTAGATGCCCCTCCCTAAACTGCAAACCCCAGGATTCCATAGGATGCTGCAAGTGGAATAATAGCACTATAACAGTGTAGTGCAGAAATCGCCTAAGGCTGCAACCCAGAACACACATAGGAATAAATTCCAGTGAAAGAAAGTGGGTCTTCATTTCAAATAAAAACACATATGCAGGTTTGGAGAAGCTGGTGTGGATTAGAGCAGAAGTTCTGGTAAACCAGAGCATTCTCTCAGCAAATGTAAACCTGTCTGCTGGCTTATAAAAGCTTCTGCAATAATAGAGCAGTTTCAAAGGTGCCATCACATCAGACTCTGCTGTGTGATAAAAACAGACTTCCTTTCCCCTTCCACCATTTTTCTGCTTTATTTCTATTCCTACCGAACAACGGGAATAGCAGTGGTGGCAAGCAGCAGCAACAACAAGAAGAGTGCAGGAATCATTGTTTTGAAACCATTCGGTCTTTTTGACCATAGGAGCATGAAAACATCATCATAATCTCACATTGGGAAGAGTAACACTGGAATTGTCCATATTAAGTTTTCCAGCGAGGATTCAGTAAGAAATCTACATTCCAGACCTTGGAATTATAACATTTCTTCCTGCCCCTCGCATCATCCCTTTCAGGTCTGTTTCTCATCAACAGTCTACACAATATAGTAGATGACTGTTATGGCATCACTGAAACCTAAAAATAACCTTGCTCACTGTTACAGTGAACACATAAATCATTTTATCTCAATGTGAGAGGACACACTTTTGTGTTTGAAGCTCTGACTTTATAGTAATTTATCTATGTACTAAATCACTAGAAGGGGCCAGAAAGTGATCAGAGTCTAACCTTACCCCCATTTTCCAGGACAGGTGTGTGTGTGTGTGCATGCGTGCTCATGTGCACACACCTTCAAACTCCTTTTTGATTTGTGGAAGCTCCATTAATTTCATGAGCCTTTCATAGGCAAGGAATAGTCAGAGGTGGTTTGGCATTGTCTTTCTCTGAAACACAGCCTCCAGCAGCTAATACTAACTAGGCCTGATCCTGCTTAGCTTCCAAGATCTAATGGGATCTGGTGCCCATACAGTGTATTTAGGCAGCATCCACCTATAAATTAGAACTCAGTTTGCTCTGCTAGTCCAAACTACAGCATGCCCTGTGAGGAGAGGGAGGAGCAATTACCACTGTCACTTAAAGTGAGAGGAACAGTAACTATCTTGGCAGCGATGCTTCTCTTCATGTCAGTATACCTGTTTCAGGAAAGTTAGAGGGGACTGGAAGACTTGCCCCATTTGCAGCTAGAAAATAATAGGCTTAAACAGTTGCAGCAGTTCACAGTTCCAGAGAGAAGCAAAGTTAACTGATTAAACACTGAAAAACATTGATTTTCAAACTGTCTGGATGTTGTGTGTCAGATTGTTTGCAGAGTAATCCATCCTGCCTGCCTACCATGGGAATTGTGAGCGTGTGTGTGTGTGTGTGTGTGTGTTGTGAAGGATTGTGGAACACTAGAGCACACACTATTTGGCCTGACTGTTGCTCTGCAAGAACTCAAGTGTTTGTGTATGTGCCTTTAAGTCACCTGTTGACATTGCAACTCCATGAATTTGATAGGGTTTTCTTAGGCAAGGAACACTCAGAGGTGGTTTTACTGGTTCTTTCCTCAAGGCTCATCCTTCTTAGCTTTTAAGATCTAACAGGATCTGGTGCCTTTGTCAAGAATATCCTAACACACACACACACACACACACACACACACACACAGCACCTAAGTTGAGCACTGTAGTGGAAAGGTGAAATCCAGAGCAATGGACAAGTTGTATTGCAAGTGCTGCTTTGTAAGCAAGGTAAGACCATGCAACCATCTGGTATCAACCTTTAGTCTTCAGATGTACTGCAGCTTCCAGAATCTCTATCCACTGGCCATACTGGGTAGGGCTTCTGGGAGTTATATTCCCGTATCTGGGACCCAACATTAGAAAATCTATTTAGAACATTGGACTCTGAGTACTTACATAGAATAAGCAGACTTACAAATACTAAGTGAAACATGAAACACTAAAAAGTCATTGTCTCTAAAGGGTGAATTTATTATTATTTTTTCACTATTTTATTGCATTTACCTTTTCATTATCTATGCTACTTTAAAAAAAAACAAATCCTTGCAATTAATTTCATTTTGACTTCTAGGCAACACTGCTTTTATGCTAAAATTTCTTCATTACATTTTGGCAAATTGGGCAGAGAGATGAGGTCCTATTTTTCATATGCGGCAGAAGAAATGGGATCTTCATGATTAGGCAACTAAAGATCATTTATTATAGTTAAAATGTGTTCGTCATAACATGAAGAATTTTATGTACATTTGCTCAAGAGTCATTATTAAGCTTTCTATTTTTACGTTTAGCAGTTATAAAACAAGTCATGTGAACATCTCTTGCTAATTTGTAAAGTGGCTTTTAGAAAAATTTTTTGACACTGCACACAGCACTTTGTTATATAGTTGATTCTTTCTACATCCAAAATATCTGCTATAATGAGCTATGCTGCAGCCTTTCCCAGCTACAGGTATTGAACTAAATCCCCATCATTCCCAGTTTACGTGGGTAATGGCCAAGGGATGGAACGTAGTCCAAGACATTTGGCAGCCTTTGGGTTTGTGGGAAACTGGGCTACAGTTGCCCCTTTTCAGAGAAGTTTATTTGTAGGTCCTGATCTTTTTCTCAAGATTGCTCTGATAAGCTTCAGAAGGAGCCTGCTTGAAAAACATTTTGAGACAATTGAAATGAGCTAACCAAATGACGGTGGCAGGAAGGACTGACACCTCTGGGTTGATTGATACATGCATACATTCTTCTCCCATTCTCCTCAGATGGATTGGATCCAGACTTTAGTTATACTTTGTTAATGAAGTCCCGCTAGAACATATTCAACTTAAGTAATGTCTGTTTTAAATCTTGAGAGCCAGTGTGGTGTAGTGATTTTAAGGATTAGACTACGACTTTGGGACAGCAGAGTTTCAGTTCCTGCTCATCCATGAAAACCCACTGGGTAATCTCATACTCTCTCAGCCTCAGAGGAAGACAAAGGCAAACCCCCTCTGAACAAATCTTGAAACAAAAAAAAAGTGATAGGTTTGCCTTAGTGTCACTGTAAGTCAGAAATGAGAGCAAACACCAAGAACATCTAAAGTCTCATTGATTTTGATAGGGTTACTTAGTCGCATCTGGATCTAATCCAGCAGTTAATGCTAATATTTAAAAATACTTAGTTGGGATCCAACCCAATCTCTTGAAGTTATTATAAACTGAAAAGAAATACTACACATGAGGCAGAAGAGGATGGGCTCTGGTCACAGAAGAGGCCCTGTACTGTCATCATGGGTAATGCAAAAGGACAGCATCTCCCCAGCAACACTCAATTCTAGTTTGGATTATAAAGTAATTACCATTTTGTGAAGTGCAACATCCACAGGGAATATAGAGCTGTAAGTACAAAATTAATTACTAGATCAACAGACAAGCTCTTTAAATCTGTAAAACATTTTGCAGACAAATGGCACAAGATGCCACGAGTTGAAGTAAGACAAAGTAAGATGTGTTATGTTGTGCTTTTCTACTGTTGTTTGGATTAAACATTTTAGATACAAAGGCAGTCCCCTGACGCAAATTAATAGCACAACTGTGGAAGCTGCAAACTCTCTTGGGTCCAGTTCTCACTCTTGAGACAAAGAATGTGCTTTTAGTTTAATTCAGCATGGCAGAGCAGAATAGGTAGAACTGAGATCTCCGGATGACAGGTGACTGAGTTATTGCTGAAATCTGTTTTCCTTCAAAAAGGGCTAGATGTTCTCTTCACCTGTCCTCCTCCTTAGTTTGTACAGGCTGAATCAAAACAACTATATGCTGAAAGCACCAAAAACTCTTTGTAAGAAAATAGCTTAAACCCTTATGCCCTCCACTGCCTATGCATATACAAAGATGTCTCCATTTTCAATTTGTCACGTTCTGTTCATCTTTTATTAATGGGATTCACTATGCCCCTGTTTGGCAGGGAGACATTTGATGGGTGTAATTTCCACATATGAGTATAATACTGTGAATGAAAAAGTAACTGCTTGGAAGTTGTGCCCACTCAAGATCATTTAGAGAGAATTAGGCAGCCTAATAATACATTTTTAATCCTGTACTTGTATTCATTGTCAGGTTGACTAGAACTGGAGAAGGTCTGGGATAATAATTGACTGAAATAGTTATTCAGCAAGTTAATTTAGGGATTTCAAGCTCAGTCCCAGGTTGAAAAAATCAGGTTCAGGATTCTGCTTGGTTTCAGTTTTATTTGTGGGTCATTTAAATAAGACACATGCTCCATTAAGGTTTCTGGACATTTCTTTTGGTTAAATCAGAAGCCAATACCAAAGTACGGAATGGAATTCCATCCCATCTTTGAAGCTCAACTACAAGACTTTTGCTGACTAGCGAAGTCAAAAATCCAGATTTACCGGCCAAATTCCACAATTATTCATGAGCAGAATTGTGCCACATACAACAAATATATCAGATGAAACCCATACTTAACTCGTGTGTGATCTCTAAAGCCCCAAACAAAATTCAGCATCAGAAATAGTGGCTTTGGATCACATAACCTATATTAGTCGAAACAACTTTCTCTACTGCAGCCATCCAAATGTGTTCAAGTGAAACATCCATCATTCTCATTCAGCATGGTGGGATCTGTAGTCCAATATATATGGAGGATGCCAGGTTGCAGAAGGCTATCCCGTTAAAAAAAGACATACATCGAAAAAGAATTTTACTATTCCTACTCAAAAGTTTAAAAGTGAGTCCCTCAAGGTACAATACCGTGGATTTGTTCAAAGGCCCATGACATGCTATCAGATTATTTCAACTAGAAATAATACATAAAGACCTTGGGGTTAAGGGGCAAAATTTCCCATTACCTTACCTGAGACATCACAGCATCTAAGGAAGATGCAAACAGCCCCTTCAGTTCCCTCCCTTCAGTTTCAGGACTAGTAGGATTGCCATGGCTGGCTGAAGTGAAAAAATAAATTGTAATTGGTTATTATGGCATGAGGAAAGGGGAAACAAAAGGAGTCATAGGATCTTTAGGAACAGTTCTTCTGACTTTCCTTATTCTAGGTTCAGAACAGAAGCAAACTTGGACAGGGAGAGTGATGCCCTCTGTGCCAGCCTTCCTTAACCTTGTCCCTTCTAAAGGATTCAGGCAGGCCTTAAAAATCTCCCTCCAACACTTCTTTTGACTGATACCATACTTCTGAGGTGTGCAAAGTGCAGCCCATGACCTATATACAGACCTTAGCATTGTTTCTGTGGTCTCCAGGTGTTGTTTTTTTTAATTTTTATTTTTTTAAACTTTTTTTTCACCCCCAAGTGCTCTTCTAGGGGTCAGAGTACCATTTTCACCATGTTTTGGGAGGTGGGGGACAGGTGTATTAGCTCTTTTTGAAAAACAGGTTATGCTAGGATTGCCAGAGTAAAAACTGAAGACGGCTCTTGCATTTTTAATCATTGTGTGGAAGAGGGAATAGCAGCAAATGTTGTTTGTTACCTGGATGTGAAACACATGCTGAAATTCCCTCTTCTGCACAATCATTAAGAGTACAGGAGCCCTCTCCAGTTTTCAGTCTGGCAATCCTAAATAGTCAACTCAATGTAACCTTTGGGTCTCTCTCTCTCTCACACACACGATCTGAGAAGTGCTCCCCACTTTTTTTGGGGGGAGGAATGCACAATGTTTATTTTGCAGTGTTGGTGTGGCAACAGGTACAGCCCTCCAAGGTCTCTTGAGGGGCTAGCACAGACCCTAGCCTTCTGCCTGTTGCCCATGCCTGCCATGACTTAATAGCCAAGAGCAGCTGTGCTAAGTACCTATAGACATCCTGTTCTGATATGATCATCTTTTAGTCATGTCTCATCTCTCCCGCCTCTTAGTGCATCACTTTGGGAGGACAGTGACCTAAAAAGGTGGCTAACAGGAGTTTACATTGGACAGCAGGGCAAGAAATGCAGAAACAAGGTACCATTCCTAATATAGCGGTAGGCTGGTAGGCTGGGAATCTGGGGATGGACTTGGCAAGGAGGAAAAAGAGATTGTCACTGCTTGCAGAGTTACTCTTAGATCTCTCCTGTTTTTGATAGTTTCATTGTCACTGCACCATTTTAATTAGGAACCCTCAAGCCTCTTGTAGCAAAAGAGAATGGAGTGCCCAAGTTTAACTTGTGATATGATTCTGGATAAGGAGAAAACAGTGTTCTCTGATGTTAAAGGCTCTCAAATTCTCCCAATGGACTTCTGTCCATTGGAATAACTCAAATAACCAGATTGACAAAAACTCATCTGAAATGTGAATTGCCTCTTGTAGAAACTAGAAGTCCAAGCTGACAAACATAAAGGAATCTACAAGGTAAGGCTATAATGGTTTGGGATCAAAGTAATTAGAGGAGTACTCTTCCTATATACTCCCAAGGATTGATATCTCTGGGAGGGGCCCTTTTCTATGTTCCAGCAATGGAACAAGACAGTATGGGAGGATGCATGAGAAGATCTTCTTATCTGTTGTGGCACATTAGTAGCGGAATGCTGTCCAATGTGGTCTTCATTACAGCCCTAAGCATAAAACAGGGGCTTTTATTAAAGGCTTAGGACCTAATTGATTTCATTCAAATCTATACCATATGCATGTTTTAAATCTGTTTTAACTTTTTAATTGTTTAATCTTTTTTGTCTCTTCTAAATTATTATTATACATTTAAATTTCTCAACATTGTTGAGATTGACTTTATTTGTATGCCATCCTGAGATCCCATGATATAGGATGAGGATATAAATATTTTAAAAAATAAATAAGCACACTAAAGAACTGCATAAAGGCTATTTCATGTTTCAGTAAAAGGTGTGGCCTTTGATTTCTCCAATCACTTCCCAACTCCACAAAACAGACATGTAACTCCTTTCTTCAGACTTCCATTTTGTTCATACCATGTTTGATGAAGCAAAAACATTTCAGCTTCTAGCATTTGTGTATGTAAAAATGTATAATTCCCCCTGCAACTCTCAGGCTTGCCCACAAAAAGATTCCCATTTTCATGGAATCTTGTGTTGCTTTTCCCAATCTGGTGCTGCCAAAATATCTTGAGCTACATAACTGGGCAATGGTTGGAGTTGCCATCCAATGTATCTGCACAGCAGCAATAATAGAATCTAAAGAGCTGGAAAGGGCTGCAAGGGCCATCTAGTCCAACCCCACTGTGCAGGAAAACACAACTAAAGCACCCCTGAAAGATACCCATCCACCCTCTGTTTAAAGTCTTCCAAAGAAAAAGAGTCTACCATCCTCTTGCACAGCCCATTCCACTATTGAAAGGTTCTTAAAGTCAAGAAGTTCCTCCTAATGTTTACATGGAATCTCTTTTCTTGTCCTTTAAATACATTGGTTTATGTTCTAGGCCATATCTGCACTATGCTGTTATAGTGCTGTTATTCCATGTTCAGTATCCTATGGAATCCTGAGGTTTGCAGTTTAGGGAGGGGCCTTTAGAATTCTCAGCCAGAGAGCTCTTTGGCCTCAGTAAACTACAGAGCCCAGAATTCCATAGGAATAACAGCACTATAACAGCATAGGGTGGAAATGGCCCTAGTCTCTGGAGCAGCAACAAACTGATCCCCTCTTTTACACAAATTGCTTCAGATACTTAGTCTTCTCAGTCTTCTTATCTCCAAGCTAAACATATCTCACTCCCCAGGTTGTTCCTCATAAAGCTTGGTTTCCAGAACTTTGGTAATTTTGGTTGCCATTTTCTGGACACATTCCAGCTTGCCAATATCCTTCTTGAACTGTGGTGTCCAGAACTGGATGCAGTATTTCTGATCATTTTAGGAAGGCCAGTCTAGTGGTCTGGAACCTTAATCACCTTTCTGTTTCTGCCAACACCTCCTCTCAGCGTTTCCAAGTGCCTCACAACCCTATGAACAGATTCTTAGAGACACAGGAAGGTCAAAGAGGAAAGAAGGGATGTTCCCATCCCCTTTCTAGTATGGAAAACAACTTGGAATACAACCCAATCCATGGACCAGAGCAATTGCCATCAAACTAGAAGTTTTTAGAAAAATGATCCTGGGTAACTTGTTTGGACTGGAAATCCTACACTCTATATTTTCTTTCATACTCTAGTTTATTATAGAATAAAAGTAAATAACCTTAGAAAATAATAAGATAATTAGGGAAACTTCTGCTTTATCAGTGGTTCAAACAATGTACCTCACTCACAGGGAACAAAGACTCAAAGCTCACCTCCTCTGTTACTGTTAAAGAACCCAGTGTTGCTCAGATCACTGTGTGTGTGCACGCACACTATTTTGACAGGGTAATTAAGCCCTATCTGAAGATGCAATTCAACTTGCGTTCAAGCAAGTAGGCTCACCTACAATAGCTCATGCTACAATACATTTGTTAGTCTTTCTTTAAGGTGCCACCAAACACATTTCCACCCCTCCTCCTTTTAAACTACAGCAGGCTAACCTAATTACTTTAGAAGGCTGCGTACGGCAAGTGATGCTGGATAGACTTAACTCATACATAAGCAAGGCTCAAACAAACAGCCACAGATTGAATTTCCCAGAGGTCAGATCAGATGCTGAGCTGGAGAAATTGCACACCTGTGCCTACCAAGCAGTGCTTCGATTTAATTAAAATAGAATATGCAGACTGAAGGCCCTGGGAAACAAGAATAGGTGGGCCTATTATTTCTGGATAAACTTGCACTGCTTTTTAAAAGCTATCCTGCCAAACAATAGGAACTTTCACAGCACCAGTCAATTTCCTAGCAATCCTTCCTGACATGTTTCTTAGACATAACATCTGAACTTCAGTTTCCTGAGTATATGAAGAACAGCAGTCTTGTTATTTACATATATCTCATGTTAGCCATCACTAATTGAACACCATTCGTGGTTTCCTGCAGAGAAAGATGGAGCATTCATCACAAGTTTTCATACTGCTGAAGTTGAATTTTTGATAGATCTGTATAGAATATGTAATTTTAGAAGGAATAATTTTATATCCTCCATCAACATATGGCCAAGTGACATTAGAGCGTGGTCAAGATGGCAAAAGTTATTAATGAGGGAAAACAGGCAAGCTAGGAGAGGTTACAGCAATTTCACTTTTGCCTGAGTCCACAGGGAAAGGCAAGATTCTGCTCTTCTCACTTTTCATCCCACTGAGTAAGTGGTGTGCAAACTACTGTGGTACATTGAACTGTGGTACATTGAACAGTTTGCTGCAACTGAGGTAAACTGAGGAAAAAAGTGGAAAAGCAGGAGGAGAAAAGAAAAACTGGGATATTTTAAAAGCAGCTGAAAAAGTGGGATTATAGAGGATTATTCTAGCGTATGCCTGCTGAATCAGGACAGTTGAAAGATATGCAGTTCTAAAATTACAGGACAGACCTTTATATGTCTGCTCAGAAGTAAATGCCTCTAAAATTCCAAAGGGAAGCAGGCAGAGGGTTACAGCCTCAACTTTTTCATCAAGGATGGGCCAAATGCTTGCCTGCAATTTCTGTAATTCCTCACCATTGGCTATGCTGGCTGGGACTGCTGGAAGCTGCAATTCAACATTTGCAGAGTTTCACTTTGACCCCCCCCCCCCCCCGTTTTCTACCCACTAGTTTGGTTTTACCACCTACCAAAACATGGGTGGGATAAGAAGGCCAGAAAATGCACCCCCCAAAGGCTAATCCCATACTTTTTTGGGGAGTGTCTACCAAAAGGCAAATAGCAGGGCAAAACACAGCACAGTCTGGAAGGAAAGAACAGTAACTCCATGTGGAATGGATCAAAGATGGTGGCGGGGTGGGGGAAGGAAATTTACGTTCCCTTCAAATATATTTGCATTAATAGTGAGTCACAGAAAATCTGCTGTTGTTGTTGCTGCTGTGTGCCTTCAAGTTCCTTTGTGACTTATGGTAGCCTTAAGGCCAGCCTATCCCAGGGTTTTCTGGGGCTAAGAGTATGTGACACACCCATGGTCATCCAGTGTGTTTTCATGATCAAGAGTGGAGTGGTCCCAAAGGTCATAGTCCAATGCTCAAAACAGTACAGCATATTAGCTCCACAGAGGATCTACTTGACAATGTCCTGATGGAGTACGAAACAGCCCTCATTGCTCAAGTGTGCCAGTGCTACCAAATTCACACTTAGGATGTCATGGTGGTATTGTTACCCTGATTCCTGGGGGTCCCGGGAGGGACACCTAAATGCGCTCTCAATTTTATAAGTTGGGGAAATTAGCCAAGAGCACTGCCTAGCAATACGAGAGGCAGGGTAACGTAGCGACATCTTGAACCCTATGTTTACGGGGTCGGGCCGAGTCAAGGAGCACACAGAAGTTGAAATAATAAATGTAGTTTTATTAAAACACAATCAAACAGTGTATGCAGCACACTCACACAGATAACTAAGGAAATAAAGGTTGGAGTGGGATAGAGGGAATTTTAGAGGAGTTGTTGGTTTGGGTGATACTTCACCTGTCCTGAAGCGCGGTTAGAAGAGGAGAAGCTGGGGAGCGTGGATCTCAGCACGTGGAGCTGAGGGGAAGGCTCACTGGACAAAGCGACAGCAAGGCGGGATGGAAGCCAAGAGCGATCCAAGGAAGCGCTCAAAGTCAGGGGTTTTTATAAGGAGAATTGTGGCTGCAGGCTAGTTCGTACTTGGGGAAAACAATGGATTTGGGGCTGGAGACAAAGCCTCCGAAAGGTCAGAATTTGAATGATTGAGTTATAGCCAAATTGTCAATAGGGTAACCAGTATGCAAACGTGAAGTACTTGAGCGTTGTATAGTCAGATCATCAAGCTGCCAGCGTGGGGCAGAGGATCTTTTGAAAGTTGTGTGCATACATAATTGAGTACTTGCCTTTGAGGTCTCCTGAAGCTGCGAGTCGGCTATTTCTGGCCTGCCTGTATTGCGTTGGAATATTACGGCGATTATCGGCTGAGCCTGTGTGCGTGCTTGTCCGGGGTTCTCGCAAGCACGTGGAGGGGAATGGGTATGTGAAGCCGAATTATTGATATCAAGAGATATCTTTTTATATCCCCCAAGCTCGGGCTAGCCAGGGCAGTAACAGCATGCCTTCAAGTAATTTCAGACTTATGATGACCCTAAGATGAACTTATTGTGAGATTTTCCTGGCAAAATTTGTTCTGACAAGTGTCCTCCACTGAGGCGGAAAAAATATGGCTTGCCCAAGTCACCCAGTAAGTTTCCACAGGTGAGCAGGGATTTGAATCCTGGTCTCCCATAGTCCTAGTCCAACACTCAAATCCCTGCATCATGCTGGCTCTATTTTAGTGTAAGTGTAACTCAGGATTTTATCTTTCTGAGAAGCCTTTCCTAGCCCCCTCAACTTCTTGCAGACCAAGCATGCAGTATCTAATATGGAAGCATGCACAATGAAAGCCCTTAATTTTTCAATGTGACATTGAGTTCTAGAAGGTCTTTTGGAAATCATTTTGCCGAGCCCATGGTTTGCATGTGTACATGCATGTCTCACATGTAATATCAAGAATCCAAAAGCTACACCTGGTTCAAGTATCAGTTTGAGGAACCCGTGAATAAGAAAGAGAGGGTATTAATTTAGCAAACTGTCCCCTAGGGAGATGTTTAAAAGCCACCTCATATAGAGATTATCAGTATGGTTGTGCAGATGGCAGCCTCCTGTAACAGGAAGAAAATAATTTGTACTCCTGAGTATTGTCTGGATTTGATGTTTTGTAGTCAGATAGTGGCAACACGCATGGGTGCTTTCCAGAGACAGGTGAAGATACAGGAATAGGAAGTTTAGCATAAGTACTGTTAAAAAGGACAGTAAGGCTTAGCTGTATGAAGAGGAAGTGGCACCATGATTTTAAAGAGAAAAATGCAAAAATTACTCAAGTGGCTATTCATCTAGAAAATCTAACAGACACTCTAACAGATAGTTGTGCAACCACTGAGCAGTAGTGCTTTATAGCTACAAAGATGCAGAAGTATATGCGAGACTGCCTTATATGGAGTCAGACCATTAGTTCATCTACCCCAGAGTTGGTCGTTGACTCTCCTAGACTACAGGCAGAACTCTTTGCCAATCCTGCTTGTAGAGATGCTTTTAACTGAACGGACAGGAATTAAAGCTGGGATCTCTCACAACTGAGTAAGTCATTTCATGACAGTTGTATGCAGTCTCTGATGTTCACACCAGCTTCTATAATCTTAAATCTCCATTTGGCTGCAAGTGAGGGCTGCTAAAGGAATGTACTATCAGCACATTTGCTTTCGGGGAAGTCACACATCAAGTACATTTCTTATTTCATAAGAGAATTTTGCCTGCTGATTTGCAGAAAACATGTACATTGTATGTGTGTGCGCGTATGTATGTATGTGTAGATAGATAGATAGAAAGAAAGAAAGATAGATATTTACACAGTATCAAGAATTCTTACAGATTTGAAGGCGTGAGCTCACATGATCCTTTTATTTCTTTTTAAGATAGCCTATTTCATGCTGCATTTCCTGCATACCTCCCAGAGACCCTTCTGTGTGCTCTTTCATATAAAGGTTAAATTAAATGTCCTTGTAGGATATGTTTTGGAGGAAGGCAGCTAAAAAACACCTCTGAGTATTCCTTGCCTAAGAAAACCCCATGAAATTCATGAGGTTGCCATTAAGTCAACAAGTAACTAGAAGACACATAATACACACACATACATTAGAAATGTTTGTTTAACCTGAATCTTCCTGATTTGTTTTCAGCAAGTTTCATCTGACTTTGCTTAAATTAGTGCTTGTTCTCAGCAGAAGCATTCTTCCCAACACACACAGTGTGAATGAGAGAGAGACAGAAATAATTGCTTCCCACCCTTTTAAACAAATATTGCATCTATATCATGTAACTTCAACATTAGTGTGTTCCCAAGGCAATCCATGAGTTCAGTTTTAACAAATGTGTGTTTAGATATGGAATCAGGGCAGATTTCCTTGAGCCCTTTGTTTTTTCAGCATCTTCTAAAAACCTGGGTCCAACACTCAGTTTTGATGATACCCCAAACGTTGCCTCTATAGCAGCAGGCTGTGCCACGTGAATCACAAGCCACTGGGTAACTTTTCAGTTATGACTACAGGGTATGAATAGGAATAGATTAGCATGAATAGTAAGAACGGCTAACGCCAGAGACAGATGCCACATTCTGTTAAGAAGAGATCTCTGGACTCAAACATTTGAGAGCTCTTCACAAGCGAACCTTCACGATCCCTTCTTTCGCTTTAAACCTATAAATTGAGGGTAGGCAACTGTCAGTGGTTAGAGGGCCACACTGGTACTCCATGGACCTTCTGTTGAAAAAAGGCCTCTGCTCACTCTGAAAATGGCCCAGGCCTCCCCCAAGAAGTGGCAAAATTGTGTAAAAATTGCCCTTATGCCCCCTAGGGGATATTGGGGGCAAATTTCTTTACAAAAATTTTCCTTTTGGGGGTTATAAATAGTGAGTTTCTTGCATCCACAAACAATTCCAAGAGCCAGAGAGGGATAAGGTCAGAAATGGAAAGGAATACCAATCAGGCAACAGAGGGAAATGTACAAACTGGAAAAAAATAGCAGGGTGCAGAATGATAGGGACAGATATCAGTATCTGAGATGTTAATTCCCTAGCCTTTAAAGACTTTGAAGCCTATCACACTACATTGATATAATGCTATGTTCCTCTTTAGTTGTCTTGGTAACATCCTATGGAATCCTGGGCTTGCAGTTTAGGAAGCATTTAGAATTTTCAGCCAGAGAGCTCTTGGGCCTCCAAACTATGAACATCAGAACTGTATCTACCCAAGCAGTGAATTAGGGAATGCAATGAAAACTAATGAAGACCACTGCAGCATCTCTGTCCCTTTCAATAGTTTGAATAGGACTTTGATCTTACTATTGTTATGATTGTATTGCAATTGTAGTTTCCCTATCTTTGTAATCTTACTTTAACAGGATGTAGATTTGTTTAATGCCCTGTTTCAAGGAAAGCATATGACTTGTAGGTGTGTAACTACAGAAGCTTAGAGGGAGGCTGGATGACTGAACTCTGGCTCTCTTGCTCTTAGAAGAACAGCAACTGTACTCCGCTGAGTAGTCATCTGTGAACTCACCCATCTGGATTTCTTCTTTCCCGAGGGCTATACCATGGAGATGTAGATGCTGCAAGTGCTCTGGTCGAATGACTTTAAATGGCTCTAGGAAGGCCTTTTTAGAGAGCTGATAAGGGAGGCCAATGGTTGAAGTCACCCATTTGTTTGGGTGAAACATGGATCTCCACAACAGGCAAACGAGGGGAACCATCAACCATGCATGTGTCTTGTCCACAGAAAAATCCAAAGTTCTCCTCATGTCGAGGATGTGCCACATTGTTCTTCATCCATGATTGGAAACAGAAAGAATGCTGGTTGTACAGTGTATTGTGATTTGTGAAACAATAACACAATGTTCAGCAAGAAAGAGAGATCAGGACACAGAGTGATCTCTTCATGGAACTAGAGAAAAGGCTGGCCTAAACAGAAAGCTGATAGCTCGTGATCCTGTTTTGTGGAGATGATGGCCACGACAAAATTTTATTTTCCATGTGAATAAAACAAAGTTCACATGTTGGCAAGTACTCAGAAGGTTTCCCAATGAGCTTGAAGACTAGTTGCAGATTCCATGAAAGAACTAGGTTTTAGGTGAGCATAGACATTTTTAAAAACCTTTTGACAGAATCTTAAACTTCCAAGTATATGAATCAGGAAGTGCTTTTGGGGGAGGGTGCAGAATGGGCTGTAATTGTCAAGATACATCTTTACAGAAAATAAACTCAACTTCTTTGAACTGAATGGGCTAGAAACTCAAGCCACCTGCATAGGTAAGACTGTGTGATCTCTTAATTCCATTAAGATTTGGAAATATTTCCACTTGTTACATAAGATTTTCATGTACATGCCTTCCTTGGTGTGGCAGAATATTCTTCACGTGTGATGAAAATGTGAGAAGTATCTTTCATGCTGCCTGGAGCAAGTTGTGAAGATCTAGGTCTAGGAAAGATCTTCCCTGTTGGAGTATTTTGTCTGACTGAAATGGGAATTTCCAGTAGTGACTGTGTGCTAACTGAAGACGGGTAAATCACAACTGCCATGTCCACCACAGAGTCATTAGAATATAGCAGGCTATATTCTTCAGATTTTGGTGAAAGTCTTTGTCAGGGGTGTGTGCGCGAACCACATGGCGCTTTAGCCCTGTCAAGCAAAGCATCTCCCAGATAGTGAAGTGTCCCTTTCCCCCCAGAAAAAAAATAGTTTGAAATGGGCATTCCCTTGTGTAGAAAATTATTCTCTGAGAGTGCCCCATCTTGCAAGCAGTTTTACCACTACCTGAAGCACCAATTGCTGTTGTGACACACTGATATTTTGCAGCTCCAAAAAAAATCAACAGCACTGCTCATTCTTGGGAGCTGTAACGTAGTGGGTAACTGTATTTGTTGATGCACCAGTCTCAGAACTACGTAAGTTAGGAGTGGATCTCATACCTCCTTATGTAATACATCACTATATGGCACTGGTATTGTCTGTTCTAAGCAGGGCCACTTGACCTTGTAGAAAGACCTTCACCATTGCCAACATCTTCATTTTTTTTTTTTAACACAGATAAATGTGTTTTCATGACTAGATGGCCAAAGTGATCTTCCCATTCTACTTCTGATGCATCCATAGTGACCTCTACTGTTGGGCAAGGTATGCAGAATGGAAGGCCAGTGACAAAATTGAACAGATGCAGCTGTCATCACAGAGTGCTATATGGTGGGTGGGTACTGCCCATCTATTCTTCCTATCAGTTCAACAATCAAATCTGTGAGTGAACCCATGTTGATATCCTAATCCAGAGCCATACCAACACAGCCATTGTTGTAGTTGGAAGCCATGAGATCTAAGAAAATATGTACTAAGCACATCTTAACAGTAGGTACATTCATAAGACAAAGTGCAATACCCCTTATTCTGTAGTTTCTTTCAAGAGGCACCAAGTCATTCCCCCTTGAGAATCTAATACTGCTCTGATTACTTTTTCAAGCTGGGCATAAGATCAATTTCTTTTTATTCCCACTTGGGACAGCAGAGTAAGAATTTGATGTAGGTCTGCATACCACTCTTTGACAATTCAGCTACAAACTAGTCATCTACATCTTGGAATATGTGTGTCCCAAATATTCTTAGATAACCAGGAACCACCACCATGCAGTTCATAAATATCCCAGGGTCATGGCCAGGGCAAATTTCAGAAGCCAGAGGAATGGCTGAATAACAGATAGGTTGAGGACATGGTTTCAGTGCTATTTAGCTCATTGTTCCTATTCCATGACTAACAAAGCCAATATAGTATAGTGGTTATTAAGTGTTTTACTGGGATTTGGAAGATCCAAATGCTAGTCTACACTGAGTCATTAAACTCACTAGGTGACCCTGGGTCACTCACTCTCTCCTACCTCACATAGCTGTTGTGAGGATAAAGTGGACAGATAGAAGTTTACTGGAGAAAAAACAGGATGTAGCCTATGTAGTCTATAGATTTTAGTAAAAATTTTAATATAGGTATAGATGTGTGTGTGCGTGTGCACGCGCGTGTGTGTACATATGTATCCCCAAAAGTAAATTGATATGGCTTGTAGAATGTAGCTTTTCTGGATACAGAATGCGAATTGCCTCAAATTTAACTTTTTTTTTTTAAGCGTACAGAAGGCTCTAGGATACAGGGTGGGTAAATGTATGGTAAATTAACAATTAAGTTCTCATTCAGGCTGGGATTCCCCTGGATCTGAGCTCTCATCATAATCAATATGCAGACCCACACATCTTTTCTTGAAATTTTTATTCCAAAATCCACCCCATGAAACAAAGTCTCCCTTTAGAGGCTGGTATATTTTCTTTCCCCATTCACTTGTGTCTCATTCCTGTGGTAATATGCTTGAGGAAAGAGTCTCTAAAACCATTATTGGCAAATGATTAGAAAATGAAAAATCCCAACTAGCTCCCCCTCCCCCCTTAGCCCCAAATATCCCCCAACCCTAAACATGTCAACCGAGAGAGCGCAAGACTTGGTTTCTTTTACCCTTAATGCTTACATTTAATTTTAAAGCACAACATTGGAGATTGACTCTAAGTTAGCAACAAAAAATATATATTTACAATTTCTTCAAAAAACACAAAAAAACAACCAAACCCTTTTAGACAATAGTGACTTTTCTTTAGGGAGTATTTTATTTAGGGAGCATGTTTTCTTTTTTTAAATCACTAAGTGATTTTTATATATAATTTCTCTTTCCTTTATGTCACCACTTGCCTTCTGAGGTGGTGGCCAGTTTAGGCAATGAAGTTTCACAATTTGTTTTTAGTCACTTAAGCCACAGTCATCTGAGGGCCACATCTGAGAAGGCTGCAGGACAGCAAAGCCTAGGCCCACAACAATACCCTCCCCAATCAGTCTGCTGCTTGCTTCATCCCTCTTGCTGCAAAACGAGATTCCTCCCAGACTCTAATGCTCCTGACATGCCAACTTGCTGCAGTTCAGCACCTCTCAGACTGAACAATGCACATGGAGAGTTGTGAAGGTGCTCTCACTTTTGAGAAGTGAGAGAAAGAGGAAAAAAAACGCAACGCAAAAATACCTAGAGCCTAGAAATCTCCAAAGTGGGAGTTATTCCGGGCAGATGCACTTGAACCTCCTATATGGCTATTCTCAACTTCCTCTTGAAAGAAAAAACAAAAACAAAACAGAAACAGAAGATTGATTCTACAATATTTTTTTCCATAGGAGCCAACACAACAAGGCAGAACGTGTCCACTTCTAGAAGAAGATCGGCAGATGTTTTTGCAGAAAAAAATTCAATTTGCAGCAAAGCTCCCGTGTACTGAGGCACTCTGGAACTCATCACACTAGCATTGTCCTCTTGGCAAAGAAGCCTGCTCCTCCTATGGAAGTGAGGGGGGACCTCTGGATTTCAGTAGATCTAAATATATATAGATATAGATATATCCCCCACCCCATTCCCAACAGTGCAGGGGAAGCTGCTCTTCCCCAAAGGCTCAGGTGCCACAGCGTTCAATGCAACTGGGCTTGTCAATGTGGAGAGCTATGGGTGGATTCCTCCCCCTCCCTTATTGCTTCAGAAGCAGCGAGGGTGCATTGGGCTTTCCTCCAAACTCTGTCACCACTCTCCTCTTTTCCCTTGCTGCACAGACACTGGAGAGCTCTTTTCTTTTTTGCCATGCGAGACTCAGAGGGGGAGGCAGGGGTGAAGG
This sequence comes from Cyclura pinguis, assembly GCA_030412105.1. NCBI lineage: Eukaryota > Metazoa > Chordata > Lepidosauria > Squamata > Iguanidae > Cyclura > Cyclura pinguis. Next base: position 266,567,511 of record CM059599.1, read on the forward strand.
GCAGTCTAATTTGTGCTATCACTATGGGGAAGAGAGCAGAGTGCAAAGTGTGCATTCAAACCCTGACAAGCTCAGACAGCTGGAAGGAGTGTCCAGTCACTCAGGCAGGGGGAAATAAAATAGGGATCCAAAATATTACCTTTCTTTCTAAAGTGCAAAAAGCTCTCTGCTGCCCAAGAGAGAAGTTCTTTGGACCGGCCATTCATTGCAAAAGAAGAGAGGCAGCTAATCGGGCATTCACCCGTCTCCCAGTTCAAGAGCCAACAGCTATGCACCCCTCCAATGTGTAGGCATTTTTCTTAAGCCTGCATGATAGAGAGCATTTCTGCTGGTGTTAAGAGATCTCACCAGATGCCTCTCAAGCCTTCAAGCTTGACTGCAGTCTTCCCTCTACATATGCTGCCATCTTTTTTGAACATGGCTCCCTCAATGTGAAAGCTTCGACATCCCCATGCTAGCTTCAAACTGGAGGGTACCTGCAGGCTAACCACAGGGCACATGGAGTACCCCTCACCTCAGAAGGGGCACTCCTACTGTGGGCACTGCAGCTCTGAGTAATCAGCACAAAGCGCTAGCTGTCCATTGCAGCTGCTGATGGGTAAGAAAAGGAAGCTTAGCAGAGTGCAGTGGGCACAAGAAGTTACTCCCAAGCCCAATATTTAGTAACAAATCACATACCATGACATAGGGAAACAGAAAACAGAAGCGCCCTTGTTCGACACTATCCTGGTCTGATTCCCCTACAATCTGATGAGGCAGTGTGATCTGTTTTTCTGGGACTTAGGGAGAGGGCAGAGACTGAGAGGAGAGGAAGGGACATATTCCTCCTGAAAATGCTGCTACAAAACATCAAGTTAGGGCATGTAGCTGATGAGCCAGTACCCCATAAGAGCAGCCATCCAACAATCTCTTCTGGTTGCCACTTCCTTGAACGTCTGGTGGGATTTCCTGATCTGCAGAAGTCCCAACGAGAGGAGAGACAGGCTGCTATTTTCTTTGCCTGTAGATGTGGGGGAAATTGGGGGAGGGTCTGCTCTCCAAGAGGGGTTGTCTGGGATCTTTCCTTCTCTTCAGTCTATCTGTGGCAAATTTCTAGCTGATTTTCTGGATCAGCTTTTCATCTGACAGGCAGTAGAGGCTGTTGATTGATAGGTCTGAGATGAAGTGCTCGCAGGCCTTACGGGTGATCTGCTTGCAGCCACGCAGGTCTATCAGGGTGACATTAGAAATGCGCCGCAGGTAAAGCAGGGACTGGTCTGTGAGCTTATTGCAACCTGTGAAGAGGAAAACAGTGTTATGGTCTGCATAATGCCCACAATTATTTCCACAAAGGTTTACAAACTGAGCAACTGCATATGCTACAGAGGAGCAGATGAAGTGGTCTTAACTGACTCAGGAAAGGTCAGATGCAAACATAAAAGGTAATTCTCCACTAGACCTATTCACTCATTGACTTTTAGTGCACCTAACAGTGCAAATATAAACAAAGCTGTGCCTCAGGCAGGTGTGGCTTTGACTAGATGATATGGAACAGGAGAAGTTTGATGCTTGGACTAATGAGGAATACAGAAAAGACCATTCTTTGGGTTAAGAACCAGAAAAGTTTAGTTTCTTAAGTTTTTTTTTAAAGGGCCATTTACACTAGTGTAATACATCTAGATTTAAAGGTTAGCACTGCCTCAAATTGTTTTTGTGATACCCATATTAAAAAGAGTCAGAGAAAAAGCCCCTCTTGTGCTATGTGATATAATACCCCAAATAATGATACGGCTCTGTGTGTGTGTGTGTGTGTGTGCGTGCACGCACGCACATGCCTTCAAGTTGCCTGTTGACTTATGGCAACCCCATGAATTTCATAGGATTTTCTTAGAAAATGAATACTCAAAAGATAGTTTTGACAGTTTCTTCCTCTGAAATATAGCCTACAGCACCTGGTATTCATTGGTGGTCTCCCAACCAAGTACTAACCAGGGCTTCCACGATCAGACAGGATCTAGTATCTTTAAGATATTTAAGCCTACTAGCTTTGCGTCATTCACTTATCCTTGTGGCCTTGACTGAAAACATGCCCCATCATTTTAGATGTAAACCACTTCCTTCCCTTAGCAACATAGCAATCTCAGACAAGCAAGCCTTTGTGTAGCAGCCCCTATATGCAGAGGTAATGAATACACCTAAAAAACATCCCGACACGTACCTGCCATATTGATTTCAGTGAGTGAGTTTCGTGTAGAAGATCCCACAGCTGTTAACAAGTTGGTTGACTGGTCTGTAAGGTGATTACAGTGACTAAGATCAAGTCTTGAGAGCAGAGGCATGTGGCGGATGATGAGTCGGAGTGTAGCATCTGTGATGTCCAGCCCAGCCAACCGGAAGTCTATCATGTTACGGAGTTTGCTGCGATTGTCTTGGCCTGTTTGAAGGTATGTAAAAATGTCGGAAAGAAAAATAGACTCTTGCCTCTCCAGGCAAACCACATCCCCAGAAATGCATCAAACTCTGTTTCTTATCATCTCCCCATCCCCCCAATTACCTCACCAGCAAATACAAGTCCCTAGTATAGCTTGAAGGTGGTAACAACAATAACAGAAACAACATACTGGGTTTATCTGATGGGGGTGTGAGCAAGTCCCGAATCTGAGGATCCTTGATTCCTACTGCCCACCGAAGATCGAGAGTCCTGAGAAGGGGGCAAGCGGAGGTATTGAGAGCAGAAACTGCTGACCAGGAGCAGCCTGCTAAGATGAGGTCTTTCAGGCCTGTGGTGCAACAACAACAACAGAAAAAAGGGAGGCATTAAAGCTTTTCATTTCAGAACAGCTCCTTTTCCATACTCACTTTTGCAAAGAACAGTAGAACACCAGCTCTCCCCTCGTGTACTGTGAGCAATGGTTAGCACACTTTAAGCAGGCTATAAATCATGGGGAGGCAACAGACCACCATGGCTGGGCTAAAATGGTAGATAGCATATGAATAACAACATACAACTCAGAGCAGCTTGCAAAAGTTACAGCTAAAGAGCAATCAAATCCTTGGCTAATTCTGAAGTGAAGAGGAAGGCAATCTTCTGCTATCCAGAAAGTGACAGATGGAATACAGAAGATTACTTTGTTTAACTCAGAGCACTTTAGCTGAAGCCAACTGCGTTAAGATAAGCTGACCCACTAAGGAACATACCTGGTAGTCTGTTTATGAGCCAAGTGAGCTGTTTTCTGGAAATATTGGTCCAGCTGAGGTCAAGGCTGACTGGCTGCCTTCTGATTATACCACCAAGAGCCAGGGGTGTGATGGACTTGTACCTGCTTAAATCAATCTTTGTCCACAATCTTCTATCACCACACCTAATAGAAAACATATGGAGTTAGACAGAGAATGTGTTTTACCTCTACTGTATCAATACACTTACTAGTTCTTGACAAACATTCTGTGGCAGATGAGCAAATTTGCAGGGCAGTAGTGGACACACATTCTCTTTAAAGTGAGGAACAGAGTAAAAAGAAACCAATCCAGAAATGAGCAGAAGAAACCCATATCCTATGTTGAGCTCAATCAGCTTCCAGATTCCTGCAATAATTTCTGGCTTTCATTCATGAATCTTAATTTGATTTTGCCCATAAGGATGCTTAATGATCACAGTCTTTACTGAAAGACAGACGATGCAATAGACTAAAGTCACTTTTACAGCCATTTTCAAACTATGTTTGGGGCTCATGAAATTTTGTCATCTGAAGTATGCCCCTTCTAGTCACCCTTTAAATCTATTTCCACAGTAAAAGAGGAAGGGGAAGATATCTCTCTAGGGCAACTGGAGATACACTTCCTCCTTTAGCATCATGGACACTCTCGAAGAAGCCACCTCCTTCAAGGCTCTGAGACAGTAAATCTGCAGGGGGAATGAAAAAGCTTGCAAACCTCTTAAAACTACTTCAGTATTTGGTGTCCTAAACTAAAACAGCAGGTGAAAAGATAGATTCCCTTTGTTACTAGACATCTCTCCAGCTTAGTGTGCCATTTCCAACAGAGGATCTCAGAAAAAAAAGTTTCAAGCTTGCTAATCTTCATCTTCTGATTACAGCCTAAACAGTCACCAGCAGAAGGGAAAGTCTTCTACGATGGAAAGATTCTCCAAGAGGCACAACAAAGGTTAGGTCAAGGGTTAAGCAGTACCAAGGCCCTCTGGAACTGCTGGTCCAATCCTGTCTTTTAGTGGCACAGGAAGTGGGGACACACTATTCCTAGCCAACAAACAACTGCATAACCCTTTGCCTTAAGAGTCAGAAGACTGAGGACCCAACCTTAGTCTTACTGAATTAGGGAAGGAATACTGGCTAGACTGAACCTGGATCAAAGCTCAGGGCTTTAAAGATATCCAGCTGAAAAGTGAAAAAACAAAACAAAAAAACATATAACGCCAAAACCTCGCTTACATACAAAGGCTTAAAACAGTAACCTAAGCATTCATGAAGTCTGGCATAAGCCAGGTCACTATTTTTATTTGCCAATCATGACATGCACTAGCTGTACCTGGATTGTGCCAAGCGAGAGGCTTACTTAGCCTTTCAGGATGACCAGGAGCCCTGGTGCTGTGAAACACAACACTTAAAGCCACAGTTCATACTTTTACACACAAAGACACAGAAATGTTGGCAACAGCAATTCAAATCTTACAAAAAATGAAATCTTAGGGCCAAACCAGGAATCTCTCCCGCTCTCTCACGTGTGTGTGTGTGTGTGTGGGGGGGCAGTCATTCAGCAACACAGCAAGAAGTAGAATGTCCCAGAGGAACATACAGTACTGATGTATGAATCTATTCATTGACAAAGAACCTCATAAAATAATAAGTCTTTATATATTCATAGGATTCTGTCAGGGCAGGCATGTTCCGTACATCTTTTACTTACCATTTCTGAATTGACAGTTATTTTATGAACAGAGTCAATACTGCAAAGTATTTATTTCTACCAACCACGCCCAATTTATTTCCCCAAAATCCCTCCAGACATCTGAGTAATTTACATCCATTCCAACCAACTGGCAGCGACTATACAGGTGAGATCAGACCCTCTGTTGCTTGCTGCTGGTCAAGTGAATTCTGGGGACTTAATAGACCAAATCATGGTTATTATTGCTACGATTCCAGCAATTTTGTCAGAAAGCAGCATGCTTAGCTCAGTCAGGCTATATCTGATTATGAAAGAGCAACAGGATGCTTTCCTAAGAACTGCAACACTGTATCAATATCTAAGCATCCGTTTGTTTTCAACAGTGACAGGCAGGACCCTCTCAGGAATGTAAAAGCAAAATAATTTTTTGATTCCTGTTGTGTGCCTTCAAGTCTCTTCTGACTTCTGGTGATCCTATCATGGGGTTTGCTTGGCAAGGTTTGTTCAGAGGGGGTTTGCCACTCCCTTCCTCTAAGGCTGACCAAGTCTGACAAGGTCACCAGGTGGGTTTCCAAGGCTGGGCAGGGATCTGAACTCTGGTCTCCCAGACTCCAAGTCCAATGCTCTAACTATACCACATTGACTCCATTTTTTTATTACTCTCCTTTTAATCCACTGTTATCTAGCACTCATATACACTGCTGCTGAAGATGGAAGTTTACATTTTTAGCTACCACTCACAGCCCTTGTTCACAATCTACCTAGGAATTTATCAAATATTTTATGCAACAGGTATCTGAGCTTGTGCCCACCACTACAGCCTACAGCATGAATTCTGAAAGTTATGCATTCCACTTACCATTTGTACCAAGTTTTGCATACACGCATACATTCACAAAGCTCCTTGCGAGTGAGATAGCGGAAGACGGACATCCACACCTCTTTCTGCATCCAGAGCTCCTCTCCATCTGGTGCTCTGCCACCCTGGCCGTTCAATCTGGCTGCTCCACTCTCCTCAGCACTCTCCTCTTCCTCCTCTGCAGTTTCCTCTTCCTCTTCCTCCTCTGCTGCCTCCTCATCTCCCCCTCGCTGGGGTGTCTTGGCTGAACTTTGGCGCATGACCACACGGGGAGAGTGTCGCAGATTAGCAGAGGCAGTGATCGCTTGCAGCTTGGGCACAATGGAAGTGCCATGCATGTCTTTGGTAGGTCTTTGTAATGTGACTGTAAGATAAGAACCATGGAGCTTTGCTTTTTCTACCTCTGAAAGCTCTTTCTTGCCGCTAGGGTTGTTCTCTTTTTCTCGCACTACTGTGCGCTCTGTACCCTGCAGCCGAAGTAGCTGGCGCCTCTTAAAGCGTTCGTCCCGGCTGGCACCATGATGGTCACTAGGACCTGCTCCTGGGGAAGATCGTGTTACTATGCTTCGCGGTGACACAGGGTCGTGGATCAACTGCAGCATTGGGGTAGGGGAGTGTGGTGGGGGAGTCAGAGGTTCCTCACAGCTTCGCAAAGGTCGCAGAACTTTGGCTTGGACTGTATCATCGTCGCCATCGTCCATTTTTCGCTTCTGCAACGCGAGTGGAACCAGATTAACATTTAAAGACTAAACTATAAACTTAAAGACTAAGGTCATTTCCGCACTGGACTGTTATCGTGCTATTATTCCATTTTCAACATCCTATGGAATCCTGGGGTTTGCAGTTTAGGGAGGGGCCGGCTGACCCCTCCCTAAACTGCAAACCCCAGGATTCCATAGGATGTTGAAAGTGGAATAATAGCACGATAACAGTCCAGTGCGGAAATGGCCTAAGTAAGAGTTTTTAGCTTGGAATTGGTATGACAGAACAGATTAAGTTAAAAGTGAAATGCATGGGCAGGGGGAGAAATCAGGATGCCTGCTTGCATAAGGTTAAGGATAACTAAACATCTGTCAATGAAAAGAAGTCTTTTCCGTTCCCATTGGCGTCAACTATAAAGCTGTTCACCATTACTAATGAAAACTGGGAATAGCAGAAACTACACTGGCTTACTATAAAAGCAAAGGAGGACAAATACAGAACCAAGATAGTTCTCACAAAGTTCACTAATGCAGTCCTTATGAGTGACATAGCTGTGATAGAAACCTCTCTGAAACCCAGGGTTCTCTGCTGCTTGTTGCCCTTTGTTGATTTTTAAAATTTTAAATAATTCCTCTAACTAGCTGCAGCATTATTGTAAAGAAGAGGAAGAGGACAGACAGGCTGCATCAACACTATTTGCCCACACTTCCTGTGTGGGACAGAGAGGAAGTGCAGAAAAGCAGAAGCTGAACTACTTTGAGTGTATAAAGCCTTGACCGGGACAGTGAAGAGGCAGAGAGCACAAAGGAGAGGGGCCTTAAGGAACTGCTGCCTGCTCTTTGTAGAGAATTCTGACTTTCTTCAGCAGCAGTAGGAACCTGAGCAAGCCCCATATAACTGCTTATGCGTGTCATCTTTTTTTTTTTTTTTGGAGACAATTAAGTCCTATTGCATAAAAGCTTAATTTCCCTGCCATTGGCCATGGTGTGCCTGAAGACTGTACACAGGTGGAAAACCTTAGACCACCCTTGTATTAGTTCTTGGCTACAGTTCTTGGCCTTTTTTTAGAGCAAAATCTGTCAGACCTTGTTTAACTGGTTGGAAAAAAGTGACTAAGAGTACTACAGTTATTTGGGGAAAATGATGCTCTACACATATCCAAGAAAATAACCTTAAGTTGCAGAATAAAACCTGAGCTCCCCCAAGGCACATATGCACCCAGTATGAAGTGAAATAGCAGATGTTGTGAATGAGCCAACTATTAAACCCAACTCAACCTACACGCAACTTACTTGCATCACCTCTTAATATGGAGACCAGACAGCATGCAGCTTTCCTGACAGATTTCATTCTCAAGCAAATGTTGAGACTGAAAGTGAGTCAGCATCTTAGCTCTGCTGAATTGGGTTTCATTTAAAAATGGAGATGCACAGGAAAGTAAAAGGGGTGAGAAAGAACAAAAAAGTATTTCTTAAACCAAGAGGAGAGCAAGAAACAACCTTTCACATCTTATTGTTAAAAAAACCTACAAGTACTTGACACAAGTGCTTATCATACAAAGACTGCTGAGGAGACTGATGAATCTGATTGCTCTGACCCAAGTTAATCAAGACTGAACAAAGTGCTGCAGGGTACACTGGCTGTCCAGAGGGAAGCACTGTAACAGCATTTGGAAATGTGGTCTGTGATGCGATGCCACCCATCCCTCTGTTTCTATCCCTTTCTTTTGCTTGTCTTCAGTGGGATGGGACAACTGGCACAACTCCATGCAGGCTCTTGTAACCATAAATTTCCTGGGGCCACTGATATGTTTGCTGTTTGCTAGATACACGGTGATGCTGCTACCCTCTGAGGATCTGCTTTTTCCTCAGGTTGCCAGAGTTTTGCCGCTGATAAGCTCTCGATAGATGCCAAGAGGGGGGCAGTGCCAAAGCTGTGAAATAGCTTCACTGTATACTACCATTGTCAGCAGTGCCCATTTCTCAATGGAAGTATTTACTCAGTGGATAGTACCCACTAGAGCTCACCTGTCTGACTCTAATCACATACTTCTACTACTAAGCCTTCCCAAGTGTGCAAAGAAAGGAAGGCCAAGATATTAGGACACAAGAAGAAGCTTTTTCTGAAAGCTTAAATAGAGAGAAGGTGGAATGCTGAACCCCTCCACATGTAACAACTTGCCTCTTTACTATCCAGGAGCAGTGTGTGGTAAAAAGAGTAATTTCCTATGGTAACAGAGAAAGGAAAAATACATTTCTTACCTGGCCTTTCTCTGCCTCATCTCCTTTGTAGCACTTTGGACATTCCCAGCAGTTGGGCAATTCATCATTCAGTAGCCCTTCCCCATCCATCTGCAGAGGAAAGAAACTCAACAATAAGGCAAATGTTCCTCACACTTCTTTACCAGAATAATTCAAACAGCAATGTAGTTCAGGCTTACTCACCTGCAGACAACCAGGGTGAACAATCTCATTGCAGATGCAGCACTCCATCAACTTCTTCTCAAAGTCCTGCGAATCCTCATTCTTATCTACCTCCCCACAAAGTGCACATGTGACAGAGTGAGGCAGTCTGGGCTAAAAAACAAACAGGGTAATGCAAGCAGTTATGCCACAGCTCCAAACATAAATTATTGCACACCGTCCATCCTACCCAACTCTATATCCCACAGAATCTCTCTAATAAACTCCTATTTGACCATTCATTAACATTTGGATGTGAGGCCTTTTAAATTCACCTTCATTGTTCTGCCCATAACATCTGAAAAGTACTATAGACTTCATTCCATACTCCTGAAGCCAAATGAGGCCAAACTCTTTTGAAGAAACACACTTGATACATCCCAAAACTTACTGCCAAGCATTGCCGTAATACACAGGACTGCTTCATGCGACCAGGTCCTCCAAACTTCTTCATATCCCTGCAGTAGTGACACATGCCACATTCCCCTTGCAGGCAGGCCTTACATTTACGGCATCGTACTCTCCTTCTGCGTGCACCTGACACCACAGGAGAGACCGTGGGTCTCACAGCTGTTGGCCGTGGAGCTGGTTTCATGGTATGGGGCTTGGTGATTGGTATAGTGGGTAATCTTGGCTTTGGACGAGTCTGAAATTTGAGCTGTCAGTGGGAAAAGATGGTGAGAAATTAGGAGCAAGAATCTGAATCATTCATTTATTTGTTACATTTATATCTCATCCTTCCTCCAATGAATTCAAGGGAGTATACATGGTTTGTTTCCTCATTTTATCCTCACAGCCGTCCTGTGAGGTTGAGAGAGTGATTGGCTGAATGTCCACCCAATGAGCTCCATGGCTCACTGGGATCTTGAACCTGGATCTCCTAAGTCCCAGTCCAACATTCCAATCACTATACCACAGTGGCTTTCCAAAACCCCAGGATGTCAAGATCCAGATACATGAAGTTCAACCACAAGGACTAGAATAGACGAGATCATGCAGGGAAAGAGTGAGGACTTTGCTCCCAGAGGCAGCAAGTCTAAATAAAGTCTTGTGTTTATTATTAACCAGCTCTAAATTCTGGCAATGACAATTAGTAGAATCTGAAGCCATCATCATCCTTTTATTTTCTCTTACTCTTAACTTTATGCTGCGCTTGAATTTAGTTTCTGCAATTTGCCCTTTGCTCTTACAGGTATAAAGACAGTGGCAGAATCTTGTTCTTGGCTTTTTGCTTTAAATTATGAAGCTACTCCAGCCAACTAAAAAAAACATCTAGAAGTGGAAGGATTCACGTTTTTTAAAGCAAGTTTCCAGTTATTTGAGCTAAGTAACGGATCTCTCCTTTACCTTATCCCTCTTCGGCCACTGGACAATAGGGATTCCAGTGAGTGCCACTTTGGGATCGCTGTTTGCGTACTCTTCGAGCAATAGCTACAAGAAAGGCAAAATAAATAAGAACAAAAATATTCATTTTACTCTTAACATTTAAATGGGAAACTAGTGTTTTGACTAATTCAACAGATAGTTTTGAGTAATCCTTGCAATAACTGTATAGCAAAGATCACTATTAGCATTTCCATATTACTGATGAGGAGCTGAGGTACTATGGCTTGCCTGATGCTATCCACTGAATTAATGGTGGGAGATGGAATCAGACCAGAAATCTGCTATGCGTATTGAAAAGCACTATGCCAGCTCTAATTTTTTTTTAAAAAAGAATGAAATAGAAGCAGCTAATGTGGATCCTCCTTTCAGACCATGGTTGTTCTTTTCTATGCTGCAACAGTGTCTTCCATCTAAAACACATACTGTCCCACATCTGATGCACTAGTACATACCTATGGTGATCAGACATCTATAAATCAGGCTAACATAGAAGCTATATTCCTTGAACAGCAGGCATCAAGGACAGTCTTTGCAACATGCTGTTTCAGTATGCCTCTCCCTCACATAAACCTACATAACCTCTGCATATCAGCCCATGCCTAAGAGTTAGCAGCAAGTAGATGCAATTTCAGGTAATCTGGCTCTTTTAGTCTTGTTCTGATGCTTCTGCTGTCCAGTCCGCCCACCCACCCACACTTGACTGCCGTTTCTGATGTGCTTTATTTACTTGAGGTTACTATGGTTACATTGCTGGCATTGCCTTGCGAAGAGAGTGCAGTGTTTCTTGCTGCCAAGAGGGAAAGAACACCGCATGGGCTGGGCTTGCTCTCCCTGGCATTTACCACAGCAAGGCAATTCATATTCCTAGATGAAGCTGTACTTCCTTCTAACAGGATAGACTGATTTAATTCATAGAGGAGGAAGGTTGCTTCATGCCAACAATTTAACCAGATTTCCAACTTTCCAATAAATTTGTTTCTTGGACAAGCAGCATTAACTGTTTCTATAAAGAATTAAAACTTTTCTCTGCAATCATCTATGGCCTTTGCATGACCTAAGAAGAGCAGTCCAAAATTTCTGACTTGATGCCTCTGCACAACAAAATATGTACTTGCCTTTAAAAAAATTATGAAATGTCAAAATATTGTTTGGTTTTCTACTCACAGTAATTTACCAAGTAAGACCAATGAACTGAAAACAAAATGCCCAGATTTTTCTAGAAGCAAGAACCGGTAGTTAATCCCCTAGAACATTTTCTTCATTACACAGAATGTCGCCCAGAGTGTTTTGGTTCAGTTTAAACCAGAGATTCTGTCATACAGTTCTACAACAGATGATCGATAAATCTGGGGGATACTGAGAAAGGGGGCAGGAAGGATTTGGGATTTTAAGATTCTCATCAGCTTCTTCTTGCACTGGCTTCTGACACACAGTGGTAAACTTTATACTGCTCACCTTTCCCTGGGCCAAAATACCACATTCCCCTCCCCACCGTCCTTAAAAATGTGTTATACCACACAGGAATTGTACAGGGGAAGCCTCTCCCCTTTGGAGCCAGAAACCCAACAAAACTGTTCCTCCATTCACTGAGACTAAGCACGATGAATTTCCAAGGGGGGGGGGGACAAGAAGATGTTGCATGAGCAATAAAGACATGGAAGAAACAGGTTTTAAAAACAAGTGCAAACCCAGCTCAAATAAACCTAACACTAGGACTGTCATCAGACACAAGGATTTCATTTAATATTTACCTGAGATCTCAATGTGGTATCCATTTATCAGAAATATACTTCTCTCTCAGATTAAAGTCACCTTTGTCTGAGTGCTATGCCCAGGTCCATCCTTTACTTGTCAGTGTTATTAGGGAGTTAGGTAATAATATTGTACACTTTGTGAATGGTAACACATAAGGGTCAAAAGCCACTGGCCCCACTATTCCTCATCAGAACAGCAACAAAATACGGGACTAATTACATTTCTAAGGCCTGGCATCTGCAGTCACATTTTAGTATTTGGTTTTTTATTTCACACAGAACAGCAACTCCAGTTTTAAAGACTGAATGTGAACTTTAAATATACTGTCATTAAACTAAGGCACTTAAAATACATATACTAAATGTCCCTTAAATAATCTTTGAAAGGAAAAACAACTCAGAATGTGGTTTAATTCTGTAAAAAAAAAATTGCAGTTACTTCTCCACCCTTCAAAAAAAGTCTGTGGGCGGAAAGGAAGTGGCTGCTTTGCCTAGCCCAGCAAAATGTGCAGAAGCCCCGCCCTCTTCCTTCCAGTGCCTACATAAGAGGAAAGGTTGGTCTCTGAGGGCATGAAGACACATGCTTCATGGGGCAAAAGGGGGATAAACTATGTCAGCCTGAAGCACTTTTGGGAAAGCTTCACAGAAGTGTAAACTCTGGAAGAGGGAGACTCATGAGGATGTTAGAAAGAAACAGCCCTCACACTGGGGTTGGGAAGGAAAGAAAAGACTGTACTTTTTGACTGGGAGTAGAAAAATGTAACATCCCCAAAGATCTCAAATTCATGAGACAACTTGGAAAGAGAAGGTATTGATTCTTGCCCTGAAACAGCCAAGAAAAAGTGAACCTGCACTCCCCCTTACAAACAACTCCTCTTATCCAAGTATCCGCCAAACAAACTGCAGATAAGCCCTGCCAGAACAGAGCGCCGCAGAAAAGCCCAGTAACATAATCCTGCGGGAATGCAGGAAGCAGCTCATTTTCTCCTCTACAGAGCCCCACTCCCAGTTCTGAAATGTGCCCCAAAGCTTCATGTGCCTGACCTTGCATGCTTCGTTCCACTGAAGGTGCCGAGAATCTCGGAGGAAGTTTCCGAGTCCCTTTGTTTTCTATTCTGCCAAGTTAGCGCTTCAGCTGCAATTTTCCCACAGTACAACGATTTACTTCCATACAATCCTCATTCTTCACATGAGAAACTCAGAAAAACTGACCACTTTACAACTCTGCCAGTCCAAGCTGCTGCCCCGCCAGAAGCATGCGCCTTCCAGAACCCTTCAGCGGAAGCCTCCCCTGCCTGCAAACAATGCTGCTGCGTCACCCACATGCAGTTCCCAGCAATGCTTTGCAACGGAAGGGGGCAGGAGAGAAAAGGAGACTGAGAAAGCAAGTGAAGGCAAAGCTGTTCTGCTGCAGAGTTGGGAGGGGGCCGGGCTAAGCTGCTGGCTGCTTCTTGATTGGACAAAGCGGCAGCCAGAGGTGCCTCTTTCTCCCTCGTGCCCCATTACCACTGCAATTGGAGAATCCACAGCCAGCACCCCTGAGGACCGACTTCAGAGAACAGCACGGAAAGCTTTTAACTCACTCTCTGTATTGCAGCTATGCACTCCCGTACACCTCAGTTTGTCCTTCTTTCCCTGTGTTCCTCACAAGCAACTCCTGCTTGGTAATTGTGCTCTCTGAACATCCACAGTGACATTTCTAATTCTGGAGAGGTCACATGTTCCCCATTCCCATTCTCTGGGATATGAAAAATGGGAAATAAATATGTTTCCAGGGGTGACCAGTGCTTGTTGTAGGCAAAATACATTTGGGGAGGTACTCCCCTTCCCACTATAATCTGAATATACACCAACATCTAGTTTTATGCATCACATGATTACACTCATCCACTTATTACATTACAGTACTGGAAAAGAACAAAGTTAAGAAAAGAATAAAGTTTTAAAAGGCTCCTGCGTCACTTTTCAAGGGAGGTGCCTCTGCCTCCTGCTCTGTCTGATTTCCCACACAGGCCCAGAGGCCACACAACCTGACTGAAAAATTGGGAAAGTTTGGCACAGGCTTGGCCAAATGCCACACACAAGGGCAGAGGGTGGGAGAACAATTCTGTTAAAAAAAACCAAACCAACCCTGATCTAGCCTTTGAGTGGAATTGTGAGGAATGTACACAGCAGCATGGCACCTGGCTCGATTTCTATCTGAAAGTCCAGAAGCGGAATCTATTACTGAGAGGAGTCACTGAATCCTGCAAAGGTAACCTTTGGTTGCTCGTGCAGCAAGCCCTTCTGGAGTGCAGGGCTCCCATGCACAGCAGAAGCCTACACCCTTTCTATGGCCGCCACTGTTCTTGTTGCTGTAATGCATTAGGGATGCACATAGCTAGCTTACACTGAGTCAGACCTAGTAATCTGTCTAGCTCAGTACTGTCAACTTTGATTGGCAGTGATCGTTTCAGCCAGGAGTCTTTCCCAGCCCAACAATGTTCATAGTAGCCTCCTATCCAAGTACTCACCAGGCCTCACCTGGCTTGGCTTTCAAAATCAGTCAAGATTTGGGTGGTACTGTGGCATAAATCTAGCTACAAAATGCATGTGAAATGTAAATTTGAAGCATCTCCTGCTATCTCAATAGCTCAGTGTTGAAATTTATGCAAAACTCTTGCGTAATAGTTCCTAAATGCTACAAAGGCTCACAAATCAACATTTTCAAAACATCAGAATTCAGTATGTTAGCAAATCTCCTGGGTTCTTAAGCACCTAAGAGAAGCAGATGCTATACCAGCTAAACAGGTGTTACTGGATGATGATACCACATTACTGGCTAGGTGAGAATTACTTAGTCGTAACCTTTGCCTACACAGAAGACTGAAGTAAGGAAAAGTGATTAAGCAAGCTTCATGCCTGTAGAGCTGTAACACACACACACACACACACACACACACACACACACACACAGGGCTTTAGGTCAGTGGTTCTTAATCCTTTCTTTACTAGGGACCCCCTGTAAATATAATTTGTTGCTGGGGACCGCAAAACTTAACTCAAAATTTAAATTCAGATCTGAATACTCAAATATTCATTTAAATACTCAAACATTTATTTATTAAAGGCTTCTGGAGACTAAGATTCAAATCCCCACTCAGACACTGGGTGACCTTGGTCAAATCACATTCCTTCAGTCTCAGAGAAAGGCAAAGGCAAAATCTTGCCAAAACTCCCCCCACCAAAACCTTGTGATAGGTTCATCGTAGGGTTGCCATAAATCAGAAGTGATTTGAAGGCACACAACAACAAAGTACCACTGATGGAGGAGGTTCTTTCTCAGCTATCGTGTCTCTCACCTTTGAAAACTGACTTATGGTGACCCTAAAGTGAAACTATCATGAAAAGTTTTCTTGGCAAGATCTGTTTGCTTTCCTCTGCGGCTGAGAGAATGTGACTTGCTTGAGGTCACAGAATGGGTTTCTACAGCCAAGTGGGGCTTCAAACCCAGGTCTCCAGAGCCATTTTTGGGCACATGCACACACCTACTGTGTCTCTCACCCCCACCACCCGCTGCCACATCCCTAGTGAAAGGAACACACAGTAGTGGGGGGTGGACCTGTGCCCAAATTGCTCCCTCATTTGCAAACAAGGGAGCAGTTTTGGCACTCACACCCAGCCTGCTGCTGTGTCCTGCCCACACTCACCCTGCTGCTAATGGTGGTGTCTCAGCAGTAGGGCTTCGTGGACTTCCTGTGAGGGCTCCATGGACCCCTGGTTAAGAACCAGTCTAAGTCATGAAGTCTCTGGATGAAGATTCTATTACTTCACAAGTTGTATTAGTAGCCTACAGAGTTCAGAACTATAAACTGTGTAGCATAGTGAATAGAGGGTAGATAATAAGGGTGGGCAAGCTACAGCCCCTAGGCCACACAAGCCCTTTCCTGGGCTTTTTTATTATAGCTGCTTGGGCCCCCTGAAGCACCCACATCACAGGGACTGGAAATCACCTTAATTTAGTCAACAGCCTCTGTGCCAGATACCCTACAACAAAACAAAGAAAACCAACTGAAATCAAAAACCAAAAGTGACTTTTCGGACACTTGCTAGTTTACTTTCAGAGGGCACAGCAAGCTGAGAGAAGTAAGGAGTAAAAAGTGGATCCCATGTACAATGCAGTTACCTATCCATGGTATACACAAATATGAAGGGCAGATAAATATTTTCAAATGCCTTTTAACATTAGTTCTCCTCCCTTTAGCCTTAGAGGCTAGTAAAGACATTGCTTCTGTTTTTGGAAGACATTTCAGGGTCTACTACATGAACAGCTGATTTATAAATGGTGTTCACATGCATATAAGTTTAGAATTTTACTGATACATGAACAATATGCTAGTAACATCAGATTCTAGCTCTAGTGTACTTTGTAGGCATTAACAAGTAACAATGCTTGCATGTATTTACACTTGATGTATACTTTTTCTATTCCAGGTTTTTTATGAGTATGCTATACAATTCTAATGAGTGCACGGGAAATCAGAGAAGCTGATGTTTTATAATCACATTTCAATACTCATACTCAGGATGGTTGCCTACTTCTGGGATAAAAATAGTTGAGAGGATCAGAAATCAAACAGAGTTTGACCTACTCTTGTTGTTGTTGTGTGCCCCTTCAAATTGCTTCCGACTTACGGAGACCCTAAGAAGAACCTATCATGGGGTTTTCTAGGTGCTGAAAGTGTATGACATAGCTAAGGTAAACTATCTACTCTTACCACTTATTTAAATTTGGTTAGTTCAATCACTAGCTTTTTCAATAGGGATCTTGGCACTGGCCACATGTTTCAGCACACAGGCAAGATAATATGACAAGCTGTACCAACAAAACAGAAACTAAACTACAGTTGGCCTTCCACATTTGTGGGTTTCACTTTCACAGACTTGATTACTAGTGAGTTTCTCCAACCCTGTCACTACCTCTCCCAACACTTCTTTTCTGGTGGAATCTTCCCTGTTGATGGCTCTGATCAGGCCATGCCAGCCCTTTAAAAACTCACCTTTGGTCCTCCTCCTCCACCACCACCACCTGTCTGTCCAGCTAAGGACAGATCACAATCCAATTTCTCAGCTCCACAAACAATCTCCTGATGCCCACCACACATCAAAGGAAGGGGATGGATAAGAAAGGAAATGTAGAGCCACCAGGCTGACCCACTGCTTTTCCCTCTCCTTTCCTTGACCTGGTTTGAATCCTGGGGCCTGCCCCACTCCCCCCCCGCACACTGATATTTGCAGTTTTTCCGCTTTTGAGGCGGTCCTGCACTCCTAATCCCAGTAAATGTGGAGGGACAACTGTAGCAGCAGCTTCTGCTAGCATCTAGGAGAGGTGAACTGTTTTCTGGCTTAACCATTTATATTTCTTATTACTTCTACCATTGTTCCAATAAAGGAAGAGCCTTCAATTCTGTTTTTCAAGTGGATGAAACTTTTTCCTAGCCTATTTGGAATGAGCAAGCCTATCTTTTTCAGGCAGCACTACATATGACAGAGAGGAGCAAGTGCTAAAGAAAGATGTATAAATTGGTAATAGGAAGCAGGAAACTATCAAAATGTAAGGAAAAATGGGCACACTGCTTCTTCCTGTTTTCCCAATACTCACTAATTATTACTGATGGACCTTGGACCAAAATATATTAATTATTACTGTCTCAGTTGTCACTGGAGCATCTTCTGGGGACCTTTCTCCCTGTAACACATTTACCAACGTGTAGGCTGCATGAGATTCTATTTGATGCTATGGGAGCCAATAAGGTCAGGAGTGCAAAGGATGGTAAAGAAGGCCTTACTGAGGGGACCAAGTTCCAAGAGCTGTTCCCAACGCCAGTTTCAAGCAAATATAAAAATATTCAAGGATATATTCAAGAATATGTAGAAACTGGGGTGGGGTGGAACTTTCAAACAGCAGGAATGCAGCCTATATTACATGTATGCCCCAGTTTGGATGCTGCCTTTTCTATCTCAGCTCTGGCATCTGCTAAAGAAGTCACACAACAGAAAAACAAGACAAATGAATTTGCATCATACCTTGACATCTACAATAAGGGCATCCTCATCCTCTATGCCTGTGGGTACACATTTCTTGTGCAGAGGCAAAGATTCCAGTTTATCTACCAGACAGCGTAGACCCTCGAGCTCAAACTGTGTCAGGTGCACCTTCTTGCCCTTCTGAGGACCATGAGAGTCCCAGGCTTGGCCATTGTGAGAACCACGGCTGGACTCAGAGTCCATGGAGAGAGTCCTCTTGAGACTGGGCACACTCCGACCTTTATTGAGTTCTTCATAGTCTAGGTTAGCACCATTGGCGACAGGGCTGGTGAGGACTGATCGTCTGGTGACTGGGCGGCGTGATTCCTTCCCTGCTGTTCCATCATCTTCATCCACATTTCCTGACTCTGAGCTGCACAGCTCCATATCTGTATAAAAAGGCCAAAACAATGACATCAAACTAAATATGAGTATCTGTCTGACAGCTTGATTTACTGTATTTTATTCTACTTTTCAGAAAAATGGCCCCCCAAAGCAGTTCATAATAATGAAATCCCACCATTAAGCTTTCAAGCTAAAAAAGACAAAATATAAAGAGGGAAGAGAGGGAAGTGGAGGGCAAAGAAAGAGGAGGGCAATCAACTTTTCCTAGTTCAGAGTAAGGTGGTAAACTACAAAGCAGGCATTTAAATACAGTTTGTGACAGAGTGATCCTCCCTTGCAAAGCTGATTCTGTTTCCACTGGTCAATGGATGCAGCTGAGGCTGCCTTTCCTCTCCTTTTACATTTCCAAGGCAGAAAGCAGCTGGAGCAGAGGGGCAGGGAAAGAGTAGGTTTCTGCAGTTGTTGATTCTTTGGCTGATGAATGGGTCAGACTGGTCTCCCCTTTGTCTTGCTATTACTCATGGGAAGCAGGGAGTACAGCCTCCCAGTGGCCCTAGGCTCCTTGAATGATGACAGAAACATGAGTACACTTTCCTTCTCCTCTCTAGTCTCAAGGCAAACACTCATTAGATCAAATTAAGGTGTTTCAGCATTTGTATTGTTCACTTAGCAGCCTGGCCCCAGGGAGAACATAAGAGAGCTCTGCATCTGCTACACACACACACAGATTGAGCAAAAGAATGAGCATGCGCACACAGCAGCCACTATGCTCTGCTCTGCTTCCTGGCTGGGGAAAAGAGTTCTACAGAGCTGCTTGCCTCTCAGCCACTAATAAGGGGCTATTTCTCTTCACTATGCTGAAAATTACGAAGCCATGCTACGTTCAAACCACCCTGCTGAATTTATACAGCAACCTCTCAAAAACATTAGTATACCTCACAAAGCAGAGGCCTCAAGACTTAAATGGCATTAAGGTTTGTTTCCTAAAATTATAAGACATCTGAAATAGCTAGTCTTCTTATTTTAATGTAATTTCTGATGACACTTCAGCAAGAGTGAGACAGTTTCAGAATTTCAAAACAGAGCAAAAAAAAAATAAAAATAAATAGCAAGTCTTACCCATGTTCAGTGACTCCTTTTGAAAATCCTTGGTCAGGTGGGAACGGCCAGTAATGCAGTAGACATACCGTTCCAGTACATACCAGCACATTTCATAATAAAAGGGATAGCGAAATTTATTTGGGACCTGTCAATGGGCAAAATACAAGAACACTG
Organism: Cyclura pinguis; assembly: GCA_030412105.1. Taxonomy (NCBI): domain Eukaryota; kingdom Metazoa; phylum Chordata; class Lepidosauria; order Squamata; family Iguanidae; genus Cyclura; species Cyclura pinguis. The sequence continues at coordinate 266,587,244 of CM059599.1, forward strand.
AGTTAAGGAGATGCTATAATATTCTCACATTTGTAAACATCTCCCTTTCCTTTGTTAATCACTTGTTGTTGTTGTGTGCCTTCAAGTCATTTTCTGCTCATGGTGACCCTAAGGCAAAGCTATCATAGGGTTTTCCAGGGCTGAGAGTGTGTGACACACCTAAGATCACCTGGTGGGTTTCCATGGCTGAACAGGGAATCAAACCCTGGTCTCCAGAGTCAGAGTCCAATGCTCCACCACTATACCATGTTGGCTCTCATTGCAGGGAAATACGCTGGAAGTACACAGACGCTGTGTGGCAATTTAGTAAGTTAGTGTTAAGTCTCTAATATATTTATTATTCAGTATTCAGCTTTTTTTTTTTGCCAGACTTTAAATTAATATTTTGAACTAGAATTAAAACCAGCCCTTATTTGTGGGTTGTAAAGTAGCCAATGTAATATCTTCAAGAGAGAATACAGAAAATTAGACATTTGTCAACTTAACTCCTGTCACAGATAAAACTGGTGAAGGCATCAAAGTTGGAACTGTTTTTAATGTGTACAAAAACCAAGCCTCAGATGGAGAGAGAGCAAGCATAGTTTTTCTAGAGGTTTGGTCTCGCTTCACCAACCTTTCAGAATTTTCCCAATTTGTCAAGCATGTCAAGTAGTAATAGACATTACCACCTGGATCCTAACATTATTTCCACTGTTCTGTTCTGTTGACAGATAACTTTTCAGTCCAGTGAGGGATTCTGCCAAAACAGCTAAGGGAGAGGGAGCACAATTTTCACTGATTGTTCCTTACATTGGTCAAGAGTTTTGCTAAGAGTTTGCTAAGCTACCAGAACAGAATTTTAGAGAGCAAAGAGGGAACTGGCCAGTAGCCTCGTGGGAGGAACTTCACTCCAAGATCACTCCTAGAAATGGAAGAAAACTCAAAATTGAAACCTGTACCTTTTGTTAAAAAAAAAAAAGGATCAGTGCTGAAATTAGAGGAATATAAAAATAGTAAGTATTCCTGGTATGGCAGAACTGCATTAGTAAAAATGAAAATATTACCCAAGATTAACTTTTTGTTTAGGATGTTATCAATACAGATATCAAAAGCAGAACTGAAAAAATGGCCATTATTATTAAATAATTTTTGTAACAGGACTAAAAAAGTGAGGATTAATAAGACATATTGGTATAGATCCCAAAAAGAAGGTTGACTGGGCCTCCCGAACTTCAAATGGTATTATAATACAAATCAACTGAGATATATTATAGATGGAGTAACAGGAAAGGGGGATTTAGACTGGTTAGAGATGGAAGCAACAGAATTAGAGAAGAGCTTGGAGAATTTTTTTTTAAAATCCTGTTAAGAGGGAAATGGAAAAAACAGAAAAACCCTTTTTGAAAAATATATTAGAGATTTGGAAGAAAAATAAGGAAAAGTTAATGCCTGCTACTTCACCATTAACCCCACTAGTGATGGTGTAGAAATTTCCAGTGAATTTGAGAGGTGAACTAGAGAAGGAATTAAAGGAGTAGAGAATATGCAAGTTAAAAGACTGGATGAATATAATGAGGAATAAAGATAAAATAAAGGAGAGACTGCAGGGTACAAAGATATCATGGCTTAATTACATTCAGTTAGAGAAGTGGACAAGAAATTGGAATAAAGATGTTAGAGAATATACTAAATTTGAACAAATGATTAATCAAAGAGAAAGTATGGAGGAAAATGAAATTTTGAAGGGTACCACAAGCGAAATATATAAAATGTTGTCAAAACAAAGATCAAGAGGAGTATCTTAGAAAAATATGGGAGGAAGAATTGGTACAAAAAAGAGATATTCAGGATTGGGAAAAGTTTGCAATCAGCATCATTTAAAATTTTTTTCTGTATAGATAAAAAAGAATTATAATAAATTTGTTTGGAGATGGTACCTAACGCCACTAAAGTTAAGTCACACAGATAAGAATTATTCAAGGTTGTGATGGAGGGGTTGCCATGAAATTGGTACTTATATTCAAGTGGTGGAGTTGTGAATGTGTACACAAATTTTGGCAAATGGTGTTTAAAAATAACAGAAATTGATTTAGAAATATGTCCTGGTATAGCATTGTTACCTATATATGATAAGGTTAATTGTACCCAGGCAATGAAGTATTTAATTACAAATTTATTAACAGCAGCAAGGTTAGTTATATCAAGAAAATGGAAAACTCGAGGAGACTTTTAAATAGAAGATTGGTATAAAGAAGTGTGAAAAATCACAATTAATGATAAGTTAATGTGGAAGTAAGGTCAAAAAAGGAATAATGAAAGGGAGTGATTTTGAAGCAATATGGAAGATATTTGTGGAAAAAGTCTTAGTAAAAGAGGAAGGTGTCACACCTCCACAAGAAGAGTTATAATTTTGGAAGGTGGAATAATTTGAGATATAATCGGCTCTGGGGATGGGGTACACTTAAAAAAAAATAACAATAAGAAAAAAAATAGGATCAGTGCTTTCCAAATTATCTGAAAGCAGGGGCTGACAATGAGATAATCAAGCTCAGATGACACCTGATTATTCAGGTAGTGAAATACTATCAGATAACATAAGTACTTTTAACGAGTCTTTGTTGATCTAGTCATCCGTTAGTCCCAAGAGAAAAAATTCTGTTTAAGTTGAATCTTAATCTTAAGAATTTCTTCCATCTTAACAAAGTATCATCTTCCAATACTGCCTTGCTTTACTGCAAGTCCACCATATATGCGAAAAAAATCCCCACTACATGATTACATTTCCAACAGTTAGCTGGAACCTTTACACATTTTAGAAAGTTTTTCAGGAGTCAAATACCACTCATACATGATTTTATAAAACATTTCCTTTAAATCATAACTTAATGTAATTTTCAAATCTTTTGTCCACATCTTTTCCCATTGAGACAATTGAATATGGTCACTCACATTTGTTGCAAATATCGCAATATATGACTACAGTGGCAAGAATATTCTACATTCAGAGATGGAAGAACTTGGATATACTATCTTGTGAAGATTGGCTATCGAACATGGCAAAGATGGACAAACTGAGGACTCTTCAGACAAACTGAAGACTCTAATAAGAAAAGATTCATTAGAAGGTTTTCAGAAACAATGAGTAAAGGTTATTAAATTTGTAGAAGATATGGGTGGCAGACTTACAATGGTAGGATCTGATTAACAAAGCCAAGTTTATTATTAGGCTAGTAAAAGTATTTTATTTTTAATTATGATTAATTCACAAGTAACTAGAAAAAGGATATAAAGAAAATAACTTAAGGTTGTTATAAGTATGTTTAGTTATCAAAAAGGATAAAACCAAAGTTTTAGAATTTTTTTTTTCTCTACAGTGGGTTTGGTTCCAGGACCCTCTGTGGATTCCAAAATCTGTGGATACTCAAGACCTATTATATACAATGGCACAGTAAAATGGCATCCCTTATGTAAAATGGCAAAATGAAAGTTTGCTTTTTGGAATTTTGTTTATTAATTAATTTAATTAAATATTTTCAAACTGTGGATACTTTAATCCATGGATACAGAATCCGTGGCTATGGAGGGCTGACTGTAACCGCCTTTACGATACTCTAGGAAGTAGGAAGTTAATTATATTCTTTGTCTTCTCTTTTCTCCTTTCTTTGTTTTTCTCCTTTTCTTTCTCTATTTTAGTATAGTTTTTATCGTTTAACTTAACAATCAGTGCTGTAGTCTGTTAACTTGTAGTATGTTATGTTTTTTTTTTTCTGGGATTTTATTGTATTTAAAAGATAGGTGCCTAATAAAAAAAGTTTTTAAAAAGAAAACATAAGCTCGACATGACTCAGCACTAATAAAGTCAAATATTTAAAAAAAGGGATTGAATAGTAGTAACACAAATATAACACTACATTCTTTGTATGTGAGAATACTGGGATGGATTCAGCCACAGCTAAGAGATAAGTAACTTTGGAAGGTCCAGGGGCCATTTTTGCCCTTCTACTCTCCTCACTATGAGGAAAAAAATCCCTGTAGAAGTTGCAATTGAAGGGGAAATCTTCTTCCTGAGGCTTCTGAGGAGTCAGTTTTAATGGGGATGGGAGTTTAGTTCACTCTGGCATAACTAAACAATCAAGGACTCTAAATCATCTAAACAGTCAGAACTAGATACTGGGGAAGAACTATGAGAGGGCCATCATCATTACACTTTGCTTTGCTTTTGAGCTTTCTGGGTTATCTGGTGTGATAAAACTCACCACTGGATTAGACAGACTCTTGATCTACCCAGAAAGGTAATTCTTACGTTCTCCATCCTTATGAAATACCACCAGAATTTGCATAACCCCTTAGTACTTACTGAACTTTAAATTTAGCTGCTCAAGAACAAATGCATCTTTCTGAAGAAATGGAGACTAATGTGACTGTGAACATGGACACTCATGTCTTCTCTGGTGATCCATGTTATGACCTGAAATGTTGGGGCTTCCTTTGGTGTAATTAATAAAAAAAAAAGGGGACTCCAGTTGCTGCTTCTTAGTGTGAGTACTCTAGTGTACTCCAGTTACTCTAGTATAGCACTAGTTTGAACAAGGGTGACCACAGTAGTGTCTCAACTGCATAGAATGTAAGACCACCCAGGGCCAATGCCTGCACCTACCTTCTAACAGCAATATAGCACGTCCCAACAGCATATGATCCCCAGAGAGAAAACGAGAAAACCTCTTTCACCAAATTTTATTTTATTTACCAAGTAAGTAACGAAGAAGAACAGAAAATTCTAAGAGCAGCTCTAATTCTATGACAGTAAGTATTGCTCTTAAAATGAGTAAGATCAAAAGGCGTAAGGTTTGAAACCCCTTTTTTAAAAGTTTCTTACCCGTGTACGGTCCTCAATACTGTAAATCTGCAGCTGCATGGGGATATTGAAGCTGTGCAGAAAGTTACCTCCAAAAACGAGGGTGTCCACAGGAGTGTACACTGCATGAATCCAACCTGAAGGACAAGAGCCTGTGGATTAGATACTCTGGCATTCCAGAGTGGGAGCTTCCTATCGCTGAAGCTGTAGTTTTTGTGCTTTCTAACTTCAACTGCAATACTTTCTGAATTCAAATCTGTCTACATAAGCAGAAAAAGGAGGCTGCTTTCAGTCCCAGCTATTGGTATTAGTGAAAGATAATAAACATCGACCTCCATTTATGTAACATACAGTTGGTTGGCCCTCTACATTTGTGGGTTTGACTTTCACAGATTTGATTATTTGTGAATTTCTCCAATCTTTGGCCCTCCCAACTCAGGTGCCTCTTTTCTGGGGAAACCTTCCCTCTTGGCAGGTATGATCAGATCAGGCAGCCCTTTAAAACCCCTCTGGTGGTGGTGGTGGTGGTCCTGCTCCTGCTTCTCCTTGTCCTCCTCCAGCCACTCCTCGGCCAGCTAACGACAACTTGCAGCCCAAGTTCTCAGCATCACAAACCCTCTGCTAGTGCCCCTACACACACACCCAAGGAAGAAGATGGGCAAGAGAGAAGAAGTATTGGGACACTAAGCTGATCCAGCCTCCTTTCCCTTTTTCCCCTTACTTGGTTTGGATCCTGAGTGCCCATTATTCCCACCATACCTTGCCTCCCTTCCCCTCCCACATACGCTTGATATTTGTGATTTTTTCACTTTTGCAGGGGTCCTGTACTCCTATCCCCTGGTGAATGTGGAGGGCTGACTATGTTTTTGAATGATGTATTAACTTGAAACAGAGATTAAATACTGATCCTGACTGCACTCCATTCCCTCATCCTCCTCTCTTAAACCATGCCACATACAGCAGAAAACTTCACTGAGCCCAAGAAGGCAACAACTGTTTAGTGGTTAACAAGAGAAGCCATGAAATATATTTGTTTTGACAACAGAAACTTTAAGTTCTGTTTGCATCTACCTGAGGGTATGACAAAGGTATAGCCTTGCTTGAGCTCAATGCGTTGGCAATTTGACACTCTGTCACCAAGAAAGATGTCCCCTTGCTTCCCTGAAAGCAGCCAGTTCTCATACAATTCCAGGTTCTGGGCAGTAGGTGGAATTAACCAGAAGATCTGTAAGAGGGAAAAGACAGATTAAATAAGTAATTGCATCGTAAGACCACAGATCCATTTGTTGTTTTGGTCTGAACGTTGGATTAGGACACTGGGAGACCAGGGTTCAAATCCCTGCTCAGCCAAGGAAACCCAATGGGTGGCCCTGGGCAAGTGATACTCTCCCAGCCTCAGAGGAAGAAAATGGTAAACCCTGTCTGAATGAATCTTGCCAAGAAAACCCCATAATGGGTTCGCATTAGGGTTGCCACAAACTGGAAATGACTTGAAGGCACACAACACCAAGAACAACAACCACACAGAATCATAGAGTTGGAAGAGACCACAGGGGCCATCCAGTCCAACCCCCTGCTATGCAGGAACACCCATCAAAGCATTCCCAACAGATGGCCATCCAGCCTCTGCTTAAAAACCTCCAAAGAAGGAGACTCTACCACACTCTGAGGCAGCATATTCCACTGCTGGATACCTCTGACTGTCAGGAAGTTCTTCTTGAGGTTCAGGTAGAATCTCCTTTCCTGCAGCTTGAATCCATTGCTCCTTGTCCTAGTCTCTGGAGCAGCAGAAAACAAGTCTGCTCCCTCCTCAACATGACATCCCTTCAAATATTTAAACATGGTTATCATGTCCCCTCTTAACCTTCTCTTCTGCAGACTAAACATACCCAGCTCCCTAAGCCGTTCTTCACAGGGCATGGCTTCCAGACCCTTCACCATTTTGGTCACCCTCCTCTGGACACATTCCAGCTTGTCGATATCCTTCTTGAATTGAGGTGCCCACAACTGGACACAGTATTCCAAATGAGGCCTAACCAATGCAGAATAGAGTGGTACCATTACCTCCCTTGATCTAGACACCAAGAATTGCGTTGGCTTTCCTGGCTACCGCATCACACTGCTGACTCATGTTCCGCTTGTGATCTACCAAGACTCCTAGATCCCCTTCACACATACTGCTATCCAGCCACGCATCCCCCATCCTGTATTTGTGCATTCCATTTTTTCTGCTTAAGTGCAGGACCTTACATTTGTCTCTGTTGAAATTCATTTTGTTAGCTTTGGCCCAGCTCTCCACATCTTAGCCAAGCTTACAAGGAACTCAGAACAGCGTTTCTAAACTATGAACGAGTGGCTGAAAGACAGTGACTTGTCAAAGTCTATCTTCCCAGCAGACTGGACACACTGGAGTTCACTGTGATGAGCACATCAAATGTGACAAAGAAACATGAACCTTCACTACAGGCTTGGAGACATTCCAGGTCCTGCCAATCATGGCTCCCTGGAGAAAAGGCACAAATGTTGTCTCCTTCCAGCTTCAACAGTTAGCGATGATTAATGTGGACAAAATCCACTTGAGAGGTGATTTAAACCACTTAGCACTTTCCCCCACATCTCATTCTCCCACTTGTCTGTCCTCCTGCATGCTGCTGGCTGCCTCTGAACAACCATTTCATCCTTAGCTTGTGATGAGCCTCCTTCCAAGTAGTGGATTCTCAACACCAAATTCCCAACAAGATCTTTCCTGAAGCATTCTATCAGCACCTTTGTCCTTACCTAATTACTCCTTTGTCTCTACTGCCTCACCACTATCCATCTGCTGTATATAGTGGACCATCCTTCCTCAAACTGATGCCCTCAAAATGCTTACCATCAGCCCCAGCCAGCATGAAAAATGGTTACGCTAGCAATGGCTGATCAGAATTGCAGTTCGATATACCTGCAAAGCAGCAGAACCATCACCATCTGAGTGCAAGAACACATCCTGTTTAGTCTACATGTATCATAATGTAAATGCTAATAGGCAGCAGAATTATTTATTGTGAGAAGCAGCCTCAGTGTTTTGTATTATGCAGGGATTGCTCTTCGTGTTAATACTGGAAGTCTGATTTGAGTAGACACTGTTAATGCATGATCCAAATGATTGGAGATTACAAAAAGCACAGAGCCAACATGGCTCACAAAAACGAGAGTCACTGGAACAATAAAATATGCCAAGGGTGAGAAGAGCAAAAGAGTGCAGAAAAAGCCAAGCCATCATTCTGCAGACAGTGAGTGGGTGAAACCTTTCTGGCCCGTATTTTGTAGCAAGGATCAGACTATGTCATACTATTCCTTTCATAATCAAGGGAAACAATAGGAAACTGCAATTAAGATTCAGATCCCATTTATGTATCTACAGAAAATATTGACTTTAGTATTCAAGAGTCCTATCACATTAACAGCCTTTCACAGTTAATTCAACTGTTATATTGCCAGGATGGTTTATTACAGATTTTATACAAAATAAAAACAACAACTTTTTTGCTGGTGCAGAAGCATTGATAGTCCACAGTAACTTAATCAGTATGAATGCAAATTGCATTAAGGTAGCACAGAAGCAACCAGATTAGGGCAAAAGTAGTATTTAAAAAGACAAGGACGTCAGTATTGTATTTGCTACAACTGCGTTAAGTAGGAAATCATACGCGCATAAACACTAATGATACAAAAACACAGCATACATAGTGAGCCCTCTATTCAGAGGAAACAAAATCTAACAGCCTTTGCTATATACTTATTGTTATTGCCAAGTAAGAACCCAAACAACGAGACTCAAATGAGCTACAGATAACTTTATTTCAGTACCACATTTTCAATGAAACAAAGGTAATATATATAATTGTTGTGTGCCTTCAAGTTTTTTCTGACTTATGGCAACCCTATGGTCAACCTATCATGGGATTTTACAGGGCTGAGAGTGTGTGGCATGCCAAAAGTCACCCAGTGGGTTTCCATGGCCAAGTGGAAAATCAAACCCTGGTCTCCAGGGTCGTAGTCCAACACTCAAAACACTACACCATACTGGTTTTTTAATCGTAATAATACTATTGCCCTAATCTTGTAAAACCAATAACCTACAAAGAAAAAGAGATGCAAAAAATGTACTTCTAGTTTAAGGGAGAAGGGAGTTGAAGGAGAAAGAGAACAGGAGTTGAGCCAACATGAGCTGCCCAGAACTGTATGTTCAAATGTACCCAGACACTGTGTACAAGCGAGAAAACTTGTGATACTCAATGATGAATGATATTAGGGCATAAACGTTTGTTTAAATCTACAGAGCAGGTTAGGTGAAAGGCCCATAAAAACTGACAAAGCAGGAGCATGATGGAAAGGCTACCTTGACTAGGCATCCTGAAAGTTTACACCAGAATGGCATGTTAAAACTTGAACACCAAGCCTAAAAATTTTAAAATGTATCAAGTAGAAATGCTTAACTTCTCAGTGTTATATAAAACCCATTTCATGAAATTATCTATTAAGTGATTTATTTAACCACACCCAGCTTATCCAACATAAGATCTTCAAAGTAATCAGTTTAGGTATTAAAACTCAGCATAGATCTTTTTACCATTCATACATTTCTTTTTTAGTTTGTTCATACATTCTATTAGTAAAAAATCCTGTGCAGCACCACCACGAAGATAGATTCTCCACTTGATGGCCAAATACCATCTGATATGCTTCCTGTAGTTCCCAGATAATTTAAAAAGTGATTAAAGAAGAGCTCCTCAGTGAGTAAGTTGCTACGGGCACAACAGAACCATACTTCAGTCATCTACACCATCTCTGCCCCTCACTTATTTTAGTGAGAAGCTAAGCTAGGGCTGAAGAAAACAAAAGTGACCTTACAACTGATGTAGCCCTATGGTTTGAGATCCCTTGCTAGGCAAGAAAATAATTCAATTTTCATTCTACTTGGAATATTAAAAAAAAATAAATCTGCCAATCTCTCCCACAAAATTATAACAACTTGCTGCAACTGGCACAGTACCTTTCCCCCTCTGTGGATGTGATACCACACTGATGTGCCACCAAAGTCTACATGGAAGTCAGTATAGCAGCCCTTGACACTCATCAGACAGTACCTGAAATGAAATGAGCAGTATGAAATTGCAACTCAAGTCTAACCAAACATGCATGTCTATGCAAAGACAAAATAAATGTTTAGTCTTGGACTGCCTGCTGACAGTATTCTGTGGATAACTTCCATTCTGAGTAAGAGCTCCAGTCACCCAGAATTTATAAGACATTCAAGATACTGATTCCCACACCAATTGCTGTTGACCTGAAATTGCCCATCAGAATCAGTGAACGAGACGTATCTACTATTGTGTCAGAACAGTGGGTTAGAGGAAGCACTATTGATGTGCTGTTCCAATTCCCATTAACTTATTTTAAAAATACATATCTATATATCTCTTTTTAAAAATATAATGTGCTACTATCATTGCTTGGGAGTAGATTTGGGAGTGCTTTTAAGATTCTGCTTTCAAGTACTTAAACCAGAATTTTAACAATATATAGAGTACCTAAAGAAGAGGCAGTTGCAGCAGAGATTTCATTCTGAAATCTCACCTTGGGTGGGGGTTTCCTCAAAATCTCAAAGGACTTACTTTTGCACCTTGGGATACTGCATATCTAGAATAGCATTCGTTGATTCTGTCTGGCTTTCCTTCAGATGTCTTGGCCACATGTTATCAACCCAATCAATCAAATCCACCTGAAACGGCATAGATATTAGACCAAAATTTTATTATAAACACAGACAGCTCAAACATCACTATGTGGTTGCATTGCCAAAGAATACAATTTTAAGCTCTAGAAGTAGTTTAATGAAATAAAGATCAAGGACTATATGCTGCAGAGATCACTCAAATGTCTGAGAACAGATTATAATTTTGATGACAGTCTATAACCTAACAAAGAACTTTAACTTTCAACACACTACTACAAAGCCAGATGCATAACAATGTCTGATTCAAAATGAAGCGTGGATTAACCCGCATTCTGCTCCCCTGCACCTGCCAGAGAATTACTCTCCATGACCATTCAAGGATGAAATCTCCAAGGAAAGCAACGGCATCCCACTAACCGTAGTTGGCCTTTGCACCAGGTTCTCAAGCCTGGTATGACTGAATTCCAGGCTGATGACATTGTATAGCTTCTCTCGCTCCTCCTCTGGAGTTTCATAATAGCGTGCCCACTGTGCCATAGTCATCTCAATGTCTCTTTGCGTGTTAACATCCATGACGTCCACCATCCTGCGACTCCCTATTTGGACACAGAGACACATGACTATTTTAGCTATGAATTTCAGCAAGAAAGACAGGAAGGGAAGAACAGCAGATAAGTAAGAAAAATAGATAGGTATGTGATGGAGAAGGCACCTGACTTAGGACACTGGACTTTAAACAAAAATTTTTCTATTGTTTCCCTACAAGGCTAGTGTTTTACTGCTTAAGATAAAAGTTTAGCCAATGGGAAATTCTATGCCAAACTTGTGTGCATGTGTGTTTATTACACAGAACAGGATGCATAATTACCTACATAGAGACGCACATCATTCACACTGAAGTCTGGATCTGGCATTCTGTAACAGAAATATCACCAAATATCACATTCCCAGTATAGACGTGTCTTCCATGCAGTTTTATGCCAGGTACTTCAAACACACCCAATCTAGTCAAAAGGCATTTGCTTCCTAAGCAGCTACTGAGGAAATGAACACCCCTCTTCTCTTCTGCTTTCATCTTGGCTCTTTGGGTGTTGCAAATGTGATTGTCCTCATTAATAAAGGGCAGTACTTCTCAGGGCAGAAGGTAGTTGAGAGGTGCACATTCAGAGTACCACTGTGTTAGCCATTTTCAGCCACAACTGTACCCATTTCAAGACACAGGATCACCTCTCCAGCTTTTATCCTTATAATAAAATTGGTACTCATTTTAACGTAAACCACTTTTTCTGAGTCTCAACTGAAAAAAGTATACAGTGGCACCTTTACTTCTGTGAGGGTTTGGGCTGCAGAACCCTTGTGAAAATGGAAAAACAGCTAATAATTCCCCCCTGTGCTCCCTCTCTAATTCCCTTGCATTTTGCCTTGGCATGGGTGGCTTTCTTCCCTTCGACTGGGCAAAATGCAAGGGAATGGGGGAAGTATGCATGAAGGGGGAGGAAGGCACACATATGCTTTCCTTCTCTGTGTATGCTTCCTTCTCCCATTCCCTTGCTTTTTACCTGGGTGTGGAGAAGGAAGGACAGTGCACCTGGGCAAAGGACCAGAAAATGGGAGGAGGAGAATAGGGGAGGGAAGAAGGCATGCTTGATCCTTGTGAATAATTAAATTTGTGAAGATCAAACCCGCAAATAAGGAGGGAGGACCGTAATCATAAAATAAATGAGACCAAATGAAAGGCAATTTCCCTCTAGAATCTAGACATTCTTTGCCATTCCCCTCTTCAAGTACACTAGGATCTAAAAGAAAGCTTCATCCTGATTGTGAGCAGGAATCTTTTGAATCAGAACGCCTTGAGTATTGCCAGCTGGCATGAATGGCACTCAATTCAAGTTATTCTGTGGAATGCAGAAGTGACCTGTGTATACCTGACTACCTGGATTCATTTTGCCTTTGTCTAATGTCTGTTTCTGGTTAAAAGACAATCCTGCCTCCAGTACCTTTGACTACTCTCACAGATACCCTATGCATGCTCCTGTCCATTCTCTTGGACAACTTGCAAGGCCTGATACTATCATCAGGAAGTCAGACTGGCAATTGCTTGGTTTCCGACTGCTAGCACTGTGTACTCTGGAGAAGTCCTACCTAGAGGGGTGTTCCTAAAAGGTGGTGTTGGAAGACTTGTACCAATTGTGATACACAGTCCTGGAAAGTTACATATTGTTTTCCATGCTAATTAAATTCTGCATCAGGGATGGGAATGATGTAGTCTTCTAGCCATTCTTGGATTGCAGCTCCCAGCATTCCTCAGCCTATGCTAATTAGGGCTACTGGAACAACAACTGAAGAATCACATGGCTCCCACTCCTGCCCTAAAGATTCAGCTTCGCTCCTTACTGAAGACATCCAGAATTACTTTAACTAGCTGTGCCAGTTGTATCTCTTCTTAGACAGAAACAGCCCAGCCACAGTTGTCATTCATTCACTGATTCATTCATGGGCATAAACTGCTCAGATCTGAAAATTTCAAAGCAGTGAAACTGGTGGTTGTTTCAACAGTGGTGGCAGTCTCAACTGTGGCACCCTAATTAATAAATTCTCTCCAAGGGGAGCTTTGTCCAGCACTCACTTTTTTTTTCAAAAAATTAAAATCAGTACAGATGAGAGAGTTGCTGCAGCTATGCCAGTGCGCGGGGGAGGGGGGGTATATTTGTACAAAGCATTTATGGCAGAATTTTCTTCAGAGGAAATGAAGTATCAAGTCAGAACATATGTTCTGTCTAAGTATAACTGCACTCTGTTTCATGGTCAAAGTTGTAAGAAGGAGCAGTTTAGGCCCACAACTTAAGTCCCAATGGAGGGAGGGTGACTTTCCTTTTGAAAACTTACCAAACTTCACTAGAATTCAGAAAACCCTACTGCACTATCCCCTCAAGTGATTCACAGAGCATTGTTGCTACGATGGAGGCAAGTGATCAGGAAAGAACAAAATTAAAAAGCCAGCAGCAGAACCAGATACAATGCAATTAGTTTTCAAGGTATAATATGGCATCTACAAGCTGAGAGAAAATTCTGATTCTGAATTAGATGCTACTGGTAAGTTATATAGAACTCTAGCACATGTTTAAGTTGTCTCACCAGTGAGAATTGCCATTCTGACATCAAATTCTCATGACGTCAATACTCACTGTATTCCAAGTCCATCACAATTCTTAAAGATCAAGGGATCTCTTAACCCACCACGCTGAATGTATTCCACAGTGAAATCTGTTGGGAGACAAAGTGAAAGAATACATCAGAATACAGCAGCTGACAAAACAGAACCAGGAAAAGAAAAGGTAGTGAAAAGGCTGGATGATAGTGACATTAAATTTTGAGCAGTAGATTCGAGATCTGCAGAAGCAAGATCCCTAAATTTATATCCTTACTTTGGCCTAGGGCAGTGAGGACAGCTCGTGTGTGCAATGGTTTGAGTATCGGACTAGGACTCTGGAGATCAGTGTTCAAATCCTTGCTCAGCCATGCAAACACTCTGGGAAACTTTGAGCAAGTCACCTTTTCTCAGCCTTAAAGAAAGGTAAAATTTAACAAATCTTGCCAAAAAAATCTTGGGGTAGGGTTGCCATAAGTTGGAAATGATTCAAAGGCACACAAAAACAAATACAAATAATGCCACCGTGCATCTTCAAGTCATTTCTGACTTATGGCAACCCTAAGGTTGAATCCTAAGGTGAATGTATCATGAGGTTTTCTGGTTCTGAGAGTGTGTGACAAGCCCAAGGTCAACTAGTGAGTCTCCATGACCGAGCAAGGAAGTGAACCTTGGTCTCCAGGGTTGTAGTCCAATGCTCAAACCACTATGCCATGTTTGTTCTCTATGTAAATATTGTATCCATTAATCTATACTGATTCTTCTCCCAAATTATCCATTCTAGTTTTTGGGTAGTCTTATATAAGAATTTCAGCCACTTAAGATTTTAGAATTAAAACAGTGTTCCAAACCCCTTGTACCTCAATTTTTTTCATTTAAGAGCACTCAGATGAGCTATATTCCAAAGACATGTACCACTAGAAAACACTACTACGCCAAATCTTGGCCACCAACTTCAGCTGAGGAATGAAATGACAAAAGAGATGTCCTACAGAAAATCTACATGGTATTACAGTGGCCCCTTGACCTTCTTGAGGGTTTGAGCTGCAGAACTCTCATGAAAATTAAAAACAAACAAGCAGCAAATAACTCCCCCCCCTCCCTGAGTGAGTGTTCCTGCTCACATTCCCTTCCTGGGCTTCACCTTGCATTCGCTTGCCTTTTGCCTGGGTGCACAGCCTTCCTTGCAGGTGCCTGGGCAAAAGGCCAATGAATGGGAGGAGGCAGCCATGTGCCTGGAGAAGGTGCACAAGGGCCTCCCCACATTTGCTTGCATTTTTCCCAGGCACTGTGCCTTCCTTCTAGGCACCTGGGCAAAAGGCAAGAAAGAGGGGCAGCTATGTTCCTTCCCTACCCCTCAATTTGCTTGTGATTTGCCCAGGCATGCTGCCTTCTTTCCATGTGCAGAGGCAAACGTGATTGGGAGGAAGCAGCGACACACCTGTGCATGCCCTCCCCCCCTTTGCTTCCCTTTCACCTGGGCATGCTGTCCTTCTTCCAGAACCCCCAGGCAAAAGGCAAATAAATGAGAAAAGTGCACATACGCCTTTCCACCTATTTGCTTGCACTTTGCCCAAGCATGCTGCTTTTGTTCCAGGCGTTCAGACAAAAGGCAAGTGATTAAGAAGGGACAGCTATGCGTGTGCCTTTTGCCCAGGCACACTGTCTTCCTTCTAAGCACTGAAGCCAAAGGGAAGTGAATGCAAGGGGGCAGCCATACACCCAGAGAAGGCCCGTGTGTGCCCTCCCCTGAATTCGCTTCTCTTTTGCCCAGGCAGACTGTTCTCTTTCCAGGCATCCAGGCAAAAGACAAGAAAAGGAGGGAGGGATATCCCCATGTCCAATGAAAGTGCACATCTGTGCCCCCCCCCCACATTTGCTTGCATTTTTACTGGGTGCACTGCCTTCCTTCCATGCAGCTGGGCAAAAGGCAGCAAATGGGAGGGAGCAGACACATGCCTTCCCCACACCTCCCATTCACTTGTGTTTTGCTCAGGCACGCTGCCTTCCTTCCAGGTACAGGGGCAAAAGCCATGCAATCGGGATGGGGCAGCCATGTGTCCAGAGAAAACCTGCACCTACCTTCCCCCACAATTCACTTGCCTTTTTCCTGGGAGTGCTGCCTTCCTTTCAGGTGCCCAGGCAAAGGCAAGCAAATTGGAGGGGAGTAGCCCTGTGCCTGGAGAAGGCCTATGCATCCCTTCTCCCTCAATTTGCTTCCCTTTTGCCCAGACATGCTGTCCTCTTTCCCTGTGCCTGGGCAAAAGACAAGCAAATGAGGGGTAGCCCCACATGCAGCAAAAGTGCACACACACCTTCCTGTCCATTTGCTTGCGTTTTGCTGGACACATTGCCTCCCTTCCACACACCTGGTCAAAAGGCAAGCAATTGGGAGGGGAGCAGCCACCTGCTCAGAGAAGGCATGCATGCACCTTCTATTTCTGTGGGGCTGCCCTCTCCCATTTGCTTGCCTTTAGTCCAGGCGTGTACAAGGAAGGCCCACCTGTCCACCTGGGCAAAATGAAGGAGACTGGGAGGGGGATAATGCAGGGGGAGGCCCACAGGCACCTTACAGATAATCAAATTCACAAAGATCAAACCTGTGAATGTGAAGAGAGGACTGTACCTCCTTCCCACTCCCACAACGTTTGGAAATGCAAGTCTAAGACCTCTGAATACACAAACTGTTTGAACAAAAGAAGAAAACCTGGAAGTGATGCTTCAAGCAAGGATAAGAAGGGAGGTGCAAGTCTTTACTACTAGAACTCTTCAATGTCACCATTTAGGCTCTGGGAGAAGGTACAGCAGGCACAAAGTTATGACTTCATCTGTTCAAAGACACTTCTCCAGTTCCAGACAGCCACACCATCATTACTTCTCTGCTATGTGGGTATTTGCTGTTGTCATGGACCAGGACTTGGTTTCCTCAGGTAAACAGCAGCCTTGAAGGATGGCACACAGAAGCAAGCATGCTAGGAGCTAATCAGGCTGGGATGAGAGTCAGCCTTCTTAAGGAAGGCACAGGGCAGCAGCTTGACACCAGAAACAATTCGTGTGTTTCTGGCCCTTGTCTTGTGTTTGCTGGATTCCCTGCTAATTGCCTGCCTGGATTTTCTGACGCTAGACTGCCTGACCGTGTTGCCCGCAGGATTCCTGGACCTATGCACTGTTTCTGGATGACATTTCTTCTCACTGTGAACAGGCAAGTTGTACTGACTATTAGTGTCTCTGTTTGACTGTGAATGGCCTTCTTCTGACCCTGCACTCTGTTGCCTGGCATGGACAGCTGGTGTTTGCGACAGCTGTAGCAGACATGGGAAAATTCTGGCTGCACAAAGCCCTTGAACTCCACTTTTGTAGCCTCCAAAGTCCCTAGTATTTTTAAACCTGTCATTTTTCTTTGAAAACCATGCCAAAAAGTGGCGCACTGTCTTCCTTCCACGCAAAGGCAGCCAAAACATGTGAAAATACCCTGTTACATGACAATGCCCAGAATTTCCCAATTTTTCTTTTCTGGGGTTTTAATCACTAAAATGGCAAATAGTAATAATGTGTCCTTTCTGGTTGCCATTTTGGTCTATAGGTAGAGAGAAAAATAGGCATTTTGGGGTGTGGACAATGGGTGAGGCCAGCGGGGGAAAACGCTCCCTTCAGTGTAATTGCCTGCCCTTGCACAATGCAGCTCATCTTCAATAACTCATTCTTCAATGTATTAATCCAATTCTTTTGATGGCAAGTTGTTACACATACGAAGATATGCTGACAAAAAAAACCAGAAGGGTAAAACAGAGAAAAACGGAATGCTCGCATCCCATATTACATGGTAGTGATGTATGCGTGGATACCTCAGCTTGTCCATGAGTGTGTCATTGCCATTTTAGGTACAGGATATGACACAGTTGTGTGTGCACAAATTTGCACATCTGGAGACCATACGTAAGGAGGGTCCACTGTAAATACCCATCTTCTTCCAGAGTCTGTGGGAAAGTTGGGGTGGGTTACTGTCAGGGGTGAGCATCTTGCAGGAGGCATTCACTAATTACAGTCCTCCTTCCAAGATACCACAAGGTGTTAAGAGTATGATCAAAACAACTGTCTTCTTTCTTTCGCTGCTTTACCGTCAAACACTCCATGCCTGTTGGTCTCGTTCCTGTCAGTTGGGTAAGTCTGTTTAGTTCTCATCTGACTGTTTTGTCTTCTGCATGCCAAAAGAGTTCAGAGACTAAATTGAGATAAACCCTTCTATTTCACTTCCCACCTGACAGGAGGAAAATCACCCTCAAGTCTAAGTGGCAAGAAAAAATTGTGAACTCTAGCCCTACTTGCAGAAGTTCTTGCTTGGATTAAGCTTGTATTTGCTCAATTTATTTGCCCACAGGCATTACTGACAATAGACACCAGATTAATACTGAAAAAAGCTTCCTCGGAGTCAGATGGAAAGAAGAAATAGAGTTAGGCACTATCAGCACACTAGTGACAGTGAACCACAAATCTCCAGCTAACCTCTCCCAACAGTTTCATGTGGAAGTTAAACAGCATGAGCGATAGAACCCTGAGGAACACCAAAGAACAACAGCCAGGGTGTCAAACATGAATCCATCTTCTGAGTGCACCCCTCCAAGAAGGACTGAAGCCACTGAAACACAGTTCCTCCAATTCCCCTCCCAGAAAGTAGACCCAGAAGGCTAAAATGGTTGACATACCAAAAGGTGCTGAGATGTTCAGCACAAACTTCAGAGACACGCTCCTCCTGTGCAGTGCCCTGTGTATGGCATTCACTAAGGTGACCAAAGCTATCTCTGGCCCATAATCAGGCCTGAAGCCAGATTGAAAAGGATCTAGATAACCCATTTCGTCCAGGAAGGATCATTCACACCCTCCAGGAGCAGTCATCTACCCCAGTATCTCCAAGAAAATCACTTAAAAAGTCTCAAAGAACCATAGTGCAACACCCAAAGACCTGCAGGCCACTCTTGCCTTGGCTAATATGTTCCTTACTCAACGATTGGGAAAGGACTGAATAAAAATGTTATTCATGGGTGGCTAGCCAGGAGGAAACCTCTGCTGCCTAAAAAGAACACTGCTGACCCTCTGAAGTTCACTCAAGATCACACAAATGATCCCCAAGAGATCTGGAACAAAGTTCTCTGGACAAATCAAAGACATAGCTTTTTATCCTCAATTAGAACTAATATACTGGGGGAAAAAAACCCCCACTAAGTTTGAACAGAAGAATCTCATCTTAACCATCAAGCATGGTGATGGGAATGTGATAGTTTGGCCTGCTTTGCTGCTTCAAGACCTGGACAACTTGTCATCACTGACACAACTGTAAGTCCTGTAGTGTATCCAAGGATTCTAGAGGAGAATATCAGGCCATTCCTGAAAGCTGATGCTGAATTGAATGCAGGCACTGTTGCATGACAGTCCATCCCTAACATACACCGTTCCAATCAAAGCTGAGACACAAACCCCATCAAAATGTTATAGCAAGATCTGATGTTCATGCAAGAACTCCTCAAACGTCACTGAAGTAAAGCAGTTTTGTAAGGGGGAATGGGCCATAACTTCCTGAAATTGCTGTAAAAGACTAACCAGCAGTTACACAAAATGTTTATCTGAAGTCACTGCTGCTCAAGGAGGTGTTCCCAGGTACTAAGCCCAACGGTTTCTGTATTTTTCCCCATACAGATATTGACTACTGAAGCAGTTGTGAAGAAATAAATACTGAAAACGGATCATATTCATGGGCCATTTGTTTACACGGTTATCTAGTTTTCTATGTCTAGGATTATGTGGCTAAATTAAGTGCCAAAAATACTTTAGGTTAGAAAAGTAATACAATCCTAAGAGATTCCCAAACCTTGTTGTCACTGTAATATCAGGAATAATTATGTTATTGGGTCCACTGTAGGTAGATACAGCCCAAAGACCAACATAATTTGTATAGAAGTCCTTGTGAGTATAAGAATGTTCTTATCCTACCCTGCATTAGTGGTCATAATGCCAATCATGATCACTTGGTATAACGCTGACAGATTCTCAGGACATTAGTACTTGTAGATCACATGCCTCTCCAGATGTTGAACTGAAAGTCCAAGTAGCCGAAGCCAGCACAACTAGCAGTGAGGAACGTGAACTACAGTCCAGCAATATCTGGAGGATACACTAGCACCCTTACCTATGGGATCTTTACTTTCCACAGCATTGTGTTCTTAGCCTTGAAAGAGGGAGAAATCTATTTGGTCTCCAGAATTTTTGCTAATGGTGGCCCTTGCGATTCCTAGAGAATTCACCAGCCCCCTGTACAGCAGCCACTAAGACCTGGTCACTTCCTCTCTTATTCCAGTTTGGGATATAGTGCTTTGAATATGGTGCAAAGGGTTGCTAGGTTTGCTTCTGTTGTTTCCCAGAGCTAAATAGCCATGATCTCCACACATTACATTCACCCAGAAGCAAGCCCAAGTTCAATGGTACTCACCATAGTACCCTTGCTTAGAAATGCTATTTCTGCTTTCCATTTTGCATAGAAAACAGGTGGCAAGTTCTTCCTATTCCTCTTTATTAATACCACATTAGCACAGTCTCACCACCACCATCCAATCACTGGAAGCATTTTATTTCAAAAGCTACTCAGGTTTCTGGTTACAATGGGAAAAAGTAAATACAACGAACTGTATTCTGGCAGAAGTTATGCCAGAAGAAGCACTCACCTTTGCCTTCCATGAACACTACAAAATTGGCATTAAATTTATTGGTGGAAAGTTTCTCTTCAAGGTCAAATGTCCGTTTGCCCTCAATTTCATCATCTGAAATACCATCATCTTCATAGCGCCGTCTCATAGCACCACGCTGTGGAAAGAGCAAGAACTTAGATGAAAAGGTAGAGTCACTATTAAAGATTCAGCAGCTATAAGGAAACAATTCCTTGTGCAACGTAGGTATACACTATTTGCTTAGATTACTCAAAACAATAATTTGTTAGTGAAACAAAATGATTTCATTCACAATTGCAATATTTATACTATAAATGGTTGTAGAGTGAATCCAGTTTAACAAAGATATGGCACTTTTATTTTAATATTCTCTCTCAGTGCCTTCACATAGATATTGCAACAGTGGTAGCACAATATACCAGTGTCCAAGTATTTCACTTGCCTACCCAGTGTTGCCTATTTCTCATAAAAGAATCTGGGTCCATTCTGAAACAGGGCCCTTTATTTTCTTTATGTTCCGTAAGTACTGCATCAGAAGCTGGTGGTCTACTATATCAAGATACTCAGCTGTCCAAGGAAGATGCATTACCTTACCACATCTCTGGAAATACCACATATGCCCAACATACCAAACACATTTTGACACCAAATCCAGATCAAATGTCTAGCATGCAATGAACAGACTGAAAAAAACAATCAAGGCATCCAGAAAGGCAATTAAACCAACCACTCTACTTTAGTGAAATCTAAGATTAGGCAGTCATTTGAGTAATTCAAAGCAGAGGAGCACGTTCTTGAGGCTAGCCTCCTACCCTGGGGGATAGAAGTCCTAATCTAGTGGAAATAATTTTTTTCCCCTCTGTCCTGACAGCAACTAACCATTCTATTGTTAACTACTGTTATTTAAAAAGGAACACCTAAATAACTTAACTGTGACTAAGGAATCATCTTCCTTGTTTCTACTAGCACTACTCAACAGATATTTTACTCAGACTGCCTTATCCAAATGGATCTGTCTTCTGAACAAGACTATTCTTGCCTTCAAGCTGCACTGCAAAAACACAAATTCAATGTTATGTCACTATTGGGTGTTTTGTGGTGGTCACTCATTCTCAGATGTCCTATAGACGCTGTACTCCCATCAATTCTAACTAATGGTCATGCCTGTTAGGACTGGTGGGAAGCCAGGAATACGTGGTGGACTACAATTGCCCAACTATAAGGGATCTAGAGATCCCATACACACAGCCAAAAGCAAAATTACTTTGGATTCTAAAATACTAACTAATTAAATTGTTTTTCTAAAATAGAGTGATTGCTGCTGTGGTAATTTGCAAACATGTGCTGATAATACCATTGAGATATTTTAATAATATTTTGTCTACTATGTGAGATTTAATAAATAGTTGACCAATGTTAAAAGCTTATCAAGAATTCACACATCTAGCACTATAGATATGAAAGTTATCCAGAGAAAACCAGAATACTGATAATTTTCCAATGCAATTTAGGGAAATTACATTCTTACAACCACAAAGACAAAGTCAGAGAACAAATTTAATAACGAAAATTTAGGCCACGCTACAAATTAGAACTTGAAAATTTAATACTTTCGCATAATAATAAACTTTGCTAGCTTTGCATAGTATCTCCAGTGTAGAAACAAAAATATGAAAATGTAGTATCAGTATATTAAATGTGCATATCAAAAAGTCAGCTCTGTAGTTACTCCTTGCTCAGCAGCTATAAATCAAGGACACAGTCAAATTTCCAGACTCACTGGGTATTCATGCTGTGAAAAATGTGGAAATTGTAAGACTGAGCTCGCATGCCATGTAAGCATTAATAAAGCTTATACAGTGTACAAACTCCTCCCTCTTCAACTTAACTTAGGCTCTATGTACCCATACTATGCCATTTTTCAATCCAAGTGCTTTTTAGGCAGAGGCAAAATCGAAACGACATCAAGACTATGAAAATATTTAATATGTAACCAGATTTATAGTAATCATATAGAATACCTTTTCAGGACAATGGCTAAAAGACCAACAACAATTTGAAAATAAATCCTGTTGTTATTTGCAATTATATGAACTATCCAAAAACAAGACAGCAATGCAGCATACAGGGCACAAAGCTGTATCACAGAAATCCATGAGAAGTGCATCTGGTCATTCCACCCAGAGTATACAGTAGCTTTTTGCTTATTCCACACAGTGTCTCCTCTGTTCTCATCATTTTATCTCTTTTTCCATGTCTAGTTTTCTATTCAAGTGCTGAAACTGGAGACAGTACTTGCTTCTATGGCCAGGTCTTAACCTTAAACCCATTCCCAGTATAGGAAGCTTCTCCCTCTACCCCTCCAAATCCTGTGTCAGGCAACAGCCATCTTAAAAATTGAGTTCTTCAGTACACACACCACCTATCTTCTATAAGTCTTCCCCCCAGGAGCATGTACACATCATCTCTGCATAAGCACTGTCCCTGCCTTGAATAGATCTGATCTTTCACTGGCATTCAACACTACGTGACTTCCTTAACTTGTTAGGACATATTTGAAGCCACTGGTCTTGTTTTCTTTTTATACACTCTTCCCTGCATGTTAATTGTCTCACTGCACCTAACTCAAGAGAAAGGATTTACAAACAAATGTCCATCTATTTTTAATTCAGATTTTGTCCAGAAGTACAAACCATTTGTGATATCCTTCCCTAGTTGTTGTGCAAACTTCATACTGAATACATCAAACTTTTGACTGGTCCCCCAATACATACTCCTGAAAGCACTGAATGCTATTGCAAATGCATAGGCTTTTCCCCATTTCTACTTGCCCTCTCAGTGTTATCCAATGTACACACAAATGATTTCCAACGTTCAGGTGCCCCTATTAAGTAAAGTGCAACACACTTATTTTAGCACAGTAATCCTTCAATGGTGAGAGCCAAATTACAAAATGCTCCTCTAGAGATGTTTGCCTCGTGCCTTCCTTATACTGTTTTGGGAATCAATTGGGGACTTTCAATAATATTATTTCGAGCTTTTAGGTCAGTGAACTTTCAATCTACTGAATTTTAGTGATGCTCTGTTATCTCATAATATTTTACTTTCCGGTGCTAGAATATTTTTGTTTTACACTGTTGGCCAACTGCTATATGTTTGTCTTCAGTGTTTACTCAGCACACAAATTTATTTATGGTTGAAAAAAGCATAGAAGTTTTAAGAACTGTAACTTTCTCAAACCAAAAGGTGTTTGTTCTTCCTAATCCTATTTTTTCAAGTTCACAAAATTACATCTACAACAATACTAGCTTTAATATAATTCCTAAACATAGCAATCCTCCTTTCATCCCATTCATCTTTTCTGTTTGATTCTTTGTACACTCAAGAATTCAATTTTCTACTGGAAATTACAGCTGTAGTAGGCAAATATTTAGATTCTTACCAAACTCTTCCTTCTCAGCTATGAAAACTTTGGAATTAGAAACCTGAGTCAGCTTACAATAAGTGTTAGCCAACACTACTGTTCCCCTCTCATGACTTTCTACTTTATACCTGCTATTCACAAAACAACCATGAGACAAGCAACAGCAAAGCTGGTAAATCCTCCAATTGTACATTACTTAGACCACCACTTTTTTCTCCAAAGAGGTTCAGCCTCTATTTTCTAAATGTATGCAACACAGGCATAAATATTACCACATGAGCAGCTTAAGCAATAAGTTCACATCCCATTGCATATACCTTTCAACCACAACTATCTTACATCCTTGATCAACATATCAATGCCTGCTGTTGTCACTATCAAAATAAATTTTACAATCTACTTTGTCCATTCAGTGGACCTCTACCTGTCATCCTGAAAACTAATTCTTACTGACCATACATACAGACATAAATAGTTTTCCATGCTGGCTCTAAAGGAACGGAAATCCTTAGCTGTAATGGCCTTTTGCCTTACTAGCCTGTGTGGCAAGTGGCTTTAAAAAAAAACAAATCTATCTTTCTAAGGGGTGGTACTCTATATTTTCACACAGCTGACAGAGGAAGGAATTTTCTCCACACCATACTTAGCACAGACAGAAGCACAGGCTACTAGTCTCTTAGTAGACTAGTAAAAATGTATAGATTAATAAGCTGAATTTAATAAGTTGTATTATTTACAAAGCCCCCTTTGTGGTATCAGTTGCTCTGCAGGTATACATAAGTGCCAGTTACATTTCTCCAAGGAACAGTGGGATTAAAATTTTTGACAGCTGATTTTAAAATAGTAAACAGTGAGTATCTCTCAATGGAATACTTACAATTTTCTTGCACACTCACACTGCATGTACTGTTGTAAAGGCACCTTTTCAATGAGATTTTTTTTTGAAAATACTCAAAATATCCCCCAAACAAACAGAGAAAAAAGTCACAAACAAATAAGCCTTCATCTTATAACAGAAACTTTTGAGTTAAAAGAAAAGAACAACAATTATACTGTTACTATGGAGCTGCAGATAGCTTTAACTACAAAATTAGTTAGAGTCTAAAGCAAGCAGCCAATTGGCTCTCCACAGCGACTTGCTGTTTTGTCACACTGGTCACATCTGGATGACATGGGACTCCTGGCTCACCATGACATGCTGGCCACAGATTCCCAACTGGTTATATTTCAGCAAGTTGGGAATGAGCCACCTACAAGTAGGAGTAGCTTAAAGAAACCCTCCATGGATTAGGACTGCTTCTTGTCATGTCCAAATAGCAGCTTCTCTTCCATTTGTCACATTCAGACACCATACAAAACACATGACAGATCAAAGAGCCAGAATTTGCTTAGCTGTTCCTACTTGCAGCTGACTCCTTCTGTACCACAACTGACTCCACCTTACTGTGGCACGTGAACCTGGCGATTAAACACAGCAGTTATCAAGTATAAAATCTGGAAAATTTTTGTCCTATTCAAACACTGTTTCTGTAAATACGTATCTTAAGCGTTAAGAGATTAACCAATTCAGTCTCCTATCTGTACACTATTCCTAATCCTAATGTTATTGGCTTAATTCTTCTTGGAATTAGGACTTCATCTTTCTATCATTCTCTGCTAATAACAATGTGGTCAAAGTGTGACCCTCCAGATGTTGCTGAACTGCAACTTCCCTCAATCCTACCGAATGATGTTGGGATGATTGTACTTTGCCTATCCTATGTTAACAGCAAAGGAGTCCATCAGAATGAAGTCTGCAAATTTAATTATATCTCCAACACTCTGCAGCTTATCCTAAATTAAGAATATTCACATTTATGAACATAAAATAGAAGAAGCATCTTCACAACATGATGGTGTCACCATCATGCTTCATCATGATGACAGTGTTAGGCAGGTCAATGGGCCCTGTTAACTTTGTGCCAAACAAAGCATTTTATATCAAGGCCAAAAAGTTCAGTTTTACCCTCCTTAGACCAAAGACCCTTTCCCCACATGTCTTGCAAATTCTAAAAGGCTTTTGATATAAGTTTGTTCACAAAACACAGCTTTGTGGAACATCCTGATGACACAGACAGTTTATTCCATTGTAGTGCTTCTCTAATGTTCTTCCTTATCCCATCACTAAGTTTTGGTAGACAGACTTCTTTAAACCACATTCTTTCCACTTTGTAGTAACAAACTTAACAGTGCTTCAAGGATATTTTAGTACTTCGATGGGAGACTGCCAAGACATACCAGGTGCAGTAGGCTATATCTCACAAGGATAAACTGGCAAAACCATCTCTTTGAATATGTTTTGCCTAAGAAAGCCCTATTAAATTCATAAGCCGATAGGTGATTTGAAAGCACATACAGTGGGCTCCCAGTATCCACTAGGGTTTGGCTCCTGGACTGCCTCCCCCAAATACCAAAATTTGTGGATGCCCAAGACCCATTATGTATAATCATGTAATAAAATGGTATCTCTTATATAAAATGGCAAAATCTAAGTTTGCTTTTTGTAATTTTTTTTGGGGGGAGGGGTAATATTTTCAAGCCATGGTTGGTTCAGTCCGTGGATACAGAATCTGTGGATATGGAGGGTCAACTGTACACACACAAGGATATTCATATTTGCTCCCCACCTCCCCAAATACCCCAATCCTGACTGGTGCTTCTGTGCAACCATCTCCTGGACTTGTTTTGATAGTTCCTCAGTCTTCATGATGCTGCTTGTTTAGAAATGCTCTCAACTTACTCTGGAGTCCTCCTGAAACAGATGTATTCAATCTAAGGTTACGTGGTAATGGAGTTGCACAGTGGTTGACTTCATTAAACTACATACATGTCTTCCGGAGACAGTGGGTTGCATGAGAGCTCATTTTGGCATGTTACAACAAAGAGAGTAAATACTTATGGAAACCAGAGGGGCCAGTCTGTTCTTAATTCTTGAACTTTTATGTCCCAGTAAAACTATTTCACACCTCTAAGGTGTTGAGTATCTTGTGCTAATAACTTCAAGTGCTAATAATTTCAATCAAATTGATTTCAGTTCCAGGCTGTGACACAACAGAACATGAAGTCAAAGGGAGTGAATACTTCTGTAAAGTACAATATATAAGACAACACTAACAGATATTGGCCCAAATTCACTTAGGAACATACCTAAGTGAAGTCACTACTGAGCAATAAATGTAATACAACAGCAGAAGCGGAGTTGTGCATTGTGGCTGTGCACGCTATACTTTGCACTGTGGTTGTGCACCATGCATTGTGCAATGACACCTAGTCATTTGCATATGTTGTGCAATGTTGCTATTCTGCACAAGGGTGGTGTAGTGCTGTGGTGGCATGTGTCTGCATGCAGGTATTTATGCTATGCTAAAGGTACATTAGATTGAGGTTGTTGTCTTATTACGTTATCAGCATATTGATCAAATGACTCCCCTAACATTTACAGTAATAAAAATCCAGAGTTTCCCTCCGCGCTCTCAAACTAGCTTCGATCACATCCAAAGCTCTAGAAGCCACATCTTTCTACGAAAACCCTTTTTATTCCCACAACGATCAACATATTTCTGAAGGATTAGACCACAACCACTACCACTGGGTAAGGCAAAAATATGCATGGCTCTCCAAAGCAGCCATATAGAAGATCCAGGGAATGAGCAACGTACAAGATGCTTTACAAAGTTTCATGACCAAAAGGAAAGGTCCCTATGGCAAGAATCTTACAATCTTAAACAGCAAAAAAAAAAAAAAAGGTAACATGACATCGACTCTTACATTTTAATGTATATAACTGCTTCTTATAATTGCTTCTTATATTTTCTTATTGAAAATATTTTTCCACTTAAAAAGTAATGTAAAAATAAACGGTTGTAATTTGTTTCTCCGATTACTGGACTGGCCAGAGATTTGCACTATGTACCCAGGACACAGCAGTTCATTAACTAATTGTTACAGGTATCACTAAGATGTCTCCTTAGGAATCTTTTTTGAATTTGGAAACACCTGTGACCTATTTAAGTACTTGTGAATTCTTCATCAGCCAGTCAGGAGAGACAATGTACAAAAGATCAAGGCATTATTTGAAAACAGAGCCAATTCAATAAATGTTTTGCATGTCAGAAAGAGCTCCACAAACTGAGCTTGAAACCAAACTAGAATTCAGGGCAGTTAATGCAAGGCCAGTGACATGTAGCATCTAAAGTGCACATCTGACAAAAATCTGCCACTGCAATTTGCACTAGCTATAGCTTCCAAACACTTTTCAAAGACAGCCTCACATACAGCAAAATACAGTAATCTACTTAGGAAGTAATGAAGGCATGAACCACTGCGGCCAGACATCTCTTTCCTGGTCAATGGCAATCCTGGCCACAATAGCCACTTGATCTTCCAGGACCAATGTTGGTTCTAAACTATGAACTAGATCTTTCAGACAGAATGCAGCCTGATCCGTAACAAGTTAAAAAACCAATCTCAGGCTTACTGTGAGCAGGCTAAGAAGGAGCGGCCTCCTTCTCTCACTGCCCTTGAGAAGACAAACAGAAATACAAATATAAATATAAAAGAAGTGCTCCCCCTCCCCATGTCCTGAGACTTCTGTTTGGGGATCCCAAGGAACTTCGCATTGTTCCTGCCCATTATGTCTTGTCCATATCTACAGAAACTTTAAGCAAATGAATTATTTTTGTCTGTGCACCAGATCCTATTCAAGTTTGGAAGCTCAGCAGGGTCTTGATTAGCACTTGGATGGGAGTCTGCCAACGAATACCAGGTGCTGTAGGTTATATTTAAGAAGAAGGAACTGGCAACACCTCTGGATATTACCTGCCTAAGAAAACCCAATGAAATTCATGGGGTAGCCAGTAATTGACAAGTGATGTGAAAGCATGTACACACACACCACCATATACCTAAAAGACAAATTCACAGTTCTTTACTGGAAATGGCTTGCCTCTTAACAGTCATGTTCTGCCAAACAAGTGAAGGCAATGGCAATGGACTAATAACAATGTGTGAATGTAAGTGCATGAGGAGTCCCATGCACACCATACTTAGGTAGGATATAAGTTTAACCAGTAAATAGTTTCATTCACTTAAAAATTCATTATGATGGGAAAATAGCCTTTTAAATTAGGCTTGTGAAAATTTTAAGTATACTTCTATTTGGCACTGTCAATATCTGGGTTTTATTCTACCACGCATCTTGCATTTCCTTCCAGAAAGGAAGGGACTGTATGTAGTATTTGACATTTCCACCAATTTCTCCAACGTGCTTGCCTTAATGTGTCAATAAAAAAATGTGAATATGAATAAAATAACCTGTCCAGCACATTTCAATGAAGATGGTAGAACAATACAGGATCTTGAGAGACAGGACTGTCATTAAATCAGACAGATTTCGACATGTGACTGTATTCTAGTTTTTCCCCCCCTTTTTTACTATTTTATTACTTTTTTACTGTAAAAGCAGGACAATTTTAGCAAAAGAAGTTTGAGACAACTCAAACTGTTGAAAAAATGCCTGGAGAAATGAAGGACATCAACTTGTGAATGAAAGCTGTGCTAAATACATTTACACTAGCAGAAACAAATTTTGTGAACAGGGAGGTGCCTTCATATAGGTTATCTGAATCTTTCACACCAAGAAACCTTATGACCAATGGTAAAAATATACCAGACTAGTACACATAACAGAGGAAGCTCTGTAAGGTCCGCTTATGTAAGTGATTATGGCGTGATGCATTCAGTTTCCCTGTAAAGGCTGAATGTTTAGAATTGGTATAAATTGAAATATTTTGTATTTCAATTCCACCTTTCAATTTACACCAATTCTAAATGTTCAGCCTTTACAGATATTCCTTCAATCTCTTCTTCTCTGTTTACATAACCGACTTTCACATAACTCATATTTCCTTCCCTTCTTAACTCCTTTCTCCTCCAACCCTTATAAACTCAGATGATCTTAAATCAAGATTGGGAACATTTACCTTTGTTCTCACCCCACTTATGAGGTCTGAAGTATGATATTACAGGGGAATGAAGAAACACCCTGAGGATCAAAAGGTCCCAGTTTTGACTGAAAGCAGTTATACACAGACGCTCCTTTCAACATATTTTTTAAAAATCCTCTAAATATGTTGTATCTGTGAACATGTGGGAAATCCTACTAGTGGAGGCAGGGAGATCTGAAGACAGAACAAGTCTCTTCTCCAAGCTTTGCTGGCGATCTGTTGGCAAGGCAGAAAAAAGGGCCAAAGTTTTTTTTCTCTCCTTCCTATTCCATTAATGTCTTTTTTTCCCCTGGAACAGGTGGGATAGGAATTACGTATGTCAGCTCCAAAGCTGGTTGTTCATGTCCTTTTGTGTCAGTGGCATGTCTAAGGAATGGGAAGGGGTACTGATCCTCAAAATTCAACCTTTCCCTGATTTGCCATTTTTGCTGCTGCTGACATTGAAAATCCTAGTGGTTATAGATATTTCCACAAAGGCTAGGAGGGGCCTTCTGAGATCACAACCCTTCTCTTAGGCGAGACATCTTTTTGCCCTTGGTAAGGCAGATCCAAACAAACCTATGATACTTGGGATGCCCCTCTGTAGGTCCAGCAATCCAAGGAGGCTTTTGTGTTTCTCATGAAATAATTAGATAAAAATCTAGCTTTTCAACTTCTGCAACTATGATCCTTCAGCTTTATGTAAACACTATATCTAAACACACTTCCAATGTGATTATTCTCAAATACAGTAGGCCCTCCACATTCATGAGGAATAGGGACACAAATCCCATGTGAATGTCAAATAATCGTGAATAGGGTGCCTCCCCTACAGACTTTTGCCCAGCCAGTGCACTCACCCAGGCAGGGGCAGGGAGGCAGAGAACCAGTGATTGGCTTCCCTGGGCCTTTGTGCCACCCACGCAGGCCACGCCTGTACCCCCAGCTGGGCGGCGCAAGGAGAGCAGGGAACCCGCGATCGGCTTCCCTGGGCCTTCATGCTGCCCGCACGGGGCACGCCCGCACCAGGGGCAAGGAAAATGAGAGGAGCAGGTGGGGTGGGAATGGGTGGGAGTGGGAGAATGGAGGGCAAGCAGGCACCTCGCAAATAATCAACTTCGTGAAAGTGAAACCTGAGAATGTAGAGGGAGAACTATATATGCTCTTCTTATAATGCATAAGGAATGAAGAGCCACTTCATTATTTTGAGCAAGTAAGAGATATGCAGAGTTTAGTAAGGTAGTTACATACAGTTCTTGCTGAAAGGAGGGAAATAGTTCTAAAGCTATGAAAAATAGTCACTTTATACCAATTGCGCTGGTTTCCTTAGGACTCTCAGAGGTATAGTCAAATCCTGCAGGAGTAACCGATACTATTTTTGTCTTTTCTACTACAGAAATACAAACAATACAGTAGCTAGGGCACTTTTAATAGTAATTCCAGCAAATCGATGCTATTGCAAAGGCAGTTTCAGTCACAAAATCTAATCACAATTTGATGTTCTATTTTAACCATTAACCCTGCCACTTGCAAAGTCAGAATTAACTCTTGCCAAAAAAACCCAAACAAATATTGCGCCTTTTTTAAAAAAGGAAGCTGACAATCTGAAGCAACTGAAGAAAACCCAAATCTAACCATAGTTTTTTAGGCAGAAAATGATAGTTATTAATAATTCACAGTATCCTAGATACTTACCCCAGATATTAAATATGGAAAAGTACCATACTCCACAGTTTGCCAAACCTCTTATTACTCTTTCAATTTAACTTCGAGTATTTCAAGTCAACTTTACACCTCTCTCTGAAACACATCATATCTTGAAATACGAGTTCCAGCACTGCCCTTACACGCTTAGTATTGCAAATTACTATTTAATAAAGCACGCTAGTGACTAACTTGAAACTAAGAATTATCACTCTGTATGTTTCTCATAAATGAAGCTCCTATAATCACCACAACTCTGGCAGATAGATTGGGATTTCCACTGTTGTGCAAGTAACGGATATTGATACAAGTAGTCATACGTACAAGTGCATCCAAATCTTGCCGTAAGGGTTTCTCAGAACTATCACTACTTCTTCAAATAATTCTGCAGAGGTTTCTTTACCAAAATGCAATATGATATAGTAGTATTTATGCAGTTTGATTTTTAATTCTCCTCAACTTAAAATCTCTGCATACGTAACATTAACATTGCAATCCCTCTTAAATAAAATATGTGTTCAAATGGCTATAGGAGAAGTTAACTCCCTCCTTTTTTAACACTAGCCAAAACAGGTCTTTAAATACTTTGAAAAAAGTTCTGGGCTTAGACTACTGAATCTCCAGGAAAAGGACATTCTACAGCTTTGAGGCAGCACCTAACATTGCCTTTGTTCACTTTACAAGTCAAGAGGAATCTTCTGACTGATTTAAAGAAAAAGGGAATGTAGGAAAACGAACAAGATTTCTTCAGTTCGATAGATCAAAACAAGTATTTAATGACTGGAAGATAAGACAGAGCCAGCGAAGATACTTGAACATTCAGTATAGCATGATCTTTATGATTTACTCCTGTCAGGAAAGGAAGCCAGCTAAACCAGATGAAGTCGTCAAGGGAAGAACATTATAACAATCCAGCCCAAAGATTACAAAATCACTAGGTAGAATCAACAGAACTGTAATGAATCCAAAATTACAAATCTGGGAGCTCATAGAAGGCTGACTACTTCTTTAATTTGCATTTCTCCTAACCACCCCCAACTCAGCCAACTATTATAATTTCAATCTCTTGTCTGTCTTTGACTTCTGTGATCTTACTTGTATCTGATTCCTAACTCTGATGAGCATTGTGCCTGTTATGTTTAAGTAAGGGTGGACAATTTGTGGTCATTCAGATGTTGTTGATGACCAGAAGCTCCCATCAGTCCAAGCCAGTAGAATTTGGGAAAGTACTATTAGAGCTGTAGTCCAACAATGTCTAAAGCACCACAAGTTGCCCAGCCCAGATTAAAGTGGTCTCAGTTGTCTCCATTAGCTTTTTAAAATTGTGGGTAGACCAAAAGTCTCCAAATGTGTGCACAGAGCAGGTAAGTGTGTATACTAACCAGTCTTTTGCTATAACGGATCCGTTCTTCTTCAGGCTCCATCTCAGACTCTGATGAGAGCGAGAAGGAGATATCAGAACTGGTGTCTTTCTCCTCTTCCTCCTTAATATACAAGAATAAAAACATATTATAATTGTTCCTTTCATGACATACACTGAAAAATTTAAAATTACCAGAAAAAGAAAATTAACAGAAATTATGAATTAATGTTCTAGAAGACCCTGACAAAGCTATTGCAATGAAGGTAAAACACAATTATCAGCCAAATGGTGGTTTGACCATTCTGCAGTAGAATCAAAGCCATGGTATGCATATTTGAAAGTCAAGCAGTTTATCCAGGATCCATGAATATATACATGGAGACTGTTATACAGAAGGCTCTATGTAGTGTCAAGTCAAATGAGTCAAGTCGTCACTTAATGATAAGCATATTTAATTTTGTCAGCAAATACCTGCAGCAATTTTCCTAGCACATGCAGACTGTATTAAAACAACAACAGATAGATAGCTATGATCCATCATATATCAAGCACACAGAATGGCTTATATTTTAAATTTAACATACCGCTGCCATATAACAAGGTAATTCACAAAATGTTTTCAAACTGCAATCTGACTGCAGGTGGACAAAGCAAATTGTGCAACTCTTTATCCATGTGTGTCCTTTGGGGATATCCTAGAAACAGTCTGTTAAAAGGGTTGGAAGAGATATATTCTCTAGATCCCGTGTGAGTGAACATGGAGTGATAAGACTACAGCAGAGCTTCAACAACGTAATATTTTAACTGGTTAGTATAGGCACACTACAGAGTTGAAACCATCCTGTTTAAAACTTCATATATTTTAGTTCATCTACACCTTTCCCCAGTATACAAGAAAAAACTGCATGGGATAGAATACAATGAATAATATTATAACTGTTTGGCATTATAAACTTGCATACAAATGGTTTGACAGAGATGACAGTAAGGCAACAAAGAGGGCCTCTGCTTGTTCTACCACTGCATAAGTCATTGTAGTGATAATCTGTATTTCTCAGAAGATGGCAATGATGAGCTCAAGGCCGTTTCAAACTGAATTACCAAATAGCAAAGATTAAATTGTGTTGGCAAAAGCAGCACAAATGCTGTAAGAAGTGGTTGTGAATCATTCTTTGGGAAACTGTGAAGTCCAGTACTTGCTTATAAAGAACTTGCTTGCATTAAACAAAGGTACAAGAGATGGACTACGTAATCTGGTTCGAACCTAAGCTTTAAAACCAATACCAACTAGGTTGACAACTATGTTTTACTTCATGCTTTCAAATACAGAACAACCCAAGAGGGCTGGGTGGGTAAGGACCTTTCAAACTCTCCTACTTGCCGCCTCTCAGTTCAAATCAGAACACTTAAAGTCCCCAAGTGAAGGGTTTCAGCACACCGCCGGGCAGCCCAACCCCACCCAGCTAAATTCTGACACAAACCAGAACCAGCAAAAACTTTCTCTGACTTTTTAAAACACTAGAACATCACGTATCGTCCATAGGGATACAAATGCAATGAGGCCTTTCACTGGAGAAAAGAAGAATGAGATGTGATGCGACTGGCAAAGCTAGAGAATATAAACAGATCTTACCAGGTCTCTGGCTTTCCTTTGCCCCTTTCCGGGGCAGAAAAAAGTCGGAAAATCAATTAATCCCCAAGTGGGTTTGTCTTCGACCCTGAAGGCTGGAGAAGCTTCGTATCAAGAAAGGGCAAAAAACACCTCGAATAGGAGGGAAAACCCGATTTCGTCACGGGAGGGAAGCGGGGGGGATGTCGTCAGGTGGTCCTGGAGAGCCTGAGGTACCCCAGTTCCTCTCAGCGAGGCCGGGCTTGGGAGGGGAACGGGTGGGGATGGGGGGAGCTAAAAGGGTGCCTAAGAACTACCGTCTCGCTTCATCACGTCTAAAGAAGGCGAACCAGAAGCAGAAACTCCCGACAAAGAGAAGCAACTCTCTCCAACTCCCTTCCCCTCCGTAAACTCCCTCCCGCTTTCAACCAGCCACGAAATAAATACGCTCGCGATTAACATCCTAGCCCAGGAGCCTCTGGAAACCACCCATTCCCGACCCGTCCTGCCTGTACGCTCAGCCCTCACAACTTGCCTTCCGAGTTTACACCCACCCCCCCGGGTTCTGGCGCCCCGTTTCGGCACGGGACACCCAGCCTTTCGGGGCTCCGAAGCCTACCGCGAATTAGGGTCATACAGGACGCCCCACAGCCCGTATCGCTTGATCCGGTGGGAGTGGGAAGAGCCGGGCGCCAGCCGCGCGCACCGCAGACCGACCCCCGCGCATCTGGTACGCAGCGAACTGGCCTACTACATACCAACCGCGGGGAGGGGGGGGGTCCCTCTGCTGCGATCGCGGCTGGCGTCGCGCCCGCTCTTCCTCCTCCTCCTCCTCCTCCTCTTCTCCGGCTGGGCCGAGCAGCGCGCTCGCAGAGTAAACTTCTTATCTCGCGATGGTTGCTAGCTCGCCATCGCGAGATTTGCCTTCCCTTTCGGCTTCCCGCGAGGTTTGAGGTATCGCGGGAGCCTCATGAATCCGCGAGAAGCCTCTTCTCGCGAGACTTGAGACAGCTTTATAAGAGACGCCGCACGTCTCTCCACGCGTTTGTATTAATGGATTAGGGGTGGTGGCAGTGGTTTGTGTATTAAGTTCTTTGAAGTAGTGGGGCTTGAAATGTATTGGACCGGCGTGTGTTGGGGACAGATCAGTTTTATGGGACACGTTTATATTTAGGAAGTGCTTATATGGTGTGCGCATATATAGGGAGAGAGAGGCAGAGAGGGAACGAGAGTTATTTTATTAGGGTCGGTTGTGCATTGAAACCGGCCGGTATTGTTAGGTGAGTACATTTAGATAGATAGATAACAGAAGAAGCGTGTTGTAGTTTGAGAACTGGGCTGCGACCTTGGAGTACAATGATTATTTACTGTATACAATTGCAATACTCTGAATAACATTGTATGTAATTCAGCCAACCAGTAACAAGCACTTGACTGAGAATTCTTAACAGTTTCTCCACTCAAGTCTCGTGGAACCACATTAGGTGACACACTCTCAGTTTCAGAAAACTCCATGATGGGTTTGCCTTAGGGTCGCGCTTTATCGGAAACTGCTTGAGGACGCACAATAACAACAGAATAATAGTACAGATAATAAGGTGTGGCAGTGCACGTTAAGGAGTGATCAGTTGTATTAGGGAGGTTCTGTGTTCGAGTAGATAAACTGCGAGTTTGTTTTTTAGGTATGGATTATAAGTACAGGCACGACTGACCCATTCAGTAGGTAGGCTTGCATTTAGGCAGGTTGAATACAACTTCAAAGACTACTCAGTTTAATTGTGCAGATCAATGGGTATTGAACTGCGCCACACAAAGTACACAGATAGGTACTGTGGCTTGATTCATTGGTGAGAAAGAACCTAGCTTACAAAGAAACTTCACTGAGATCAGTGTGAAACCATGCAATACTATTGTAGCGTTTTTGAAAATCCAGTCTCTTTTGGTTGGAATGTTTAATCTAGAAACAGCAGACAACATTCTGAGTTGTACCCAGAGAAGAAGGCTCTTGTGGTAGTGCTGCTTAAAGACAAATCAGTTTTATTAGTTCTGTTTGGGATGGATAATAGCCTATGAATCCAGGCAAGATTTTGAGGAGAGAGAAATACTGTTATTGAAAACATGCATGAACACTTTTAATAAAGTCAAGCAACCTTAAAGACTGATCAGTTTTATTTGGTAGAGTAATACATAGGCAGATAAAGTACTGCTAGAGAAGTTGTGATGCACCTTAAAAGACTAATTAGTTGTTTCTTCTCTCTGTAAAATGGAAATTATGTTTGTAATGAAATGGAAATAAGCAATTTCAATTGGAAGATTTAAGCATGGAAGTGGGGGGGGTATTTTTGAGATGAACTTTCAATAAAAATTATATATATATATAAAAAAAGACTAGTTTTATTACACAAAGCTATTTTTAGGTAGATCTGTATCTACTTATATCACTGTAATACAGATGTTGATAACTGTCCATTAACAATTTGTGTTTGTACATGTGCCTTCAAGTTGTCTATTAACTTACGGAGACTCCATGAATTTCTTAAGATTTTTTAAGGGAAGGAACACTCAGAGGTGGTTCCTTCCCTTTAATCATACAGCCCTACAGCAAGAATAACATGCTCTCTTGAGGGCAGCATGAAGTGGAAGGTTTTGATATTTTAATCAAATTAAACTTCTGTCATATTCTTATCAATTTCAAGAGAGAGAGGACCCTAAAAGGCCCAAGAAGTATTTGAAATTGTATCTGTTTTCTGCTGTGTAAAACTACTCAATTTCTTAAGCTTTTTCCTTCTAGTATTTTAAATAATTTTTGTTAGCTCATAATTGTAGCACTGTAGAATTGGGAGAGAGAACAAGGGCCATGTAGGCCAATCTTATGCCATGCAGGAATACATAACTAAAGCAGTCGTGAAAGATAGCCATCCAGTCTGTTTAAGGACTTCCAAAGAAGGAGACTCCACCACCCTCCCCTATTAAACAGCTCTTACAATCAAGCTCTTCCTAATGTTTAAGTGCAATCACTCTTCTTGTAATTTGAATCCATTGGTTTGTATTCTGATCTTTGGAGCAGTAGGAAGCAAGCTCACTTCATCCTTTACATCATATATTTAAAGATGGTTACTAGGGATGGGATGAATCCAGAATTTTCCAGATCCAAATCTCTGGAAGGTTCTGGGAATCCACAAATCTCACGAATCTTGGATCTTTTGAGTCCTTTTTTAAAAAAAGGGTTTAAAAAGCAAGGGAAAGAAGGATAATCTTGGGCAAGACACACTCTCTCAGCCTTAGCAAAAGTCTAGGCAAAGACAAACCTCCCTCTGAAGAAATCTGCCCAGGACAATTGTCATAGTTTTGCCTCAGGATCTCCTCAGACTGAAAATGTCATGAAGCCCCTTTGTAGGCAGGCAGGAAAATGTGGATTAATCCCACATTTTCCTGCCTGTGTAAACAGGGCCACATACTACAGTAGAGAGATAATCCAGGTCAAAACTGGCTTTTCTTTGCATAGCTCCTTCTGGCATCCTGGTGTTTGTAGTTTGATGATGCACCAGCACACTTTGGGAGAGAAGGCTGTGATACCTTGTAAAACTAGAAACTCCAGAATTATGTCTGAAAGAGCTTTGCAAGGGAGCTTTGCAAAGGAATGTTTCAGCTGGCCTTGAAGTCTCAAGCCTGTAGCTTCCAGTCAAGTGCAGAATTTAAATATGAAATGTTCAATTTAAATATCTTAGAATACAACCCTAGATGTAATTTGTGAGATTGTTTGCAAAGGCCATTATTACTCCAAGGGAAAATTTCACCTACTTGCCATCTCCCCTTGTATGTCTAGTCTCTCAGGTTTTCAGGCATCCTGGTCTCCAGCAAACTGTTTGGGTGGCGGATTTGAAAGATTTGGTTTGTCTATTTTGGCACAAGGATTCGGATCCCGAATCCGCGCCAAGGATTCGACGATTCGGTTGGCCCATCCCTAATGGTCACTATGTCACCTTTCATTTTTTTCCAAGCTAAATGTACTGAGCTCCCTAAAATGTTCCTCATAAGCCTTGGTTTCTAGACCTATGATAGATAGTCTTGGTTGCCCTTCTGTGGACACATTCCAGCTTGTCAATATCCTCTTGAACTGTGATGATCAGAACTGGACGTTGTATTCTAAATGCGGTCTGACCAAAGCAGAATAATGGGATGACTACTTCCCTCCAATCATTTTATTCTTCCAAGTTGCAGTACTGTCCTTTTTGGCCACTGAAGTTGTTTTGTTAGTTGTGGCCCAGCTTTTTTATCTGTCAAAGTCATTTTTAAATTCTGTTTCTGTCCTCTTGGGTATTAGCTTCTTGTTAGCTGCTGTCAAGTTTTTGTCAACTTATGGCAACCCTATGACTAACAGACTCCAAGTCACCATGCAGTCAACAGCCCTGGTCACATCTTGCAGACTCCAGGCTGAGGTTTCCTTGAGTCTATTCACCTGTAGTGTGGTCTTCCTCTTTTTCTCTTACCTTCTATCTTGCCAGGCATTAGCTACCTGTCATAAGTTTGGTGTCATCAACAAATTTGATAGGCATGCCTTCTAGTCTATCTAGATCTTTTATAAAGATGTTGAACAACACTCAGACCAGGACAGAATACCAAAGCACTCTATGTCCTTTCTCTCCAGGATGAAATGGAATCACTGGTGAACACTTTCTGGGTTTGGTCTGTCAACTGATTTCAAATTCACCTAACAGTAGAACTGTCTAGCTCACATTTCATCAGCCTTCCTGGAAGAATACCATGGGGTACCTTGTGAGAACCCTTGCTAAAATCAGAACACACAACGTGTTCAGCTCTTCCCTGATCTTCCAGCTTGTGTGTATGTGTGTGTGTGTGGGGGGGTCTGGCATGACTTGTTTTATTTATTTATTTTAACCAGTATTTGACGCATGCATAACACATATACAAGTATATATCAAAACAAAAACACAAACAGCAAAAAGTGTACCCCATCCCCTTCCCTCCCAAAAATAAAAAAAGGAATTCCTGCCTTTCTCTGAGTATCATATAACTAATAAATCTAGCCTCTCTCTTGTCCTTACTGCTTTCTCTTATTTATCCTAATTAATTTTAGCACTATTATTCTACATTTCTTAATTTTACTAAAGTTTACTTCCTACACATCAAATCCTACAATACTGGTATCCCCCCATATTGCTTTTAAAGTCTATAAAAGGTTTCCGTGTTATTAGAAATATCTTTATTGAATCCTTCTTTACTAAATTAATTAACTTATCTAAGTGTGCCAAGTCCATCATTTTTTCCATCCATTCTATGCAGAATATATTGCTCAAAGTTAACCCCAAAATCCATGATCTGCAGCAATCATACTTTATATCTGTGTCCTGGTTCTGTGATTTTTTTAACAAAATGATGCTGATACTCCTTATTTTCCAAAAAAAAAAAAAAAAACACCAACCCATATGATAAGCCCCTAAAATGCCAACCCGGCAGACATTTGCATAGAACTAATTAGATCTTGGCAATTTGCTTTTGCCATTTATAATCAGTTCATCATCAGTTAATGTTTAAGTATATTTCTCAAAAGAGTGAGTAGGTGTAATCTAATCTGATCTTTCTGAATTTTTTTCCCCCTCTCAAAACCCAAGGAAGTCATTTCAGTTTTGTTTAAATCTGGTCTTCCATCAACTTGTTGGGATTAATTTTGCAAGGTTTAAAAATACATCAGATGTACTTCTTTTTATCTTCATAGATTTGTAACAATTCATCTACTTTCTATAGATCAGATCGATTTATGCGTATCTGACCCCATCAAAATCCCAGTAGCGTTTGCTCTTGAATAAGCATGTAGAAAACCAGACTGCCAGTTTTGCTTCAAATTCCCTTTAGACTCATGCAGTTTATACCCTGTTTAAACCATGAAACTCTCAGTTTTTAAGATTACATCATGTCATAAAAACTGTTGTAATGAGTGAATTTTACTTATGAATTTTGTTATTGTTTGGGTTCAAGCTGTGAGTCTGTTTGACAGGAATGGATATCCATATTATGTAGACACATCATTAATGCTGCTGTCCCAATCATATTAATTCAACGTATGTTTAAACTCAAACTGAACATTGTGTAGATCCCCACTGGGTGATGTGTAACTTTGTCTTTGTTGACTTTCAGCCAGTAATGTAAATAAGCTCATGGGAATTCAGCTTCTTAAGAAGTGAGACTAAAAATGAAGTCTATTTTTCATTACTTGTACAATTCACAAAGAAGCAAAAGAAGGAGGCAGACATCACTTGTGACCCTTATCTTATTTAGATGTTTTAAACCCATGGAATATCAGGATAGAGTAGCTGGTGTAGTTGTTCTGCATCGTAATATTATCAGTTTAAGGTTTCCCTTCCTTACAGTATTTTGCAAAACAATCACCAGGTTAGATATTGTATGGACAATTGCATTTACCTTCTCATTTTGTTTCTCGGGTTAAGGGAAACCTATAAGAAACTGGAACTAGACTGTTGCGTAACTGAAAAAAACAAAACAAAACCTTATGTCACATTAAATACAGTAGTTGTAAACTGCTCTCTCACACATTTTTTGTTTACTTTCAGACTCTGTTTCTATTTCTCGTGGCTCGACTTTGCAATCCCAAGCCATAGGTGTGGCCAACTCAAATCAACTTTAAATGAATCATTGGAGATTCTCTTTTGTTCTTGAGCACTGAAGCACTTAGCAAGTTTGCCAGGCTATGTAAGGACTAGTTCTTTATGTTTTGTTTGCTTCTCTTCGTCTCCTACAGGCGTGGCCTGAAGAAAGCTTGCAAGAAATTCTGAAGCCTGGCAACTTTTTAGTGTTGCTTCACTCAACCACACCATAATTTAGTGGGCTTAGTTAAAAAAAAAGGGGTATAAAAGATAATTTAAGCTGGGCCTTAAATCGATCTGACTGGGTATGTTTTCTAATTTGTAGGCTTCTTTTTATTCCAGTTGAGTGTTCAGTTGGTTCAGGTTAACTGACAAGTAAACAGACTGCATTCTACACATGCTCAGTTACCCAAGTCCTGTCTATTAACAGCAAACTCATTTTCCATAGAGTGATCCTTATGCTGGCAGAACAGTACCACGCATTTCACAGCAGGGAAGAATCAACAGTCGGGGGAAGTATGAATAGTTGTGAAGTATTTCTTCCTCATCCAAAAGGAACACCAAAACAGCCCAATAAAAACAGACCATGATGAGTGGCCAAGGTGGAGGGATGGAATAGCGTATCCTGCAAAGAGCGGTGGCTGGCTAGCTAGAAGCCTGAACAGATCCACTACTCTTTGCAAGATTTTGTCTCAAGTGCCTGGCCCTGGCTGAGTGTGAGGGGAAGCCTCTGAAATTCGGCCCTGTTCTTTTTTTTTTTAATCATTTTATTGAAAATTCTCATTATAAAAAAAACATACATATTCGATTGTCAGCTTCAATAGAAATATATCTGATCTTCCACATTGATCTAGATTCCATTTTCCAGATTTCTAAAGACTTAAGATACTGTACAACATTCTACTGTTAATTTATCTGATAGTTCTTACATTTAATTCATCATATTTCCGCTTCATGATACATACCTGTCACCCACGCGTATTATAACTTTAATCATGAATTACGTATTTCCAGCTGTTAAAACCCAGCAATTACCCGTTACAATTTGCCGTTCTTTCTGTATCACATTGTCTGATTTCCCCTTTAATCTCCGGGAGACCATGTCTGCATTTTTATTTTCGATAAGTGTAGCCCACCATTGTTCTATTGTAGGTATTTGCTGAGTTTTCCATAGCTTTGCATATTCAATACGAGCTGTTGTTATCATATACAGTAATATTCTCCAATGCTTCTTTATACCAACATCCTCTATAATGTCAGTCATATTTAACAAATACAATTCAGGTGTCTTAGCAAACTGACCTTTCAATAATGTACAAATCACATTATGTACTTCATTCCAATATTTCTTAGCTTTTAGGCATGTCCACCACATATGATATATCGTACCAACCTCCCTTTGACACTTCCAACACTGTCCAGTACCTGTATTATAAATCCTTCTCAGTTTATCTGGTGTCATATACCATCTGTGAAATAGTTTATAATAGTTCTCTCTCAAATTCTGGGCTACTGTAAACTTCTGTGTTTTTTTCCAACTCTGCTCCCA
The DNA here is from genome assembly GCA_030412105.1 of Cyclura pinguis. Taxonomy (NCBI): domain Eukaryota; kingdom Metazoa; phylum Chordata; class Lepidosauria; order Squamata; family Iguanidae; genus Cyclura; species Cyclura pinguis. The sequence continues at coordinate 266,629,956 of CM059599.1, forward strand.
AGACTCTAATTGAATTGAATGGCCAATATTTTGAGCCCATAAAATCATTGTTTCCTTTATTGTTTCTTCCTGTCTCTCCTGCTGTAATATCTCTTGATGGATTTGAGCAAGAAGGTGAGGCAGATTCTCAAAAATCCATTTAGCTACTCCAACTTTTTCTTTTAGTTCAATTCCGTAATTTTTATGTCCATATGAAACCTTTCGGTTAATTGTCTGTAAGGGAACCAATTCAGTCTTATTCCCTCCTGTTCTAGTTTCTCCCTTGTTTTCATCTTAAAATTATTAGACGCTGATCTCTCAATTATGTCATCATAGCGCAGCCATTTATCTGTATCAGTCCTACCAAAAAAAGCCTCTTGCGGTGAGACCCATGTGGGGAGCTGCCTCATGTTTTTGACTTTATAATCATCCCAAATTTTCAAAAGCGATTTTCTGATATAGTGATGAGAGAAATCTTTATCTATTCTTGCTTTATTATAAAACATATAGGCATGCCACCCCATCCTCAAGTCTGCACCTTCCAATGCCAGCGTTTTCATATCTTGAAGGTCTATCCAGTCTTTTATCCATATAAAAGCCGCTGCTCTGTAATATAATTGCAAGTCTGGTAGTCCCATTCCTCCTCTACTTTTTATATCTGTCATAATGTTCCATTTTATCCTAGGCTTCTTCCCCTGCCATATAAATTTAGTTAACTCTTTCTTCCATTGTAAGAAAGGTTTCATATTTGTTATTGTAGGCAGGTTTTGGAATAAAAAGTTCATTTTTGGCAAAACATTCATCTTAACTGCTGCAATTCTTCCCATCAACGAAAGCCGCAAAGAAGACCAATTTTGTAGATCTTTTGTTATTTCCTTCCATTTTTTCTCGTAATTATTTTGAAATAACTCATTATTTCTTTTAGCTATCCAAATTCCTAGATATTTTACCTTTAGTCCTGTTTTAAATCCTGTTAGTTGTACTAGTTTCCTCTCTTCTCTTTCAGACATGTTTTTAGTTAAAAGAACTGTTTTATCCTTATTAATTTTGAAACCTGAGAATTGTCCATATTCTTGCATTATAGCGTTCAGTTTTTCTATAGATTTGCATGGATCATCCAAAAAAAGGACCAGGTCGTCTGCGAAAGCTTTCAATTTATAATGATATTTCTTAATTTGAACTCCTATTATTTCTTTGTCATTTCTTATAGCATTGTTAAGTATTTCCATTGTCAAAATAAACAACAAAGGTGACAAGGGACATCCTTGTCTCGTCCCTCTATGGAGTTCTATCTCTTGTATTCTTTCGCCGTTGATAACCAGTCGAGCTTGTTGTTGTCTATATATTTCTTCAATCCATGCAATAAATTTCTCTCCTGGCTGCATCTGTTTAACCAGTGTCTTCATAAATGGCCAGCTAATCATATCGAAAGCTTTCTCCGCATCAACAAAAACCGTGGCCAATTTCCGTTCATTATGTTTTTCATAATATTCAATTATGTTTAGAACTGTTCTAATATTATTTCTCAAAGATCTTTTAGGTAGGAAGCCATTCTGATCTTCGTCAATTATCTCAGATAAAACTTTCTTAAGCCTCTCTGCTAATATTGTAGCGAAGATCTTATAGTCTGTATTCAAAAGTGAGATTGGTCTATAATTCTTAACATCTGTCAAGTCTCTTCCTTCCTTCGGAATCAAAACCACATTGGCTTCCCTCCAAGTCTCTGGTATTCCATCCTTGATTATTTCATTTATAGTACTTTGCAAGGGCATTGAAATTTCATGTTCCAAAATCTTATAGTATCTTGCAGTAAACCCATCAGGTCCAGGAGTTTTATCATTCTTCAGATTCCTGATAGCCTCAACTACTTCCATCATAGTGATAGAATTATTCAAAATTAGTCTTTGGTCCTCATTAAAGCTCATTCTGTTCATCTTCTTCAAATATTCTTCCATTTCTTGCTGATTCTTCTCTTTTGGGATCTTGCTCATCAGTTTCACATAGTATTTATGAAATACTTGTTTTAATCTCTCTTGTTTTGTAATTTTTTCTTCTCCTATTCTGATCTCAGTTATAACATTCCGAGCCCTTCTTTTACGCAACATTCCTGCCAATAGTTTGGACGGTTTGTTAGCTTGCTCAAAAAAATTATATTTCATTCTCCTTATTTGTTGTTCTATTTCTTCCAAGTTAAGTTGATTTAACTGTGCTTGCAGTATCTTCATCTGTAATCTACACTGTTTGTCTGACGGTTTTTGCTGAAATTCGGCCCTGTTCTGAAATTAAGGTCAGTGCCTCACTAGGCCTTCTTCCAATGTGCACTTGTTGGCGTACTTGGCGCTCCACCAAACACGCACAGGGAGAAAAAACAGTTAAAAGATTTCTTTCAGAGCTTAAAAGGAAATTGGTGATAACTTAATGACAATGTTTATGTCTCGTTTTCCCTCCAAGGAGGGTCAATATGGCTTCCTTAGAGGTTATTCTGTTTTTCTTTCTGAAAACTCTAGGAGAGAAGCTTGGCGGACAGATGGTGATTTGCACCTATGCACAGAGAACTTTGTAGTTAACTGGAGATGTGGTCTCCATCAAGGCCTTGAAGCAGTTGATGCTTTAACCCTGTTGCCTGTCTCCTCCTTGGCTGAACTTTTTAAATTGCTATGTATGTTCATGGGTCTTGGTTTGCCTTAGTTTGAAAGCTTTGTATGACTGCCTCATCCACGTGATTGCAGATGCCATGTAATAAACTTTATTTCCACCCTTTAGGATGTGATGTCTAGTATACTAGCTGTAGGTACAGTTTGAGCACTGGCTACTGATAAAGATATGTTCAGTAGAAACAACCATTAACTTCACTCAGCTCTCAAATGTTTCACTAGCAATGAACAAAAAGCTCAGAAACACAGCTCTTAGGAAAAGGAGTGCTTTTACATGTCGTGAAAAAAGGACCAGGTATTAGTTACTGTGCCACTGAATTTAATGAGTCTGCTCTAAGTATGGTTGTATCTAGTTCCAACACATTGACCTAAATTGAGGTGGGAATCATGTGGCCCTCCATATGTTGTTATTATTTATATAGCACGATCCCTGTACATGATGCTTTGCAAGTAAAAGAACAACAAAACAGTTACTTGCCCTCAGGCTTACAATCTAATTAAGACATAACACAAAGGAAAAAGGGGATGGCTGTGTGGGAGGGGATGTAATTGAACTGGAGTTCCCAGCATTCCTCACAATTGGGTATGCTGGCAAGGGTAGGTGGGAATTACAGTCCAGCACCATCTGGAAGACGGCCAGTAGTTTGAGCATTGGACTACAACTCTGGAGACCAGGGTTCGACTTCCTGCTTGGCCATGGAAACCCACTCAGTGATCTTGGGCATGTCACACACACTCAGACTCAGAAAACCCTGTGATTAGGGTTGTCATAAGTTGGAAACAACTTGAAGGCACACAACAACAACACCATCTGGAAGATCACACAATTTCAACAGCTGGCCAAAATCCAATTGCTAGTCAAAACTAGAAGGGATCCATTGACTCAACAAAGCTTAACTAAGTGTTGATCTGTTAAGGTCTCATTTATTTAGAGAATCTACTGTAATTGCCACTAAAGATGAGATTTAGGCCATTTTTTTTTATTGTCGAGAGGAGGGAAAGGGGTTTCTTTCTTTTCTCTTTTTTGGTCTTAAGTGCTAAAATAATTGGCCTTGGATACTATTCACTGTTAAAATCTTTATACTTAATATGGTTTTATTACAATCTTTTATTTATTAAAATATCTGAATATATCTATACCTTATACCACCTGAATACCCTGATCTTGTCTCATCTTGGAAGCCAAGCAGCCTTAAACCTGGTTAATACTTTGATACAGGACTGCCAAGAAATACCAGGTGCCATAAGCTACATTTCAGAGCAGGTCAATAGGAAACAACATCTGAGTGCTCCGTGCCTAAGAAAACTCTATGAAATTCATAGGGTTGCCCCTGAGTTGACAGTTGACTTGAAGGCACAGACTTCACTTGATCTATATTTATGTATAAATATATCCTGATGTGTATAAATATAATTAGAGGAATATATTCCCCCTGTTCTCTTCCTGTCACCAGGTAAAGATGTTTTTACACTGACATGCTTTTAGGAACTTTTTTTTTTAAGGAAAGGGATTTTAATGTGGTCCTGAAAGGTGACTACAAAGGCCTAAATGAATGAATAAAAGTTGATACCTTGAAGGCAAAGAGACACCTCAGGCAGCAAAACCTCTCCAGATTGCCCTGAGGCCCTCCTTCCATCATTGCATACTTCCAGAGTTCCAAATGCTCTTAAAAGTAGAGACATTTTTACAAACTAGGCACTCTTCCAGCTCACTCTCTAATGAAATGATATATACAAAGATTAACTGTTTCAGGAGTTAACAACATTACTTCTGTTTATATTTGTATGCTGCCCCTCAGAACTCTTTATGAAGACGGTAGCAATCTAAATAAAGCAAAATCATGTTCTCCAAGGGCTGAGAAATTCCTGTAGGAAGCCAATGACTGATCCTGCAGCTTCTCATCACACAGAGTTATTGGAAAGGACAATCCTGATAAGCAAGCAACGTGGGGAGTGGGTGGGAATGAATGCTTGAGCTGAGAGGTGTGGAACTGCTTAAATGTGAATTGACAGGGTAATATATTGGCAGATATTAGGTTTTTCTTAAAAAGACATTTAATTTTTGTTTCCAGAATGTTGAGGAGGGCTGTGTGTTTCCTCCTCCTCTTTCTGGTTTGTGTTACTGCCCTGGCTAGTCCGAACTTTGGGGATATTAAAAGATATCCTTTTGATATCACAATTCGGCTTCACTTCCCTATTCCCCTCCTCGTGCTTGTGAGGCCACCGGACAAGCACATAAACAAGCTCGGCCATTAATTACCATAACATTCAAACAACAATACAGGCAGGCCAGGAATAGCTGACTTGTTGCTTTAGGAGATCTCCAGGCAAGTACTCTAATTAGGTATGCATGCAACTTACAAAAGAGCCTCTGCCCCACGATGGCAGCTTGATGGGCTAACTATGCAATACCCAAGTACTCTGCGTTTGCATACTGGCTACTCTATTGAGAACCGCTACGATAACCATTCAGATTCTGACCTTTCGGAGGCTTTGCCTCCAACTCCAAATCTATTGTTTTCCCCCAAGAATGGCATAGCCTGCAGTCACATTCTCCTTATAAAAACCCTTGATTCCGAGACCTTCCTCGGATCGCTCCTGAGTTGCATCCCGCCTTGCTGCCGCTTTGCTTGGCAAGCCTCCCCTCAGCTCCACGTGCTGAGCTACATCACACCTCAGCCTTGCTCTCTATTTTTCCGGGCTTCAGGACAGGTGAAGTATCACCCAAACCAGCAACTCCTCTAAAAATCCCTCTATACCACTTCAACCTTTATTTTCTTTAGTTATCTTGTATGAGTGTGTCGCATACACTGTTTTGCTGTGTATTTAATAAATATCATTTACTGCTTCAACTTCTGTGTTCTCCTTGACTCGGCCTGACCCCGTAGACATAGGGTTCAAGATCTCGCTATGTTACTCTGCGTCTCGTAACGCTACGCAGTGCTCTGAGCTAATTTCCCCCACCTTTAGTGGAGCACATTTTGGTGTCCCTCCTGGGACCCCCAGTACACAAGGTAACATTTGGTGTACCCCTGCATTAAACAGTTTGTGACTCGCTGAGCAGAATGCACCCTTCCAGCTCTGTATTATGGCTTTGGTTAGGAGTTATTCTTGGTGTCCAAAGCAGCCAGAAAAAAACAGATGGGCTATTGAGTTATTTTGGGCTGGATCTGGCTTGGTGGTCTGTATGTGGTTTATTCCTGGTATAACCAAGCTTACAGTATGCAGATAAAAGAGTCGTTATCTGTTTTCAGTGACATGATTTCATTTGGTCCAGGAGCTCACATCATGGTTGCTGTTTGTTTGTTCCACAAAAGTGTGGGGAACAGTCACACAGTTATTACAAGCAGATTTTGAATCATTAGATTTGGGAAACTTGCTTTTTCAGCTGGTACTGTTTGGTGCCACATATCTGCTTCCATATTGACCGACTCTGAGTAGGAAGCTGTTGTCTTCCTTTTTCTATAAAAAACATTCAAAGTGGTTCCATCCCACTGAGGGAAGCTGAGATCACTGTAGAAGAAATGAGAACTTTCCAGACCCATTCAGAGGGAGGAAGAAGGGGTGGGAGTGATCAGGAAAGCAAGCAAGTTCTCTTGAGTTTATGCCTGCACTGCCTTTTTTTCATTTTTCTCAAGACTGCTTTGGAGACCTCTGAAAAGATGTCAGCAACATTTTCATGAAAGCGTGCTGAGCACTCAAAGTAAGTAACTGCATAGAGATTTTGAGCCAAGGCCTCTCCCTGAAAATGGTGCATATAGAGGTGGGAGAAGAGAAAACATATTAGACTTTATCACCTTCATAACGTAGGGAAGAGGCTAAGAGCAGAGTGCTCACTAAAAGGAAAGCATGCACCTTTTTAATAGAAGGGATGGCTTAAAATGGGTTGAATTCATTCAGCTCTCCAAATGTTGGATTGCAACTCGCCTCCAGCCCATGACACTGTAACCCATGGTTAGGAATTCTAGGAACTGCAGTCCATCAGCCATGTGGAAAGCCACAATTCCCACATCTGTCCTAAAAACATATTCCCTGAAACGGAAAATCTAAATAAATCATCATCATCAATCTTTTGAATATCTGATAATTTTCTCATCTTCCCGTATAGTAGGGCTGTCCCTGTTCGGTATATGCTTCTAGAAATGGTAGATTTGATCACTGTTCCTCGTTGTCGGCAAGCATGAACATGTAGCAATAAAGCAAATAATCCAGAAAGCTTCTGGAAGGGTAAATCCTGTTTCACAAAACTTTTAGACTTCTTTAGAAGCATCAAATTAATGTGTGGACAAGAGTCACCTGGTAGAAGCTGTTACCACCATTGCTAGCTTGTGGGATATAGATATCTCTTGATATCAATAATTTGGCCTCCTATACCCATTCCTCTCCACGTGCTTGTGAGGCCCCCGGACAAGGATCTGGACAGAAATAAAGAAAGACTTAGAAAAGTGGTCTAAACTACACCTGTCCCTGCTCAGCAGAATTGCAACAGTGAAAATGAACATCCTCCCCAAAGTGAATGTTTTATTTCAAAATCTACGTATATTCAAAAATGATAAACCATTCCAAGAATGGCAAAAAGGGATTTCAAGATTCATTTGGGAAGGGGAAAAAACAAACAAAGATAAATTGGAAAAGTTTAACAGATCAAAAGAAATAAGGTGGCTGCAGCTTGCCAGATCTTAAACTGTATAACTCTGCAAGTGGGCTTGCATGGATATCTGAATGGATTAAGTTACAGAATAGAAGAATATTAACATTGGAGCAGGTAACAGAATGGGCTGGCATGCTTATGTCTGGTATAACAAGGCAAAAGTAGACAGGGATTTTTCAAATTATTTCATAAGAGGATCCTTACTGAGAATCTGGATCTACATAAAAAATAAAATATATAATAAAATCCTGTCCTAGATCTCACCTCAGGAGGCATTTTTCAGGAGATGGGTCAATCTTCAAGAAAAATGGCTAACTTATAAAGAACTACTTGAATTGGATGAATTATATACTCTGCAGTTAAGAACAAGAGAAAAACAACCAAATGGGTTTTAATCTCTCATGGTTTCCATATAGGCAGCTCTTTGAGAGATATAAGATAAATTTAAGGCTAAAAAGCTTCAACCTGTGGGAGAGCCCCAATGAATTAGGGAAGATTGTATTTGGTCTCTCCAACCATGTTATGTCAAAATTGTATAAATTCTTACTCAACTATAAATTAGAAGACAAAACAAAGATACCATGATATCCGATGCCAATAACTTAGGCCATGAAATTGAGTTGGAAATTGGGAAATCTTGGAAATTGACCCATAAAATTACGCTATCTCAAGACCTTAAAGAAAATTACATGAAGGTGTTTTATAAATGGTATCTAACACTGACCAAACTAGATAAAATGTACAACACACATCAGAATAAGTGTTGGAAATATCAAGAGAAAATTTCTACATATGTGGTAGAGCTTTCAGAAAGTTAAAAAAAATCTTGGGAGCAGTTATGTACAGTTTTAATAGAGATGTTTGAAACTCAGATCCATCTCTTGCCAGAACTATTTTTATTAAACATGACTCAAAATAAAGACCCAATAATTGAGCAAATACTGGAAAGTTTTATTATATTTTATTACCACTGCTAGACTACTTTTAGCTAAATTTTGTAAGGATACAGAAATCTTCACATTAGACCAATGGATGATAAAAATTGTGGAGATGAAAGAAAATGATCTGCTCACCTCTAAAACAAAAGAAAAATCTGATAAGATAATGAAAGAGTGGGACCCAATTACAAAGTTCCTCCGACAAAAATGCGGTAATCTAATTACTGAATAAATTAAATGAGCCTAAATTTATATTAGAAAAGTTAAGATTAGGGGAAATGCAGTACTTCCTGTTTTGCCCGGTATTTTGTTTCGTATAGATGTTTTTGGTGGATGGATAGGTGAATGTCAAATATTTATAAGTAGACAACTCAACAGATAAGTAAATAAGGAGAAATAAGATTAACTAGCACAGAGAAGACAAAGAAGGCTATACAATGAAAGGAAGTTTAGGTTACAGGCAGTTAATCTTTTTTTCAAGGAGGGGTAAAAAAAAAAGGAAGTTGGCATATAATTTATGTTGAGTTTTATTATTTTTTGATTTAAGAGATGTAGAGATTTATAAAATTAATGTAATTCAAGAAATTTTTTTGTTTTTTCTTGTTTTTTTTTTCTTCACATAACAAATATTGGAAGATATTCATGGATTGTAAATAACTAAAACCACCATGTATTGTTCTTTTATTTTTCTTATTCTTTTAATAATTTTTTTTTAAAAAAGATATAAGTCTTGCACCAAAGACCCCTGAGCAAACTTAGCTGTCATGGGATAAGTGGAGAAGTCCTTGTGTGGCTCAAAAACTGGTTGAAGCATAGGAAGCAAAGAGTAGGAGTTGGTGGCTGGATTTTGAAATGGAGTAACATGATTCCTTTGAGATCTGTGCTGGAACTAGAACTTTTTAACTTATTGGTGACGCTGAATTATTTAGAAGGGTGAGATTGCAAATAGCTTTGAAAGCATCTCTCCAATGGGTAGTAAAATGGCAATGAAATCAATTATAAGCAAACGTAAAATGAGGCATATTGGGACAAAAAAAAAATCCCAGCTATATGTATACATAGGTGGGATCTGAGCTGTCAGTGACTCACCAAAAAAAGAGATTTCAGCCTTGTATTACATCCTCAATGAAAATGCCAAGCCAGTGCATGGCTTGCTATAAATATGGCAGATTCCATGTTTGGCATAATTAGAAAGTGAATTGAAAATAAAATTTCCAGTATCATACTGTTCTTACGCAAATCCATGTTGTGACCATATCTGAAATACTGTATACAATCTGAGAAACTGCACTTATGAAAAGAGGCCGTTGATCTAGAAGAAAAAGGTAATAATTGTGATCAAAGCACTTTAGCAGCTTCCCTAAGAGGAAAAATTACAGTGGTTGGTGTTCTTCAGTTTAGGAGAAAAGTGTGCAATGGGAGACATACTAGAAATGTATAAAATGGTGCACGGTGTGGAGAAAATACATAGGGAAAAGCTTTTTTGCTTTTTCGTATAATGCTAGCAGTCTTGGTCTTCTATTGAAGCTGAATGTTGGGAGAGTCTGGGAAGATAAAAGGAACCACTTCTTCACACAGAGGGAGCATGGTATAGTGGTTTTAAGTGTTGGATGAAGACATTGGGGACCAGGATTTGAATACATCCTAACCCATGGAAACCCACTGGGTAACCTTGGGCAAGTCACACTTACTCACCCTCAGAGGAAGGCAGGTGCAAATGCTTCCTGAACAAGTCTTGCCAAGAAAACCCCATGATAAGTTTATTCTAGGGTCACGGTAAGTCAGAAATGACTTGAAGACGCACAACAACAGCTTCTTCACACTGTACATATTTAAACAGTTAATTCACTGAGTCAGGATGTAGCTACAGCTACCCACTTGGATGGCTTTAAAAGGAGGCTAAATGAATTCATAGAGGATGGTGCCCATCAATAGCTAATCCTCAGCATGGCTGCATGTCACCTCCAACATCAGAGGATTATGCATCTGTACATCAGCTGCTGGGGAATGCAAGATGGTAGGTACAGATGGACTCATGTTTTGCTGGTAGATTTCTGATAAGCAACAGATTGACCATTGTGTAGACAGATCTTTCACCTGGTCCAACATGGGTTTTCTTAGATTCTTAATCTAGTTGATGTTGTACCAACTGTTGCATGCTAATCTAAGGAACATACACGAGGCTGTTTGTATTACCTTCTGGTATGTGATGGGTTCCAGTTGTTCTTGATGCAGTTTCTTGAGAAGAACTTTATCTTTTCTTAGATCAGTCTTGCAGCCAACAACCAGTATTGGAATCCCCTTGGAGAAATGTTTCACTTCAGGGTACCACTAAAGCAAGTGAAAAAGAGAGAGGGATAGAGTAGAAAAGGAATAGGCAAACTTCATACTTAGAGGATTGCTTTCTTTTTCACTGGAACTCAGAAGTCCATCAACTGCTGGCTTGTGTAAAAGAATGAAATTTATTTAGAATGAAAGAAGACCAGGAATTTTTTAAAACAATGCTCAGCTCTCCCAGTGGATCTAAATCTACCTTTTGCCCATCTCTAGAGTAGGACAGTGATTTTGGTGGATATATTCTATCATAACTGAGCAATGATGTAGAGACATTTCTGGTGAAGCACAAGAGTTTTTAATCTGTCCAGCGGATAAATGGGAAAGTGTCCTTGAGCCCTTCCCCTGAAGAAAGCAGCTAGTGGCCATCCATTAGACGCTGCCTTTGCTATTTTCCTACATAACCACCTTTGAAAGTTTCAGGAAAGCCACATTTCCTTCTGATCATAAGATGTTGGGGTTATTTTTTTAGTGCCTTTAGTGCAACTGTTGGGGTTGGTGCCATCATAGCATATAATAAGTGCATGAGCTCCATTATATGAGAGTGGGCAGAGCCTATCGTATTCTTCCTGCCCTGGATGGAATAGAAAAGAAAATTGTTATGTATGCATTGGTTTCATAATTTTGTTACTAGGCTGTACACCCCACACCTTGATATGGTTTAATTGGTGAAATATGATTTAATTTGCAAAATATATTAATTGGCATTGATATAAAACGTGGCCTGCTATGGCTGTATGGCCAAACTGGACAAGAGGGAAAGACTGGCTGAACATGTGTGTTGTGAATTAGGTGAGAAAACACTTCTAGGTGTAGCCAGGCCAAGTCAGGAAATCGCCAGGAAACTCCAGAGATAACAGACTTGCAAATAGCTTTAACAACTTTGCCTTTTGGACAATAGTGACTGGGAGATTCCCACCAAACTGCTGATTGTCTTAACTCCCTTTCCTCTGACCATGCAAATCCTTCCTTTGTCCTGAAATCTGTCCAACAAGCATGGAGCTATCAGGGAGACCATTAGCCCTTTGTCACTGAACGCTAAGACCATTAGCCCATTCTGGACCTCATTGTCCACTCTGCAAATTCATTGTTTACTCATCCAGACAGCCATTAACACCCTTGCGCTCTAGGCAGAAATTGGGTATATAAACCCCTAGTTTTGACCAGTCAGCTCGCAGTACACTGATGAGGGTTGCCAGCTTGCTTCTCTGATTCCCAATTGTGTACTGTCCTTAGACATGGATCTAAAACCACATTGCTGCTTCTTTGCTGCTCTTCTAGATTGGTAAATATCACTCACTGCACCCTGAAATCTTGCTATCTAAAACTTTCCTCCCTTTTCCTTCAGTTAGCTTTATGTGGTTGCGTGACTGTTTGGGTCTTGTGTGTGTGATTGATTCCCCCAATAAAACACTATTTAGTTTACTCTGGATTTCTGGTTGGTTCTTCCCTGCAGTAGCACTGGTAAACATTGGTGTTAAAGATTTCATTAGGCTCCCTCCTCTTGCAAGCCTCCTAATTTGAGCTAATAATTCCCCATCTTTGCATAGAGGTACTGGCATTACAGTTGGACCTCTGAGTCACTCACGTTTTGAAGTAACATTTTAATATAAGACTTACCTATACATGTAGAAACAACTGCTTTGTATAAATCACATTTAACTGTCTAAAACATCTACAGTTAGATTTCTCATTTATTTATTAAAAATACATTTTGCCTTTCCATTAAAGAGTGCCAAAGTGACTTACATCACAAACATGAACTAATTGCTTTAGTTCAGTGGGGCTTACTAAGAGGTAATTGGGTATAGAATTCCAGAGTATGGTAAAACTAATAATATTATAGTTTTTTAATATTTTTATTAAAAACTTTTTTACACAATAGAAAAAAGGCATAAGATACAAAACACAATACATAACAACACAAATAAATCAACAAAAATAAAAAAAACCTACATGAACAATCAAAACTACAAACAAGGTAATAATGTTTTTAACAGGCCTTTACTTTTCTAGAGTTCTTGAAGTACATATGACATTCATGTGCCTCCCCACCTGTTGTTAGACAGCAGCTCCCATGAGCCCTAACCAGCTCATGTTTAGGGATGGTGGGAGTTGGAGTCCAACAGCATCTGGAGGGCCACATCTCAAAAAAGCAGACACTAGCCCAAAGAGTAGTTGTAAATCTCAGCTTTTCTCTGAATTCTTCCTCACTTCCTTAAGAGAAATTGTAGATATTTAAATGTGTGTTGGTTTAGTCCTGTAACATCTCAATCTAGGAAACTACATGCTGATTAAAAATAGAATAACATTTATTAGCTCCATCACAGCCTAAAATCCTATACCCATTTACTTGTGAGTAATTCCCACTGTACGCAAGTGGTTCCAGATGTGGATGAGGATCCCATTTTAATAGTGAAATCTGAACTAGAACTAGTAAGCTAGTTAACATCTGATAACTATGCCTAGTCCACTTATCTTAAGCCTTTGCCTAAATAATCCAACAATTATGTCACTGGCTATATCTCCACTGGGGAATATTCTTCCTTTGCTCTGTGAATCTGATCCTCCTTATCACCAGTTGTAAGGGTTGCCTTTAACACCAACAGAACAACCGTCCCGTGAGGCATGATTGGAATCCTGTCCCCCACAAACTTCCTGCGTATTTAGTTTGCCCCCAAGTGATAGCAGTGGGAGTTGGGTAGGGAAGGGAATCAGCTGTACCCACTTCAGAGCTGGTGCAGCTAACAGGTTCAGGTTGAACTTGATTGGATTGATGGATCCAAAGTCAGCTCCTCAGCAACTTGCCCTGCCCACAAACGCCCAGTTGTGAGGTTTGTCATCAAGGGCAGTGTTCCATCCACAATGGATACAGCATTAATTTCCAGAGAGGCACCAACACATCATCCCAACTCTCTCCAGACATGAATAGATACAGAGATGGTGAGGACTACTCTTTATCAGGGGCTTGGTGGTAGGGAAGGAAAACCTTTCTCACTTGCTCTTTTGTCCTTCCACAAAGATCTGTTCCAGGCTACTCATTTATGACAGATATTCTAAGGACTCCTGCATGACTGGTCTGGAATGGGATACATTATTTCTGCACATCTCCCCATAACTTATAAGTGGGGAAACCACTATACATGAAGCAGCATATGATGAAAGGAAACATATTTCTGTCAGAGCAAAGCTACATTTGAATATTATGGTGTTGTTGAAAGATATTTACTTCTAGAAAATAAATCACCTCACCAGTACTCCAAACACCTCTGCATTTCCCCATGCCCTTACTTTCCATACTTAATTTTTCCCAAGTGAATCTGCTGCTCAGGGTCACTATAAGTTGAAATGACTTGAAGGCAGACAACAACAACAACAACAACAACAACAACAACAACTCTTTGTCTGGACAACACCGCTCATTTTTCTACCTATGTTAAAACACTCCCTTCTAGCTGAGTAAACACACACACACACACACACACACAGAGCCCTACCTGCTGTATCCCAGAGACTGATCTCTACTTGTTTTCCATTGATGTGAAGGAAGGTGGAGTACTTCTCAAACACTGTTGGGACATAAACCTGGAAGGAGAGAATTATGTTTTTTGCTTGTTTGTGAAGAAGAGGAAGCTGTCTTAATTGATTTTTGGATCAGATGCTATACAAGCAGAGAATCTATTGTCCTCCAGATGTTGGCCACCATGGCCAATGATTGGGGTAGTGGGAGTTGTAGTTCATAATATGATGGACCACAGGTTTCTCAGTGCTGTCATTGTTTTAAAGCTGAAAATTTCCCCTCTACACAGTACTTTGCTCTTATTTCCCCTCACGTTACATCTCCCAGTTTGTTTCTTAAATGAGGCTTTGCTCCATACCCTGCACCTGCTGCCAGGTGGGTTCAGCCCATGAGTGAGAATGCTCGTCGCATTCATTGACGGCATTTGCAATTTGGTGCCTCTTTTCATTTCTATTCAAGCTGTCCACAGTCAAAGCAAAATAGCGTTAATGGGGCTGTCTTACATACACACAGGCAAGTTCTTCTTTAATGCATGAAAACAGGTATGCATTTATTTAATAAACCCACAGGGAAGTAATCATGTTGTTTTAACCCCCTCCTCTTTTTCCCTGTGTAGCTGCTCAGAAAATGTTTGCTTATTTCTGTAATCCAAGTTGGACTTGTTGTATTGCTATTCACAGATATTTGTATGTTTGTGCGTAGAAGAAAATAAATGGCAGGAGAAGAATTCAGCTTTCCACACCACTGTGTTACTGATAAAGTGACCATTCTTGAACAAAGAAAAAGTCAAAAGGAAATTGCAGCATGAAACCACTGAGTTACAACATATCAAGAAACTCAGTTCTGTCAAAATAATGATTTATCCTATAGCATACTGTAGACCTAAATACCCTAAAGGCACCAGATCCTATCTCATTGTGGAAGCTAAGTAGGGTCAATTCTGGTTTCTACTTGTAAGGGGGAATTGCCAATGAATACCAGGTGCTGTAGGCTATATTTCAGTGGGAGGGACTGGTAAAATCACTTTTGCGTATTTTTTGCCTAAGAAAACCCTATGAAATTCATGGGATTGCCACAAACTGACAGGCGATTTAAAGCCCCCCCACATTGATAATAGTACCATGTACATTATCATCAACAATGCTTTGTGAATGGATATTGTAAAACATTTATATTCCTTTAATATAATTACAGTACTTTGTTGGGGTCATTGCAAGCAGCATGGTGTTGGGAGACAAAGCTGTGTGTGCTATGGCCTTCTTTATGCCCCTTAATCCAGCCTGCTGGTCCAGTGTGGATGATGTCATTTCTTGTTTTCCAGTGATGCACTGATGAAGCCTGCTGGTGATGTGAGGTGAAAATTGGATCCCTCGTGCTATTTCCCATCTTTTAACTAAAAGTAAGCCAAAGAAGGTTGACGGGGGGAACAGAACACCAGAGGCTGATAGCAAGAACAACACAGATGTTGCTGAAAATATGGGAGAGAAGGAAAATTGGGAAAAAGATAAGCAGCTGGGGAGAATGGGAGGGAGGAAGGGGTTAGCAAGTGTATCTTTGACCAGAAATAGAATTAAAATGTTTAAAATTTATTAAAATGTTTTTTTATAGTTGCAGGTAGATATGCATACGTTGGAAGTTTTAAAAAAACTTATTTTTACCCTTAAGGAATAGAAATGCTGTTGGAGTTTTTCTGTGGATTGCTGGGAATATTCATACAATATTAATTCCACACATAGCCCAGTAACTTTCTTCAAATGAGGACTGCAAGTAGGCACACATGTATAAAGCGTGTGCATAATTATTAATGTCTAGATGAGGTGTTTTAAGAAATGGAGATGAATATAGGACTCTTTCTTTTTATTTTAATATAACTAGTTGATTTAAATTAAAAAGAAAACAGCTTTTTATCTTTTTCTGGTTATTGCTGGAGGTTTGGGGTAACCTTGGTGCAGAATTTTGGTGTGTGTAAGGGGGACGCATGTTGGAGTATTGTGCTAATGGGATTTTTTTGTAATGCTGGATTTTTCCCAGTCTGTGGCAAATAAAGAAATATTTTAGTTAAGCTTAGTAGGGTTGTACTAGTATTATTCCTGACCACAGCTCAAGTTTTCCCTACTGAATGAGTTACTCAGAGAAATTTCGAAAGGAACGTGTACCAAGGGGCACATTCCAAGAGAAATGGAGACAGCAGTTTTGGTTTATCTGTCACTGGAATTTAACAAGTCTGAGGTTCAGTTCAAGGAAAATAACTTCAAGGAGTTCATGGGATCTATCCTGAAGGGAACATGCATGGAGAACTTGTCTTGAATAAGAAATAAGAAACATTCTGGCAAATTACAGAAGGGGACAATGAAGGCAGAGTACAGGAATGGGAGAGTGATCCTGTGGACAAGAGGGGGCTTACCTTGGGGAATTCTCCTTTTGCAAAGACCATGAGCAGTGATGTTTTTCCACAGCCTCCATCTCCCACTATAACAACTTTGATCTCTGGAATTCCTGAGATCTCCCTGTTGGTTTCTAACTGGTCTGGAGTCTCTATTCTATCTTCCATCTCTGCCATCTCTGCCAGGTTTCCACACTGAGATTGCAGGCTTTGCCTCTTTTCTTTGCTACAGAATAAAAGTCAGGGTTCACAGCACCAGTGTGTCTGAAGGATAGAGTGGCAAAGAGCCAATGTGGAAGGGCAAGTGTGGTTGGCTTGCAAAAGAATTGGCTGGCACAGGATGGATAAGACAAACAAGAACACACTCAGCGAAGCATCTACCCACAGTGTAGCAAAGGTCAGAAATGTAGATGATTAAAAAGAAAAATAGAGAACAAAGAATGAGGCACATGTTATCACCTCCATTTTTTTTACAAAACAATATCCTGCACCTTGCTTTTTCCCACACATTGCATTTTATATCATACCTATACCATTTTAGATCTACATCAACATATATCAAGTGTGAATGTGACTAACATATATATCATACAGAAAAATTGGATCCAAGGGGAGACTGAGTAATGGGAGAAAGGGCACACACACTCACATGTCACCTTTTCTTTCCACTTCTACCAAAACATCCACAACAAGAAAGACAGAGGTTTCACACATGTCTATTAACACAATGTAAAATACACATCTCAGATAAGTCATACTTACTAATGATTTGCCATGTATGCCACTATAGCACAAAGAGAGGTAATGAAATTCGCCAAGGAACCGAATTTGTATATATAAAAGCACACATTCAATATAACATGTTTGGTGCATCATTTTTAATACTCTGTCAAATATCAGCGTCCTAAGACATGCATATTCTCAGCATTATGTATACACATGGAGAACAGTATCTATACAAACTTTCTGCCAAATATATATTCTTTAACAGAATATCCTAACTAGCATTTTTGTCCCCCTTATGTCTTTTTCTCTGAAATACATATTGGAGAGTAGTTGGCTGCTTTCTCATTTCCTGGCAAGCTGGATGGAGGTTCCATGTCCTTGACAACTGTGTTAGCATCAGTGAATGTGGGCTTGTTCTTCCACCTCATTCTTCCATATTTTGCTGGGCTGCGTATGCAAAAATTATGAAAGCCAACTGGGCTTGTATCTGCTCTGTTCCTGCATATCTTGTTTGAATTCAGCATGAATGAATGGCTTTGTTAATCTTAATGGGCCATTAACCTTGCCCCTAATGTTACCCTGATTTCTGGGGTCCCGTGGGGGACACCTCAATGTGCTCCAAATAATGGGGAATGGGAATTAGCCAGAGCACAAGCTGTAGCACTACAAGAGGCAGGGTGACCTAGCAGGATCTTTTACCCAATGTTTACGGGGTCAGGCCGATTCAAGATCACAACACAATAAAGTTCTAATTTAATTCTTTTATTTGTAAAGTCACAGCGCACTTGCGTGCTCACTCACACGGAACTAAGAAACACTGCAAACTTGCGTACTCACACACACAGACCTAAGAAAATAAAGGGAGGAAAGTAGATAGGGGATTGTAAGAGGGAGTTTTTGGGGAAATACGACACCTGATCCTGTAGCCCGGGTGGTCTGAAGAAAGTGTGTTGGAGCGGAGGTTCTCAGCATGTGGAAGCTGAGGGGAAGGCTTGGCAAACAGAGCGGCAGCAAGGCAGGATGGAAGCCAAAAGCGATCTGAAGAAGCGCTCAAAACCAGGGGTTCTTATAGGGGAAAATGTGCCTGTAGGGTAGGCCGTTCCCGGGGAAAACAATGGATTTCGGGTTGGAGACAAAGCCTCCGAAAGGTCAGTTTTTAGCATGATTGGATTTTGACGGCACTATCAATAGTGCAGTGCTTGGAGAGTGCTTGACAGTTGAGTAGTCAGAAGCGCGAATCTCGTCACGCTGCCTGTTCGGGGCAGAGAATCCTTTGTATGCCTCGTGCATACTTAATGTAGTTTTAAAGTGTATTTGCCTGGAGGTCTCCTGAAGCTGCGTGTTGGAAAATTACTGGCCTGTCTAGATTTGTTTTGTATTTTTCAGCTTGTCTGGCCGTGTCCGTGTGTGTGCTTGTCCGGGGGCCTCACAAGCATGTGGCGTGGAGCAGTTTGGAATGGCCAATTCTTTGATATAAAATTATATTTAGTAGACCTTGGGCTCGGACTATGCACCACAGTAACGCTAAGGTATGCTGGTTGATATTATCATGTGGCCATATATTTTTCTCCTGTGACATAAGGTCTGATTTTCAAACCTCTCCTTGAAGAATTAAGAGTGTTCACAGGCCAAATTTCAGAAGGAAAAGTTATTCAAAAAGATCTGTATATTGTTCTTTTTTTTTTTTTTAACCACACCCTGTCTTTCTGCTCCTACCAAATCCAACAGTACTAAAACCAGGCAACTGAGTAGCCAAGTTCAGGCCCTAATCAGTGATGTGGAGTTTTTGTTCCTTCAGGTGCTTTGACCTACAACTTCCATCTACTCCATTCAGCACAACCAACAGTGCAGGATTGTGGAAAGTGTAATCAAAAAGGTCTGGGGGTGGGGGCAGAGCTTCCTTCTGGCGATATGGTGCCTTGAGTGAAATTCTTAACATTCAGGAGTTCTTTCAGTAATACAGTAACCAGGGACAGTACCTTTTTTTTTTTACTGCTCACCATCCTGTGTTTTTTTAAGAGCAGCCAGACGGACAGAAATCTAAACAACAAAGTTTTCTGTGCACCCATTTTGACATAAGACATTATTACACAGTTGGAAAGCTGCCTTTAAAAGCATAGTGGCTGTGTAAAGGAGGCAGTCTTTATAAAGATGAAGAATATTGGTTCTTGACCACAGCACATTCATGTGGTAGGTACAGATAAAGTGGTGCTGGTGTAATGCTGACACAAAGAAGAGGGAATTCAGCATTAAAGCTGAAATCAACATAGGCTTAGATTCCCCCCTCACCAAATCTTGGTCATGCTATCCAGATCAAGATCTTCTTCAGCCGTAGTTTTGTTACTCAGATATATTTGTTCTGGGGCAGACCATGGAAAAATAAATTTTGTATGTCTAGTTTCCACAGACCCCTAAGATAGTCATTATCTATACTGGCTTTTTGTAGGCTCTGCATAGGGATCATATGGAATCAGCTAAGATTGCCAGATTGTATCCTAGGGATGTTTAATTTCTCACTGAAAGGAATGTGATGGCAGGAGACAGAACAGCAGGGACTTCTCCTGCCTGGATCCTCCCTCTACCTATCTCATTCTCCAGTTTCCTCTCGTCTGCTGTGGGCAGAACAGGAGCACAGCTTGCTACAACCGGATGTGGGAAAAGTGGGCGGAGGGGCCAATGAAGGAATCATTGTGGAGAAGCCCTGCTGGTGTTGTCTCCAAGCGCCTTGTAATTTCAAAGGGCAACACAATCTCTCAGGGTTGCAACATGATCATTCTAGAATTGACTAATTCCTACAGTCCTTCTGAAGTCACCCCAAACAACCAAAATCCATGGTAGAACCTGAAGTGACTCACAGTTCAGCCAATATTATCAGTCAAGCCAGGCATCTGACACACCCTCATAGTGACCAGTAAGCCCTCACTGCTTCCTGTTTCACTACCTGAGTAGCAAGGTTGAATCATCATACACAGAATGTCCAAACTCCAAATGAAAGTTTAGTCTTATTTTACTTCACTTTACTTTCTGGTCTACCATCATGTTACAGAGCTTTAAGAGACAATTTTATGGTCCCGAAGGTGGAAGAGGCAACAAGGGGATCAGCTATTTTAGATCTGATCCTGACCAACAGGGATGACCTTGTTGATGAGATGGAGGTGGTGGGATCCTTAGGGGGGAGTGACCATGCTCTTTTGGAGTTTGTCATTCAGTGGAAAGAAGAAGCCAAGTGTAGCCAGACACGCATTCTAAACTTTAAGAAAGCTGATTTCTGTAAACTTAGGGAGTTACTTGCTGAAATCCCATGGTCAAGAATACTAAAAGAGAAAGGAGTTCATGATGGCTGGGAGTTTCTTAAAAGTGAGGTACTGAAGGCACAATTGAAAACTGTGCCAATAAGGAGGAAAAATGGCAGGTGTCTAAAGAAACTGGAATGGTTGACTAAAGAACTCTCAGCTGAGCTAAGTGTTAGAAGAAACATGTACAGGAAATGGAAGAATGGTGAAACCACCAAAGAGGAGTTCAAGCAAATAGCCAGGAGATGTAGAGAGAAGGTCAGAAAAGCTAAAGTGCAGAATGAACTCAGGCTTGCCAGAGACATCAAAAATAATAAAAAGGGCTTTTTTAAAGATATGTCTGCAGCAAAAGGAAAAAGAAGGAAATGACAGGGTCACTGCATGCAGAAGATGGCCAATTAATAACGGGGGGAAGTGAGAAGGCAGAACTACTCAACACTGTCTTTGCCTCAGTTTTCTCCCAAAAATAGAAATACCCAACCTGGGGGTGGGGAGCAGGTGAGGAACCGAGGGAAATGCAGCACAGAATAAGTAGAGAAGTAGTACAGGAATATCTGGCTAAACTAGATGAATTCAAGTCTCCAGGACCAGATGAACTACATCCAAGGATATTAAAAGAACTGGCAGAAGTCATTTCTGAACCACTTGCAATAATCTTTGAGAACTGTTGGAGAACAGGAGAAGTCCCAGCAGACTGGAGGAGGGCAAATGTTGTCCCCATCTTCAAGAAGGGGAAAAAAGAGGACCCAAATAATTATCGCCCAGTGTTACCCTGATCTCTGGGGGTCCCGTGAGGGACACCTTAACATGCTCAAAACAATGGGGAATGGGAATTAGCTAGAGCACAAGTTAGCAATGCGAGAGGCAGGGCAACGTAGCAAGATCTTTTACCCAGTGTTTACGGGGTCAGGCCAAGTCAGGACCAAGACACAAGAAAGCTCAAATTATGTTCTTTTATTTATGAAGTCACAGCAAACTTACGCACTCACTCCCTCGAAATTAAGAAATACTGCACAATTGCACAGTCACGCACACAGTCCTAAGAAAATAAAGAGAGGAAAATAGGGGATTTTCAGAAGGATTTTCCGGGAAATACTACACCTGATCCTGTAGCCCGGTAGAAGGAAAGAAGCTTGGGAGCGTAGATTCTCAGCACATGGAGGCTGAGAGGAGGCTTGTCAAACGGAGCAGCAGCAAGTTGGGAGGCAAGTGACGAGCAATCTGATGAGACGCTCAAAATCAGGGGCTCTTATAGGGGAAAATGTGCCTGTAGGCTAGTCCGTTCCTGGGGAAAACAATGGGTTTCGGGCTGGAGACAAAGCCTCCGAAAGGTCAGTACCTTAGATGATTGAATTATAACAGCATTGTCAATAGCTTAGACAGTATGCAAACGCGGAGTGCTTGAGAGTTGAATATTCCGCTTGTCAAGCTGCCTGCTCGGGGCAGGGGATCTTTTGTAAGCTGCGTGCATACATAATGTGATATTAAGAGGGTACTTGCCTGGAGGCCTCCTAAAGCTGCAGTCTGGCAATTACTGGCCTGCCAGGATTTATTTTGAATGGTTCAGCTATTTTTGGCCATGCCCTTGTGTGTGCTTGTCCGGGGGCTTCGCAAGCACATGGAGAGGCATGGGTAGTGAAGGCCAAATTCTTGATATCAAATGATATCTAATATACCTCAAGTTTGGACTAGAAACTACAGTAACACCGGTCAGGTTGACATCAACACCAGGAAAGATCCTAGACCAGATCATTAAACAGTCAGTTTGCAATTACTTAGAAAGCCATGCCATAATCACTAAAAGCCAACATGGATTTCTCAAAAATAAGTCATACCAGACTAATCTTCTCTCTTTTTACGATAGAGTTACAAACTTGATAGATGAAGGGAATACTGTAGACATGGCCTATCTTGACTTCAGTAAGGCCTTTGACAAAGTTCGCCATGACATTCTTGCAAAGAAGCTAGTGAAATGCAGGCTGGACAGGGCTTCTGTTAGCTGGATTTGTAATTGGTTGACCAACCGAACCCAAAGGGTGCTCACCAATGGCTGCTTTTCATCCTGGAGGGAAGTGACTAGCGGGGAGCCACAGGGTTCTGTCCTGGGCCCAGTGCTATTCAACATCTTCATCAATGACTTGGATGAAGGAGTAGAGGGCAGGCTGATCAAATTTGCAGATGACACCAAATTGGGAGGGGTTGCTAATACGCCAGAGGACAGGATCAAATTTCAAAATGACCTTGACAGATTGGAGAGCTGGGCCAAAGCTAACAAAATGAATTTCAACAGAGAGAAATGTAAGGTCCTACACTTAGGCAGAAAAAAGGAAATGCACAAATATAGGATGAGGGATGCGTGGCTGGGTAGCAGTACATATGAAAGAGACCTAGGAGTCTTGGTAGATCACAAGCTGAACATGAGTCAGCAGTGTGATGCGGCAGCCAAGAAAGCCAACACGATTCTTGGTTGCATCAATAGGAGTATGATGTCTAGATCGAGGGAGGTCATGGTACCACTCTATTCTGCATTGGTTAGGCTTCATTTGGAATACTGTGTCCAGTTGTGGGCACCTCAGTTCAAGAAGGACATCAACAAGCTGGAATGTGTCCAGAAGAGGGCGACCAAAATGGTGAAGGGTCTGGAAGGCATGTCCTATGAAGAACGCCTTACGGAGCTGGGTATGTTTAGTCTGCAGAAAAGAAGGTTAAAAGGTGACATGATAGCCATCTTTAAATGTTTGAAGGGATGTCATGTTGAGGAGGGAGCAGGCTTGTTTTCTGCTGCTCCAGAGACCAGGACAAGGAGCAATGGATTCAAGCTGCAGGAAAGGAGATTCCACCTGAACCTAAGGAAGAACTTCCTGACAGTCAGAGCTGTCTGGCAGTGGAATATGCTGCCTCAGAGTGTGGTAGAGTCTTCTTCTTTGAAGGTTTTTAAGGAGAGGCTGGATGGCCATCTGTTGGGAATGCTTTGATGGGTGTTCCTGCATGGCAGGGGGTTGGACTCGATGGCCCCTGGGGCCTCTTCCAATATGATTCTGTGATTCTATGGCATAATAAATGCAAATTTCACACCTTGTCATTTTCACATCAGTTTCTGCGGTGACAAAGAAGTTGCATTTAATGGGGTTTCCCATTTTAAGTATTTGTTAAGCTCAGGCCTTGGCAGACTTCAGAGGAAGCTGTGGGAACTCATGGAACCGTCCTTCCGTCCTTCCTTCCTTCCTTCCTTTATTGAATTTATACCCCAGTTTTCTCCTGAGATGGGATTCAGGTCACTTAAAATAATGTTAAAAAAATATTAAAAAGAGTTTGCAAAAGTTAAAAAAAATTAGAAAACGATAGTATTCAAGAAACACCACTAAGAACAGTTTAAAACATGTAAAGCATAATTTCCAATAAAAGATTAAAAAATACAGCATGCCACTTCACACTCACATACACACACACACTACTGCTCCACAACTAAAATTCAAAGGCCTGTTTGGGGGAAAAAAAGTCTTCACTTGCAGGGAGCGAGCAGGGAGGGGGCCAACCAGACCTCCCACAGAAGGGGGTTCCACAGCCTGGGAGCAGCCATGGAGAAGGCTTTCTCCCAAGACCTTGCCAACCATGCCTGTGAAGTGGTGGGTCTGAGAGAAAGGCCTTCTCTGCAGATCTTTAAACTCAAGCTGGCCTTTATGGAAGATAGATTCTTTTGGTTGTAGCCTTGACCTCAGTAGTGTGCTGATCTCTATCTTGATTAATGGCAAATTCAGTTGAGGGATTCATCCCTGTGGAACCCTGCAGTCTATTCCTAAGAGGGTTTTTTTTAAAAGATCCCTAGTCTAGTGGTTGTGCTTGACTCTAGCCTTAAATAATAAATGGCATTTTGCTGCCATCATGTGGTGAGTAGATTCCTTGTACCTAGCTGGAAGTAACTGGCTTTCTTGCTCAAGAAAACCCTATGAAATTCATGGGATTGTTTTAATTTGACAGGCAATCTGAAGGCGCGCACACACACATATATAGTTGTTGTTGTCTGGTGTCAAGTTTGTTTTGACATAATACAACTGTATGAATGAGATACTTCCAAATGTCTGGGTCCTCACCAGCCCTGCGCTTTATATTTAGTGTAGGATAAGCATAGAGAAAGCCAATATGGTGTAGTGGTTTGAGTGTTGCACTAGGACACTGGTTGACCAGAGTTCAAATCCCCACTCAGACATGGAAGCCCACTGGGTGACCCTGGGCAAGTCACACTCCTTCAGCCTCAGAAGAAGGCAAAGGCAAAATTCCCTTTGAACAGATCTTGCCAAGAAAATCCTGTGATAGATGCACCTTATGGTTGCTGTAAGTCCAAAATGATTTGAAGGTACACAATAAGGGTTAGCATGTAATACGTAATACATGCACCCATATTAATCAATATTTTAAATTGTGGGTTTCAGTAATCTCAGACCGCTAGTTAAAACTCACATTTGGTTTCAACTGACTTTTATATAAGCTATGTAAATTGTGTACTAATCTTCTAAATTTAATCTCCAGCTTTTCTGATACAATTCAGTTCAATTGATTTATTAATGCTTGGGCCATAGGCCATTCGCATACATAGTAATAAAATCAATAATTACAGTTTCAAAATACAACAATAAAACACAGTAGTATAAAGTGCAGCATAAAATAAAGAGAATATTAGTCTTGCATGTAATTAAAAGAGGCATCTAATACAATTAGGATACATTAAATATATTAAGATACATTAAATATATATACAGTAAATATAAACAACAGCTCTAAAATTAGTGGGAATCATCCCCACAGCAATCAACTGCAGTATCCGTGATGAATCTTGCCCTAATTTTCATTGCTGCCAGGGCAAAAAGAGAAACTTTGCAGGTTACCATAGAATCAATGTCAGACAGCAAATAGATCTTTTCTGAGACAGTATTCATGCATAAGGAAAACAGAATTGCTCCCAAAAACTTAGTTCTCAGTTCAAAGTGTAGTGAACAAGAGAACAAGTAGTGTGGCAAATCCTCAATTTCTGGTGCCCCACAAATACATAAACAAAGGGCCGACAGGACATGAAAATATCTGCCATCAATCATGGCTGTAGGCATAGTTTGAAAGTGAAAGGCTGTAAAAGCTTGCCTAAGTTTTGAGTATGTAAGCTTTGTCAAATAAACAGCCCTTTGATGATCGAATTTATACAATCTATACCATTTGAAAAATTTAGAGGAGTTAATAGCCTGTCTGTCAAATTGGTGGCCAGTGGTCAAAAAAATATTCACAAAGTTTCTCTTTTGAATTCAGGATAAATAAATTGTCATGTAGAGTAGGGTACAACTTTAACAACATATAATAACTCTGTTAGTGCCCTGGCTAGCCCGAGTTTGGGGGATATAAAAAGGTATCTTTTGATATCACTAATTCGGTCTCACATACCCATTCCCTTCCACGTGCTTGCAAGGCCCCCGGACAAGCATGCATACAGGCTGGGCTGATAATTGCCGTAATGTTCCAAAACAATACAGGCAGGCCAGAAATAGCCGACTCGCAGCTTCAGGAGACCTCAAAGGCAAGTACCTTCATTAAGTATGCATGCAACTTTCAAAAGATCCGCTGCCCCGCACTGGCAGCTTGATGATCTGACTATACAACGCTCAAGTACTCCGCGTTTGCATACTGGCTATCCTATTGACAATTCAGCTATAATTCAATCATTCAAATTCTGACCTTTCAGAGGCTTTGTCTCCAGCCCCAAATCCATTGTTTTCCCCAAGTACAAACTAGCCTGCGGTCACAATTCTCCTTATAAAAACCCCTGACTTTGAGCGCTTCCTTGGATCGCTCTTGGTTTCCATCCCACCTCGCTGTCGCTTTGTCCAGCGAGCCTTCCCCTCAGCTCCACGTGCTGAGATCCACGCTCCCCAGCTTCTCCGCTTCTAACCGGGCTTCAGGACAGGTGAAGTATCACCCAAACCAACAACTCCTCTAAAAATCCCTCTATCCCACTCCAACCTCTATTTCCTTAGTTGTTTGTGTGAGTGTGCTGCATACACTATTTGATTGTGTTTTAATAAAACATCATTTATTGTTTCAACTTCTGTGTGCTCCGTGACTCAGCCTGACCCCGGAAACATAGGGTTCAAGATCTTGCTATGTTATCCTGCCTCTCGTCTTGCTAGGCAGTGCTCTTGACTAATTTCCCCAACTTATATAATTGAGAGTGCATTTAGGTGTCCTTCCCGGGACCCCCAAGAATCAGGGTAACAACTCGAACTCCAGGCTTTACAGTTTGCTATCTGTTCAAAATATAGCTTGGGGGAAAACCGTAACTGAGGAATCTTTTACAGTTCTCCAGTAATTAAATAGAATAAAATGGATATGAGATTTAATGGTAGGCAAACCAGCCTCAGCTCAAACCAAAGCTGCAGGACTGCCAAGTGGAAGTCTTAACAGTTTCTTGAGAAACATATTTTGGAGGGCTTCCAATTTAGCCAACAAGGAGCCATCCCATCCCCAGACAGTAGCACCATACAGAATCTGGGCTATTACTTTGCTCTGAAATATCTTCAGGGCTGGAACAACCAGGTGGGCCCCCTGCAGTGTTATAAAATCTAAGGATTGCTCCAATAGATCTCACAGCTATTGCTCTAACAGCTTCAATATGGGACTTCCAGGAAAGGTTCTCTGTAAAATGGATTCCAAGGTACTTAAACTCCTGGCATTGTTCAATTTGATGACCATTGATAGACCATTGGAAGTGAGAGTGTCTTTTGCCAAATACCATCACCTTTGTTTTAGCATAATTAATGTTCAGCGTTTCATTAGAACAAAATATGCTGAGCTTAGAGAGCAGCCTTTTCAAACCTATACGAGTCCGTGAAATTAAAACTATGTCATCAGCATAAAGGAGAATCTTCTTTGACCCAAGTGAAGGCGGAAAAAATTCAGGGCCAGATAATGCTGGAATTATGTCATTCGAGTATAAATTGAAAAGTGCTGGTGCCAGCAAACATCCCTGTTTGACTCCCTTATTTGTGGGGATTGGATCCGTTAATAAGCCAGAAATGCCGACTGTTATTCTAGCAGTTGTATTAGGAATAAAGTTCCTTGATCAGAAACGATAAGTGATTATCTATATTAGTGACAGTCAGTTTACGCCACAGCAGGCTTCTATCAATTAAATCAAAAGCTGCTGCTAGATCAACAAAGGCTGCAAATAGGTGTTTGGTAGGACCTGCAATTCCTTGTTGGGCCAAAAAGTAAAGGGTCAAGCAATGGCCAATAATACTCTGCCCTTTTCTAAGACCAGCCTGTTCAGGGTGAATGATATGATTAGTGGATTCCCAGTCCTCCAATTTGTTTAACAAATATTTACCATATAACTTAGAGTTGATATCTAGGAGACTAATAGTTCGTAATTACTGGGATCTTGCTTATCACCCTTCTTATAAATAGGAACAACTGCACTTTGTTTCCATCCCTCTGGAATCACACCTATGTTGTTAATTTGAGTAAATACTTTAGCTAATATTGGGGCCCACCACTCAGAGAAGTATTTAAATATTTCTGGAGGCATCATATTTTCTCCAGGTGCAAGAGTTGCAATCAACTTCTTTATCTCAAATACTGACACAGGAGGCCAATAAGGCAGACCATTAGTTTTGGGAACCACAGAAGGGTGGTTCCCTGCAGGTGTAGCTCTGTAAAGTGTACTGTAATAATTAAACCATTTAAGTGATGAAATTTGTCCAACAATTACTGGTCTGACTGTTAGGATACCAATAGAAATGACATCCCAAAACTGCTTCTCATTCTTTTCCATCACAGCTTGGGCTAATTGTTTCCATTGTGTTCTGATGTATGCATCCTTTTTTTTGTTTGTTTTAAAAGTGCCTTATAAGATTTCCTAATAGAAACTAGAGTGTCAGAAGAAACAATATCTCTATTTCTGAGTGCCTGCTGCGAGTACACCGTTAATGCTTTCCGGGCATCTTTACATTTGGAGTCAAACCATCTATTGCTTATTTCTCTATTGGGATTAAATTGTTTATTACAGTCCAAACTGGGTCTGAGATTCTGAATAATGGTTTGATAGGCATATAAGCTATCTGAATCAGAGTCCAAGATGACTCGACAAAGAGATTTAAAAGTGGAACTCTCAAATATATGAGAAACAGAGGCCATAATGTTGATTGTCCACCGTATTCTCTGTTCTCCCATGTGAATTCCATTTATATTTATATTTTTTGGGGGGGGGCAGCAAGAATAGGGTGTTTAAAAGTGAAATAACAATAGGAGGGGGGAATGATCACTTTTAACCCTGTTGTTAACTTCAAATCTATGAATGTCAGGAAGCAGTTTGGCAGAAACTGCCATATAATCTATCGCGCTAGCTCCTCTGTTAGTAATATAGGTGTAAGTACCCAGGGTTATGTCATGGTGAGTTCCATTAAGACATTGCAATTGGTGCAAAGAAAAGACCTCTAAAAGCCTCAAACCTCGCTTGTTTATACATGTGTCTTGGGAGACCCTAGCAACAGGTGTGACTTGAGAATCTTGTCCAAAATTAGTACACTCCACTTGTTTCAAACCAGCCGCAATTCTAGCGTTAAAATCTCCACACAGAAGGAGCTTGGTGGAGGGATATTGACACTCCAAGGCAGTAAGGGTTTCAGATAAACTATTCCAGATACTATTGGAACCTACATTTTTTGATAGGCTAGGTGGAAAATAAACATTTATACAAATAAGAGAACCACAATATTTACTCTTAATGAAGAGGACCTGTATATATTGTGGACAAAGACTGACCAATGGTTGAATCTCAACTTGCAAATCCACAGAAATAAATATAGTGAGGCTGCCACTACCACGGCCTCTACTGCACGTTTTAATGGCTGGGATGGAAAATAATTTAAATCCATGGAGCACTGGTAGATTAGTTTTGGGAGCCCATGTTTCTTGCAAGCAAAGAATTTTAAATTTTTGTAAATAGAAGTCTGTATCATGGAATTTGTTTGCCCAGCCCACAATATTCCAGAATAGTAACTGTAATTGTCAAACTGGAGCGATCAGATCTGTATCATCACAGACAGCCAAAGGTTCTGTTTGAACAGGGGCTTTCTGGTTGGGAGACACCTCAAGCAGAAAAGGTACATTGTTAACTCTCTTTGGTTCCAAAGGTTGTGTGGGCATTGTAGTTATCAAAATGTCCTTGTTCATAGCTAATAAAGCATCAGTGGAGTCCCCGGCCTGATCCCTGTCGACATGGGGCACTTCATCCGTAGATGCTATGTTCACCAATGGTTCAGCCAAGTCCTTGATGGCAAACAGCATGTTCTTGAGATCCTCCAATCTACAAGCAATATCTTTTTGTTCTTCATTGGTGATTAATTCACTTAAGCCTGTAAGCCACTTCTCAACATCAGAAGGTTTAGCTGGGCTATACAACAGTATGGTCTTGCTAGCAGCTTCTTTGGAGACTGACAAACGGTACTCCTTTCCTGTATAGGTGCTTCATTGCTATGCTTAAAGATAATTAAGGGGGTAATACCAAATCTCGGAAGACTCGCACTGGTATTATTTGAAAGCTGGACAAGAAAGGCTTCATTTTCATCAACGTAGAGGGGATTGTAGATTGTTCAAATGTTACCATAATTCTCATATATGGCACTACATTGGGAAGCCATTCTATAGCAAGCAAGTCAACACAATAAGGATGACTCAGAGAAAATTTGATAGCTTAGAATGACTTCCATCTGCTGTTGTTTACTCTGTTGTAGGCAATCTGCAACATAGCTTGGTTTGTTTGCAGAATCCTGCTGCAGCTTCCTTTCTCCAGCTCCTTTTGAGTTACTGCTTAACTGAGGCTACAGTCTCCACTTTGCAACTATAGAGAGACACATAGTAGCTAGTACACTGGGTTTTGGGCTTCTTGGTTTCTCCTCTGCTGCTTAACTGGTATCATTCTGCTTGCCCCTGGAACCCTTTATGATGTTTTTACTACTCCTCAGATTTTCCTCCTTTTTGGGTCTTATGCTACTAGCTTGAACTGAGCTCTCTTCCGGAGGTATATATTTCTGCATGAAAATGTCAAAGGAGTTTTTGAGTAGCTCAAGTTGTTTAACAATTTTTTCTAAGTGGTCATAAATTGAAATAACAGTATGAGCTGTTAAGAGGCACTGTTTTGTCACAAAGTCTGGGGGGGTAGGATTGTCACTCAGTGTGTTGTTTCTTTTCGGTGGTAAACAAATTCTCAAT
This sequence comes from Cyclura pinguis, assembly GCA_030412105.1. NCBI lineage: Eukaryota > Metazoa > Chordata > Lepidosauria > Squamata > Iguanidae > Cyclura > Cyclura pinguis. The sequence continues at coordinate 266,660,685 of CM059599.1, forward strand.
AACTGGCTAATCTGCCCCATTAGATCCCAAGGACACTCCATCTTGGTGAGAAGCCAAACTATAGTTAGAATTTTCCAAAGGCTCAGATTGAGGCTCATTTTCTATGTCCAAAGCTGAAAAATGGTTAGCAGTAGGAATTGCAAACAATGAGTTTGTATTTGGGATACTCAGTTTCCTTGCAGATAAGCAAGTCGTCTATCTTGAGCTGTTTAGAGACCTTGTTGTGCCTAACTGTCCCTGGGCTTGTTCGGGCACGTTTTTTATTTCCAGTTTAGAAATTATTACTAATTAATCCAGGGGAGGGGGGAAAAATCTCAAAGCTGCGAAGTGATATATTCCTGATACAGAAATTGCCATAGTATTCCATACTTCTGCTATGATGTGTAATTGCCTGGTAATTTTCTACTAGATGAAAGACAAACTGTAACCTGATACTTTTAACACTTTTTCTCTTAACTGAGGCTACAGTCTCCACTTTGCAACTATAGAGAGAAACATAGTAGCTAGTACACTGGATTTTGGGCTTCTTGGTTTCTCCTCTGCTGCTTAATTGGTATCATTCTGCTTGACAAATAGTTCTAGAGAATGTAAAAACCTGTGCCAATTTTGTGACATTTTAGAGGTGCTAATGAAGGTATTAACTAGTTCTGAATTTTGTTTTATACCTAATATTTGCCTTACTTGAGCTGTGTTAACTCTGCATTTGTGCAGAGTTTCAGGTAAGTCTCTCTGCATACATTTGTGTGATTTAAAACAAACAGCACCTCTGTTACCCTAAAACATGGGTGACTCAGGGGTCCACCCACGATGCCCTATGAGGCTCGGGGCTTCCTACCCCTACAGAAACTATGAAGTCTAGAAGTTGCACACAGCCCATAAAAAGGTAAGGTTAGGAGGTTCCACTTGTTACAACCTCCTTAACCTTAAGCTCTTCGGATCCCACACTATAGTAGACACAAAGTTAGGGAGTGGTTCCTGGGACAGGCGTGTGCCAGCCCTTGCATTCTATTGTGGCTCATGGATGGCAAATCAAGTGCATGGCCAATTAGGTACAGCTGCCAGACACAGACCAAGATGGAAAAGGAGACAGATTCCCAACTCACAGTAGCCCTTATGGCTCAGGCATGCAAATCCACACTCACACGTGTTCCTAACAGAATTTGTCTGGAATCCCTACAGGTTCCCTTCATCTGCTTTCCTGAACTGCATGTGTTGACTCACAAGACAGGAGTGCAGGATGTAGCCTGTGTTACTCCAATCTTTTTATCCCAAAATGCGGGTGTCTCATGTCCACCTGTGATGCCAGTACCTTCGTGAAACAGTGAGGAACATTAGCTCAAGATAGAAGGCCTCTGTGTGGGGGGTAATCTAATGAGATATTTTACACCTATGTTTACCAGTATTTCTGCAGTGAAAAACCAGCCAGAGATCCAAAAGTAAGCTTAATTGTGTTTATTAGGGGAATGCAATTGCATTCACAAGATCCAAGCAGTCATGCAATCAAAGAAGGCTAACTGAAGCAAAAGAGAGAAAAGTTTTGGATAGAGAGATTTCAGAGTGAAGTGGTTGATATTTGCCAATCCAGAAGAGCAGCAAAGCAGCAGCAATGTGGCTTATATGCAAATATAAGGATAGTACACAAACAGGGATCAGAGGGGCAGAGTGGTGACCAGCAATTGGTGTATTGTGAGTTGACTGGCCAAAAACGGGGGTTTAAATACCCTGTTTCTGCCTGGAGGGCTAGGGTGTTAATGGTTCTCCGGCAGAGTAAACAATTGAGTTTGTAGAGTGGATAGTGAGGTCTGGAATGGGCTAATGGTCTTAGCATTCAGTGACAAAAGGCTAATGGCTATCCTGATAGCTCAGTACTTGTTGGACAGGTCTGAGGACAAATGGGAAACTTGCCTGGTTAGCGGGAATGAAGTTAAAACTGTCAGTCATCTTGTAGGAATCTTCCAGACATTGTTGTCTAAAATGTTGAGCTGTTAAGTCTAACTGCAGGCCTATTATCACTGGAGTTTCCTAGTGATTTCCTGATGATGACCTGGCTGTGCCTGAAGGTTTCTTCTGACATAATTTGCAATGCACGTGTTCAGACAGCCTTTTCCTCTTATTGAACTTGGCCATACAGCCATAGCAGGGTATTTTATATAGTAGGGTGTTTTAATTTATGCCAATTAATATATTTTGCTAATTAAATAATATTTCACCAGTTAAGCCATATTAAAGTGTGGGGTGTATGACCTGGTAATACTTCTGACAAATTTATTCTGAAACCCAGAAATATACACTTAAAAGTATACATTTATTAGAGTATTTGAAAAACATTGTTATTGTCCTCTGTGTTAAGACTACATGGTTTAAACTGTCAAGTCTAAGGAAGCAGAAATTTTCCCTTTTATCAAAAGTACTTGAAGGAGATAGCACCTCAGTTCTAAACAGAGACAAATCAGAGTGGCTGTGATGTTCCATGTTAAAATGTTTCACTATTCCATCAGGCAGCTAATTTGTGGAGACTGCTGGTAAAAGCTGTCTTGAAATCACCAATAAGCCATCCTGAATCATATCCCTGTGAATTCACCATAGTATCACCTATATGTATCTTAATAAGACAGTCACATTTGAGAGCACCATGACTGGCAGAGCTTACTATGGCCCTTTCTGCATGGGGGGGGGGACGGCCGAAAACAGAGCTTACCAGCTTTGTTTTCCAGCCGGCCGAGTCCGTCGCCACGAGGAGCAGCACGAGTTCGCTGCTCTGCAGTCCTCTGCGTCCCAAATGGCGGCTTCCGGTTGGTGGAGGCTCTTCACCAACCGGAGAAGCTCGCCAGCCGGAAGCCCGTCCCCGGCAGATCTGCAGGCACGCACTTGTGCACGCCTGCAAATCTGCTCCAGAGCCGGGCGATGGAGCAGCATGGGGTTGCGCGCTCCGTGATTTTTAAAAACCTCTAAAAAGAGGTTTTTAAAAAACACACCACGCGACCAGTTCTGGTCGCTCCAGAGTGGACTGAGGTATGGAACTACAGAAAGTAGTCCACCCCAGTCCACTCTACGGTGCAGAAGACCTCCGTTAGAAGTCGCTCTGCACCGTTTTACTAGCCCGGTGCGGAAATGGCCTATATTAAACAAAACATCACCTGCTGGTTAGTCTTGCAACCTTATTTATGTGATTGAATGCAGACATTATCTACAATACGTGGGGAAAATAATTATAGATCTACCTATATGTTTTAAGAATCACAAGTCTGCAGTACTGACCAGAAAGCTGGAGTAACCAGTGGCCAAGCATTTTAAATTGGAACATCACAACCTAGACTCTAGCTCCTAGGGGACAATATTTAAAACCATCATCCACTTAAGAATGTTGAGAATAGACTTTTCTAAACTGCCACTTTGGATATAATTCATTGTTATTTTGGGCAACTGAAGAAGACAAAAGCCAAAATGTTCTGCTAATTCATTTATTTAGTTCTGTTAATTAATCACTTTAATATACTGACAGACACTTGTTACCCTGTTTTCTGGGGGTCCCGGGAGGGATACCAAATTGCTATCAAAATTATACAAGTTGGGGAAATTAGTTCAGAGCACACGTTGGCAAAACGAGAGGCAGGGTGACTTAGCAGGATCTTGCAACCCAGTGTTTACGGGGTCAGGCCAAGTCAAGAAGCAAACCGTTTGGAAATAATGAATGATCTTTATTAAATACAGGCACACAATGTAAGCAACACAAGCACACAGATAACTAAGGAAAATAAAGGTGTGAGTAAGATAGCGGGATTTTCAGAGGGATAGTTGGTTCGGGTGATACAAAACCTGTCCTGAAGTCCGGAAGAAAATGGAGAACGAAGCTGGGGTGCGATGTATCTCAGCATGTGGAGCTGAGGGGAAGCTCGCCAAGCGAAGCGGCAGCAAGGCGGTCTGGAACTCGGGAGCGATCCAAGGAAGCACTCAAAATCAGGAGTTTTTATAAGGAGAATTGTGACCGCAGGCTAGGTCGGACTTTGGGAAAACAATAGATTTGGAGCTGGAGACAAAACCTCTGAAAGGTCAGAATTTGAATGATTGAATTAGCCGAATTTATCAATAGAGTAACCGGTATGCAAACGCAGAGTTCTTGAGTGTTGTATAGCTCGATCATCAAGCTGCCAGCGCGAGGCAGAGGATCTTTTGAGAGTTGCTTGCATACCTAATGGAGGTACTTGCCTTGAGGTCTCCTAAAGCGGTGAGTCGGCTGTTTCTGGCCTGCCTGTATTGTCTAGGAATATTACAGCGATCAGCCGAGCCTGTATGTGTGCTTGTCCGGGGCCTCGCAAGCACGTGGAAGGGATATGTGAAGCCGAATTAGTGATATCAAAAGATATCTTTTATATCCCCAAAGCTTGGGCTAGCCAGGGCAGTAATACACTCCACTATAGATATGAACTTGGGAAGTAAAATACACAAATTCCACATCCATAAATGTCAATGCTGTCTTGAATGCACACCTTAACAGGGGGAGGGATTTAAGTGTATCTGAGAGTCATACCAACAGGAGACTAGACTCTGCTGAGAGTCATGGCTTCCAAAGGGGCCACCCAAGTCAGAATGCTCAAATTGGAGACGCTAGACTAGATGTATCTGTCCCTTCCAATGAGTAATGGCTACATAAACAGAAGAGAAGTGATTGTTCCAATGGTGAGAGTGGCGAGCATCTCCAGCAGGGAAGCTACTGGGTAGCATCAGTAGTGGAAGGTGACACTGGTAGAGACAATAACTTGTGGCACTTGAATTGACTCTTATTACTAAGGTGTAGAAGAAGGCACTGATAAACCACTTCTGAATGTCTTCTTCCTTAAAAACCCTATAATGAGACAATCCAAAATGAAGCAATAGATTGTGCTGGTAGATAAGAACCCTGCTAGGTTGAAAGGCACTTTTGAAAGGCTACTGAGGAAAAGCAAAGGAGAAGTACAAATAGCACTGTTTTAATGCTGCAAGTACACTCACTCAAGCTAAAAGGACATCCAGCTCTCTCACAGTCAGGCGTGAAAGTAAAGTCCAAAGCTGCACAATGCATATAATAGGAAAATGGAATGTGAGGAGCATGAATCAGAGGAAGCTAGAAAATATAAACATGAATTGGAACACATAGACATTACAATACAAAGTGTGATTAAATTAAAGTGGATGGGAGTGGGACATTTTCAGTCTGTTAATTGCACAGGGTGTTACTCTGGACATGAGACAGAGTGCCATTAACTGTGAGGTGTGATGTAGCAAAAACAGTCAGGCTATAGAATACAAATCTGACTGAATAAGGCTGCATGAACAACCTATCAATATAACCATAATCCAAGTTTATGCTGCAACTGCAGAGGCAGAGGAGAAAGAAATAAAAAGATTCTGTGAAAGCATCCACAAAGAAATTGATCACAGCACAAACATGGGTATGTTGATAATCAAAGGAGACTTGAATTCAAAGGTATTTGTGTATTTATTTATTTAATTTATATCCCACCTTTCTCTCAATGTAAAATGAAAACAAAATTGGTAAAACAATGTGCAGTGCAAAAGTTTACAAAGCATTAACTAATCAAACAATTCCTCAAGTGGTGGCACAGATGACTGTATATACAGATACCACGGAATGGGCTATAGAGGTCAAATAGTCTGTATAATAGGAAGCAGAAGATGGAGTAGAGTCCCTCTCTCTCTCTCTCTTTTTAGGAAGCAGGTTGGGACACAGACTGTGAACTGCTTATATCAAAAATGCAAATAAAGCTAAAGATCATTAAATGAATCACAGTGCCAAAACACAATCTAAAGGCTTTCCTGTAAAATTTATAGACTATCTGAAGAACAGATGTGAACGACTAAGCCTAATCAACTTTGAAATAGAAGAACAGTGGACTGAAGCTAGGGACATTATCAGGGAAAAATGCATAAAGATTCTTTTATATAATGATTCTTTTCTTTTGCTTGTAGTTTAAAGAAAAGAAAAGCCTAACTGGATGACTGATGAAACTCTTCAAATAGTTAAGGATGGATAAAAAGCAAATGCAAAAATTAGCCAGATAGGCCCAGCATCCTGAGTGCAGTTGTTCAGCAACTTGTACATAGGTGAAAAAAGAATTATTATAATTAGTGCGAAGAAGATCACAGCAAGAGCTTTTTCAAGCTATAAAAACAAAATCCATTCAAATTCTAACAAATTGCCAACAACTGTGGAAAATAGCCCACAAACTGGAAATGCTTAATACACATTCCAGTCCCCAAGAATAGGGACACCAGGGATTGTAGACACTGAACTATTGCCTATAGCTTCCATGCAAGCAAAGCGATGCTTAAGATTTTACAACAAATGCTTTTTGCATATATGAATCTAGAAATGTCAGGCATTCAAACTGGATACAAAAAAGCAATCATATTGTAAAGTGATCGTATTGTAAAGATGTTGGCTAATAAAATGCATCAAAGAAGTTAAGAAAAAAAATCTGTGCTTTATAGATTACAACAAAGTATTTTACAGTGTAGATCATTAAAAACTATGGCTCTTTCTAATAGAAATGAGAGTGCTACAACATCTTATTGTCCTGCTGTGTAATCTGTTTCTGGACAAGTGGTCAGTGTCAGGACACAAGTGCACAAGGGTTTTCAGTTGGAAGTAGATGTTAAGTGAATGCTGTGCGAAAAGGGCCTGAGACTTGGAAAGGCAGCTGTAAAGGAACTGGTATGATATATGCTTCCAGGCTTTAGATTACAGCAACAAAGTTCAAAAGGTCTAGTAATCTTATTTACAGCAAAGCAGTTTCATACGTGGCAACATTGCCAAGACTAAAAGACAGCTTTGTTGGCAGGACTTTATAGGCAACAGGTGTTAAGTTCAATTTTGCTCATGAAAGTATTCCATTTGTTGTTATGAACATTATTTCATAACTCTAGCTGTCAGTTACTATCAGAACTCTTGGGCCCAGATACCAAACACCTGCATTATTTCTCAAGTGAAGCTAAAACATCTTTTCCCAATGGGCCCCTCCTACAACTGTTCCTAGTCCCTGCAGCTACCTAGAACTAGCCAAACTACATTCTAAAAGAAACTCGTAAACTTACAACAAAAGCAATGCGAAACAGTTTAGAGGGACAAAGCTGATTACAAATAAACTCATGAGTTTCTGTATTCAAACAGCATACATCAGGATTCCTTCATTTACATTTTTGAACAAGATAGTTTTTGGGGCACATGTACAGTTTGTGACAAAACAAGTTAGCACAACATCTTCATGTCTTATTTCCTCTACACATTACACTCCAGGTTTTGCAGAACACCCTATAAGGCTTTTCATGGCAGGACAACTAGATAAGATCTTCAACTATAAAGATAGATCATTAAATACAAAAGTCAGAATCATTCTTGCCATAGTGTTTTCAATTTCTCTGTAGAGTTGTGAAAGCTGTACGGTTAAGGAAGCTGACAGAAAGAGAATTAACTCATTTGAAATGTATTGCTGGAGGAGAATTCTACAGATACCATGGACTGCCAAAATAAAGAGATGAGTCCAAGAGCATATCAAGCCTGAACTCTCCCTAGAAACCAAAATATGGCTATTGTATCTTGGAGAAAGGGATGAGTTGGCTCATTGGTAAAGATAATGCTGGAGAAAGTGGAAGGTGGTAGAAAAAGAGGGAAAACGACATTCCATGTGAATTCATTGAATCAAGGAAGCTAGTCCCAGAGTCTGTAAGACCTGAGCAGGGCAGTGAAAATAAGGTTTCTTGGAATTCTCTCATAGGATCACTGTAAGTTGAAGCTGACTTGATGGCACCAAGTGACCACAAAGGCTCACCAAGTAGCCTTGGCCAGGTGCTATCTTTCTGCACAGTGCACAGTATACAGATGTTCTGAAGACAGAGAACTAAATAAGAATTAAGCTGAAACCAACCTATTTTGTATGCTGAACCATGATGCATAAATGCTATACAATAATGAATTAAACCTTTTTTTTTTTTACAATACTTTTTAGGCTGCTTGTTTTATGTATAGTATAGTATTGGCCTTTAACTTTGCCCTCTATAGCAATGTTAGCTACTTGGCCACATACACAACATAAGCTTATGCATAGTTATTTAGAATAAAGTCCAGTTAAGTTCAATGGGATTTGCTGTCAGGTATGCGTGTGTAGAATTGTGGCTTAAGATGATAAAAAAAATGCTTCTATTCAGAATTGTTAACCTGTAACATGCAACACCCTCCCTTCTCACTCTCTCTCCTTTTCAGAGCAGAAATCATAACAGCTTTTGATTCTTACTGAGTTCTCAAGAAACTGAAATACATTGGATTTGGCAGAAGGGACTTTAATTCAGTGAAAGTGCCTATGATGCAAGGGGAAGGGTGTGCGTTCCCCCCACTTCATCCCACTGTTCTGAAGAGGGAATCTCTGAAACTTGCCCCCACTTCCACTAGTGGGAATATCCTCTGAGCAGAACCTCTGGATCCAAGTCTGTGGCTGCTTCTGCTTTTTGGCTTTTTCACACTTTTTAAAGTATTCCCCTTGCACCCTATCCCTCTATAAATTATGTATATATGATGAAGGGTTTGGTTTCTAGTCCATAAACGCATATGCTTCAGTAAATCTAGTCATTTTAAAGGTGTCATACCAAAGCTGTATTTGCTTCCAGTTTGAATAACACAAATACCCACATGATGGCAGCAAAACCTTGAATATAACTGGTGGTTTCTCTCTTTTCTTTCTATGTGTCTATGTGTGTGTCTGTATGGTAGATCTAGGACTCTGCTGGCTAATTTCCTTTCTTTCTTCTATAGCAAACTTTCCAGATGTTGCTCTCAAATGCACAGTTATTGTTGTTCATTTGTTGCAAGGGGTCCAAGCTTCTCACCTGAAGCCAACACTTCTGCCATGGAGATAGTCTCTTTACCTAGCAGTGAAAACAGTAATGTTTTTTCAGAACTGTATGAATATTCCATCCCAAATATGATGGTTTCAGTGTCCGGGCAAATCAGACTCTGCTCATGGAGTTTCCAACACTCTTTTCAGTAAGCAGACGATACAAGGTGTCCCTAGGGGAGAAGGCTGGGTAGTAACTAGTGATCCCTTGGCTTCACCTGGGGTCACCTTGGCCTCCACTCCACCAGCCACAGTGGTCATCTGCTGCCATGGCTGTACCTGAAAATATTTAGTGTTCTGAGCCATTGTAACCCAAATTCTGCATTAGAAAAGTTGAACTGTGGAAATTATGCAGGTTTAGATAATTTAATAATGTAGTAATAACATCACTGTTGTTTTTTTCTTTGTCCTTTTCTTATTTTACACAGTACATTCCAAGCTGTGATAAACAGGGAAAGGGCAAGGCAGTATACAGAGCCCAAGCCTGAAGCCAACTATTAGAAAATATGGAGTTTCAGCCACCATTGCCCACAAATTTTGAAGCATACTTTGTAAAGGCCTGCAAATGTCCTTTAAAAAACTGAAATAAACAAAGCTCTGTGATATGGTAAGTGCCATAGGTTGTGCTTTTTCTGCACAGGTTCACCATTGCAACTTTTCTCTTCACGCTCTCCCCACTCTTGATAAACCAGGCATGGAGCCCAGTTGGCAGAGAAACAGGTAAAAGATGTAGTGCTTGGAAAGATGACTCCTTTGGATTACAAATCTCGGAATCCCCTGACCATGAAAGCTACTGGCCGTGCTAATAAGGAGTTCTGGAAACTGTAATCCAAAAAACCACTTTCCTGAGCTCAAAAATGGCAGAGATAGCAGAAAAAAATTGGCTTTAGGTGTCTTCATGGTGCTGCTGTTAGCCATATAAAGTATGGCTATCCACAGATCTGATGAGATTATTTAGATATGAAAAACACAATATGGGATAATAAGCTAAACATCCCCTCCTTTCTTTTCCCAGTGCCCTCAACTCTGCCCCTCTGGCTGCATTGTATAATAAAATAATAATGTTGGGAGTTCCAGTCACAAATCCAGCAGTCTAGGTGATGCCTGGATCACAACACTCTTCTTTGAAGTGACAGCGCTTTCAAAAAGGTATCATTTCCACATATGACATAACTGCAATTGCTGCTTGATGTAGCAATTTTTAATTGTTTATAAAATTTTATTGTTAACTTTTGTTAATTGTTAATATACAAATTAATTAAAGAAGTATGGAGTTGTTTGCAGCATTCTTACCTCTCTCATCACTAGGAAAACAGCTTTGTCCTTGTGTGAAGTGAACAGTATTCTGTTCTAAGACCCTCCAGGGTCAGCTACATGAACTGCCAACCATTGGGGCTGGGGAGAGAACCAGATATGGCCAAAAATCCACTTCTGGTTTTGAAAAGTGGATTAAACAGTGCAGTGAGCTATATGAATAGTCTTTCGCTAGAGTGGTCCAGTGTTTGGGTAGATGGGGCACTGCTTATACTGGAGCATGGATGGGCATCGTGCAGCCCACAGACTATATATGGCCCCTCAACCCCTCTTTTATGGCCCCAGTCGCCCCAACACCCCTAACCCTCATTTTTTTTAAAAAATGTGCAATTTAGCTGCAATTTTTTACCTTAGTCCATGCAGAAAGCCTTCTAAACATATGAAAACACACAAAAATAATCCACAAATACCCTTTATTAACTCCAGAAAGCTCCATTTTAAACACTCCAAGAAGCTATTTAAAAGATGAATTGCTGTTCTTGGAATCATGGAGGAGAGGCCATTCACCCCATTTATGTCTGGGGAGTCTGGAGGAGCCAGAAAGACCACCTTTGAGGATAGCATAGAGATTTAGGACTATACTTTGCCCACACCTCTATCAGAAAAAAGCTTGAGCTGCAGAAATCCCTCACCTAAATGTTGCTACTCCCGTGACATATCTTTTTTGCATACTGCAGTCAAACAGGGCTTATGGAGCCTCAGTCTGAAGGAGCGAGAATAAGAGCCTTGGCCATCACATATACATATCTATTCCTATTAAACAACTATCAGCGTCTGTTGTTACTGTTTTCTCCACACAATTTCCATTTATGTTTTCAGAGTTTAGAAATACAATCACTAGCAGAAAAGCTTTAGAGTTTTTTTTTCTGCCGCCAGATAAATTTATAAATTTAGAAAAGTTTAAATGGTATGTTGTTATTCACTATTGGTATTGTTTGAAACAAACAAACAAAAAATCTTTTTGGTAAAACATTCATTTTTATAGGTTGCTGTGGGTTTTCTGGGTTTTGAGGCCATGTTCTATTAGTATTTTCTCCTGATGTTTCGCCTGCATCTATGGCTGGCACATTCAGAGGATATATTCATTTTTATAGTTGATATCCTCTCCAGAGATGAAAGCTTTAATTTGGACCATCTTTGTAGATCTTGCTTAATCTCATTCCATGTTTTGATTTCATCATTTTGATACAACATTGATTTTTTATTTTCAGTAGTAACCCCTAAGTATTTTACTTTCTTAGCTATTCTATGTCCAGTTTTCTATATCAAAAGGGTTTGTCCTTCTTTTGTCATAGTTTGAGTCAACATAACTATCTTACTAATTTTAAATCTGGCAAGAATTCCATAGTCATTTAAAATCTTGAGCAGTGTCTCTGAACTTTTGAAATGATCTTGCAAAAAAATCACTAAGCCATCTGCAAATACCCTTAATTTAAACATTTTCTTTTTTATCACCACATCTTTGCCTTTTTCTTCTTGCCCTACGGCTGGCTCTATTAAGAACTTCTAAAACCAATATAAAAAGTAATGGTGAGAGAGGCCAGCCTTGTGTAGTCCCTCTTTGTATATCACAAAACTTTGTTGCTACAAACACTTTCTACGGGGAGAATTTTATTATATACTTATAAGGAACTTACCTGCTGAAGCCGATTTATTCACAATCAGCTGTTGATTGATTAATTTTTTCTTTAACATTGATAAAAGCAGAGTGTTAAAACATATAGGTAAATCGAAATAACTATTTTCTCCCCTATGTGATTCTTTATTGTAGCCCAGTGGTTTCTTTTCGCAGATCTCTGTTTCCCATTCTTCTGTGATCCCTAAGAAGGCAACTTTATACTTCCTTGCCTCCTCCTTCAGACCTGCAGTCTCAAACACACCTATAGGGTAGGGGTGAGTAAAGTGTACAAAACACAGTGGAACTCTCAGGCAATTAATTGCTGCTGCACAATTGTAGGAGTCTGTTTCTAGGGATCCTGTCCTTGTTGAAACTTGATTTGTCTTTAGAAATAGTACAGTCAGCCCTCCACATTTGCTGGTTTCACTTTTGTGGATTTGATTATTCATGGATTATTTGATGTCACCTCTGTTTGCCGCCCTGTGCCATTTTTAATAGGGATTGCAAGCCTCTTGAGACTGAGAAACTGCAAACGAGGCTTGTAAGTCCCTATTAAAAATGGTGTGGGGCAGCAGTGGAGGTGGCAGTGAGCCCCACCAGCCACCCACTTCTGCCTTGTGAAGGAACCTTGATGCCTCAAAGGAATTCATGGTGGGTTGAATACAGTGATCCTACTTTTTTTGTGCATTACATATGGTGTGGGGAGGCCTAAAGTTATTCATGTTTTTTTCACTTTCACAGGGGTCCTGTGCCCCTAACCCTAGCGAATGTGGAGGGATGACTGTACAAGATTTTTATAGCAGAATTTTCTTTTGATAGCTTCAAATCAATTTTTTTTCAGCCAGTGTGGCTTTGTCTGTTTTTAACTTCTGCAATCTGTTTGTGTACTTTAAGTGAATCATGTAATAGCGGTCAGGCCGGGGGATTCAAAAGAGCATGTGTATGTCTTTTATCTGTTAAAGATTTAGATGTACAGAGATTAGTGGCTCCTGAGCTCACTATGTCTTGTTGGGTCAGGATGAGAGCATCTCATTAGGTGATCTGGCCACAATCAAGCTCTCATAACATTTTTAAGACACTAGAAGCTTGGAAACGTAATGTTTATTTGGGACTCCCTCATAGAGGACATTCAGACTGACTGAAAAGTCCCAGATTTTGTTCTCATTTTGATGATTTTATACTGGCTGAAAATAAACTGACCTGAGGAGCTGGAATAAAAAGTATCTCATCCTACTGGAGGCTGTTGGAAAATATTCTGGCATAGATCTCCAAAATAAATCTCCAAAATAAAATCAGATATCCAAAATTTGAGAGTTTCTGGTCTTTTTGATCAGTCTTGATGCACCCATACTTTTCACTGTCAGTGTAATTCCCCTCTCAGTAGAAATAAAGTAAGTAAACACAAGTTCCTTTCAAAAAACATCTGTATATTAAAATTTTATGACTTTTTTTTTTGTTTACAATGGATTTATGAACAGTGGATACTACTCTTTCCCATCCATAGGGGACCCTCTTGTCATGGTTGTCAACTAATACAAACACCAATAATGTTAAAGAAAATATTTAAACATAATGACAAGCTACATTTAGAACATTTTGAAAGTTACCTTATTTTAATTCTCTTCTTGTCAACATCTGCAGATATGAGACTATTAGAAGATACTCTCTTAGAAACTGCATGGCATTAGACATATATTATATAGCAAGTATTAAATAATCACTTTTCTTAAACACATATATTCTCAGAAGATGTGAAAAACTTAAAGTGTGTTGGAATTGAATGCTATATATGACTTTAAAGCATTACAGACAATAATTATGTTAATTACTAGGTATGGGGTCTCTAATATTTGTGGGCCCATGGGGTTCACTAGGATTTTGACACAGTGCCATGGGCAGGTCAGGACCAGTCACAGCATTGCTGCCATTTCTGGGACACAAGCAATCCTAATATGAACTGTTCCAATAAAGCATTATGTGTCACAAAGGGCAAAATGGTAAAGCTTTAAGGTGAATATCTTGCCCAACAGAATGTAAGGATAGAATGTATGAACTTCAGAACATAAAGCTTTCTGACCTAATCTTTTATTTAGACATAAAAAATATTTCACAGAAGGCAAGTTGCTTCCCTGAATCTCCTCTAAATAAAGTACACCACTGATACTCACATGTGCTTTCTGTCCTGTACAGACCCATTCCTCCATTTTCTTTTTTGACCTCTACGCCCATCCTAGCTCCTCACTTTTTCCTCCCCTCCCTTTCCTTCTTCCACTCAGGCCCAGATACGTCTGAGGCCCTTTCGCACTACACATTTATAGCTCTATGATTTGACTAAGTGCCATGTTTCCATCCTATGGAATCCTGGGATTGACAGTTGAGGGATATAGAATTCTCTGTTAGGAAGCTCCATTAGTGCTTCAGCAAACTACAAATCCGAGGATTCCATAGGAGGCAGCCATGGCGATTACAGTGGAAGCATATTGCTATAATTGTATACAAGGAAAAGACCCCTGTTTATTGGCTATCTTCATTCCTCTTTTCTCATTGGAATCCATATGCCCTCTGCTGATAGTACCGTCCAAAAACTGAGGGGTCACATGGATTTCTGTTCCAATGAGCTGACTGAAAAAAAAAATCACCTGTGCAAATTCAGCCAGACTTACTGATTTGCTTCTTTTGCCTTCTTCCTGCTTGTGAGTTAAAAAGATCTGGGGGAGAGGAAGATAATGTAGAATCATAGAGTTGGAAGAGACCACAGTGACCATCAGGTCCAACCCGCTGCCATGCAGGAACACACACTCAAAGCACCTCCAGCAAATGGCCATCCAGCCTCTGTTTAAAAACTTCCAAAGAAGGTGACTCCACCACACTCCAAGGCTGTATATTCCACTTGTCAAATGGCTCTTACCACCAGGAAGTCCTTCCTGATGTTTAGGCGAAATCTCTTTTCCTGTAGTTTGAATCCATTGCTGCATGTCCTAGTGTCTGGATCAGCAGAAAACAAGTTTGCTGTATCTTCAACATGACATCCCTTCAAACATTTAAACATGGCTATCATGTCACTCTTAACTTTCTTTTCATCAGGTTCAACATACCTAGCTTCCTGAGCCGCCCCTCATAGGGCATGGTTTCCAGACCCTCCACCATTTTAGTGGCCCTGCTCTGGACACATTCCAGCTTGTCGATGTCCTCCTTGAATTATGGTGCCCAGTCTCCAGTATCATCCCCTACTTTGTTTGTTGTTAACTGCCATCAAGGCAACTTAGACTAAGAGCAACCCTATGAATGACAGACCCGTACGTCACCCTCTCTATTTCCGCACTAGACTGTTATAGCGCTATGATTCCACTTGCAACATCCTGTGGAATCCTGGGATTTGCAGTTTCGGGAGGGACCAGCCCGGCCCCTCCCGAAACTGCAAACTCCAGGGTTCCATAGGATGTTGCAAGTGGAATCATAGCACTATTACAGTCTAGTGCAGAAATCATCCCTGTCGTCCTAACAGAGACTAGATTGTAACACAGATGGTCTTTTGCTTCATTTAAGGAGTGTGATTGCTGGACAAGCAGCTGCATGCAGCTATTACCAGTGCAGTTTAGAAGATGCAATAATCTACATCATGAGTTTGTTTGCCTCTTTGGGCTGACAGGAAATGGAATTGTCCTTTGGTGCCTCAGATGTTATGTCAGGAAGAAGTCTATCACTATATGCATCTTCAGCTTAGCACAAGCTGACTTTTCCTACCTCCTTTGCTGTCTGTCTGTTGTCCTGGTTTTTTTTCTGTTGAATGTTTCAGCAGCCATTATTATTTTGCATGGTGTAAGTTGTTCTTCACAGTGTTCAAAGTGGAACTGTTCTTATATGACACTGGCACGTATTTCCTAACAGCCATCAGCACTGAAAAGGTGCCTGTGTACTTTTTGTCCCCATGCTGCTGTTGCCCTGGGTGGCTCTCTGGTGCTGTATCCATAGAATCATAGAAATGTAGAGTTGGAAGAGACCCCAGGGCAATCCAGTCCAACCCCCTGCTATGCAGGAACACCCATCGAAGCATTCCTGACAGATGGCCATCCAGCCTTTGCTGAAAAACCTCCATAGAAGGAGACTCCACTACACTCCAAGGCAGCATATTCCACTGCTGGACAGCCCTGACTGTCAGGAAGTTCTTCCTGAGGTTCAGGTGGAATCTCCTTTCCTGCAGCTTCAATCCATTGCTCCTTGTTCTGGTCTCTGGAGCAGCAGAAAACAAGCCCTCTCCTTCCTCTACATGGCATCCCTTCAAATATTTAAACATGGCTATCATGTCCCCTCTTAACCTTCTCTTCTGCAGACTAAACATACCTAGCTCCCTAAGTCGTTCTTCATAGGGCATGGCTTCCAGGCCCCTCACCATTTTGGTCGCCCTCCTCTGGACCTGCTCCAGCTTGACCATGTCCTTCTTGAATTGGGGTGCCCAGAACTGGACACAGTATTCAAGATGAGATCTAACCAAAGCAGAGTAGAGTGGTACCAGTACCTCCCTTGATCTAGACACCATACTCCTATTGATGCAACCGAGAATTGCATTGGCTTTCTTGGCTGCCGCATCACACTGCTGACTCATGTTCAGCTTGTGGTCTATTAAGACTCCTAGATCCCTTTCACACGTACTGCTATGCAGCCATGTGTCCCCCATCCTATATTTCTGTATTCCATTTTTTCTACCTAAGTGTAGGACCTTACATTTCTCTCTGTTGAATTTCATTTTGTTAGCCTTGGCCCAGCTCTCCAATCTGTCCAGGTCATTTTGAATTTTGATCCTGTCCTCTGGCTTCTTTGCAAGAATGTCGTGGGGAACTTTGTCAAAGGCCTTACTGAAATCGAGATATGCTACATCCACAGCATTCCCTTCATCTATCAAGCTAGTAACTCTATCATAAAAAGAGATAAGATTAGTCTGGCATGACTTATTTTTGAGAAATCCATGTTGACTTCTCGTGATTACCACATTGCTTTCTAAGCGATTAGAAACTGACTGCTTAATGATCTGCTCCAGGATCTTTCCGGGTACTGATGTCAGGCTGACTGGGTGATAATTATTTGGGTCCTCTTTTTTTCCCTTCTTGAAGATGGGGACAACATTTGCCCTCCTCCAGTCTGCTGGAACTTCTCCTGTCCTCCAAGATTTCTCAAAGATTATAGTAAGCTTGTGGATCCTTGCTGCCCTGCTCTGTGGGCTCAACATTTCTACTTTATGGGGGGCGGAATAGTCTATCAAAAAGATGGACAGTGTCAGGACCCTGGAACTCCAGGACACAAGCTCTGAGTCTGAGCCAGAGGCCCTGGAGCCTGCTGCACCAATACAGCCCGTCCCAGAGGCTGCCCCAGACACAGAGCCCTTGGCCCCAGTAGCCCCAGCAACAGAGCCAGGGGTTGCCTCAGACCCAGCCAAGCCAGAAGAGTCAGATAGTGAGATTCAAGAGCAGGTGCCTACTTACCAGCAGCATCGGGAGCAAAAGAGTGCTCTCAGGAGGTCAGAGCATTTAAATAGAAAATGCCAGGCAATCAGGGTCCAGCTGAGAGAACACCTGGAGGAGTGATCTGCCTATAAAAGCACTCACTCAGCCTTGGGTCGTTGTTGGCTCACAACTGTCCCGTTTGGGGTGTGTGTGTGTGTGTGTGTGTGTGTGTGTGTTACGTGTTGGGTATCTTGGATCCCTGCCTTGCCTCCTGGAATGCTGCCCGACCTGCTGGAACATCGCCTCCTTTGGATCTCGGACCGGCCCTGGTAACTTCTCGTGCTTGAGCTAACTCAGACTGTTCACTGAGAACCCGGCTGTGACGTAACAGCCAGGGAGTCTCCTTGCTGCCAGAAGCTCTTTTATTTACTGCTGCCTTATCTATTCATTTGCCGTTCACCTGGAAAGCTTTTTGATTTATTGCCTTATTTGCGAGAAGCTTGTTAACCGGCTCTTGAGGCTGCCTGCCAGGCCTAGGAGCGGACAGACAGAGCAATCTCTCTTGTTCATCTTTCATTCGTCAACTCTGTTATGGCCCTGTCCAGCCTAATCCTGTTCACAAAACTGAGGTGCAGTTCAACACAGTAGCAGCTAGGGCACCTTGGTAGAACTATACTACTCATAGTTTTCTTTTTTGTCATTTTTGCTACTCTCCTCAGCATAGAACATTTCCTCAGAGATTCCTACAGGTTCCCAAATGTGTTTTGCTTACTTATCTCAATGAATATTAGCATCTGTCCAGCTGTTTATTTCCTAGTGGGCTGTCAGGGGGAGAAATGGTTCAGGGAGCTTCTTTGGTTCATCCTGCAAAGGGCCCTCAGTGAAGAGATAAATACTAAGGAAGGAGTGGCCTACAATATAGCTAGGCAGAGAACAAATGACTAAGATCAGGATACCTTGGTGGTTTTCATAAACAAGGCCTAAATTGGTTTGCTGTTAAATGGGATTCTGGTTGGGACAATGAGAACAACTAGCAGTGATGTAGACTTGAGTTGATTGACTTGGATTCAAGTCACTTCAGTGGCTTGAATTGGACTCAACCTGACAATAAATAACACACTGCCTTGACTTGACTCATGACTTCTATATTTTTAGTGACTGACTTGCTGCCCTTGGTTCAGTAACATAATTCATTCATCCAGAAATCTTATGACTTTGAACAGTTTTTTCATCTCTTTTTGCCTACTGATCACACCATGATCTGTGTCAAGCCCAAACCATGGGCATATTTCTTGGAGGGGAAGAGCAAAGTGTTAGGCAATGGGCTTGAGGTGGGTCGAGGTCTGCTTGGTAACTTGTTCTCACTGCATATTGGAGGAGTCTTCTAAAACTTTTCCCAGTAGCAGAAGGCAAGACTCACCCCCAGAGTGCAGGACATGTTTCTCAGAGGGGAACAGCAAATGTGTTAGACAGCAGGCTTGAGGAGGAAGGATCCTTCCTTCTAAAGTTTTGAAACTTCAGTAAAAAAAAAAAAAAAAGCCTCCAGCTGCGGAAATGGAGAGTGAGAAGGATCCTCTTTCCCACTTCAGAAGCTGCAGACTCTTTTATGCCCATTGACACAAAAGCCTCCAGTTTGAGGAATGGGTAGTGAGATGGATCCTACTGCCCACTTCTGAAGCTGCAGATCCTTGTAAACCCATTGACCCCCCCATACACCCCACCACCACTTCTTTTTTTTCCTATTGATGTTGGCTTCCACACGTAAGACTTGAATTGAAAGTATCTTGCAAGGACTTGACTTGAGACTTGAAAACTTGAAGGTATAGACTTGAGACTTGACTTGAGACTTGGAGTAAAAGACTTAAGTACATCACTGACAATTAGATCCCAGCAGAAAAGGTGCATCTCAGAGTCAAATTAGACATTAAAAGGAATATGTATTCCATTAAATTGACACAATTTCATTACAGAAATGATATGTCAGTGCCTCAGCAACCAGACTTGCAAATTATTTACTTTCCAGTGACCAAACACAAAACAAAACGTATTAAATGCAGATGAAGGAAAGCACATGCCATAGCAAATAGATGTCTTTCACCACTTGAGGTGACCCTTCTTCTAAATACATGCTAAGCATCTCATATAGTTAGACTCTGAGGAATTTTACAAGAAAAAACTATGTTAGACTGTTTCAGTATTTTAAAAAGAGGAAGAAGGAGACTCTAAGGGTTAATTTATTTCTTACAGCAGTCAGCCCATGTACTAGGAGAAGTCATCCAAATTAGAGAACTAATTAACCAGCCTAGGTACAAATGAGGGGTGATGCAGTGGGGATTAGAAGATTCTGTAACTTCTACCTCCTGTATAATGTAAGAATTCAGAGATCTGTTAAGTGCTCTGCAATTCTCTCCCTGGATGTTCTATATCTTCATAGCTAAGGGAAGTCTCTCTCCCTCTCTCTTTTTTTTTCCTTTTGCCAAGCCTTCAGTTTGGACTCATTCATTTAGAAGCACTTGCTAACTCCTCACTCAAATGCAACCCTTCATTAGCTGAAATGTACATTTAGTTTCTTTTTTAAATTCCCTCCCCTCAGGGCCAGTTGACATTTTACTGCCTGAAAAAATAGCAGTTGGCTCCTATGTGAGTTAAGGTGTAAAATGCCCCAGGTATAAGAATATTTGGAGTTACTAATCTGTGAACTTATGTCTATAGAACAGGAGAACATACTCTAGATGCCCAAATTAAGGTAAAGGAAGGCTTATGTTTATTGTTTCAGGGAATCCATTCAGTGATAATGCAGTATCCCTAAACTTGGTTACAGAAGGCAACTTCCATTATGTGTAAGCTTCTATGTGTAAGCCATTATGGAAGAGTCATATGCTGCCTGCTTCTGTAGCTGGGAGAGGAAGAAGGAAGTGACCTCAGAAAATGGAGGAAGGAAACAGAACCTTAGCATTAGTATCCATGCATAGATGGGGCAGTCACCAGAGGCTACCTAGCTGGCTATTATTCCTTTCCTCTTGTTTGCTGCACCTTTGGTGCTCTAATATTCAATGCTAGGCTGGTCAAAAATTATTCTGGGACCCAAGGCAGTAAAGACAACAACTTCTGCTTCTCTCTGACTGAAAAAATGTAACATTAATACATTTAATATTTAACAATATGAAATGAAAAGCCAACTAAAGTGGCTGCCTCATTTTACCAAGTGATTAACTGTAGTACATTGTTAAAATAATACACATAAGTACTTTATGAGAAGTACTTCAACATCATTTTACAAATACTACTATTCGTTTAACTTCAAATGAATAGAAGTCTTTGAGCTCAAAACTAAAACAGAAGAGGTACCACTACCATGTTCTTGGAGAGGTAGTGTGATGTAGTGGTTTTTGCACTGGACTATTATCCTGGAGACCAGTGTTCAATTTCCCTGCTCAGCCATGGAAACCCAATGGATGACTTTGGGCACATTGCACACTCAGCCTTAGGGTTGCCATGAAAGTGCACAACCACCACCACCATGCTCTTGAATTTATGTAGGGTTGCCATACTATCTAGTTGACTGTGTTTCACTCAGTTTCTACCTAGTGTTTGACTGGAGCATCATTTGGCCCAAATGCTAAGTTTTCATTTGAAAAAACACAAGTGTCCTGGTTGGCAGATTTTCAACCAGTTTCTAGGTATTCTACATAATACCTGCTTGTACCATCATTTGGCCCAGATTCTAATTTTTCATTGAAAAAGACACTAGTCTCCAATCCTTCTAGGAGTGGAGTGAGGCAGCAAAATGTGCAGTCACCCTTCTGTACCTTTCTTTCCCTTTCTCTTTTTTTGAAAAGCAAGCCTGCCCCTGCCTTTGAATTAGTTTAGCTAATGATTAAACTGCTATGATCTATGATATACCTTTCGGACTTGTTATCTCTCAGCTCCAGTTTTCTGTTGCTTGTGTCAAATGGTGGAGGAAGTCTAGCTGAAGTCTATTTCAGAGCTTAGAATTAATTTGCTAACTGGTTAAGCTATGAACTTGCTGGCTTCTTTCTAGCAAACCCTCCAAACTCACTAGATTTCCTAATTAACATTGAAGTTAAAATATGGCTCTTGAAATTCATTAGAATTAATTAGGATAAGTGCCTCTCTCTTCATCACATTCAATAAAACAAGAAGGCCAGCTGACTCAAGAGAAGTAGTATTAAGACGGAAGGAATCCATTACTTTTCTTTGTTCTTAGACAGGCTAATTTTCTTGCTGTATTTGGTAAGACAGGAGGGAATAGTGAAAAAGAGATAAAGATGACTTTTTGGACCTCATGCTAGAGCAGAATAATAATAGAAAAGTACCAAAAAAGGGAGTCATGGAATGGGTGGAGACCCAGGCCATTTCTGCCCTACACTGTTATGGTGCTATTATTCTACTTTCAACATCCTGTGGAATTCCAGGGTTTGTAGTTTACTGAGGCCAAAGAACTCTGGCTGAGAATTCTAAATGCCCCTCCTTAAACTGCAAAACCCAGGATTCCACAGGTTGTTGAAAGTGGAGCAACAGTAGGATTAGAGTGCAGAAATGGCCAAGACTCTCAAGCAGTCCTTTCAAAATGTCAGGCCTTATGCGTCTGAAGGGAAGATCTCATCAATGGAAAGAAAGTGTTTGGAATCTTCTGGGGGTGGGAGTGTATTGTAGTTCACTCCAATAACTTTTCCTGATATACTGATTATATTCTGCACTGGTTTCTATTGTATATTATAGGATAATATTACCTAAGGTGAGTTGTATTGAATCCCTTCATAATTTAGTTCACAGATTGCTGTGCGCTGGGATAGTTCAGTGAAAAGATTTCCCCAAACCCATGTTCTTCTTTCTTGGCCTTTTCTCGTTTCTCCATCCTTCCCATTCTGCTTTTCACCTTCTCCTCCTCCTCCTTTTTTTACCCAACCTCTTTCAGTTATACAATTAAAGCTGATGGGTGCAGAGAAGAGTGGGGTTGGTGAGTACCTGATCACTAAAACTGAAGATACTTCAAACTGAATTTGGGATCTCTGCCTCCTGCTTGCAAAGTCTGTGCTCTACAACTCCTCTTTGCAAACCCCATTGCCTGTTTGGAAGTGGGGATGCAAAAAGGATACAGTGTTTCATTTATTCAGAAAAATGTTGTGCACATGCTCAGAGGCACTAAAAACATTTGAAAAATACAAGCTTTTCAGAATTAGAAGTGGACTTCTGTTCATTTCTATTTTGTGCGTGCTGGGGAGTATTTTGGATTTTTGGCGGTCTGTGTGGTACCTGGAGGGTCCTAGGATAGAAAATTGGTCTGTGGATACACCAAAGTTATCACATTTCCTTAAAAGGTAATGGATAACATCAGTCTTGTTATAACTGCTTTGGAAAATAGCTAGGAAGTTATAGGTCGACTTTCTATCAATACCACTTGAAAGAGATCAGGAGAATGCAAACTGTGGCCATCTCTGCACTAGACTGTTATAGTGCTATTACTCCACTTTCAACATCCTATGGAATCCTGGGGTTTGCAGTTTAGGGAGGGGCCGAGTGGAATATTTCAGAATGAGTTTACATGCTATCGATTTGGAGGCTCGTAAAGTTTATAGCTGAGGTAAAATTGTTCTTTATTCTTATAAGAAAAAGATAAACATTTAAAAAAGAAACTATTGTTGAAGCAACTGAATGCCCTTGTATCTCAACTCATTGTCTCTCCGTCTGAACAACTCTATCAAAAACTGCAAAAGGTAAATATGAACAAGCTGAATTTGCCCTAATATGTCTATGACAAACATATTGGGAGAATGGGGAACACCCTACTAAGATTTTGGTGCATTGCCTTCAGCACCACTCACCGTCATCATAATGTTGTTTCAGCTATTAAGGATGAAAGGAACAGTTAATACATATGCACCACAGACAATTTACAATTTTAGGAGTTCTATGCTGACCTTTATAATTTTGACAAAGAAATAGACCAACATGACATGGACGCCTTCTTCTCTCATATAAATCTTCCCTATCTCAGCACAGCACAACGTTTTTTTTTCAGAACTCTTAAACTTAGTAGAAATTTGTCATGCTATTACAAACATGCAAAATGGGAAATCTTGTCTTGATGGATTTCCTATTGAATGGTATAAATCTTTTTCCAAGTTGCTAGCACCAAGACTACTTCAACTATATAAATATTTTTAGAATCTTGTTCCCTCTCCTCAACATTAAATGATGCTTATATTATTCAGATATCATAACCTGGTAAGGACCCTATGCAATGTGCTAATTATTGGCCAATGTCCTTAATTAGCATTGACATAAAATATCGAAGGCTATATTAGCTAATAGGTTACAAAAAATCATTTTATTTTCAGTTAGTCCGAATGAGGCAGGATTCATTAAAAACAGGCATGGAGCTGATAATATGGCTTGAGTATTCCTTATCTAAAATGCTTGGGACCAGAAATGTTTGGGATTTTGGATTTTTTTAAAAAAAATTTAAAATAATTTTATTGGATTACAAATTTACAAACATTAAAAACAAAAAGACAAAAACAGACAACAAAATTTTCATAAGTGTACTAATGAAATATACAAGGTACTCTCTATTTTCCTTATTACTGTCTACCTCTCTCTCTATATATTTCTAATCTCACTATTAAACTTAACTATCCAAACTTAAACAACTCATTAAACATTAAATAATAAACAATACACAATACATACATACATACATAATACATTAACAATTAATGACTTCCTTTCTCTTCACCATTAGGTAATATAATCGTATTCATCTTTAATCCTGACTTGTTAATTTATTTTCTCATAATCTTTATTGCCTTTTGCAAACTCTAGTCTAATCATTATGTTTAACATTTGTTTTACCAATCTTTCATAACATTCATTAACCTATTTCATTAACTTGCCTCTTACATTCCAGTCTTACTGATTCTCATATTACTTTATCGTACACTTACTTCTTACTTCTTAATATCGCTAAGTATCATATATCCATTCTTACTTATTTTATTCATAAAATCCTGCTACTGCATGTTCTCCCCATTTTTCTGTCCACAAGGGAGTTAATATTTCCCATTCTTGTTTGAAAGTATTCTTGGGTTTATTTTCTAATATTAATGTTAATTTGCCCATTTCAGCCAATTCATATAATTTCCACATCCAATCTTCTGGCAATGGTATATTTGTCTCTTTCCAGTTTTTTGCGAATATAATTCTAGCCACATATCATGTAACACAATGTTCTTGAACATTTTTTCCTCATGAACAGATCTAAATTATCAAATCTATTCAATAGATATACCTCAGGTGACACTGGAAACTGAATTTTTAAATACTTCGTAATCTGTTCATGTATTTGTACCTAGTATTTTCTTGCTTTTTTGCATCGCCACCAACTTTGAAAAAAAGGTCCAATTTCCTGACATTTCCAACATTTAACAGACTTATTATTTTTACTCATTTTTGAAATTTGAACTGGAGTTAAGTACCACCTATAGTAGATTTTAAAAAAATTCTCCTTCAGGTTATAACTTCTCGTAAATTCTTGATTTATCTTCTAAGCATTTTCCCACTGTTCCAATGTTGTTGAGTATCCTAAATCCTGGGCCCATTTTATCATATTGTCCTTTACTGTATCTTTTTCTAATTCAAGATTTAAAAGCATTTTATAAATTTTACTTAAGGGGCATTTTATTCCTGGCTTGAATATTTTATCAAATTCTGTTTCATCTAGTGATATTCTCATATCATTACTATCCAATTTATATTTCTCTACTAAAAGCCAATGTGTTGTATAACCCTCTGCAATTAATTCTTCTCTATATTTTAATATTATATTATTTCCTTCCTTTTTAAGTATATCTTTATACGTCACCCATTCTTTCATCTGTATTTCTTCTAGTCTGAAAAATGCTTCATGAGGCTAGGTCCAATAGGGGAGCTTTATATATAACTTCTTTCTAACTTTGAGCCAAGTCCTAAGAATTGCTTTCCTAACATAATGTTCCATAAATTCTTTATTAACTTTTTTGTTTTTCATACCATAGGTATGCCAGCCGTAATATAAATTAAATCCTTCCAAAGTCAATAATTTTGAGTTAGATAATGTAATCCAGTCCTTAAGCCATATTAATGAAGAAGCTTCGTAATATAGCTTCAAATCTGGTAAATTTAACCTCCTTTTTCTTTAATCTCTTTTAAATATCTCATTTTGATTCTTGGTTTTCTTCCATTCCAAATGAATTTATTTATTTCCTGCTCCCAGATTTTAAATGGTTTTTCACTTGTTATTATAGGTAAATTTTGAAAAAGATACATCATTTTGGGTAATACACTCGTTTTTACTGTGGATATTCTTCCTAATAGAGACAAATTTAATTTATTCCAATTTCTCAATTCTTTTGTGATTTCATTCCAGTTTTTTTTATAATTGTTATCGAACAGTTCCGAATTGTTTTTCGTTATTATTATGCCTAAATATTTTACTTTTTTGGCAATTTTAAATCCTGAAATTTGTGCTAGATCCAATTCTTGAGTTTGTGCAATATTCTTAGTGATCATCAACGACTTCTCTTTATTTATTCTAAATCCAGCTACTTCTCCGAATTGTTTTAACAATTCTGAAATTATTTTAATACTGCTAAAGGGGTCTTCTAAAATTATCACTAAATCGTCTGCATATGCTTTAACTTTGAATTCATATTTTCGTATTCTGGTACCCTTAATTAATATATTATTTCTTATTTTTTATTTAATATTTCCAAACACATTATAAACAGTAAAGGTGACAATGGGCATCCTTGTCTTGTACCTCTATGTATTTCAAATTGTTCTTTTCCCCCCACCCCATTTATAATTAAACAAGCTTTCTGATCATTATATATTGCTCTTATCCATTCTGTGAATCTATCCCCCGTTCCCATTTTCTTTAATATTTCAAACATAAAAGACCAATTTATGTTATCAAACACTTTTTCCGCATCTAAAAATGTTAACGCCATTTTTTTCTGATTTTGTTTTTGGTAATATTCTATTATATCTAAAATTATTCTAACATTATTTTTTAAATATCTTCCAGGGAGAAATCCATTTTGATCTTCGTGTACCCATTTCTCCAATACCTTCTTTAAACGTTCTGCTAATATTAGGGCAAATATCTTATAATCTATATTTAATAGAGAAATTGGTCTATAATTCTTTTTATCTAATATATCCTTCCCTTCTTTTGGTATCAGAGCCACATTTGATTCCTTCCAAGTGTTTGGGATTTCTTGATTTTTAATTGAGTTTAATACCTGTAATAATAGAGGAGTTAAAAATTCCTGAAAGGTTTTGTAATAAAGTGCTGTGAACCATCTGGTCCGGGCTTTCTCTATTTTCAATTTATTAATTGCATTCATAATTTCTTGTGTTGTTATTGATTTGTCCAATTCTTCTCTTTGAGTATTTGATATTTGAGTGATTTCTATTTGATCCAGATAATGCTTTATTTTGTTTTTTTGTTCTTGTGTTTGTATTCTTTTTTTAAAAAGTTCCTCAAAATAATTAATAAATTTTTTAAAATTTTTGCTTGTTGATAATAAATATTTTGACCTTCTTTGATTCCTTTTATATTACGCTTTTCTTTTTCTTTTTTCAGTTTATATGACAACCATCTTCCCGGTTTATTCGCGTGTTCAAACTGTCTTTGCTTTATGAATTTCATTTTAATCTCAATTTCATTAATTGCTAATATTGATAATTGTTTAGTCAGTGCTTTTATCTCATTTTGTGTTTTAAAATCATGCGGGTCTCTTTTAAGTTCATTTTCTTTCTCTTGCAATTTCCTTTGTATTTGAATCTCTTTTTCTTTTTTACATTTTATCAACCAAGCTTGTTGATTTATAAAAAAATCTCTCATTACAGTTTTACTTGTTTCCCACACTATTTGTACAGTTTGGCCTTTATCTAAATTAATCTCCAAAACATTTTTCAGTTCAATTTTTGCTCTCTCTACTATTGTTTCATTTTTAAGAAAATTATCATTCATTCTCCAATTTGATCTTCTCTTCCCATACTGAATTGTTAATACTGTAGGGCAATGATCTGATAATGTTCTGGGGAGCGTTTCCATCTTTACAATATTTTTTAATATATCTGTGGATGTAAATATCATATCTATACTTGACCACGTTTTGTGTCTTTCCGAAAAGTACGTGTAATCCCTTTCTGTGCCATATATGTGCCCCCACACTTCAGTTAAAGATAAACATTCTAATAATTCAAAAAATGATCTTGGGAGTTTCCCTTGATTTTTTTCCCTTTTTCTTCATTTTTTAAATCTCTATTAGATCTGTCCAAATTTGGATTCAATACCCCGTTCCAATTTCCCATTAATATTATCTTATAGTTATCTAAATCTAATAGTTTTTCTAATAATTTTTGATAAAATTTATTTTTATTTTCTAATGGCCCATAAACTGCTACAATCAATAATTTAGAACCCAATATGGTTACCTCTACTGCTATAAAATGTCCCGAATTATCACTAAAAATTTGTCTCACCTCATATTTATTATTCACAAAAATAGTTACTCCCCCCCTTTTTTTTTCTATTGATGTTGAGAATGCTTGACCTAATTTAGGGTTCCTTATGTATTTTAAATCTTTGTTTTTAATATGAGTTTCTTGTAATGCTATTATATCCAAATTTAATTTTTCTAGTTGGTGAAAAATACATTTTCTTTTATAGGGGGAATTTATCCCACGAACATTCCAGGAGAGGATTTTTAATTTCATTTTATGCTCTGTTGATTAGTTATATTTACTATTCCGTCTCTTCTGTTTCTTCTTCTAGTTCTAGATCCTGTATAGAGTTCAATTCTTCTCCTCCTTCTTCTTCCTCTTCCTCTTCTTCTTCTTGTCCCACTTCTAATTCTTCTTCCTTCTCCAATTCTATAGATTTCCCTTCTATCTCTTGTTTTCTTTGTGTTATTTCTGATGTTTGTATTGATTGTGAAATATCTCTGTTCCTTTCTTCTTCTTGAGCCAGTTGTGATTCTCCTGATCTCTCCAAATCTTCCTTATGTTTTTCCCAAAAATCTCTAGCTTTGGCGATCGAGTTCAACACTATTTTCATCTGGTTCCAAAAAAAAGAAATACCTTCTGTCTTTTCCCATGTGTATCTTATTTCTTGGGATCTCAGGATTTGCGTTATAAAACTCTCTTCTCTTTTTCAACAATGCAGGATGTACATCTTTATAAATTTTTATTTCAGTTTTTTCCACCACAAACTTTTTTACGTAGCTTTGTTGTAAAACCATGTCTTTCACTCTTTCTCTCAAAAAGTACACCACAATGTCTCTTGGAATATTCTTCCTTTTTGCCACCATAGAATTTATCCTGAAAATCCTGTTACTGTGGTGCATAGTCCGAGCCTGAGGTCTAGTAAATATAATTTTATATCAAACAATTGACCATTCCAAACTGCTCCCCTCCATTTGCTTGCAAGGCCCTCAGACAAGCACGCACACGGACACGGCCGAACAAGCTGAAAAATACAAAACATATCCAGGCAGGCTAGTAATTTTCTGGCATGCAGCTTCAGGAGACCTCCAGGCAAGTACAGTTTAAACCTAAATTATGTATGCACCAAGCATACGAAAGATTCTCTGCCCCGAACAGGCAGCTTGACGAGATTAGCGCTTCTGACTACTCAACTGTCAAGCGCTCCCCGTTTGCATACTGTCTGCACTATTGACAGCGCCGTCAAAATCCAGTCATGCTAAAAACTGACCTTTCGGAGGCTTTGTCTCCAACCCGAAACCCATTGTTTTTCCCGGGAACTGACTGCCCTACAGGCAAATCTTCCCGTACAAGAACCCCTGATTTTGAGCGCTTCTTCGGATCGCTCTTGGCTTCCATCCCGCCTTGCTGCCGCTCCATTCGCCGAGCCTTCCCCTCAGCTTCCACGTGCTGAGAACCTCCACTTCAACAGACTTTCTTCAGGTTACCTGGGCTACAGGATCAGCTGTCGTATTTCCCCAAAACTCCCTCTTACAATCCCCTGTCTACTTTCCTCCCTTTATTTTCTTAGGACTGTGTGTGTGTGTGTGTATGCAAGTTCGCAGTGTTTCTTAGTTCCGTGTGAGTGAGCACGCAAGTGCACAGTGATTTTTCAAATAAAAGAACATAATTATAACTTTATTGTGTCGTGGTCCTGACTCGGCCTGACCCTGTAAACATTGGGTAAAAGATCTTGCTAGGTTACCCTGCCTCTCTTAGTGCTACAGCTTGTACTCTGGCTAATTCCCATTCCCCATTATTTGGAGCACATTGAGGTGTCCCCCACGGGACCCTAGAAATCAGGGTAACAATCCAGTCCAGTTCTAAATCTAATTGTTCTGGCGCCCATCCTATGAATTGTGCCAATGGGTGAATTAGTCTTTCGTATAAGTCTTCTTGAGGGGATTCTTTTAACCCTCTGATCTTAATGGATTTATTTCTACTCTTTATATCCATTTTTAGCGTTGTCCTTTCAAGTTGTTCTGTCCTTTCCTCCATTTTCGCTGTATATGTCTCTGTCTTTACTGTTCTTTCTTCTAATTCTTTTACCTTTTCATTGACATGTTTTAGCTCTTTTGAAATATTGTCCAACTTATTACTGAACCCCTCTAGCTCTTTCCTAAGATCTGTTTTTATCTCTGTTCTCATTTGTTTCATCTCTGTTCTTGTTTCTTTCATTTCTTTCTTGAATGTCATAATTAGTTTCCTTATTTCTTCTGTTATGTCAAATCCAGTACTTTGTGTCATAGTTTGAGTTTCTGTAGGTGGTATCTTTGTCTCTGTGAATGGTACCTTAATTTCTGTAGATGTTCTCCTCTGGAACAATGTTTGTATTTGTGTCTGAGCTCCCATCCCTGCTTTCCTTTTACCTGCTGCCATGATCTTGTTTCTTTTTTTTTTTGTTCTACTTATTTTATTATTTATAATATTCTCTTCCTATTTTCTCTGCCCTTATTTCTTTTTTTTTAAATCCTACTTCTGTCTGCCCTGGATTAACTTTCCCTGTTAATTTTGACTATTTATTGTCTTATAAATATTTCAATCAATTAATATATTTTTATTGTTATGACTATCTATATCTCCTTACTGTTCTTTGTAAAGGAAATGTCCTTGGAAAGTCTCCTTGGAGGTAGCCTTGAAAATCTTTAGAACAGCTGTTTTCTTTCTCTAGCAAAAGCAGATTGATTCTCTCCCTGCTATCTCACAGTGAAATAATAATAAAGGAACCAACAGGATAGAAAGAACTCCAGTCAACTTACAGATAAGCTAGTCTTTTCAACAATCGCGTTTCCAATGTCTCCTGGAGAGTTCTGTCTTACTATTCTTACTACTTAATTTTATTTATATTACTATTATATCGCTATTCACATTTCCCAACAAAGTAACTGATGTAATAGTTCCCACACTTCCCAGCAAAGTAAATTGTAGTAATAATACAATTAATAGAATTATTTTAGCACCTTTTCCTTGTATATTTATCACTGTACTCTACTTTGTTTCCCAATACACATTGAAATTATATCCCCCCCGCAATTATTACGTGCCACAAAGAAGAACAAAGAAAACAACCAAGAAGAACAACAATATTCTTGTCTTCCGTTCGTTTTATCTTCCAAACCTTTTAAAGTCTGTCTTTATTTTCTTCCGCTACAATGTTTAAATATCAAGTTCCGTCTTCGGTTTAACTTTCTTTCACTCCCCCTCTGCCATTCATTTCAGTTCAGTCTACTCTCTTCCACTGTTTTCTCTCCACTCCTTTTACGTTTTATATTCCACCACTCTGTTTCTGTCATAAGTTATTTGGCTCAAATTTTAAATGTTTTAATGAGGAACAAAGTTTATCTCATTAAGCTTTTTAAGTCCTTCTTTTCTTCTCTCCAAAAGGGAGAAATCAAAAACGTCTATGCCAAGTTTAAACGCCACTGAAGATACCCAGAGAAGTTTTTTTTTATAATCAGAGGTTTTATGAGACTAAGTCCATTTCTCTGCTTATCTAAATTATCCCAAAATAGTGAAAGTAGTGAAATATATCATACTGTCTCTGATTTTAGTTCATTTCAGTAACACAGTCCTCGAGATGTAAGGGCACAAATTATTCTAAATATTCTTCCAATCTTTTTTGTCCGCAAACCCAGGGCTATGGAACATGTAGCTTTATGTAGTCCAAGAGTTATTAATATTAATTCAACCCAAAAAAGATGTTTCATAAATATCTTATACACATAGCCTGAAGTTACTTCTATACAGTATTTTTTAATAATTTTGTATATGAAACAAAGTGATACCTTTGCTTTCTTTTTTAAAATACATCTTATTATATCATTACATACATCATCACATGATATATCTCAGAGAGCATTAAAAACAAACCTTCCACAAACTTCCTTCTCACGAAGTGGTGCATGCTCCTGTATATATCAATTTACCTTCAATCAAATATATATACTTGTATTTTCTCTAAGACAGTACAATTATTTATTTACATCCATGTTTAGATGTAATGTCATGTAATAATTTTTTATTATTTTATTATATCAATTTTTTTACAGTGTGATATTAATTAAATCATTTTTTCCTCATAATTTTTACATTTTATATTCTGTGCAAAATCTTTAATATTCCTATCTATATGTGGAGGGATTGGTGGATGATGGGAGATACGCAAAAATCGCGTTAGCACTTCCCTCCTGCACTGAGCTCTGGCAAAATGCTGTACCAGAGTCAAGTGTGTCAAAAACCACCATACAGCAGAGCACTACACACATAGCTTAGAAGCGTGCCCGGCAGAGTATAAACACTAGCAGCATTGTGTTACTGCAGTTTCTAGTCCGAACTTGAGGGATATTCGATATCATTTGATATCAAGAATTTGGCCTTCACTACCCATTCCTCTTCACGTGCTTGCGAGGCCCCCGCACATGCACGCACACAGGTGCGGCCGAAAATAGCTGAACCATTCAAAAACAAGTCCAGGCAGGCCAGTAATTGCCAATTGCAGCTTTAGGAGATCTCCGGGCAAGTACCCTTTTAAGATCACATTATGTATGCACACTGTTTACAAAAGATCCCCTACCCCGAGCAGGCATCCTGATGAGCAGACTATCCAGCTCTCAAGCACTCCGCGTTTTGCATACTGTATACGTTATTGACAATGCTGTCATAATTCAATCATCTAAAGTACTGACCTTTCAGAGGCTTTGTCACCAGCCCAAAATCCATTGTTTTCCCCGGGAACGGACTAGCCTGAGGGCACATTTTCCCCTATAAGAACCCCTGATTTTGAGCGTCTCATCGGATCGCTCGTGACTTGCCTCCCGACTTGCTGCCGCTCCGTTTGACGAGCCTCCCCTCAGCCTCCACGTGCTGAGAACCTACGCTCCCAAGCTTCTTTCCTTTTACCGGGCTACTGGACCAGGTGTAGTATTTCCCCGAAAATCCTTCTGAAAATCCCCTATTTTCCTCTCTTTATTTCTTTAGGACTGTGTGTGTGGCTGCACAATTGTGCGGTATTTCTTAATTTTCTAAGTGAGTGAGTGTGTACATTTGCTGTGATTTTATAAATAAAGAACAACAATTATTATTAACTTTTGTTTGATTATTGACTCGGCCTGACCCTGTAGACTCCGTAAACATTGGGTTCAAGATCTCGCTACGTTGCCCTGCCTCTCGCATTGCTAACTAGTGCTCTAGCTAATTCCCATTCCCCGTTATTTTGAGCACATTGAGGTGTCCCTCCCGGGACCCCAAAAATCAGGGTAACAATTGCTCTGAAGCCACAAAAATACGCCCACACAATATTATCTTCCAACTGGAGGCTTTTACTCTTCAGTTATGATACACACATATTTACAGTACTCCAACGGAGTTTTAGCATGCATCTGACATAGCCTCCGGCTGCACCATCAGACAATTGAGTGGGCAGTTGGCTAGGACTCAGCCCCTTATATACATACCTTGCTGATGCAACTCTAGCCAACTTTGCATGTTTCCATGTCTGATGCAACCCTCTCCCCTGGTTACATGTTACAATGTCTCAGCAAGACTGACATGGGATTTATATCATTCACTGTCATTCCCAGGTGCAAACCTCAATGTGCATCATATATATTTTATTTGGACTACAGGTCATGTCCAACCTTTCCTCACACTATAATACATCCAACAAGTTTCTTATAACCTTTAATTTTCAATTGCAGCAGTCATTAATTTTCTCCATTTGGATTCTCAAAGAGGTCATATTATTTTTCAATCATCATTGAATTGTTTAAGAGTATTAACTGGTAATAAAGTAGTTAACTTACCTAACTCTACCATTTCACAAGGTTTCATTAACTAATCATCTATGGTGGGAGTTGTCTTTTGTTTCTATTTGTGAGCAAAAGTCAGTCTGGCTGCTGTACTCCTGTAAACTAAAATCTTTCAATGGCTTCTTTCAGTCAGTTGTTGAACACTCTCTAACATATTGAACAAATATATTTCCAGGTATATAGGGAAGAAAATTTTAAGAACATTAGTTGTTTTCTCATGTATTTGTTTCCAATTTTTTTTCACTTTTCCCAGTTCTACCAGACAAGGTAAAATGTCTCTTTTTGATCATATTTCCAGCATAAATTGTTTTTACTGCAACTGTGATAATGGGCTCTTCTGATTATTCAGACCATATAGGTAATCATTCTCTCTCTAGGTAAACAAGAAGTTAATAAGGTGTTGAGTTTAAGTTACAGTCATTGAGGGGCAACAGCAGAGATCCCATGATATTGTTGCAGTCAGCAACGGCAGATGAGGGAACAAGGCAGAAGCTTCTAGAACCTTCCAGCAAGAAGTTATGAAAGGCTTCAGGAGACCAAGAGAGAGGGGGAGAGAGGGAAAAAAAGGAACATCAAGGAGAGGCAAGGGGTGGTAGCAGGACATCTTTCCCCCCACACAATCCCAGTGTCTGAATAGTATCATGAGTAGAATAGGGGTGTGTTAGTTAGTCGTGTTAGGGATTACATTCTTGTAAACCTTTGGCCGAGGTGACCTAGGTTTCTCTGTAATTTTGTAACTGATAAGTAAGACCTGAATGGGGTTACGTTCATGAATGAGTTATCTTTTGTTATTGTATTGCCTGTTTAGAATAAAACTCTTTCCTTTATAAAGATTCCTCTGTCCCCACATTCTCTCCACGTGCTTGCCGCTAACACACGTAGATAGATTTCTCTCTGCCTCAGGGGGTGGGAGAGGGAAGCTTCTGAGTCTAGAGATTCTTTCCCCAGTTCCTTCTTACTGAGCTACTGCATGAAGGGGCTTTAAAATCAGTAGGTGGTGGCAGCTAGACGATCTCCAGGGGCAAAGGGGGTTCCATCTTCTACTCAAGGGCAGGAGACTGCATCAAGTGAGACGGTAAACTCCCGTTGCCCTCACAGCAACTCATTTTAGAAATTTGTAGAGGTAACAGGCACCATCCACAGAATTTTCTCTTAAAGTAGTGCTCTTAATAAGTCTTAATGTATTCTTCCAAGATCTTTCTCAGTTTTCTAAAAATATAGGATGCCTTATATTTTGGGCCCACTTGATCACATTCTCTTTAACAACATCTTGTTCTTATTCCAAAATTAATAGTATCTTATACAGTTTACCAATCAAATATGTGGCATGTGGTCTCAACAATTTGTCAAATCAGTGGTTTCAGTTTCCTCTATTTTTATATCCCCTTTGAATTTCTCTGCTAATTATCTATGTAATGACCAGTGGCTCATGAAACTATACTTAATTAATTCTTCTTTTGTTTTTAATTGAAATCAGCCTCCTTGTACATTTAGTAAATCCCCATATGAAATCCAGTTATCAGGTTGTGGTCTCTTTCTTCTATAAAAAGCTTCATCCATAGAAATCCATAGAAGAATTTTTGGATATAACTTTTTCTTGTACTGTAAGCATACTTTCAAAAGAGATTTCCTTATATTATGATCATTGAATTCTTTATTCACTTTAACTTTACTGTACCAGAGATATGAATGCCAACCGAATAGAAATTTTCACCCTCTAGTTGTAATTGCCATGTATTTCTAGTTTAATCCAAGCCAAAAGCCAAAACAGACAACTAGCATGATAATAAGGTTTTAAGTCTGGAAAAGCTGTTCCTCCTCTTTCTTTTGAATCTTTCAGTATCTTTCAGTATCGTTTAATCCTAGGTTTCTTTCCCATCCAGATAAATTTTGACAAATCTTTATTCCATTGGTTGTTGTGGGTTTTCCGGGTTTAGAAAATAGAACATGGCCTCAAAACCCGGAAAACCTGGAAAACTTATGGATTCCAGCCGTGAAAGCCTTTGACTTTACGTCTTTATTCTATTGCTTAAATGGGTTGTCTTTCATAATTATTGGTAGGTTTTGAAACAAGAAAATCATTTTTAGTAAAATAGTAATCTCAATTCTAGCAAGACTTCTCATTAAAGATAAGTCAACCTTAGTCCACATCTGCAAATCTTCTGTCCTCTCTCAGTCTGGGCAATCAGCCAATGCTGCTCAGCTGATAAAGCAAAGAACAAACAAATAGTTCAAGATATGTTTCCTTATTGTTACCTAGTAAGTAAACACGCCAGAGACAAACACAAAGTGCAGCAAAAACTCAAGCAGCATAAATAGTTCCACAAACAGTCAATACAATTCTAAGTCAGAGTTCAGAAACACAGCAGGAGAAACAGTCAGTTAATCATTGACAACTTCTGAATGGGAGGCTGGGGTTAACCCAGCTGCTGCCTAATTAACTGTTGTTTCCTATACATTCATTGAGATCCGTGTACAGTTTCCTTTCGCTGTCCATGCTCGGAAAAGGTGGGCATAGGTGAGTTATCTTCTGTGTCAGAAGGGTCGGGGCTCTCTGCTCGAGCTGACACTGCCCCCTGTTTTGTCTCTGGGATTGGTGGTACTGTAACCTCCTCCTGTTCAGCAAGTCCTGGCCTGTCCACTGTTTCAGTCTCTGAGTCAGAGTCCATTTCTATGTCCTGAAAGCAGGGCATGACATCTTTTTAAATTTTAAACTAAACCTTCTTAAAATTGTTATCAAATAAATCTGAATATTTTTTTGTCATATACAGCCTAATTTTTTTTACTGTTGTAAATTGATTTTGTACTGCCAAATCTTTGATCTTTGACCTAATTTTAGTGATTGTTGTAGCTTATTTATTGTGAAGCCTGCTTCTTTGCCAAAGTCTTGTAAAGTTTGTATCATTTTATTTGTACTATTAATTGGATTTTCTAGCAAGGTTACCTGGTCATCAGCAAAAGCCCTGTTTGTAAGTCTGATTCCTGACTTGTACTCCTTTAATCTGTAGATCCTGTCTGATTTTCTTGTTTAAAATTTCTATGTCTATTAGAAATAATAAAAGTGATAGTGGGCAGCTTTGTCTTGTGCCTTTTTAGATACATAAATATTCTATTTTTTTCACCATTAATAATTGTGCAGATTCTTTTTTATAGTTCAGTCATGTCCAGTTTACATTGTTGAATGTTTTTTCTGCATCCAAGTAGATCATTCCTATTTTTTTTTCGTTATGTTTTGGAAAATAATCAATTATATCAAGATAAACATTGGTCCTAGTGGACCCTGAGTAACCTTCCTATCTTATGTTCTAAGCAGTCAGAAGATAAGTACTAATCTAATCTAGCTTTGTTCTAGGTAAGAGCTAAGAGAGAACTGGCATGGAGAGAAGAGGCGGAAAAACATCTCTAAGAATATCAGTTTATATCACTGAAAAGTCAGAATAGATTAACAAGAAAGGAGGACACTTTGGGTCACTCAGACTCTCTAACCCTATTACTACTGCCTATTCTAAGGCATTCGTGACTCTTCAGTTCTGACTGTTGTTGCACTTCTAACATAAGGTACATGGCATAAATAATATTTTTGATGAGAATTTCAGTTGGAGAATGAGGAAAATAGTTGTCAAGGAATAACAAAATCTCATCCAGTCTAGCTTCCCTACAGTGAGCATAATCATCTGGTATAAAATATTTCTGAAACCAGTGTAACGTGAAAAACCACTTCCTGTCCGTCAAAGTGTCGAGTGCAAAAGGCGCACCCAAGCCTCGCACTCAAGGCCTGCCCAGCCTGACACCTCTTTGTGTTCAGGTCTGAACAGCCAGGGAGATCTCTGAATCAAGCCAGGACCAGGACAAACGGGTCTGCCTCGGTTCTCCCTTTCTGAGAACTCAGTCCATTCCTCACTCTTGTCTCCCCTTGGCTTCTTCCTTTCAGGCCTCTCCCCCTTTACTGCCTTCCCTAAATCTGCCCTTCTCCCAGATGTAAGGATCAGCAGTGATTTATATTTTCCAAGACTTGTGGTACTGTTGGCACTATGGTCAAGATTATATTATTGGTAGTGTGTATACCCAGGATTCAAAATAAGGCTCTGTGACACTGTTTTAAGGAACATAGAACTTCAAGCATTTATTGTAACACTGTTGCTTTAAATGTGTCTTGTATCTAAATGTTTATAAACAGCGCACCATTCTTCTCTCTCCCTCTCCCTTTCCCTCTCTCTCTCTCTCTCAATTCATTCACTGTCTCCTGTACACCCAATTTCTCAGTTCTCCTCCACAGAGCTATTCAAATCTCCAGCCTCCCTCAAACACACCACAAATCACACTCCCGTTCAAAAACACACCAGACCATTAAAAACCGTTATTTTCCTCTTTCCACCAGCCCCTCCCCTGGGCTATCCAAGGTTCCTTTTCACCAGCCAATCAGCTTAAATACTCTCAGTTGCCAAAGAGGCTCTGTTGTCAGGACCCCCTCCCATCAGGTTCGTCACAACCAATAAGAAAAGACGTCCCTGGTGATCCATGCCTTTTTGTTAGCATAGCAATGGACTGGTAAGAAATTCATTCGTTTAACCAACAAGGATGAAATCTTTTACCTATCACAGCAAGTTTACATACATTTCAGATTGTCAGGTTAGAGATGCTCAACCTGTATTAGATGGGTTGTGGATTTAGTTGCCTTAAATTTGGATAGGACTGACCAGGCAGCTATTATTTCTTTAGATACTGAGAATCCTTTAATAAAATTTGATAGATGAATAATTTTATTTGCCTGTGACACAGTGTCCATTACAAAACATTCTGACAAACCAGTGTATCTAGGAATGGATCTATGAGGACCAATGTGGTCTAGTACAACAAATTAAATATTTCTGACATATTTACATTAGACACAGGAATCACAAAGAAGGCTTTTTAAAAAAAGGAACAAAAGAAGTTACTGGATAAGATGTTGGACCAACAGTAATAATGACAGTTACAATAATTGGTCTCCTTTGCTGATCCCTTCAGGAAGTTGCACTTGGTCTTTCAGACTGCCACTGCAATGGGGGCAACCTTGACTGTAATTCATTTAAAATAGTCAGCCAACACATCACAAATAATATCAGGCAGCATCCAACTCACCCTCACTTTCAAAAGGTTTCCCAAGAAACATATATTGGGGTCATTATGTAATGGGCAGTGTAATAAATAGGGAACTAGGTGTTCCACCTTCTCAGAGCCACAAATACATAGTTGCTGTGTGTATAAGGAATCTCTTTATACCTTCCCTCCAGATGAGCTGATGGCATTGTTTGAAAACGTTGGGCAGTGAAAGCTTTTCTGAAGTCAACAAAGGTTAGGCCTTGGAAATACTGTTGTAAGTCTTGTTCTCTCTTTAGAAGGCAATACCATGTGAAAAACACTTGCTTTGGCTAGCAAGCATATTTTTATGAAATGAATCAAAGTCAGGGATTCTCTCTCTGATAATATATTTATCTTTATGGATTATAGAAATCTGGACATTCTCAAAATAAGATTGGGACAATGATGACCAATAATGGACACATCCGCCCTGAGCATGTTGCTCAGTGAAACATGGTTTTTGCTAAATTACAATAACACAAGCCCATCAATCTTTCCCCATAAAGTATTAATGCTTTATGATTTTAGTCTTAATAGAGTGGAGGTCGACTTCTAGCTTTAGCAGTGAAGAGAAATACCCCTAGAGGGAGCGCCAGCAGCTCCTTCAAAAACTTATTCTGGATGGTCTCAACCATAGCAGCATGACCTTTTCCCCATATCTCTACCCTATACAGCAACTGAGGTAAAATTTTGGCAGTAAAGATTTCTAAGATGGGTTCTGCTAGTGAATCTCCATTGACTCTTTCAAAGGTTAGTGTTGCTTTGGTTATCCTCCAGGCTAGAAGTGTTGCTGCCTCTAAATGGAATTTCCAGTTTCCATTATGAGAGAAATGTACCCCCAGATATTTGAAACAGTGGCATTGGCTATTCAAATGACCATCTAAATGTCATTTATGAAGTACTTCCTCTTTGAGAAGACCATTACCTTTGTTTTGGAATAGCTAATAGCAAAGTTCTCCTGACTGCAAACCCTGCCTAGTTTTCTTAAAAGTCTCTTCAGCCCTATCTGGGTGGTAGATAAAAGGGCTATATCATCAGCATATAACAGCATCTGGATCTTTCTGTTTCCAACAGAAGGTGGAAAACAATCTGTAGTACTCAGATCAGAGACTAGATTTTTCACATAAAAATTAATCAGAAAGGGGACCAATAGACAATCCTGACTGACATCTCTTCTGGCTTTAACTTTGCCAGAAAGGGTACCTGTTAGACCTACCCATAGTCCTAAATCAGTGTGAGGACAGAGTTGCCACAACAAAGATAAGAAATGTTTATCTATGTTTGTGTGTGACATTTTTTCCCACAGGCACTGTCTGTCTAATAGGTCAAATGCTGAAGTAAAATCCACAAAGGCTATATATAGGCTTTCTTTTGGTTTCATCAGGGTTTTTGAATTGGATGGCAGAGCAGAAAATGTTGCAGACACCAGCTGTCTGTTGCCAGGCAATGGAGAGCAGGGTTAGCAGAAGGCTGTTGATACACAAATGGAGAGAGAGAGCAGTTCAGAAGCACTTGCTTGTCCAGAGTGGAGCCCAAACAAAGTCAAAGTCAGTACAAGAGTTCAGGAAGCTGGCAGGCACCAAGATCAGACAATCCAGAGGTCAAAGAACCAGGCAGACGGTGAGTAGCGAATCTGTAGTACACAAAGGCAAAGGTTGGCAACACATGAATTGTTTCTGGTGTCAAAGCACTGTCCAGTGCTTTCCTTAAGAAGTCTGGAGCCATCTGTCCCAGGCAGACCAGGCAGTCAATCAGCAAGCAGCAGAGCAGGGCTTACCCACAAAGGCAAGAGCGGGGGTAGTCCAAAGGAAACAAATCCACAAGGCAAATCCAAGTCATAGTCAAACAAGCAGAGGTCCAAGATAGTCAGGAGTCCAGAGAACATGGCACAAGGCTTCAACCACCAGGAAGATCAGTTGTCGACCCTAAGAGAGATGGGCCAGCTGGCTGCCTT
The DNA here is from genome assembly GCA_030412105.1 of Cyclura pinguis. Taxonomy (NCBI): domain Eukaryota; kingdom Metazoa; phylum Chordata; class Lepidosauria; order Squamata; family Iguanidae; genus Cyclura; species Cyclura pinguis. The sequence continues at coordinate 266,701,376 of CM059599.1, forward strand.
TTATCCACTAATTGCCACAGGTGTTCCCTCATGAAGGCTTATTTGTTATTTAAACAAGCTGAGCAGCAGAGCCTCTCTTTCTGGTGACATCTCTCTGGCACAATAAGAGTCTGTGTTGCCTTGTCTTCAGATATTTGTTCCCCCTGCTCAGGCCTCTGCTGTTATTTGTTATCTTCCACTGAGCAAGTGTCTGGAAAAACTTCTGCCTTAGATTCAGAATCCTCCTCCTCACTGTCAGGGTCTCCAAGGCAGGGCATGACATTAGCTCCTGGTGTGCTTGCTTCTGCTTGTCCTCCTTCAAGGCTGCTGTTCAGCTGGGGAAACTGAGTCCTGGCCCATGACAATTTCCCTTGGATTCTCCTATTTTTTTTTAATCTGAGTGCCTGTGCACTGGTGGATCTACTACCCCATTAAAGACACCTAAAATACATTAATGTTCATATTTAAATTCTAATATCCTGTTGTTTTCTTTAAAGAATGTATATTTTTCCTTCATATAAATTCCAAATACTAACATCTTAAGATTATTGACAATAATTTCCACATCTACACATCTATCCATTTTCATCCAAACAAATTAGTTTTGGTGCAAAGTTTGTTCTAATATAAAGTACTACTCCATTTTTCTTTGATGGACTCAAGGAGGCAAATTCTTTCTCCAGATATTGTTCTGTTAATAAGTTTACATATTTCTTTTTGATCCTTATTTCTTGAAAACAGACAGTATCTAGATTTAATTTTTTCAAACAGTGAAATATTAATTTCTGTTTTTTTGGTGTATTAATACCCTTAACGTTCCATTCATTACATTTACAGCTTATATTCTATCCCCTTTATTTACCTATTCCCTTCTTCTTTATCAGAAATGGACAAGTCCAACTTATTTCTCCTGTTTTTCTGCCCTGGTCCAATTTGTTCCTTTGAGCTTTCTTCTTTTCTCTTCTTACGACACCTTGAGACATCTCTTTCTGAAGATCCAAGACGTCATTGTCAGAGCTTTCACTTTCTTGAACTTCTTGTGACTTCTCAAATTCTTTTCTAAATTTCTTCAGTAAGTCTCTTGCTTTCTGCATCAAATTAATTTTATATCTTTCTTCTCTGAACAAGAAGTTAACTCCTTCTAATTTGTCCCAACTGAAGTGTATTCTTCCTCGTTATAAGTTTTCTACCTAAAAGGAGTAGTCTTTTCTCTTTCTCAATAGTCTTAATGGTACCTCTTTCAATATAATGACTAATTTCTTATATACTATTATGACTTTATGGTAGTGTGCATCAAAAAAAAAAATCCCTATGCATTGAACAATGACATCTTGTGGCAGGTTTCTTCTTAGCAATCACTAAATTTACTCTGTACAGATGGTCAATTTCCTTGTCTACTTCTTCCCATTCTAGACTTTTCCCCAAGTCTCTATTTTCTTTCTAGTTGTTCTATTAGGTTTCTCTGATACTCCTCTAAATCTTAGCCAAGATTCTTTTCCTCCCTATTCTACCAAGGCCAGTTGATCTAGTTGCTTTTCCAATTCTGCATTCAGACTCTGAGTGTCTCTTTTCAGCGTCTGAATTTCTTCCTTGTTTTCTTTCACCTCTTTCTTCAGTTTTTCTAATTAACTATGTATTGCATTGAACTTGACATTCATATCTTCCAGACAAGTATGCATTTCTTTCCTAAATTCTCTCATTTCACCCATGAATCTTGTCCGGTAGTGGGGAATTCCTTCTTCTGCTGAATCTCTTCGGTTCAATGCAGATTGTACTTCTGGTATTTTTTTTTTGTTCTTATACCAGACACCATTTAGACTTGTTTTTCTTCCGTAATCTTTTGTCTTATTTATTAATGTTCCTATCCAACTTTATTTAAGCTCAGCCTCTATGGTTTTTCCTTCTTCACTAGTTCTTCTCACCTTTGCCACTTTCTTTTCATCTTCTTTTTTCCCTTGCTTACCTTCTTCTTACTCTTATCTTCCCTTCTCTGTTCACACACTCCTTAGTTACCTTCTGCATCTTCCTTCCAACCTTACTTTCCCCCCAGCTTTCTCTCTCTCAATCTTCTATCCTTTTTCTTCTTCTTCTCTTCACCAGTCTTTTTTCCTTCCTTTTTCCTTCCTCGTATTTCTCTAAAAAAGGGTGAAAGAATATGTATATATATTTCTCCAACTGAGGAAGCCTGCACAGGAAGAAGAAAGCAAAAAAGTTTAAAAAAATCAAAAACCAAAACAAAAAAGGAAGTAGGCAACAATAGCCAAAAACATTTAATGGAAGAGGAGTGACCCCCCCAGAAGGAAAAATTATATTTAAAAAATGAAAAGAAAAAAAAAACATAAATAAGCATTTCCAAACAATAGAAAAAGTCAAATACAAGGGGAGGCAATAATCACTTGTATATTGGCTAATTAAGCCACTAAGAGCAAGCATTGAGACCAAATATCAGCACCATGATACAGACCCGATACAGACCATGTTTCCAAGGACAAAGATCTAGCAGAGAACCACTGGCTACTAGCATCTATAGTTCACTACTCACTTTCTTTCCTTCACCATTTTATAAAAGATTTGGTGGCTGCTAGCTTCCAGAGCAGAGAGAAGTTCTCACCTTCACTTGCCTTTCAAGATGATGGCTCTGAGTCCACAAAGCCGGTCTTTGCAGACATCACTTTTCCTGAGCATCTGTCCTGCTGACCTTTAATAGCAAATGTGGGGGATCCCAGGGACCTCTCATTCCAGGGTTGTTGTTGATGGCTTCAGATCAATAATTCAAAGCCTAGCTTGCTGCCACTGTTGCAATCTTGAGGCAGAGAAGCTCCCAGATCAACCTTATTTGCTCTGTCCCAAACCAGAAGTTGCCAATACCAAAATGGTTAAAAAACTCTGCATTTGTTTGTCCCAGCTGAGCATTTAGATCATCTCCCAATATAATATGGATGTTTCTTGAATGAAAAGCTATGTCTCCTGCAGCTGATTTGAGGGACATCCAGATGTTTTCAGCAGACTGTACAGGATTTTCTGTGGGTACATAGGCATTAATGCAGACTAAGGAAGTGTCATTGCCAAACTGTGTCTGTCAGATTAAAATTCTGCCATGGGACTGAGAATCCAAAATTTGACAATCACTGAGACAAAGTCTACTAAGCCATCACAGCAACAGTCCATTTTATGTTGTCTTACTGCCATAGCAGCAAAAGCTATAAAGCCCTGAAGATTAAGGCTGGAAGCACGCTCCACCCATGATTCTTTGATGAGGATTATAGAAAACTGTTGCAGATACTCAGCAAACTCCTTGTCCACTAATTTGCCAACCCATCCCGAGATTTCCAGGACAGTATTTTCAGATCTGGGGTATTTTCCCTTCTGTTTTGCTTCTTAGTTAGTTAATGTATGGGTCAGAAGAAAGCTGCAAGTGAGGCTGATTGAAAGATTTTGCCTATCCACCCCCCCCCATCGTTTCGCTCATATCTGATTTATAGTTCTGGTTGTGAGGAGAGAGTGGGTTATGCGTCAGTGTGATGCAGTTTTGTAGGACCGAATGCACTCTATTAGTGCATGAAACTCCAGTACTTGTCTTCACATAGACAATGCTACAATTATTCATGTAGGTCATGGTGAATGAAATCTGCAGTGAATGAATGAAATCTACAAATTTTCCTTAATGACATCTACAATGACCTACTTCCTGACTTACTTCAGTTTTACCAAGGCATCAGTTCTGAGGGCCCAGTGCTGTTTGTTGGGGGATCTCTCCTGTTCTTTGGAAGGTGAGACAGCATTCCTCCATCGGCAATTGAATTGTCCTTAACACTGCAAATGGCTCAAATGTAGATGGCAGCCACATTTTGAAGGGCTGCTTTTTCCACTCACTGGGGTTATGTGAACAAATCAAGAGATCTTTACTAGCTCAGGGATTGAGCAACATCAGAATTTTGGGGTCATTAAAGAAGATCGAGGCATGTCTGCACCTTTAAGAAGGACACATTAACATATCATTCTTTGTTCTATGCCTAAAATTAATTCAGTATTAATTTCTTGCTCTTAAACCATGGTGGAGGGGAGGGAGTGTGAATCCACTACCATTTTACAACCATTTGTCCTGCAGTTGCTTCTGGCTGAACAGAAGTTCTCCTGGTGCCAAACTTCTGTAAGGAATAGGATCCAGCACGTGGATGACTTCTGTACAACTCGGGCCAGCTATGAGAGGAGCAGCCATGAAACTGAGAACAGAATTGTTGCCCATTCAGCAAGGAATTCACTGGCTGGCCCTGAATTTTAGCCAAATCATGATCTCTGTATTAGCTAATAGGTTAACACAAAAGCTAAATGGGGTGGGGGGTCAGTCACCATCTCAGCTCTTATAATTTGACTACCACACATAGTTATTATTTGTTAGGTGCCTTCAGGTTGACTCCTGGTGACCCTATCACTGGGTTTCTTGGCAAGACTTATTCAGAGGAAGTTTGCTCTTCCTCTAAAGCTGAGAGAGTGTGACTGGCCCAGAGTCATCCAGTGGGCTTCCATGGCTGAACAAGAATTTATTTGTTTATTTAATATCCTGTCTTTCGGTTTACACAGGATCCTAGACTGATTGAACTCTGGTCTCCTAGACTCCTAGCTAAATGCACAAACCACTACATTAACTGGTTCTCATCCTACGTACGCGTAGCATTAACTTCTTTCCCCACTCTACTTCTACAGTGCAGCTGCCACATTTTGTCCCAGGAGAATAGCAAGTTTTTTAATGTATTAAAATGAGCAACTCTGCTGCCTGTGAAATCCAGATCAAAATTATTTGATCTGAAAAGCAGTGCTGGGACAGTCTACAGTTTGGAGTATGGCATCATTAACATTTCCCTTAAGTTTCCCAGGCTGCTCTTTAGAGTAGCAGCAATCTGCATGTAGGTCACCAGAAAAACCACACGACTTGCAATTTGCTGATTCTATATACCAGAAATGTTCATGGTTTGGAACCTGGGAGCCAAAGCACCATCATGCTACTGCTCAATTGCAGTTGGCTTCAGTGCCTCATTATACGAATTCTATTTCAAAGTAACTTTCCAGCCTATGCTCTTAAACAATTGCACACTGCACAAGTGTTCTCAGAGCTGGGTAGAAGGACTAAGGCAGAGTTGGCAACTGCCTGGGTGTGCAACAGGGTACACAAGAATTAAAGCAGGGGCAGTCAGTGTTTGCCTCTGGGACCTCCACTGCAGTTTTCACCCATGTGTTCTGGGTACAGGGGAAGTGATGTGACATCACTGCTGGTTGCCATTTTTTTTACCAGTTTGGGCCATTTTTGAAGAATTTCTGGTGTGAGCTGTTTCTTGGAGGTGGATGAGTTAAACAACCACACTTACCTTTCGGCTTGTTTTGGGCTATTTGGGAACGTTTTTGTTAACTGAAAACCACCTTTTGAAAAAGAATTTGGGGAGGCTTCCAAGGGGCTTTGGAGCCTGTAAATGTGAGGATTGGGGTGCACATGCAGCCCACAGGCTGTAATTTCCCCATGCCTGAATTAAAGGGAGCCTCAAAGTCTGCTACAGATACTTTTCTGAAAGGATGTAAAGTTGTAACTCCTTTAGTCTGTATCCTTCCTTGGCTCATGGGATCTTATTAACTAAGTTTATGATCTTCTCTAACCCCCCCAGACGGTGTGGCAGTTCATTCCTTGCAAACATGATACTTAAATCTCCTTGCCCCATCCCTTGTGTCCTCAAAGATTCTGTCAGTGGGTAGGTTTTTTATAGTAAGCTGTGAAGGATAATGAACACCTTTCAGAAAGGGAAGTTGTACAAACAATTATACTTTCGTGGATGAACACGTATAAAAAAGTCATGATCTAGGAGGTACTGTCCTTTTTCCTCAAGTACAGCAATTTTGAGCTATTCTATTAATAGGAAAGGCCTTGTATTTGGAGGGACTTTACTATTGAACATTTGTGAACTGTTCTTTTAAGGGTAAGCAGATATCTGAGATAAAAACCAGATCAGGGTCACTTTGCACCATTTAAATCTCCCAGTAGCAATGAAAACAAACTGCTCTGGGTAAGAATCTACTATGTTATAGGTGCATCTTGCTTTCAAGACATTATATTAGGATCACTGTGAAATTTCATCACATATAAAGGCAAGGTATGTTGTTACAGACTTATTACTTTAAAAAATTCTTGTCGGATTCTTTATTAAATTCTTACATCTTCATCTATTTGCCTGCCTATCAATCTGTTTATCTCTTTTTGAAAAATATGAGCATGTTAAAGTAATGGCTTTCAGTGGTGTGAAAAAGTGGTTAACTTTGGATTGGCTGGATTTTGTCTTGTTATTTTAAGAGATACAAAAGGAGACAAAGGCGTGTGTGAGTGCTAGTTTATTAGGTTGGCTATTTGTCCCAATTTCTCTGTTTGCCTGTTAAATTAGCGTTTCCATTACAAATTTGTTCTATAACCTTATATTTGTTCTATAACATTATATATCAGATCAGCATAGTTCAAAAACACAGCAAGAGTTGTTTCACAGGGCTGGATAGTACCTTTTTTAAAAAGATGAAAATCAGGGCATTTTTTAAAGAAAGCAAACCCTCTCATTTATGATTCAGATTTGTTCTTCCATAAGCTGAGCTGCTTTTTTGAGATAACATAAAAATGCCACAGCAGCACTTTCATTTTTAATTACTACCTTCATATTTATGTGTGTGTGTGTGTGTGTGTATAATGCATATATTTTATAAAATGTCTCAGCTTTTCAGATATTTATTATGTTGTAAAGCTACAGGATTCCTCTCCCCCAGCTGGGAAGCTGTGTTTGTCTCATCAAAAAGAACAAAAAGTTCTGTTAAAAATTAAGACATTTATTAGTATAAATGCATAAAGTGTGATTCAAAATATCAGGAAGATTTGTTAGTTTATAAGGTACTGCAGGACAATATCTTTATCTTTTAGCTAGAAAGATTGATGCATAATGTGTAGTTTAAAAAGGGAGCATAGTAAGATTTTTATTTTTCTTTTGTATAAGTTTGTATAAGTTTATTTTTTTATTTGTTTTTTTGTTTTGGTTTTATTCATATTGTTTCCTTCCATATTAGTATTTTGGAATTTACTCCCCTTCTGTAAGTTTGACATGTTAATTCATTACACAGCAACGTTTTCTGTCCTCAGTCTGTGGTCACTGGTAGATTTCAGGCTGTCTATCAAAGGTGAATTCTGTCCAATAACCAAAGAACAAGGTTATGTCTGATCTGGACACATTTTCTTGTTTTCATGTGCTGTGCTCTGTCTCCCCACAAATGTAGCTGGGAAATCTTTTAAAATCCTAAAAACTGCTTTCTTTGTTCTAGAGGGAGTTATCTATCTTTAATAAGAAAAATAATTCCCTTTTAAAAAGTAGGGATCCCACCCCAAAGGAATTGTCTGTTCTTAAAAAAAATGTGTCTGTGATAGGTAAGTATGAATGTGGCTTCAAGTTGCCTCTTGACTTACAAGACCTTATGAATTTCACTGAATTTTCTTAGGAAGGGAACACTTAGGGCATTTGCACACTATACTTTTATAGTGCTATTATTCCACTTTCAACATCCTGTGGAATTCTGGGGTTTGTGGTTTACTGAGGCCAAAGAACTCTCTGGCTGAGAATTATAGATGCCCCTCCTTAAACTGCGGACCCCGGGATCCCATAGGATGTTGAAAGTGGAATAATAGCACTATAACATTGTTGTGCAGAAAGGTCCTCAGAGGTGGTTTTGCCAATTCCTTCCTCTGAAGCATAGCCTACAGCACCTGCTGTTCACTCGCAGTCTCCCATCCAAGTACTAACCAGAGCTGACCTTGCTTAGTTCCCTCCCTCACAACAAAACGAAACAAACCCTGAAATGTAGTGTTGTTGGTTTCCTCCCCTTTTCTAAATAGCATTTCATGCAGTCTCTCCTAAATATTTCTTAGATCCAGATCAATTCCCGCATTTCTGGGTTATTTGCAGTAGATTGGGGGACACTTTCAGACTCCAAGCTGTTCAGTAACAGCACCATTGAAATGCTTCTTCTCTTCCTCACTTCCTGACTAACAAAACCGTCCTGCTGAAATGAAGATAGTTTGGAGTATCGAAGATTTGATTTTGGGGTTAGAAGCAGAACAGCAAGCTCCCTTCAGTTCTGCTAGGTTCACAGGCATATAATTATTTAATTCTAAGCTTATAGCTTTTGCGCAAAGCTGCGATTGGTGGATTGCAAGGTCTTAGTTAAAAAAAAATCAAGCTGCAGTCTGCCCACTCCTGTTGTATAGGGAGGATTTTAAAATGATGATACATGCATTTGTTTAAATATTTTTTATTTTATTACAATGATTTTTCCTTTAGAAACCTTTCTTAATTTATGTAACACTCTTGTTTTTTATTGTAGGGACTTTAGCTTAGTAAGTCCCTGGTTATTGTGTAAAGGAATTCACCTAAAATCTGGACTGGTTTTAATATTACCTTTCTTAAAGTTCTATTATGGCATGTGAAATGCTGTTTCAACCTGCTGGAAAAAAGTTCCTTTGTCATAATCAAGGGGAGGCACTGTGGAGCCTCTTTTAGTCCAAGGATCAAATTTGATTTCAGATAAGTTTTTATTTTTCTTTAGTATTTTAACACTTTGATACATAATATTGCATAACATTAAACAATTCCCCCCCGCATATCCTCCCTCCCTCTTCCCCACACGAGTCTTCTTATCTTCTTTATACCCCGTTTCCTTTTAGACTTTTTCCAACAAAATTTTCCAATTCAAGCTCCATGTCTCTTTCTTTAGCAGTCCAGTATATTTTAATCTTCTTTGCCTAAGAAAGTAAAAAAATAAAAATTCTGCTAAACATTTATCTGCCTTATCCATATTCCAGATTACTTCATTCTTCCATCATAGAACAATTATTACATGTGCTGCTTTTAATATATATTTATTTCTCAGCCCCTTTTTCTTCAAATGTAACATACACATTTTTTTTTATTCAACTGTACATCCTTCCGTACTGTTCTGGTAATCTTGCTTGTAACCTGGCACCAAATTTTTTGAACAAAAGGACATTCCTATCACATATGCATATACAATCTGTTAGCCCTTCAACTATGCCAGCACTTTGGCAACAGATTTCCTTTTATGAATGATAATTGGTAAGGTGTCCTATACCATTTCCGAGTCAGTTTCATCTATTGTTGTCTTATTCCTGTATTTTTATTTCTCTTTATTTCTTGAATCCATAATTGCATATTTCTACTATTTATTTTTAGATCATTTTCCTGTCAAATCATCTACAATCCTAAATTGATAACTTAACATCACTCTGTATATTTTCTCAATCAATCCTCTACTGCCATTTATTTTCCTTTGTATTATCTCTTCTAACAATGTTATGTTGTTGTCTTTTTTGTAGTTACTTCATGCAGCAATTTTTTGCATTGGAGGCAAAAATACAGGTGAGGGTTGCCTTCAAATGTGTTAATGTGCTCCCAATAAATATATACCTCCCTTCATTATGTTTTAATATTTTATCTATCTGGATATTAATATCATTTTTAATTAATAGAGCCACTCTCCTAGCTTTGTTTGTACTTCTGGATTCAAACTGTTTATTCCATTTATTATAATTAGAGAGTTTAACCTTATCAGGTCTTTTATGCATTTCTTGGAGCATAACAATGCAATTTTCCTTTCTTTTAACATTTTGTTCAAGCTATATCTTTTGACTTGGATACTCAAATCATTTACATTTAGAGACAAACTATTAATTCCCCTTGTGTTATCTCATCCCTTTTTATATGTTAAATTCCAACTCCCATATTGTATGCCTCTTTGCAGCCATTATCCCTTTTCCTTCTCCTAACCTTGGGTCCTTCCCCCTCTCTAGAGGAGATGTGAAGCAAAAAATGCCTGCCACCATTACCAATTCTCTTCCTGAATTGCGTTCTTCATGTCTCCTCCTCTCGCTACCCTCAGATCATTATCTTTTGTTAACTATTCCCAACATATTATTCCTTGAAACCTGTTACATCTTTTGTGGGACAGCCATATAGTAATCCCCCAGTCATAATTTATCAATATTTCCCCTTTCTCTTTGTGCAAAAATCCTAAATATAATATTCCTTCATTTATTGGCACTTCTTAATAGTCTACCAAGCTTTTCTTTTCTAAATGTCTTTTTCTGCTTGTCTTTCCTTCTCACATCCAAATCTCCAAATTTTCTCCAAACCACTTCCTTGATCCTCCTCTTCTTCAGTCTCCATCACTTTACTTCCTGCATCTCCTTCATTCTTACATTTGACTCCCAGCAATTTCAACATCTTCTGACCTTTTTCTACATTCCTAGCCCTCAATAATTTCCCATCTCTATACACCAATATGGTTGTAGAGAATCCTCAAGTAAACTGTAAGCTGGCATCAATCAGACATCTTTTTACAGGTCTCAGTTGTTCTCTCTGTTTGATAGTCTCCAGGGTCAAATCTTGGAAGGCTTCCTGCCTTTTGTACTCCAGATTGTACTTAAATTTTAATTTCTTTAGTACTGAATCTCTGGTTCTCTCCTAATGGAAAGCAATAACTAAATCATGATTCTTAATGGTTTTTTTTCCCGTGAAGTACTATTGCAGTGTGCTTTTTCAAAGTTATCAGGTTGTACATCTGTCCCATATGGCTTCCCCCAGAGTATGCCTTCCAGTGCCTGAATTAAATCTGATGATTGGATCTCTTCAGACAGACCTTTTAGTCATAAATTTCCCCTTTACTGTCTGTTGGATGCATCTGTTGGATTCATCTGCTGATCTCTCCCGAAGGTCAGCCATTTCTTTTCTCAAGTATGATATCAATTTTCCATTCTCCTCCAGTCTCTCCCATGCGTCATTAGTTGTCTTCTTCACATTTTACAGAGTTCTTTACAAAGGTCCTTAATAAATAAATCCACACTTTGGAAAGCCTCCAGAAATTTGTCCATTTTATTTTCTATTTTATCAATTTTGTTCTCTAGTACAGATATTGCAACATTTATCAGAGAACTCACCCCCTCTGCTTCTGTTGCCATTTTTGCTGATCTGATCCCAGTCGGTCTTCGGCTTCAGGGCTATCAAGGTGTTTCGGTTCTCCTCTGATTTGTTACCCGAAAATGTGGGGGCCACAAGGGCCCACTAGCTATGCCAGTACCTCCATTCAGAAGTGGGGAATAATTAGCCCAAAGATGGGAGACCTGCAAGATGGGGGTAACTTAATGAGATCTACCACCTATGTTTATGGGGTCCTTGCAGAAAATAACAAACCAGAGAGTTTAAATTGTAAACTAAAAATGTGTTTTATTGAAAGAAGCTCACACACGTACACAAAGATCCAAGCACTCACACAAACATACAATGATTAGTCAAAGATAAAGGGAGGAAAGTGTGGATAGAGGATTTTCAAGGATGAGGTAATGATTACCAGTCCAGAGAGTAGCAAGGAAAGCAGCAATATGGCTTAGGTGGGCACCTAAGGACAAAACTTGTTCAGGAGTCAAATGGAGACCATGGAGTTGAGGAAGGCAAGAGACTGCACTGGACAGTCTGAAATAAGGGGTTCTTATACTTCCCAAATATCCTGCAGGTATGAGTGTGAATTGCTGTCCCAGCCAAGTGGACAATAGGAGTTGCAACACAAACAATGAGGTCTGGACAGAGCTAATGGTCTTAGTGTTTAGGTGACAAAAGGCTAACGGCTATCATAATACCCCAGTATTGTGGAGAGGTAGGGAGAACAATAAGGAAACGTCCAGGTTTTCAGGGTCAGAGTCAAGACAATCACAGTTTGGTGGGGATTTCCCCTGTCAGCTCTGAGATGTCCGGCTCATTATCTTTAAACCTATTGTCTCGAGAGGGTCCATCCTATTAGCTTGAAAATGATTTGGTTTCTGCCTAAGACGTAGGTGCCTGCTATCTCACATTTACAGTCAGTAATATGTCTCTTCCAGCATGACCTCCCAGTCACCTCAGGTATTATTTATATTAATGCCGATTAAATAGTATTTTCCAATTAAACCATGCCAGTTGTGGGGGGTGCACAGTGCCATAACAGATCTCCTTTTTTACAATCTGCAGTTAGAATGTTCACTTTCCTTTCAGCTTACTCAAAGTTCAGTTAAGTTACAGAGAGAGGAAGAGTTGATATAATTTATATTTTAATTATAACCAGGAGAAGGAGAACCAAAGGCATTTATGTTCTTGCTATATGCATGCACAACTCTGATTTCATATAAGTTTTTGGAGAAGAGATGTAGGAGTGGATACAGCAAAGGACAAAATTATTAAACAACTTCTTAAAATGACAAAGCTTTTGGAAATGCATTTCAGACTTTTAATCTGTTGTCAAGGGTAGGCGTTTTAGTAAAAGCACATCATCATGCAGAGAAATTGTTCTGCTTCATCTGCCTCGGAATGTAGCGGAGTCTCCTTCTTTGGAGGTTTTTAAGCAGAGGCTGCATGGCCATCTGTCAGGAGTGCTTTGAGGGTGTTCCTGCATGGTGGGGGGTTGGACTGGATGCCCGTGTGGTCTCTTCCAACTCTACATTTCTGTGATTCTATGATTCACCCCATCTATGGCAATGATTTGGATGAAAACCAGTATGACAGAATATGTGGAGAAATGGGACGTATCGTGTGTGGAACAGAAGCATTATGCTGTAATACTATATAGAAAGCAATGAAGACTGATAACATCCAATGAAAGGGATGTAGAGAGGAGACAAAGTCTCAGGGTGTTGGAAAAGATGATTTCATTTTTCCACGAGCCCAGTGAGTTTCAGCCTGGTAATATTTAATATCCTTCTTCAGTGGCTATATAAAAGATAAAAGAAAGAAAAGGGACAATGCATAAACAACAAAAGGAGACAAGTTACAATATGCTCTAACAATTATGTAGACATATATATATATATCTTACATAAAAATATGTGTAAAATGTCTCAGTTTTAAAATCATGTATTAACCCAGTTAAATTCATACAATAAAAATAACATACAGTAGAATAACAAACAATAACAAAATATAACTCGCAATGTAACTTTAAAATCACCTGCAGGGATTCCAAAATGATGACTTGCTACTTTAAAGGTAAGGTATGGCACCAACTAGAAACAGGCGCATAGTGTGTGAGGGTGTGTGTGTGTGTGGAGGGGGTGCTCAGCTAAGTACACAATGGTGCTTGTCTTGCAGCCTGCCAGGAGAGAGGGAGGTGGAGGTAACAATGCAAAGCCCAGCTTTTGTTTAGAATGTCGGCTCTATCAAAGACATCATGGGTGGAGACACTGAAAAAGCCATTTTAGCTGTAGTATAGGCAGCTTTCTCAAGGTCCGCACCTACAGGTGCTTGGTTCCAATAGACATTCATGTCAGTAGCTGGGCTCTGTGTAATCTTGGTGCCTCCTCTTTCAACAGAATATGAGTATGGTAACTAGAGGAATGGGGCCATCTGCCTTTCCTCTTCCTTCAGTGGCAAGGAGGGTGCAGACAGAGGTAGAAGTATGTGTGCATTTGCAGGAAGGGACACTGAAGACCAACTGCAATGTCTGCTTTTTAAAAATGGTAGTTTCTCAGAGTGGACGCTGGGGGACATTTCTGATTCTTGGTCCTGATCATAAGGCCTGCCTCTGGATACTCTAACTTCTAGCACGTCACATTTTACTCATATTTCCTTCCAAACTGTGCTCAGCATGTAGACATTAAAAACAGCAGAAAGTAGCTGGGTAAGAGAACATTCCTTGATATGCTAGATTTTTACTTACAAGGAGATTTGACTATTTTCATTATAGAAGAGTATTTTTAAAATGACCCTCTCCATACTTGGAAAATGTAAGAATCTGCTTTACTAGCTCAGGATTCTGGTGTTTGACTCTACCACATGTGCTATACTTTTAATCACCAACGCTATGTATCTGTTCTGAGCATATTCATTCCATGATATTGCAGGTGATCTTGATATGGATCTCACTCCTATGATGACGAACATGAACAACGTGACTGAATTTGTCTTCCTTGGCCTCACCCAAAATGGTGAACTGCAGCAAATATGTTTTGTGGTGTTTCTGTTTTTCTATCTGGTCATTGTGCTGGGAAACTTCCTGATTGTTGCCACTGTCATCTTGAGCTCCCATCTGAATTCTCCCATGTATTTTTTCCTCAGCTACTTATCTTTTGTAGACATCTGCTACTCCTCTGTAACAGCTCCCAAAATGATAACTGACTTCCTTGCTGAAAAGAAAACAATTTCATTCATTGGCTGCATAGTCCAGCTCTTTGGAGTCCATTTCTTTGGCTGTACAGAGATTTTCATCCTCACAGTAATGGCATACGACCGGTATATTGCGATTTGTAAACCACTCCACTATACTACCATTATGACCAAACGGGTTTGTGGGCAAATGGTGGCAGCCTCATGGTTTGGAGGGCTTATGCACTCTTTGGTCCAGACGCTTATGACCACACGCCTTCCATTTTGTGGGCCTAATGAAATTGATCATTATTTCTGTGATGTTCACCCATTACTGCAACTGGCTTGCACAGATACATATGTGGTTGGCATCGTAGTGGTTGCCAACAGTGGGATGATTGCTCTGAGCTGCTTCCTCATCTTGGTTGTGTCATACATTGTCATCTTGGTCTCCTTGAGATCTCGCTCTTCCGAAGGACGTTGCAAGGCTCTTTCCACCTGTGCCTCCCATGTCACAGTAGTCATTTTATTTTTTGGTCCAGGCACCTTTACCTACATACACCCTTTCAGCAACTTCTCCGAAGATAAGACAGTGGCTCTGTTTTATACTGTCATCACCCCCATGCTAAACCCATTGATCTACACACTAAGAAATGAGGAGGTGAAGAATGCCATGAGAAAATTGTGGAGCAGGAAAGTGATCTCCCCGAGTAAGAAGACAAAAATGTGAACATCAGGGGAGCAGAAATTATTCTAACAAATAGTCTGGTTTTATTTTATCTTGTTTTATAATCTTGTATCTTGATTATATGTATCTGTGAGTTTGCTTTGCATTAAATTGCACTGGTTCATGCATTCCTAGCTGGATAATTCATTTTACAATCGTACTGCTTTAGTTTTATATTTGCATTATGCCTTCCTCCTCCCCATATGTGTGTGTGTGTATGTGTGTGTGTTTTACATTGTATGCCTCTGGCTGTTTTCATTTTTGAAGCATCATATACATTAATGGTGCTGTATATTTGTTGGAAATGTAAAAAGATAGAAAGAACATTTTTTCATATGTGGTAGACTTGTCAAAAGGCAAAGTTTTGGGTGCCGATACGTTGACTGATACGTTGACTGATAGAAAATATTTTGAAGATCAAGATACAGATGAAGCCAGAGCTCTTTCTATCAGGATTGATGATCAGATAGATAAGAGTTTTACAAGAATTTTGCAATATATGATAATGGCAACAAGCATGCTCTTTGCTCAGAAATGGAAAGATCCCATGACAACCATCTCAAGATAAATGGACGATGAAGTTGCTTGATATGGCAGAGATGGATAAACTGACTATCTTAATTAAAGAAAGGTCATTGATCAAATTTAAGAATGGCAAAAGATTACAAGTTACCTGAGGGGTTGTGGGGGAAGATTTGCAATGGTAGGATTGGAATAGTACGATTATAAATACTATTGTGGAACTTTATATTCATCACACTAAATATTAATAGAAGTATATGAATGGTAAAAGTATAGTTTTGATCAATTTTATATAATTTTTTCCTCAATTTTATTAGATATTAGATAAACTTAAATAGTCATAGTGTTGTGTAAGTTTGAAGAAATATATCTAATACATTGCATAATAGCCATTCTCTGGGGAGTTGGAAGCCATGTGTAATCTTTAATCCCCCTTTCCCTTTCTTTCTTTGTGTTTGTTTTGAGGATTGCTTTCATGTAGGTAATATGATTTATCCTTTTTTCCTTACGTATTGTCTTATAATTTTAAAAAAATATAAAAAAATATAAAAATATTTTAAAAAGTAACTGAAGGGAAGTATGCAGAGGCAGTGGTCAAGGGTATGAGGGTAGATAGGTTTGGAAACCTGCGCTATGTTCACCAGGCATATGGAGCATGGGAAGCAGCCAATTATCTTAGAAAATCCCACAAAAAAGGACAATTGGTATAGGTTTGTTGAGAATTTTTTTTGGGAACGGAGTCCATTCTAGAGATATTCTCTTATATTGCCAGGTAAGTCCATGGCATGAGAGTTGGCTATAGCCAAAATGGTGGCCTAAAACTGGTTGCTTCTCAGCAATGGGAAGGGCATCATGGTGTGTCCTCAGGGTATCCTAAGATGGTAGTGATCACCACCTGTCTTTAGTGATCATTAGCTGGATTGGTCAGACATGATGTTCAATCTCAGTCCGGGCAGTCAGCCAACAAGCAGCTGATAAGGGCTGGCAGCAAGCAACAGTTCCAAATGTGATTCCTTATTTTAATCTAGTAGGAAAACAGACTCGAAACAAATGCGAAGCATAGCATCATTCCCAGCAATATCCATAAATCAAAGCACAGTCAATACAATTCTAAGTTAGAGGTCAGAGACACGGCAGGAGAAACAGTCTGTTAATCACTGACAAGTTCTGAAGGGGAATGGCTTATAGGTTCACTGCTCAATACAGCTGGTGCCTAATTAACTACTGTTTGTTATAAATTTGTTGAGATCTGCATATGCTTTCTTTTTGATGTCTACGCTTGGCTAAGATGGGTATAGATGAGTTATTTTCTGTATCAGAAGGGGCAAGGCTCTCTTCTGGAGCTGGCATTGCCCCTTGTTCTGTCTCTGGGGTGGGTGGTACTGTCCCCCTGTTTCAGTCTCTTGAGTCAGAGTCTATGTTTATGTCCTGAAAACAGGACATGACACGACATTGTCGCTCAAGAAAACCTAGAAGATATAATGGTGGCAATAGCAGACCATCCTCTATTATGGAACTTAGCAGACCATGCTTCTACTGCTGATCCTGTCTTTTTCTATTTTTCATCTGTCAGACCTTTAAGTCTTTATGACAAAATGTCTGCTGTTTTTATTTCTGACAGGCTTTGAACCCATTGTTCTGTCTTCGGGATCCCTTCTTTTTCCCAAAGTTTAGCATATTCAATTCTAGCCACAGTTATCATGTAGAGCATAATCCTCAAATAGCTTTTCCTCATATTTTGATTGTGTGAAGCATATTTAGTAAATATATTTCTGGGTTTTTGTCAAATTTGATTTGTAGAATTTCTCTTATTGTTTTGTGTATGTCATTCCAGTAATCTTTGGCTTTTTTACAGGTCCACCGTAGATGATACGTTGTGCCAGTTTCTGCTTGACTTTTCCAGCACTTTCCCGTACCGGAGTTATAAATTTTTTTCAACTTGCTCAGAGTCATGTACCATCTGTGAGAGATCTTGAAATAATTTTCTTTTAAATTCTGAGCAGCCGTAAATTTTTGGGCCAGTTTCCAACTGTATTCCCAGTGTTCCAGTTGTATTTGATGGCCAAAATTTTGAGCCCATTTGATCATTGTATGTTTAATTGTTTCATCTTCTCTCTCTGTCAACAAAAGTATCTTATATAGTTTGGCCATCAAATGCGGTGGGTTTTCCATCATAATTTTTATCACTTCATCCTGTTCTTTCATGTCAAATCCTTGCAGTTTCAAATCTATCTGAAATCTTTCCACTAATTGTCGGTAGGGAAACCAATTTAAAACTATTCCTTCTTCCTCCAGCTTTTCTCTGGTTTTGATTGTTGGTGGTCCTGATATAGATCTGTTGATTATATCTTCATATCTCAACCAATTGGGTGTGCTTTTCCATCTACCATAGAAGGCTTCTTGCGGGAAGACCCACATTGGAATCGGTTTGGCAATTGGACGTTTATAATTGTTCCATATTTTCAGCAATGCTTTTCTGATATAGCGGTGGGTAAAATCTTTATCCACTTTTGCTTTATTGTAACAAATATATGCATGCCAGCCCATTCTCAAGTCTGTGCCATCTAAAGTTAATAATCGCTCATTTCGTAAAGTAATCCAGTCCAAAATCCAAGTCATTGTAGCAGCTTTATAGTAAGTGTATAAGTCTGGTGCGCCAGCTCCTCCTCTAGTTTTTAAATCAGTAAAGGTTTTCCAGCTAATTCGTGGTTTTTGTCCCTCCCAAATAAATTTAGTCAAGTCTTTTTGCCATTGTAAAATGGCTTTTGGTTTGTTATAATAGGTATATTTTGAAATAGAAAAACCAGTTTGGGTAGTATGTTCATTTTTATGGATGCTAATCTTCCCATAAGAGAGAGCTGTTGTTTTGACCAAGTCTCTAATTCGGTTTTTATATCTTTCCGTTTCTTTTTGTAATTATTATCACATAGTTCGTTGTTGCGTCTGGAGATCCAAATTCTCAGATATTTTATTTTCTTAACTGTGTTTAAACCAGATATCTCAGTTAATGCTTCTTCTTCTCGTTTACTTATTTTTTTTGTCAATATTATTGTTTTGTCTTTATTTGCTCTAAACCCAGAAAAGGCCTCCAAATTCATTCATCATTCTGGTAAAGTGTTTCAGACTATTTAGTGGATCATCTAAGAACAATACCAAGTCATCCGCAAAGGCTTTTAATTTAAATTGGTGTTTTTTCAACTGTATTCCCTTAACTGCATTACCTTTGCGTATTGCATTATTTAAGATTTCCATTGTTGTTATGAACAGTAAGGGTGATAAAGAGCAACCTTGTCTTGTTCCTTTCTTCACTATGATGGGTCTTGTTTTTTCTCCATTGATGATCAATTCAGTTTCTTGTTGGTCATAGATTGCATCAATCCATGACATAGGACTTACTTCTATCTTCTTTAGAACAGCTTTTAGGAAAGGCCATTTAAGCATGTCAAATGCCTTCTCAGCATCAACAAATATCATGCCCAGCTTTCTTTCATTATGTTTTTCATAATATTCTAGTGCATCACTAGCACCACTGACCTAATTAGCACTGCTAATGAAGTGGTAACAGGTCCTTGTAAGACAAGACAGTTCAGAGATAGAGGGCAGAAAGAGAACTGAAAGGGTCTAGAATTCACCCATGTTTCACTTTGAAGGGATCTAGTCAGAGTCTTTAGGTGTTATCATGTGTCCTGGAATTGTCTTGAAAACCTCTGGGTTAAGGATGAGTAGGAGCAGATATTCAGGACCCACTGGTCAGCAAGCACCATTTATTGGGACCACTCAATCTCTGGACTGCCCCCCTTCCCAGATTACAGGGCCAGGATCTCCTCTCTCTCTGTCTTGTTTCTGCTGTGTTTGCCGTCTGTGCATATGCTGCTTTTCCATGGGTACCTCCAGTGGTGCTAGAACAGGGAAGGAGAACCTTGGGAGAGGATTTGTACTCTGGAACGCTATGGGACCTAAATACCCTTTGAGGCCCTTCCCTTAACTGCAAACCCCAGGATTCCATAGGATGTTGAAGATGGAATGATAGCACTATAACAGTCTAGTGCGGAAATGGCCTTGGATGTGAGAAGGTGAATACCATGTGCTGTAAGTTATATTTCAATGTAAGGAACTGGGAAAACCACCTCTAGGTAGAAAACTGTATGAAATTAATTGAGTTGCCATACGTCAGTGGACAATTTGAAGGCACTTAAAAACAAACCCACACCCTCTGGTGACCGCATGACTGCCAAAAACGAAAGCAGAACAAAACAAAACTAGATGTGACCAGTTTTGAAAATGGATTTTTTAAAAATGTTAAACAATGCTGAGGGTCTGTGACTAAGTTGAAAGCTAAATCACCACTCCAAGAGACTTCCAAGAAAGAGAATCATCGTTTCATCTCTCGCCGCAGTTGAAGGACACAGCCCAGGAAGGGAGAGAAAAATAGCAGTGGTGAACAACTGGTTCTGCAGATGGTACTGTCAGGAATGGTTTGTCTTCTTGGACTATGGTCTGCAGTTTAATGAAGATGGACCTCTGGCAAGAAATGGGTTGCACCTCACAGTAGTTGGCAGGAACCTTTTTGCTAAGAGGCTGACAAACCCGATCAGGAGGACTTTAAACTGAGTTATGTGGAAGATATGATGAGTTATGTGGAAGACAGTATTCTTAAGGGCAGAGTTATATCAAGTCCTGGAAATAATAGCTCGAATGTTACAGGAAGAACTGGGCAAATAGTATAAGAACCCAACAGTGGGAGGGGAGAAAGACTTAAATAACCAGCTAGGGGAAACAATTCGTGGTTTTAGATCTCTCTACACTAATGCACACAGAGCATGAGAAATAAATATGATGGACTTGAACTCTTAACACAACAAAGCAAATACAATATACAGTCAGCCCTCCACATTTGCGGGTTTCACTTTTGCGGATTTGATTATTCACAGATTATTTGCTGTCACTTCTGCTGCTGTGAGACTGAGAAACTGCAAACGAAGCTTATAAGTCCCTCTTAAAAATGGTGTGGGGCAGCAGTGGAGGTGGTAGTAAGCCCCACCAGCCACCCACTTCTGCCTTGTGAAGGAACCCTGATGCCTCAAAGGAATTCATGGTGGGTTGAATACAGTGATCCTACTTTTTTTGTGCATTACATATGGTGTGGGGAGGCCTAAAGTTATTCACGTTTTTTTCACTTTCACAGGGGTCCTGTGCCCCTAACCATAGCGAATGTGAAGGGATGACAATAATAGGCACCACTGAAACCTGGTGGGATGAGTCTCATGATTGGAATGTAGAAATAGAGGGGTATAATTTGTTTTAGAGAAACAGACCAACAAGAAAGGAGGAGGAGTAGCGCTATATGTCAAGGATGTTTACACCTATGAAAAGATCCATGACTTAAATCCATAAAGCCCGGTTGAGAGCACCTGGGTAAATATTACTGGGTAGAGAAACAACAATGATGTCATTGTGTGTGGGGGCTTACTACAGACCTAAAAGTCAGACTGAGGACTTGGATGATGCCTTCCTGGAATAGATGACCAAAACATTCAGAAAAGGGAAGCCAAGTATAGTCAGACACACATTTTAGATTGTAAGAAAGCCAATTTCAGGAAACTTAGGGAAATACTGGATGTGATCCCCATTCTTAGGAATACTAAAAGAGAAAGGCGTTCATGATGGATGGGAGTTTCTTAAAAGATATTGAAGGAAGCATTCTAAACAATTCCAGTGAGGAGGGAAAACGGGAGGTGTCTGAAGAACTTTCAACTGAGCTATGATTTAAAAGGGGCACGTACAAGAAATGGGAAAAGGAGGAAATGTCCAAAGCAGAATTCAGATCAATAGTCAGCACATGTAAGGAGAAAATCAGAAAAACTAAAGCACAAAAAGAGCTCAGGTTTGCTAGAGAGCTTAAAAACCATAAAAAGGGCTTTTTTGGTTATGTCCGTAATGAAAAGAAGAACAAGGAAGTGCAGGGCCTTTACGTGGGGAGGCTAGTGAAATGCTAACAGGGGACAGAGAAAAGAGAGAACTACTCAACATCTCCTTTGCTTCAATCTTCTCCTACAAGGAAATCAGTGTTCAACCTGGGAAAAAAGGGGCTGGTGATGCAGTAGGGGGAATGCAGCATAGAAGAGGTGAAGAGGTAGTACAGGAATACCTGGCTACTCTAAGTGAATTCAAGTCTCCAGGACCAAAAGAACTCCATTTAAGGGTATTAAAAGAACTGGTAGAAGGAAACTCAGAACCACTGGCAATAATCTTTGGGAATTCCTAGAAAAAAGGTAAAATCTCAGCAGATTGGAGGGGGGGAAATGATGTGCCCATCTTCAAAAAAGGTTAAAAAAAGAGGATGCAAACAATTGCCACCCAGTCAGCCTGATGTTAATATCAGGAAAGATTTTGGGCAGATCATTAAACAAACAGTCTGTAAGCACTTAGAAGCGAATTCTGTGGTCACTAAAAGTCAACATGCGTTCTTCAGAAACAAGTCTTGCCAGATCTCAGTAAAGCCTTTGACAAGATCCCCCATAATGTTATTGTAAACAAGCTAGTAAAATGTGGACTAGACAATGCTACTATTAGGTGAATTTGTAATTTGTTGACAGACTGAACCCAAAGGGTGCTCACCAATGGCTTCTCTTCATCCTGGAGAAATGACCAGTGGAGTGCCACAGAGTTGTGTCCAGGGCCCTGTGTTATTCAACATCTTTGTCAATAAAGATCAACATCTTTATCAAATTTGCAGATGGCACCAAATTAGCAGGGGTAGCTAATATCCCAGATGACAGAATCACAATTCAAAATGACCTTAACAGATTAGCAAGCTTATTTTCTGCTGCTTCGGAGACTAGAATAGAGAGCAATGGCTTCTAACTTCAGGAAAAGAGATTCTATCTAAATGTTAGGAAGAACTTCCTGATGCTAAGAGCAGTTCACCAGTGGAATATGCTGCCTCAGAATGTGGTGGAGTCTTCTTTGGAGGTTTTTAAGCAGAGGCTGGGTAGCTGTCTGTTGGGAGTGCCTTGATTGTGTATTCTTCTTTGGCAGGGGGTTGGGCTCAATGACCCTTATGGTCTCTTTCAACGCTATGATTCTATGACTCTAATTCTTTGACCCTTTTTTTTTGCCAGAAAAAGTGGTGGTCAGAAGGAATTGAGGAGAGGGGTTCAAGAGTCACAAATAACCCTGTGAGGGAATGCATGTGGAACTTTTCCCACTCCCAGCAGTGTTTGAAGGCGTGCTACCATTTAGGTAGAAACAATTGTTACCCTGATTTCTGGGGTCCCGTGGGGGACACCTCAATGTGCTCCAAATAATGGGGAATGGGAATTAGCTAGAGCACAAGCTGTAGCAATACAAGAGGCAGAGCCAACGTAGCGAGATCAGGCCGAGTCAGGACCAAGACACAATAAAGTTATAATTATGTATAATTTTTGGAACACGGCCTGAATTTCCATGAACGTGGGCTTCTGGCAAGGGATGGGCTGCATCTCACGAAACTTGGCAGGAATGTTTTTGCAAACAGTCTTGCACGGAGGATTAAGAGGTCTTTAAACTAAGTTCTGCTGGGGAGGGAGACAATATTATTCAGGGCAAAGACTCGGCGAGTGCAGGGGGAAAAGGCCCAAATGATATTGACCAAGTAGTACAAGCGTCCAATGGTGGGAGGAGTAGAAACTATAGTACAGGACTTGCAGGAAGGGCCCGGGGATTTAAGTGTCTCTACACTAACGCGCAGAGTATGGGACACAAGCAAGATGAATTTGAACTCCTAGTACAACAAAATAAATACGATTTGATAGGCATCACTGAGACCTGGTGGGATGAGTCTCAGGATTGGAATGTAGGAATAGAGGGGTATAGCCTATTTTGTAGAAATAGACCAAACAAGAAAGGAGGAGGAGTAGCCTTGTATGTCAAGGATGTTTTCACCTGTGAAGAGATCCGTGACTTAAACCCAGAAAGCCGGGTCGGGAGCATCTGGGTAAGAATTAAGGGAGCGAGAAACAATAGGGATATTCTGGTGGGGGGTTACTACAGACCTCCAACCCAGACTGAGGACTTTGATGACGCCTTCCTCAACCAAATGACTGCACATTCAAAAAGGAGAGATACAGTAACAATAGGAGATTTCAATTACCCGGATATATGTTGGCAGTCATATGTCTCTGCCAAGACAACAAGGTCCAGCAAGTTTCTTGCTTGTCTTGCAGACAATTTCATGGCCCAGAAGGTGGAAGAGGCCACAAGGGGATCAAATATTCTAGATCTGATCCTGACCAATAGGGATGACCTTGTTAACGAGGTAGAAGTGATTGGATCTTTAGGGGGGAGTGACCATGCCCTATTGGAATTTGGCATTCAGTGGGAAGGAGAAGATAAGTGTAGCCAGACACTCATCTTAGATTTTAAAAAAGCGGACTTCTGTAAATTTAGGGAGCTGCTGGCTGGAATTCAGTGGTCAAGAATAGTGAAAGGGAAAGGAGTTCAGGAGGCATGGGAGTTCCTTAAAAGGGAGATACTGAAGGCACAGTCTAAAACTGTGAAAATAAGGAGGAAAAATGGAAGGCACCTGAAGAAACCAGAATGGTTGACTAAAGAACTCTCAGCTGAGCTAAGTGTTAAGAGAAACATGTACAGGAAATGAAAGAAGGGGGAAACCACCAAAGAAGAATTTAAGCAAATAGCCAGGAGATATAGGGAGAAGGTCAGAAAGGCTAATGCACGGAACGAACTTAGGCTGGCCAGAGAATTAAAAACAATAAAAAGGGCTTTTTTAAATATGTCCACAGCAAAAGGAAAAAGAAGGAGATGATAGGGTCGCTGTGCAGAGAAGATGGCGAATTACTAACAGGGGAAAGAGAAAAGGCAGAACTACTTAACACCTTCTTTGCCTCAGTTTTTCCCCAGAAGGATACAAGCACTCAACCTGGCAGTTGGGGAACAGGGGAGGAAGTGGGGAAATGCAGCACATAATAGGTAGAGAGGTGGTACAGGAATACCTGGCCACACTGGATGAATTCAAGTCTCCAGGGCCAGATGAATTGCATCCTAGGATATTAAAAGAACTGGCAGAGGTCATTTTGGAACTGCTTGCTATAATCTTTGAAAAATCTTGGAGGACGGGAGAAGTTCCAGCTGACTGGAAGAGGGCAAATGTTGTCCCCATCTTCAAGAAGGGAAAAAAAGAGGACCCAAATAATTATCACCCAGTCAGCCTGACGTCAGTACCCGGAAAGATCCTGGAGCAGATCATTAAGCAGTCAGTTTCTAATCACTTAGAAAGCAACGCGGTAATCACGAGAAGTCAAGATGGATTTCTCAAAAATAAGTCATGCCAGACTAATCTTATCTCTTTTTATGATAGAGTTACTAGCTTGATAGATGAAGGGAATGCTGTGGATGTAGCATATCTCGATTTCAGTAAGGCCTTTGAGAAAGTTCCCCATGACATTCTTGCAAAGAAGCTAGTAAAATGTGGGCTGGACAGAGCTACTGTCAGGTGGATCTGTAACTGGTTGACTGACCGTTCCCAAAGGGTGCTCACCAATGGCTGCTTTTCATCCTGGAGAGAAGTGACTAGCGGGGTGCCACAGGGTTCTGTCCTGGGCCCAGTGCTGTTCAATATTTTCATCAATGACTTGGATGAAGGAATAGAGGGCATGCTCATCAAATTTGCAGATGACACCAAATTGGGAGGGGTTGCTAATACGCCAGAGGACAGGATCAAAATTCAAAATGACCTGGACAGATTGGAGAGCTGGGCCAAGGCTAACAAAATGAAATTCAACAGAGAGAAGTGTAAGGTCCTACACTTAGGTAGAAAAAATGGAATGCAGAAATATAGGATGGGGGACACGTGGCTGGATGGCAGTACGTGTGAAAGGGATGTAGGAGTCTTAATAGACCACAAGCTGAACATGAGTCAGCAGTGTGATGCGGCAGCCAAGAAAGCCAATGCAATTCTCGGCTGCATCAATAGGAGTATGGTGTCTAGATCGAGGGAGGTACTGGTACCACTGTACTCTGCTTTGGTTAGACCTCATCTTGAATACTGTGTCCAGTTCTGGGCACCCCAATTCAAGAAGGACATGGTCAAGCTGGAGCAGGTCTAGAGGAGGGTGACCAAAATGGTGAGGGGCCTGGAAGCCAAGCCCTATGAGGATAGACTTAGAGAGCTGGGTATGTTCAGTCTGCAGAAGAGAAGGTTAAGAGGAGACATGATAGCTATGTTTAAATATTTGAAGGGATGCCATGTAGAGGAGGGAGAGGGCTTGTTTTCTGCCACTCCAGAGACCAGGACAAGGAGCAATGGATTCAAGCTGCAGGAAAGGAGATTCCACCTGAACCTCAGGAAGAACTTCCTGACAGTCAGGGCTGTCTGGCAGTGGAATATGCTGCCTTGGAGTGTAGTGGAGTCTCCTTCCTTGGAGGTTTTTAAGCAGAGGCTGGATGGCCATCTGTTGGGAGTGCTTTGAGGGTATTCCTGCATGGTAGGGGGTTGGACTGGATGGCCCGTGTGGTCTCTTCCAACTCTACATTTCTATGATTCTATGTTCTTTTTTTTGTAAAGTCACAGTGCACTTGCATACTCACTCACACAGAACTAAGAAACACTGCCCAGTTGCATACTCACACACACAGACCTGAGAAAATAAAGGGAGGAAAGTAGATACGGGATTTTAAGAAGGATTTTTGAGGAAATACTACACCTGATCTTGTAGCCCGGGTAGTGAGAAGAAAGTCAGTTGCAGCGGAGATTCTCAGCATGCAAACAGAGCGGCAGCAAGGAGGGATGGAAGCCGTGAGCGATCTGAGCGATCTGAGGAAGCGCTCAAAATCAGAGGTTCTTTTACGGGGAAATGTGCCTGTAGGGTAGTCCGTTCCCGGGGAAAACAATAGGTTTCGGGTTGGAGACAAAGGTCAGTACCTTGAATGATTGGATTTTCATGAAGTTGTCAATAGCGCAGACAGTATGCAAATGGGGAGTGCTTGACAGTTGGCTATTCTGAAGCGCTAGTCTCGTCAAGCTGGCGGTTTGGGGCAGAGAATCTTTTGTATGTTTGATGCATACTTAATTTAGTTTAAAGTGTACTTGCCTGGAGGTCTCCTGAAGCTGCGTGTCGGAAAATTACTGGCCTGCCTGGGATTTTTCATGTATTTTTCAGCCGATCGGCCGTGTCCATTTGCGTGCTTATCCGGGGGCCTCACAAGCACGTTGAGGGGAGCAGTTTGGAATGGCCAATCTTTTGATATCAAATTATATTTAGTAAGTCCTAGGCTCGGACTATAGACCGCAGTAACACAATCCAATCTTTATTTTTTATCCTGACTAGACAACAATTGGAGGCCTACTAAAAACCATTTCAGATTGTGTCTGGCCTTTATATGTTATTTGAACAATATGGGACAAACTAGTGGTGATGTTTTAATATCTGAAGAGTACTACTCCTTGACAAAACTGTAGGAAATCATATATATCTCACTGAAGAAGTATGGAAATTTGTCCGAAGTTTATGTCCTGGCTGTTAAAAAAACAAACAAACTGTCACTTCACAAAGTTGTTTCCTAACGGGGAAAAGCTAAATGCATCTGGGAGCTCGTTAACCAGACCTATGACATACTAGTAGGCATGATCATATTCAAATGTTTTAATTTCTAAATTCAGAACAAGGAGAGATACAGAGGGAGAGAAAGAGAGAATGTTTCCCATGAGCTCTGTAGAAGCAACATTTCTTTGAGCTGATGGCTTCAGATCTCCTCCTCCCTTGCGGGAGGATGGCCTCTGAGATCTTCTGAGGTGAGAATGCTGTAGAACTGGATAAAATTCAAATAGTATTCTCTGACTAATAAACATATAGGGAGACAGGCAAGTAGACAGGTAGAGAATGCCAGACAGAGGGGTACTGGAAACGGAAGTATGAGGGCAACTTTCATAATGCTGGGTGCTATTGTGACCTGGTATTCTTAGAGGCAGCATTCAAGACAGCTGATTCAGGTAACAATGCAGCTCACTAATTTTGAATTAAATGTGCATAGAGCTGATAATTGCTATAGTAGAGATATGCATTAAACTTCCCAAAGTTCAAGT
This sequence comes from Cyclura pinguis, assembly GCA_030412105.1. Taxonomy (NCBI): domain Eukaryota; kingdom Metazoa; phylum Chordata; class Lepidosauria; order Squamata; family Iguanidae; genus Cyclura; species Cyclura pinguis. Next base: position 266,728,878 of record CM059599.1, read on the forward strand.
TTTTTATACTTCTTTAGCACTCATTCTGTGTAATATATAATATCATATAATACTTTATGATAGATGTTTCCTTTTCTCAGTGATTCTCACAATATTCCTAAATGGTTAATGGAAAACATTCCCATTTTATTGTAGATGTTATTTATTTGTTTAATATCCCAGTTTTCTCCTTAAATAGAATGCTTGGGTACTTTCAGAAGGACACAAGAAGTCAAAAGATCATGTGTCCAGCTGCAGTCCAGCTTTCCTTCCTTAAAGGATTTTTTTTGGGGGGGTAATGGGAACAAAAATACAGAAGGCAGGCTGGGAAAATGCAAAAAGGGAGTAGAAATGGAAGACGTCACTCAGTGGACTCCCTTTAAAGCTCTGTGAATGAACCAGTGGATTGCACAGTAAAAGCCTTATATGGAAGCACTCTTGTTTCCTGGGAAGGGATAGGTATACCTCTGACATCCTTTTCACCAAAGGGCACTGGAAAACTGAATATTTAAATATATCATAATTTTTTTAGTTGGAGAAACTAAACTTTCTTTTCTAAAAAAAAATATGCATGTACATTTTGTCATATTTGGATTTCATTGTTGGTCTGCAAACAGGGAGGATTTGGAATGCTGGGGTGGCCTGTGGCCAGAAACCCATGTTGCTCTGGTGCTAAATTGTGCCAGGGTGATGCAGCATCCAGAAGGCTGCGCAAAGGCAGGTTTTATGGTGCCTGGTGAGGGGGAGAGATCTGCAGTGGGGAGGAAGGGTGACTATTCAAGCCATTGGAGCTTAGCTATCCCTCCAAACATGTTCAGCACCTTGGATAGCTTTTTAGATTAAAATCTAAACTGGATTTACTTGTCCACTGACTTGGGAGCCACCGGCTGCCATTGAGGTCTGTTGGCCCATCCTTTTAAGATTCAAGGTCTGCAAAAGGTAGAGAGCTCATCTCAACCCCTGTGTCTTTAGTTCAGGAATGTCAACAGAAATATAAGAGCATTAGGAGCTGGTAGTCTTCTTCAACCAGGTTCTCCCATCATCTGTCCCTCTCTTTTTATTTGTACTGATGAGAGAGGGAGAGATGGAATTTTTTGTGTGTGTTGTAAAATGATAGTTGCAAAACAACTGCAAAACTTTGATATAGGTTTGGAGTAAAGAGGACACTGTTTGGGTTATCTGTTTTTTATATGTTTACTAGGAATTCTGAGTTGATGTGTCTGTATCTCAACCTTGGGACTGTTGTAAAATTGGGTGCGTGGTGGGGGTGTTGTTACAAAACAATTGCAAAACTTTGGCACAGGTTGGGAGGCGATTCTTAATTTCAGGGTTTATAGTAAACAAAGTGGTTGCTTTATACTGTCGGATTGTTGGTAGGTCTGGCTCACTTGGTCTGTCTAGTTTACACAGAGAGTGAGAGGATCTTTCCTGAGTTTTAAACAGAATTTTTTTCCTGTCTCATGACAAGATGCTGAGGATTTAATTTTTTTTTCTTTCAGGCAAAGCATATCTTCTGTCGCTGATCTGTCATCTTCTAGTGCGTCAACTGTTAACATAGCTTTTGATTCTCCAAGGCTTCTGCGCCAGTATTATCTATGTGACAATAAGAAGGTAAGTTGTGCAGAACTTCCTCACAGATGGGTGAAGTCAGAGAAGAAAAACCTTCGTATGTATGTTGATACTCTGCATGTTTATACGCCTTAGTAAAAGGCTCAAAGCAGGGTTTCTCAGCCAGGGTTCCCTGGAGTCCTAGGGTTCTGCTAGAGGTCAGTGAGGGTTCTTTGAGAGATTGCGACTGAAGAAAAAAGCAAAACATTTTTTGAGAGGTGTAGATAGAATATTTTTTATGCAGGGATTCCCTGAGACCTGAAAATTATTTCAAGGGTTCTTCCAGGGGTAAAAAAGTTGAGAAAGCCTGTGTACGGTATCTATCTGTAGAAAATTGGAAACGTGAAGTATATTGATGATTGGTTGTTGCACTGTTTCATCTTTGTGTGAAGCTCCGAGCTTGGAGATAACTAGTCACAACTGATGAGTTTCTTGTGCCCAGTCCTTTCCTCAGTTTTTTAAAAAATGTATGTAACTAAATTGCTTTAGGGTAGCAATTTAACAAGGGATAAGATCAAGCATCTTTCAACTGCAAGGTTTTTGGGACCTTTTATCATTACTTTTATGTGGAAGCCTTTCTTACTTCAGTGGTACTTACTCCCAAGTAAGTGAGGATGGGGTTGCAGTATTAGCTGCTTGCTATGTGGTAAAAAGATAGGTAGTTTGCTGTTGCATTTATTCTCAAAAAGGCCAAAGTTCCCATCCAGAATATGTAATTTTGGAAGAAACCCACCAAGGCTCTCCTCAGCTCTTATCATGTCGTCGTAAAATTCCTGCTTTTCTAACATCTGGTTTCTTGGAGGCTGAACAGGACTGTATTTTAAGAGCAGCATTTTAACCTTCATGCACCAGAATGGGAAAGGTCTGTCTCCTAGTCGCATTTTGTTTGAGCATCAACAAAGAACTAGAACTCCAGTGTAGATGTTCTGCAACATTGACACCTACATGATGTGTCAGTTTATTTCTATGTCTCCTTTATATATTTCATTTATACTCCATCTTTCTGCCAGCACAGCCATCCCCAAATTTCAACTATTGGCTACATAAAAAGAATTCCCTTCCCCTGCAAACAAGAACTGGCTAGGGGGGAAAATCCCTAGCCAATCCACTGATTTTTTTCATTGTGGTACTTTATTTTAGTCTCAGCCAGTTAACAGCAGGACAAAAAAAAAAAAGACTTCGTTTTTTTTCCCCCGTAAAGCAGCATGCTCTGTTTGTTGGTGAGTTGGTCCCATTTGGGAGAAACTTAAATTTCTCTTTAGGGGCACACTTAGAAAATACCCAACACAAGAAATTAATGTTTTGTTTTGCGTTAGTCTACGTTCTATTGGGGGGTGGCTGTGGGTGTTTGGTTCTTAAACCAAATTGTGGAGTCTCCACACACACAAAAACCCATTTGCATGTGGGCCTTTTTAATGACCTGTATTAACGTGTAACTGTCCCTGCAGACAGAAAATACTTCAGAATTCAGCCAATGAAAGTCTTCCCCTTTTTTTCAAAGATCCGAATAGTTAAGATACACTTTTCCCATTCTTTTTTAAAAAATTGTTCATTAGTCTTAGATATTGTTGCTTAGGAGCGTGCAGGGTGGGTCTGGGCATACTGCAATTCACTTATTAACCTGTCAGTATTTCTGTGGCCATTTTTAAAAATTCTACTCCATGTGTTTACGTTTAAATTCCTTGGGCTATGCAGGGTGTTTTTATTACCACATGCTGGTGGCTTGTTGCTTCCAGATAGAATAACTAAGAAGAAACTCTTCTACCTACTTTTGAGTAATGAGAAAGTTAAAAATGGCTTTTCTAAACATAGCAACTATAACCAGTCACTTGAGGTGGATATTATACCTGCAGTGGTGACTATTTTTTTCTTTAAAAGTAAGGCCATTTCCATACTACACTGTTGCAGTGCTATTATTCTACTTTTGACATCCTATGGAATTCTGGGGTTTGCAGTTCAGGGAGGGGCCTTTAGAATTCTCAGCCAGAGATCTCTTTGGCTTCAGTAAGCTACAAACCTCAGAATTCCACAGGATGTTGAAAGTGGAATCATAGCTCTATAACAGCGTAGTGCAGAAATGGCCTACGACTTCAAGTTTGGTATTAACATTTAACATACACATTTAAGGAAACTATTGTCATATTTTGGGGAGCTATTGTTGTTGAACTGACAGCAGTTGCCTTGCCAATGGCAATACTTTCAGAAAGAGAGCTCATACGCTATGATGAGAAGGCAACCAGTAATATTAACATTGGGTTGTTGGTTATGCAAACCTCAGTGATCTGTTTTGGAGCAGCAGTAAGCTGTGGAAGTAGCAATTTGGACTGAAAAATTGATTGAATAGGATTATGAAAAATAGAATCAGCCCAGTGGGTTTTTGTACAGTTCATTAAAACCGTCCTGTGTGTACAGCCAGCCAAGGCTTACAGCCGCCAAATTAGCCTGTTATCAGTAGCCGCCGAGCAAAGTTTGTGAGCACGTTACAGGTCATCATTTTGCAGCCCGAATTGATAGTAAATCCAGAGAGACCATCTGGTGGCAAAATCCATAGATGAGGCAGAGGTCAAGGGTTCTAGCATTGCAAGGAAGGAATTCAGATGTGATCTGGACTGCTTCCACTGATAGGGGTGGTTGGCTGCAACAGCTTCCTTCCATTCTGATCTCACTTTATTGAGGCTCAGAGTCTTCCACAGCTGTTGACCTAATTAATGAGTCTTTATTATATAATGCCCAGGACTGCTGGGCTTTCCCTTTTCCACCTACACTGGCTGCTGTTAAGTATTGTCCCTCTCATGTCTCTGGGGTATGGCTGTTGGGAGGGGTCTTGTCTGGGTCCTGGGACAGGGGCATAAGAAAAACCAATGTGTTTTGTGCTGATATATCCCAGCCTTCATTTTTTATTTGTTCTTGACTGCAAACTTGCATTCAGAATTCTGGAAGCTGCCAAGAAATTATTATATTGTGGTTTGTCAGCATGTTCTTGTTTTACTTTCAGAAATTGCTGGATACAGATTCATTCATGCCAGCTGCTCATACATATTGAATTTTTATCTCTAGAGCATTTCTAGAATATAAGAGAATGAGTATAGAATCTATATGTTAGGAGTGATTAAGAAGCAAAGAGACTGGTTTAGGAGTAATGAAGTAAATAAATATTACTGAAGGACTCAGGCCCTTTTCACACCTTACCTTTTTCCAGCGTTGGCACAAGGGGATCACGCGAGAAGTCTCTTCCAAGAGGCACATGCATCTCCTCTGCTTCTCCTCCACACCAGCTTTGTGCTGGCCGGAAGGAAGCGTGAGCGCTCTGCCCCTTCCTTCCACAGCACAGCCGGGTACTTTCCCAGGCTGTGCTGGGGGAGGAAGTGTGATGGCCATGCCTCCGGAGCCTCCGCATGCAAGGTAAGTGCATGTGGAGCCCAGGAGGGACGTGCGATTGCACATCATTTTCAGCAACAAGCTGACAATGATATAATGGATGATCGCCACCTACTGGCCTTGGGAACGTCGTGTGATTGTGAGGACATAATGTGAAACGGTCCTCGCAATCACGTGAAGCTCCCGAGGCCACTTTGCAACACGAGTGGCATGCGAAAAGGGCCTTACAGGGAAGAAAGTTACTTTGGATGCTATGGTGCAATTGCCTGCTTACATTACAAAGATAGATCTGGAAGAGGGCTAATGCAGTGAGGGGAAAGGAAGTCACATTGTCTCTGAGAGAGTCAGTTTGGATCATAGATAGAGTTAAGAAGGGAAAACACCTGGGTCATCTTAACTATCCAACTGCATTACTTCTTCCTACTGTGGGTGCTTTTGATTCCTTGTGCATTGTTCTCCATTTCTGGGAGAAGTACTCACTTTATGTTTTTTGGAGCAGTATCCAAAGGAATAATGAGTATGAATGTTTAGTTCTTGGAAGTATTGTTTTTTCTACATCTCAGTTGACATTTCCCATTTTTTTTTAATGAAGGCAGGTGATTAAATTCTGTATTGTAACGCATGGAGCACACAAGCAATGTGTCGGAATTCATCCTCTTGGGACTTACTCAGAACCAGGTCCTACAGAATGCCTGCTTTGGGATGTTTTTGGTCTTCTACATAGCAATTCTGATGGGGAATCTGCTCATCATTGTCACAATCAAGACCAGTCCCCGACTGACTTCTCCCATGTATTTCTTCCTCAGTTACCTCTCCTTTGTAGATATTTGCTACTCTTCCGTTACTGCTCCCAAACTGATTGCAGACTTCCTTGTCCAAAAGAAAACCATTTCTTATGTTAGTTGCATGGCACAGCTCTTTGGGGTTCATTTTTTTGGTTGCACTGAAATCTTTCTTCTCACGGTGATGGCCTATGATCGGTATATTGCAATCTGCAAACCTCTCCATTATACATCTATTATCAACAAAAGCATATGTAGCTGGATGGTGGCGTTTTCTTGGCTGGGAGGTTTTGTGCATTCAATAGTACAGACTCTCCTTACAGTACACCTTCCTTTCTGTGGGCCCAATGAAATAGACCACTATTTCTGTGATGTCCACCCATTACTGAAATTAGCCTGTACCGATACCTATGTCATTGGGCTCATTGTCATTGCCAACAGTGGCATGATTTCCCTGAGCTGCTTTCTTGTGTTGGCTGTTTCGTATGTTGTCATCCTAGCCACACTGAGAACTCGTTCTTCTGAAGAACGCCTCAAGGCCCTCTCCACCTGTGCCTCTCACATCACTGTAGTAATCTTGTTTTTTGGGCCATGCATTTTCATCTATATGAGGCCTTCCACCACCTTCTCAGAGGACAAGAGTGTGGCTGTATTCTACACGATTATCACCCCAATGCTCAATCCTTTAATATACACCTTGAGAAATGAGGAGGTGAAAAATGCTATGAGAAAGTTGTGGAGCAAAAAAATGCTTTGGGCTGAGAAATGAAAATGAAGATGTAAAATTGTGTTTCTGAGGCACGAGTGCCATATTATACCAGTGGTTTGGGAGATTGTGATCATAAGCACCACAGCACATCAAGAGCAAAGATTAAGCCTACTTTCTCCAACTTCAACAGCAATAAACGTGTCTCCTCCTCCATGTTTAAATCAAGAGATTAATTGTAATTGTAGTAAATTCTCTATGGGAAAGGGATATCTACTAAAGTCATAGCAGTGAACGGAAAGCACAAGTAGCCCCATACATGTTCTTGAACTGAAGAGAGTCCCAGATTTTTGATAATTAATCCTTTAAGAAACCATGATGCTATTGCTCATCATGCCATTAGTGTGTAGTTGCTGTAAGTCTACACAGCAGGAAACTATGGCATATGTTTTCACAGAAGTGATCAGACATCTGTGGTTACATCTGAATCTGGATAGGCAGTGCCCCCCCCCATTACTCTAGTGTTGGTTTTCTTTTAATAAATTAAGAAATCCTATATTTTGTGCACTTATTTACAAGGCAGGAGCTGCAAAGATTTATTGATGACCAACCGGGAAATAATGAGACCAGAGAAAATCGGGTTAAATAAGGGCCACCTTATTTGACCAACCTATTTAAATTGCATTGGCCTGGAAATAGGGCAAGTGTGGGGCAAAAACTGATGCAGATCCAGCTGAGGCCAGGTGTCACCACATGAGTACCTCCTTAGCCTCCATCAAGCAAAACACCTCAGTCCTGAGGGCAAGCCAAATACCGGAGTTGCTCCGTAGCCTGACATAATTGGAAGGTAATCCAAGGAACTCCCAACCAGGCCATAGAGCCCTATAAGTGAGAGACTAAATTCCAGGTTAGCCTCAAGGGTGGCTTTCTTCCCCACTCACTGGAACACAGAACCCTAAAATGAGAGTTCCAGAGCCCTGTGCTACACCAAAAGGATACCTAAGGGTGATTCTCCCCCCATTACCTTCCATGGACAATAGACAAGCATCTGGTTAGTCCCTTTCCTCCACCAGGAAGGGGCCAGCCAACATGGCCTTTATCCCCTGTTGCAAATTCTTCAGGAACAACATATTCTCCTCTCCCAACAAATGAATACTATCAGCCCTTTAAAGCTTTGGCCATTGGAAAACTGTTAGGATGAGGAAGAAAATGGACCAACACCCTGCCCAGGGCATTGCAAATTTTCCTGTTTGCCCTTCTGTGGCCATGATCAACATGTTTGGGGTTACCAGCCCCCTTCCAAACTTGTTGGGGGCAAAATGGCAGGAAAAAACAAAGAAAACTCCAGACCAACAACTTTCTATAATGTGAAAATCCATCAGCATTTTTAAATTTGAGACCTTGCCCTTCAGCAAGTCCAAGTCATTCCCACTAAACTGAATGACTAAAATGTCAGGAGGAGACCAATTTTACTCCTCAAAAGAGGCAAGAAACCACTCCACTAGAGGCCTCTCTTGCCCAGCCATTCCACAGTGGCAATATTGCTCAAATCACGCAGACTACTATTCTGTGGCCACAAATCAGGACCCTCCATCTTGCCACACAGCACCTAGAAGCTAACAGAGAAGACAAATTCAAAACTTAAGAGGATGATATTGACTTCTTTTGGAGATATACCATGTTATTAGTCAATAATTTTATAAAATGATTGATTACTTTTCAAGAGTCATGTCTATATTGTTTGTAAAAGTTTTATTTTATATAAGAATTAAAAAAAAACTTTAGAGGATGCATGTACCTCCTTGCAGCTGAAGATTTCCAGTATCTGATGCATAGGATGACTTGTGGGCTCATGCCCATTGCAGCTGCAGTAGTGGCAGCCCAATCCTAAAAGAGTGGGTGTCAAACTTAGACTTGTGGAGGCACAAGCACTTCAAGGCCTTGAAGGTAACTATCCGAAAGTGCTACCTGTTATGGGGCAAAAAGTCAACGTGACAGAATACGACTCCTGGACTTGGGCCCCTGAGCTGCACATAGCCAGGTCAGAACACAATCTCTACTGCACTTTCAGCCCATCCCTTTCTGATCAGTTTTGGAGCACCTTAATATGCAAAACTACACCCTAACAAATTCGAAATTTGCAAAAACCAGAGTCTTACTGGAAACATCCCCTTTGGCTACCACAACCAATTTGCTAATGTGCAATGTGCCCCAAAAGAGAGTGTCAGAGATTCTGTATGAAGTAAGGCCACCTCATAACCAGAATAACAGATAAAAGGCCAAACATTGCCTAATCCCCTGAGCACATCTGGAGATAAAGGAACATGATTGTCGGAAATCTGACCACACTCCCTAGTCCAATCCTCCAAGGCGTTACATATTCTGAAATCAAATGTGGAGTCCTCACAACTCTGTGCCTTAGCTGCAAAAGACAAACCTGACAGTTTAGTCTCTATTGACCGAGTTGACATCCCCCTGTCCCTTAAGGGACACTTGCTCAACACATGTGCCACAGGAAGTGACCAAGAGTCTTCTAGCCCATTAACCTTTCTAAAAAGTTCAAAATCTTTCCCAGCATTCTGGTAATCATGCCTAGTACTAGGGTCTAAGGAGAGGGCAATGGCTTGAGCAATCTGATCCCTCCAAGGCTCCAACAGTCTACGGACATGGGAACAGGTTCGGAGTCTCCTTCCTGGGCTAGCTGCTAGAACCATGGTATCTATGGGCAAGAAAGAGCATCAGCTATCCCATTATCCACACCAGTCACATGGAACACTGTGAACAGAAAGTTATAATGCAAACATTGCAGCACAAAATCTCTAATCAGGCACAGAATGCTTGAGGATTTTGAGGACATTGGGTTAATAACATGAATAACAGCAATGTTATCACACCAAAAATGGATGGAAGAGCGAGACGACTCCTCAGCCCAAATCCTAAGAGACACCAGAATTGGAAAAAATTCCAAAAAGCTCAAATCAGTCAACAAGCCAGCCTGCGTCCGTTCCTTAGGCCAGGACTGCACACACCGATGTCCTCTAAAATTAACATTGAAGCCATTAGAACCAGCTACATCCAACAACACTTTTAAGGCATTTTAAAACCACAACCAAATCCTCCAAAATGCAACTCCACTGAAAGATGCCAGAAAATGCTGCCACACTTCCAAATCCTCCCTAATACCCTTAGTCAACGTACTCCTACGGTGAGCTTTGAACACTCCAGCAATAGCATTAAAGAGATGCCTCAACAGGGCCCTACCCAGAGCAGCTGCACTACAGGCAATGTTAAGAGGCCCACTGAGCTCCTGAAACTCTCTGGAAGTGGCTTGTGAAGCCCCCAAAATTCAGACATCCTCCTCGTCAAATGATCCAACTTCACCTGAGGCAAGTGACAAAGCTGATTCAAGGTATCGATTTTGAAGCAGTTTCCTCTGCCTTTTCATGAGCTGAGGGCATTCCCAGCTCCGTTCTCCACCAATCTCGTTACCCCAAAACGCGGGTGCCATCAGGGCCTACCAGTGACGTCGGTACCTCTGTTCAATAATGGAGAATAATTAGCTCAAAAATAGGAGGCCTGTGAGAGGGGGTGTTAACTTAGTGCGATCTAACACCTATATTCCACAGGGGGTAACTGCTAAAAAGACATCGGACAGAAGACTTATGGTACAATTTAAACGTGTTTTGTTGTGGCAACATATACATGTACACAGACACAGAATAGTCACACACAAGCAATCACACAAGGCTAACTTAAAAGAAAGGGAGGAAAATTGGATAGAGGAACATAGGGGAGTAGATTATAATTACCATCCAGAGAGAAGTGAGGAAACAGAGATGAAGCTCAGGCTTGCAGCTAGGGCAGCAGAGCGACATAGTGGTGTCCAGCAAGTGGAAAAGCTGGCACAAAACCACAAAATTTTGACCAAAACTTTGATCAAACAAATAATGCAGTCTCTAATAAGGCATCTAATAAGGAAGAAGGCAAAATACAGACTTAATGTTACATTTCACCAGTTCTACCCCTATCCCATTCCTGTGTAGAGCCACAATGGCAGCACTGAATGATGTTTACCGGGCTGTGCATAATTCTACAGGGTTGACGTCATTCACAGATTCCTGGCCCCGTTCTGATAAATGCATCGTGGTCTGAATGTACAGAGCATCTAACTGGGTGTTAGGCACCTTGCGACTCCTACTCCATCCTACTTTCTTCCTCTTCCTTGTCACTCTGCTGTGAACTGGTTCCCCCTCCTCCATACCAGTGAGGCTGCTTTTGTCACTGCTGGTGGATGAGTGCAGCCTGCACCATCCCTGTTCTCTCATTCAGCTGCTCTTGGTGCACATCTTCTACTGTTGTGAGTTGCTGCCCCAGCTGTGGAGCCTGCAGATGACACTTGTGATTCTAGGCTTCTGTACTAGCCTCTCAAGTGTCTGTAACAGACCTTCCAACCAGTGCTGGAGCTTGGATGTGTGGGGGGGGGCAGGAGGGGGCAGGTCTATGGCATTAGGGCATGGCCACTCTGCACGGGGTGTGGCTGCGGTATGTGTGGATGTGGCCAGAGTGCATGGGGATGTGACCAGGACATGCGTGGGCATGGGTACAGGCCAGGATGCCCCCAAAACATTGCTGCCTGGGGCAAATCACCTCCCCACCCCCACATACCTACGTGACTGCTTCCAACACTGTCATGTGGACAGCTTCTTATGGGTCCTTTCCAGTTTGCCAGATATCCTGTGTCATATTACCCTTCTTCTTTCCCTTTGAGGAGCCAGATCTGTTCATGACCTACTCATGGTTTGCCTGATCTCTGTCCTCAGCAAGGTCTGCTGAGAACTTCTGAGACTTCTTGTTCTTGGAAGGCATAGTTCTCATGCCATTTGTGACTCAAGCAGAGAGAAATTTGTCCATTTTATTTTCTATTTTATCAATTTCGTTCTCTAGTCCGGATATTGTAACCTTTATTGGAGAACTTACCCCCTCTGCTTCTGTTGCCATTTTTGCTGATCTGATCCCAGTCGTTCTTCAGCTTCAGGACTATCAGGGAGTTTCTGTTCTCCTCTGATTTGTTACCCCAAAATGTGGGGGCCACAAGGGCCCACTAGCTATGCCAGTACCTCCATTCAAAAGCGGGGAATAATTAGCACAAAGATGGGAGATCTGCAAGACGGGGGTAACTTAATGAGATCTACCACTTATGTTTATGGGGTTCTTGCAGAAAATAACAAGCCAGAGAGTTTAAATTGTAAACTAAAGTGTATTTTATTGAAAGAAACTCACACACGTACACAAAGATCCAAGCAATCGCACAAACATACAATGATTAGCCAAAGGTAAAGGGAGGAAATGTGGATAGGGGATTTTTAGAGATAAGGTAATAATTACCGGTCCAGAGAGTAGCGAGGAAAGCAGCAATGTGGCTTAGATTGGCACCTAAGGACAATTCTTGTTCAGGAGTCAAATGGGAAGCATGGAGTTCAGGAAGGCAAGAGACTGCACTGGACAGCCTGAAAGCGGAGTTCTTATACTCTCCAAATATCCTGCAGGTATGATTGTGAATTGCTCTCCCAGCCAAGTGGACAGTAGGAGTTGCAACACAAACAATGAGGTCTGGACAGAGCTAATAGTATTTAGGTGACAAAAGACTAATGGCTATCATAATAGCCCAGTATTGTGGAGAGGTGGGGAAAACAATAAAAAAACGTCCAGGTGTTCAGGGTCAGAGTCAAGACAATCACAGTTTGGTGGGGATTTCACCTGTCAGCTCTGAGATGTCTGGCTCATTATCTTTAAACCTATTGTCTCAAGAGGGTCCATATTATTAGCTTGAAAATGACTTCAGAGTTTTACTCTGTGATCAAGGGCAGGTGTTTTAGTAAAAGCATACAGCATACATAGAAACTGTTTTGCTTCACCCCATCTATGGCAATGATTTGGATAAATACCAATATGATGGAATATGTGGAGAAATGGGATGTACCGTGTGTGGAACAGAAGCATTATGCTGTAATACTATATAGAAAGCAATGAAGACTGGTAATATCCAATTAAAGGGATATAGAGAGAAGACAAAGTCTCAGGGTGTTGAAAAAGATGATTTTATTTTTCCACGAGCCTAATATGTTTCAGCCTTATAATATTTAATAGTCATCCTCAATGGCTATATAAAAGATAAAAGAAAGAAAAGGGACAAAAAATAAAGAACGAAAGGAGACAAGTTACAATATGCTCTAATAATTATCTATCTATCTATCTATCTATCTATCTATCTTACATAAAAATATGTGTAAAATGTCTCAGTTTTAAAATCATGTATTAACCCAGTTACATTCATACAATAACAACAACATACAATAGAATATCATGCAATAACAAAATATAACTCACAATGCAACTTTAAAATCACCTGCAGGGATTCCAAAATGAGTGTTTTCTGAGCTTATTCCTAGCAACTGATAATTTGACAAGTAGGAGGCAGAGTATTACACTGTTTCGGTTTTTTCAATGTGTACTAAGGATATCCTTATAACATCAATTCTATAACAGATGGAAAGTTAGGGGATATGTGAAAACTGGAGTTTTAATATGGATGAATGTATTCCATATCTGTATTTACACCATGGGAAGCTAACAAGCAAAATTTAAATATCCAGTTTATTTCTTTTTTAAACATGGTCTGTTTACTCTAGGGAGAGCCAGAGTGGTGTAGTAGTATGAGTACTGGACTGCGATCATGGAGATCAGTGTTGGATTTCTAGCTCGACCATGGAAACCCACCGAGTGACCTTGGGCAAGTCACACACTTTCAGCCCCAAAAAACCCATTGATACATTAGGGTTTCAATAAGTCAGAAACCTCTTAATATGTTAGGGTCTCAGTAAGTCAGAAACAACTTGAAGGCACACAACAACAACTCATTGTGGGAAAAGAGTTTCTCAAGCACCATCAAATTCAGATCTTTAAAGGAGTGATCATGTTTTAGAAAAAGGTCAACCAATAGGGCACCTGATCTTCTGTTCCTGATAATACTATATGGATTTTTATGGGTATGGATGTTTTTCCTATATATAATTTAAGGCACTGATATCTAGCGGTATAAGCCACATATGCTACAACTTGGGATCTTGACATGACTTCAAACATAAAAAACCCGTCTTAAGCTATCAAAAGCTTTCTCTATATCCAAGAATAGAAGATCCCAAGTTGGAGATAAATTTTTAAATAGCATTGAAGCAATTTATAGAAATCAAATGGCTCAAATAATTGTGAATGGAGAGAAAACTGAGAGAATATAAATTCTCAGAGGGACAAGACAAGGATGTCCTCTTTCCCCTTTATTATTTATATTAGCTATTGAAATTTTGATTAAGTGTGTAGAATTGGACAATTTAACACAAGGAGCTAAGGTAAGAGAACGTGAATTCAAAATACGTGCCTTCTCAGATGACATTGTAGTCATATTAGAAGAGCCAGTGAGAGGAATTAAAAACTTAAAGAAGATATTAGAGAGATTTGAAGAAGTTTCTGGGTTGAAAGTAAATGAAGAAAAACTACATATGCTACCAATGCTACAAGTTGAAAATTGTTTCAGGGTATATGTTTTTTCATTATGATTTACAATCTCTTGTTATCTTACATGTATATTTAAAGTAAGTACAATGTCCACATGGGTAATGGCCTCATGGAGCTGTCGCTGATGGTAGAATGTGGAGGTGGGTTTGTGGATGTGTTCTGAAATCACTTCTTATCAATATATCATAAATGCTATGAGTTCTTTTAAAAGATTTAAGAGGTTTTTTTCCCCTCAGCATCCATGTATGACCCATAAGATGTGCCAATATTTTCTAATACTGTTATGCAATTTTTGGGTTATACTATGATAAATCAAACTGCAGTTTATTCTGGAATTGGTTTTCCTTTTCTGTTTCTTTTTTTTTTTTTGAAAAGATCGTTGTGTGTTGTCTGTGCAGTTGAAATTGTTGCTAATTACAAACTCTTGACAACCTCTGTCCTGTAGGTGGCAACTGAGTGACCTTGATTCATTTAAAAAGTCTTCTTCCATTGTGCAGTTTTTTTTAATTCTCAAAATTTGACCGTATGGTAGATTATTTCTCAAAAAATTTGGCTGTGAACTGTCAAACCTTAAATAAGTATTTTGGTCAGTAGGCTTTCATAGAGAGAACATAGAGTTCACCAACAGTCCACATGCCCATTTCCACAACCAGCTGAGTCAGAAGCAGTCCCAGCGTGTCTCCCAACTCTTGCTTGTCCTACCCCTGTGATATCACAAAGACCTGGTCTCAAGTTTTACCCCTGAAAACTGAAGGAATGTAATGCTGATGACTTGCTACTCTAATGGTAAGGTATGGCACCAACTAGAACCATGCGCATAGTGTGTGTGTGTGTGTGTGTGTGTGTGGAGGGGGTACTCAGCTAAGTACACAATGGTGCTTGTCTTGCAGGCTGCCAGGAGAGAGGGAGGTGGAGGTGACAATGCAAAGCCCAGCTATTGTTTAGAATGCCAGCTCTGTCAAAGGCATCATGGGTGGAGACACTGAAAAAATAATTTTTGCTGTAGCACAGGCAGCTTTCTCAAGGATCCCATCTACAGGCACTTGGTTCCAATAGACATTCATGTCAATAGCTGGGCTCTGTGTAATCTTGGTGCCTCCTCTTTCAACAGCATATGAGTATGGTAACTAGAGGAATGGGGCCATCCGCCTTTCCTCTTCCTTCAGTGGCAAGGAAGGTGCAGACAGAGGTGCTATGTTCACCAGGCATACGGAGCATGGGAAGCAGCCAATTATCTTAGAAAATCCCACAAAAAGGGACAATTGGTACACATCTGTTGAGAATTTTTTTGGGAACTGAGTCCATTCTAGAGATATTCTCTTATATTGCCAGGCAAGTCCATGGCGTGAGAGTTGGCTATAGCCAAAATGGTGGCCTAGAACTGGTTGCTTCTCAGCAATGGGAAGGGCATCATGGTGTGTCCTCAGGGTATCCTAAGATGGTAGTGATCACCGCCTGTCTTTAGTGGTCATTAGCTGGATTGATCAGACATGATGTCCAATCTCAGTCTGGGCAGTCAGCCAACAAGCAGCTGATAAGGGCCGGTGGCAGGCAACAGTTCCAGATGTGATTCCTTATTTTAGTAGGAAAACAGATGGAAAACAAATATGAAGCACAGCATCATTCCCAGCAATATCCATAAATCAAAGCAAAGTCAGT
Source organism: Cyclura pinguis (assembly GCA_030412105.1). Classification (NCBI taxonomy): domain Eukaryota; kingdom Metazoa; phylum Chordata; class Lepidosauria; order Squamata; family Iguanidae; genus Cyclura; species Cyclura pinguis. The sequence goes on from CM059599.1 coordinate 266,744,562, forward strand.
ACAATTCTAAGTTAGAGGTCAGAGACATGGCAGGAGAAACAGTCCATTAATCACTGACAAGTTCTGAAGGGGAATGGCTGAGCTTTTATAGGTTCACAGCTCAATACAGCTGGTGCCTAATTAACTGCTGTCTGTTATAAATTTGTTGAGATCTGCATATGCTTTCCTTTTAATGTCTACGCTTGGCAAAGATGGGTATAGATGAGTTATTTTCTGTATCAGAAGGGGCAAGGCTCTCTTCTGGAGCTGGCATTGCCCCCTGTTCTGTCTATGGGGTGGTACTATTCCCCTGTTCCAGTCTCTGAGTCAGAGTCTATGTTTATGTCCGGAAAGCAGGGCATGACACGACATCGTTGCTCAAGAAAACCTAGAAGAGATAATGGTGGCAACAGCAGACCATCCTCTATTATGGAACTTAGCAGACCATGCTTCTACCAGTGCTCCTGTGTCTTCTGAGCCTGGCACCATCAGCATCATTAGCACCACTGACCTAATTAGCCCTGCTAGTGAAGTGGTAACAGCTCCTTGTAAGACAAGACAGTTCTGAGATAGAGGACTGTGATAACCGGAGCCCCTGTCAGAGCTGCTGATGACGAGCAGCAGCTGTTGGTCCCTGTGGCTCTGCTGGAGATGAGTCCTGCAGCTCAAGAGCTCCGCCTGCTGCCATGGACCAAGCAGACACGGACATCCCTCTGCCTGCTCCTTTAGAGCAACAGGGATCCGATTCTGTGGCTGCTCCTTTGGAGCAACAGGGATCCGATTCTGAAGAGGCTCTGGAGCCTGGTTCAATAAGCCCCCAATCAAGGCGGAGACTCAAGAGGGCTGTGCAAAGGGAGGCTTCCTTGGCTAAGTTTAAGAAGCAGTGACTGGACACACCTGTGTTTGGGGCTATATAACTGCCTGCCTGGAAGCTTCCCTTTGCTTGTGGCAAACTTCTTACAAGCTGTCCTCTTGCCTGTACCTTGCTCCCAGTACCTGGTTCCTGATACCTTGCATTGATCTCTGGACTCTTGACCCTTGGCTTTGGAACTCTGACTATGGCTTTGTTTGGCGCTCTGGTAATTGAACTTCCTTGAGTAAAAGTGCTTGCTTGTCTCCTCCTGGCTGGACTTTGCTGGCTCTCCCACTCTCTTCTCTGGGCTGGCTTGCCACGCAGGTCTCTGACCTTGACAAGGACAGAAAGAGAATTGAAAGATCTAGAATTTGCCCATGTTTCATTTTGAAGGGATCTAGTCAGAGTCTTTAGGTGTTATCATGTGTCCTAGAATTATCTTGAAAACCTCTAGGTTTTCAAGGGTGAGTAGGAGCAGATATTTAGGACCCACTGTCAGCAAGCACCATTTACTGGGACTATGGAAGGAGGGATCTCAATCTCTGGAGTGCCCCCCTTCCCAGATTACAGGGCCAGGATCTTCTCTCTCTCTGTCTTGTTTCTGCTGTGTTTGCTCTCTGTGCATATGCTGCTTTTCCATGGGTACCTCCAATGGTGCTAGAACAGGGGAGGAGATCCTTGGGAGAGGGTTTGTACCCTGGAACCCTATGGGACCTAAATACTCTAAAGGTACTAGATCCTGTCTGATCTTGGAAGTTAAGGAGGATCAGCCATGATTACTACTTGGGCCATTTCTGCACTAGACTGTTATAGCGCTATGATTCCACTTTCAACACTGTATGGAATCCTGGGGTTTGCAGTGTAGAGAGGGGCCTTTGAGGGAGAAAGTGGATGGTTAGCAAGCATATTTTTATGAAATGAATCAAACTCAGGGATTCTCTCTCTGATAATATATCTTTATGGATTATAGAAATCTGGACATTCTCAAAATAAGATTGGGACAATGATGACCAATAATGGACACATCTGCCCTGAGCATGTTGCTCAGTGAAACATGTTTTTTGCTAGATTACAATAACCCAAGCCCATCAATCTTTCCCCATAAAGTATTAATGCTTTATGATTTTAGTCTTAATAGAATGGAGGTCGACTTCTAGCTTCAGCAGTGAGGAGAAATACCCCTAGAGGGAGCACCAGCAGCTCCTTCAAAAACTTATCCTGGATGGTCTCAACCATAGCAGAATGACCTTTTCCCCATATCTCTACCCTATACAGCAACTGAGGTAAAATTTTGGCAGTAAAGATTTCTAAGATGGGTTCTGCTAGTGAATCTCCATTGACTCTTCCAAAGGTTAGTATTGCTTTGGTTATCCTTCAGGCTAGAAGCGTTGCTGCCTCTAAATGGAATATCCAGTTTCCATTATGAGAAAAATGTACCCCCAGATATTTGAAACAGTGGCATTGGTTATTCAAATGACCATCTAAATGTCATTTATGAAGTACTTCCTCTTTGAGAAGACTATTACCTTTGTTTTGGAATAGCTAATAGCAAAGTTCTCCTGACTGCAAACCCTGCCTAGTTTTCTTAAGTCTCTTCAGCCCTATCTGGGTGGTAGATAAAAGGGCTATATCATCAGCATATAACAGCATCTGGATCTTTCTGTTTCCAACAGAAGGTGGAAAACAATCTGTAGTACTCAGATCAGAGACTAGATTTTTCACATAAAAATTAATCAGAAGGGGGACCAATAGACAATCCTGACTGACATCTCTTCTGGCTTTAACTTTGCCAGAAAGGGTACCTGTTAGACCTACCCATAGTCCTAAATCAGTGTGAGGATAGAGTTGCCACAACAAAAATAAGATGTTTATCTATGTTTGTGTGTGACATTTTGTCCCACAGGCACTGTCTGTCTAATAGGTCAAATGCTGAAGTAAAATCCACAAAGGCTATATATAGGGTTTCTTTTGGTTTCATCAGGGTTTTTGAATTGGATGGCAGAGCAGAAAATGTTGCAGACACCAGCTGTCTGTTGCCGGGCAATGGAGTGCAGGGTTAGCAGAAGGCTGTTGATACACAAGTGGAGAGAGAGAGCAGTTCAGAAGCACTTGCTTGTCCAGAGTGGAGCCCAAACAAAGTCAAAGTCAGTACAAGAGTTCAGGAAGCTGGCAGGCACCAAGGTCAGACAATCCAGAGGTCAAAGAACCAGGCAGACGGTGAGTAGAGAATCTGTAGTACACAAAGGCAAAGGTTGGCAACACATGAATTGTTTCTGGTGTCAAAGCACTGTCCAGTGCTTTCCTTAAGAAGTCTGGAGCCATCTGTCCCAGGCAGACCAGGCAGTCAATCAGCAAGCAGCAGAGCAGGGCTTACCCACAAAGGCAAGGGCAGGGGTAGTCCAAAGGAAACAAATCCACAAGGCAAATCCAAGTCATAGTCGAACAAGCAGAGGTCCAAGATAGGAGTCCAGAGAACATGGCACAAGGCTTCAACCACCAGGAAGATCAGTTGTTGACTCTAAGAGAGATGGGCCAGCTGGCTGCCTTTTATCCACTAATTGCCACAGGTGTTCCCTCATGAAGGCTTATTTGTTATTTAAACAAGCTGAGCAGCAGAACCTCTCTTTCTGGTGACATCTCTCTGGCACAATAAGAGTCTGTGTTACCTTGTCTTCAGATATTTGTTCCCCCTGCTCAGGCCTCTGCTGTTATTTGTTATCTTCCACTGAGCAAGTGTCTGGAGAAACTTCTGCCTTAGATTCAGAATCCTCCTCCTCACTGTCAGGGTCTCCAAGGCAGGGCATGACATAAGCTCCTGGTGTGCTTGCTTCCGCTTGTCCTCCTTCAAGGCTGCTGTTCAGCTGGGGAAACTGAGTCCTGACCCATGACAATTTCCCTTGGATTCTCCTAATTTTTTTTAAATCTGAGTGACTGTGTACTGGTGGATCTACCACCCCATTAAAGACACCTAAAATGCATTAATGTTCATATTTAAATTCTAATATCCTGTTGTTTTCTTTAAAGAATGTATATTTTTCCTTCATATAAATTCCAAATACTAACATCTTAAGATTATTGACAATAATTTCCACATCTACACATCTATCCATTTTCATCCAAACAAATTAGTTTTGGTGCAAAGTTTGTTCTAATATAAAGTACTACTCCATTTTTCTTTGAGGGACTCAAGGAGGCAAATTCTTTCTCCAGATATTGTTCTGTTAATAAGTTTACATATTTCTTTTTGATCCTTATTTCTTGAGAACAGACAGTATCTAGGTTTAATTTCTTCAAATAGTGAAATATTAATTTCTGTTTTTTTGGTGTATTAATACCCTTAACATTCCATGTATTACATTTACAGCTTATATTCTATCCCCTTTATTTACCTATTCCCTTCTTCTTTATCAGAAATGGACAAGTCCAACTTATTTCTCCTGTTTTTCTGCCCTGGTCCAATTTGTTCCTTTGAGCTTTCTTCTTTTCTCTTCTTACGACACCTTGAGACATCTCTTTCTGAAGATGCAAGTCTTCATTGTCAGAGCTTTCACTTTCTTGAACTTCTTGTGACTTCTCAAATTCTTTTCTAAATTTCTTCAGTAAGTCTCTTGCTTTCTGCATCAAATTAATTTTATATCTTTCTTCTCTGAACAAGAAGTTAACTCCTTCTAATTTGTCCCAACTGAAGTGTATTCTTCCTCGTTATAAGTTTTCCACCTAAAAGGAGTAGTCTTTTCTCTTTCTCAATAGTCTTAATGGTACCTCTTTCAATATAATGACTAATTTCTTAAATACTATTATGCCTTTATGGTAGTGTGCATCAAAAAAAAAATCCCTATGCATTGAACAATGACATCTTGTGGCAGGTTTCTTCTTAGCAATCACTAAATTTACTCTGTACAGATGGTCAATTTCCTTGTCTACTTTTTCTTCTTCCCATTCTAGACTTTTCCCCAAGTCTCTATTTTCTTTCTAGTTGTTCTATTAGGTTTCTCTGATACTCCTCTAAATCTTAGCCAAGATTCTTTTCCTCCCTATTCTACCGAGGCCAGTTGATCTAGTTGCTTTTCCAATTCTGCATTCAGACTCTGAGTGTCTCTTTTCAGTGTCTGAATTTCTTCCTTGTTTTCTTTCACCTCTTTCTTCAGTTTTTCTAATTAACTATGTATTGCATTGAACTTGACATTCATATCTTCCAGACAGGTATGCATTTCTTTCCTAAATTCTCTCATTTCACCCATGAATCTTGTCCGGTAGTGGGGAATTCCTTCCTCTGCTGAATCTCTTCGGTTCAATGCAGATTGTACTTCTGGTATTTTTTTTTTGTTCTTATACCAGACACCATTTAGACTTGTTTTTCTTCCGTAATCTTTTGTCTTATTTATTAATGTTCCTATCCAACTTTATTTAAGCTCAGCCTCTACGGTTTTTCCTTCTTCACTACTTCTTCTCACCTTTGCCACTTTCTTTTCATCTTCTTTTTTCCCTTGCTTACCTTCTTCTTACTCTTATCTTCCCTTCTCTGTTCAGACACTCCTTAGTTACCTTCTGCATCTTCCTTCCAACCTTACTTTCCCCCCAGCTTTCTCTCTCTCAATCTTCTATCCTTTTTCTTCTTCTTCTCTTCACCAGTCTTTTTTCCTTCCTTCTTTCTTCCTCGTATTTCTCTAAAAAAGGGTGAAAGAATATGTATATATATATATTCCTCCAGCTGAGGAAACCTGCACAGGAAGAAGAAAGCAAAAAAGTTTAAAAAAATCAAAAACCAAAACAAAAAAGGAAGTAGGCAACAATAGCCAAAAACATTTAATGGAAGAGGAGTGACCCCCCCAAAAGGAAAAATTATATTTAAAAAATGAAAAGAAAAAAAAAACATAAATAAGCATTTCCAAACAATAGAAAAAGTCAAATACAAGGGGAGGCAATAATCACTTGTATATTGGCTAATTAAGCCACTAAGAGCAAGCATTGAGACCAAGTATCAGCACCATGATACAGACCCGATAGAGACCATGTTTCCAAGGACAAAGATCTAGCAGAGGACCACTGGCCACTAGCATCTATAATTCACTACTCACTTTCTTTCCTTCACCATTTTATAAAAGATTTGGTGGCTGCTAGCTTCCAGAGCAGAGAGAAGTTCTCACCTTCACTTGCCTTTCAAGATGATGGCTCTGAGTCCACAAAGCCGGTCTTTGCAGACATCACTCTTCCTGAGCATCTGTCCTGCTGACCTTTAATAGCAAATGTGGGAGATCCCAGGGACCTCTCATTCCAGGGTTGTTGTTGATGGCTTAAGATCAATAATTCAAAGCCTAGCTTGCTGCCACTGTTGCAATCTTGAGGCAGAGAAGCTCCCAGATCAACCTTATTTGCTCTGTCCCAAACCGGAAGTTGCCAATACTAAAATGGTTAAAAAACTCTGCATTTGTTTGTCCCAGCTGAGCATTTAGGTTATCTCCCAATATAATATGGATGTTTCTGTCAGGGATTCCAGGCAAGGAAGTCTGGGAAAATGATCAGCCCACTGCAGAGATCTTGCATCATGCTCCAGCTGTGGGTAATTACAAGGTTGCATCAGAAACGGGGGTCGTGTGCAGATGGTAGAGGGAGGTGTGCAAACCTCTACCTGATTGGTTGTAAATATGTTTATAAGAAAGCAATCCCCAGTATATATTTGTCTGTTGACCAAACCGGTGTCTGGCGCAAGGCTTTGTCCGTCTGGTCCATGTTGTGTATATAACGGAACCTTGCTGCAAGATAAAGTGCCTCCTGTTTGGAAGAAACTTCTCCGTGTGTGAGTATCCTTACTGGGGAACAAGGCTGCTGCTGCTGCTGGCTGGCTGCCTTCTGGTTTTTCCGCTGCATCTCTGTGGGGCTGAAACTCCTATCATCCCCCAACAGTTTCTTGAATGAAAAGCTATGTCTCCTGCAGCTGATTTGAGGGACATCCAGATATTTTTAGCGGACTGTACAGGATTTTCTGTGGGTACATAGGCATTAATGCAGACTAAGGAAGTGTCATTGGCAAACTGTATCTGTCAGGTTAAAATTATGCCATGGGACTGAGAATCCAAAATTTGACAATCACTGAGACAAAGTCTACTAAGCCATCACAGCAACAGTCCATTTTATGTTGTCTTACTGCCATAGCAGCAAAAGCTATAAAGCCCTGAAAATTAAGGCTGGAAGCACGCTCCACCCATGATTCTTTGATGAGGATTATAGAAAACTGTTGCAGATACTCAGCAAACTCCTTGTCCACTAATTTGCCAACCCATCCCGAGATTTCCAGGACAGTATTTTCAGATCCAGGGGTATTTTCCCTTCTGTTTTGCTTCTTAGTTAGTTAATGTATGGGTCAGAAGAAAGCTGCAAGTGACGACGATTGAAAGATTTTGCCTATCCACCCCCCCCATCGTTTCGCTCATATCTGATTTATAGTTCTGGTTGTGAGGAGAGAGTGGGTTATGCGTCAGTGTGATGTAGTTTTGTAGGACCGAATGCACTGTATTAGTGCATGAAACTCCAGTACTTGTCTTCACATAGACAATGCTACAATTATTCATGTAGGTCATGGTGAATGAAATCTGCAATGAATGAATGAAATCTACAAATTTTCCTTAATGACATCTACAAGGACCTACTTCCTGACTTACTCCAGTTTTACCAAGGCATCAGTTCTGAGGGCCCAGTGCTGTTTGTTGGGGGATCTCTCCTGTTCTTTGGAAGGTGAGACAGCATTCCTCCATCGGCAATTGAATTGTCCTTAACACTGCAAATGGCTCAAATGTAGATGGCAGCCACATTTTGAAGGGCTGCTTCTTCCACTCACTGGGGTTATGTGAACAAATCAAGAGATCTTTACTAGCTCAGGGATTGAGCAACATCAGAATTTTGGGGTCATTAAAGAAGATCGAGGCATGTCTGCACCTTTAAGAAGGACATATTAACATATCATTCTTTGTTCTATGCCTAAAATTAATTCAGTATTAATTTCTTGCTCTTAAACCATGGTGGAGGGGAGGGAGTGTGAATCCACTACCATTTTACAACCGTTTGTCCTGCAGTTGCTTCTGGCTGAACAGAAGCTCTCCTGGTGCCAAACTTCTGTAAGGAATAGGATCCAGCACGTGCATGACTTCTGTACAACTCGGACGAGCTATGAGAGGAGCAGCCATGAAACTGAGAACAGAATTGTTGCCCATTCAGCAAGGAATTCACTGGCTGGCCCTGAATTTTAGCCAAATCATGATCTCTGTATTAGCTAATAGGTTAACACAAAAGCTAAGTGGGGGGGGGGGTCAGGCACCTCCTCAGCTCTTATAATTTGACTACCACACATAGTTATTATTTGTTAGGTGCCTTCAGGTTGACTCCTGGTGACCCTATCATTGGGTTTTCTTGGCAAGACTTATTCAGAGGAAGTTTGCTCTTCCTCTAAAGCTGAGAGAGTGTGACTGGCCCAGAGTCATCCAGTGGGCTTCCATGGCTGAACAAGAATTTGCTTGTTTATTTAATATCCTGTCATTCGGTTTACACAGGATCCTAGACTGATTGAACTCTGGTCTCCTAGAGTCCTAGCTAAATGCACAAACCGCTACATTAGCTGGTTCTCATCCTACGTAGGCGTAGCATTAACTTCTTTCCCCACTCTACTTCTACAGTGCAGCTACCCCATTTTGTCCCAGGAGAATAGCAAGTTTTTTAGTGTGTTAAAATGAGCAACTCTGCTATTGCTGCCTGTGAAATCCAGATCAAAATTATTTGATCTGAAAAGCAGTGCTGGGACAGTCTACAGTTTGGAGTATGGCATCATTAACATTTCCCTTAAGTTTCCCAGGCTGCTCTTTAGAGTAGCAGCAATCTGCATGTAGGTCACCAGAAAAACCACATGACTTGCAATTTGCCGATTCTATATACCAGAAATGTTCATGGTTTGGAACCTGGGACCCAAAGCACCATCATGCTACTGCTCAATTGCAGTTGGCTTCAGTGCCTCATTATACGAATTCTATTTCAAAGTAACTTTCCAGCCTATGCTCTTAAACAATTGCACACTGCACAAGTGTTCTCAGAGCTGGGTAGAAGGACTAAGGCAGAGTTGGCAACTGCCTGGGTGTGCAACAGGGTACACAAGAATTAAAGCAGGGGCAGTCAGTGTTTGCCTCTGGGACCTCCACTGCAGTTTTCACCCATGTGTTCTGGATACAGGGGAAGTGATGTGACATCACTGCTGGTTGCCATTTTTTTTACCAGTTTGGGCCATTTTTGAAGAATTTCTGGTGTGAGCTGTTTCTTGGAGGTGGATGAGTTAAACAACCACACTTACCTTTCGGCTTGTTTTGGGCTATTTGGGAACATTTTTTTTAACTGAAAACCATCTTTTTGAAAAAGAATTTGGGGAGGCTTCCAAGGGGCTTTGGAGCCTGTAAATGTGAGGATTGGGGTCCATATGCAGCCCACAGGCTGTAATTTCCCCATGCCTGAATTAAAGGGAGCCTCAAAGTCTGCTACAGATACTTTTCTGAAAGGATGTAAAGTTGTAACTCCTTTAGTCTGTATCCTTCCTTGGCTCATGGGATCTTATTAACTAAGTTTATGATCTTCTCTAACTCCCCCAGACGGTGTGGCAGTTCATTCCTTGCAAACAAGATACTTAAATCTCCTTGCCCGATCCCTTGTGTCCTCAAAGATTCTGTCAGTGGGTAGGTTTTTTATAGTAAGCTGTGAAGGATAATGAACACCTTTCAGAAAGGGAAGTTGTACAAACAATTATGCTTTCGTGGATGAACACGTATAAAAAAGTCATGATTTAGGAGGTACTGTCCTTTTTCCTCAAGTACAACAGTTTTGAGCTATTCTATTAATAGGAAAGGCCTTGTATTTGGAGGGACTTTACTATTGAACATTTGTGAACTGCTCTTTTAAGGGTAAGCAGATATCTGAGATAAAAACCAGATCAGGGTCACTTTGCACCATTTAAATCTCCCAGTAGCAAGGAAAACAAACTGCTCTGGGTAAGAATCTACTATGTTATAGGTGCATCTTGCTTTGAAGACATTATATTAGGATCGCTGTGAAATTTCATCACATATAAAGGCAAGGTATGTTGTTACAGACTTATTACTTTAAAAAATTCTTGTCGGATTCTTTATCGAATTCTTGCATCTTCATCTATTTGCCTGCCTATCAATCTGTTTATCTCTTTTTGAAAAATATGAGCATGTTAAAGTAATGGCTTTCAGTGGTGTGAAAAAGTGGTTAACTTTGGATTGGCTAGATTTTGTCTTGTTATTTTAAAAGATACAAAAGGAGACAAAGGTGTGTGTGAGTGCTAGTTTATTAGGTTGCCTATTTGTCCCAATTTCTCTGTTTGCCTGTTAAATTAGCGTTTCCATTACAAATTTGTTCTATAACCTTATATTTGTTCTATGACATTATATATCAGATCAGCATAGTTCAAAACCACAGCAAGAGTTGTTTCACAGGGCTGTATAGTACCTTTTTTAAAAAGATGAAAATCAGGGCATTTTTTTAAAAAAGCAAACCCTCTCATTTATGATTCAGATTTGTTCTTCCATAAGCTGAGCTGCTTTTTTGAGATAACATAAAAATGCCACAGCAGCACTTTCATTTTTAATTACTACTTTCATATTTATGTGTGTGTGTGTGTGTGTGTGTGTATAATGTATATATTTTATAAAATGTCTCAGCTTTTCAGATATTTATTATGTTGTAAAGCTACAGGATTCCTCTCCCCCAGCTGGGAAGCTGTGTTTGTCTCATCAAAAAGAACAAAAAGTTCTGTTAAAAATTAACACATTTATTAGTATAAATGCATAAAGTGTGATTCAAAATATCAGGAAGATTTGTTAGTTTATAAGGTACTGCAGGACAATATCTTTATCTTTTAGCTAGAAAGATTGATGCATAATGTGTAGTTTAAAAAGGGAGCATAGTAAGATTTTTATTTTTCTTTTGTATAAGTTTGTATGTTTATTTTTTTATTTGTTTTTTTGTTTTGGTTTTATTCATATTGTTTGCTTCCATGTTAGTATTTTGGAATTTACTCCCCTTCTGTAAGTTTGACATGTTAATTCATTACACAGCAACGTTTTCTGTCCTCAGTCTGTGGTCACTGGCAGATTTCAGGCTGTTTATCAAAGGTGAATTCTGTCCAATAACCAAAGAACAAGGTTATGTCTGATCTGGACACATTTTCTTGTTTTCATGTGTTGTGCTCTGTCTCCCCACAAATGTAGCTGGGAAATCTTTTAAAATCCTAAAAACTGCTTTCTTTGTTCTAGAGGGAGTTATCTATCCTTAATAAGAAAAATAATTCCCCTTTAAAAAGTAGGGATCCCGCCCCAAAGGAATTGTCTGTTCTTAAAAAAAATGTGTCTGTGATAGGTAAGTATGAATGTGGCTTCAAGTTGCCTCTTGACTTATAAGACCTCATGAATTTCACTGAATTTTCTTAGGAAGGGAACACTTAGGGCATTTGCACACTATACTTTTATAGTGCTATTATTCCACTTTCAACATCCTGTGGAATTCTGGGGTTTGTGGTTTACTGAGGCCAAAGAACTCTCTGGCTGAGAATTATAGATGCCCCTCCTTAAACTGCAGACCCCGGGATCCCATAGGATGTTGAAAGTGGAATAATAGCACTATAACATTGTTGTGCAGAAAGGTCCTCAGAGGTGGTTTTGCCAGTTCCTTCCTCTGAAGTATAGCCTACAGCACCTGCTGTTCACTCGCAGTCTCCCATCCAAGTACTAACCAGAGCTGACCTTGCTTAGTTCCCTCCCTCACAACAAAACGAAACAAACCCTGAAATGTAGTGTTGTTGGTTTCCTCCCCTTTTCTAAATAGCATTTCATGCAGTCTCTCCTAAATATTTCTTAGATCCAGATCAATTCCCGCATTTCTGGGTTATTTGCAGTAGATTGGGGGACACTTTCAGACTCCAAGTTGTTCAGTAACAGCACCATTGAAATGCTTCTTCTCTTCCTCACTTCCTGACTAACAAAACCGTACTGCTGAAATGAAGATAGTTTGGAGTATCGAAGATTTGATTTTGGGGTTAGAAGCAGAACAGCAAGCTCCCTTCAGTTCTGCTAGGTTCACAGGCATATAATTATTTAATTCTAAGCTTATAGCTTTTGCACAAAGCTGCGATTGGTGGATTGCAAGGTTTTAGTTAAAAAAAAATCAAGCTGCAGTCTGCCCACTCCTGTTGTATAGGGAGGATTTTAAAATGATGATACATGCATTTGTTTAAATATTTTTTATTTTATTACAATGATTTTTCCTTTAGAAACCTTTCTTAATTTATGTAACACTCTTGTTTTTTATTGTAGGGACTTTAGCTTAGTAAGTCCCTGGTTAGTGTGTAAAGAAATTCACCTAAAATCTGGACTGGTTTTAATATTACCTTTCTTAAAGTTCTATTATGGCATGTGAAATGCTGTTTCAACCTGCTGGAAAAAAGTTCCTTTGTCATAATCAAGGGGAGGCACTGTGGAGCCTCTTTTAGTCCAAGGACCAAATTTGATTTCAGATAAGTTTTTATTTTTTTTTTAGTACTTTAACACTTTGATACATAATATTGCATAATATTAACAATCCCCCCCGCATATCCTCCCTCCCTCTTCCCCACACGAGTCTTCTTATCTTCTTTATACCCCGTTTCCTTTTAGACTTTTTCCAACAAAATTTTCCAATTCAAGCTCCATGTCTCTTTCTTTAGCAGTCCAGTATATTTTAATCTTCTTTGCCTAAGAAAATAAAAAAATAAAAATTCTGCTAAACATTTATCTGCCTTATCCATATTCCAGATTACTTCATTCTTCCATCATAGAATAATTATTACATGTGCTGCTTTTAATATATATTTATTTCTCAGCCCCTTTTTCTTCAAATGTAACATACACATTTTTTTTATTCAACTGTACATCCTTCCGTACTGTTCTGGTAATCTTGCTTGTAACCTGGCACCAAATTTTTTGAACAAAAGGACATTCCTATCACATATGCATATACAATCTGTTAGCCCTTCAACTATGCCAGCACTTTGGCAACAGATTTCCTTTTATAAATGATAATTGGTAAGGTGTCCTATACCATTTCCGAATCAATTTCATCTATTGTTGTCTTATTCTTGTATTTTTATTTCTCTTTATTTCTTGAATCCATAATTGCATATTTCTACTATTTATTTTGAGATCATTTTCCTGTCAAATCATCTAAATTGATAACTTAACATCACTCTATATATTTTCTCAATCAATCCTCTACTGCCATTTATTTTCCTTTGTATTATCTCTTCTAACAATGTTATGTTGTTGTCTTTTTTGTAGTTACTTCATGCAGCAATTTTTTGCATTGGAGACAAAAATACAGGTGAGGGTTACCTTCAAATGTGTTAATGTGCCCCCAATAAATATATACCTCCCTTCATTATGTTCTAATATTTTATCTATCTGGATATTAATATCATTTTTAATTAATAGAGCCACTCTCCTAGCTTTGTTTGTACTTCTGGATTCAAACTGTTTATTCCATTTATTATAATTAGAGAGTTTAACCTTATCAGGTCTTTTATGCATTTCTTGGAGCATAACAATGCGATTTTCCTTTCTTTTAACATTTTGTTCGAGCTATATCTTTTGACTTGGATACTCAAATTATTTACATTTAGAGACAAACTACTAATTCCCCTCGTGTTGTCTCATCCCTTTTTATATGTTAAATTCCAACTCCCATATTGTATGCCTCTTTGCAGCCATTATCCCTTTTCCTTCTCCTAACCTTGGGTCCTTCCCCCTCTCTAGAGGAGATGTGAAGCAAAAAATGCCTGCCACCATTACCAATTCTCTTCCTGAATTGCGTTCTTTTTTTTAAATCATTTTATTAAAAATTCTCAAATAAAACATACATATTTAAATGTCAGATTCATTGAAATATATCTGATCTCCACATTGTTCTAGATTTCATTTTCCAGATTTCTACCAGCTTTAGGTACTGTACAACATAATCTTAATCTGAATTGCGTTCTTCATGTCCCCTCCTCCCGCTACCCTCAGATCATTATCTTTTGTTAACTATTCCCAACATATTATTCCTTGAAACCTGTTACATCTTTTGTGGGACAGCCATATAGTAATCCCCCAATTATGATTTATCAATATTTCCCCTTTCTCTTTGTGCAAAAATCCTAAATATAATATTCCTTCATTTATTGGCACTTCTTAATAGTCTACCAAGCTTTTCTTTTCTAAATGTCTTTTTCTGCTTGTCTTTCCTTCTCACATCCAAATCTCCAAATTTTCTCCAAACCACTTCCTTGATCCTCCTCTTCTTCAGCCTCCATCACTTTACTTCCTGCATCTCCTTCATTCTTACATTTGACTCCCAGCAATTTCAACATCTTCTGACCTTTTTCTACATTCCTAGCCCTCAGTAATTTCCCATCTCTATACACCAATATGGTTGTAGAGAATCCTCAAGTAAACTGTAAGCTGGCATCAATCAGACATCTTTTTACAGGTCTCAGTTCTCTTTGTTTGATAGTCTCCAGGGTCAAATCTTGGAAGGCTTCCTGCCTTTTGTACTCCAGATTGTACTTAGATTTTAATTTCTTTAGTACTGAATCTCTGGTTCTCTCCTAATGGAAAGCAATAACTAAATCATGATTCTTAATGCTTTTTTTGCCCTAAGCTATTATTGCAGTGTGCTTTTTCAAAATTATCAGGTTGTACATCTGTCCCATATGGCTTCCCCCAGAGTATGCCTTCCAGTGCCTGAATTAAATCTAATGATTGGATCTCTTCAGACAGACCTTTCAGTCATAAATTTCCCCTTTGCTGTCTGTTGGATGCATCTGTTGGATGCATCTGCTGATCTCTCCCGAAGGTCAGCCATTTCTTTTCTCAAGTATGATATCTATTTTCCATTCTCCTCCACTCTCTCCCATGCGTCATTAGCTGTCTTCTTCACATTTTATAGAGTTCTTTACAAAGGTCCTTAATAAATAAATCCACACTTTGGAAAGCCTCCAGAAATTTGTCCATTTTATTTTCTGTTTTATCAATTTTGTTCTCTAGTACAGATATTGCAACATTTATCAGAGAACTCACCCCCTCTGCTTCTGTTGCCATTTTTGCTGATCTGATCCCAGTCGTTCTTCGGCTTCAGGGCTATCAAGGCGTTCCGGTTCTCCTCTGATTTGTTACCCCAAAATGTGGGGGCCACAAGGGCCCACTAGCTATGCCAGTACCTCCGTTCAAAAGCGGGGAATAATTAGCCCAAAGATGGGAGACCTGCAAGATGGGGGTAACTTAATGAGATCTACCACCTATGTTTACGGGGTCCTTGCAGAAAATAACAAGCCAGAGAGTTTAAATTGTAAACTAAAAATGTGTTTTATTGAAAGAAGCTCACACACGTACACAAAGATCCAAGTACTCACACAAAAATGCAATGATTAGCCAAAGGTAAAGGGAGGAAAGTGTGGATAGAGGATTTTCAAGGATGAGGTAATGATTACCAGTCCAGAGAGTAGCGAGGAAAGCAGCAATATGGCTTAGGCGGGCACCTAAGGACAAAACTTGTTCAGGAGTCAAATGGAGACCATGGAGTTGAGGAAGGCAAGAGACTGCACTGGACAGTCTGAAATAAGGGGTTCTTATACCTCCCAAATATCCTGCAGGTATGAGTGTGAATTGCTGTCCCAGCCAAGTGGACAATAGGAGTTGCAACACAAACAATGAGATCTGGACAGAGCTAATGGTCTTAGTGTTTAGGTGACAAAAGGCTAACGGCTATCATAATACCCCAGTATTGTGGAGAGGTGGGGAGAACATTAAAGAAACATCCAGGTGTTCAGGGTCAGAGTCAAGACAATCACAATTTGGTGGGGATTTCCCCTGTCAGCTCTGAGATGTCCGGCTCATTATCTTTAAACCTATTGTCTCGAGAGGGTCCATCCTATTAGCTTGAAAATGATTTGGTTTCTCCCTAAGACGTAGGTGCCTGCTATCTCACATTTACAGTCAGTAATATGTCTCTTCCAGCATGACCTCCCAGTCACCTCAGGTATTATTTATATCAATGCCGATTAAATAGTATTTTCCAATTAAACCATGCCAGTTGTGGGGGGTGCACAGTGCCATAACAGATCTCCTTTTTTACTTTCACTTTCCTTTCAGCTTACTCAAAGTTCAGTTAAGTAACAGAGAGAGGGAGAGTTGATATAATTTATATTTTAATTATAACCAGGGAGAACGAGAACCAAAGGCATTTATGTTCTTGCTATATGCATGCACAACTCTGATTTCATATAAGTTTTTGGAGAAGAGATGTAGGAGTGGATACAGCAAAGGACAAAATTATTAAACAACTTTTTAAAATGACAAAGCTTTTGGAAATGCATTTCAGACTTTTAATCTGTTGTCAAGGGTGGGCATTTTAGTAAAAGCACATCATCATGCAGAGAAATTGTTCTGCTTCATCTGCCTCGGAATGTAGCGGAGTCTCCTTCTTTGGAGGTTTTTAAGCAGAGGCTGCATGGCCATCTGTCAGGAGTGCTTTGAGGGTGTTCCTGTGTGGTGGGGTGTTGGACTGGATGCCCGTGTGGTCTCTTCCAACTCTACATTTCTGTGATTCTATGATTTTATGATTCACCCCATCTATGGCAATGATTTGGATGAAAACCAATATGATGGAATATGTGGAGAAATAGGACGTATCGTGTGTGGAACAGAAGCATTATGCTGTAATATTATATAGAAAGCAGTGAAGACTGATAACATCCAATGAAAGGGATATAGAGAGGAGACAAAGTCTCAGGGTGTTGGAAAAGATGATTTTATTTTTCCACGAGCCCAATGAGTTTCACCCTGGTAATATTTAATATCCTTCTTCAGTGGCTATATAAAAGATAAAAGAAAGAAAAGGGACAATGCATAAACAACAAAAGGAGACAAGTTACAATCTGCTCTAACAATTATGTAGGCATATATATATATTTATATCTTACATAAAAATATGTGTAAAATGTCTCAGTTTTAAAATCATGTATTAACCCAGTTAAATTCATACAATAAAAATAACATACAATAGAATAACAAACAATAACAAAATATAACTCGCAATGCAACTTTAAAATCACCGGCAGGGATTCCAAAATGATGACTTGCTACTTTAAAGGTAAGGTATGGCACCAACTAGAAACATGCGCATAGTGTGTGAGGGTGTGTGTGTGTGTGGAGGGGGTGCTCAGCTACGTACACAATGGTGCTTGTCTTGCAGCCTGCCAGGAGAGAGGGAGGTGGAGGTAACAATGCAAAACCCAGCTTTTGTTTAGAATGTCGGCTCTATCAAAGGCATCATGGGTGGAGACACTGAAAAAGCCATTTTAGCTGTAGTATAGGCAGCTTTCTCAAGGTCCGCACCTACAGGTGCTTGGTTCCAATAGACATTCATGTCAGTAGCTGGGCTCTGTGTAATCTTGGTGCCTCCTCTTTCAACAGAATATGAGTATGGTAACTAGAGGAATGGGGCCATCTGCCTTTCCTCTTCCTTCAGTGGCAAGGAGGGTGCAGACAGAGGTAGAAGTATGTGTGCATTTGCAGGAAGGGACACTGAAGACCAACTGCAATGTCTGCTTTTTAAAAATGGCAGTTTCTCAGAGTGGACGCTGGGGGACATTTCTGATTCTTGGTCCTGATCATAAGGCCTGCCTCTGTATACTCTAACTTCTAGCACGTCACATTTTATTCATATTTCCTTCCAAACAGTGCTCAGCATGTAGACATTAAATACAGCAGAAAGTAGCTGGGTAAGAGAACATTCCTTGATATGCTAGATTTTCACTTACAAGGAGATTTGACTATTTTCATTATAGAAGAGTATTTTTAAAATGACCCTCTCCATACTTGGAAAATGTAAGAATCTGCTTTACTAGCTCAGGATTCTGGTGTTTGACTCTACCACATGTGCTATACTTTTAATCACCAATGCTATGTATCTGTTCTGAGCATACTCATTCCATGATATTGCAGGTGATCTTGATATGGATCTCACTCCTATGATGGCGAACATGAACAACGTGACTGAATTTGTCTTCCTTGGCCTCACCCAAAATGGTGAACTGCAGCAAATATGTTTTGTGGTGTTTCTGTTTTTCTATCTGGTCATTGTGCTGGGAAACTTCCTGATTGTTGCCACTGTCATCTTGAGCTCCCATCTGAATTCTCCCATGTATTTTTTCCTCAGCTACTTATCTTTTGTAGACATCTGCTACTCCTCTGTAACAGCTCCCAAAATGATAACTGACTTCCTTGCTGAAAAGAAAACAATTTCATTCATTGGCTGCATAGCCCAGCTCTTTGGAGTCCATTTCTTTGGCTGTACAGAGACTTTCATCCTCACAGTAATGGCATACGACCGGTATACTGCGATTTGTAAACCACTTCACTATACTTGCATTATGACCAAACGGGCTTGTGGGCAAATGGTGGCAGCCTCATGGTTTGGAGGGCTTATGCACTCTTTGGTCCAGACGCTTATGACCACACGCCTTCCATTTTGTGGGCCTAATGAAATTGATCATTATTTCTGTGATGTTCACCCATTACTGCAACTGGCTTGCACAGATACATATGTGGTTGGCATCGTAGTGGTTGCCAACAGTGGGATGATTGCTCTGAGCTGCTTCCTCATCTTGGTTGTGTCATACATTGTCATCTTGGTCTCCTTGAGATCTCGCTCTTCCGAAGGACGTTGCAAGGCTCTTTCCACCTGTGCCTCCCATGTCACAGTAGTCATTTTATTTTTTGGTCCGTGCACCTTTACCTACATACGCCCTTCCAGCAACCTCTCCGAAGATAAGACAGTGGCTCTGTTTTATACTGTCATCACCCCCATGCTAAACCCATTGATCTACACACTAAGAAATGAGGAGGTGAAGAATGCCATGAGAAAATTGTGGAGCAGGAAAGTGATCTCCCCGAGTAAGAAGACAAAAATGTGAACACCAGGGGAGCAGAGATTATTCTAACAAATAGTCTGGTTTTATTTTATCTTGTTTTATAATCTTGTATCTTGATTATATGTATCTGTCAGTTTGCTTTGCATTAAATTGCATCGGTTCATGCATTCCTAGCTGGATAATTCATTTTACAATCATACTGCTTTAGTTTTATATTTGCATTATGCCTTCCTCCTCCCCATATGTGTGTGTGTATGTGTGTGTGTTTTACATTGTATGCCTCTGGCTGTTTTCATTTGTGAAGCATCATATACATTAATGGTGCTGTATATTTGTTGGAAATGTAAAAAGATAGAAAGAACATTTTTTCATATGTGGTAGACTTGTCAAAAGGCAAAGTTTTGGGTGCCGATACGTTGACTGATACGTTGACTGATAGAAAATATTTTGAAGATCAAGATACAGATGAAGCCAGAGCTCTTTCCATCAGGATTGATGATCAGATAAGAGTTTTACAAGAATTTTGCAATATATGATAATGGCAACAAGCATGCTCTTTGCTCAGAAATGGAAAGATCCCATGACAACCATCTCAAGATAAATGGACGATGAAGTTGCTTGATATGGCAGAGATGGATAAACTGACTATCTTAATTAAAGAAAGGTCATTGGTCAAATTTAAGAATGGCAAAAGATTACAAGTTACCTGAGGGGTTGTGGGGGAAGATTTGCAATGGTAGGATTGGAATAGTACAATTATAAATACTATTGTGGAACTTTATATTTATCACACTAAATATTAATAGAAGTAGATGAATGGTAAAAGTATAGTTTTGATCAATTTTATATAATTTTTTCCTCAATTTTATTAGATATTAGATAAACTTAAATAGTCATAGTGTTGTGTAAGTTTGAGGAAATATATCTAATACATTGCATAATAGCCATTCTCTGGGGAGTTGGAAGCCATGTGTAATCTTTAATCCCCCTTTTCCTTGCTTTGTTTGTGTTTGTTTTGAGGATTGTTTTCATGTAGGTAATATGATTTATCCTTTTTTCCTTATGTGTTGTCTTATAATTTTAAAAAAATATAAAAATATTTTAAAAAATAACTGAAGGGAAGTATGCAGAGGCAGTGGTCAAGGGTATGAGGGTAGGTAGGTTTGGAAACCTGCGCTATGTTCACCAGGCATATGGAGCATGGGGAGCAGCCAATTATCTTAGAAAATCCCACAAAAAGGGACAATTGGTATATGTTTGTTGAGAATTTTTCTGGTAACAGAGTCTATTCTAGAGATATTCTCTTATATTGCCAGGTAAATCCATGGCATGAGAGTTGGCTATAGCCAAAATGGTGGCCTAAAACTGGTTGCTTCTCAGCAATGGGAAGGGCATCATGGTGTGTCCTCAGGGTATCCTAAGATGGTAGTGATCACCACCTGTCTTTAGTGATCATTAGCTGGATTGGTCAGACATGATGTTCAATCTCAGTCGGGGCAGTCAACCAACAAGCAGCTGATAAGGGCTGGCAGCAAGCAACAGTTCCAAATGTGATTCCTTATTTTAATCTAGTAGGAAAACAGACTCGAAACAAATGCGAAGCATAGCATCATTCCCAGCAATATCCATAAATCAAAGCACAGTCAATACAATTCTAAGTTAGAGGTCAGAGACACTGCAGGAGAAAGAGTCTGTTAATCACTGACAAGTTCTGAAGGGGAATGGCTGAGCTTTTATAGGTTCACAGCTCAGTACAGCTGGTGCCTAATTAACTGCTGTTTGTTATAAATTTGTTGAGATCTGCGTATGCTTTCCTTTTGATGTCTACACTTGGCTAAGATGGGTACAGGTGAGTTATTTTCTGTATCAGAAGGGGCAAGGCTCTCTTCTGGAGCTGGCATTGCCCCTTGTTCTGTCTCTGGGGTGGGTGGTACTGTCCCCCTGTTTCAGTCTCTTGAGTCAGAGTCTATGTTTATGTCCTGAAAGCAGGACATGACACGACATTGTTGCTCAAGAAAACCTAGAAGATATAATGGTGGCAACAGCAGACCATCCTCTATTATGGAACTTAGCAGACCATGCTTCTACTGCTGATCCTGTGTCTTTCGTTTTTTTTTAAAATACTTTTTAGTACAAATTCAGTGGATAAAAAAATACATATGTAATAAATAAAGTACAGTTATACAGTATATTGTAGCTCATTTAGTGTCTTAAGATCTTTCTCCCATCCTTACCAGAGTATACTGTTATTAATACGCATGTCATAAATATGTAGCTCTATAAAAAGAAAATCTTCTATATGTTTGTTCCTGACTAATCCTATCTACCAAGTCCATAAACGTGCTCATTAATGTTTTATGTATTAAATTTAATATATCTGGAACTGTTTTCTATTTTCCTAAGTCCTGTAGTTCAAATGCCTCTTTTGTTGCATTTTTTTAATTGGGTATTTGTTACCTCACTTTTATTTCGACATGACCATTCCTTCTCAAACTCAGTACGTATATTTCTCTTTTTGTTTTATGTTCTCTGTTTTTGAAGAAATTGATTCAGAGGAGCCCAGTCTTTTTCTATTTTTTCATCTGTCAGACCTTTAAGTCTTTATGACAAAATGTCTGCTGTTTTTATTTCTGACAGGCTTTGAACCCATTGTTCTGTCTTAGGGATCCCTTCTTTTTTCCAAAGTTTAGCATATTCAATTCTAGCCACAGTTATCATGTAGAGCACAATCCTCAAATAGCTTTTCCTCATATTTTGATTGTGTGAAGCATATTTAGTAAATATATTTCTGGGTTTTTGTCAAATTTGATTTGTAGAATTTCTCTTATTGTTTTGTGTATGTCATTCCAGTAATCTCTGGCTTTTTTACAGGTCCACCATAGATGATACATTGTGCCAGTTTCTGCTTGACATTTCCAGCACTTTCCCGTACCCGAGTTATAAATTTTTTCAGCTTGCTCAGAGTCATGTACCATCTGTGAAAGATCTTGAAATAATTTTCTTTTAAATTCTGAGCAGCCGTAAATTTTTGGGCCAGTTTCCAACTGTATTCCCAGTGTTCCAGTTGTATTTGATGGCCAAAATTTTGAGCCCATTTGATCATTGTATGTTTAATTGTTTCATCTTCTCTCTCCTTCAACAAAAGTATCTTATATAGTTTGGCCATCAAATGCGGTGGGTTTTCCATCATAATTTTTATCACTTCATCCTGTTCTTTCATGTCAAATCCTTGCAGTTTCAAATCTATCTGAAATCTTTCCACTAATTGTCGGTAGGGAAACCAATTTAAAACTATTCCTTCTTCCTCCAGCTTTTCTCTGGGTTTGATTGTTGGTGGTCCTGATATAGATCTGTTGATTATATCTTCATATCTCAACCAATTGGGTGTGCTTTTCCATCCACCATAGAAGGCTTCTTGCGGGAAGACCCACATTGGAATCGGTTTGGCAATTGGACATTTATAATTGTTCCATATTTTCAGCAATGCTTTTCTGATATAGCGGTGGGTAAAATCTTTATCCGCTTTTGCTTTATTGTAACAAATATATGTATGCCAGCCCATTTTCAAGTCTGTGCCTTCTAAAGTTAATAATCGCTCATTTCGTAAAGTAATCCAGTCCAAAATCCAAGTCATTGTAGCAGCTTTATAGTAAGTGTATAAGTCTGGTGCGCCAGCTCCTCCTCTAGTTTTTAAATCAGTAAGGGGTTTCCAGCTAATTCGTGATTTTTGTCCCTCCCAAATAAATTTAGTCAAGTCTTTTTGCCATTGTAAAATGGCTTTTGGTTTGTTATAATAGGTATATTTTGAAATAGAAAAACCAGTTTGGGTAGTATGTTCATTTTTATGGATGCTAATCTTCCCATAAGAGAGAGTTGTTGTTTTGACCAAATCTCTAATTCGGTTTTTATATCTTTCCGTTTCTTTTTGTAATTATTATCACATAGTTCGTTGTTGCGTCTGGAGATCCAAATTCTCAGATATTTTATTTTCTTAACTGTGTTTAAACCAGATATCTCAGTTAATGCTTCTTCTTCTCGTTTACTTATTTTTTTTGTCAATATTACTGTCTTGTCTTTGTTTGCTCTAAACCCAGAAAGGCCTCCAAATTCATTCATCATTCTGGTAAAGTGTTACAGACTATTTAGTGGATCATCTAAGAACAATACCAAGTCATCCGCAAAGGCTTTTAATTTAAATTGGTGTTTTTTCAACTGTATTCCCTTAACTGCATTACCTTTGCGTATTGCATTATTTAAGATTTCCATTGTTGTTATGAACAGTAAGGGTGATAAAGAGCAACCTTGTCTTGTTCCTTTCTTCACTATGATGGGTCTTGTTTTTTCTCCATTGATGATCAATTCAGTTTCTTGTTGGTCATAGATTGCATCAATCCATGACATAAATTTAGGACTTACTTCTATCTTCTTTAGAACAGCTTTTAGGAAAGGCCATTTAAGCATGTCAAATGCCTTCTCAGCATCAACAAATATCATGCCCAGCTTTCTTTCATTATGTTTTTCATAATATTCTAGTGCATCACTAGCACCACTGACCTAATTAGCACTGCTAATGAAGTGGTAACAGGTCCTTGTAAGACAAGACAGTTCAGAGATAGAGGGCAGAAAGAGAACTGAAAGGGTCTAGAATTCACCCATGTTTCACTTTGAAGGGATCTAGTCAGAGTCTTTGGGTGTTATCATGTGTCCTGGAATTGTCTTGAAAACCTCTGGGTTAAGGATGAGTAGGAGCAGATATTCAGGACCCACTGGTCAGCAAGCACCGTTTATTGGGACCACTCAATCTCTGGACTGCCCCCCTTCCCAGATTACAGGGCCAGGATCTCCTCTCTCTCTGTCTTGTTTCTGCTGTGTTTGCCGTCTGTGCATATGCTGCTTTTCCATGGGTACCTCCAGTGGTGCTAGAACAGGGAAGGAGAACCTTGGGAGAGGATTTGTACTCTGGAACGCTATGGGACCTAAATACCCTTTGAGGCCCCTCCCTTAACTACAAACCCCAGGATTCGATAGGATGTTGAAAGTGGAATGATAGCACTATAACAGTCTAGTGCGGAAATGGCCTTGGATGGGAGAAAGTGAATACCATGTGCTGTAAGTTATATTTCAGTGTAAGGAACTGGCAAAACCACCTCTAGGTAGAAAACTGTATGAAATTAATTGAGTTGCCATAAGTCAGTGGACAATTTGAAGGCACTTAAAAACAAACCCACACCCTCTGGTGACCGCATGACTGCCAAAAACGAAAGCAGAACAAAACAAAACTAGATGTGACCAGTTTTGAAAATGGATTTTTTTAAAATGTTAAACAATGCTGAGGGTCTGTGACTAAGTTAAAAGCTAAATCACCATTCCAAGAGACTTCCAAGAAAGAGAATCATCATTTCATCTCTCCCTGCAGTTGAAGGACACATCCCAGGACAGGAGAGAAAAATAGCAGTGGTGAACAACTGGTTCTGCAGATGGTACTGTCAGGAATGGTTTGTCTTCTTGGACTATGATCTGCAGTTTAATGAAGATCGACCTCTGGCGGATAAAAGAGAAGTTAAAAATTACAGACCAATCTCTCTGTTGAATATAGATTACAAAATACTGGCGGCAGTATTGGCAAAACGTTTGAGACAGGTATTACGAGATAAGATTCATGAAGGTCAAACAGGCTTTCTTCCAGGCAGATATGTGAAGAACAATATAAGAACATTTCTGGATGTGATTGAATATTATGATAAAAACCCAGGGTAGAAGATAGCTTTTATTTTACTGGATGCAGAAAAAGCTTTTGATAACGTTTCCTGGGAATTTTTGTCTTGAGTTTTAAAAGAATATGACCTGGGAGAAGTCTTTTGTAAATGGATTGAAATAATTTACCAGGACCAATCAGCGAAGATAATGATAAATGGAGACACAACATCAAGTTTCGTAATAAGTAAGGGGGTACAGCAAGGGTGCCCCTTATCTCCATTATTATTTATAGCTGTATTGGAAACACTGCTGATTGCAGTAAATCAAGAATCTCAGATACGAGGTTTGAAAATTAATAATAAAGAAATAAAATACAAAGCATTTGCTGATGATGTAATCATATTTTTGCAGGAACCTCAAGAATCAATCCAGCCATTGATGCACATGTTACAAAAATATGGACAAATGGCAGGATATAAGATAAATAAAGAAAAGGCAATGATGATGATATTAAATATGACAAAGAGAGAACAAGTTGACCTGTGGAGAGAAGATCGGGATACCAATTAACTAAGAAAGTGAAATACTTAGGTATTATGATAACAACCAAAAATCAAGAATTATTTGACAACAATTATTGAAGATATGGAAGGAGACTAAAAGTGAAATGGAAAGATGGAAGAATTTATATCTGTCTCTCCTGGGAAGGATAAATCCTTTTAAAATGTCCCTACTACCAAAGCTTATGTTTCTCTTCCAGAATTTACCAGTAATAGGAAGAGAAAAGATTTTTAAAGAATGGGAAAAAGAATTACGAAAATTTATTTGGCAAGGAAAAAAACCAAGAATAAGATTTAAAATATTACAAGACGCAAAAGAAAGAGGAGGCTTTGATGTACCATCACTAAAAACCTATTATCAAGCATTTTGTTTAGATATGATTAAAGACTGGATACAAGTAGAGAATACACCAATCAAAGAATTGGAAGAAATAAACAATAGGTTTGGATGGCATGAATATCTAAGCTATGACAAAAAACAGTGAATAAATAGTTTAATAATCATTGCTTTTGGAAGACACTATTGAAAGTTTGGCTACAAATAAAGCATAAATTTTATAGAAGACTTCCAATGTGGACCTCACCTCAAGAAGCATACAAAATTGCTTTAACAAAACAAGGAAACTTACTAACCTATCAAGAGTTATTGAAATGGGAGGGAGATAAACCAAGAATGTGTACAGAAGAAGAATTAAAAGCTGCAGGGCATGAATTCAATTGGTTCCCATGGAGACAACTGAAAGAGAGATTTAAAATGGATCAAAATTATATG
Source organism: Cyclura pinguis (assembly GCA_030412105.1). Lineage (NCBI taxonomy): Eukaryota > Metazoa > Chordata > Lepidosauria > Squamata > Iguanidae > Cyclura > Cyclura pinguis. Next base: position 266,770,421 of record CM059599.1, read on the forward strand.
GATTAGAGAGAAAAGAAAATGAACTAGATTTATTGATGAGGGGGGACCAGAAGAAAAGAATTTCTAAATTTTATAAATTATTCTTACAAAAATAAATGGAATTGGAGGTTGTTAAAGATATAATGGTTAGGTGGGCACAAAACGTTGGACATTCAATTGAATTGGTTACATGGGTGAGGGCATGGAAGACAGATATAAAATTTACCTCAAGCTTAAATTTAAGAGAAAACTTTTATAAGATGATACATAGATGGTATATGATACCAGAAAGACTGCAAAAAATAACTAAAAATGGAAATGCAAGATGTTGGAAATGTGATGAAAAGGTGGGGATGTTTTATCATATGTGGTGGTCTTGTAAGATAGCAAGGAAATTCTGGAAGGAAATGCATGATGAAATTCAAAGAATTTATAATGTAAATTTTGAAATGAAGGCAGAATTTTATCTGTTAAATATGCTTGGGCAACAAAGAGAAATAAGATGTCATCAGAAGATGCTGTTATATCTGATAACTGCTGCAAGGCTGACATATGCAAAATATTGGAAAGAAAGGAAATATGTTGATATAGAAGAATGGAAATTAAAAGTCCTGGATATGGTAGAGACAGAAAAGTTAACACTTTCTTTGAGAAATAAACCTATCCAGAACTTTGAAAGGAAATGGAGAGAAGTTTTGGATTGGATAAAGACATAATATAAGAAAAGAAATAAGAATAAAGGAAGATTGCTACATTATTACATTGCATTACTTACAATGTAACAAGGTAGTAAGGTAACAAAGCAATTGTCTAACAATGTAAGATGTAGCAAATCCCTTGAGTAAGCAACAATTATGTATGAATGGAATGGATACATGCAGATTCAACTGGAAAACAAGCTTGGAAGTGGGGAGGGTTTTTTTATTTTTAATTAAAATCTTTAATAAAAATATTTCCAAAAGAAGAAGAAGATGGACTTCTGGCAAGAAATGGGTTGCACCTCACAGTAGTTGGCAGGAACCTTTTTGCTAAGAGGCTGACAAACCGGATCAGGAGGACTTTAAACTGAGTTATGTGGAAGATATGATGAGTTATGTGGAAGACAGTATTCTTGAGGGCAGAGTTATATCAAGTCCTGGAAATAATAGCTCGAATGTTACAGGAAGAACTGGGCAAATAATATAAGAACCCAACAGTGGGAGGGGAGAAAGACTTAAATAAGCAGCTAGGGGAAACAATTCATGGTTTTAGATCTCTCTACACTAATGCACACAGAGCATGAGAAATACGATGAACTCGAACTCTTAACACAACAAAGCAAATATGATATAATAGGTACTACTGAAACCTCATGGGATGAGTATCATGATTGGAATGTAGGAATAGAGGGTATAATATATTTCAGAGAAATAGACCAAACAAGAAAGGAGGAGGAGTAGCACTATATGTCAAGGATGTTTACACCTATGAAAAGATCCATGACTTAAATCCTGGAAGCCCGGTTGAAAGCACCTGGGTAAATATTATGGGGCAGAGAAACACCAATGATGTAATCGTGTGTGAGGGTCTATTACAGACCTAAAAGTCAGACTGAGGACTTGGGCGATGCCTTCCTGGAACAGATGACCAAAACATTCACAAGAGAGAAGCCAAGTATAGTCAGATACCCATTTTAGACTGTAAAAAAGCCAATTTCAGGAAACGTAGGGCAATACTGGATGTGGTCCCCATTCTTAGGATGCTAAAAGATGGATGGGAGTTTCTTAAAAGTAAAATATTGAAGGAGCAATTCCAAACAATTCCAATGAGGAGGAAAAATGGGAGGTGTCTGAAACACTTTCAACTGAACTACAATTTAAAAGGGGCACGTACAAGAAATGGGAAAAGGAGGAAATGTCCAAAGCAGAATTCAGATCAATAGTCAGCATATGAAAAACTAAAGCACAAAAAGAGCTCAGGTTGGCTAGAGAGGTTAAAAAACATCAAAAAGGGCTTTTTTGGTTATGTCCATAATAAACAGAAGAACAAGGAAGTGCAGGGCCTTTACATGGGGAGGCTAGTGAAATGCTAACAGGGGACAGAGAAAAGGGAGAACTACTCAACATCTCCTTTGCTTCAATCTTCTCTTACAAGGAAATTAGTGTTCAACCTGGGAAAAAAGGAGCTGGTGATGCAGTAGGGGGAATGCAACACAGAAGAGATGAAGAGGTAGTACAGGAATACCTGGCTACTCCAAATGAATTCAAGTCTCCAGGACCAGAAGAACTCCATTTAAGGATATTAAAAGAACTGGTAGAAGGAAACTCAGAACCACTGGCAATAATCTTTGGGAATTCCTAGAAAAAAGGTAAAATCTCAGCAGATTGGAGGGGGGGGGAATGATGTGCCCATCTTCAAAAAGGGGGAAAAAAGAGGATTGAAAGAATTGCTGCCTAGTCAGCCTGACATTAATACCAGGAAAGATTTTGGGCAGATCATTAAACAAACAGTCTGTAAGCGCTTAGAAGGGAATTCTGTGATCATTAAAAGTCAACATGGGTTCTTCAAAAACAAGCCTTGCCAGAGTAATTCTTTCTTTCTTTCTTGATAGAGTTACAAGCTTGGCAGATGGATGTAGCATATCTTGATCTCAGTAAAGCCTTTGACAAGATCCCTCATGAAGTTATTGCAAACAACTTAGTAAAATGTGGGTCAGACAATGCTACTATTAGGTGAATCTGTAATTTGTTGACAGACTGAACCCAAAGGATGCTCACCGATGGCTTCTCTTCATCCTAGAGAAATGACTAGTGGGGCGCCACAGGGTTGTGTCCAGGGCCCGTGTTATTCAACATCTTTATCAATAAAGATTAACATCTTTATCAAATTTGCAGATGACACCAAATTAGCAGGGGTAGCTAATATCCCAGAGGACAGGATCACAATTCAAAATGACTTTAACAGATTAGCAAGCTTGTTTTCTGCTGCTTCAGAGACTAGAATATGGAGCAATGGCTTCAAACCTCAGGAAAAGAGATTCTATCTAAATGTTAGGAAGAATTTCCTGGTGGTAAGAGCAGTTCTGTTGGATAAAAAAAATGCAATGTCATTTGCTCGGCTGGAAAATACCTTTGATGAACATGTGAAACACCTGGGGAATGATCATTCTCAGTGTGGAACCCAGCCAGCTTATCTATGTGAGGAATAAGCAAACTGCGGCTGAGGTCTGGGAGGCATTGAGAAATGTATACCAAAGAGACTCGTATGTATCCAAGATAATATGGACTAAGAGACTTTATAACACTAAATTCCCTGAGGGAGGTGATGTTAAGACTCACCTTGACGTGGTGAGCAAGCTCTTCCTAGAGCTGGAGGTGAGAGGAATGACTTTTGCAGAGGCTCAGAAGTGTTATATAGTTCTGAGTAGTCTAAATCAGGACTGGGACTTCCTGCATTACAGCTTTCAAAGTCTGGCTGAGCGAGAGTTAAATCTTGACCTTGTAATGTCCAGAATTTTAGAAGAGCAGGACAGACGGGAGTTTGAGGCAAGCAGCAGTGAGGTACAGCGTGCTGTGGGAGCTGCCTCAAGGAAATCAGACAAGAGCCACATGCTGCCTTCACCTGGAGAGGAGATTGCATCATGCAGCTATGTGAGACGCTGTTTTCTCTGTGGACGGCCGGGGCATCTGAGAAAAGATTGCAAGGCTAAAGGATCCAGAGAGAAGAATAACCAGGCAAGGAGAGTCCAGGGGAAAAGGGATTCTTCTACCAAGGCTGGCAGCATTTTTGTAGCAGCAGCAGCGGACACTACAAGGGCTCATCAGTACTGGCTCTTAGAGAGTGGATCCATGCGCCATGTGGTGAACTCTCTTAAGCTACTGAAAAACTCCACGCGGGCTCCTGTTCACAGTGTGAGCTTGGCAGATGGAGCTCACAGTGCAGTTGAAAAAATGGGAACTGCATTTATGCCTTGTTTGGGGAAGAATTGTGACAATGTACTCTGTGCAGAAACCCTTGAAAATTGTCTGTTAAGTGTCTCATGCCTGACAAATGATGGTTATGTAGTACTGTTCAAAGGAAATGAGCGTATAGTAAGTTTGGGTGGTAAAGTTTGTGCCAGGGGAGTTAAGAGAAACAGGTTTTATTACATGTTGCCAAATACTGAAAATTCAAATGTATCAACAGTAGTAACCAATGTAGTCCTGCATGACCAGTGTGCCCATTATTTACTCAGAGTCATGGGCCATGCAAATTTCAATGGCTTGTCACAATTGGCTAAAGTGTGTCCAAATTTCAAAGTTAACAAATGTAACAAATTTCTGGATTGTTCTGTCTGTAAAGAGGTGAAAGTCAAGTCCTATCCTGTGGCAAAAGGAAACCGAATTGTAACCACCAGACCGTTTCAAGTTGTGAATGCTGACCTGGCAAGTCCATTCCGGGAGAGTGAAGGTCGGTCAAAGTACATATTTTTGATCATAGATAGGCATGCAAGGTACAGTTTTGTGTTTCTGCTGAAAACCAAAAATGAGGCTTTTGAAAAATTCAAGAATTGGGTGAATATGGTGGAAAGAGAATTCCCATATAAAGGATCGTGCCTCAGTACTGATTGGGGTGGTGCGTTCTGTGGAAACAAATTTCAAAATTGGTTCAAACAAAAAGGCATACAAGATAAAACCACAAACCCTTATGCTCCTTCTGAAAATGGGCTTGCAGAAAGAAGGCTTGGGGTCCTGCAGTCCATGAAGGATTGTATGTTATTAGATTCTCAATCCCCAGCTGGTTTGTGGGGTGAAGCTGTTCTGGCAGCAAATCATGTGGTAAATAGAATGTGGAGCTCAAGCATCAATCAGACTCCATATTTTATGTTGTATGGCCCAATGTGGACTATTTGAGGATCTTTGGACAATATGCAAACGTACTGATTCCCAGCCAATTGAGAAAGAAAGGTCAACTAAAATGGAGACGGTTGAGGTTTGTAGGTTACACTGGGAACATGTACCGGTTGGCCATGGGGAATGGACAGGTGGTGTACTCCAGAAGTGCAAACTTTGAAACACATAGTAGTTGGGAAAATGTCCACTGTAATAATGAAGTATTTGTACAGCCACTTGAGCCTAAACAATTTCAAAGCCCTCAAAAAGGAGGGGCAAGAACAACCGACACCACACAGCATACACCTAAAACATCTCCAGACACAACACAAGTCTCTTTCAGGTGTTTGAAGTGGTAGATAGGCTGAAAGATCAAAAAGTTGTTGGTTGTAGATGGGTCTACAAGAAACAGAGCTTGCCTGATGGTAGTGTGAAACACAAGGCGAGATTGGTGGCAAAGGGTTTGTCGCAAGAGAAGTATGAGAACTTTGATAAAACTTTTTTGCCAACAGCAAAGCCAGAATACCTTAGGTTAGTGTTGGCACTGGCAGTGAAGAAAGAAATGGAAGTTAGACATTTTGATTTTGAAACTGCATATCTGAATGCAAGGTTGGATGAAACAGTGTTTATGGAGCAAGCTCCTGGTTATGATTGTGCAGGAGAAAATAAAGTTTACAGGCTGAGAAAGGCCATCTATGGACTTAAGCAGTCAGCAAGATGCTGGAATCTGTGTGTACATGAGGAATTGTGCAAATTAGGATTTAAAAGAAGTGTTGCAGATGCGTGTGTGTACACAGGAGGCACTGGTGATGAAAGTATAGTGCTAGTTATAATGAAGTTTCAAGATGGCGGATCGTGAGGCAGCTTAGTGACAACGTGGGTTACTAAATTATCACCCAGTGGGGAATAGCCGGTTTGGTGAAAAAAATCTAGGAACCGGCCGATAACCCCTCCGATAAAGGGGGTTCAGAGAGGGCTCGAAGGGGTCCTAAGAAAGCTGTAGATCGTCAAGAGCCAACAACAGCTGGCTCAGAGAAGACGATCGGGGTGAGTGAGCAGCCACATTCACACTGGGGCAGCCGATCAATAGAAAGACTGTGAAGAAGCAAGAACCTTTTTAAACTGTGAAGGTAGCTTTCAGATCTGAATAAAAAACGATCTGGACTTGGATATTGGTGAGTGAATACTTTACAGTGTGCTATGCTAATGATGTAATAAGGAGCATTGGGGATTTTACAAACTGAATAGAAACTGAATAGAAAAAGGAGTAAAACACTGGAGTACTGTTTTTCGCGTGCTAAAAAAGACCTAGAATACGTGCTTATTGAGTCCAAGAACAAAGAATGAAGAATAAAAATTAAAGATTAAAGATAAACAGAAATAGAAATAAATAAAGGTAAATAGAAGGAGAAGAAAACAAAAGAAAAGAACAATGGGAGTTAAATTACTTGGAAAGGTAAACAGAAAATAGAAGTGGAGAAAAGTTGGGACGGAGGAGCAGAAGATGGCGGATCATAACAATATTTGAGATTAAAGCGACGGGGGGAAAGGCAGCGGACATGAGCAGAGACAGAATAGAAGACGAAAGTTTCAACAGTAAAAGAAAGAAAGAATAAATACACAATAAACACACAAAACACACAAAGCAAAACACAAAACACAAACACAAAGTAAAACAGGACTTTAAAATAGAAACAGAAGGAGGACTGAGATACTTGGCTGTGTTGGCGACAATTTCCTAGCTTCTGAGACAATACGACGAGGAATAAAAGACTCAAAAGAGAAACTTTAAAATTGTAAATAACGGACTTAGAATTGGCATTGTGAATTAACTAGTTCTACAAGAGGGAAATTCAAGCTAAGTCAGGTAAGGCTTCAATGAACCCCCCCCCCCCCCAGAAAAGCAGCAGCTCGCTAGAAGCCTGGGGTAAAACTTAACAGACTCGACTGGATTGTCCTTTTTAAACATAATCATATATACAAATATACTCTTATATTCTTGTGGATTAAAATGAATTAATTGTATGATAACTGTATCCAGAAAATCAAACATAATTTTTTGAAAACATCTCTGTGGTTCTATGAATTTATGAGAATTACTTTATGTGAATTATCTATGTGAATTTCTGTGTTTTATGTTTCTATGTTCAATTTATAAGATGGAGCTTTTGTTGAATAATTAATTGCAGGCTGTAGCATTGATTTGAATTGATTGACTAGATTAACCATTAACTGTAATTAGAAAATTGACATAACTTATTGAAAATATTTCTATGGCACTATGAATTTTTAAGAAGAAGATTCTATTGGATAATCAATTATATGCTGAAGGAATGATTTTAATAGATTGACTAGAATATAGATTTATATATAAAGATATAAAATATCAGTTTAGCAAAGGTATAAGTATATTTAAGTTACATTTATATATCTATCTATACTTACTTATATTTATTATAACATACTATATTTATATTTAAACATATCTAGGTTAATGTAAGAATTATTTGTTACCTAAAGGCAATTGTAACCTCTCAACTACTACTAACTGGCATAAAAACTGCCTGACATTAATAGATATATTTTTCAATTGAATTTAATGAATTAACTATAGTATTAATTTAAGAAAATTGTTAAGGTTATAAGTGAACAGTTATATTTGTTGGGGGATGATAGGAGGTTCATTCCCACAGAAATGCAGAGGAAAAAGCCAGAGTTCAGCGAGCCAACAGCAGCAGCCTTATTCCCCAGTAAGGATACTCACACACAGAGGAGTTTCTTCCAAACAGGAGGCACTTTGTCTTGCAGCGAAGTTCCGTTATATACAAAACATGGGACAGACGGACAAAGGCTTGCGCCAGGCACCGGTTTGGTCAACAGACAAATACATACTGGGGATTGCTTTCTTATAAACATATTTACAACCAATCAGGTAGAGGTTTGCACACCCCCCTCTACCATCTGCACACGACCCCAGTTTCTTATGCAACCTTGCAATTACCCACAGCTGGAGCATGATGCAACATCTTTGCAGTGGGCTGATCATTTTCCCAGGGTTCCCTGCCTAGAATCCCTGACAATATTTGCTTAGTCAGTTGAAGTTTGAAATATTTAAGATATATAAGATAGACATTATCTGATAGTGGTGGTACAAGAACGTTTATATGATGGACCCATGAACCAGAAAAGGGGCAGCTAATGTAGCAGCAGCTGCGAGTACAGCTACAACACCAGCAAGAAGAACATCAATAAATTTATCATTACAATCTAATGAATTACTAATGCAGATGATGGAAGAGTTTAGAAACTTTAAAGAAGAGATAAGACAAGATCTAAAAGAAACCAGGTCTGAGTTGCGTGCGGATATGAAGCAGGAACTGAATAAAATTGGAAAGAAATTGGATAACATGACTAAAGAAGTAACTACTTTAAAGGGAGAAACTAAAACTTTGAAAGAGCAAGCAAGACAAATTGAAGACACGGTTGAGACACTCAGAAAGAAACAAGATGAAGAGAAATTCTGGTTAGATGTTCAAGAAATTAGATATCGAGAGAGAGGCCTTAAATTGAAAGGATTACAGGATTCTAATTCTGAAAATTTGTACAGGAAATTGATATCTCTGTTGGCAGAATATATTTAATCACCGGAGGAAAAGATTGAAGGAGCAATAGATCGGATATTTAGAACATCATCTAGAACAGCAAAAGAAAGGAAACTACCACGGGATATTGTTATCTGCTTTACGAGAACAATCATTAAGGAGCAAATATTGCAGATGAGTTATGAGAAAAAACTAGTGGTGGAAGATACAGAATTAAAAATGTTTAAAGATATCCCATATCAGATTCTAAGGAAACGTCAGGATTATAAAGCACTGGCAAACTTTTTATTGAGAAATAATATTAGATACAGATGGTACAAACTTGAGGGACTCTTCTTTAAATACCGGCAGAAGAATTTTAAGATAAATTCGATACATAAAGCAAAGGAAATATTGGAAAGGCTGGAACAAGATTTCCAAAAATCACCATCAATAGAAAGAAGAACAAAATAAGGAAGAAGTTAAGAAGCAACAACAGGAAGAAGCATTCTTAGACTCAGAACATAGAAAGGAGACTCCAGTAGAAGAAGGAGCCGTGGGAGAATCTGGTGCCAGAGACTACGAAACAGAAGGGGAAGAGAAAGAGACAGAAGAAGAAGTAGGAACAGAGGAAGCAAAAGAACATTAAATTTGAGAAACGCCAAATAAAACAAGTTAAAAAGTAACAAAATGACTATCAAAATTCAAACATGGAATGTAAAAGGACTTAATTCGGAATTTAAAAAGAGACAGATTTTTCATTTTCTGGAAAAACAACGCCTGGACATAGTTTGTCTTCAAGAAGCGAGATTCCGTACAGAAGATATGAAATAAGTAAGGAATCCAAAACTTGGTAATTGCTTCGCATCAACGATAGAAAAGAATAAAAAAGGAGTCTTAATTTATATAAATAATAAATGCCACACATAAGAAATCTTCAAGGATAGAAACGATCAATATATCGGTGTAGAAATTACTATTCATCAAAGGAAACTACTTATTGTTGGAGCTTATGCACTGAATGGTGCTAAAGGAAATTTCTTTCAAAGAATACAGCAAGAAATTACGAACTATGTGCAAGACTCTAACCAAGACAGCGTAATCCTTCTGGGGGACATGAACGGTGTTATTAACCCATTGTATGATAGATCTACTCAAGAAAAAAAGACTCAAAACAGCGGGAAGCTCCCAAAAAGTTTCTTTACTATGGTGGATGAACTTTCTCTAATAGACGTATGGAGATATAAGACCGGCGATACGAAAGGATATATCTTCTTTTCAGACCGATATAAAACTATGTCTAGGATTGATCTAATATTAGCTTCCAGAAATATCCTACTAAAGATAAACAAAATGGAAATCATACCGAAGGTATGTTCAGACCATAACCCCATTCAAATAAAGATGAAACAACGAATAACAGAAAAATTTTGGAGACTAAATGAAGACATATTACATAAAGAAGATTACATCCAAAAAGCAAGAAAAGAAATCGCTAATTATTTTTGAGAAAACATCTCTACTGAGATGTCCATGAAATGGGTATGGGACACAAGTAAGGCTGTTATAAGAGGCCACTTTATAAAATGGAACTCAGAAATAAGAAAGATGAAACAATAAGAAGAATTCTTGATCAAATGAAAGAAGTCGACAACCGATTAAGGAAAAATCCTTCCAATGAAGAAATGATTAAGAAAATTAAGAATCTGCATGTGCAACTTAATGAGGTGAATTTAGACGAAATAGAACACCAAATTAAACAAGCACGTCAAAACATTTTCGCACAAGCCAACAAACCATCAAAGTGGCTGGCATATAAATTAAGGAAAGAGAAAAAAAAGAAGATGATTCTAGAGATCAAGAGAGGCAATAAAAGAATAACACACCAAGAAGGCATCAAAAAAGCTTTTTTTGAGTATTCTAAAAAGCTTTTTGATACTAACCCATCATCAGATGAAGAGACTGAAAGCATGCAACTTTATTTAGAAAAATGAGGAGTACCCAAAATTTCTGAAGAGCAAAAAAATATGCTAAATCACCTGGTGGCAATGGTTCAAATCACAGAGGCAATTAAATGTTTAAAGCAAAATAAGGCACCGGGACCGGACAGATTTCCAGCAACATATTACAAGATTTTTGAGCATGAATTATCACTTCCTCTACAAAAGACAATAAATGAAATTACAATGTGCGGGTTACCGGAATCATGGAATAAAGCAAACATAACTCTTATCCCAAAAGAAGGTAAAGATCTTACAGATGTCAGAAATTATTGACCGATATCCTTACTGAACACTGATTACAAATTGTTTGCATCAATATTGACGGAAAGACTTAAAAAAATCCTTTCAGTAGCAATACATGAGGATCAAAATGGGTTTTTACCCGGAAGGCACATAAGGGATAATTTAAGAACTGTCATAAATATTATAGAACATTATGAAAGACATAATAAAAAAAGCTAGCAATGGTTTTTGTAGATGCAGAAAAGGCATTTGATACATTGAAGTGGCCTTTCTTAAAGGCTGTACTTACAAAGATGGACACAAGCCCTAAATTTATGACTTGGATTAATGCGATATATGATCAGCAGGAAACTCAATTAATTATCAACGGTGAAAAAACAAGTCCTATAACAGTGAAAAAAGGCACAAGCCAAGGTTGCCCTTTATCCCCTTTACTGTTTATAACATCAATGGAAATTTTAAATAATACAATTCGAGATAATCAAGGAATAAAAGGGCTGCAGTTGAAAAAGCATCAATTCAAATTAAAGGCTTTTGCAGATGACCTGGTAATCTTTTTGGATGAAACTTTAAGTAACATAAATTATCTTATTAAAGTGATGAATGAGTTCAGGGACCTATCGGGATTCAAAGCAAACAAAGAAAAAATGGCAATTTAACCAAAAATTTAAGCAAAAAAGAGGAAGAAAAGTTGACTGAAATATCAGGCTTCAATACAGTAAAAAAAGACAAAATACTTGGGAATATGGATCTCTAAACGTAATAATGAACTCTATGAAAATAATTACGACAAGAAATGAAAGGTAATAAAAAAGGATTTGGAAGGGTGGTTGAAATCGCAATTATCATTAATGGGAAGATTAGCAACAATTAAGATGACGGTACTTCCAAAATTAATGTACCTATTTCAAAATCTTCCCATAATAACTAATAGAAAACTATTCAACCAATGGCAAAAAGACATAAACAAATTTATTTGGCAAGGTCAGAAACTCAGAATTAGTTGGAAAACTTTAACTGATTTAATAATTAGAGGAGGTGCTGGAGCACCAGATCTCCATACATATGATGAAGCAGCTGCACTATCGTGGGTTGCAGATTGGATCAGCTTGAAGAATGAAAGATTACTTGAACTAGAAGGAGCCGATCTACGAATGGGTTGGCATGCATATATCTGCTATAACAAAGCAAACGTAGATAAAAATTTTGCCAATCATTACATTAGAAGATCCCTCCTGACAATCTGGAAAAATTATAAAAGAACATTTATTATCTCAATCCCAAAATGGGTCTCTCCACAGGAAGCTTTCTTTGGCAGGAGGAAGAATATGACAAAATGGCTTAGATACGAAGATTTAATTAAACAGCGTACTGCCGAAACAATAGAAATAAAGGACAGATCAGACTTGGAAAAAGAAGGAGTAATTTTAAGTTGGTTCTCTTACAAGCAATTATCAGAAAGATTTCAAATTGACCGGAAGCTATTTGGATTCAATATGGGAGAACAACATGAAATATTGAAAATTGCAAGAAAATCTGCCACATATAATAGCCAAATTATATAAAAGACTTTTGATATACAAGAGAGAAGATGAAACAGTAAAACATGTAATGATCAAATGGGCGCAGAATTTTAGTCACCCAATAGGATTAGAACATTGGGAAAAAAGTTGGAAGTCCACACAAAAATTTACAGCGGCCCAAAACCTAAAGGAAAATTACTTGAAGATCTTTAACAGATGGTATATGACCCCGTATAAGCTCCAGAAAATTTATAAAACAGGATCTGGGAAATGTTGGAAATGCCAAGAGGAGGTAGGTACAACCTACCACCTATGGTGGACGTGCAAGCAGGCAAAGAGATACTGGAATATTATACATAAGAAGATAGAAGAAATTCTTCAAGTGGAATTCTCTAAAGAACCAGAAATCTATCTGTTGAATATGCTGCACACACTAGACCAAAGCATACAGAAGAAGTACTCAAAGATTTTACTATACATGATAACGATAGCAAGAGTTGAGTACGCAAAGCTTTGGAAGAAGGAAAAGATACCTAACATCGAACAATGGACACAAAGCTTATACGAAATCAGGTTAGCAGATAACTTAACACAGAGACTTAGAGGGCAATCTGATGAGAAGATTGTGGAAGACTGGGGTCCTGTAAATGCCTGTTTCCTGAACCAGAAAGTAATATAAGCTATCTTCTCTACGTAAAAGAAATAAGAAAAAAATGACAAAAAGTAAACATCAAACAAACATATAAATATAACAAAAGTAAATATTTCTAATGTAAATTAAAAACTAGAGCTAGATTAAATTATAAGAATAATGATAAGATATAAGAATACAGTTAATTGACAAAATAAATTGAATGTTGGGTCAATATATAAGAAGTGATTGATGACAGATAAAAGGTTTACGTTATAAGATGAATAATAATATTTATTAGCTTTTATAAGGAAGCTAGGAAGAAATATTGCACATATGTAAAATTGTTGTAAGAAGATGTTACCACTATATGTTGTATTACTAAAAGATGTACAGATTTCTTTTTTAATTTTTGATTTTCCCCCCAAATTTAATAAAAAATTTTTAAAAAAGGAAGTATAGTGCTAGTTATCTATGTAGACGATCTTTGTGTGATGGCAAGAAGCTTAGATCAGATAAGGTGTGTACAAGAGCGGTTGGAAAACAAGTTCAAGTTAAAAGATTTGGGGTGTTTGAGACAGTACATCGGAATACAGGTTGAAAGATCACACAGTGGTGAAGTGTTCATGAGCCAAAAGAAGAAAATTGAACAGGTTATTGAAAAGTGTGGCTTGAAGGATGCCAAAACAGCCAAAACACCAATGACAGTGGATTTTGTGCGATTAGAGTCTGATAAATTGTTTGACTGACCGGATCTGTATCATTCAGTGATTGGAAGTTTATTGTATGTTGCGATTCATCCTAGGCCTGATATTAGTTATACCATTGAGCTGTTGAGTCGGAGAGTGGCAAAACCCCGAATAATTGACTGGATAGCTTTAAAAAGAGTTGTACGGTATTTGAAAGGAACTCAGGATCTTTTTCTTAAGGTGGCAGGGAGTGAAGCCAAAATGGAATGCTTTGTTGACAGCTCGTTTGCTTCTGAAAGTGACAAAAAGTCTGTCACTGCACTGGCTATAAAATATGCAGACAGGTTGGTTGCATGGAGGTCCAGGAAACAGAACTGTGTTGCTCTAAGTACCATTGAAGCTGAGTTTGCAGCACTGTCTGAAATAGCTGGTGAGATACAGTGGGTTAAGCAACTTCTAATGGACATTGGAGAGACCCCAATCAGTGTAAAAGAGGATTCACAGGCGTGCATTGCCATGGCTGAGACCGAGAACCTAAAGAACAGAACAAAGTACATAGGTGCGCGTTATCAGAATGTGAGACAATTGGTCCAGGAAGGACTCATAAGGCCTTTGCGAGTCAGAGTGCAATACAGCTGACATACTCACAAAAGCACTACCAGTAGCCAAACATGAAAGGTTGGTCAAAGAATTGGGACTGGAAATGTATAACACAACGCACTAAAAATATCATGACATGTCATCAAAGTATTTTGGAGGAGGTTGTTGGATAAAAAAAATGCAATGTCATTTGCTCCACTGGAAAATACTCTTGATGAACATGTGAAACACCTGGGGAATGACTAAGCAAGTGATGACACATTTCCTAGGGGACATGCAGTAAGGGCTGAGTCATGATACTGCAATCATGGCAAGGTGTTGCATCATGCTAATGGCCCTGGCTGGTGACCTGTAAGCAAGTGTGCATAACAGGGAAGCGTGAGTGCTTGCTCTCTCTCTGCTTGCTTGAATCTCTGCTTGGATGTCTCTGCCTGTGTATCTGCTATTGATCTGTGTATCCTGTATATGGTTGTACATATTGCAACTGAGAAGATTAAAGCCTCCAGGTATTTTGGATGACAAACTCTGTGTCTGTGAGTAACTAACCAGTGGGTAGAGTGGTCAGAGCAATAATGTATCGTTTGTTGCAGTTGTACTCTGCTGCACACGCTTTTTGCTATTTTTGAAACTCTGCTATATAAGATTGCCTCTGAGGCAATGTGTCCAGAGAGCATCAGCTTCGGAGATAATTTTGTCTTGGTGCTTTAAATCATCTCCCGGACAAGTTCAACAGTGGAATATGCTGCCTCGGAGTGCGGCGGAGTCTCCTTTGGAGGTTTTTAAGCAGAGGCCGGATAGCCATCTGTTGGAAGTGCTCTGATTGTGAATTCTTGTTTGGCTGGGGGTTGGGCTCGATGACCTTGTGGTCTATGACTGACCCTTTTTTATTGGAAAAAAAGATGGTCAGAAAGAATTGAGGAGGGGTCAAGAGCCACAAATAACCCTGTGAGGGAATGCATATGGAACTTTCCCCACTCCTAGTAGTGTTTGAAGGCCTGCTACCATTTAAGCAGTAACAATCCAATCTTTATTTTTTATCCTGACTAGACAACAATTGGAGGCCTACTAAAAACCATTTCAGATTGTGTCTGGCCTTTATATGTTATTAGAACAACATGGGACAAACTAGCGGTGGTGTTTTGATATCTGAAGGGTACTGCTCCTTGACAAAATTGGAGGGAATCATATACATCTCACTGAAAAAGTATGGAAAATTTGTCTGACATTTATGTCCCAGCTGTTAAAAAAAAAAAGGAAAGAAAAGAAGTGTCACTTCACAAAGTTGTTTCCTAGTGGGGAAAAGCTAACTGCATCTGGGAGCTCGTTAACCGGACCTATGACTTACTCAAATCTTTAATTATTAAATTCAGAACAAGCCGAGATCCAGAGAGAGAGAAAAAATGTTTCCCATGAGCGCTGTACAAGCAACATGTCTTTGAGTTGATGGCTTCAGATCTTCTCTTCTCTTGTGGGAGGATGGTCTCTGAGATCTTCTGAGGTGAGAATGCTGTAGAACTGGATAACATTCAAATAGTATTCTCTGACTAATAAACATATAGGGAGACAGGCAAGTAGACAGGTAGAGAATGCCAGACAGAGGGGTACTGGAAACGGAAGTATGAGGGCAACTTTCATAATGCTGGGTGCTATTGTGACCTGGTATTCTTAGAGGCAGCATTCAAGACAGCTGATTCAGGTAACAATGCAGCTCACTAATTTTGAGTTAAATGTGCATAGAGCTGATAATCGCTATAGTAGAGATATGCATTAAACTTCCCAAAGTTCGTTTTTTATACTTCTTTAGCACTCATTCTGTGCAATATATAATATCATATAATACTTTATAATAGATGTTTCCTTTTCTCAATGATTCTCACAATATTCCTAAATGGTTAATGGAAAACATTCCCATTTTATTGTACGTATTATTGTCTCAACCCCTGTGCCTTTAGTTCAGGAATGTCAACAGTAATATAAGAGCATTAGGAGCTGGTAGTCTTCTTCAACCAGGTTCTCCCATCATCTGTCCCTCTCTGTTTATTTGTACTCATGAGAGAGGGAGAGATGGAATTTTTTGTGTGTGTTGTAAAATAAAAGTTGCAGATGTGTCTGTATCTCAGCTTTAGGGCTGTTGCAAAACTGAGTGCATGGGGGGGTGTTGTTGCAAAACGATTGCAAAACTTTGGCACAGGTTGGGAGGTGATTCTTAATTTCAGGGTTTATAGTAAACAAAGTGGTTGCTTTATACTGTTGGATTGTTGGTAGGTCTGGCTCACTTGGTCTGTCTAGTTTACACAGAGAGTGATAGGATCTTTCCTGAGTTTTAAACAGAATTTTTTTCTTGTCTCATGACAAGATGCTGAGGATTTAATTTTTTTTTCTTTCAGGCAAAGCATATCTTCTGTCGCTGATCTGTCATCTTCTAGTGCGTCAACTGTTAACATAGTTTTTGATTCTCCAAGGCTTCTGCGCCAGTATTATCTATGTGACAATAAGAAGGTAAGTTGTGCAGAACTTCCTCACAGATGGGTGAAGTCAGAGAAGAAAAACCTTCGTATGTATGTTGATACTCTGCATGTTTATACACTTTAGTAAAAGGCTCAAAGCAGGGTTTCTCAGCCAGGGTTCCCTGGAGCCCTAGGGTTCTGCGAGAGATCAGTGAGGGTTCTTTGAGAGATTGCGACTGAAGAAAAAAGCAAAACATTTTTTGAGAGGTGTAGATAGAATATTTTTTATGCAGGGATTCCCTGAGACCAGAACATTGTCTCAAGGGTTCTTCCAGGGTAAAAAAGTTGAGAAAGCCTGTGCACAGTATCTGTCTAGAAAATTGGAAATGTGAAGTATATTGATGATTGGTTGTTGCACTGTTTCATCTTTGTGTGAAGCTCAGAGCTTGGAGATAACTAGTCACGACTGGCGAGTTTCTTGTGCCCAGTCCTTTCCCCAGTTTTTTAAAAAATATATGTAACTAAATTGCTTTAGGGTAGCAATTTAACAAGGGATAAAATCAAGCATCTTGCGACTGCAAGGTTTTTGGTCACTTTTATCATTACTTTTATGTAGAAGCCTTTCTTACTTCAGTGGTACTTACTCCCAGGTAAGTGTGGATGGGGTTGCAGTATTAGCTGCTTGCTATGTGGTGAAAAGAAAGATAGTTTGCTGTTGCATTTATTCTCAAAAAGGCCAAAGTTCCCATCCAGAATATGTAATTTCGGAAGAAACCCACCAAGGCTCTCCTCAGTTCTTATCATGTCGTCGTAAAATTCCTGCTTTTCTAACATCTGGTTTCTTGGAGGCTGAACAGGACTGTATTTTAAGAGTAGCATTTTAACCTTCATGCGCCAGAATGGGAAAGGTCTGTCTCCTAGTCGCATTTTGTTTGAGCATCAACAAAGAACTAGAACTCCAGTGTCGGCATTCTGCAACACTGACACCTACATGATGTGTCAGTTTATTTCTATTTCTATTTCTCCTTTATTTATTTCATTTATACTCCATCTTTCTACCAGCACAGCCATCCCCAAATTTCAACTATTGGCTACATTAAAAGAATTCCCTTCCCCTGCAAACAAGAACTGGCTAGGGGGGAAAATCCCTAGCCAATCCACTGATTTTTTTCATTGTGGTACTTTATTTTAGTCTCAGCCAGTTAACACAGCAGGACAAAAAAAAAAAAAAAGTAGCCGCCAAGCAAAGTTTGTGAGCACATTACAGGTCATCATTTTGCAGCCCGAATTGATAGTAAATCCAAAGAGATCATCTGGTGGCAAAATCCATAGATGAGGCAGAAATCAAGGGTTCTAGCACTGCAAGGAAGGAATTCAAATGTGATCTGGACTGCTTCCACTGATAGGGGTGGTTGGCTGCAACACCTTCCATCCATTCTGATCTCACTTTATTGAGGCTCAGAGTCTTCCACAGCTGTTGATCTAACTAATGAGTCTTTATTATATAATGTTCCAAGACTGCTGGGCTTTCCCTTTTCCACCTACACTGGCTGCTGTTAAGTATTGTCCCTCTCATGTCTCTGGGGTATGGCTGTTGGGAGGGGTCTTGTCTCGGTCCTGAGACGGGGGCATAAGAAAAACCAATGTGTTTTGTGCTGATATATCCTAGCCTTCATTTTTTATTTGTTCTTGATTGCAAACTTGCTTTCAGAATTCTGGAAGCTGCCAAGAAATTATTATATTGTGGTTTGTCAGCATGTTCTTGTTTTACTTTCAGAAATTGCTGGATACAGATTCATTCATGCCAGCTGCTCATACACATTGAAATTTTATCTCTAGAGCATTTCTAGAATATAAGAGAATGAGTGTAGAATCTATATGTTAGGAGTGATTAAGAAGCAAAGCGACTGGTTTAGGAATAATGAAATAAAAGAGTGTTACTGAAGGACTTACAGGGAAGAAAGTTGTTTTGGATACTATGGTGCAATTGCCTGCTACATTATTAAGATAGATCTGGAAGAGGACTAATGCAGTGAGGGGAAGGGAAGTCACATTGTCTTTGAGAGGGTCAGTTTGCATCACAGATAAAGAAGGGAAAACACCTGGGTCATCTTAACTATCCAACTGCATTACTTCTTGCTACTGTGGGTGCTTTTGATTCCTTGTGCATTGTTCTCCATTTCTGGGAGAAGTACTTACTTTATGTTTTTTGGAGCAATATCTGAAGGAATAATGAGTATGAATGTTTAGTTCTCAGTTGACATTTCCCTTTTTTTTTAATGAAAGCAGGTGATTAAATTCTGTACTGTAACGCATGGAGCACACAAGCAATGTGTCGGAATTCATCCTCTTGGGACTTACTCAGAACCAGGTCCTACAGAATGCCTGCTTTGGGATGTTTTTGGTCTTCTACATAGCAATTCTGATGGGGAATCTGCTCATCATTGTCACAATCAAGACCAGTCCCCGACTGACTTCTCCCATGTATTTCTTCCTCAGTTACCTCTCCTTTGTAGACATTTGCTACTCCTCTGTTACTGCTCCCAAACTGATTGCAGACTTCCTTGTCCAAAAGAAAACCATTTCTTATGTTAGTTGCATGGCACAGCTGTTTTGGGGTCATTTTTTTGGTTGCACTGAAATCTTTCTTCTCACGGTGATGGCCTATGATCGGTATATTGCAATCTGCAAACCTCTCCATTATACATCTATTATCAACAAAAGCATATGTAGCTGGATGGTGGCGTTTTCTTGGCTGATAGGTTTTGTGCATTCATTAGTACAGACTCTCCTTACAGTACACCTTCCTTTCTGTGGGCCCAATGAAATAGACCACTATTTCTGTGATGTCCACCCATTACTGAAATTAGCCTGTACCGATACCTATATCATTGGGCTCATTGTCATTGCCAACAGTGGCATGATTTCCCTGAGCTGCTTTCTTGTGTTGGCTGTTTCATATGTTGTCATCCTAGCCACACTGAGAACTCGTTCTTCTGAAGGACGCCTCAAAGCCCTCTCCACCTGTGCCTCTCACATCACTGTAGTAATC
Source organism: Cyclura pinguis (assembly GCA_030412105.1). Classification (NCBI taxonomy): domain Eukaryota; kingdom Metazoa; phylum Chordata; class Lepidosauria; order Squamata; family Iguanidae; genus Cyclura; species Cyclura pinguis. Next base: position 266,790,019 of record CM059599.1, read on the forward strand.
TTGTTTTTTGGGCCATGTCTTTTCATCTATATGAGGCCTTCTACCACTTTCTCAGAGGACAAGAGTGTGGCTGTATTCTACACGATTATCACCCCAATGCTCAATCCTTTAATATACACCTTGAGAAATGAGGAGGTGAAAAATGCTATGAGAAAGTTGTGGAGCAAAAAAATGCTTTGGGCTGAGAAATGAAAATGAAGATGTAAAATTGTGTTTCTGAGGCGTAAGTGCCATATTATACCAGTGGTTTGGGAGATTGTGATCATAAACACCACAGCACATCAAGAGCAAAGATTAAGCCTACTTTCTCCAACTTCAACAGCAGTAAACGTGTCTCCTCCTCCCTGTTTAAATCAAAGGACTAACTGTAATTGTAGTAAATCCTCTATGGGAAAGGGATATCTACTAAAGTCATAGCAGTGAACGGAAAGCACAAGTAGCCCCATACATATTCTTGAACTGAAGAGAGTCCCAGTTTTTTGTTAATTCTTTAAGAAACCATGATGCTATTGCTCATCATGCTATTAGTGTGTAGTTACTGTAAGTCTACACAGCGGGAAACTATGCCACATGTTTTCACAGAAGTGATCAGACATTTGTGGTTACATCTGAATCTGGATAGGCAGTCCCCCCCTCCCCCCGTTACTCTAGTGTTAGTTTTCTTTTAATAAAATAAGAAATCTTATATTTTGTGTACTTATTTACAAGGCAGGAGCTGCAAAGATTTATGGATGACAAACCATGAAATAATTAGTGGGGAGAAAACTGATGCAGATCCAGCTGATACCAGGTGTCACCTCCTCAGCCTTCCATTGAGCAAAACACCTCAGTCCTGAGGGCAAGCCAAATAACTGAGTTGCTCTGTGGCCTGACATAGCTGGAAAGTAATCCAAGGAACTCCCACCCAGGCCATAGAGCCCAAGCACTACAAGGCCTTCAAAGTAACTGTCCAAAAGTCCTGCCTGGTATGCAGCAAAAAGTCAATGTGACAGAATATGACTCCTGGACTTGGTCCCCTGAGCTGCACATAGCACTGCAGAGCACAAACAGGGCAAAGAGCCAGGTCAGAACACTATCTCTACTGCACCTTCACCCCATCCCTTTCTGATCAGTTTTAGAGAGCCTAATGTACAAAACTACACTCTGACTAACAAATTCCAAATTTGTAAAAGCCAGAGTCCTACTAGAAACATCCCCTTTGCACATTAACAAATTGGTTGTGGTAGCCAGTGTGCCCCAAAAGAGGGTGTCAGAGATTCTGTATGAAGTAAGGCCACCTCATAACCAGAATAACAGATAAAAGGCCAAACATTGCCTAATCCCCTGAGCACATCTGGAGATAAAGGAACATGATTGTCAGAAATCTGACCACACTCCCTAGTCCAATCCTCCAAGGCGTTACATACTGTGAAATCAAATGCGGAGTCCTCACAACCCTGTGCCTTAGTTGCAAAAACCAAAGCTGACAATTTAGCCTCTATTGACTGAGGTGACATCCCCCTGTCCCTTAAGGGACACTTGCTCAACACATGTGCCACAGGAAGCGACCAAGAGTCTTCTAGTCCATTAACCCTTCTAAAAAGTTCAAAATCTTTCCCAGCATTCTGGTAATCATGCCCAGTACTAGGGTCTAAGGAGAGGGCAATGGCTTGAGCAGTCTGATCCCTCCAAGGCTCCAACAGTCTACGGACATGGGAACAGGTTCGGAGTCTCCTTCCTGGGCTAGCTGCTAGAACCATGGTATCTATGGGCAAGAAAGAGCATCAGCTATCCCATTATCCACACCAATCACATGGAGCACTGTGAACAGAATGTTATAATGCAAACATTGCAGCACAAAATCTCTAACCAGGCACATAATGCTTGAGGATTTTGAGGACACTGGGTTAATAACATGAATAACAGCAATGTTATCACACCAAAAATGGATGGAAGGGCGAGACGACTCCTCAGCCCAAATCCTAAGAGACACCAGAATTGGAAAAAATTCCAAAAAGCTCAAATCAGTCAACAAGCCAGCCTGCGTCCGTTTCTTAGGCCAGGACTGCACACACCGATGTCCTCTAAAATTAACATTGAAGCCATTAGACCCAGCTACATCCAACAATACCTTTAAGGCATTTTAAACACATTTTAAAGCCACAACCAAATCCTCCAAAATGCAACTCCATTGAAAGATGCCAGAAAATGCTGCCACACTTCCAAATCCTCCCTAATACCCTTAGTCAACGTACTCCTACGGTGAGCTTTGAACACTCCAGCAATAGCATTAAAGAGATGCCTCGACAGGGCCCTACCCAGAGCAGCTGCACTACAGGCAATGTTAAGAGGCCCACTGAGCTCCTGAAACTCTCTGGAAGTGGCTTGTGAAGCCCCCAAAATTCAGACATCCTCCTTGTCAAATGATCCAACTTCACCTGAGGCAAGTGACAAAGCTGATTCAAGGTATCGATTTTGAAGCAGTTTCCTCTGCCTTTTCATGAGCTGAGGGCATTCCCAGCTCCGTTCTCCACCAATCTCGTTACCCCAAAACGCGGGTGCCATCAGGGCCTACCAGTGACGTCGGTACCTCTGTTCAATAATGGAGAATAATTAGCTCAAAAATAGGAGGCCTGTGAGAGGGGGTGTTAACTTAGTGCGATCTAACACCTATATTCCACAGGGGGTAACTGCGAAAAAGACATCGGACAGAAGACTTATGGTACAATTGAAACGTGTTTTGTTGCGGCAACATATACATGTACACAGACACAGAATAGTCACACACAAGCAATCACACAAGGCTAACTTAAAAGAAAGGGAGGAAAATTGGATAGAGGAACATAGGGGAGTAGATTATAATTACCATCCAGAGAGAAGTGAGGAAACAGAGATGAAGCTCAGGCTTGCAGCTAGGGCAGCAGAGCGACATAGTGGTGTCCAGCAAGTGGAAATGCTGGCACAAAGCCACAAAATTTTGACCAACACTTTGGTCAAACAAATAATGCAGTCTCTAATAAGGCATCTAATAAGGAAGAAGGCAAAATACAGACTTAATGTCACATTTCACCAGTTCTACCCCTATCCCATTCCTGTGTACAGCCACAATGGCAGCATTGAATGATGTTTACCGGGCTGTGCATAATTCTACAGGGTTGACATCATTCACAGATTCCTGGCCCTGTTCTGATAAATGCATCGTGGCCTGAATGTACAGAGCATCTAACTGGGTGTTAGGCACCTTGCGACTCCTACTCCATCCTACTTTCTTCCTCTTCCTTGTCACTCTGCTGTGAACTGGTTCCCCCTCCTCCATACTAGTGAGGCTGCTTTTGTCACTGCTGGTGGATGAGTGCAGCCTGCACCATCCCTGTTCTCTCATTCAGCTGCTCTTGGTGCACATCTTCTACTGTTGTGAGTTGCTGCCCCAGCTGTGGAGCCTGCAGATGACACTTGTGATTCTAGGCTTCTGTACTAGCCTCTCAAGTGTCTGTAACAGACCTTCCAACCAGGGCACAATGCAAAAAGTAATTGGGCTGGTGGTGATTCAGCTGTTTCTAGGAATTGTTAAAGAACCTACTCACATGCATACCTGTGCAATATGGCCCCTACAACTACTACCAGAGCATTGGGGAGTAAGAGTTAGAGTGTGCCTGAAAAAGTTACTTCTCACTTTTCCCCAATATAACTACCATCCCTTAACTGGGTTCTTCTTCCCTGCTACTTGAAAGAACAGCTGTGACCCCATCAGGTCCTTGTTCCTCCTGTTTGTTATGCCCCTTTTCTTTGTAAGAAATCATTAACTGCAGTTTTCAAGCCTTTACAAGGGCTGTTCTGGTCTTTCTGCCTTTAGGTGCTGTCCTGACTTTATAGCCCTTAGGAAACTTTACGGGTTTCGAGTTGTGAGTTACTTATGCCTTTGCAAGGGGTGCTTCTCAGCTCACCAGCCGTCATGTGGGCTGTTAACTATTCAAAAGCCCTTAAAAGGGCTGTTATGGTAGCTGTAATAGCTATTTCTTGGTGTTCCACCAACTGCTTGCATCCTTTGGCTCATAGCACTGGGTCAGGCCTTTCTGCAGCCCACTTTATCATATACTCTTTGACATGTCTCTATTTTTAAACAAAAATGTATACATCTTAATGATATTCATCATCCGAGCACAACTGCTTCTCAAATTCTGATTTACTCAACTAAAAATCATGCAATTTTTTGTTCATTTAAAATCTTTTTATTTTTTGTCTGTAAAAAGCCATTGAAAACTGCAGTCCTCTGACAATAATTCTTCATTTAACTTAATTTTGTATTGTCTTTGCTTGAAGTCCAAGCAATCTTGATTAAATTATTCACTTTTCCTTTGGCATTATGTCCTTTCTCTAAAAAGTTTTTTGTTGATAGTGACAATGTGCAGGTTTTCCCTGGAGCACAACAAAGTTAATAAGTTGTTCACCAATGGAAGATCCAAGATTTAAAAAAAAAAAAAAGCTTTTATTCAGGTTAGACTCAAACCAAGAGATGTCCAGTGAATATTTGCACAAATCAGACGTGCAGAATACATTTATCCTTTCCATAAGGAAATTAATTAGCATACAAAGTTACATCAGTTCTACATAAGATCTGGTGGACTTCAGCTGATAAGGCTTGTGCCTTGGTCCTGTCACATAACGGTCCTCCAATACATTAGTCACTTAGCACCTATCTGTTATTTATCCAAAGTGGGGCCTGTTTACATTCCATATTCTAGGTAGTTAGCACTGCTTTCTCCTTTGTTATCTGTAATACACGTTCCATTCTCTATGTTTCTATATCTCCTAGTCAAGTTGCTGTTTCTGGAGGCTGGCATGATAACAAAGCAATCCAGTAACTCAAAGGCCACTGGGGGAAGAAACCTGGCATTGATTCCTTTATACTATTCTATGCTACTCTAAGACCCATAATTTTCAGGCTTCTCTATTGTTACCCTGAAAATTGGGGGTATCTCGAGGACACCCAAACACACTTCAAATTAAGGGAATTGACAGAGACACTCAAAGCTCGTGAGAGGTCAGGGCAAGGGATTTTTAACCCTATGTCTACGGGGTCAGAACCACGCAAGAGTCAGAGGAATGGTCTAAAGTAAATTTGTTAAAACTAACAAAGAAGATCACAACACACGTTAACAAATAATCCTACAATCACACAAGGGCTCAGAAATGAAGTTGGAAATAAGAGTCAGTTGGGGAGAGAGGGCATACGGACCTTAGTCTAGGCTTCCTGGAGAGTAAGAAGATCAGCAGAGGCTCGGTGTAAAGCACCAAGGGGAGGCTGGATCCCAGGGCTGGAAGGCTGGCCGCAGTGGAGTTTGAAGAAGATCAGAGATGCGAGTCGTGTTTAGCTCTCAGCAGCGTCTGGGAGGCTTGAGTGGGACACCTCCATAGCAGCAAAACGGGCCCTTGTCTGGTCTGGGAGGCACTCTGAAGATGCTCAAAAAGTGAGGGTTTTTATAGCCAATTTCTGTCCTCAGGCTGTGTATAGGCTAACAAAGTGGCATTAATGGGTGATGATTGCAGAATATAATGTTAGGCAAATATCACGACATCTCCTCGGTATCGTTTCTCCCGGGAAAGTCCAAGTACGTGATAGGATTATCATTCCAAATTGGTAGACTTTGATTGTCTATCCTCGCAAGGTTCATCAGCGTGGCTTGGGGCTGAGATAACCTTTTTATTGATAAAGGAGAGAGTCTATTGTGGCTGCCTAGAGATACATGACAGGGAACAATAGGTCGTTGTCCTTTAGCCTAAGGGACGCTGTCTACGTTCCCATACAGCAGCAAAAGCGTTGTTGGTCTTGAGAATTTAATTCAAAACCAATTTTTACTTGCAACTGACCTTTGCTAGCCAATATCCAGTATGGGGGAAGTCATGCCAATTTAGGGACCCTCTCTTAGGGTTACTCTGGGGTGTAACACTATCACTGTGATGAAACCCATAAAGATGTCTTACCTTGGTTTGTATCTGTTCCATATTCGTAAGGCTCACGTAGTGGTTATTAACATCTGCATCCACTTTAGCTTTATCGTGCCATACCATACCACTCAAACCTCAATTCATGCCCTTCTAAATCCAACAATCTCTTATTTGTAAACACAATCCAATTTTTCAATCAAACCAAACAGCATGTGGAAAAATACAGTTTTAAATCAAGGACTCCCAATCCCCCCCCTTTGTTTTGCCTCTTGTAAAATTTTATATTTAACTCTCAGTTTCTTCCCTTGCCCTATAAATTTCGATAAGTCACTCTGACATTGTTTAAATAGGACATTGTTGGTTAGAATTAGCACAGTCTGAAATAACAGCAACATTCTTGGCAAAACATTCATTTTAATCAGAGATTTGCCCCAAAGACAATAATTTAAGTTTCACCCATCTTTGCACATTCATTTTAATATCATTCCATGTCTTGACATAGTTATTCTTCTTTTCTTAAAAAAATATTTTTATTAAACATAGAAAAAAAATTAAACTTGAAAACTACATAAAAGGATTAATATATAACAAAAGGACATCTTAAATACAATCCATAACACTTGCAATCTAAACTGCATACATTAAACACACTATATACTACATTATTGCTAATTTAACTACATACAACTATTACAGCAGTTGATTACTAGCTGACTTCCAGCTGTTCTAGAGATGGATATAGTTGTCTCCAACCAGTATCTATTTCATCTAGTTATTACTAAAGTACATCTTAGTTTCTATTGTCACTTTATAATAATCTGTTGGTTATTAATTTACATGAACTCATTTCTTGTCCTCTAGCAATTATTCAAAACCCAATACTGATACTTCTCCCCAATTATCTTTCATATGTTGTTTCAGTAAGGTCCAATCTTCCTTAAATCTATTTAGACTATCATCTTTAAGCAAAATCATTAATTTATCCATTTCAGCAAATTTGAATACGTTCAACCACATTCTTCCACAGTTGATATCTTTATGTTCTTCCAATTCTGGGCAAAGAACGCTCTTACAGATTACTCATATACTGAAATATTCTTCTTAAATTTTTATCAAAGTTCTCCTCTATTAAACCCAATAGAAACAATTTTGGTTTTAGTTAGATCTTTAGCTTCAAGATTTTTTTTCCCATTTGTCTAGATCTGCCATTTCATAAAGTTTTAGTAGGAAATCTTACATTATAGGAATACTAGTATCTTTCCATTTTTGGGCAAATGTTAATCTAACAGCCAAGATCATATAGAGTAAGATTCTCCAGTGTTTGCTCCTTGGTGTGTTTTCTATTCCATCTAACAAATCTAACAAGTACATTTCTGGTTGATGGGAAATTTTGTTTCTAGTATGTGTGTTATTATATCATGAATTTGTTTCCAGAATTTCTTTTACTGACAGCATATGCTGGAAAGTGCCTTTCTGCTCACATTTCCAACATTTGTTATTCCCACTCTTGACCATTTTTGATGTCTGATTTGACACTAGATACCACCTAAATAATATTGTACAATAGTTTTCTTTCAGTTTAGTGCTTTTTGTGACTTTTAAATTGAAATTCCAAGATGTTTCTGACTGATCTAGTTGAACTGGGTGGCCTATATTCTGCACCCATCTAAACATATTCTCTTTAATAATCTGTTGTTCTAAGTCAATTTCCAATAGCATCATACAAATTTTCCAAATAATATGGTTAGTTTCCAGATTGAGTAATTTATTAAATATCCCTTCCAATTTCATTTCCATTTTAATTTTTTATGCTAATTGTCTGTGTAAAAGCCAATATGATATATATACTCATAATCAATTAATTCTTTTGATTTTAACTGGGCTTTGTTTCTATGCATATTTAATATGTCTTTATAAGTAATCCATCTATCTGATTGTGGTTTTTCTCTTCTTCATGTGGAGATATCCATAATGGCACTTTCAGATAGAGCCTTTTTTGGGGGGAGGGGTATTTTAGAGTGATTTCCTAATATAATGATTGTTAAAATCTCTGTTAATCTCACTATATTGTACCGGATAAATATGTGCCATCTAAAATTTAGGTCGAAACCCTCTGATTGTAACAGTATCATATTTTTTAGTGTGAATCTTTCATCCAGGATGGACAACATACACGATAACCTCCCTTTAAGTCTGGTAGGCCTGTCTTTTCTCTTTCCTTTGTATCTTTTAAAATCTTTCATTTGATTCTGGGCTTCTTCACTTTCCAGATGAATTTTGATATATCTTTTGTTCTGTTGTTAAAAAGGCAGATCGTTTTTACTGTGCTAGGTACTCTTCTTGTACCTGAGGCCATGGCTCATGTTTCTTATTTATTATCTTGTTCTTTTCCAAAATCTTCAAACCTTAATTATAATGCTTCAATATTAATTAGATTGTTATAAGTTAGAATCTATTTGCTGTAGTATGTCCATGGAAATGTAACAAATTCTTAGGTCTATCAATTCTTATAATATTCAAAGCAAATATGTATCTTCAGTGAATTCTCAAGTTCTCCTCGCTTAAATTGCTCTAAGTTATTGATTTTAAATAATTAATCTTTTTTTTATTCTAAATCTTTATTCTTAACCTTGATCTTAAAAAAGGAATAATATTTTTTGTATCAGTAATTACTTGCTTCCTAGCTATTTTTAAACACAGTATATTAAATATCATCATATTACTGCAGCGCCTGTCCCTGAAGCTCAACTAACAGGCAGCAAGGCCAACAGGTGTGTTGCTTGAGTGAGGTGTTAGGAGACAGCCTAAGATAAGCTTGTGTCTGTTGGGATAAACCTCCCCAGTCCCAGAGAGTTTCTTGGATTAAAGCTGCCTCTTTGTGTGTTTTTGTGAACAGAGAGGACGATTGCTTACTCTTGTGCTTGTTAAGATTTGGGTGCTTGTGAGGACCCTATTCTCTTCTGAGTCGGTCCAGAGGAAGTGAATGAGTGAGAGAGAGGAAGTGAGTCAGATGTTACCCTGTGTTCTGGGGGTCCCGTGAGGGACACCAAAATGTGCTCAACAATAAGTGGGGAAAATTAGCTCTGAGCACCGCTTTAGCATTACGAGAGGCAGGGTAACTTAGCAGGATCTTGTAACCCAGTGTTTACGGGGTCAGGCCAAGTCAAGAAGCAGACCGGTTGGAAAATAATGAATGACCTTTATTAAATACAGGCACACAATGTAAGCAACACAAGCACACAGATAACTAAGGAAAATAAAGGTGTGAGTGTGATAGCGGGATTTTCAGAGGGATAGTTTGTTCGGGTGATACGAAACCTGTTCCTGAAGCCCGGAAGAAGATAGAGAGAGAAGCTGGGGTTCGATGTATCTCAGCACGTGGAGCTGAGGGGAAGGCTCGCTGGACAAAGCGACAGCAAGGCGGGATGGAAGCTGAGAGCGATCCGAGAGCGATCTGAGGAAGTGCTCAAAGTCAGGGGTTTTTATAAGGAGAATTGTGACCGCAGGCTAGGTCGGACTTAGGGGAAAACAATAGATTTGGAGTCGGAGACAAAGCCTCCGAAAGGTCAGAATTTGAATGATTGCATTAGAGCCGAATTTATCAATAGAGCAGCCGATATGCAAACACAGAGTACTTGAGCATTGTATAGTCAGATCATCAAGCTGCCAGCGCGGGGCAGAGGATCTTTTTAGAGTTGCTTGCATACCAAATGGAGGTGCTTGCCTTGAGGTCTCCTAAAGTGGTGAGTCGGCTGTTTTCTGGCCTGCCTGTATTGTCTAGGAATATTACGGCAATTAACAGCCGAGCCTGTATGCGTGCTTGTCCGGGGGCCTTGCAAGCACGTGGAAGGGATATGTGAAGCCGAATTAGTGATATCAAGAGATATCTTTTATATCCCCAAAGCTCGGGCTAGCCAGGGCAGTAACAACTATTTTCACTATAGACCTGTTTGATTAAGTAAATACCCAGTTGCTGTGTTATGTATGTATGCTATATGTTTGTGTGTATGTATATTATTGTCCTTCTCTCAACACAGGCACAATTCAGTGCTCCCAAGTCAAAAGCTGTGGAAGCAAGAGGTATTCAGTGTTGAAACAGTCCAGGATGAAGAAATCAGAGACAGATCGTCTGAGCCAGACACCTGAGCCTCTGCATTTCTCTAGGACTTCTCTCCACTTCCAGCTCCTCTTCCTGCTCTGAACCCTGCCTGGTCTGCTGAACTAAAGGAGGACTTGGCTGGCTATTGGGTCTCTGCAGTGACTTCTCCAAAGAGCTGGTTTGTTGTCATCAGAAAATAGGGGGGCATGATAGTTATGTATTGCTCAAGCATATAAAACATGTGCAGTTAACCCTCCACATTCACTAGAATTGAGAAGCAGGATCCCACAGAAGTGGAAAAATGGCAAATATCAAAGTGTGTGTATGCGCGCTCATGCCTATGGGAAAGGGGGGGAGGCATCGTGGGGAGAATGGACATCCACGGTCCAAACCAGGTCAGAGAAAGGAGAGGGAAAGGGGGTGGGTCAGCATGGTGACCCTATGCTTTCTTTCTTTTATCCATCTCCTTCCTTGAGTGGGGGATATAGGGAAAATGTTTGTGGTGCTGAGAAAGCAGGTTGCAAATAGTCCTTAGCTGGCCAGACAACTATTAGTGGTGGAGAGGGAGGACTAGAGGCAAGTTCTTAAAGGGCTGCACAGCCTGATTGGAGCTACCAAGAGGAAATGTTCCCCCAGCAAAGAGTGCTGGGAAGACAGGGATTAGAGAAAATCACAAATAATCAAATCTGTCAAAGTCAAACCTGCAAATGTGTAGGGCCTACTGTCTATAGAGTAAATGCAGGAGTGAGCTATCATTCTTCCTGAGTTCTTCTGAAAGTTCCAGGCCCCTTTAGTAGGATTCTATGAACCTTTCAGTTTGTTAGCATAGGTTTTTAATTGTTAGATACACATAATGCACTTTGTCAATATGTAAAATGTGTCTCCTTTGCATTTTTCTTTGCATTTGTATGCTTTTGTAAACCATTAAAATTTTGGGAAATTATACCCATTCCTTATGGCAGACTTTCAGTGAATTCACTACAATGAACTCAAGAGGGGTAAACATGAATACTAGCCTGGGTGACTCATAATTGATTTCTGAAAGTAAAGCTTTGCAGTAAGTTTCTGGAATTAGTTTCGTCTCAGAATCTCCCTTTCAAATAAGACTTGGGAAGATCTATTTATACTGGCATGATAGTTAATGATAGCTGCAGTAAGAATACAGCAAAGGATGAGGTGAATTCCATTGCTTCCTATTCATTGGATAATTTGGCTGAAATATGGCAATTTCCCTTAACTGTGAGCACATAACAGAAGTTACAGAAGCAATAATAGGCTCCATGTTGGATAATTTCTGTAGATAATCTTTCAGCAAAGGATAATGAGCCCACCAATTGTATTTTTAGTCTCCATTCCAAGATCTGATGCAAATATCAATTTGATTATGGTTAGTTAAAGATGACACTTTCCTCCAGAAGACAGTGTGGGAGATGTGACTTTAATGAAGGAAAAGTAGAACAGGTTAATGGACCACAAAGGGAAGAGATGTGATTTCAGCAATGTGTCAGTGGTGGAGGAGAAGAGAAAAGCTCATCTCTCATAAAGGTTCTGCAACTGATTCCTGTGACTGTAAAGCAGTGATGGCAGGTGGTTCCCATGTTAGTGGGGGAGGGGGTTGAATCTGCTCTGCATCTTAGTCTGAACTTTGAAGGAGCAATCCACAGTGCAGAACCGATTTTGGGGCTTATGTTCAGCGCCTTGGATAGTTCTTAAGTTCAAACCAAAGCTCAGAGTCCCAGCTGCCACTGATCTTGTTACCATAACATGTGGGTGACTTAGGGGTCCACCTATGATGCCAGTATCTCCACATGACAGTGGGAAATTAATTAGCTCAGAAATCAGGAGGCCTGTGAGAGGGGGGTAACTTAGCAAGATCTACCACCTATGCTTATGGGATCCTTGCAGGAATGAACCAGCCAGAGATTCCAAATGTGAAATAAAATGTGTTTTTATTAAAAGAGATTCACAGAAGCACACAAAAATCTAAGCACTCATGCACATAAGAACTAACCAAAGGTAAAGAGAGGAAAGTGTGGATGGAGGATGTTTAGGGTTTAGGCAATATTTACGGGTCTGGAGAGCAGTGAGAAAAGCAGCAACATTGCTTAGGACAGTTCTCATTTGGGAAGCAAATGGACAGCACGGTGTCCAGAAAGGTGAGAAACTGCACTCAACTGCTTAAAATCAGGGGTTCTTATACCTGAAAAATATCCTGCAGGTATGAGTGTGAATCCTTCTGCCAGTAAGGTGGACAATGGGAGTTGTAACACAAATAATGATGTCCAGACAAAGTTAATGGTCTTAATGTTTAGGTATCAAAAAGATATTGACTGTCTTAGTAGCCAGGTATTGTGGAGAGGTTGGGAAGATAACAGGCAAACGTCCAGGTGTGTGGGATTAGGGTTAAAACAATCACAATTTGGTGGGAATTTCACCTTTCAGCTCTGAGATGTCTGGCTTCTTAGTGTAAGCCTATTTTCTTGAGAGTGGCTGCACTATTAGTGTGACAATGACTTTCACTTCTGCCTAGGAGGTGGGTGTGGCTGACCTTGCCTTGCTATTTCATGTTTACAGTTGGTAATCTGCCTTTTCCACCTTGACCTTGCAGTCACCTCAGGTATTATTTATATCAACGCCAATTAATATTGTGCTAATTGAATAATAATTTGCCAATTAAACCATGCCAATCTTGGTGGGTGGGCAGGGCTGTAACATTGTATAGCAGGGGTGAGATTCATGTGGCACTTCAACTATTCTTGGGCTGTGACTCCCATCAGCCGTAGTCAATCCAGGTCAGCTGAGGTCCATGGTGGGGAATGCTGAGAGTTGCAGTTTGATAATATCTGGAGGTCTTCATGATTTTTCACCTCAGCATATGCATATTATTGACATATAAGAGCAGTCGTCTTTTCATTTTAGGAACCTTGGTGGTTAGTTAGATGAGTACCCTGTGTACTAAAGAAGATGAGTTCTTTTTTCAACAGCTCATTTCCTACTGGAAAACACCTAAATACTCCTGGGAGCTTATTAACTAGATCAGTGATGAGCTAGCAGGACATGAATTCCTTTTAAATATTTTGTGTTCAGAACTGGACAAGCATACGGGAGAACATCTTTCCCCTAATTGTGCAGATGTAACCATTTTATGAGCCAATGGTTTTACCTGGTCTCCTCCTTGAAAGAGCAGGAGATGATCTCTGAGGTCTTCTGAGCTAGGAGAACAGGAGATGTGACTGAATCGCACAGCATTCATTCAAGTACTAAAGCAACGAATAGTATTCCAGCTAACAGACACAGAGGTAGATAAACTGGAAGTTGTGTAGGTAGATAGGAAGAGAAAGAGAGAAAAAAAAAAAAGACACTGGAAACAGAAATTTGAGGGTCACGTAGGTAATGCTGGCTGCCCTTTTGCACTAGGAGACATGATCTAAGAAGACTCACAGGTAATATGAAAGAGCTTTACTCATATGATTACCAGTAATATCTTAAAGAAAAATATCTATTGGGAATTTCAACTCATTGAAGATTCTCTGCTCCCCTTAAATTTTGATTTTATAGAATTAAAGGAAAGGTTGTATAACCTGTCTTATGCCCAGAACCAAAAGAACCACACAGTGTTTCTTCATTTCATTTATTCTCAAAATAATTCAAAGTGGTCATAAACTATTTGGAAAGCAATAGTTTAAAAGAAACATATAGCTCTAGTAAAGTAATTGTTATGCACTTTTTCCTGTAAATTAGACACTTTATTTTTCCTGGACAAAGCTTCTGTGAATGTTTGGCAGCAGCTCTTAACCACACAGGGTTTTAGAGAAGTGTATTTAAGGTGGGAAAATCATCTAGAAACCTGCTGGTAGTAAAAGCTGTGTATGTGGGGGATCTTCCCAGGGACGTTACTGAATGAGATTGCTTTCCAGGGGTTTGTTGGGAGTTCCAAACACCATCTTGCATGTGGCTTGCCTGGAAGATCAAAAAGTACATTTTCACTATGGGTAGATCCCACTGGTGGGAAAGAAAGGAGAAGTCAGATTTTCTTTCATGACATGCAGCTCTTTAAAGGAACAGAAAGAACTTCCACATTTGCTACTGCCAAATTCAAGTAGGTCTGCTAATCTTCAGTGAAGGGTACTAGAATAATCAAATGTTTAAACGTATTGTAAGATCAGGTTTCTGTGATTTTTGATATAGCACCCATGCTCAGTGGCATGCCTTAGTGTTTTTTTTTAGTTGTGCAGCCTGAGCAAATGTATGTGAATGAGAAATAAGTTGTATTGTATTCTGAGGTTTACTCAGAAAATCAGTGTGCATCTGTATTTGACTCTAATGCAAAGGACCCTGAATGTAACGGACTCTGCACACATGGAGATTTAACCTCATTGCCTTTCTCTTGGGCTTTAAGCATTCTGCCTGCATCCCTGTAAGCTTTATATACAGGACAGGAAAGATGTATGGCTTTGAATACCCTTCCTTTTTCTGCATCTCTCTTATTGGATCATAGCTCTATGGCATTTGGCTACAATTTGCAAGCCATTTACCAGAAGTCCAGTCAACATGGAGTGATAATCCAGGCAAGTATTCTTTTTCTAGAGGGCTAAATGGGGTGTGGAATAGAAACAGATGCTCATGGGGTGGCCACTCATCCCACTGCCAGCTGTCTTTGATAAAACTGGTGTGATATATTGTTATATATCTATTTTTTATAAAAAATACTCTTGAGTGCAAACGACCATGTGAAAGGAAAACAATGTGTGCTTATCATGGGGAGTTTCAGTTGTCTAAAAAAACCAATTGTCTCTAATGCAAGATTTAGGATTTCAGGTATAATGGTCAGTAGATCACATGTTGCCGTATACTCATATGCAACTCTCTTGCATACTGGTGATGTTGGACCAAACTAATGCTTCTCAGGTTATTTGATATGGGGGACCTGCAATTATTTTTTTTTTCTAGTGTGCCAAGGACCTGCACTGTATTTGTGCCCAATGGCTACAGGTTTTTTTTTAAACTTTCTTGGAAACTCTTGAGGGACCAGCAGCCAATGGCTCAGAGACCACCACCAGTCCAGAGATTATCACTTTAAGTAGCACCGGACTAAGCAATATATGAGTTTAAATGTCTTCTTTAAGCATGTTGAAAGTTTTTTTTAAAATTAAAAGTAGGTACTCCGTTTGTTTTCAGTGAGATTGAAGTCAATGTGAGGGGAAGATTAAGCTTTTTCCTGCTCAGCTACAATGAAGACAAACCTCCAGGCATGTGCATGTCTCATGACTAGTGGAGGAAAGCTCTCTCTTTGTGTCAGTGAGAACTTTTTCTTGATCTCAATAGCTGTGTGATGGATTTGTCATCATGTGCACTTATCATGAGTAGTTGGTCCGTTGATGCAACAAGAAGCTTCCAAGTTGAACATGAACCATGGTGTTGACAGGAACATTTGGAATGACATCAAGATAATCCTCCTTCTATGTGAATCCTACCTATGGATGAGCAGCATGTTGGTACATATCATCGTCCTAGCATCATGATGAGTGTGAGCTGGTGTTCTGGCTTATTTTTCTTCTGGCACACCAGAGAAATAACTGCAGAACAAATCGTGCATTGTTTTTCTGGCTTGTTGTGAGAAAGAACTCAGAGTTGAATTCTGCTGAGTTAACATGTCACAATAAACAAAGGACTTCCGGTAATTTTTTTCCTCTTTACAGCGTTGTTCTGGGTCATCATCACAAGCAAATATCTCTTGAATTCTGGGTTCTTGTGACATCTGAATGACCCAAGTTTTGCATTGTTCTAAAAATAAATATATATGCCATTTCTAGTGCGCTGTAGTGGTTTGAGTGTTGGACTATGGCTCTGGAGACGAGGGTTTGATTTACCATCCATCCATGGAAACTCACTGGGTGACCTTGATGTGTCACATACTCTCAACCCCAGAAAAAACCATGATAAGTTTGCCTTAGGGTGTCATAAGCTGGAAATGACTTGAAGGCACACAACAGCGACAAATGCCTAACACTATTACTTTTCCACAAATGTTGAAAGAAACTACGCTTTCCAAGTTGTAATAATTTAACTACATCTTGTAATCAATCTTCTGTTATGATTCTTGTATCCTTGCTGTATTTGTTTTCTTGAATTCGGGAGTGCATATTTAGCATAATTTAATTATGTTTAATTGCTCAGATGATATGAATTTTAGTCTTGTGCTTTAGCAAAGGAAAATATTTTATAGTTTTGAAGAAAGGCTATAGGTAAATGAGACTAATATCAAGTCCTTGAAAATGTTAATTTTTCATTGTTTATGATAAGAATATCTTTAGCTGATATTATTCCTGGGTATTTCAAAATATTCCTGGGTAATATTCATGCAGGACAACTGGTTGTTCATATTTACTGAATTTTAGTCTTGAGCATTTGCAGAATTAATTATTTTATTTTGTGCTTGTGGAGCTAGAGCCCTATGGAATTGTGAAGCTCTTGATGTGCTGATTATTCATTGTTGTGTGTAACAGGAACACTTTTAATCGACTCTTATCTTTCAATTTTTACGTTGGCAGGTGATTCAGTTCTGCATTGTAATTCATCATGTACCCCAAGTACATGGAGAACACAAATAATGTGTCTGAATTCATCCTCTTGGGGCTCACCCAGGACCAGGATGTACAGAAGGCCTGTTTTGGGATATTTTTGGTCTTGTACACAGCAATTGTGCTAGGGAATCTGTTTATCATTGTCACAGTCAGGACCAGCTCCCGACTGACTTCTCCCATGTATTTCTTCCTCAGTTACCTCTCCTTCGTAGACATCTGCTACTCCTCTGTTACTGCTCCCAAACTGATTGTGGACTTCCTTGTCAAAAAGAAAGCCATTTCCTTTGTTGGTTGCATAACACAGCTTTTCTTCATCCATTTGTTGGGTGGCACAGAGATCTTCATTCTCACAGCAATGGCGTATGATCGCTACATAGCAATCTGCAAACCTCTCCATTATACAGCCATCATGAGCAAAAGTATATGCACCTGGATGATGGCAGCTTGTTGGCTGGGAGGATTTATGCATTCAGTTGTACAGGCTCTCCTCACCGTATCTCTCCCTTTCTGTGGACCCAATGAAATAGACCACTATTTCTGTGATGTTCACCCACTACTCAAATTAGCCTGCACCAATACCTACCTTGTTGGACTCATGGTCATATCCAACAGTGGCATGATTTCTCTAATCAGCTTCATTGTGTTGACCATTTCATACATTGGCATTCTGTTTATGTTGAGAAATCATTCTTCTGAAGGACGCCTGAAAGCCCTCTCCACCTGTGCCTCTCATATCACTGTTGTGATCTTGTATTTTGGGCCATGCATTTTCATCTACCTAAGGCCTTCTACCACTTTCTCACAGGACAAGACTGTGGCCTTATTCTACACCATTATCACCCCAATGCTCAATCCTTTAATTTACACCCTGAGAAATGAAGAGGTGAAAAATGCAATGAAAAAATTGTGGAGCAAAAAAATATTTGAGAGTGGGAAATAAAAGAGAGAGAGAGAGAGAGAGAAATTTACAACTGTTATGAAGGAGGGCATATTCTTTCTATTCTACAAACGTGATCAATAGATATATTCGCATCTAGATGCATGGTGTCACACAACTATTTTTTTTGTTGGTTTTAGTGTAGCAATTTGTATTTGTCAGTTTGCTCATTAAGCAGGTGATAGAAAGAAGTGTTCTAGCTGTATCTGTTATTTGAAGGCAACAGTGAATGATTGTTTAGACCCACATATGTAAAAAAAAAATACTATATGGTCTTTGTCCCATGAGGTTTATTCCAAGCTGTCTGATATTTGTGTAATTGGTAAGACTGTTAGGTAAAGCTCCAGCCTTTTATTTTGCTTCTACCACTAGTTAGTCATGCTAAATATGGAGCAGATCTATGTAACTGAAATGTAGGTGCAACACAGTCAACAGGCGCAATATTGACTCCTCTAAAGTTGATGGCAAAATGCTCACGGGTCTTGCAAACCAGGAATGAACCACAACTGCATTCACTGGGATTAAACTGAGTTCAGTTTCACTCTTCTGATTTGAGCTTAGCTCTCTTTTTTCCATTTATCACCTACAGCCTGATCTTATACTGTTAACCAGTATCAGCCAGTTGAAAGTGTAAGCTCTTTATTCTCTGTATGTTTCCTAAAATTCTCAGAGAAAAAATTTAAATGTCACTAATCCTTACTGTAATTCAGCCTGCACTGTAATTTCTGCCCTGTTTCAATGGCACAATTTAACTGCAAAGGGACTTGACCCATGATGAGAGCACTTTCTACCGTGTATGGTGGACTTGCACAAAAGTGAAAAAATTCTGGAAGGGGATTCACAAGGTAGTTTCAGAAATATTTAAGATTAAGTTCCTATTAGTTCTGGAGCTTATTTATTAAATGTGACCGATTGTTTATCTAAACTAGATAGGACACAAAAAAAGACTGTACTGTATATGGTCACGCCTGCAAGGTTATGTTTTGCATGACAATGGAAGTAAGCTGAAATTCCCAGTATAGAAGATTGGGCATTGAAACTATATGAAATGGTAGCATATGATAAAATTAGGATTTTGATGATGGATAAATCTACAACCCAATTAAAAAATGGATGGAAGATAGTATTATCCATATGGGAATCTCTCTGGGGAAAGAATGCAACTTTAGGGATAGAAACTATAGGTTAATCATTATAAATTGATGGATATATTTTGATTTGTATATATAAATTGTTTTATATTTATATACAAACACACACACACACATATAAATAAATAAATATACAGTATACTAAAATAATTCTCCTTGTCTTAATTTAGTGAGGGATTTAAGGTGTTAATTTTCATATTATAAGTGCAGCAAAGCTGGTTGAAGAAATTTAATGACTTTCCTCTTTCTTGTATAATAGGCTTTCTCTCTTTCTCCTATTCTTTTCTTGTCAAGCATATTGGTTTAAAATGGGAACAAAGATTAATGGTGTGCGATATAGATGAATTTAGGAAAATAATGGACGTGCTTGTATAAAATATTTAGGATAGTTAAGATGGTAAGGAATATATAACCAATCACTCACTCCTTGAGGCAGGGGGTGGGATAAGGGAGGGGGGTGGAGAGAGAAGGAAGGGAATTGCAAAACGACTTTGAAATACACGAAGGGAATAATACAAGGAAAATTTTTGTACAATTATAGGAGCCTAGTAATGAATGGGAATCTTTTGACATGATAAAGTGGAGAGGTCAAATGCCAGTTGATTGGAAGACTGTGACAGTATCGATTTTGGAATTCATATGTATTACTCTGGTTTAATTTTTTTTCCTTCTGTAACCTCCATTTTCTGCTTTTTTTATTTTCATTTTTACTTAATAAAAATTATCAAAAAAATAAGTGGTGCCACCTTGCCTGCTTGATTTACCAAAACTAACCTTTCTTGGGATGACCAAATCTCCAGCACTCTCAGGGAATTCTGGAAATAATACTGGAACTCAGGACATAATAGTTTTACCATGTCCTACTTTTCCCAGCAATATGAATAGGTCCACAGCCAATAAGCCTAATTGATTTTGTTTAGAGAAGAGATCACCAGTGGTGCTCCTTTGTGGATTTTAGTATAGAAGTTAAAGGAGCTACCAAAAATACTGAACCTATTTTGGGAATAAAAATATGCTCAAAGTGATGCATTGCTCCACTGACAGCCAGTAGGTACCACAGGAAATCTCTGTAACTTATATACCAAAATAGCATAGATGAAGACAAGGAGTGATCACACTCCTAACACACTTAGGATGCACTCTGAAGTGGTTATATCATAGGAAACCCCATATAGTTTATGCCCTCTGACAGACCATGGCCTAAATCTCAGACATGTCAACACTTTGCAGATAAAAACAGGGAAATGTGGCCAAACCACATCAGAGTGTGATTAAGAAGGCAAAAGTCATTAGGGAAGAATACAGAGACCAGGAGAGATTGCTTTTGCCTGAGTATGCAGGAAAGGGTCCTTCCTCTCCTCTTCTCACTGCTAACTCCAAACTACTGTTGTACTTTGAACTCCATTTGCAGCAGTTGAAATAAGCTGAAGACAGGGGGAAAGTGGGAGGAGGAAAGATGGACTGGAACATTTTAGAAACAGCTGAAAAAATGGGATGATAGAGGATTAATCAAGACTGGTCAGGACAATTGGAGGGTATGAAATCCACATGTTAGTCCCAATTAAGGTAAATTGAATAAATCAGTTGGATTTTCTTATGTGTTAACTCATCATCAGCAACAACTTGTTAACTCATTAACAACTGATAATAGGTCTACTCTAGTTGGGATTAACTAACAGGATTGTGGACTATATCTTCCCGCATGTGTCTTCCAGGACCTGAGATCCTCAGGAGAGACCCTTTTCTCAGTCCCAATATCCTTCACAGACAAATCTCGTAAGACAGGGCCTTCCCAATGGCTGCTCCTAAATTCTGGAATTCACTTCACACTGAGACTAAAAGGCTATACTTTTTTGGACTGTAGCTTTTAGAATTCCATAGGTAGCATGGACATATCTTGCATCCCAGCTCATAACTCATTCCCCCCTTCAACATTTTAACATGTACATTAAGCCACTGGGAGAAATCATCTGTAGGTCTAGGCTACACTGTTGTCAGTATGTGTGAGTGAATCATAGCCAGAAATCTTGTGTTGAGGTGTGTGGAGTGTAATCCTCCATACCTGCAGGTCTCTATCTCTCCCTCTCCAAACCAGCTGTGAACCCTGGGTACATTGCCATATATATATATATTTTTCTGAGTGGTGAGGTGGGGAAAAAAACCCAGATGACACTCACCGGCAGTTCTGCAGCTGGGAGAAGAGGAATCAGGTTGCATGTCATCCCCAGCAGCTGCAGTCAGGGTGAGTGGTCTCTGATCACCTCCTAGACTGTACACATCTGTGACATAGTCCACCAGGTTGATGGCTGCCAGCAGTGGGGTGAGTGTTCAGTGGTGTCACACCCTGCTTTCAGGACATTGAAATGGACTCTGACTTAGAGACTGAAACAGTGGAACTTGCTGAACAGGAGGAGACAGTACTACCCATCCCAGAGACAGAACAGGGGGCAGTGCCAGCTCCAGCAGAGAGCCATGCCCCTTCTGACACAGAAGATATACCCACCTTTGCCAAGCATAGACCTCAAAAAGAAAGGGTCATGCCTTGCTTCCAGAGCATGGACTCTGACTCAGAAGCTGAAGCAGGGGGCACACCAGAGGCTGAAACAGAAGGCATGCCAGGGCCTGCTGTACAGAGAGAGAGGTTAGAGTGCCAGAAACAGAACAGAGGATGGTGCCAGCTCCAACAGAGAGTCTTGCCTCTTCAGATATAGAGGAACACTTACCTAGACCCAGCTTCACACAGCACAGGCAGCAAAAAGAGACTCAGTGTCACTTTCTCAGAATTTATAACCAGTAACAATCAATCAAGGCACAGCTGCGCTAGGCTTTGGGTCTATTTAGCTGGGGTCCTTCCCCTCCAGGAGTTGTCAGAGCTTATGTGACCTTTTACCTTGCTGGATGCCTTGACAAATGCTTGGATTGACCTTAGACACTCCTGTGCCATGAAACCCTGTTGGACTTTGTTTATGTTGGACTTTGTTTATGTTGGACTTTGTTTATGTTGGACTTTGTTTATGTTGGACTTTGTTTATGTTGGACTTTGTTTATGTTGGACTTTGTTTATGACTCTTTGCTTATTGCCTGGAAGTAAGTAACAAGCTGGGAGATATTCAGTTTGTTTGTTTGATTTACCAGCTGTGCAGGACTGAGATAGGACAGAAAGCATATGCAAATCTCAATGAATTTATAGGAAACAACAGTTAATTAGGCAGCAGCTGGGTTAAGCTGTTGACCTACAAAAACCTAGTCATTCCTTTCCAGGACTTGTCAGTGATTAACTGATCATTTCTCTTGCTGTGTTTCTTGAACTGTTTGCTTGTTGTTTGCCTTATCAGCTGCACTGTGTTGGTTGACTGCCCAGAATGAGCGAGGACAGGTGTGTGAGAATCTAGTGACTAGCTGCTTGAGCACCATCCAAGAAAATGTATATGCACAATGTGTGTAACTCTGAGTTGTGTGTCATCAACAGGATTCCAGCCAGAGATCTTGCTTATAAATTGAAGAAAGACAGAGAGAAGAAAATTATTCTGAATAGTAAAGATGGAAAAAATTTAACAGAGGAAGAAAATAAGATCTCTTTCAAATATTATTCAAGATTGTATAATGAATAAGGAATTTCTAAAGAAAAGATCAGAAAGTACTTAGACTCACAGAATTTACTTCTTAGAATAGAGGAACAAGGATAAATTCTTAATGCTAAAATAACTTCAGTGGAATTGACAGAAGCCTTTAAAAAATGCAAGTGGGGAAAGCCTCAGGAGAGGTGGATTGCCTGTGTTATACCATAAAACTTTTGAATAGCAAATATTCAACACACTGCAACAACTAATGAACTCAGTTTTGGATACTCGGAAAATACCAGACATATGCAAAGAACACTTATATCAAAATGAGGTAGAGATATAACTGATCCAAAGAATTACACACTGATTTCATTATTGATGAATGATTATAAATTATTCACAACAATAATGACAGAAAGAATGAAAAAGATTTTAAATCAGATAATACACAAAGATCAGTGTGGGGTTTTGCCAAAAAGACATTTGAGAGATAATACAAGATGTGTGAATACAGATTGGATTGGGAAATATGGGGAAAAGTTACAGGTACTGGAATAAGCCAGTTGCTGAGGAGACAGGGCCTAGCAGCAAGGAGGAGGACAGTGCACTCCCTCAGGAACCCAAACTGTATATAATTCTGAATACAGATTGCATTGTGAAATGTGGGGAAAAGTTACAGGTACTAGCGAAGACAGTTTGGTGAGTTCTTAAGAGGAAAACAAAATCCCAGGCAACACTGGGTAAATACACTAGTACTTTTGATAAAATTCAATAATATTTAAGATTGTCCTTGTATTATTTTTCAAGAATCTTTTGGAGAGAAAGCTGCTTTGATCCTTGTGGATCCATACTTGTAGAATCTTTTGTAACCAATCAGTCAATATGGAAACAAAATGGTATAATCCAAATTTAGCAGAGACATTGGTCTGTAATTTTGCTTGTCAGATGAATCTCTCTTCTTTTGGGATCAGTGTAATGATAGTTTCTTTCCAGTATTCGGGGTTTCTTTTTGGCTTACATAATTAACTGTTCTTTGGAGGGAACTAATGAGGTGATCTTGTAGCATTTTATAGTATATAGCTGTAAAGCTGTAAATCTGGGCCAGGTGCTTTGTCAGGTTTCAATTTCTGGATTGCATTAATGATTTCCAATCTAGTTACTGGTTTATTTAATTCTTCCCATTGTATATTTGTAATTTGGGGTTGTTCTGTCTCTTCCAAACATTTTATTAATTTTGTCCTTTTCTCTTGTGATGTTAGCTTTTCTGTAAAAAGGTTCTGGAAGTAATTAGTAAAGAGTTTTTAATCATATTCTAATGATAGTGTATTGTTTTGCCATCCTTAATTTCAAATATATGGCATTGTTCCTTTTCTTTTCCTATTTTGCAAGCTAGCCATCTTCCCAGCTTGCTTGCCTGTTCAAAGTATTTTTGTTTTATGAATTTGATTTTTTCCTCAATCTCTAATGTGTCTTGTAGGTCCATGTGTTTTTTCAGAATTTTTATTTCCTGTTGAAGCTTAGTGTCTTTAGGATTCATTTGAATTCTTGTTTTTTCTTGTGAAGTTTTTCTAAAATTTTCTGGTCTTTCTCTTTCCTCTTTCTCCTTAATTGTGCTTGTTGCTGTATAAAGAAATCTCTTAGTACTACTTTACTTGCCTCCTGGAGTGACAGCATAGATGTTCCTTTATCCATATTGTTGTCAAAATATTGTTGCAATTCCATCTTTGCCTTCTCTACTGTTGAATCATCTTTTAATAATTCATCATTCAATTGCCAAGAAAATTCTTTCTGTTCTTCAGTACAAGTAGTCAGAGATAGTACTTACAAGAATTTCCATCTTCTTGATTTTAGTATGCAGTTCTTCAGAAAAGAAGAACATGTCTATTCTAGACCATGTTTTATGACTAGATGAGAAAAAAATGTAATCCTTTTCTTGTTTATACAAGTAACGCCAAATGTCATTCAGTGCTAAATTATTGAGTAGATCAAAAAATGTTTTTGTTTTGATTTTTGAATTGCTTTCAGAGGATCTAACCAACGCAGGGTCTAGATCACCATTCCAGTTGCCCATGAGTAGGATTTCATAGTAATCAAATTCATTGATTTTCCCTAATAACTTTTCATAAAATTAACTTTTATTTTCTAAAGGGGCATACACCCACACAATCAATACTTTTGATTCCAGAATTTTAATTTCCACAGCTACAAAATGACCACAAGAGTCTTTAAAAATTTCGTTGGGGTTGTATCTACTGTTAAAATATATGATGACTCCTTTTTTCTTTTTATCTGTTGATCTGGAAAAGATCTTGCTGAGTTTTGGGTTCCTTATATATTTCAAGTCCTCATTTCTGATGTGTGCTTCTTGTAAAGAAATTATATCTAGTTTTTTTCTCTCTAGAAAGTGAAATACTCTTTTACGTTTATATGGAGAATTAAAACAACGAATATGCCATTATAATACCTTTATCATCTTCTCTTATTATAAATGTATTATAAATTATCTTTTTCTTGGGTTCTTTCTTTTCTGAGCTAGTCACCTCCTCAGTTTCTGCTTGTTCCTGTGGTCATTTGTGAATTTTTTGTCCTCCATAGTACTGATGTCTTCAAATATTGATTAGGATGTTGTAGCTGATTCAGTTTTTCCTTTTTCTATATTTTGAAAGAAATTATCAGAGCGGTCATTTAATCCTTTCAATTCTTGTTTATATTTCTTAAAGAAATCATTAGCTTTGGCAGGTGTATTGAGAATAAATCTTTTCTGATTAAATATAAAGGAGATCCCCTCAAGATGGCCCCATCTGTATAATGTTCCTTAAGATTTGACATTTATCTTGAGCTATGATTTAAGAGAAAACTTTTATAAAATTATGTGTAGGTGGTATTTGACTTCATGTAGATAGTCAGGAGGCATAAAGGATTAATCTAATCTTTATTGGAAATGTGAAACTAAAAAGGGGACTTTTTTTTATAGGTGGTCACCCATGATAAAGCTTGAAAATATTGGATTATAATTTACTGATTTGTAGAACAGATACCGAAAATGAAAATTGAATCCAGAAGGTTTTTTTGGGGGGGGGGGGGGCTGGGACTGACTTGAAAAGACTACAAGAAAGTTATTCCAATATATGATTACTGTAATGAGACTTGTTTGCACAAAACTTTAAGAATTTGCAGCTACCAACGCAAAGAGAGTGGCTGATGAAGATACTGGACTTAGACAAAATGAACAAATTGGTGACCTTGATTAAAGAGGATAATTTAAATAACTTTAACAAAGATTAGGGAAAAGGATGTTAGAAATGAAGAACAATTGGGGAAATCTGTCAACTTTTGGTTTTGAAATGTGAATGCTTTTGTTCAGATGTTATTATGGTATTGTATATAAATGTATGTTGTCTCTATCACTGGTTTTGTTTTATACTTTATCTTTTATATGTACTTTTAGATATTCAAAAGTTGTGTCTTTTCATTAAAATGTTTTTTTAAAAAGAATTCCAGCCAGATTGCTAGAAGACGTGTCAAGGGACATCTAGTCCAATTCCCTGCCAGTCCAGGATTCTGCCACTAAAATAGGGGGCATGCGGTACTTCCTACTTTCAACAACTAGTTCAGGGAGGGTGTGGGAACCCTGAACAGGTATTTGGAGGCATTTCTGGAACAGTTAGGATCAACAAGCATACAACCTAAGATTAAATCCAGGTATGACAACATACTCCTACCGTTGGTAGAGGGAAACAACCAACGAACAAACTGAAGACAAACCAGTTTAAAACTCAACACATTTTTGGAGTGGAAACATCCTCCTCCAAGGGCACACTAATGAATTATGATGTATGATATGGGAAGACTTTTCAAAAAGACCAAGCAGTGGTGGCTAGTGGTTTCCATTTTAGTGGATGAGTGAATCTTCTCTGGCCTTTAGTCTAGATTGTAAAGGAGCTACTCTCACAATAGATTTAGCATCTTGGAGAATCTCCATGTTGTCTTTAAAAGTTTGAACCAGAACCCAGAGCTCATTCAGCATCCCGCTGACCTGGATGCCACCATCTGCCACTAGGACCAAGTGAGTAACCTGCGGATTTTGCTGGTCCCAGGGCTTAACTGTGGAGGCTCAAGTAGACTTGTAACCTTACTAGATGTGATGCCTCTCAGTTTTGGCTGATTGACAGCTATGCTTCCTTCCTGGACAAAGTTGACAGTAGTTGTGCATGTACTAGTCGCATCTTGAATAGGTGACTGTAATGTGTTCTTCATGATCTAGATGGTTTCACCTGGTACAGAATACAGTAATTGAATTACATATGGTAGCTAAGCTACCAAAACATGTGAAACCTATTCTGAACCTGAAGCTGGACACTGGACACTGGTGGATTTCCAGGCTCAGTTTTAAAAGCCATCTTGTCACTTCGAAAGCTCTCAGTGGATTGTAGCCTGAACCTACCCAAAGCTGCCCATACCTGAAAGCAGCCATGGAGACCTTGCTCATCATGTGCCACCAGTAAGATTTATTAGGCTAATGGGTATGAGAGACAGGGTTTCTTTCTTGGTGGCTCCACAACACCCTGCCTGGGAATGCATACAGAAAGGCAATACTCTGTTTTCTTTGTTTCCTTTAAAAAACATAGTATCTGCTTGTCTAAGCTGATTTTTATTGAATGCAAACCCAAGGTTGTATCCATTTGCCACTTTCAGTTAGTGTAGGCCTGTGAACCCAAAACATGGGGTCCACCTGCAATGCCAGTACCCTCCACGTGACAGCGGGGAATTAATTAGCTCAAATTAGGAGACTTGGGGGGGAGTAACTGAACAAGATCTTTCCACCAAATTTTACAGGGTCACACAGGGAAAGATCCAGCCAAAAATTCCGAAATAAGCTAAAATGGGTTTTATAGAAAGATTCACACATGCATACAAATGATCCAAGTATTCACACACTCTCACAAGAGCTAATTGAAGGATGAAGGCAGGAAAGTTGTGGATAGAGGAATTTTAGGGTTCGGGTGCTAATTACTGATCTGGAGAGCTGCGAAGAAAGCAATGATGTGGCTTAGATGGTCTTTCAGGAATCAGAGTGACAGTGTGTCCTATCTCAGAACCAGCAGCACAGGTAATAATTCAAAGAAAACAAACTGAATAGCTCCTAGCTCATTACTTACTTTTATTCAGAAAGCACAAGGTCAAAAATAAAATCCAACAGAATTTGAAGGCAAGCAAGTTCAAAGTCAGAGTAATCCAGAGTCAGACACAGAGTTCAGCAAGGCATCCAGCAAACAGAAAGGTCAGATAAGCTCTGACAACTCCTAGAGGGAAAGAGTGGCAACTATTTAGGTCAGCCACCTAACACAGCTGTTGCCTGAGTGATTGTTGGCACTTCTAAATTCTCTGGGACCAATGTAGGCTCTCTCTCTGTTGTCTGCACTCAGCAAAGGTAGGTACTGGTAAGTAATCTTCTGTGTCTGAAGGAGCAGGACTCTCTGCTGGAGCTGGCACCACCCCCTGTTCTGTTTGTGGCATTGTAACCTGTTCCTGTACAGCAGATCATGGCATGCTTCCTGTTTCAGCCTCTGGAATGTTCTGCTCTGAGTCAGAGTCCATGTTCTGGAAGCAGGGCATGACATAACGTGGCAACCAGCAAGTGGAGTACTGCATCTGACTGCTCAAATTGGAGGTCTTATGTAACCCAAAATTTGTCCTGTGGATATGGGTGTGAATGGCTCTTCCAGTGAAGTGGAAAATGGGAATTGCAACACAAATCATAGAATCATAGAAATGTAGAGTTGGAAGAGACCACACGGGCCATCCAGTCCGACCCCCTGCCATGCAGGAACACCCTCAAAGCACTCCCGACAGATGGCCATCCAGCCTCTGCTTAAAAACCTCCAAAGAAGGAGACTCCACCACACTCTGAGGCAGCATATTCCACTGCCGGACAGCCCTGACTGTCAGGAAGTTCTTCCTGAGGTTCAGGTGGAATCTTCTTTCCTGCAGCATGAATCCATTGCTCCTTGTTCTGGTCTCTGGAGCAGCAGAAACAAACATTAAGGTCTGGATGGAGTTAATTGTCTTAGTGTTTAGATGACAAAGAGATAATAGCTGTCATAATAGCTCTGTATTATGGAGAGGTTTGAGGAATAATACAGGGAAATGTCCAAGTATGAGGTAGCAGGGTTGAAACACTCATTGTTTTGGTGGGAACTTTCATTTTGACCCATGTACGCTCAGATGTTCCAGTTTTAGATATTAAGCCTGTTGTCTCCAGAGTTGCTTGGTAATCTGCCTGACAATGACTCTGGCTCCGCCTAGAGGGAGTGTTGACTGACCTGCCTTGCAATCACATGTTTTCAGTCAGTGATTTTCCTCTACCCAGCTTGATCTTCCAGTCACATCAGGTTCCATTTTATATCAATGCCAATTAATATATGTGCCAATTAAATAATATTTCTGCCAATTAAACCATATCAATCTTGCTGGGGGGTGCCCAGGGCTGTAACAGGCCCAGTAAATCAATTGCTGAATGGCAAGTTAAGACATATGTAAAACCCACTGATTCAGTGGATTATGCTTGTTGGGACTATCTGTTGGATTAAACTCCACCTTTTATACTGTGAGTTTCTTTTTTTAAAAAAACCATCCTGTTAGGACTATTTCAAATACTTTATTAAATGTCTTTATATTTTATTATCTTAACTAATTATTTGGTGGAGAATCTTGGGAAGCTTTGCCTTGAAACACAGCACAGAAATGGTTAAATACACATATATTCTACAAGTGTTGAAAATGCATCCTTTGGGTACAATTAAAAGCTGGATATAAAGGAACGTTTCTAAAAGTGATGTTATATCAATGTTGACAAGAAACTCATGGCTAATAGTTATACTTAATAGTTTGCAGTGTATGGCTTATAGGAGCTGTGGGATGTGGCCTCCCGGGATTGGAGTGGTGGGATGTAACAGCTGCTGAATGGAGTGCTTGGTCCCTAGGTAATATCCAGTCAGCATTAACTTTAAATTTTTCTACTAGAGCTTAGAACAAGTAGATGAATGCTTTCCACATCATGGGGAGGAGCAGTGGAAAGGTAAGGAGAATGGAGGAGACAGGACCAGAGACCCTGAAACTGTTTTTATGGCGGAGGAGGTGGTGTGGGGTTCAACACTGGGAAGCACAATTGTTATTGATTTTGTCTACTTGCAGAGGGAGGCAAGTTACTTTTCCTGTCCACTATCACTGAACCATCCTGGAATCAAAAGATTCTCAGAAGCACAAGGTGTTACTCAGAAGTGCCCTCCACATGTTCAATGTAACTTACTCTCAAGTAAGTGCACATAGGATAGATTTCAGGCAGCCTTTATTATGCTAGTGAGGGCCCAATGACAACCATTGTCTTTAGTCTTTCTTAGTGCTTGATCATTAATGCACTTCTGATTGAAAGTTCTTAAGGAGGTTCAGCTATATTGAAATCTTGATGATCCAATTTTGCCAGTTCATTTCACGATGGGCCTTAGTCCATCCAGCCTAGTGTGGAAGTGTGGTAACTTGAGCTCTCCCTGTCTTGGGATTCATGAGCAGACCCCACAGCTAATCAGGCAGGAGAGCCTTCTTCCTTCGTTTGAGGGCATCAGTGACTACAGAATTCTCTGTAGTAAATGAGCTTCTCATTTTGTAGGTTCACACAGTTTACATGCTATGTTCTTTGCCTTTGACCAAATGCAGGGCTGCAACAGTCAAATGAATAATCAGGACTGAAAACAGCAAAGTATTTCTGGGGTAAGTAGGTGTGTGATTTTTGCAACTGTAAGTGCAATAGCAATAGCTAGATGCCACCATGATTTCACAAGGGAATGATTCCCCCCCAGTTTTCATCAGAACCCCTGCCTTTGTTTTAAAATTCTTAGGCTGTAATCCTATCCCCACTTATATGGAAATTAAGACCCATTGAAATAAACTGGACTTACATCTGAGTAGACATGGATTGCACTGGACAAAGCTGCATGTTTGTTGATCAGGCCTGATGTTCTAAATGAACACATCAGGGCCCTTTTGCACTACATATTTATAGCGCTATGATGCCACTTTAACTGCACTGGCAACTTACTATGTGGTCCTGGGATTGGTAGTATAAGGAGGATCTTTAGAATTCCAAGCGGGAGAGCTCCTCTGATGCCCCTGGGTAAACTACAAACCTTGGTGTTCCATACGATACATAATGCTACAATTGCATTGTGTCAAAGAGTCCCTGGATCTGATCTATTCTAGTCACATGGTGTGGGTGTATTTACCAAATGGGAGAGCTGGGTAATCACTATCTGTCCAGTTTGTATGAGTTTGCCGCTTCCATCACTCCTGATTATAAACAGTAGTTATTGCAGCTCGTGGGAAATGAAGTCCACCAAATGTTTAGGATCACAGATTCTCCACCTCTGCAACACAGACCATCCTGTTCATTGTGAAGGTTGCATATCAGTCTGGGGGAATAATTGTTCTGTGGAAACAGTCAGCTCCAGAAAGGCAGAGCATATTTTATTTCAAAAGCACACATAGAAGGCACACATTGGGGGGGGGGGGGACGTTATCTAGCCTGATACTCTATTTTACTTAAGGTGTATACATTCTTCTGGCACTTGTGTAGAGGTTATTGACTGAAAGGTGTCCAATCCAAAGCGGGGGGGCTATTTTGGGGAGAGGGTTCAGCATCTTGGACAGGTCCTTTTAAAGTTCAAACTAAAACCCAGCATTTGTTCACTGCTGTCTGACACAGAAACCGGTAGAAATTCACCACCGTATTGATATGGGAGCCACAGCCCGTATCCTTTTAAGTAAATGACAGCTGCACCTTATCTCAGCTTGATGAACCTGGAGGACATTAGAGGGCTGCAAAGCCCTGGTTGGAATCCAGAGGAATGCTGAGAAAATAGAAATGATGTAAAGTAATTCCTTCTTTAGTTTCAGCAACATGTTCCTTTTTTTAAAAAAAGACATTGTGCTGCATTCTCTTGCACAATCAGCCATTTAGAGAGTATGTTTTGTACCTGATACTTGTACAGTATCAATTATACCCTTTAGTAGCAGGCTGCAAAGTTTGCAAGGGCATTTCAGCAGATGCAACTTTCCCCCTCAAAGTGCTGCTGCAGCCATGGGAAATCCTGCATACCATGTGCTTCATTCATACTTGCTCTTTTTTTTTTCATTTGCACTCTTGCATTAATCTAATAGTTCAAGTTTTAGCCGAGGAGCTTAGGACTGTGGATAACAGTCCCATGGTTCTCAGCTGTATTTTTCTACCTGGTACAACATCCACCCTCACACAACTGGTTTTGCACATGAACCCAGGCAACTCATCTATGTATGGAAACACCCTGCATTACATTTTTGCCTAGTTTTGCCTCATTATGACAAGTGATACTTAGCACTCTAGACCTCTGTAATCAATATTATGTAGTGGTGTTTTTAAATGGGTTTGTTTTCTGTTTCAAAGCTATCTGAGAACATACAGTTAAAACCAAAGCAAGCTTTTAGACATAACATTTTAAACCATTTTGTGATGGGCTTTAATTAAACTAAGACTTAATCTTAAAAGTTAATCTTTGATTGCATTGAAATTTTATCCATAGGATCGCCTTCTCTTAAATAGCATAGGAAGCTGCATTATATGAGGTGAGCCTATTTATCTGGCTAGGCCAGTCTTGTCTGCTCTGGTTGGCAGCTGCTGTCCAGGATTTCAAGTACAAAAGAGTGTTTCCCATCACTTTCCCTCCCCTGTGGTGGTTGGTGGCTCTGATGTCATTGAATGACACATCCTCTCTGGGGCATAAGTCTGAATTTTGAAGGACCTATCCAAATCCTATCAACAAAATAGGGTCAGCACCTTGTATACTTTTAAAATTCAGATTGAAATGTGGAGCTGAACCACCATCGCATAGACATGGGAACTACCATCTGGATCCTGCTTGATCATTTTAAATGGAGAAGGCAGGGACTGATCCTAGGATTTCTGTGTATACAAATGGTCTGTTTGCTCTTTTTCTCACATTTTGAAATGTAATCAAATTCTTCATTTTCAAATTAATGAATAGGGACCTGGCCGCACAAAGTGAGATCAAGTGCTTTGACTTAAGAATGAAGAATTTAGCTAATAGAAGGGGGAAGATTTATCGGAGGGGCACCAATGTGCACTGCAAAACTCTTCTTCCATTGCTCTTATAATACAGCTTTTTTTTCAGTTTATTAAAATTTACGAGGGCTTGGATTTGTATATTTGTATACATTTGCATGAGAAGTCAAAGATTTGTAGGTGTCCATTTAACAAAGGGCTGGAGGACAGATGGACAGACAGACAGACAAGACAGACAACAAGTTTAAAACTTTACTGAATGGCCAAGCTTCTTGATTCAATTCATCTTTAATTTAGAAGAAATATAATCTAACAGATATGCAGTGCAATCCTATACTTGCCTACGCAGAGCTAAACCGCACTGAGTTTATGAGGACTAACTCCTATATAAGTGAGAGGCTGCAGTCCTAAACCCAGTTATATGAGGGGTTGAGACCTACTGAATTTATAGGATATAGGGTTGTACTTTGAAAGAAGGTTCAGGGGGGTCATTTTGTGTTTTGAGTGATACAAAATAAACTGAGCACCATCTTTCATTATATGTTGGCCAACTACAATATGTAATACTTTGAATTTCACAGAAATGGGGGGAAAAGAAACAAGAGCTCCATGAGACACGCGAGCTATGTGTCACTATTCAAAGTAGATGGTCCAATCAAACCTACCAGCTTTTTAAAATTTAGTGTCTCCCATTCTCTTGGATCAAGTGATCAGCAATAACCATATTAATTGTTGTACTGTTTTTGATTCAGTTTACATGAGAAAAAATGCAGCAGTTCTGAAGACTTATCAGTGAACCTGAAGCATTCTTAAACCACTATTTTGCACTAATACAGAAGAATTGTAACCTTTTCCAGGCCAATGGAGACCACACGTAACGTGTCAGAATTCATCCTTCTGGGACTCTCTCAAAATGAGCAGATTCAGCAAGCTTGCTTCATCTTGTTTCTAGTCATCTACTTAGTGATTGTCGTGGGCAACCTTCTGATTGTGATCACTGTGAGGTCCAGTCAGCGCCTCCACACACCAATGTACTTCTTCCTTTCTATTTTGTCCTTTGTAGACATCTGCTATTCCTCTGCCACTGTGCCCAAGCTGATAGTAGATTTCCTCAGTAAGAAGAAGTCTATTTCTTTCAAAGGCTGCATCACACAGCTCTTTTCTGTGCATATCTTTGGCTGCACTGAAATCCTCATCCTTACGGTCATGGCTTATGACCGCTATGTTGCCATCTGCAAACCCCTCCACTACATGTCTATTATGAGTAGGCGAGTGTGCCATCAGCTAGTGGTGGCCACATGGTTGGGAGGACTTGTGCATTCCTTACTGCAGACACTCCTCACCATAAAACTGCCTTTCTGTGGGCCTAATGAGATTGACCACTATTTCTGTGATGTCTACCCTTTGCTCAAGCTGGCCTGCAGTGACACTCACATTGTTGGGGCCTTGGTTGTTGCCAACACAGGCATGATTGCTTTGGGTTGCTTTGTGGTGCTGGTGGTGTCTTACACAGTCATATTATTCACTCTCCGAGTGCAGTCGTCTGAGGGCAGGCACAAAGCCCTCTCCACTTGTGCTTCCCACATCACGGTGGTGCTGCTTCTGTTTGGACCCTGCCTCTTCATTTATGTCCGCCCTTCTACCACCTTACCAGTGGATAAAGTTTTCGCTCTCTTTTACACTATACTTACTCCCATGTTGAACCCAATCATCTACACTCTGAGGAACACTGAGATGAAAAATGCCATGAAAAAGCTGTGGAACAAGAAACAGAGACATTGGGACCCAAAATAAATTGGGCCAGTGCACAGCTAATGGGTGAAAGCCAAATGGGCCAGGTTCCTTTCCATGATCAAACCTTAGAAGACTTTCACACTGCTGGTTCTTTGCGTTTGCAGCTTTGGTGAAGATCAGCCCTGTTTGGAGAGTGATAATAATCTTCATGAGTGCCCTAAAAACAGGGTAATGAAAAGAGAAGAGGTGTCAGGTGTAATCAGTCCTCTTTTTTGGTCTACCGCTTCCCTACTTCTCCCCCCATAAGCTGCTTCTCTCCCACAGGGGAAGAATTTAGTGGGTGGGACGGTTGTTGCAGAGAAACAGCAGGCAGGGAAGGGATTATGCTCACACACCCACTGCTGTTTTCTGAGTTCACATTATCCCTTCCTTTAGCTGATTTTCTCTTCCTTGACAACCTTGCACTCTGTAACTATGCATGCAGTTTTCTATGGGAAAAAAATGCTTTACATATCAAGGAGACATATTGTTCTTTGTTTGGATTAAACACCTGAACATGGTGATAACAGAATAATTGTTTTAGGAAGAAGCTTAAAGTCATAGGCACATAGTGCTATTTTTTTTTTTTTTTTGGTGGGGGAAGACAGATTTGCTAATAGAGTAGCTAAAGAGGGCCTATATGTGGGATGAAAGCAGAGCTCTTTATGATCTTAGAATATTGGATTAATTTTATCACCTTTATACTTAGAATCACTGAGCTGGAAGAGACCACAAGTATTATCCCAAAACGTGTACTTTATATGGCAAGAAGATCTCCAATTTCAAGAGCATCATGATCATCATCATTTGATTGATTGAAATCCTGCCTTTTGAAGATAAATTTTGACATAAAAGATAATAGATTAATGGAGGGGAGGGAGTTTGAAGGGAGGGGAATAAAGGTTTTATATATCCAGAATATGTGATAAGATTTAAATCTTAAAAATTGCATTAATTGTATGTAGATAATTTGTATATTTTTAATAGATGAAACAAATTGTGTAAACAATGTAATATTGAGATATATGTGATTAAATGTTTGGAATAAAAATTAATAAAAAAAATCCTGCCTTTTCCCCAGTACTGGGCTTCAGGTGCCTTACAAAATGCTAAAACCATTGCAGATTAAAATACATACAAGTACCACTAAGATGTGTTACAACTATTTTAAAATATAGTTCATCAACATAATTAAAAATTAATGAAAAGGCAGAAAATGAAAATCAACAAGAAAGCACACTGTTAAAGGCCACTAAATTAATTTGTAATACTTGGAATATGAGAATTGTTAGAATAAAAATGTCTTCTTTTGCTAGTGGAAAGACAGCAAGGTAAGGTCCATCCTGGCCTCCCTAGAAGGGAGTCCCAAAGTTTGGAGCAGCCACCAAGAAGATTGTCTCTATTGTTCCCACCAAACATGCCAGGAAAGGTGGTGGGATTGAAAGAAGGGTCTTTCCCAAAGACTCCAGTGTTCAGATATAGCTCATGGAGGGAGATAGATAGGGTCTTTCAGATAGCGTGGACCTAAGCCATATAGAATTTAATAAGTTACAACCAACAGTTCAAATTGTGCCAAGAAATGGATCAGAAGTCAATGGAACTGTTGCAACAAGGGAGTTGTAGACAAAGTTAGTTTTGGAAATATTTATAGTCTAAGACCCCCCAAAGTAGTTCGTTATAATTACTATTACAATGTTATAACTAGTTTTCCCCTTGTAATGGTTTGATGATTAGACTATGACTATGGGAGGCTAGGGTTTAAATCTCTGCTCAGCCACGAAAACTCACTGGATTACATTGGGCAAATCAGAGTCTTCAAGGCAGTGGCAAATCTCTGAATAACCTCACCAAGAAAGGATTGCCATAAATCAGAGTCAGCTTGAAGGCACACAACAACAAGAACCCCACCACCAAATGGTTGCTTTTCAGTCACTTTAATAAAGCATCTAAATGTGAGTTACAACCCAAGCCAGCTCCTAAATGATGCAATGTTGCTGCTGCACTGTGTAGTGAGACCACATTCCTGATGTGAAGAAAGTAATTTTAAAAGTTAAAGTTACATTGTAAAAGAAGTGAAGTCATCCCTCAGGAAGTAGTAATAGTAATATAACTTTGTTATACATTTGGTATTGAGGAAGGGAAGTAATTACAAGTAGATTGTATCTGTAAACATTTAAGGCTCTGTCCAAAACTGATAAGTCCTCTTTGTGTGAATATTTCTTCCTCTGCTGCCATTTCTTGTTCCCTGTGCAATATTTTTGTTACATTTTTTCTCTAGGTCCTGACTTATGGACTGATTATCTTTCTTCTCAGGTCTTCATGCTACAGCTAATGCTTGCCTATAGCAGCTTCTTAATATTTTAAAAATATTTCCAAGTCCAATTAGTTTGTTTCTGTACCATCATTCACGCCTTCATTCCTGGATCTAACTTTGTGCATACACACACACACACACACACACACACACACACTCCTCCCATGGACCTGTCTGTATGTTGGGCATGGTGAGGAGAACTGGGAAAGGGGCATGGACAACAGAGGCCTGCTCCTGATATTTTCCAGGGTACTAATTTGATGACAAAATTTTGTTCAGTCTCATCCTCAGTCTGATGTGCATGATTAGTGACTGGATAAGAAAACTGAAGTGGAAAGGATCCCCTTTAGCTCCATGAAGAACAAAAAAACAACAACTGCCATGTGTATTTCATGGCTTTCCAAGCGTCTAGACTGCAGTGATATTTTGTCAGTGCTCTTCAATTAACCGGATTATGAACAGGCCAAGGTCCTACATTGCTTCAGTGTCATATAAATATCTATCAGAGCAGTTACATGACACAACCCCTATACAGAATATCAGGGAGCCAAAATAGGATAGTGGTGGGGTTTTGGTCTAGGGCTCCAGACCAGGATTTGAATCTTTGCTTAGCTATGGAAACCCACTGTGTGACCTTGGGCAAGTCATACTCTCTGAGCCTCAGAGGAAACTAATAGTAAGAAAACACCATGATAGATTTGCCATAAGTCAGAAATTACTGGAAGATGCACAATAATAACAACAAATGCTGAATACCAGTGCAGTGTAACATAAGTAGGTTAATATTCAATGCATGTGGCTGGCAACCCAGTGTGCCACTGCAATGCTCAATGCACAGGAATACATAGAAGGGATGCATATTTATGCATGTTTCCATGTATTTTAATGCACTTTTGCATGTGCAATATTCCTGAATACACAGTCATCCTACATGTGCAACTTTGCTTATGCCACCACCAGCTCAGTTCAACCATTGTGCGTTGTTCCCCTGCCCAAAATCCACTCTGCTTGGATAATACAACTTATCCCTGCAAATGTAACTAACAGGATGATGGCTGTTGTCTGCCACCCTGCACATGCAGTCCTCTGTCTCCTCTGAGCGTAGTGGCAATCACCACAGTAGGTGGAAGGGGAACAGATTTCCTCAGCAATTATGTGTTATTTTGAACGATCCCTGTTGTAATCCAAAGTGGGGGGGGGGTGCTCAATTTTATATAAAAAAAATCTGCTACTGAAAAAGATGATAGATATTACAAGTTGTAATGACCTATACTTTTGGACTTTTGCTATACAGAGTATACTCGTGAGGGCATGCACTTCCAATTTTTCTGTTACGTCTGTTATCTCACTGGTAAACCCTTTCCCCGGGGTCTACAATTTTGATATTAAAATATGATTCAATGTGTTTGAGAGGTCACCCAGCTGGGCACGTAGGCAGCAATGGTCAAACGATTGAAAACCAGGTTAGGCCAGTAAAATCCCCTGTCACGTAGCCCCAGGAGACCTCAAGCTGTGCAAACCCACAGCAGACAAAGGGTCCTCAGCCCCTGAGAAGCCGACTTGAGGGGATTAGATGTGTGCCCCAAGTGAGCACCGATAGCAACAAAATCCTATCAGGCAAGGACCATTTACATGAAGTCACACCACAACCCAATGCAGCTGAAGATCCTGAGACTTTGGCAACACTTTGTAATCTCATCACGCAAAGGAAGTTATCATTGTGGAGCTTCTTTCTTGTTGCAACACCCATTGTTCCCCCAGTAAAGGATTAACCCTCCAGGTACTTTTCCCCCTACAAATAGTCCCAGTTTTTGATCGGTTCTTTGGATCACTCCTGGTCATCCCAGCTGACCGTTTCTCTGTCCATTGAGTAATCCCCTTAGCCCTCTCCATGCTGAGCTCCACTTCTTCACTGTTTTTCCCGGACTAAGGACTTCAGGAAAAGGTGCAGTATTACCCCAGCTACAATCCCTTCAATATCCCCCCTATCCAGTTTCCTCTCTTTTGCTTCTTAATAGGTCTTGAGTGAGTGTGTGAGTGATTGCGTTGGTGCGTGAGACTTTCATTCAATAAAATCGTTTTATTGGACATCTTCGTTTGGTTTTTGGCTTGGCCTGACCCCGTAAAAGCTGGGTAAAAAGACCCTGCTAGGTTACCCTGCCTCTTGCATTGCTGTTGCTCGTGCTCTGGCT
The DNA here is from genome assembly GCA_030412105.1 of Cyclura pinguis. Lineage (NCBI taxonomy): Eukaryota > Metazoa > Chordata > Lepidosauria > Squamata > Iguanidae > Cyclura > Cyclura pinguis. The sequence continues at coordinate 266,828,668 of CM059599.1, forward strand.
AGTTTCCATTCCCCATCATGTGGAGCACATTGAGGTGTCCCCCAAGAGACCCCAGAAATCAGGGTAACACATCTCTGGACTTCAGCTAATCCATGTTGAGACACCTTATTGACACATCCTCTTTTGGGGGGTGGGGACTGAAAATTTCACTGAAGGATTTTTGTGCAACCCTCTCCTCCAAATATATTTGTGTGCAGGCCAAGGTCCTGCTGGACCATCTGTGTGATACTAATCATGACTTGGTAATATGGCAGCTGGTGACACATAGCCTCCTGAGAAAGATTCTGCGAGGGGCAGCTACCCTAAAAGCAAAGTTCAAATGGCCTATAAACTCCTGAAATTCTCTGAGTGTCACTTTACGATGCCCCAGGAATTCCTCATCCCTGTGCTTCATATACTGGATCTTCCTTAAAGGGACCCTGCACAATTGATTTAGAGTATCAATTTCTATACCCAGAAAGACTAATTGCTTGGTGGGGTCCTCTGCCTTTTTAGGGGCTAAAGGAATGCCTAATTATTGCATGAGGGAGGTGAACTTTTCCATGAGGAAGATGCAATACCCAGAACCAGGGCAACCAGTGAACAAGAAGTTATCTAGGTAGTGGAAGATCCCCTGGGTGCCTGCCTTAAATTTAGTTGCCTATTTCAGAAAGGTACTAAATTTCTCAAATGCCACACATGATACTAAATACCCCATAGGTAGGGCCAAATCCATGTAAAACATGTTATTAAACAAGAAACCCAACGACTCAAAGTCATCAGAGTTGACTGGCAGCAACCAAAATGCAGACTTTATGTCCCATTTTGCCAACTTCTTCTCAGTCCCATGCCTCCATGTGTCTCTGTTTGGTGCATCAAATGATGTGTATCTAATCATACACATCTCTGCTAGGATGGTGTCATTAAGTGAATCATCTTTAAGATATGACAAGTGGTGAATTAACCTATGTCACCTGGCACCTTTTTAGGGACAACTTCCAATGGGGAGACTATCAAATTAGGAACAGGAGAGGATGAATATACCCCCACAACCCTACCCTTGGTGGCTTTCTTCCTAATCTTCTTCCTAACATTATGCTCAGGCCCCAGGATGGACTTCAAATTCCAAGCCATGAAATGGCAACATTTCCCTTGAGATGATATCCTAAGCCCTTCAGGAAAAATAAACTTCCATCAAACAGTGAGCTCCCATTTGGTCGGGATAGAATAGCAACCAACCAAGAAGCCTGGCAGTTTTAATTGGGCTGTGGCCTTTTTGCAATGGGGGGGTTACTCAGTCCCTGTCTACTACCCTGATGGTCTCTATTGCCTGTGTCTGAACCCTTACCCTTTTGGTCAGTTCCGAAAGGAGTGAGGTCCAGTACGGATGGAATGGATGTGCCTATATTTGCAGAGGCAGCACATGCAAGCACCCTTGACCCCCAAATTTCCAGAAGCTTGCTGGTGTACCATTGCACTGCTTTTATCATTCTGGATGAGATGGCTACTGTTGTCCAGGAATCAGCCTAGTGAGGGTTATAACCTGCATTCGGAGTTGATAACGGATGAGATCCCATCACAGATTAGCATACTTGGCTGTCTCCATTCTGACTGATTCATCATAAGACAGCCAAGCAGGTCCTCCAAAGTCTTCATAGGCCCTGTAAATTATATTCGTGTATTGAATCAGGGTGTAAACCTTATGTGTTTGTGCTTTGGCTACCACTACAGCATAAATGAAGAAACCAGAGAGCCAGTTGACCCTGTTTCTGTCTACCCTTTGTTTCTTAACTTTTTTCTCACCTATAATCCAGATTCTCCTTTTTAAAAATCTAATTCTCTATACAAAAGTGAAAAGACGTCCACATATTCTCTTTTAAATGTCTTCTCGGTTGCACTTGTGGACAACTGTTCCCCAAGGTGATCAACTGCTCACCAGAATGAATGGTCTCAATTGCCTGACCCAACTGGCCCTGCTGGAACTGCCCTGCTTCACCTGCTGAGCTTGCCTGTCGGTCAACCACGGTGGTCAAAAGGGGTGTCCCCATGGCCATGCTTGAGGTTGTGGAAACCCCGCCCACATACACTGGGACCTGGTATGTTTGATGTTTTAGAGGGCATGTGTGACTAGTTAATAGGAATACTCCAAGGCCCACAGGGCCAGATATAAGCCCCTTTACCATATGCAGTGTCAGTAACCTCACCTAAAGAAACCACCATCACTTTACTCAGTCTGCAGAAAATCGGCTGTTGACTCTGATGAAACATCTGAATCATAATAAGGACCAATACACAATTTGCAGCCTTGACTACTTGTCTTGCTCCAAGGCATCTAACTGAGTAAGACTATCTGTAGCAGTATAGGCTTTAATGTATGCCTTACTCAATTTCTTGGACACTGCCTTCTGGGCCTTGGCTTGCTTATCTTTCTCAAGGGCCTGAAACCTGGAGAATAAAGCACTGGTGATATCAACATCCTCAAGGAAGTGGTGCTTTTATTGCAGGACCCTTGACCTTGGTACCACTTGTTCTTTCCTGGAGGGCCATGAAGAAGCTAGGGTTTCTTTGGCTAAGGGGACTCTCACCGCCCCCCCCCTTCAGGAAGAATGCAGTCAAAACCACTTCTTACATGAGTAAGAGAAGGAAGGACCCTTTATTGTTAAAAGAAGTTTTTATAGGCTAAGGTAACAATGATCTCATAAAGCATTCCAGTCATGTGCAAGAATCATTACCTTCTCAGGACTGAAGTTCTGATACATGGTTACTAATAAGGTAACTTCTGACTAACAATCAACAATGAACCCTGAATCACACATGTATTTGCTCAGTATAAGAAATATTGTTACAGAGAATAACAGAGCATTGGGAACTCTGTTTCCAATGGCATTTACTTTGCCAATTAATGTCAGCATAATTTTACGTAGGATAAAGGGCTGACAGCAGGAACAACCTATAAAGTTGACTAGAATTCAAAATGGAGAAATTTAGTTAAGCAAATGCAAAGAGAGAGTTCCTTTAGAGTGAACATTTAAATAGGTAATACCTTCCATGTTTTGAATTGTCCAGGCTGCTGAACCTCTAGCAGCCCTGCAGAGTAGACTGAGGGAAGAACTGAGGAAGCACTATTTTGTCTGAACTCTTTCACTGCTTACACACCCAAACATTTTAACAAGAATCATGATTGGTGAAGCTGCAATCCAATCCTTTTCCAAGATGTTGATGTTGGCTGGTAGGTGGTGAACAGCTATGCTGATACCAGCGATAATGTTGAATTGGTCAGGCTCACTTGCAACTGCACTCTTAGAGTTTTGGATGCAATGGATGGCATGAAGCTTTATAAGCTCTGGCTGAGCTCCACCCCATGTCCTGCCACACAATGCCAAAATGTGATTTACTGGCCTCTCTTCATGGAGGGCCAACAAACATGCCTTCCCCTGCGATGCTGTACAGAGCAAAGGGGGGAATCCAAAGTATTTTGTTCTTTCCCATCTCCATGTAGATATGTATTGTTACTTACTACATAGTGTCACTTTTGCACATGTTTACTATTGGTTGTAAAGACAGCTTTGGTTGATGTGCTCCTAAAATCTGATTTTGGTGGTATTATGCAATATTAATTTGTTTTGTCCAGTTTTACTATTGGTGTTCCTTTTGCTTTGGAGCCTTTAACACTGGAGGTTTTCCCCTTTGTTTCTATGGCACTGTACTGAAAGCCAGGAGAGTTATTTTGGCATGCAGGGGGAAAACCTTCTCAAGGGTCTTCCCTGACAGTGAATAACACATTCAGTGATTCAAGTTTTTCATCTTCCAGTGACAGCCAAAGTCTACTGCATAAGGCAACCACCTCATTCTGCATAATGGTAGGGCTGTCCCTCCTAGTGCAGTATTTTGACCAGTTCAAACATTTGAACCAATTCAAATGCACAATTAGTCCAAATATTCCCTAAAGGAACTGCATGACATACAAATGCCTTTCTATTTAACTAACTGAAAAATCTTTAATTGTTCCATCCTCCCTCTTTTGGGTAAAACATGTTTCAAAAGCTCTGGGGATTCTTTCCCAAGACCTAAAAGTTGCTGCTGAACACTGTTGTTTCTGTAATAGCAAGTGTAAAGCATCCAGAGTCAATTAAGGCAATGTATCCTTCTGACGGGTAAATCTTCTGTTTCTGACTTTTCATTAGAAATAGGATCATAACTTACTTGTGCTTTATTGCAACCTTTTTCTATGTGTTTGGCCTGGGAGCTCAACTGAATATTCAAAATGTCTTGAAAATAATTGTAAACCCAGTTCTTCATGCTGTGTCTTAATAAAACTGCCGTTAGATTCTTAAACATGCTGGAAGCGAGTTAACAGAGACCTGAGCTACAGTCTTCTCTTTTTGATGTCAGCAATTTATTTCTGTGCAGAACAGATAGAAGATGGAGAGAATAACCTGGTATCTCATTGATTTATTTGTTTGTTCTCCTTTTGCTTCACTACATTTATATATCACAGTGTCTTGAAGGAGCATGTCAATCTGTGAGGTGGGATAGGCTTCGCAGAACCACTTGGTAGGCCACTAAGTGAAGATTTGAACTTGAGTCCCTAATGTCTTAATCTGACACTCTTACCATTACACTGCATTGGTTCTTAGACCAACTAAGCATGACAGAGGACATGCTGGGAAGATGAATTAGAATGCAACTTGGATCTATACATATATAAAATCTACACCACCTGTGTTGGCCTTTGTAGGCAGGAAGACTTCAAACTGCATGATACTTTAAAGGGACAACTAACAGCTAAGCCTTCATCCCCCTTAAGATCATAAGAGTGAGGCTGGATCAGACCAAAGGTTTATCTAATCCAACATTCTTTGCAGCAGTGGCTGCCCTGTTGCCTATAGGAAGTCCACAAACAGCATGTGAGTGCAATCATTGAATACTAAAATTAGGATTGTCCATGCCGTCTTATTTCCGATTTCTATATAGGCTTGTTAAAGTTGGACAGTGAAGAAAACTGATAGGAAGAAAATCAACTCCATTGAAATGTGGTGCTGGAGAAGAGTTCCACAGATATCATGGACTGCTAAAAAGACAAATGAATGGGTCCTAGAGCAAGTCAAGAATGAACTTTCCCTGGAAGCCAAGATGACTAAACTAATGCTGTTGCACTTTGGCCGTATCCTGCACTAGAAAAGACAATAATGCTTGGTAAGATAGAAGGCAGTAGGAAAAGGGGAAGACCACACTACAGAGGGATAGACTGAATCATGGAAGACACATTCCTTAATTGGCAAGACCTGATCAGGGCGGTTGAGGATAGGCTGACCTGGAGGTTTCTCATTCATAGAGTTGGGAGCCAGCATGGCCTAGTAGTTTGGGTGTTGGACTATGACCCTGGAGATGAGGGTTTGATTCCCCACTCAGCCATGGAAACCCACTGGGTGACTTTAAGTGAGTCTCACAGTCTTTGCCCCAGAACACCCCCTGACTGAGTCACCATACATTGGAAACAACTTGGAGGAACATAAGAACAACAACACATTCATAGGGTTGCCATAACTTAAAGTTGACTTGATGGCATTTAACAACAACAACAAGGGCTCTTTTTCACATGCTCCTGCCAACTGATATATAGAGGCATAATGACTCTGAGACCAATGATGCTATATTACATAGACATCTTGACTAGTAGCCATTGTTGCCCACATCTTTCTTGAGTTCGTCCAATCCAATTCCCCTTTAAAGATGTATATGTCAGCAGTTATTACTCCATCTTGTAGGAGTGAATTCTACAGTTTTAACTATGTATTGTCTGAATTTTTCCTTCTGTCTGTTTACTGATGTTTACTCCTTCGCTCATACTCAACTTTCAGCTTCAGTAGGTTACTGTTTCTAGGTACATGAGGGAACGAGTAAACAGCTACCAATCTACTTTCTTCACACTATGCATAATTTTACACTTTCTCCCCTTATTCCGTCCCCCCAGTAAATAACCTCAAATATGATCTAGGGGAGTGACTTACTTTCGTTCTTTCTCCCTCCTTCCCTCCCTCCCTCCTCTAAAATAAATGCTGGTCATGTAACTTGGATGTGATATATGGACAGACTACTTTACCCTTGGTTATAATCCTAAATATCCTAAAGGCACCAGATCCTGTCTGATCTTGGAAACTAAACTGGGTTAGTCCTGGTTAGTCCTTGGATGGAAGACTACCAACAATTATCAGGTGCTGCAGGCTATGTTTCAGAGGAAGGAGCTGGAAAACCTACCTCTGAGTATTTGTTGCCTAAGAAAACCCAGTGAAAAATTCATTGAGGCTATCATAAGTTGACAGGTGACTTGAACACACATACAGGCACATATAATCCCAAACTAGATTGAAGCATCCTGCCTCTAATGTACATTATCCTGAAGTGAGTCCTGAAGTGATTAATTTGTTTTAACAGGTAAAATGAGTGAATACTAGTGCTTTAAGGGAACATGAACTTTGAATTTCTCTGTGAAACTTTATGTTCCTAATTGTTTGCAGTTACTCAAACTAATCCCCAGTACTCACTAGGACTGAAGGATCACACCAGTACTTGCTGAGCTGTGACAAAATGGCTGACAAAGTGTTTAACACTGGAGTAATCTTTATTGGTAGGAGATGAAGCACAATTCACACTTCAGCACATTATTGAAACTTTGGGAGTACTGAGTTGTGATGCTGAGACACAAAGAATGAGTTGCTGCTTTTCCTCTCAGTCTTCCCCTATTCTCCACCCATAATTTTAAGCATGACTGTATCATTTCTCTAACATTTGAGATACAAAAGAAGTGTACATAAAAATAGAGGAAGTCGGGGGAAAAGGAATCTTGTAGTGCCTTTAAGAGGAACCAATATATTCATTTTAGTATGAAATTTCATGGTTTGAAATCCATGAAGAAAATGCTGGGCAGCAGCTATTAGTGTTATGGATTCTATGACAACATGTGCTCCTTAGTACAGTTTGTTTCATAGGTGCAGCTTCTCAAATCTTTATATATTTTAAGTATTATGAAGATATGGAGATGTGACATCTTCCCCTCCTTTTTGCATCTTCCTTCAAACATCCCCTTTTCCTATGAAGAACATTTAACGTTTTGCATGCTGCTGAAACTCTGTAACTAAAACCCACTCAGTATCAATATGCAAAATTGCTTGCTAATGTTGTGTAAATGAGGTGGACACTCCATTATCTATGAACAGGCCACTGGCTGAGGGAAAAAAGAGTATCTTTTTTTAACATTGGCATGCCCTAGTGCTTATACTAATGCAACTTTCCTTGCACTTGGTCCTCCAGGTATGCTGGACTTCAGCTCCCAGAAGCCCCACCTTGCTTGGCCCTCTGGGAGATGAAGTCCAAAACATTTGGGGGACCAAAGATTGCAGTCCACTGGGGAGAGACAGAATAAGAGGTATCTTCTCTTTCTGAATAGGCACATTCTCTCCTTGATCTGGTGTATCTTCTCAAATGAGAGATTCACATATAGCCCCAAATGGCCTCTTTAACTGATAGTGATGGAAACTGTAAGCATTGTGTGGCTTACAATGTGCCTTGCAAACTACCATCTGTTGTTCATTCCAGTGGTTTTCTGATATGCAGTTTTCACAGTCAAGATCATGGGCAGTCCTCAAGAATATATTTGGGTGCTAATTCTTGTGAAGCCACAGAAAACCCACCAAGACTACTCTTAGGCTAGCTTGTCTACTTATCAGCAGAGTGCACATTGCTCAGAAAAAGATGGACAGCAATAGCACCATGGTGACAGAATTCATTCTCCAAGGATTTACTGAACTTCCAAAGGTACGGATTGGCTTCTTTGTAACATTTCTTGTTATCTATCTTTTCACCATGATAGGGAATCTGGGGATGGTTGCATTGATCACATACAGCCCTCAGTTCCAGACACCCATGTACTTTTTCCTGAGACACTTTTCATTTATGGATGCTTGCATTACCTCAACAATTGCCCCAAAGATGTTGTTGAACTTCCTGGGGAAGAGGAATGCCATCTCTTATAGTGGATGCATTGTCCAGTTCTTCACGTTTTGTGCTTTTACAGATGTATCAGCCTTTATTCTGGCTGCCATGGCTATTGATCGCTATGTGGCCATGTGCAAACCATTGTCCTACACTGTCATCATGTCAAAGCCACACTGTATCTGGCTGCTCGTTGGGGCTTACATCAGTGGTATTGTGAGCTCCCTCATACACACCTGTGCATTTCTGAGATTATCTTACTGTGGGAGGAATTCTGTCAACCACTTCTTCTGTGACCTTGTGGCCCTAATGGCCCTTGCCTGCACAGACACATCCCTCAATGAGTTACTGTTGTTCACTTTTGGCACCTTGGTTGAAGGGTTCAACATTGTGACCATTGTCACCTCCTATGCCTTCATAATCATGACCATCCTCAGAATACGCTCCTCCAGGGGAATGCTCAAAGCCTTCTGTACTTGTGCCTCTCACCTGACAACTTTTGCCCTGTTCCACGGTACCATCCTCTTCATGTATTTCCGACCCAGGTCCAGCTTCTTAATGGACACAGACAAAAGAGTCTCTGTGTTTTAGACCCTCATCATTCCCATGTTGAATCCTTTGATCTATAGCTGGAGGAACAGAGATGTAAAGGATGCCTTAAAGAAACTGTTAAAGAAGAATGTAAGTCCTAACTGACTGAGTTGGTACTGTGGACTTGAGTAGCTATAGAGTAATTGAACTTTGTGTTTGCACATAGGTTAGTATTCAAATGAAGAGGTAAGAGAAAGGCTATAAGGAAGTGGGCATTCACTTAATGCAAGTGTTTCCACATGCATCCAGAATCTGCCTTCTATGGACACAAAAGGTTTCCTCCACCTGATTCTTGGAAAGCCCCCTCCTTCTATACCACATCTGACCCCACCCAGCAGAGTTCCTTCCTTCTGCTGTGAGGCTGCTGTGGGAGGGAATGGAAGAACAACTCAGATTCTACAAGTGCAAATCAGGGTCCAGTCCACTGATTTGAGTAACAAATCCTTCATACATCTTAATTTCAGATTAAAAATTGTTTCACAAATGCATGTATACCACTGGTTTGGGATATAGTTTGTGTCCAGGCTCAATGTTATCTGTGCAAACATCAAATTCTGGAAATTTGAGATATGCATACGTGAAAGTATTCTGACCAAATGCAGAGTGGATTTCCCTTACCAGTGAGTAACAACAGAAAGTTCCATGCATCAAATATTGAGGAGTGAGCTTTTAAGTTGAGTGCTAATGCTTTCAGACAGATGTGAACCTTGACATCTTTTCTAGCAATTCACCAGTGCACTTAATGATTGGCAGATAAATGTTGTGACTTAATATCAAAAAACTGGATCTGAGGCCCTTTCCACACGGGGCAATTAAAACGGTGCAGAGCGACCTCCGATGGAGGTCGTCTGCACCGTGGAGTGGACTGGGTCGGACTACTTTTCATAGTTCCGCACCTCAGTTCGCTCCGAAGCGACCGGAAGTGGTCGCGCAGCGTGCTTTTGAAAAACCTCTTTTAAGAGGTTTTTCAAAAGCACGGAGCGCACGACTCCATGTTGCTCCGTCACCGCGCTCCGGTGCAGATTTGCAGGCGTGCACTAGTGCGTGCCTGCAGATCTGCCGGGGGCGGGCTTTAGGCTGGCAAGCTCCTCTGGTTGGTGGAGAGCCTCCACCAACTGGAAGCTGCCATTTTGGATGCTGGAGCAGTGCGGAGCGATGAGCTCGCACTGCTCCTCGTCCCAACGGACCCGATCGGACCCACGAAAAAGCCGGTGAGTAGCGTTTCTACGCATTTCCTTCCCCACGTGTGGAAAGGGCCTGAGACACTTGAGTATGAAAGTTCTATCTTTGGCTTATTTGTACACAAATATTCTCATGTGATGTTGCAGTCATCAAGAGACAAACCTACCAAGGTGAATCTACTCTGGAGGAGGAAATGAAGGGAAAAAGAACATGGGGGGGGGCTCCCTCTTACTCTCAAATTGTTTTTGTGTGAATGTTACCAGAGCAGGCCTTTCTCCACTCCTTCTTTTGATATAGGTTTGGTAAATTGTGGTGGTGGTGGTGGGTGGTGGGTGGGTTTAAAATTGTCAAAATACATTGAACATTTTGCACTTTCCAAGATGTATTGTGAGACAAAACACAGATTCCCTCAGAAATATGCTCATCTGTCAGGTTAGCAATGTGGTTTGTTCACATGAAATAGGACCACATTTTTTTAAAAAAATGCAAATAGCTAAAATGCATGCAATTGAAAAATGTGCAAAGGCATTCTTCATCAATGGAAGCTAAGGGTACAAAAATGCATATTATGGGACAAGTGCATATGTAAATATGTATTTTACAGAAAATGCATATGAAATATGGATATGACTCCAGTCCAGAAAGGAAAAAATGAGTCTCACAATCTGATGTGAATAAAGAATTTGGACAGGAAATACAACTGAGATTTGGGGAAATGCAATAAAATTGAGACTGAGCATTTTTCAGACTCCTGCTTTATTTTTTTTTATCTGCTAATAAGGACAAAGATAATCCCCTAGTCTGGTGTAAAAAAAAGCAGAGCAGACCTCTTAGAAGTCCTCATGTAAGGAGGACTTCTGTGTAGGACAAAATATAGAGTGTGGACCTGTATCTCTATATGATCTGAACGTAAACAGTTCATCAGTGATACACTAATTCTGGGACCAGGGTGAGGGTCCTAATGGCTCTCTGGCAGAGTAAGCAGTGGAGTCCGGATAGTGGACAATGGCTTTAGCATTAGGTGACAAAGGGCTAATGATAGCCTTGATAGCAATTTTAATGCCAGACAGGTGTGGGGACAAAAGGGAAGTTTGCTTGGTTGGAGGGAAAGGAGTTAAGACAATCAGCCATACTGGGGGAACATCCTGGATGCTATTGTCTCTTAGGTTGAGTCATTAGAGGCTAACTGTAAGTCCGTTATTGCTGCAGTTTCCTGGAGATTTCCCAACTATGACCTGGCTATGCCTTGAGGTCTTTTCCTGCCCTGGTTTTGCAATGCACGTGTTCAGCTGGCTTTTTGTCTTAGCCAGCATGGTCATGCAGACATATTTATGCCAATTAATACTTGTCAAAGAAACCATATCAGATTTTGGGTTTGTATGGCGTCTTATCAACCCCTCCTCCCAAATGGAACTTTGGTGGTGGAGCAATGGAGCTTCATTTTTCCAAGAAGGTGCCCTACACCTGCAATTTGTTGATTTTGGAGGATAGGAGACATGGGGTGACAAGGAATAAAACATATAGGAAGGAGGGTAAAGGTGAGGAGCTGTCTTACTTCCATTCATTTTGTCAGCTAATCACTTGGTTGTCTGAATTTAACAAAAATGTGTGTCTTCTCCAAAGGGGGCAAAGAGAAAAATAGACGAAAGAACACTGAACCACACACATACACATATACAATAGATACAAGCAATAATATTGTTCCAACAGTTGGAACTTCAGAATGCAAAAAACGACAATATTCAGATAATTCAAGCAGGCAGTAAAATGGGTAACGTTCCTTCAATAGAAGCAATGGGGAAATGTCCAACATAGGCAATTCATGGCACAGTTCATGTGGCTCTGGGTTCAAAGAGTCCAATGCATTGGGTGGAGGGGAGATTCTCCCCCCCACCACTGAATTTGAAAGAGTCTTTTGTGCATTCAGAGAGGTGGAGTGAGGGTTCCACCCCCCAGTATCCAGAGAAATGGGGTATGTCAAAGATGGGTAGAGCAGTGTTCTTTGGCTTTTGGGGCTTTGCGGGATCACCGGTCACCTCACATGTCAAAGCAGCATACATCAGCAGCAGGCTGTTCTTGCATGGACTAGGCTGAGATCTTTGTAGTATTTCAGGGCTTGTAGTACCAGGGTGAGGTCACTTGGATTCCTGCATTTTTGGGAAGGAAACTTAGAGAGAGGTTAGCTGTTGGGCCCCTTCAGGCATAGCTAGGGGCCATGCTGAGGCAGAAGTGCTGACACCTATGGAAATTCAGTTTGCAGTGCTTTATGGGTCTGCAAATCTGAGTAATGAAAGACTAATGCTTGGGGACCAAAAATGCAGGGGACATGGGAAAGATGAGGTAACACTTGGTATACCAACTTGCTGGTTCCCCAAGATGCCAGATCTTGACTCTTGACTCTGGTGATACTGACTTGTCCTGACCAAAGGGCTCCCTGTGGGGCATCCTGGGGGCTATAGGGCTCCCAAACAATCCAGTTAAAGAAAAGATTAGCCTTAGCTGCCTTGGCCAATTCACCAAGAGCAATCACTTTGTGCAGCTGGTGGTGTACTCAATATGCCAAACCAGTCAGCCAGAGAAGTAACAAGAATTGAAAAGCCAGAATAACAGCAATTGGGTGAAGCATGACATTAAAGACTCCTGTTGCTTTGGGGAACCATCCAAGGAGGGACTCCCACCAATAGATGCAATATCTCTGGAGAGGTTTGCAATAGCCTCACCATTATGATACACAACCAATGTGCTGTTGTCTCCAGTGCCTTGATTTTTAGCCATGGTTCTTTAGGGTCAGAGGAAGTTAGGAGTTGGTGCAGAATGTGTAGGTTGAGGCCAAAGAACACTGGGTTAACTGATTGGTATAGTGAGTGGGACATAGCCATTTCTTGTCTAGTCCAGATCCGAACTGAATAATTGATGTCACAACCACTGATGGTTGGGATGTTGCAAAAGCAGTCATTTAAAGTGGGCACCATTGTCTGGATTAAGCAACTGCTTATGGTAATGATGTGGCAGGCCGCCCTTACACATACACCTCCCTTTCCTGCATAAACAATGGCCAAATTGGTGTCATGGGTCAGTTTGTAGGCACACTGACTGTCCTTGCCCTTAAGAGCTGTCAAGCATGTATGGTGAGGTTTCAGGCTTTGGCCCTCACAGATAAAGCCCAGTTTTTTTCAGTGCCAGCACCTTTCTATGTTGAAAGTTTGGCATTTGTGTCGGTGCCCTATAGGCCAACGATTATGGTCCTTGGGACACAGGATGTCTCCTGAGACTGTATTCTGAGAGGGATGACTGCATGAATGAGGAGGATGGTCCTTGCAGTGGCAGTAGCAACGAAAACATGCAGTTGGTTCCATTGGGGGATGTAGGTGTCATTTACAAGGATCTGCCACACTTCCAGTTGCACTTCCTTTTTTCTTAATTTTGGCCTAATCAACACTATAACTTTCTTTTGAATATGTCCATCGTGGGCATGCTGAATTAGATCATAGAATCACAGAGTTGGAAGAGACCATAAGGGCCATCCAGTCCAACCCCCTGATGCTTAATTTGTCAAGGTTGTTACCAAGCAGGCAAAGTTTTCCTATGAGTGGACAGCAGAAGGAAGAGGTGGTGTGGCCAGACAGCCAGGTGCAAGGCCAGCAGAATTGTTATGGGTATGTCTTGTCTATTAGAGAAGGCCACATGCCAGAGCACTGATTGGGTCACCCCACTTGTTCCAGGGTGACAAGGTAGCATAAAAAGGCTGGTGTTTGCCTTGACCAGCTGCCAGTTAGACTCCCTAGCTGGACCTGCCACGCCATTGGCAGTATACTGTTTGTAAGGGGAGATGCTGCCTGATTTTTCTCTGTTATCTTCTGTTTTTTCTCTTTGTCTAATTGCTGGAAAGCTAGCATGTTTTTGCTAAGCCTTATCTCAGAGTGCGGCAATAAATCAGTATTCTAAGTACTCTAAGTCTTACTTAACGAGCCTCTGGAATTTTTTCTGCTTCACTGGGACTCTCTGCTGTAGCGAAGCCTTGCTTCACAGATTGCACTCTGCTCATGCTCAGAGGAGCCAAATCCTGCCAAACCTGATATAATTGTCATTAAATTTAATTGTGTGCATTAGGGTCAAGTGAAAATTAACAAAATGTTCCTATTGCCAAAATATGTTTCGCTTGCAAGTATTAATGAGTTCCTCTCCTTGTTGCTTCCCAATCAGTAAGCAGAGAGATAACCTTGTGTTGCATATTGGACATGCTCTGGGCAGATTGCCATAAATGCTCACCCATATCTACCATGTCTGTAGTGAGGTGGGACAATTTATTTGCTAAAACCTCCACATTGACCACATCTAACAAAGAAATGCTTGCCTCGAGAAATGCTAGGCATTATCCAGTCCATCCCTGCCCTTTTCACTCTAGAGGGACTGTTGGTCCAGACCGCAGTTTTAACCATTCGGCCTAGCCTGCTTCACTTGGACGTAAGTAAGGTGCACATTCTGGTCATTGTGCTGACTTGTTTAACTTGTGTAGTCCTTCTCAGATCTCTTCCAAGGAGATCCTTGGTTGGACCAACATTAATTCATGCACATCCGATTTAACACATGTTACACTGATTCCTGGAGGTCCCGAGAGGGACACCTAAATGTGCTCTCAATTATATACGTTGGGGAAATTAGTCCAGAGCACAAGCTAGCAATGTGAGAGGCAGGGCAACGAAGCGGAATCTTTTACCCAATGTCTACGGGGTCAGGCCGAGTCAAGGAGCAAACAAATATGAAATAATAATTGTGATTTTATTAAAATACAGCCAAACCAGTGTATGCAACACACTCACACAGAGAACTATAGAAATAAAAGGTTGGAGTGGTATAGAGGGATTTTTTTAGAGTTTTTTTGGTATGGGTAATACTACACCTGTCCTGAAGCCCGGGTAGTGAAAGTTGAAACAGAGGATTGAGAGCGGTGAAACTCAGCACATGGGAGGGGGGGGATGAGGGGAACGCTCAGCAGAGTGACAGCAATGGTGGGAGGAGTAGAAACTATAGTACAGGACTTGCAGGAAGGGCCCGGGGATTTAAGTGTCTCTATACTAACTCGCAGAGTATGGGAAACAAGCAAGATGAACTTGAACTCCTAGTACAACAAAATAAATACAATTTGATAGGCATCACTGAGACCTGGTGGGATGAGTCTCAGGATTGGAATGTAGGGATAGAGGCGTATAGCCTATTTTGTAGAAACAGATCAAACAAGAAAGGAGGAGGAGTAGCCTTGTATGTCAAGGATGTTTTCACCTGTGAAGAGATTCATGACTTAAACCCAGAAAGCCAGGTCGAGAGCATCTGGGTAAGAATTAAAGAAGCGAGAAACAATAGGGATATTCTGGTGGGGGTTTACTACAGACCTCCAACCCAGACTGAGAACCTTGATGACGCCTTCCTCAACCAAATGACCGTGCATTCAAAAAGGAGAGATACAGTAATAATAGGAGATTTCAATTACCCGGATATATGTTGGCAGTCAAACTCTGCCAAGACAGCAAGGTTCAGCAAGTTTCTTGCTTGCCTTGCAGACAATTTCATGGCCCAGAAGGTGGAAGAGGCCACAAGGGGATCAAATATTCTAGATCTGATCCTGACCAATAGGGATGACCTTGTTAATGAGGTAGAAGTGGTTAGATCTTTAGGGGGGAGTGACCATGCCCTATTGGAATTTGGCATTCAGTGGGAAGGAGAAGATAAGTGTAGCCAGACATTCGTCTTAGATTTTAAAAAAGCGGACTTCTGTAAACTTAAGGAGCTGCTGGCTGAAATTCCGTGGTCAAGAATAGTGAAAGAGAAAGGAGTTCAGGAGGCATGGGAGTTCCTTAAAAGGGAGATACTGAAGGCACAGTCTAAAACTGTGCCAATAAGGAGGAAAAATGGAAGGCATCTGAAGAAACCAGAATGGTTGACTAAAGAACTCTCAGCTGAGCTAAGCGTTAAGAGAAACGTGTACAGGAAATGGAAGAGGGGGGAAACCACCAAAGAAGAATTTAAGCAAGTAGCCAGGAGATGTAGGGAGAAGGTCAGAAAGGCTAAAGCACAGAACGAACTTAGGCTGGCCAGAGACATTAAAAACAATAAAAAGGGCTTTTTAAAATATGTCTGCAGCAAAAGGAAAAAGAAAGAGGCGACAGGGTCGCTGCGCAGAGAAGATGGCGAATTACTAACAGGGGGAAGAGAAAAGGCAGAACTACTTAACACCTTCTTTGCCTCAGTTTTTTCCCAGAAGGATACAAGCACTCAACCTGGCGGTTGGGGAGCAGGTGAGGAAGCAGGGGAAATGCGGCACATAATAGGTAGAGAGGTGGTACAGGAATACCTGGCCACACTGGATGAATTCAAGTCTCCAGGGCCAGATGAATTGCATCCTAGGATATTAAAAGAACTGGCAGAGGTCATTTTGGAACCGCTTGCTATAATCTTTGAGAAATCTTGGAGGACAGGAGAAGTTCCAGCAGACTGGAAGAGGGCAAATGTTGTCCCCATCTTCAAGAAGGGAAAAAAGAGGACCCAAATAATTATTGCCCAGTCAGCCTGACGTCAGTACCCGGAAAGATCCTGGAGCAGATCATTAAGCAGTCAGTTTCTAATCACTTAGAAAGCAACGCGGTAATCACGAGAAGTCAACATGGATTTCTCAAAAATAAGTCGTGCCAGACTAATCTTATCTCTTTTTATGATAGAGTTACTAGCTTGATAGATGAAGGGAATGCTGTGGATGTAGCATATCTCGATTTCAGTAAGGCCTTTGACAAAGTTCCCCATGACATTCTTGCAAAGAAGCTAGTAAAATGTGGGCTGGACAGAGCTACTGTCAGGTGGATCTGTAACTGGTTGACTGACTGTTCCCAAAGGGTGCTCACCAATGGCTGCTTTTCATCCTGGAGAGAAGTGACTAGCGGGGTGCCACAGGGTTCTGTCCTGGGCCCAGTGCTGTTCAATATTTTCATCAGTGATTTGGATGAAGGAATAGAGAGCATGCTCATCAAATTTGCAGATGACACCAAATTGGGAGGGGTTGTTAATACGCCAGAGGACAGGATCAAAATTCAAAATGACCTGGACAGATTGGAGAGCTGGGCCAAGGCTAACAAAATGAAATTCAACAGAGAGAGGTGTAAGGTCCTACACTTAGGTAGAAAAAATGGAATGCAGAAATATAGGATGGGGGACACGTGGCTGGATGGCAGTACGTGTGAAAGGGATCTAGGAGTCTTAATAGACCACAAGCTGAACATGAGTCAGCAGTGTGATGCGGCAGCCAAGAAAGCCAATGCAATTCTCGGCTGCATCAATAGGAGTATGGTGTCTAGATCGAGGGAGGTACTGGTACCACTCTACTCTGCTTTGGTTAGACCTCATCTTGAATACTGTGTCCAGTTCTGGGCACCCCAATTCAAGAAGGACATGGTCAAGCTGGAGCAGGTCCAGAGGAGGGCGACCAAAATGGTGAAGGGCCTGGAAGCCATGCCCTATGAGGATAGACTTAGAGAGCTGGGTATGTTCAGTCTGCAGAAGAGAAGGTTAAGAGGGGACATGATAGCTATGTTTAAATATTTGAAGGGATGCCATGTAGAGGAGGGAGAGGGCTTGTTTTCTGCCGCTCCAGAGACCAGGACAAGGAGCAATGGATTGAAGCTGCAGGAAAGGAGATTCCACCTGAACCTCAGGAAGAACTTCCTGACAGTCAGGGCTGTCCGGCAGTGGAATATGCTGCCTCGGAGTGTAGTGGAGTCTCCTTCCTTGGAGGTTTTTAAGCAGAGGCTGGATGGCCATCTGTTGGGAGTGCTTTGAGGGTATTCCTGCATGGTAGGGGGTTGGACTGGATGGCCCATGTGGTCTCTTCCAACTCTACATTTCTATGATTCTATGATTCTATGATTCTATAAAAGCCCTCACTGGTGAACATCTCCGGCTGAATATTCCTCAGTGTCATGTGAATGACTTTGCCTGAGTGAGACAAAGGCATAGGTAGAGTGGAAATTGCCCTCACTTGGCAGGCTGATTGTGATTCTACCGAGCTGCCATACCACTATGAAGGGCCCTTTTGTCTGTTTAATGGTCAGAATGTCTAGAGCGGTCCCTGGCTACGTGACAGATTGTGGCTTGACCGGAATTTTCCTAACTTCAGCCTTTCAGCCTTTCCTGCCTACATGCACTTACAGTGAACCTGTCAGACACATGGAATGATTTTTAATATTAGCCACATGGAGATATCAATTTGATGTGGTGAATTAATAAATTGTAAACCCTGGGAGAGAGCTATTGGCCATAGTAACACACATGAGAACCCACAATGGGGGATTCTGCATGGATTACCTTGGCAGCATCCATAATCAATGGATCAAATACTGAGGTGTTTGGGTGTTGATGGATGAATTCAAGGGTGTACTTGCTTTCCTCATGCATGGGGTTCAGAACAAGCATTCCCTGTGACTGAAATCAAATTGAGTACTAGCTCAAATTACAAATGGTTTGACACAGAGGAATGAACCAGCTCAGTCGGCCTTGCTTGGTGAGGCTTGCTTGTGGAATTCGCCAGTATTGCTTTTGCCAATCTGAAACCTGGCTGGCTTGACGTTTACCTGATGGAGTGGTCAAATTGAGCTAAATTGGAGATGTGTGCCCTTCAGCAGTGCCAAGGAGAATGGAAAGCACAAAGGGGTCACCAAGCAAGGGACTGATCCACCACCACCATCGATTTGGCAGACAAGGTGTGTTTGTCCTGGGAGAACTTCCAGTACATAACTAGTTGTCTTTTGTCCCATTGGTAGGGGTTGTGAACCCAGCCAAGCTGTTTATCAGTGGCCTGCATGTTCTTGCCCAATTGCACAGGCCACTTCATGGTGAATGTTGGAAATTTCTTGCACTAGCTTTTGCACCCATTCATTGTTAATGGCCACAGTCTCCAAAACAGAGGGAAGGCTGGTGTCGAGCCAGAAGGCCTCTGGCAGCAACATCTTCCTTCCAGTCATTACAGTGTGTGGAGCAAGACCATGCACTGCTTTCATTCCCTGTAAGACCATTAGGATGATCAGAATGCATGCCTTTTGGAGCACCTCCTTCAGAGTATGGTTGGTTCATTTGATCTGTCCTGAAGTGTGGGGGTGACAGGCAATGTTGAATCTCTGCTTGGTCCTGAGTGCCTTGCAGAGTTTATGGGTGACTTGCCTGATAACATGGGGGCTTATGCCACTATCTAACTCCCTTGTGATTCCCCAGCAACTCCAAAAATTGTTGAAAAACAAGCTCACAGCAGTAGCTGCAGTGTTGGTCTTGCAGGGGAATGCCTTGACCCATTTACTGAATGAATCAGTTAGGGTCAGGCAGTACTTATTCACTCTGGGAGTGGAAGGCAAGGGACCAATGAAGTCAATTTGGATTTGGCCAATCCATTAGTGCTGGTTTGGGGTCTTGGGGCCAGACTGTTCTGCATTGATCATGGCTTAGGAGAGGCAGTTGTCTACTCACTGCTCAACTTCCTGGCGTCTTCCTCACATTTTCTGTACTCTCTTAAGGGTTGCCTGTTTCCATCTGTGTCCCAGCTCATGGAAGAATTGGATCGAGCCTCTCTGAATCTCCATGAGCATGCCCAAGTGAGGACGTCCCTTCTTGTCCATGGACCATCTGATGCCTTCCATTTCTTCAATGGAGTACTGATCTGTCACATCTTTCCCTGCCTCTACTACCTCCTTCAGTTGCGAATCTCCCTTCTGGAGGCGGGACAAATCTAGGAGGGGAGTAGTGATGATCCTCTTGGTGTTGACATTGGTAGGGCACACCACAGCCATCATCCTTAAGGGCTGCTTCCTTGCCAAGTGCATCAGCACAGTTATTCCAAATGCACACATCAGAAGCATTTTTCTGATGGCCCTTCATGTGTGCTATCCATGTCAGGGCTGTACTATCCTGTATTCTGATGGCTATGCAGAGCCATGTGTTCATGCTCTGGTCCTCCCGTCTGAAGTCTTGCAATCATTAACAAGCCAGATAGGAAACTAGTTGGTTGTGGCTTTGACAGACTATCAGAGTCAATGTAAATGGCAAGTGGACAGTCAAGTTGCTCGTATTCTAAGATTGCTCTAAGGGTTTCTGCCTTGGCCGCCTGCCTGGAGTTACGGTGTGTTGTGCCTTGGAATGTGAAGGAGTCATCTGCTCAGATGGCTCTGTAGCCTGTCTTGAATGTGCAGGATGAACTATTGCAGAGTCAGCACACAAAACCTTGCAGTTGAGCCTTGGCGAGAAGCTCTCCACACTCTGTGGGACAATGCACATGGACGAATGGTGAAAGGGGGAACTCATGTTGCTCTCTTGTGACTATCAGGCTTTAAGGGGCAAGAGCCTTGCTCTGCTCCTTCTTGGTGAGGTCATCTGCTCCTTCTTAAAATCCACCCTGCAGTTTACTAGGGCAATTGTCCAATTCGCAATTGGAGACATGTCCGTTCTGGATCTTGCTTGACAGAATGTACTTGAGAGGGCTGTGTGTAGTCTGGACAATGACTTGCTCACCTCCCACGATGAATTCCCAGTGTGTGAGGCTCCTTAACAGGGCAGGCAGACCTTCCCAAAAGGGCCATACTTTTGCTCAGCAGGCTTCAGGCCACAACAGGCATACACAATGATTCTCTGCTTGCCTTCTTGCTGCTGAGTGAGTGTAGCGCCAATGCTACACTCCTGACCTGTGTTGGCAGGTTCCAGCTGTTGTGCTCCACCCAGCTGCATCAGTTCCTCCAAAGAGGTGGGACTGGATGCTACTAGCAGTGTAGTCAGAGGAGCTGGGCTGGGCATCTAATAGGGGGCCCAGGAGATCGGGGTTTGGTGCGCCTGCCAACAAGACTCCAGATGGCTGTTGATGCACAGGCACTGCTCAATCAACAGCTGCAGGATGGCAGGCAGGGCAGCTTGAGTGAGTTCATCCAATATGTCATCTGCTAAGCCCACTCGGTACTGGTCCTGAAGAGCTGCAACGTTCCAGGCCAGATCCTGGGCCAGCAACTGAAAAGCAGTGGTGTAAGTTGCTGCAGACCCGTTTCCCTGCTGCAGGCACCTGACACAGTGATTAACAGTCTCTGCCTGCACTGGGTCTCTTCAGCTTCGCCTCATTTCCTTTATGAAGCCAGCAAAGTTAGTGAGGAGAAAGAGCTGTCCTGGAGGAGATAGGGGTTCCCCTATTTGGCTGCTGGGCCAGGCAATAGACTCACTATAAAAGCTACTTTGGTGAGGTCATCAGTGAAATGCCACTGATGTACAACTGGCAATGAGCTAGGAATGCCTGTAATTTCTCTGGCTCAGAGACAGGGAACTTGCATCTGGGAGTTGGCGGGGGAGTCGGCTGCTTTCGGAACTGATTGATTTGATCCTGCAGATTTGCTACAGCTGTCGTGAGCTGTGCTACTTGGATCACTAGGATGTGATTCTGTTGCTGCAGCTCTTCTGTGGCTATAGCAGCTATAAATTAAGTGTTGCAGCCAAGCTGTCCTGTGCTGGCATCCAGCTAAGACTTCCTGCTGTCTGATTAACCTATTAGCAGGAGCCAGCTAGCAAAGTTTGTCTTAGTTGTTTCACAGTCTGAATTTGTAGTAGATTTAGAGATACAGTCTGAGTTTATCATAAATCCAGAGCGAAAAAGCCCAATGGCAAAAATCTGTAGATGAGATGAAAGTCAAAGGTTCTAGGAGTGCAAGCAAGGAGTCAGAGCATAAGCTGTGCAGCTTCCACCAATAGCATCAGGGCAATTTATTGTATGCCTATTTAGCTTGAACTTGAACTTGAACTTGGGCCTTGAACTGTGACATGAGAGAAGGGGGGTCAACGCAATGGGAATTGTTAAGGCAAGGGGTCACCATCTGACCTCTTCCCCAACCTCCCTTGGGCGAGATACCGGGTTCCGAAGCGAACTTCAGCCAACCCCTTTTTCTGGAAGGCGAGCCCCCTGCCATGCCCTCCTTGTCTCACGAGCTCTGAAGTAAGAGCCAACTGTGGGCCCGCCCCAAAGACAACTTGATCATCGTCTTCCTCCCTTGTCTAGTGACAAGATGGGAGGGCTCATGAGGCTTGTCCTACACCATAGGGTGCCATAGGTACTCACCAAAGCCTTCAGACCCCTCCCTTTCCCACCACGGATAAGGGCAAGCGTCTGCTTAGTCCTTATCCCCTCAACAAACACATAGAAGCTTATAAGCCCTTGTTACAGATCCTGAAGAAAAATTTCATTGCCTTCCAGTGACAAATGAATGCCATCCTCCCATACAGAGCAGGCCTCTAGCAGATTATGTCGAGGTGGGGAATGTAATAACCCAAGCCCTGTCTGATCATGTTACAGACTTCTTTGTTTGCTCAGCACTGAGCAAACTTGATGGGTTGAGATCATTGCGTACCATGTGATGCAGATTTCTGGCCATCTGTCAAGAATGAGCCACATGTTGTGAACAGCCTGTATAGTTAAGGCCTGTCATTGCAACAGTCGAAGGTCATTATCCCTCAGGTGAATAATGATTATCCCATCAGGTGGAGGCCCCTGGCACTCCTAGAACAATATAGGCAACAGACCATGCCAACATCAGACGAAGGGCCAGGGCCTTGCCCTTCAGCAAGCGCAGGTCATTACCACCAAGGTAGATTACCAAAACATCAAGTGGAGGCCCACAGCACTCCCAGGTCTTGCTTACTAGCGAGCCTAGGTCATTACCACCAAGGTGAATGACCCCCATCAGATGGAGGCCCTTGGCACTCCAGTCCTTGCCCAACAGCATTCCAAGGTCATCAGCAAGCCTAGGACACTTCCATCAGGAGAATGACCAAAACATAAAACAGAGGCCCAAGGCACTCCAAGGCCAAAGCGAATGAGAAGAAAAGAAAAAAAAATCCAGTGGAAGCCCACAGCACTCTAAGGCCTTGCTCCCAAAATAAACAAGCAAAACCTCAAGTGGAGGCCGACGGTGGTCAAAGATCATTCTGCTGAAGTGAATGGCCAAACATCGGATGGAGGCCCACAGCACTCCAAGGCCTCGCCCCTGAGCAAGCCCAGGCCATCACTATCAGGTGAATGGCCTACACCTGAATTGGAGGCTTTAGGGTGCTCTGCGGCCAATGCAAGTGATCAAAACCATCAAAACCAGAAACAAAAACAAATAAAAACATCAGATGGAGGCCAGTGGTGCTCCAAGGCCGCCAACGGTAATGAGCCTAGGTCATTACTGTCAATTTAATAACCAAAACCATAGGGGACAGCTAGCCGCACCCAACAGCCATCATGGCAACAGGCCACCTGTGGAAGCCTTGAATACATTGCAAAATTGATACCGCTGCACCGTCCAGGAAGTCATGCTATGGCTATCGGGACCGATTGCATTGCCTCATGACATCTACAAACCAACAGGGGAACAGAGAAAAGAGAAACGAAGTCAGTTAAGCCAAACAACCAAAAGCTTTGCTAAGATGTACGTATGTCTCTGCAGTGGGAAGCTTTGAATGCCAGTATGCTGGATGTGTGATCGTTACAGTCCATATGAGGAGAAGTGGAGGCAGTGGGTGACAAGGATGCCTGACGGGATGGCTTGAAACTAGACTCCCACTAAATACATTTGTTCATTCAATTAGGGAATGTTGTTGTTGTTTAGTTTTCTGCTCCTGGGTAAAGCAAACATAATGCTTGTGAAAAGCCCCAACAAGTCCTACAATAAATATTGCTCTGGAATACATTAAAGTAATACAGAGCAGAAGGAAGTATTCCAGTTTTGAAGAGATACCCTAAAAAAATCTAAGATGTATTGTAAGAGGTAGACCAACCCAGAGGGAGCTCAATTCCATCGATAATTTGATTCATGTAGGGGTCAATCATGCTTAGCTAAACCTCCATAGGCCTTCTATCTGCAGGATGTTACTCCTGTATGCACTGTTAAGTGTAACTGCCCAATTCCCTGCCTAAAGGGTTAAGTTTCTTGTTCCTTTGCTAGCTCGCATAGTCATGGCAACTGATAAGAAGTTTGATTTCCGGTCGCATGGCACGTGTGAGTGGTCGCACGGAGTGAAGCTCCGCAGCTTCGTGACTCCGTGCTATCACCAGCTGGAATCCAGCCATTTTTTTTTTTACATCTAAAGCGGCTAGACACCCCCTGGTAAAGGGGGTGCGGAAGAGGCCTGAAGGGGGTCCCGCAACTGGCATCGAGCTCTTTCTGGGGAAGAAAGAATGGGAGGTGTTGGGGGCCGAATGGCCATGACAGACCCAGCTGGATCGCTGCACAAGTGGCACAAGCGCCGCCGCTGACTTTTAAAGTAAGAAGACACACTAAGAAACATTAAGCAACCTGATCTAGTTTTTTCTTTCTTCTTCTTTTTTTTGCCATTCTATTTTTTATTGAACCATTTTTAAATTGTATTATTTACCTTGATAAGGTTATCAGGTTTTAAGGTGTTTTCTTTCTTCATTGGAACCACAACAATTTTGGACTTGCAATGGTGAGCAGGAGCGGGAGTGTGCAGTGACCCAGCTGATCGTGAGTACGCAATGGCCGATAGTGGGTAAGGAAGACATTAACCGTTAGAAGACAGATTCTATTTCAGTGACCTGTAATAGACTTCCCCAACTGTTTTGGAGAAGATATATAATCTAAGGATAAATCAGAGAGAGTTGTGTTGAGTAAACTGAAAATTGAATATAATTGGACAGTATTGGAGAGTCTGAAGTGGAGAGACTGAGACTGAGACTACATGTTGGATCATGTGTTTGCTCTTTGCCTTTCTGTTTTTTTTTTCTGGCACTTGGATTTTACAATTGTAAATAGAGGACTTTCGGATTCTTATTTGCATTGTTCTTGGGAACAACGGGACTACGTAACTCTGGAACTGTAGTTTTTTTTTCTTCTTCTTGAGCTTTGTGAAGAGTCGGAACTATGCGCTCATGTTTGCATGGTGAGCTTTGGAACTGTATTTGGATTGTGGACTGAGCATTTAAAGTGACTTGTAAGATTTGGACAGTTTGAATCTGCGTAGTTGAGATTTTCCTTTTTTGTTTTTTGTTTCTGCGAACTGATATTGGACTTCGAGGCTGAGCTGGAAGGACAGAAAGGGTGATTCCCCACCCCCACCCACGCAGCGGAGTGGCTTGGACTTATGTTATCAACAGTGAGGAAGAATTTTCTACATCCAAGGTCTTGAAACAGCTCCAAGAAGGGAGCAATCATAATACCGGTTGGGAGGAGGAACTGAAGAGGTTTGGGCCTAGGCACAGCCTTGAGTTTACTGAATAAATTGAACATAATGTAATTGATTTCATATTATTAGCTGCTTTTACTTAAATTTATACATAAGTGCATAGAATTAATTTACATATATTTTATTCATACAGTTGATTTATATATATAGAATTTTACATTTTATTATAAGGCAGAAGCTGACTGGTAACATTTCTTTTTTACATTAAGTAATGAATGTGCTTTGGAAAGTTTAAGTCAATGTAAATCAATTTAAGTTGGGGATATATGTGATTAAGTTTTATATAGAAGGAAATTGAGGGATTTGTGAAGAAGCTGTAAATATAATGAATTGAAGTATATGCTCATATAATTTTTTAAGTTTTATTTTGGGAAAATATACTTACAATGAATTGAATTTTATATTGCTACAGTATTAAGTATAAATATTTAATATTAAGAACTATAAATTAGTGTTGCATCAACTAGATTTTCTTAATTACTGTACTAAGTTTGGTGTTACATATATATATATTAAGGATAAGATCACTTTCCAAATATTAAGTTTTGAGCTGAGAAGAGGAAGACAGGAAGAAGAAAAAAACTTTTAGTACTGTAAGGAAACTTTGTCATTAACATGGATCAAAGAACAAGAAAAGGAGCGGCTGCTGCTGCCGCAATAACGACTACCCAGACAGTAAGATGAACATCAACAGATATACCCCAGAAATCTCAAGATTTTATATTGCAGATGATGGAAGAGTTTAAAAGCATGAGGGAAGACATTCGGCAGGATTTAAAAAAAACAAGGAGACAAGGAAACAACGAAAGAGATGAGAATGGATATGAAACAAGAAATAGATAAACTGGGGAAGAAATTAGAAAGCATAACAAAGGATGTGACCAAGTTGAAAACAGATACCAAGGAAATAAAACAACAAGTTAAAATTGTTGAAAAGGAGATGGTGGAGGTGAAAGGAAAGCAACAGGAAGACCAAATCACTTTGCAGGAGTTATGGTATCGAGAAAGATGTCTTCATTTTAGAGGTGTTCCTGAGACTACAGTGGAGAATCTGTATGAAAAAATTGTACCGGCCTTGGCAGAATTCATTGATATTGATGAGGACAAGACGGAAATGTACATAGACAGAATGTTCAGAGTTTCCTCCAGGGTAGCGAGAGAGAGGAAATTACCAAGAGACATTATTATAACATTTATGCGGACATTGATAAGAGACAAAATATTACAACGAAGCCATGATGGACTATTGAAAATTGAAGATAAAGATGTCAAGATTTTTAAAGATATACCTTACCAAATCTTAAAGAAGAGTCAAGAGTACAAACCACTGGCAAATCTTCTGATGAAGTACCAGATCAGTTACCAATGGGAAAAAATTGAGGGCACTTCTTTTACGTATAAACAGCAGAGATACAGGATTAATTCAGTTCATAAAGCAAGAGAAATGATGGAAACACTGAGGAAAGATTTACAAAAAGCTGTCCCTGAGGGAGAGAAAGATCAAGAACAGGAATTTCCAGTGGAGGAAAAAGAACAGCTTCTACAAGAAGACAACAATGGAGAAGTAGAGGCAGAAGTAGAAGTAGAGCAAGGAGCTCTGGAACAGGAAGAAGGGGAGTTAGAAGGAGATACATTGAAGGATTAAGTCAATTTTCAGAGATAAATTATTTTAAAATCTTATTAAGATGGATTTAAAGATATACTCTTGGAACATTAAGGGGTTTAACTCTGAATATAAAAAGACAAATTTTTCATCACTTGGAAAAATAAAATCTGGATATAATATGTCTGCAAGAAGCTCGAATTAGGACTCAAGATTTGAGATATGTTCAAAATCCAAAATTGGGTAGCTGCTTTGCAGCCACGATTGAAAAAAAGAAAAGGGGAGTTTTGATATATGTTAATTCAGAATATGGTGCGCAGCAAATTTTTCAGGACAGTAATGGTCGATTTATAGGAATAGAAGTTACTCTGAAACAGGATAAAATATTAATAGTTGGAATATATGCACCAAACAGAGCTAAAGGTGAATTTTCCCCCACAATACATAAAGAGGTTTTGAACTATCTCAGTGAAACAGGAAATTTAAACATTGTTGTTTTGGGGGATTTCAATGGAGTTATCAGTCCAAAAGTGGCTAGAACAGTACAGAAATTAACCCCCAGAAACAACGGAAAACTTCCTAAGAGCTTCTTTAAAATGTTGGATGAGTTAAATTTATATGACACATGGAGATACAAGAATGGCCAATTGGATGGATATACATTTTACTCTGATGGTCATAAGTCAATGTCAAGGATAGATATGATGTTGGTATCTAAGCAATTGTTGCTGAAAGCTACAGATATGGATATTCTTCCTAACTTGTGTTCTGATCATAATCCACTACAATTAAAGATAAATATCATGGACAGGGAAAGAACATGGAGATTGAATGATGAGATTTTGAATAAGGAGACTTATATAGAGAAAGCAAAAAAAGGAGATAATTATTTCAATGAAAACATGACGCCGGAGTTGTTGATGAAAATGGTTTGGGATGCAAGTAAAGCTGTTATGCATGATAACTTTATTAGATGGGCAGTGGAGATCAAGAAAGAAAGGAGATATACTGAACAGCAAACTTTGACTAAGATGAAGGAAATTGAGAAACAGATGAGACAAAATCCCTCGGATAATAAGATCAGATTACAGATGAAGGTACATCAAGCTGAATTAAATCAACTTAACTTAAATGAAATAGATCAACAGATATGGAGAATGAAATATAACTTTTTTGAACAAGCTAACAAACCCTCAAAGTTTTTGTCTGGCTTGTTGCACAAAAGAAGGGCGTGAAACATTATAACGGAGGTTAAAATTGCAGAAGAAAGAATTACAAAGCAAGAGGGAATAAAACAAGCTTTCTATAAATACTACGTGAAGTTGATGAGTAGTATTACAGAATCTAAAAAGCAACAAGAATTGGAAGAATATTTGGAGAAAATGAACAAAATGAGATTTAATGAAAATGAAAGACAGATTATGAATAAATCTATCTCTATGATGGAAGTGGTAGGGGCTATTAGAAACTTGAAAAATGACAAAGCTCCGGAACCGGATGGTTTTACCATAAAATATTACAAAATTATGGAACATGAGATTTCAGTACCTTTGCAATGTACAATAAATGAGATAATAAAGGAAAGAGTACCAGATACATGGAAAGAAGCTAATGTGGTGCTGATTCCGAAAGAAGGTAGAGACTTAACAGATGTAAAGAATTATAGACCAATATCACTTTTTAATACAGATTATAAGATTTTTGCTTCAATCCTAGCAGCAGACTTAAAAAAGTGCTGATTGAGATCATTGATGAAGATCAGAATGGTTTTTTACCAAAAAGATCCTTAAGAAATAATATCAGAAGAGTTCTAAATATAATTGAATATTATGAAAAGCACAATGAATGAAAAATGGCCATGATATTTGTAGATGCGGAAAAAGCTTTTGATATGATCAGTTGGCCATTTATGAAGAAGGCGGTTAAACAGATGCAGGTGGAAAACAAATTTGTTTCGTGGATTGAAGCAATCTATAGTCAACAACAAGCTTGATTGGTTATTAATGGTGAAAGGACACAATTGATAGATCTGCATAGAGGGACAAGACAAGGTTGCCCCTTGTCTCCTCTTCTGTTTATTATGACAATGGAAATACTTAATAATACTATAAGAGAAGATAAAGATATAAAAGGAGTTCAAATTAAGAAATATCAATACAAGTTAAAAGCCTTCATCGATGATTTGGTTTTATTTTTGGATGCTCCAGGGAGTAGTATTAAAGATGTGATTAGAACACTTCAAGAATATGGAGAATTCTCTGGATTTAAAGTCAACAAGGAAAAAACAGTTTTATTAACTAAAAATATGACTGAGAGAGAAGAGAAGGAACTAGCACACTTAACAGGATTTAATAGAGGAAAAAAGGCAAAGTATTTAGGCATCTGGATAACAAAAAGAAATAATGAGTTATTTCAAAATAATTATGAAAAAAATGGAAAGAAATAACAAAGGATCTGGAAAGTTGGACCTCTATGTGTTTATCGATGATGGGGAGGATAGCTACAATAAAAATGAATGTACTTCCAAAAATGAATTTTTTATTCCAAAATCTTCCTATTATAACAAACAATAAACCTTTTTTACAATGGAAAAGAGAACTAACCAAATTTATATGGCAGGGGAAAAAACCCAGAATAAAATGGAATATTATGACAGATCAGAAAAACAGAGGTGGAATGGGACTACCTGATTTTCAGATATATTACAAAGCTGCAGCATTCATGTGGATAAAAGATTGGGTTGACTTACAAGATATGAGAACGCTGGCATTGGAAGGTGCTGATTTGAGGATGGGGTGGCATGCCTATATGTTTTATGACAAAGCAAAAATAGATAAAGACTTCACACATCATTATATTAGGAAATCGCTTTTGAAAATTTGGAATGAATATAAGATAAAAAACATACGGCAGCTCCCCACTTGGGTGTCCCCTCAAGAGGCATTTTTTGGTAGATGGACTGAAACAGATAAATGGCTGAGATATGAAGATATAATAGAGAAAACAACTTTGAATAACTTGAAGATTAAAACAAGAGAAAAACTGGAACAAGAAGGAATTACATTAAGTTGGTTCCCTTATAGACAGTTAACTGAAAGATTTCAGATGGACTTAAAAACATATGGAATAGAAGTAAAAGAGAAAATTGGAGTGATTAAACAGCTGTTTGAAAATCCTCCTCATCTGTTAGCGTGTATATATCAAGAAATATTACACCAGGAAAGGCAAGAAGAAACAGTAAAGTCAGTAATGATTTTGTGGGCTCAGAACATTGGACATTCAATTCAATTCGATTCTTGGGAACAGAGCTGGAAAAGAACACAAAAATTTACAGTAGCCCAGAATCTAAAAGAGAATTATTATAAGTTGTTTCAGAGATGGTACATGACACCAGATAAATTAAAAAAGATTTACAATACAGGTACAGGTCTTTGTTGGAAATGTCAGAAAGAGGTCGGTACGATATATCATATGTGGTGGACATGTCCTAGGGCTAAGAAATACTGGAATGAAATACATAACACAATATGTGCATTAATGAAAGTTCAGTTTGCTAAGGTATCAGAATTGTACTTTTTAAATACAACAGATGTGCTAGAAGGTACTGCTATAAAAAAGTATTGGAGAATAATACTGTATATGATAACAACAGCTCGTATTGAATATGCAAAGCTTTGAAAAACTCAGCAAATACCCACAATTGAGCAATGGTGGGAAACATTTGTTGAAAATAGAAATGCCGATATGGTCTCTCAGAGATTAAAAGGGAAATCAGACGATGAGATTTTAAAAGAATGGCAAATGGTACTGGGTAATTGTGAGGTACTGACAGATGAAAATGAGTGATTCATGATTATGATAATTAATGAGCGGGTAACTGGATATATATCATGAAGCTGTAATGTGATGATAATAATGCAAGAGCTAATGTGTAACATGATCAATACAATGTGGTACATTAATATAAACAAGTTAAGACATATACAGAATGAAATCTAGATCAGTGTGGAAGATCAAAGAAAATTCATGTAAAGTTCAGTTATAATTGTTTGTTTGTTTTATATATGAATTGAATAAAATGATTTTTTTTAAAAAAGAAGTTTCCCAGCTGCTGTGCAGTCTGAGCTAGTTAGAGAATGAGATAAGTTGCTGAAACTTTCCCATAACAACTGCAGATGTTTTGACTAAGAATTCTGTTTTCCTTCTCTTCTTATTGTTCACTGTCTAAACAGTCTGCTAGTCAGCCTTGCTGTGCAGACACAGATGGAAAAATGGATTTTACCTAGCTTTGCTTTCTCATGTATTCCAGCATTGCAATAAACATGTAGTTTAGTATATTTTTGTGGCCTCCCTCTGGTCTCTTTGGTTTTATGCTGTTCTGATCTATTTTTGATGCACTGGTGAACTGTGGGTCATGCTAGCTTATAGCATGCCCCCTGGAATTCCTCAACAGGTTATGGGCCGCAGCTTCACGCTTCCGTTGCGCCTCCCTGTTGTGCCAGAGTGGTTTTGAGGCCAAGTTTGATTGATGGTGCCTGTCTGCAGCTGTGTCGGTAATTCCTGAGGCTTGTGCTGAGTGCCTGCCGGGGGCTGAGCAATTATGGAGCCCAAGCCAGTGAGCAGTTTGCCTTTGACCAGGCTAAATGGCAGTAATTATCTCACTTGGGCTGTCAAGATGGAAATGTATCTTCGAGGGGAAGGTGTCTGGGGAGCTGTTTCTGTTCCGCTAGACCTCCCTAGAGATGCCGGTGAAGCCGAAAAGGTGAGGCAGAGGGCCATGTCGCTTATTTTTCTAGCTGTGGAAGACGACCAGCTGTTTTACATCCATAATTTGGCCAATCCAAGAGACTGTTGGGTGGCTCTCCGCGATGTCTACGTTCACACAACTGCAGGAAGTAAATTGTTGCTCACGAAAAGGCTTTACGAGACAAAATTGAGGCCAGGCGTGTCAATCAAGCAGCATTTGCAGATGCTGGCCGAAATCTTTGTTGCCCTGTGTGAGAGAGGGAAGGTTTTGACTGAGATTGACAAGGCTTACTGCATCCTGTGTTCTCTGGATCCCAGTTGGGACGTTATAGTGGCAACCTTACAGGCTGTTCCGGAACAGACCCTGACTGTGTCCTATGTAACCTCTCGCCTGCTGGAGGAGGAAGAACGCCGTGCCCAGAGGAGTGCCCTGCAACCTCCCCAGCTGCCTGCTGCTGCAGAGCCAGGATCCGGGCTGAGATCTACCCAGGCTTGTGAGTCCAAGCCGGAGGGGCTGGTGAGAGCCAATGCTGTGAGAAGGTGCTATCGCTGTGGATCTACCTCTCATCTCAAGAAGGACTGTCCACTGGAGAAGCAAGGTGGGAGAGGTGCTCGAGGCAGAGGCTTCAGAGGAGGTTGTGGGAGTTGTCCACGCATTGCTGTTGCAACAGACTGTGTGGTTTCTGAGAGCTGCTGGCTTTTTGGCTGCTGGACAGTGGTTGCTCTCAGCATCTGGTGAACTGTGAAGGTTTGTTCAAGTGTTTGAATTCAACCAGTGTTGCTACTGTTGCCCTGGCTGCTGGGACTAAAGCTAAAGTCAAGGGAGTGGGGTCTGCCTATATACCTGCTCTAGATATGTATCTTGATAATGTGTTGTATGTGCCTTCACTTGATTTCTGTCTACTCTGTGTTTCAGAGTTAACTCAAAGTGGGTTTGAGGTTTTGTTCACAAAGCATGAGGGCAAGGTACTGAAAGATGGGGCTGTTTGTGCTGTGGCAGAGTTGAGTGAGAAACTGTACAAACTTAAGCCCAGATTCAGTGCTTGCAGGGTATATGATAACAAACCACAACATGATGAATGCATTCATTTGTTGCATAGAAGGATGGGACATGCTAGCTTTCCTGTGTTGAAAAAGTTAGCAAACAGCTGCAAGGGTTGTTCTCTGAAATCCTGTGCCACTTTTCTTGACTGTGCCATTTGCAAACAGTCTAAATCTATGCAGCTCCCTGCACCCAGAACCAGTTCACGGGTTCCTGATGCTCCTTTCCAACTTGTTCATGCTGATGTAGTTGGACCCATTTCTCAGTGCAGTTTGGGGGGAGCTAGATTTTTCCTGCTGTTAGTAGATGACTACAGCAGATACACGTTCTGTTATCTGTTGAAGCAAAAGTCTGAGGTGTGTCAAATAATTAAGAACTGGTGTGCGTATGTTGAGAGACAATTTGAATGCAGGGTCAAAGCATTCCAATCAGATTGCGGAGGAGAATTTCTGGCTGAGAGTCTGCAACAGTGGTTCAAACGCAAGGCCATTGTGCACAGGCCAACTGCCTCCTATGCCAGTTTTCAAAATGGTGTAGCAGAAAGAACTGCTGGAGTGCTGCAAACTCTCATACATTCCTTGCTCAATGATGCAGATTTGCCTCTGAATTTCTGGGGAGAGGCAATTCTGACTGCCAGTTGCATACACAACAGGCTTTGGAGTTCTGTTTTTCAGACTACTCCATATGAGTGTCCGTTTGGCAAGCAGCCTTCTATTGCTCACATGAAGGTCTTTGGCAGTTTTGCCTGGATTCATATTCCTAAGAGTCAAAGGAGGAAGGGAGAGCCAAAAGCTCAACGCCTGAGATTCTTAGGATATCAGCCCAGCTGTAAAGGTTATAGATTTTATGCAGGAAGTGGCCTCTGCGTGGTGTCTAGGAATGCAACTTTTGAGGAACACGCAAACTGGCAGCGTGTTCAAGCTGGTTCTGAAGTCCTCCTTCCTGTCTTTCGTGAGACTAGCATTTGGCCAAAGCAGCCTGCCTCCTCAGTTCCTGGTCCCTCAAGGGTTAAGGCTGAGTCTGAGCCTGAGCCAGAGACAGCGCAGGAGGAGGGGGCTGTGGGGGGTGAAGTGGCTCCGAGCACAGAAGAGAGAAAGAAAAAAGCTTTGAAATGATCTTGCAGCCTTGATGATGATGCTGGTCAGGTAGTTCAGCCGGCACAAATTCCCAGGAGGTCAGAGAGAAAAACGAAGGGAAAGGCTCCAAAATGCTATTCTCCCACTTCACTTGCAGTGCGTGCCTGTCTAGTAAATTGTGAGCCCGCCAGTTTTGCTGAGGTAGAGAAGATGTCTAAGAACCAGGCTGTGCCCTGGTGGCAGGTGATGCAGGATGAAATTGATTCCGTAACCCAACACAAAGTCTACACATTGTGTGAACTCCCAAAGGGTGTCAGTCCTGTTGATTGCCAGTGGGTCTATAAATTAAAAACCACTGCTGATGGGCAAGTTAAACACAAGGCTTGTCTGGTAGCACGAGGGTTTGCCCAAGATGAACAGTCCTATGATGAGGTTTTTGCTCCCACAGTTAAGATGCAGTCCATTCGGTTGGTGCTGGCCATTGGAGCTCAGAGAAATGCTTTGGTCACACACTTTGATATCACAACTGCCTATCTCAATGCTGATTTGCCAGAGGAAATTTACTTAACACAGCCTGATGGATTTGTTCACCAGGGGAGAGAAAAACTGGTGTAGAAACTTCACAAATCTCTGTATGGTTTAAAACAGTCAGCTCGTTGTTGGAATTTGTGTTTAGACAAAGCTTTGCAGGACTGTGGGTTCAAACAGAACAAAGCTGATCCCTGTGTGTATGTCAGAGGGACAGGGAAAAAACAAGAAATCCTCTTGGCATATGTTGATGATTTGTGTTTGAATTGTGACACACAAAAACAAGTGCAAGATTTTGCCAGTGGACTAGGCAAGAAATTCCAGATCAAAAACCTGGAGCCAGTTCAAAATTACCTTGGGATAGCGATACAGAAAATCAAGGGTGGTTTCCTACTGAACCAGAAACAGAAAATTGTGAAACTGTTGGAAAAATGTAACATGACTGATTGTAAAAGTGTAAAAATGCCAATGGTCCAAGGATTTAATAGAAACAGTGGAGAAGTGTTGTTTTTTGACAAAAAGTTGTATCAATCTGTGATTGGGTCTCTTCTCTATCTAACTGAGTCCTGTCGTCCCGACATCACTCTGAGTGTAAACATATTAGGAAGGTCCAGCTCTCAGCCTACTCAGTATCACTGGCAAGGTGTGAAAAGGGTGTTGAAATACTTAAAAGGTACCCTAGATCACTGTTTGTGTATCACTCCTGTTCAAACTCCAGAAATTGTCTGCTATTCTGATAGTGACTTTGCAGAGGACGTGGCAGATCGGAAAAGCACATCTGGCTACGTTGTCAAGTACAGTGGTGCTCTGATTTACTGGAAAGTTAAAAAGCAGAGCACCCTGGCCACTTCCACTGCTTAAGCAGAATTTGCAAGTTTGTCTTCCTTGTGTAATGAGTTGGTCTGGTTCACACAGCTTGTAAAAGATGTAAACATATCCATTGATATGCCTGTGAATGTCTTCTGTGACTCTCAAGCTTGTATTCAAATGGCTGTCAGTGAAAGAGTCAAGTCCAGAACCAAACATGTGGACATCAAGTATCAAAATGTAAAACAGTCTGTTCAAAACAATGTTATCCAATTGACATTTTGTTCTTCTGAAGAGAATCTAGCAGATGCATTTACAAAAGCTCTTTCTGCTGTAAAACATATACAAATACTTAGCCATATGGGGATGATAGCCCCTACAGTTCCGACACGCGAGATAGCTACGGAACAAAAGGAGGCGTGTTAAGTGTAACAGCCCGGTTCCCTGCCTAAAGGGTTAAGTTTCTTGTTCCTTCGCTAGCTCGGATAGTCATGGCAACTGATAAGAAGTTTCCCAGCTGCTGTGCAGTCTGAGCTAGTTAGAGAACGAGATAAGCTGCTGAAACTTTCCCATAACAACTGCAGATGTTTTGACTAAGAATTCTGTTCTCCTTCTCTTCTTGTTGTTCACTGTCTAAACAGTCTGCTTGTCAGCCTTGCTGTGCAGACACAGATGGAAAAATGGATTTTACCTAGCTTTGCTTTCTCATGTATTCCAGCATTGCAATAAACATGTAGTTTAGTATATTTTTGTGGTCTCCCTCTGGTCTCTTTGGTTTTATGCTGTTCTGATCTATTTTTGATGCACTGGTGAACTGTGGGTCATGCTAGCTTATAGCATGCCCCCTGGAATTCCTCAACATGCACCAATGCCTGGAAGAACCTTGGTTCATGGTTCATGGCATTGTATGGATATAATAAGCTGTTTAGATTTTGAGAGTACATGCTCCCTCCCTCTGTCCTGCATTCTCCCTGCAGCATTCCTGCCCATTTAATCTGAAATCCCAATTCAGAAACTGACTGTCCCTAAATGACAGCCTTAAACATTAGTCTGGGTGATGAAAAATATTGTCTGGAAGCATCCGGGTTCTCCAGTTTTTATGTATTGAAATGGTGATTAGCTTTAATGCGCATTACGTTCCACTTAGCTCACTCCTAGCGATGGTACTGCTACCATTCTTTGAAGTAATATGCATTAACTGGTGCTATTTCAACTATGGTTACCTAGAGGGACTTGAACAAGTTTTATTTGGTTTCCTTGCAGAAAGCCTTCATAAGGTTCAGGAGCCCTATGCCAGCTAGGCATTAAATGTTGACACTGAATAACTAGTTCCTTTTCATCCATGATTAAATTTGAGAAACTCTCCAAAGCTATGTGGCAATTTTAGCATTTGGGTTTGCGCTATTTTAGGTTGCCTGGGATGCTCCAGATAAGGCAGAGGTGCAGGATGTAATATTTCAATTTAACCAGAGAAGGCGGTCTGCCCCAGCTTACTTGAAGCAGGGGTGGTAAAAGGCTTGAACCTCTGACCTTCTGTTTGGCAGGTATCTTTGCTGCCACTAAGCCACAGCCCATCTATAACAATATGAGGACATTTACTCCCTACTTAGAGATAGGAGGGAATTCATTGGTCCTACTTAGAGATAAGGAGCAACTCTTTGTTCCGAGTTTCCAAGCAAAAGGGGGGGCAGGCAAAGGCTAGGATCAAACCAGAGACTTTCTGGTCTTTAGGTTGCTGTGGGTTTTCATGGGCTTTGAGGCTGTGTTCTATTAGTATTTGCTCCTGACATTTCGCTTGCATCCGTGGCTGGCATCTTCAGAGGATCTTCTGGTGTTTGTTCCAACCTTTTCCCAACTGAGCCCCCTTTGACTGCTTAAGTTAGAACTTAATTATGCTTCAGAGTGCCAAAATTTTGATGCTAGCCGCTCTTCCCCTGTATCCCTTAGGATCTTATTTTATCTATTTATTTGTTCATTATTTTTAATACACACACACACACACTGTGTGTGTGTGTGTGTGTGTGTGTGTGTGTCCATGCACTGTCTCCTCTTCCTTCACTTCCTGCTACCAGCCAATTATAAGGTATACCTGTGTATTAGTTTTTCTCTCCCTATAAGTATACTAGAGTTTCATTCTACCATAGCGATTATTTGAACATGTATGTATTGCTTGTTGTCTCTCAAAAATATTAATAAACAACATGGGGAGGTGATTGAAAACAAATAATAAGAAGGAGAGAGGAAAGGGAAGAAAATATATATACATAGATAGATAGATAGATAGATAGATCCCCAAACAATAATAGAACAGGAAACAGGGGAGCTAGCCCCTCCCCCCCGCTAACACATGTTCCACCAAGTTGGCTCTAATTACAAACTAAACCAACAAACAAACATGAGGTGGCAACCAAAGGCTAGCATCAAACCCAGGAACTTCTGGTCTTTGTTCCCACATTGTCCCGACTGAGCCACTTTGGCTGCTTAAGTTAGAACTTAATTATGCTTCAGACTGCCAAAACTTTTGATGCTAGCTACCCTTCCCATGTATTCCTTAAGGTCTTATTTTATCTCATTATTTATTCATTCATTATTATTAATACACACCCGTCTATATATATGTGTGTTTGCTTGTGCCTGTGCGTGCACGTACGCGTACACTGCGTCCTCTCCCTTCACTTCCTGCTCCCAGCCAATTATAATGTATACCTGTGCATTAGTGTTCTCTCTCTCTAAGTATACTAGGGATTCATTCTACTATAGGCATTATTTGTACATGTATGTGTTGCTTGTTGTCTCCCCAACATATTAATAAACAATTACGGGGGTGATTGAAAACAAATAATGGGAAGGAGAGAGAGGAAAGGAAGAAAAGGCAAAAGAATATCTAAATATATATATAATTAAAAATAATCCCAAAACAATAATAGATGAGGGGAGCTAGCCCCTGCTAACACAAGCTTGACCAATTTGGCTCTAACTACAAACCAAACCAACAAACAAAAGGGAGGGAACAGCCAAAGGCTGGGATCAAACTCAGGACCTTCTGGTCTTTGTTCTAACATTTTCCCACTGAGCCACTTTGGCTGCTTGAAGATTTGAAGACTTTAAATCTTCAGACTAACTCTGTTCCACTGAGCTCATTCTGCCGCTAAGAATAAAGTGACGGAGCAACAAAATAAAGAGAAAGAAAGAGCAAGAGGGAGGAAGGAAAACAAGAGTCCCTTGCCTCTCTCTGAAGCCCCCTGCTAGCAAACAAGTGTGGGGTAGGAGGAGTGAGGTGACGAAGCAACGGGACAAAAAGAGGAAGAAGAACCTGAGGGAAGGGAAAAGGGAGGGGGGAACCAAGAGTCTCACGCCCCTCCCCAAAGCCCCCGCCAAGAACACCAGAAATGGGGAAGGTGGAACAAAGCAACAAAGCCAGGAAGGAAAATGGGGAAAAGAATGAGCGGGGGCAAACCCAGAGTCCCGCGCCCCTCCCTGAGGCACTCCCACTGGTGATGCAAGATGCGGCTGCAGCATCAAGGCCCGTATCACCCAACCAAGGGCCACAGCCACACGCAAACCTCGGAGCTTCCTTCAGATCTGAAGCTCTGCGACCTGCAAACAGCCGACCACATCGCTGTTGCCATGAGTCCAAAGAGGCTGAGGAAGGGGCGATGTGGCCTTAAAAGGAGGCCCGCTGGCTCCAACCCCTCTCTACTTACGGTGCGACCCCTGTCGCGCAGTAACAGTGTGGTCCCCTCTCATGGGAGGCCGGCAAAGGTGTCTCCCCCCACCAGATGTGGCGTGGCACGGTTGGAGGGGGGAAACAAATTCCTGAGATTCAGGTGGAATCTCCTTTCCTGCAGCTTGAATTCATTGCTTCTTGTCCTAGTCTCTGGAGCAGTGGAAAACAAGCCCGCTCCCTCCTCGACATGACATCCCTTCAAATATTTTAACATGGCTATCATGTCCCCTCTTAACCTTCTCTTCTGCAGACTAAACATACCCAGCTCCCTAAGCTGTTCCTCACAGGGCATGCCTTCCAGACTCTTTATCATTTTGGTCGCCCTCCTCTGGACACATTCCAGCTTGTCGATATCCTTCTTGAACTGAGGTGCCCAGAACTGGACACAGTATTCCAGATGAGGCATAACCAATGCAGAATAGAGTGGTAGCATTATCTCCCTTGATCTAGACACCATACTCCTATTGATGCAACCAAGAATCGTGTTGGCTTTCTTGACTGCTGCATCACACAGCTGACTCATGTTCAGCTTGTGATCTGTCAAGACTCCTAGATCCCTTTCACACATATGCTATCCAGCCATGCGTCCCCCATCCTATATTTATGCATTCCATTTTTTTCTGCCTAAGTGTAGGACCTTACATTTCTCTCTGTTGAAATTCATTTTATTAGCTTTGGCCCAACTCTCCAATCTGTCCAGGTCATTTTGAATTTTGATCCTGTCCTCTGGTGTATTAGCAACCCTTCCCAATTTGGTGTCATCTTCAAATTTGATCAGTATGCCCTCTACTCCTTCATCCAAATCATTGATGAAGATGTTGAATAGCACTGGGCCCAGGACAGAAACCTGTGGTACCCTACTAGTCACTTCTCTCCAGGGTGAAAAGCAGCCATTGGTGAGTACCCTTTGGGTTTGGTCGGTCAACCAATTACAAACTCATCTAACAGTAGCTCTGCCCAGCCCTCATTTTATAAGTGTCTTTGCAAGAATGTCATGGGGAACTTTGTCAAAGGCCATACTGAAATCAAGATATTCTCCATTGACAGCACTCCCTTCATTTATTAAGCTTGTAACCCTATTGTAAAAAGAGATAAGATTAATCTGGCATGATTTATTTCTGAGAAATCCATGTTGACTTTTAGTGATTACGGCATTGCTTTCTAAGTAATTGCAAACGGACTGTTTAATGATCTGCTCTAGGATCTTTCCTGGTATTGATGTCAGGCTGATTGGCTGATAATTATTTGGGTCCTCTTTTTTTCCCTTCTTGAAGATGGGGATGACATTTGCTCTCCCCCAGTCTGCTGGGACTTCTCCCATTCTCCAAGAGTTCTCAAAGATTATTGTGAGTGGTTTAGAAATGACTTCTGCCAGT
Source organism: Cyclura pinguis (assembly GCA_030412105.1). Classification (NCBI taxonomy): domain Eukaryota; kingdom Metazoa; phylum Chordata; class Lepidosauria; order Squamata; family Iguanidae; genus Cyclura; species Cyclura pinguis. The sequence continues at coordinate 266,868,560 of CM059599.1, forward strand.
TCTCTTAATATCCTTGGATGTGGTTCATCTGGCCCTGGAGACTTGAATTCATCTAGTTTAGCCAGATATTCCTGTACTACTTCTCTACCTATTCTGTGCTGCATCCCCCCCGCTTCCTCACCTGCTCCCCACCCCCCAAATTGAGTACTTCTATCCTTCTGGGAGAAAACTGAGGCAAAGAAGGTGTTGAGTAGTTCTGCCTTCTCTCTTACTCCCGTTAGTAATTGGCCATCTTCATTGCGCAGCAACCTATCATTTCCTTGTTTTTCCTTTTGCTGCGGACATATCTAAAAAAGCCCTTTTTATTGTTTTTAATGTCTCTGGCAAGCCTGAGTTCATTCTGTGCTTTAGTGTTTCTGAACTTGTTCCTACATATCCTGGCTATTTGCTTGAATTCCTCTTTTTAGCGACTTCACCATTCTTCCATTTCCTGTACATGTTTCTTTTAACACTTAGCTCAGCTGAGAGTTCTTTAGTCAACTATTCTGGTTACTTTAGACACCTGCCACTTTTCCTGCTTATTGGCACAGTTTTTAATTGTGCTTTCAGTATCTTACTTTTAAGAAACTCCCATCCATCATGAACTCCTTTCTCTTTCAGTATTCTTGACCATGGAATTTCAGCAAATAATTCCCTAAGTTTACAGAAATCAGCTTTTTTAAAGTCTAGAATGGTTGTCTGGCTACGCTTGGCTTCTCCTTCCCACTGAATGACAAACTCCAAAAGAGCATGGTCATTCCCCCCTAAGGATCCCACCACCACCACCTGATCAACAAGGTAATCCCTGTTGGTCAGGATCAGATCTAAAATAGTTTATCCCCTTGTTGCCTCTTCCACCTTCTGGACCATGAAATTGTCTGCAATGGAAGCGAGGAGCCTGTTGGACCTTGTGGTCTTGGCAGAGTTTGACTGCCAACAAATATCAGGAATTTGACTGCCAACAAATTACCATTTGGTATTTCTTGGCAAGTACTCATCTAAAAGGAGGTATTTTTTCAGGACTTCTAGGCCTCCTCAAATCTTCATAGGGTAACAAAAACTGATGCACAGCACTGGAATAAGATAAGCCTTATTGATGGTAGCTGAAGCAGCAAGTGGTCTATAGTAGTGATAGCATTCTAGTTCTTTAACATCTGCTCAGAGCAAGTGCTAGAACTGGGCCCATGAGACCACAAATTCTACCCAGACTATCCACGAACCAGCACTCCAGGTCCTTGTGGTTAGAAAGTGATTGGGTCCCTTGGGCTGGGATGCATCCATGCCAGGAGACAATTAGAAGATAGATTCCCTGGGTTATATTGTGAAGAAACAAACAAAGCAAACTGAACTATGAAGGAAATTGAACAATGTAGTCATGAATTGTCTCCCATTCTAATAACTATGAGAAGAGTACAAGTAAGTTACTGAAAGGAAAGTTTGTGCTCAATGCTAGTTCCCAGTCTGTGTCCAGTCTTGAACTGCCAGAGTGATGTGAAACAATCTAGCAGGGCCTACTAGACACAAAATATCCCCTTATATGCCCCTAGGCTGTTGTCATGATGGTGACAAGGAACCTAGGGGCTGTACCCACTAGGAGACAACATCAGGGGAGGAAAGGAATAAAATTTCCCTTTGACATCTTCTTCAAGCCTGATAATTATCACCCTCCTTACAACAGATATTTACCTTTTAAAAAAACCCCTAATAATAATGGCATATTTAACATCATGTTTACTTGGATCCACATCACAATAGTTTTGATAACTAAGACCTGATGAACAGAGGCTGACATTCTGCAAATTCATGGTACTCCTATCCTTGGAAGGCAGCTTTCCAGCCTCAAGGGTACTGATATGTTTGTTGGGGGAGGGGAGGAGGAGGAGGTGGTGCCCAAGCAGCACTCATTGTTGCTGTCATTCTGCAATGGAAGTTGGGGGGAAAGACATGAAGTCATTGTTTGGAATTTCCAGCAACTAGTTGGGAGATCCAGGAGGCCAACGTCAATTAACTTTCCTTGGGTATGGAACTGCAACTGGGGTGTGTGTTACCTGGATGCCTCCTCCCCACCCCAGCCAGTAAATGGCCTGGAACTTGAAAATGGAATTGGGGGTTGTTTGAGTGTTCCAGAAGGAGTTAGTGAATAGCTCTTTGCACAACTGCACCCAAAAGAGACATGCGTGCCTCATCTCAAGTTCTACATGTGTATGTCACCAACAGGATTGTAGTCAAGAGTCTTGGGATTTATAGAAAAAGGTTCTCTTCCAAGGAATAGCCCAATGAATTTTTCCCAGAAAATCTTTGAATGGTCTTCTTCAGAGACTGTTAAAGGGTGGAGGACTGGCAATTCCCATACATTAATTATACCAAGCAAGGCATAAAATGAAGAAGTACAAAAATAATATGTGCACATATACTTCATCTTAACTTACATAGAAAAAAAAATCTATTAAGAAATAAACACACTAATCCAGATTCAAAACCAGCACTTATATCTTGGCAGGCTAGTTGGTGATACACAATCTGGAGCAATGTTGCAAGGAGCTTGGCATATCTTTCTTCCTATTGTGCTCCTGCCTGTTGACTCCTGAATAAAAGGCAAGAGATGGGTGAGATGGAGGAAATGGAGAGCTCATGGGGCATTGATTTCTTAAAAATGACACCCAATCCTGTCCTCTTCTTAAACAAGAGACAAGGATTAGAAATGATGAAATGCTGCAATCCTGTCCCATGATTCTTTTCTCTTTTCTGGTTTACAGGAAGGTAGGCCTCCAGAGGGTTTTTCAACAGAAAGTGTCCTTTGTAGGTATACTGTGAGATGCTTTAGCTAGTGCTAAAATTATAACTCAAATTTAATTTTCTTTGTCTGCAAAACATGGAGGACCTTTTGGGAAAGACAGTCTTCCATGTTCTAAGACCTCCATGTCACCATTCCTCAGAAGCTCTGACGTTTTTGGCCTAGTAAATGATTTGATGTTCTACATCTCTCTTTGCTTATTTTTGAAGGGGTTACCGGCCTCTCTAGATGACATTCCTATGTTTATTTTCCAGTATTTTAAAAGCAGACTACACACAAAGTTCTCAAAATACACTGACCTCAGCCCTATGGCTAGTGCCACCTAGAGAAGACTCACTGAAGCAACTGTTGATAGTGTGTCAAGACTTACGTAAAGATTTATTGGGTTTACTCAAGTTCTAACTCCTCATTGGATTCAGGCCACTGTGTTATTGTGTATGTAGTTTTCTTGTGAGTATATCCAAGACTGCACCTGTAAATCATGAGGGCAATCTTGTCACTACCACTGAAAACTCTCATCACTTGGTCTTTCTGAAATTTGAAACAGTGCTTTGAACTAAGGAATACAGAGGAGATGGTGAAACTGCCCAAGTTCTCTGAAAGCAGAGATACTTTATGGATATAAGCTATTAAACCTTTCTGAACATCCAAGAAAAAACTGTGGAGGACAATATGAGATATCTTTATTACACTGATGTTCAATGGTGCAAGCACTGGAGGCACTGCATCATACAATGCTGGGACAAACCCCTACCCACTTAGACCAAGGCTGTTGGTGCTCTACTAACTTCTTCATCTTTAATATGAAAATTACAATTAAATCCCAGAGAAACTATTTATCGAGAAGTTGGAGCTTTATTATAGAATGCAATGGAAAGCATACAACAAGCCAGGCTAAAGAAGTTATTTAAATATCACACTGATGCTCTGTAATGTTCTTGGATAGCAGATGATTTTCTGGTATGGTAAGGATTAAGTGATTCAGCTACATTTCTTCAGTGGAGTATATGAACTTTCCTCCATCTGATGCTCTTCTGAAATGCACCTTCAGAGCCAGTATAGACATGTGGAGGATACCAGTATGAGTGCGGGTTGGCTAAGTAGCCATTCACCTGATGATGGCTGATCTAGCAAGCTTTGTACAATTGTTAGTTGTATACATGGAAAATGAAAAAAACAAAACAAAACAAAAAAACCACCATTGCAGAACTGTATTTGCTGCAGCTTGGTTTCTCTGGAATGATGTCCTCTACACCTAACAGTGAATTTATTTTAAAAGATTGAGGGTATTTCTCCATGCTTCTCATTAATCCAGAAATACATTTTGCTCTGCAGAGGGAGGTAGTTATTTAAGGTTTAATGAGCCCTTCTGAGGTCTACTACAGTCAGCCATCTGAAGCAGCCCCTAGGCTTTTGATGGCCCCTGGGACCCAGGAAAGTTAATTCTAGCATTGATGGAATTATGACAAGTTATGAACAACTTGGAAATTCAATTTTCATGCAGCTATCCTGTGGAATAGTTGATTATTCCCTGGTTTTCCTGCAATGCTGAATGTTCCCAGTCAAGATCAGAATCATATATGTCTTCTACCCATGGTCCCAACCAGGACTATAGCTATTTATACATATCTATATCTATATGTGTGTGTGTATGTATGCATGTGTATATATATGTGTGCGTGTGTGCACGTGCGTGCAAAAGACTCAATCTGATTTTAATGGCTACATCCAAGCTTGTTTCAATATGCATGTCCAGCAATTCTATTTTTTTTCCCTATGATTAACTGTTCTGTTGCACTGATGAGGCTTAGGAGCAATCCTAAGAATATAGGTACAGTCCTGCTGTTGTTGTTGTGTGCCTTCAAGTCATTTCTGACTTATGGTGACCTTAAGGTAAACTTATATTAGGGTTTTCTGGGACTGAGTGCGTTTATTGTGCCTAAGTTCACCTAATGGGTCTCCATGGCCAAGCAGAGAATCAAACCCTGATCGCCAGGCTCACAGTTCAGTGCTCAGACCACTACACCACACTAGCTCTCAATAGCCCTGCTAAATCCATCCAAAACCCTATGGAATGAAACATTCTGTTCACACGTGGCCTATCAGTTGCCCATGGGAAACCTACAGCTAGGGAATTAGTAAAATCTCCCCCATTTCCAGCAAATGATAGCCATGTTTAAATATTTGAAGGGATGCCATGTAGAGGAGGGAGTGGGCTTGTTTTCTGCTTGTTTTCTGCTGCTCCAGAGACCAAGACGAGCAATGGATTCAAGCTGCAGGAAAGGAGATTCCACCTGAACCTCAGGAAGAACTTCCTGACAGTCAGGGCTGTCCGGCAGTGGAATATGCTGCCTCGGAGTGTAGTGGAGTCTCCTTCTTTGGAGGTTTTTAAGCAGAGGCTGGATGGCCATCTATCGGGAGTGCTTTGAGGGTGTTCCTGCATGGCAGGGGGTTGGACTGGAATGCCAGTGTGGTCTCTTCCAACTCTACATTTCTATGATTCTATGATTCTATGATATGTAGAAGAGCATAGATGATATCCAGAACTAATCCTCATTCTGCTCAATGAGATTTAATCCAAGGTAATGGGATATAAGAATATGGCCTTAAATGCTCTTTTCCAATATAGAAGCTAATGTTTCTAGTGTAAAAGCTCACTAATCCTGCATTTTCAACAATCAACAGATATTTTGCCAGTGATTTACAAACTCCAGTCCAAACATTTTATTCCATTTAAACTGCAAGCCACATCTGCTGAACATAGCCACCACTGGAGATGATGCCTTGTCTTCTATGCAACAGATGATAGGTGGTGCTTCATCTTAGCTTCCCTATTATCAGTGTTTTCTTGGACAATGTCAGGATGTGGAGATCCATCAAGACAGTCATGTCCCTCCCTGGTTAATCTGAATTCCAAATCTCAAAAAGATACATCCTGGCCATTACCAATATCTTAGGCTATGGGGAAAATCTATACACACCTAACTGGACATATTGAACTCATGCATACATATAAAGAATTGTGCCATCAGAAGAGGTTCTCTTCAGTTCTCCTGTTTGACATATTTCAATAACTATTGGGTGGTCAAAGCGTGTCCCTAGCCCTCAAGATATTTTTGTACCACATCTCTCATTAGACTTAGCAACATCTAACAACAACCAGAGAGCCACACTTTATCAATTTCATCAATTTTACTTTTGTCTTTTTCCAGATTGAGGGATCCAGACAATCAGGCCATTGCTCTTTTACATGCTGAGTCAAAACAGATGTTTCCTCCATTGAAGCTTGGAGTGCTAATCAGAAATGTGTGTGTGTGTGTGTGCATGGGGAGGTAGCACAAGAAGGAGACTAGCGTGGCAGCATTTTAAAAAACCCACCTGCACCTGTTTCAGTGTTAATCCTGCTTGAATCCAGTTTGTTGGTTGGATTAGCACTAATGTAGGACTGACACAGCCTCCTAAACTCCTTGTTATTGGGAGTGCCAGGTGTGTTGGATCAGTATGTGTGATGTGGAAGACCTCCTCTTTCTGGAAGTTCTGTTTAGAATACTGCTGAGAATTATACAATCACTTTGAAACTAGAGGTATATCATGTGCTGAATTATTACTCAGTCCTGGTAGAAGCATGTTGCTGTTCTCCTTTTCCTTTCACTGTGTAGCTCATTGAATTAGATGACATTTTACTGAATGAACAATAATCATAGAATCATAGAGTTGGAAGAGACCCCAGGGGCCATCCAGTCCAACTCCCTGCTATGCAGGAACACCTGTCAAAGCATTCCCAACAGATGGCCATCCAGCCTGTGCTTAAAAACCTCCAAAGAAAGAGACTCCGCCACACTCCGAGGCAGCATATTCCACTGCTGGACAGCTCTGACCATCAGGAAGTTCTTCCTGAGGTTCAGGTGGAATCTTCTTTCCTGCAGCATGAATCCATTGCTCCTTCTCCTAGTCTCTGGAGCGGTAGAGAACAAGCCCGCTCCCTCCTCAACATGACATTCCTTCAAATATTTAAACATGGCTATCATGTCTCCTCTTAACCTTCTCTTCTGCAGACTAAACATACCCAGCTCCCTAAGTTGTTCCTCACAGGGCATGCCTTCCAGACCCTTCATCATTTTGGTTGCCCTCCTCTGGACATGTTCCAGCTTGTCGATATCCTTCTTGAATTGGGGTGCCCAGAACTGGACACAGTATTCCAAATGAGGCCTAACCAATGCAGAATAGAGTGGTAGCATTACCTCCCTCGATCTAAACACCATACTCCTTCTGATGCAACCAAGAATCACGCTGGCTTTCTTGGCTGCCGTATCACACTGCTGCCTCATGTTAAGCTTGTGATCTACCAAGACACCTAGATCCCTTTCACACGTACTGCTATTCAGGCACGTGTCCTCCATCAACAGGAATGTGTGTATGGGGCAGCAGGGAAACAGAAGAGACTCTTTACTCATTGCCTGGCATATCTCTTAGATGTTTTAGCAGGATGAGGAAATTAGGTACCTTCTCTGAATTAATGTGTGTTGAGGCAAAACCCAGGGATATCCAGTAGCTCCATTACTGTGGAGCAGTGACTCCATTCTTGGTTTTCATGGCAACCTCGTCTACACTCCAGGTGTTAAAGTCTCCTCCAAGTGTTACAGAAGCTAGCCAGGTGCTGTACCCTATTCACAACACAGATTCATCATCTGGAGATGCTGCAGAGGAAGCTGCCATTAAAAATGAAGGATGGCATCACCACCTCACAATAGGAGGGCCACCAGCTGGGTTTGTGAGAAACTAATCATATTTGCTGACACTGGTTCTGCAACAGGCTCAGGGACACTTTTCTTCTGACAGACTCTATGATTCTATAAGCTTATTTTTAAATATAACTGTACATAAATGTACTTTTCTCTAGATCTGATATCAAGACACAATGAATAGTGACCATTTGCTCCTTCACTTGTCCTCAGAAGCAATGTCTTTTGTGTGAGTGTGTGTGTGTGTGTGTGTGTGAAAGAGAGAGAGAGATTTCTGTTTGTATGTTTTTTTCCTCCTACCTCTTTCCATCTTCCTTCTATCAAGAAATTCATTGGAATTAATGAGCAGAGACTTTAGTGTCTATTGTCCTCCGCAATGCATCTTTCACATCTTTGTTCCTGAGGCTGTAGATCAGGGGATTTAGCACAGGAACAATGATAGTATAAAAAACAGAGATGTATTTGTCTGATGTAGGGGAGTACCAGGAGCTGGGGCGGGAATAGATGAAGAGAAGAGTACCCTCATAGATGATAACAGAGGTCAGGTGGGAGGCACAGGTGGAAAATGTCTTCCTTCTTGCTGCTGCAGATCGCATCTTCAGGACAGAGGTGACAATGAGGACATAGGAAATGATGATGATGATGGAGGACATAATTTCTACTGAACTCCCATAAGTGTAGAGCAGGAGCTCATTAAGAGATGTGTCTGAGCAGGAGAGCTTCAGAAGCAATGGAAGATCACAGAAGAAGTGGTTGATGATATTTGGCCCACAGAAAGACAGCCTGAAGGCAAAGCAAGTGTGGACCAGGGCACTCAGTGTACCACCAAAGTAAGCAAGCATAACCAGTGTGAGACAGACCCTTGGGGACATAACAGAGCTATAAAGCAGTGGGTTACAGATGGCTACATACCGATCATATGCCATAGAGGCAAGGATGAAAGACTCTGTGTCAGCAAAAGTGCAGAAGAAATAAAACTGCAGTCCACATCCAGCATAGGAGATGCCCTTTTTCATAGCCAAGAAATTGACAAGCATCTTTGGGACGATCACAGTGCAATAGCAGAGATCAACTAATGACAGATTGCTAAGGAAGAAATACATAGGGGTGTGGAGCTGGGGACTGGTTCTGATTAGAACTATCAGCCCAATGTTCCCCAGCAGAACCATGCTGTAGAGTAGCAGGAATATCACGAACAAGACAATTTGAATTGCTGGGCTGGTGACAAACCCCAAGAGGACAAAGTGGGTCACCGTGGTTTCATTGTCATCTGGCATCGCTTCTCAGTGCCTTACTTATACTGAAGAGAGGCAGACGTAGAGCTGTATGGAGTTCGGAATGCTTTGGGAAAGAAAAGTGACAGGCCTTTTAATGAACAGAGCAGAAAAAAATGATAGAAATTATTTATATATTGACAGAAATAAATGATCAACAATAATGATAGGGAAGTAATGGCAGGTGAAAATCAGAAAGAAGTACTTTTCGGATGCCCTGTGAGCAAATTATCAGGCAATATAAGTCAGTTGCTGAAGACACTTCTACCAACCAGTATCAAGAAATGACATGGGCCATTGTTTCTATACTTTCATTCACTAGTAGCTGGTGGCTCTCATGTTAGTGGTTTGGTGAATCTGCACTGGCTTTTGGTTCAAAGCCTTAAGGGAACTATCCAGGGTGCTGAACTGAATTTGAGAGTAGGGTTAAACAACTTTTATTTTGCTTTTAAATGTCAGACTAAAACTTAGAGTAGATTCATTGCCTCTTTGGCACAGGGGCCACCAGCCACCCTTGCTTATATTAACACATTTTTAATTGAGTTCATTTATGAATTGTTCATGTATGAAACCATCCTCCATTGCAATGGAACTGATCCCCATTTTGAGGACAATGTCTGAAGCAATCTGTGTGGAGTCTTCTTTCTAACCTCTGTTCACTGCACTGAATTCTTTAAAGTTCTAAGTGGAACAGTTAAATATTATCCAGGGCAAATATAATTCTACCCTCCAGCTATGATGACTTCCCTCTGTTTGAAACAAGAATTAATTAAAGCACAATTAAAGAATTGGGGTTTTTCATGAGCTTCCTTTTGATGCATCTAGGTGGAATTTGCTGCGCTGTGATTCTACTTCACTAACTAGACAAATAAAAAGCTTCTGTGTATCTGTTCCCATGATATGAAAAGGCTTCCTATCCCGTGCACACTTATTCGCAAATACTTCCATTCAATGCAGGTTTACTCACAAGTAAGTTTATGGAAGTTTGTAACCACAACTGATAACCAATGACATTTACTTCACTGACCTGTGGGGATGTGGGGGGCAATCTTCTATGGAATATAGCAATGGCTAGAAATGTAATTGAAGGACAGCAATATTATTGGTCAAGTGGGGCAGATTTGGGGCTTTCGTCAGAATGTGGGGAGCTGGGAGTGAATAGAGAGGAAGGAAACTGCAGTGGTCAAGAAGAAGTCTGCGTTTCATTATATAATTTTCTTCCTGGGGATGTTCAGCCTTCCCTGACTTGCTATGCTTCAGTTAAAGCCAAAGGAGAGGCATTTTGTGGGAACTTCTCATGGTGTTTTTCCTTTCAATCCCCCCTCCCCTGGCCCCAGATCAAGAAGGGCAGATGAGTTATAGGAACAAAATATACAGATGGCATTCACAACATTGACAATGATTGGCTCAAAAATATCATGAAAAGAAATTCCAAAGTTGGCACATATCTTCTGGAGTAGTCTTCTACCAAGAATGATGTAGAGAGTCAGGAACTCTCTACAAGAACTGGCAGGGCACTAGTAGCTAATGGCTTCCATGTCAGAGATGCAGTTAATCACCTGAACATTAAAGGACCTATTGAAGTTGCTGAACCCTATCTCCCCCAACAGATCCAGCACCTTGGATGGCTCTAATAACATTTAGAATAAAACCTGGAGCAGATTCACTACCCCACTGACATGGAAATCACCAGCTGCCACTGTGGCAAATCCTGAGGTCCACAATGAGGTTGGGCTCTCAAGATTCCCAAAAGATGAGGCGAGTTCTGCAGCACAACCTACCACCAAGTGAGACAAGCATCCTAATCTCAAAAGTATCAGGAAAGAATAATAATATGTAGATGTGCTCAGCTGTGTAGAAAACTCAGTAGTAAAGGGCTCCTTGTGAGGAAAACTCCTATATGAACACTCTAACAGATTACAGCTGGACTTAGGTTCCAGTAGTTCCTGCATAAAACTATCAAGCACAGTTTGTAGAAACTACTGAGAGTAACTTCAATGGAATCCTGCCCTTTTTGTCTGACTCTAAAATTGTTATTGGATTTTGGCTTTAGATCTTCTCACTTGGCTTTCATGATTCTCTTGTACCACCTTTTTTTTTTTTTATGTGACCTTGGCACTGTTTCCCACACCTTGTCTTTGGATCCTGAAGGCCTCTCTGCTATCTCTGTGAAATTTAGTGGTGCTAACTTTGGACTGCTTGACCTTGCTCCTGGGACTTGCTTGCTGGGAACCAGAGCAAAATGAATGAAGCAGAAAAAGGAATCCTCTTTCATGGGGAAATAAACTTTCAGAATATTGGAGGACAGATCTTGGCACAGCACCAGGAAAAAAAAAGAAGAAGAAAGAGAAGAAGAGAATATTCCTTTCCACTTCACCTCATTTTATGGAACTATGAAACTTCTGTCCTCCAGATGTCTCTGTTTGCTTCATGACTTTTGCTGTAAGTTTAATGTACATATCATTTGTATAATATGCATGTAGCAAAGAGACTGTAGAGTCTCAGTTAATATTTGGATGGTGAATAAGAACTGTTCTTGTTCCTTCAAAGGGGTTCCATTTTAGCTCATTCAGCTAAGACATACATTTGCTCTCCAGAAAACAGAAAAGAAAGAAAGAAATCACATTCAACATACCTTTGGCTATCTGACATTCGTTCTCAGAATTCAAAAATTGTCATGATCCAGAGATAATGGTATATATGTGTCTTTTCAGCCCTTGAGATGTAATCTCTTGGTAATGCAGTGCCACAAGACCTCAAGAGTACTGTCTGCACAGTAATTCAGCTAGGAATATGTTTGCATTTTTCACATTTATTTTAATGATACTTTCACAATGAAGCTTTGTTACCCTGATTTCTGGGGGTCCCTTGGGGGACACCTCAATGTGCACCAATTAATGGGGAATGGAAACCAGCCAGAGCACAAGCTACAGCAATACGAGAGGCAGGGCAACCTAGTGAGATCTTTTAACCCAGTTTTTACGGGGTCAAGCTGAGCCAAAAACCACACCAAATTGCTAAATAAAGGATTTTATTTAAAATAAAGACTTGTGCACGGTTCACACTTATGCACTCACTCACACAGAACCTAGCAAGAAATAAAAGAGAGGAAATTTGATAGGGGATTTTGGAGGGTTATTGTTGGGGTATACTACACCTGGTCCTGAAGTCCGGAGTAGGAGACAGCAGCGGAGCAAGAGAAGAGACTCAGCATGTGGAGGGCTGAGGGGATAGCCGGATGGAGTGATGTGGAGCCAAGAGCAATCCGAGGAACCGCTCAAAAACCTTTTTATAGGGGAAAATGTACCTGGAGGGCTAACCCTTTCCCGGGGAGTACAACAGGTTGAGGAGCTAAAACAAAGCCCCAAAATGTTCACATCTTTGGCATGATTGGGAGAACAAAGCTCCAAAATGTCAAAGTTCCTGACATGATTAGATTTGCTGGGGTTGTCAAAAGCCGCGGTGGTATGCAAATCGCCCTCGCTTGACGGGTCATTTGTCAGGAGCGCTAATCCTGTCAAGCTGGCTTCTTGGGGCAGAGGACCCTTTGTGAAGTTTAATGTGTGCATGTCTGGAGGGCTCCTGGGGCTACGTGACAAATTATTTACTGGCCTGACTGGGTTTTTCCTGATCTTGGCCATTCGGCCGTGCCTTCCTGTGTGCTCATCCGGGGGACCCTCTCAGGTACGTGGAAATATTTTTAATATTAGATATTAAATTGTAGACCCCAGGAGAAGGTCAATCTACCACAGTAACAGCTCCTTCTGTGAGCTGCACTAATTATTTAATCTGAGTTTAATCTAACACCTCCCCACCCCAGGCCAATTTATAAGGTTGTTTAAGATGCCATTGTAATTACTGAATAATAGAGATTCTGGACATGATTCTCTCTCTCCAACAGCCCACTCCCTTGCCTAATGGCACCTAGTAGCCCTGGTGCAAATTCATCTCACACCATAATATTGTTGTAGTGTTTCTTATGCTGAAATTACAACTTTAAGATAGTTTTTGTAGGGTATTTGAAACCAAGGCTGAACTTCACATGATTGGGCCTTTTATTGGGAAGGCTATCCTTTATGGGAGCTTGAAGCAACTAATGCTGAGACCAGATTACTATTAGGTAATATATAATTTATGATGTATAAGACCCAGACTTATTTCTCCTCCATCTGAGTATTTTAGGTACTGTCAAACACAGGCGTTAAGTTCCATTGAGCTCAGTGGAGCTTAAGTTTGAATAGACATAGTACCTGCAATATATACTTACTGGAAAATACTTAAGGTATACATGCATTGGTGGTGATAAAAAGCTGGCATGTTCACTTTCCAGAGGATTCCTGTTCCTTTATTGGACGTTGTTGTGATAACACATTATGATTACTGCTGATCTGGCACATGTCTTTTTGTCGGACCTGAGTCTTGAAACCATAGCCAATTTACAAGGCCTGAATACCTAAGCTGGACTTTGTCTCCACTTCTGGATATTTTGCTGCCACTAATTCCCTGTTTTAAGGTCATGAAGGGAGGCATAACTTGGAGTTATGTGATAGGCAAGGTAAATTATTCTGCTTCTAGAGTTGCCTGAATTTCATGGCTTGCATTCAGGGCAAAGGAGAGGAATCTCAGGGTGAGAGCATTCTCTTGAAAAGTATGTATGTATATATGTTCCTCATTTTTCAGACTTGGTGTTTTTTATTTGAATGGCTTCCTTTGGATGCACAAACTTCCCTGTTTTGCGCCCTTCCTGGGACCTCCTCCACAGACAGAGACTCACCTGAACTGGAGACTTCTGCAGTGTTGGCTGTTGTGATGGATGTGGAGGCAGATTGGGATGTAGATAGTGCTGTGCTACTGGGCATTAGCTTCTCCAGGGACTCCACCATTGAGGTTGTCACCCTTGTGTTAATGCACAGGAGTGCCAACACTTACACCTCTCCTCTATGCTGGAAGCTGCCTCACTCTTGAGGTTGTCCACTAGCTCTCTGAACATTTGGTTCCCCTCACTCAGCTCTCCCATCAGTCCCTGGATCTCCTCCCTGCGCATGACCCTGCTGATCTTGTCCTGTTCCCTGGTGGAAACATTTTTTCTCTTATTTGCATGGCAATAGCTATGGGCTCACCCCTGCACCCAAATGAGTCCCTTGCCCTCCCCTGTCTCAGCCTCAAGAGGTGGGAAAGCGATGCTTGGGTCACAGTGCTAGGAGGGCTGGTCTCCTCTGTCTGCACCTCTGAAAAGAACAGGGAAAAGAAGGTTGTTCAGTGGACATGTCAGGGTTAACAGCTGCCTGTGCCAAGTCATACAAACCCAACAGTGCCCATGTCAAAATGTTCAAGGGAAGGTCTCCATTCTACGCAAGGACTCACTGGCTCCCTGGGGAAGCTGAAATCCAGCCTCCAATAGGTGACTGTTGCTGCCTTTGCCATGCTCATACTCACCATTCTTATTCCACAGGATCTGTAGAAAGCAAATGAGTGGGAACCTGTGACTGAGGGGAAGGCCAGTGCAGCTACCTGCAATGACTGAGTCCTCCAGCAGATGCAAGGGATGGAAGAGCAGAGCAGGAGGCATTGTGAGTGCCAGAATGGTCAAAGATGGGGCTTCCTCTGTTGCCTGCAACCTGGGGCAGGATTTTAAATAGTATGTCCCACTCACTGACTCCCTGTTCCTACTCATTTGCTTTTTACAGATGCAAACCTCGAGAACTCCATAGAGACCTCCCTTATGGGACTGTCAATGGAGCTGATAAACCTGTGTGGTGTGATGATGCAAAAATTTGATGCTTTGGAGTGCACAGTCACCCAAGGTGCTGCCGTGATAGTGGTTTGGGCACCCCAGATAGGTAGCTGCAGGCAGTGTGGGGAAGGGTTATTTTATTTTTTAAAAATAATTTACTGAAAATAATTCTAATTTATCAATATTTATTGTTTTTACTTATATTATTTTTCCTATGAATGTTATCATGATTGTTCTTATTATTATTATTATTATCATAATTAATGTTTTCATAATAGTTTTTAATAGATCTCTGCAAATCAATGTTGTTATATACATCCCTATAGTCGCTTTTCATTTTGCACTATACATGAAAGCCTTATGGTTAAGTATAGTGTCCTTTTCCTGACTAGTGTGGCACATCGCTGCTGGTGGAGGAACATTGGAAAACCCAGCGAAAAGTATCCCAGATGGCACTGGAGAGCCGTAAATAGGTGTGTTACTGGGTGGGGAGGGTGCTTTGTGGTGGCAAGAGTGGCACATGCATGGATGTGGTAGTTTGGTTTCATTGCAAGTCCCATCAACCCCAACCAGCAAAGGCAGTGGAAAGGGTTTATGGCAGCTACAGTGCAGAACCTTTTCCAGGGGAAGGATGCCACGGAGTGGCAAGAGTGGCACATGCTTATTCATTTGTGGAATGTCACTTGTGATCCAGTCTCCTGATTCTTTGCTGTGTATACTTTAAAAAAAGTGATTAAATTTATTCTCAAGGGCTCTATACTAAGTACCCTGATGCTATATCACATTTTCAAAGGGACAACAAAAATTGTTGGTCACATTCATTAAGTGTTAAAAGATGGTTATTCTTTGCAAAATATTTGTTCAGTAAGACTTACATATAAATGTTCAACAGAAATATTTCCAAGCATTTGTTACCAGAATGACTGCAGATTTTCCTTGGTATTCTTTGGTTCAAGTGTGATCCCAAAACATGGGTGACTCAGGGGTCCAGCCACAATGCCAGTACCTCCATGCAAAGATGGGAAATTATTAGCTCAATATTAGAAGGCCTGTGAGAAGGGAGCAACCTAACAAGATCTTTGACACCAATGTTTATCAGTACTTCTGCAGGGAAGAACCAGCCAGTGATCCAAAAATAAGCTAAATTGTATTTTATTAGGAGAATTAATCACACACACACGAGATCCAAACAGTCATGCACTCACACAAGGCTAACCAAAGGAAAAGAGGGAAAAGGTTTTAGATAGTGAGATTTCAGGGTGTCGTGGTGATATTTATTGATCTTGAAGAGCAGTGAAGAAACAGCGATGTGGCTTAGATTTTCCTCTAAGGAAAGTACACACTCGGGAATCAAAGTAGCAGAGTGGTGACCAGTAATTGGTGTACTGTGAATTAGCTGGCCAAAACCAGGGTTTTTTTTATATGTGATTTCTGCCTGGAGGTCCAGGGTGTGAATGGCTCTCTGGCTGATTAAACAATGGAACTTGGAGGGTGGCCAGTGATGTCTGGAATGAGCTAAAGGTCTTAGTGTTAGGTGACAAACGGCTAATGGCTGACTAGATAGCTTGGTGCTTGTCAGGCAGCTGTTAGGACAAAGGAAAGGTTGCTTGGTCAGAGGAAAAGGAGATAAGAGAATCAGTGTGCTAGTGGGAATCTGCCAGTCACTATTGTCCCAACAGGCAGAGTCATTAAGGCTAGCAGCAAGCCTATTGTCTCTGGAGTTTTCTGGTGATTTCCTGACTATGACCTGGCTACGCCTAAAGAGGGGGTTCTGATTAATTTGTAGTGCACATGTTCAGCCAGCTTCTTCCTCTTACCCAGCATGACCACTTGGTCACATCAGGGTACATTTTATATTAAAGCCAATTAATATATTTTCCAATTAAACAATATTTCACCAATTAAACCGTATCACAGTGTAGGGATGTATGGCCTGGTAACACAGGTTTCTGCTGTGTACCTGATAATTCCAATAATCAGGAAGTAGATGCTAGAAAGTGTCTTGTTCTACAGCAGGCAAGAACCAGTAGCAAGACTCATAGCTAAAGATGAAGGAGCAGTCAGTGAAGACAGGCAGGGAAAATCCAAGAGCAGAACCAGATTGTTCCTGCTGTTCTATTTGGTTAATCACTTTTTTGGTATCCTTTGGAGGAGCTGCCTCCAAAATCCCTTCACTAATCATTGAACGAATATATTTGCCTTTATAGAACTTAATACATCCTGCTGGGCTCTTAACATAACAAACAGATCATAGATCAGATCCTCTTTAATCTTTTCTACCTCATTTTTGTTCTCAGCTAAGTCATCTGTTGCCCATAAGTTGTCCTCTTGGTTTTGGGATTCTGCTTCCATGGCGATCAATTATTTTTCAATCTCTTCCTTATGCTCTTGAAATTTAGCCATTATTTTCTCCTCCCTCCTCAGTAATTCATCTAATGGTGGTAAACCTTCAAAAAAAGCTGTAAGGTCCTCATGGCTTATGTGGATACTCGTAGCTTCATATATGATTTCTCACTGCTATGTTTGACATACATATTAATTTCCTGAACCATATCTTTGCTTGTACTGCTTATGGCCATGGATGACTGCTTCGTATCTGGTTCTGTCAAAGTACTAGAAAGATTTCCCTTTGATTGAGCCTCATTATTATCTTTCTCTATACAGGGAGTATATATTTCCTTTTCTTCCTGTTTTTCCTCTTTAGTCCTGGCTAACTTCCCTCTTTTACCATGAGAAGTTGTGACATAATGCCACATTGAATTGGAAACTACATCCCGACTAGATTTAGTAGTCCTTTTACATTACCTTGAGGAAATATTCTGACTTCTAGTAACAACATATCTTTTAATCAGTGCAATACAGTCAAATAGTGCGACCTGGCAGTGGAACCAAACAGCAAAACTCATTCACTTTAACAAAACCTATTGTATCAAATTGTTTGTTCTCAAAGCTATCTAGCCCATAAAGTATTGTAAAACTGTTGTAACACTAAAACCATAATAGCCATAAAGATAAGATTGAATCAAAGTTACTTGTTGCTTACAACTAATTAACAACTTATTAATACCATAAGACTTGTCACTAAGGAATATTAAAAATAATGCGGTTCAAACTAATTCACAATAACAATGTTAAGCTGTGTTTAATAATAATAATAATAATAATAATAATAATAATAATAATAATAGTAAGAGTTCGTTCAAAGGTAACCTTATATTTCAATAGGGGTGAAAGGTTACTGTTACAATTTAATGAAGGTTAAACCTGCTCATATAAAATATAGGTACAATGAGGTATGGATGTGAATATAAACTATTACCACTGTGGTCCAACCCAACTGCCTCCCTCCTGGATGACTGTAGAATTTTAAATTTATAAGTCCGATTACAACTTCCTTGGTAGTCAGTCCTTCAAGAGAAGCCTTTTCACTAAATGTTGTAGGTGGTATTAGTTGTAGAAGTGGTCTCCCTCATTATCTACAGATTCCACACAGTCCATTAAAATATGGATACTGTTTCCCTCTCTGTCCAATCACCTCTAATCTGAGTAGCTGTAATATATTAATTTCCCAAAAGCTTTCTCATAGCCAGGGTCTCATGTAACATGATTTCTTGCCTAAGGTTTCTACACGCTCCCACAAATGGCGGCGGCCAGAGGGATTAAAAGAGAAAGAGAAACTACAATGTTAAATTGCCATCTGTATCTGCAAGGATGAAAAATCGAAACACCAGATAGCGCACTCCACTTATGTGTTTCAAATGTGCCTTAAATCAAAGATTACAAATCCTTCCTCCTCCTTCTGGGACTGTTACAAACATGTTGCTAATTGGAGTGCTGTTCTCTCCTTGGAATCCAAAAGGGGGAGTAAAACATTATGAATTCCTTGAGCGTTTCCAGATGGTAGTTGGGGTTGTCTCCTCCAAATAAGTTATGCCTTTTGGAAGACCTAGACAAGTAGACGAGTAGATAAAATGAACGAACAAACTCCAAAAAACAAAAGAGCTTGATGAAAGCAGTATAGCTCACACCGAGGAGAAGATACAAGAACTCTCTCTCTCTTTCTCTCTCTCTCTCTCTCTCTCTTTTGCATTACTGATAGAGATGAATGAAAAGTCAAATCCGGGTGAGTGAAGCTTTGTTGGAGTGGGCTGAAATTGTTTGTTGCAATCTCAGATGTTTTGGAGTCTTTCCAATTGTAAAATATATTCCACAAAATAATTCTCAGAAAACTTCCAATTATGAAGAGATGAAGCTGCTTCTCTCTCTCACCCTACTTCTTTCTTCTCTACTTCTCTCCATTTGGCCGGGGTCTTTCCAGCTGCGTTCTTAGCAAGGCACATTCCTAGGAAAGAAGCTCAAATTAATGGGTCCTCATGCCTCCTCTTTACTTCTAGCATTAGTGATTGAGTTGCCTCACATTGCATTCCATTCATATTCTACCTAACTCTTTTAGTGGTTGCTAATTTGTGAGATTGGCATCATCATCTTGGCATTCTGTTAATGCTAGTTTCCTCGTTAATATTCTGCTTGTTAATGTTCTGTAGTAAGTAATTACTATCAGTTGCTATCATCCAAAAGAGCCATAGCTTCAGTAGAAAACTGAGAGGCTGCAATTAGAGAAGTGATGGAGTCTCTTTCTCTGGATGTCCAGAAAAACAGGCTGAGCAGCTACCTGCTGGGATGCTGTAGCTGGAATTCCTACATTCCAAGAGCAGAACCAGAAAACAGGGCCAAGTAAAAACAAAACAAATCAAAACCAAAAACCCATAACATGAACCAATGGAAGAAGATCTAAAACAAAGTTAAACAACATGTTCCGCAGAGCAAGCAAACAAAAGGCAGAAAGGAGGCAAAGCCAAACACAGTCTAAGATCAAACGCGATGACGCTAAGTTTTATCAACAGGCTTTTAGCTGTATTTTGTTTTAACTTTGTTGTAAGCCACCTTGGTGTAAGGCCCCGCTTTGGGGGTCCCTGACATCAGTATGGTTTGGAATGGGCACCATATGTCATTGGCATCATATTTAATTGGTAATACACTTTAATTGGTACTAATATCAAATTCAAACCTGAGAGATGACTGAGAGGTCAAACTGAGTGAGGGGAGAAGTCTGACTGTAAATGTGAGAAGGAGAGGCTAGTCAACCTAAACACTCTCTAGGTGAGATTAGGTCATTTGCCATGCAGTAGCTGTTGCTCCTGTGGATGATTGGCTTAAGTAGAAGCTGAATGTCTTTGCAGGGAACACAATTGGGAAAAGCCCACCAGGACACTGATTGACAGATACCCATCCCTGTGCACCTGGACCCCTTCCTCTTGCCTCATAGCACCCACAATACAGAGCTATTACAACAGTCATCATGTCTTTGTCATCCAAACACTGTGAACATTAGTGGGGTTGATAGACCATTGTCTGTGTTGCAACTCCCATTGTTCCACATCTGAAACTGCACATACCTTCCACTGCCACAGGCTATATTTTGGGTACAAATATCTCTGATTTCAGGATGGCCAGTGCAGGCTTTTGAAGGTCTATCCGTCACTCTGTCCGTCTGGCTCCTGAATGAGAACTGTCCTTAGGTTCTACCTAAGCAAATCACATTTCAGCTTCTTCATACTCTTCTGGACTGGTAATTATAAATCCCCTCAAAACCCTCAGCCTCTCTATACATATTTTTTCCTCCCTTTATCCTTCAGTCAGCTCTTGTGTGAGTGTGTGACTGTATGTATCTTGTGTACATATATGAGTGAATTCCCCTCAATAAAACACATTTTTTAGTTTACTTTGGAATCTCTGGCTGGTTCTTTTCCTGCATGAGCCTGTAAACATTGGTGGAATGGCCTCGTTAAGTTACCCCCCTCTCGCAAGCCTCCTCTTTGAGCTAATTAATTCCCCACTTTTGTACAGAGGTACTGGCATCATAGGATGATTGTGACACCTATGTTTTGGGGTAACATTTGGGTTTCATGTTGGGAAAAAGTTGGGATATACAACAAACAAACCTAGAAGATCAGTTACAGCAGGGTTTATAGATACAAGGGCTAACAGGTAAGGACAAGAGCACAGGAACAGTATTGTTTCCAGCCATTTGACTGTGCTAGAAAGGAAGCTTATATGGAGGTACTGAGGATGCACCAAGTACTCATTTCCCAACATTCTGGCCTGTTCTATTTCTGAGAAAGTCTCTATTCTTGAGGACTACTTCCTTGCAGACATGTATTTCATTTGGGCACATCCAAACAAATTTGGGCATTTAGGTATCATCATTCTTGTGTGCTGAGAAGGGGAACAGTCTCATTTTTGGATTCTGGAACCAAACTGCCTCTGTCAAGAATGCCATTTCAGGTATCCTGAGGGTCCTGGATCTGTGGATACAATTGGTTCCTCTCCACTCTCTGCTTTGGGGGGGCTCAAACTCTTCTGCACTGGAGGAATCTTTGGGCCTTTCCTCACTACTCTGTTATAGTGCTATTATTCCATTTTCAACATCCCATGGAATCCTGGGGTTTGCAGTTTAGGGAGAAGAATTTAGGATTCTCAGCTAGAGAGGTCTTTGGCCTCAGTAAACTACAAATCCCAGAATTCCACAGAATGTTGAAAGTAAAATAACAGCACTATAACAGTGTAGTGCAGAAAGGCCCTTTGAGTGGGGCCATGACGCTAAGTAGAGTATTCCATGGTTTGCCTAGATTTTAGTAAAATGCTTCAGAAATTATGACCTGATTTCCTCATGTGTGCTCTACTGTCATGTCTATTGGTTATAGTCTATGGTTTTATTGGTAGACTTAATCAAGCCTTTCAGCTATGCACAAATGTAGAGTGGTGTCAGTGTGATAGTGCCCACAGAATAGTGCTTCTTAGAATCATAGAATCATAGAGTTGGAAGAGATCACAGGGGTCTTCTAGTCCAGCCCCCTGCCATGGAGGAACACACATCAAAGTATTCCCAACAGATGGCCTTCTAGCCTCTGTTTAAAAACCTCCAAAGAAGGAGAATCTACCATACTTCAAGGTAGCATATTCCACTGCTGAACAGTTCTGACTGTCAAGAAGTTCTTCCTGAGGTTTAGGTGGAATCTCTTATCCACCTAATCCATCCAGAATCCACTGCTCCTTGTCCTAGTCTCTGGAGCAGTGGAAAACTATTCCTTCATCAATATGACATCTATTCAAATATTTAAACATGGCTAACATGTCCCCTTTCAACCTTCTCTTCTGCAGATTAAATATATCCAGATCCCTGAGTTGCTCCTCATAGGGCATGGCTTCCAGAACTTTCACCATTTTGGTTGCCCTCCCCTGGACACGTTCCAGCTTGTCAATATCCTTCTTGAAATGAGGTGCCCAGAATTCTTTCTTAACAATGTGAATGGATATCAGCTTCCACACTCAGCAACAGCAAGCACTGAGAGTACTTCTAGATGGACGATTCCTAGCACTACAAACCAAATGGCATTGCACATCTGTTCCATGTTCTCTTTCATAAGACTTATTGCAGTAAAAAAAAGTATTGAAGAAGCATGTGTGTATGTGTGTGCAGTGGGTGTGTGTGTGTTACAGAAATCTTGGTATATCACTTTAAAAAGATATTAGTAACACTTAAAGACTTCTGAGGGCCCAAATGGTAGTGAGTTACTGATAATGGATTCAACTTAAAAAATATCCCTCTTATTCTGTGTTATTCTAAAGTAACCATTTCAATTGTTTCCATAAAAAAAACCCCTATGCTTAAAAAACACTATCACACCAGTGAGAATGAGAATGGAGAGAACAAAGGAGATGAGAGAGTGGGCAGGGGGAAATGATAGCAATTGGAAAATTTTGGAATGGGGGAGAAAGAAAAGACAAGGAGCAATGCCAGATGGTGACTCCCATGCCAGTAGGGAAACAAATCCTTTCCGGGTTTTGGCTAGTTTTTTATAGGCACTATCCAAGGTAGTAATGTTATTTAGGAATGGGCTTCAGTACTTTGGAGAGCTTCTTCAAAGCCTGCAATAAAACCTGGAGTAGATTCACTCCTCAACTGACATGGGAGCTACCTGCTGACACTGTAAACAAGGGCATTTAGCCTGGAGTTGTGGGTGAGGAAAAGGAAAAGAAGAAAGGGGGAGGGGAGAGGATGACAATGACATTTAGCCGGGAGTTGTGAGGGAGGTGAGAAAAAAATAGAAACTAGGGAATAAGTGTGCAGATGAATAAGGACAGGAATTACAACAGAGGAGAGAAAGAGGAAGAGATAGGCGGGAGAAGACATTTAACCAAGAATATTTTTGGAAGGAGGGAGCAGAATGAGAGAGAAAGAGAAATAAGTGGAATCAAACATTTAAAAGAAGAAAGAATCAAGTACCTAAGGAGAGATGAAGAAGAAAGACATTTATACTATTGAGGCAACCTGTGTGTGTCTCAAACCAAGAAAAGCAACATTATTGAAGCATCAATCAGTTAGTGGGAAAAGACTTGGTGGGAAAAGCCTGCAGCAGCAGGTGCCATCAACACACAGGAAAAAAAAATTTCTTTCCAAAGCAACACTCTCATCCTGAGATTCCTCCTCTTACTTTGAGGTTGGGGAGAGAAGAGCCATGTCTTTGACCTGGAAACCATAGAGACAGTTGTTCTACCTGACAACAGGAGGCATTCCATTCCCTGACCTTCTCACTTTGCTGCTAAACTCTCATGATTGTTTACCTTCTCTGTACCTAACACTTTGCCACTGCATCTGGAACACTTCATCACTGCAGCCTTCCATGTGCTGAGAAGTGGGCTGTCCTACAAGACTATCTTACTTACCACAGACCTGTTTTGCAAGAGCTGGGACTTCTAGCCCTGAGTAAGATGGGAAAATTATTTCGGTGGAAGGGCTCAAGGACAGGAGAGATTTTCTCCTTCATGAGGAAGTTAAACAAGTTAGCAGGTAATTTATTGAAAATGTCTCCGTCTTATTGCTGAAGTGGTAGCAAGAGCATCACATTTCATACCTGTGGTAAAGAGATACCTATCCAATCTGCCACCCCTCCATGTGTTAAATGCAGTGGTCATTCTGGGTGGATCTGATGGGATTTATAGACCAGTGCATCTGGATGGCCCCAAGATGAGGAAAACTAAGGCCAACATTGAAGTGAAATCCTACTTTCTGAAGTCTACCAGCTTGCTAAGGTTCATAGATTGTCAAGAATTTCACTAATCAGTAGGCCTATGAAGGCTATAATGCTTGCTGGGCTAGTAGACTGCAAGCAGAGAACTTGGAACTCACAATTATAGCATTCACTCATATGCACATGTGCATGCAGATGTATGGTCATTGACGCTATTGAGAGAAAACTATTTTTCAAGATAGATTATACATTTGGCACCAGTATCTGTGTAGCTTTTAGGATGTATTGGTCTGTGTACCAATAACAGTGTATTTATTTCATGTTTGATGATGAAAAGATCTATCACAAAGGATCATCTATGGATTAGTGTTCCCTCTATCACGGGATACAAATAGAACAGATTTTAACCCTTTTAATAGAATCCATATGAGTAGGCATTGGTTCCACAACAATGTATGTGACCAACTGCATTATGTGAAATTAACTCTAGAACTACTTAGCTGACATTGGTTGTACAGTAATCAAAATGGCAGTACCAGATGTTAAGTGCAAGTTGTTCCCAATTAAAACAGAACAGGAACTTTAATTGTTGCCATATGCAGAACAATTCCCAGGGACTGAGATGGTCAGGTGCATCAGGGATGGCAAACCCAAGACAACAAAGGGTATTTAAGCCCTGTTTATCCACTTAAAGATCCTGAAGAAGAAAACACTGACTCTATTCCAGGTAAGTTTACTAATTCAGCAAAAGAAGTTACAATAACTGGGCAGGTACTTGGAGTTACATGTTTTTCAATCTTAAAGTAATCTTTTGCAGTGACTTCGCAGATCATCCTCATGATTGAGGCTTGTCAGATTCATAATCCTAAAACTGTAAACCTTTTCCAGAGTTTAATTCCTTGAAGGTGGTCCTGCCATCACAAAAGCACACACAGACAAATCTGTCATAGGGCAAAATCTAACCAGCAAATGTGGTGGGCTTATTTGCACACAATATAAATGATCAGAACTGAATCTTCTAGGGCATTTCATGACTTTTTCCAGAGTGACAATTGCCTCATTATCTGTAATGTATTGTGCTTAGTGTAATATACTGATATGCAACCCTTCAAGGCTTAACTCACTAAATAGCATGAGAATTAAATTTACTATAATAAATAATAATTTATTTGCAGTAATAGATACAGTGCTACATTAGAATATTGCAAAATGCAAAGAACAAAAATTAGTGCAGTGAGATTTACAGTATGAATTGTGTTGCTTCCAAAATTATTCTTATGCAAAAGCCATACTGGGCAAACTCTGAAGAACCTCAGTCTTCTTCCCTTCTCTTGTCAGGAAAAAGACAGAAATTTTGGATGTAGACAATTTCCTCAACCCAGCAGGACCCATTGTGAGAGATAATGGACAAAGGAAATCACTCTATGATGTCTGAATTCATTCTTCAAGGACTGACAGATAATCCAAAACTGCATCTTCCTCTTTTTATAATCTTCCTGTTGGTTTATGTTGTGACTGTAATAGGAAACCTTGGAATGATTGTGTTAATCTGTGCTGAACATCAGCTTCACATCCCTATGTATTTCTTCCTGGGCAATCTCTCCTTTGTTGACCTCTGCTGCTCCTCAGCCATTGCCCCAAAAATGTTAGCTGGCTTCTTTACAGAAAATAACACAATTTCTTACCATGCCTGTGCTATACAGCTATTTTTGTTTGCCATGGCTGGAGATGTGGAGTGCCTTCTGTTAGCTCTCATGGCCTATGACCGGTATGTGGCCATCTGCAATCCACTTCATTATTCAACAGTGATGTCCAAGAAGGTCTGCAGACAGTTAATGGCTACAGCATACTTTATAGGCCTGGTGGATTCACTGATACACACTTGCTGTACATTTCAGCTACCATTCTGTAGATCTAAAACCATCAACCATTTCTTCTGTGATGAACCTCCACTCCTAGTACTTTCCTGCTCTGACACATCCATCGATGAGATTGTACTTTTTACCTTGGTTGGCAGCATTTTAGCAAGCAGCATTGGTATGATTCTGACTTCTTATGTTTACATTTTGGGTACCATCATTAGAATGCGTTCTGCTGAAGGCAAGAGCAAAGCCTTTTCCACCTGCATCTCCCACCTGATGGCCATTGGGATGTTCCATGGAACCCTATTCTTCATGTATCTTCGGTCCAGCTCCAGCTATTCCATGGACCAGGACAAATGGGCCTCCATGTTCTATACAGTCATAATTCCCATGCTCAACCCTCTAATCTACAGTCTGAGGAACAAAGATGTGAAAGAAGCACTGACAAAGGTACTGGGCAAAATAGGGCTTTGCAAAGGGAACACTGTTGCTTCACAATAGTCACTGTGTATACAAAGGACAAAGGCCTTTGTGGAAAAAATACAGAGATAGATATGGTACAGTTGGCTATCCAGTTTGCTAGGGTTAGGGGCATAGGACCTCTGCAAAAGTGGAAAAACAGCAAATATCAAAAAGTGTGTGTGTGTGTCTGTGGGAAGGAGGTCAAGGCATGATGGGGAGAGCGGGCACCCAAGGTCCAAACCAAGTCGGAGACAGGAGAGAGAAAAGGATTGGGTCAGCGTGGTGGCCCTGTACTTTCTATCTCTCATCCATTTCTTTTTAAAGGTGTGTTGTAAGCATTGGGAGAGGGTTTCTGGTGCTGAGAAATCAGGCTGTAAGCTGTCTTTAGCTGGCCAGGCAGTGGCTGGTGGAAGAGGAGAAGGAGCAGAGGTGGGTTTTTAAAGGGTTGTGTGGCTTCCCACCTAGAGGGAAGGTTCCCTAGAAAAAGAAGCACTTGAGGTGAGGAAGGGCAGGGGTTGGAGAAACGTGCAAATAATCAAATCTATGAAAGTGAAAACCTGCAAATGTGGAGGACCAACTGTAATCTCCATACTGTGTCTAAGCATTCTTCGGAAGTTAGGGATTCATCAGTGACAAATTAGTAACTCTGATACACTTTTTCAGTAGCCAGTATTCATGCCATTCTAAGATAAGATAACATTTTAAGATAACTATTATATCTAAGAAGATAATCTCAGCCTTTTTGAAACAAAATGGGAGTACTATCATTCTCTCTAGTAATGAATTCAGGTGCTGATGGCTGCTAACAGAGGGACCAAAATGGGACAATTCAGAAACAAGAGAGAGACATCAGAATTTTCCGGGGAATGCTGGATTTTATAGAACTACAATTTTAAGAAATAAATCTTTAAAGATAAAACCTAAGAGTGCAACTGTTCTCAAAAGATGCCAATGAAGACTTAGTACGTTTAGTAGTCACAGAATATTGAATCTCACTTGGAAAAGAAAACTGGGGAAGGGGTCAAGGATATAGAATGGTCTTTTTTGCACAACTATTGGTTTATTAGAATTCTTCTGGGTGAGGGCATAGTTGCCTTTCTGTCTGGAAATCCAAAAAGGAAAATTTTTGCTAGGTGGTGGGGATGTACTATAATATTTGGTGCAGTTCCCAATTGTCTTCAGTTCAGATAATTAAGAAAAAGAATCTGTAGGGATTCCAAATGGATGTGTTTGAAACTGATTTAGCAGTTAAAATTGTAACTCTGTACACACTTATCTGTGAGGATACCTTTTTTCAGTGCAATGTTCCTTATTTCTGAGTACACGTGCATAGGATAGCACTGTATGTTGCTGAAAATGGTAATGTTCTAGACTCAGGCAGATATATTGCTGAGTGGCATAAAATCCATGAAACATATACTAATTGGATCAAAGCAATAAAGATACATAAAAACATAGTACTTTGTCAAAATCGGTGTATGAGGCATCCATTTCTTCTTTAAAAAAACTGAAATTTTCTTTGTTTTTTAAAAACAGAACTGGAAATTACTTAATATCTCCTATGTACATTTTGCACCATTCCAATAAATTATAATTGGAATAAATATAAATACAAATAAATATATTAGTTAAATTTTGAATAGCTACTTATCCATAATTTGAAGGAGATGCTCTTCCATGCTAAGCATTAATAGCCGTTTCCCAATTCCATAAGATTTCTGTCCATCTTCTTTAACTCTTATACCACTAATCAGTTTTGACATAATTTTATAATCATGTTGCTTTGATTCCTTTTCAGATATTCCTAGGATTTTAGATTGTTTCCAATATTTGGCCTAATGAATCTGGCAGCAATTCATTGTGCAAGACAATAACTCTCTTAAATGAATAGTTACTTCCTCCTTGGTTAATAAAAAGAATCTTGTTTCTCCTTCTATTTGTACTCACATTTTTCTTGCATCTAATATCTTGTTAGTGTCTTAAGATTTTTCATTCCACTGTAAATTAAAGAACATACATAACAGCAAATTCTAATTTACATTTTCATCATCTGTCATCATATTTACACTGATGTTATGGAGCTTTTCTGAATGATATACTATTTTATCTATTTTTTAAAAAAATCATGTATGTTTATAAACAATGGAAAATCATTTCCAATTATATATATCCCAAACTTAGCTATAGCAATTGTTCAATTGGTGTATGGTCTGAAAGGTTTTCTTTGATAAATAGTTTCTCTCTTCATCCATTTTAATCCATTTTTGGAACCCCTTGTACTTATTGTTAAGCAACTTAGTGATAATGAGAGCATGATTGTGGGTAGGTAGGGGGAATAAGAACCTCATGTTGTAGATTGATGATATTTTATAGGAGGTTGGGAATCACATGATCAGATCGTTCAGGTTTCCTGAACTACATAGGGAAGAGACAGGTTCTCAGAGTGCAGAACTGGGGTGATGTTTTTTTCAGAGTGTATGAGACAACTTCTCTCTGTTGCTGTAGATGAGTGGTTAGAGTGCTAGGGTGTTGGCAGCATGATATTGAGTCCAGCAAGTGCCCCCCTTTTTTTTGCTCCTGATGAACCATTAATACTTAATCCTTCTCCTCTACCATTTAATGAGGCCATATCTCTGTACATATAGTTTCAAAAGTTACACTTACACTGGAAAAGGAGCGAACTCGCAGAATCAAAGTTGGAAGGAACTGGAATGTCCATCTAGTCCATCCCCTGCCATTGGGAATACACAGCTAAAGCACTCCTGAAAAATGGCCATCCATTCTGTCTTTAAAAACCTTCAAAGAAGGAGAGTCTGCCACCCTCTGATGCCATGCATTTCCCTGTCGAACAGCGCTCACCATCAGGAAGTTCTTCCCAATGTTTATGTGGACACATGCATCCTGGTGCTGTGGGGGAGGGTGGGGATTTGATGCCCCCCCCAGAAGAGACCAGCATTCTTAGTGGCTGGTGCACACGTACCTGGCTGGGCAACATGATGGGGTTGGGAAGCAAAGTGATGTAAGCCTGGCTCCCCCCACATGTGGCCACATCTGCAGAGCAACACATCTGCAGAGTGACACGACGATGCATGTGGGTGCAGATGGAGAAGCCATTAAGGAGTTTGCCAGGAGGGGTGGTATAGAGCTATTGGCAATGGGGCATTGGGGGAAGGGAGCTAGGCCTGTGTGGGTGCTGGTGGGACTGCTTTGGGTGTCCCCCTTGTCTACTGGCAATCTGGACATTGAGTAATGAGGCAGCGGCAACCAGTGGCCTCCCCCCTCCCCTCAGTATTGCAAGTACCTTGGGGGTGTGCTTTGCAGCATGGAGCTCTGGGAAAGCCAAGTCATGACCAGGTGAGTGGAAGGAAGCAGCACGCCTGCAGCCTGCTTGGCAAAACCCCCCCAGTAAAGGGTGATCAGAGGGCTAAAGTGGCTTTCAGGGCTTGAGAGAGCACCAGGGAAGCAACAAATACCTAGGACAGAAGTCCTTCCTGTTTGAGAGTGGTTGGTTGACCCTTCTGGGCTGCACGATCATTGAGGCAGCAGCAGGGGAGGGCAGAAGCAGCACATTCACTCCCTTCCATAACTTGTGTGGGTGCTGGGAAACAGCAACTAGCAGTGGCAGATCTCAGTAGGTCCTGACCCTCCTTTTTTTTTCCAGTTCAAAGTGTGGTTTTCCTTCCTTTCCTTTTTTTTTGAAGGGGGTCTCCCTTATTGCTTTTGGTCACCTTTTGGCTGGGCTATTACAGCTGGGTATAGCAGGACGTATCAGCACCCTTTGGCATTATGAACATTACATGTTCACTCCCTGATACCTTGAAGCAGGAACAGAAAGAGCAACAGGAGACAGCCACTGCCAGTACAGTGTTGCCCATACTGGGCTCATGAATAAGTCACCTTCATATATCTTATCTGCCAAGCTGTAACTGGGGCCAGATAAGCCCTTCCCAAACACCCTCACACACACACACACACACACACACACACACACACACAGGATTTATAGTACACATATTTATGGTACACATACAGGTATACCATAAGAACATGGCACCTGAGAAGGGAGAAGGGAGGGGATCAATGAAAGGTAAATCTCTGGCCAAGAAACTCCTGGCCAAGTGGCTACCTCCCCAACCTGTGGCTGCCTCTGACGATGAGGATGATATGGTGGAGTGGGCAGCTATATTGGCCAAGCTTGAGAAGTTGGAGAAGTGCAGGATGCAGCCAAGAAAGCTGCCCAGAGCAGGGAGAGAAAGCAGGGAGGTATTTAATCAAATGCGGCTGTTCAACGAGGCAAGCACGGAGGAGGAAGTGTGGCTGGCCTGATGGAAGCTGGAGGGTGTGAAGACTTAATGCAGAGACCTCAGGTGAGTCTGCAGACATGGGCATGCACCCCATAGGAGAAATGCCAGGTCAAAATTGCCCATGGGGTCGTGGGGCAACCCAGGGTGACAACCAGGGATTCTAGCTGGTGGCATGGCATTTGTGGTGGTGGCGTATGAAAGGCCGAACACAGTGCAGGGTTTCTCACAGGCCCAAGTACAGGGGCTCATCAATGTAGCAGTGGCCCATGGAAGCCCACAATCTTTTGCACCAGCCCCCCATCAGTTGCTATGGGTGCATTCCCCACAGAGTTATCCTACTGGGGAGGCCTAATATGCCATTGAGTGAGCATCTATCACAGGCCACAGTAGAGAAAATACTGAAGGGGAAATATGCTCTTTCTGCTCTTCAGAGAGGCAGAAAGGAAGGAATGGGAGAAAATTGATGAGAAAGAGCATAATAAAGTGAGATAAATGAAAGTAGAGAGAAATTGGTGCAACTGGTTGTTTGGGTTTTTCATTTACACTGGGGTTATCAGCAGGCAGCAGTACTGGAGGGCATACATGTTGATGCATTATATGGACACAATCCATTGGGCATATGTAGACTTCACTGGCTCATCCTGGCTGCTTTACAATGAGGCCTTCAAGATGAGAGTGGCTATGAATCCAACCATGAGGTGGGACCAGGTGCACTCGCAGCTGTGAGTTAGCTTTATGACCCCTGCCAGGGTCCTACAAGGGGAGAGGTCCCATAGCGGACATCATATAGTGCAAAAAACCCAGGTGGTGACAGGGGCCAAGAGCCAGTCCCCGGGGCAACAATCACACAAAACAAGTTCTGATGGGAGTTTAGGGTGCAAGGCACATATAGTAGGCAGCCCTGCAAGTCTTGCCACAAATGTTCAGTGTGCAGCAGGCCCCACTCCTTTTGGAGCTGTTCCAAAGGAAGAGGAGCAGGTGGAGGAAGAGAACAACAGCGTGGGAAGCACAATGCCGTGGGCCCTATGGTGTTATAAAAGAGGCCCAGCCCAATTAATGTACAGTGGATGTATGTATTATTACAAGAGAACCCAGACAGGGAAGCAGCAGTATTTTAGAGAAAGGGTTTAAGGAGGGTTTCCCTATTTCATTCCAGGAGGCCAGGAAACACTATTTTTCTAGAAAACTATATTCCATACAGGGCCTGGAAGGAATTGTCAGGGAAAAGATCAGGAAGGAGGCAGCCAAGGCCAGGGTCCTTGGTCACTTCCCATTACCTCCAGTCCCCAAACTTGTGAGTGTCACCACTAGGGGTAGTCCCAAAGAAAATGCTGGGGGAATATCACCTTGTCTACCACCTGTCCTACCCAAAGGGGGCATCCATCAATGATGCTGCCCCCAAGGACCTGTCTACTGTCTGCTATACATCCTTCAATGCAACTTCTCACCTCTGACCTGATATCAGTTTTGTAAGGTTACAAGGGCTTTGGGTAGCCTAGGCCTGTAGGGCTCAAGTTCAGAACCCACTT
Organism: Cyclura pinguis; assembly: GCA_030412105.1. Classification (NCBI taxonomy): domain Eukaryota; kingdom Metazoa; phylum Chordata; class Lepidosauria; order Squamata; family Iguanidae; genus Cyclura; species Cyclura pinguis. Next base: position 266,900,332 of record CM059599.1, read on the forward strand.
CCAGATTGGGGCTGCATCAACAGCTTCTGCAATAGATTGGGTACAGGAGCATCCAGGGCATTGTGAGGTGAAAGTCAGTGACAGCAAAAAGGTATGTGTGAACTTTATGTTTTGAGACCAGGGTGTTAAAAACCAATTATATTGTCATTCAGTTTCCAGGTGCAGTGCCAGCAGATGGTGGATCCAGATATGTGGCCAAAGTATGGTCTACTGGGTGGCAGAGCAGGCCTGAAAATCTCCATTAGGGACCTAGATGGGAGTGAGTGAGTGAGCAATGGTGGAGTGGATGGGCAGAATGAGAATGTTGGAAGGATACACTGACCCAGGGACCTGCCATGGATCACAGACCAGAGTTTGCTGAATGAGGGGAGATATAGCTGTGGAGCAAGATACAGCCTCGGAAGGTGTGGTGAGGAGGCGGTGGGGCTGTGTTGCGGCATTTCTATAGGGAAGACACCCAGCAGGGAAGTAGGTGGAAAGAGGACAGCTGAGAGTGAGTAGAGTTGAGAGTGACAACAGCGAGTGGGCAAAGAACCGGAAACAGGTGGCTTGGCAGCATACAGATCCTACAGCTTCTAAATCTCTCCTGCCAGGGAAGGACTGTCAACAGAAGCTGAGCCAAAACAAGTGGTGACTTCAAAGAGGAGTGATTAACCTGGCAGGAGGTGAGAGAAAGGGGAAAATCCAAGGAGGAAGGAGTTGTGGGGAGGCATTAGTTATCCTGTGACTCTATCTAGTGATCTGACTGCGATTTTAGCTTTATAGAAAATTGGAAAGGACTACTTAAGACTGCAAGAGTTTACTGCCTCCAGACAGAGGCCAAGAGGGAGTTTCACTGCAGCTCCTGGAGAGGTCAGTCAGTGTTGGTCCCAAAGTCCAATGACAGCATACTATTTTGCATAGACTTTCACAGGGTTAATGAGATATCGAAATGTGATGCCTATCTCATGCCATGGGTAGAGGAATTATTAGGAAGGTTGGGGGCTGCTCAGTATGTTTCCTCATTAGATCGCACCAAGGGATACTGGCAGATTCCCCTCACTCCAGAGTCTAGGCTTGCCTCAGGCTGTGATCACATTTCAAAGGTTAATGGATATTCCGCTCAGGCTGGTGCAGCAGCCTATATTGACATTATTATTTTCAGCCTATTATCCTGGGAGTCCCACCTGGGTCATTTACAATGAGTCCTAGAAACCCTCAGATAAGTAGGCACACAGCCATTCCCCCAAAATGCAAAGTAATGAGGACTCATTTACAATACTTGGATAATATTGTGGGAGGGGGCAAGTTAGACCCGTCTCTTGTAAGGTAGATCGAGTAATGCAACAGCCCCACCCACAAACAAAAAAGGAGGTGCAGCAAATTTTGGGTTTGGCAGGCTATTGAAGGAAATTTGTTCCTCATTTTGTTGTCATCACTGCATTGCTAGCCAATTTAATCAAGAAAAAGAGCCCAAGAAAGGTATGCTGAAGAGAATGGGAGGATCAGACTTTTTGACTTTTGAAGGATAATTTGTGTCAGGGCCCTGTATTAAGGGCACCTGATTTTTCCAAACCTTTCATTCTACAAACAGATACCTCAGAATATGGGTTGGGAGCACTACTGGCTCAATGAGTTGTGGGGGAGGAACACCCATATTGTATTTGAGTAAAAAGTTGAATAGCAATATGCTACATTAGATAAGGAAGCCCTTGCAGTAAAGTGGGCAATCCCCATGTTGAGACATTATTTATGGGGTGCCCCTTTCTATCTTGTAACTGATCATACACCATTGCAATGGTTACATTGCATAAAAGACACCTATCCCTGCCTCACACACTGGTACCTTAGCCTGCAGCGCTTACGTCACTTACCGTCATGTCACTTGCTATCTCTCAACAGGGCTTGGCCAGGGACAACTGAACTCCGGGTGATGCCCTCTTGGTGAGGGGCTGTGTAAGAAGGATACACTTACCCAGAGAACTGCAATGTAGCACAGACCTACTCAGAGATTGCTGAATGAGGGGAGAGACAACTGTGGAACAGCAGTGGAAAGATACCAGCAAGATATAGCCTCAGAAGGTGTGATGAGGAAGGGGTGGGGCTGTGTTGGAGCACTTCAAAAGAGAGGATGCCCAGCAGTGGGGGGAGGTGGAAGGAGGACAGCTGATTGAAGGGAGTACAGTTGAGAGTGATGACAGTGGGGGCAAGGAGCAACAAAGATGGTGTAAGGAGCTTGAAACCACATTCTACTGCAAGCTGATAATTAAAAAGTTAAAGAAGCTCTTCTAAATGGAAAGCGGACAGTGAGTAATTGCAAATAAATATATTGGAATGTTTGGGGTATGAAACAGAATTGCTTAATTGGAGTTTGAGTCATGAGAAAGATAAATAGACTGTACTTTCACTTTACATGGCTGATCTGCAGCTTGACAAGTCGGCTAATGTCTAAGAGTCATAAACAAAGCAGACAACACTTGTCGGATGGCACAGACCTTCAGATAAGGTGTTCGCACATTTGACTAGAGTGAAATCAGAAGAAAGCTTTATGTCTAACTTTATGTCTAACAGCAATAAAGAAAGAATGGAAAATAAAAATAAATCTAGCTCCATGAAAAGACCAGAAATGACAGGAATCAGAAAAATTCCCGGACCACTGAAATTTGGGGACACCATGATCAAAATTTTCAATGATCTCTGTCAGGAAACGATCAGCTGGAGAAGGGGAGTCAAACCTTGTAATACAGTTTTGCAAAGAGATGGAATAAAATACAGTTGGATTATCCTATTTTTTTGACATTTCAGTGGGCATACTTAATTATAAAGATATAGTGAACAAGATTGAAAGAGAATGGCAAGATATATGGGATATTAACAATAGGGAGGTTTCTCAAGCAGTTTTGTGGGATATTATGAAAATGGTTGCAAGGGGATTTGTATCAAGGAATCAAGTAATTTAAAAAGATGACAGGGAGAGAAAAATTAAGGTTAGAAATGGAAGTTAAAAAATTAGAGGATAAATATATAACGGATAGGAGTAAACAAATTTATATAGAATTACAAGCAAAAAGAAATGCATTGGAGAAAATAGAAATTGATGAGGTCCAGAGGAATTTGATATATCTGAGGAGGGATTTTTTTGAATATAGTAATAGAAATTCTAAAATGTTGTCCAGATCTGCACAGGCAAAAAAGGCGAGGAATATGATTGGCGCAATCAATGATAAAACAGGTAAGGTATGTAGGATGATGAAAGATAAGATAAAGATATTTGAAGAATTTTACCAAGAGTTATATTTAGCAGAGAACAAGCGAGTCGAAAATATTGAGGAATATATTGAAAAACATTGGAAAATAAAAATAAAGGAGAATAATAAGGAATTAATGGAACAACCGGTTTCGGAAAAAGAAATAGAGGAAGTTACAGATAAATTAAAAGGAGGGAAATCACCAGGAATGGACAGGTTGGGGCCTGAATATTATAAAATATTTAAAAACAATTTAATACCTAAATTGAAAGTACTATACAATAAAATAAGAAATGGAGTCAGGATCCCACTATCATGGAACAGTCTTTGATAGTATTAATTCCAAAACCAGATAAAGATTTGACAGACTCAGGATCATATAGGTCTATATCATTAATAAATCAAGATGCTAAAATATTGATAGCAATAATGGCAAAAAGAATGAATAAATTTATGTATAAGTATCTTCAAAAAGATCAATGTGGTTTTGTGCAAGGAAGACAGATGTCAAATTTAATTGGAAGAGTATTGAATAAAAATAAAAATAACTGAGAGGAGCAAACAAAAACTGGCAATAATGGTTCTGGATATATACAAGGCCTTTAATTGCATGGAATGGCCAGCATTAAAATAATATTAAAGATGTTGGGTTTGGGGGAAAAATTTAGAGGACTGATAAACCAGTTATATTCACATAATACAGTGATAGTAATGGTGAACGATGGATTGACAGAACAAATTCAAATATCTGGAGGTACAAGACAAGGTTGTCCTCTTTCTCTGATGTTGTTTGCAGTGGTTATTGAAATTTTAGCGAATATTATTAGAAAGGATGAAAATCTGGAGGGGATTGGGATTAAGGAAGAGAACAAGATAAGTTTATTTGCTGATGATACCTTGTTGATAATTAAAAATCCATTAAGGAAAATGGATAGAGTAAAAGAACATTTAAAGGAATTTGGGGAAATGACACGGCTACAAGTAAACTGGGCTAAATCAGAGTTAATGTTGTTCAATTATACTAAGATAGAAGAACAAGATTTTTTAAAGGATAAACAATAGATATTAAGTTAAGGGATAAAATTAGATACTTAGGAATATATATTACAAAAAATTTACAAAGATAGGAGGAAAAAAATTATAATAAATTAAAACAGGAAATGAAATGGAAATTAGAAGAATATAAAAATATGAAGTTATTGTGGTTTGGTAGAACTGCATTAGTAAAAATGAAAATATTACCTAAGATTAATTTTTTGTTTAGGATGTTACCAAAACAGATATCAGAAGTAGAATTGAAAAACTGGCAGTTATTATTGAATAATGTTTGTAATGGGAATAAAAAAGTGAGGATTAATAAGATATAGTGGTATAAATCCCAAAAAGAAGGAGGATTCAGTCTTCCAAATTTAAAATAGTATTATAATGCAAATCAGTTGAGATATATCATAGATAGGGTAACAGGAAAGGGGGGATTAGATTGGCTAGAGATGGATGCAATAGAATTAGGGAGAAAATTGGAGAATATTGTTTGGGGGGATCTCACTAAGAGGCAGGTTGGTGGGGAGGGAGAGGACAAGGCTCCAGTGTGCACTGCTGGCATCAATTTGGGTGTATAATTCCCAAGCCTCCTCCTTAAGGTTGTAAGAATCAGGGGGAGGGGAAGAAGGCCACCCTTGAGGATAGGCCAGGTTTGGGGCTTCTCACCCACAGGGTCCTAGGACTTCAGTGGGAACCCAGCTGGTTTGCTTTCCAACTAAAGGGAGCCTCACAGCAACCCCATGGGGCCCTGGTCTGTCGCCTAAGGGAGCTGAGGAGGTAGTCAAAGAAGCAACACCTGGCCTCACAGTAGGTGCCTCCCCTGGTCTTTGTCACTACATTCTATGAATAGTTTGGTCAGATAAAGTGGCCATTTTATCCCAATGTAATGTGTGTGATCTCTTTATTCCAGAAATGGGGCATCAAAATCCCTTTTCTTGCAATTCGTTCCTGTTCAAGTCTCTGGAGCAGCACAAACCAAGCGCACTCCGTTGCTCACATATTCAGGACATCTCTTCAGATATTCAGATAACATAGAACATATATTCTATGTTAAATTACAATTACGATGTAGTTATACCTTTGTTACTGGAAAAAGGATTGAATTACAAGCGATGTTAATAGTGATTAATTACTTCTGAAGTCTGCCCTAATCTCATTGACTTTTTCTCCCCAGCCTGATTCCTAATTTGTCTGCAATGCTCTTGTCCATCATATACAGTGCTTGACCAAATATCTGACAGAAAAAAGCATCCATGGATATATTGGTCTAAATTCAACTGTTAGTCCAGTTAGAATAGGTGTAGTGGCAACTGGTGGCTTTCAAGTGAGAGGTGTATGGAATTCATTCTGGGCTTTATTCCAGACTTTAAAGAAATTATCTAACCTATTTTTGGATAGAGTTATATAGGTTTCTATGTATTAGATAGTCCTTTAAAGTCTGGGATGAATGAGAAGAGTTCACACACAATTGATATGAAAACTGCTGCCTGCCACTGAGAAGGCCTATCCAATCAATGGAACTTATGTGAGTGTTGACTTACCAAGTCCCCATTGATTCAGTGGGTGTACTCCAGAGGTGTCTAACAGTTGGATTTATCTTTGACTTAGTATCATTAGCATAACCAAAGTGGTGTTTGCAGTTATGGTTTGCTCTACAGCACAGGCAAGAGAAAACATTATGGAAACATTATAATTATGCTTTTGGGAATTAAATCTCAGGAGCTATACAGAGTTAATATGTGAAAAAAAAACTCAGAACAATTTCTTTGGAATTCTGGAGGCCAGGAGCTGCTGAGAAGTTTACCCAAGCACAGGTATGAGTTGCTCATTCCCATCATCTTTTTGAATTTCAGATTAAAAACAGACAGGCTCATGGTGTATGGTATTTTCAGCCATTTCTGGCAAACTGGACCTGCAGAACTTTAGTTTGGGGCAAAGACATCCAGATACTGCTCAACCAGAGATGAAGGAGGCCAGGAGAAATGAGAAGCTATACATGCAAAATACAAATAATAAGCCAATGCAGCATAGATGTTTCAAGGTGGGGAAATACTAACTGCCTTGCAAATTTGGGGTTAAGCAATCTGAGGTTAAGAGTTGCTAAGAAAAGGGAGAGAAGACAGAAGCTCATGTTTGAAAAGTAAAGCAAATTAATACTTTTCCAAATGCACACACATACCACAGAAGGGGGGGGGGGCATATGAGGGCAGCCATGCAGAGAAAATATTCCCCCAAAGATAAATTTTAGAGGAGGAGAAAAGTTCCCTCTCCTTGGTCCCATTGGACTTTTCCAGGTAGAAGCTGGAGAGTATTACAGTCTTGGTTGGAGAAATGCAAAGAAGAGGACAGGGTAGTCAAGGCCCTCTAAGCCAGGGCTTTAAGGAAGAGGATAAACTACTGAGATTTTCTGGCCAAAATTCTGGATTTCAGGAGGGGTGGGGTGAGGGTCTGAAAGAGCTTGAAAGACCCAGCAATGATTTTGCAAGAGGCCTCCAGAAGTAGGAGACAGGAATCTTCTTCTAAGAACCAGTCCCTTTTGATCACGGATGCTTCAAGTAGATCTTCTCCTAAATGGACTCTTGGTTAATGATGGATGCTGCCCTTTCCCTCTGAATGAACCACCGTTGGAATCTGGGGCCTTTTTAAGGAATCTAGGATGGGAAAATAACTTTAAGGTTTGCTTAAATTTGCATCTTTCACAATCTTACACTGTCTCAGGATATTGCATCATTTTGCTGGCTGAAACTTACCTGAGACATATTATTGCTTTATTTTGACTAATGAAGAGAGAGAGTGTAGAGCTGATCGCTCTGCTTCCCCAGGACAACGTTCTTGATCAGTGTGAGCTCCTGTCCATAATCAGTTGTTTTGCCAGCTACAGAATATCGTTTTGGGATAGACAGAACCTTGCTTGGGCCTTCAGTTGTGTCCAGTAATTCACTCAGCAGTCTATCTCTAATTTCTAATGCCCGGTGGTATAATTAATGGAATCACGTTCTTTCAGTATGGTTGCTAGCTATAGGATTTGGCTAGAGACATCTTCCCAGCTAACCCTTCTCTGTCCTTAGCCAGACAATAAAGCGGCTCAGTATAACACACACACTACCCCCCCATACATATCTTTTCATAGGTATTGTTCAAAATTGTACAAATGCTGACAACCTGCCACAAAATGCTGACAACTTAATAGGAACAGTGTTGGCTGCTATAAGAGTTCTTCAATGACCACAAAAAAATTTTTGGACTATAGCTCAATAATTTAGAAAATAACCCAATTCAGCTCTGACTTATTTGGAGGTCTCCTAATTTTACTCTGGGCTAATACCAAATCTTTGTTCTCTCTACTGACTAGTAGGGGAAATCCATAAACTGCTATATCTCTTTTCTGTTTGTTGGAAATTAATGAAATTTACAGGCATGGTAATCCTTTCTGAGGTGATTATGCCTGCCATGTTTGAGACAAATGGATAAAAGGGCTATTGAGCTGTGTACCTTTAAATTTTGATATTTTTAAAAAAGGCAACTGCTGGTAATATTTTTAAAAATTATTGAGAGAATGAGATGAAATTTTCAGGAATAACTGAGCCTTGTGAGAGGATAAAACATGCCCAGTTTCAGAAGGATAGATGCAAGGCATTTTGTACAGAAGTACATATGGAGACACTTACCCACTGTAGCATTTATAGGAAATTGTCTTGAAAATGACATGCAGCATAGAGGTAAACTTATGAAATGGGCAAAAGTTCTGAAGAACAGAAGTATTGTATTTGTGTGTGTTTGCATGTTTACGTGAGAGAGTTTGAGATAGGGGCAGCTTAACCTGGAGAGCCTTGGCAAAACCATTTATTTTGATAGGAGAAGACAGAGTTGCAAGTCACAAGGCTATCACTCTTTGTATTCTCTGTTTGTGTATAAACAGCCTAGGAAGAGTGCTAGTAGATTTTGGAGATATACAGAACTTGCTCTGTACAATCATGTGCTTTATCAGTGCACAAGGACAGAAACATGCTCACTAAACCATGTGGAGAGTTATAAGCCTGCACTGGAAAAATTTACCGTGCATGTGGATACTTCCACACAATACAATAAAAGTATTTTTTTCTAAAAAAACCAGAGCCTCCAGTTGTGTGGAGAGCATTTACTGAAGGCAAAACTCTCCTATTCAGACTTCCTGCTATGCACATGAGGAGAGTGACAGCACTGGGATGGGTGGGAGGCTCACTTGCTTGCTTCATCACACAGTAATTGAACATGCCTAGATAACAGTAATCTAGGGCCATTGTATGTGACACTGTGTTCTTCCCATTTGAAACTGCTAAGTGTTAAATCAGTATTTGGTGTGCTTTGAAGGCTTTCAGTCTGGACATCTTTTGAATCTGTCCAAATCAGAAACTAATTTGGTTTTGGATTTTGTATTTGTCTAAATCCAGGCAATTACCATCAAGCTTTATTTGGGAGATTCTCAGAAGAATCTGTTTGGCAACTTTGGAACACATAATGTTACACAAGACCTGTTCTAGCAAGGTGACTATTTTATCATTAATGAAGAGAGAAAGAGAAAAATAATCCATTCTTCCCTCCCTTCCTATGATTTTTATTACAGAGAATATGTGAGTCTGGATGCAATATGGGAAGCAGCAATCAGACATGGAATGTGGAGTTTTTCCTCCTGGGTTTGTCCAGTCATCCAGAAACTCAGAAAGGCCTTTTTGCTCTTTTTCTGGTGATGTATCTTGTCACTCTGGCAGGAAATATGCTCATCATGCTGGTGATACTCAGGGACCTACACCTGCATACTCCAATGTACTATTTCCTGTGCCATCTCTCCTTCTTAGACATCTGCTATACCACCACAATTGTCCCTAAAATGCTGTCCAACTTCCTGGCAAAACACAAAACCATCTCCTTTGTAGGCTGCATGGCACAGATGTATGTCTCACTGTCTTTGGGAGCTACTGAATTCGTCCTGCTGGCTGTCATGGCCTATGACCGCTATTTGGCCATTTGCCATCCCTTGCATTATAATACCATTATGAGTCGGCAGCTCTGTGCACAGATGGCTGCCGGGTGTTGGCTCAGTGGGTTTGCGAATGGCCTGGTACAGACAGTGTTCACTCTGCACCTGCCATTCTGTGGGAAGAACATCAATCATTTTGGCTGTGAAGTGTTAGCTGTTCAGCAGTTGGCTTGTTCTAGTTCCTTTGTTGGGGATGCAGTGATGCTGGGAGCTGGGATCCTAATTCTGCTCATACCCTTCTTTCTTGTGCTAGTCTCTTATGTGTACATCCTCTCAACCATCTTTCAGATCCGATCAGCTAAGGGAAGACACACAGCGTTTTCCACCTGTACAGCCCATCTGATAGTGGTGATCCTGTGCTATGGGACAGTAACCTTTGCCTACCTGAGGCCTAGATCCCACTATTCACCCAGAAAGGGGAAAACCATCTCACTGTTCTATTGCATTGTTACTCCCATGCTGAACCCCATGATCTATAGTCTGAGGAACCGAGAAGTAAAGAGGACCCTGGTGAAGCTTATTGGGGAAATGAAGAGAAAGAGAATCCAACTTTGCTTATGATCTCTCCACTCTTTTCTCATTTATTCTTGACATCAAACTGAGTCTCATTTGGTGGAGCTGAAGATGCATGCATCTAGTCTTTGAATGTGTCTTAGAACACAGTAAAAAACATTCTTGACTAAAAACACAGTTGGATTAAAAGCAATTTAAGAAACACGTCAGTACAAAAAAGTATATCAGCTCCTTCCTCCCTCTTTAAAGACCCTTCCTTGGCAGCCACTCAGTTCCAAAAATTTGCCTGAAGACAAACGCTATTGTTGATGGTGAAAAGACAAACTGGTAGAGAACTGTAGCAGTAGATTATAATTACCATAAGTTATTTCTGCCAAATGTGTTCCGAGCTGTTGATGTAGATCCTCATGATTTCCCTGAGCTAGTTGTGCCAAGCCTACTGGAATCTGAAATAGCATCCCTTTGCTCATAGGCTTTAAACAATTTCTTTTTGACTCTCTGTTCTCCAAAGCTCTTCACAATCAGCCATTATATTGACTGCTGCTAAACATCCTTGATAAAGCAAAAACTATGTTTGCTAGGTACTACCACTCTTTGGGGATATCTGAAGATGCAGAAAAAATGCTTGATCACGTCCACTCAACTATTGTATTTTTGACCCTTGCCCTTTGTGGCTTATTAAGTTTAGCAGGTAGAATATATCTGACAGAGTCCATGTTTGAAACAGGGAATAGTTCTAAATTCTTTAAAAGAAGTTGCTGAAGTAACTTTGCCTGCACCTGGACAGAATTAGCAACTTCAGGTCATGGCCTAGCAATATGTTCCTGAGCAGGGTGATGGAAAGCAGAGCTTGTAACTTTATTTGTGACTAATTCATTTGTTGTTGTTGCTATAATGTATTTATTTATATCTCACATTCTTCTTAACACTGAGACTCAAGTTGGCTTATAAAATATTACAACAAAAACAGATCAAAATACATTTAAACACAGCAGTAAAAAGTTGTTTTAAAAAGCAATTAAACCACATATAGAATAGGAACAGTTTAAAAGTCCATTAAAAGATAAAAGATAAAAATCAGTAAGACAGCACATCATGAAAAATGAATTACAGCCAGTTCCTGAAAGCCTGACATAATAGAAACATTTTCATTTGCCAGCAGTAGAACAGCAAGGAGGGAGTCACCCTAACTTCCTTGTGGAAAGAGTTCCAAAGTCTGGGAGCAGAGACCAAGAAAGCCATAAAATTACCATAAAATCTTCTTGGGAAGCTGATATGTTACCCCAAAACATGGGAGACCCAGGGGTCATCTTACAATGCCTGTACCTCCACGTGACAGTGGGCAATTAATTAGCTCAAATTAGAAGGCCTGCAAGGGGTGGCCGGTAGCCTAATGAGATATTTTCTACTGACATTTACAGCATCTTGTAGGAAAGAACCAGCAAGAGATTTCAAACTAAATGTATTTTATTGAAAGATCACTCATGCATGACAAAGATCCAAATGCTCACACGCTCACATAAGAGCTAACCAAAGGATAAAGGGAGGAAAGTTGTGGATAGAGGAGTTTTCAGGGAATGGGTAATAACTACCGATCCAGAGAGCATCAAAGAAAGCAGCAATGTGGCGTAGACAAGCACCTAAGGATAGTATTTGTTCATAAATCAGAGTGACACTGTGATGACACTGTGATGAAGCAAAGTACTTCATTGACCTTCACAAAACAGAGGGCTCTTATACCCAAAATCTACCCTGAGGGCATGGGTGTGAATGGCTCTCTGGCTGAGGAAAGAATGGATGCTGCCACATGGGCAAGGGGTCTGGATGGAGTTAATGGTCTTACTATTACATGAGAAAGAGTTAATGGCTGTTGTAATAGTTCTGTAATTGTGGAGAGGTTTGGGGACAATGCAGGAAAACGTCCAGGTGTGAAGAGACAGGGTTGAAACAGTGTTTTGTTCGGAACTTCCTTTGTTACTGTATGGTACCCAAGATGTTCCAGCTAAAGCTTAAGCCTATTATCTCAAGAGTTGCCTGGTAGTTTGCCTGACAATGACTTTGGCTATGCCTAGGGGGGTTGGCTAACCTGCCTTGCAATCACACATGTTCAGTCAGAAATTTTCCTCTGCCCAACTTTAATTTCCAGTCACCTCAGGTTCCATTTTATATCAGTCAATTAATGTATTTGCCAATTAAATAATATTTTACCATGTAAAATGCATGTATACTTTGTCATATTTGGATTTCATTGTTGGTCTGCAAACAAGGAAGATTTGGAGTGCTGGTGGTAACCTGTTGTCAGAAATCCACATTGCACTGGTGCTAAATTGTCCCAGGGTGATACAACTTTTTCCCTTCTTCTCCCTCCAGCCCTTTGCGCTGTGTTATCCAGAAGGCTGCTGAAAGGCAGGTTTTATAGTGCCTGGGGGTGGTGGGAGGTCTGCAGTGGGGAGGAAGGCTGACTAGTCAAGGTACTGGAGGTTAGGTATTCCTCTCAACATGTTCAGCAGCTTGGATAGCTTTTAGATTAAAATCTAGACTGGATTTATCCACTGATTTGGAAGCTCATATCAACCCCTGTGTCTTTAGTTCAGGAATGTCAACAAAAATACAAGAGCAATAGGATTTGGTAGTCTTCTTCAACCTGTTTTTGCACCTTGCAGTTTCCTTCTAAGGCAGATTCTCCCATCATCCCCCCCTCTCTTTTTGTGTATACTCATGAGAGAATGAGAGAGAAGAAGAGACGGTTCTTTTCCTTTCCTTCTTTCTTTCTTTTCTGGTGTTTTAAAATAAAGGTTGCAAAACAATTGCAAAACTTTGATACAGGCTTGGAGCAAATAGGATACTGTTGGTTTTCTGGATGTTCACTATGAATCCTGAGTTAATGTGTCTGTATCTCATTTTTGGCACTGTTGCAGAATTGGAGGGGGGTATTAACTAGTCCGCACATCCCCCAATTTGATATGGTTTAATTTGCAGAAAATACCAGTTGGCAGATATGTTTAATTGGCATAAAATATAAATTATACACACTTATGGCTCAAAAGCCATGTGGAGAAGAAATGCTGGCCAGAAAGCAGGCTAAAGGTAACCTCAACACAACCAGGTCAGAATTTCACTGAGAATTAGCCAGAAAGCATGACTTAATGGTTCTAAGATAATCCTCTCAACAAAAACAAAAGATGCAGCCAAGTAAGCATCCCTGCTATGTGTATTTCCTATCAAACAAGAAGGGAAAAGAGAAAATAAACCTAATATCCACAGAAATCCAACAGTGCTCTAGCTTAATTGATACAGACTCAGACCAGGAGATGGCATATGGTATATACTCAATGTATAATAAATGAATTCAAACCAGAAACCAGCTGGCCACAGAGCTAACACTAAACACTTGCTTATCTTTTCTTGTTGTTAAGTTGCCCAGTTACTATGGCCATTTCTGCACTAGCCTGTTATAGTGCTATGACTCTACTTTTAACATCCTATGGAATCCTGGAGTTTGCCGTTTTGGCCCCTCCTGAAACTGCAAACCCCAGGATTCCATAGGATGTTGAAAGTGGAATCATAGCGCTATAACAGGCTAGTGTGGAAATGGCCTATGTTATGTATGTATGCTATATATGTATGTTATTGTTCTTCTCTTTACATCAATCACAATTCAGCATTCCCAAGTCAAAAGCTGTGGAAGCAAGAGGTATCCAGTGTCAAAACAGTCCAGGATCAAGAAAGCCATAAATCAGAGACAGATGGTCTGAGCCAGACGTCTGAGCTTCTGCCTTTCTCTGGGACTTCTCTCCTCCTCCAGCTCCAGATCAGCTCTTCCTGCTCTGAACCCAACCTGGTATGCTGAACTAAAGGAGGACTTGGCTGGCTCTTGGGTCTCTGTAGTGGCTTCTCCAAAAAGCCACTTTGTCTTCATCAGAAGATGAACTCTAAAGGGCAGGGGGCATGATAGTTATGTATCGCTCAAGCATCTAAAACATGTGCAATCAACCCTCCATATTCACTAGGGTTGAGGAGCAGGACCCCCACAAAAATGAAAAATTGCCAATATTGGTGTGTGTGTATGTGTATGCGTATGCGTATGTGTTGTTAAAGTGTAACTGCCCAGATTCCTGCCTAAAGGGTTAAGTTTCTTTTTCCTTCGCTGGCTCGCGTAGTCATGGTAGCTGATAAGAAGTTTTCCAGCTTTCCAGCAGCTGTGGGAAACTAAACGGGTTGTTTTCAAAACAAAGTGTGCTTTTCTCACAGTCGCTAGCAGTTTATTTAGTCTATGGTCCTGTTCTGTCTATATACGCTTCTTGTTGTTCCCCGCCTGAACAGTCTACCAGTCTATGCAAGACACAGACATGACGGATTTTACTTAGCTTTGTTTTTTCCATGTATTCAAGCCTGCAATAAATGTGTAGTATAGTATTTTTATGGCCTCACTCTGGTCTTTTTGGACTTTTGTCGACTTTTGCTGCACTGGTGTTCTGTGGGTCATGCTGGCTACACAGCATGCCCCCTGGGATCTCCCAACATGTGTATGCATGCATTCATGCGTGTGTGTGTGTGCAGCTATGGGAAAGAGGGGGTGAGGCAGGGTGGGAGAACAGACATCAAGGATCCAAACCAGGTCAGAGAAAGGAGAGGAAGAGGGGGTGGGTCAGCATGGTGGCCCTACACTTCCTCTCTTTCATCCATCTCCTTCTTTGGGTGTGGGGGGCACAGAGAGAAGTTCTGTGGTGCTGAGAAATCAGGCTGCAAGCAGTCCTTAGCTGGCCAGACAGCTGTTAGTGGTGGAGGGGGAGGACCAGAAGCAAGTTTTTAAAGGACTGCACGGCCTGATTGGAGCTACCAAGAGAGAATGTTCCCCCAACAAAAAGTGCCGGGAAGACAGGGATTGGAGAAACTCACAAATAAATCTGTCAAAGTCAAACCTGCAAATGTCTAGGGCCTACTGTCTATAGAGTAAATGTAGGAGTGAACTATTATTCTTCCTGAGTTCTTCTGAAAGTTCCAGGCCCCTGGATAGTAGGATTCTATGAGCCTCTAAGATTGCTAGCGTAGGTCTTCAATTGTTAAATGCACATAATGCACTTTGTCAATATGTAATTATCTGCTAAAATGTGTATCCTTTGCATTTTACCTTCTGTATGCTTTTGTAAACCATTAAAATTTTGGGAAATTATACCCATTCCTTATGGCAGACCTTCAGTGAATTCGCTGCAATGAACCCAAGAGGGATAAACATGAGAACTAGCCTGGATGATCCATAATTGATTTCTGAAAGTAAAGCTTTGCAGTAAGTTTCTGGAATTAGTTTTGTCCCAGTTCAGAATCCTCCTTTCAAATAAGACTTGGGAAGACCAATTTATACAAGCATGATGGCTAGTGATAGCTGCAGTAAGAATACAGCAAAGGATGAGGTGAATTCCGTCACTTCCTATTCATTGGATAAATTGGCTGAAATACGGCAATTTCCCTTAACCGTGGGCATGTCATAGAAGTTACAGAAGCAATAATAAGCTCCTTGTAGAATGAACCGTCATTCTATCCTGTTGGATAGTTTTGGCAGCTAATTCTTCTTCAGGGGATAGGGAGCCCACCAATTGTATTTTAAGAGCCTTCATCCTTGTTCTTAGTCTCCATTCCAAGATCTGATGCAAATATCAATCTGATCATGGTTAGTTAGATATTACACCTTTCTCCAGAAGACAGTGTGGGAGATGTGACTATAATGAAGGAAGAGAGGAACAGGTTAATGGACTACAAAGGGAAGAGATGTGATTTCAGCAATGTGTCAGTGGTGGAGGAGAGAGAAGCTCATCTCTCATAAAGGTTCTGCAAGTGATTCTTATGCATGTATAGTAGTGATGGCTGGTGACGCCCATGTTAGTGGGGGAGGGGGTTGAATCTGCTCAGCATCTTATTCTGAACTTTAAAGCAGCAATCCACAGTGTAAAACCAACTTTGGTGCTTGTGTTGAGCAACTGGGACAGTTCTTCTCAAGTTCAAACTAAAGCTCAGACTCCCAGCTGCCACTGCTATATAGCAGGGATGAGATTCATGTGAAACTCCAAATATTCTGTGATTCTCATCAGCCTTAGTCAATCCTAGTCAGCTGGGACCAGTGGTGAGGAATTCTGAGAGCTGCAGTTTCATAACATCTAGAGGTCTTCATGATTCTCATCCCTGGCATATGAATGTTATTGGCATACAAGAGCATCCTCCTTTTCATTTTAGGAAGCTTGGTGGGAATGCGCTTACTGCTTGCATAGCAAATGGTGAGTTTGATGAGTACCTTGTGTTCTAAGAAGATGAGTTCTTTCTTCAAGAGCTGATTTCCTACTGGAAAATGCCTAAATACTCCTGGGAGCTTATTAACTAGATCAGTGATGAGCTAGGAGGACATGAATTCCATTTAAATATTTTGTGTTCAGAACTGGACAAGTGTACAGGAGAACATCTTTTCACCAAACTGCAGATGCAACCATTTTATGAGCCAATGGTTTCACCTGTCTCTTCCTTGAAAGAGCAGAAGATGGATTCTGAGATCTTCTGAGCTGGGAGAACAGGAGATGTGTCTGAATCGCACAGCATTCCAAAGCTCTTTCTTCATGTACTAAAGCAACGAATACACAGACACAGAGGTAGATAATCTGGAAGTTGTGTAGGTAGGTAGATAGGGAGAGAAAGAGAGAGAGAAAAGGACACTGGAAACAGAAATTTGAAGACCACAGAGGTAATGCTGGCTGCCTTTTTGGATTAGGAGACATTATCTGAGAAGACTCACAGGTAATTAATATGAAAGAGCTTCAGTCATATCATTACTAATACTATCTTAAAGAAAAATATCTATTGGGACTTTCAACTCATTGAAGATTCTCTGCTCCTCTTAAATTCTGATTTTATAGAATTAAAGGAAAGATTATATAATCTGTCTTATCCCCAAAACCAAAGGAAGCACACAGTGTTTCTTCATTTCATTTATTCTCAAAATATCTCAAGGTGGTCATAAACTATTTGGAAAGCAATAGTTTAAAAGAAACATATAGCTCTAGTAAAGTAATTGTTATGCACTTTTTCCTGTAAATTAGACACTTTATTTTTCCTGGACAAAGCTTCTGTGAATGTTTGGCAGCAGCTCTTAACCACACAGGGTTTTAGAGAAGTGTATTTAAGGGGGGAAAATCATCTAGAAACCTGCTGGTAGTAAAAGCTGTGTATGTGGGGGATCTTCCCAGGGACGTTACTGAATGAGATTGCTTTCCAGGGGTTTGTTGGGAGTTCCAAACACCATCTTGCATGTGGCTTGTCTGGAAGATCAAAAAGTACATTTTAGCTATGGGCAGATGCCACTGGTGGGAAAAAAACCGGAGAAGTCAGATTTTCTTTCATGACACGCAGCTCTTTAAAGGAACAGAAAGAACCTCCACATTTGCTACTGCCAAATTCAAGTTGGTCTGCTAATCTTCAGTGAAGGGTACTAGAACAATCAAAAGTTTAAATGTATTGTAAGATCAGGTTTCTGTGATTTTTGATATAGCACCCATGCTCAGTGGCATGCCTTAGTGTTTTTTTTTAGTTGTACAGCCTGAGCAAATGTATGTGAACAAGAAATAAGTTGTATTGTGTTCTGAGGTTTACTCAGAAAATCAGTGCGCGTCTGTATTTGACTCTAATGCAAAGGACCCTGAATGTAACGGACTCTGCACACATGGAGATGTAACCTTATTGCCTTTCCCTTGGGCTTTAAGCATTCTGCCTGAATCCCTGTAAGCTTTATATACAGGACAGGAAAGATGCATGGCTTTGAATACCCTTCCTTTTTCTGCATGTCTCTTACTGGATCATAGCTCTGTGGCATTTGGCTACAATTTGCAAGCCATTTACCAGAAGTCCAGTCAACATGGAGTGATAATCCAGGCAAATACTCTTTTTCTTTTTCTAGAGGGCTAAATGGAGTGTGGAATAGAGATAGATGTTCATAGTGTGGCCACTCATCCCACTGCCAGCCACCTTTGGTAAAACTGGTGTGGTATATTGTTATATATCTATATCTATACATATTTTTGAAAAAGCAAAAAACACTGAGTGCGAATGACCATATGAAAGGAAAACAGTGTGTGCTTATTGTGGGGAGTTTCAGTTGTCTAAAAAACCAATTGTCTCTAATGCTGGATTTAGGATTTTAGGTAGAATGGTCGGTAGATCACATATTGCCATATACTCATATGCGAATCTCTTGCATACTGGTGATATTGGACTAAACCAGTGCTTCTCAGGTTATTTGATATCTGGTACCTGCAATTATTTTTTTTCCAGTGTGCTAAGGACCTGCACTGTATTTGTGCCCACTGGCTACAGGTGCTTTTTTAAAAAAAAGACTTTCTTGGAAACTCTTGAGGGACCAGCAGCCAATGGCTCAGGGACCATCACCAGTCCAGGGATTATCACTTTGAGTAGCACTGGACTAAGCAATATATGAGTCTTCTTTAAGCATGTCAAAGATTTTTTTTTAAAAAAATTAAAAGTAGGTACTCCGTTTGTTTTCAGTGAGACGGAAGTCAACGTGAGGGGAAGACTAAGCTTTTTCCTGCCCAGCTACAATGAAGACAAACCTCCAGGCATGTGCATGTCCCATGACCAGTAGAGAAAAGCTCTCTCTTTGTGTCAGTGAGAACTTTCTCTTGATCCCAATAGCTGTGTGATGGATTTGTCATCATGTGCACTTATCATCATGAGTAGTTGGTCCATTGATGCAACAAGAAGCTTCCAAGTTGAACAGGAATCATGGTGTTAACAGGAACGTTTGGAATGACATCGAGATAATCCTCCTTGTATGTGAATCCTACCTATGGATGAGCAGCATGTTGGTAAACAATGTCCTGCTAGCATCATGATGAGCATGAGCTGGTGTTCTGGCTTATTTTTCTTCTGGAACACCAGAGAAATAACTGCAGAACAAATCGTGCATTGTTTTTCTGGCTTGCTGTGGGAAAGAACTCAAGAGTTGAATTCTGCTGAGTTAACATGTCACAATGAACAAGGGACTTCAGGTAATTTTTTTCCTCTTTACAGCATCATTCTGGGTCATCATCACAAGGAAATATCTCTTGAATTCTGGTTTCTTGTGACATCTGAATGACCCAAGTTTTGCATTGTTCTAAAAATAAATATATATGCCATTTCTAGTGCGCTGTAGTGGTTTGAGTGTTGGACAATGGCCCTGGAGACGAGGGTTTGATTTACCATTCATCCATGGAAACTCACTGGGTGACCTTGATGTGTCACACACTCTCAACCCCAGAAAAAGCCATGATAAGTTTGCCTTAGGGTGTTATAAGCTGGAAATGACTTGACGGCACACAACTGCAACAAATGCCTAACATTATTACTTTTCCACAGATATTGATAGAAACTACGCTTTCCGAGTTGTAATAATTTAACTACATCTTGTAATCAATCTTCTGTTATGACTCTTGTATCCTTGCTGTATTTGTTTTCTTGAATTGGAAAGTACATATTAAATTATGCTAAATTGTTCAGATGATATGAATTTTAGTCTTGTGCTTCAGCAAAGGAAAATATTTTGTAGTTTTGAATAAAGACTACAGGTAAATTATGAGAGACTAATGTCAAGTTCTTGAAAGTGTTAATTTTTCATTGTTTGTGATAGTAATACTTTTAGCTGATATTATTCCTGGGTATTTCAAATGTTCCTGGGTAAATATTCATGCAGGGCAACGGGTTGTTTATATTTACTGAATTTTAATCTTGAGCAGACTAATTTTAGTTTTGAGCAGAATGAATTATTTTATTTTGTGTTTTTGGAGCTAGAGTCCTATGGAATTGTGAAGCTCTTGATGTGCTGACTACTCATTGTTGTGTGTAATAGGAACACTTTTAATTGACTCTGTCCTTCAATTTTTACATTGGCAGGTGATTCAGTTCTGCATTGTAATTCATCATGTACATGGAGAACACAAATAATGTGTCTGAATTCATCCTCTTGGGGCTCACCCAGAACCAGGATATACAGAAGGCCTGTTTTGGGATATTTTTGGTCTTGTACACAGCAATTGTGCTAGGGAATCTGTTTATCATTGTCACAGTCAAGACCAGCTCCCGACTGACTTCTCCCATGTATTTCTTCCTCAGTTACCTCTCCTTCGTAGATATCTGCTACTCCTCTGTTACTGCTCCCAAACTGATTGTGGACTTCCTGGTCAAAAAGAAAGCCATTTCCTTTGTTGGTTGCATAACACAGCTTTTCTTCATCCATTTGTTGGGTGGCACAGAGATCTTCATTCTCACAGCAATGGCATATGATCGCTACATAGCTATCTGCAAACCTCTCCATTATACAGCCATCATGAGCAAAAGTATATGCACCTGGATGATGGCAGCTTGTTGGCTGGGAGGATTTGTGCATTCAGTTGTACAGGCTCTCCTCACCGTATCTCTCCCCTTCTGTGGACCCAATGAAATAGACCACTATTTCTGTGATGTTCACCCACTACTCAAATTAGCCTGCACCAATACCTACCTTGTTGGACTCATGGTCATATCCAACAGTGGCATGATTTCTCTAATCAGCTTCACTGTGTTGACCATTTCATACATTGGCATTCTGTTTATGTTGAGAAATCATTCTTCTGAAGGACGCCTGAAAGCCCTCTCCACCTGTGCCTCTCATATCACTGTTGTGATCTTATATTTGGGGCCATGCATTTTCATCTACCTAAGGCCTTCTACCACCTTCTCACAGGACAAGACTGTGGCCTTATTCTACACCATTATCACCCCAATGCTCAATCCTTTAATTTACACCCTGAGAAATGAGGAGGTGAAAAACGCAATGAAAAAGTTGTGGAGCAAAAAAATATTTGAAAGTGGGAAATAAAAAAAAAAGGACAGATATGAATTTACAACTGATATGACGGAGGGGATAAACCCTCTATTCTACAAACGTGATCAATAGATATACTTGCATCTAGAAGCATAGTGTCATTAGCTATTGTTGTGTTGGTTCTAGTGTAACAATTTGTATTTGTCAGTTTGCTCATTAAGCAGGTGATAGAAAGAAGTGTTCTAGCTATATCTGCTATTTGAAGGCAACAGTGAATGACTGTTTAGACCCACATATGTAAAAAACCCCCACAGTATATGGTCTTTGTCCTATGAGGTTTATTCCATGTCATCTGGTATTTGTGTAATTGGTAAGACTGTTAGATAAAGCTCCAACCTTTTGTTTTGCTTCTACCACTAGCTAGTCATGCTAAATATGGAGCAGATGTGTGTAACTGAAATATAGATGCAACACAGTCAACAGGAGCAATATTGACTCCTCTAAAATTGATAGTAAAATGCTCATGGATTTTGAAAACCAGCAAAGGACCAAGACTGCATTAAGTGGGATTAAACTGACTTCAGTTTCATTCTTCTGATTTGAGCTCAGCTCTCTCTTTTCCATTTATCACTCACAGCCTGATTTTATACTGTTACCAGTATCGGCAGGTTGAAAGTATAAGCTCTTTGTTCTCTGTATATTTCCTAAAATTCTGAGAGACGAAATTTAGCTGTCACCATTCCTCAATATACTTCAGGCTGTGTTGTAATTTCTGCTCTATTTGAATGGCACAATTTAGCTGCAAAGGGACAATAACTGGTGCCATCTTGCCAGTTTGCTTTTCCAAAACTAACCTTTCTTGGGGTGACCAAATCTCCAGCATTCTCAGGAAATTCTGGAAATAACATCGGAACTCAGAAAATAATATTTTTTACCACGCCCTACTTTCCCCAATAGTTTGAATAGATCCACAGCTGAGAAAAAAAATCACCAGTAGTGGTTTCACTGTGGATTTTAGTTCAAAAGTTAAAGGAGCTACTGAAAATACTGAACCTATTTTGGGAATAAAAATATGCTCAAAGTAATGCAGTGCTCCACTGACACAGGAGCCAGCAGGTGTCAATGGGAATCACTGTAACTTTGGGTTTCTTCACAAATATAGCAAAATAGCATACGTGAAGACATGGAGTAATCACACTCCTAACACATTTAAGATGCACTTTGAAGTGCTGGTTATGACTTAGAAAACCCTATATAGGTTAGGCTCAGGCTCTCTGACAGACCATGGCCTAAATCCTAGACTCGCCAACACTTTGCAGATGAAAACTGGGCAATGTGTGGTCAAGCCGCATCACAGTATGATCAAGAAGGCAAAAGTTAGTAAAGACCAGGAGAGATTACCTTTGCCTGAGTATGCAGGAAAGGGCCCTTCCTCTCCTCTCTTCACTGCCGAATTTAACTCCAAACTACTGTTGCACTTTGAACTCCATTTGCAGGAATTGAAGTAAGCTGAGGACAGGGGGAAAGTGGGAGAGGGAAAGATAGACTGGGACATTTTAAAAATGGCTGAAAAGTGGGATGAGACAGGATTAATCAAGATTGGTCGTATTAAATCAGAAGAATTGGAAGATATGAAATCCCTCATGTTAGTCCTAACTAAAGTAGACCCAATGAGTCAGTTGGATTTACTTGTGTGTCATATTATCATTCAACAACTGATTAAATGGGTCTACTCTAGTCGGGATTAACTAACAGGATTCTGGACTATATCTTCCCAGCACCTGAGATCCTCAGTAGAGACCCTTTTCTCAGTCCCGAAACCTTCACAGAGAGATCTTGTGGGAATATAAGACAGGGCCTTCCCAATGGCTGCTCCTAGATTCTGGAACTCAATTCACATTGAGACTAAAAGGCTGCCAGTAGTGAGGTGGGTGTTGGACATTGTGTGAGTATCTAGTGACTAGCTGCTTGAGCACCAAATATATCTCTTTCAAATATTACTCAAGATTGTATAATGAAGAACGAATTTCTAAAGAAAAGATCAGAAACTACTTAGATTCACAGAGTTTATCTCTTATAACAGAGGAACAAAGAGAAATTCTTAATGCTCAAATAATTTCAATGGGATTGACAGAAGCTTTAAAAAAATGCAACTGGGGAAAGCCCCAGGAGAGATGGATTGCCTGCATTATATTATAAAACTTTTGAACAGCAAAGATTCAACAAACTACAACAACTTATGAACTCAGTTTTAGATATTGGGAAAATACCAGGTACTGGGAAAATACAAGATAGCTGGACATGTGCAAATATAACACTTATACCAATAATATACCAATATATAACACTTATACCAAAAGAAGATAGAGACATGAGTGATCTGACATATTACAGATTGATTTCATTATAAAAGAATTATTATAAATTATTCACAACAATAATGGCAGCAAGAATGAAAAAGATTTTAAATCAGATGCTACACAAAGATCAATGTGGGGGGTTTGCCAAAAGGACAATTGAAAGGTAACACTAGATGTGTGAGAGATGTTTTGGAATATTTAGAGGCACATGATGAAATATAAGCTGCTTTGATATTTCTGGATGTGGAAAAAGCATTTGATAATGTGAAATGGACTTTTATATTGGAGATTCTTACAAAAATGATCTTTGGCTCATATTTTACAGAATGGATTAGAGCAATATATTTGCAACAAAAGACATGTATTTGAATAAATGGAGATAAAACAAAAAACTGTGACATACAAAAAGGAACAAGACAAGGATATTTATCACTTCTCCTTTTTATTTTAACATTAGAAATATTGACTAGAGCACTTAGACAAGAAGAAGAAATTAAAGGCTTGAAAGTTAAGAGATATTTAAATTACGGAGGAGATGATTTGGTGATTTTCAAACAGGCTCTGTTAGATTCTGTAGAACCATTTCTAGAGATTTTGAAGGTTGAAGGTAGTTACGTTGCAGGATTTGAAATGAATAAGGAGAAAAGAACAATGATAGTTAAAAATATGATAAAAGTAGATCAAAAGACTTTGGGTGAAAGATCTTGTGATGAACCTGATGGGAGGGGGTCTTGACAACAGAGCCTCCTTGGCAACTGAGAGTGTTTAAGCTGATTGGCTGGTGAAATGGAACCTTGGATAGCCCAGGGGAGGGGCTGGTGGAAAGAGGAAAATAATGGATTTTAACTGTCTGGTGTCTGTTTGAAGAAGAGTGTGATTTGTGGTGTGTTTGGAGAGGTTGGAGATTTGAGGAGCTCTGTGGGAGAGAGAACTGAGAAATTGGGTGTATGAGAGATAGTGAATGAATTGAAAGAGAGAGAGAGAGAGAGAGAGAGAGAGAGAAGAATGGTGTGCTGTTTATAAACATTTAGATACAAGACACATTTAAAGCAACAGTGTTACAATAAGTGTTTGAAGTGCTGTGTTCCTTAAAACAGTGTCACAGAGTCTTATTTTGAATCCTGGAATATAGACGCTACCAATAATATCATCTTGACCTTAGTGCCAACAGTACCACAGTCTTGGAAAATATAAATCACTGCTGATCCTTACATCTGGGAGAAGGGCAGATTTAGGGAAGGCAGTAAAGGGGGAGAGGCCTGAAAGGAAGAAGCCAAGGGGAGACAAGAGTGAGGAATGGACTGAGTTCTCAGAAAGGGAGAACTGAGGCAGACCCGTTTGTCCCGGTCCTGGCTTGATTCAGAGATCTCCCTGGCTGTTCAGACCTGAACACAAAGAGGTGTCAGGCTGGGCAGGCCTTGAGTGTGAGGCTTGGGTGCGCCTTTTGCACTCAGCACTGATGGGGTGGTGGTTTTTTTCCGTGCACGTGTTACAGATCTGGATTTCAAATTGCCAGGAAGGTGAAATATTTAGGGATGATTTTTGAACAACTGAACACTAAACTTTTCCATAATATTTACAATAAAATATGGAATGAGATCAAACAAGACTTAGAGAGAGATTGTCAATACTTAGACTTTCAGTTTTAGGTCAAATTTCATCCACAAAAATGAATGTTCTGCCTAAAATGTTGTTTTTATTTCAAACTATTCCTATTTTGACAAATGATAGTTCACTTAAGCAATAGCAATGGCAGAAAGACTTCTCATAATTCATTTGGCAAGGGAAGAAATTAGAGTAAGATTTAAAATGCTTCAAGATGAAAAAGCAAGAGGTGTCCTTGGGTTACTAGATTTGAAATTATACTTTTATGCTGCCTGCTTTGTTTGGCTGAAAGATCAGATAACTTTAAAAAGACATAGACTTCTTAAACTGGAAGGCTTTGACTTGAGATCTATTTAGCATGTGTTTTTATTGTGTAATAAATTGAAAGCTAATGTTGATTTTAAAAAACATTATGCCAGAAGAACTCTGCTAAGAGTGTAGTTTAAATATAAAGAGAGATTACATTCGAAAATGTCTTTATTGGTTTCACCACATGAAGCTTTATGTACAAGAGAAATATCACTGGAAAATAAATGGTTAAGATAGACTGGCTGATTAGTAAATGATCAAATAGTAATAAAAAGATTGGAACAACTGAAATTAGAAGATTATGGAGTTGGCTTGCTTCTAGACAATCTTTTGATAAGATTTAAAATGGATATATAGCTACTTGATTTTGAAAGAGACTCTCTTGAATGGGAGATACAGTTGTGTCTGGAAGAATAATTTTAAATATCCATTTTAAATGTGCAAACTCTTTTTAAAATTTGAAATTGAGGAGGAAGTTGTTAATGATTGTTATGGTTAAATAGGTCCAAAATGTGGGTCAACACATACAGTGGAACAATGGGAAAAATGTGGACTAAAGATTTGAAATTTACCTTAAGCTATGATTTAAGAGAAAACTTTTATAAATTGACTAGTGTATTTACCCACCGTTGCCCAGGATGTTATTTTCTCACAGGTAATACTTGTTAGAAATACCTTAGGAATTACCTTACCTTAGGAATTAGATGCGGTTGAAATACACAGATTTGAGATCCTGTGTCTGTAATTCCCCAAAGTATGTTGTCAATATGTGTAACTTTTCCCCACATTCCTCAATCCAATCTGTATTCAGAGTTGTTAACATACAGAGGGTTTGGTTTCCTGAGGGAATATACTGTCCTCCTCCTTCTTGCTGGTAGGCTTCATCTCATAGCAACCAGCCTGAGGTCCAAGAGCTCTCTGGCTAAGAATTCTAAAGGCCCCTCCATAAACTGCCAACCCCAGGATTCCATAGAATCTTCATAGGCAGCCAATCATACGAGGTCTTCTCACCTAACACAGCCAATCACATGAGGTCTTTGCCTGCCTGACACAGACAAACAGACAGACTTACAAACTCACAGACAAATTTTGACTTTTATATAGTAGATATATAGGTGGTATTTGACTCCAGATAGATTGTCCAAGATGCATAAACATTCATCTAATCTTTGTTGGAAATGTGAAACTGAAGAGGGAACTTTTTTTCATATGTGATGACCTGTGATAAAGCTAGAAAATATTGGATTATAATTCACTGATTGATAGAAGAGATACTGAAAATGAAAATACAATTGAATCCAGAAGGTTGTTTTTTTTTTTTTGCTGGGACTGACTTGAAAAGACTACAAGAAAATTATTCCCATATATGATGATTGCTATGAGACTTGTTTGAACAAAACTGGAAGAATTTGCAGCTACCAACACAAAGAGAGTGGCTTATGAAAATATTGGATTTAACTGAAATGGACAAATTGACAACCTTAATTAAAGAGGATAATTTAATCATTTTAACAAAGATTAGGAAAAAGGATGTTATAGATGAAGAACAATTGGGGAAATCTGTCAACTTTTGGTTTTGAAATGTGAATGATGTTGTTTAGATGTCATTATGGTATTGTATATAAATGTATGTTGTCTCTATCACTAGTTTTGTTTTATGCTTTATCCTTTATATGTAGTTTTAGATATTCAAAAGTTATGTCCTTTAATTAAAATATTGCTAGAAGAGGTGTCAAGGCACATCTAGTCCAATTCCCTGCCAGTCTAGGAATCTGCCACTAAAATAGAGGGCATGCGACAATTCTTACTTTCAACTTTCAGGGAGGATGTGGGAACCCAGAACAGGTGTTTGGAGGCATTTTTGGAACAGTTAGGATCAACAAGTCATACAACCTAAGGTTAAATCTAGGTATGACAACATATTCCTACCGTTGGTAGGGAAAACAACTAACCAATAAACTGAAGACAAGCCAGTTTAAAACTCAACACATCTTTGGAGAGGAAACATCCTTCTCTGAGGGCACACTAATGAAGTATGATGTATGATAGGGGAGGACTTTTCAAAAGAACCAAGCAGTGGTGGCTGGTGGTTTCCATGGTAGTGAATCAGTGAATCTTCTCTGGCCTTTAGTCTAGATTGTAAAGGAGCTACCCTCACAACAGATTTAGCATTTTGGAGAATTTCCATGTTCTTTTTAAAAGTTTGGACTAGAACCCAGAGCTCATTCATTACCCTGCTGACCTGGATGCCACCATCTGCCACCAGGACCAAGTGAGTAACCTGTGGATTTTGCTGGTCCCAGGGCTTAACTGTGGAGGCTCAAGTAGAGCTGGTAACCTTACTAGATGTGATACCTCTCAGTTTTGGCTGATTGACAGCTATGCTTCCTTCCTGGACAAAGTTGACAGTAGTCGTGCATGTACTAGTCACATCTTGAGTAGGTGACAGTAATGTGTTCTGCATGATCTAGATGGTTTCAGCTGATACAGAATACAGTAACTAGATTACTTATGGTAGCTAAGCTACCAAAACATGTGAAAACTATTCTGAACCTGAAGCTGGTCTGAATGCTGGTGGATTTGCAGGCTTAGTGTTAAAAGCCATCTTGTCACTTTGAAAGCTCTCAGTGGATTGTAGCCTGAACCTACTCAAAGCTGCCCATACTTCAAATCAGCCATGGAGACCTTGCTCATCATGTGCCCACCAGTAAGATTTATTAGGCTAATGGGTATGAGAGACAGGGCTTCTTCTTTGGTGGCCCCACAACACTCTAGTTGGGGATGCATACAGAAAGGCAATACTCTCAGTTTTCTTTGTTTCCTTAAAAAATAGTATCTGCTTGTCCAAGCTGCTTTTTATTGATTGCAAACCCAAGGCTGTATCTTTCATTTACTGAGTAGGCCCAGTAGGTCAATTGCTGAGTGGCGAGTTAAGACATGTATGTATGTGTGTGCGTGTATGTGTATGTATATGTGTGCGTGTGTGTGTGCACGCGCGTGTGCGTATGTGTGCGCGTGTGCGCTTGTGTGCGTGTATTCTATTCCTGTTAGGACTATCCATTGGATTAAGTCCCCCCTTCTGTACTGTGATTTTTTTTTAAAAAAAAGTCCTGTTGGGACTATTGGGAATATTTTAACTATTTTATTAAATGTCTTTATATTTCATTATCTTAACTAATTATTTGGTGGAGAACCTTGGGAGGCTTTGTCTTGAAATACAGCACAGAAATGCTTAAATACACATATATTCTAAAAGTGTTGAAGATGCATCCTTCGGATACAATTAAAAGCTGGATATAAAGAAACCTTTCTAAATGTGATGTTGTATCAGTATTGACAAGAAACGTACAAAGCTAATAGTTATAGTTAATAGTTATTAGTTTGCAGTGTATGGCTTATAGAAGCTGTGGGGTGTGGCCTCCCAGGAGGGGAGTGGTGGGATGTAATAGCTGCTGAATGGAGTGCTTGGTCCCTAGGTAATATCCAGTCAGCATTAACTTTAAATATTTCTACCAGAACTTCGAACAAGTAGACGAATGTTTTCCACATCATGAGGAGGGGCAGTGGAAAGGTAAGAAGGATGGAACATACAAGACCAGAGGCCCTGGAACTGTTTTTATGGTGGTAGAGGTGGTATGGAGTTCAACATTGGGAAGCACGGCTGTTATTAATTTTGTCTACTTGCAGGTTCTTGCAGGAGGAGGCAAGTTACTTTTCCCATCCACTATCACTGAACCGTCCTAGAATCGAAAGATTCTCACAAGCACAAGGTGTTAGTCAGAAGTGCGCTCTATGTGTTCAGTTTAGCTTACTCCCAACTAAGTGCGCTCAGGATAGATTGCAGGAAGCATTAATTATACCAGTGAGGGCTCAATGACAAACAGTGTCTTCAATCTTTCTTAATGCTTGATCATTAATGCACTTCTGATTGAAAGTTCTTAAGGAGGCTCAGCTACATTGAAATTTTGATGGTCCAATTTTGTCAGTTCATTTCATGATGGGGCTTAGCTCACCAGCCTAGTCTGGAAGTGTGGTAACTTGAGCTCTCCCTGTCTTGGGATTCATGAGCAGACCTTCACACTGAATAGGCAGTAGAGCTTTCTTCCTTCATTTGGAATCATCAGCGACTACCGAATTCTCCGTAGTAAATGAGCTGGTCATTTTGCAAGTGCACACAGTTTACATGCTATGATCTTTGCCTTCGCCCAAATGCAGGGCTGCAGCAGTCAAATGAATAATCAGTACTGAAAGAAGCAAAGTATTTCCAGGGTAAGTAGGTCTGTGATTTTTTTTTGTGCACCTGTAAGTGCAATAGCTTGATGCCACCATGATTTCACAGGGGAATGATTCCCCCCGTTTTCATCAGAACTCCTGCGTTTGTTTTTAGATTCTTTAGCTATAAAAGGCAGGGGGTGATAATATGGGTTAAGTATCCCTTATTCAAAATGCTTAGGACCAGAAGTGTTTAGAGTTTGGATTTTGGAATATTTGCATATGTATAATGAGATATTTTGGAGATGGAACCCAAGTCTAAACATGAAATTCATTTATATTTCATATATACTTTATACACATAGCCTGAAGTTAATTTTATCCAGGATTTTTAAATAATTTTATGCATGAAACATAGTGATACCTTTGCTTTTTTTAAAAAAATACATCTTTATTATTTTTTAATAAATTAATAAAAATATCAAGTTAAATCTGCAATTATCAAGTTAAGAAAGTACAGACACACTACATCATCAGCTACATCATCACATGGTATATCTCAGAAAGCATTTTAAAAAAGCTTCCACAAACTTCGTAGTTGCAAATTAGTGGGTGTTCCAACATATATTAACTTACCTTCAATCACATATATATATACTTGTATTTTCTCTAAGACTCTGCTACTATGTATTTACATCTATATCTAGATCATGTAATAATTCTTATCTCATTATCTAAAGAAAAAAAATTATACCATGGTATTTATTTTTTATTCAAAATTTTTATATTTTATACTCTATGCAAAATCTTTAATATTCTTATCTATAATAGATCCAGCAAGTTTCTTATAACCTTTAACATCTTGTGTTTAATTCTTAATTCTAGCAGTGGCTGATTTTTTTCATTTGGATTCCAGCAGTGACTGATTTTTTTCATTTGGACTCCCAAAAAGGGGATATTAATTTACAGTCATCATTGAATTGTTTAAGAGTATTACCTGATTAAAAAGTTGTTAACTCATCTGACTCTACCATTTCATAGGCTTTCATTAAGCAATTGTCTGTCGTGGGAGTTGTCTTATGTTTCCATTTGTGTATAGAAGTCAGTCTGGCTGCTGTACTCATGTAAAGTAAAATCTTGTGATGGCTTCTTTTAGTCAGCTGTTGAATACTCTCTAACATATTCAATACATATATTTCTGAGTTCATTGGAAAGAAAGTTTTAAGAACGCTAGTGATTTTCTCATGTATTTGCTTCCAAATTCTTTTCACTTGCTCACAATTCTACCAAAGTAAGTAAAACGTCCCTTTTTGATCACATTTCCAACATAAATTATTTTCATTACTACTCATTTTAGAAATTTCTACAGGGGACAGGTGCCATCTATAGAACACCTTGCAGTAATTTTCTCTTAAATTAATGCTCTTAATAAGTCTTAATGTATCCTTCTAGGATCTTTCCCAGTTTTCTAATGATATAGGATACCCTACATTTTTGCCCACTTGATCATGTTCTCTTTAACAAGATCTTGTTCTAATTCCCAATTTAGTAGTATCTCATGGAGCTTACCAATCAAATGATCTGTATCTGGTCTCAAAAATATCTCAAATTCTCTCTCCTTAGTTTCAATTTCCTTTGTTTTCATATCCATTTTGAAAGTAAAAAGCTTTATACATAGAAGTTCATAAAGGAATTTTTAGATAGAACTTTTTCTTGTATTGTAGCCAGACTTTCCAAAGAGATTTCCTTATATAGTAATCATCGAATTCTTTGTTCACTTTAGCTTTATCATACCAACAATAATCATGCCAACCGAATACCAAATCCACACTCTCTATTTGTAATACCTGTGTATTTTCTAGTGTAATCCAAGCCAAAAGCCAAAACAAACAACTAGCATGGTAATAAAGTTTTAAGTCTGGAAAACCTGTTTGTTCTTTTTCTTTTGAATCTTTCAGTACCTTTCATTTAAATCTAGGTTTCTTTCCAATTCAGATAAATTTTGACAGATCTTTATTCTTTATCTTTATTGTCTAAATGGGTTGTTTTTCATAATTATTTTTAGGTTCTGAAACAAGAAAATCATTTCTGGTAAAATATTCATCTTAATTGTAGCAATACTTCTCATTAAATATAAGTCAAGTTTAGACTAACTCTGCAAATCTTCTTTAATTTTAAGCCAAAGCTTCTTATTATTGTTGTTAAATAAATCTGAATTATATCTGATTTCAGGACCGCCATGAGGTAATGGAGACTCATCTCAACCTCCTCAATGCTGTCTGTGTTGCAGACTATTGTGATGTTTTTTTCTCCTCTAATCTGGATACTGGTCACTGGAATCTGGTCTTCTTTGACCCTTGTTCCTCCTTTTTGTTATGCCCACTTTCTTTGTATGAAGTAGAGCTCTTCTTATCTGCAGTTCTTAAGCCTTTGCAAGGGCTGTTCTGGCCTTGCTGTTTTGATGTGCTGTCCTGGCTTTATTGCACTTAGAAGAGTTTTGAACTGTGAGTTTTTTATGCCTTTGCAAGGGCTTCTTCTCAGCTCATCCACCCTCAAGTGGGCTGTTAACAGTTCAAAAGCCCTTAAAAGGGCTATTATGGTAGCAGTAACAGCTATTTCTTTGCATTCCCCACCTACTTGCATCCTTTGCCTCATAGCACAGGGTCAGGCCTTTCTGCAGCCCACTTTATCATATACTCTCTGACATGTTGCTTTCCCATCTCTATTTTTAAACAAAAGTTAATACAGCTTACTGATGTTCATCCATGCGCAACTGCTTCTCAGATTCTGATTTATTCAATAAAAATCATGCAATTTTTTGTTCATCTAAAATCTTTTTATTATCTGTCTATAAGAAAATGATTGAAAACTGCAGTCTTCTGACAATAAGTCTTCATTTAATTTAATTCTGTATTGTTCTTGATTGAGTTCTAAGAAATCTTGATTACGTTGTTCACTTTTCCTTTGGTGTAATCTCCTTCCTGTAAAAAATCTCTTGTTGATATTGACAGTGTGCAGGTTTTCCCTGGAGCACAACAAAGTTAATAAGTTGCTCACCAGCAGAAGATTAAAAAAAATATTTTTTAAAAAAGCTTTTATTTAGGCTAAGCAGACATGCAGAACAAAGAAAGGCATACACATTTATACTTTCCATAGGGAAATTAATTAGCATACAAAGTTACATCAGTTCTACGTAAGATTTGGTGGACTTCAGCTGACAGGGCATGTGCCTTGGTCCTGTCATGTAATGGTCCCTCTAATACGTTAGTCACTTACCACCTATCTATTATTTATCCAAAGTGGGGCCTGCTTACATTCAGTATTCTGGGTATCTAACACTGCTTCCTCCTTTGTTATCTGTAATATACATTCCATTATCTATGTTTCTATGTCTCCTATTCAAGTTGCTGCTTCTGAAGGCTGGCATAATAACAAAGCGGGCTAGTAACCCAAAGGGCACTGGAGGAAATTCTTCAGAGGCCTGGTCTTGATACTTTTATACTGTTCTATGCTACTCTAAGACTCATTATTTTCAGGCTTCTCTATCATTATGATGAAACCCATAAAGATATCTTACCTTGGTTTGCATCTGTTCCATATTTGTGAGGCTCACATAGTGGTTATTAAAATCTGCCTTCACCTCACCTTTATCGTACCATAGAAGACCATGGCACCCAAACAGTTCTTGCCCTTCTAAATCCAACAATCTCTGATTTGTCAACACAATCCAGTCTTTCAACCAAACCAAACAGCATACATTAAGATACAGATTCAAATTCAGTAATCCCAATCCCCCTCTTTGTTTTGCCTCTTGTAAAATTTTATATTCAATTCTCAGCTTCTTCCCTTGCCATATAAACTTTGATAAGTCACTTTGCCATTGTTTAAATAGGATATTGTTGTTTAAGATTGGTATAGTCTGAAAAAAAACACCATTCTTGTCAAAACATTCATTTTTACCTGAGATAAACACCAATGAAGATAATTTAAATTTCACCCTTCTTTGCAAATCTGTAACATCATTCCATGTCTTGACATAGCTATTTTTTAAAAAAAGTATTAAGCATACAAAAAAAATTTATACCCTAAAACTACATAGAAAAGAAAATATATAACAACATGGCAACTTAAACACAATCCACAACACTTACAATCTAAATGACATACTTTATATACACTACATATTACATTACTGCTAATTTGACTACACACAACTATTACAGGGGTTGATTACTAGTTGACTTCCAGCTCTTCTTTATAATAATCTGTTGGTTATTAATTTACATAAGCTCATTACTTGTACTCTAGCAATTATTCAAAACCAAATACTGATATATTCCTCCAATTATCTTTCATATGTTGTACCAGTAAGCCCCAGTCTTCCTTAAATCTATTTAGACTACCATCTTTAATTAAAATCATTGATTTATCCATTTCAGCAAATTCTAATACTTTCTACCACCATTCTTCCACAGTTAGAATCTTCATCTTCTTCCAGTTCTAGGCAAAGAGCATTCTTGCAACTGTAGTCATACACTGAAATATTCTTCTTAATTTTTTTTTTAATCAAAGTTCTCCTCTATTAAACCCAACAGAAACCATTTTGGTTTTAGTTGGATCTTTAACTTCAAGTTCTCTTCCATTTGTCTATATCTGTCATTTCATAATGTTTTAGTAGCCAGTCTTCCTTTGTAGGAATATTAGTATGTTTCCATTTCTGGGCAAAAGTTAATCTAGCAACCAACGTTATACAGAGCAAGATTCTCCAGTGTTTGGTCCTTGTTGTGTTTTCTATTCCATCTAACAAATCTAACAAGTACCTTTCTGGTTGATGAGAAATTTTGTTTGTAGCATGTATGTTATTATATCATGAATTTGTTTCCAGAATTTCTTTGCCTGATGGCATTGCCACCACATATAATAGAATGTGCCTTTCTATTCACATTTCCAACATTTGTTATTCCCACTCTTGGTCATTTTTGATATTTGATTTGACACTAGATACCACCTAAATAACACTGTATAATAGTTTTCTTTTAGTTTAGTGCTTCTTGTGACTTTTAAAATGAAGTTCCAAGATTTTTCTGATTGTTCTAGTTGAATCGATCGGCCTATATTTTGCACCCATCTAAACATATTCTCTTTAATGATCTGTTATTCTAAATCACTTTCCAGTGGCATCTTATAAATTTTCCAAATAATATGGTTAGTTTCCAGATTCAGTAATTTATCAAATTCTCTTTCCTTAGTTTCCCTCCCTTCCAATTATATATCCATTTTAATTTTTTCTGCTAACTGTCTGTGTAAAAGCCAAGGTGATATACATACCCACAATCAAATAATTCTTTTGATTTTAACTGGGCTTCATTTACATGCATTTTTAAAATATATATTTATAAGTAATCCATTTGTCTGATTGTACTTTTTGTCTTCTTTGTGTGGGCATATCCATAATGGCACTTTCCATTGGAGCCTTTTTTTGAGAGGAGGGTATTTTAGCCATTTTTAAAGAGTGATTCCATAATGTAATGATTGTTAAAATCTCTGTTACTTTCACTATATCATACCAGTTAAACATGTGCCATCTCAAATTTAGGTCGAAACCCTCTAATTGTAACAGTCTCATATTTTTTAGTATGATTTACTCTTTCATCCAGGATGACCAACATGACCAATAATATCATTTTAAATCCAGTAGGCCTGTCTCTCCTCTTTCCTTTGTTATCTTTTCAAATCTTCCATTTGATTCTGGGCTTCTTCACTTTCCAGATGAAGTTTGATATATCTTTGTTCCATTGTTTAAAAAGCAGATCTTTTTCATTGTGCTAATACTCTTCTCGTACCTGAGGCTGTGGCCCATTTTTCTTATTATTTTGCTCTTTTCCTAAATCTTCACATAATAACTAGAATGCATTCAATGCCTTTTAGATTGTTATAAATTAGAATCTATTTCCTGTAGTAACTTTGTGTAAATGTAACATATTCTTAGGTCTATCAATTTTTATTATAATATTCAAAATGAATATATATCTTTGGTAAATTTTCAAGTTCTCTCTACTTAGTAGTTATTAGAACATAGTAATTTATTAATGCTTAGACCATAGGGTATTTGCATACATAGAAAATAAAATGAATAAATACAGTATCCAAATGGAACAGCATAAAAATACAACATAAAATAAATAGTATATAAATTTTGCATATTATAAAAAGAGACATTCAATACAATTAAAACACATTACATATAAACAACAATTCTGAACCTAGAGAAGAACATCTGCAGAGCAGTCAACTGCAATATTAGTAATAAATTTTGTCCTAATTTTCTTTGCAAAAAAAGAACGCTTGTGGGTTACCATAGAGTCAGTATCAGACAGGAGATAGAAAATCTTTTCTGAAACTGTATTTGTATGTAGAAAAGACAGATAGTTCCCAAAAATTTAGTTCTTGGTTCAGAGTATAGTGAAAAAAAGAACAAGCAGTGAGGCAAATCCTCAATTTCTGGGGGCCCACAAATATATAAACAAGGGGACATAAGGATGCAAAAATATCTTTCATCAATCATAGCTGTAGGCATAGTTTGAAAGCAAAGGGCTGTAATACCTTGTCTAAGTTTTGCATTTGTAAGCTTTCTCAGGTAAACAGCCCCTTGATGGTCAACTTTATAGAATCTATACCATTTTGAAAATTTAGAGTTGTTAATAACCAGTCTGTCCACTTAAGCACCATGGTCAAAAACATATTCACCACGTTTCTGTTTTGAATTCAAAATAGGAAAAAATGTCAAGTGGAGTAGGGTACAATTCAAGCAACTTGTAATATCTTGAACTCCAAACTTTGCAGTTTGATAGTTCAAAACATAGCTGGGGGAAAACCCTGACAGAAGAGTCTTTTACAATTTTCCAGTAATTAAATGAAATGAATGTGAGATTTCATGGGAGGCAAACTGACATCTGCTTGAAGCAAAGCTGCAGAACTATCTGGTAGAAGTCTTAATAGTTTCTTGAGAAACTATATTTTGGAGGGTTTTGAGTTTAACCAACAGAGAGCCGTCCCATTCCCAGATAGCAGCACAATACAGAATCCGGGCAATGACTTTGCTCTGAAAATTGTTCCGGGCTGGAACAACCAGGTGTCCTGCTGCAATGTTGTAAAATCTAAGGATTGCTCCAATAGATCTCAGAGCCACTGCTCTAATAGCTTCGATATGGGACTTACAGGAAAAGTTTTCTGTAAAATGGATGCTGAGGTACTTAAACTCCTTACATTGTTCAATCTGATGACCACTGATAGACCATCGAAAGTGGGAGTGTCCTTTTCCAAATACCATCACCTTTGTTTTAGTATAATCAATGTTCAGCATTTCATTAGAACAAAACCTTTTCAAACCTATATGAGTAAGTGAAATTAAAACCATATCATCAGCATAAAGGAGAACAGAAATCTTATTTGACTGAAGGTGGAAAAAATTCCAGTCCAGACAATGCTGGAATTATATCATTCAAGTATAAATTGAAAAGTGCTAGTGCCAGCAAACATCCCTGTTTGCCTCCCTTATTCATGGGGATCAGTTAATGAGCCAGAAATACCAACTCTTGTTCTAGTAGTCACATTGAAATAAAGTTCCTTGATTAGAAACAATAAACGATTATCTATGTTATTGTTGACCAATTTATGCCACAACAGATTTCTATTAATAATAAAAAGCTGCTGCTAGATCAACAAAGGCTACAAATAAGTGTTTGGTAGTGTTACCTCACTGATAAACTCTGTCCCAGGGTCTACAATTTTGATATTAAAATATGATTCAATGTGCCTGAGAGGTCACCCAGATGGGCATGTAGGCAGCAACGGTCGAATGATCGAAAACCAGGTCAGGCCAGTAAAATCCCCAGTCACATAGTCCCAGGAGACCTCAAGCTGTGCAAACCCACAGTAAACAAAGGGTCCTCAGCCACTGAGGAGCCAACTTGAGGGGGTTAGCATCTTTTCCCCAGGTTGAGCACCGATAGCAATAAAATCCTGTCAGGCGAGGACCATTTACAGAAAGTCACACCACAACCCAATGCAGCTGAAGATCCTGAGACTTTGGCAACACCTTGTAATCTCATCACGCAAAGGAACTTACCATTGTGGAGCTTCTTTCTTGTTACAACACCCATTGTTCTCCCTGGGAAAGGATTAACCCTCCAGGTACTTTTTCCCCTACAAATAGTCCCAGTTTTTGAGCGATTCTTTGGATCACTCCTGGTTATCCCAGCAGACTGTTTCTCTGTCCGTTGAGTACACCCCTCAGCCCTCTCCGTGCTGAGCTCCACTTCTTTGCTGTTTTTCCCAGACCAAGGACTTCAAGAAAAGGTGCAGTACTACCCCAGCTACAATCCCTTCAATAGTTCCCCTGTCCAGTTTCATCTCTTTTGCTTCTTAATAGGTCTTGAGTGTGTGAGTGATTGCATTGATGTGTGAGACTTTCATTCAATAAAATCATTTATTAGACATTTTTGTTTGGTTTTTGGCTTGGCCTGACCCCATAAAAACTGGGTAAAAAGACCCCGCTAGGTTACCCTGCCTCTCACATTGCTATTGCTCATTGTCTGGCTAGTTTCCATTCCCCATCATGTGGAGCACACTGAGGTGTCCCCCAAGGGACCCCAGAAATCAGGGTAACAGAAGGACCCACAATTCCTTGTGGGGCTAAAAAATAGTCAAACAATGGTCAGTAGTACGATGCCCTTTCCTAAACCCAGCCTGTTCAAGGTGAATAATATGATTAGTAGATTCCCAGTCCTCCAATTTGTTTAACAGATATTTACTATATAACTTAGAGTCAATAACCAAAAGACTAATAGGCCAAAAATTATTAGGATCTAGCTTATCATCCTTCTTGTGAATAGGCACAACTACACTCTATTTCCAGCCCACTGGAATTATACTTATGTTGTTAATTTGAGTGAATACTCTAGCTAATATTGGGGCCCACCATCAGGGCAGTGTTAGAATAATTCTGAAGGCATCATATTTCAGAGCAAGAGTTGTAGTCAACTTCTTTTTCTCAGATACTGACACAGGAGACTAATAAGACAAACCAGCAGCTTTGGAACCATAGAAAGATGGTTCCCTAAAGATGTAGCTCCATGAAGCCTGCTGTAATGATTATGCCATTGATGTGATGGAATTTGTCCAATAATTAATAGTCTGACTATGAGCAAGGTCAGAAACACTGAGGCATCCAGAGCAGTTACAGGCAGCACAGAAAACCATGTTGCTGTCGTAAAGACTGCAGAGTAAACCTAGCCCTTATATAGCTGGCTCCTGGCTGCTCTGGCTGTCTTGTATCTGAGTAGCCAGCTAGGTCTGAAGTACTAGGCAGTATTCTGCAAAGAGCAGGGTCAAGGCCAGGATCCTTGCAGGCAGAATCCCCCAAGGACCTAGTCACAGACCCAAACCCTTACAAGTGCAGTAGCAAACTTAAAAAGAAAGAAAGAA
Source organism: Cyclura pinguis (assembly GCA_030412105.1). Lineage (NCBI taxonomy): Eukaryota > Metazoa > Chordata > Lepidosauria > Squamata > Iguanidae > Cyclura > Cyclura pinguis. The sequence continues at coordinate 266,938,939 of CM059599.1, forward strand.
AGAAAGAAAGAAAGAAAGAAAGAAAGAAAGAGGACCAAATGGAAAAGCAAAGCAAAAACAGAGATATCAGATCTCACTAAAATGCCTCTTATTGGGCCAGTGCCATCTTCCCTTCCTGCAGCTCCAGTCCCAGGAGTTCAGCTAACAGGCAGCAAGGCCAACAGGTATTTTACATAGTTATGGTGGTAGGCAACAGAAAAAGTGTCTTTTGAGATAAAGCTCCCGGTGCTAGAGAGCTCATTGGGTTAAGGCTACCTGTTTGTGTGTTTCCATGAGCACGGAGGAAGTTTGCTTGCTCCTGTGCTTGTTAAGGCTTAGATCTTGGTGAAACCCCGACAGTACTCTTCTCTGAAGGCCCAGAGGAAGAAAGCCAGAGACGTGGTTGGGGGATGGAGCTAAGAACCAGTAGCTCACTATGTAACTGTGGCCCCAAATCCTGGAGCTCCACTAAGAGGCAGCAAGGCCAACAGGTGTATTGCATGGTTGTGGTGGTAAGAGACAGGATGAGGTAAGCTTGTGTCTGTTGGAATGAACTTCCTCAGTCTCTGTTGGGTTAAGACTGCTTGTTTGTTTCTGTGAGCAGAGGAGGCTGGCTTGCTTACTTACTCCTGTGCTTGTTAAGACTTGAGTTCTTGTGAGGCCCTATTGTGCTCTTGTGTAGAGGCCCAAAGGAAGTAAGTCAGGGACTTGATTGGGAGTGAAGTTAAGAGACACTAGCTCACTATATAACTGCAGCCCCAATCCCTGGAGCTTGGCTAGCAGGCAGAAAGACAAAGAGGCACTTTGCACGGGCTGGGTGTTAGGAGAAAGCATAAGGTAAGGCTGCGTTCAACTGTTCCACTGGGGTTCTCCTATTTATTGTCTATGGTTGTGTATCAAGTAAATTTGATGTCTTAACCAGCCTTCTTTAAGCATTATTTCCCTTTTAACCAGTGCCTCATGAGGTGAAAGCCAAGTGGTATCTTTGAATATAATCTCAGTTTATATTTCAGCCAGGCTCAAGTTAGGCGTTTCTGAGAAAATGATATTTAAGATCCAGGTTCACTTTAAGTTAATTATACCAAAGAAATCTGTGCAAACCAAGCATCAAGTCTGCACTTTCCACTTGGAAAAGACATTTAAGTGTTCTCTAATCTTTCAGTGTCACCAATTAACAAGTATGGAAACGCAGTTTTAAATCTGCGTAATTCCCCTCCTTGTTCACCATCTAGTAAAGTCTACAATCTATCCTATGCTTCTTCTGCCACAAAAAATGGAGAGATCCTTTTCTCATTTCTTGAAATGTATGTTGTTATGAAGGATAGGAATTGCATGAAATCAAAATGATCTGTAACAGTAAATTAAGGAATCCAGAAGTGAGGCAGGTGAACTGCTTGTTGGTGGGGTGGCAGCAGAGGAGCATAATTCCTCCTGGGTAATTACTGAAGTAATTCCTCTCCCAAAAATGACTTCCTCAGATCATTTAACTTTATGACAACTAAAGTATGATTAGCCATGTTGATAACCATTATCCAAATTAAAATTGAAATTCAATTTTACTTAGTAATAAAATCTGTTTCACTCCTATAAAAGTAGATGAGCACCAACCTCGCTCTCCTCCCATCAGCAGTGCCTGCAACTGAAGTAATTCTTGCAGTTAACATTTTTCTTCTTCTTCCTGTAATGTTCCTTAATGTCTCTGAATCTAGGATTTCTTCTCTTTTTCTCTTCTCCACCTTCCATATAAATTGGCATAGTACTTGTTTTATCTTATCCTGGTCTGTTGTGAAAGTCTTCCCATCATGTACTTTCAGTTTAACTTTTCTTTCTGTGTCTCCTTTAACTTGTACCAAGCCATCTCCCTGGTTTATTTGACGATTCAAAGGATTTTTGCTTGGTGGATCACATCCTTTTCTCTAAATTGTATACCAAATTCATTGATATTTTGTTTTTGTTTTATCAATGTTTCTGTGTTTGATGGACTCTCTTGAGGCTCTTTGTAGAATTAATTCTTTCAACTGCCCCCCCCCAGTAGATCGCAATAACTCTTGGGATATTTCTCCTTTTGGCTATAGAGCAGTTAGGATTTTGTCAGTTTCATGGTCCATCTGGTCAGTTGCACACGCAGAGAATTTGGGCATGGGATGAGGCCAAACATGTGTATAAGTCTTCATTTTATCTTTCCTCTATACCTCAAATGTTAATGCATTTTTCTGCATATTTTATTGCTCTCAAATTTATCATCACTTCTCCCTGTTTCAGAGTATCTTCTAAAGTTGTGGTGCCTTTCTCCAAGTTAATAGTTTTATGCTGCAGTTCCTCAATCTGCATGTTCCTTTGCTTTAAGCCTTTTACTAAAAATTTCCAAAGATTCCCAGTTCCTTCCTTAGTTCTCTTTTAATTCTCATTCTTATCTCCGTCAATTCATTTGTTATACCCATTCTCAGTCTCTTTATTTCTTCAACCATAAATAAACCAGGGTCTGTTGTTTCTGTCTGCAACTCCAGTGATGGTCTTCTCTGAGTTTGGTTTTCTGGTTGAGATTGTGCTTGCGCTCTTCTTGTAGCTGAGGGCATGGTTCTTGTTTCCTGTTTATTATGTGATTCTTTTCCCAAATCTTCCCATCTTAACTAGAATGCTTTCAATACTTTTTAGATTGTGATAAATTAGCATCTATTTCCTGTAATAAGTTTGTGTCAATGTAACAAATCCTTAAATTTATCAATTACGATTATTCTAATATTCAAAGAAATATATATCTTTAGTAACTTCACATGTTCTCCCCACTTAAATTGCACTAAGTTAACTTTATAACAACAACTAGCCATGTTGATAACCATTATCCAAACTAAAATTCAGATTCAATTGTACTTAGGAGTAAACAGACTTTTAATCCTATCAAAGCATATGAGCAGCAACCTTGCTGTCCTTTCATCAGCCATGTCTACAACTGAAGTAATTCTTGCATTTAACATTTTCCTTTCTCTTCCTGTAATATTTATTACTTTCTCTTTGTGGCTACAAGTAACTTTTTGTTGGTTTCAAGGTGCAGCTGGTCAGCTGTCCAAACCAGCAAATTTGGGCCAGCAATGGGATCAAACAGGCATATAAGTCTTCATTTTGTCTTTCCTCTATATGTCTAGTCTTAATGCATTTTTCTCTCCATTTATTGTTCTCGAATGTATTGCCATTTCTCCCTGTTTTAAAAGTACCTTCTAAAGTTGTGGTGTGTTTCTCTAAGTTAATTGTTCTATCTTGTAGTACGCCAGCCTGTGTGTTCCTTTGCTTTAAGCCCTTTTACGACAGTTTCTAACTCATTTCCAAAGACTTATAATTTCTGCCTCAATTCTATTGTCTCTGTCAATTCATCTCTAATGTTCATTCTCAGTCTGTTTATTTCTTTGAACATAAATGAATTGGGATCTGTTGTTTTTCCCTGCAACTCCAATGATGGTTTTCTCTGAGTTTGCTTTTGTAGTTGAGATTATGCTTATACTCTCCTTGTGTTTCCCCAAAATGTGCGTGTCACATGAGGCTGCCAACTATGCCAGTTGCTCTGTTGAAAAGTGGATATTGATTAGCTCAGTTTTGGGGCCCTATGTGAGGGGGTGATTTAGTGAGATCTACTGGCTATGTTTACAGGTTCCCTGCAGGAAAGAACCAGCCAGAGAGTTTAAATTGTGAGCTAAAAATCTGTTTTATTAAAGGAAATTCACACAAGTATGGAAAGATCAACCCCTCACACAAGCATAGAAGGAGTAGCCAAAGGAAAAGAGAGGAAAGTGTCATAGAGGACTTTTAGGGAAGAAGAAATCGTTACCATTCCAGGGAGCAGTGAGCAATGATGTGTCTTGAAAGCAATGATGTGTCTTAGGTAGGTGCCAAAGGACCTAAGGATAGTTCTTGTTCGAGAATGAAACAGACAGCATGGTGTTCAGAAAAGCCAGAGACTGCACTGAACAAGCTGAAATCAAGTGTTCTTATATCTGAAAAATTTCCTGTGGGGATGAGTCTGAATTGCTGTCCCAGCCAAGAGGACAATGGGAGTTGCAACGCAAAAGATGAAGTCTGGACTGAGCTAATGGTCTACATGTTTAGGTGACTTAAGGATAATGGCTGTCATATTAGCCCTACATTGTGATAAGACAGGGAAACAAATGGGTAACGTCCAGGTCTTCGACATCAGAGTTAAAACACTCGTGGTTTGGTGGAAATAGATGCAGGAAATAAATGCTCTTTCAGCCCTGAGATGTCTGGCTTGTTATCTTTAAGCTGATTGTCTTGAGTGGGTCCGTACTGTTCATCTGAAAATGACTTGGTTCCTGCCTAAGAGGCAGTGATGTAGACTCCAGTCAATTGACTCAGACTCAAGTCAGACTTAAATCACTTCAGTTACTTGACTTGGACTCGACTTGGCAATAAATGATGCATTGAGACTTATATATTTGTAATGACTGACTTGCTGCCCTTGGTTCAGTAACATAACACATTAATCCAGAAACCTTAAGACTTTGAACAATGCTTCCATCTCTTTTTGTCTACTGGTCACATGACAATCTGTCTCAAGCCCAAAGTGTGGGTGCATTTCTCAGAGGGGAACAGGAAACAGTTTAGGCAATGGTCTTGAGGTAGGCTTGAGGTCTTCTCAGCATCCTCTCCCTGCTGCATATTGGAGGAGCTTTCTAAAACATTTCCTGAGAGCAGAAGATAAAACTCACCCCTAGAGTGCAGGGCACATTTCTCAGAGAACAGCAAATGTGAGGAGGAAGGATCTTTCCTTCTAAAGCTTTTGAAGCTTCAGTAATGGGGAGTAAGAAGGATCCTGTTCCCCACGTCTGAAACTGCAGATGACAAAAACACATATGTGGAGGGCCAACTCTGCTTAAATTGTTAAAACTGACTGTTTGATTCTGTCCAGAAATTCTAGAATATAGGTTGAGGTATAAAGTTAGCTCCCAGACTTCAGACTTGACTTGAAGGTATCGTCAAGGACTTAAGACTTGACTTGAGATGTGGAGAAAAAGACTTAAATACATCACTGCTAAGAGATAGGTGTGGCTGACCAACCTTGCTGTTTCCTGTTTACAGTTAGTAATATGCCTCTTCCAGTGTGACCTGCCAATCACCTCAGGTATCACTTATATCAATGCCAATTAATAATGTCAATTAAATAATATGTGCTAATTAAACCGTGCCAGTCGTGGGGTGCGCACTATGCCATAACAGTCTCCCCCCCCCCAAAAAAGTGAAAGGTGTAATCTTCATGGAGAAGCCATCAAGTTACTTTTTTTTTTCTTTGGAAGGATGCTGAGCACATCAGTTTGGAGAATTTCGCAGATGTGCTTAGGAAAGAGGGTTAAGGTGAGCTATTTTGCCTCCATTGAGCGTGTCAGCTAAATACTTGGTGGGATGGTCAATTTAGTAAAAATGTTGCTAGTCATGTTTACGAAGAGAGGTGAAGAGAGAAGACAAAAGAAAGAAGTTGTGTACACACGTACACAAGAGACATAGCAATATACAAATATCACTTCAGCAGTTGCAGCCTCAGAATTCAAATTTCCAGCTGGGTAGTGCTCCTTTAATAGAAGCAAAATGGGAAAAGTCTGACATGGGCAATTCATGGCACAGTTCACAGTTTGTTGAATCAGGAAGTTTGATGTATGGGTTGGAGAGTGGTTCCACCCCTTGTGTCCAAAAGAGTTCACAGCAATCAGTCTTTTGGGAAGAGGAGTGAATTTGCATGTTCCACCCCGTATGTATCTGGAAAAACTGTGATGTCTTCAGGGCAGATAGGGTTGTGCCTTTGGGTTTTGGATCTCGGGACAGGTGCCTGATGCCTTGGAACAACATGCACCCATAGCTGGCAGTATGCAAATTGCTAGACTGGGACTGACATCTTTCTTAGGGGCAGTACTTTGGATTTTAGGGCAGAATTCTTGCATTTTTGGGAGGAAACTAGAGAGAGGTTAGCTGTTGGGCTCTGCCAGCCAAAGTTGTGAGCCGTGTCACACAGGCACATTGGCATTTTATGGAGGTTTTGGCAGTGAGCCCTCACGGGTATTGCACCCAAAGGAAGAAAATGTGTTTTTAGGGGGCCCAAAAATGCAACAGGTGCAGGCATGGAGTTGTGGTGCTTGAGTTACCAATGGGTCAGTAGACCTGAGTGCTAGATCCGTGTTTGTTCACTGTTTTAATTGAGAATGGAGACAACAGGTAGTTATAAAAACTAGAGGCTAACTGCTAAGCTAGTGTATGCTGGCAAAATCATGCTGAGGTTTGGCCAGTACTCCAGAGTCAAGATTGCCCTCCTGCCTTGCCATGAAGCTTTGACAGCCCTTACACTGGCGTTCTTAACAGACTGCTGAGCCTGAAAAAAGCCAATGGCTGTTCTTACTCAGGTTTCCCTGGCTCCATGGCAGGCAATCAGAGAGAAGCTCCAATTTCAGTGAACCACAGGGTCAGCCAACCCTCTTGGTTCTGAGCTGGCACTAGGAGATCTTTCTGATCAGCCATATACTAGGTTCTGACCAAGGTGGCCCTTTCTGTCAGGAAGGGACTTGGTAGATACTGGCTAAGTTTATCCATAGAGATGGAAAACACTGCCACTGGGTGGAACCATCACAGCATAAAGAGGATACTGCCTCGGCTTACTAGGACTGAGCTGTCTGTCTTGACTCTGGTGGCTTGACCTACCTCATCCCAAAAGGAAATTACTGCATAAGGTAGACATTGCCTAGACTTTGGCGCAGTCATTCGTAGTGTGGATTGACTCACACTGGTTCTGGAAGAGGCTCAGGGACACTTTTCTTCTGACAGACTCTATGATTCTATAAGCTTATTTTTAAATATAACTGTACATATGTGTACATTTCTGTATATCTGATATCAAGACACAATGAATGGTGACCATTTGCTCCTTCACTTGTCCTGGGAAGCAATGTCTTGTGTGTGTGTGTGTGTGTGTGAGAGAGAGAGAGAGAGAGAGAGAGAGAGAGATTTCAGTTTGTATGTCTTTTTCCTCCTACATTCTTCCACCTTCCTTTGATCAAGAGATTCATTGGTATTAATGAACAAAGAATTTAGTGTCTATTGTCCTCCGCAATGCATCTTTCACATCTTTGTTCCTGAGGCTGTAGATCAGGGGATTTAGCACAGGGACAATAATAGTATACAAGACAGAGATGTATTTGTCTGATGTGGGGGAGTACCAGGAGCTGGGGCGGGAGTAGATGAAGAGAAGAGTACCTTCGTAGATGATAACAGAGGTCAGGTGGGAGGCACAGGTGGAAAATGTCTTCCTTCTTGCAGCTGCAGATCGCATCTTCAGGACAGAGTTGATAATGAAGACATAGGAGATGATGATGATGAAGGAGGACATGATTTCTACTGAACTCCCATAAGTGTAGAGCAGGAGCTCATTCAAGGATGTGTCTGAGCAGGAGAGCTTCAGAAGCAGTGGAAGATCACAGAAGAAGTGGTTGATAACATTTGGCCCACAGAAGGACAGCCTGAAGGCAAAGCAAGTGTGGACCAGGGCACTCAGTGTACCACCAAAGTAAGCAAGCATAACCAGCCTGAGACAGACCCTCGGGGACATAATAGAAGTATACAGCAGTGGGTTGCAGATGGCTACATACCGATCATATGCCATAGAGGCAAGGATGAAAGACTCTGTATCACCAAAAGTGCAGAAGAAGTAAAACTGCAGTCCACATCCAGCATAGGAGATGCCCTTTTTCATAGCCAAGAAATTGACAAGCATCTTTGGGACGATCGCAGTGCAATAGCAGAGATCAACTAATGACAGATTGCTAAGGAAGAAATACATAGGGGTGTGGAGCTGGGGGCTGTTTCTGATTAGAATTATCAGCCCAATGTTCCCCAGCAGAACCATGCTGTAGAGTAGCAGGAATATCACAAATAAGACAGTTTGAATTGCTGGGCTGGTGACAAACCCCAAGAGGACAAAGTAGCTCACGGTGGTTTCATTGTCATCTGGCATCTCTTCTCAGTGTCTTACTTATACTGAAGAGAGGCAGACGTAGAGCTGTATGGAGTTCGGAATGCTTTGGGAAAGAAAAGTGACAGGCCTTTTAATGAGTAGAGCAGAAAAAAATGATAGGAATTATTTATATATTGACAGAAATAAATGATCAACAATGGTGATAGGGAAGTAATGGCAGGTGCAAATCAGAAACAAGTACTTTTTGGATGCCCTGTGAGCAGATTATCAAGCAATATAAGTCAGTAGCTGAAGACATATCTACCAATCAGTATCAGGAAATAACACGGACCGTTGTTTCTATACATTCCTTTCAATGACCAGTACTTGGTGACTTCCCTGTTAGTGGTTTGGTGAATCTCCACTGGCTTTTGTTTCAGAGCCTTAAGGGAACTATCCAAGGTGCTGAACTGATTTTGAGAATAGGGTTAAGGAGCTTTTATTTTGCTTTTAATTGTGAGACTAAAGCCTAGAGTAGATCCATTGCCTCCCTGGCATAGGGGTCACGAGCCAACCTTGCTTATATTAACACATTGTTAAATGAGTTCATTTATGAATTGTCTGTGTATGAAACAATTCTCCGCTCCAATGCAACTGGTCACCATTTTGAGGACAATGTCTGAAGCAATCTGTATGGAGTCTGCCTCCTTTCTAACCTCTATTCACTATACTGCATTCTTTAAAGTTCTAAGTAGAACAGCTAAATATTATCCAGTGCAAATACAGTTCCACCCTCCAGCTATGATTACTTCTCTCTATATGAAACAAGAATTAATGAGCTGGGGGTTTTCATGAGCTTCCTTTTGATGTGTCTAGGTGGGATTTGCTGCCCTGGGAATCTGTTGCACTGACCGGACAGATAAAGAGCTTCTGTATATCTGTTCCTATGATATGAAAAGGCTTTCTATCCTGTGCACATTTATTCAGAAATACAGGCTTACACTCACAAGTAAGTGTATGTAAGTTTGTAACCACAGTTGATAAACAATCATATTTACTTAACTCTCTTGTGAGGGGGAAGTCTACGGAACATAGCAATGGTTAGAAGTTTAATTGAAGGACAGCAATATAATTCGTCAAGTGGGGCAGATTTGGGAGTTTCCTCAGAATATGGGGAGCTGGGACTGAATAGAGAGGAAGGAAACTGCAGTGGTCAAGAAGCAGCCTGCGTTTCATTATACAATTTTCTTCCTGCGGATTTTCAGCCTTCACTAACTTGCTGTGCTTCAGTTAAAGCCAAATGGAAGATATTTTGTGGGAACTCCTTACTGTGTCCTCGCTTTCAGTACCCCCCCCCCGCCCCAGATCAGGAAGAGCAGACAGGTGGGAATGATGTAGCATAATAGAGAGATGAATCATAGAAAAAATATACAGATGGCACCCGTGACATTGACAATGATTGGCTCAAAAATAACAAGAAGGAATTTCAGTGCTGGCACATGCCTTTTGGAGTAGTCCTTTTCCAACAAAGACCTTGAGCTCTCAGTCAAGAATTCTCTACAGAAACTGGTGGCTAATGGCTTCCGTGTCAGAGATGCAGTTAATCTGCATTGGAGTTTCACCTGAATATTAAAAGAGCTATTGAAGTTGCTGAACCCTACCCCCCTGCAACAGGTCCAGCACTTTGGATGTTTCTAATAACATTTAGACTAAAACCTGGAACAGATTCACTACCTCACTGACATGGAAATCACTAGCTGCTACTGTGGCGAATCCTGAGGTCCACAATGAGGTTGGGCTCTCAAGATTCCCAAAAAATGAGGCGAGCTCTGGAGCACAATCTACCACCAAGTGCTAGAGAATGCTAGCCTCTCAAATATCATTAAAGAACAATAATATCTAGATGTGCTCAGCTGTGGCAGAAAACTCCTCAGTAGTAAAGGGCTCCTTGTGAGGAAAACCCCTCTGAGGACACTCTAACAGAGTGCAGCTGGACTTAGGTTCTGGTAGTTCCTGCATAAAACCATCAACCACAGTTTGTAGAAACTGCTGAGAGTAACTTCAATGGAATTGTCCTCTTTTTATATCTGACCCTAAGACTGTTATTGGATTTTGGCTTTAGATCCTCTGCACTTGGCTTTCCTGATTCTCTTGTACCACTTTTTTTGATGTGACCTTGGCACTGTTTCCCACACCTTGTCTTTGGATCCTCAAGACCTCTCTGCTGTCTCTGTGAAGTTTATTGGTGCTAACTTTGGACTGCTTGACCTTGCTACTGGGACTTGCCTGCTGGGAACCAGAGCAAAATGAATGAAGCAGAAAAAGGAACCTCCTTTCATAGGGAAATAAACTTTCAGAAAATGGGAGGACAGATCTTGGCACCAGAGAAGAAGGAGAAGAAGAAGGAGAAGAGGGAGAGAATGACAATATTCCTTTTCATTTCACTTCACTTCACTTTATGCAGCTGTGAAACTTCTGTCTTCCAAATGTCTCTGTTTGCTGAATGGCTTTTGCTGTAAGTTTAATATACATATCATTTGTATAATATGCATATAGCAAAGAGAATGTAGAGTCTCAGTTAATATTTGGATGGTGAATAAGAATTGTTGCTGCTCTGTCAAAGGGGTTCCATTTTAACTCATTTGGCTGAGACAGACATTTCCTCTTTAGAAAACAGGAAAGAAAGAAATCTCATTCAACATACCTTTGGCTATCTTACATTCCTCCTCAGAATTCACAAATTGTCACGATCCAGAGATAATAGTGTATATGTGTCTTTTCAGCCCTTGAGATGTAACCTCTTGGGGATGTGGTGCCACAAGACCTCAAGAGTACTGTGTGCACAGTAATTCAGCTAGGAATATGTTTGCATTTTTCACATTTATTTTAATGATACTTTCAATGAAGCTCTTTCCGTGAACTGCACTAATTATTTAATCTGAGTTATTTTGAGGCCACTTTTAAAGGTATCCCTCCAAGGTCTGGAACTCTGCTTTTGGTCTCGGATTAAATTTAGCCTTCCAGTCTTAATGTAGCAATCTGTGGTCTGAAGTTGTTTGACTTAAGGCAACAGTTCCTTGCCATGCAGATGCTCAAATACAGTTGTACTCAAGCTCTCTGTCTCCAACAAATCAGGCAGGCCAATTTTTTCCCTAGCCTGAAAGTCATTAAGTCCTGGCTCACCCATTATGGTATGCCATGGTTTCAAGGAAGCCCACTTGATATTTTAGCAGCCGCTTGCTTGTGTATGCTGCCTGATAGGCTCCCACCGCTAGCAGGAGAGGCTTAACAACCTACAGTTCCATTGTTTGCTTATTCTGGCATCTGAACCCAGTACAAGCCAGAGTCGTAAGAGGTCATTCAGAATTCATACAAACTAACCCAAACATCCAAATGTGTCCATTGTGTAAAGTAAGCATAAAATTACTGTAGAATGATGAAGGGGCTGGTATTTGTGTGCATAGCAACATGTTGCCATGTTATCCAGCATGTTCCAAAATGCAGCTGTATAACAGTGTGAGTCATGATTGTGGATAAAATTGTGTTGGTTCACAAAGTCAACCATGTCCACACATGGGTGGTAGGCAGGTAGGTAGTATAAGAGAGGGGCAAAGGGAGGACATTGCCTCTCCAATAAGAATTCTACCCTCCCAGTGAAACTTTCCTTTGGTTCCCAAATTTCTAGCATTGCAATAACTTAAATACAGTTCAGAATTTAGAAATATAGTTTAGGCATCCAAAGAAAAGGGGCAGGCAAAGTGACCAAAGAAATGTGAACTCAGAAAATGTAAGAGTTGTTTGTTCTTGTGTACCTTCAGCTCGCTTCTGAATTATGGTAACTCATAGAAATCTGAGAACCAAAAGTCATTGGGTCATCATCCAGCCCAGCCCCATACAATACATTTTATATTGTAAAAGCCCCACCAGAAATAATGGCACAGAATTACCCCATCATGGCTTGTATGAATCTTTGAAACAGGTGTCATAAATATTGATCTTTGTTGTTTTCCTTACTGAACTTTGTGGACTGTAATTTCACAGAAATATTAAGAGTCCTTTGCCAGCGCTCCAAGATCTTTCTCCCTTTGCAGCATCTATTCTTTTCCTTGACACTTTTGCCTGTTCTATCTTTCTTAGATCTCAGCAGCTCAGACAATGAGAAGCAGTTACCCTTCTTTTCTGTTTTACTTTTCTGTTTACCAGTTGAGAGACCTATAAATTACTAGCTGTACAGGTAAGACATTTGTCTCCTCATTTTATTTTGTTTCTTGTTTTAATAATTTCCTGTCATGTTGTGCCTCTGTGTATAATCCCAGAGTCCACATAAAATCAGTTCTGATGTAATTAAACCAGGAGATGATTCAGTGCTTCTTGTTCACATTCCAGTGCCTGTGCTAGTGATGGCATCATCCATCCATCAACCCATCCTGTTGCTGGGTAGATACAGTCAGGGTTGGTGAAGACTGCTTATCTGCAATGAAGTTCATCTTAGTCATAATGAAAAGCCACAGAACCTTTTCTGGCTTCTGTACTCAGAGGCCAAGATTCTGTTGGATGCTGCTTGACTGCTGTAACCCTCCATCAGTTTTCTTCTGCATGTCATGGGCCTGCTGGGGCTAATGCTAACAGTGTAATGCAGCTCACTGGCATTAGGGCATACCCCCATAGCAAAGCACTGGCTAGTGTGGGGGTGCCCCTAGCGGTTTGTGACTGTGATAAAAGAGAAACCCTTGCTCTCCTGAACCTCCAGCAAGAGCGTTTCTGGGAGGGTGATGGCTCTTCCTTTCTCCTGGCTGCAAAACCGCTGCCACTTGGGGCTCTAAAAATACCCTAGCATCCTGGCCATTAAATTTTGCCCTGGCAGCAGTGAACCACATTGAGTGCCCAGGGATGGTTATTTTACTAGGAGGTATTCAATACTTCCTTCCTCAGTGGCTGAGAAAACACATACACATAGCTTAGATTGCATCAGCATATGTCACCAACAGTATTCCAGTCAGAATGTGAGTTAAATTGCTTTAGGTGTTTTTGTGTGTGCCAGTAAACTGGACTGGAGATTTGCCATGCCCATCATGTATTTTAGGAGTGTACAACACTTTTTATCCAGAGTGCTGCATCTGGGGATATGCTAGTGTTACCCCAAAATGTGGGTGACTCAGAGGTCCACTCACGATGCCAATACCTCCACATGACAATGGGGAGTTAATTAGCTCAAATTAAGAGGCCTGCAAGAGGGAGGTAACCTAATGAGATCTTTGACACCAATGTTTATGGGGTCCTAGCAGGAAAGAACCAGCCAAAGATTCAAAAGGAAACTAAAAATGTGTTTCAATAATTATTGAGGGGAATTCACTCACACATGCACACAAGATATAAACAGTCACGCATTCACACAAAAGCTAATCAAAGGATAAAGGGAGGAGAAATGGATCACAAGGCTGAGGGTTTTAGGTTATAATTACCAATCCAGGAGAGTAGTGAAGAAGCAGTGGAGTGACTTAGATTTGTGTCTAAGGGCAGGCCAGATTAGAATTCAGAGTGACATAGTGTTGTCCAGCATTTCTGGTACTGCACTGGACTACTCAAAAGGGAGGGCTTTTATACTCTATTTTTCCTCACTGAAGGGGTGTGAGTTAATTGCTTTCTAGCAGAGTAGACAAAAGGGGTCTGGAATGGACTGACTGTTTATTATCTTGGTTGGGTAATGTGACTGGGCAAGCTTTCAATAGAAAATGCATGCAGCAGTGGTGCTTACCTGCTACATCTGGGCTTGACTATTGTTTTCGTTGAGAGGATTAGCCTAGAGCCATTCAGTCAGGCTTTCCTGGCTAATTCTCAATGAACTTATGACGTGGCCATATTAAGATTACTTTTGACTTGCTTTCCAGTCAGTGTCCCTTCTCCACATGGCCTTTCAGCCATAAGTGTGTATAATTTATATATTATGCCAATTAAACACATCTGGCGATCAATATATTTTTCCAATGCCTGGTGATGTATGGCCTGGTAACGCTGGTGGTGGGTTGATACCACACAGAAACACCTATATATGTCTGTCTTCACATGTTCTCTACATGTGCATTTACTCAAAAGCTCCAGTACCATAAGTTTCATGCATGGAAAACAAACTCAGTTATATCTACTCAGAAGTAAGCTCTACTGCAACCAGCTTTTAGGCTTATGAAGCACAGCTCAGTTATGCATTTCTATTCAACAGGACATCCCAGTGCAATAGCTTTCAAGGCATATCTGCTGAGAGGTCAGCCGCAGAATATAAAACAATAAATAAAAAACACCATAGTTTTTAAAAAAGCATTTCCTATCATTTCCACACCTCCTTCTTGTGAAACAAAGTTTAAATAGACTGCTCTTCAAACACCTTTAAAAAGTAAAGGTTTTCGATGAGCCATACATTTAAAGTTTTGATGCTTTTCAGTTGCCCTTATCTCTGATCAGTAAGAATGGCTTCTCCCTACTCAGTGCTGAAGAAAGCCTACTATTTCCCTCAGAGATAACAGTATGAATCATTGTCCAAGCAGAACAGTTTTTTCCAATGCAAGATAAAGTAGACACTAGGGGCTAAATAGCCATGGCTGAGGGCTGCCTCTGTCTAGGCTGAGCTACTGTCTTTGAACAATTTTCTTACTTCTGTTTATCATCTATAGCATGTCATCCTACAGTTATTAGCTTTCAGGACAATACAAAATAAAAGCACAAATATAAAGTTCAAAAACCCTTATTCATTAATCTCAGATACTCAAGGCAATTAAGTTTTACAAGCTTTTCATATCATGGATTTTTTTAAACCATAGGTTACAAAGCTCTGAAGTACAAGTTATGTGGGCTACATTATTTTAGTGCAATTTATTTTACACTTAAACTCTTTTAAGGCTCTTTCAGACTGATCTAAAGAAATGTGAGTTCTCACAGTATAGGTCCTTGGTTTTGGCTGGTTTTTATTGCCTGTGAATTTATTTGTTCTGTATTGGTGTGTCTTTTCAGGTGGCTGTTTGTAGTGATTTCTTAGATCTACACTAAGGCTCTTACAGAGCATTTTTCTTCAACTGGGAGGATGGTTTTCTGACATGGTGCTAAAGCTTGACAGGCAAATTTTTTCCTTTCTGATTTTTTCTTTTCTGAGTTACAGTGTTTTAGTGCCATTTCATTGATGCAATGTAACAGAGTGTTACCAGGCTGTGCACCCCCACTCTTTGATTGGTAAATTGATTGGTTTAATTGGCAAATATTAATTGACATAAATATAAATTATACAGTGCTATGGCTGCATGGCCATGCTGGCTAAGAGGAAGGAATGGCCAAACACATGCAAAAACTAACTCAGGTAAAACCTCAAGGCATGGCCAGGTCATAGTTAGGAAATCGTCAGGGAACTCCAGTGACAATGGACTTGCAAATGTCTGTCAATGACTCAACTGCCAGAGACAATGGAAACTGAAACTAAACAAATGATCTTCAACCCTTTTCTTTTATCTCCTTCCCTGCCCAGCGATCAAGGAGCTTTCATGATTCCCATCAGTCCTTTGTCACCTCATTCTGGGCCCCATTGTCCACTCTTTGGACTTCATTGTTTAGTCTGCCAGAGGGCCAGTAACACCTTCACCCTCCAGACAGAAATAGGGCTGATTCTGGACTAGCCAACTCGCAGTACACTTGTTGGTTGTTACTCTGCTGCTCTGATTCCCATCTGTGTACTGTCCTTGAACTCCCAGTCTAAGCCACATCACTTCATTTCTTCTCTGCTGGATTGGTAAATATCACCCATGATGCTGTAAACTCTTGCTATCCAACTTTTCCTCCTTTTTCCTTCAGTTAGCCTTGTGTGATTGTGGGACTTGGATTTCGTGTGCATGCAATTTTTAATTCCCCCAATAAAACAAATAAGCTTACTCTTGACTCTTAGGCTGGTTTTTCCCTGCACTAGTACCCGTATATACAGGTGTAAAAGATCTTGTAAGGTTACCACTCCCCCGTCACAGGCCTCCTCTTTGAGCCAATATTCCCACCTTTTCATGGAGAAACTGACATTGTGGGTGGACCCCTGAAACCCCACATTTTAGGGTAACAAGAGAGATGGATGGGGCTTGTCTATTTCAATATGTCTCAAAATTAAAACAAAACAAACAAAAACCCATTCAAATGTGGGAATTAAATGTTGCAGCAGCGATCAGGACTTGCCAGAAGATAGTTTAGACCTGGGCCAACATGGTATAGTAGTTGGAATGTTAGACTAAGACTGTGGGAAACCAGATTTCAAATCTTCCTTTGGCCATGGAAACCCCTTGGGTAACTCTTGTCAAGTCACACGCTCTCAGCTTCAGAAGAAGACAAAGGCAAGCCACCTCTGCACAAATCTTGCCAAGAAAACTCCATGCTAGGTTGCCTTAAGGTTGCGATAAGTCAGAAATGACTTGAAGGTACTCAACAGCAAGGTTTAGGAAAAGTAATTTCAATATTTTTTAAAAAATGCTCCTGAGAACTGTAAGTCCTATTTAACATTTTAATTGTTTTAATTTTTTTTCAGGCTTGTTAATAGTTTAATTGTATTTTAATGCTGATCATCTGTATTTGTTAACTTTGTTGTATTTGATTTATTTTGTAACCTACACTGAGTCTTAGTTTTAGGAGGAAAAAGTGAGGTATATATAACAACAGCAAAAAATACCACAAACTCAAGCCACCTTCCTAACACGTTTTCCGTATCTGGAGAAGCCCTTAGTGTATTCAATTGTACTTTAGATAAAATAGCTCCATTGTATCAGTATTTATGGACTTTTCATGTCCCTCAAGCACACCATCTGCCACATGTGGATTCTCCTCAGGGCACTTTTCACTTCCTTGTTCCTCAGGCTGTAGATCAAAGGGTTCAGCATGGGGATCACCACAGTGTAAAACACTGATGCCCATTTGTCCTGATCCATGGAGTAGCTAGAGCTTGGTCTCAGGTACATGAAAACTGTTGTTCCATAAAAAATGGTGACCGCCCCCAGGTGTGAGGCACATGTTGAAAAAGCCTTTTGCTTCCCATCAGTTGAGTGGATCTGCAAGATTGCGTAGAGGATGAAAATATATGACACCACGATTTCTGCTGATGTAAATATGCCAAGAACCGTGGCAAATACAAATAATACCATTTCATTGGTGCTTGTGTCAGTGCAGGAAAGAGCCAACAATGGGGGAACATCACAGAAGAAATGGTTGATGGCATTAGAGGCACAAAAAGAGAGTGTGAAGGTGGAGATGGTCTGTGTCATTGCATTCACAAATCCAACAAGGTAGGATCCAGCCACCATCAGAGCACACATTTTGGGGGACATCACCACCATATACAAGAGAGGATTGCAGATTGCCACATACCGGTCATATGCCATTGCTGCCAAGAGGATACACTCAGTACTTGCACAGAAGACAAAGAAATACATCTGCATAGCACACTCCATGTAAGAAATGGTTCTCTCTTCCACTAAAAAGTTCTCCAGCATTTTAGGGGCAATGGCTGAAGAATATCCGAAGTCTAAGATGGACAAATGGCTAAGGAAGAAATACATTGGATTCTGGAGCTGAGGGTCAATTCTGATTAACATGATCATCCCAATATTCCCAGCCAGGGCAACCAAATACATCATTAACACCACAGTGAAGCAGGCCAATTTCATTTGGGGACTATCCACTAAGCCTAAGAGGACAAACTCAGTCACTTTTGTGTGGTTTCCTATGGCCATTTTCCCCTACTGTATCACTGATCTGTTGAAACCTTAGAATTCAGTGTGCTGATGAAATCTCACCTGTAATTTTGGAAAAAAAAAGGTACATTAGTAAGGAACAATGTTTTCAGTTCCACTCTCTCGGAGTAGAACTGTTTTTTTTTAATTAAATGTATTGTTGCTTTTTGCTATCATGTCAACTTTGACTTAGGGTTACCCTACGAATGAGAGACCTTCACGATATGCTGTTGTTAGCAGCACTGCTCAGGCATCACAAACACAGGGCAGCCATGGCTTTCTTGGCTGAATGAAGGTCTTCCTCCTTTCCTTCTGTCTTACATTTATCCCAGTGTTATCATAATTTTCAGTGAGTTCTGTCATCCCATTAAGTTACAGTTACCCCTCCACATTTGCTAGGTTTAGGGGCGCAGGACCCCATGAAAGTGGAAAAACCATGAATAACTCTAGGTCCTCCCAAACCATATTTAACACACAAAAAAGTATGGTCACCACATTCAACCCACTGTGGATTCTTTTGAGGTATCAGGGTTCCTTCCCAAGGGAGAAACAGGTGGCTGGTGGGCCTTACTGCCATCTCCACTGCTGCACCACACCATTTTTAATAGGGTCTTACAAGCCTTGTTCACAGTTTCTCAGTCTCAAGAGGCTTGAAGTCCCTATTAAAAATCACACGGGGAGGCAGCAGAGGTGACAGCAAATAACCTGTGAATAATCAGATCTGCAATAGTGAAAGCCACAAATGTGGAGGGCTGACTGTATTACATTCAATAACATTAAAATCACAGTAAGTCAGAAATAAATCACAAGATGTCTTCAGAGCTATAAGTAGAATATAGTTAATTGGAAGGGGAGATGAAGTGGACACATAAAGTGGAGAACTGATGAGAGCAGTGAAACCTTCAGCCAGGAAGGTTTCTCCATTGCTGGTGGGGAAATAAATTGCACCATTACTATTAACATGGTTAATAAATAGATACTTGCAAGAGATGCCAGACTGAAAATGACAAAAATTTGTGGATCTGTGTGTTCTTACTTCGAGAATCTGAACTGTTTGTTTTCCTATCATTGCTAGAGATCATACTGTATTCTTCCACTAAGCAAGGGATAAGTTATTACAATTTTTTCCCCAACTTAAACATTAACGTTTATTCTTCTTGGCAAGCATAGAAAAAGGAACAGATTTTTATGCCGGGGAGGCTTGCTGTTCTCCTGGATAAAACTAATTGATCACTGCTCATGGGGGCAGAGAAGAGGGCAAGGTAAATTCTGGGGACGGAGCTGATCAAACTAATTGTTTCAGGGGGAACAGGGGGAACTCACATGCAGAGCTGTACAGAGTTCTTCTGACCCAGAGTATTCCCCTTTCTAGTGGTCTGCAAGGCATGCACAATTCCTTTGTGTGGAAATATGTGCCAAGAGCACAGGCAGATTGTAGTGCTGTGCCTACATGATTCAGCTGGGTTAGGCTTTCCATTCCCTGCAGTACTAGATACCCCCCTCTGCCATTTATGACCCAAGAGAGGGCAGAGGGCATTGACTGACTGTGGTTCTGCTGCTGGGAGAAGTGAACAGGTGCTGCCCTCTTAGATCCTATGTATCATCCCCAGCACATTCAGGCCGGGCTAGGACATGTTCTTGTGCTGTCCAGAGTAGGCTGTTTTCTATGTTCCTGTGCAATTGGGCACTCATAGGGGGAGCCTGGATTATTCTGAAGATTATATGAACAGTAGGAATAAGCAACTTGTGCTATTTCTCTATCACACCATGGTCACATTGGCTTGGTTGAATCTTATTTTTAAGTTTAATCAAAATAGGTTAGTTATTGCTCTATCTAAAGAGATTGCTAAAATCCCTGCTTCACCTCAGTATTTACAAAGTACAACCAGGTGCAATGAGTTGGTTCTCCATAAACAACATAATGTGCCAGCTTCACCTCAGTATTTACAGAGTATAACCAGGTGCAGTGAGTTGGTTCTCCATAAACAACATAATGTGCCATCTGTTATGGTAAAGCACCTTTTCTGAAAGAGATTGACAGCATAGATGAAAGACTCTCAAGTTCTACCCATATATAGCACCCATTATATATTGTTAAAAGTAGCTAATTAGATTTCTGAATAAATATAACATTGGCTCACCTTTGTTTCTGCAGCCTTCATGCAGTGTAGAATTAAAAAAACATGGATAATGATGGAACATAATAACTTTATGAATCTGTGCAAAGTTCTTGTTCAAACTCCCCATGTGATCAAGGCAATGTTGAGACTCCTGTTGTCAAAGCACTATTCATAGAATGGCTCATTCATTTCTGGAGTGTCCCTTGTGATTCAATCTCCTGATTCTTTGCTGTGTACACTTAAAAAAGAGATTAAATTGATTCTCATGGGCTCTATATTAAGTACCGTGATGGTATGTGACATCTTCAAAGGGACAGCAAAAATATTGGTCACCATTCATTAAATATCACAACGATGGCTATTTTTTTTTTGTTGCAAAATCTGTGTTTGGTAATACTTAATGTATAAATGTTCAACAGAGATATTTCCAAATATTTATTGCCAAAATGACTGCAGGTTTTCCCTGCACTCTTTGGTTTGGGCTTCCACTACGTACCTGATCATTCAAATAATCAGGAAGTAGATGCCACAAAGTGTCTAGTTCTACAGCAGGCAAGACTCATTAGCAAGATTCATAGTTGAAGATAAGAAGCAGTGAGTGAAGTGCTACCCTAAAAGATGAGGGGGAGACTTTGAGGTCCACCCACAATGCCAGCGTCTCCTTAGATTTTAGGCAATTATAGCTTAAAGGAGGCCGTGAGAGGATCTTTTCACCTGTGTATACCAGTACTAACTGTAGAGAAGACTCCAGTTAAAAGTTAAAGTATTTTTATTATGAATTAACAAGCATGCAGGAAATCAGACATTCTTAACAACCATACAAGGCTATCAGAAAATGAGGCAAGAAGCATTGAATAGAAATTGGGTGGAAGGGTAATAGTTACCAATCCTGAAGCAGAAGGCCAAAGTGAAGTGTCTCAGACAGTGAGTCTGAGGGTAGCACAGAGGAACAGAGATCTATATGCCGCGTATTAGGTCCAAAGTACTACAAGTTATTGGGGCTGAAGCTGGGGTTTAAATGCCCTATTTTTTGCCCTGAAGGAGGGTGCATAGACAAAGAGGACATGGCTTTCCCACAAAACTGACAAAGGAGCTTGTATTGGGCTGATTACCTTAACTCTAGATGACAAAACATTGGTGGGAGTTTTGACAATCTCTTTAATGTTTTGGTCAGGTAGTGTGAATGAGGAAGGTCTCTGTAGGATATGCTGACAGTAGGGGTCCTGATTGCTTCACCTGGGCAATTTTGCCTGCTATTGTTTTCGGGAGTGCTTGCAACTTGCAGTTTCTGAAAGGATTATTCCAAGTCCATTAGCATTGGGATTTCCCACCTAACCCTCTCTGAGCTTATGACCTGATCAGGTCTGAGGTCATCCTGACCTGGCATATGCATGCAGCCAGTACACTTCAAACATGTTGCAGCCCTAAAATATGTCCAATTATGAAAAGAGCATATCCTGCAGAGTGGAGATGTATGGTGTGGCAACAGATGAAAGGCAGGGAAAATTCAAAAGCAGAGCCAGAAAACAGGACCAAGGTAAAAAACAAAACAAATCAAAAACAAAAGCCCGTAATATAAGCTAATGGAACATAAGCCAGTGGAAGAAGATCCAAAGCTAAACAACAAATTCCAAACAAGTAAAAGGCAGAAAGGAGGCAAAGCCAAACACTGTCTAAGATCAAATACTTGTTTTATCAACAGGCTTTTAACTTGTTTTAACCTTATTGTAATCCACCTTGGGTTCCATGTCACGAGAAAATGAGGATGTAAAACAAACAACCTGGAATGTCAGTCACAGCAGGGTTTACAGATACAAGGGCTAGCAGGTATGGACAGGAATTCAGGAACTGTATTGTTTCCAACTGTTTGACTATACCAGGATTGACACATGGATGAATTATTGAGATGCACCAAGAGCTTGGTTGCCAACATTCTGGCCTTTCCTACTGCTGAGAAATTCTCTATTCTTGAGCAGTACCTCCTGGTAGACAAGTACTTCACCTGGGCACATCAAAACAAGTTTGGGCCTTTAGGTATCATCACTCTTGTGTGCTAGGAAGGGGACCAGTCTCCCCTTTGGACTGTAGAACCAAGCTGCCTCTGTCAAGAATACAATTTCTGGTATCCCTGGGGGTCCCGGATCTCTGGATGAAGTCAGTTCCTCTTCAGTTTCTGCCTCTGGGGTCTCAAACTCTTCTGCACTGGAGGAGTCTTTGAGTGGGGCTGTGGCACTAAATGATAACAATGTAATGCTTGATTTATGCATGCATTTGGAAAGTATGATAGTGCCCACAGTATAGTGCATCTTTCTTAACAGTGTGAATGAATGCAAAGTTCCACACTCAGCAACAGCAAGCACTGAGAGTAGTTCTAGATGGAGGGCTCCTAGGACTGCCAACCAATTGACATTGCACACTATTTCATATTCTCTTCCAGAAGACTTTTTTTGCAGTATGAAAAAAAGATTGGAGGTGTGTGTGTGTGGTGTATCTTGGTATATCACTTTAAAAAGAAATTAGTTACACTTAATTAAGGCTTCTTAAAGGCCTACATGGTACTGAGTTACAAGTATGGTTTCAACTTAAAAAAAAAAAAGATTTTCACCCCAATTCCTTGTTATTGTTATTTGCTCCCCAGCTGACATGGGAACCATCAGCTGACGTTGTAAACAAGGACATTTAGCTTGGAGTTGTAAGTGAGGGAAAAAGGAAAAAGAAGAAAGGGGGAGGGGAGACAATGACTATGACATTTAGCCAGGAGTTGTGGGGAACATGAGAAAGAAACTAGGAAATAAAGATGAAGATGAGTGAGGACCAGAATTACAATGGAGGAGAGAAAGAGAAAAGAGGAACGAAGGAGGAACAAGACATTTAGCCAAAAAAATTTTTTGGAGAAGGGGGAGCAGAATGAGAGAGAAAGAGAAATTAGTGAAATCAAGAATTAAAAGAGAAAGGAATCAAGTACCTAAGGAGAGGTGAAGAAAGACATTTATATTGTTGAGGCAGCATATGTGTGCCTCAAACCAAGAAAGTCAATGCTATTGAAACACCAACCATTTAGGTGGAAACAGACTTGGGAAAGTTAGAAACAGCTACAGAACAGCAGTCCTGTACTCTACTCAACAGTTCTCAATATTTTCCTGTGCTGACAGATCTCTGTCACTGGCTGTGGTTTCCAGATCTCTGATAGGGTGAAGATGGGGTTAAATAGACGCCACTGACTCTGCAGTAGCCACTCTGAAATCAGCCTGCAGCAGTAGCTGCCATCAACACACAGGAAAAAAAAACTTTTCTTTCCAAAACAAAACTCTCATACTGAGATTCCTCCCCTTTCATTGAAGTTGAGGAGAGAAGAGCCACGTCTTTGACCTGGAAATCATAGGGACAGTTGTCCTACCAGACAACAGGAGGCATAGTGTGTTCCCTGCCCTTCTCACTTTGCTGCTAAACTCTCATGGTTGTTTACCTTCTCTGTACCTAACACTTTGCCACTGCATCTGGAACACTTCATCACTGCATTCTCCCATGTCCTGAGAAGTGGGCTGTCTTACAAGACTGTCTTACTTACTACAGGCCTGTTCTGCAAGAGCTGGGACTTCTAGCCCAGAGTAAGGTGGGGAAATTATTTCAGTGGAACTTCCTCCTTCATGAGGAAGTTAAACAAGTTAGTAGGAATATTTAGTGAAAATTTCTCTATCTGACTGCTGAAGAGATAGCAAGAGCATCACATTTCATATGTGTGATAAAGAAATAGGGTATTCAGAGATCTGTCACCCCCAATGTGTCATTGTAAAACACCCACCATCCCCAGACAGAAAATGCAATGGTCATTCTAGGTGGATCTGGTGGAATTTATAGACCAGTGCATCTGGATGGCCCCAAGATGGGGAAAACTAAGGCCAATACTGAAGCAAAATCCTGCTTATTGAAGTCTACCAACTTGCTGAAGTTGATAGGTTGTGAATAATTTCACTCATTAGTAGGCCTATGAAGGCCATAATGCTTGCTGGGCTAGTAGATTGGTCATGGAGAACTTGGAACTCAGTTATAGCTTTCGCTTAGACACACGTGTGCGTGCAGATGTATGGGCACTCACACTGTTGAGAGAAAACTATTGGTTAAGGTAGATGATACATTTGGCACAAGTATCTGTATAGCCTTCAGGATGTATTGGCCTATGTACTAACAGTTTGTTTATTTCATGTCTGATGAAAAGCTCTATCACAAAAAATGATCTATGGCTTCGTGTTCCATCCATCATGGGCTACAAAGAGAAATATCTCATTTAACCATTTTAGCAGAATCCATAGGAATAGTCATTGGTCCCACAGCAATGTATGCGTCCAACAGCATTATGTGAAATTAACTCTAGAACTATTTAGTTGACATTGGCTGTACAGTAATCAAAATGGCAGTAACAGATGTTAAGTGCAAGCAATTCCCAGTTATTAAAACAGAACAGTTAAATTATAATGTATCCATAAACATCAATACAAATGAATACATTGGTTAAATTTTGAATAGCTACTTATCCATAATTTGAAGGATGTGCTCTTGCATGCTAAATGTTAATAAAGGTTTCCCAGTTCCATAACATTTTTGTCCATCTTCTCTAAGTCTTATACCACTAATACGTTTTGTCACAATTTTATAATCATGCTGCTTTGATTGCTTTTTAGCTGTTTCTAGGATTTTAGATTGTTTCCAATATTTGCCCTAACAAATCTGGCAGCAATTCATCATGCAAGACAATAACTGTCTTAAATGAACAGATGCTTCCTCTTGGGTCAATAAAAAGAATCTTGTTTCTCCTTCTGTTTCCACTCACATTTTGGTTTCCATCTCATACCTTGTTAGTGTCTTAAGATGTTTCATTCTACTGTAAATTAAAGAACCTACATAACAGCCAATCTTAAACTTACATTTTCTTCATCTGTCATCCAGATTTACACTGAAATTGTGGAGGTTTCCTGTATGATATACTATCTTATCATTATTTCTCTTTTAAATTGTGTATACCTGTAAACAATGAAAAATCATTTCCAATTTTATGTATTCCAAATTTTGCTATAGTAATTGCTCAGTTGGTATGTGATCTGAAAGGTTTCTGTTTGTAAATCGTTTCTCTCCTCATCATCCATTTTTTAATCCATTTTTGGAACCCCTTGTACTTATTGTTAGGAGCATGACTGTGGGTGGGTGGAATAAGAAACTCATGTGATATGTTGATGATACTTTATAGGAGGCCTGTGAATCACATGACTGTCCAGATCATTCAGGTTCCCTGGACTATGCAGGGGAGAGACAGGTTCTCAGAGTCTAGAACTTTTTTTTTCAGAATGTACAAGACAATTTCTCTCTGCAGCTCTAGATGAGTATTATGTTTGCAGCATGATTTTGAGTCCAGAGATCACCCCCATTTCTTATTCCTGATGAACATTGATACTTAATCCTCCTCCACCATTTAATGAGGCCACACTTCTGTACATATAGCTTCAAAAGTTACACTGAAACAGGAAAAGGAGTGAACTCGCAGAATCATAGAGTTGGAAGGAACTGCAATGTTCATCTAGTCCATCCCCTGCCATTGAGGAATACACAATTAAAGCACTCCTGAAAAATGGCCATCCAACCTCTCTTTAAAAACCTTCAAAGAAGAAGAGTCTGCCACACTCTGATGCAGTGAATTTCACTGTCGAACTGCTGTTACCATCAGAAAGTTCTTCCTAATGTTTAGGTTAAATCCCTCTTCTTGCAAATGGTTCCCGTCGCAGTCTCTGGAGCAGCGGAAAGCAAACTCACTCCATTGTTCAGATATTCATAACATCTCTTCAGATATTCAACAACAAAGCACAACACATATTCTATGTTAAATTACAATTACAGTCTAGTTATGCTTTTGTTACTGGAAAAAGGATTGGTATTACAAGTGATGTTAATAGTGACTATTTCTGAAGTCCACCCTAATCTCATTTTTCTCCCCAGCTTCATTCCTGATTTGGCTGGAATGCTTGATCAAATATCTGACAGTCCTTGATCAAATTTCTAAACCCAACTGTTAGCCCAGTTAGAGTAGATGCAGTGGCAACTGGTGGCTTTCATGTCAAGGAAACAGAGAATTCATTCTGGGAATTCATTCTGACCTTAAAGGAATTAGCCGAGGTCTTAAAACTATTTTTGGATAGGGTTCTGTATCTTGAATAGTTCTGTTACAGTCTGGGATGAATGAGAAAAGTTCACACACAGTTGACATGAAAACTGCTGGCTGCCACTGAGAAGGGCTATTCAGTCAATGAAACTTATGTGAGTGTTGACTTACCAAGTCCCCATTGATTCAGTAGGTATACTCCAGAGATGTCTAACAGTTGCCTTTATCTTTGACTCAGTACCAGTTTTACTGGCCCGCACATCTCCGTGGCTTGATATAGTTTAATTGGAGAAATACGATTTAATTGGCAAAATACATTAATTGGCTTTGATATAAAACATACCCTGCTATGGCTGTGTAGCCAGGCTGGCCAAGAGGAAAAGACTTTTCGAACACATGCTCTGCAATTAGGCCAGAAAACACCGCCTAGGCATGGTGAGGTCATAGTCAGGAAATCACCAGGAAACTCTAGAGATAATAGGCTGCTTCTACCTGTAATGATTCTGCTTTCTTAGACAAAAGCAACTGGGAGATTCCCACCAGAATGCTGATTGTCTCAAGTCCTTTTCACTTCACCCTGCATTCTATCCTATTATCCTCAAACCCATCCACAAACTCTGAGCTATCAGCCATTAGCCCCTTTGTCACCTAATGCTAAAGCCATCAACCTGTTCCAGACCTCACTGTCCACATTGCGTACTCCATTGTTTACCTGGCCGGAAGCCATTCATACGCATGCCCTCCAGGCAGAAATCAGGTATATAAACCCTAGGTTTTGGTCAGTAAGTTGCAGTACACTGATTGCTGGTCATCACTCAGCCACTATGAGTCCCAGTTGTGTACTGTCCTTAGACTCAAGTCAAACCCTGTCGCTGCTGCTTTGCTGCTCTTCTGGATTGGTAAATATCACCGACTCCCTGAAGTCTCTCTATCAACCTTTCCTCCCTTTATCTTTGGTTAGCCTTGTGTGAGTGTGTGACTGTATCTAGTGTGAGTGATTGAATTTCCCTCAATACAGGACATTTTAGTTTACTTTTTGAATCCCTGTCTGGTTCTTCCCTGCACAAGACCCTGTAAACAGTGGTGTCAAAGATCTTGTTAGGTTACCATCCCCCCTCCCCTGGCCTAATTTAGCTAATAATTCCCCACCTTTGAAAGGAGGTACTGGCAGTGCGGATGGACTCCTGAGTCACCCACATTTTGGAGTAACACCAGAAGCATAGTCAAAGTGGTATTTGCAGTTATGTTTTGCTCTTCAGCACAGACTAAAGAAAACACTGCAATTATGCTTTTAGCAATTAAATTTCAGGGGCCATACAGTGTTAATATGTGATGAAAAAATTAGAATAATTTCTGGGAAATTCTAAAGGTCAGGAGCTGCTGAGAAGTTTACCTAAGCACAGGTATGTATTACCCTAATTTTCTGGGGGTCCTGGGGGTCTTGGTCACTGAATCAGTTATTTTGAGCTCAGGGGGGTCCCAGTCACCGAATCAGTTATTTTGAGTTCCGGGGGTCCCAGTCACTGAATCAGTTATTTTGAATTCAGGGGGTTCCTCAGAGGACACCTAATCTGACCCTGATTTTAAGGGGATTTCCAAGTTGCACCAAGCACACGCCCAGCACACACAAGAGGTAGGGTAACCCTGTGAGACCTTGCACCCAACTTTTACGGGGTCAGGACGAGTCAAGACCCAGACAAAATTTATAATTATTTATTTAAAACCTATGTCACTGCGCACTTACGCACCCACTCACACAGACCTAAGAAAAATAAAGAGAGGAAAACTGATAGGGGATTTGAAGAAGGGTATCGGGGGAATACTCCACCTGATCCAGATGTCTGGGAAGCGGAAATGAAGCCAGAGAGTCGGGAGCGGTAAAGCTCAGCATGTGAAGGCTGAGGGGAAGGCTTGGCAAACAGAGCGGCAGCAAGGCGGGAAGGAAACCGAGAGTGATCTGAGGAAGCGCTCAAAAACGGGGGGTAGTTATAGGGGGAAATGTGCCTGGAGGGTAGACAGTTCCTGGGGAGAACAATAGGTTCACAAGTGGAGACAAAGCCTGCGAAAGGTCAGTGCTTGACTTGATGGGTTTTAGTCAGGGTTGTCAATAGCCCTGACAGTATGCTAATGGGCTGTGCTTGACAGTTTGTGTAGTCAGGAGTGCTAATCCTGTCAAGCTGACGGTTCGGGGCTGAGAATCTTTTGTGTGCTTGGTGCATACTTAATTGTGTTTTGATGGGTGTTTGCCTGGAGGTCTCCTGAAGTGGTGCGACGGAAAGTTACTGGCCTGACCAGGATTTTTCTTTGTATTTTTCAGCCGTTCGGCCATGCCCGAGTGCATGCTTGTCTGGGGGCCTCTCAAGCACATGGAGGGGTATATTTTTAATGGCCAATTTATATTAAATTGTAGACCCTGGGTTCAGGCTTATCCATCGCAGTAACATATGAGTTGCTCATAACTATCAGCTTCTTTAATTTCTGATTAAAGGTTCATTTTGTATGGTATTTTCAGCCATTCATGTTAATAACATGTCAAACTGGACCTCCAGAACTTTAACCTCTAGAAGGGCTCTTGGTCAACAATGTATGCTGCACTTTTCCTCCACTACTTTTGGAATCTGGGGCCTTTTTAAGGGATCTAAGGTGGGAAAATACCTTTAAGGCTTGCTTAAGTTTGCATATTTCACAATCTTACACTGTCGCAGGATATTGCATCATTTTTCTGACTAAAACTTAAATGAGAGATATTATTGCTTTATTTTGACTAATGAAGAGAGAGAGTGTGTAGAACTGAACACCCTGTTTTCCCAAGACCACCTTCTTTATCAGTGTGAGCTCCTGTCCATAATCGCTTGCTCTGCCAACTACAGAATATCATATAGGGAGAGACATAATCTTGCTTGGCGCATTCAGCTGTGTCTAGTAATTCATTCAGTATTTTCTAATTCCACACCTGGTGCTGGAATTAATAGAATCATATTCTTTCACTATGGGTGCTAGCTATAGAAATTTGAGTAGAGACATCTTCCGAGCTAACCCTTCTCTGTTCTTAGTCAGACAATAAAATCGTTCCGTGTAACACACACACACACACACACACACACACACACACACACATCTTTTTACAGATAGTGTACAAATTGTACAAATGCTGACAACCTGCCACAAAATGCTGGCATTTTAATAAGAACAGTGTCAGCTCCAGTAAGTGTTCTGCAATGACCATAGTTCAATAATTTAGAAAATAGTCCAATTCAGCTCAGACTTATTTGGAGGTCTCCTAATTTTACTATGGTCTAATACCAAATCTTTGTTCTTTCCACTGACTATCACTGGGAATGCATAGACAGCTCTATCTCTTTTCATTTGTTGGAACTGGATGAAATTTACAGACACAGTAATCTTTTATGAAGCAATTATGCCTGCCATGTTTGACACAAATGCACAAAAGGGATATGGGACGGTGTACTTTTATTTTTTGATATTTTTGAAAAAGGGTGACTGCTGATAATGATTTAAAAAGTACTAGAAGAATGAAATTTTCAAGGTAACTGAACCTTGTGAAGGGATAAACATTCCAAATTTTAGAAGGGCAGATTAGGGCATTTTGCGCAGAAGTATGGATCCAGATAATTTCCTGCTTAGGAGACACTTATGCACTGTAGCATTTATAGGAAATTGTCTTGAAAATGACATACAGCATAGAGGTAGCAAACTTATAAAATGGGCAAAAGTTCAGACAAATGTGTGCTTCATGTGTATGTGAGAGAGTTTGAGAGAGGAGCAGCTTAGCCTGAAGACCCTTGGTAAAACCATTTATTGTGATAAGAGAAGACAGAACTGCAAGTCACAAGGCTATCACTCCTTGTGTTTTCTGTGTATAAACAGTCAGGGAGAATGCTAGTAGGTTTTGGAGATATACTCGTCTTCTACAATCATGCACTTTATCAGCCCACAAAGACAGTAGCATGCTAGCTATTTGTGGGCTGATAAAGCACATGATTGTAGAAGGTGAGTATATCTCCAAAACCTACTAGCATTCTCCCTAGCGATACTGTATGGAGAGTTACAAGTCTTAACAGAGAAACTTACCATACATGAGGACACTTCCACACAATTGAGAACATTTAAAATAAAAGTCAAAATGTTAAAATCAGAGTCCCCAATTATGTGAAGAACATTTACTGAAGAGAAAACTCTCCTATTCAGATTTCCTGTGGTGCACATGAGGAGAGTGACAGCACTGGGATGGGTGGGAGCCTTGCTTGCTTCTTCAAATGGTAATTGAACATGCCTAGATAAAATGGTCTAGGGTCACTATATGTGACACTGCATTCCTCCCATTTGAAACTGCTAAGTGTTAAATCAGTATTTGGTGTGCTTTGGAGGATCCTGGCTTCAGTCTGGACAGGGATCGGGCCTGGGAGGGGTGGAAGGACGTGGTGGTGAGTGTGATCCCGCTCTCCTCATCCTCTTTCCACCTGCCCCCACCAGGATTGCCCCCTGGGCCAGCGGGAGGAAGTGGCGGAGAGTGGGATCTCACTCTCCTTGTCCTCCTCCTGCTCGTCTCAGCTGGGAGAGGGGCTGGGGCTGGTGAGAGGAAGTGGCGGACAGTGCGATCCTGCCCTCTCCATCCTGTTACCATCTGCCACCACCAGGATCAGCCCCTGGGTTGGTGGGAGGAAGTGAAGGAGAGTGGGATCTCTTACTCCCTGCTCTTCTGCTGCCCACCCTGGCATGATCCTTCCCGGGGCCAGGGACAGAAGGTTATGGAGAGCGCAATCTCCCCATCTCCACTCTTGTTCTGCCCCCCTTGGGAAGGATTCGAAAGATTCAAGATTCGTGGGATTTGTGGATTCACAGAACCTTCCAGGGATTCTGATCTGGATTCAGATTCGGAAAATTCTGGATTCATCCCATCCCTGGAAATTACCATCAAGCTTTATTTGGGAGATTCTCAGAAGAATCTGTTTGGCAACTTTGGAACACATAATGTTACACAAGACCTGTTCTAGCAAGGTGACTATTTTATCATTAATTAAGAAAGAGAAAAATCATTCATTCATTCTTTTCCCCCCCCATCCTTCCTATGATTTTTATTACAGATAATATGTGAGTCTGGATGTAATATGGGAAGCAGCAATCAGACATGGAATGTGGAGCTTTTCCTCCTGGGTTTGTCCAGTCATCCAGAAAGACCTTTTTGCTCTTTTTCTGGCGATGTATCTTGTCACCCTGGCAGGAAATATGCTCATCATGCTGGTGAGATGCAGGGACCTGCTCTTGCATACTTCTATGTACTATTTCCTGTGCCACCTCTCCTTCCTGGACATCTGCTATACCACCACAGTTGTCCCTAAAATGCTGTCCAACTTCCTGGCAAAACACAAAACCATCTCCTTTGTAGGCTGCATGGCACAGATGTATGTCTCACTGTCTTTGGGAGCTACTGAATTCGTCCTGCTGGCTGTCATGACCTATGACTGCTATTTGGCCATTTGCCATCCCTTGCATTATAATACCATTATGAGTCGGCAGCTCTGTGCACAGATGGCTGCTGGGTGTTGGCTCAGTGGGTTTGTGAACAGCCTGATACAGACAGTGTTCACTCTGCAGC
The DNA here is from genome assembly GCA_030412105.1 of Cyclura pinguis. Taxonomy (NCBI): domain Eukaryota; kingdom Metazoa; phylum Chordata; class Lepidosauria; order Squamata; family Iguanidae; genus Cyclura; species Cyclura pinguis. Next base: position 266,970,485 of record CM059599.1, read on the forward strand.
TGCCATTCTGTGGGGCCCACAGGGGCCATCCAGTCCAACCCCCTGCCATGCATGAACACACATCAGAGCACTCCCAACAGATGGCCATCTACCCTCTGCTTAAAAACCTCCAAAGAAGGAGACTCCACCACACTCCAAGGCAGCATAGTTCACTGCCAAACAGTTCTGACTGTCAGGAAGTTCTTCCTGAGGTTTAGGTGGAATCTCTTTTCCTGTAGTTTGAATCCATTCCTCTTTGTCCTAGTTTCTGGAGTAGTGGAAAACAAGCCCGCTCCCTCCTTGACATGACATCCCTTCAAATATTTAAACATGGCTATCATGTCCCCTCTTAACCTGGTGGGAAATATTAGCTCAAAGAAGAGGCCTGCAAGAGGGGGGTAACCTTGCGAGATCTTTTACATGTATGTTTACCAATAATAGTGCAGGGAAGAACCAGCTGGAGATCCAAAAGTAAGCTTGAGGTGTTTTATTGGGAGAATTGCAATCACACACACAAGATCCAAGCAGTCATGCAATCACACAAAGCTAACTGAAGGAAAAGGGAGGAAAGTGTTGGATAACAAGATTTCAGGGTTGAAGTGGGTGATATTTACCAATCCAAAAGAGTAACAAAGAAGCAGGAATGTGGCTTAGACACAAGTCTAACGACAGTACACAATTGGGAGTCAGAACAGTAGAGTAGCAAGTGGTGTACTGTGAGTTGACTGGCCAAAAACTGGATTTAAATATTCTATTTCTGCCTGGGGGGCTAGGGTGTTAATGTCTCTCTGGCTGAGTAAACAATGGAGTCTTGAGAGTGAACAATGAGGTCCAGGATGAGCAAATGGCTTTAGTGCTAGGTGACAAAGTGCTAAAGGTAGTCCTGATAGCTCAGTAATTGTCAGACAGGTATGGGGACAAAATGGAAACTTGCTTGGTCAGAATGAGAGGAGTTAAGACAATCAGCTGTCTTGTGGGAATCTCCCAGACAGTATTGTCTCTAAAAGGTTGAGTTGTTAAGGTTAACTGTAAGCTCATCATCATGTATAGGAATAAGGTAATAGGGATTATTAGCAACGAAGTTAATATTCTGAACAATGTTCTAATAGTTAAGTACAAGTATTTACTAAGAGTTGTATGCAACAAGGGTGGAAACCAATGGTTAGTTATTTTAGTAGGGTACTTTTGTAGTTTTGATAGATGTAGCTTTTAAAGGTATTTTTTACTTTTTATTTGTATCCTCTTATTATGTGCTTGAAATTTTATGTATTGCTTTGTAGTTTTGTTGCTTCTTTGTCTTCTTTTTTCTTTCTTTCAATAAAAGAAATTAAAAAAAGTTGACTTGGAAAATAGGAGACACAGGGTGACGAAGAATAAAATATACAGGAAAGAGGGTAGGGGTGAGAAGCGATCTTATTTCCATCAGTTTTGCCAGCTAATCACTTGGTTGTGGGGAGGAAATCTACCAAAATTTGTGCTTTCTACAAAAATGAAGAGGGAGAGAAAGAATGAGTGAGAAAGGGCATTCAACACCACACATACATATATATGCAATGCAAAAATGCTGTTCCAACAATTAGAACTGCAAGTACAAATACGACACTATTCAAGTGATCAATATCCATACGAGCAGCGCTGCATCAATAGAAGCAATAAGGAAGGAAAGTCCTATGTGGATGAATCATGGTGAGATTCAAGAGGCTTGAAGTTCAAAGAATCCAATATATCAGGTGGAGAGGAGATTCCTCACCATCTCCAAGTCCAAAAGTGTCAGGCAACAGTCTCTTTGCTGTGTGGGAGAGGTGGAGAGAGATGCCCCCACCATCTAAAATACTCAGGGTATGGTCAAGGGTGCAAAGTAGAGCTTTCTGGTCTTTTTAGGCTTTCTTGGATCAGTGGGCTCCTTGCACATCAAATCAGCATGCACCACCAATGGGAGGCTGTTCTTGGGTGGACAATAAACCAGGCCATATCTCTTGTGTAGCTCTGGCTTGGCAGTTCTCCAGTGACATTGCTGGGGTTCCTGTAGTTCAGGGGAGGAAGCTTGGAGAGAGATTAGCTGTGGGGCCTCTCCAGCCAAGACTGGGAGCCATGCTGTGCAGAAGTGCTGAAGCTTTATGGACATTAGGGTTGCTGTGCCTTAGGAATATGCAACCTCTTGGAAGTAGGAGGTGATGGGGACAGATCCAGGGCATGGAGGTTTGTGGAAAAGGTAGATGGTACTTGGTATATTGGCCCACCAGTGTCCCAAGGGCTGGTTCTATGCAAGTCCATTGTGATTGGCAGTGTGTATGAAACAGTTGGGAGTTCAAGAAATATTGGAATCTGCTAGTTGCGGTGGGCGTTCTCCAAAGTTCCTAAACAACTAAACCCTGGTTCCCTAACAAGTCTAGCACCTTGTTCCTAAACAAATTCAACACTTTGGATAGTTCCCATATAGGGATGAAAGAAATGGCAAGCAAATTCTTCACTACTAACATGGAAGCCTCTGGTCGCTCTGGTTTTAGCAGTGGTAGAATGAGCCCTCCTCCACTTGGATTATGGGTCACCAGTGCTATTATCACAACTAGGACTGCCTGCTTTCAGATCTTGGAAAATTACATTTTTGACTGTTAGCTCCTCAAATTTCTCTAGTCAATCTGTGGGTTAAAAAGAAAAACCTTCCTAAGCTCTGCTTGCTTCAGATCAGAAGACTCTGCCCATAGATCAAAGACTGCCAAAACAAGGACCAGTGGCTCATTTGCTCCAGTATTTGAATGGTCTCTTTTTCCACCCTTCTCTCCATCCTTCTGAATGAAGTAGAGATTTTATTCCATATTAAAGCATCCAGGACAAAAAGACAGGCAGGCAAAGGAACCATCCACAACACTTAGGTTCAGAGGTACTACCACTACGTAATGACTGAGATCCTGCATTTGGAAATTTATTGTAAAGTTCTGCAAAACATCTCTCATCTACCTCACAAAGGACCCACCTTCTTTCTGTGTTCTCCAACCCCATGATCATTTAGTGGCTGAGAGAGAAGACAGGAGGGGTTGGAGGAGTACCTGACTATGGTCTATAGCCAGATATCACAATGATGACATCATCCTGTGGTACCTCTGGAAAATCCGAAGGAAGTTTTGGAGGGTGGCTTTGTTGCTCTGTCTTTGGCTGTTGAATGTAGTCACATGCTTCTCTGACACCACCTGCTCTCCAGTGGCCACTCAGTGCCCAATGAGTGCTCTCCCAGGAAGAATGTGAGTCTTGAGTGGATGGGGGTTGTTATACGAGGGAGGTAACAACCCCAACATTTCTATGCTCAAGTACAATTTTCAGTTGTTACTAATAGAATGCCACCCAGTGTCTTGCCTCCCAAAATTCCAGACACCCTCATAGAGTTTGGAAGTGTCACTCTAGCCAGAGCCCCTTATTTCAGGCCAGTCTCTGAACATAGGATATGTAGAATGCAGCAATGTACCCATTAAACAAGGTTCGGGGAAAGGTCTGTGTTGCACTTAAATGGCAAATTTCACTATTCTTGTTCTAACAGAGATGCTACATTGATTTGTTGGGTTACCCCAGGTCTTCTCTCTCAGTTTTTTTGTCCTCTTCATCTTTATTTTCCCTTCCTCCCTACTGATGTTGCTTGTGTTAGGAGTGCAGCATTTCTTGGCATTTGGAATGTTTCTACATGTTATCTTTCAGAGGTAATCAGTACCAGGCATTCTCAAACCATATATCCAGAGAGGTTGTTCTCCCTGCCAGTTCCTGCTGTTCTTTATAGAATAGCATAATCACCACATGGCACCATTAAGTTGCCAGACCTGTTACACCTCCACTCCATGATATCACATAATTGGCTAGAAACATTATTTAATTGGCATAGAAGATATAAAATTATACCTTTACGGCTGAAACATCATGTGGAGAAGGGAAGCTGGATGGGAAGCTATGAACTAAGGCAGACAAGCTCAGCATGGTCAGGTCATAAGTTCACAAAGATGCCAGGAAACCCCAACAGAATGGATTCATGCTAATCTCCTCAACTACCCAAACACAGGTATCAATGCATACGCAGGAAGAAACAGCCTAATTATTGTCATCCTGTAATCTCTTTCCACATAATTTCTCCTTTGTTTACTCACCTGTCCAGCCATTAAGAGGCTATCATGACCTCCATCAATGCTTTGTCACCTGAAGTTAAGACCATTAGTCTGTTCCAGACTTTTCTGTTTCCTCTGCTGGAGAGCCATTAGCATTTGTCCCCTCAGGGCAGAAAAAGGGTGCTTAAACCCTGGCTCCAAGCCCAACAGTCTGTAGTGCATTGGATGTAGTACGTTGGACATAATCCATCACTCTGCTTCTCAGATTCCCATTCTTGTGCTACCCTCAGTCCCCTAGTCTAGCCACATCGCCCTGACTCTTCTCTTCAGGATAGGTAAATATCACTCACTTCACACTAAATTCCCTACTGTCTAGCCTTTCTCTCTTTTCCTTTGGTTAGCTTTGTATGGTTGTGAGATTGTGTTATTTCTTGTGTGTGTTTGTGGAATTCCTCCAATAAAACATTCTTTTGAACCTCCAACTGGTGTCTTGCAGTTAGTACCAGTATACAGTGGTGAAAAGATCCCAGAAGCTTCCCCTCTTCTTTCATGCCTCCCTTGAGTTATAATTCACCACCTTTTCACAGAGGCACTGGTACCATGGGTGGACCCCAGAGTCACCCACCATTTGGTGTAACAGACCAGCAGCATCTCATTCATGGAGATTTCAGGACCCAAAACTGCTACAGGTGGGCAGATATGGCCCCACTCACCCCAATTCCAGGGTGAAGGACCTGGCTTGGCTATCGTTCCATATCCTTATGCCTGGCTTTAGTCTCCAAGTAAAAACGATGAAGACTTTAACAATAAAGACTTTAAGCCTTTATTCCCACTCTTTGGCAGTCAGGAGGAATGGAACAGAAAACAAAACTGGAATTCCACTCTTTCCATCGTAAACATGAATATGCCCCAAGCCTAGATGAACAATGAGCCAAACCTTCCCTTTGTTGATCCTTGCCTAGGACAAACTGTATTACTGGCTCTGAGGCCGGCTGCCCCCTAGTATGCCCCAAGCTCCCTGTGTGACTCTTTCTTCCTTTCCCAGCTTAGCTGCTTTCCCATCTCTTCCTATTCCCATTTCTCTCACCAGCAATGCCCTCTACCATGCATCCAGTGCTTCCCTGAGGCATTTTTCTCTCACCCCAGTCTTCCTACCCCTTCTTCCCACCTCCAGGCCTCTCTGAGTCCCATAAATCCAGTCACTCATTTCAGTCCCTCTTCTCTGCCCACCTGATCATGTCTCCAGCCTATTACACTACCAAATCCCCTGACCATCTGTCTCTCAACACTTTGTAAGTCCATTTTCTTCTCTGTCTGCTTTAACAATCCTGGCACTTTTCCCATTCCTTCAGTTCCTCTCACAGCTTTCTCTTCCTTCTTCTCCCCTACTATCACCACCACCACCACCCTCTTGCATCATTCCTCCTGTTTCTTTCACTTGGCATATTCTCCTCCTCCCCTCATGCTGATCTTTTCTCCTTTTTTCATGTTCTCATTGCCACCTAAAACCTCATCCCCTGGCTTCCACATTCTCCAGTCCCTTCTTCCAAGCTGTCAACAGCACAATTGGTTTGTTTTCCTCTAGCTTGAGTGCCACTGCCCCCTCTGGCCTCCCTCTCAGACTACATGGCTGGGGAGAGCCATGCCAGAGGCAAATATCCTTCCCTATCCATTGAGTGCTCACAATAGGCCCTTGTGATGTTATGGGCGGGTAGATCCTTGTGGGTCATACGAGGCAAGGTAGGTGAGTGCTGGGAGGCAACTGGAAATGCTTTTTGGACAACTGATTGTGAAAACAGGCATGATAGGTATCTGGGTATCAGAATCTTGACACAACCCAACAGGTAATATGGCAGCCTACAGCTGGGGGAAAGCAATTTTTGGCAGCTGGATGGGAAGCAAAATACACCCATCAACTGCACTGGTTGCTGCTATTCCTGCAAGGGTTTGCACCCTGGGCATCCTTCACAATATGACACATGTAGAATTTTCCCAACACCACTAGGGTTCATAGAAGGCACCTCCAGCCCACAGAGATCCTACTCTCGGTCCTGCATTGCTTCTGCCAGGGTGTGTGCGGCACAAAGGATCTTGAGTTATAGTACTGGCACTCTACCCTCTGCCTTGTTTCCAATGGTATGATGGGCTCAAGTGCCTGCACCCATCTGTTCTTCCCCTAGTCTCTTCCCCTCAGTCTTGGCCTGCTGGGCTCCTTATGTTGGATAAACAGAACATGCTATAAACACCTTCACACAGAACTAGTCAGCCCTGGTTTCAGCTAGAAATGGGTCGAGATGGGTGCCCAGGCTATAATACTACCTCATGTACAAAGCTCAAACTTTTCATCTCCAGCATTGCTCATCCTGAGATATGTCTCTCAGCCTGGAGACTCAGAGAAGTACAGAAGTTCCCTGTGTCTTCAGACAGTGTCCTGAAATCTGGTAACATTAGGTACAATATTATGGCACTTAAAGATGATGGCAGATTCTATTGAGACCTTTGGAAGACTGAGAAGACAAAGTAGAACATGAAGGACAAAATACAGGGCTATCAGTGTGATGGGCCACTACTTAGGAGAATGTACTTGTGGAAATCTTGTGAGAATTCAGACAATGTGGAACCCAACAGCTATGTGGCTTCCATTTTTTAAAGAGGGGGGCATCCATGACAATGTGGGACAGAAATCCAAGGAACATATTTAAGAAGAAATGGGAGTATCCTGGGAGTATCAATTATGGATAAAGAATATAAAGGGTTAGTTCCATCCCTTCTGGCCTTCAGGAAATGGCTACTGGAGAGATGAGACTGCACATACAACTCTAGACATTAATTTGAGGTAAGTCTTGATTCACTTTCTGGTTTGGTGTTATTCTCTCTTCCCAGAAGGACATCTGAGAGATCATTTTCTTGGCCTGTGAAAAATAATAGGAGGATAGAAGAAAAGTGAAAGAGAAAACCAGACATAGCTGAAATTCTGTATACACAATGCCATTATCTTTATCACTTCTGTAGCTGCAGATTTTAATAGGACACTAGTGTACCTTGCTATACTTTCGTCTAGATTATTAATAACTGTGGGAAGTAACTGTTGTAGACCGTGTGTCAAAAGTGTGATGCTTGCTTTAAAAAATAAAGGAAAAATGTCTTAAAGGCCACAGCTAAGAAATTTATAGATCTACCCAACTGTTGGTTATAGCAATAACAGCTTTATATATTTGTAAAAAAGAATCAGCCAGAAGGAGAGTAGGCATTTTAACCAGTTGTTTTAATCACTTTAGCATTTTTCTGTACTGAGAAACCTTTTTTCCTGTTGAACACCCTTCTCATGGCATTCTTCACCTCCTTGTTCCTCAGGCTGTAGATCAAGGGGTTCAACATGGGATTTACCACAGTGTAAAATACTGACACAACCCTGTCTTCATCTGGTGAGGAATCTGAGCTAGGCCGCATATACATAAAAACAGCTGTTCCAAAGAACATTGCAACAACAGTCAAGTGTGAAGTGCAGGTGGAGAAGGCTTTGTGCCGGCCTTCAGAGGAGTGGATTTTCAAGATGGCAGAGAAAATATAGATATAAGAAATGCATATTTCCAGTGTGATGAAGACCCCATTAAAGATACAGAAGGCAAACAGAATGATCTCGTTGACTCTGGTGTCAGTACAGGAGATGTTGAGGAGGGGAATCACATCACAGAAGAAATGATGGATGACATTGGAGCGACAGAAGGAGAGTTGGAAAGCACAGCCTGTGTGTATCATTGAAATCACAAAGCCACAAATATAAGAACCAATAAGGAGCTGCAGACAGAGCTGGCGGGACATGATGACATTATAGAGCAGGGGTTTACAGATAGCCACATATCGATCATAGGCCATCACAGCCAGAAGAAAGCACTCAGTGGTCCCAAATGCAATGAAGCTGTACATCTGGGCTGCACAGCCACTGAATGAGATGCCTTTGTTCTCAACTAACAGGTTGATCAGTGCCTTGGGCATGATGGCTGAAGAGTAAGAGAAGTCTAGGAAAGCCAGATGGCTGAGGAAGAAGTACATAGGAGTGTGTAGCCGGGCATCAACCTTGATTAACGTGATCATGCCCAGGTTCCCTATCACTATGATCAAATACATGACCAGGAACACTGCAAATAAAACACCCTGGAGTTCATCCCTGTCTGTTAGTCCCAGGAGGATGAATTCAGTCACGATGGTAGAGTTGCCCTCAAGCATTTCTATAATGAGTTGATAATCAACTATAATATAGTTGATTGGCAGTTAAAATATTTAAGGAGCAGCTGTGTATTCTCTCTCTTTTTCTCAGTCTCCACTTTCCTGATAGAAACTCAGTCAGTGACGAATCAATGGAGACTGTGTTTTGCTTTTACCTCTTCACATTGGTCCAGCAGCTGGTGACTGATGGCACTTTTTGCCTACATGCTCCATCCTCTCTGAAAAACATAATCATAAATGTAACTCAAGCAACTGCTCATCTCTGCAGGAGAAAGCAAGCCTCTAGTGGATTCAGGATTTAATGAAAGCATAGCATTCCCCTTTCCCACACAGCCAGTATAATCCAATTGTTATGGCATGTCTTTTGCTACACTCATTCTGAGGCTTGTTCTAATATGACTTAGCAGGAGCAGCCTGTGGATCTACTTCTGTGAGAGCAGCAGGTAAACTCTGGATTTTATTGCTGCTGCTATACTTGTGATGCTTCAAGTTAGACGGTTTTTGGGCAGCAAATTAGCTGAACTGGCTCACAGAACCTGTTGAACCCCAGTTTGTTACTAGCAGAGTTCCTGTACAACTTGGAGCAGCTGTGGGAGGAACAGTGGTTAAATCCAAAGTGGATTTGCTGACCCCATCCACCAGCTGCCCTTGCAAATTAGTGTAGCATTTTGGGGTGGGACAGTAGAGAAATGGCATCTACTTTAAAAGGAATTCTTCCCACCTAAAAGTTATGGCTCAGTTGGTTTTTTGAATATATACTCAAAGATGAAAAACTTCCCAAAATATTTTCTATGGTCTTGTTAGAAGGGAATACCAATCCTTGCATGTAATTCAACCCATATGTAGCAGTTCTCAGAGATAGCAATGTTAGTCTGTTTTAGCCTAGAAATGGGAAAAAGGATGGGGGAGGAATATAGCTGCACCTTTAAGGGTGATTTGTACAATTGGCCCTCCACATTTGTGGGTTTGACTTTCACGGATTTGATTATTTGTGAGTTTCTCCAACCCACTACCCCCCAAGTGCTTCTTTCCAGGGGAAGCTTCCCTATTGGCAGCTCTGATCAGCCTGCAAGGCTCTTTAAAAATTCACCTCTGGTTCTTTTCTTCTTCCACTAGCTGCTGCCTGGCCATCTAAGATTGGATCACAGCCCAATTTCTCAGCACCACAAATCCTTTCCCAATGCTTCCCCACCACCCAAGGAAGGAGATGGGCAAGAGAGAGGAAGTATAGGGCCACCATGCTGGCCCAACCCCTTTCCCTTTCCTTTCCCTGACCCTGTTTGAATTCACCATGCCTTGCCCCCCCCCCATTTTGATATTTGCAATTTTCCCACTTTTTGGAGGGGGGGTCCTTTGTCCCCAGCCCTAGCAAATGTGGAGGGTTGACTGTATTGGCATGAGCTTTCTTGGATTTCAGTCAGTTAGGTTTTTTTATGTTGACGTTTTTATTAAAGATTGCATATATTAAAATTACACCACAGACTTCAATTTAAAAAAAAAACTAAGAACAAACTACTAACAAGCTACGAACTAACAAATTAATAATTATTAACTACCCAACTTGGTCCAGAGGAGGGCAACCAAAATGGTGAAGGGCCTGGGAGCCAAGCCCTATGAGGATAGACTTAGAGAGCTGGGTATGTTCAGTCTGCAGAAGAGAAGGTTAAGAGGGGACATGATAGCTATGTTTAAATATTTGAAGGGATGCCATGTAGAGGAGGGAGAGGGCTTGTTTTCTGCCGCTCCAGAGACCAGGACAAGGAGCAATGGATTCAAGCTGCAGGAAAGGAGATTCCACCTGAACCTCAGGAAGAACTTCCTGACAGTCAGGGCTGTCCGGCAGTGGAATATGCTGCCTCGGAGTGTGGTGGAGTCTCCTTCTTTGGAGGTTTTTAAGCAGAGGCTGGATGACCATCTGTCGGGAGTGCTTTGAGGGTGTTCCTGCATGGGAGGGGGTTGGACTGGATGGCCCGTGTGGTCTCTTCCAACTCTACATTTCTATGATTCTATGATTCTATGAACTAAACACTAACTCGCAATTCATACCTGAAATATAATAAAAAAAAATACACACACACACACACACACACAAAGAAAACAAATCTACTACTATATTAACTACAAATGTACCTAAAAGTGACTTCCAGCTGTCCTTTCTGCAGTTAAGCATGTTTATCCTACAGTGGCACCTCATCGTTTATGAACTTTTTCTAATAAACAACCCAAATTAATATTCAAAGCCAATGGTTATCATTTCACTGTCTTTTTTTTTCTCAAATGTCTATCATGGGTTTCCAAATTTTCACAAAAATTGCTAATAACTTTTCTCTAATAGAAGTACACAGTTCGTCCATTTCTTCTAGCTCCTTCACTTTTAACATCCACTCTTCATAGAAAATAGAGTATTATTCTTCTGTCCCTGGGCATACAGTAGTCTTGCTGCTGTAATCAAATGTTCAAATACTCTTTCCTAATTCTTGTCAAAATGCTGACCTGTCAGTCGTAGAAGAAACAGTTCTGGTTTTAAATGTAACTTCAAAATTCTTTGAATCAATATATATATTTGTACCCAGTATATTTTGGCTTTTTCACAAGTCCACTACGTATGGTAAAATGTCCCTTCTTGTTTCTCACATTTCCGACAGATATTTGCAGCCCCCGTATACATCGTAGACAATTTATCAGGTGTCATACACCAACAACACATAATTTTATAAAAATTCTCTTTAAGATAATAACATAATGTAAATTGTAAACGCTTTGACCACATCCTTTCCTATTGTTTCACTTGAATATTATGTCCCAAGTTCTGGAACCATTTTATCATACAGGGTTTGACTTGTTCATTTTCCATATCCAATTTGGACTGGACTTTATATATTTTACCAGTTATTTGCTCATTGTTAGTACATAATTGCAATTCAAGCCCTGTTGTATTTTCTTCAAAACCATGCTTTCTAAAATCCATCATAAATTTTTCAGACAACTATAAATAGGAAAACCACTAAAAGCCATAACCTTCCTCTAGTAACTTCTGTTTTGTTTTTATTTTATATGCCAATTGCCAGTTCTACAGACAGTCTTGGTAACTTAGCCATTTATCTTTCCTTGTTATTTTTTTCTATAAAAAGCTTCTTGTGATGACACCCATAAGGGCATTTTTTTGGCATCGCTTGGATTTATATTTATTCCATAACCATGATAGGGCACGTCTCACATCATGATTATTAAAACCTACATTCATTTTCTCATACTGTAAATATCTGTGCCACCCAAACCTCAGTTAGTCTTAAAGGTGTCTTTTAAAAGTGCTGCTAGGTTCCCTCCCACTCTTCCATTTTTCTTTCTGTCCTGAGGGTACTATCTCATGCAGGGTGAGAGTAAAAGTTCTGTTTTATTTCTGGAATGAAAAATAGAGGCTGTATCCATTTACAGCTTAATATATCTTGCTAGGCATTACAGTGACTTCAGATAAGATCTCTCTATATTTTGAAAGAGAAGGGATTGATCATTCATGTCTTGGTTTATAGCTTCCTTTAGTTCAGCTTTACAGTCTTGGCTGTCTGGTTTGTATTGACTGCCAGATTTAATAGTATGGCAGGTATGTTGAATATTCATTATACATGAATGCCAATGTCTTGCTTTACAGATCAGTCTAACAAAGGAGGAGAAAGAAGTGCTCGTTCATGATTTGAAAAAAGGTCCCCATAGGCCAAAATAATTGAGGGAAGGAAGAATTGCCCCAAGTGATCATCATTTTCCTAGGAAGATTTGGGGCATGTGTATTATTGGCAAAAAATTTTGGTGGAAGACTTTTTAGGGCTGTGGGACTTGGAGGTACATGCAGCCCTAGGCATGATACTTTCCCATTAGAGTGTTTGCAAAACCTATCAGCATCATAGACTCCTGCAATCCTTGGAATTTCCAGGCCTTTGACTTTTAGGATTCCTCTTTTCTCTTCCCCCATTTGCCAGTCTGCTGCCACTCCCTTATGGCTCCTTCAGCCTGTTTGCCTCTGCAGAGTGCTGCATGGCACAGAAATTTATATTACTACATATGTTTTCAGTTACATTCTGTTATATTTTGAGTTTCATACATATTCTTACTGAAATCCTGTATAATGAGGGAGGTCTATCATCATAGCTACTTCTGGCAATGTTGCCCCCCTGCCAAACCTACCTGTAAAGTCAGGCAGCATGCCAGCTGAGAGGCCCTTTTGGCTTGTGAAATTACCCCAGCGTAGGTGGGAGTGGTGGCACGGGCAAGATGTTGGGGTAAAATGGACATGGCGGCTACATTAACTGGGTGGAAGGCAGTGAGATCCTTGGGATCTACCAGGACAGTTTTCTGTGTGGGATGGAAATGGCTTCCTCTCCTCTCCCTGTGCTGCCACTACACACTATTCCAAAAAGGGCCTTGCACTGGGGTAAGAGACCATTCCGCCAGTTTTCAGCAACAGGTTTCTGGCTTTGAATGCATATATGCTGCTCTCCATATGATCAGAAATTCTGCAAAAGAAAATGTCTGCAGTCTACAGAGTCTCACATACACTTATTGTACATGCATACGTTCTATTCAGCCGTTTGGGTAGAATCCATGAAGGTCAAGAATGAGCAGAGAAGGTACAATCCCGATTCTGCCTCCCCTCCATTAAACTTCTAAAAAGGAGAGCGTGGGGTTGCAAAGCTTGTCATCTTTTAGATTAGCACTCTTCACCCAGGTGATTCTAGATCATACGAGTCCTCCAGAGATATAACAATTTGGCTTCTAGCCAGGGTTCAGGAGTTGGTTGCCTTGGGTGACAACCTTCTTTGAGTTTTCTTTTGCCTCATTGGTATGGTTTGGATGTAAGGGACACCAGTTTGTGATGCCTTTGCTCCTACTTCCCTGAGAGATTCCACAAAGTGTTTCTGAGAGACTTCTGCTCTTCTTGTATTGCTGTAGATTTGCTATAATAGAAATGTGTGTGAGTGTGAGTGTGTGTGTGTATACAAACACACACATGGGGAAAGGAAACTGGAGATCCATCTCACCTTTTTAAATATCTCCATGACAATATTGGAAGAAGTATTTGGGGTTTTCGGAGTTGGGTACCCTCAGTGCACTGATGACAGCCAGTTCTATTTCTCCTTTCATTTTGAACCAGGCATGGTGTTATCCTTCAGTGGCTTCTTGGTGTTAATAATAGGCCAACTGAGGAGAAGAAACTGAAACTCACTCCACACAACACAGTGCTTCCTAGAGTAAATATTTTTTTTGACTGGAGGAATGATGAATCTGTTGTGGGTGGACTCATGTGTTGCCTAAAAAAATTATATCTGGTGTTAACTTCCTCCTGCTCAAGATGGAAACATTGGTGGGATTCCCTTCTCCAATCAGAGCATGAAGGAATAATAAATAAGATTCTTTGAAGATGTCACCATCATCAGTTGTTGGGCTGACATCTATGGCAATACAGAATACTCATGTAAGATATGAATCTTGACCATCTCAGAAGACTGTTTGCTTGATCTTTGGGTGTTGTTTCCTAAAATTTTATGCTCTTGTTTTGATCTGCCCAAATATATATATTCAAATATACCCAAAGGTGATTTAAGCCTCAAGTCTTTTGCCTGTACAATGCAGCAAGAGCAAGGAAAAGATGAGTTGGACTTACTGTGAACCAACAGAAGATGACTCTTCCACTTCCCTGAAGAATGTAAAAATCCAGTGACTTCAGGCAGCAAATTTTGCTGTTCAGTAGAATGCTAAATGAATTTTAAAATATGCCATTTTGCAGTCAAACTAAGCTGACTGTGGCATTACAGCTTACTCTCAAAAAATAAACATATACACAGACTGACAAAGCTAACACAGCAAGATTCAGAGTATTTGCATTCTGATGCCCTTTGGTAATAATGCATTCAGTGCGGTTCTATGTGTGTTTATTCCCACTCTGTTTAAAAGGCTCTTGTAGCATGTATATGCAAGATTGTCTAACAATTAAGATGCTAAGGTTTAGAAAGCCTCTGCAGCGTTTTGAAGCTGCATGCTACAAGGGCAGCTTCAAAGGAACTCAAACACTGGTGCTATTGGAGTATTTCTATGTTGCTCTGAGTGCTTTGGGACCTGTTTGTCCTTTGGGCCATCTTTACCTGAAATTTACAGATGTGCTGAACTCCAGTTGAACCTAGAAGTGGAGATGACAACCCCACTACCATTTATGATTAATGTGTTTTAATTTTATGGTATGTCAACTTGAGATCCTTGGATATAAGCTATTTGAGTCCCAATTTAGGGTAAAAGGTGGATACAAATGGAGGTTGTCATCATCATCGTCATCGTCGTCATCATCATCATCATCATCATCATCGTCATCATTGTCGCCATCATTGTCATCATCTTCACCATCTAAGGGAGGGAGGGAGGGAGGGAAGTAAGTCAGTCAGTCAGTCAGTCAATCTCAGATGAGGTGGTGGGACAATTGACGACAACATAGAATAACAGCATTATATGGTTAAACCAAAGTCATTTTCTCCTCCAGAAAGGTACACCACTTCTCATTTATATTGACTCACAACTGGCAGCCTCAGTCACAGTTACCTCAGACTGTACTATCCACAAGACAAGACAGCAGAGATCCAGTGTGATGTAGTGATGTGGGCAGTGATAGGGACCTATTCACCCTATAGGTGCCAATGGATTGCTACTGCCATTATTTCTCCTCATTGGCTGAGCTGGATGCTGATAGAAACTGGAGTCCAAGAACATCTGGAAGCCCATAGTCCTCCCTAAACCTCGGGACTACAATTTTAGTCCAGGACTATAAACTGATATTGACCAAATTTGGTATTTATGTGTAGGTTGGTGTCCTAAACATTCAGCCCTGGTTGTGCAGTGGTTAAATGCTGGTACTGTAGCCACAACATTGTGAGTTCAGTCCTGCTCCAGGTTGACTCATCCTTTCATTCTTCTGTAGGTTGGTAAAATGAGTACTCAGCTTGTTGGGAGTAATTAGCTAACACATTGTAAACTGCTTAGAGAGTGCTTGGGACTATAAAGCAGTATAGAAATGTAAATGCTATTGCTATTGCTAAACATTTTCTATGCAAGTTTAGGACTGATCAGTGGACTCTGGATTTTTTCTAGAATTGCTAGAATTGCCAAGTTTGGCACACTTTGAATTTGGTATGGACTAAATTCTAAGGATTGTAGGTATTCCTGCTCAACATTGTTTTACATTCATATCATTAGCAAAGTTATCTTAGTCAATATAGACAACACCAGAAGAATTCACTAGTTTCCACATATACACAGGTCGAACATAAGGGTAGAATTCACACTGTTAACAGTTCAACAGATCCCTGTTCCCCATCAGATAAAGGAGAGAACCCATAATGGTACAGGATTTCCTATAGAGATCTTAGTTGGCTCCTTGATCCCTTTTACTCCTGATACCAATTGACTATAATAATTGAGGAAATCACAACCTGAATACCAGCCAGCAGTCTGCTGTCACTGTTACAAAAGCTTCACAAACAAGACGGTTGTGTTAGCAGCAGCACAGTGTTTATGCTGAGGGACATAATTATTCAGTTCTGTTCTACTTTGTTCAGGGCTCCTTTTGTGTATGAACTGTGATGAGTTCTGGGTGCCACATTTTAAGAATGGCATTGGGAAATTGGTACATAGACAGAGAAAAATGATAGTATGGTGACTGGGAAAACTAATAATGAGGGACAGCTGAAACAGTCCTTTAGCTTGTATAGGAGAGATGATTTGTTGCTACCATATGCCTTCAAGTCATTTCTGATTTATGGCAACCCTAAAGTGATTCCATGGGGTTCTCTAGGCATGATTTGTTCAGAGGTGCTTTGCCTTTGCCTTCTTCTGAAGCTGGTGAGAGTGTGACATGCCCAAGGTCATTCAGTGGGTTTCCATGACTGAGTGGGGATTTGAATTCTGGTCTTCAGAGTCAGAGTCCAGCACTCAAACCACTATACCATGCAGGTTCTGTGGAGAGGTGATAACAGTCTCTAAAAAGGTTTGAATGGTTGTCTTGAAGAAGATGGAGCACACTTACCCCTGTTGCTCCCTAGAGCAGGGCTAAAACTATTGAGTGTGAATGGTAGAAAAGTAGATGTTGGCTAAACATGAGGAGAAACTTCCTGAGTGGGAAAGCTGTTTGGCAGACACCCTTGAAAACTGTGAGTTCTCCTTCACTGGAGGTATTTAAGCAAGGGCTGGACAACCATTTATGAGGTGTGTTATAGCTGTACCCTGCATTGCAGATCCTGAACTGTGGAACAGTAGGCCTAGATGGACCTCTTCCATGTCAATAATTCTGTGATCCAATCTACTCCTGTTCTGCATCAAGAACCCAGGGGGATATAGATATCAAGAGATCACTTCCTCCCTCTTGTTAATTCAGATCATGGTGATGTAAGCCAAATAATCAGCAGCTTCATATATCATTAGCAAAAGGTTCCATTGCCATAATAAATAATAAATGAGGTGATATTCCACATGAAAGGTAAATGAGAATGATAATAATCATAATAACCCCACCCTGGGGGGGTGGGAGGGAGGGGATAATAATTATAAATTAGAAAAAGAAGGGGGAAATATTTGAGGAGTTATACCTAAATTAAATAACTGACTGTATTATGGAGTATTTTGATATATTAGGGATTATATTAACTTCATTGTAATAATATTGTAACACTATTGTAACAGTATTGAAAAAGTTGCAACTGTTGTTAAAATAAAAAAAGAAAAAAATCAGCAGCTTCTTCAGAGATCAGATTCTGAATGGTAGATATTTTAATGTGCACCAAACTAGTGTTAAGGAAAAGCATAAAATCCCCTGGTATACTGGGACAATAATTCAGGCCATCTAGCTGGGTGAGAAAACAGGAGGACAGTTCTTCCAGGAGGAAGAACAGGAAGACAGTTCTATTAGTTCTGTCCAACATCCACTGCCATTTTCCACTGCCTATTATAATTTCAGCAGATACATGCCTTACTTTCCTCAAGTTTAATCACAATTTCCCAAATACATCATAAAGCAAAACAGTTGCATAGCCAAATATATTTCTTAAAGCATCAAGTGCAATAAACCAGTTCTTTTAAGCATAAACAAAATTCATCACCATCACATCTTGTGACATATTTACTATATTCATTGTTTTTTAAAAAGCAGTTACTTCCTTTGGTATAGGGCTAAAGTTGGTGAAGACCTAGTCATAAATCTATACAAAATAAAATGATGTTTCTGTCTGTTTTCACATCATATGAAAATCCATCCTGTGGATGGACTTTCACCAAATTTGGAGGGTATGATTGTAATGATCTGACTTAAAATATAGGCCATGTAGCACTATAAATTTAACTTGGGAGTTGCATGGTAAGGGGGATTCCAATTACTATTTCATTGGATATTCATCAGATGTGGATGGTCTTGGTCTGACTTAAAATATGTGCTACATGGCATACCTAAAATTTATTTTGGGAAACTCAGGAAAGCATCCTGTATTTTTATTCACACAGAGTTGTGGTCTTGGCAGCTAATCAAGGGAGGCATGCTCTCTCAAGGGCAACTGAGAGTGATGTCCACTGTGAGGAACATTTGAACTTCTAACGAGCTAGACACTCATTTTACACAGTGGTTGAAACTGAATGATCATTAATAATTCCCAGAGGGCACGGAACTGTCAAATAAACATTTGTAAACTAGTCAGGTAATGTGCCATGTACAGTGATGCTGCTGCATAAATTAATGATAGTGGTAATGCAAATTATCACTTGAATTTGCAAATTAAGAAAAAATGGAACCTCACAGAAGAACTCTTTTTATATTGTCTTGGCCATGAAGGAACTACTTTTCAACATGATTCAACAACAACAAGAACAACAACAACAACATTTTGAGTATTCATTCCCCACCCTTCTGCGAAGTAGGCTCTCAGACCAGCTTACAAATTGTTAATATGATTGTTCCCTGTTATCAGGCTTGCATTCCAAATGTGGACTATGGGCCAATCATCTGGGTCTCTTCCATGGAGTAAGCGATCTACTTCCTGTCAATTCTGTGGGTCATTTCAGTGTACAAGTAAGCTGTACAATTGGCCCTGCCCATGTGATTGGCTTCCGTCAATGAAATGGAAAAAATGGTGTCCCAAAAGGCTACAGTAAAAGTTAAAAAGGCCCCACATTTCAGAGTCATTTGGATCAATCAAGCAATTTCATATTCAGTGTAGTTTCCAGTACAGTAGCACTGTAGGTGGCAGAGTTAAAACAACACTGTGATTTTAGTTATTTGCAAACTGTTTTCACTAATACATATGGAGTAGAACGGTTCAGTAAAAATTATTTAATAATAATGATGATAATAATAATAATTTTATTACCTGCTTCTCCTCAAGACTCAAGGTGGAGATATATTTTATTTTTTAATATATTTTATATTTTGAATAAATAAATAGCTAAATAAATTCAAACAAACTAATAAATGAAGGGTGAGATCCTGCATTGTCAGATATAGCCATGATGACAGAGCTCCATCACCACAGCTACTTCTGCTCATCTACCCCCAAAACCTTCCTCTTAAGCCAGCCAGTACCCTGATGTAATAGCTCCCTAAGCTTTCAAGTTCAAGGCTCTGGGGCATAATGACTGCAGTGCATTCCTGATCATGGGGTGCATTGAGAAGGGCATCTGGAGAGATACTGCTACAGCTGTTTCTCTTAACATACCCTGTAATCTGGAAAGTACTGGAGTCATCATTTCCCAGAGCCCTGATGTACACTAGCTTGGAAACCATTTGGTTGAGGCAAATGTACTTAAGAGGTACATTTTTTGCCAGGGGCGGGGGAGATATATCTGGTCATTAACAACCTTAAATGTTAATCCCCAAAGTTATTAGATCAGTCTGACTTACAATCTTATAAATATTAAACGGGATTCCAGTCAAAGTCTTGTAGTCTCTTAAGAAATAACTTACAGATTCAAGCAGGTTTTCTGAAAATGGTAACTATCATCTGGCTCATGAAACAAAATTCTTGGTTGATACACACCCACTTACAAATAGCAGCAACTTACCAGGCAGCAATTTTGCAGGTTAGGGTAGTTATCAGAGGACACATGGCTCCCTCCACTCCAGTTTGGCAAGGAACACCCACTTTCATCTTCCCATCAGGCTGTGTGGCTCTGCGCAGCTTTGGGAAGGGTTTAATTTTGACAGCAAATGAGCTTAAACATGGTTCAAACTCATTGGCTGCTCCTTTCCCAGGCCAGAGTTGGCTGCACACTTTTCCCCTGGTCCAGGAAGGAAGTATATATTCAGGTCCTCCCCAGGAATGCATCCCCTTCATCCCACCACTCTCCCTGTATTTAGGGGTTGAAGTTATACATTAGCCTTTCTGTCACAATTTTTGGGCAGTTGGCATGGGTCTTGGATCTGGGATATATGTCACCAGTGCCTTTAACATGGTATATGCAGGGGAGGTAGTGGGAGTGCACAGTGAGGAAGGTACACATGTTCCCAGCACCCCTAGGTGATTGGATGGATCCCATACCCATCACCACACTGGTTCTGGCAGTGAGCTGGAGGGTTAGGGTCAGTGGTCAACAGGCAGGTTGGCCAATGCCAGGATCAAGACCCATGCACATGCCAACTCTGTAACTTCTGTAGCCAAATAAAGTTGTGGCCTGTTTTCTTCCAAGTTTGGAGTGTTTTTTTTTTCTTGTTGCATATAAATCTCAACCCTGAGCACACAAACAATATCCTGAAAACACATGAAGCATGAGTATAAAAGGCCAAAAATATTGCCATTCACAGTATTGGTGGGTAAAGTTAATCTATAATCTAGTGATTACAGAAAACAGCAGTAGTTGATGAAGATAATACAGACTTTCTGGATTTGGGAAGATCAATGTAACACCTGTAACAGGAAAGGAAGTCAGTAGCTGGGATCCTGTTAGTGAGCCATGATGACTAAGTCCAAGCTATATTCTTATAACCCACTTTTGTATTGTTGTTGGGGGTCAACATTCTCTTTCAATAGCACAACAAACAAAATAATCCTAACTCACATTTTCAGTGCTGCCCCCCCCACATGTTGGTGGAGAATGAGAGAGTAGCAGAGATGTGTCCAGCTATTTTCCTTTGGTTGGATGCACTGTGACAGGAATCCTCTGTGACCCTCAAGGGTCCTCGGATGACGTTATTGCTTTGCAACCAGTTAAGAGACATTAGCTGGACACGTCTTCATTGCTCACTCCATTCACCACTGACATGGAAATGGCTGATTTGAGGGGCTCAAAAGAGGGGTTTGTGAGTGTGTTACACAGGATTTCAGCCATTGTCTTGATTGAGGCCTCAATGGATACAAACAAATGTACAAAAGCTGCCAAGTATGCAGACTGGAGTCCATAGAGGATGCACTCCACAATATATGGAGATGTCTGGGATTTTTTTTTCATAATTATCTTATTAAATGCCTGCAACTTGCTCCTATTAAATTTACTAAATTATTTCTGTATTGGTTAGAAGGATGTTTTCATCCTCATGGTTTGCTTGAAAGCTTCCTTCACTTCCTTGTTCCTCAGGCTGTAGATGAGAGGGTTCAACATAGGGACCACCACAGTATAGAAGACAGATGCTATTTGATCCTGGCCCAAAGAGTAACTTGTATTGGGGCGCAGATATGTAAATATCAGAGTCCCATAGAAAATGGTGACCGCTGTCAGGTGAGAAGTGCAAGTGGAGAAGGCCTTATGCCTGCTTTGACTGGACCGGATTCTGAGGATGGCAGACAGAATGAACAAGTAAGAGAAGAGAATGATTCCCAGGGATCCAACGGTGGTGAGCCCAGCTAGGAAGGAAATGATAATTTCGGTGATGTAGCTATCTGAGGATAGTGCTACAAGGGGAGGAGTATCACAGAAGAAATGCCTAATGACGTTAGAGCCGCAGTACGGTAAGCTGCTTAAAAAACAGACCGTTATTGTGGCATTTGTGAAGCCGACGAGACATGAGCCAGCAACCAAGGGGATGCAGACTCTTTGAGACATGATTGCTGAATACAGCAATGGGTTACAGATTGCCATGTAACGGTCATATGCCATCGTGGCCAGGAGGAAACACTCAGTGCACACCCACGCAACAAAAAAGTAGAGCTGAGAAAAACAGGCATTGAAGGAAATGGATTTGTTCTCTACTAGAAAGCTCATTAGCAATCTTGGGGTGATGGCTGTTGAGTAACAGATGTCAACAACTGACAGATTCAACAGGAAGAAGTACATGGGCAGGTGAAGTCGGGTGCTGATCTTGATTAACACAATCATCCCCAGATTCCCTGTTAGAGTGATGAGGTAGATCACAAGAAACACCATGAACAAGAGAAAGTGCTCCTCTAGACCTTCGGAGAATCCCAGAAGAATGAATTCTCTCACCATGGTGCAGTTTCCCTCTAGATCTGTTTCCATATTCAGAGAGCTGGTGAATGAAATTTTTAAATAAATAAAAAAAAATCATGTCAGTCATTTTATTAGTATTCTTCTAGACTTTGCCACAGTCTCGATGAAACATGGGCTGAGATCCTACATGGCACGCTCCTGTACCTTTGTGCTTAGCCAGCCTCCCTTCAGGCAGTAGCCAAACCCTGTGCCTGGCCATTCTTTCCCCAAGGCACCCATTAAACAGCTATGGAGGCAAAATGCAGAGGGAGGGATGTGACTGGGCAGCTGCAACACCTCTCATCCCTCTTTAGGTTCAGACAGAGGCAGGCATACAACATTTCATATGACATTGTTGTTCCTCTGCCTGTCTTCCAAACTACAGCGGCTTGGGTGAGCGAGAAGAAGGTGCAGCTGCCCAGTCTCATCCTTTCTCTCTCCCCTCTGTCCCTTCCCAGTAGCACTGACCTGCTATGAGAATGAGAGTTGGCTGCTGCCTGGGGGTAGCAGATTTAGTATGAATATGCCACTAACAGGAAGCCCACCATGGTAGGAAATCAAGTTCTACCCATGTGTTATGCAGGCCCACACTCACCAGTGGAATTTAATCTAAGAGGAAGGTATAGCCTGACAGATTATATAAGGTCACTACTATCAATATACCATCATTTGGACTAGTACCATGGGCCACAAGCATAAAGAAGAACTAAAAACAAGAACTAGAAATATATTTAGGGCTTAAATATCCTAAGGGCATCAGATTCCACTTGATCTTGGAAGCTAAGCAGGGTGAGACCTGGTTACTTGGCTGGGGGACTGCCAAGGAAGACGAAGTGCTATAGGCTATATTTCAGAGGAAGACAATGGAAAGTCATCTCTAAGTATTCTTTGCTTGACAAATCCAATAAAATTCATGGGGCCACTGTAAATTGACAGGCAACTTGAAGGCACATAACAGGCAGAAAAATATATAGAGTTAATTACTCACATCATCTCATCAACAAACTGGATTTACAGTTTAGAATAAAATATGAAATACAAAACACTGCATTGTTAAGTGTGCCAGTATTCTGTTTTAAGCCTCCCTATGTTCTTATGCAGTTTTAACATTTTACTCTTGTCCTATTAAGTATGCATTATTTTGTTAATTCTTGTATCCTTATTGTTAACCAGTATTACTGGAGGATCAGGTCCCTCCCATCTTTGCATGCCTCGTTGAATATATACAACATATTACTCATTATTCAGTTCATTTTTATGAGTTACATGGTTCTGAAATAATTAATCATTGTGGAAAATTCCCTTGGTTTTCCATTAAATTATACACTTGGTATGAGGATGAGAATGCTCAATATTCAAACAGCAATTCACACACACTATCTAGTTGTGTCATTCATCTGCCCAATAGCTCTGTGTCTCTGCCACCATGCTACAGCAGTACACATGACATACATTAAAAATGAAGACTCACCTCACATTCTGAGAGAGGTTCATGTTAGGTTAGAGATGAGGGGCTTCCGCTGTAAAAACCAAGTTGTTGGAAAGGTGCTCTGTTCTGGACTTGTTGCTAGATTAGGGCTTTGTGGCCTCATTCGTGAACTAGCAAGACCTGTAAGCTTCCATATACTATAGATGCTCTGTACTCAAAGAACAATATCAATAGAAACAGCCCTTAAGGATTAATATACTATCACAATTATGTATAGAAGTTATCTAATTTCCATTAGACAGTGTGGAAAAGTAGAACTAAGAGGCTCCCAGTTTGAAGAATGGGGGTAGAGAGGAGCTGAAGGGAAAGAGAAAAATGCATATAAATATTATAAAATAGAAATACATATTTATTCAGCTTTTAAGATATTCAGATCTACTTTAGAAGTCTGTTAAAGCATAAAACGTGTGAAGTCCAGATAAAGAGAAAATACGAGGTCTTGATGGCATCACAGTATTTATCTAGATCTTTAGGTCTTCTCTATTTGTTCTAACAACCCCAAAGGTGACGTCTAAAGTGCCAAACACGCATTCTTCCCCAGGGAAGAAAAGAAACTGTGCAGCACAAGAGATGGCTGATGAGAACTAGTTCCCAAGATCATTGATTACTAGGGCTGAATTCTTGACAGTAGGATTGAAATGTCACCTAGGCTTGCACACTTATAGAACTTTACTAACCAAAAGAATCAAATCCCTTGTTTTTATGTGGTCAATGTATCAGCAGAGATGAGGACTTCTTCCTCCCTGAGATGCTGAGATCACTCCCCATAGTCTGCTACCCAGCCTGCTTAATATGGCCACATTCTCACAAACCCTTGCATGTGGATAATAGGGCATATTTATGAGACCGGTTACCCTGGGGGTAACAAGCTTGCTTACCTATACATGGTTGACTATCACTGGCACATTACATGAGATGTGCATTCCAGTCTTAGACTTTTTGAATTGTGTTCTGAGTAGCTTTGTTTATCAAGTGAACATTGGTCAAGGAAGGCAAAACGGTATCCAGTATATCCCAAATATCAATTTTTGCTCAACCAACTGAAGTTTTAAATATAAGGAAATTTTAGCTATTGAAGCAAGCAAAATTTTTCATTAGTTGATTTGAATAGGGTGATCTCATTCTGCATTCCATTCCATTCTAAAGTCATTAACACCAAATTTAGTACTTTCCAACAGATGTTTTTAAACTAGACATGTTGGTTTCAGTTTTTCTGATGATGTAATTAATGCTTCCAGCACAGCAGGAGTGGTTGAGAGCACTTAGCATATCCCAGGGAATGTCTACTGTTGTGTTACCCACTCCAGATGTGCATTCCTTGGTGTGTGTGCCCGGAGCCAATTTGGTTCCCAGGGAGAAAAAAAAATCCAGGCCAACAAGGTTTCCTAGCCCCTGGAAAGATGCATTTCCAATGAGTAGCCATTGAAGCAGGGAGCTACAATGTGAGGTCTTGAATCTGTTCCATCTGCCCCCGTGCTCCCACTAAACAACTGCCCATTTTTTGAAAAAACTCTCTGTCCACACAGTCCAGCTACTCTGTGTGTATTCTGTTTGATCGAAGTCCAGATATTTGACCGGAGCTTGGAAAGTCACTTTTAAAATTAATTAGCTGCAGTTATAGTTCCAAGGCTCCAAAGCAATTATAATTTTTTAAAATAATGCCTTTACTTTCCCATTCCTCAAAATTAAGTAAAATAGGTGCTGTAGCCTAACTACATTGTAGTTACACCACTCTTTCAAAACTGTACAGTAACTACAGAATTACTATAGAAAACTGAATGCTGCTGCATGAGGGGCAGCACAAACCAACAGCAAAATCACGTGATGTTCATCCTCTATTATTACTGAGACCATACCCAATTATTACAAAATTAATTTTAAACACTACTGTTACACTGCAAAAGAAGTTAATTTTGTCTTATTAACTTTCAAGCATGTTGTAATTTAGTTATAACCTTGTTATTGAAAAAAGGAACAAATTATAAACAATCCACTATTATTTCCAAGTTCTGTCACTGTTCTATTATATTTGGAAGTAAATGTGTAATATGAGAATTTAGCAGTTAAAGCCTGAATCCCAAATAGAGTTAACTCACTGAAGTAATGGGGTTTCTGTATATGTAAGGGCTGACTTACTATTCAACAAGTGTCAGTGTGTCTAATCTAGTTGGCATTACCAGTAGTATTGAGGCTGGTAAGTTAGATAAAAATTTGTTTCCAATCCTGTTATCCCAAAATGTAGGTGACTCAGGAGTCTACTTGTGATGCCAGTGCCTCCATGAAACAGTGGGGAATATTAGCACAAAGGGGAGGCCTGTGAGAGAGGGACAACCTAAGACGATCTTTTACACCTGTGCATACCAAAACTAATGCAGGGAAAAACTAGCCAGAGATTCAAATATAAGATTGTTTGCTTTATTTGTGGAATTAACAATCTCACATACACACAAGAGCTGAGCAGTCCCACAATCACACAAGGCTAGCTGAAGGAAAAGGGAGGAAAAGTTTAGATAGTGGGAGTTTAGGGAGACATGGGTGATATTTAGCTATACAGAAGTGAAGGGATGAGGCAATGTGGCTCAGACCAAGGGTCCAAGGGTAGCATAGACTGGGAATTGGAGCAGAAGAATGATGGCCAGTTTGCCAAGGTACTATACTATGAGCAATCTAGGTATCAGGGTTTATATACTTTTTTTCCTTCCTGAGAAGGAAGGTGTTAGTGGCTCTCTGGCACAATACACAGTGGGGTCCAGAATGAGCTAATGGTCCTAGCATTAAGCGACAAAGGGACTGATGGAAATCATGATAGCTCCTTAATGGTGGGATGAGTGAGACGACAAAAGGAAAGTTTTGATGGACAAAGGGAGAAGGTCAAAGACAATCAATCATTTTGTGGAAGCAGTTTGAGGCACTCTTGTTTCTAAAGGTTGAATCATTGAGGGACATCTGCAAGTCCATTGTTCTGGGCTTCCCTATGACCTAGCCATGCCCTGAGGTCCCAATCTGACCCAGTTTTGCAACAAATACATACAGCCAATTCTTCTTTGCCAGCAAGCTTCCCAGTCATAGCAGGGTATAATTTATAGTTCATGCCAATTAAATATTCCACCAATTAAACCATATCATGGAGTGAGGGTGTACGGCCTGGTAACAACTCATCCTCAAACTATAATAATCCGTGCAACATTGCACAGATTGTCAATGCAACAATTATTATTTAATGTACTCATACCTTACTTTGTTCAGAAGCAGATCTGATACAATGACTTGGCTGTAAGCCAACAATCACTTGAAGTGATTTTGCTATAACCTCCAATTACTGTGGTTCACTGTCATTTTATATATCATATTCAAGATACAGGTGAAAGTTTTCCTGGTAAACTACAATAATAGCTATCCAATAAAAATTCAGCTAGGAAGAGAAGAGCTATAAATATAATTATTCTCACTGATCCTCAGTTATACATACATACTCAAGATAGCTGCATATTGTCATTCATTAGCAGCTATTCTTGCGAATGGAAGTGTATAGACAGACTTCTGCATTTGCTAGGGTTAAGGGGCACAGGAACCCTGCAAGAATGGAAAAAGGGCAAATATCAAAATGTATGCATGTCTGTGAGAAGGGGGCCAAGGCATGGTGGGGAAAGCAGGCACCCAGAGGTCAAACCAGGTCAGGGAAAGGAGAAGGAAATGGGGTGGCTGGCTTGGCTTAGTGATTCTATACTTCCTCTCTCTTGCCCATCTCCTCTCTTGCCTGTGGGGAGGCATCAGAAGAGGGTTTGTGGTCCTAAGCTATCCTTAGCTGGTCAGGTAGCAACTGCTGGAGGAGGAGAAGAACCAGAGGCAGTTTTTTAAAGGCCTGTGCAACCTGATTGGAGCTGTTGAGAGCAAAGGCTCTCCTGGAAAAGAAGAATTTGAATGGGGGGGGGGGCAGGAGAAATTGGAAATTGGAGAAATTTTCAAATAATCAAATAAACTTGGAAATGTGGAGGGCAGACTTAATTTAATTTATGCAAATTAGTAATTCCATTTTGTGAAATTATGAAACAGAGCAGAAGTGGACAGTGATAAAATCACAGTGTGAGAAAGGTACTTTAGGGTAACAATTCAAGAATCCTACATCTCGCATAATCAGTGGGGATGAGCTAGTCTGAAAAAAAGGCAACTTTTTCAAGCAGTGGAATAGATAAGTCCTAAGTGGTCAGCATGGAGATTTCCATCACTTTCAGAAAGATAACAGAAGGTATGGGACTGCAAGTCTTTGATTAGTAGAGGATACAAAGATCAGGCTCTGTAGGCTAATATTTCAGAGGAAGGAACTGGCAAAACCACCTCTGAGTGTTCCTTGCCTAAGAAAACCCCATGAAATTCACTGGATCACCATAAATTGACAGTGACTTGAAGGCATACACATTAAAAAAAAAGTAGAATGATAAATACACATTAAAAAAAAGTAGAATGATAACTCCATATCATTTCTTCGCCTTTAAAAATGGCCTGCAGACAATGAGCCTTCTCATTTCTCCTGACTGAAAAGACCATGTACAGTCATAGAAGAGCCACTAGATGTCACCAGAGATCCATCTGCTTTAGGTTAGTGCAGTGCTATTGGCAATTTAAAAGTGAGACAGGATTTGTGAGCAATCTGAGTGGTAAAGAGATTGTATTTCTGAAAAGCAAAACTCTTTTCAGAACCCTTCTGTTCTCTGAAGCCAGACATACAAGCTTACCTGAGAGAAAGGTTCACTGAATTAAATGGGGCTTACTTCTGAATAAACATGAATGGGAATGCCCTGCTGATTCTGAATATACACAAGGCCAGGTGTTTAAAACTTGTTACAAATTGTCCTACCCACTGACTCACTTCCTGAGAAATGAGATGCCATCCCATGAATTTAAATCTTGAGCATTTAATTTTTTTAAAACATGTTTCTCTACAAATGGAAATTCAGTGTGGTCAATGAGTGCTAAGTTCTTTCACCTCAAATTTCCCTTATTTATTTAAAACATTACTTTCTTACCTCTTTTCACAAATCCAGGAAGGCTTCCAAAATTTAAAGCAATAAACATGAACAGATAAACATAGTTAATATATGTGGAATGTAACACATACATACATAAATAAAAAAGATCACAATCACAAATCTTCATCTTTTATTTACCAAACTAGCATATTTACCTGGCATTGCCTGGGATTTTATTTTCTCATAGGTAATACTTGTTAGAAATACCTTAGGAATTACCTTACCATACTTTAGGAATTAGATGCAGTTGAAATACACAGATTTGAGATCCTGTGTCTGTAATCCCCTGAACTGCCTTGTCCAGTACCTGTAACTGTTCCCCATAGTCCCCAATCCAATCTGTATTCAGAGTTGTTAACATACAGAGATTTGGTTTCTGAGGGAATACACTGGCCTTCTCCTTGCTGCTAGGCCTCGTCTCCCAAGAGCTCTCTGGCTGAGAATTCTAAAGGCCCCTCCCTAAACTGCCAACCCCATGGTTTCATAGAATCTTCTCAGGCAGCCAATCATATGAAGTCTTCTCGCCTGACACAGCCAATTACATGAAATTTTCACTGGCCTGACACAAAGTCACAAATTCACAAACTTTGACTTTTTTTTTTTATATATATATTAGATAAAGTCTGATTTGGCCATTTTTGGCCATACCAAAATATTGCTATCTAGGCCTATGCAGAATTTTACTAGATTTTACTGAATTGAAACAATGCAACTGAATGGACATCTGAAGGAGTACCACTGCCTGTTTTGGCAGAGGAAGAGGGATACTCATTGGTTGAGAAGACATATCTACATGCCTTACAGCACCACAGGAACATATTCTCTTTCATGACCTTGCACTGATGAATGCATAAGTTTCTCATTGAACAAAAGATGTCCTACTGCTTCCATAGGAGAGTTTAAAGTAAACCATGTGCCTTCAAGTCACCTGTCATCTTATGGAGAAACAACCCCCTCCCCAATTTCATTAGGTTTTCTTAGGCAAGGAATAAGACATTGCCATTGCTTTCTTCTGAAGTATAGTCAACAGCACCTGGTATTCAGTAGGCTGTCTCCCTCCCAAGTCTTTAACAGGTCTGACCCTGCTTAGTTTCCAAGATCATACAGGATCTGCTACCTTCAGGGTGTGTAGGCAATAGGAGAACTTACCCATGTACAAGGAGACTTTACCTAGAGACTTTCAGACATTTGGCCCTTCCTGCTCACAAAGATGATCAGGAAAAGAAGATTGAAAGCAGTGGTAGCTGGTGGCTTCCCTGTTAGCAAAGTGGCAAATCCTCTGGCCCTTTGTCCAGATTTGAAATGAGCATTCAAGGTACTAAATCTTGTCTTTCCCCAAATATGTTTAGCATCTCAGACAGACCCTCTAAAGGAGAGGCAGCTGGACATGAAAAATATGTGCAACAGCATTTTGCCAGCAGCAGTCCCACCCTCTCCCTTTGCAGCTTGGCAGTGTGGGATTAATTCTGAGTTACACATAGGAAATGTGCAGTATTATTACACTAGCCAAAATGACTAAACTGAGACTATTGTACTTTCAACATATTGAATGACATGCTGTTAGGCAGTTATGATGTCAACTTAGGACTGTTTCATGTTCACACATTTGTTCTTGACACCATTGCTAAAACTGTAAATGCCCCTAAAACCAACCTTAAAAGCAGGGCAGCCATACCAAACAGAGGAATTCTGTGACACCGGTGAGCAGGTTGCTGAAGGATGGCATATTCATCCTCCTTCCTCCAGCAACTTGTGGTGAGACAGGAAATTGTAATATGACCTCACAGGGGCCCTGCTTCCGTTCATCACACTGCTGTTCACTGGTGGGACAGGTCTGGATTCATCATCCTTCAGCACCCTGCTCACCAGAACCACATTCCATCCTTCAGTATGACTTCCTGGATTTTAAGGTGGGTTTTGAGTGTTAGATCCAGAGACTGAGCATAGTCACAGCATCTTAGCTATGTGTCCAGTGCAGGATCTTGGCCATCATGAGATGACATAACTCATTGGAAAAGAAATATTGTTGAGCAAATAGAAGACAGTGGGAAAAGAAGAAGGCTACGTTACAGATGGATTGATTCAAACAAGAGAGCCATGGCCCTGGGTTTGCAAGACCTGACAAAAACTGTTGATGACTGAGGTCTATGGAAGTCTTGCATTCATAGGGTTGCCATAATCTCACTTAATGACAAATGACACCAAATTAGAAAATTGATTATCTGTAATGCAGGATCTGCCCAAGAAGGTTTAGTGGAATGGGAACTGAACATTACATCTTCCACAATGTCAGCAAGCTAGTTTAGGGGTAGAGCAGGGCAGGATAGGTTGTGTGTGGCCCATGCAACTCTATCCATTGAGAGAGAGCAACAGCTGGTGAGTTCAGGAAGAGCAGCTAGAGGGATTCCATCATAGCCTTCCAGCTACCATAACCCCCCTGCAGCTGCTGCCTGGCATGGACACCTCACTCTCACTAATGGTAAGGCCAGACCTGCTACAGTGATGCAAATATTCACACTGAGAGCATCCATACTGATAATGGTTTATGTGTCTAGATTCTCATACTGCTTTTGGCATAA
Source organism: Cyclura pinguis (assembly GCA_030412105.1). NCBI lineage: Eukaryota > Metazoa > Chordata > Lepidosauria > Squamata > Iguanidae > Cyclura > Cyclura pinguis. The sequence continues at coordinate 267,001,308 of CM059599.1, forward strand.
CTGTGCACTTCACAATTCATGTTTATGGTGGACAGGAAATGTTCACCAGCCTTCTTTGCAGGGTGGTAAATTGTTTATCACGAGGAAAGACTTTGTTCCCAACCCAAGGAGGACATGATTGCAAGGTAGGTAGTAACAATCTGTGTGGCCTTTCAGATGTTGACAGACTCCTTAGCCCCAGGCAGCATAGCCAGTAGCCAGTAGAGAAGGATAATGGGAATTACAGTTTAACAACATCTGGAGAGACACATATTTCCCTTCCTTGATTTAAAGGATGGTGGATTAATCTCTCTTTTCTCGATCTCCTGCTCTGTTGCCATAAATACATTGTTATTTGACATGCTTATAACTGCTTCCTTCCAAAAGCTGCTCTTAATTAAAAAGACCCTTTTGTGGTCAGCAGGAGATAGGAGAAATGATGAGCACAGACTAGGAAGATATTGGCTAACATGGATGGTACTCACTGGATTAATTCTATTGTGTCTAACAAAAAAAAAGTTCAGGTCAGAGATATTAATGTTCTGTATAGTTTTGCAGTTGGAGATTATACAATTAGTTTTCTTCTCCTTACCAATTTCTCCTAGGGGAATTTTCAGAACAAATAAATGCTCTGTGGAGACTGAATACACTGCTTCAGCTTAATGGTCTCGACTCTCACAACAAAACAAAAAGGAAACATCCCATGGGTTTGCTTCTTTGGGTGCTTCCACCTCTGGGTTTGAGGTGATCAGTTCAAGTTAGTTGCCTCATATCATCAGTAACAGTGTCAATTCCCAGCTAGTCTAATAAGCCCACATGGGCACGATTAAAAAGTTAGTGCTTGGCATCCTTCTGTTATGGAACTTATGCAAGAAGTGTGAAAGTTCTGGCAAATTGGCTCCTCAGTGCCTCATTAAAATTCAGCTCAGCTTCGAAGACATTACTTTAGATGAGAGAAATGCAGTTGCTGGGTCTCTGGAACTAATGATAATTTGGACACAAAGCCTTAACATAGTAGGAAGAGAGGGGTGGTTGCTCTGGATGTCATCATTCCCACATGATAGTCTTGATAATGTATTTCTTTCTTTAATCTTACCAAGATCTCCTCCCCCATCCCAATCTCCAGCACCGTTCTGTCCTTGTAAGTTAATAGGTTAGCCATATAACATCATCCTTGAGAAGGAAATGCAAGCCTTAAAAAGAGGGCAAAAGTATACACACCGATGTAAATGAAATTTGCAAATACCAATTTGTGTGAGCACTAGATCCCGTCTAATCTTGGAAGCTAAGCAGGTCACCTTGGTTAGCACAGGAAGTCCTCACCTTTTGATGCCTTGTTATCTGATGACTTGCTGTTTTGATGCTTCCAAATTAAAAACAAGTCCCATTAATTCAACAGAGGTTCTGCTGTTTCATTAGTTCTTTTACCTACAGAGGCTCACCTGGAACTGCTCACATGTGTGTACCACTTGCAAAGCTAGCTGAGGGGGAAAAATGCTGGCTGAGAGACTTTGCAAGCAGCATGTGCACAGTCGGTAACAGTGGCATAGCTAGAGCTTTAGCTGCTTAGGGGCGGTCTCTGAGTTTGCTGCTCCTCTCAGGAGAGGGAGGACCTATCCAAAATACCAAATAAAAACTGCTCAGTTGGCATTGGGTGATTGGGCTTTGGGTGTTCATGCTCAGAGGGGGGACTTTGCATGTGCTCAGAGACATGCTAACATTCCTGTGGCAGTAAGTGCCCTCTCTCTCTCTCTCTCTCTCTCCCTTCCTCCTGGGCTCATCTCCAGTCTCGGAGGTGGGGGGGCAAGGCAAATGCCTCTCTCCACGTCCTCAGGGCTCCTCCTCTCCTCTCCTCTCCTCTCCTCTCCTCTCCTCTCCTCTCCTCTCCTCTCCTCCTTTTCTCCCTCCCCTCTTCTCTGCCTGACCCAGAGGTCTGCTGGTGTTGGTGCTGCTGCTTTGGCTTGAAACAGATTTGACTCCAGATTGGGAGGGAGGGGAGGGGAGGAGATAGGGGGGAAAGGACAGCCCCCTTCTCCAGGGTGGCATATCCTTCCAGCAGACCTCTCCAGGAGGCTCCAGTGCCCATCTAGTTGCTGGACATCTGCCAGCATGTAGAAGGTGGCCTGGCGCTGTCCCCAAAAACATGCTGCCCAGGACGCCCCTCTCTCCCGCCCTCACCTCGGTACACCACTGGTCAGTAACAAATGAGCCTCCATGCTCTCTAGAGTTCAGTACATGAGTTCTGCTTTTCAACCAATTCCATTTTCTGAGAGTGTTCCAGTCCCTAACATGTCAGAGGAAACCTGTACTTGGAAGGAAGACCACCAAGGAATATCAGGTGCTGTGGGTCATATTCAGAGGCAGACAATGGCAAGCTTCTTCTGAATAAATTTTGCCAAGAAAATCCTATGACAAGGTCATTGTAAGTTGCAGTCAATCAGAAGGTTCAAAAAAACAACAACAAAATGTGTGTGGATGCACATTTGAAATAATGACTCTAAGTAGAATACAAATACTACATGTTTCCTGATATATGACAGAACTATTTGGGCCAACATTGTATACATCTTTAGAGTAGTGTGAATATGTCCCAGTGTACTTATGTTGGATCCCACAGGGGTGCACAGATTGTCCAATGGCTGCCATTGTCTTTGTCCAGTGGTCAAATAGCTTTGCATCCACCAAGCGCAAAGAGTGGGTGGGTGGGTGGGTGGGAAGCTGTGTGTATGCTTGTGGAATTATAGAGGGCATTAGGGACCAGCTTTAGAAAACCTCTGAGAAAGCTACCACAGAATCCTAGCCTTAGTGTATAGAAAGGAGGGGAAAATATTTGCAGTTATTCATTTCCAGGTGGCAAAACAGGTTTTACAACAGTCATAAGAAGAAGAAGAAGGCAGGAAGATTTTTGTGCAGTTTTCTCCCAGTATTCAAACATCTGCTCAGAAAACATGCCAAAAAGTTGGTGCATGTTTCTTCACACAATAGTCCTTTGGGGAGAATATTGTTGCTATCATCATCATCATCATCATCATCATCATCATCATCATCCTGCTTTTTTCCCTAAAATTGGGACCCCAGGTGGCTCACAATTTAAAAACAATACAATTAAAAACAGACAAAAAGGGAATAATTAAAACAGAATTAAAATACTTACAGTATTAAAAGAATAACACCTCACTGCAGATTAAAAATGCTTTTAGAAAAGATTAAAAGTTCTTGAAAACGGTTCAGATAAAACTACACAGCACTTCCAACCCATTCTTTGAAAGCTTTATGTCTTAAAAGACTGTTTGAATAGGCAGGAAAATGAAAACAAGGAGGGGCCCCTTCTGGCCTCACTGGAAAGGGAAGTCCAGAGTCTAGGAGCAGCCACTGGGAAGGCCCCCTCTTGTGTCCCCACCAACCGGACTTGGTGGGAGTAAGAAAAGGGCCTCTCTTGATGATTACAGAGCCTGTGCCAGTTCATACAGGGAGATATGGTCTGCCAGATAGGCAGGTTCTGAACCATCTAGGGTTTTATAGGTTGTAACCAGCACTTGGAATTGTGCCCAAAAACAAACTTGGCAGCCAGCGGAGCTGTTTCAACAGGGGCAAAGTATGATCTCTGTAACCTGGCCAGTTAACAGTCTGGCTGCAGCTCTTTGGATGAGCTGGAGTTTCCAAACACACTTCAGAGGTAGACCCATGTAGAGCATGTTATAGTAGTGCAAATGGGATGAAACTAAGCCATGTACCACTGTGGACAAAGTGGGCATCTCAAGGAACAGACACAATTGGCACAGAAGTTTTATGTGTACAAAAGCTGCAGAAACCTGGGCCTCTAGGTTCAAAGCTGAGTCCACCCAAACTGTGAACTTGTGTTTTCGGGGGAGTGTAACCCCATCTAACACAGGCTGAATCCCTGATCTGCCTTCTCACTGACCAAGAGCACTGCTGTCTTGTCTGGATTAAGTTTCAATCTGTTTGCCCTCATCCAGTCCATTACAGATGACAGACACGGGTTTAGGACCAGGGAACCCTTTAGGACCAGGGAACCCTTTCACAAGCTGTTCAAATCAAGGATTATCCTCTTTAGGGCAGAATGCACGGCCCACCTGTAAACAAATTGAATTCAAATATTTTAGGCCAGCTGTCATTCTTACCAGAATGGGCCCTCTAAGGCAAGTGTTGAAGGATAGTGAATGTTTGCCTGCCCACATTGTAGCATGTAGTATAGTTTGTATACGTGCATGGTTTGTGAAATTCTTTCCCCTTAGGAAACAGGCCGAGCAAGATTATCTGAATGATGGATGGGGGTAAAATGTGGCCCTCCAGATGTAGTTGGATTGCAGCTGCCTCAATCCTTCATCATTGGCTATGCTGGCTAGGGTTGCTGGGAGTTGTAGTCCAATAACATCTAGAGCAATGCACTTTACTCATCTCTAGCCTAAATATATGGATGTAAAGCATTATATGTGTCCGAGAACATCACATGCATTTACAGTTCATCCCCCATCTTTCAATACAGAGAGCACATTCCAGAAAGTATGTGAACTAGCTCATCTGCCTGACAGGGCCAGTGGGAGAAGTTCCGGAACTGGAACTGCATGACCCTCCAGATCTTGTCAGACTGTAGTTCCCAGCATCTCTCACCATTACCTCTTTTGGCAAGGGCCATTGGGAGTTGTGATTCAAGAATACCTGGAGGGCTGCACTTTGCCCACTCTTCCAGTAATGTTGTAAGCAGCTACAAGGCTATTCTAATGAAAGACACTTCCAAGATTTCAAATTTTCCAGTATAATTGAATGCCTGATAATTTGTACTCAAAAATATGTTCCGTGCATATGAAACACTAGGGATCGTCTTTTCATCTGATCTATAAATTATAAGAACCATTCTGAAATGGTTAGTGGCATGTAGTCAGTGAATTCAAGTGTGTGTTTGCATGTATCCACGATCTGATGAATCAGGAGTGGGCAAATTTCCAGGGGAGAGGTGATCGGGAACTATATTGCCAAAGCTGCTTGGTGGAAGTGGTTGAGATTCCTAGATCCACCGCAGTTTCCACTGAAATTTAGAGGCAACTACTCTAACTTTTCATAATACAGGAAGCACCTTAGCAGACTTCAGACCATGCCCTTCCCTTTCAGAAGAGAAGGGAAAGAAGCCAAGGGAAGCCAAGAGGTGGTTTTTGAGGCACTGATGCATATTGGTAGCATTCGTTCTTTCTGCAGTGGCCAATATGGGTACCTCAGCAAACAGCCTGTAGCCCTTGGTAGCCTTTAATCCACCCAATTTTCCTCTTCAAATTTCATAAACTAGAGTGAGAGCAACTGTGATAAGTTTCAGAGCTTGGAAAACTGACTTTTTTGGATTACAACTCCCAGAATTCCTGGCCATGCTGACTAGAACATTTTATGAGTTGTAGTTAAAAACAAACAAACAAACAAACAAACACCATGTAACTTTCCCAAGCTCTGAAGGGTTTCATTCTTGACAACACTGTGTGATGATCCATGAAAAAATCTCCCACCTTCCTTCCAGAAATGCCCAATAGAGGCCCTTAGGAGAGACCTTTAGAGAAGTTATGGACTTTATGGGCAGACATTAAAAAGTGCATGGTTCTGTTGCTCACTGCAAATTGCAATGTGAACAACAATATACAAAAATCCAGAATGCTAATTTAAATTCTCTAGCTTTCAGGAGCAATATATTTTACTTTAGTCTGAACCCTAAACAGCAAAAAGGACATAAATATTAAAAAAGAAATAATAATTCAGAGGTGCTATACGCTTTAGCCTCAGGATGCAATTTAAGGCAATATCATGGTAAGCAATCCCCACTGCATACTTTATTTTAGAGCCATAAATTTTTCTAACCATATTTCAGTGACAGAGCACACGATTTGCATGCCAAAATAAATCTCTATGGTGTCCAGTTAAAAAGATCACATAGCACAGAAGGTGCAATGATACCAGGACTCAGAACCACTCAGTTCCCAAGCCAACTAAGGCTCCAGGGTCTCTCAAAATGAAACGGCATAACAGATCTACCAAAACAATGGTTTGTTGGTCACAGGTGTTAAGGGAAATGTAGCAGTAAAGCCTAAGGTAAAGGCAAAGTTAGTTCATGTGCCCTCATTTGATCAAAGCCATGCTTCATCAAACCTGCTGTTCACCAGGATACCCTTAATGATGTAAATGCTGTCCAGGGTACAGTCAAGGGTATAGTCAATTTCACTCCCTCAGGATAAGACCAAAAAAATCTTGTTTTTCCTGCTCTTTAAATATTCTTTGCCCATTGTTCAGGAAAGTATTCGTAATTTCCTGAACAAAGGGTGAAAGATCATCCCAACCTAACACAGGAACATTTTTTCAGGAATTCTGAGATGGAAACATTATTTATTCCAACAGTATGATTGACCTTCTCCCCCTTTCTTTCTTTTCTAAAGACTTGTTTGGTGCATGCCTTTGAGTCATTCCTGACTTATGGTAGCCCTAAGCTGATTCTACCATGGGGTTTTCTTGGCAAGATTTATTCAGAGGAGGTTTATCTTTGCCTTCTTCTGAGTCTGAAAGAGTATGACTTGCCCAAGGTCACCCAGTGGGTTTTCATAGCCATGCAGGGATTTGAATCCTGCTCTCCAATGTCCAATGCTCAAACTGTTACACCACACTGGCTCTCTAAGGCATGTTTGATTAACCAGAAAGTGTCCAGTTACTCTCTTGTACATCCCCTAAGCCTATAAACCAAGTGTATAACATTGAAAGTCCAGGCCTCTACAGAAGGCACCAGGAAATACCTCTGTCTGAAACCCTGGAAAGTCACTGCTAGTCAGTACTAGGTTAGATGGACCAACAGGCTGGCCTATTATAAGACAAGTTCCTAGTACTCCTTACTGATGGATTCCTGCCATCATATTGTGAGTTATTGCACAATGGCCACCAGAAAAATGGGTGTATTTGGAGGTAGTGTGTTTCTTTAATAGTTATAAATGCTGGAAGCAATACAGAAATCATGAGCAAGCTTATTTTTTAACTCTCTTATGGGCAGAGTAAAATGTAGGTGAAATATTTCTTTGGGATTGACAGTAGGCACTGTATCACAGTAGGCACACGGTATACATACAAATGGTCCTCAGATCATTTGCTTGCCCAGTATCCGAGGGAGAAGTCCTCAGAGTGGAAAATCCAGATTCAGAGCAAATTATTTTTTAATTTTCATTCTTAATTAGTAGTATTACTTTTTCTAAAAATGGCTTTTATTGCATGCTACCATGAGATCTTTGAATACAGGGCAGGACAACAATATTTTAATAAAAATAGAGAAAAAATTGAGACAGAGAGAGAAGAGGAGTGCTCTCTGAAGGGTTGTCAACCATATCTCTTGCTTTGACAGTCCCCTCACAGCATGACGTCAGGCAGGCTGTCCGGAGAGTTCCCCAGGCAGCCTCTCCAACAGTGCCTCAGTATGAGGAGGGGTCTCCTGAGAGTGAGGCCTTTGGGCCTGGATGGCTCTCTGCCTGTCAGTCACTGTGATGGGGCCCTCAGAGCGAGAGACTGGATGGGTGGGTGTTAGTGATGGGGCAGCACTGGCAGCAGGAGGTAGCAGTGTTCGAATTGGAAGTGGAAGGTCATTTTACACCACCGCTAGTGGTGTAAACAAAATATGCATGTTCCTAACTACCTGTATGTGCAGTGTTGCAGGTTCACAGTTTCAGCCCTGTGTACATAGCACCTTTGACATGTTTCCCATGGAATTATATGCAGAGTGAATAATGGGGTCACATGTTCCGGAGCTCCTGTGAGTACTCAGTATGGGTCCCTTGACTGGCAATAGATTCTTGGTTAAAACAAGTGTAGGAACTCACAGCTGCTGTTATATAGTTGCTGGCTGCAGGGGCACACTGGGAATAATAAAATTTATTTATTTATTGTTTGCTTGGTTTATTGAGTGCATTTCTTGGCTGTCTTCGACTACTACAGTCTAAAAAACTAAATTATTTCCCTTCTCTGCCCAAACAGTCTGCCTTAAGATCAACAGCAACAAGATATACAGTCCCAGTTCCATTACTCAGTTTTACAATCTAAAAGCAAAAACGGGGAGGAAAGAAGAGGAAAGCAAACTCAATTACCCATTCACACTATTAGGCGGTTCTTATACTAAAGACAGTTCAGGAAAAAGAGGAGCCAAATGAAGCTAAAGCCTTTGCAGGGCTCATGGAGTAGGCAGGCCCTGCTTCCTTTATTTCTTTGTGTTGCAATCTGATAGAATTTTTATCTGGCTTCTGAGCAAAATGGAGATACTGACATAGCTGGTCTTGCTGTATTGCTGATGCAACTGGCCTTGTTTCCTGTTTTTCTCTGCTGCAGTCAGACACGGAACAGAGTTGTCCAGATAGCCTGCTGTTGTGCCTTTAACAGTAATTTGAGATGTAGCAACTTGCAGGTGAAGCTTTTCATGGCATAGGGACAACCACATTCTTCTCCTGAGCTTTGCAGCACGGCTAGGTGCTGTTAAAGAAATAGAACTGAAGCTATTTAAAAAATTGGCAACTTAGACTGACATAGTCAAGACAAACACAACTGCTGCATAAAAGTCTGAGAAGTGATGTTTACATGTTTATTTAACTAAAATCCATTTAAAAAAAACATATTGCTTCCTGCAATCTTGTTTTCATCTGCGTAAATTGTAAAGGGTAACTCATGAATCTGACATTGAGTAACTAAAATCTTTGCCCCACTTATGGACAGGAATGAAGACAGGAGATGCAGTGGGTTGGTTAAATGATGGCTCACAACTTGATTGATTAATATGCTTCCTCTGCAACATTCTTGACCTGTTAAATCTTAGACTCTCCAATGAGCACTGGTGCCATGCTTGATGAGACCCTGGGAGGAGGAGCTGACATCTCCTGTTGCTCACTTTGGATGGCTGACCATAACCTGGATGTAAAGGTCAGATCAGTGACTTCACTGTTGGTTGTGTACCAGAACTGGCTGTAGTTCCAGGCTTCCCCAAGACTTCATTTGGTACCAGACACTGGCACACATTGCTGCTATAAGATAAACTTTACTGGTGGTAAATGAGGTGGCATGTGTTATATAGCAGTGAAGCATTCCAGCCCTTTTGCTGATGTAGTCCTTCATTCTCTCACAGCCAATGGTACACCTGGGCCTTTAAAGAACTAATTCCAAAACTATCCAAGCAATGTAATTCTCCATAGCTGGCTATGGAGTGCCTGAGGTGAAAGGAAGGCTGATGGAAGATGGATTCCCAAGAGGTATATAGTGCAGAAGTGAAGAAAATAAAAAATGTACAAAGATGATCCATTCCCCCCAATAGCTATCAGAACCAGACAACCAAGTTAGCAACAGGAATTCACTCTCCCAGTCTGATCTCAGCATTCATATCTTTTCCTAGCTTCAAACTGCCAAGTGAATGTAACAGTCACCAATACAAATCAGTCCTTCCTATGTCACTGGACGGCTTTTCAGGTCTGACCATGAAGCTAGCTAGGACTCCAAAGACAATCTACCTGGTGCAGAAGGCCAGCTCACTGTATTCTACTCTCAGATCCTTCACGGAGAACATTTATAGCTGGCCATTGATGCTTCCTCACTAACATTCTTGCTAAAACTCTTGCAAAAATACAAAGTAAAGATATATGGAATACAAGCTAAATACAGAGTAGCATATGCAAAAACAAAAAACAAAAAAAATTGGTCTAGGAGATCATCACAAAACACACAGCATAGCAGACATAAGGGTACATAACAACATAACAGAACAGACTTCTGTTATTTATTAATAATACAGGGGCTTGCACACAAGAGGAACTTCCAGCAGGCTTGTTGTATAACACTAACATACAAACAGTGATGTTCATTTGCAATCACATTTGGGGACTGGTCATAATTTCACAAACCAACATGTCAATTTAATATACATGGTTACAGCTGAATCAAAACATGCTCCCTCTAGGCAACTCAGCTCACATCATGTCTCAGTAGGTGTTCTCGCACCCTCAAATCTATGGATTGGCTGTCATGCAAGACCTGTTACCATACTTCTAAATTCCAGTTCAAACTTTTCTTTCACACATTCACACCATACACATATCGACCACACACATAATACTTTATCAGTTGTCTTCCTCACATTTACACTTATATGTGCACTGCACACGTGCACACACACGCACACTGTGGCTCAACTTGTGCATCACTCTTCAGAGGAGGCAAACTCCAGATGTTCAAAAAACCTAATTTTACACATGTTTTCCAACTATGCAAGCACATTATTCTTTACATCAGGAAGTGGATCTCTTTCATGCCTCACACCAACTTCCATGGCAGATTCAAGCCCCAAGTTCCTGATCTTGCTAGAGCTTTATATAACACAAATGGGCATCTGTTCAGGGGGAAAAAATAGGAATGTTTAAATCAGTTTTGTAGCACGAACTCTTCTTCCAGACTTTCTGAATATGCCACTGCCTACCTGTGCTCACCAAAACTATGTCCTAATTAGAATCACATAGATCTGTAACAGTTTCTCAATGTCAAATCCCAAAATATTTACAATGCTTCATATTAGTTGTGATCAATGTTGATGGACATTCCAGTGGCTGGCTTCAGGAGCAAACATGAATAAAGAGGGAGAAGGCTGCCTCTCCAAGCTCTCAATCTCTTTCTCTCTCTCTCTCTTTCTGGCTTTCTCAGCCTCTGGGGCTGTCTCCCAGTTGGTTGGTCTCTCTCTCTCTCCTTCCTTCCTTCCTTCCTACTCTCCAGGCAGGCAAACTCAGGTACCATGCTTCTTATGACCATGGGAGTAGGAGCTGGCATCTCCTGCTGCTTGCTTGGGACAGTTGACCACAACCTGGATGTAAATATCAGATCAGTGAAATCATTGTTGTTTGCTCTCGCTTCTCCAACCTCTTGTTATATCCAAGAGGCCTTGTCAACATCTCCAGCATTCCTATTGGTGAGTCTTTGGAAGGGATAATTCAGTCTAAAGGTGAGTGGGATGATTCCTTTATCACAGGGCCTTCCAAGGTAATGATTTATGCAAGGCTGGTTTGACTGAGCCTCCCCACATCATGTAGTTCCCTCAGAGTGCTCACCAGTGTTGTTAGATGCCTTGAGGCTCATTATTGGGAGAAAGGTGAAACGTGCAATTCAGAAGGGAACTAGGCAAGGACATCTACTTTCACCTTTATTATTCATTTTTATTCCTGAAGTATTGAATAGAGCTATAAAACAGGATGAAAGAATAAAAGGCATAAGAATAAGAAAGTAGGTTTCTAAATTAAGAGTATTTGACTTGGTGTTTTTTTACTGCATAGAGATACTGCTGGAGAGACTTGAAGAGTTTGGAAATACAAGATTCAATATAAACACACCAAAAAATATTGACAAATAATATGAGTAAAGAACAATTGCAACTGACAGAAAAGTGGGGATTTAAGATTGAGAAAAAAGTAAAATATTCAGGTATCACAATGACAAATATGAATTGCATGTTGTTGAAAAATAATTTTATTAAAACTTGGAGTGATATTAAGAAAGATTTTATAAGATGAGCAAAGCTTAAACTATAACTGTAAGGGAATTATAAGGGAAGAATTTCTGTAATTAAAATGAATGTCCTACCATGAATGCTATTTTTGTTCCAAATCGCAACAATATTGACTAATGATGTTTTATTTAAGTATATATTTAAGTGTATATAGCAAGGGAAGAAGCCCAAAGTAAAATACAAAATCTTACCAGCTGCCAAACAAAGAGGGGGATTGGGATTTTCCAATTTGAAACTGCATTTTAATGCTTAGTATCTAGTTTGGCTTAAAGAATGGATAATGTTGGAAAATAAGAGAGGGTTGGCTTTAGAATTATGTGAATATTGGCCATACTATAGATTTAGATAATTGGGTTGGGGCATGGAAGAACGTGCGTAAGTTTACTAGGTCTTATTACCTCCAAGAGAATGTCATCAAGTTATGGTTCCGATGGTATCTCCCACCAGTTAGGATAGCCAAAATATCAAAGAATAATAAGGACTCTTGTTGGAAGTGCGATAAAGAAAGGGGAACGTTTTTTCATCAGTGGTGGGGGTGCGATAAGGTCAAAAAATTCTGGTCTAAAATTCTGGTCTAAAATGCAAAGAGTTCTGAGTATCAACATAGAGCTAACTCCAGAAATTTTTTTACTGGGAATGGTAAATTTATGCACCTCAAATAAGTACATCCAGCAACTGGTGTGGCACATGATTATATCAGCCAGAATAGTTTTGGCTAGACATTGGTGGAAGAAAACTATTCCTTATGAGGAGGAATGGTGGGATAAACTTCTGGAGATAGCAGAACTGGATAAACGTACCTTTATGCTTCAATATAAAACTACAAAGCAATTTTATGAAGTTTGGCCTCGCTTACTCAACTATGTTAAGGATAATTCATAAAAGAAGTTGTTATTGTGTATCGGGTACTCTCGTTGCTGATGTATTTGTAATTTTGTACTTGTACTAATTCGTAAGGGCTCTCTGTACGATCATGTGGAGACAGATATTGGTGGGAGTATTTGGACAAGATTTTTCTTTTCCCTTTTTAACAAAAGATAAGAGGAACACAACCAATGTTTATGTTAAGGGTACAATCGGAGGTTGAAATTAATTAGTTTTGGGGAATTTTTTTTTTATTTTCCCAATTAATGTAACAAACTGGTTTTGGCACGGGCGGGGAAGGGTTTTTCTTTTTCTGTGGGGGGTGGGTGGGTACTTCAGTCGGATTAACTATGAATTAATTTTGATTGGGTGTTAACTATGTATCAGACTATTGTTATGAAAATCTACAGATATTATTTGGTATATATTACGAATTTATTGTACTAGGGGGGAATGGAAATATGTAGTTCTGGAACGTAATCTTTTTTCTTCTTTTCTCCTTTCTTTTCTCCCTTTTTTTTTAACAATAAAATTTAATAAAAAATATTAATAAAAAAAAAGAATTATGTGAATTAAAGTTTGGATGGCATGGTTATGTGTGTTACAATAAAACCAAAGTTAACATAGATTTTAAAAATTATTATGTGCATAAAGCTTTGTTAAGCGTTTGGAATAAATGTAGATCAAAGTTATGTCCAGAAACACCTTTTCACAGAAAGAAAAAATTGACTTTTCAAGAACTTTTAGAAATTGAACAGAGGGTATAGAGTTAAAATGATGGAAGATTTAATCTCTGGGTTAGTTTTCAATGGTTTTCCTATAGACAAATAGAATAGAAAAATATAAGGTAGATAAAAAGACTGTATAATTTTGTATTGACTACATCAGAATTTAAGAAACTGTTGTGTACAGATGATGAATGTTTGATTGATAAAATGTACAAATTTTGTTGAAATTTGAGAGTGAAGATGAACTGGTCAAGGACTGTGTGATGAGGTTGGCACAACATTTTGTATGTAACGTACAGTTAGAAAAGTTGGAAAAATGTGGTTGAAGGGAATTAAATTCACATTATCTTATGATCTTAAAGAGAATTTCTATAAGATAATATATCACTGGTATTTGACTTCAGAAACATTGGCCCAAATGCACAAAGATCTTTTAGACAGATGTTAGAAATGTGAACAATGTGTGGCAATGTTTTATCACATGTGGCGGACATGTTAAAGGGCTTTGTGGAATCAAATTTTGGAAATTTTCCACAAAAAATTGTGGAATCAAATACATGTTGTGGTGCACAATATGTTGAAAATTTAAAGTCTGAATTGTATCTGTTGGGACTAATAGAAGATTGGTGGGAGAACAAACTACAGCAAGATATTAAGATATATGGTCATAGAAGCAAGACTATTATATGCATAGAAGTGGAAGAGTGTGGAAATCCCAGTGAAAGAGAACTGGGGGATTAAATTACTGAACTTAAATGAATTGGAGAAATTGAAAATACTATTAAGAGAAAAATCAGTGGTGACCTTCACCAAGGATTAGGAATCATTAACAAGCTTTTTGCAAGAAAAAAAGTATTGTAATATTATAATTGAATTTGATGATTAATTTCTTTAGTAAAAGTAGCAAGAGAAGCATTAGAACAATATTTGTAGTTAGAAAAGTTGTTACCTTTTGAGACAGTCAACAATAGTCTATTGTAGGAAAGTAGGAAACTACTTTTGTTGTTTTAGTGTTAATGTTTAGTCTTAGTGTAAATGTTTAGAGTTAGTTTTTTAGTTTTCAGTATTTAATAATAGGATTTAGGATATGTTTACATGGTACTTTAGTTCTTTTTTTCTTTTTTTTGTGTGTGTGCAGTTTAATGTCTATTTCTATGTGTTTATATGTTTGTGTTGTGTATTTTTTTTTAAAAAATTATTTAGTTAGAAAAACAAAAATAAGAACAAAAGAAAAACATTACATGATAAACATAAAGGTGAAAAAAGAAAATTGTAACAGAAAAATGCTTACATTGTTATTTTTCTCCTAATCTATTAATATTACATACTTATTCCACATATTATAAATCATACTGCTTGTATATATTTTTTACATGTATCTAAATCTCATTCACATTATACCTATTATTATTATTTATTCTCATAATTAATATTTAGGAAATTATACTATTAATAATTTCTTATTTCTATACTTTTGTACTACGTTTAACCTCTTACTATTACTAAATATATTCTTATTACTAAACATATCATTACTAATGCTATAAGTGAACCCATCCCCAGAGCCAATTATATTTCAGATTACTCCACCTTCCAGAATTGTAGTTCTTCCTGTGGAGGTATGACACATTCCTCTTTTATTAAAACTTTTTCCACAAATATCTTCCATATTAATTTAAAATCATTCCCTTTCAATATTCCTTATTTAACCTTAATTCCACATGTTAACTTATCATGAATTGCAATTTTCCACACTTCTTTATACCAGTCCTCTATTTGAAATTCTCCTTTAGTTTTCCATTTTCTTAATATAACTAACCTTGCTGAAGTTAATAAATTTGTAATCAAATCTTTCATTGCCTGGGTACAATTAACCTTATCAAACATAGAAAATAATGCTATACTCGGACATATTAGTAAATCAATTTCTGTTGTCGCCTTTATTTCTTTAAACAACATTTGCCAAAATTTCTGTGCACATTCACAGTTCTACCACATGTGAATATATGTACCAATTTCTTGACAATCCCTCCAACCCAACTTCGAATAATTCTTATCTACACAATTTAATCTTACTGGTGTTAGGTACCATCTCCAGATCAGTTTATATCTGTACAGATAAGCTTTTTAAATGACGCTGACTCCAAATTTTTCGCCAATCCTGAATATCTATTTTTTGTGCGAATTCTTCCTCCCATCTTTTTCTAAGATATTCATCTTCGTCTTCATGTTTTGACAACATTTTATATATTTCACTTGTGGTACCCTTCAAAATTTCATTGTCCTCCATTCCTTCTCTTCAATTAATCATTTGTTCAATCATTTGTTGTGTTGTGTATTCTTGATAAAGCATATAAACATTATTGGGAGAAAGGTGGGATAGAAATGTTTATACTACTGTTGACAACAACAACAACAAAGTCCTTTCACTTTCACCAGTGGTGATCAGTGTATATGGTAAGAAATTCCAGGCAAAACAGAACCGAACAGAGAACAGCTACCTTAGGGTGGCTAATTTGAAATGGGAACCCTCCAAAACTCCCCTGTCAGGGGGAGATAATTTTAAGGAGACATAACTGTGCCTGCCAGTGAGTAGTTGGCTTTGCATGTGGCAGCACAACTACAGTGGCCTGTCTTCCCACTAAGTGGAAAAGTCACCTGTTCCTCATCCCGAGGCAGGCAACGCTTGCTCAACTTTTTTTTTTTTTAAAAAAATACAGTAATTAGACACATTTACTTTAGAGGGCTCTGTATGACTCTGCTTATCTAAGCAGCACTTTAAAGATTAGGGCTATTCAGTGATTCATTTCAAACATCCATACCCATGTGTTTACTGAATGTATGAGTGGGAAATGGCATCATGCCTTCTAGCCATTCCCATAAGCCATACCTATTGACACTCAGCATTAGTGTAAAGGGAACTTGTCTTGTGCACAGCAGGACTGACATGACAGTTCTCCATAACAGTAGGGAGGGAAGCCTAGGGTGATTAGGTGTTGCTGTAACATATTTGAACATCTGACCGTTTTGTATATACACACTTCTCACTGAATTAGTGGAGTAAAGAAGGCAGTAGTTACTTGTAACTTCAGTGCCAGTGGGGCACTGAACTTTACTGGGGCTATCCAAGGTGCTGAACCTACTTGGGGAAGAGTTTATCCCTTTTAACTTTCAGACAGGAAGATAGAATGGATTCACAGACACAGTGTCGTGGAAACTGCCAGTCAGAAGGTCCTGCTTCCCCTTTACACATGCTGCAAATGTGTGTGTTGGAGGGCAAGAGGGTGATATTGTCTTCATAAATAATGGAGGAAGTAATTGTGGGATAGAGTGACCAGATGAGAATAACATCTGATTTATGTTTGTTTGAATGTGCACTGTAACAAAAGGAACAGGGCTCTTGAACATCACTCCCTATAGAGTTTTCTCTAGGACAAGAGTGGATGACTGTGATGTCTCTGAGATCCTCTGGGGGTCACATGGATGGCAAAAATATGGAACAAAGGACGTAGGAAAATGAACTGGATGGAAGTCTTATGGTGGTTTTGAAAAACAAGGCACAAATAGTGCAAGAGGGCCCTGCAATGTATTAAAAAGGTGAACTGCCATTCCTGGAAGCTTCTATGGCTTTTCCTTTGGCCAGTCCAGGGAGTTTGGAAGAATCAAGGGCAATAAGGACAGCCTTGGGAGGAGGAACACTTTCTTACCTCTACTCTAGCACAATGTTTCCTTCATGGTTACATTCTTAATGACTCCCTGCACCTCCTTATTCTTCATGCTGTAGATCTAAGAGATCAGCATGTGGATTATCACTGTGTAGAACATGGAGGCCACATGGTCTTGGCCAAGTGTGTAGCTGCACAGAGGATTTAGGTAAGTAAATGGCACAGTTGCATAAACGATTATGACAGTAGCTGAAATATGCACATTGAGAATGCTTTGTGCCTCCCTTCAGAAAATTGGATCTTTAATATGGTGATGAGGATGTATGTGTAAGGATGCAAGGACCATGGCTATTTCACTAACACAGACAATGAAAGTACCCAAATCTCACTGGTGTGGGTGTCAAAACATGAAAGCTTGGGCAACAGAGGGAGATCTTAGAAGTAATGCTAGATGACATTGAACTAGAAGAAAGATATTTGAAAAGCAAGACAAATGCAAACCATTCTATTCAGAAATTCCCCAGTGAATGACACAGTCACGAGCAAAACACAAAGACTAGGTGAATCGCTGTTTCGTAGAGCAATGTCTTACAGATGGTCATATACTGGTTGTACACCATTACAGCAAGGAAACACTTTGTATTTCCCGGGCCAATAAAGTAGAACATCTGTAGAACACATCCTAGGAAAGGGGTTTGATTCATAGCCCAAAATCCTCCTAGGGTTTTGCAAGCGATAACAGATGAGTAACAGACGTCTTGGAAGGCCAAATTGCTAAGGAAAAAGTACATGGGGTGTGGAGTCATCTTGATTCATCTTGATCAGCACAGTCATCCCTAAATTTCCCACTAGGGTTGCTACACTACAAATGGAAGCTTTAGCTCCAGGCTCTCTGTCAATCCCAGAAGGATGAATTCAGTCCCCCATGTTTGATTTTCTTTCATCATTTATTATTTCTTCTCAGGAAGAAAGAGTGAGAAAGATGTACAAGAAGCTAGTGATTGTACTACAATAGGCTATATGGTTTCCATCAGGCAACAGGTGAGAACTTCATTCTCAGAAATGTTACCCTGTATTCTGGGGGTCCCGGGAGGGACACCTAAATAACGTTGCAATTACACAAATTGGGGAAATTAGTCGAGAGCACTGGTTGGCAGAACGAGAGGCAGGGTGACGCAGCAGAATCTTGTAACCCAGTGTTTACGGGGTCAGGCCAAGTCAAGAAGCAGACCGGTTTCAAAGTAATGAATGATCTTTATTAAAGACAGGCACACAATGTAAGCAACACATGCACACAGATAACTAAGGAAAATAAAGGTGTGAGTAAGATAGCGGGATTTTCAGAGGGATAGTTGATTCGGGTGATACGAAACCTGTTCCTGAAGCCCGGAAGAAGATGGAGAGCGAGGCTGGGGTTCGAAGTATCTCAGCACGTGGAGCTGAGGGGAAGCTCACCAAGCGATGTGGCAGCAAGGCGGTCTGGAACTCGGGAGCGATCCAAGGAAGCACTCAAAGTTAGGGGTTTTTATAAAGAGAATTGTGACCGCAGGCTAGGTCGGACTTGGGGAGGACAATAGATTTGGGGCTGGAGACAAAGCCTCCGAAAGGTCAGAATTTGAATGATTGAGTTACAGCCAAATTGTCAATAGGATAGCCGGTATGCAAACGCGGAGTACTTGAGCGTTGTATAGTCTGATCATCAAGCTGCCAGCGCTAGGCAGAGAATCTTTTTGAAAGTTGCGTGCATACCTAATGGAGGTACTTGCCTTGAGGTCTCCTAAAGCTGCGAGTCGGCTATTTCTGGCCTGCCTGTATTGTTTTGGAATATTACGGCAATTATCGGGCAAGCCTGTATGCGTGCTTGTTCGGGGGCCTCGCAAGCATGTGGAAGGGATATATGAAGCCGAATTACTGATATCAAAAGATATCTTTTTATATCCCCCAAAGCTCGGGCTAGCCAGGGCAGTAACGGAAAGCTGGCCAGACACATATAAAACTTTAAGTTCTCCAATGAGCCATGAGGTTCATTTGGTGATCTCTAGGTCAGTTGTTCTTTCTCAGACTGACCTACCTCACTAGACAAAGTGAGGAGGAGAGAGACATAAAAGGGATTGCTGTTTTATTTTGTGCCTTCAAATCCAACCTATGGTGACTCTATCATGGCAACATCTATTATTGGGGGTATGCTATTGCCTTCCTCTGAAGCTGAAAGAGAGTGACTTGTCCAAGTTCACCCAGTGGATTTCCATGACTGAGAAGGGATTCAAAACTTATTTTCCTGGAGTTCTGATTCAACACTCAAAACCACTACACCACACTGGCTGTCATAAGAGTGATATAATTTCCTTTAGCTTGTTGAAAGAAAGGTGGGATATAAATGTAGCATATTGTCCTGGGCTGGTAGCCCACCAAGGCTTCCCCTGCTGCCTACTTAGATAGATAACAGCAGTCTAGCAAGCAGCTTCGGCTGAAGCAGACTCACAGTGAAGACAACAACAGTCCAGACAGGGAATAATCCAAAAGCCAAACTGTTAATCTGAGCAAAGGTCCAGGGTCCAGGGTCCAAGATCCAAAGAACGCAGACAGGGAATGCAGGTATCCGCAAGGCTGTCACCACCAATGAAGACAGTAGCTTCCAGCAGCCATCTGTTGTCCAGGCCTCTGATTATATAGCCTCAGTGTTTTGGCCAGCTGTGTCCTAATTACGAGCCCTTGCTATATAAGTACTGCCAGAAGCCCGGGCTCTCCTTTTTAACCCCAGCACTGGCTGCTATAAGAACTGTCTTTCTCATGTCCCTCGGGTGTGGCTGCTGGGAAGAGACCTGTCTGAGTCCTGGGGCAGGGGCATGACACATATAAATAAATAATACATGCAAACATACAAAAATATGTACTATAAATAATAGTAAAGCTGGGCTGAAAATGTCCCTTTTTGTAAGACAGTGGTGTGAAAAAATCATGTGAAATTTCAGGGCGAAGTGTTCTTGCTTACCTTGCTTAGTTTTACAAGATGGCTAATGGCTTTCTTCATTTTTTAAAATTCTTCTTGCTCTTAAACTGAAGCAAACACAGTGCTGAACTGCTCAAGGCAGTGCAAGACTCCTTCTGTATCCATCCATCGGCACCACTTTCTTGAATGGATAGGAATGAGAGCAACATCATGTCGGATAGTACCACTCAACAACATTCTGAGAAGCGTAGCTCATGGGAAGTGGAGAGAGGCCTTCTCCTCAGCTTCTCATTTAGCCACACTGCCTAGTGTACCTAGTGGGTGACTTTAGGTCAAATCCCCTCCCTACAAATCTTCTGGAGTAGGAGGGAACCTTCAGAGAGGCTTTATGCCTTTGTGAGCAGCATAGGGCTTTTTAAAAAAGAAAACATCCAAAGGAATAGGAAAAAAAGAATGGAAAATATTTGGCCACTTCATAAAGCAAGAGGGATGTCTTGGAGTCTATTACAACCTAAATGGGCAAAATTTGGCACTTTAGATGTTGGACTGCAACTCCTAGCTGCTCTAGCCAGTATAGAAAGTTGTGAGGAATGCTGGGCACTGTTGTCCAGTGAAATCTAGAAGGCCACTTGATTTCTACCTTTACTATAATCTCAGGAAGCTCAGGAAGGCCAGTTTCTCTCCCTACTCACAGAATTCTGCAACCGTTATGGTTGACATTCCACAGGACCTGGAACCTGCTGATCTTTGGTTTTTGGGGTGGTAGTTTTTTATCAATTATATTTCTGCGTACTCAGCGTCATCACCTGTATTATCCACATAAATGGAATCCAGTACTTTATTTTGGTGGCTGATAGTGTTCAGTTTTCAAATGAGCAGGCACATAACCACTCAACAGCCAGTATTAGGATAAAGGTTTTGGTGATGTAAGAAGGATAGTAGTTCAACATTTTACAATGAGAAATCCAGTAACTCGAAACTTTCAAGATCTGAAATGCAGTCAGGGCTCAGGGTTTCAGTTTTTATAGGAGAAGGCATTTCAGGAGGAGTTATTATGCACATATTCAGATGAGAAGCTGTACCTGTCATATATCCCTGATTTATACGGCCCCTACAGGTAAAAGCGCACTGCACTCATTTGAATATTGTTCTCTGGGGGCATGACTGAACCATTTGTTATACCTACATGGCCAGCTTGTATGATCAGCAGTATACAAGAGATATAGCAATTCACATACCTTCTGAAACCAAGTAAATCAGGTCGATGCCCTACATATTTCTCTTCCCTATTAAATCTAGTTTGTTGATCTTTTGCTATTCATGTAGATAACAGGAAATGTGGATATTCTGTTTAGAATAATGACTTTTTCAGAGTGTAAGCAAACATTCATCCAAAAAGTTGTAGAGTGTTTCTCAAGTGGTGCTAGTATATGAGTGATCTTAAATCCTGCTTATTTTTCTTGAGGAAGGGATGCATAATTCACTACTCTATGATTTCAGAGAAAGTTTGAGGGATAATTGTCTCTCTAGATTGTCGATGATGATTATTTTCCTAGCTCCTGTCCTTTGTATGATTTTTTCCCCCTGAGATCATTAATCTAATTCTGCAAAACAAATGATCAGATTCTAGCAGCAGTTCACTGGTAAGATGGCATGTGTGTACATAAATGATAAATAACTGGTGTGACAGTCTGGTGTCTCAGATTGGTGTGGCAGTTCCCTAATCCGATCAGACACTCTGTCCTTTCCACACAGCCCTGCCTTCCCCTTTATAACACCACCTTTGTGTAAAAGGATGAGAGTTTTCAGTGTTTAGTAGAGCCTCTAGACGGTTCTATGGTAGCATGTTTTTTGGGTTACCTTGAATACGATATACCACTCAGTCAAGTCAATATTTCTAAAAATAAACTGTAATATTTATTAAGATAACATACTGAACAAAGTATTGGAGTTCACATGTAGGTCAAAACTAAAACAGCTCTTCAGAGTACTTTTAGACAGTTCCCTTATATCTTTAAACCCTCATTATAAGCACAAGTATCATCAACATCCCTTTGGCTAGGCTACGCTTTCACCAAAGGCTCAACCCCGCCACAATCTAGGTCACATTTTCTGACCAGATTCAATGATGGTTTAATTACTCTTCTGCCTCTCACTAGGCTTTTCCTGAGAATTAAACCCTTCCCACACAGTCACCCTCCCTGGCTGATTGAGGGACTTTACTCCAAAGTTCTCTCTGGCTAAAAATCTTACTGATGGGTTGCAAATGACAATCAGTGGTTTCCTTTATATATCTTTTTCTTTCAGCCACCAGCCCCTCCCACATACTACTGGGCTGGGTTTGTCTCCTGAGAAGCTATTCTGGTTGCCTGGCAGTCTGTTTCTAGGCTGCTCTGGCACTCCAGATAGCCGCAGTCCGAGAATTGTGTCACAACTGGATTTTTGTATTTTTGTTTTGATTTTTGTTTTTTTTTGTTTGCTCTATTAAATTTTGATTTAAGTCATAGCTTTAACAATCTTACAACTTAGATGAACTACACTATCCTGATCTTTTGGTCCAATAGTTTTACACTGGCAACTGGATATAAAACAATGTTTTTCTCTATGTGGCTTGTATATTATTATTAGTAGGATATTATTAGTCACCAGACCACAGTTTTAGAACAGGCAGTTAGTATCAGGCAGGACAATAAGATTCCTTTTCCAGCTGTATGTAGCGTGTAAAAGTCGTATTTATATGGCAGCCTCAACGCTCACTCAGCTGCAATGGAGCACAGAGTCCCACTGTAAACAAAGGGATCTACGTGGGTTAAAAAAAATCTTGGCGGGGCAAAATTTCTGTTGTTTGAACCTTTATTGATTCTTTCTCAGTAAGGCTTGCTCTTCTGTATCCTTAATAATTCTTAATATGTTGGTGTCATACACTAGTATAAACGTTGGTTACACTGACATATGTGCTTTAAATAAAGTTGCACAAGATTCCTGTATCTTCCTGTGGAACATTGTGGCCCCCAGTGTTCAAGAGCAGCCAGGGGCTTGCTGGTATAGCTCTGTTCCTTGGTCACTAATCAGATGTGGGATTATGCCCAGGATGTCCAGGAGTATTCAGGCTGCACCTGAAGAATAAACTTCCCCACCAGGTATGCAAGGGCAGCTGGAATGTGTCAAGGCATTCAGTGTGAGTGCAGTGTGGCAGAAAAAGTTTTTCTACGTGGACGGCAGGAATGAGGTGACCTTGAGTGCAGCTGCAAGAATGTTTTGGCTAGCCTCAAAAGATCTTGCCTTGTCAACATGAGAAGGTTGCCTGCAGTAAATGTGATTGGATCGATCACCCCATAGGGTCTGGGGTGTTGTTAGGCCCTTAAAAAGGCTGGGTATGGCACTGTATTTTACCATTCAGGTCAACCCCTGGTGGTCATGTTGCTCTGCTGACTGATTTATGGACTGCATCTAGACATGCTGCTGGTTTGTATGCTGATTTATTGCCTTACTTATTGCTTCTTGGTGTACTGACAGAAGCCCTAACTTTAACCTCAGTGTGCTTAACTAAATAAATAGCCATGAGCTTATCTTTATGAGTTCTGGAACTGTTTTTGGCTTGCCTGGAGTCGCTTGGTTACAGCTGGATGTCACTGCCCTGTCAACATTCTGCACATGGTCTTGTGCTACCCTGACAGGTACTGCCCCATGCCTTAACAGTGTCTGGGAGAATAGATCCACATCTGGAAGCCCTCTGCCTGCTCCTGTACTTCAGTGATGAAATGTGGACAAGGGAGCTGCTCTATCCAATCCATAACTTCTAACATTTCAAATATGGGTTCACAAGAAGAAAGACAAGATGTAAAGGACAAAACATATCCTCCAACCTTTCACAGATGAAAACCAGGAAATGTGTGGTCAAGCAATGTCAAAGTGTGGTTAAAATGGCAAAAGTTATCAGTGAGGAATAACACAGCAGCTAGGAATAACATATCAGCTAGGAGATGCTGCAGCAGTTTGCTTTTGCCTGTGCCTAATGGGAAAGGCAAGATTCCACCCTGCCTCTTCTCACTTGCTGAGTCAGTAGAGAGTGAACTTCTTTTGCGCTTTAAACTGTGTTGGCAGCAATTGAAGCAAACTGACAACAAAGCGGGAAAATTGGAAGAGGAGAAAGAAGCTGGGACATTTTAAAAACAGCTGAAAAAGTGAGATGATATAAGATTAATTGAGATTGTCTCTGCCAGATGAGGACATTTGAGGGTATGCGTCCCTAATGATGGCATAGGTATACTGGTAGATATTCATGCTCTCTATTATGTTTGCTGGATCTAGGGCTATTACTACCTTATACTGGTTTTCCTAGAACAGTAATTAGCCCCCCCTTTTTTTGGCAATTTCTGATGCTGGCTGAATTTTCAATCTTTTCAAAGTTCTCTGCATTTTTTGGGGGAGGTTGAATGAAAAAAGGGTAAAATTGTTTCCCTATATTCTATTTGAGGTTTCCTATATCTAAAATCTTTTAGAGTTTTTAGATTGTGCTTTTCCTTTTTGTCCCAATACATCCATGTGCCCTTGAATGTTATATGTATCTTTTTCTTCTACCTGGAGATGCTATCAAAGAACTGAAGGCTTCACTCATGTTTTCGTTTGCCGAGGTAAGAGAGAAGAAAAGGGGTAAAGACACAGTGAAATGTGAGTTTCTGACTTTTATATTCCCAACTTCTCATGACTATCTCATTAACAGTTTATGTAATTTAAAAAGTGTTCTACCTGAGTTTATCATTGGATCAAACATTTAATCATTTCTGTGTTCCTCCAAATGCATTTCCTTCCAGATATTCAAAAGGTCCCCCAAATTCATTCTTGGTGCTATGCAGTTAAGCTCAATCTGGGATCATAAATCTGTCCTCATTTGAGAGTTTGGTCATCAAATGGTTTGAGAACAGTCTTTATGAGTCCTAACTTACAGCAAAACCAAAATATTTGACATTGAGTAAGCACACCAAATAGTAAGCTTAAACCAATTAGTTGAATTCTGCTAAGTTCTTAACAATTTTATGACAAAAGAATAAAATTTCTGGACTCAACATCCAGTGGGCCCAGCTTGGCAGATGCTTCTTGCTGCAACTCTGCAGTGAAGAGAGCTTTCACAGTAAAAGTGCTGGCCAGAGGGAACTCTGCTGAAGAAACTCCCCCTGGATTAAAGGGGGAATTGAGAATTATCCATGTGGGTCCAGAATTTCTATTATATGCGTTGTTAGTAGACATGTTATGAATGGGAAGAACTGAGGGAGTATCAACTTTCTCTTTGCATGAAATGAAGCTGTTTAGATTGGAATCTGCTTTTTTTATAAGGGAGCTTCTAATTAACAGTTTAAGTCATAAATGTGAAGAATCCTTCTGATTAAGACAGAACTGTAAACTCTGCAGCTATCTTTTTGCAATCAAGAGTCAAGAAAATCTGTTTGCTTCATAAGACTGGGACAATTTAATTAGAAAACTAGGGGTTGATATTATAGAATAATTTGGAATTTAAATACATCTACTTTGTGAATAGACTGATCTGCATTTTATCCATAAGAAGGAACTGGATTTTAATAAGGAGAAAGCACAGCATGATAAGTACAGATGTACAGATGTTATCAGTTGGATGTTGATAGCATTATCTCGTTGGCAACTCCTGGCTAGACCTGAGGGAAGTAAATTGTTAATTCTGTAACTGCTGGATTAATTAAAACACAGAACCCTCCCTGGAATAGTTAAAAGATGTTTTACAATGGACTATGGAGGAAATACATGGAGAATTCCTAAACTGGCAGAAGAACATGATATTGATAATAAGGAAAGAGTTCAAGGAACTGTTGCAAGAGCAAAGACAAGAGGGAGACATGGAACCTAACACAGAAACAAAAGAAGATGACCAACAGATGGAGAGGCAAGGTCAAGCTGAGTCATTAGAAGGAGAGATTTACAATGAAGAAACTTCAGTTTGTGAAAGGGAGATTACACTCTAAGGGGAAAAGGGAGTCGGGGTAGATGAATTTAAAAGTGCTCTGTGAGCAAACTGTTTTGACAGCTAAACTAACTCAAGTTAATTTAGCTTGCATAATAGAAGGGGGTGTGAGAAAGAAGTCAAAATATGGGTGCTGTCACAGGACAGCAATTTTAAAATGTTATGCAAGAAGCACTCATAGAAAAGATGGCTACAGGGGAATAGGAGTATTAAATTTAAAATGAAAGATATAATCTAAATTAGGTTATGAAATGGTTATAGACAGATATTGATAAGTGGATTGGGCCCTAAATTCTGTAATGGATTTTAGCATATGTTACTGCCCTGGCTAGTCCGAGCTTTGGGGATATTAAAAGATAACCCATAATAACTAAAATGATACTAAATTTCACGGTTGTCAATATCTCTAGAGTAATTCCAACTTGCCAACCATACCTAAAACTAGCATGGACACAGTGGGAGCACTGGGAGAAACAATGGCTGTCTTTCTCCCACCCACACACTCACCCTAAGCGAAATGTCCTAGGAACCGCTTTAGGCGGAATTGGAACTGGCGGCGCATTCATCAACGCTATGGACAATGAGATCCTAGCCAACAAATTAGGCGTAATTGGCACCAAAACTAGAGACATTGGGATATCCTCCACTGCTTGCCTAACCAATGTAGCGAGAGGAGTAGATCTGATTAGTCAATTGCTTCCACAGTGGGTTGGCGTCGAGCAACATAATATCTGACCTTGGCCGTGTTCTACAGATCACGACCCATGATTTGTCAGTAGCGATACAGTGTATGCAACTGCAGTGCACCATGATCACCTTTGCCGCTCAGATGATCCAGGCCAGCCTCATGGGGTTAATGCACCCTGAGATCCTGAGCCTACTCCGAGAGCGATATCTGGAATCGCTGGAACACCCTGCCGCTTTAGCGCCAATACGGCACGCCACGTGGAGGAGCCTAACTCTCACGGTGGAAGTTGCCCATGAACGGATTCTGGATCTGGTAATTCTACATCCAGTATCCCATTTAGGACTCCCCTTCATGGCTGCCAATGCCACTTTGCTGCCCCCACGGATGTACCATTGGTCCAACGGTACACACTCTTTTGATTTAGCTGTCTACCTATTCAACTGCCATTGGATTCAGTGTTTCCACAACCTTAATGGTCTCAGCCACAGCGATACCTCCGAATATTTGGTAATACTGGTAAATACCACATTTATGGCCCAGATTAACTGTGAGTGCTTCTGTTTAAGGACTCCTTGTACCAATTTGATAGTACTGCCTAGTGGTGCGACTGTAAGGGTAAACCGCACTGCTGGGAACCCCTGTTTTTGTTCACAGATGGTCCAAGACTGTTTTGGCTAGAACTTCTATCTCCAGTGGGAGATACGAGATTATGTGTTGAAAAGCGCCTATGCACCCACAGAATCCGAGTTGGTCGGATTCCACCTTGAAACCGAGATCCCTACATCCTTATGGCTAAGGAATCTCACCCGTTTGTCTCAACGAGTAAAGGAGGTCTCGCACTCCCTCCACCAGATTACCCTGACTGTTAATCATTCTGCTTAAATAATAGTCAGCACTTCAGAGGATTTGAAATCCGATGCTACACAATCCTGGTGGGATGTCTTTAGTTGGTCCTCCACAGGCCAGGCTATAGCACATTTCGCTCTCCACCCTTTAATCATCTTAGTGGTGTTTCAGATCATTTTGGTAGTCAGTCTTGTTGGTTTGGTATTTTGGATAAAGAAACAGATCCTCATGTTACAAACCATCCGTTTTTATTAAGAGAAGAGGTTCCACCGTTTGTCAATAGTTATTTGTAGATAATATAGTTAGTAAGTTTAAGTCTGTCTTTTGACCTCTTTAAGGGAGGAAGGTTTTTGTTTTTGGAGGAGACAGATTCCTTGGATGGCTGTCCCAGGGTCCTCTTGTCCTCTGAGGTAGATCGGGCCTACAGAGTCAGCCTTGATACTCTGAGGAAGGGAAATGAGTCGGACCAGAGTGCCGACTGTCTCTCACTCCGAGGGATTGCCTGGTGTAATGACGTTCTGGTGAGGTTAGGGCGAGACGAAGGGGGCCTCACGACCCTCTCAGGAGAACCAGGTCTGACTCTGGACTCCCGGTCTACTGCCCAGGCATGCCCCTCATCACATCAAGGACCTCCTCCCCACTTCTTTCGTGTGCTTGGATTGTTAGGGTGAGAACAATCGGCGCCGCTATTTCGCTTGTTACTCCATTCAGTTTTGAATTACTAATTTAGAACCACTCTCCAAAGCCCCATAAGGGCCGGAGACCCACACAATTGGCCTGACGCCCGGCCCCGGTGCATTGTGTCTCATTTGCATATGTTAGGAGAACATTTGCATACGTACATCCGACTATCCTGACCAATCACCGAGGAAGTCAGCGTCCGCTCTGGCAACGAGCAAGCGTACACTCGCTTGTCTCTGATTTGGTTTAAGATCGGATCCCATCCAGTGTCCACCAGTTGCCCCCAGTAGCTCCATCTTCAAATAGATCTCATTCCCAGTAGGCTTTGAGCAGGTCATTTGCATTTATGGTATACATTGGATAATGGTCATGTCAGTTCTTCTGTTGAAGCTATAATAGGTCAATTGATCCAGAAGACTGGGAAGATCCCGAGGTCGTACCATCGCCCCCGAGTACTGTGGGGGGGGGGTGACAAAGAGAGTTGCTGCTCCATCTGATGGCCGAGGCTTGGAGATTCCTGGTTCTTTGACGACCACTGTGACTGTGAGGAAAGGTGACCATGCCGCCTTCCAATTGCAAAGACGGACTTTTTGCCGTTCCTGCTACCATTTACTCACCCGAGAAACCCTATGGCCTATTCCAGGCTCCAAATTCTGCAAAGACTCTTTGCTCCTGAACTTGCAGTGAGCCAAGCTATACCAGCTTGGACATTTTGTTGTTGTTCCTGCTCCGTTGCCTGGATGGACTTATGGTTTGCTTGCCCGCTCCAGCTAAAAGACTTTTCCTGTTGCAAGGGGTATGTGTGTGCCAAGACTTTTGCTTGCACCTCACCTCCCCCGGACTACGAACTTTCAGTCCACATTGAACTGTTTGCTCATTGGATTACCTCCATTGCCAGACCATGCACTGGATTTACCGTATTTCATTGAAATGCATTTGCTATTTACTACCATTACTCATTCTTCGACAGTTGCCTATTGACGGGACATTGGAACTTGTTTATTGTTTAATTGTTTATTACTGCGTTATTGACATTGGTGTGTTTGTGTTTAGGTTTAGGTTTTAGTTAGGACTGTCTTTATAAGATAGAAATCCTTTGCTCTTCCCGAAATTCCCTTTCCTGAGGAGTGATACGGCTACCTACCTGCAAGCCCCTATTCGGCTCTAAATTGATTTTTGATTTTTAATTGGAAAATGTCCGATATTGTCCCCAACATCGCCCATTTTTTGGGGGGGATTGTTACTGCCCTGGCTAGTCTGAGCTTTGGGGATATTAAAAGATATCCTTTCGATATCACAATTCAGCTTCACTTCTCTATTCCCTTCCACGTGCTTGTGAGGCCCCTGGACAAATACGCATACAAGCTCGGCCGTTAAGGGCCGTAACATTCCTGCACAATACAGGCAGGCCAGAAAATAGCTGACTCGCCGCTTTAGGAGACCTCCAGGCAAGTACTCTAATTAGGTATGCACACAACCTACAAAAGAGCCTCTGCCCCACGCTGGCAGCTTGATGGGCTAACTATACAATACCCAAGTACTCTGCATTTGCATACTGGCTACTCTATTGAGAACCTCTGCGATAACTCAATCATTTAGATTCTGACCTTTCGGAGGCTTTGTCTCCAACTCCAAATCTATTGTTTTCCCCCAAGTACGGCATAACCTGCAGTCACATTCTCCTTATAAAAACCCTTGATTCCGAGACCTTCCTCGGATCGCTCCCGAGTTTCATCCCGCCTTGCTGCCGCTTTGCTTGGCGAGCCTCCCCTCAGCTCCACGTGTTGAGCTACATCGCACCCCAGCCTCGCTCTCTATTTTTCCAGGCTTCAGGACAGGTGAAGTATCACCCAAACCAGCAACCCCTCTAAAAATCCCTCTATACCACTCTAACCTTTATTTCTTTAGTTATCTTGTGTGAGTGTGTCGCATACACTGTTTTGCTTGTGTTTTTAATAAAACATCATTTATTATTTCAACTTCTGTGTGCTCCTTGACTCGACCCGACCCCGTAGACATAGGGTTCAAGATCTCGCTACGTTACCCTGCCTCTCGTAACTCTAAGCAGTGCTCTGAGCTAATTTTCCCACCTTTTGTTGAGCACATTTTGGTGTCCCTCTCGGGACCCCCAGTACACAGGGTAACACATATATAATGGTATTGAAGAATCTGGGTTTAGTGATGTCATAAAACATGCAATTTAGTTTTAATGTGCTTATATTATGAAATTAAGTTATAGATTTAGGATAATGATAATGGTTTGGATGTATAAAAATGATATTGATACATCTGGATTTAGGAAGATCATTAATTATATAATAGATTTATACTTTTAGCTAGTGAAAAAATTGTGTAATTAAGTCAGTAAGCATTATTTAGTTAAAATTAGTATTAAGGTTATTTAGCAATAAGGTTATTTAGCATTATTAATGTTATTCACCATGTAATGTCACATATCATGTAAGCAAACTGTAATAAAATATCATAGAAAGTAGTGTGGGAAATAATAATAGAAAGTAATATAGGAATATTATGCTTGATAAGTTAACCTTCAGCAAAAAAAGAGGCTTGAATCAATCAGTAGACTATAATCCATCCAAAGGAAGGAGGGAAGTTGATTCTTTTCTTTCCTTTTCTTTCATTTTTCCACTTTGATTTATTCTTTAATTTTTAATTCATATTTTGTTAATGTTTTCCAGGATTTTGTTCTTCTGCTTTTATGTATCTTTTTATGTATTTGGAGTGTTTTTAGTGTTTTTTTTTTAAATGTTAATTAAAAAATAAAAAGTCTCTATTTTACTATGAAATCATAAAAGAGAGATTTGTCTTCATTTCAAACACCAACAGGTAAACAAATCATTTAAGAGTAAATAAAGACTTCAAACAAACATTATGCTAAACTTAATTTGCTTAATACCCTTTCTCCTATCAACTGTACTCTTATTAAAGAAAAACAACTTATAGGGTAATAGCAACAAAACATTTTAAAATCATTATTAGATTTTTGAGTTTGTATTATTTTACAGACAACATGATAGTTTGAGAAATGAGTTTTTAGTTCTATCCCTTTAACTTGGAGTCTTCAAAGCTGTAGAATGCAGGTGACTTATTTTCAAAGCTTCTTCTTTAGACCCTCTGCAAATGGGCAATCCACTACTCAATGGCTGCCTTCCAATCTTGTGTCCTGTATTACATCTTCCAGGACACATTGGCCTCACTGTTCTGTCAGTGCATCCATGAACCAAAGTCTTCTTGAACCAGAGTCTTTGTTCACCAGAGATGGCTAACCTTTGTGCTTCAGACAGCTTTTCTTTGCTTCTGGCACTTCAAGACATGCGAATGAACATAAGTAATGTTCATGTTCTTTTGGGAGGCTTCTCATCGGGAACTGATTGACCACAATGCAAACAGAAAATTGGACTAAATAAGCCTTTAATCAGATCCAGCATTACTTGTCATATGTTGCTGTTTGTTGCTATTGTCTCACATTTATTGCTCCTTCAATCTCTTCTTCTGTTACCGTTTTGCCCATGGAAGATACTTTGAGTTTGTTTTGGGCCGCCCGTGTTGACACATCCATGTTGCCATTGGAGAGGTGCCAACTGTACGGTTCTTGTCAGATATTTTATTTATGTACCTAGTTGAATAGAGAGCAATCCTAAACTTCTAGGGGAGTGCAGCTCTTTCACACTATACAATTACAGTGCTATGATTCCACTTTAATTGTCATGGGTCCATGCTATGGTGTGGTTGTTGCCAGATATTTTATTTATGTATTTAGGTGGATAAATGAAATATCTGACAATAACAACTCCATAGAATGCAGCCATGACAGTTAAATTGGAATTACCTTGGGCATGTCACACACTCTCAGCCTCAGAAAGCCCCATGATAGATTTGCCTTAGGGTCACTATAAGTCAGAAATGGCTTGAAGGCACACAACAAAGCAACAACTTATGAGCTGGTAGCTGGATAGAGCAATCCTAAATTTCTGGGGAGTGCAGATCTTCCACACTACACAATTATAGTCTGTGATTCCACTTTAACCACCATGCTAACATACTGTGGACATATATAACATATATTCCCCAATCCAATCTGTATTCAGAGTTATTAACAGACAGAGTTTGGGTTTCTGAGGCAATACACTGCCCTCCTCCTTCTTGCTGCTAGACCTAATCTCCATAGCAACCAGCTAGGCTCAAGAGCTCTCTGGCTAAAAATTCTAAAGGCCCCTCCCAAACTTACAACCCCAGGATTCCATAGAATCTTCACAGCCAGCCAATCATATGAGGTCTTCTCTGCCTGGCACAGACAAACTCACAAACTTTTATATAGAAGAGACAGGCCCCACTCAGGGCTTTGTATGCACTTCAGGTTTGGAGATAGAGGGGAGAGAGAGTGGGGTTTCGTCAGGTTGGTTATCCCAACACATTTCATTCAATGCCAGCAAAACTTTTAAAGTTATTAGTGTTTCTCATGTATAGCTATATGCCTTCAACCTTGCAGCTATCTCTGTTAGTTTTTCCCCCCTGCCAATTATTCTCTCATATGAGGTTACTGTTGGACTTGTAAATCTGCATTATGATCAATATAGTTTTCTCTGTGTTACTCAATCTTGACTTCTTATATGATTGGTCTCTCTCTCTCTGCCTGTGTGTCTGTGAGTGTGTGTGTATGTATGTTTAAATGAAATGTGACTATCATGTGTTAGCTGAATAACTGCTGTATCTGAACATTTCAAAGACTATTTTTGATCTGATCTGGGGCAATTTTCTAAGAACTCTTCCATTGAAGACAACAAGAGAGCATTTTTTACTAACCACCCTGCAAATATTAATTGTTCAAAATAATTTTGACTCAGAATTTCTGGAGAATGTTCAGGTTTCTGAGATGCTTTTCTAGTATCGTAGCAAATTTGATTTGCCAGGTGATAGCAAACTTCATTGTCATAACTTAACTTTGACTTCCCCAGATGTCCAAGTCCCAAGATGTTGTCTGCAGCAGGTGATTATAAATAGCCCCCAAAGAGGCAAAAGTGGTGTATGTGTCTATTTCTGCACCATATTTTCAACTGTACCTACCTATATTTTCACTGTCCCATAAACTCTTTGCAGTATAAAAAATGCAAACAAGATAATGAGTTTTAAAAAATGTGTAGCAATCTTTCAAAAATGCTCCAATGTGCTAATCTTTATAGCCTGAAGATCTCCATATCACGTATGTATTACTTTTGTTATATGCTAGTCTCGTACACTGTCTAGTACACTGCAATTGTCTAGTACACTGCAATTAATAAACTAAAGAACAGAGATCTACAGTCATAACACATCTCAGGCCGTAGGACATATTGAGTAAAGTATTGTTCTTCACCTTAGATCCTGTTTTGTAAGAAGGGACAATTTGTACAAAGAGTTTGTAGGAACAATTGAAATACACAATTATACAAATTCTATGTGCCTACTTTTAAAGCTTGCTTGTTTAAAAAAACAACGGTATAGCTATTTAATAGTTTAAGGTTCTGGGATAATATGTAAGTTACTCAAGGTCAGTTTCTGATAATCACAAGAGTTGCAGGAATGCCATTGTTAAATTAGGTTTATATTTAGGATAAGCAATGTCTTTGTCTAGTTTTTATCTAGCAACAAAATGCAATGAATCAGTTCTACAATGCACTAAGGTACATCCTCTAGGCTTGATTTATAATGAACAAGAGAGAGCCTCTAACTTGCACAGTGAGAACAGCAGACTGTTCTTGGTATGGTAGCATTAAAGATTCTGATGCACCAGTGACAGAATGGAGTAGTATATCCCAGTGTTGTTGTGCTTTGGACACATTGCTGAGACCCAAACCTGTAAGTTGTTAACATTCATGGTTTCCCTGTTTATTCATTTTACAATTCCTCTTATTCACTCTCTTTTGAATTCTTTTCCTCTTGAAATCCAGATGAATTTGGGTGATCTCTAAAATTAATTCTGCTTTGTGGCAGATATCGGGTTCTTCAATTTCTTTTTCCCCTGCGCGCCCCCCCCCCGTTAGCAATGCTTGTGCAGATATTTCTTGAAACTGTGTGAAAAGAACAACAAATAGTGCCCTGCTGCTAAAGAAGTAATAGAATGTCTAGTACACTGCTTCCAAAACTGGCTTATTCAGAGTCTGAGAATCTGGGGAGAAATTTGAATAAGGTAGATTTCAGAAGTATGATTAACTGTATTCATTTATTGCTTCATGGAGCAAGAAGTGAGATATAGGTGCCTGCCTACTATTTCTGTATAGATGAAGCATAATTATGATGAGGCATGAATGAATATATTTGTGTCATCTCTTATTAGTTCCTTCCTCATTTTGAGAGATCTCACTGGAGTTAAACATGGCAAATGTTCTGGTTCCATAAAATAATATTTGTGCTTTCTTTTAAAAAGCAAAATTAAAATTGTTCCATTGTTTCTTTATGCATGTTGCTACTCCTTCTTACTTCTATTGAAAATGCTAGTCATAGCTCACTCAGCCCCTATTTCATGTGCAGTTGATCAACAAAGAATGACTAGCCCATTGACTTTCAGCCCTTGTGGTGGGACCCACCAGACCTAAGATGACACTAGACAAGTAGGATAGCAGGGAGAGAAGGGGGAAAGGTGGAGACTAAGATCCAGCATCCACATGGCTGGAGTATTAACACTTTGCCTGTGCAGTTGAACTGGGTTGATACTTCCTCACATGTGGACAGAAGTCTCGCAGTGTGGATAGTGACATTGTGGCCATTTAGTGGCTAAGGGAGGGTATGAGGTTCTTGGGTTGTATTTGGCTGCATGTCTGCAGCTGTGAAGAAACAACAGCTATTGTCCTCCCAGATCTCCACTGAGTATGCTGGAGATCTGGAAGGGCGAGAGCTGCTCTTCCCTTCCTTCTGCAGCTGGACAGTGTCCAGATACTCAACACCCTTCTCCAGCCATTCAATATCCACTTCCATCCTATCCTAGCCATTTGCTTGCTTGCTCTTTGACACAGGCTTGACGAATTCAGGCATTTATCACCAACAGGATTCTGGCCACAGAATGTGGAATTCTAATAATTTTAATTTGACAGAGGTAGTTAAAATACGTTAAAAGGCTGAAGAGCACTGACCTAGTCTAGCTGTCAGCCTTCACTGTTCCCTGCTAGCTGATTAACCTGCACTTCCCTTGCATCATTTTATTGTTGTGGCTGTTCCTGATGCTATTTCTTATTCTGGCCTAGAAAGTTCATAAAGAATTAAACAGAAAGAACAGCGGCTATAGCATCTACATCTCCCCCTTTACTGTCTGACCCCTGTTGGCTCTTCCACCACAATCACTGCCATTTCTTTTAAAAATTTCCTTCTGGGTGCAGCTTAGTAGCTGTTCTGCTGACACGCAATAATAATAAGCTAGAACGCTTTATTTCTTAATCCTATATTGAAGTTATATTTATTTTTAATGAATACTGCCCAAAGATCATCTTTTTTTTGTTCAAAATTAAGCTATGGTTTATAAAAATTTAAAGCAGGCAAATGATTAGACAAGGTTTTACTATCTGTGGCACATGCTAGAGTTGAATGAGGCCTTTACTCATTTACTCTGCCCACCAATCCCTATCCCCTCCCCTCATATTCTCAAGTGGTAAAGAGATGAGGAGTGGCAAACTAGTGTATGTGTCAGGAAAAATGTGACTGTGTTGTGTGTAGAGTGACAATAGAGGACAAAACACAAACCATGTTCTCTCGTGAACATACACACACTCTGTTCTCTCTTTGTCTCTCTCTCTCTGTGTCTCATTCCCCACCTTACCATACCATCCGTTGACAGCCAACCTTAGTGACGCAGGGATACAGGTACATCTTTGGAACCATTTGAGGGAAGGATTGTGAAGACCACCTCTTCCTTGATAGACATGAAGAGATAAACTATTCTCAGTGACGGCAGCCATAGCTGCTGAGAGAGTAGGAAGTAGCATGGACTTTGCTGGCTCTTCCTCCCAGTTCTGGGGTGGCCTCACCTGACAGCTTAATTCTTCTATTCTGCAGCTGAGAAAGTGCAAGCAGGTGTGTACAGTGCTGCCCCTATATTTCACAGCTTGCACAACTGCCTCTTTTGCTTACTTCTTGAATGTAAATCAGGCCTCAAATACAACTAGAGATCTGTGTGTGTGAACGGTAATCTTGAATAGAGGTTATTAGTATTTTTTTAAAAAAGGTTGATCATAGAAGGAGGAAAGAGTGATATACCATTAACAAATGCACATTGTTGTCACTGTGTTTTAGATATTCCTATTGATCAAGATTCTTGGCAAGATGGAGAAAGCCAGTGCCACGCTGGTGAAGGACTTTTACCTAACTGAGCTGTCTGATCTCCCAGAAGTACAGACTCTCCTCTTTGTGATGATTCCGCTCATCTACTTAGTCACCCTGGCAGGGAATGGGGCTATCCTCCTGGCAATAGCAGTAGACGATCACCTCCAGACCCCCATGTACTTCTTCCTCAGCAATTTGTCTTTGTTGGACATTCTTTGCCCTACTATCACTGTACCAAAAATGCTCCAAATCCTCTTGTCAGAAGATAAGAGAATAACATTCATGGGTTGCATGCTACAATTGTTCTTTCTGATTGATGCGGTGGGCACTGAGATTTTCTTGCTAGCAGTGATGGCCTATGACCGCTACGTAGCTATATGTAGCCCTTTACACTACACAAATATTATGAGTAAACGAGTTTGTGCTCAGCTGGCTGCTGGAACCTGGATAACAGGTGTCATCAATTCCATGGTTCATACCTCATTGACTTTTTCATTATCATTCTGTGGACCAAATAAAGTTAACCAATATTACTGTGATATCCTGCCAGTGATGGCTCTCTCTTGCTCTTCCACAGATTTCGCTCAGCTGGTTCGTCTTCTTGTAGCTGGTATTTTAGGAAGTGGTGCTTTTCTTGTCACCCTAATCTCATACATCTATATCATTTCTGCTATCTTGCGCATGCACTCAGTTGAAGGTAGGCATAAAGCCTTTTCCACCTGTGGATCTCACTTAACTGTCGTTTGTCTGTTCTATGGGACCACCATTGCTACCTATGTTCGGCCCACCTCAACCTATTCACCCAAGCAGGACAGAATAGTTTCCATGTTATATGGGATTCTTACTCCCATGCTGAACCCTATGATCTACAGTCTGAGGAATAAGGAAGTAAAGCAAGCTTTGGTCAAAGCTCTTAGTCTTAAAAGGTTTCAATGAAAAGGTTAGGTTCAGTCTTCCCAACATTATGTCTTGGAATATGTTATGTTTTCAGCATTTCTTTGGTAAAAATAAAGTATAAAATTAATAATTCACAATGCACAGCACTAATGAGATGGAGGTAGGGTGTAACATCACTTGACTAGATTCATCCAGCCATAGTTTTCCTTTCAGTGGCTTCAAAGTGTGAAGATCAGAGAGGGAAATTCTAGTGGGAGACATTAAGTACATGGCAGCAGAGTTCTTCCAGAAGAAATGCTAAGATCAAGGGTATTTTCTTCACCCTTTTTTTGGTTTACTGTGGAAGAAGGATGAGTTGGGCTGGTCTTCTGGAATTTGAAGTCAATTCTTATGGCCCACTAGGGGTATCCAATGCCATCTTCTTTCAAGAAAGTCTGAAAGCTGAAAGCTACAGAAATGTCAGTACTATAGTATGTGATAGTGAGATCAGTTTTCTTTCCTTTTATTTTCATTGTTGGATTTTTACTTTTGTTCTACTGAAGATGAAGCAGTCTTCTTCTCTAGAAATTCTACAGAAATTATTGGATGAGAACAGATCATTGAGGAGTGAGTTCAGATCTCTCAGGAGCGAGAACAGGGTAAAATTGAAAAAAGACTTGGAAGAAGATTGGAAGAAGGAAGTTAAAGAGGTTAAAGAATCAGTAAAGCAATTTGTTGCAACTGTAAAACAAAGTAATGATAAAGGGGAAGTTCTGGAAAGTAAATTTGAAATGATAGAGAAAGAGATGGAAAAAGGGCTGGATGATTTAAAAGGTTCTAGTGTGCTTACAGGCTTATGTTAATGAAAAATATCTATAAAGAAGATCAAGTGGAGTTGATGGATGGAATAGCTGTCAAAACTGAGGAGAAGACTGGATGTGGGAGTGCTGTTAAAATGAATGCAGAGTATTTCTGGTCTCAAAATAACTATGTTAAGATACGGAGTAGAATTGAGGGAGATATATAAGGATGGGAGAAAATAAATTTGACCATGTCAGAAGCATTTCTGTGATGAAAAAGAATTGATATACCATCTAAGCAATGGCAGGGCGAGTGTGTAAGACAGAGGGAAAATCCAAAAGTTAAATCCAAAATGAAGAACCAGTAAAAGAAGTTAGAACGAGTTAAGAATTCTGGAGATAACATATGGATGTATTACTGAGAAAATATGTGATTAACAGGATTGAGATTTGGTTTATGTTATGTTTTTAATGAAAAAAAATTTATTGAATTTAAATCAGATGATGTATTGTTGTTATTAGATGTTAGAAAAATCTATAAACAGATTTTAATGGATGTTTAACATCTGTGAAATATGGAAAACGTGAAGATTAATGTAATCTTAATCAAAAGATTACATTAAGATTAATGTAAATAAAATCGGAATTGTTTCCTTCTGGAACGATGGATGTGCAGTTGAAGGAGGATCATGGATGATTACTAGAGGTAGAAGAAGACTGAAGAGTTCTGAGCCACCCACGGGTGGGGGGGCATGGCCGCTGAAACTGATGGCCTCAGTAGAAATGGATAAATTATTCTATTTGCTCAGAGAAAGGTGGTTTGTGAGATTTTTTAAAAATTTGCAACCTCTTACTGACAATTTGCCAAAAAGAAAAAGAGAAAGAGAGAGAGAGAGAAAGAAAGAGAAAGAAAGAGACAAACTGGCAATTTGTGGTTTTGATGACTAGAGCGAATGGGTTGTTGAAAGAAGAGAATATGCTGTAGTTTTTGGAGAATGAGGTACGAATAATTATATACACATGTAGATGTCAAGAGAAAGACTGGAAATCATCTTTTTTTATGTCTTATTCTTTGTTCTTTTCTTTTTCTTTTACTTTTTTCTGCTATTTCTTTAAAAAAATCTTTGTAAGTTCTGTTTTTTTATGTACCTTTAAAATTCTTAATAAACACACACACACACACACACACACACACACATGGGGGGGGGTATTGGCCAATCAGGAATATTCTAGGCCCTGTCCCAAAGATTGAGGCACAACTTCACAGAGTATAATATTCAGAAGAAAACATCAAGTCTATCAAATGAGAAAATGCATACGTACACACTTTTCAAGGCAGTGCTCCTGCCCTGAGATTCTTTTCCCTTGACCTTAGGACCAAGGAAGAGAGTCCAGGCTCTTAGATATGGGATTCCTCAAAAACTCTTCTCAAATTGAAATTCAGCCCCTGCAAGATATCTTTCCACTTCCATAGATAAATCTAAACAATTGTCCAGGTATTTCAAGGGCGGTTTTGATGCTTGATATGTAAAAGGCCGCAGGTCGGCATTTTCTACTGTCTTCAATTTGGCAGCTGCTTTTTTTTTCTTCTTCTCTTCCTCCTCCTCCTCCTTCTCTCTCCCTCCCCCCCTTCTCTCTGTGTGTATATATATGTGAGAGAGAGAGGGGGGGGACACAAACCAAGCCATTTCTAATCATATTATTTGTACAACTTGTATCCTTTCCACATCTTGAGATGAAGGCTTGAATCGTATTAGTCAGTCCCAACTAGAGTAGACCCACTGACTTAATTGAACAGCGAATCAATACAGTAAGTACATCCCTTCGATTCAATGGTTTTGGGCCAGCTGGGACTAACTATAGGAATCAGCCTTAAACATACCTTTCTTGGGTAACTTGTGTTGATTCAAGAACTGAGGCAAAATACTATTTTAAAAGGAGTCTTTGAACAGACCCTGTAATAGGGACTTGGGAGAAATTAATTCAATCCACATTCCAATATGAAGGTTCTAATCTGAATGTATAATCCCACTGATGTTTTCAGTGAAGTTGCCAAATCAAAAATGGGGCAAAATGCATATATCAGGGACAGTGTGCACAAATATAAATATAATGGTGAAATAACACTCAAATGCCTTATTTTAGGAAATTCAGTTGCAAGAATGTACATATTAGACAAAATTGCTTATGTACTAGGAGAAATGTACACTATATATATATATATATATATATATATATATATATATATATATAAACAAACATTCACACAAAATTTGTTTAAAAATAATCAAAGTCTGGGATAATAGTCATAGAATCATAGAATAATCAAATCATAGAATTGGAAGATACCACAAGAGCCATTGAATCCAACCTGCTTCCATGCAGCAATACACAATCAAAGCACTCCTGACAGCCATCTAGTCTCTGTTTAAATAACCTCCAAAGATGGAGAATCCACCACACCTAGAGGCAGTGTATTCCACTTTCAAAGTGTTCTTACTTTCAGAAAGTTACTCATAATTAATATTTAGGTGGAATCTCTTTTCCTAAAGTTTCAAGCCATTACTCTTTGTCCTAGTTCCCGGAGCAGCAGAAAACAAGTTTGCTTTATCCTCTACATGACAGCCCTTCAAATATTAAAACATGGCTATCATGTCACCTCATAACCTTCTCTTTTCCTGGCTAAACATACTCAGATCCCTAAGTCAACCCTCATAAGGCTTGGTTTCCAAGTCTTTTATTATTTTGGTCACCCTCCTCTGGACACATTTCAACTTGTCAATATTCTTCTTGAATTGTGACGCTCATAACTGGACACAGTATTTCAGGTGAGGTCTGACCAAAGCAGAATAGAGTGGTAATGCTACTTCCCTTGACCTACACACTGTACTCCTATTGATGCAGCCTAGAATCACATTGGCCTTTTTAACCACCACGTCACACTGATGACTCATGTTCAGCTTGTGGTCTACTAGAACTCCTAGATCTTTTTCATATGTACTGTGATCAAGCCAGGTGTCACCCATCCTAGATCTGTGCATTTCATTTCTTCTTCTACGATACATTTCTCCCTCTTAAAATTCATTTGGTTAGTTATGGCCCAGCTCTCTATTCTATTAAGGTTGTTTTGAATTCTGATTCTGTCTCTGAGGTATTGGCAACCCCTCCTAATTTGGTGTCATTGGCAAATTTGATAAGAAGGCACTATTTTATTTTATCCAAGTCATTGATAAAGGTATTGAATAGCACTGGGCCAAGGACAGAACCCTATGGCACTCCACTAGTCACTGATATCCAGGATGAAGAGAAGCCGTTGGTGAGCATACATTGGGTTCAGTCAGTCAGCCAGTTATAGATCCACCTCACAGTAGCATTGTCTAGCCTAGGTTTTACTAGCTTATTTGCAAGAATAGCATGGGAGACCCTCTCAAAGTCCTTACTGAAATGAAGACATGCTGCATCTAAGCATTCCCTTCATCTACCAAGCTTCTAACTCTATCGAGAGTGAGAAAGAGAGAGAGAGAGAGAGAGAGGATTAGTCCGGCATGACTTGTATCTGAGAAACCCATGTTGACTCTAGTGATCATGGCATTGCTTTCTAAGTGCATTACATTAGGAATTTTTCTTGCAAACATATGTATATTTAGGAAAAGTGAGTACAAAAAATTATTTATCATATATATAGATTTTTCAGGCAAATTTA
This sequence comes from Cyclura pinguis, assembly GCA_030412105.1. NCBI lineage: Eukaryota > Metazoa > Chordata > Lepidosauria > Squamata > Iguanidae > Cyclura > Cyclura pinguis. The sequence goes on from CM059599.1 coordinate 267,042,947, forward strand.
CATATAATTTTCAAAGCTTGAGGTGAATTTAATTGCTTAAAAGATCAGGATGGCACAAACGGCCAAAAAAAGAAAAAGAAAAAAGAAAGAAAGAAAGAAAGAACAAGAAAAGAAAAGATAAGATAAGAAAGAGGAAACTGGGAAAAACTGAAACTATTACTCCATCCCCAACCTTGAAAAAGTTATTTGCTTTCCAGACACTTTCAAAGCAGTGAGACAAATTAATCATGGTGCTTCAAGTCCTTTGTTTTCTGCTGGGCTTGACTTTAACTAAGATTGCAGTTCTATACTCACTTTTCCACTCAACAGAAATGGGCTTACCACTGAGTACACATTTACAGGTTTGCAATGCAAATTTCCCAAGATCACTTTGTGTCCAAATGTGCTGTAACACAACTGAGAAATCAAGTGAGGAACTGCAAGATTCCTTAGGGACTCTGTCCCAAAATGTACTCCTTTACCTGATGCTATTTCCCCCAAAGCCAAAGCAAGGCGGCGGGTGGGTGGGGAGGAAGAAAAGAAAATAAAGAAGAAGATAGACTTGGTCTTTTGTCTTACCACGTGCTTGTACAATGTTACTTCAGAACAACTGCATCAGCACTTCGTGTGCTTCTTGTCTGCATAAATTCTTCACAATGTTGCTACCTACCCTGTCAGTACAGACGGTGAAGGAAACAAGAAAGGCAGATTCATCGGAACAGCAGTCTTAGAAAGTAGCACATTTCAGGTTTGTAGCTCTGTTTTTTTATTATATACTTATTGCATTTATTCAATGATTTAAGGAGCAAAAATCATAATTCACCCTATGTTCACCCTCCTGCATGGCAGGGGGTTGGACTGGATGGCCCGTGTGGTCTTTTCCAACTCTACATTTCTATGATTCTATGTGAATTCTCCCAAGAACTCAGCTGACAGTCTTGGACAAATTTCTGCTTAACCGTCTTTACTCCTTCCTTCCACTTGAGATCAGAGGGCCTGTATGAATGCCTAGCTAAGTTATTGGGCACCATTTATAAACTGTTGGTGGCAGCAGTAAATCTTAGCTTTATGTCTTGGAAACGGCCTCTTTGGTAGATAATTTTTTTATCATTCAAATGTATAATATTAGTAGAAAGTCTCATTTTGGAGTATAGTATTTTCACATCCATTAACACACATTGCATGAAAGCCTAACATTTAGAAGAATCCACAATTTTCTTTTGACATGCAACTTGGGTTGAAATGTGATTTATATCCACATTTTTAAATAAAAATATGGTATTGTTACTGTATCAAGTGAACAAACAAAGAACTGGACAAAGAGTTTGCACTGGATATTTCTTACTGGTTTGGTTCATCACGAGTAGCCTACAATTTTTCCCTTACTAACAGCATCAGAAACACACCTAAATACTATAATATAATTTAAATCAGGTGGGGAACCAAGTGGCTTTCCAGATTTTGTTGGACTGTAGCTCCCAGCAGCCCATACCATTGGTGATGATGCCTAGGGCTGGTGGGAGGTATAGTTTAACAACATCTGGAGGGCTAAATGATTCCCACCCTTGAACTGGATTAATGAAAAACTCCCCATTCTCTTCTCCTTCTAGTATTACTCTAATGCAAATTTATTGCATTTATCTAATGCAATAGCAAATTTATTTTTCCAAATCAAGTTGTCAAAATGGCGCCATCCATATACAAAAGGCGACTTTCAGGAGATTCAGAAGAGCTGCAGTGTTCTTCTTGCTAATTTCCATCAAGTTGACTTCAACTTATGGCAGCCCTGTAAATGACAAACCACCAAGAGCCCTGGTCATCATCTGCCCTGCTCAGGTTGTGCAGATGCTGAGCTGTTCCTTCCTTGATGGCTTGTAAACCTTCCCTAAGATTTACAAAAGTGGAAGGAAAAAAAAAACAAGAACAAAAAATCCTAAGTGGAGATCCCTGCTGAGGAAAAATTGAATGAGTAACAAATTTGCTTATTAAATGTTCCTGGAATGTTAACTCATTGGTGTCTGTGTATGAGCAGGCTGAAGAAACTGCTGTGGTGAGAAGGATGGAACAGAGATCCTGGAGCTCCAGAGGAAAAAAAAATTGTAGGTCCTACTCATGTTTTATAGTAAAAAACAATAATTACACTCTTTTTAAACACTTATAAAGCAGTTGTTGTAGAATATATCACTTTACATTAACTCTGGCAGAACCTTGCCTCAATTCAAATTAAGACAGATGAAGAATTAGAATAAGGAGAGGTGTCTGTGATAATGATCCTGGTCTGTGTCATCACCATCATAAGTGGAATTTCTTCCCAGCTTTATTATTTACCTCTCATTACAATGTTCTCTCATATTTTACACAGAGTAATATTTTTAAGCAAGATATATATTACTATGTTTATAGCCAGATTCAGGAGCCTGTGGCTCTCCATATATTGTTGGACTATCAGTCTCATAATTCTTGACTGTGCTGGGGCTGATGTAGTCTAGAGTCCAGCTACACCTGGAGGACCACAGCTTTTCATTCTTGGTATGTACAATAGAATTCAGATCATTAAGTGAACAGCTATGTGTGTGTTGTGTATGTCTGAGAGAGAGAGAGAGAGAGAGAGAAGGAATTGTTGACAGATTGCATTTTGTGTAGGTGTTTTTTTTTAAAGAAGTGTCATATATTCCAGTTTAAATGAGGCTTAAGACTTTTCCACTGCACAGCATTCATTCAAAATGAGGAGTTCCCCATAACCCAGAAAGGAAGACAAACATAATCTATTATAGCATGACCTAAAATGTGTATCTCTAGTTGAAAAAAATGAAGATTAAAGATGGGCTTTCCTTCTAGCAAAGACTCACAGTGGAATGTTGGTGTGAAACCTGTAAATTATTTCATGTACATGTCCTTCACTGAAATCTCCAACCTACCTCAAAGGTATCTCTGCTGTGGCACCTTTGAGAATACTTCCATTTATGTCAATGTAAAGCATGATCCACAATGATGTGTTGAATTCCTGAGATCTGGCCTATGAACTTGGGTCCACCATATACTTATTTATTTGTTTGTTTGTTCAATTTATCCTGCCTTTTTCCAAATCAGATCCAAGGTGGTTTTCAGTAATACTTATAGCTGTGTGCCTTCAAGTTGTTTCTGCCTTATGGAGACCCTAACATGAAACTACCACGGGGTTTTCTTGGCAAGAATTGTCCACAGAGGGTTTGCTGTTGCCTTCCTCTGAGGCTGAGAGAGTGCGATTTGCCCAGGAATATCTATGGCTCAGTGGGGATTCAAAGTCTGGTCTCCAGACTCATGGACTAACACTCAAACCAATATGCCATGCTGGCTCTCCCACCACAAATGTTCACTATCATTCAACACATCAGCCATCATTTTTACTCAACATGAAGCACTTTGTGGCTTTTGGGATAGCTAACAGAATGGACAGTATGCACTATGCTCTGTGTGACTGTCTGCTTTCTGTGATTTATAAACTATCATTCAGTTGACATCTATACGTGTACCAGCAGTACATACTATGACTGATCGGAGGCATTTGGCTTCCCTGAAGTAAGATAATTAGGCACATATACATCCTGCTTGAACTGTTCTCCTTCCCTTCTGCATATTTTTAACAAATCTATTTTAATTTTTCATTCTCTTAAGATATCTCACCATTTAATGTCGTTGGACGGAAGATGCAGAAAACCAATGCCTCATGGATGACTGACTTTTACCTGACCGATCTGTCTGATCTCCCAGAAGTACAGACTTCCTTCTTTGTGATGATTCTGCTGATCTACTTAATCACCCTGGCAGGGAATGGGGCTATCCTCCTGGCAGTAGTGGTAGACGATCACCTCCAGACCCCCATGTACTTCTTCCTCAGCAATTTGTCTTTGTTGGACATTCTTTGCCCTACTGTCACTGTACCAAAAATGCTCCAAATCCTCTTGTCAGAAGATAAGAGAATAACATTCATGGGTTGCATGCTACAATTGTTCTTTCTGATTGATGTGGTGGGCACTGAGATTTTCTTGCTAGCAGTGATGGCCTATGACCGCTACGTAGCTATACGGAGCCCTTTACACTACACAAATATTATGAGTAAACGAGTTTGTGCTCAGCTGGCTGCTGGAACCTGGGTAACAGGTGTCATCAATTCCATGGTTCATACCTCATTGACCTTTTCATTATCATTCTGTGGACCAAATAAAGTTAACCAATATTACTGTGATATCCTGCCAGTGATGGCTCTCTCTTGCTCTTCCACAGATTTCGCTCAGCTGGTTCGTCTTCTTGTAGCTGGTATTTTAGGAAGTGGTGCCTTTCTTGTTACCCTAATCTCATACATCTATATCATTTCTGCTATCTTGCGCATGCGCTCTGCTGAAGGTAGGCGTAAAGCCTTTTCCACCTGTGGGTCTCACTTAACTGTCGTTTGTCTGTTCTATGGGACCACCATTGCTACCTATGTTCGGCCCACCTCAACCTATTCACCCAAGCAGGACAGAATAGTTTCCATGTTATATGGGATTCTTACTCCCATGCTGAACCCTATGATCTACAGTCTGAGGAATAAGGAAGTAAAGCAAGCCTTGGTCAAAGCTCTTAGTCTTAAAAGGTTTCAATGAAAAGGTTAGGTTCTGGTCTTCCCAACATTATGTCTTGGAATATGTTATGTTTTCAGCATTTTTTGGTAAAAATAAAATATAAAATTAATAATTCAGAATGCACAGCACTAATGAAATGGAGGTAGGGTGTAACATCACTTGACTAGATTCATCCAGCCATAGTTTTTCTTTCAGTGGCTTCAAAGTGTGAAGATCAGAGAGGGAAATTCTAGTGGGAGACATTAAGTACATGGCAGCAGGGTTCTTCCAGAGGAAATGTTAAGATCAAGGGTATTTTCTTCAGCTTTTTTGGCTCACTGTAGAAGAAGGATGAGTTGGGCTGGTCTTCTGGAGTCTGAGCTCTGTCTTTATGACCCACTAGGAGGATCCTGTGCCATCTTCTTTCAAGCAGGTCTGGAAGCTGAAAGCTACAGAAATGTCAGTAATATATGATACTGAGATCAGTGTTCTTTCCTTTTATTTTTGTTGCATGTCATTATTTTATACAAGGGGGTGGATACCAATCAGTTGTAACTTGTAGCCTACAACATCTATCTATCAAACTGTCCATGAATTTCCGTTGTCTTTTAAATAAAAGATCTCATTTTACAGTGATGAAGATGATTGTATTCTGGGGACAGGTCTTGGAACTTCAGACTGCAGAATCAAGAAGCAGGGGAACTCAATTTAAGGGGGGGTGGGTGGATTCAACAGTTCAATGGTTAATCAATCCAATCTTTTGTCTCTGGGTGATGTTGGATAACATTTTAGAGATACCGTACAGCAAGAGTAGTGACTGCGGCAGGTCCAGAGGCCAGTTTTTTGCCCTGGGACCCAGTAGGTGCTTTGTGGACAGTCAAACTACCATCCCCAATAATAAAAAAAACCCAAGGAAAACTAATGTTTTTTTAAAAAACTTTTAAAAACTTTTTTTAAAAAACTTTTTTAAAAAAGTTTTGAATACTGGCAGCAGGTGGGGGGGGGAGAAACAATTGTTCCCATATCTCAGGGTCAGAACCGTGGGTTTTTGTCTTCAGGGTGAAGGTGAGGAGTCTCAATGCCAGAGTATTGCCTTGAAAATTACATACATTTGTGTGTCTTGGGTGCCTTGTTCCAGGGCTGATTTGGAGCAGCTGCTGTAGACTGTTCACATTTAAAGGGTTCTCTAATGTAATCACTACATCATCAGTGAAGGCTTTCAACTTGAACTCCTCACTCTGAATTCTCTTCTTATCCCTCCTTTTTCTATTTGAGTGGGGTTCATCAAATTTCCAATTAATTTTGCTTTTTGAGAAGAACAGATTTCTCATGTCATCTCTTCCAGAATTTTTAGTAAAAAGTCAAATTTAAGCTGTCAAACACTTTTACTGTGCCTAAGAAAATTAAGACTCCTTTTATATCTATGTGATAGTTCAGATATTCTATCATGGCCCTAATGTTATTCTTAATTTGCCTTCCAGAGAGGAAATCATTCTGAGCTTCATGTATGTAACCTTGCACAAATTCCTTTAAGCTACTTGCTAATATCATTGCAAATATTTTGTAATCTTCATTTAAAAGTGATATAGGCCTGCAGTTTTTAATTGTTGTATGATCATGATTATCTTTTGGAATAAGGAAAATATAAGCTTCTTTCCAGCTATCAGGTATCTGGTGGTTCTGTAAGATATTATTTATAACTCTTTGTAGAGATAACATCAACTCCTCTCAAAAACATTTATAATATATAGCTGGAATTCTGTTTGGACCAGGAGCTTTTCTCATTTTCAGTCTGCTGATTGCTTGATCTGTTTCTTTGATATTGACTGGTTTATTCAATTTTTCACTTTCTAGTTTTGTTAATTTCATTATTCCCTGTTTTGAAATATATTCCTGCACCTCATCTTCTGAAACTTTTTTTCCCTTATATAACACTGTTAAATAGTTATAGAATAGTTTCCTAATTTCCTCTTCTGGTTCTATTTCCTTCTTTTAGTTTCAGTATCAACTTACAGGGACCAACAGCTGCTGCTCATCAGCAGCAGCTCTGACAGGGGCTTCAGTTATCACACATAAATACCCACAACTAACAGTTCATAGTTATTAATATGTACTTCAATTTCCACATAATGGCCTTTGTCATTATCAAAAATCAATCATGATTTTAATGCGGGTTTAGCATACATCGCCACCTCAGTTTTGCTAACACACCCAGCCGAAACAGAGTCATCATTAAGTTTTTTTTGGCTATATAAACTAACATATTTTCTTTACTCTGATTTCTTGTAGGCCACACACACACTTTTCAAGGCAGTGCTCTTGCACTGAGATTCTTCCTCTTGTCCTTAGAACCAAAAAAGAAGGTCTGGATCCTTAGATCTGGCATTCATAGTCAGGATCCTTTCTCAAATTGTAATTCAGATCCTGCAAAAGGTCTCCCCACTCCCATATTTCCTAAATAAACCAAAACAACTCCCCTTGAGTTTCAAGGGAAGTTCTTATGCTTGGTATGTAAAAGGTCCCAAGTCTCTATCAAAGAATGTCTTCAGTTTGGCTTCTTCCCCCCATCTCCCCCTCCTTCCCTCTGTGTGTGTGTGTGTGTGTGTGTGTGTGTGTGTGTGTAAGAGAGAGAGAGAGAGAGATCAGGCCAAGCTATTTATATCACATTTATATTCCCAAGTTGCTATATCTGGAGATAAAGGCTTGAATCCTATTAGTCCCAACTAGAGTAGGCTCATTGACTCAGTTGTAGAAGAGGGAATCAATACAACTGGTATGTCCCTTTGATTCAGTTGTTCTGGGCTGGTTGGGACTAACAATAGGAACCAGCCCCAAACATACCTTCCCAGAGCAACTTATATGGATTTGAGTACAGATGCAAAATGCTGTTTTAAAAGCAATCTTTGAACAGATTTTGTAATGGGACTAGGGAGAAATTCATTCAATCCACCTTTAAATATAGATGTGCTAATTAAAACATCTAATCCCACTGATGTTTTCACGGGAGCTGAAAAAATCATAAAGAGAGAGAGAGAAACTGAAATGAAACTATTGCTCCACCCCCAATCCTGAAAAAGATAGGAACTTCGGTCCCATTGAAATTAGTGAGACAAATTAAACATGATGCCTGAAGTCCTTTGCTTTCAGCTAGGCTTGAGTTTAATTAAGACTGCAGTATTACACTCACATTCCCACTCAACAGATAGGAGCTTACATCTGAGTACATGTTTACAATTTGCAATGCAATTTCCCTTGCTCAGTTTGTGTCCAAATGTGCCATGACACAACTGAGAAATCAAGTCTGGAAATGTTAGATTCCTTAGGGACCCCATCCCCAAATGCACTCCTTTGTCTGATGCCATTTTCCTCAGAGCCAAAAAGGAAAAAAAAGAAAAAGAAAAGAAAAAAGGAAGAAGAAAGACTTGGTCTTTTGTCTTACCACGTGCTTGTACGATGCTACTTCAGAACAACCACAGCAACACTTTGTGTGCTTCTTGTCTGCATAAATTCTTCACAATGTTGCTTCCTAGCCCATTGGCACAGACTATGAGGGAAACAAGAAAGGCAAGTTCATTGGAACAGCAGTTTTAGACTGTAGCACATTTCTGGTATGTAGCCCTGCTTTTTTCTATTATATATGAACTGCATTTATTCAATGATTTAAAGAGCACAGATCAAAATTCATTCCTATGTGAATTCTCTCAAGAACTCAGCTCACAGTCTTTGACAAATTTCTGCTTAACCATCTTTACTACTTCCTCCCACTTGAAAAATTAGAGGGCCTGTGCTAAGTTACTGGGGACAGTTTATGAACTGTTGGTGACAGCAGTAAATATTAGTTTTATGTCCTAGAAATGGGCTCTTGGGTAGATACATATTTTATCTTTCACATGTATAATATTAGCAGAAAGTGTCATCTTGGAGGATAACATTTTTACATCCATTTGTGCACACTGCACGAATGCCTGAAATTTACAAGGACCCATGATTTTCTTTTGACATACAACTTGTGATGAAATGTGGTTTCTATTCCAATATATTTGATAAAAATATAGAATTGTTATTGCATGAAGTGAATATTTATGATTAAACAACTGGACAAAGAATTTTCACAGGACATTTTATAAAGTAGAATGTGTGATGTTATGTTTGGTTCATCATGAGTGACCTATAATTTTCCCCTCACTGCTGTTTTGCAAATATGAACAACATTGGGAACACACCTAAATATTATAATTTAAATCAGGTAAGGAGCCAGGTGGCTATCCAGATTTTGTTGGACTGCAGCTCCCAGCCCCCTCACCATTGGTTATGATGCCTATGGCTGGTGGGAGGTACAGTTTAAAAACATCTGGAGCAGTAAATAATTTGCACCTCTGAAATGAGTTAATGAAAAACTCCCCATTCTCTCCTCTTTCTAGTAGTACTCAAGTGCAGTAAGAGAAAATATATTTTCCAAGTCTTGTCCTTATGTTGTCAGTTGGCACCATCCATGTACAAGAGGGGACTTTCAGGCAGCTCAGGAATGCTGTGGTATTTTTCTTGCTTTTATTTGACTGTTTGGCAACCCTGCTAATGACAGGAGCCCTGGTCATCAACTGCCCTGCTCAGGTCTTGCCAATGCTGAGCTGTTGCTTCCTTGACAGCTTCCAAACCTTCCCCAGTATTTGCAAAAATACAACAAACAAGCAAAAAACAAAAACAAAAAACCCACCTCATACTCTAAGTAGAGATCCTTGCTGTGGAAAAATTTAATGAGTACCAAGCTTGCCTATTAAATGTCCCTGGAATGTTAACTTACTGGCATCTGTGTATGAGCAGTCTGCAGAAACTGGTGTGGTAGGAAGGATGGGCAGAGATGCGGAACTCTGAACAAGAACACTGAAGACCACATTTTTTTGTAGGTCCCACTTGTGTACTGCAGTAACTAACAGTAAATATACTCTGCAAAACCTTGCTACAATCTAAATTAAGACAAATGAGGAAAAGGGAATAAAGAGAGATGTCTGGGATAATGATCTTGGTTTGTATCGTCACCATCATAACTAGAACTTCTGCCCAGTTTTAGTATTTATCCATCATTTCTATGTTCTTTACTATTTTTTGCAGAATAATACTTTAAGCAAGGTATACGTTATTATGTTTATCACCAGAGTCAGGAGTTTGTGGCCTTTGCATATATTGTTGGATTATCAGTCCCATCATCCTTGGCTCTGCTGGGGCTGATGTAATTTAGAGTCCAGGCTACATCTGGAGGACCACAGCTTTTGACCCTTGGTATCTGAGGAAATGAACCTTTCTGTGATAAGTGCTGAGAGTGAGACTGAGACCACTATGAATAGTTTTGAATGGGGATTACAGTGCACATATCCAATATCTTTTTCACTGTGTGTATATTTCTCTCTCATTGTTTATGTATGTGTGAGTTGTGTATGTCTGAAAGACAGAGAAAAAAATCGTTCAGAGTTTGCATTTTGTGCATTTTTAAAGTGTCATTTACTCTAGTTTCAAAGAGGTTTCCAAAGTTTTGATTTTAATGCTGTACGCTATTGGGACAAAATGAAGAGTTTACCATAACTAAGAAATGAAGACACACACCTAATCTATTATAGCATGGTATAAAATGTATATCTCTAGTTCCCACATTGTTGAAAAAGTGAAGATTAATTATGGGGTTTCCTTCCAACAAGCTCACAGTGGAGCTTTGGTATAAAACCTGGGAATTATCTGACGGTGATGTCTTTCACTGAAATCTCCACCAGGTTCCAAAGGTATGTCTGCTGGGGAACCTCTGAGAAAACTTCCACTTATGTTAATATAAGACATGGGCCAGAATGGTGTGCTGAATTGTCTAGATCTGTCCCATGAAATCTGATCCACCATATGTATGTTGCTATGCGCTTTCAAGTCATTTCTGACTTATGGCAGTCCTAAAGTCCTATCACGGAGTTTTCTTGGCAAGATTTGTTCAGAAGAGAGCTTGTCCTTGTCTTCCTCTGAGGCTGAGGGAATGTGACTTGTGCAAGGACATCCAGTGAGTTTCCATGGCTGACTGGGGATTTGAACACTGGTCTCCAGACTCATAGGTGAACACTCAAACCACTATACCATGTTGGCTCTCCTACCATATACATTCCCCATCATTCAACACATCAGCCATAATTTTTATTCAACATGAAACCCATTGTAGATTCTAGGATAGCTAATAGAATGTATAGAATGTGCTATGCTCTGTGTGATTGTTTGCTTAATGCGATTTAGTGTTTATGAACCATCATTCAGTTGACATCTATACTTGTAACAGCAGTACATAATATGACTGGTGGGTGGGTGGGTGGGTGGGAAGGAAGAGTTTCGCTTATCCTACTGTGAGAGAATTAGGCACATCACATCTGGTTTGAACTGTTTTCTCTCCACTGAGCATACTTCTAACAAATCTACTTTAATTTTTCAGTATCTTAGAATATCTTACCATTTAATGTCATTGGATGGAAGATGGAGAAAACCAATGTCACGCGGATGAGTGACTTTCACCTGACTGATCTTTCTGATCTCCCAGAAGTGCAAATTTCCCTCTTTGTGGTGATTCTGCTGATTTATTTAGTCACCCTGGCAGGGAATGGGGCTATCCTCCTGGTAATAGGGACAGATGATCATCTCCAGACCCCCATGTACTTCTTCCTCAGCAATTTGTCTTTGTTGGATATTCTTTGCCCAACTGTCACTGTACCAAAAATGCTCCAAATCCTCTTGTCAGAAGATAAGAGAATATCCTTTGGGGGTTGCATGCTCCAAGTGTTCTTTCTGATTGATGTGGTCAGCACTGAGGTTTTCTTGCTAGCAGCAATGGCCTATGACCGCTATGTGGCTATATGTAGGCCTTTACACTACATAGGCATCATGAATAAACAGCTGTGTGTTCAGCTGACTGCTGGGAGCTGGTTGTTGGGCTTTACCAATTCCATTTTCTTATCCTTCTGTGGACTGAGTAAAGTTAACCAATACTATTGTGACCTTCATCCAGTGATGGCTCTCTCCTGCTCTTCTACCTTTCTTCCTGAGATGGTGGTTCTCCTTGTGGCATGGGTTGTAGGAGGTGCTGTGTTCCTTGTTACCCTGGTTTCTTACATCTATATCATTTCCGCCATCTTATGCATGCACTCTGCTGCAGGCAGGCACAAAGCTTTTTCTACCTGTGGGTCCCACTTGACTGTAGTTTGCCTGTTCTATGGGGCTGCCATTTCTACCTATGCTCGCCCTGTTTCTACCTATTCCCACACACAGGTGAGGATTGTATCCATGCTATATGGAGTTGTTACTCCCATGCTGAACCCTATGATCTACAGTCTGAGGAACAAGGAAGTGAAAAGGGCCTTGGTCAAAACACTTAGTTTGAAAAGATTCTTGTGACAGATTGACTCTTGTCTACTGTACAAGTTTTGTCTTTTTAGCCCATTTTTAGTCCATAATAACAATAACCTAATGATTTCCTTTCATAAGACCAAAAATTTGCTCCTCCAAGGTCCAATGGGTACTCTGTCTGATGACAGAGAATGAAATGTAAGTGAAAGAAAATGGTAACTTGTAATGGAGCCTTTTCATAATTCTGAAAGTTTATTCACACTGGAGGTACGTTTAATGCACATGTTTAGTCATTTTTTTCTAGTATAGGAATTTTCTAGCATTCTAGATCTGATCCTGACCAATAGGGATGACCTTGTTAATGAGGTAGAAGTGGTTGGATCTTTAGAGGGGAGTGACCATGCCCTATTGGAATTTGGCATTCAGTGGGAAGCAGAAGATAAGTGTAGCCAGACACTCATCTTAGATTTTAAAAAAGCGGACTTCTGTAAACTTAAGGAGCTGCTGGCTGAAATTCCGTGGTCAAGAATAGTGAAAGAGAAAGGAGTTCAGGAAGCATGGGAGTTCCTTAAAAGGGAGATACTGAAGGCACAGTCTAAAACTGTGCCAATAAGGAGGAAAAATGGAAGGCATCTGAGGAAACCAGAATGGTTGACTAAAGAACTCTCAGCTGAGCTAAGCGTTAAGAGAAACGTGTACAGGAAATGGAAGAGGGGGGAAACCACCAAAGAAGAATTTAAGCAAATAGCCAGGAGATGTAGGGAGAAGGTCAGAAAGGCTAAAGCACAGAACGAACTTAGGCTGGCCAGAGACATCAAAAACAATAAAAAGGGCTTTTTTTAAATATGTCCACAGCAAAAGGAAAAAGAAAGAGGAGGCAGGGTCGCTGCGCAGAGAAGACAGCGAATTACTAACAGGCGGAAGAGAAAAGGCAGAACTACTTAACACCTTCTTTGTCTCAGTTTTTCCCCCGAAGGATACAAGCACTCAACCTGACGGTTGGGGAGCAGGTGAGGAAGCAGGGGAAATGTGGCACATAATAGGTAGAGAGGTGGTACAAGAATACCAGGCCACACTGGATGAATTCAAGTCTCCAGGGCCAGATGAATTGCATCCTAGGATATTAAAAGAACTGGCAGAGGTCATTTCGGAACCACTTGCTATAATCTTTGAGAAATCTTGGAGGACAGGAGAAGTTCCAGCAGACTGGAAGAGGGCAAATGTTGTCCCCATCTTCAAGAAGGGAAAAAAAGAGGACCCAAATAATTATCGCCCAGTCAGCCTGATGTCAGTACCCGGCAAGATCCTGGAGCAGATCATTAAGCAGTCAGTTTCTAATCACTTAGAAAGCAATGCGGTAATCACGAGAAGTCAACACGGATTTCTCAAAAATAAGTCATGCCAGACTAATCTTATCTCTTTTTATGATAGAGTTACTAGCTTGATAGATGAAGGGAATGCTGTGGATGTAGCATATCTCGATTTCAGTAAGGCCTCTGACAAAGTTCCCCATGACATTCTTGCAAAGAAGCAAGCAAAATGTGGGCTGGACAGAGCTACTGTCAGGTGGATCTGTAACTGGTTGACTGACCGTTCCCAAACGGTGCTCACCAATGGCTGCTTTTCATCCTGGAGAGAAGTGACTAGCGGGGTGCCACGGGGTTCTGTCCTGGGCCCAGTGCTGTTCAATATTTTCATCAATGACTTGGATGAAGGAATAGAGGGCATGCTCATCAAATTTGCAGATGACACCAAATTGGGAGGGGTTCCTAATACGCCAGAGGACAGGATCAAAATTCAAAATGACCTGGACAGATTGGAGAGCTGGGCCAAGGCTAACAAAATGAAATTCAACAGAGAGAAGTGTAAGGTCCTACACTTAGGTAGAAAAAATGGAATGCAGAAATATAGGATGGGGGACACGTGGCTGGATGGCAGTACGTGTGAAAGGGATCTAGGAGTCTTAATAGACCACAAGCTGAACATGAGTCAGCAGTGTGATGCGGCAGCCAAGAAAGCCAATGCAATTCTCGGCTGCATCAATAGGAGTATGGTGTCTAGATCGAGGGAGGTACTGGTACCACTCTACTCTGCTTTGGTTAGACCTCATCTTGAATACTGTGTCCAGTTCTGGGCACCCCAATTCAAGAAGGACATGGTCAAGCTGGAGCAGGTCCAGAGGACGGCGACCAAAATGGTGAAGGGCCTGGAAGCCAAGCCCTATGAGGATAGACTCAGAGAGCTGGGTATGTTCAGTCTGCAGAAGAGAAGGTTAAGAGGGGACATGATAGCTATATTTAAATATTTGAAGGGATGCCATGTAGAGGAGGGAGAGGGCTTGTTTTCTGCCGCTCCAGAGACCAGGACAAGGAGCAATGGATTGAAGCTGCAGGAAAGGAGATTCCACCTGAACCTCAGCAAGAACTTCCTGACGGTCAGGGCTGTACGGCAGTGGAATATGCTGCCTCGGAGTGTAGTGGAGTCTCCTTCTTTGGAGGTTTTTAAGCAGAGGCTGGATGGCCATCTGTTGGGAGTGCTTTGAGGGTATTCCTGCATGGTAGGGGTTGGACTGGATGGCCCGTGTGGTCTCTTCCAACTCTACGTTTCTATGATTCTATGATTCTATGAAAAAGTTTTCATAATATAAACAAATGGGACTGACTGTTTTAAAGCCTGCCCCACCTTGTTGATTTTTTTTTTTGTTGCACAGGAACCACTTTTAACCTTTTAAAGTTTTATATACAGTTGTTGTGTTTTCTGTCCTGTGAGCCATGGGGGGGGGGGGGGCTTGACCTTTTCAGTTGAAAATTAAGTATAAATGTATAAATGTCAGTAAATAAATAAACTGTGCAAGATTTAGAATGGAGTATGGTAAAGTGAGAGTTTGAAGAAGTAAAAGTTACACCTATGCAGAAACTTGTAGAAAATTGTCCAGGAAGGTTAAGTTCTGGCTGGTTGGTTTTAGAAACATGGAGTTAAGAAAACATCCCATCAGACACCATTGATAGCTTCTGGCCACCAGTATAAGCAGCATTGGTCTAGACCAGGGTGGGCAACTGTGAAACACTAGGGGCCTGCATGAGCCGTCCAGGAGACTTGGATGGTCATAGTCTCCCACATGCACAAGAAAGCCTCTCTCCTGATTTCATAAAAACAAAACAAAAGCCCTTCTTTTTACCCCCAAATTCTCTCAAATGCCCTCTAGGGACATGAGAACATGTGTTGGGGCTTTCCTGGCCCCCTAGAGGAAATTTTAGGGCATTTTAAGGTTTTTATTTTAGAAAAGTGTTTTACAAAGTTTCTTTTTGACCACAAGAGCTCCAGGGGGCTCCAAATGTCATGGAAATGCTGTCCATATCCTGTAGAGACCATTTTGGGAGGATTTGGGAGCACATTTTTGACCCCTGGGGGCCGTGGTGACTGCATGCAATTTTGGGCTGCACACTGCTCCACTCTTGTCTAGGTAGCCCAATGGCCTACTGTGCTTAATAGTTCTGCGAATATTACTCTTCAGAAGTCTTTTTCTGTATTTCTTTGTAGAGGTTGAGACAAAATACTTGTTCAAACACATCAAAAATAATTCTATCCCTCCCTTCCTCTCTCCTTCTAAACATTACCTGGTTTGAAAACCATTCAAGGATCTGCAGTGCAAGGGTACAGCAAAATTATCTGCTCACAAAGGAGGACGTATGTCAAGTTTCTCTGTAAATAACTACTCTTGGCATGCCTCATTCCAGCCAAAAGAGATGCCGAATGATAGAAACTTTCTTGGGCTCAGCGTCCAATGTAAAGAGGAAGTAGTACAGACCATGGGCTCTTTCACAGTACACAGATAGCACTATGATTCTGCTTTAACTGGGACATCCCATGAATGGCAGCTTCCTGTGGAATCATGGGAGTGGTAGTTTAGAATCCTCCACCAGATAGCTTCTCCGGTGCCTTTGATTAAACTACAATCCCAGCATTCCATAGGAGGCAGTCATGGGTATTAGAATAATCATACTGCATAGTGTCAAAACAGCCTCGTGCCTGTATTGAAGGTGGTGTCTCAACCTGGAAACAACATAGGCACTGCTTCCTCTCTCCTGGATAAGTGGAAAAAGAGTGGTTAGGGGCTGCTAAATATCTGGTGTAGAAGGTGTAAGAATCTGAAGGTTCCCCCACAAGGGAAATAGGAAGAAGAGGCAAGCTCAAAGGAGAACAGAAAGAAGAATGAGACAGACTGGAAGGGGAAAGAGAGGAATCCATTTGTAGACTGGGTGTGAGTGGAAGCACTGGAAGGGAAGGCTGCTCCAGGAGAACTCTTGCCACTTGGTAGCTCCAGAAAGGCAAGAGCAGGTTGACTTGGAAGAGGAGGAAGAATGAGATGGAGTGTTTGTAACACTCCTTGCCAAGCAGTTTCTGGCCCACTGCATCTAACAGCTCCTTCCCATGGCCCTGCCAAGATTTTTCTTACACTCATCTGAGAAGGGTCACAAAGGGGCCAAGTACTTGACACCTCTGGCCTGAGATCCGTCTTGAGAAACATGTGCCCTCAAGCACTTCGCAGATGAAAACCAGGACATGCATGACCAAGTGACATCGAAGAGTGGTCACAATAGCAAAAGTTATTAATAAAGAGAACACACAAGCGAGGACAGGCTGCAGCAGTTGGCTTTTGCCTGTCTTGGGGTACGGAAAAGGCTCCTCTCCATCTTGTTCTCTTCTTCCTACCCAAGCTGAGTTATTCTAAATTTTTAAGTAGAATCTCTTTTCCTGTAGTTTGAAGCCATTGCTCCATGTCTTAGTTTCTGAAACAGCAAAAAACTGTTGAGGAATTGAGAGATTTTTAGTAATAAGTCTCCCAATCAGCAAAGTATTTTGTAATGCACAGGCAGAAACTGAACAAAATTACCAGTCCCATTTTTTCACCTCCACCCCAGACACACTTAGTCCAGCTCAAAATAAACACAAACAGTTTGGTTAAAAATATGAAAAGTTTACTCACAAAATCTTGTGCATCGTCTACACAGGTTCAATTCTTGAAGAAAGTCGGAAGAAAATAAGCAATCACATCCTTGCTGGAAAGAATCCCTGTTAGGAGATCTCAGAGCATGCTTTCAGGACCAAAGGTGAAGACAAAAGAGAGAGGTGTAAATGGCAAGAGAACCTTTTAAGAACAAAGTGTTGGGAGTGACAACCTTTGCATGCTTAATTGACTGGCTAGTTTGTTTGCATGTTTATTGTAGGCATAGAGAGATAGCCTAGAGAAAACTTCCTGTTTGTTTTCGTCAACACCTCTTCCTCCAGCACGTACACATTCTTTGGTCTTAAAAAGGTTCTCTTGCCATTTACTCCTACCTTTTGTCCTGAAAGCATGCTCTGAGATTTCCTAACAGGGATTGTTTTCAGCAAGCATGTGAGTGCTTAATTTTCTCCCTACCTTCTTCAAGAATTGAACCTGTGTAGACTATGCACAAGATTTTGTGAGTAAATTCTTTTATATTTTTAACCAAATTGTTTTTTGTGTTTATTTTGAGCCAGGTTAAGTGTGTTTGGGGTGGAGTGATAGAAGTGGGACTGGTAATCTGTTCAACTTCCATTTTTGTGCAATTACTAAGATACTCTGCTGATTGAGAGTCTCATTACCAAAAATCTCTCAATTCCCCAACACAAAGAATGTGTACTGCTGGAGGAAGAGGTGTTGACCAAAAGAAACAGGAAGTTTACTCTAGGCTATCTCTCTGTGCCTACAATAAACATGGAAACTAACTGCCCAGTAAATTAAGCATGCAAAGGTTGCCATTCCCAACAAAATCAACCTTGTTCCATCTTCCATATGATATCCTTTCAAACATTTAAACATGACTATCATGTCACCTTTTAACCTTCTCTTCTCTAGGCTAAACATAACTAGCTCCCAAGGTTGCTCTTCATAGGGCATGGTTTCCAGGCTTTTTAGCATTTTGGTCACCTTCCTCTGGACATATTCCTGTTCATCAATAGCCTTCTTGAACTGTAATGCCCAGAACTGGGCATTGTATTCCAGATGATATCTGACCAAAGCAGAATAGAGTAGCGTTATTACTTCCCTCAGCCTAGATGCTATGCTCCTATTCATGCAGCCTAAAATCACATTGGCTTTTTAAGCTGTTGCATCACACTGTTGACTCATGTTTAGCGTCTGGTCTACTAAGACTCCTAGGTTCCCTTCATATGTACCATGGTCAATCCATCTGTGCAATTCTTTTATGCCTAAGTGTAGCACCATACATTTCTCTCTGTTGAAATTTATTAGTTTTGACCTAGCTTTCTGTTAAGGTCACTTTGAATTCCTATCCTCTGAGATATCAGCTACCCCTTCTAAGAATGGCTTCTGTTCCATCATCCAAGTTATTTATAAAGATGTTGAATAGCACTGGGGCTAGGACAGAACCCTGTGGCATCCCACTAGTCACTGACCTACAGGATGAAGAGGTGCTATTGGTGAGCACCGTTTGGGTTTGGTTAGTCAACCAGTTACAAATCCACCTAATATTAGCATTGTCTAGCTCACATTTTACTAGACTATGTGCAAGAATATCATAGGGACCTGATCAAAGGCTCTACTGAAATCAGGATATGCTGCATTCAAGCATTCCCTTCATCTTACCAAGCTTGTAACTATCCAGAGAAAGAGAGAGAGAGAGAGAGAGAGGGGGGGGGAGATTAGTCTGATATGACTTTTTTTTTTAAGGAAACCCATGTTGACTTTTAGTGAGCACAGCATTCTTTTTTAAGTGTTTAGAGACAGCCTGTTTAATGATCTGCTCTCAAATATTTCCTGTGAGATTGACTGATAATTATTTGAGTCCTCTTTTTGAAGATAGCAACAACATTTGCTCTCCTCCAGTCTGATGGGACATTTTCTGTTCTCCAGAAATTCTTAATAATTATTTCCAGTGGTTCTGAGATTACTTCTGCCTTTTCTTTCAATACCCTTGCATATAGTACCTCTGGCTCAAAGGACATGAATTTATTTAGAGTAGCCAACCATTACTGTTCTACCTCTTCACATACTCTGTGCTGCATTTCACCTGCTGCATCATCTGCTCCACTTTCCTTACTATTTTCCTTTTAGGAGGAGACCAAGGCAAAAAAGATGTTAAATACATTGTTCTCTCTTTTCTCTGTCCAATGTTAGCATTTCATCATCTTTTCCCTGTAGTGGCACGACCATGTCTTATTTTTGTATGGATATAACCAAAAAAGCCCTGTTTATCATTTTTAATCTCGCTGAGCTTGAGTATATTCTGTGCTTTAGCTTTTCTGACTTTCTCCCTACATGCATTGGCTATGTATTTATTTGTTCCTCTTTGATAATATCCCCCTTTTTTCTATTTCTAGTACCATTTCTTCTTCTTCTTTTTTTAATCTTAGCTCAGTTGAAAGTTCTTTAGACATCCATCCCAGTTTCTTTAGACACTTCCCATTTTTCCTCCTCATTGGAACTCTTTGAAATTTGTGCTTCCAATATCTCACTTTTAAGAAACTCCTATCCATCATCAACTCTCTTCTCTTTTAGTATTCCTGACCATGGGATCATTCCCAGTATTTCTGTAAGTTTACTGAAATCAGCTTTCTTAAAGTCTAGAATGCATGTCTGACTATGCTTGGCTTCCCCTTTCCACTATATAACAAACACCAGGAGGACACGGTCACTCCCACTTAAGGCTCCTGTTCCTTCAACCCCATTAGGTCATCACTGTTGGTTAGGATCCCCTTTGCCTCAGGCATTTTCTAGTCAATGAACTTCTCTGCAAGGAAGCGAGAAATTTGTTGGATGTTATAATCTTGACAGAGTTTGACCTCCAACAAATGACACTGTAGTCAAAATCTGCCATCACTACTGAACCCTTCCTTTCTGAATTTTGATCATCTGTTTCAAGAAGACATGATCCATGTCTTCAGTCTGGCTTGGGGGTCTGTAATACGCTTCCACAACAACATCACTGTTTTTTCTCTCCCCTGAATTTTTACCAAGGTGCTCTTAATCTGGCTTCCAAGATGGAAGTCATGGATCTCTTCACAGGTGTAAGCATGCTTGAGATATGATGCCCCTCCTTCTCAGTTCCTGTTTGGTCTATTTCTCTGAAGTACATTATACTGCTCTATTGTTGTGTGCTTTCAAGTTGTTTCTGACTTAACAGCAGCCCTAAGGTGAAGCTGTGTACTCTGGGGCTGAGAGTGTATGATGCATTCAAGGTCTCCCAGTGGGTTTCCATGATTGACTTGGGAACTGAACTGTGTTCTCCAGAGTCATAATCAATGCTCAAACCACTACATTGTGCCAGCTCTCACTCCTCTATTACTACATTCCAATCATGAGACTCATCCCAACAGGTTTCAGTGATGCATATGATATCATATTTCCTTTGCTATATTAAGAGTTCAGGTTCACCTTGTTTATTTTCCATGCTCTGTGAATTAGTGTAGAGATATCCAAGACCACAGGTCATTCTCCCTAGCTGTTTAAGGTTTTCAATTTTCAAACAGGTAGCTTCCTTTTAGCCACAACTCATCGAGAAATTTTGGCAGACACCTCAAAACTGCCAATAAATTTTTGAAGACACCTCACAGCAACTTAACAGAATGTTTTTGGCTGTGGCCCAAGTTGCAATCAATATTCCAAAGGGTATTTTTTCTAGAAGAAAGTGAAAGGTTCTGCCAAAACTAATCAGGGCTTTTTAGAGAGCTAGAAAACAGGAGAAGGCTCTCTGAGGCACTGCTGCTAAGATTACAGAGGCAGGAAAAAGGGCTGGAAAATGAGAGAGGGCTAAGGATACCTGAGATTTAAAGCATGGGAAATGAGATTAGGCTCTCTGAGGTACTGCTGATAAGATTCCTGGGGTGAAAAAATGGGAAGGGTGGGTGCAAAAATTGGAAACCGCCATGGGCCCCTTTTGAGGTATTAGGTACAGACCTGAGCAACACAGGCTACAGATCATCAAGAAAACAGGACAGAGAGTCACTTCTGTTTGTATTCCTGAAGCAGTAGGAAAAAGGTGGGGGAACAGGAAATGGCTAGCCGTTGATGCTTAGATTCCTGAGGTTTAAAAAGAGGTGGGCAAATAGAGTCCTTGGTAAGGTGTTGCAACTGGGATTTCTGAGGGTAAACACACAGAGTTGGAGACAGGGGCAAGAAAACAGAAGGTCTGATCAACTTCATTTGAGGTATTAGATACAGATCCTGATAGCTGCAGATAGAAGTCAGCTTCTAATGCATAGTGTACTCCATCCCCAAGAAGAAACTGAATCTGTTTCCAGAAAACCATCATGTTGGAAACTGCAATTCAGCTCTGGGAAACATACACTGTAGCTGAAGAACTGGAGACTGGTTCCAGATAGGACCAAGGATTTGCACCTAGATGATTATCTTTTACACAGGAACTGCAGTCAGGACTGCAAAGCAGTGAAAGAACCCTGAGCCCTGCATGAGGACATAGATTATGCTTAGCACTTCATGTTGAAAGGCAAGGGATTTGCTCATGGTAGCAACAATGGACAAGTTTTCCCTGGAGTGCAACAAAGCAAATAAGTTACATACCAGCAGGAGCTTAAATCCGATTCAACGGAAGTTATTCTTTTATTCAGCTCAAGCCAAAAAGAAAAAAAAGAAATAGAGGTTGGGGAAGATTTCCACAACTCGGGCACCCAGAACAAAGGCATACACATTTATAAATGTCCATATGATAATGAATTAGCATACTAAGTTACATCATTTCTATGTTAAATCTGATGGGCTTCAGGTATCAGGGCATATGCCTTGGGCCTGCCATATAGCAGCCCCTCCAATACATCAGTCACTTAGCACCTATCTGTTATTTATCCAAAGTGGAACCTGCTTACATTCTATACTCTGGGAGCCTGGCACTGGTGTCTCCTTTATTATCAGTAATATACCTTCCATTCTCTGTGCCTATATGTCTCTCAGGTCAAGCTGCTTCTTCTCAAGGCTGGTATTCTAAGTCCCAGAAGTCAACTATCACTGCTTGAGAGTGTATTTTATAAATAGCTGTTAATAACA
The DNA here is from genome assembly GCA_030412105.1 of Cyclura pinguis. Taxonomy (NCBI): domain Eukaryota; kingdom Metazoa; phylum Chordata; class Lepidosauria; order Squamata; family Iguanidae; genus Cyclura; species Cyclura pinguis. Next base: position 267,064,913 of record CM059599.1, read on the forward strand.
AAAGCAGGCTAGCGCAGGCCAGTAACTCAAAGGGCACTGGGGGAAAACTTTGCAGAGGCCTGGTTAATTGATTCTTTTATGCTATTCTATGCTACTCTAAGTCCCATTATTCTCAGGCTTCTCTATGACTTCTCTATCACTCAAAGTATCTCTTCAGACTGACCACCAGCAGGGTAAGGATACTTTAAATCAACCTGTGCCTTGCTTGTAGTGTGTTCCTACAGATAATTGTATCCTGCTGAGTTGATGTTGCTATGCCTAGTTTGTTTTTTTGTTTTTGAGAAGGATGATAATGATGAGTCTAGGCAAAGCTATTCTTTCATCACTTCTTCCCCAATATTTTCTCATCTGCTTCTTCCTCCCCATTTGGGCCCTGGAAGTTACAATGCACCTGTCTATCTACAGCTGTTTCTAGTTTCTAACATAAAGAAGAAAATGGAGTTTCGTGAAGCTTAGAATCTCATGAAGCTTAGGAGGCTCAGGAACAGATCTATTCTCCTGCATAGCTGGTGAACAGTTTCACCTGGTACTGATTCTAATGCAAATATACTTAATTCACCCTTTTGAACCAATATGTGAAGCAAAATGGAGTTATCCTTTGACACTGCTTTGTTGCAATAGAATTTTTCTTTGATTAAAAATAAGCACAAAATACAGGTATTAAAGAAAAACACATAAAGAAATGTACTTAAAACATATTGACCACAATCCTGTTGACAACATACATGTGTGTAAATCTGAGTGACACACATCCTGTCTTTTTGAGGACACTGAGCAAGAAAGCATGCAGTACCACCTTGCACCATTCCTCTCAGCAGAAAGTGTGTTCCTTTGGGCAAGGACATACTTCCTCAGTCATTTAGTGGCTGGGGGAAGATGCAGAGCACCTGAGCAGTATCAGCATGCAGCTAGGCAGAAATAGCAGATGTCATTCATCTGGATGTCTGTTGAACTTGCTTCGTATTCAGGAAGGCAGGAGCTATTGTTTTCTCCCAGCTGCAACCATGTAGCTAAGTGCTGCACAGGTGCTCTATACCTTCTTCCACTCACTCAATGGCCATGGGGGCATGGCCTGGGAAGATGAGTTCCACATGGCTGGAAATAGTGGCCCAGTGCAACTGTATTATGCCCCACCCGCACAGAAGCAGGCTCTTGATCATAACATTCAGACACCTGCCTGTAAACATGTGGGAATTAGGCAAAAATCTCATAAAGTGCTTATTTTGGTAGAAATACTCAAACAGATCTCTACTGCTTTTCATTCAAGTTTTAAAAAGTCTTAGAACTTGGGGTGAACTGAATTCAAGACTAACAAAATGAGAAACAAAGATATAACTAAATGGACAGGTTCATTTATCCCTACTCCTGAGAAAACCAGTTGTTCTTTAGTCTTGTTGAAATCAATTCAGCAAATTTTCCATGGCTTATTTAAGTATTTGGGTTCGATCCAAGACTGCAGTCCTATGCTCATCTTCCTTGGAGAAAGCCTTATTGAACTCAGTGGAACTTTCTTATGTGTAGAAATTTATAGGCTTGCATTGTCATTAGTGGTGGAAAAATAAGGATCAGCTTACTTTTTGTATATCTGTTTTTTAAAAAATGAGTGTTTTTATCTCAAATATGTTGTTTAAAAAGTTTGGTAAATACTTCAAAAATTAATGAAAAAGAAATTCTATTCTGTTTCTATTGGACAAATCCAATAGGTGGAACCGTTCCCATTGTGGGGAGGACTGTGTGGTACTGGTTTATCATACAAGAGTTAGAGATGAGGTACCTCTCAGGGGGGGAAATGTATCAACCTTCCTTCAGCACTAACATGGTTCAATTCACAGGGATTCAAATTTCAGTTGTAGACTTTTAATAGTTAAGTGCTCAGATTCTTACTGAAATGAAATCTTTACCCCAAACTATGGCCATTTCTGCACTACACTGCTATTACTCCACTTTCAACATCCTGTGTAATTCTAGGGGTCTGTAGTTTACTGAGACCAAAGAGCTCTCTGACTGAGAATGTTCTAAAGGCCTCTCCCTAAACTGCAAACCCGGGATCCCATAGGATGTTGAAAGCGGAATAATAGCACTATAACAGTGTATTGTGGAAATGGCCCAAAACTTATTTTCGATTAGTGGTGCCATATTCAGAACACTTTCTGGTGAGATGCCTTTCTACACTACTGAGAATTCAAGTCAGGAACTGCAAGATCCTTCAGAGACATTCATCCCCAAATGTCTTTCTTTTCTTTTCTTTTTTTTGCTTGTTTGATGGCCTTCCGAGCCCCCATGGCCAAAAAAGGAGAAAGAAAGATAACATAGTCTCAAGGTAGTGGCAACGTTTGTATAGTCCCATTTCAGACTAACCATACCAGCATTTTGTTTGGCTCTGTTCACATAAATTCTTCACACTGTTGCTCTCTGCTACATTGCCACAGGCTACAGAGGAAACAAGAAAGGTAAATGGTTATAGCTTAAAGAAACAGCAAAGAGAGTTGAATCTTTAAGGTCTGTAGTCCTGTTCTTACTCACCATCTATTATGTGTTTATTTAGTGAGTTGTCTAAGATCAGCAAGTGAATTGTGGGGGAGTTTGGATAGTGTGAATTTTGATCTCTGATCAAAAAGTTAGTGAATCAAAATTCACACCATCCAAACTCTCCCACAATTCATCTGATGATTTTGGACAAAATCCTACTTAATTTTAAATCCCCTCTCTGAAAAATGGAGAAGTTTGAGTACATGCATAGATAATATCAGTATTTTCTTTTAAAAAATAATAACTTTGCAATGTATTGTTATTCTTGCCAAATTTTAAATTCAGGTAGTGTTATATCTTTAAAATAGTACCATTGACAGATAAATATCTTAACATTGAAATGTATACAGTCAGTAGTTAGTGTTTTGTTCCATGCTTACTTGCACATTGTTTGAATGTATGAAATTTACAAGATCCAGTTATCTTTTTGAGGGGGGCATGCATCTCATACTTTGCTGCATTTTGAGGTATCTTATAGTGTCAAGCGAAAACTGTGATAAATAAACTGGCCTAAATATTGACATTTTACAGTTCATAATGTTTAATATTTACAGTGAATTGCTGTTGGTTGGCTCATCGTTAGTATTGAATTTTTACAATATTTACATTTCCCCCCTTATTACCAATTCCAAGCTACTAGTAATAGCAAAGAAAATGTACCCAAATACAGCAATGTAGCAGTTAGTATTTGATTGATTTATAATACATACCCTATAATTTTTCCTATCATTACTAATGGAGCTCTGCTAGTATTGCTAGCCATTGAAACCAATCTGAAAACAGCAATGTGTTAAATTCATGCGGATTTTTTTCTCCTTCTAAGACATATAACGTATATTGAGGGCAAATTTGCTTTGAGTGGTGCTGTCCACTCACAAACAGAACAAGGGATACCATCAGGTTTGTGAAAACCTTAATGTTTGTGAAAATACCACTCCTCATCCTAGGAATGAAGGAAAGAAACCCAGGGGTGCACATATGCACAAACAGTGCAGTGGGTACATCCTCATTAAGTGAACTTGGAATGTAAAGTAATGGATATGTGTACAAAATTCAAAGGCATAGCTGTGTAAGTCTGGAACAATGTGCAAAGGGTTCTCGTAGCAACTTTGAGACTAACTGAAAGAAGGAAGTCTGTAGCACAAGTTTTCGTAGACTGAGGCCATTTCTGCACAAGACTGTTATAGTGCTATGATTCTACTTTCAACATCCTATGGAATCCTGGGGTTTGCAGTTTCGGGAGGGACTGCGTGGCCCCTCCGGAAACTGCAAACCCCAGGATTCCATAGGTTGTTGAAAGTGGAATTATAGTGCTATAACAGTCTACTGCGGAAATGGCCTCAGTCTGCTTCATCAGATAGATGCATGGAGTGCAGTGTCTATGAACAGATCCTTAGCTCTATAAAGGAGCAGTTTGTGCATGTGAATAGTAATAGAAATGCAAAGCCTGGGTGTATGGTCATAGGGAGAGAAGTGCACTTTTATTGATGGTCAGTGATTGTTTGGGGGCAGGGGTGGGAGGAAAGATATTGCCTAAGGCCAAGATGAGTAGATATCCGTATGAATGGTGGAGGGAGTTTTTAGGAACAGAGTATGCTGCTGGCTGAGAACCAGAAAGGAGTTTGGATAAAATGGGTGAGAGATCCCTCATGAGGATAGAGTATTGACTTGTGTTCTAACACGTGTAGTGTACTAGGAAACCATTGTCCCTGTTCAACCCACTGTTGATGAACTAGGGTTTGTGCATATATCCCAACTCTGTTGTTTTCTCTTTCCAATTTCTCCTTCAAGTTTTTTTTTTTTAAATTCAAGGACTGGTGTTCTGAGGTCCAAGATGGAATGCCCGGGAAGATGGAAGTGTTCTGCAACTGGTTTTTGAGTGTTCCCATTCTTAATGTATGCTTTATGTCCATTTGTCCTCTGGCATAGAGACTGATCTGTTTGTCCTGAGGGCACTGTTTGTCCTGAGGGCATTGTTAAAGATAGCATATATCATATTAGAGGATGAATAAGTGAAAATACCTGCAATATTGTGGGTGCTGTGATTAGGTCCTGTGATGATATTTCCCAAGTAGATGTGAGGGCAGAGTTGGCATCTAGGTTTGTGGCAAGGTCATCTCCCTGTCTATGTTGTGTGTCTTCTTGGAGGTAAATAAGTACTTGAGACTGGGAGGCTGTCTGTAGGCAAGACTGTAGGCAAATAAAGGCAGGCTGTGTTGCAGCCACTGTGTGGTGAGATGTATGGAACTCTGAATAGTGGCACTCTAGACTGCAATTTTTTTCCAGGTCCCACTTGTCTTTTATAAGTTTTTTTGTGTGTGTGTTTTCTACTTACTGACCTTAGATATATATTTTTAAACACTTCAGATGTAATGTACAATGTTACATTAATGTTGACAAAGTGGTGCCTCAGTTTTCGACAAAACAGATGATGAAAAAGAAGGAATGAGACACATTTGACAAACTTGTGACCTCTAGATGATCAGTTCCAATTCCTATCAGGCACTGACAGAGCAACCAAAGGTGTGGGATGATGGGAGTGATACCACATCAATATCTCTAGTTTGAAGGAAGGAGAAGCAGTAACTATGATGGATGCTCATTATTGCTGCTTCTAGTTCATGGCATGGCCATCCTAGCTAGACTTTTCCTACATAGGCTTTGCTACTTATCCAGCACTCCATTTTGAGCAAGATGATTTCAGTGTGCACCGTACCCGTATATGTTTCAGATGTACGGAACTGAGACCTTTGAAAGTTTGTTGAGCTCTGGTACTCATAATTCCTGATTATTTGTCATACCGGCTGGGGATGATGGGACCTGGAGTCCAACATATGAAGGGCCACAGATTCCCCAGCCCTGGCATATGTGGTATGGTTGATAAAGCTAAGATGTATTAATTTCATTAATGTGCTGTGTGTGGTTGCATGTATATGTGGGTGGGTGTTTAATAGGTATTATTTAATGAGGTACTATTTAGTTTAATTTCAAAGTAGCTTCAAAGGTGTTGATTTTTCATTTGCTAACCAGTAATTCCAACTAATCAGGAATCTATCGTCATAACTAAATAAGTGAAACATACATATAAACTATTATAATATATCATAATACTTGTGTTCAAACTTACCAAATAGTTGAAAAGGTAAATATTAAAAAAGGTCTTTCCTTCTAACAATGACTCATAGTTAACTTTTGGTATGTTCATTGGGTTGGGTACCATATGGCATGCATAGAAACTGGATTACAGCTGCCTGGCCAGGCGGTATGGCAACCCTACGTGTTGGGCTAAATATAATGTAATGCCGCCTTCGAGCAGACCCACTAAAATCATGGGATGAGCTGCATATGATTAAGAGATCCTGTTCCAGGTAGGATTAAAGCTGATTCTAGCCGATGAATTGATTGTGGTTGCAAGAGACAGTGGGGCCAGGAAACTATTTGTAATGGGGATGGGACACATGTAGCAGGTTCAGGGGCCAGATTTCTGCCCTTGGGAAGCTTTAGCGTCCACACAGACTGACAAAAATGCCCCCAAACAACAAATAAATGGAAATGACTGGAAGTCTTTTGCTTTTGAAAAGTGCAGCTTTTTATATTAAACAGTACCACTCTTCCTGGCCCCTGCAACAGAAGTCCATTGACTCTCAAGGATGGGCTTCAGGGGGAGTCCATACGCTATATGCAAAAATGGATTTTTCTCGGTCAGTTTTCGTCCTGCTACTTTGAAAACTGTGTTTTAAGTGTGTGTTTTTTCCTAGAGAGGGAGTATGTTGCTTTCAAGAGATCTTCAGATGGGCCCATGATGTTTAGAAAGGTAAAGAACTACTGCTAAGCAAACTGTTTTTTTGTTTTTGTTTTAAATTGGGTTATAGGAACCCAGATCTAGTTACTAGTCTGGTAGATTTTTCTCTGAAAAATAAGAAATGGATTTCACAGATCTAAAATAAATTGTCTATTCTATCTCTGCTTTTCTGGTTAAGGAGAAAGAAAAACCCAGAGGAACAGCTATATCTGGGTTCATATGCTATGATAAGCAAAGAACAATACTACTCACTTTGGCATGTTTATGGTCTACTTAGCATTTAACTCTGCAACTAGGGAGTGATCAAGCAGGGTATACTAAGGGCATAGTGGATTATTTCACAGGTAATGGGAAAAAATAATTCTTCCTTTGATTCCACCCACACATCTCAAAAGGAATCTCTATTGAGGATTTGACAATATGTACATTTACTGTGTGGAAGACATGGCTCGGGATGATGGCTGGAATTGTTCCAGCATAGTCCATAAACTCTGGTTTCATAACATTCAACATCCCAACCTTCATCTGTACTCCCTCTCAACCTGTCCTGGCCTCTGGGATAGACAAGTGTGTTGGAAGGATGCATCTAGGACATTCAGATGGAAGTAAATATCAGATTATTAGTAAATTGTTATTCAGTTGGCATACATACTTTTACCAACTCTGCTTCTCTTTTCCTATATTTTAGGGATTCCAGGCAATCAATTTGGCAGGGCAGAAGATGGAAAAAGCGAATGTCACATCAGTGAAGGACTTTTACCTGACTGATCTGTCTGATCTCCCAGAAGTGCGAATTTCCCTCTTTGTGACGATTCTGCTGATCTACTTAGTGACCCTGGCAGGGAATGGGGCTATCCTCCTGGCAGTAGGGACAGATAATCAACTCCAAACCCCCATGTACTTCTTCCTCAGCAATTTGTCTTTGCTAGATATTCTCTGTCCAACTGTCACAGTGCCAAAGATGCTCCAGATTTTCTTGTCAGAGGACAAGAGAATATCATTTCTGGGCTGCATGCTACAATTGTTCTTCCTGATTGATGTGGTGGGTACTGAAATTTTCTTGCTAGCAGTGATGGCCTATGACCGTTATGTAGCTATATGTAGCCCTTTACACTACACAAACATTATGAGTAAACGAGTTTGTGCTCAGCTGACAGCTTGGACCTGGTTGCTGGGCTTTATCAATTCCATGGTTCATACTTCATTGACCTTTTCTTTGTCTTTCTGTGGACTGAATAAAATTAATCAATATTACTGTGACCTTCACCCAGTGATGGCTCTCTCTTGCTCCTCTACCTTTGTCCCTGAACTCGTTCTTCTTCTTGTGGCGAGCATTATAGGAAGTGGTGCTTTTCTTGTCACCCTGATCTCATACATCTATATCATTTCTGCTATCTTGTGCATGTGCTCAGCTGAGAGTAAGCGCAAAGCCTTTTCCACCTGCACATCTCACTTAACTGTAGTTTGCTTGTTCTACGGGGCTACCATAGCTACGTATGCTCGTTCTAATTCAGTCTATTCCCACAAACAGGACAGAATTGTTTCAATGTTATATGGAGTTGTTACTCCCATGTTGAACCCTATGATCTACAGTCTGAGGAACAAGGAAGTGAAAAGGGCCTTGGTCAAGGCGTTTAACCTAAAGAGGGTCTACTGAATGGGTTAAGTTTGGGTCTTTCTGCTTTAGTCTGCTGTCAGAATATGTTCTGTATTTTTAGCACACTTTGGGGGTAAACCTTATTTGGTTTGGGTCACATGACAGGAAACCATGTTTTCACATTACAGAATTGAGCATGGAGAAGCCTAAGGTTTTCCTCTGCTTCCCTTCCTTCCTCCTTCTCATGTATGAGGATACTGTTAGCTGAATGGTACATGGTAGTAATATGTAGCATGCAGGTTAAGATCATTGCCTTCTTTTTTTTCTTGAGGCAGAGTATTCAGACATAGCCCTGACTTGCGCTGGGATCAGTTTTTTTTTTGTTTTGTAAATTAAAACTGCTCCTCATTTTTTAAAAACTCATCAGGCATCAATGGAGATTTCTTTTAAATCCCCTTGTAAGAGGATCTACTTGGAGGAATGTGTGTTCCTCTCTCATCATACCCTTGGTTTTCACTCTAGAGCAGGGGTTTGCATGCTTGCTGTACTGTGAAAAAGAGAGGGATCTTAAGGCGCACACCAACTCTTTAAGCATATAGTATAACTGAGAGAGTACTTCTAGATGAGGTATTTTATTGTGCAAGCTGATTGTCTCATTCACAGAATTTTATTTGGGAAGGGGGTCTAACATCGATGTGGCTGATGGCTGTTAAGGTGAGCTGGAGGGTCCAGCCAAGGAACATTACTTATCTATGAATGTATAACTGAGTAGTCAATGTAGAATATCAATGGTAAATTTAATAAAATCATCTATATGTGTTCTTATAGCCCATTTTGAATATCTAGAATGTTTCCATTGGCTATAGACTCAGGATGGAGAGGAAGGACCAAGAGGGGAACATTTGGTGCAATTGTAGCCAAGCCAGGAAGCATTTTTTGGATATGATAAGTGCTGTAAGAACTATCACGGATTTTGACTTCCAGGAAAATCTTGTTTTGAACTTCAATTAAGAACAAACCCCTAGAGATTAGAGGCTGATGATGTAATACATGCTGTGACATATGTTTGTGTATGTGTGGGTTGCAAAATCCTGTCAACTGCCCTAAATATCACCAGTGCTTATGAATGCAATGCATTGATGTTTATGCTTATGATCAAAATGTCTGCTTAAGGGACTTCCAGTTTGGTTATGGCATCGTGGAAAGGCTCCCCGTAAAGCTCCGTGCGAGGGGATCCTTTGGCAGATGGCAGAAGACAGCTGGCGATTCTAACAAGCCAGCCAAAAGATCTCTCTTGGAATAGAGAGATCGAAAAGGGGCTCCAGAGATCGGAATGTGTCCCCTAGCTTCCATCTAGCGCGATTGTGCAAGACGGCAGCGGACGGGACAGAGAAGATCAGAGCAGCCATGGTCATCTGCCAGTGCTTGGGCACACAAGCAACGCCTGCAAGCTGTTTTAAGACTCGGCAGAGGAGAGAGCGTTAAGGTCTTTCAATTTCAGCCTGAGAGAGATTTAAAACCGTCAGACGCTTTCGTGGGTAAGGAATTTGGAGGAGTACTCTAATAGCAGCTAAACTGTTGGGATATCGATAGGTGGGTTTGACTTGATAAACGCTGACGGAGAGAACATGTGTCCAGGGAGCCATGTGCGTGGGGAGTTATTAACAGAGTCAGCCAGCAAGTAAAATCTTGGACTTTTAAAATATCCCACCTAAAATTAAGACTTAAAAGTTAAGATCTTCACGTTGGAATTTCAGCTTCCCAGTGATTAAACCGGCATTTGGAAGATCCGAACCTCCGTAATAAGAATTTAACAGTATCTAGAGAGAGACTGAGACGCGGGTGTCTAAGAAGCAAGGACGGGCTATAGAAACTTTAATGGCGGCAGGGGAAACGAGACTTTGAGTAAATTGAAGCCAGTGGATTACAAATTTGAACTTTAAAATTGAGGGGATTCTTCTATTTAGGACTGATAGAAGGCAAAAATAAGGAGAGAAAGAAGGAAAAGGAAAGCGCAGAACGTGAAAATAGAGGTGGACTGAAAACCGAGGTTGGAGGACGCGAAAGGAAAGACAGCACAGTACAGCACAAGAGAGAGCCGGTAGAGAGACACAGGGAAGAAACTGGCAAGGAGAGAGAGAGGTGAAGATCGCCATTAACAACGAGCTAAGACTGGAGTAAAGCAAACAGTGTAACAACTAAGATTTAATATTTAATATTGCAAGACACAATAGATTATATGTAGATTAAATTCAGATTGTTGCTAATAAGGCTTATATCTCACTCTAACGACTTGATAGGTTCAGATTGTTTAAGTGATCAGATGAATTGATGTCTATATAAGAGATTTGATGAATTGCCATTTAACCTGATATTGATGATTTGATATTTAAGACCTAATGGTATAGGTTGTTTATTAGAGTTTTTAGTATTGATAAGAATCTATTGTTTGGAAAGATAAACTAATTTGGATGAATTAACGCTTGATTTAACACGGACATAAGAACTTAATTGAAATTAATTAATTCAATACTGAAATATAAATTGGTATTTTTGCCTATTTTTGGCTTCTAGGAGAGGCCATATCTTGGTTGAATTGATAATAATTATATTCGGATATTATTGTAATTGGGGAAAATGATAAGTAATTACAAAAATAGATAAGATTATTGATAAAAAGGGGTATATTAACATATTTTGAGTGAGTTAAGAGTTTGAAGTGAAAACAGCTGACCTCTTTAAGGTAGTGTGTAATTAACAATTTATGATTAAAGAATTGTTGAACCCCATCAAACTACCAATAACGGCTTTACCGACGTGGGAAAGCTTAATGAATACTAGGAAGACATCCAAGGCACCCAAGATGACGACTTCTATAGGACAACGGAAACTATCACTGGAACCAGTACTGAAGCCTGAGCAGAGTAAAGCAGAGCAATACCAAATGACACTATTGGAGGAGATAAGAAATATCAAACTAGATATAAGGCAAGAAATGAAAGATTTGAGAGGTGAGATAAAACAAGACTTCAATAATGAATTGAAAGGAATAAAGATGGCGCTAGGAGGTCTACAAGAAGACTTAAAGTCTACACAAAATAGGGTTGAAGTTTTGGAATTGAAAATAAAGGAGGCAGAAGAGACAATGGAGAACTTGGGAAGACAACAAGAGCGAGTGCTAGATGAAAAAGCGTTGATGGAGCTGAAAGCAAGAGAAAATTTTATAAAAATAAGAGGATTGACAGAGCGGAGAGATGACAATCTGTATGAGAGGCTGATTCATCCACTAGCAGAATATCTGAATATCTCAGTGGAAAAGATGGAATGGGAGATCGATAAAATATGTAGGATAGAATCCAAGGTAGCAAAAGAGAGAAAACTCCCACGGGACGTGATGGTACAACTACTGCGTAAAAAAACGAGAGAAGAAATAATTCAGAAAAGTTTGGAGACAGACTTGATAATTGATAAAGCCAGAGTATCGATCTAGAAAGATATACCACCACGAATTCTCAGAAAAAGAAACGAGTATAGATTTCTCACAACCTTTTTGAAACACCAAAACATAATGTCCCGGTGGGGGAAATTAGAAGGCCTCAACTTTAGGTATCGGGGGAAGCAATTCAAGATTGAAATGGTACAGGAAGCCAAAATATTCATGAAGAGGTACGGCAAAGAACAATGGAGACAGAAATCACAACATGAAGAAGAAAGAGGAGAGCTTCAACCAGAAAATAAAAAGGAAGATATCCAAGAGCGAAAAGGGGCCGAAGAAGAGGAAGCTACAGGGAACGAGTCAGAGGAAGAGGAGAGTGTGGAGTCAGTAGAAGAGAATAATTAAGAGCAATTGAATTATAAATATTTAAAGCATGAATTTGAAAATTCTCTCTTGGAATATAAAAGGCATCGCAACCCCCCAAAAAAGAAGGAAAATTTTTCATTTTAATGAAAGGAAAAAATTAGATATAATTTGTTTTCAAGAAATTCGTGTACAACCTGAGAAGACTCATTTGATTCATAATAAGAAGTTGGGAAATGAATATGTGTCCACATCGAGTACAAAAAAAAGAGGGGTAGTGTTATATGTAAACTCAAGACTTTACTCTAAAGAAATACTAAAAGATGAAGCTGGACATTATGTGGTGGTTGAAATTAATTGGAAAAATCAAAGAATTTTAATAATTGGAATATATGGTCCGTATAGGAAACAAGAAAATTTTTATAAAGAACTGAATAGGAAAATTACAGACCTGGATTATAATCATTTTATATTTCTAGGTGATTGGAACGGGGTGATCAACCCAAAATTGGATAGGAAATCAAAGAAGAAAATAAAAGAAAAACAAGGGAAACTTCCTGGATCATTTGAGAATATGATGGTCAATTTAGATTTAATTGATACATGGAGATACAAATATGGGGCCATTAAAGATTTTACATTCTATTCAGAACCTCATGCTTCATTATCAAGAATTGACATGTTTTTGGTATCAAATTCCTTAGCCCAAATGATTACTAAACAAGAGACACTACCCCGAAATCTCTCAGATCATAATCCAATCTTATTGTTATTAGGACATAGACCGGAGGAATCATTTCATAGGAAATTAAAAGAGAAACTACTGTTAGAAGAAGAATTTGTACAGAAAATTAAGAATCAGATTAAAACTTATTTTGACGAGAATCTCAATAAAGGAGTAAATTTAATGATGGTATGGGATGCGGCCAAAGTGGTGATTAGGGGGTATATTATACAACATAATGCGATAATAAATAAGAAGAAAAGAGAGAATTTTCAAAAGCTGAATGATGATCTTAAAAAGAAAGAAGAAAGCCTTAGCGATGACCCTGATAATAGGAGAACACAGAGAGAAATTAAAATATTACGGAAGCAAATAGAGACACAAATAGAAATGGAAATTAATGAGAGAATGATTAACACTAGGCAGTACTACTTTGAATGGGCAAATAAATCAGGAAAATGGTTATCATTTAGATTAAAAAATGAGAAGGAGAAGACACTGATTAACAAACTTAACAGCGGAGAGACAATATATACAGATTCCCAACAAATAAAAAAAATAGTGACAAATTTCTATAGAATGCTATATAAAGGTCAAGAACTTCAAGAGGAGATGATAGAAGCATATTTAGCGAAACAAGATCTAGTAAGATTAACAGAGGAACAGCGGGAGAAATTAAATAAACCAATTTCATTAACAGAAGTAACAGAAGCAATCCAAAAAGCAAAAAAAGGGAAGGCACCAGGACCAGATGGATTCACAAGTCAATTTTATAAAACTTTCCAAAATGAACTAGCTCCTATCCTGCAAACAATCATGAATGAGGTATTAAAAGGAAAGATCTCCGACACATGGAGAGAGGCTGACATAACCTTGTTACGCAAAGAAGGGAAAGACCCGCTGGACATCAAAAATTATCGTCCAATTTCACTGCTGAATTCTGACTATAAACTATTTACAGCCATATTAGCAAATAGAGTAAAAGATATATTAAGGGAAATAATTTCAGAAGATCAAGCGGGATTTCTTCCCGGTAGACAAATAAAAGATAATATGCGTAATATAATCAATATATTAGAATTATGTGAAAACCACTCCCAGCAAAAACTGATAGCTTTATTTCTAGATATTGAAAAAGCTTTCGATATGGTGAATTGGAAATTTTTAATCAAGGTGTGTCAAAAGATGTGTTTGGGACTAAATTTTATAAACTGGATAAAATCTATCTATTCAATGCAATATGCACATGTGATCATCAATGGTCAAAAAGCTGGAAAATTTAACATTCAAAGAGGGACGCGTCAAGGTTGCCCATTGTCTCCATTACTATTTCTATTAGTCATTGAAGTCTTGATAAGGAAGATAAAAAGTCATGAGAGAATTAAAGGAATCAAGGTACGAGATAAGGAATATAAGATAAAAGCATTCGCAGACGATTTAGCGATAACATTAGAATACCCAGAGGGAGATATAAATGTTTTGAAAAGTATTCTTAATAATTTCGGCAAAAATTCGGGTCTGAAAATCAATAAAGAAAAAACCACAATTTTGACGAAAAATATGACGGAATCAGAAAGAAACATAGTAGCACAAACTACAGGTTTTACGCTGGTTTCAAAGGTCAAATATCTTGGAATTACACTTACAAATAAGATTTCTGAACTATTTAAAAATAATTATCTGTATATATAGAAATCTATCTCAAAAGATTTAAAAAATTGGAATAATCTAAATTTATCCTGGTTGGGTAGGATTGCAACAATTAAGATGGCGGTACTCCCAAAGATGTTATATTTATTTCAAACTATCCCCATCATCCAAAATGAGAAGGTTATCAAGGTTTGGCAAAAAGAGATTGTTAAATTTATATGGGGGGGGGGACTGAGGGTTAGAATGAAATTGTTGGAGGATGCTAAAGAAAGAGGTGGTCTAACTCTACCAAACTTAATCTTATATTATCATGCTTGTGGATTGAATTGGATTCAGGAATGGGTTAAATTAGACAATATGAAATTATTGAATATAGAAGGGGATGGATTAGGATCAGGTTCACATTACTATTTATGGTTTAATAAAGGGAAAAATAATAGAGACTTTAATCGACATTATTTAAGATCAGCCTTAATGAAAATCTGGAGAAAATACAGTAAAAGAGCTTGTATTAAAACCCCGAAATAGGTATCCCCGCGTGAGGTTTTTTATAAAAAGGAAAACATCTTGTTTGATAAATGGATTAGATATGAGAATATGGTGGAAATACAACGAGAACAAATTAAAATTAAAACACAAGCAGAAATGGAGGAAAAGGGGATAAAATGTCATTGGCTGTTATACAGGCAGATAAGAGAAAAATTAAAGAATGATATTAAGTTTAATGATTATCAAAAGAAAGAAGAGGAATTGAATATGATATTATGTTTGGATAAACCTAAAGTTATCTCCTCTATTGATAAGATTCTATTAAAATGGCACACAGAGGATGAAACTGTTAAAATACCAATGCTAGTATGGGCCCAGAATTTCTCCCATTCTATCTCGATGGAACAATGGGAAAAATTTTGGTTAAAAACTATAAAATTTGCAGCATGCCAGGATATCAGAGAAAATCTTTACAAAATGTATCTTCGGTGGTATTTTGCTCCCCAAAAATTGGCGAAGATGACAAATGGATATTCTAACAAATGTTGGAAATGTGGGGAAGAGATAGGCTCTTTTTACCATTTGTGGTGGACATGTAAAATAGTGAAGGGGTTTTGGAAAAGGATTCATAATCGAATTGAAAAGATACTAGATGTAAGATTCAGTATGACCCCGGAAGTATATATGTTATCAATGTTGGAGAAAGATTTAGAAAAAAAAGTGGGTAGACAATTATTTTATATGACAGCTGCAGCAAGAATGGTTTTAGCACATAGATGGAAAGGAAATAGAATGCCCTCAATAGAAGAATGGGAAATGAAATTATTCGACGTAATCCACATGGATAAACTAACATGTATCTTGAATGGGGAAAGTAAAGAGAAGTATATGAAACAATGGGAAAAAACATTACAATATTTTAGGAATTCATGGTACGACAGTGACATGGTTAAGATAGAATTTTGAAAAGAATTAGGATGAAGAGATACAGAAGAATTGGTAAGACCAAGAATGGTAACTATAAAATAAATCAATCTCTAAGGCCGAAATCTAAAGTACGATGGAATAATAATAAAGAAAGAGCAAGGGAAAGCATTGTATGTATTAGGATATGAATGTGATAGTTTTGTCTTTGTATAAGTCATGACGTTAAGTGTTTGTTCGTTTAATTTTTGTCTTTTGTTACTTTTTGATTTAATTTTTGTATTAGTATATAAGGTTTTGTGTTGTAGTTGTAATTTTAAGAAAATAATTTTTTTTTTTTAAAAAAATGTCTGCTTAAATATTACTGGAGTAAGGACAGCTGAACCTAATTTAGAGCTTTCAAAAAACTATCTCCATTCATTTATTCAGTATTTCTAACCTGCCATATATCAACCGATTGCAATATGGAGTACAATCGTTAAAATAGCTTTAAAACCATCTAAAACAATCAAAACACTTTAACACTTTCAAAAATAGGAATATGAAGAATATTCAAGAGACCCTTGTTACTGCCCTGGCTAGTCCAAGCTTTGGGGATATTAAAAGATATCCTTTTGATATCATAATTTGGCTTCACTTCTCTATTCCCTTCCACGTGCTTGCGAGGCCACCGGACAAGCACGCCACCAAGCTCGGCCGTTAATCACCGTAATATTCCTGGACAATACAGGCAGGCCAGAAAATAGCTGACTCGCTGCTTTGGAAACCTCCAGGCAAGTGCTCTAATTAGGTATGCACGCAACCTACAAAAGATCCTCTGCCCCGTGCTGGCAGCTTGATGGGCTAACTATACAATACCCAAGTACTCTGCGTTTGCATACTGGCTACTCTATTGAGAACCGCTGCGATAACTCAGTCTTTCAGATTCTGACCTTTCGGAGGCTTTGTTTCCAACTCCAAATCTATTGTTTTCCCCCAAGTACGGCATAGCCTGCAGTCACATTCTCCTCATAAAAACCCTTGATTCCGAGACCTTCCTCGGATCGCTCCCGAGTTTCATCCCGCCTTGCTGCCGCTTTGTGTGGCGAGCCTCCCCTCAGCTCCACGTGCTGAGCTACATCGCACCCCAGCTTCGTTCTCTATTTTTCCAGGCTTCAGGACAGGTGAAGTATCACCCAAACCAGCAACTCCTCTATAAATCCCTCTATACCACTCCAACCTTTATTTCTTTAGTTATCTTGTGTGAGTGTGTCGCATACACTGTTTTGCTTGTGTTTAATAAAACATCATTTATTGTTTCAACTTCTGTGTGCTCCTTGACTCGACCCGACCCCGTAGACATAGGGTTCAAGATCTTGCTATGTTACCCTGCCTCTTGTAACGCTAAGCAGTGCTCTGAGCTGATTTTCCCCACCTTTAGTTGAGCACATTTTGATGTTCCTCCCGGGACCCCCAGTACACAGGGTAACAGAGTGGTGGAGCAACGCGGGCATCCCCGGTACCCCTAATTTGAGAAGGAGTCGCGAACCTCCTCAAATCAGGTTGGTACTGACTTAGGTGACGGTCGGTCAAGTGGTTAGAGCACAGTCAGGCAGGAACACGTGTGTGTGAGAATTCTGTGCGTTTGAGCTCTAGAGCTATTCTATCTGGATGGAAATCTGTTCCCCTTTCTTGCTTGGCTTGTGTGTGTCAGCTGCCCCGGCGTGGTCACTAGCACTAGACGGTGAACCATCGTCTGATAGCAAGGGGTGTGCACAAGCTGTTCTGGGAATCACACCGCTAACTTGGGGTCTATCGTGGGCTGGGATCCGAAGTGTTAGAGTGTTAGCACAGGAGAGTGTTAGTACAGTCTACACTCACCCAACACCATAGCAGTAAGGCACCAATAGCACTTAGGGGAGACATTCCCCCCCTTAGAGTAGTATACGGGTGCGTCCCGTCCTTGTTAGGAGTCAGAACGTGGGTGCGTCCTGCTAGTAGTTGTGAAAAGTGCGGGTGCGTCCTGCTGTGTAATTTCGGGTGCGTCCCAACTGGCTAGCCAACTAGGTGCGGGTGGCGAGTCCCTACCTAGCCTAGGGTTTAGAGGTTTAGCCCGTGGTAGAGGAAGGTGCCCCTCACCCAGAAAACCAGTTAGGGACGGTTCGGTTTTGGTTCCTTGCCCTTTTCCCCCGCTGCTTGGCCAGGCGGTGTAGTAAGTTCCTTAGTGTTCGTTTCCCCCCTTCAGGCAGGCGGAGTACTCCTGAGGGTTCCCTGGGTCTAGATGACCTCCCTGTTCCTGAACCATTTCCTCGTCCTTTGGTCCCCAGTGCTGTCGAGGTGGAAAACTGGGCTTGGGTGTACCAAAGTGACTTTGTTTGGGCAGACTGGAGATAGGTTCCCATTCCTCTTTCCTAGAGTAGTTCCGTGGAGTTCGTTTCCCTTTAGTCCCCCAGGGGTCTAGGTGATCCTTCCCGGCACTCCAGTTCCTGGTCCCGTTTGTGGTTTGTAGTTTGTAGCTTGTAGGTAGTGTTAGAGAAAGTTGTGGTTTGTGTGTAAAATGGCTGAGGTTGGTAAGGTCACCATCAAGGACCTCATGTTGGAGGGAGAGGTCAGA
This sequence comes from Cyclura pinguis, assembly GCA_030412105.1. NCBI lineage: Eukaryota > Metazoa > Chordata > Lepidosauria > Squamata > Iguanidae > Cyclura > Cyclura pinguis. Next base: position 267,083,020 of record CM059599.1, read on the forward strand.
GGTAAACTAGAGAGATGGGTGTTGAGTAAGGGGAAATGCCCCTGGAAGGACTCCATCTTCCAGATGGCCGATCCCTTTGCCACACTCCGTGAAGCATACACCCTGGCACGGAAATCAAAGAACCCATTCGGGCCATCTAAGGACGCTTTGGCCCCTTGGGGACTTTGGCTCACGGCCAGAGATGCTAATAGTGCCCTGGTAGAGACCAGAGAGAAATTAGTGAGCATAGAGAAGGAGACTGCCCGGCTTCAGGCCGAGGTCGAGATGCTGCGCGCGGATAAGATAACTTTTGTGTCTGTAGCGCAGGCGTCAGCACAGAAGCTTAGCAACATCCAGGTAGCGGCGCAAACGTGGGAAGAGAAAGCCCACTCCTTAGAGACTGAGCTGGATCATGCCCGGTCTGCGGCCAAGTTCATGGTGGGGCAAGTGAGAGAACAGCAGGAGGCTGTTAACCATGTAGCTTGCCAGAAACAGATTGCTGCGCTGGAGAGCCAGCTCCATACACGCAAAGCCTTAATTTCGTCTGTGTGCGCGGAGCTGCTCCTAACGTTTGCGGAGGATTTTTCCGGGGAGACGCTGCCGGAGGATGCTCGGGCAACCGTTCCCCACAATCCCGACTGGAGCGACCCTAAGGTCCCAGTCAACCCAGTAGAGACACGGTCCATGACGAGACGGACCACCCCCCTTGGAGAAGGCAGTTCAGATAGGCAAGACACACAGGAGAGGCAGGTCACCGAGACTAGGGTCCCCTGGCGCGCTACTGAGGCCAAAGCTATTGCGGACCAATTGGGTCTATTGAATCAGTCCACCGGGATCATGTGGTTGAATGCGGTGATACACTCTCACCCGACAGCCAATGGTCAGGACCTGACCCGGCTGGCTCGGCTTTGTGTGTCCCCCTCCGAGCTTCCTACTCTTGAATCAGCTGTGGCGGCTCGAGGCTTGGTTAGGCTTGAGGCCCACGACTGGATGAGAGAGGTAGTAAGGATTTTGTGGCCCGGACAGAGTGCGAGTGTGCTCTATGTCATGGAGCAGCAGGGTCCTCGAGAGAACCCTGAGGCTTACATGGCACAGAAACAGCTCCTCACCATTCTGGCCGAGAAGGTCCCCTTGACACCCCGTGGATATGACTTTAATGGCCTCAAGTTTAAGACGCTCTTGTACGGAGGTCTTAATCACAAGACCAAGATGGCTCTCGGTTTGGTGGATCCAGCCACCACCAACTGGGAGGAATTTGGGAATAACCTCCGGCAGGTCTCTGACCTGCTCCGCGAGGCAGGATCCCTAAGACCTCCCCCCAAGACGCATAGGAACGACCCCGGCAATTGGGAACCTATAGCTGAGGTTACCTACTCGAACTATGGGCCCCATTCCCAGCATAGGAAAATGGCTCCGAATTCCATTCCGCCAGGGAATTGGAACTTGCGACCGCCACCCAGACAGGACAACAGGCAGTGGCAGGGATGGGATTTCCGCAGCCAGCCCGGCAAGGCAGGAAGTCCCCCACAGCAGCCAACTGCCCCCAAACAGCCCTTTGACTCAGGCTCTCCCAGGGAGACATCTGGCGGTATGATCCCACAGCCCAGACGTATTCCTCGGACAGAGTGAGAATCTGGGGCATGTTAAGACAGCTCGGACTGAACATGAGCCAGTTCGATGGGAGACCCACATCCGAGCTCCTGGATGCGCTAGACAGGCATCTACCACTGGGAAATAGCCAACCTGTGAATGCGGTGACCAGCGGTCCCCCTCTGGCTGGATACTGCCCCGACTTAGAGTTGTCAGGATAGGGGTGCCCTCGGTCCCGGGATCTCCCCCAGAGGATTGTGGCTCAGCTGAAGCCCAACAGATGGGGTAGATCTAGGGTGAAGGCAGGCACTAGGACTGAAAGGGAAAAGACCCCTACCACCCCTCCTGCAGACTCCGGAGCAGCGCCAAAGGTGCTGCTCCCTAACCTGAGAAGATAGGGTAAGCCCACCCCTGATGCTATCTGTTTGACCGGATATGGCGGGGCGGGGGGACCCAGTCTAAGTCCTTTGGAGGACACAAGCGCTCAGTGTGCAATAAAACAAGGCAGATTGCACCTCTTTCTGACTCAGCCCCGAGTGCGAATCCACCCACCTCTGAGACCATAGTGCTTTCAGAGCACCTAGAAGGATCGCACCAGGCTAAGGTTCAGGAGGAAGCACCATTCTTTCAATTGGGAGACGTGGAAGCCCCCACCAAGTTTGATAAGGCACAGGACATTGCCAGCATGTGTGAGAGTCAGGAAAGGGAGGACACACAGCAAGTGGAAGCCAGCCCCAAGCTTCCGAAGCTCTCCATTGTCCCTGCTCTGAGCCCCCCACTAGAAACCAGCAGTTTCCCCTGGGATTTCCTTGAAGCCTTGGCCAGGAGAGTCCTTCCTCTCCGTGCCATCTTTCAGGGGAATTTCACATGGGATTGGGGATTCAAACAGCAAGGGGCTCCCGCCCATCCAGAGCACAGGCTAGCAAAGGCACTCACCCTGGCGCACCCTGTATAGACCATGTACACTCCCTTTGACTGCAGTCCAGCTGGGGAGATTTTGATAACGGAGAGTTCTAAATGCCACACGGAGGTGGACATGGCTACTGCCTTCCCCTCTGCACAGCTGCTTTGGTAGGCCAGCGTGTCTTCACACTTCAAGGCACCCAATTCATTGCGACACTGGTGATCATGAGCGGGGCCAAACTAGTTTATGGCTCCATCTTGGTCACCATCATACTTGGAGAGGCAGTTTTCCAGGAGGCATACGGGTCCAAGACCAGCCTCCTCCTTGACTTGGAGAAAGAGGTGCCAAACCAGGAACGGGTGCTGCCACTCCTGCCGGTAATTCCAGAGACCCTGCAAAAAGAATGGAAAGGTCAGCCGGTTGATCCTGTATCGGTGGTCATCCCCGAGCCAGAAGATCCCGGTGCCCAAAGACCCAATGTGAGCTCCATGATTTGGCAGACTGCCTTGAGTCGCAAGGAAGTGCCAGCCGTTAATTGGTCCGAGACGCTTGTCTCCATTTATGAGGTGTTTGACAATGGTTAAATCGGCATTGTCTGCGCGGGACGGAGAGACGTGGCAACGTCTCCGACTTCCCGCTCATGTATATAGTTCCTTGGGTGTATTTGTATAGTTGGGATGTGGTGTTATTTTTGTTGTGAATTGTTTTGACTTGAATGTCCCGTTTGGTTGCAAAAGCCTATCCGAAGGCGACCAGTCTTCAGGTCTGCCTTCACAGTTCAGCTATATCTGTGGGTTAGTGATACTGCTTGCTAGGGGCCAGCATCGAACCATCGGTACTAGGTTGTTAAGCCGCCCCAAGCCCTCAGGAACATCATCAGGCTTGGAGCTTCGGCTTTGGTCTGAGCGAAGGGAGGGTGCGAGTGTGCAGCTCCATGTTATACGGACCAGAGTGCGAATGGGACCTTCATAGCCGTGGGTCCTCTCATGCTACTGGGATGTTAACATGGGCGTCTCTAGACCCATGAGCCGATGCGGGACCCAAACCAGCAGTCTCACTGTCCTGACCAATGGCCGCCCTCCAGCCAATACAGCCTTAATCTCGGTTGCTATTTATGTCCCTGTGGACTCTTAGTCTTTTCAAGTCATGATGACCCAGTTTCAATGTGAATTCCCAGTAGGCTTTGAGCTGCCCATTTGCATTTATGGTATACATTGGATAATGATCATGTCAGTTCTTCTGTTGAAGCTATAATAGGTCAATTGATCCAGAAGACTGGGAAGATCCCAAGGTTGTACCATCGCCCCCGAGTACCGTGTGGGGGGGTGACGAAGAAAGTTGCCACTCCATCTGATGGCCGAGGCTCGGAGATTCCTGGTTCTTCGATGACGCCTGAGACCATGGGGGAAGGTGACCACGCAGCCTTCCGTGTGCCACGACAAACTTTTGCCGTTCCTGCCACCATTTACTCGCCCGAGAAAACCTATGGACTATTCCAGGCTCCAAATTCTGCAAAGACTCTTTGCTCCTGAATTTGCAGCGAGCCAATCTGCACCAACTTGGACATTTTGTTGTTGTTCCTGCTCCGTTGCCTGGATGGACTTATGCTTTGCTTGCCCGCTCCAGCTAAAAGACTTTTCCTGTTGCAAGGGGGGGGGGTGCCAAGACTTTTGCGTGCACCTCACGTCCCCCGGACTACGAACTTTCATCCCACATTGAACTGTTTGCTCCTTGGATTGCCTTCATTGCCAGACTATGCATTGGATTTACCGTATTTCATTGATTATTTCATTAATTGCATTTGCTATTTATTACCGTTGCTCATTTTTCACAGTTCCCTATTGACGGGACATTGGATATTGACTATTGTTTAATTGTTTGTTATTGCGTTATTGACGTGTGTGTGTGTGTTTAGGTTTAGGTTTTAGTTAGGACTGTCTTTATAAGATAGAAATCCTTTACTCTTCCCGAAATTCCCTTTCCTGAGGAGTGATACGGCTACCAACCTGCAAGCCCCTATTCGGCTCTAAATTGATTTTTGATTTTTAATTGGAAAATGTCCGATATTGTCCCCAACATCGCCTATTTTTTGGGGGGGATTGTTACTGCCCTGGCTAGTCCGAGCTTTGGGGATATTAAAAGATATCCTTTCGATATCACAATTCAGCTTCACTTCTCTATTCCCTTCCACATGCTTGTGAGGCCCCTGGACAAATACGCATACAAGCTCGGCCGTTAAGCGCCGCAACATTCCTGGACAATACAGGCAGGCCAGAAAATAGCTGACTCGCCGCTTTAGGAGACCTCCAAGCAAGTACTCTAATTAGGTATGCACACAACCTACAAAAGAACCTCTGCCCCACGCTGGCAGCTTGATGGGCTAACTATACAATACCCAAGTACTCTGCATTTGCATACTGGCTACTCTATTGAGAACCTCTGTGATAACTCAATCATTCAGATTCTGACCTTTCGGAGGCTTTGTCTCCAACTCCAAATCTATTGTTTTCCTCCAAGTACGGCATAGCCTGCAGTCACATTCTCCTTATAAAAACCCTTAATTCCGAGACCTTCCTCGGATCGCTCCCGAGTTTCATCCCGCCTTGCTGCCGCTTTGCTTGGCGAGCCTCCCCTCAGCTCCACGTGTTGAGCTACATCACACCCCAGCCTCGCTCTCTATTTTTCCAGACTTCAGGACAGGTGAAGTATCACCCAAACCAGCAACCCCTCTAAAAATCCCTCTATACCACTCTAACCTTTATTTCTTTAGTTATCTTGTGTGAGTGTGTCGCATACACTGTTTTGCTTGTATTTAATAAAACATCATTTATTGTTTCAACTTCTGTGTGCTCCTTGACTCGACCCGACCCCGTAGACAAAGGGTTCAAGATCTTGCTATGTTACCCTGCCTCTTGTAACGCTAAGCAGTGCTCTGAGCTGATTTTCCCCACCTTTTGTTGAGCACATTTTGGTGTCTCTCCCGGGACCCCCAATACACAGGGTAAAACCCTTTTAAGAAGTCAGCATCCCATGTGAGAATTCTTGCCCTTTGCACAACAACAAATGCATGAGTCCTTTATTTTTTTTCATTGTTTCCAAAATTCATGCAAGATGCCTCTGCTGTAATTTGTTATTTTCTTTTTATGAAAAAAGTACATGAATGCATACATGTGGCAGCATACACAGAAGAGCAGGCTTCTTAATAAAAAAAAGTATGTAAATAGCCCACCCCAATTCTTTTTCTTGTGAAAAGTCCATGCAACACGGCAGCAGCTTTCATAGTTTGTTCAATTTGTGTGTATGTGCAGTTGGTACAAAAAGATTTTTACTGGTAATTTTATAGTTGAAGAGAAAAATGTTGAGGTTTCTCATTGTTATGCATGAGAACAAGATACAGAAAGATCAACACCCTTTATTTAAAAGAATTTAAGACATTTTGAAATATAACAACCAGAAAAAACAAAACCTTCAATTGGAAGACCTAGCCACAATCTTACTAGGTCCCCTCTGCTGGTTGTAACATGGTGACAAAATGAAGGCAGTGCCTGTGTCAGTGGATTTTCATGGAGAAGGCTTCCATAGCTGGGGTGTTATAATTAAGAAAGTCCAGATGTGGAACGGATGAAAGCTCCCCCAGCAGATTTTAATGACTTGTGCAGGCAGAAAGAACAAGGAACAGGGGGCATTCCTGTACATATTGAGCCCCCAAGCCATTTAGGGTCTTGAAAGTCATCACCCACACTTTGTACTCATACCCATAGCAGAAACAGACTGAGAGTCATTGCAATTCTTTAAAAGCCTGTGTCATATATTTTCAAAATTGTGTTAATGGAAGGAAGCTAGCTATGACATAGCTTACTAGCAACAGGTTCCGGGTCATCTTTTAAGGGTGGCCTCATGTATACCGTAATTGTAGCAGTTAAATAGGATGTTACCAGAATGTGAAGTATAATGGCCACGTGATCTTTAAAATAGGATGCGAATCATGTGCCTCCCTGGATGCTGTTGAACTACAACTCACATTATTGCCTGAGGCAGCTAGGGCTACTGAGACTTGTAATCCAACAACATCTGAAGACTCATATGATTCCCACATCTGCTGTAATTTATAATCTTTTACATATTTGGCCAACTATCTTTTTGCCTTCATTTGTTAACTGCTAGAGATGAACATATTAATTTGTGACTTGGGATATATTGTACGTACAAGAGAAATCAATTGTGATGAGTAACGCCTACAATAACAATTAAAAATAATTTATTTTGCACATTTCAGGCAACAGCCTTATTTTTTAGTGAAGGGATCATGCATTACACATACATCACTTGACATGTCAGTGATAAGAGATCGATGCTGGTCTGTGCGTCACAGGAGGGAAATGGGCAGCCCAGGACTGCTATGAAGTAGGCTTCAGTAAAGCGGAAGGGTAGATTGCTACTCGTTTGAAGGTGGCCATTCTGGATGAATATATGACTATAAGATGAAATATAACCGAAGATGTTGGAAAATATTTAATGGCTTTTATTCAATTATGTCGTTTATAATAGATTACATTACATATATATTTCCTTTTGTCCATATCTGAGTAATCAAAACATCTTTCCTATTAGAGATCTCTTTGCTCTTTGAAGTTACCACAGATGAAAAGCTGGTTCTATAGAAATGTTATTAGTAGATCTTCAGAATTATTAGAGGAAGAGAAAATGATCCTCACAATTTGGCTAGATCCAGAGTAACTGAATCCCATTTCAGTAATCCCACTGAAATGAATGACACATGTTAGTCATGATTAATTTAGCATGGATCCAACCTATTTAGCTCTTGGGTTGAACACAATTGGGTGGTCTACAAATTCAGAACATAAACATTAATAGATATTGGCTGGAATCCTGTTAGATGGTTATGAATGTGTAACCAAGAGTTACAAACTCATGATTGTTTTGTATTCATAATCCTTACATAACCCTTTGTTTAGGGGACATTTAGGAACCATGATAGTCACCCAATCTCCACTTACCAGAAAGCGGCTACTGTGATTGGTGGAGACCTGTTCCGCTACCAACCAGAAACCAGATGATTGATAGTCCTACCACCCCCTTGTGAAAGCCATCTCTGGCATGAGGGGGACTTGTGATAGGCATCCTATTTTTGTCTTTTGCACTGGAGATCACCCATGGGAGGGGGTGGGGCTGTCAACTGCCTCTCGATTAATGGGAACAGACCCCCTTGAGTGCAGAGGCTGCTTCCTAGTAAGTGGTAATTGTGGGAATGGGGATGAGATTCACTGCATAGCACCATAGTTATGTGTATGTAAATCCACAACAGGATTCCAGCTGATATTTGTTGCAGTATTAAAACTACTATAAACTACCAAAAATTAAGATTGTTATATGAGAACTGACTCTTGTACTCCTTTTTTGACAAGATGAGCCCCTAGTTTTTCAAGAAAACAGAGAAAGAGGCATAGTGTCAAAACACTTGTTAGGAACTATGCTTTTTACTTTATTCTGCTCCATGTTATTCACAAAACATCTGTGAACTTGAATAGATTGGAAGTGGTAGGCACCATACTACTATGCACAGCTTACAGCTTAGTGTCTGTTTTGATACATTTCTCTAACATAAAGTATCTGATCAATATCATATGATGGTACTTCTAACGCCCTTTCCTCAAGATGACATACTCATGTGTTGTCCCATCACAATCCCAGCAGCCCCTCTGCCAGGATGGGAGTGTGTCTCCAATGCTCCTCTCCACAAGCTCTGTCCTTCTGAACTGCAGCCGACCTTCTTCTCTTGCTATAGTGGGGGGAGGAAGCACGTAGTTTGTGCTTCTGCCCCTTCTGCATGGCTGGCTGTGATGGAAGGCTCGCATATTGGAGGTCATTGACAGACATTTTCCGTCAATCATGGCAGCTGGGAGTGCAAGAAGGGTGGGAGCGCGATGATGTCACCTGGAAGTGTTGTCACCATCCCACTCCTCTTGCATCCCTATGCCAGGACACTGTTGTCCTGTGGAAGGGGCCTAGGACTTAACTATTTTAAGACTACCCTTGAAAATTAATGGTCCTCATATTAAAAACACCATCACTTTGCATACAGAATACCATAACAAGAGAGAGAATTGATCTAGAATCTTTATCCCTGATGTGCTAATATCTTTACAAGTCAGGAATTTATTTTCTTTATACAAAGAAGCATTCAGTCCTCTATTCAGAGTCTGAAGCTGAATATCTAATTTAGTTTTTATTGACTGTCTGGATAGGCAGAACCATCATAGCATCACATTGTATATAACTTCATTGGATTTGATATCTGATTGCCTGTACAAACCCATATCATCTTTGTTACAGATGACATTGTCAACTACATAAGGGAAACCAACAGCAAGTAAAGGTTTTAAATGATTTACAAAATGAAAAAGATAACACACTAACCAAATGAGCACAGACATAGTAATGCTAAGATCCCATATTTTCAAAAGTGTGGATCAAACTTTTCTACTTTTTTGTGGAGGGTGAGTACTAACTCTCTCTCCCCAGCTTCATCTTAATAATCTGGTTCATGCAGATACTGTGACTTCAACATCAGCAAAATGTTATTGCCCCATCTCACTTATTCCCCACCAAACCTTCACCTGATGTAGAGATTAGGGGGCCTGTCACACAACTATAGCACTCTGATTCCACTTCAACTGCCATGACTGCATCCTACAGAATCCTGGCTTTTGTAGGTTGGTCAGAAGTACCAGAGGAGCTTTCCCTCCCTCAACTACCAGTTCTAGGATTCCATTGGATGTTGAATGTTCAAGCATAATCAGAAAGCTATACTTGTGTGGTGAGAAAGGGTCCCTGGGTATCTTAAAACATTGCATGTATTTTGGGATTTTTAAAATTAGGCTTGTAAAGATTGTGGGATCTTTTCTTGTGATCAACAGTGTTATCTTTGCTTTTAAGGGAAGTCCCAGTAGACCTTGCCAACACGGTCAATTTGTGAGGAATGGTGGTGTTGGCGCCAAGTCAAGTGGGACTTGAACCCACTTGAAAAATTGTTAGGATTTCCAGTGATGCAGGTGAGACATGAACCCACAGTTGGCAATTGCCTGGGTGACTCTGGTGGGACTCGAACCCACAGTAAAAGGTCAGCCTTGAATCCAAAAATCCCCCTCCCCCAAAAACCAAAAAAAACATGAAGACAAACCCAAAATATTAGGTCCACATGGACCACCCCAAGTAGTCTATGTGATTGTGGGTGAGCTCTGAACCAGCCTGGAAGTATTCTCAACTTTGGCCAAAAGGACTTCCCCTCCCCCCTCAGCAAGAATGTAGTCAAATGACCTCGTACATGAGCAGGGAGAAAAAGAAGCTTTATTGAAGAAAGGAGGGTTTTTCTTATAAGTTGGGGGACAATGATCTCATAAAGCATACAGCACATGTTCAAGAATATTCACTTTCCAAGGGCTAAAATGTTGTTACATTGTTTGTTACCTACGTCCTTGTTTGAGCATTCACACTGCCCTATTCACAACCCTCAAGCAAAATGGGTTACATTTCTCCAACTACAAAGACCCTAAAATGGTTACATATAACAGAAAGATGACTGCAAAGCACTAGGAACCTGGCAGTCTTCTAAAGTTAGCAAAATCAGTACAGTTTGAATAAAACACTGTAAGTTGGATTAGCAGCAAGCTGATCCCTAACATTGGTAAGATCCAAAATGGAGGAACTTGAGCTTATAAGCATTCCGGGAAACACTTTTACTGCTTACAGTGGGAGTGCAACGCAACAACATCTCAAGGCCTCATTACCCTCATCCCTGCCACAAATGATGAAACACAACACATTGATAATGAATGGAGTTAATGGAGGAGGCTAATAACATGTTGAAATACGCTGAACAGGACTTTATACTTCAGATGAGTTTAAACTCTAGTTATTCCAAAAGGAAAATACATAAAGTGAAAAGTGATTGATACATCTGAAAAATGAATATGGCATGGTGGCTAATGTACTGTTGTTTTGTGGCTCTTGGTTAAAACAGGTCGAGGATGAGGTGCAACAAAATGGAAAGAAAAGAACCACATTGGAACAACTTGCAAGGTACTATGACACAGAATGTCCCATAAATTTGATTACCTCGAAGGATCACCAGCAGTTTATAGAACGTGGCCAGATCTGGTTCAGTTAGTTCACGACAAGGAAAATTAAATTTATTACTGCAAAGAGCAGGGAAAATTGGTTTCCCGTATCATAGGGATAATTAAATGCTTGCAGCATCCAGGTTGGTGTCACAGTTGGAATGGGAGGGGCTGCCTTAATGTATTTGTGGGTAACATCTGCATTTTCTAGCTTTCACTGAAGTGAGCAAGTTTTGGAATTCCAAGATGCTGTTGGACTTCACGTTCTGTCTCCCTCAACATTGAGTATACTGGCTGGGACTGGGGATTGCAGTCCAAAACCTGCAGGGCCATAAATTATTTACTCCTGATTGAAGCAGTCCAGTCTTATACACTGTTTTAGGTGTGATGGATTTCCCCAAATCCTTTTGAAAGAGAATTATTTTTTCATTCTTGTCATGGCTTTTCTAATAGCTTCTTTCACTTCCTTATTTCTTAAGCTATAGATAAAGGGGTTAAGTGTAGGGATCACTAGTGTGTAAAATACAGAAACCACCATGTTTGTGTCCAGCCGGTACTTCAGCTTGGGATGTATATACATAAAGATCCCAGTTCCATAAAGCAAAGCCACAGAGGTTAGGTGAGAAGCACAGGTTGAGAAAGCTTTGTGCCTACCCTTGACAGATTGGATCCTCAGGATGGTAGATAAAATGCAGAAATAGGAGACAATAATTGCTGAAATTGAGGTCATAGCAACTATTCCTGTTGCATAGACTGACAGAGACTCTGAAAGATATGTTTCAGAACAGGAAAGCTTCAGCAGTTCTGGGATATCACAGAAGAAATGTTTGATGATGTTGTATCCACAGTAGGATAATCGGAAGATACATACTGTCTGCACTGTGGAGTTTGCAAAGCCAGCTGCATATGAGCTGGCAACCAGGCAGCTGCATACCTTTTGGGACATGACAGCTGAGTACAGGAGTGGGTTGCAAATAGCCATGTAACGATCAAAAGCCATCACAGCCAATAGGAAACACTCAGTACTCACAAAGGCAGCGAAGAAGCACAGTTGAGTTGCACAGAATGTGTAAGAGATGGTTTTGTTGTCTACCAAGAAATTCAGCAGCATCTTGGGGACAATAGCAGAGGTATAGCAGAGGTCTGTGAGTGACAGGTGGCTGAGGAAGAAGTACATGGGAGTGTGCAGGCGGGACTCTATCCTGATCAACACAATCAGACCGAGACTTCCAGTCACAGTGACGACATAGATAGTGAGAAACAGCAAAAAGAGGGCAACCTGTACTTTGGGATCATCTGTGAATCCTAATAAGATGAATTCTGTTACCTTAGTGAAATTGTTCAACTTGTTCATCTCCAAAGCATAAAGTAGCTGAAAAGATAAGATGATGATTCAGTGTAGTAGATAAAGTTATACATCACCATCCTCTGTAATCTTCATCTTTTGTCACAGTTTATTATTGCTTCTGTTGCTGTTATATGCTCTGGTTGTCTTCCAGGGATGCATATCTATTAACCAAGAAATACATGGATTTTGCTTGTCCTCTTCATTTTCTTAACTGTTTCATTAATACTAGCACTCCACATCACACAGCCTAACATTCATAACGAGTAGCATTGTATAGTGTGCCCTTTTACTCTCTGGAGAAGACTTGTGTTTCAAGACAAGAAGTGTCCCCTCAGGGTGAACATTTTGGTAAAAAAAGCTAGTATGAAGGTACTTTGTCTCTGGGAGGTTAGATTAAAAAAAAAAGTGGCCTAAAACACTCTTTCTTATTTTTAAAGTATATCTTGACATGGTAGATAAGTTTTTCAAGCTTTACAATTTTTTCAAAGTTCTCTGTGTACCAATGTTTCCTAGCATACAGCACTTAATATATAGCCAACGTTTAGTCTTGTCCCTATAATATTATGCCAGATGCAGTATTATTTGTACCTCACATTTGTGTCCTACTCTCCTTTCAAGGAGCTCAGGTTAAACAAATCTCAATAAATATATGGCCATTCAGTTGCCCATCAAGGGTTTGTGCATGTGTGAGTGTGTGTGTGTGGTTTGGCACTACTTGTAACATACAATTTTTTCTTATAATTTGGTTGGTTGCCTTCAAGTTATTATGTCAGCCCTAAGGTGAACTCATCACAGGGTTTTCTGAGGCTGTGTGTAGCTGATGCACTCAAGGTCACCCAATGGGTTTCCTTGGCCAAGCAGAGAATCAGGTCCTGGTCTCCAGGGTTGGAGTGCAATGCTCAAACCACTACAGCATTCCGGCTCCTCTTACAGTCTTACAAAGGATATTTTCTTGTGTTTCAGTCCAGTAAAAAGTTTTTAAAAATTAAAATTAAAAAGTTAATTATAAGACTATTATAATCAATATTCAACATTTTGTTTTTTAAATTTTCTTAAGAAGTGGGTTAAAAAAATTGTCCTAAGAGATAATGACTTAAAATCTACTAAGGCTTCTTCTATTGTTATTGTGTTCCTTCAAGTCATTTTCAACTTATGGTGACTCTAAGGCGAACCTTCATGGAGTTTTCTAGGCTTTGCCTTTGCCTTTCTTTGAGGCTGAGACAGTGTGACTTGCCCAAGGTCACCCACTGGGTTTCCAAGGCCGACTGGGAATTTGAAACCTGGTCTCTCAGTGTCCTGGTTCAATACTCAAACCACTATACTGCAGTAACTTTTCTAGACTGATGTAAAGTATGAATTCTCACAATATAATTCTTTGTGTTTTACTTGTTTTTCTAGTTGATGTCTCTGTGTCTACTTGTTCTATTCTTTTGGGGGACTGTTTGTAGCAATTTCTTGGATTCTCACTAAGGGTTTTTGGCAGGTTTTAAAAAAACTAAGATATAGGTGGTCCTATGATTTGAAAGGCAGTTTTTCTTCTTTCTGATTTTTTTTTACAGTGATAGTGTTATAGTGCAAAAGTGCAATTTCACCCATACTCTATAGCAGTATAACTTTAAAGGAAAAAGAAGAGAAAGATACTTTTGTTCTGATATGTCTTGGAATTAAAAAGAAAATGAGCTGAGGGTGTGAATAAAATGTTGTAGCTGGTGCCAGGAATTGCCAAATAATAGTCCAGGACAATAGAAACATTGTCTGGATTTGAAAAACAAAACAAAACCCCATAAAGTTGTAGCAAGAAATATTGCAACTTCCCAAGATATTTGCCCTCTCTTCAGGATGCTAGTCTTGGATGAAAACAAGAACAACTTCCCATATTGTTGCTGCTAATAAATGTCCCACAAGGTGGAGGAAGAAGAAATCCGGTCCCATAATCACATACTGAGCTGAATGTTCACACGCTCCCCACTGCACTGATGACAGAAGGTTGAGTTTCTGAAGCCTACAAGCAACTGACTTCCCATTAAATTAGACACTGTCTATCAGATGGAATATATTTAAAGATGTTACCACATGGCAAGTGGTTGTCTATTTCTGTCTGACCACTGAATATGCTCCTTTAAATGAGTGAGCATAAGATGGAGAAGTATTCTATTCTACCTTTGGTTGCCCTACTTTAAGCACTTTTTTACAATGCGTCCAAGGGGAAACTACCATGCTTTAGAATCAGTAACCAGATTAAATACGTGACCTTTTCAGATACCATGATACAGTAAGACAGTGCACAATGCAGTCCTCTACACACACACACACACACACACAGAGAGAGAGAGAGAGAGAGAGAGAGAGAGAGAGAGAGAGATCCCACTGAGTTCAATGGACCCAGATACAAGAGAGCAGCTTTAATCTTTAATCTTGCGATGTTGGCGATACTACCAACGTAAGCAATAATCTGATAGACTGACTTGTAAATAGTCTATCTGCATTTATTTATCTGCATTCATCCTGAATAACTGCTTAGCCTGTAATTCCTCTGCTCTCTCTGTTATTAATGAAATAAGTAACAATTACAAATATTTAGAAATACAAATGTGCTTACTTCGGTGTGCATGAAAGCTGCAGACAGGGGAAAAGACAATGAACCTCTTTGTTGCCTTTTACTCTTCACTAGGCAGAATGACCAACTCTTGCTTTATGCCATGGTTTGAACGAGCACAATTCTCACATATTATTTATGGGAAATGGATATATTATGCTTATGATAAACCTAAGGTGTATCCTCTGGCCCAAAGCAGAGGACTTTGTTCATTTGTAATAAGTCCCAGTGGTGCAACATGTTCCACATGGTGATGTTTCACAGATGATGTCCGTATGGACAAAACATTCACAAACTGAAAAATTTCTCTCTTCTCCTCCTGCTTTCTCCCTTGCCCTCAGATGACTTTAATTGCTGCAAATTGAGTTCAAAGTGCAAAAATACATTTCACTTAATTAACTCAGCAGAGGAGAGCGGAGAAGAGGAGGTGGAATCTTGCCTGCCCACTAGGCTCAGGCAAAAGGGAACCACTGCAGCCTTTCTTAGTTGGCATATTCTTACTTAGTAATTTTTGGCGTATTGACAGTATTCTGGCATTGGTTCCCCACAGTGTCCCAGTTTTCATCTGTGAAATGTTGGATAGTATGGACTTGCCAATCAAAAGGTGTGACAAGAAAAACAAAGCCAAGGTGAGCCAGAGCTGCAGTTACCCAAAACAGCCAGTCATCACAATCCCCTCTAGTCCCCCCACCTTTGCCAGTTTATAGCACTTGACATCCTCACCTTTCAATTCCATATACATCAATTGTGACAAATGAGCTAAGAAAGGTAGAAACATTATGCCAATGATCAAGGCAGAAATCACTGTCCACAGTACAATCTTCAGGATGTCCTGCATGTGGTGGGCAAAGCCCTGGAAAATCTATCTAATACATTAAAGTCAAAGTTTGTAAGTTTGTCTGTGTCAGGCAGGTGAAGACCTCATATGATTGGCTGTGTCAGGTGAGAAGACCTCATATGATTGGCTGACTGTGAAGATTCTATCATGGAATCATGGGGTTGGCAGTTTAGGGAGGGACCTTTAGAATTCTCAGCCAGAGAGCTTTTGGGCCTGGCTGGTTGCTATGGAGACAAGGCCTAGCTGTAAGGAGGATGTCAGTGTATTTCCTCAGAAACCAAACCTCTGTATTTTAACAACTCTGAATACAGATTGGATTGGGGACTGTGGGGAAAAGTTACAGGTACTGGACAAGGCAGTTTGGTGAATTACAGACAACAGGATCTCAACTCTGTGTATTTCAGTCTAATCTAATTCCTAAGGTAAGGTAAGATAATTCCTAAGATATTTCCTTACCTATGAGAAAATGAAGTCCCAGGCAACACCAGGTAAATACACTAATCTAATATATAAAAGTCGAAGTTTGTTTGTCTGTGTCAGGTGAAGAGCTCACATGATTGACTGTGTCACGTGAAGACCTCATATGATTGGCTATCTCAGAAGATTCTATGGAAACTTGAGGTTTGTAGTTTAGGGAAGGGCCTGTAGAATTCTCAACCAGAGAGCTCTTGTGCCTCAGTCAACTGTGACTGTCTTGAATAGGCCAGTTTCTATGGACATGAGGCCTAGCAGCAAGGAGGAGGTCAGTGTATGCCCTCAGGAATCCAACCTTTGTATATTGATAGCTCTGAATCCAGATTGGATTGGAGAATATGGAGAAAAGTTACAGGTACTGGATAAGACAGTTTGGGGAATTAGAGATGCAGGATCTCAAATCTTTCTAGCAAGTATTACCTATGATAAAATAAAATCCCGGGCAAAGCTGGGTATATACGCTAGTATTACAATAAAACAGGGGTGGTGAGGGAATCCTTCCAGCCCCCAACATCTAGCCACCTGCAGTCTAGGTAATAAGCCCAGGAATATGGATAAATATGGATAAATTAGAAGAATGTTAATGTTGATTATGCTAGGGTGATCTCTTTGAAAATGGCCGGCCAGAAAATTGGAAGGCCTCTTTTTTAATTATTATTCTTAAAATATTTACATCCCAGGATCTCAAGACAATGTACAGGTAACATCAATTATCAATAAACATCATTCAGCGTAGTCCTGTTGAAATCCTGGGAAATCTCATAAGACTATATGGCCTACAAAAGACTTGGTCCATGATTCTGGCTTGAAGTCTCATGGTGGCCAGAGATTCTGGTCATTATGAGTGTTACCCTGAGTTCTGGGGGTCCCGTGAGGGACACCTCAATGTGCTCAAAATAATGGGGAATGGGAATTAGCTAGAGCACTGGTTAGCAATGCGAGAGGCAGGGCAACGTAGTGAGATCTTGAACCCAATGTCTACGGGGTCAGGCCGAGTCAATAATCAAACAGAAGTAAATAATAATTGTTTTCCTTTATTTTGAAACACAGTCAATGTATGCAACCACTCATACAGACCTAATGAAAGAAAGGTAGAAGTTGGATAGAGGAGTTTAAGAGGGATTGTTCAGGGGAAATACTACACCTGATCCTGAAGCCCAGGTAGCCAGAAGAAAAGTCAGTTGGAGCGGAGATTCTCAGCACGTGGGAGCTGAAGAGAAGGCTTGTTGAATGGAGCGACAGCAAGGCGGGATGGAAGTCAGAGCGATCCGATGAGATGCTCAAAATCAGGGGTTCTTATAGGGTAAAATGTGCCTGTAGGCTAGTCTGTTCCCGGGAAAACAATGGGTTTCGGGCTGGAGACAAAGCCTCTGAAAGGTCAGTACTTTAGATGATTGAATTATGACAGCGTTGTCAATAGCGTAGACAGTATGCAAACGCGGAGTGCTTGAGAGCTGGATAGTCCACTCGTCAAGCTGCCTGCTCGGGCAGGGGATCTTTTGTAAACTGCGTGCATACATAATGTGATCTTAAGAAGGTACTTGCCTGGAGGTCTCCTGAAGCAGCAGTCCGGCAATTACTGTCCTGCCTTGATTGTGATTTGAATAGTGCAGCTATTTTCGGCTGTGCCTGTGTGCGTGCTTGTCCGGGGGCCTCGCAAGCACATGGAGAGGAATGGATAGTGAAGGCCAAATTCTTGATATCAAATGATATCTAATATCCCACAGTAACAATGAGACTTCTTCCCAAGACTAGAGCTGTGCACAGCTGTCTGGAAGCTGTGGCACCATCCTCTCTCTCTGTAATGGTGTCAGGGCTTAGACTTCTTCTACAAAAGAGAATTGTAGAATTGTACCCAAGAATGAAGTGTTACATCTTCACTGGGACTCAGAATACATATTACACAGAAGCAATGGTGAGTCTTAAGTGAAAACAAAAAGCAAACAGTTCTGGTTTTAGTAAGAATGTTTAAGTCCTTTTTTGGTGGAAAGCAGAAGGAAAGAAATACATGCTAGTCTTTAGGCCTGTGCAGGTATTTACCTGTGACATGCAAAAATGTGGAAATGCTAAGCTGCCTATGAGCTCTGCCAGCTCTGTCCATACGTACCCAGTTGCTCTGAAGAGGCCTTTGCTCTCTGGAGCGTGAAGATTTCAAAGGCATGTGTAGGCACTATCACCTGGAAACGTTGACAAGACTCCCAACATCCAGAAACCCTATCTTATTTGGTGCAGAGTTTCTTTACTGGTGCAGGGTTTCTTCAAGTTCCTAAAGGAAAATAAAGTTACTTTAAAATCTTTCTGCTAAAGCAGCTAAAATTTGTAAAAGCAGCCTCCTGTGCAGAGAAGTTAGGGACACTATGGCCATTTCTGCACTACACTGTTATAGTGCTATTATTCCACTTTCAACATCCTGTGGAATTTTGGGGTTTGTAGTTTTCTGAGGCCCAAGAGCTCTCTAGCTGAGAATTCAATGCCCCTCATTAAACTGCAAACCACAGGATTCCATAGAATGTGGAAAGTGGAATAGTGTTACCGCTGTTTCTAGCCCGAGCTTGTGCGATATTAAGATATCATTTGATATCAATAATTTGGCCTTCTGTACCCATTCCTTTCCACGTGCTTGCGAGGCCCCCGGACAAGCACGCACACAGGCGCAGCCGACAATAGCCGAACCATTCAGATCCCAATCTAGGCAGGCCAATCATTGCCGAATACAGCTTCAGGAGACCTCAAGGCAAGTACCACATTATGTATGCACGCTACTTACGAAAGATCCCCTGCCCCGCGCAGGCAGCTTGATGAGTGGACTATACAACTCTCAAGCACTCCGCGTTTGCATACTGGCCACTCTATTGACAACTCTGTCATAACTCAATCATGCAAAACATTGACATTTCGAAGGCTTTGTCTACAGCCGGAAACTCATTGTTATCCCCAAGTACGGACTAGCCTGTGGCCACAATTTCCCCTTTAAGAACCCCTGACTTTGAGTGTCTCGTTGGATCGCTCGTGACTTGCCTCCCGACTTGCCATCTCTCCGTTTGACGAGCCTTCCCTCAGCCTCCACGTGCTGAGAATCCATG
Source organism: Cyclura pinguis (assembly GCA_030412105.1). Classification (NCBI taxonomy): domain Eukaryota; kingdom Metazoa; phylum Chordata; class Lepidosauria; order Squamata; family Iguanidae; genus Cyclura; species Cyclura pinguis. Next base: position 267,101,970 of record CM059599.1, read on the forward strand.
CTCCCCAGCTTCTTTGCTATTACCAGCCTTCAGGACAGGTATAGTATTTCCCATACCAAACCTCCTCTCATAATCCCTCTATCCAACTCCTACCTTTTATTTCTATAGTTCTTCATGTGAGTGTGTTGCATACATGTGTTTGACTGTATCTCAATAAAACAATCATTATTATTAACTTCTGCCTTATCATTGACTCGGCCTGACCCTGTAGGCACAGGGTGCAAGATCTTGCTACGTTACCCTGCCTCTCGCATTGCTAACTAGTGCTCTCTACTAATTCCCTCCCCATTGTTTGAGCACGTTTAGGTGTCCCTCGTGGGACCCCCAGAAATCAGGGTAACAATAGTAACACTAGGACAGTGCTGTATGATCATTCCCATGGTGGTGGTGCACATAAACTGAGTGGGCTAGCAGATATTTTGAGCTGCCAATGAATTTTACCAGGTCTGCAATTTGTTTTGATAGTCATGATTTCAAAAGGCCTAAACTGTGCCTAAAACGTTTAACACTTTCACAGAAGTAAAGCAGAATGTAGGGGCATGGGGAATCCCCCAATATGCCAGGAATCTGCCAGCAAACATTTTCCTCTATGCTGTTTGGTTTCTAGTTGATTCTGAACTTAAATTGAATTCTGCTAAAATTAACATCCAGCTTTTTTGATGTATAAAACTGGAGGCATTTACTTGAAACTGGTTGAGAATTCTAATACCTTTCCCTAAAGTACAAATGACAAAGTGTTATGATAGGACTATAATTGTATCACGTGAAAGGGCCCTTTGTATGCTTTTTAGAAAAAAATATCTATTACTTTGTGTATTATTTTCCATCCCAAACCTACTAGCGTGAAAAAACATCTGGAAAAGGGGCTGTAAACATGACAGACTGGAAATGCTGCAGAGCAGATTGTATTTGATTCATACACCATTATTCACAGTTCATGACCTGAACATTTCAAGTTAAACAAGGAAATGATAGAGCAAATATATCAGAAGAAATTGGTCAATATTACACAGTCCAACGTTATTTGTTATTGATTAGATAGATCTAATTCCAGTACCACAGAGGTGCTGTAATGCCAATTGGAGAAAATGTTCATTCCCCTCCTACCTCCAGTGCTTGGTAGCACCTGAAACAAAGATCTGAAGGGTGTTCCAAGCCTGTGGAACTGATGCACAGGGGAAGGCAGTATTGTCCCTCTTATTTCTGTAGGAAGCAGTTTGTTTAGCATCTGCAGATGCCCCTGTTGGATTCTGGCCTGAACTAGTGAACAGATCCATTGACAGAAATGAATGATCATTTCTAACTTTCTCTCCCTTTGTCATGAATAACTGACTCTGAAACCTGCAAATGGTACTTTGGGCTACATGTGCAAAGTGTCATCACCGTCAGGCCTTTTTTCTTGTGCGGAGAAGCTGAAAGGTCAACATTTCACCTTTTTTATTGGCCTTCAGGTTTACCTCTTACATGCTGCATGATGTGATGAGTTTTACTTTACATCTCCCAGGGTTATTGATGTGTAAATGAAATGGCCAGAATTCAGAGTGAACAAGTACACACGCATAATAGGCTTTCAAAAACTCTTTTTTGAAAACATTATATTTTGAAAACCTCTTAATAGGTTTTCAAAATATGTTGACTTCCAAAACAATGCCAAGCTCTTTCTAAGGGCAGACATTTGCATTCCTCTGGGTCTCATTAAATTAGTTGGTAAAAATGAGATTCCAGTACTTTGCTTGAGGGCAGTGGGTTAAATCCAGACTAATTAGTTGTGCTTATTGACTGTTTGCTATGGAGAACCCGAAGACTGAACTTGTGAGTACTTTTTCTCATTGATTTCAGTGGGACATGGTTCCCAAAAGATTAGCCTTGTTTTTCTATTGCAGAAAAACAAAAACAAAAAAACAACCCAGAGTCCTATGGCTTACAGGATAATATATTTATTATGGCATAATCTTTCATGGACTAAAGTTCAGTTCATCAGATTCATGGAATACGATTCTCATTGGGCAAGTGTGTGTGTGTGTGTGTGTGTGTGTACACAGAGAGAGAGAAAGAGAGAGACAAATATAAAAAGAAGTAATGTTAGCAATGAGGTCAGATGGAAATGAAATTGAAGACATACAGACAGTGATAGCACAAGCACTACAAACTAGATATATACAAAATAATTACAGCTACCATTCCCAAATTAGTGTTGGCAAAAACCTTGTTCTTGGAAAGTCAATAAAATGAGCAATCCTAAATATGTATTTCCTCAGAAGTAAACCTCATTGTGTTCATTTGGATGCAAACTAAGATAGCTACAGTTTTTGAATCTGCATCAGGATCTAACCCTCCATGATGGCAAGACCCAACACATTTTCCAGTTTCAAGCAGAGCAGCAAAAATATCTACCCCCTCTACCCCAAGTTAAGATACTTTGTACCTAAATTACAATAATAAATAACTAAAATTTTGCTGCTCTTTCATGACACCAGAAACCAAGTACATGATGCCATCTCATTCTGGCCAAACAGAAAAGAAAATTAAGGCTTCCCATGGATATTACAAGAGAGTTTGGTGGGCATCATGAAGTCCTCCGGATGTCATTGGACTGCAACTCTAAGCCTTCTGGCTATAGTGACTAGGGCTGCTGGAAGTTGCAGTCCAACATCTGGTGGACTGCACTATTTCCATCCCCCTACTGTAAAAGATGTAAGGCAGTTGTTCTCAACCATTTGTCTTCCAGATGTTGCTGAAGCTCCTTGGAGCTGACATCTAGAACACCAGAAGGACTAAAGGTTGAGAACCACTGTTGTAAGGTAATGAGCCAAACCCGCATTAGTTGCTATTTCTGAAACACATCTTTGCTCCCAAGCAGCCTCCTGAAAGCCTCTTTGACCTCCTTGTTTCTCAAACTATAGATGAGTGGATTCAGCATAGGTATACCCAGGGTGTAAAACACACAGATGATTTTGTCCTGTTCCATGGAAAATTTTGAACTGGGCCGCAAGTACATGAAAATAGCTGTTCCATAGAAGATAGTGACTGCCGTCAGGTGTGATGCACAGGTTGAGAAGGCTTTACGCCTGCCCTCAGCTGAGTTGATCCTCAGGATAGCAACAAGTATATATGTGTAAGAGACAAGAATGGTCAAGATAGTTACTAACACAATGGCTGTAGAGAAGGTGAAATGAATGATATCTGTGACTCGTGTGTCAGAACAGGAGAGCTTTAGGAGAGGGGGCACATCACAGACAAAATGGTTGATGACATTGGATCTACAAAATGACAAGTTAAATATGAATGAAGTCTGAACAATTGCATTCACACAACCTGTTAAATATGAGCCAACCACAAGCAGATGGCAGAACTTTTTGGACATAATGGCTGTATACAACAGTGGGTTGCAGATAGCTATGAAGCGGTCATATGCCATCACCCCAAGTAGGCAGCATTCACAGGATATGGCAATACAAAAGAAGAAAAACTGCATGGCACAGCCAGTGAATGAAATTGTTTTGCTTTCTGATACAAAGGTCACCAGTGTCCTAGGAGCAATGACAGTGGAAAAGCTGATGTCTAAGATGGACAGATTGCTTAGGAAAAAATACATAGGAGTACGAAACCGGGAGTCAATCCAGATTAAAGTTACCATGCCTATGTTCCCTATCAGGATCAACAAGTAAATTAATAAGAATAGAGGAAAGAGAAAAAACTGCAACTCTTGGTTTTGCGTGAATCCCAAAAAGATGAACTCAGTCACTGTGGTGAGGTTTCTCTCTGCCATTTATGGAAGTTGGGCTCTCATCTGCAAACAGGAATATGGGAACAATAACAACAGAATATTAATCCATTTTAGATGTAACTGTTAACAAGAACTTCTCAATGACTGAGTCCCAAACTGAAGATTTAGGCAATTTGGGCAAAATCAGATTTGACTTAACTAAGCAGACACAGAGAATGCACCAAGAGACATGACTATACATTGGTGGCTGGTGGTCCTAAAATCAGTAGAGTGGTGAGTTCGTGCTAGATTCTAGTTTGAATTTTGCAGGAGCTATCCCAGGTTCAGAACCCTATTCCCCCAAATTTTTTCAGCATCTTGGATAGTTCCTTCAAGGTTCAGGCTGAAACCCAGAGCGGCTTCATCCCACCCCTCATTGACAGCAGAGCCACCAACTGTCACTGCAGTTGCACAGCATTTAGCAGAACAGAACTCTCAACACAGGAGGCAACAGTCAGAAAGACCCTCCTAAGCCTTCCTCAGTTGCTAGTGGCTCCCAGTATATATTTGTACCCAGGCCTGTAAATTACCTCTCTGTCCCAGACAACTCCTGCTACTACATGAGGTAATTGTTGCAAAACTCTATATTAATCCCTAGATGAACCTTTTCCGGAGTGATCTACTACTAGTATTTAGCCATCAGTTACAATCAATCAATATATCTAGGTAGTTAAATTCTTAGGCAGTCTATATTTCCCATCTTTCTCACATTATTTTGAGTTATTTTTGAAGGTAATCGTAATCAAGGTATCAAGGAAAGGGATGAATATCATTTCAGTGTCAAGTGATGGTGGGAATTAGTAGTCTGTATTTTAATAAGCTAAACCTCTGCTCTAAGCTGTAGCTTGGCTGAAGGATCACTAGACTGGCTACTGCTTCAAAAATGAAGCAACATTTCACAGGTGAATACTGGGACTTTGGCAACACCTCACCCCCTTCTCACTTCTCCACCTACTGAGCTAGTTGAGTGAAACTGTCTTTGTACTGTAAACTCAGCTTGCAGCAGTGAAGCAAGCTGACGATGAAGGGGGGGAAATAGGAGGCAGAGAGAGACTGGGACATTTTTAAAGTAGCTCAGAAAGTGGGATGACAGAGGATTACTGAGACTGTCCCTGCTAAATCAGGAAACTTGGAAAGTTATGAATGAAATAGGGAAGAAGTAAGGTGGTAACATTGTGCTGTCTTCAATTCTTATCTTCTCTGTTTTGAAACTGGCTAGAGCCGTGTCTAACCTGCAACCAAGCTATAGCTTTAAGCACCACCTTGAGTTCAAGAATTTTTTTTAAAAAAAAGGAGGGGGAGGAGAAAAGAGAACTACTTTTACCACTTCATAAAACAATATGTGTTTAACTCTCTTTCTGAATATACTTATAGTCTTTAGGAATTCACCGAGGCCATACAGTTATTATGGCAGTCCAGCAAATTAGCCTTTCTGGTGTATACCTGGAGAGGTCATGTACTGAATTTATAGGACTGTGCCTGCTGACCCCACTTCCTTGTCACCCGTGTGCTCGGGGCACTTTGAGGAAGAATCCAGCCAGTACTTGTTGGGGGCCCTGAATACCATCTAAAGCCTAAAGACAAATAATTTCGATGAAATGTGTTTAGGGTAAGGGGAGGACTGAGAATGAAAGTAAGGAGATCTAAGGAGGCATACAGTACTTCAGAAACATTTCCAGGCAGTACTACTGCAGTTCTTATATCTTGTCTATCCGCTCCATGTTATTGGTTAGGAATCCATTCCAAACCTCCATATATTTATATGCCTTGCTGGGGAGAAATTGTAATTGCTGTGAGCTATAATCTTCCTGCCTTGCTTGTCACCCTTCCAGAAGGTTCCTGGTTTGCCACTATTATAAGAGTGAGAGATACTAGTAAGAGCCAGATTGCTTCTTATGTCTCTGTATGATCTTAGGATTTAAAGGTCATTGCCTTACCTATTGATGACATTTGACCTCTTACGTGGCTAGGCATCTGTGATATCTACCACTTCTTTCCAACCCATACAAGATCTGTAAGACTATACGATCAAGTGGGCCATATGCTTCATTCTGAAGGTTATAACAGTAGTGGGGACTGAGGTAGTAAATAGTAAATTTAGGTAACTGTTGCTGCATGGGTTCAAGTCATTTCCAACTTATGGCAACCCAAAGGCAAACCTATCATAGGATCTTCTTGGCAAGATTTGTTCAGAGGGAGGTTTGTCTTTGCCTCCCTCTGAGGCTGAGAGAGTGTGATTCTCAGGGTCATCCAGTGGGTTTCCATGACCATGCAGGCATTCGAACCCGGTCTCCTAAATCATAGTCCAACATTCAAACCACCACACCACACCGGCTCTCTGAATCTAGGTGATATAGAGATCTAAATTTCAAGGATTTAATGTTTCTAGACTTATGTGAAAAATGAACAGACTGGATCACAGTAGGAATGGCTGGCTTCTTCTAATTCAATTTCACATAATTTTTCATTTTTCCAGTGATGAGTCTGATTCACTCCAATTTCACATTTTATAGTGAAGGTTTTCTCCTTTTAGCCGGAATAAAATTTGTTCATATTTTAATTTAAATATATACATTGGTGTGTGTGCTTTTTCAACTGGCTTTCCAAAACATTGTTTTACTCTGTATCCCCCTCATACACAAAAATGCACTGTTTCAGCAGACTGTAGCACGAAGCTTGCAAATGTATGAATGTTCAGGGCAAACTCCATCTAAGTTCATGGTTAAGTGTGAGAAGTGAAGATTTGGCAAATTCATGTTGAAATGCAAATCAAATAAGTTCACATTGAAATACAAACTGTGCAAACCTTTCCCACCTCCTTATATTCGACTTACCTAAAGGTTTTCACAGAGATGTTAATAACTTGGTTTAAGGCATCCCTAAAATTTCCTCCAGATTCTCTTCCATTGTAAAGCAAGGAGACAAAACAGGTGTATTATGCTGCAGACACAATTTTGACAAGATGTTGATTTTTATCTTCAGATAGGATGGCCTTTTGGTGGATCTTGAGGATTATGATCTGTCTCTATCTGTTTGAGGAAGAATGAGAAAGCAATCAAATAGGAGAGATATATCTGCCATGTGTTGGCCCCAAAGAGCTTTTCATTTGGTGAACATTAGGTTTTTTTTTTACTTTGATTTACACACCTGGGAGTCTTTGAAAGATCTCAAGACGATAGTAACCATGAACATGCAAACAGGTAAGTGTTAGAAGGTATCATTACAGCAAAAAAAGGATTTCCTTTTTAAAAAATTGAGTCTGCATTTTCAAAGCAAACAAACCTGAAATTGCACTGTTGTTAAATCTAGAGTAGTTGAAGACAGTGGATAAATGCCATGCGTTCCTAAAGAGTTTTGTGTGTGTGTGTGTGTGTGTGTGTGTGTGTGTATCCAGTGCGTATGTATGTGTGTATCAGGCCCTACATCTTATGCTGCAAAATTGTTTCCAAAAAAGGTAGCAGTAGATTGAGAACCATGAAACCAGATAATGCCACTCTCTATTTGGTCACTGAAGGGCAATAGGGAGAACCAGTTGTGACAGTGGAATGTAGAGAGACAGTGTATGTGAATGAACATCAAGAAATATAAGAGAAACAGGAGAGAGAAAGAGAAAGAAAAAGAGGGAATTTGCAAAGAGATGGCTTCACTATTCATAGCTGTTCTAGTCTTCATGAGGTTCCTGGACAGTCATAATGGAATATATGAAGCAGACTCAAATCTTAGGCAGGGGGAAGAGTCACATACATATATTGTTTGTTGGTATTACCATAAGTCAGCATTACAATCTTATCAAATTCCTGACATTTTATTCTTTTCACATCTATATAATATTTCCGTTTCAATCCCCAAGACAGGGGACACTAGGGATTCTAGTAACCGTAGGACCATTGTATTAATCTTCCATGAAATCAAAGTGATGCTCAAGATTTTATAACAAAGAATCTACCATATGGAGAGCAAGAAATGCCAGATATCTAAGCTGGTTGCAGAAAAGGAAAGGACACTAGTTATTATAGTCATATTATGAACGTACATTGGCTCATTATAAAAAGATACTAATGCTCAATAAAGTAAAACACAGTAGGAAAAGCAGACAACCATGACAGAGGTGTACTGACTTAAACAAAGAAGTCATGTCCTTGGGTTTGGAAGACCTAAACAGGAATGTCAATAACAGTGTGTCTTGCAGGTCTCTCCTTCATAGGGTTTTCCATATAAGATGAAGCCAACTTGACAGCAATTAATAATGATACTGCTTATGAAATGTTTGGTGCTTTATAACCACAACCAGCTCTTCCAGACAGTCACCATCCACAGGTTGACAATACAATACTTACCATAGAAAAGGAAAAAGGAAGGAGGAGTTAAAAGGAAAGTAACCACTGGAGCAGCTTTTCTTTCTTAGTCAATAGGAGGGCCTAGGTTGGTTCCTCTTTGTCTTCATAACATTCATCCTGGGAGACAAGGAGCACAAAGTCCTGATAGCTCTTGGTGTTCTGGCCAATGGCCAAGGAGACAGTACCATCACCCACCCCAGAGACAGAACAGGAAGCAGTGCCAGGCCCAACAGGGAGCCCAGCTCTTTCTGATATGGAGAATGACGTACCGATACCCAACTTCACCCAGTGTAGGTACCAAAAGAAATACCTACACTGCTCCCAGTGAATTGATAACAAACAACAAATAATCAAACACCAGCTGTGCTTGTGATAACTGAAGCCCCTGTCAGAGCTGCTGATGACGAGCAGCAGCTGTTGGTCCCTGTTGCACAGGGTCGAGATGACGAGCAGCAGCTGTTGGTCCCTGTGGCTCTGGCTGGAGATGGGTCCTGCAGCTCAAGAGCTCCCCCTGCTGCCATGGACCAAGCAGGCTTGGACGTTCCTCTGCCTGCTCCTTTAGGGCAACAGGGATCCTATACTGAAGATGGCTTGGAGCCTGTGTCAGTCAGCCCACAAACAAGGCAGAGACTCAAGAAAGCTGAGCAAAGGGAGGCTTTCTTGATTAAATTCAAGAAGCAGTGACTAGCCACACCTGTGTCTTGGGCTATATAACTGCCTGCCTGGAAGCTTTCCTTTGCTTGTGGCAAACTTTCTACAAGCCCTCTCCTTGCTTCCAGCACCTGGTTCCTGATACCTTGGATTGATCTCTTGGCTCCAGACCCCTGGCTTTTGGAACTCTGACTACGGCTTTTGCTTGTTGCTCTAGCTTAGGTAAATGGACTTCCCTTGAGTAAGTGTTTCCTTGACTCCTCCTGGCAGGACTCTGCTAGCTCTCCCACTCCCTTTCTCCAGGCTGTCTCACTGCCTGGGTCTCTGACCCTGACAGTGCTGATCTCTGAGCCTATAAAGGCTGAGCCATTCCCCCCCATAACTTGTTGGTGATTAAATTGTCATTTCTCCTGTGCCTCTGCCTGTTTCCCCTGCCTGTTGTTCTTGCCTCTGACTTGTGTTTCTATTGACTGTCTTTGATTTATACATACTACTGGGACTGCTGTTTGCTTCAGATTTGTAAGAGTGTTTCCTTGCCTAGAATGAACTAAGTAATTACTTTGCTGGAAGACCTCTTGCTTTCTGGCAGGGTAAACAAAAGAAGTCTGGAATGAACTGATTGTTTCAATGTCTTGATTGAATGAGGTTACTGGGTCAGGCTTCAGTAGGAAATACACACAGTAGGCGTGCTTGCCTCTACTCCGAGCTCAGCTATTATTCTCATCGAAAGGATTAACTTAGGGCTATTAAATCTGGCCTTCCTGGCTAATTCTTCAGTGAATCTATGATCTGGGTCATGTTAAGGCTTTTCCTTCTCCACATGGCCTTTCAACCATAAGTGTATAGAATTTATATTTATGCCAATTAGACATATCTGCCAATTAATATATTTTGCCAGTTAGACCATATCAAAGCATGGAGGTGTATGGCTGCTAACAATGACCCTGGAGACCAGGATTCAATTCCCTGCTCAGCTGCCAAACCCACTGCATGTCACCTTGTCTTATCCCAAAAAAACCTGTGATAAGTTTGCCTTAGGGTTGCCCTAAGTCAGAAACAACTTGAAGGCACACAACAACAACAAGGTCAATTGAGATCAGTGGAGATTACTACTGACTAGACTTCATTATTAATTTGTAGTGTACAAAGTTTCAAAAGGCTAGAAGTTCATTTAAAAAGAAGCATTTAAGAATGGAATGGAGGAAATATAGCTTTTATTCTAAATCAGAAAGATTAAATTAGGCTAGTAAGGCATCATACAGCTTTGACGTAATGATTATGTGGGGGGAGGCCAGTAATATGAGAGAGTTGCACACCAACAGGGTCATCATGCAACATTATTCACATCACTAAACTTTCCTACTCTGAGACAGCCAAAAGCTTGAGTAGTTAGAGGTGATACTCTATAGGAACAAAGAGAACATCTCCTGTAACAACTGTGCATTGATACAATGGTTTAAAATGAAATAGTGAAGTACAACTTTTAAAAAAATGGTAACAAGGGAAGTTATGTATGTGTTTATGTGCATATCTGTGGATTTGCCTACTGACACCCCATTAAATTACTAAATCTAACCATCTTCAGTGAGACAGAATACTAAGACATAAAAACACTGTTCCTTTTGAGAAAAATTGCAGTCATTCAAGTTGAATGAAATTAAATAGATGGGGCCATTCTGTGCATAAACTCAAAGGAGATGTCACAATTTTCTTCATCACTAGGCAGGAGTATACTGACAACCAGATTATCATGAAATTATTACACGCAAAGCATAGTAAATTATTTAGTAAACCATGAACATCAATATTCATTTACTAGATATTCAATAAGCTTAAATATTTACAGTTTGTTTCGTTTTGTTTTTAGCCTTGAGGAAGTATAGCAATATGTCACACTCACTAGCTGTCTTCTGGGGAGGTAGAAGTCGTGCGTGTATCCCTTTTATCCTGCCCCCTTTTTAATGTCTGTTATTAGGGTTAGGATAAAGTGTGTGTGTGTGTGTGTGTGTGTGTGTGTTTAGGTAGTGTATGTTGTATGTACTATGTAGTTTGTAGCTTTTGTTAATCCCCATGTGTGGTTTTTTATATTTTTTAATGAGTCTTATAAAAAATTTCACCTACTAATATAGCTAAATGAGGAATAGCGGTCATCCTAAACTGAGGAACAAATTCAGAATAATTTTGAATTTTGCCTAAAAGTACATATATTCCCCAAACCCTTATTGTCTTATAGTTAAGTTTCTGAATATTGCTTCCATGTACGGAAGACCTGATCTTTCATTCTACAAAAAGAGCATAGTAATCTAAAAAGCAAGAGCCAACATTGTGTAGTGGTTTGAGCACTGGACTATGATCCTGGAGACCAGAGTTCAATTCCCTGCTTGGGCATGGAAATCCACTAGATGACCTTGGACGTAGCACACATTCTCAGCCCCAGAAAACCCTAAGGTATGTTTATAGTGTCAGTTAGTCTTTGTTTCCTTTAGGGAGTTTTATTTTATGTATATGATGTTAAGAATTTCTTTCTGTTTCCATGCCAAATTGAGATTTAGTTGAAATCCAGCAAAAGAATAGAATTCTGCCATTAGAGTACAGGCTGATCACAACATCTGTATCTATATAAATTTCTCTGTCTATCTGTCTGAGTAAGGACAATGACAACTATGCTCTTCTCAGAAGGAAAGTGCATAGACAAGAAAGTGCATAAACAGTGAAGACTGTAGACTTTATGCCCCAAGAGACTCTTTTCATGGCATACATAAGTAGGCTAAATCTAAAGGCTGTATAGACAAGACACATAAGACCATTTATTTCGACAGGATGATTTTTAACTGCTCAACAGCACAATTTTATTCATACAAATTCAGAGTAAGTCCCAATGAGTTCAATAGTTCTTACTCCAAGCAGGTATAGGGGCATAGGCTTAGTGTGACTGCACTGTGCACTAGGTCTAACAGATTTTAAAAATTGCAATCCAGTGCATAATGTTAGAAGATAAATATGATTGAAATCACTAGGCCTGACCTCCCAAATAAACACAGCAATTTACCCAATGCTAGGAAGCAGAGAAACTTACAAGTGTTGTTAAATGAAAGCGAGGGGCAAGTGTGCAGGGCGCAGGGTATAATCATCACACTTAGTTCCTGCTGTGGGTCACACTTGTGTGCCCCACCTGTGTGCCCAAACACAATGGATGGGCAAACTGCTACATTTGTGTGTTGTTTCAGGTGTTTTGGCTTGTTTCTCAGTTAAAAATGAAATGAAAATTGGGCTCCAAAGGATATGTTGCTCAGGGATTTTTGACATACGGGCTGGGGTTTGGGGGGGGGCTGCAAAAGTGGGATTTGGGTGCTGTGGATGCACAACTGCTGGCAGAAGAGCAACACTAGTAGACAAGCAGCTTTTTGCAAGCAGAAAAATGGGCGTTTCACATGAGTTTGAACTCTTGCTTTAGCAGAATGACATCTCTGGATATAAATACAGTCCATTCCTAGAAGTGTGCTGCTAATTTCAAGCTCAACACATTTGTAACAAGTGCTATCAGGCAGTTTTAAGTAGTGACTGCACAAATCCTTGAACCTGAATATTTAATATGTTTTCACCCCAGGCAGAATCATTTTATCTTGAAAAAGGAACAAGACTATCAAAGCTAATCATAGTAATTGAAATCAAATACTTCAATAATAAAATAACAATGTACACAGGCATGATGTTTTGATGACACTGAATTTGATTGACTGTAGGATTTGTAATATGTTACATTTGTGGCTGAAAGACGAGCCTTCCCTTGAGCGGAATTAGCAGGACACAGGACATGTTCAGATCTCAAGGCATGATAAAAAATACTTTGATCTTGGCAACATGAAGAAAACACATGTATGTTATACATGGCTACATTCATGGTTCTTTGACCAAGATAAATCAAAGGGCTGTGAGAGGTACAAAGATACGTACATTCCTGACTCTCCCCTCCTCCTCCTCCTCTACTTCTCTCTCTCCTCCCGCAACCTTTCCTTGCTCTTTCCCCTGAATCTGAAAATTGATAGCATTTAACTTTGCAAGTTTGACTTGCAAATTAGGTGGCAATCTTTCTCCCATTTCAAAACAGAAAAGCTGAAGGATTGGGAAAGACAGACCAAGTGCATCTCAAATGGATGTGTTCAGGTAGAAAATGTCTTTTGTGAGATCCTCTTCAGGGCATCCTTCACTTCCTTGTTCCACAAACTGTAGATGAGAGGATTTAGCAGAGGAATGACCAGCGTATAGAACACAGAGATGACTTTGTTTTGTTCTACAGCAAAATTGGAATTGGGTCTCAAGTACATGAATGCCCCAGTTCCATAGAAAATGGTGACAGCGGTCAAATGGGAAGCACAGGTAGAGAAAGTTTTGTGCTGCCCCGAGGTTGAATTGATTTGGAAGACGGCTGCAAGGATGAATACATAGGAAATAAGAATAGTCAAGACAGTGCTTGACACAACAATGGTGGCAAGTGTAAAATGTACAATGTATATAGTCTGTGTGTCAAAGCAAGAGAGTTTGAGAATGGGAGGCACATCACAGAAGAAATGGTTAATGACTTTGGAACAGCAAAAGGACAAATTGAATATTAAAACATGACTGGACGAGTGAATTGACAAAGCCACAGGCATATGCCGCTACCACCAGCAGAATGCAGAGTCATCTGGACATAATAACTGCATACAGTAGTGGGCTGCAGGTGGCTGTGAAACGATCATACGCCATTGCAGTCAAGAGGTAACATTCAAAGTAAGGCAGAAGAAGAACTGCACTGCACACTGCTTGAAAGGTATTGTTTTTCTGTCTGTTACAAAAGCACCTAGCATTGTGGGAGTGATGACTGTTAAACAGACGGCATCCACCACAGACAGGTTGCTGACGAAAAAGTACATGGGAGTGTGACGTCGAGAATCTCTTCTGATGAAAGATACCATCCCAAGGTTGCCCACCAGGTGATAAGATAGATGAATAGAAACAACGAGAAGAGAGGAATCTGGAGGCCTGGGTGGTCTGTGAAGCCCAGTAAAATGAATTCTCTCACAAGAGTGTAATTCTTCTTCACCATTTAGCCCAGATGAGATTCTCTGCTGTAGGGAAAATATGAAGATTACAACTGTACACAGTAATCTGATAATGGCTAACTCATTTTCCTCACAATTACCTTTCTTTAGCAGTTATCCTTCCTATGAGTTAGTGTGGTATAGTGGTTTGGAAAGTTGGATTAGGGCTCTGAAGAGGGTTCAAATCCCATTTGGTCATGGAAATTGGCTGGGTGACCTTGAATAAGCCACATGCTCTCAGCCTCAGAGGAAGGAAATGGCAAACCTCCTCTGAACAAATCTTGCCAAGAAAACCTACAATCGGTTCATCTCAGAGTCACCATAACAACTTGAGGACTCACAACTACAACAAGAATCCTTCCTACAGTTAGCTGTCACCAAGTCCCATTGATTTCATTTGCAATTTCAGTGGGAAGGATTCGAGTCTTGTGATCTTACATTTTTCTTCAACTAATTTAAAGACGTATTCCAAAAAAACAGAATAAAGACCCTTTTGTCTGGTTTTTTTTGGGGGGGGGCATGTTGTAGTCCTGAGAGCACTGTATCCAAGAATTATCCACAAGTTTCAGTAGTAAATGAAAGGGTGTCTGGAGGTCAGGATCACCCATTATATCCCTCACAAAGTATGAATTCAAAAATACATGCTGTGGGGGAGAAAAAAGTAGAGATCACCCCTGACTGGCTTTAATTGGTGATATCTCTGCAATACATAGGACAGGGAAGGATTTGAGTGTGGAAGTCTATTCATTACACTGTTCTAACGACATGTATTTTCAAAGAAGAATGGGTAAAATCTCTTAAGGAGAGGGATTACAGTACAGTGGAAGAAGAGGTAGTTTGCCTACCAAAACTACCATTTCCAGTTTCTAGCATCCTGTTTGCCTGGTATAAGGCAGCCTCATCAACTTCTAATACAGGGAAGTAATGAGAACATCTTCAAAAATAAAGTCACAGGGTTAAAAGGAAAGTGCCCCTAGGTGTTGCATTGCATGCCCAGATGTTAGTAAGAGCATTGGGGTGGTCATCCAATGTGGGCAAAAATCAATCTTTTGTGAGCAATACTGACACCTTGGTCTAAACATGTTTATTCAGCAGCTCTGCCTGCTTTCAATGGAGCCTGCCTCCAAGATAGATTTATGAGTGCAAGCTGTAGATATCGCCATAAAACCTGTTCATCTCTCAGGGGATGATGGTGTCGGGGGGGAAGGCTAGTGTCAGGCAAAAATCAGTGCACATAATTAACCAAATAACAATCACGGGGGCAAGAAACCAAGTCAATGATTTCTATGGGGGATGCACAGCCACAGCCACACACCCTCAAATACACCAAAGAAGTAGATGAACACTGACACCAATAGAAGCAGCTGCATGTAGAACAGAGTCATGTCCCAATCAGCTTGAGAAATCATCTTGAAATAATTTCTGGTAGCCCTGAAAGTCAAAGCCAATGAACAAACAAGAAAGCCATTCATTGGAAATGGCAAATAGTTACAGCATATATAACATGTATTCAAACCAGAAATCGTTTCCCATTCTGCAAATGAGGCTAAGATGGGAGAAATATCTCCAGTTGTTGCAGCTGACAAATCTGAGACTCACCTTTAGGGTGAAATGCTTCTTTCTCTCCCTCCCTAGTAGGTGGAGATTGTTGTAGGTTGCTGTTTAAATACCATTCTTGAAAACCTGGAGCTGATCTACAAACATGACTTCGTTCCTGAGAGAGTAACTAATTTAAAAGAAGAGAGTTGTGCTCGTATATCTCATGGTTCATTCTACTGCATGCATTTCCCAGGCCCAGTTTGTTCAGCTTCGACAAATGCTGGTTGTACGTGACAATGAGTGAAATGGGAGGGCAGGGTAATGAACACATCACCCTGCCAATATTGGGTAAAACAAAGGCACATTATTGATTGCGACTGTATAGATTTGGGCTGGCATGGAATGAAATAACCTGCCTGTTGTCTAGTTTGCCCAAGCCCTCTGCTTGGGGAGCAATTATGAAGTGATACCATGGAATTCACATGGGGATCAGTCATTGTGTGGTTTCTTTGCCTGGCTCTGGCTCTGCAAAATTCCCACTTTCTCAGCAATCTTTAAGCACTAATTTGCAAGTGAAGAGAGTTGTTCCAATTGCAGTGAGATTAATGAGTTTCTTTTCATAATTAAGAACTGAGAATGTCAAAGCTATTGTACAAGTATCTGGTTCAGCAGCATTTTTAAATGTATTAAGGAGAAATTTTAAAAGATTCAAGAATTCTTACTTTGATTTTGATGAACATGTTTTGACAAGTTTGAGTTCTGCTGAGTGAAGAGATTGGAGCTCTGTGGGAATGTAGATTGTTCTTAGTGTTATCTTCCTACAAAGTAAACAAACAGATGGTGTCTTAGAAGCTACAGAGACAGCATTGGGATAAACTCTTAGGCTGTTTCTGTACTACACTGTTATAGTGCTATTATTCCATTTTCTTCATCCTATGCAATCCTGGGGTTTGCAGTTTAGAGAGGGGCATTTAGAATTCTCAGCCAGAGAGCTTTTTGGCTTCAGTAAACTACAAACCCCAGAATTTCACAGGGAGGAGGAGGGTTCTGAATCTGAGGCAGAAGTGTGCCCAGAGGAGGATGATAACCAACAGCAGGGGCCTGATCAGAGGAAACTGTGCCAGCAGCAACAAGTGTCAGATGATGAAGCAATACAGGCTCCTACCTTGACAGAATGATGCCAAGAAAAAGAATGGCTCAGGTGTTCAACTCATTTATGTAACAAGTGAGCCTTAATGAGGGACCACCTGCATCAACATTATTATCTTATAAAAGACAAACAGCTGGCCTACCTCCCCAAGGTCAACAACTGATCTTCCTGGTAGTTGCAGCCCCATGCTAGTACCTTGTTTCCTGAATGTTGACTTTTCTTGGTCCTCCACCTGCCTGACGATGATTCTGGTTTGCCCCTGAGGATTTGTCCAGTGGGGTGGTGTGCAGCCTCATCTCTTGTCAGAGGAAAAAGAGCAGCGAAGACAGATGGGTGTATGCCTGTATTGGGGTGGTGCTGCCACTTTGCATGGAGTTGCCGAGCAAAGAGATGCAGCCCTGCCCAACTGGGAAATGGGCACTCCCAGGCTTGAATGGGATCTTGAGTCTGGAACAGAGGGGTTTGAGGCCATCTAGGACCCCTAGTGAGCCCAAACAGTATTCTCTGGTCATGTCTGCCATTACATGGGACAACCGAGATCAGGCAGTGCAAGTGGGGGCCATGATAGACTCTGGGGCTTCCAACAACTTCATGGACCTTGCTTTTGTCACCCAGCACCACATTGCAGTACAGCAATTGCAGGTGGCTTGGCCGGTTGAGACCATTGATGGCCAGCTCTTGCGTTCTGGGCCTGTGACACACCGGACTTCCCCAGTAACCTTGGAGATCCAGGACCATGTGGAGCAGCTGCAGTCCTACATGATGTCTGTGCCTCACTTCCCCATGGTCCTGGGGATGCCCTGGCTGGCCCAGCATGATCCTCACATCTCCTGGTCCTGAAGTCAGGTGCTCTTTGCATCAGAGTACTGCCAGGAGCATTGTTGGCTGGAATGCATGCACGGTGCCCCAGATGCAGACTCTGCAAAGCCTCCCGTGATATTACCAGCCAAGTACCAAGACTTTGCAGATGTGTTTGACAAGATGGAGGTGGACCAGCAGCCTCCCCACTGGCCCTATGATTACATCATCGACTTGGTCCCGGGGGCACCAATTCCAGCAGACGCCTGTGCTCCTTGTTAGAGTTCCAGTTGGCAGCTTTGCAGGACTTTCTGGAGCAGAACCTGAGCCATGGCTTTATTAGGCCCTCAACCTCCCCAGCAAGGGTCCAGGTGTTATTTGCAAGAAGGATGGTTTGCTGAGACCCTTTGGTACCCTCTGCCTTTGATTCCTGAACTCTGGATCTCTTATGGCACACCAAGGTGTTCACCAAGCCAGACCTCAAGGGGGCCTATAACCTGGTGAGAATCCGGACCGGGGATGAATGGAAGACCACCTTTCAGACATGGTATGGCCATTATGAGTATACTATTATGTCGTTTGGTCTTTGCAATGCTCCAGAGGTCTTCTAACATTTTGTAAATGACGTCTTCTGGGACTATTTAGACTGTTTTGTACTCATTAACCTGTTTGACTTCTTGATCTACTCCCCCAACCAAGTGGCCCACGAGACCCATGTCTGTCCAGTACTCCAGTGTCTCTGGGAACATCGGCTATATGCCAAGCTGAAGAAGTGTATGTTCGACCTCTCTGAAGTGGACTTTTGGAGTACTGAGTGTTGCCTAGAGGGATCGAGATGGACCCTGCCAAAGTGGAAGCTGTGACTTCCTGGCAGCCTCTTTGCAACCAGAAGGAGGTGCAGCGGTTTTTGGGGTTTGCGAACTTCTCCCAGAACTTAATCCCCAATTTTGTATCCCTGGCTGCTTTTATCACCCAGTTGCTGTGGGGAAAGGTGCTCTTCTGGTAGACCCCCACCACTCAACAGGCGTTCCTGACCTTCAAGGACCACTTCACCTCTGCACCAATCCTGCAGGTCCCAGATCCCCAGACCCTGTTTGTTGTGCAGGCCAACGTCTCCGATGTGGCTATAGGAGCAGTACTACTGCAACCTGCTGGTTCTGCTTTCTTGCCCCGTGCCTATTACTCACATCAGCTCACTCCTTCAGAATACAACTACACCATCTGGAATAAGGAACTCTTAGCAATCAAAGCAGCCTTTGAAACTTGGTGACTCTGCTCAAAGGAGTGGCTCACTCAGTTGAGGTCCATACTGACCACTGCAATCTAGAATACTTCCAGACAGAATGGAAGCTCAACCAACGACCACAGTCGTGGTCCTTCTTCTTTGGCCATTTCAACTTGAAGCTGAAATATGTTCCATGCTTCCAGACCTGGCAGGTTGATGCCTTGTCACAGAAACCTGAGTACGCTGCTGCACCTGGAGCTGACGTCTGCTTCACAATCCTGCACCCAGAACACTTTGCTGCTACCCAGGCCCCATTCCCTTTGCTGGACTGGATACGGGAAGGGCAACTCCAGGACCACCAGGTGCAGGCACACTGGGGAGATGGGGGAGCCTCCCCTTTCTCCTTCCAGGATGGCCTCCTGTAACATCGGGGTTGTCTCTACATGCCTGCTGGGCCCTGTTGTCAGGAAGTCCTGCAGTTATGCCATGATGGCCAGGCAGCAGAGCGCTTTGTGTTCCACAAGACATTACATTTTCTGATTTGGGAGTTTGGGTGGCCCTGAGTTCAGGCTGAAGTAGTGCAGTATGTGCACACCTGCCTTACATGCCGCCATGCCAAGGACCAGCCTGAGAAGCCCATGGGCCTCCTGCACCTCAGCCTACTCCTTCCAACCCATGGAAAGTAGTCTCAGCAGGCTTCATCACGGACCTCCCCTCTTTGGTGGGGAATACATCCATCTTATAGTGGTAGATCTTTTGACAGAGACGGTCACTTTATCTCCTGCTCTGGGCTACCCAGGTCGAAAGAGACTGCACGGCTTTTCCTTCACCATGTCTTTCAGTTACATCGCCTGCCCAAGGGGATCATGTCTGATGGGAAGGCAGGACAGGTCAACACTGTCCTAGAACAATACTTCCAGCACTATATAAGCTACCAGCAGGAAAACTGGATAGAATTGCTTCCCTCAGCAAAGTTTGCCTATAATAACTCCCTCCATGCCTCTACACAGCAACCCCCCCTTTTTTTTGCAAACTATGGGTTCCACCTTGGTTGTTCCCCATGATCTCTCCTCCTTCAACAGTTCTGGTAGTGGAGAGTGACTCCGAGAGCTGTGTGCTGCTCAGGCCCTTTTCCAGGAGCACCTGGATTTGGCTAAGCAGGCCTACAAATGAGGAGCAGATGAGAAGTGCCAGCTGGGGCCTTCCTTGCAGGTGGGCAATTTGGTGTGGCTCTCCATGAGGAATCTGCCTCCCCATCATCCCTGTTGGAAACTAGATGCCCAGTTCATTGGACCCTACCAGATTGGGGCACAGGTGAATCCAGTGGCTTTCCACCTTCAGCTGCCTGAGTCTCTCTGGATACACCCCGTCTTTCCTTGCTCTCTGCTTGTCTTGGCTGCAGACATTCATCCTGACTCTGATCCAGCACCTCCGTCCCCTCCTGTTTTGGTTGGTGGGGAAGAGGAGTTCAAGGTGGCACAGGTTTTGGACTCACAGTGCCATCGTGGTCAGCTGCAGTACCTCATTGACTGGGTGGGGTATGGGCCCAATGAGTGCTCCTGGGCGGATGCATCCAATGTGCATGCCCCCACCGTGGTCTGGGAGTTTCTTTTATATATATATAAAAATTATTTTCCAAGTACATAAAAGCATATATTGACACAAATATGTATATCATTATTATAATTTTTCTATCCCCCCACTTCTGTATATCAAAAGTTTCCAGTTGAATCTATCTTCCCTTTATACATATCTTATCAAATACCAATATACTCAATCCACAGACATTTACAGATTTAACCAAAGCATTACCCTTTTCCATTCTCTTTCAAAAATTTGAACTGTGTTATTCTTAAGAGAATTAGCTAATTTTTCAGTCTCTACCATATCTAACATTTTTATTTTCCATTCATCTAATTGAATATCTGTTTTATCTTTCCAAAGTTGAGCATATGTCAGCCGTGCTGCTGTGATCAAATACAATATCTTCTGTTGTTTTCTGATCTCCCGGTTCTGGCCTAATATATTCAATAAATAAAATTCTGGTACCATTTCAAAATTAACTTTGGAAATTTTTTGAATTTCATCATGAATTCCCTTCCAAAATTTCTTAGCCTTAGAACAAGTCTACCACATATGAAAAAAAGCCTGGTCTGGGAGCTTCATCGATGGTATCCTGGCAAGCCAGTGCCTGTGGGGACTAGGGAAGGGATGATGGAGGGGGGAGTGGTGTCATGACCTGCCTTGGAGACTCTGATAGTGAGAAGGCGGGTTCTGAGTCTGAAGCAGAGGTGTGCCCAGAGGAGGACAACAACCAATAGCAGAGGCCTGAGCAGGGGGAACTTAATCAGAAAACTAAGCAATTCAGGCTCTTACCTTGACAGAATGATGCCAAGAAAAAGAAGGGCTCAGGTGTTGAGCTCATTTGTGTAACAAACAAGCCTCAATGAGGGACCATCTGCATCAACATTGTTAGCCTATAAAAGAGAAATAGCTAGCCTATCTCCCCAAGGTCGACAACTGATCTTCCTGGTAGTTGCAGCCCCATGCTGGTACCCTGTTTCCTGAAAAATGACTCTCCGTGGTCCTCCACCTGCCTGACAACAATTCTGGTTTGCCTCTGAGGATTTGTATATTCTGGAACTTTGGACTCTTAGCTTGAACTTGGATTTGTTTTGGTGTCTTGGCTTGGATTCGAATTTGTTTGGACTACTGTTACCCTGATTTCTGGGGGTCTTGGGGGTGTGGTCACTGAGTCAGTTATTTTTGAGTTCTGGGGGTCCCGGTCACCGTGCTCAAAATATAATATGGAGAATGGAAAATTAGCTTGAGCACAAGTTGGCAAAGAGAGAGGTAGTGTAACTTAGCAGGATCTCAAAACCCAATGTATACCAGGTCGGGCCGGATCAAAGACCAAGCAAAAGATTCAATAAATCATTTTTATTTTATTTTTATAAAAAGTCAGTCACTGTGCACTTACACACTTTCGCACTCACTCACACAGAGCCTAAAAGAAAATTAAAAGGGAAGAAAATTGATAGGGGTTTTTAGAGAGGGTTTCATGGGTAATACTCCACCTGATCCAGACGTCCGGGAAGACCAAATTAAGACAGAGAGTGGAGAGCGATGAAACTCAGCATGTGGGGGAGGGCTGAGGGGAACATTAGGCAAACAGTGACGGCGAGCAGGGAGGCAAACGAGCGTGATCCCCCAAACCACTTAAAACAGGGGGTTTTTATAAGGGAAAATGTACCTGGAGGGCTAGTCCTTTCCCGGGGAAAACAATAGAGAGAGGGGCTAGGTCAAAGCGCTCAATGATGGACATCTCCGGCTTGATGATTTATGATGGTTTGTGAATGATTTTGCTGGGGTAGAACAAAGGCATTGGCAAGGTGGAAATTGCCCTCACTTGGCAAGCTGATTGTAATTCTATTGAGCTACCATTTTGGGGCAGGGGACCCCTTGTGTGCTTGATGGTTAGACTGTCTGGAGGGCTCCTTGGGGCTACGTGACAGATTAAGTCACTGGCCAGACCGAAATTTTCCTGACATGAGCCGTTTGGCCATACCTGCCTGCGTGCTCGTTCAGTGACCCTGTGAGATGCGTGGAATGATTTCTAATATTAGCTATTTGGAGATATCAATTTGATGTTGTGACCTACTAAGTTGTAGACCCCGGGAGGGAGAGCCATGAACCACAGTAACACTACTCCTTCTCTCTCTGCTGTGAGTGAAATTCTGTTCCTCCAGCCTACTAATCTTCTGTCTAGCTGTCCGGGACACAACAGTCATAGTATTCTAGAACTGAGTACTATTCCCATATTATCTCACATTTGTCTTCCAGGGAGCAAGCCATTCTGATCTTCAAGTATGTAGTTGGGGAGAATCTTTTTCAAGCAGTTGGCCAGTACTGAAGCAAAAACTTTATAATCTTTGTTGAGAAGAGAGATAGGTCTAAAATTTTTGCAAGAGGGACATCCATTATCAATCTTTTGAATTAATGCAATATTCGCCTCTTTCCAACTTTTGGAATTAAACCAGTGTCAATTATCACATTTATCTTCTTTTGCATAGGCTTTAAAAGGTGATCTTTGAACTGTTTGCAGTAATTGGCCATCAAACCATCTAGTCCTGGTGCTTTCCTTAGTTTGAATCTGTCAGTTGCTTCACTTATTTCTACTAATGCAATAGGTTTATTCAATACTTTTTGATGGGCAGAATGAATTTCAGGAAAACATTGTGAGGGAAGATATTCTTCTAAGTTATCAAAATTACCAGTAGAGTGTGCACAATACAAATTTTGGAAATGATTATGGGGGAAAAAATGATGTTTCCTTCGTATCTGTATTTCTTCCTTCACCATCTTTTATTTCAGAAATCAGTCATTTTTTCTTTTCTTTACAGATTTTGTAAGGTAGTCACCAGCGAGGTTTATTCATGTTTTCAAAATAGTTTTGTTTCGCATACTTGATCTTTCTTTCCACCTCTTGGATTGTAACCATCAAGAGCTGTTTTACTTTTAAGTTCTGGATTATTACCCAATCTATAGGATTCCTTTTCAATTTTTTCTTCAGATCCCTAATTTTCTCCAATATGTCCTCCATATTTTTCCTTTGCTGCTTCTTCCATTCACCAGATTTTGTATAAAAATTCCTCTCACTATCATTTTGGCAGCATCCCATAATGTTACTATGTTAGCCTCATTGTTCAGATTAGTCTTAAAAAACATTTTGAGTTCTGTTCTGCAGAAGGTGACTGTCTCATCTTGGAGCAGTAATACATTATTCAGTCTCCAGTTTCGTTGTCTGGAATAGAATTTAAAAAAAGAGTCTTACTGGAACATGATGACTTAAGGATTTTGTCAATATCTCAGCTTTGTGGAAGTTATTAAGAAATAACTTAGATATTCAAATCAAATCTATCCTTGACCAGGATTGATGACAATTAGAATAAAAAATAAAATCCTTCACATTAGGTTATTTGAACCTCCAGGTGTCTACCAACTGTAGTTCTTCAGTTAAATGGAAAAATTCTTTTGTATGTTGTTTAGTTTCTAAATCTGAATCTACTGAATTTTTTTCTGCTGAGGAGCTCTCCTTATTTTCTGGTTGATCTTTAGCTTGAGATTCCATGGGCTTCAATGACCTTTTAGATTTTTCCAGTTCAACTCTGTATCTTTGAAACAATCTTGAGCCTTATCTGTTGACTTCTTTTCTAAATCTTTGATCATTGACTGTGAAAATAACAACTTCCACCTGGTCCCACCTAAACATAATCTGGTTTACCTTGAGTTTAGCAACCATAAAATTGTAATCTTTCTTTTCTCAAATTCTTATAGGAACTTCACACAGAAAAATTAACTGCTTATCTTGATTGGCCAGTGAGAATCTGTTGTGCTTCTCTATAATTTTATCTCTCATCAATATTTTAGTAAATTGCATAATCACATCTCTGGGTAATTTTTTCTTCTTCCCAATAGCGGAATTCCTTCTGTACATAGTATCTATTTCATTGTCCACTTCTTCTTCCTCTAGTTCTAATGACTCAGCCAGTAAGCCCATAATTCTTCTCCAGAGATCCTCATCAGCCTTTTCTTCAAGGCCCTGGATCCTGATCCAGGAATCCCTCTGTTTTTGTTCAATTAATGCAAAGCAGTCCAATTGCTTATCAATGTCTGTAGGTTTCCATTTTCTGTTTCAGATTTTGTAGGTCCTTTTTATTTGTATCTATGTCTTTGCAATTGCTATAACATCTTTCTTTACTTGATCGAAAGTGTCTTCCGTTTCAGACACTTGAGTTTTTAAATCTGTCAAATCTTGTTTGATTTCTAACATATAAGGTTTCATCTCATGCATGAATTTCCTCTGATGCTCAGGTAGTTCATCAAATGAATCTCTTCTGCCCTGAGATTCTGCAGTATGGATCTTGCCAGATCTCATCTTATGCATTTTAAATCAATAATATTACAGAAAAAAATATTATTTATAGAAATTTCCAAATTCTGAAAATAAATAGGTTAATATCTTAATGCTAACAAAGTTCTTCCTTCTTCTTATAGCTTAATTCAATATAATATAATAACCAAAATAATAAAGTAACAACAATTACTTAGATTCACATTGATATTAGCACGTAACATATATA
Source organism: Cyclura pinguis (assembly GCA_030412105.1). Taxonomy (NCBI): domain Eukaryota; kingdom Metazoa; phylum Chordata; class Lepidosauria; order Squamata; family Iguanidae; genus Cyclura; species Cyclura pinguis. The sequence goes on from CM059599.1 coordinate 267,126,660, forward strand.
TATTAAATTAAGTTAACTATATTCTGTATTCAACAATACCTTATTATTCTTCAAATTAAAGGAAATTTCAGAGTGGGATCCCAATATATACCTATAAAATATTAATTACATATTGACAACCCCCGAGAAAAGGGGAAAATTATATTCCTTATATGTATCTGTATGATCAATCAGTACCTAATCTAATGCTGCTGCTAATTTATATGTCCTAAAAATTACTTGATTACCATAGTAGGAAAAAAACAAGAAGAAAGAACAGAAAATCATGTTTCTAATTGTACAACAAAATTGAGGTCTCTTTTTGCTTGAATTTTTTTTCAGTAAATTTCCTCAAGTCAGTCCTTGCCATCTCTTTAGCTTTTCTTCATCAAGTAGCGTATATAAACAAATCAGTCTAAGAGTCTGCATAATAATAATAATAATAATAATAATAATAATAATAATAAATCAAATACATAAAAGAGGAAGCTCATAGCACTATTTCTATCCAGTTAATTGAACAAGGCAGGTGAAACAAAATCGTCCTTCTTGTAGCTGCCAGTCTCAATACACATCCAGTATGATCATTCTTCTGAGCTTAAACACGCTAACAGCTGAAATCCATTAATCACAGTCTGAGTTCATAGTAAGTGCCAAAGACAGGAAAAAAGCCAATGACAAAAAAAAAAAAAAAAAGCATTAGTGAAGGTCTTCTGAATTTTCAAATATCCACACATAGGTTAAATAGTAAAGTCAGTAAGATTAAATCCTTGTGTGTAGTCCTCTAACACATTTGCTGTTTTGTTATTTTGTTGTCCTTGTCTCACTACATTGTATAAACTTGAATTAAAGCTCAATTTCTCAACCCCTCAGCTTCACAAGTTCTCAGTTCGCAATCTCACTCTCCATCTCAGTCCAAGAGTCCAAAAAGAGATTTCAGTCACTCAATTCAAAAGATGAAAACAAGACAAGTTACTAATAGGGGGAGAGAGAGTTGATCTGTCCACTCTTAGCAAATCCAGTGACTGACAACAGATGGGAAAATCATAGAAATATAAAAGCCCAAAAAGGGAAAGCAAGAAAAAAAGAAACTCCAATCATTCTAAATTCCAGTCACAGTGTTATTTAAGCTTCAGCCTCAGGAAAGTGGGGAAAAAAAACTCTCACAAACTATTGTGAAAGCTATTTGTCAAAGAGAATGTTGGCTGTCTTCATCAGAAATCTTCTAGTTATTTAAGTGGAATTCACAGAGAAAAAAAATACCTGTGAGAAGGTAAGGGAAGAAATTTGGCATCTGGAGATAGGGATGAGAAAGGGATTGCTCTCCCTCATCGTCGAGTTGCTGCAGGCAAAGATTCCAATGGCAGTGACAGCCAGTTCAGCTGGTTCTCCAATCGTGGTCTCTACCAATCATCAAAAAGGGAAGCCAGCCTTGGCCCCAATTGCATGCCTCACTCTAGCTGCACCTCTGAATTCTAAGGTGTAGAACAAACCAGACAGAGATATTCTGCTGGCAACCTTCAGTAGCAGTGATTTTCAGTGGAGAGCCTGAACATTGTGCCTTCCAGCTCTCTCTTGAACTGGCAGTCTGAACTATTGCCTCATTGATGGGTGGCAAACCTTCTCCAAGGTTTGCAAAAGTTGAAAAAGAAAGAACAAAAGAATCCTAAGTAGAAACACCCAATATCAAGCTTGCCTATTAAATGTCCCTGGAATATTAACTCACTGGTGTCTGTGTATGAGCAGTTTGAAGAAACTGGTGTGGTGGGAAGGATGGAACAGAGAAGTTGGAAACTTGAACTGGAACACTCCAACAATTATACTCTTTTTAAACACTTGTACAACATATCACTTTACATTAACTCTGGCCAAACCTTGCCTCAATTTAAATTAAGAAAGATTAGGAAAAGGGATAAAGAGAGATGTCTGGAATAATGATCCTGGTCTGTGTCATCACCATCATAACTAGAATTTCTTCCCAGCTTTACTACTTACCCCTCATTACAATGTTCTCTAATATTTTACCCAGAGTACTAATTTAAACAAGCTATATATTGCTGTGTTTATAGCCAGATTCAGGAGCCTGTGGCTCTCTGTATATTGTTGGACTATCAGTCTCATAATTCTTGACTATGCTGGGGCTGATGTAATCTAGAGTCCAGCTACACCTGGAGGACTACAGCTTTTCACCCTTGTTATGTATAATAGAATTTAGATCATTAAGTGAATGGCTGCATGTGTGCTGTGTGTGTGCGTGTGCGTGTGTGTGAGTGTGTGTGAGAGAGAGAATTGTTGACAGATTGCATTTTGTGAAGGTGTGCTCTTTTTTTAAACAAAAAGGAAGTGTTTTTACCCCTATGAGGCTCTCTGCCTCTAATTTACATAAAAGGTCATCACCCCTGTATGTTCTGGCTCTCCAGCTTGTCTGGAGGAGCCCACCAGTTAACCTCTCTGCTAGTCTTTACCCCAAAATCCTGGAAGTAAGAGAAGCTCCACCCTTGACTATGAAGAACTGCCCTAAGACAGAAAGATCCCAGTCTACAAACGATGAAGGTTCTTGGTAAAAAAACAATGAAAGCTCCCAGTTTACTTACTGGCAACCTAATCTACCAATTGCAAGCAGTCAGAGTTCCTGGTCTACCCATTAGAATCTAGCCCGTGCACATTCAATGTACCTAGCGCCTCAACAATCCTGAAGCCTGCAACAGCCCAGAAGCATTGCCTTGCTCACCTAGCTGTTCTTTTGGATATCTGTGTGTGTGTGTGGGGGGGGGGGATTGGAGGTGAAAAACTGCTGTCCAACCCTCCGAAGCACTTTTTGGAAACCTTATTCCATGGACTCTTTTGGACTCAATGGGGGGGGGGTGTGCTCACACGGTCTGCCTCTCTGATCTTTCAGAGAACTGACTACTACAAACCCCATGAACTTCAGAGACTCTGAACTTTCTGTTTCGGACTGAGTCAAGCTGTTTTCCCATTGCCTCAATTAACGGAGCACTCCCCTGCTGCTATTTGTATGACTGCATTTAACATTGTGTGTATCTCTTATGCACGTGTTTAGAAGACTCTGTCCTTTGTTTTCCCATCTTTCCCTTTGTTGTGAGAATTGGTGACTCTTCCAAGTTAACTGCCTCCAAGCAGTGCTGGGCTAACAAGTGTGATGGAGGTGAAATAGCTTACTCTGATTCTTTGATCCTACTCCAACTTTCCTTTTCCCTTCTCCCAGATTCTCCAGAGTAATGGGATGTGGATCCCTTCTTGAAAAATGAAACCTTGCATGCCCTGTGAAGGTTGCATTTGTGTGTGTGGGAACTGTTAGGGACCCTTATATGGGCCCAACATTAGTATGGTCAGGATGGGCACCACATCTAATTGACATCACATTTAATTGGCAGCACGCATTAATTGGCACTGCTATCAAAATCAAACCGGAAAATGACTGGAAAGTCAAACTGACTGAGAGAGAATTCTGACTGTAAACATGAGAAAGAAAGGCAGGTCAACATAAGACACCCTTCAGGTAAGACTAGGTCATTTGTTAGGCAAATAAATGCTGTTCCTGTGGATAGTACGCTTAAGTAGAAGCTGAAATTTTCCCAGAGAACACAACACCTAGAAGCCCAGCAGAATGCTGATTGACATATACCCATCACCTATGCACCTGGACTTTTTCTCTTTCCTCATAGCACCCACAATTGACAGCTATTAGAACACCCATCACATCTTTGTAACCCAAACACTGCGAACATTAGTGGTTTGATAGTCCTTTGTATCCACTGCAACTCCTATTGTTCTGCACCTGGAACTGCATGTATCTTCCACTGCTATTTTTTGCTATTTTTGGGGTACAAATACTGCTGATTCCAAGCTGCCCAGTGCAGTCTCTCACTGATTCAAATGCCACTCTCTCTGTCATATTCCTGGCTAAGAACTGTCCTTAGGTTCTTACCTAAGCCACACCACTGCTTCTCTCAGCTCTTCTCCAGATGTGGTAATTATTGCCCCAATCCCTTGACAATCTCTATCCCACTTTCTTCCCTTCACTTCAGCTAGTTCTTGTGTGATTGTGTGTGTGCTTGAACTGTTGCATGTGTGAGTGAATTTATTTCAATAAAAACACATTTTAGTTCATATCTTACTCTTTGGCTGGTGTTTTTCCTGCATGAGCCTGTAGACATTGGTAGGAAAGGTTTCACTAAGTTGTCCCTTCTTGCAAGCCTCCTAAACTTTGAGCTAATTCATTCCCCACTTTTGCAAGGAGATATTGACATTGGGGGGTGACCCTTGTGGCACACACATGTATTGGGGTAACAATGTCATATATTCCAGTTTGAAAGAGACTTAAGACTTTTCTACTGCACACTATTTATTCAAAATGAGGAGTTTACTACAACTAAAAAAGGAAGACCGGACATAGTCTGTTATAGCATGACATAAAATGCATATCTCTAGTTTCCATGTTGTTGAAAAAATGAAGAATAAAAGCAACTTCCAGTGGCTGTGGTGAGGATCTTGGCTCTCCCCTGGCACAGCTGCAGGAGAGACAGTCACCCCATGAGGTCGGGAACCCACTATTCTATTTAAAAATAGCAGGACAAGTGTCCCTTTGGAAAAAAGGACCCAGAGGAGTTTGAAGAGGACTGGAATTCCAGCATGAGTGCCCAGGAGAAACATCTAAGACCCGAGACATGGATAGTGCTGAAAAGGTCACCTGAGCCACCGTTACCTCATGAGGGTTCCTTTGAAAGAAATCCGTGCCACCATTTTTTAAGATGGGACATAAAGAAGAATGATCATCAGGAAACTTCCTTGTTTCGTAGTTGGTAAGAGACAACCAGCACCCTGTTCACTCTACATCCCTAAATTTGTTTGATATTATAAAAGCAACCCTGAAAAGGGATTGCCAATCACTGATCACCTCAAAGTTCTATTGCTATAAGTAGTGGCAGAGAAGCGGAGCAGAGGAGCAGCAAGAAGGAACAGCAAAAGAAAGACATTTTGTTGCTTTGTTTCTCTCTCGTTCCTACTGCCCCAGCCACAAGGAAACAGAATAATTTTATCATGAGTGGTTAACAAGGAGTGTTTAACATACTTGTCTCTTAGGAGTTAAGAGACACTGAAGTGCTTAGAGAACTTTTCCAACTTCAGAACTTGTGAGGATCGACTTTATTCTGTTACAAAGAATATGCCTCTCCCTCTCTGTTAAAGAATAAAAGATCTAAACACTTACATTGAACCAGAAAAGACTTGATAAGGTTTGGTTGGATCTTTTGAACACGGAACTTAAACAAACCTTTGAGATCATGTGGCATAATTATTTCAAAACTTATATTGGGGGGAAGCCTGTCTAATTTATAGGAGAGGAGAGGAGACGCTTTGTAAGAAACTATTATTTATCGGACATGGAAAATCCAAGTTGAATTCTGAGCTGATTGAGTTGTGAACTGTGAGTGTGGCCGTGTTTGTTATAAATTAGCATGAATATTGTCAGGATTCAATACCACTGTGAAAGTAGAGAAGTACTGACAGAAAGGGTGTTTTTGGAGTTGGTTTTGATGGTCTCTGCACTCAGAATATAATTATCATTGAAATGACATTGCTGACTGAGGAACGTAGACTTTGTTAAAGATGATGGAAGATAATCCTTTGAAGAAAAAAAAATACAAGGTCAATAAGATACTGAAGATAAACATTGGCTTTTTTACCTGGCAGTCTTCATTTTATTATCAAGTTCTATTTAGGACTTTGTTCATCAAAATAGTTTAGGGTCTACAGATGCCATCTGCTGGATCTAAACTGGGAAATACATACTGTGGTTTAAAATATTAACTTTAAATTTGAAAATAGGTGTTTGTTTCATATATATATGTGTGTGTGTGTGTGTGTGTGTGTAGAATATCAGATATAATTTGTTGGAGAGGGATTTGAACAATATTGACTATTTGGGTTAAACATTAGAAAAAAATACTTCTCTCTCTTTGAGCAACTACTTTTATTAAATAAGTTTAATATCAGACATATCTTACATAGGATAATAGAGTATAGTATCTATTGATAGAATATCTATTGGAACTGCAACCTAGTGCCTTTCCTTCTTAGATTTTTTTCCAAAATCTTTTTTCCCCCAAAATCTCCAAAATCTTTCCAAAATCTTTATTGTTTGACAATATTGATTAACTGTATAAAAATTAATTTATTTGTTGTGTAAGAATTAATTAAATTTATAAGAATATAGAGGGGATGAGTGATTCATATTAGAATAATTATAACCATTTGATAAATTTTACATTGACTTGATATATATAAAACATCTTGATTAGAGAATTCATTGGTAAATCTATAAATAATTTCAAAGGTAGAACTGTAAGAATTAAGATGCAATAGTAATTTATAAATAATCTAAAAATACGAATGTGTGGTGAACAGAGATAGTAATATAGTAATTTTGATATGATTTTCTGCAAAACTTAAAGTAATAACTGTAAAGCTAAATAAGTTGAAAATTAGTAAGTCATTGTAACTGTGATTGTAACTATTTTTTGAAAAGTTGTTTTCCAATTGATATTATTGATATTCCAATTGATAATTAATTATTGATAAGTAATTTACTGTTGAAAATAATTGAAATATAAGTATGGCTTCTGGAACAAGGAAAGCAGTATTAACACAACAACAGTTGCAGTCAAAACCTCCTATAGAAGATCAACTGAAACAAGTGGAATTTACTCCCTTGGTGATTGAAGAAATAAGAAGACTTCAAGATGAATTTAAAAAAGATATGAAAGGAGTGGCAAACCATTCTAAAGAAATGAAACAGGAAATGGAAGCACTGGACAGAAACTTAAAAGTATAACTAAAGAAATGAAAAATATGAATAAAAAGATAGATGAACTATAGGACAGAACTAGCAAGCTAGAAAAAGAAGCCCCAGATCTAGAAAAAATGCCTAGAAAATACAGAACTGCAACATAGAAACACTGAGATCAAATTCAGAGAAAAATGTATAAAAGTAAGAGGTGTAGAAGAGATTCAACGTGAAGAATTGTATAATTGTATAATACCACCTCTTGCACAATTTATTGGTTGGAATGTGGAACAATTGGACTTAGAGATTGATAAAATGTTCAGAGTGAACTCTTATCACCAAAAAGAGCAATGTGCCCCGAGATGTTGTAATTTACTTCTTAAGAGAAAGAGGAAAAGACCTGGTGATACAACAAAGCTATACCAACAAATTGATTATTGATGATAAAGAATTACAAATATTCAAAGACATTCCTTCACAATTTTTTTTAAAAAAGAAAGGGCTATTATTTTCTAACACAAGGATTGAAGGTATTTCCTTTACATTTCAAAAAAAGATATACTTTGAATTCTATTCAGAAAGCACAAGACTTTTTAGAGTGCCATAAGGATGAACTATCAAGAAATACTAGTTATGGGCAATTGGAATGGGATTATTAATCCCAATTTGGACCAAATATTAGGGGGAAAAAGTGAAAACTCCTCAACAAAATCTTCCAAAATCCTTCTTTGATTTCATGGACATTTTATTTTTAATGGATGTATGGCGTCATCTGTATGGAAATGCAAGGGAATATACATATTACTCAGAAGTTCATAAAACTTGGTCCAGAATTGATTTGATTATGGCATTGAAAATATTAAACAGGAAGATTAAGAAGATGGAAATTTTACCAGGATCTTATCTGATCAGAATCTTGGTTTGATGTTAATACAAGATGGAAAAGTAGAATATCAATGGACTTTGAAAGATGAATTGCTGAGAGACAAAAACTTAGTGGAAAAAACTAAGTTACAAATACATCAATTTTTTTTTAAAGAGAATACCCAAAAAAATAACACCTGAAAATATAGTCTGGGACGCTGGAAAAGAGGTTATGAGAGGCTTCTTTATTCAGCAAGATGCCTATAGGAAGAATACTAATAATGAGAAACAACAAAAAATTTGGAAGAATTTAAGTGAAAAGAAGAGTTGAAGAGAGAGCCTAAAAACTTGAAAATAAAGAATGAGATAAAGGTTTTAAAGAAGCAAATAACTATATAGAACACTCTAGAAATTGAAAAGAAATTGAAATATATATGACAAAGATATTTTGAACACTCTAATAAAATCGGAAAATGGTTGGCTTGCAGACTTAAAAAAAGAAAAATAAAGAAGATTAATTTTGGAAATCAAAGAAGGGAAAAAGATTTACCAGCAACAAAAGAAAATCAAGGCTGTATTCTATGATTATTTTAAGAAAATGTTTGATGAACATGAAGAATTGTAACAACATTTAAATAATGTTCAAAAGTATTTGGAAAAAACTAAGACAATACAAATAAATGAAGAACAAAGATCAGAGTTGAATAAACCAATCATAAAGGTTGAAATACTGAATGCCATTAAAAATCTTAAAATTGGAAAAGCTCCAGGCCCAATGGTTTTACTGCAAGCTATTACAAGATTTTAGAGGATTGACGAGTTGGACCCTTACAAAAGGTGTTAAATGAAATAGAAATCAGAAACGGACCAGCTTCTTGGGGAGATGCAATAATCAGCTTGATACCCAAAGAAGGAAAGGACCACTTGGAGCTGAAGAATTATAGACAAATTTTGCTTTTAAATATAGACTATAAAATATTCGCCTTCGTTCTTGCCGAAAGATTGAAAAAGATTTTTAAAAATTGGATATTTGAAGAGCAAAACATTTTCTCCCTGGAAGATCAATAAAGGATAATATGAGAATAATAATAAATAGAATATTATCAAAGACATAATGGGAAAAAGTTGGGCATGATTTTTTTAGATGCGGAAAAATCATTCAACAACGTAAATTGGAAATTCATGATGGAAGTATTAAAGAAAATGAATACGGGAGAGAAATTTACCAATTGGATTAAATCAATATATAATAATCAATCAGCAAGTTTACTAATAACGGCAAGAAAACAGAAAATTTAACATCAAAAAAGGAACAAGGCAAAGGTGTCCGCTGTCCCTGTTAATTTTCCTGATGGTGACAGAGGTGCTGAATATTCAAATAAGACAAGAACCCCAAATAAATGGTGTTCGAATTCAAAATCATATGTTCAGACTTAGAGCCTTTGCCAATGATTTAGTGATCATACTTAATGATCCAATTCAAAGCATAAATAAACTAATCTGTACTTTACAAGAATTCGGCAAGGTCTCTGGGTTTAAAATTAATACAGCAAAGACAACAATGATAACTAAAAATATGACAAAGCAGGAGAAAATAGAAATAGAAAAAGAGTTGCAGTTTAAGATATCCAAGAAAGTAAAATATCTTGGAATTAACATCACTAAAAATAATACTGATTTATATGCTAATAATTATGAAAAAGCTTGGCTTTCTATAAAAAAAGATCTAAAGAAATGGACTAAACTTGATTTGTCAAGGATGGGAAGAATTGCTGCAATTAAAATGAATATTCTACCTAGAATGATTTTTCTGTTCCAAATTCTTCCTGTGATCACGATGCCATTCAACCAGTGGAAGAGCAACTTGTCAAAATTTATATGGAATGGCAAAAATCCACAAATAAAATGGACAATATTGAAAGATAAGATGGATAGAAGTGGAGTGGGTCTCCTGGATTTAAAATTATATTATCATGCCAGTTGCCTCAGCTGGTTAATTGATTGGATCAAGCTAAAAATATGAGATTAAGTTTGGAAGGGGCAGATTTAGCTTTTGGTTGGCACATATACCCTTGGTATGAAAAGGCAAAGGTTAATAAAGCATTCAATAATAATTTTATAAGGAAGACTCTTTTGAAGATATGGCTTTTATATAAAAACAAACTTTATCTGAAATACCATTATGGGTGTCAATGTATGAAGTTTTTTATAGAAGAGAAAAGCCCCAATTGAATAAATGGATCACATATAAAGATTTGGTAAAGATTCAAGCAGATAAAATTACTTTCAAAAATAAGGAAAAACTGATGAATTATGGATTTACAACACATTGGCTTTTACAGAAGCAACTGGCAGAAAAATTTAAGATGGACTCAAAGATGATTGGAATAGAATCCAGAGAAAGAGATTTTGATAAATTATTAAAACCCAGTGTAGCTTATCTGATTGGGAAAATATATAAAATGTTGTTAGGCTTACAGATGGAACATGAAGTTGTAAAAGGAAAAACAAAAATAAAATTAAATTAAAAAAAAGAAAAAAAGAAAAAGAAAAAAAATAAGGCTGATCCTTATGCTCCACCCCTGACCCATTTAGAATTGTGCTATGATTTTGATTTTGTGTAATATTAATGACTGATGTCTATGTAGTGTGCATGCCAAATTACATGTTTGTACATGATATGTCAACAACTTTGGGAGAATCTGCTGTGTCATATGATATTGTAAATTTTTTTTTAAAAATATGAGTTTAAAAGAGAATTATTATAATGATAGCCTATTAAATGATGAGGAGATAATACAACAAGTGAAAGAAGTCTTGAAAAACTATTTTAGAGAAAATATAAGAGAAGATATGAAGATGAAGACGGTCTGGGATGCATCTAGGGCAGTAATGAGAGGTTTTTTTATACAAAAAAGACAAATACAGAATAAGAAAAGGTGAGAGAAATATCAAGAGTTAATGGTTAAACTTCAAGAGAGAGAAAGAGAACTTTGACAAAATCCATTGAAGAAGTCATTACAAGTGGAGATAAAGAAAGTACAAAAAGAGATAATACTGATAACATCAGAGGAAATAGAAAAAAAGATGAAACAGATGAAGTTGACTCAATTTGAGCATGCTAACAAAATTGGGAAATGGTTAGCGCATAAACTTAAGAAGAAGAGAGAGAGGAACACAGTAACTGAATTGAAAAATGGGAAGAAAATGATTACGCAACATGAGAAGATAAAACAGAAGTTTAAAGAATACTTCAAAAAATTATTTTAATGAAAAAACCATCAGTATCGAAATAAGAAAGAGTGGAGAAAATTTTTTACCAAGATCAAGATCCCAAAAATATCATTGGAGAAACAGGAACAGTTTAGTAAGCCAATAACATTAACCGAAATAGAAGAAGCTATAAAAGATTTGAAAACGAATAAGGCACCAGGACCAGATGGATTTACTGCGTTATATTATAAAAGATTTATAAAAGAATTAATCCATCCATATCAACCTTGAAAGAAATAGAAAACTATGGGAAACCACAAATCTGGGGAGAGGCAAATATTGTATTGATACCTAAAGAAGATAAAGATAAAAGAGAAAACTATAGACCAATCTCTTTGCTGAGTATAGACTACAAAATACTGGCGACAATACTGGCAAAACGATTGAGAAATGTAATACAGGATAAGATTCATGAAGGTCAAACAGGCTTTCTACCAGGCAGATATATGAAGAATAATATAAGAACATTATTGGATGTGATTGAATATTATGATAAAAACCCAGGGAAGAAGATAGCTATTATTTTATTGGATGCAGAAAAAGCGTTTGATAATGTTTCCTGGGAATTTATGCATCGTGTCCTAAAAGAATATGGACTGGGAGAAGCCTTTTGTAAATGGATTGAAATGATTTACCAGGATCGGACAGTGAAGCTAATTATAAATGGAGATATAACGACAAGTTTTGGTATAAACAAGGGGGTACGGCAAGGGTGCCCTTTATCACCAGTATTATTCATAGCTGTATTGAAGGTATTATTGATTGCAATAAATGAAGATTTACAGATATGTGGCTTGAGAATAAAGAATAAGGAAATAAAATATAAAGCTTTTTCCGATGACATAATTATATTTTTGGAGGAACCTCAAGATTCAATTCAGGTGTTGATGGACATCTTACAAAAATATGGACAAATGGCAGGATACAACATAAACAGAGAAAAGCCAATGATGATGGCATTAAATATGACAAAAAAAGAACAAGCGGACCTGGAGAGGAGATCAGGATATCAAATTACTAAGAAAGCAAAATATTTAGGTATCATAATCACAAAAAAAAATCAAGAATTGTTTGATAATAATTACTTAAAAATATGAAAGGAGATTAAATGTGAAATGGAAAGATGGATGGATTTTAATTTGTCTCTCCTGGGAAGGATAAATACTTTTAAAATGTTTTTATTACTAAAGCTTATGTTTCTCTTTCAGAACTTAACAATAATAGGAAGAGAAAAGATTTTTAAAGAATGGGAAAAAGAACTACAAAATTTATCTGGGAAGGGAAAAAACCAAGAATTGGGTTTGAAATATTACAAGATGCAAATGAGAGAGGAGGATTTGATGTGCCATTGTTAAAAACCTATTACCAAGCATGCTGTTTAGATTTAATCAAAGATTGGATACATGTAGAAAATATAGCATGTAAAGAATTGGAAGGAATTAATAATAGGTTTGGATGGCACGGATACTTATGTTGCGACAAAATAACAGTGAATAAAGAGTTTAATAATCATTGTATTCGAAAGACATTATTGAAAGTGTAGTTACAAATAAAGCATAAATTTTATAGAGGACTTCCGATTTGGACCTCACCTCAAGAAGCATTTAAAATTGCCCTAACAAAACAAGGAAATTTACTAACCTATCAAGATTTGTTGAAATGGGAAGGGGATAAGCCAAGAATGTGTACAGAAGAAGAATTAAAGGCTTCAGGACATGAATTTAATTGGTTCCCATGGAGACAACTTAAAGAGGGATTTAAAATGGATCAAAAATTATATGGATTTGAAAGAAAAGAAAATGAATTAGATTTATTGATGAAGGAGCACCAAAAGAAGAGAATCTCCAAATTCTATGAACAAATTCTATTGTTACAAAGAGAAATGGAATCAGAAACTGTTAAAGACAATATGGTTAGATGGCCACAAAATATGGACATCCAATTGAGTTGGATACGTGAGTGAGGGCATGCAAAACAGACATAAAATTTACACCAAGTTTAAATTTAAGATAAAACTTTTATAAAATGCTACATAGATGGTATATGACACCTGAAAGGTTGCAGAAAATAACTAAAAATGGAAATGAAAAATGTTGGAAATGTGATGAAAAGGTGGGGTCTTTCTTTCATATGTGGTGGACCTGTAAGATAGCAAGGAAATTTTGGAAGGAAATACATGATGAAATTCAAAGAATTTACAATTTAAATTTTGAAATGAAGCCAGAGTTTTATTTGTTAAATATGTTGGGACAACAAAGAGAGATAAGATGTCATCAGAAGACATTTTATATTTGATAACTGCTCCAAGATTGATATATGCACAATATTGGAAAGAAAGGAACCATGTTGATATAAAAGAATAGAAATTAAAAATTCTGGATATGATAGAGATAGGAAAGTTGACATTTTCATTGAAAAATAAGTCTATCCAGAACTTTGAAAGGGGATGAAGAGAAGTCTTAAATTGGATAAAGATATAGTAATAAGAAAAGGAAAAAAATAAAGCAAGATTGTATATAATACAAGGTAACAATGTAATAAGGCAATGTAACAAAGCAGCAATGTAACAATGTAAGACATAACAATGTAAGATTACCTTTTGAAGAGAAACTATGTATGAATCGAATGTAAATAAGCAGACTCAACTGGAAAAAAAGGGAAAGCTTGGAAGTGGGGAAGGGTTTTTTTTTATTTCTACTTTAAACCTTAATAAAAATATTTCTAAAAAAACAGAGCATTATAAAATATTTTTCAGATGGTACTACACATGAGTTCAGATGGCAAAAATAAGTAACAATACTAAAAATACTTGTTGGAAATTCTCTCAAAAGGTGACCTTGTTCCACCTCTGGAAGTGTGGAACTCTGAGGAAGCAAAAATTTTTTGGAGGAATATACATGGATGTATACTTTATAAATTAATTTTACAATGAATCCTGAAATATATTTATTAAATATATTTGATGATGTCTAACAACTCAAGAAAAGATCACAGCAGAAAGTATTGATTTATATGGTCACGGCAGCTAGATTGGTATTTGCACAGAGGTGGATACAAAAGGAAATTCCAAATATTGATGATTGATTATTGAAGCTATATGACCTGGCAGAATTAGATAAATTGACAACCCTATTATCAGATAAGTCTGTAAAACAATTTAGAGAGCACTGGAGTTTAATATCCCTCCTTTGGGAAAACAAGTGGGGGAAATTTGCTGTGACGGGGATAAATGCTTAAGACAAAGATTTAAAAAACCCTGTTTGCATGATGGAAGAAAGAAGATATTATATGTGATATGTTGAAGAATATAAAGATATATTTATTTGTTCTAATGGAAATAATGGACATAGAGGATGTGGATATAAGGTAAAGTTTGTTAAAATGGTATTATGAGAAAAGCTAAATGAATATGGACAGATTTTTAGATGATGATCATTCACGAAAGGAAAATCTAGAATCTTGATTTAAAAACTTTGAGTTATATTTTCTTTTCCAGCTTTAAGAATAATATGTAAAGGTAAAGTTCTATAGATCTATAAATCACATCCAACGTGACTTTCAATAATTCTTGTTGCTGTGTGCCTTCAAGTTGTTTCTGACTTATGGAGAGCCTAACATGAAACTATCACGGGGTTTTCTTGGCAAGAATTGTTCACAGGGGGTTTGCTGTTGCCTTCATCTGAGACTGAGAGAATGTGATTTGCCCAGGAATCTCTATGGCTCAGTGGGGATTCAAAACCTGGTCTCCAGACTCATGGTCTAACACTCAAACCACTATACCATGCTGGCTTTCCCACCACAAATGTTCACTGTCATTCAACACATCAGCCATCATTTTTACTCAACATGAAGCACATTGTGGCTTTTGGGATAGCTAATAGAATGGACAGTATGCACTATGCTCTGTGTGACTGTCTGCTTTCTGTGGTTTATAAAGTATCATTCAGTTGACATCTATAGTTGTATCAGCAGTACATACTATTGTCAGGGATTCCAGGCAGGGAACCCTGGGAAAATGATCAACCCACTGCAAAGATGTTGCATCATGCCCCAGCTGTGGGTAATTGCAAGGCTGCATAAGAAACTGGGGTCGTCTGCAGATGGTAGAGGGAGGTGTGCAAACCTCGACCTGATTGGTTGTAAATATGTATATAAGAAAGCAATCCCCAGTATGTATTTGTCTGTTGACCAAACCGGTGCCTGGCCCATGCCTTTGTCCATCTGTCCTATGTTTTGTATATAACGGAACTTTGCTGCAAGATGAAGTGCCTCCTGTTTGGAAGAAACTCCTCTATGTGTGAGTATCCTTACTGGGGAACAAGGCTGCTGCTGTTGGCTCGCTGAACTCTGGTTTTTCCGCTGCATTTCTGTGGGGCTGAAACTCCTATCATCCCCCAACATTGGTTATGGGCCCAGATCCAGAGTGCACAGCATCCACAGCGCACCTGTAGTTGTTTTCCCCTGGATACTGGGACTGTTTTTGACTGTTTGCCTGGCTCTCCGGTGCTTCGGGAGTCTGTGTTTTGGCAGAGAGACAGTTAATTTTCAGTCCAGTGCTGTTCAAGGACACTTTGGAGGAGGAAGCCAGCCAGCTGCGTTCCTGTGTTTTGTTTTTACAAAGGCAGCAGAATAACTGAAACAAGCTTTGTGCATTTTGAAAGACTAAATGACACAAATTATCAAAGCTGGCGAATTTATGTGAAAGCATCTCTGATAAAGGAGAACTTGTGGCACGTTTTGGAGAGCGAGGGTCAGCCGCCTGCCAGTGCGTCGGCTGCTGAGATAGCAGCGTATTGTGTTGCTGACGAAAAAGCCAAAGCAGTTATTTTGCTAACTTTAAGTCCTTCCCAGTTGATTCATGCTGCTGCTGCAGACACAGCATATCAGCTCTGGGAGGCTCTGAAGCGTGTGCATCAATCTTCCTCGTGTTTGTCCAAAATGCTATGGACGAAAAGACTGTATAACACAAAGTTATGTCCCGGAAGCTGTGTAAGAGAGCACCTCATGCTGATGAAACAGTTATTTGAAGAGGTAGCCAATAGAGGAATAAATATCCCAGAAATGCAGAAAAGTTTTATTCTGCTGGGAAACCTCACTAAGGAGTGGGACTTTTTGATGTACAGCCTGCAGGGTGTGCGTGAGGAAGAGCTGACTGTAGACTTGGTAGCCGGGAGGATCCTGGAGGAAGTCCAACATAAGCAGTTCAATTCCAGACTGCAGCTGGAGGTGGCATCTGGCCTGGAAGAAGGACTGTGCAGCTATGCCAGATGCTGCTACAGATGTAAGAGAGTCGGCCATCTCCAGAAGGACTGCAGAACGCCAGCGCCGAGCAGAGGGAAGAAGACAGCCCAGAAGCGGAGGGGTGTGTCATCACAGGCTGAAGGCCATGTGTTTGTGGCAAAAGAACAGTCTGAGAGTGGTGTGTGGTTGCTAGACAGTGGTGCAAGTCACCACATGGTAAACAATTTAAAACTGTTGAATGATGCAAATATAACAGCAATTTCCCTTGCAGATGGGGCACCAAGCAAGGTGCAGAAGATGGGTACTGCATATGTGCCATGCTTTGGTGAATCATTCAATAATGTGTGGTGTGTTACCAACTTGCAGAACTGTATTTTGAGTGTCTCCCAACTGGCCAGTGAGGATTACAAAGTGGTGTTTGAAGGGGAGAAATGTACAATAACTGGAAATGGTGTGTTTTGTGCAAAAGGGGTGAAAAAACAGGGGTTGTACCACATGTTGCCCAAAGGAAAAGTGGCAAACGTTAACCCTTTGTGTAACAAACCTCTACATGAAAAGTGTGTACATTATCTCCACAGAGTGATGGGACATGCCAGCTACAAAACTTGCAAGAGTTGGCAAAGGTATGCCCTGGGTTACAAGTCAGAAATTGTCCTAAGTTCCTAGTTTGCTCTGTATGCAAAAAAGTTAAGGTAAAGGCTTACCCCATTGCCAAGAAAAGCAAGTGTGTCACCTAATGTCCTTTTGAGGTTGCACATGCAGATTTGGCTGGGCCATTCAAGCCAACTGAAGGGCAAAATAGGTATGTCCTGGTAATTGTAGACAGACACACCAGGTACTCCTATGTCTATCTGCTGAAAGAG
Organism: Cyclura pinguis; assembly: GCA_030412105.1. Classification (NCBI taxonomy): domain Eukaryota; kingdom Metazoa; phylum Chordata; class Lepidosauria; order Squamata; family Iguanidae; genus Cyclura; species Cyclura pinguis. Next base: position 267,143,685 of record CM059599.1, read on the forward strand.
AAAAGTCAAGCAGCTGAAAAGCTCCAAGAGTGGGTGAATGCTGTTGAGAGGGAATTTCCTTATAAAGTGGCCAGTCTTGTATCAGACAGAGGGGGAGAATTCCTGTCCAATAGCCTGCAAGCCTGGATGCGTAAGAAAGGCATAAGGCATAAAACCACCAACCCCGCATCTCCCGGGGAGGATGGTCTTGCAGAAAGAAGAATTGGGCTATTAAAACAAATAAAGGACTGTATGATGGAGGATGCCCAAGCCCCAGCAGGACTTTGGGGAGAAGCAATAGTGACAGCAAACTACCACATAAACAGGATGTGGAGTTCAAGTGTGAAGCACACTCCATATTACCTATTGTATGGTAGAGCGCCAAACCTGAAGCATCTACGTGTTTGGGGTCAGTTTGCTAGTGTGTATGTTCCCCCAAGTTTCAGAAAGTCTGGAGAGGAGAAATCTAGACGGTTACGCTTTGTGGGATATGAAGGTAACAAATATAGATTTCTACACCATGCTGGCAAAATAGTGTATTCCAGGAGTGCAAACTTCGAAATCCATTCAGGATGGGATAGATTGCACTGTAACCAAGAGGTTTTGATTCCCCTGGGGAAAAGTATGAAAAGTGTTCCCGAAATTCCTGAAGATGGAGGGGCGGTGATGGCTGATGATGAAGAAGAAAGTACTGAGGAAAGTACCGAGGAGGAGAAGCCAAAAGTCTCACTCGACGTCACACCAAAGAGCTCAACACCGCCACCTAGTGCTGAACTTGCATTTACGGTCAAGAAAGAGCCTCGCACTGAGGTCAGCACTAGTTCCAGCAGTGGTTCCAGTGAAAGTGGGTCAGGAAGTACCCAACTTGCTGAGTCAGGAAGTAAAGTTATGCTTATCCCTAAAAGGTCAGGAGGAGGGTATTTTGTTGTCCCGTGTGACTGAGGCAGAAAAATTTGAGTGTAGGACTACATTGGGGTATAGTATCAAAATGTGAGGCAAATGGTCCAAGATGGGATTTTGTGCTTGCGGTATTGTCCATCTGCGGATCTGCTCACAAAGGCCCTTCCAGTAGTGGGCCATGAGAAGTTGGCAGGTGAACTCGGCCTTGCCACCAAGGTGTAAGGTGGAAGATGAGTTGTACCCTTGAATGTATGTACTGTATGTATTATGGAACATGTATTGTATGATATGTATGGATAGTGAAAATGTCCTACACAGTGGCCTGACCATTTTGGAGGGGATTGTCAGGGATTCGAGGCAGGGAACCCTGGGAAAATGATCAGCCCACTGCAGAGATGTTGCATCATGCCCCAGCTGTGGGTAATTGCAAGGTTGCATAAGAAACTGGGGTCGTGTGCAGATGGTAGAGGGAGGTGTGCAAACCTCGACCTGATTGGTTGTAAATATGTATATAAGAAAGCAATCCCCAGTATGTATTTGCCTGTTGACCAAACCGGTGCCTGGTGCAAGCCTTTGTCCATCTGTCCTATGTTTTGTATATAACGGAACTTTGCTGCAAGATAAAGTGCCTCCTGTTTGGAAGAAACTCCTCTGTGTGTGAGTATCCTTACTGAGGAACAAGGCTGCTGCTGTTGGCTCGCTGAACTCTGGCTTTTCACTGCATTTCTGTGGGGCTGAAACTCCTATCATCCCCCAACAACTATGACTGGTGGGAGGCATTTGGCTTCCCTGCTGTAAGATAATTAGGCACATATACATCCTGCTTGAACTCTGTGTGACTGCTTTATGTGATTTGGCGTTTATAAACTGCCGTTCACTTGACATCTATATTTGTACCAGCAGTACAAATGGTGGATGGGGAGGTATTTGGCTTACCCTTCAGTAAGAGAATTAGGTATATACATATACTTGAACTGTGCTCCCTCCCTTCTGCATATTTTTAACAAATCTATTTTAATTTTTTATTATCTTAAGATATCTCACCATTTAATGTCATTGGATGGAAGATGCAGAAAACCAATGCCTCATGGATGACTGACTTTTACCTGACCAATCTGTCTGATCTCCCAGAAGTACAGACTTCCCTCTTTGTGATGATTCTGCTGATCTACTTAGTCACCCTGGGAGAGAATGGGGCTATCCTCTTGGCAATAGCGGTAGACGATAACCTCCAGACCCCCATGTACTTCTTCCTCAGCAATTTGTCTTTGTTGGACATTCTTTGCACAACTGTCACTATATCAAAAATGCCCCAAATTCTCTTGTCAGAAGATAAGAGAATAACACTCATGGGTTGCATGCTACAATTATTCTTTCTGATCGATGTGGTGGATACTGAAATTTCCTTTTTAGCAGTAACGGCCTATGACTGCTATATACACTACACAAACATTACGAGTAAATGAGTTTGTGCTCATTTGAAGGCTGGAACCTGGGTAACAGGTGTAACCAATTCCATGGTTCATATTTCACTGACTGTTATGTTATCATTCTGTGGACCAAATAAAGTTAACCAATATTACTGTGATATCCCACCAGTGATGGGTCTCTCATGCTCTTCCACATACCTTCCTAAATTAGTCCTCCTTCTTGTAGCTGGTATTTAGGAAGTGGTGCTTTTCCTGTCACTTTAATCTCATACATCTACAGTATATCATTTCTGCTATTTTGTGCATGTGCTCTGCTGAAGGTAGGCATAAAGCCTTTTCCACCTGTGGGTCTCACTTGATTGTAGTTTGTCTGTTCTATGGGACCACCATTGCTACCTATGTTCGGCCCACCTCAATCTATTCACACAAACAGGACAGAATAGTTTCCATGTGATATGGGGTTCTTACTCCCATTCCAAATCCTATGATCTACAGTCTGAGGAATAAGGAAGTGAAAAGAGCCCTAGTCAAAGTTCTTAGTTTTAAAAGGCTTCAATGGAGAGGCTAGGTTCAGTTCTTCTCAACATTACCTCTTGGGACATGTTGTGTTTTCAGCACTTTTTTGGTAAAATAAAGTATATAATAATTCACAATGTACAGCACTAATGAAATGGAAACAGGGTTTAAATCACTTGACTACACATATCCAGCCATAGTTTTTCTTTCAGTGGCTTCAAAGGGTTAAGAACAGAGAGGGAACTTCTAGTGGAAGACATTAAGTACATGGCAGCGATGTTCTTCCAGAGGAAATGCTAAGACAAAGGGTATTTTCTTCACTTTTTTGGCTCACTATAGAAGAACGATGAGTTGGGCTGGTCTTCTGGAGTCTGAGCTCTGTCCTTATGACCCACTAGGGGGATCCAGTGCGTCTTTTTTCAGGAAGGTCTGGAAGCTGAAAGCTACACAAATGTCAGTAGCATATGAAACCTAGACCAGTCTTCTTTCTCTTTATTTTCATTGTATTTCATTACTTTATACAAGGGGATGGATACCAATCGTTTTAATTTGTAGTCTATAATATCTACCAATCAACCTATCCATGCATTTTTATTCTCTTTTTAATAAAAGATCTCATTTTAGGTTGATGAAGATGATTGTACCCTGGGGACAGGTCTTGGAACTTCAGATTGCAGAATCAACTACCAGGGAAACTCAAGTTAAGGTGGGGTGCATTCAAGAGTTGGATAACAGTTGTGGATAACATTTTGGAGATACTTTGCAGCAAGGGTAATAATTGTGGCAGGTCTGGGGCCAATTTTGTGGCCTGGGACCCAGTAGGTGCTTTGTGGACAGCCAAAATACATTACCCATAATAATAATAATAATAATAATAATAATAATAATAATAATAATAATAATAATAGAAGAAGGAGAAGAAGAAGAAGAAGAAGAAGAAGAAGAAGAAGAAGCCAACTTCTGGTTTTGAAAAAAAAGTGTTTTTTTCAAATATTGAATAATAGGGGGAGGGGAGAAATTGTTGTTCCCATATCTCAGAGTCAGGACCCAGGGCTTTGGTTTTCAGAGTGGAGATGAGGATTCTCTAGTGCCAGAATATTGCCTTGAAAATTACTTACATCTGTGTGTCTTGGGTGCCTTGTTCCAGGGCTGCTTTGGAGCAGCTGCTGTAGGCTGTTCACAGCAGCCATTGTATAGCCTTGACTGAAGAATGGTACACTCTGTCTGCCTGGAATGGTTGTCTTCTTCCACTGAGCATGGAGCTTCAGGAGGGATGCACATGGAGCAATGAGAGAAGAAGGGGACACTCACATTGCCAGCCTGATCAGCCAAAGAAACCCTGGCAATCAGTGGGGGAAACATGTTACTACTAAGTTGTCTTCACATACTACACATTGTTCAAGGCAATGTATGGAAAATATTTCGTGGTTAGACAGCATCCCACAAGTGTTCTTAAAAGCAGTGTTTAAAAACTAATCTTGAAAAAGTTTTTATGTTTTTGTTCAAGTTACAGCCTGGCAAACTAGAGCAATACTTTTCTCATATTCCAGACATGGTGCTTATTATTTGAATGATATCCTCTGAGGAGCTGTGGCTGATGCTTAAGGTGTCTTGCTTAGTGATATCTCTGTTTAAATTGATTGTAGGTAGATTTGCCAGGGCCTAGGTTGCTTCTGGCCTGGCAGCCCTACCTACAACCAATTTAAACAGTAAAATCCAGTGACTTTGTGCTGTAAAGCCATCAAGACAAGAGGCTTTCCCTGGTTTCATTTTTTATATAGCATTTACTATTGTCATTTAATTTCCATGATCATTTGAACTTGGATCTCTCTATTCTAAATGCAGCACTTTAAATGTTACTCTATTAATTCTCTCAGAAGAATAGTTACTATACATATAGTACCAAGACTGAAACAAAGTGGTAGACAAAATGCAACAATTAATGCATTGAATTTGTATACAGTAATCCCTCCACATTCACTAGGGTTAGGGGCACAGGACCCTCATGAAAGTAGAAAAACCATGAATAACTCTAGGCCCTCCCAAACCTAATTTAACACACAAAAAAGTATGATCACCATATTCAACCCAATGTGGATTCCTTTGAGGCATCAAGGTTCCTTCATGAGGCAGAAGCAGGGTGCTGGTGGGGCTTACTGCAACCTTTACTGCTGCCCCACACCATTGTTAATAGGGACTTACAAGCCTTGTTCGCAGTTTCTCAGTCTCACAAAGCTTGTAGCCCCTATTAAAAATGGCATAGGGAGGCGACAGCAGTGACAGCAAATAATCCATGAATAATCAAGTCTGCAAAAGTGAAACACATAAATGTGGAGGGTTGACTGTAATTAGAATGCAAATTAATAATTTTCACGTTTTGCATAATATGCAAGTTGAAGGGCTGAAGTAAAGCAACCCTAAACACACACAAGTTTTTTAATCACGAGAGGGTGATAACTGAAGATCTGGGAGGAGTCTTGTAGCCCGCAAGCTGAACATGAATCAGCAGTGTGATGCAGCAGTCAAGAAGCCAATGAAATTCTTGGTTGCATCAATAGGATTGTGGTGTCCAGATCAAGGAAAGTAATAGTACCACTCTCTTCCGCTTTGGTCAGACCTCATTTGGAATACTGTGTCCAGTTCTGGGCACCCCATTTCAAGAAGGATATTGACAAGCTGGAATGTGTCCAGAGGAGGGCAACCAAAATAGTGAAGGGTCTGGAAGCCATGCCCTATGAGGAGCATCTTAGGAAGCTGAGTATGTTTAGTCTGCAGAAGGGAAGGTTAAGAGGGGAAATGATAGCCATGTTTAAATTTTTGAAAGGATGTCATATCGAAGAGTGAACTGGCTTGTTTTCCACGGCTCCAGAAACTAGAACAAGGAGCAATGGATTCAAACTACAGGAAAAGAGATTCCACCTGAACCTTAGGAAGAACTTCCTGATGGTTACAGCTGTCTGGCAGTGGAATATGCTGCCTTGGAGTGTGGTGAAGTCTCCTTCTTTAGAAGTGTTTAAACAGAGGCTGGATACCCACCTTTTGGGAGTGCTTTGATGTGTGTTTGTGCATAGCAGGGGGTTGGGCTGGATGACCCCTGTGGTCTCTTCCAACTCTATTATTCTATGATTCTATGTTGTTTCTTGGTATTACTGTAAGTCAGCATTACAATCTTATCAAGGCCCTAACATTTTTTTCTTTTAATATCTATACGGTCGATCCCCAAGAAAGGGGATATCAGGGATTCTAGTAACTACTGGACCGTTATATTAATCTTCTATGAAATAAAAGTGATGCTCAAGATTTTATGACAAAGAATTTACCATATAGAGAACAAGAAATGCCAGATATCTAAGCTGGTTTTGGAAAAGGATAGGGCGTTATTTGTCATATTCTGAACGTATATTGGCTAATTTAATGCACTAAAGAATTTATAATTTATAGCAAAGCAAAGTTATATCTCTTTATAAGTTATAGCAAAGTCTTTGATTGTGTAGAACATAGGACAAGAGATAATAGTCAGGACAGAATAGGGAGAAAGAGACAGGTTTCTACTGTCAAGAAGGTCATTTTATCACCCTATTTGTTTAATTTATATGCAGAACAGATTATATGGTAAGCAGGGCTAGACATGGAGGAAGGTTATGTGAAAACTGAGAGGAAGAACACTGACAGTTATAGATATGCAGATGACACAATATTAGTAACAGAAAATTGCAGAGATATGAAACAGCAGTTGGTCAAGAAAGAAAGTGCAAACACTAGACTACAGATGAGCTTTGAGACAAAAATAATGACCAGAGATGATGATTTACATCACTTTGAAGTGAATTATGAGAAAATCAAAGTAGTTAAATATTCTCCATACATTGGCTCAGTCATCAATCAAAATGGTGATTGTAGTCAAGAAATCTGAATAAAATTAGGTCTTAGAAAGGCAGCTGTGGAGGAACAAGATGGGGCCCTGAAGCATAAAGATGTATAATTAAGTACCAAAGTGAGGATCATTTATGCCATTGTATGTCCAGTTTCTATACCTGGCCATGAAACCTGGACAGTTAAGAAAGCTGGCAAGAAAAGAATCAGCTCATTTCAAGTATGATGCTGGAGGAAAATTCTAGGATACCATGGACTGCTAAAAAGACAAACATAGGGTCCTGGAGCAAATCAAGCCTGACCTCTCTTTAGAAGCTGAAATTATTAAAATAGACTTTTATATCATGGGATGACATAGCTTGTCTCAAAAGATTATTATACTTGATAAAGTAAAACACAGTAGGAAAAGAGGAAAGCCACAACACAGGTGTACTGACTTAAACAAAGAGGCCATGGCCCTGGGTTTGGAAAACCTAAACAGGAATGTCAATAACAGTGTGTCTTGCAGGTCCCTCCTTCATGGGGTCCCCATAGAAGCAGAAGACAACTTGATAGAAATTAACAAAGACAATGTTTATGAAATGTTTGGTGCTTCATAACCATAATCAGCTGTTCCAGTCACCATCCACAGGTTCACAATATAATAATTACCATAGAAAAGGAAAAAGGGATAGGGACAGAAGAGGAAAGGAACCACTGGAGCAGCCCCTCCCTAAATTGCAAACCCTAGGATTCCATAGGATGTTGAAAGTGGAATAATAGGACTATAACTGTCTAGTGTGGAAATGGCCTTATGCAATAGGAGGGCCTAAGTTAGTTTCTCTTTGTCTTTATAACATTCATCTTGGGAGGCAGGGAGCACAAAGTCCTGATAGCTCTTGGTATTCTGGCCAATGGTAGAAGTCAAAGAAAGTTCCTTCAGCTGTGTTGCCCCTGGATAATTAATTCAATTATTATTACATTATTTAATTATAATGTAAGAAATAAAACATATAATTGTGTTTCTATGGAACTTTGGGTGGACAAGTCTTCTCCCACTAGACCAATAAACTGAAACCAAGGATTTTTGTATCCCAGTTCACTGAGCTTGCTAGTATATTAGAAGAGTGGTATTTTCATTGTGACACAGAATAACATTCCCATACCTGGAGCTTCTCTAAGAGTCCTCTTCATTTTTGTTGCTAGGATGGCAATGTAAGTGGTGAAACTATCAGCAAATGGTGACTTCCATGTCAGTGAGATAGCAAATTTGCTCTAGATTTTAATCTGAACTTTAAAGGTGGTGAACCTTACCTACCCAAACAGCTTCAGCACCTTGCATATCTCCTTTAAAGTTCAGAGTCAAGCACAGATTCACTACTGTACTGATATGGGAGTCACAACACCACTAGTTCACAACACTGGTCCCAACCCAAGTACAGTACTTAGGAAGGAATATTACATTGGATTGTTCTGGAGGATATATAGCAAGTCCTGGACCAAAAGGCCCATAGAAAACATTGGTCCTTAAATGACTTCATTTATTCAATAGAGATAATTTCTTCTATTGGTTTTAGTGGGACTTGCTCAGAGTTGGCTTTAGATGTATTGAAACCATCATTTCTGTATAGAAAGAATGCACTGTTAAAGTTCTTTTTTCCAAATACTCCCAGTTCCCATGTAATTTGTTGACAAATTAAACACAGGACAAACATATTTGAAAAACAAACATAATAATGCCTGGAGCAACTTATTATAATTATTTTCACTTTTGAGAGTTGAAATACAGTTGAGTGTCTCTCTTGTGAGAATGTGGTAGTAATTGCCAGGCTATTCATTCAGGAAGCAAGTCTTCAACTGACGAAACAAAGAAATATCCTGTTAGGATCAGTGATCAGTAGTGGCCTTCTAGAGGAGCTGCCTGTATTTCACTTAAGTTTTTCCTTTATGATAACAGATGAAATTAAAGGAGTACGTATACTACCCTTCCCCAAAAAGCTTACACTACTCTTGAATTAATGAATGAGTGTGTATGTGGAGGCTTTGAGGTCTACTCTAGCAGCTCAGCCAGGCAGGTATTTTCTAGAGAAGAGAATGATCTACTTCAGGAAAAGAACAGATGTTTTGTGGTCATGTCTACCCACAACAAGCCAGGCCTCTTTGTACCAGGTCTCTTTGTCAAGGAAGCCTCCTTTCTCCCTCCCTACCTCAGATGTTCTGGATTTCCAAAACCATCTTTGGCCCTACCTTCAAAGAGCAGAAAGCACACACTGACTTTATGTTGCAGTATCTAGGTGGGCATGTATGAGGTGAGCCTTGAAGGCTACAAGAGAGTTTATTGAGTGTGGCTCTTCTAAAGAGAGTAACAAAAATCTGTGTATTCAAGGCCAGATAATGACTTTTGGAGAGCTCATGAAGATGATGAACTTTCAGGTGATTGACGATGCTGTGTCTACAGTAGGACAATCAGAAGATACAAATTGTTGGCACTGTGGAGTTTGCAAAGCCAGCTGCAGATGAGCTGGCAACCAGACAGCTGCATACCTTTTGGGACATGACAGCTGAGTACAGAAGTGGGTTGCAAATAGCCATGTAAGGATCACAAGCCATCACTGCCAATAGGAAACACTTAGTGCTCACAAAGGTAGCAAACAAGTACAACTGAGCTGCACAGAATGTATAAGGGGTGGTTTTGTTGTCTACCTAAATATACTGGGAATCTGCCAGCAAACATTTTCCTCTATCTTCTTTGATTTCTGGTTGATTCTGAACTTAAATTAAATTCTGCTAAAATTAACATCCAGCTTTTTTGATGTATAAAACTGGAAGCATTTACTTGGAACAGGGATGATTATATGTGAAGGATTGCACTGGGATCGGAGAAGTTTCATTTTCAGACTGCAGTTTTCAGAATCCCTCAGCCTTTGTAGCTCATTGCTGTCTTGTCTGTGAGATGATGAGAATTTAGTCCAAAAGTTTTCTGAGCTGTGTACATGGTGCCTCTAAATCCTCTGCTCAGAAATTGGAACACAGAGATGCATATTATAAAATGGTGTGCATGAAATATATATTGGGAGCAAATACATCTACTGGAAAAAGGCACAAAAAGTTTGCAAAACAAATCATGTCTATGAAAGTGCAACAAAAATGTTCTCATTTTAAAAAAATGGAAACAAAAGTGTAATTTCTTCCCTAAAAGTGTGTGCCAAGTCTATAGAAACCTATACAAATTTTCCTACAAAGAGAAAAGAACCAACAAAACAAAGCGAACAAAAACTCAAAGCAGAAATCAAATGGAGTGACTTTAAAAGTTAAAAAAATCCTAGCAAAATCAGGCCTGATTTACCCAATACTGCTATAGGAAGGGATTCAGGAAGTATCCATTGTCCATGAAAAACAACATTTGAACAATATTTCAGTAACTATATGCACACCTTTGTGACTCTGGGGCCTAATGTGGCTCCCAGGGCTAGTAGTTTGAGCCTTTTTGGCTCCTCAGGTTCTACAGACTCCCTGGACTGCCCTTTTCTTAGCTCTTCAGAAATAATGAAGGGTACTGCCTTCCCTGAATGCCCACAGGAGGAGCAATTTCCCTTTAAAATTGGTTGCAGAGAGCTCTTCCCAACATAAAAAGCCTACTGATGGACTCCAGGAACTGACATGTGTGCAGTGTATCACGCCTTCTCTTTCATATACAGTGTCCCTCTCCTTGCCATATATGTGGAAGATCTGTACCAGGAACCCCCAAGTAAAACAACAAATGTGAGTGTTGTGTCTCATTGTAGTGAGTGATGCAATGGGTGCACCCGTGTGCTTGTGTGAGTGCGTACCCATGAATCAATTAACTATAATGGGGGTGATACTTCACACAACCTTACATTCATGTGTTATTGTTCTGCATACCACCCTAGATTTGATATGGTTTATTTGGGAAAATATTATTTAATTGACAAAATATATTAATTGGCATTGATAGAAAATGGACCCTGATGTGACTGTAAGGCCAAGCTGGGTAGAGGACAAATAATGGCTGAACACATGTACTGCGATGTAGGTCAGAGATCCCCCCAGGCATAGACAGGTCATTCTCAGGAAGTCATCAGGTAACTCCAGAAATATTAGGCTTAAACTAACCTGTAATGACTGCTGTTAGACAATGGCAATGAGAAGTTCCCACCAAGTCACTGATTGTTTCAAACCTTCTTCCCTTTGACCTGTGCATTTCTCCCAATGTCTCCAACACCTGTCCACCATTACAGAGCTACCATGACAGCTGTTAACTCTTGGTCACTTAACACTAAGATCGTTAACACAGTCTGGACCTCATTGTCCACTCTGTAACCTCTGTTGTTTACTCGGCCAGACAGCCATTCTCACCCTTGCCCTCCAGGCAGATTTTGGGTATAAAAACCCTCTGTTTTGACCAGTTACCTAGCAGTATCTCGCTTGCTGAATGCCATGCTGTCAATTTGATTCCTGAAAGAGTACGGGCCTTAGCTCAAGTCTAAGCCACATCATTGTTTCTTTGGTGCTCTCAGACCAGTAATTATCACACAATCCCTGCAACATTGTTATCAACCTTTCCTACCTTTTCCTTCAGTTAGCCTTGTGTGAGTATGTGATTGTTTGGATCTTGTGAGTGTGTGATTATTTCTCAACAAAAAAACATTTTAGTTTACCTTTGAATCTCTGGCTGGTTTTTCCTGCCTAGATCCTGTGAACATTAGTGAAAAGATCTTACTAGGTTGGCCCCCTCTCCCAGGCCTCCTAATTCTGAGCTCATAATTCCCCATCTTTGAACAGAGGTACTGGTATCGTGGGTGGACCATTGAGTCACTCACGTTTTGGGGTGCAGAGGTCACTCCAGAAGAAGGTGTACTGTAATATTTTTTGTTCTCATTGTTATGCTAATGTGCAAATATATGCACACATATCTTCTCAGGACAACATATTGTTCTGCCATGATTCAGTGCTTGGGCATTCACAAGTAGGCATGCTCCCAAAATATGTCACAGAAACCACTAATATTTAAATATGTGCCTGTGGAAAATACTGTATTACTGGTGGGTAGTGATGAAAGAGATGCAAACCGAAGAAAAAGGAGAAGAAGCATATCCCTGTACGTAAAATTGTGTCTAATTGGCTTTGTATTGAGGTCTTTTTATACTACGAGATTATAGCATTGCGATCCCACTTCAGCTGCCATGGCTGCACACTATGGAATCCTGGAATTTGTTGTTTGGTGAGGCACTAGAATTCTCTGGCTGAGAATTCTAATAGTTTCCCTAAAGTACAAACTACAAAGTGTTATGATAGCACCATAATTGTATCATGTGACAGGGTCCTTCATTTGCTTTTTAGAATACACACACACACAGATACATATATCTATCTATCTTATTTTGTGTACTATTACCATTCCAAACTTGTTAGCATGAAAAAAATCTGTAGAAGGAGCTTTAAAAATAACAGACTGGAAGTGCTGCAGAGCAGATTATATTTGATTCATACATCATTATTCACGATTCATGTCCTGAATATTTCAAATTAAAGAAGGAAATCATAGAGCAAGTACATTTTTAAAAAAATTGGTCAATATTACACAGTCCAACATTATTTGTTGTTGATTAGATAGCATTACACAGATGCTGTAGTGCCAATTGGAGAAACTTTTCATTATCCTCCTGCCTCCAGTGCTTGATAGCACCTGAAACGTATATCTGAAGGTGTTACAACCTGAACTGATGCACAGTGGAAGGCAGTATTGTCCCTTTTATTTCTGTAGGAAGCAGTTTGGTTAGCATCAGCAGATGGCTCCTGTTAGATTCTGGCCTGAACTGGAGAACAGATTCATTGACAGAAATAAACTGTCATTTTTAACTTTCTCTCCCTTTGTCATGAATAACTGATTCTGAAACCTACAGTATTGCCAAATGGTACTGTGGGATACATGTGCAATGTGTCATCACCATCAGGCCTTTTTTCCTGTGTGGAGAAGCTGAAAGGTCAACACTTCATCTTTTTACTGACCTCCAAGTTTAGCTCCTTCCTGTTGCATGATGTGATGGGTTTTATTTCAAAACTCCCAGGGTTATTGGTGTGTGAATGAAATGGCCAGAATTCAGAGTGAACAAATACACACGCGTATTAATACACATCTTAATGGTTTTTCAAAATATGTTGATTTCCAAAATAGTGCCAAGTTCTTTCTCAGGTCAGACATTTGAATTCCTCTGGGTATCATTAAATTAGTTGCTAAAAAAGTAACTCCAGTACTTTGCTTGAGGGCAGTGGGTTAAATCCAAACAAAATTAGCTGTGCTTATTGACTGTATGCTATTGGCAACCAGGAGAGTTAAGCTCTTTTTCTCACTGATTTCAGTGGGACTTGGTTCCCAAAAGGTGTACCTTGTTTTTCTATTGCAGAAAAAACAACAAAATCCTATGTCTTAAAGGCTAACACATTAATTATGGCATAATATTTCATGGACTAGAGTTCAATTCATCAGATACACAGAATGTCATTCTCACTGGGCAACTGCATATACATACACACAAATGTAGGAAGCAGAAATGTTATAAGTGAGGTCAGATGGAAATGAAACTGAAGACTTACAGACAGTGATAACAAATGTACTACAATTAAAATGTATATAAAATAATTACAGTTACCATTCCCAACTTAGTGTTGGCAAACACCTTGCCATTGTTAAGTCAACAAACTGAACAACCCTATATATGTATTTCCTCAGAAGTAAAACTCATTGTGTTTAGTTGGATGCAAATAAGATAGCTACGGTTTTTTCAATCTGCATCAGGATTTAACTCTCCAAAACCCAACACATTTTGCTGTTTGAGGCACAGCAGCAAAAATTACCTACCCCCACCTCAAGTAAAGATAATTTTCCTAAATTACAATAATAAACAATGAAAATTTTGCTACCCTTTAGTGACCAGAACCCAGCTATCTGATGGTGGCCATCTCATTCTGGCCAAAGGGAAAGGAAAATTAAAGCTTGCCGTGGATATTACAAGCCAGCATGGTGAGCATCATAAAGTCCTCCAGATGTCATTGGACTGCAACTCTCAGCACTTATACTGGCTAGGGCTGCTGGAAGTTGCATTCCAACATCTGATGGACTGCACTATTTCTACCCAGCTGCGGTAAAAGATATTGTAAGCTAGTGGTTATCAATCTTTTGTCTTCTAGATATTTTGGACTTGAGCTCCCAGAACTCCTCACCATTGCTGGAGCTCCTGGGAGCTGACACCCAGAACACCGGGAGAACCAAAGGTTCAGAGACACTGTTGTAAGGTAATGAGCCAAACCCACAGTGGTTGCTATTTCTGAGACACATCCTTGCTCCCAAGCAGCCTTCTGAAAGCTTCTTTGACTTCCTTGTTTCTCAGACTATAGATAAGTGGATTCAGCATAGGGATAGCCAGGGTGTAAAACACAGAGATGATTTTGTCCTGTTCCATGGAAAATTTTGAACTGGGCCGCAAGTACATGAAAATAGCTGTTCCATAGAAGATAGTGACTGCCGTCAGATGTGATGCACAGGTTGAGAAGGCTTTACGCCTGCCTTCAGCTGAGTTGATCCTCAGGATGGCAACAAGTATATATGCGTAAGAGACAAGAATGGTCAAGATAGTTACTGACACAATGGCTGTAGAGAAGGTGAAATGGATGACATCAATGACTTGTGTGTCAGAACAGGAGAGCTTTAGGACAGGGGGCACATCACAGAAGAAATGGTTAATGACATTGGATCTACAAAATGACAAGTTAAATATGAATGAAGTCTGAACAATTGCATTCACACAACCTGTTAAATATGAGCCAACCACAAGCAGGTGGCAGAGCTTCCTGGACATAATGGCCGTATACAACAGTGGGTTGCAAATAGCTATGAAGCGGTCATATGCCATCACCCCGAGTAGGCAGCATTCACAGGATACTGCAATACAAAAGAAAAAAAACTGCATGGCACAGCCAGTGAACGAAATTGTTTTGCTTTCTGATACAAAGGTCACCAGTGTTCTAGGAGCAATGACAGTGGAGTAGCTGATGTCTAAGATGGACAGATTGCTTAGGAAAAAATACATAGGAGTATGAAGCCGGGAGTCAATCCAGATTAAAGTTACCATGCCTATGTTCCCTATCAGAATCAACAAGTAAATTAATAAGAACACGGCAAAGAGAAAAAATTGCACCTTTTGGTTTTGTGTGAATCCCAAAAAGATGAACTCAGTCACTGTGGTGAGGTTTCTCTCTGCCATTTATGGAAGTTGGGCTCTCATCTGCAAACAGGAATATGGGAACAGTAACAACAGAATATTAATCCATTTTAGATGTGACTGTTAACAAGCACTTCTCAATGACTCAGTCCCAAATTGAAGAATTGGGCAATTTGGGCAAAATGAGATTTGACTTAACTAAGCAGACACAGAGAATGCACCAAGAGACATGACTATACATTGGTGGCTGGTGGTTCTAAAACCAATAGAGTGGTAAGTTCACACTAGGTTTTAGTTTGAACTCTGCTGGAGCTATCCCAGGTGCAGAACCCTATCCCCAAAATAGTTCCAGCATCTCGGACAGTTCCTTCAAAGTTCAAAATCCAGAGCAGCTTCATCCCATTGCTCATTGACAGCACAGCCCATACTGTCAGTGCAATTGCACAGCATTTAGCTGAAGAGAACTCTCAATACAGGAGGCAACAGTCAGCAAGAACCTCCTAAACCTTTCTCACTTATTAGTGGATCTCATTACATTTGTACCCAGGTCTGTAAACTACCTCTGTCTCCCAGACAATCTCTGCTGCTACATGGGGGTAATTGTTGCAAAAATCCCTAGATGAATCTTTTCTGAAGTGATCTACTACTAGTATTTTTCCATCAGTTACAATCAATCAACACATTTAGGTAAATTCTTAGACAGTCCATATTCCCCACCTCTTTTCACATTATTTTGGGCAATTTTTGAAGATAATGGAGAATATCAAGGAGTGGGATGGAAATCTTTTCAGTTTCAGCTGTAGCTTGGCTGAGAGATCACCAGACTGGCTGCTGTTTCAAAAATGAAGCAACATTTCACAGATGAAAACTGGGATTCTGGCAACATCTCGTGTCACTCTCTCCTCTGCACCTACTGAGCTAGTTGAGTGAAACTGCTTTTCTACTTTGACCTCAGTTTGCAGCAGTGAAGTAAGCTGAGGATGAAGCGGGGGGGAATGGGAGGCAGAGAGGGACTGGGACAGTTTTAAAGCAGCTGAGAAGGTGGGATGACAGAGGATTAACTGAAACTGTCCCTGCTAAATCAGGACACTTGGAAAGTATGAATTAAGCAAAAAAGAAGTGAGGTAGTAGCACTGTGCTGTCTTCATTTCTTATCTTCTCTGTTTTGAAAATGGCTAGGGCTCCCTCAACCAAGCTATAGCTTGGAGCACCATCTTGAGTTCAAGCAATTTAAAAAAAGGGGGGGAAAGAAAAGAGAACTACTATTACCACTTCATAAAACCGTATGTGATTCTCCTTCTGAAATACTCACCTTTCTCAAATGCACTTGGCTATAGAAAGGGAGAAGAAAAGAAGTGTTTAAAGAGGCAAATTTGGAATACGGGATGTTGCAGGTATTGGTTTGTACTGATAGTTTTTTAAAGTGATCTTACAGGTGGCAACAGAGACTTTGTTATCAAACCCAGACACCAATTTTAATCTATATTTATTCAGGAAAGATCATTACACTTTGGCCCAACCTATTCCCATCGCTTGTATATAAGTTTATGTGTAAGAAAGCAAGACATAAATGTAACGTCAAAGTTCAGTTAATATAGGCTTCTGTCACAGGACACTCTACTGCTTCTAAACTACATCTTATCAGTATCCTGGAATATACCTATAATCTTTAGGAATTCACCAAGGCCATATGCAGTTATTATATTAGCCCAGCAAATTAGCCTTTCCGGTTTACACCTGGAGAGATTATGTACGGAATTTATAGGATTGGGGCGTACTGGCTCCATTTCCTTGTCACCTATGTGCTCAGGGAAGAAGCCAGCCAGTATTTGTTGGAAGCCCTGAATACCATCTAAAGCCTAAAGACAATGTGGATAAAATGTACTTAAGATAATGGGAGGACTGAGAGAGAAAGTAAGCACACAGTACTTAAGAAACATTTCCAGGTTGTACTATTGCAGTTCTTATACTGTGTCTATTCCTTCCATATTATTGGTTAGGAATCCATTCCAAACCTCCATATTTTTATATGCCTTGCTGGGGAGAAATTGTAATTGGTTTGAGCTATGATCTTCCTGCCTTGCTTGTCACCCTTCCAGAAAGTGCCTGGTTGGCCACTACTATAAGAGTGGGAGACACTAGTAAGAGCCAGATGGCTTCTTATCTCTCTGTATGATCTTAGGATTTAGAGGTCATTGCGTTACCTATCCAGGCATCTGCAATATCCACTCCTTCTGTCCAACCCATACAAGATCTGTAAGTCTATATGATCAAGGGGGCCATATGCTTCACTCTGGAGGTTATAACAGAGTGGGGACTGAGGTAGCAGATAATGAACTTAGGTGATGGTTGTCGCATGCCTTCAAGTCATTCTGAACTTATGGCAACCAAAGGCAAACCTATCATAGGGTCTTCTTGGCAAGATTTGTTCAGAGGGGGTTTTGTTTTTGCCTCTCTCTGAGGCTGAGAGAGTGTGATTTGCCCAAGGTCATCCAGTGGGTTTCCATGGCCATGCAGGCGTTCGAATCCTGGTCTCCAGAATTGTAGTCCAACAGTCAAAACACCATGCCACACTAGCTCTCTGAATCTAGGTGGTATAGAGATCTAAATTTCAAGGATTTAATGCTTCTAGACTTACATGAAAAATGCACATAGTGGCTCAGAGTAGGAATGGCTGGTTTCATCTAATTCAATTACACATACATTTTCATTTTTCCAGTGATGAGTCTGATTCACTCCAAATTCACATTTCATAGCAGGTTTTCCCCTTTCAACCAACATAGAAATTTGTACATATTTTCATTTAAATATATACATTAGTGTGTGTGTACATTTTCTAAAGTACACGTATTTTTCAACTGGCATTCCAATAAATTGTTTTACTCTGTATCTTCCACATACACAAAATTGCACTTTTTTTGGCAGACTGTAGCACAAACTTTGGAAACATATGAATGTTAAGGGAAAACTATATATATGCTCATTGTTAAGTGTGAGAAATGAAAATTTGGCAAATTCATGTTGAAATGCAAATCAAATAAGTTCATGTTTAAAGCCAAACTGTGCAAACCTTTCCCAGATCTTTATATTTGACTTACCTAAAGGTTTTCACAGAGACGTTAATAATTCAGTTTAAGGCATCACTAAAATTTCTTCCAGATTCTTTTCCATTCTAAAGGAATTCTCAAGGAAAGAAAACAGGTCTATTATGCTACAGACACAATTTTGACAGGATATTGATTTTAATCTTCAAATAGGACAGCTTTCTGATGGATCTTGAGGAATGTGATCTGTCTCTATCTGTTTGAGAGAAAGTGAGAAAGTCATCAAATACGAGAGGTATATCTTTCATTCATTGGCCCCAAAGAGATTTTCATTAGGTGAAACTGAGTTGTTATTTTAATTTGTTTTACACACCTGAGAGTCTTCAAAAGATCTCAAGATGATACTAACCGTGAATGTGTAGACAGGTAACCATTTGAAGGCATAATTATAGCAAACAAAGGATTTCCCTTTTAAAAAGTTTGAGTCTGGATTTTCAAAGCAACAAACCTGAAATTGCACTATAGTCAAATATAGAGTAGTTGAAGACAGTGGAGAAAAGCTACCTGTTCCTAAACAGTTTTCTATATCCAGGATGTCTGACTGCATGTGTACATGTATGTGCATATCAGGACCTACATCTTAGGCCCTTTCCGCACGAGGTGAGGGAATTGCTCCGTGCTGTTTCCTACCTCTTCTTCTGGGGTCCAAAGCAACGCAGACTGTCCCTGAAACCCTTCCACAGGGCTCCTCCTTGGTCCAGCGCACTGCTCCGGCTTCCAAAATTGCGGCTTCCAGCTTCCAAAATAGCAGCTTCTGGCTTCCAAAATGGCAGCTTCCAGCTTCCAAAATGGTGGCTTCCAGCTTCCAAAATAGCAGCTTCTGGCTTCCAAAATGGCAGCTTCCAGCTTCCAAAATGGCGGCTTCCAGCTTCCAAAATAGCAGCTTCTGGCTTCCAAAATGGCAGCTTCCAGCTTCCAAAATGGCGGCTTCCAGCTTCCAAAATAGCAGCTTCTGGCTTCCAAAATGGCAGCTTCCGGCTTCCAAAATGGTGGCTTCCAGTTGGTCATGGGTCCTGATCAACCGCTGAGGCTCACCACGCCTAAAGCCCGCCCTCCGCAGATCGCAGGCTCGCGTTGGTGTGAGCCTGCGAATCTGCACAAGGGAGCAGGAACGCAATGGCGCGTTCCAGGAAAATAAAGACCTGTTTTTTTGTGGTCTTTAGAAAACACGCTGGAGGACCACTTGGGGTCATTTTGGAGCTGACTGAGGTGCAGATCTCTGGTAAGTAGTCCGCTCCTAGTCCGCTCCAAGGTGCAGACGACCTCCGTGAGAGGACGCACTGTCCCGTTCTAATTGCCTGGTGCGGAAAGGGCCTTATGCTCCAAAATTCTTTCCAAAAAAGGGCTAGAGGTAGCAGTAGATTGACAACCCTGAAACTAGACAGTGCTGCTGTCTATTCAGTCACTGAAGGTTAGTAGGTAATCGCTAGAATCACTTGTGACAGTGGAATGTAGAGAGATACTGTATGTGAAGGAACACCAAGAAATATAAGAGAAACAGGAGAGAGAAAGAGAAAGAAAAACTGGGAATTTGGAAATACATGGCTTCACTATTCACAGCTATTCTAGTCTTCCTGAGATTCATGCACAGTCATAATCGTATACCTGGAGCAGACTGAAATCTTGGGCTGGAGGAAGAGTCACACACATATGTTTTTTGTTGGGATTACCATAAGTCACCATTACAAACTTATCAAGCCCTTAACATTTTATTCTTTTAACATCTATACAATGTTTCTATTTCAATCTCCATTTCAAGAAAGGAAGCACCAGGGATTCTAATAACCACAGGACCATTGTATTGATCTTCCATGAAATCAAAGTGATGCTCAAGATTTTATAACAAAGAATTTACCATTTGGAGAGCGAGAAATGCCAGATACCTAAGCTGGTTTCAGAAAAAGAAAAAAAAGAAAGAAAAAAAAACCTGCTAAAAAGACAAATAAAGTGTCCTAGAGCACGTTAACCACCTGTTTGGGGGATTGATTATTTGTGATTGCCAGGACCCTATTGACCACTTGCTCGTGTGCTCAATTTGAGGCCTATAAGGCCTTTTAAGGCGTACCAGGCTTTTGTTTGTGTGGGGCCTGCTCAGCTTGTTTGCCATGTGGTCCATTAGAGGCCTATTGTGGTGGTGCGTTTTAAGGCCATTTGTGCACTTCACTGTTATAGTGCTATGATTCCACTTTCAGCCTCCTGTGGAATCCTGGGGTTTGCAGTTTAGGGAGGGGCCTTTAGAATTCTCAGCCAGAGAGCTCTTTGGTCACAGGAAACTACAAACCCCAGAATTCCACAGGAGGTTGAAAGTGGAATAATAGCACTATAACAGGGTAGCGTGGAAATGGCCTTAGTCTTGCTTAGCATGTGTGGCTGCTAGTGGCCTATCAGACCTATTTGTAGTTGGGACCTGCTTGGTCTGCTTTGGCCACATTGGGATTAGAGGCCTTGTGGTATATAGGCTTGGTAGTTGGATAGAGGTCTGCCGGGTCTTGCTGGCCACGTGGTTTTATAGAGATGTCTCCGATCTAGGCCTTGTTACAGATGGCCTATTACTTCCTGCGTAGTACAGGATTTTTGCTTTGCCTTATTGGATTATGGTAATGGCGATGGTGGTGACAATGGTGGTGATGATGAATTTGGATGGTCCATCAGAGCCTTGTTCTTCCCCTGCCCCCGGCTGGGCCTCCATTTAACTGTGTTGGTTAGAGGGCCTGGAATTAATATCTAGATCAAAATACCTACAGTTATATAGTCTTTATACTGATATCTTGTTTTACTGCCTTCTTGTTTACTGTAAGGTTTGAGTGATGGCAGATTAGAGGTGCCAGAAACAGAGCATTAACAAGTTGGTTAGACAACCTTGATACCTACAATTATAGCCTTTACATTGATATCTTACTTTACTGCCTTCTTGACTCCTTTAAGGTTTGAGAGGTGGCAGATTAGTGGTGCTAGAGATAAATTAAACAATAACAATGAGGTAATAACAACAGTGGAAGCATCAGTGGCAATTTAGTGAGGTTTGCGCAGATGTGTGTGTGTGTACACATGCATGTAGACTACTACTATCACTACCTTATTGATTTTAAACAACAATGACAACAATGCTACAGTAATAACATCAGTGGCAGTTTAATGGGGTTTTATGTAGGCATGCAAATGTGTGCATTTGTATACATTCATGTACTTTACTATCTTATTGGTTTGATTTAAACAACAACAGCAGCATTGCATGTTAGCATCAATGGCAGTTTAATGGAGTTTGTGCAAGTGTGTGTGTGCGTGCGCACATGCATGTAGACTTTACTATCTTATTTGTTTCTACCTTATTGATTTAGAACAACAACTACAACAATGCAGCAGTGGTAGCATCAGTGGCAGTGTACTGGAGTTTGGGCAGCTGTGTGTGCATGTGTGTGTTTGCATACATACATGCATGTAGACCTTCATAGCTTATTGATTCTTTTAAGGTTTGAGTGTGTGTGTGTGTGTGTGTTTCATGCAGGTATGTGTGTGTGCACACATGTGTGCATTTGCATACATGCATGTAGTGGTAAATATATTGATGTATGTGTATAGATATCACAGTGTACTTTGGGGTTATTTTGACTTTTGCCTTTAAAACAACAATTTAGACCTTTGGTTAGATTACAAGGAGTCCACATGAAAAGCAGGAGATGATAAAATAAAAGACTCTGAAAATGTGATCCTACTAATTGTCTTCCTCCCAGTTATTTCACTTTCATCCACAAGTGAAGGGGGTTGTAACTTTAGCTTAGTCTTAGAGCAGGTGCCAGCTTGGAGGGTGCCCCCAGTGCTGACTATCCCACCCCCCCATCATCTGGGAAACACATAAGGACAGAGTTTATGATTACTAATGAGATTTTTGAATGCTGACAGCTTTTGAGGAACAATCAACATGGGACCAAATGCTGATGTTGCCATAAGTAATGTTGAACTGCTGGGCTTCTTACTGGATGGGGCTTCTACATGATCTAGGCACCTCAGTGGGGTGTTTGGCCTCTTGTTCTACTTTTGGAGAGTTCATTGCACTGTTTACCTGCCTTATCTTCTTAGGTATACAAATTGATATCATTTAACAATTTTGCCATCTCACAAATGGCAAATCGTTAGAACTAAGGAAAGCCACTCCACAAGAGTTGCAGGAGCTAGTTGGTCATTTTAGGCCCCTTTCGCATGGCATTTGCCATGCGAAAGGGCACCTGGAGCATTGCATGATTGTGAGGAGCGATCTGCACAACGCACTCACAATCATACGACGCTCCAGGGTAGGGCAGGCGCTGCTCGCGCACTTTTTCATTTTTGCCTTTCAGCCAAAAATGGTGCGCGATTGTGCATTGCTCCAGGGCCCTGCGTGCACTTGCCATGTGTGCAGAGCTTCTGGAGCCACGGCAGTTGTGCTTCCTGCCCCAGCGCAGCCTGGGAAACTCCCAGGCTGTGCTGCAGAAGGAAGAGGCGGGGCTCTTGCGCTGCTTGCTCGGTAGCAGGCAGCTCGTGCGGAGCTGAAGCACTGGGGATGTGAGAGCCTCTCAGCAGAGGCTGCTCGTGTGATCCCTGCTCCCCAGTGCCAGGAGAAGGTAAGCTGCGGAAAGGACCTTAATTTTGCATGCCCCTGGTGGGGCCCTCTTGCATTGCTTTTGTGAAGTAAGACTGGGGTTGAACAAACTCCACCATAGAGTCAGGATGTTTCTACTCTATTTTAATGGAGCTGCAGGGGACCTTCACATGTCTCAGTTTACTTTACAGGGAAATGGTGTTTGTTTGTTTTGGTGTCAGACATGTGAGACAGGTCTTGGAATTTTTCCAAATGTGAAGACAGTTTGGTTGTGGTTGCTGAATTCACAATTTGTCAGTCCAGTTTTGGTTATGATATGACCCTGGTCAGTGTCATTAATTTGATCATCTTTAGATCCACTCATGCCATGTGCCTGGTCCAAGCCTTCACAGTAGAGGCCTCCAGTTTAATGTCTTGTTCACTGTGGGACATATAACAAGAGTTAGTAATTGTCCACATGAGATGGAGTGATTTCATCAGCTGGCTACGATGGCCTGGCAGCGTCAAAGCAGTTTTCAGCAGGACTGTGGCTACTTGATAGAGTGGGACCATGAAGAATGTTGCTGGTGAGGATCTTTCCCACCAACAGTTGGAGCACTTCAGGCAGCTTGCTCCAGATGCAGATTCCAGTCTTGTCCCGTGCCTACAGATCTGAGGAGCCTTGGAGGGGTGAGGTTGCCTAAGTCATTAGTCTCTCAAAAGACTGGGAGGGAGTTGGAGGTAATTAGGTGTTGTGACCTATTCATGTGGACCACATATTGCATTGTGTTTCTTTGATGGCCAGGGATCTGGCCCTGCAGTTCATCAGGACTAGGCTATCAGCATTGGCTTTCACTGCTAAAGCTCAGGGCATGAGGATACCACCTGTAATTTCAGGGTGCACAAGACTCTGGAAAGGTGGACCAGGAAAAGAGGGCAGATTGCTGATGTGGGTTAGCTTCTACGGCTTTTGCAAAGGACTTGGGCTCTGAATATTGGGTAAGGTCATCTGTTGTGAAGATATCTGTGCATCCTTTTAGATGTAAATGCTTTACGACACTCTAATGTTGTTCTTTGTCTTTTCAGTTAGTTCCCAGGTATGGTTTAGTAAGACAACAGATGCTGATTTGTGGTCATAGCATGGTTTATTGGTTGCTTCTTCTGTTTGAAGAACACAGTGGACCTTCTCTTCATGTTTTACTCATTTAAACCTGATCATAAAAGGGTGGGAGCAAAGCTATAGTTGGGCTTGTGATCTGACCCAGCTTTATGCCCCGTTTGTGCATTATGAGCAGCTCTTGGGGGCTAGACTGGGGTTGTTCTTTTGTTTTGTCATATCAACTTTTGGGCCTTACAGGTATGAATTTTGGATGGTTACCATGAAGGCCTTACAATGCTTGGCCTGCACAGAGTTAAGATTGGCACCCTTTCATTTAGTATTGGGACTGCTTCTGTGATGGGCTTCAGCCCATGACGCATCCAGTCTATCACCACTGGAAATCTTCCTCTGCAAAGATGTACGTGTGTCCTCTCAAATTTTGAGGCTGTTTTACTCAACAAACTAACTTTGGCTTGGTAAACAAGGCCTACAGCTGAGTGGCCTGTTGCCATTGTGTTTGAGGAGCACTGTGGGCCTCCACCTGATGTTTTGATCATTCACCTAGGTGGTAATGACTTAGACATGCTGATGGGCAAGTCTTGGAGTGCCATGGGCCTCCACCTGATGTTTTGGTCATTTTCCTTGGCGGTAATGACTTAGGCTTGCTGATGGGCAAGGCCTTGGAAGTGCCTTGGGCCTCTACCTGATGTTTTGGTCATTCACTTTTTTTTCTGCAATGTTACTCTCTCAGTTTTGGCAGGGTGGCAGAGATCCCAAATGTATCAACTGCACCAGAAGAATGGTAAATAGTCAGATTTGGCCACTTTATTCCTCATCTTGGCATCCTATTTGGGCAGCCAGACTTCTACTGAGCAGATAGGGTGCACCTGTCTGTGCATGGGAATCAGTTGTTTCTGGAAGAATTGAGAAGAGGTGAGGGCCACATTCTTGAGCTTGATGGGGGAAAGGGACTAAGCAGACACTTTCCCCTTTCTGTGGCAGATAATAGGGGATAATAAAACTTTGACGATTACCTATTAGCACCCCTTTGGTGTAGGGTAGGGCGTTGGAACCACCTCTTTAGGGTCCTGGAAATTAAGGTTTAATATTTTCTCTATCTGGAGATGTATTGTTTTCCAATGCTTCTTAGCCTTGTGGCAGTTCCACCAGAAGTGAAAAAATGTTCCTCTTTCTTTGTTGCATTTCCAACATTTGTCACTATACTGTTTGTACATCTTTGCTAGTTTCATAGGTGGAAAGTACCATCGTAGATACATTTTGTGTCTAGGTCTCCCAATCATTTCTCCTTCCCTACCTCAGGTGTCTTGGGCTTCCAAAACCATCTTTGGCCTCACATTCAAAAAGCAGAAGGCATGCACTGATTTTATGTTGCAGTATCTAGGTGGGCATGTATGAAGTGAGCACTGAAGGCCACAAGAGAGCTTATTAAGTGTGGCTCATCTAAAGAGAGTAACAAAAATCTCAGTACTCAAGGCCAGATAGGACTTTTGGGGACTTCATGAAGATGGTGGACTTTGAGGTCTCTAAATTACAATCCAGCAGTTTCCCCAAAGGTTCTGTATCATACCCTCCAACAGTCTCATTTTTGTAGGGACTCTGCCAATTAATCCTCCATTATTCCACTTTTTCAGATGCTTTTAAAATGTCCCAGATTCTCTTTCCTTCTCCCATTTTCCCCATTTGTTACTTAAGTTATTATAAATACATTCAAAATGCAAAAGTTAGTTGGACTCAACTCAGAAGGGGGGAAGAGGAGAGGAGAGAAGAAATCTTGTCCTTCAGGCAAAAGCAAATTGCTGCAGTCTCTCTTAGCTTGAGTCCCCATTAATAACTGTTGTCATCATGACCATATTCTGATATTGCTTGGCCACACATGTCTCAGTTTCATCTGTGAAATGTTGGAGGGTATGTTGTATGTCTTGAATGACAACATTGTGTTTTCTCCCTACCAACATTTTTCTTCTCTACCTCTTGTTTATATCAATTGCTTTGCACCACCAGGAGAGGCATATCAAATCTGGGAGGAGTCTGGCTGATCTAGATTGGCTTAGAAATATGCTAGGCCACTTCTACATTTTTCTTCAATGTACTTCCAATCCTGACTGATTGAAACCATAGCTTGCCTATTGATATCTGCCCAAAATCCCGAATATGCCTTTAAATATACTGTTTAGATGTCAGTAACTGACTGTGGTATTTGTTGCATAATATATGTATGTCAGAGGTAAAGAACCTCTGGGCTAAAGCAGACATTATGAGTGAAAACTGAGGCTGCAGATTTAGGATGCAATTGTACCAAAGTCAGGCATAGAATAACAGGATAGGTTAGGAGATCATTCCCAGTGGAAAGTAGTCGGCTGGTAGAAGAATTGTGCTGAATGGCTTCCCTATCCATCACTTTCCCCTTTCCTGCTTTTTCCAACTGCAACTTCAAACTGGAAACAAACTCATCCCCATTGGTGTAATTCAAGTATGACCAACAAATTGAAACCCCTTTGCCTTTACTTATTCTAGTGATACACTGGTGCTGGATGAATACGCCTATTTGTTCTTAAAGCTTCCAGGTTAAATTCTCAGTTCAGATGATGGCAAAACACAGTCAGAAACACTGGTAACCATTCCAACCATTATGAGCATATTTTCATTTGCTCTTTAAAACTCTAAATTAGTTTTGACTGCACTCACTTCTTCAAGGGCTATATCTTTCCAACCTGCAACCTCTCCTTCCTTTTTGTTTCCCTCCCATATTCATGAAATTCTGTCTCATTAGCAAATTCTTGCTTTCTTCCATTCCTCTGGTCACATTAGTCAGCTACATTTTCTGGTGTGTGCAGCCCATGGGAACTATCATGCCAATGCAGCAGTTCCTTTGGCTCTTCCCACTGAAACTCCCCTCACTGACTTTCCCATGCCCTCATTTGTTTCACAGGGGGGAGATCCATGATTGCTATTATGTGATTTCTCTGTTTGGTTCTGAAATCAGTGTGGGTATGCTGAAGGTTCCGCTCAGCTTTTCCTTTCCTTCTGTGACAGTCATTCCAGTAAGAGAGGAGACAGAATGTGTGTGTGTTTGTGCATTTATCCAAGCATAAGTTCTATTGAAGTCAAGTGGTCTGAATAGACACGTGCATGTGTATTTACTCAGGGATTGGTTTCATGTAAGTCTATTGGTCTTACTTCTGAGTACATGAGTACTGGTTGTGCCTAAACAAGCATTTAAAAATGAAATGGAGGAAGAAAGAGACTCCTCACAAGCAGGAATAATTTTTGCAACACTCTACCTCCATGGGTCAACTTCTTTTTCTGCTTCCCATCTCCACTCCCACCAAGATTAAGATTGCTCTTGCATAACTATTACAAAGCAATTTCCTGGAAGTAAGGTTTGTGGTGTAGTGGTTTGACTGTTGGACTACAACTCTGGAGACCAGGATTCAACTCCCTGCTTGGCTGTGAAAACCCACTGCATAACCTTGGGCAGGCCTGTGCAACAGTCGAGAGCATCTGGGTAAGAATTAAGGGAGTGAGAAACAATAGGGATATTCTGGTGGGGGTTTACTACAGACCTCCAACCCAGACTGAGGACCTTGATGACGCCTTCCTCAACCAAATGACCGCGCATTCAAAAAGGAGAGATACAGTAATAATAGGAGATTTCAATTACCCGGATATATGCTGGCAGTCAAACTCTGCCAAGACAGCAAGGTCCAGCAAGTTTCTTGCTTGTCTTGCAGACAATTTCATGGTCCAGAAGGTGGAAGAGGCCACAAGGGGATCAAATATTCTAGATCTGATCCTGACCAATAGGGATGACCTTGTTAATGAGGTAGAAGTGGTTGGATCTTTAGGGGGGAGTGACCATGCCCTATTGGAATTTGGCATTCAGTGGGAAGGAGAAAATAAGTGTAGCCAGACACTCGTCTTAGATTTTAAAAAAGCGGACTTCTGTAAACTTAAGGAGCTGCTGGCTGGAATTCAGTGGTCAAGAACAGTGAAAGAGAAAGGAGTTCAGGAGGCATGGGAGTTCCTTAAAAGGGAGATACTGAAGGCACAGTCTAAAACTGGAAGGCATCTGAAGGCATGGAAGGCATCTGAAGAAACCAGAATGGTTGAGTAAAGAACTCTCAGCTGAGCTAAGCATTAAGAGAAACGTGTACAGGAAATGGAAGAGGGGGGAAACCACCAAAGAAGAATTTAAGCAAGTAGCCAGGAGATGTAGGGAGAAGGTCAGAAAGGCTAAAGCACAGAATGAACTTAGGCTGGCCAGAGACATCAAAAACAATAAAAAGGGCTTTTTAAAAAATGTCCGTAGCAAAAGGAAAAAGAAGGAGACGATAGGGTCGCTGTGCAGAGAAGATGGTGAATTACTAACCGGGGGAAGAGAAAAGGCAGAACTACTTAACACCTTCTTTGCCTCAGTTTTTTCCCAGAAGGATACAAGCACTCAACCTGGCGGTTGGGGAGCAGGTGAGGAAGCAGGGGAAATGCGGCACATAATAGGTAGAGAGGTGGTACAAGAATACCTGGCCACACTGGATGAATTCAAGTCTCCAGGGCCAGATGAATTGCATCCTAGGATATTAAAAGAACTGGCAGAGGTCATTTTGGAACCGCTTGCTATAATCTTTGAGAAATCTTGGAGGACAGGAGAAGTTCCAGCAGACTGGAAGAGGGCAAATGTTGTCCCCATCTTCAAGAAGGGAAAAAAAGAGGACCCAAATAATTATCGCCCAGTCAGCCTGACATCGGTACCCGGAAAGATTCTGGAGCAGATCATTAAGCAGTCAGTTTCTGATCACTTAGAAAGCAACGCGGTAATCACGAGAAGTCAACATGGATTTCTCAAAAATAAGTCATGCCAGACTAATCTTAGAGATAGAGTTACTAGCTTGATAGATGAAGGGAATGCTGTGGATGTAGCATATCTTGATTTCAATAAGGCCTTTGACAAAGTTCCCCATGACATTCTTGCAAAGAAGCTAGTAAAATGTGGGCTGGACAGGGCTACTGTCAGGTGGATCTGTAACTGGTTGACTGACCGTTCCCAAAGGGTGCTCACCAATGGCTGCTTTTCATCCTGGAGAGAAGTGACTAGCGGGGTGCCACGGGGTTCTGTCCTGGGCCCAGTGCTGTTCAATAGCTTCATCAGTGACTTGGATGAAGGAATAGAGGGCATGCTCATCAAATTTGCAGATGACACCAAATTGGGAGGGGTTGCTAATATGCCAGAGGACAGGATCAAAATTCAAAATGACCTGGATAGATTGGAGAGCTGGGCCAAGGCTAACAAAATGAAATTCAACAGAGAGAAGTGTAAGGTCCTACACTTAGGTAGAAAAAATGGAATGCAGAAATATAGGATGGGGGACACGTGGCTGGATGGCAGTACATGTGAAAGGGATCTAGGAGTCTTAATAGACCACAAGCTGAACATGAGTCAGCAGTGTGATGCAGCAGCCAAGAAAGCCAATGCAATTCTCGGCTGCATCAGTAGGAGTATGGTGTCTAGATCGAGGGAGGTACTGGTACCACTCTACTCTGCTTTGGTTAGACCTCATCTTGAATCCTGTGTCCAGTTCTGGGCACCCCAATTCAAGAAGGACATGGTCAAGCTGGAGCAGGTCCAGAGGAGGGCGACCAAAATGGTGAAGGGCCTGGAAGCCATGCCCTATGAGGATAGACTTAGAGAGCTGGGTATGTTCAGTCTGCAGAAGAGAAGGTTAAGAGGGGACATGATAGCCATGTTTAAATATTTGAAGGGATGCCATGTAGAGGAGGGAGAGGGCTTGTTTTCTGCCGCTCCAGAGACCAGGACAAGGAGCAATGGATTCAAGCTGCAGGAAAGGAGATTCCACCTGAACCTCAGGAAGAACTTCCTGACAGTCAGGGCTGTCCGGCAGTGGAATATGCTGCCTCTGAGTGTGGTGGAGTCTCCTTCTTTGGAAGTTTTCAAGCAGAGGCTGGATGGCCATCTGTCGGGAGTGCTTTGAGGGTGTTCCTGCATGGCAGGGGGTTGGACTGGATGGCCCGTGTGGTCTCTTCCAACTCTACATTTCTATGATTCTATGATTCTATATGGCCTGCAGGGCACCTGAGGCCTGCTGAAGGATTTTGTGTGACCCACATCACTCGCCATGCAGGGAGCAGAGGGGGAGGCTGGACTGGAGTATGGAGAGGATGGCGACGCTGGCAAAGGGGTGCACCAGGCTGAAGCTGAAGAGCGGCATGTCCAGGTCGCCATGCCACAGTAGCACCTCCAGGCTGAGCACTGCCATGGAGCTGGTCAGACACTGCAGCAGCGTCAGGAAGGCGAAGTGGTAGTAGCTGAAGAGAAACTTCAGCAGGATCTTGATCGAGCCTGAGAAGACCGTGTGTACCACCACCACTGAGATGCTCAACACCTGAACCCTGCACACCTGCATGGTGCCAGGTGGATGCTCCCCTGCTTGCTTGCTTTCTCTGCCGTAGCCTCCTGCAACTGCTGGGGCCCTGAGCAAACCTCTCCTCCAGGGCTCCCCTCCATACTGCTGCTCTGATCAGGTGCTGCACTGCTCCTCTCCACTCACCTGAAGCTGTCTGGCCTGGTGCCTGGGTGAAGGAGGGCTCCTCTACACCTCACTCACCACCAGACTGGCAGCAGCCGCCGCAACTTTGCCGGCCACTAAGAGAGTGGCTCCTTCTATTTCCATACCACCACCACCACCACCCCGCTTGCACAGAGGGATGGATGATGTGATTGAGGCAGACTAGCTGGCAACAGGGAACAATGGGGCTGGGCAGGAGGGATTATTACATGAGATTATTACATGCAAACCATAGTAAATTAACATTTATTTATTAAATCATGAACATCAATATTCACTTACTAGATATTCAATAAACTTAAATATGTACAGTTTTTTGTTTTTGTTTTGCATTGAGGAAGTATAACAAAATGTCACACACAAGCTGTTTTCTGGGGAGATGGAAGTCATGCATTATGCCTTTAATCCCCCCGATCTTTATTTTGTTTTGTTTTGTTTCCGCACAAGAGAGGAGGAACGGTTCATTGTGTGTCAAGAGCAATGTTTTTATACTCCAATTCAGAAACTGTGCTGTCTGTACACCCCCCCCAATTTATACTGTACTACCTTGGAGAAAAGTGGTTCCTGCATCCACAACAGCAAGTCCCTGGTCATTTCCATCCCCTTCCTCACCCTGCCCCACCATTGCTGATTGGTTTGTTTCTTAAAGAAAAAGAAACACATTTTAAATGGCTGGGTCAAAAAGCAAACATCCCCAAAATCCAGGCTATACCACACTGAGTCCAAAAATGGAAGAAAATCAATATCAGTCTAAAAGACCCACTGGCAACATCCAAAGAGGGCAAAGCCATACAAAACAAATCCAAACTGGTCTTTCAAAGTAAGCTGTCAAAATTCCAGATGGACTTGAAAACCTATGGAATAGAATCCAAAGAAAGGACAGGAGTGATTAAATGGATCTTTGACAATCCACTGCATCTGTTAGCCCATATATATCAAGAAATATTAACACAGGAGAGACAGGAGGAGACTGTGAAATCTGCAATGATTTTGTGGGCGCAGAATATTGGGCATTCAATTCAATTAGATGAATGGGAATAGAGCTGGAAAAGGACACAAAAATTTACAATGGCTCAGAATCTCAAAGAGAACTATATTAAAATGTTTCATAGATGGTACATGACACCAGAAAAGTTAAAAAAGATTTACAATACAGGTACGGGAATGTGTTGGAAATGTCAGAAAGAGGTGGGAACAATATTTCATATGTGGTGGTCATGTCCCAAGGCAAAGAAATATTGGAGTGAAATACATAAAAAGATGTGTGAAATATTGAAGGTTCAATTTGTAAAAAAACCCTGAATTTTACTTGTTAAACATGACAAATGTTCTTGAGAATACTAATATTAAGAGGCATTGGAGATTAATATTGTACATGATAACGACAGCGCGAACTGAATATGCCAAATTGTGGAAGTCTCAGCAAATACCCACAATCGAACAATGGTGGGGGGCATTTATTGAGAATAGAAATGCGGATATTGTTTCACAAAGATTAAAGGGGAAATCGGACGATCAGATAAAAGCAGAATGGCAAATTGTAATGGGTAATTGCTGGGAACTGCCAAGTGAAAATGTCTGAATTATGGTTGAAATTAAAGGGGAATAACTGTAACATAACAGGAGTTGATGAGAGAAATGCAAGATCAAACACGTAAGATGAACATGGAATTGTGAGGCATAATTTTTTATATGTGAGTAGATATCTAGAAAATGAAAATTAGATCAGAGTGGAAGAACAAAAACATTACATGTAAAAGTACAATTTGAGATGTTTTTTTTATTTGTGAAACTTAATAAAGTTATTAAAAAAAAGAGTAAGCTGTCAAATTAACTTGTCAATTAGTTGTCAAATTAAACTGTCAAAATAAGTTTACTACCTCGCAAAGTGAAAGTTAAGGCTGCAGCACAAAGGCTATTCCTCAGCAAGAAAGGCAGCTTGAAGGAGAAACAAAAGAGAAACAAAGTTGCTTGAGGATCTTTCTCTAACCAATTACCTTCATTCATCAAGCAAGATCGTGTCTTCCTCACTCAGACAAACACATTTACTTCGTATATTTGTTGATGCTAGGAAAAAAAAGACCTTAATGATCCATTAGCACTCTCTTCTTGCTGTCCATTTAACACCTGAAGACAGTAATGACAGCAGTCTGTTTTTTGATAGGTGGAGAGAGATAGGGATGGAAATGACAGCCTGGGAACACCCCTAACCGGCCACTTCTGCCCTGTGTTACAGTTCTGCATGTAGGTGAAAACGAAGCAGAAACGGCTTGGGAAATTTGCATTGGAGTTTTTCCAGTTTTACAAGACAGAAGTTTCTCGTTGCATTGAACCATGATAGGAGTTGAAAACGTGCAGAACCATGAGGAAAACTATGCAGCTAAACTGGTACAATGTGCAGATGGGAGGGTGAGAATTCAAGGCGACTACGATGTATTGACCTTGTGCAGAAATGGCCTCTGTCTGTTTCTAGGATTATGATGAAACCTTTTTGTGTCTGTGTTTAGGTAGTTTATGTTGTATGTACCGTGTAGTTTGTAGCTATTTTAAATCCCTATGTGTTTTTTTAAAATATTTTTAAACATGTCTTAAAGAAAAAATCACTAATCTAGCAAAATGAAGAATAATGGTCATCTTAAACTGAGAAACAAATTTAGAATTTTGAATTTTGCTTAACAGAACATATATTCCTCAGACCCTTATTGTCTTGTATTTAAGTTTCTGATCCTCATTTCCATGTATGGAGTACCTGACCCTGCATTCTACAAAAAGAGCATAGTAATCTAAAAAGCAAGAGCCAGCATGGTGTAGTGGTTTGTGTGTTGTACTGTAATCTTGGAGACCAGGGTTCAGTTCCTCACTCAGCCATGGAAACCCAGTGGGTGACAACACACACTCAGCCCTAGAAAACCCGGTGATAGGTTTGCATTAGAGTCAGGACTTGAAGACACACAACAAACTCTGAAACAACTTGAAGGCACAGAACAACAAGCTAAAAAGCAGCTTGTGGTATGTCGTGAGTAGGCATAGGGTTAATAACTTAAGGCTAATATAGCCATTTTGCCTCCTTCTTTTCCTCTTCCTTAGGGACTGAACTTTGCTAGAAGTCATTAACACTTGGTAGGTGAGTCAAGATAAAGTCCTTTTTTGCCACTGCCATTCGTAGTAGGCACTTAGTGTGGATTTGGATATAAAAATTTGGATAACCAAATAGTGTGTTGAGTTGAACTTAACAGAACCACAGGTATTTGCAACTTCTGCTGAAACAGTACAAACCTTTTCCCGACAAAATAGAAAAATTAGAGCAGAAGGTTGCCGATGTCTGTCTAGTAATCATATACTATTAAAATCAGAAGGTGACCTTCAGTGGTCACAAGAATGATGAAAAAGAAACACTGAGTTCTTCATTGAGAGAAACAAATGGTTGTATTTGCTACAAAAGTTGTCAATAGCTTGGGGGAATGGAAATAGAAAAGCCAGTTTTGGCAATGGAGAGGAAAAAATTATGTAAGTGCATCAAGCCAGGCATCAGCTCCAATTCAAATAGTATCCTTATGTTCCTGATCATTATGATAACATAGATTATTGTGAAGAATAGGATGAAGGAGACCTGAAGCTCTAGGTAGACTATAAATCGCGCAGCATAAGATATAACATTGTTTTGTTTCACTGTTTATTCCTCTTTAATGGGACAAAACGAGAGACTGTGAATGTTCATGGCAGGATTCCATGTCAATAGGGAAAAGAATCCAGTCCATGTTTTAGTCTGAACTTTAAAGGAACTATCTAAGGTCCTGAATTTGTTTTGGTTCAGTATGTTGTACAGCTTCTTTAGAGAGTAAAATCCAGGATGGATTCACTGCCTCCACTAACAAGGAAGCTACCTGCCACTGCTGGATACCTTGCAACCTTAAAATGAATCCATTAACCAATATTTCAGAGAAGACAATAAAGAAATGAGTTTGCTTTATAGTCCAGAGGCATTACTTCTATAATGTACTAGCATATTTACCCAGTGTTGTCTGGGATTTTATTTTCTCATAGGTAATACTTATTAGAAATACCTTAGGAATCACCTCACCTTGAGAATTAGATGTGGTTGAAATACACAGATTTGAGATCTTGTGTGTCCAGTACATATAACTTTACCCCATATTCCCCAATCAAATCTGTAGTCAGAACTGCAAGCCTCATCTTCATAGCAACTGACCTATTCAGAGCTCTCCAGCTGACAATTCTAAAGGCCCCTCCGTGACCTGTCAACCCCTGGATTCCATAGAACCTTCATAGCCAGCCAATCATATGAGGTCATCTTGCCTGACATAGCCAATCATATGAGGTCTTTGCTTGCCTGACACAAACAGACAAACTCACGAACAGTCAAACTTTTATATAGTAGATTGAAATCTGTGACCCTCTTATGGCCTTGGATTTTATCCAAGTAAGCTCCAGAAAACCCCACGATAGGTTCACCTTATGGTTGCCATAAGTTGGAAAGGACTTGAAGACATGCACCACCACCAACAACAAAATTTGTTTTAAAGTTACACAAATTAACTATGGTTAAAAAAATAGTCACAGCCTAACATTTCTTAGCATGCACATTTCTGTTCCCGGTTACTTTCATAGCTTCTAATACCTCAGCTATAAAACATTAGTGCTCATCACCACTTTCCAAACAAAATCAAGGGAAACAAGCTATACTTGTATATGCCAAGGAGGCAGACATATGAGTAACCCAGTGGGATTGCCATGTCTAGATGTAGTTTAGCCCAAATTATCATTAGAAACCTGGCATGAATATGATTTATTGTACAACTGCTCAAGTATATCTAGCCAATGATCATTTATTTCTTTTTTGCCTTTTTTTTTTACATTGGTGTTACCATAAATCCATATGGCTGAAATAATCAGAAACAAGTGGGAAATTCTTAAGAAAATCTATTGAAACAGAAACATATTGCAGGGAATGGGAACAACAATCCTTCTATGATAGTGCTTTAATCCCAACTGAAAAGCAGTTCGTCAGGTTGAATTCACCAGTTATTTATTAATAAACTGTAGTGTTAGTCTTTGTCTCCTGTAGGGAGCTTTATTTTATGAATATGATATTAAGGATTTATGTCAATTTCCATGCCAAAATTGAGATTTAGTTGAAATCCAGCAAATGAATAGGATTCTGCCATTTCAGTACAGGTTGATCACAACATCTGCATCCATCTATGTCTGTCTGTCTGTGTTAGGACAAGAGCAGCTATATTTTCTTTGAAAGAAAGTACATAGACAAGCAAGTGCATAGATAGTGAAGAGTGTAGCCTTTATGCCCCAGGAGACTCATTTGGTGGCATACAGTAATTAGGCTAAACCTAAGGGATCTATAGCCAAGATGTATAAGACCGTTTAATTTGGCAGGTTGATTTTTAACTGCTCAACAACACAATGTTATTCATATAAATTCAGAAATAAGCCCCAATCAGTTCAATAGTGTTTACTCCAAGTGGGTATAGGAGTGTAGGCTTAGCATGACTGGACTGTGCAGTTACATCTAACAGATTTCAAAATCTTCAATCCAGTGCATAATATTATATAATATTAGAACACAATACTATAATGTATAATAATAGAACACAACTCTGATTGAAATCAGTAGGACTTAGCTCCCAAATAAATACAGCATGATTTCCAATGCTAGAAAGCAGAAAAACTTACAAGCATTGTTAAATGAAAGTGGGGGGACAAGTGTGCAGGGGACAGGGGATAATTATCACATTTAGTTTCTATTCTGGGCCACACTTGTGTGCCCAAACACACTGGATGGACAAACTGCTATATTTGTGCATGGTTCCAGGTGTTTTGGCTTGGTTTTCAGTTCAAAATCAAATGAAAATTGGAATCCAAAAGATATGATGGAATCAAAAAGATATGGCTGTGGCTTGTGGGGGGGGGGCTGCAAAAGTGGGATTTAGGTGCCATGGATGCACAACTGCTGGCAGAAGAGCAACAATGGTAGACAAGAAGCTTTCTGCAAGAAGAAAAATAAGGGTTTCACATGGGTTTGAAGCCTTGCTTTAGCAGAATGACATCACCGGCTATAACTACAGCCCATTTCTAGAAGCGTGCTGCCAATTTCAAGTTCAACAGGATTGTAACAAATACTATCAGACAGTTTTAAGTAGTGACTACACAAATCTTTGAACCAGAATATTTAACATGTTTTCACCTCAGGCAGAATCATTTTGTTTTGAAAAAGGAACAAGACTGTCAAAGCATGGCATTTTGATGACACTGAATTTGATTGACTGTAGGATTTATAATATATTACATTTGTGGCTGAAAGACAAGCCTTCCCTTGAGCTGAATTAGCAGGACACAGGACATGTTCAGATCTCAAGGCATGTTAGAACTACTTTGATCTTGGCAACATCAGGAAAACACATGTATGTTTAGACAATACCGGAGTCACAGATCTTTGACGAACATAAATCAAAGGGCTGTGAGAGGTACATAGAGATGTACGTTCCTGGCTCTCCCCCGTCCTCCTCCTCCTTCTCTTTCTCTCTTTCTTTCTCCCTTTCGCCCTTACTCTTTCTCCTGAATCTGAAAATTGACAGCATTTAACTTTGCAAGCTTGATTGGCACTCCAATATTATGTGGAGATTTCCCCTCATTTCAAACCGGAAAGGCTGAAGGATTGGGACAGACAGACCAAGTGCATCTCAAATGGGTGTGTTCAGGCAGAAAAGGTCTTTCGTGAGATCCTCTTCAGGGCATCCTTCACTTCCTTGTTCCTCAAGCTGTAGATGAGAGGATTTAGCATAGGAATGACCAGCGTATAGAACACAGAGATGACTTTGTCTTGTTCTACAGCAAAATTGGAATTGGGTCTCATGTACATGAATGCCCCAGTCCCATAGAAAATGGTGACAGCAGTCAAATGGGAAGCACAGGTAGAGAAAGTTTTGTGCCTCCCTGAGGTTGAATTGATTCGGAAGATGGCTGCAAGGATGAATACATAAGAAATAAGAACAATCAAGACAGTGCTTGACACAACAATGGTGGCAAGTGTAAAATGTACAATATCTATAGTGTGTGTGTCAGAGCAAGAGAGTTTGAGAATGGGAGGCACATCACAGAAGAAATGGTTAATGACATTGGAACCGCAAAAGGACAAATTGAATATAAAACATGACTGGATGAGTGAACCGAGGAAGCCACAGGCATATGCCGCTACCACCAGCAGAATGCAGAGTCGTCTGGACATGATGACTGCATATAGCAGTGGGCTGCAGATGGCTATGAAACGATCATATGCCATTGCAGCCAAGAGGTAACATTCAGTGATCAAAGTAAGACCGAAGAAGAAGAACTGCACTGCACACTCCCTGAAAGGTATTGTTTTTCTGTCTGTTACAAAAGCAACCAGCATTTTGGGAGCGATGACTGTTGAATAGATGGCATCCACCACAGACAGGTTGCTGAGGAAAATGTACATGGGGGTGTGAAGTCGAGAATCGCTTCTGATCAAAAAAATCACCCCAAGGTTGCCCACTAGGGTGACAAGGTAGATGAACAGAAACAACAAGAAGAGAGGAATCTGGAGGTCTGGGTGGTCTGCGAAGCCCAGTAAAATGAATTCTGTCACAAGAGTGTAATTCTTCTTCACCATTTAGCCCAAATGAGATTCTCCGCTGCAGGGAATATATGAAGTTTACAATTGTGCACAGTAACCTGATAATCACTAACTTACTTTGCTCACAATTACCTTTCTTTCTTTTTTAACAAAATGCTGTCTTGAAAATGCTGTCCTTCCTATGAGCCCATGTGTTGTAGTGGTTTGGAGTGTTGGGTTAAGGCTTGGAAGAAGGTTCAAATCCCACTTGGTCATGGAACCTGGCAAAGTGACCTTGAGTAAGTCACATACTCTCAGTGTCAGAGGAAGACAACAGGAAACCTCCTCTAAACAAATCTTGCCAAGAAAACCTATGATGAGTTCACCTTATGGTCACTGTAACAACTTGAGGGCTCACAACTAAGGCCATTTCTGCACTAGGGGCCCCTCCCGAAACTGCAAACCCCAAAGTTCCATAGGATGTTGAAACTGGAATAATAGCGCTATAACAGTCTAGTGCAGAAATGGCCTACAACAAGAATCCTTCCTACAGTTAACTGTCACCAAGTCCAGTTGATTTCATTTGCAATTTCTGTGGGAAGGATTGCAGTATTGTGACTTAATTTTTCTCTTCAGCTAATTTAAAGACATATTCCTAAAAGAAAACATAAGGCGTATCTGTTGTTTCCATGTGTACACAAGAATTATTAACAAATTTCAGTGGTAAATGAAAGGCTCGGTCTGGAGGACAGGATCACCCATTATATCCCTCACAAACTGTGAATTCAAAAATACATGCTGTGGAAAAAAAAGGAGAGATCAGCCCTGACTGGCTTTAACTGGAAGCGATCTCTGCAACACACAGGACACGGAAGGATTTGAGCGTGTAAGTATATTCATTACACAGCTTTAATGGCATGTATTTTCAAAGAGAAATGGATAAAATGTCTTAAAGAGAAGGATTACAGTACAGTGGAAGAACAAATAGTTTCCTTGCCAAAGCGACCAATTCCAGTTTCTGGCATCCCATTTGCCTAGTATAAGGCAGCTTCCTCAATTTCCAATACAAGGAAGTAATGAAAACACTTCAAAAATGAAATCCCAGAGTTGAAAGGAAAGTGCCCCTAGGTGTTGCATTGCATGCCCAGATGTTAGTAAGAGCATTGGGGTGGTCATCCAATGTGGGCAAAAATCAATCTTTTGTGAGCAATACTAACACCTTGATCTAAACATGTTTATTCAGCAGCTCTGCCTGCTTTCAATGGAACTTACCTCCAAGATGGGTTTATGAGTGCAAGCTGTAGATATCGCCATAAAACCTGTTCATCTCTCAGGGGATGATGGTGTCAGGGGGGAAGGCTAGTGTCAGGCCAAAATCAGTGCACATAATTAACCAAATAACAATCACGGGGACAAGAAACCAAGACAATGATTTCTATGGGGGATGCACAGCCACAGCCACACACCCTCAAACACACCAAAGAAGTAGATGAACACTGACACCAATAGAAGCAGCTGCATGTAGAACAGAGTCATGTCCCAATCAGCTTGAGAAATCATCTTGAAATCATTTCTGGTAGCTCTGAAAGCCAAAGCCAATGAACAAACAAGAAAGCCATTCATTGGAAATGGCAAACAGTTACAGCATATATAATGTGTATTCAAACCAGAAATTGTTTCCCATTCTGCAAATGAGGCTAAGATGGGAGAAATATCTTCAGCTGTTGCAGCTGACAAATCTGAGACTCACCTCTAGGGTGAAATGCTTCTTTCTCTCCTTCCCTCAGTAGGTGGAGATTGTTGTAGGTTGCTGTTTAAATACCATTCTTGAAAACAGAACAGAATCCCTGGAGCTGATCTACAGACATGACTTCATTCCTGAGAGAGTAACTAATTCAGAAGAAAAGATTTGTGCTTGTATAGCTCACGGTTCATTCTACTGCATGCATTTCCCAGGCCCAGTTTGTCCAGCTTCGACAAATGCTGGTTGTACGTGACAATGAGTGAAATGGGAGGGCAGGGTAATGAACACATCACCCTGCCAATATTGGGTAAAACAAAGGCACATTATTGATTGCGACTGTATAGATTTGGGCTGGCATGGAATGAAATAACCTGCCTGTTGTCTAGTTTGCCCAAGCCCTCTGCTTGGGGAGCAATTATGAAGTGATACCATGGAGGCCCTTTCCGCATGTGGAGGGGGAAACGGGGGGAAACACGCCGAAACGGAGCTTACTGGCAGCCGGGTAAGTCCGTCACCATGCGGAGCAGCGCGAACTCGCTGCTCCGCAGTCCTCCAGCGTCCAAAATGGCAGCTTCCAGCTGGTGGAGGCTCTCCACCAACCGGAGAAGCTCGCCAGCCGGAAGCCCACCCCCGGCAGATCTGCAGGCATGCACTAGTGCGCGCCTGCAAATCTGCACCGGAGCCCGGCGACAGAGCTGCACGGGGCTGCGTGCTCCGTGCTTTTTAAAAACCTCTGAAAAGCGGTTTTTAAAAAACATGCAGCGCGCCCCAGTTCTGGTCGCTTCGGAGCGGATTGAGGTGCGGAACTACGAAAAGTGGTCCGCCCCAATCCACTCCATGGTGCAGACGACCTCCATCGGAGGTCGCTCTGCACCGTTTTAATACCCCGGTGCGGAAAGGGCCAGAATTCACATGGGGATCAGTCATTGTGTGGTTTCTGTGCCTGGCTCTGGCTTTGCAAAATTCCCACTTTCTCAGCAATCTTTAAGCACTAATTTGCAAGTGAAGAGAGTTGTTCCAATTGGCAGTGAGATTAAAATCTCAATGGTTTGCCTTTCAAAATTAAGATATGAGAATGTCAAGGCTATTGTACAAGAGTTAATTTGAAAGAAAAAAAAAACCTTAAGTGTCTGTTCAACAAACTTTTTAAATGGATTAAGGAGTCAATAACTTTAAAAGATTTAAGATTTCTCACTTTGATTTTGATGGACATGCTTTGACAAGTTTGAGTTTCGCTGAGTGAAGAGATTGGAGCTCTGTGGGAATGTAAATTGTTTACTTTGTAAGAGGATAACACTAAGACCAAACAGGTCGTGTCTCAGAAGCTACAGAGACAGCATTGGGATAAACGTTTAGGCTATTTCTGTACTACATTGTGATAGTGCTATTATTCCACTTTCACCATCCTATATAATCCTGGGGTTTGCAGTTTAGAGAGGGACATTTAGAAGGCTCAGCCAGAGACTAGACTTGGCCTTTTGTCTTACCATGTGCTTGTACAATGTTACTTCGCCACACTAGCACTCTGTGTGCTTTTTGCCTGCATAAATTCTTTACAATGTTGCCACCTGCCCCGTCGGTATACACTGTGAGGGAAACAAGAAAGGCAGGTACATTGGAACAGCAGTCTTCAGAAGTAGCATATTTCAGGTTTGTAGCCCTATTTTTTTTTTGTTATATGCTTATTGCATTTGTTCAATGATTTATGGAGCAAAGATCATAATTCATCCTATGTGAATTCTCCCAAGAACTCAGCTGATAGTCTTGGACAAATTTCTGCTTAGCCATATTTATTCCTTCCTCCCACTTGAGAAATCAGAGGCCCTGTGTGAATGTCTAGCTAAGATAGTGGGGACAATTTGTAAATTGTTGGTGACAGTAGTAAATGTTAGCTTTATGTCTTAGAAATGGGCTCTTTGGTTTATAAATTTTTTGTCATTCAAATGTATAATATTAGTAGAAAGTCTCATTTTGGAGTATAGTATTTTCACATCCATTCACACACATTGTATCAGTGTCTGAAATTGAGAAGAGTCCCTAATTTTCTTTTGAAATGCAACTTGATTCCCATTTTTAAATAAAAATGTAAAATTGTTATATTAAGTGAACAAAGAACCAGACAAAGAATTTGCACTGGATGTTTCATAAAGTGAAATGTGTGAAAGAAATTGCTGCTAGTTTGGTTCAACATGAGTAGCCTACAAATCTTCCCTCACTGCTGTTTTGCAAATACTAACAGCACTGGAAACACACTTAAATACTATAATATAATTTAAATCGGTGTGTATGTGTGAGACAAACTCTTGGAGGGGGCATAGCCAGCAGACCTGCCCTACCAACAGAGGAGATTTAATTTGATTGGCTTACTGACTAAAGAACCCAGGTTAGCCAGAGGGAGGGGCTAGGTGGGTGAGTCAGCAGAACAGTAAAAAAATAACTGAAACAGGGTATGAAAGAGAGTTCTGTGGGTGAGTTTAAAAAGAGAGGTTCCTTGAGAAAGAGAGAGAGTCAGAGAAAAGATAATTGCTGGTTAACTTAGGGAAGTGTTTGCATGTGAAGAGCTGGAAGTTCTTTGATGTTGAAAATATTGAATTGCCCAATACCATTCCTTGGTTACTTCATTTAACAAAGATTTTTTTTTTTTAAAGCAGCCTCCGTACAGTGTCTGTTTAATTTGAGCTCAGTTACACATGCTACCACCAGTGACACATTCAGTTGGGATAAACCTGAAAGCACTTTGCTCTGTATCCACAAGGGTTGTGGGCTTAGGGAAAGCAGAAGGGTGCTTAAGTATGGAAAGGGAGCCAGGAGGTGGTAATTATATGAAAGGGAGCACCTTCTCCAGGGAGGGAGAATTTAAGGCAGACCTGATCTGTCACAGCCCTGGCTGGCCCAGATCGTCACATTTTGACAGGGAAAAACCAGGTGGCTTTCCAGATTTTATTGGACTGTAGCTTCCAGTGCCCCTCACCACCGGTGATGAGGGCTGGTGGGAGGTATAGTTTAATAACATCTGGAAGGCCAAATGATTCCCACCTTTGAAGTGGATTAATGAAAAACAACCCTTTCTCTCCTCTTTCAAATATTACTCTTGTGCAGCAACAGCACATTTATTTTCCAAGTCTTCTCCTTACATTATCAAAATGGCACCATCCATGTACAAGAGGGGACTTTCAGGAGGCTCAGAAGAGCCACAGTGTTCTTCTTGTTGTTATTTTCCCTCAAGTCAACTTGGACTTATGACAGCTCTGTAAATGACAGACCACCAAGAGTCCTGGTCATCAACTACCCTGCTCAGGTCTTGCAAATGCTGAGCTGTTGCTTCTTTTTAAAATATATTTACTTTTACCAAAAACCTGCAGACATTAAAAGGGAAAACAATAGATAAACAAATAGCAATCAGCTATCAAATCAACCAACAATCCAACCAATAACTATATATTATAGACAATATATACAATTTATGTCAAAGAGCAGAAGAAAAAAAGGAACACCCGAGAAGAAGAAAAAAAGGCAAATAAAATAAAATAACCCCCCACATACAAAAAAAACAAATTTTCATACCGTATTATGACAAAAAAAATAAATAAATAAAAATAAAAAAAGAAAATCTACAGTCCCACAAAACAAAAAGAAGACTTCCCTCTCTGCTGAAGTTTCAACTTTACTTAACAATTAAATAATAATCCCTCCTTTCTATATTTGAAACAAGAAAGTCTGAGAAAAACTGAAAAAGTTAAAGAGTAACAATAATCATAGCAATAACAGTTATTACAATAACTAAATTAACCCTAATTTTTGGTTATTTATCTCAACATCTCATTCCCTTGTATCAAAATTTTCTTTAGTCATGAATGCTGTTATTAGGAAAAACACAGTTTTTCCCTTCTTCCCCCTCAATACAAAATATCAGGGAATTCTTATATAACATTAAAATGTAAATACTTAAATATATAAACCTATGAGCTTTCTCAATAGTATTAAATGTAAAGTATAAAGGTCCTCCATCTAATTAAAAAAATTATCATATCCAACTTGTGAATCCACTTACATTGTTGATTTTGATTTAGAGAAACTCCATAAAAGGTTGCCACACTCTACAAAATTTATTATTAGCTTTGTTTTCTAACATATAAGTAATTTTGTCCATTTCTGCAGTCTCCATCAATTTTCCCAACTATTCTGCAGTGGGTATGGAAACCATTCTCCAATGTTTGGTGAGGACTATTCTGGCTGTTGTAATCATGTGCCAAATTAATCTTTTGACCTCACCATCCTTCTTTTTATCAAATTTGAAGACTCCCAATAGAAAAAAGTTCTGGAATTAAAGCAATTTTAATCTTTAATTTATTTTGGATTTTTTTTAAAAAAAATATTGGAGAATTATATTATACATTACCGCCGCTAGAATATTCCTAGCTAGATGTTGGAAATGTCCAGAGGTCCCAAAATCAGAAAGATGGTTTTTAAAATGTTTTGATATGACAGAAGTAGATATACTTTCGCTACATATTAAGGGGAAGACAATCAAGGTACTAGAAGAATGGTTAACTATTAAAAGTTTCCTCAAACAGAAACAGTATGACGCTATAATAGAATGAATTTACAATAGGGATGGGACAAATCCAGAATTTTCTGAATCCGAATCCCTGGAAGGTTCTGGGAATCCACAAATCTCACAGATCTCGAATCTTTTGAATCCTTTTTTAAAAAAGAGTTTAAAAAGCAAAGGAGAGAAGGATAATCTTGAGCAAGACACACTCTCTCAGCCTTAGCAAAAGCCTAGGCAAAGGCAAACCTCCCTCTGACAAAATCTGGCCAAGACCATTGTCCTAGTTTTGCCTCAGGATCTCCCCAGATTGAAAATGATATGAAGGCCCTTTCTACACAGGCTGGAAAATGTGGATTAATCCCACATTTTCCTGCCTGTGTAAACAGGACCACATACTACAGTACAGAGATAATCCAGGTCAAAACTGGCTTGTCTTTGCGTAGCTCCTTCTGGCATCCTGGGGTTAGTA
This sequence comes from Cyclura pinguis, assembly GCA_030412105.1. Classification (NCBI taxonomy): domain Eukaryota; kingdom Metazoa; phylum Chordata; class Lepidosauria; order Squamata; family Iguanidae; genus Cyclura; species Cyclura pinguis. The sequence continues at coordinate 267,188,336 of CM059599.1, forward strand.
GTTTGATGATGCACCAGTACACTTTGGCAGAGAAGGCTGTGACACCTTCAAACCCCAGAATTTTGTCTGAAAGAGGTTTGCAAGGGAGCTATGCAAAGGAATGTTTCAGCTGTCCTTGAAATCTCAATCCTGTAGCTTCCAGTCAAATACTGAACTTAAATGTGAAATGTTCAATTTAAATATCTTAGAATACAAGCCCAGATGTAATTTGTGAAATTGTTAGCAAGGGCCATTATTACTCCAAGGGAAAACCTCACCTACTTACTATTTTCCCTTGTATGTATGGTCTCCCAGGTTTTCAGGCATCCTGGTCTCCAACAATCTATCTAGTTGGCAGATTCGAAAGATTCGGTTTGCCTATTTTGGCACAAGGATTGGGATCACCACTGGAATAATTTGAAATAAAAATGGAATTTTGGGAAGAACACTCATCTTGATCATTGTTATCTTGCCCTCTCTATCTCTTTTTCCTGATTTTTGTTTTAGACTTATTGGTTTTAAAACTGGCCATCTGGCCACACTGGTTTAGGATTCTATTTAGGTTGTCGACTTGAGGAGCTGGATCTTCTAAGAAGAGGACCACATCATTGGCAAATACCTTTATTTTGTATTCATCTTTACCAGTCTTAATTCTACATATGCCTTCATGCTTCCTTATATCCCTGAGAAGGACTTCCAATGCTAAGATGAATAATAATGGCAATAGAGGACATCCTTGTTTTGTCTTTTTCTCTATTTGAATACTTCCTGTCTGATCACTATTGATGATTAGACAGGCCTTCAGTTCATTATAGGTTTAATTCAATTTTGAAAAGTCTCTCCAAACTTCATATGTTCCAACACTTTTATAAGAAATTGCCAATTAATGTTGTCATAGGCTTTCTCCGCATCCAGGAAGATCAATGCACTTGTTTTGCATTATGGACTTCATAGTATTCTAGAATGTTGAGTACTGTTGTCATAATATCTCACATTTGTCTCCCAGTGAGAAAGCTACTCTGATCTTCATGCTTGTAATCAGGGTTAATCTTTTTCAAACGGTTGGCCAGTATTGAAGCCAAAATATTATACTCTTCATTGAGAAGAGAGATAAATCTAAAATATTGCAAGAGGGACACCCATTATCAATCTTTGGAATTAATGCAATATTGGCCTCTTTCCAACTTCTTGGAATTAAACCAGCATCGCTGACTTCCGGTTTCGATGGCGTCGTGATCGCCAGAGCAGCAAGAAAGCTCCCGCTGACTCTGTCACCCCTCGTGGCTTAGCTGGTATACTAACAACTGGCAAAACACCCCCCCGGTAAAGGGGGTTCTGAGGAGCTCGCTGGGGGTCCATTGCCACCTTTCAGGCTAAGGAGCATCTGTGATGAGGCTCCCAAACCAGACAAAGGCAAGGGGACCGAACAGCTGCACAGCCATGTGGAGAGTCGCTGCTTGTTTTAGCAGCATAGCACTGCCTAAAACTTTATTTTAATAAATTCAAGTTAAAAGACAATTAAAACTGAAGAACTAAACCTAGAGGAAATCAACTTATTAAGACTCGAAGATTAAAAGACAGTGCCGGCCACAAGAGCGTGGCAGATCAAGAAGAAGAGCCGAGACAATAAGATGGCAGACAGAAGGCGGAGGTAAGAGTGCGTTAGATAATACTGTCGTCCAGAGTTTATAGTTTAAGTATTAAGAGATGGAAAACCAAGATACAAAGACACTTTAAGAAGAAGATAAAATTATACAAATATTTGACTATTTGGAATAAGTACTGTCCATAGCGATCAGCAGAAAACAGAAATTGGAGCGGCTAAATATCTTAAAAACATACTGGTCGGCGTTTTTCAAAGTACATGGAGATGAATGGGAGGGGAGAAAAGGGGAGAGGAGTGAGTTGAGACTTATGACTGAGGATCTTTGAAGTATAAAAGCACAGACTTTTTAAGTTGGAATTAAAGAGGGATGATATACTGAACTGAAACGTGAAATCGAAAAGATACAGAACTGAACTGGGCTAAAGCAAAAAGAGAACAGTAAGCTGGAACTCACGTGGGAAAGCGAAAAGGAGAAAGACGCTTGAGCTCGCTTTTGAAAAGATAAAGAACATGAGAGGGATGGAGAAATAGAAGATAGAACAGACTTAAAGCTAAAAGGAATAAAAGTGGATATTATACATAAAGAAAGTACAAACAGGACCTAAAATCAAAGAAAAGGGAGGAGGAAGGGGCTGGAGCTCACAGAGAAACTGCTCGAGCTAACCCTGCAACATTGAATAAGAAACCCACGATATAGACACGGAAAAGAAGGAAACAGAGACTTAGACTGGAAAGAGAAGATCAGACAAGCGACAAACAGAAAATTAAGGTGGTGGTGGCTACGCGGAAGTGAGGAGGGGAAGGAAAAAAAAACTGCTTTGTATGGAATTGCATAAAACAGATTCGAATTAATTAACTAATCAATTTAGTAGAACTTAATAACTTAAGAACTTAACTTAATATTTCCTATATAGTTATAATAGTGAACTTCATGAACTTTAGGATAGTCTAATGAACTGAATAAGAACTTTCAATGAATTGAATGTATGGAATTTGAACTTTAATGACTTGATTAGAAACTAAAGGAAAGGAAATTTGCATATATGAGATAATGAATTGATTGAACTGGTAATTGTTAACATACATAGTTTGAAAAATTTAAGGAGGATTGTAAATATTATAAAGATTTTGTGAATTTGTCTGGTGGCTAGTAGAGAAACGTTAAGGAGAAACAAACTAATACGAAGATTAGAAACAAAGGATCATAGTCTAACTATTAATAAAGATTTTCAAACTCAAAGCAGCCCACCTGCACTACCCAAGACGATTACAGAGAATTACACAAAACAAAAAATAAATTAAAAAAAATGGTGACTGGAACAAGGAAAGGAACAAAGACACAGACACAAATACAACTTCAACCAACAGAACCAAATAGAAGACAATCTGTGGATATGGGCCAGCAGTTAGCTGAAATTCTAAAAGAAGTAAAAGGTCTTAAACAAGAAATGAGACAGGAAATGAAGGAAACAAGATTTGAAATTAAGGCAGACATCAAGAAAGAGATAGAAATAATTGGGAAAAATATGGAAACGATGAATAAAGAGATCAAGATTATGAAAGGAGATATCCATGATCTTCAATCAAAAACAAATCAATTAGAGACAGAAAAAGAAACATTGAAAATAAAACAAAGGCAAGGAGAACTCGCAATATCCCAACAAGAGTTACGTTACTGTGATAGGTGTGTGAAGCTGAGAGGGATAGAGGAGGCACCCGGAGAGAATCTATATGAAAAGATAATTCCAGTTTTGGCAACATTTATAGACATGGAAATTGATAGAATGGAACAAGAAATCGATAGGATCTTCAGAGCAAACTCGATTTTAGCAAGAGAAAAAGGGTGGCCCAGAGACATTGTAGTTTGCTTTGTTAGAAACCAAGATAGTAACTGTAATGCAGACGTAGAAGAACAAGAAATAGTGGCTGGCAGTGAAGAGTCAGATTTAAAATCGGAAGGAAAAGAACAAAAAGAACTAGAATTAGAATTAGAAGACCTCTACGCAGAAGAAGAGGAGATATAGAAAAGAAGCAAAACTTTCAATAAGAAAAGAATGACCATCAAAATTATATCCTGGAATATAAAAGGAATCAACTCGAATTACAAAAGAAGACAAATCTTTCATTATGTTGAAAAGGTGAAAGCGGATGTAATATGTCTACAGGAAACTAAAATTAGAGACAAAGATATTAAATATTTACGGAACCCAGAACTCGGAATTTGCTATGCATCTGCCTCGCAGAAGAAAAAAAAGGAAATAGTACTCTACGTAAACTGTAACCTCCCATCAGAATTGAAATTTCAGGATACACTTGGACATTATGTAGGAGTGGAAGTGCAACTTCAAGAGACTAAAGTTTTGATAGTAGGAGTATACTCCCCAACAGAAGATAAAAGTAATTTTTACCAGAAACTATTACAGCAACTTCTAAATTACTCTGAAGAAACAAACCAAGGCAACGTTTTATTTTGTGGAGACTTTATAATGGAGTATTGGACCCTAAAGAAGACAGATCAAGAGGCAAATTAGATCGTAAACAGCAAGGAAAACTTCCTAAATCCTTTTTCAAATTAATGGAACGTATGACGCTACAAGATGTATGGAGAATGAAATATGGACATTCTAAAGGATTTACTTATTATTCGGAAACTCACAAATCAATGTCGAGAATCGACATGTTTCTGATCTCAAAGGTTATACAAAATCAAGTAGACAATATGGAGATTCTTCCCAGAATATACTCTGACCATAATCCAGTTCAATTAGAGCTCAAAACATTAAAAAGAACCAGAAGATGGAGATTAAATGACTACATTTTTCAAAATTAGAGCTATTTGGAAAAGATTAGAGAAACCTTAAGAAATTACTTTAAAGAAAATGTGTCAGATGATGTAAAACTGAAAACCATTTGGGAAGCAAGTAAGGCAGTAATGCGGGGATATTTCATTCAGTGGGGAACGGAAATGAAGAAAAAAAGACAAGCAAAACAACAAGAACTAATGTTAAAAATAAAACAACGGGAAGAGCTACTAAAGCTATACCCCACGGATACAAAAATAAGAGCAGAACTGAAGATGCTTCAAGAACAGTTGAAATCAGAACACCAATGGGAAATTAATAAGAACTTAACGAGAATGAAACAAAGATTCTTCGAACAGGCCAATAAGCCAGGCAAATGGCTGGCCTATAAACTGAGGAAAGAAAGAGAAAAAAGTTGATTACAGAAGTAAACATGGGGGAAAGACGACAACGGATCAAGAAATCATTAAACAAACTTTCCTTAGATATTATAGTGAATTATATAATGCAAAAGATAGAAAGATACAGAAAAAGATATTGGGTTTTTTGGAGAAACAAAGGATACCAAAACTAACAGAAGATCAACAGAAAACACTTAATACTAAAATAACAACAACAGAGATAATGCAAGCAATTAAGAAACTTAATTTGGCAAAGGCACCGGGCCCAGATGGGTTTTCAGCAATGTACTATAAAAATCTGCAAGAAGAACTGGTGCCGTACATGCTGGAATTATTCAATGAAATCATGGAAGGAGGGCAACCAAACTCCTGGAGTGAGGCCTGCATCACACTAATACCGAAGGAAGGGAGAGATCCAAAAGAACCAGGCAATTACAGACCGATTTCATTGTTGAATGTCGATTACAAGACCTTCACGAGTATTCTGGCAGATGGAACAAAAAAAAATATTACAAGAAATTATAGAGGAAGAACAAAACGGATTTTTGCCAAACAGACAATTAAGAAACAACATAAGAACAATTTTGAATGTTATAGAGTACTATGAGAGGCACAATGAGAAAAAGCTAGCCCTGATCTTTATGGATGCCGAGAAGGCATTCGATAGCTTGAGGTGGGACTTCATGTTCATGGTATTGGCAAAAATGAATTTTGGAGACACATATATAAAATGGATTAAAGAAATATACAAAGATCAAGTCGCTACCTTAATTATAAATGGGGAAAAAATGAAAAACTTCAAAATTAAAAAGGGCACAAGACAAGGATGTCCCCTATCACCTCTACTTTTTATAATAACAATTGAAATACTAATAAGGATGATAAAGGGAGATCCCGATTTGAAAGGATGCAAAGTAAAGAACCACGAATACAAGGTAAAGGCATATGCCCATGATTTAGTGATCATTTTAGAAGACCCAAATCCAGGTATAGATAATCTTTTGGAAAAGTTGAATCAATTTGGTGAATTGGCAGGATTCAGAATTAACAAGGAAAAAACAAAAATTTTGACTGAAAACATGAAAGTGGAAGAAGAAAACATATTGGCTCAAAGAACAGGCTTCAAATTAGAAAAGAAAGTTAAATATTTGGGAATCTGGATCTCAAAAAGAAATAATGAGTTATATGATAATAATTATAAAAGTACATGGAAAGAAATCAAGAAATCACTAAATAATTGGAATCAGCTCCAACTTTCGCTACTTGGAAAGATAGCTACAGTTAAAATGAATGTGCTGCCAAAATTAAACTTTCTTTTTCAAAACCTACCGGTAATTATAAACGAAAAACCATTTAAAGAATGGCACAGAGAAATTTCTAAATTTATTTGGGATGAAAAGAGGCCAAGAATGAGATGGAAATTCTTAACAGAGAAGAAAGAAAAAGGAGGTTTTGGACTTCCTGACCTGAAACTGTATTACCAAGCAAACTCCCTGATCCGGATCAAAGAATGGCTAACATTACAAAATGAAAAAATATTAAATCTGGAAGGAACTGGAATAAGAATGGGATGGCACGCGTCTGTATGGTACAATAAGCATAAAATAGATAAAGAATTTCAGAATCATTATTTAAGGAAAGCCCTTTTAACAAACTGGCAAGAATTTAAGAAAAAATATTATATAAAAATACCATTATGGATTTCCCCGCATGAGGCCTTTTACCGTAGATGGCGGGAACCACAAGAAAAAATAATAAAGTATCAGAATATGATAATTGTTGGGAAGAATCAAGAAACAAGATTAAAAACCAGAGATGAATTGGAACACGAAGGGTTCAAGTGCTCATGGTTTCTCTATAGACAACTCAAAGAAAGATATAACATGGATAAGAAATTAGAAGGCTTCCAAACAGATGAATATGACAAACAGTTTGAAAATATACTATTCAAATCACAGAAACAATTGACTTCTAAACTATAGAAATTACAAATAGAGAGAGAATTAGAAATGGAACAGATAAAACCCTCGATGATCCTATGGGTGCAGAACATAGACCACGAGATTCAGCTAGAGCACTGGGAGAGGACTTGGTTAGAAACACAAAAATTCACGGCAGCCCAAAGTTTGAAGGAAAACTATTTAAAGATGCTGTATAGATGGCATCTTGACCCTGTGAAAATTAATAAGATATATAAAACAAGGGAGAACAAATGCTAGAAATGCGGCCGAGAAAATGGGACCTACTATCATGTATGGTGGACCTGTGACAAAGCTAAAATATACTGGAAAAGAATATAAGAAACAATCTCAGAAACATTACAGATTAATATTCCTCTGACACCTGAACTATTTCTATCAAATATAACACAGAAAATAGATAAAGAGCAAAGAGTGAAGCTTTGGAGAATAATTCTTTATATGATCACAGCTGCAAGAATGGTATTCGCACGAAAGTGGAAAAACGATCAGGTCCCACAAATAAAGGAATGGAAAGTTAAGGTTTTGGAATACAGAGAAATGGACAAATTAACCTCGATGATACAAGGAAAAAATCAAGAAGCAAATGATGCAGAATGGAGACAAGTAGAGGAGTTTTTCCTCTCAACATGAGAAGAATATAGGAAAATGTAATTTAAGGTTCAGACATTAAAATAAAAACATAAGATATGGGGAGACTGAATTAAGAGAAGGCATGCAAAGTTGTGAAAGAGGGTATTGAAAGAGTAACGTGAATGGGACTATAAAGAATTAACTCTAGGGGAGTAAGGAAGTGGAATATAATGCAAATAAGAGATGAAATATTCAAATACCACAATGTATGAAGAAAGATGGATATGAGTTGGACCTTCTATAAGAGCACAATGTACATTTGGAGATTTATATACTACTACATACTATTATACATTATTATTATATATATATATTGTACACTACTACATATGTAGATATACCTATACACCATTAATAATAATAATAATAAAAAAGAAATTAAACCAGCATCAATTATTGCATTCATCATCTTTTGCATAAGCTTTAAAAGTTGACCTTTAAACTGTTTGCAGTAATTGGCTGTCGAACCAGTTTGGTCCTGGTGCTTTTCTTAGTTTGGATCTGTCAATTGCTTTACTTGTTTCTACTAATGCAACAGGTTTATTCAATACTTCTCAATGGGCCGAATGAATTTCAGGAAGGCATTTTTTTTATTAATTATTTTTATTACAGATTAAATTACAAAAACAGATTAATATTCAAATCACAGACATTACTTTCCACAAATAGTATAATCCCCCCACCCCTCACCCCAATAGTTTAGCAGAGGTTTAATTAATTCTTCTCATATAGAAAAATCTTCATTCAGAATGTGGGATATGGATTTAATTACATTATTGATTTCACTGTACTCCATATTCTCTTTAATCTTTATAAGCAATAATTCCCAACCTGATTTCCACCCCCCTTCCTTCAGTATTCCCATAAACTTTAACCTTCTTTCCCTCAAAATATCAAACAATAAATTTTCAGCCAGGTATTTATCGACTTTGTTTATATTCCAGATTGTTTTACCTTTCCATCCTAATGCTAATACAGCTTGTGCTGTATATTTATATATTTATTTATATATTTATATTTATATATTTATAACCGCTTTTTCCTCATTATTTTTCAGCCCCTTGTCCTTTAAATTTAATGTTATACAATTCTCCCTATTCAGTTGTATATCCTTACCTATTATTCTATAAATCTCAATTTTAACCTTGTCCCCAAATTTTTGAACAAAGGGACATTCCCACCACATATGTATATATATATGCCTTTAGCCCCGCAAGCGTGCCAATACTTTGAGGATATATTTTCTCTAAAAAATGCTAATTGGGAAGGTGCTCTATACCATCGGCCAATCAATTTCATTTGTTGTTCTTTTATCCTAGTATTCTTATTTTTCTTTATTTCTTGGATCCATACTTGAATATCTTCCCTTTCTATTTTTAAATCCCTTTCCCAATTGACCTTTAAACAATCTAGAACTCTAGTCTGATTACCTAACATTCCTCTATATAGTTGTCCAATCATACATTTACCCTCATCTAATTTCTTTTTAATGATCTCCTTGAGCGGTTACATTAACCTGATTTGAATTTTTGATTATTTCATGTAGCGAAAGATTTATTCCAACTGTGTGTAGCCAATAATTCTTACCTATTAAATTAGCAAGTCTATCTATTCCCCATGGCCTTCCTTGTTCATCAAGGAGATCTCATAAAACTCTTAATTCCTTCATTATTTAATCTCTTTAATAGTCTCCCCAAATCTTCACTATTGCTTATGTTCAAACTCTCTAGAGGGTACAGTTTTTCAGGAAGGCATTGTGAGTGAAAATATTCTTCTAGGTTATCAAAATTACCAGTAGAGTGTGCACAATACACATTGTAGAAATAATTATATTTTTTATATATATATTTCCTTCACATCTCTAGTTCTTCATTCACTGTCTTTGATTTCAGAAGTCAGTCATGTTTTCTTTTCTTTACGTCTTTTATAAGCTAGCCATCAGCCCGGTTTGTTCGTGTTTTCAAAATAATTTTATTTAGCAATCTTAGATTGTAACCATTGAGAGCTGTTTACTTTTAAGTTTGGAATTATTTCCCAAACTTTAGGATTCCTTTGCAATTTCTTTTCCAGATCCTTAATTTTCTCCAATGTGTATTCCATATTTTTCCTCTGCTTCTTCTTCCATTTAATGGGTTTTTGTATGAAAATTCCTCTCATTATCACTTTGGTGGCACCACTTTGGTGGTATTTGGCGGCATTGTGAGGTTAACCTCGTTGTTCAGATTAGTTTTAAAAAAACGTTTCGAGTTCTGTTCTGCATAAGGTGACTATCTCATCTTGGAAAAGTAATATATCATTCAGTCTCCAGTTTCTTTGGCTGGAATAGAATTTTAAAAAGGATTTAGGTTATCATAACTAGGTTATGATCACTGAAGAATTTTGTTAATATATCAGCTTTGTACAAGTTATTAAGAAATAACTTAGGTATCCAAATTTAATCTATCCTTGGCCAAGACTGATGACGATTAGAATAGAAAGTAAAACCTTTCATATTAGGTTGTTTGAACCTCCAAATATCCACCAACTGCAGTTCTTCAATTAATTAGAAAAAATATTTTGGGATTTTCCTTTGTAATTTCTTCAATGATGCCTCTGCACTTCTATCTATACTGGGTTCCACCACGCCATTAAAATCACCCAATATACAGATGTTTTCAAACTGGTATTTTTCAACGGTTCTTTTGAGATCTTCATAGAACATCCTATTTTCATGACATGGAATGTAGATTCCAACCACGAGGAGCTTTCACTCATCTATAATAGACTCCACACCAAAAAAATCTTCCTTTATCATCACAACAAATTAATTTTGGGGACAGTGAAGATTTCACATACATAATCACTCCCCCCTTTTTAATTGTTGCAGCAGATGCAAATTTTTCTCCTAGATTAGGGGCCACAAAGACTTTTAGGTCCTTTCTTTTTTTTATGAGTCTCCTGGCAGTAACAAACATCCAGATTCAATTTTTTTAAGTAATGAGTTTTTTTGTTCTCCCTTAACCAGTGAGTTCAGGCCATTAGCATTCTGAGAAAAGATAGTGCAGTTCATCTCTTTTTTCACTTTAAGCATGGCCAATTCATCAATGTTGAAATGAATAAGACTGGTCTCAGTTTCTTTATTCTCTTCTATATTCTCCCTATCCGATGTATGCCATTTGGTTTCTAAATCTGAATCTGCTGAACCTTTTTCTTCTGAGGAGCCCTCCTTATTTTTTGGTTGATCTTTAGCTTGAAATTTCAATGGGCTTTGATGACATTTTAGGTTTTTCCAGTTGAACTATATATCTTCATAAAAAATCCTGAGCCTTTTCTATTAAATTGATTTTAAATAATTGATCATTGACTGTGAAAATAACACCTTCCCATCAGTCCCACCTAAACACAATCTATTTGCCTTGAGTTTAGCAACTATAAAATTGTTATCTATCCCTTTTCTCAAGATTCTTACAGGAACTTCATGCAGAACAATTAACTGGTTATCTTGATTGGTCAGTGATAATCTGTTGTGCTTCTGTATAACTTTATCTTTCATTGATTTTTTAGTAAATTGTTCAATGACATCCTGGGGTAATTTTTTCTTCTTTGCAGTAGCAGAATTCCTTCTGTAGGTAGTATCTATTTCATTGTCTACATCTTCTTCCTCTAGTTCTAATGATTCAGCCAATAAGCCCAATTTTTTTTCCCAGAGATTCTCATCAATCTGTTCTTCAAGGCTCTGGATCCTAATCCTGTTTTTGTCCAATTAATGCAAACCAGTCCAATTGTGTATCAATATCTGTAGTTGAGGTTTCCATTTTCTGTTGCAGATTTTGTATGTCCTTTTATTTGTCTCTATGTCTTTTTGATTGCTATTAACGTCCTTCTTTACTTGATCAAAAATTTTTTGCATTTCAGATACCTGGGTTTTTAAATTTGTTGAATCTTTTTTTGATTTCTAACATATACAATCTCATCTCATGCATGAATTTCCTCTCGTACTCAGGTGGTTCATCAAATGAATTTCTTCTTCCTTGAGATTCTACAGTACGGATCTTGCCAGATCTCATTTTGTGCATTTTAAATCACTAATATTACGGCAAAAGATATTATTTATGGAAAATTGCAAATTCTGAAAATAAGTAGGTTAATACCTTAATGCTAACAATTTTCTTCCTTCTTCTTATATCTTAATTCAATATAATGTAATACCCAAAATTAATACGTTTAGTAACAACAATTAGATTCATGTTAATATTAGCACTGACGTATATATTTATCTTAAATTAGGTTAAGTATATATTGTATTCAACAAAACGTTATTATGCTTTGAATCAAAGGAAATTTCAGAGTTGGGATCCCAGTTTTGTAACTATATCAGTACACACACACACACACCTATAAAATATTAGATATTGATAACTGCTAAAAAATGGGAAATTATCTATATTATGTATATATACACATATATTTGTGTGTGTGTGTATCTGTACAAGCAAACAGTGCTTTATATAATGCTGCTGCTAATTTATATGTCCTTGCAAGAGTTACGATATCGAGAAAGATGTCTCAGATTTAGAGCCGTTCCTGAATCTAGCGGTGAAAATTTATATGAAAAAATGGTTCCGGCTTTGGCAGAATATCTAGACATTGATGAAGATAAGATGGAAGCTTGTTTTGACAGAATGTTCAGAGTATCCTCTAGAATAGGGAGAGAAAGAAAATCACCAAGAGATATTATAATAACCTTTACTCGGACAGTTATCAGAGACAAAATATTACAGAGGAGCTATGAAGGAACATTTCAGGTTGCAGATAAAGATGTAAGACTTTTTAAAGACATACCATATCAAATACTCAAGAAGAGACAAGATTATAAACCTCTGGCCAATCTTTTGATGAAGTTACAGATCAATTACAGATGGGAGAAGACTGAAGGCATTTCTTTTATGTATAAACAGCAGAGATGTAGGATTAACTCGGTTTTTAAAGCCAAAGAAATGATGGAAAGGTTGAAGAGAGATTTACAAAGACCTACAGCTGAAGAGAAAGATGAAGAACAGGAATCATTGGAAGAAGAAAAAGGAAAAGAGGAAAAAGAACAGATACAATAAGAAGAGGTGGAAGAAGAAACAGTACAAGAACAAGAATTGGGAGAGGAAGGAGAGTTGGTGGCAGAAAATATACAGGATTAATTGGAAAATTAGGATAAATAATTTTAATATAAAACTGATAAAATGGGGCTAAAAATATACTCTTGGAACATTAAAGGATTTAACTCTGAATATAAAAGAAGACAGATATTTCATCATTTGGAAAAACAAAAATTGGACATAATTTGTTTACAAGAGGTTCGAATAAGGACTCAAGATTTGAAATATGTCAGAAATCCGAAACTGGGTAGCTGCTTTGCAGCTACGATTGATCAGAAGAAAAAGGGGGTATTGATATACGTCAATTCAAGATATGGTGCACAACAAAAATTTCAAGATAATAACGGGCGATATTTGGCAATAGAAGTAAATATGAAACAGGACAAGATATTAATAGTTGGAGTATATACACCTAATGGAGTTAAAGGAGAATTCTTCCCCAAAATACACAATGAGATACAGAAATATGTACAAGAAACAGGAAACACAAAAGTTATTGTTCTGGGGGACTTTAATGGAGTGATTAATCCAAAAGTGGACAGAACAGTACAGAAGTTAGTCCCCCGAAAAACAGTAAACTGCCTAAGAGTTTTTTCCAAATGATGGATGATTGGATCTTTATGATACATGGAGATATAAAAATGGACAATTAGATGGATATACTTTTTTCTCAGACAGACATAAATCAATGTCTAGGATTGATATGATTTTGACATCTGATGTTGAAAACAGTGGATATAGGCATTCTTCTAAATTTATGTTCGGATCATAATCCGTTGCAAATGAAACTTAAGATTATAGACAGAGAGAGGACATGGAGATTGAATGAAGAGATATTCAAGAGGGAGAAGTACATTAAACAAGCAAAAATAGAATTAAATAATTATTTTAAGGAGAACATGACATCGGAATTACCAGTGAAAATAATTTGGGATGCAAGTAAAGCTGTGATGTGAGGAAACTGTATCAGATGGTCCGCGGAAATCAGGAAAGAGAGGAAACAGATTGAAGATTCGATTCTGGGGAAGATGAAAGAACTAGAGAAACAGATGAGGGGAAAACTGATGGACAACAAGATAAGACAACAGATGAAGGTTTGTCAAGCTGAATTAAATCAACTAAATTTGCAGGAAATAGAACAACAGATGCGAAGAGTGAGATATACTTTCTTTGAACAGGCAAATAAACCTTCTAAGCTTTTAGCCAGTTTACTTCATAAAAGAAGGGTTAGAAATATTATTACAGAGATTAGAGTCGGTGACAGGAAAACTACAAAACAGGAGGAGACAAAACAGGTTCTTTATAAATATTACATGAAGTTAATGAGTTTGATCTCCTCAATGAAAAAACAAAAAGAAATGGAAGAATATTTGGAAAAAATGAACAAAATGAGATTCACCGAGGAGCAGAAATTGATTCTGAACAAACCCATATGGATGATGGAGACAGTTGAAGCTATTAGGAATTTGAAGAATGACAAATCTCCTGGACCAGATGGCTTTACTGCAAAATATTACAAAACAATGGAACATGAAGTTTCGATACCTTTGCAGAATACGATGAATGAGATAAGAAAGGAGGGAATACCCGACACCTGGAAGGAAGCTAAAGTGGCTCTAATACCAAAAGAAAGAAGAGACTTAACAGATGTCAAGAATTATAGACCAATTTCATTACTAAACACAGACTATAAAATGTTTGCTGCAATTCTGGCTGAAAGACTTAAAAAGGTTCTTCAAGAAAATATACATGAGGACCAGAATGGCTTCTTACCAAAGAGAATGATGCGAGACAGTATTAGGACAGTGCTAAATATAATTGAGTATTATGAGAAACATAATGAAAGAAAATTGGCAGTGATATTTGTGGATGCAGAAACGGCCTTTGATATGACTAATTGGTCATTCTTGAAGACGGTCACTAAACAGGCGCAAGCCGGAGACAAATTGATCTCTTGGACTGAAGCAATATACAGTCAACAACAGGCACGATTGATTATTAATGGAGAGAGAACAAAACAGATTGAATTGCATAGGGGAACAAGACAAGGTTGTCCCCTATCTCCGCTGTTATTTATTATGACATTAGAAATACTTAATAATGCCATAAGGGAAGATAAAGCAATAAGAGGACTTCAGATAAAGAAATATCAGTACAAACTTAAAGCATTTGCAGATGATTTGGTTTTGTTTCTGGATGATCCTCTTAGCAGTATTCAAAGGTTGATGGATATTGTTCAAGAATATAGAGAATTTTCTGGATTCAAGATAAACAAGGAAAAAACAGTGCTTATAACAAAAAACATGAGGGAGAAAGAAGAGAAAGAACTTGAGCATTTAACAGGTTTTAATAAAGGTCAAAAAGCAAAATATCTGGGTGTCTGGACTACAAAAAGAAATAATGAACTATTTCAGAATAATTATGAAAAAAAAATGGAAAGAGATAATCAAGGATTTGGAGAAATGGACTAGAATGCGGCTATCTTTGATGGGAAGAGTGGCAGTCATAAATATGAACGTACTTCCCAAGATGAATTACCTTTTCCAAAATCTTCCTATTATTACAAATACTAAGCCTTTTATACAATGGAAGAGAGATTTAACTAAATTTATATGGCAAGGGAAAAAACCAAGAATAAAATGGGATATCATGACAGACTCAAGAAAAAGAGAAGGGTTGGGTCTACCGGATTTACATATATATTTCAAGGCAGCGGCATTTACATGGATAGAAGACTGGATGAATCTTCAAAATACGAGAATGCTGACGTTAGAGGGAGCTGATTTAAGGATGGGTTGCCATGCCTATATGTTCTATGGGAAAGCTGCGGTTGACAAAGACTTTGTTCATCATTTTGTAAGAAAATCACTACTTAAAATATGGACTGACTACAAGAATAAGAACATTAGGCAACTCCCTACATGGGTCTCCCCTCAAGAAGCCTTCTTTGGAAGATGGTCTGATTCAGATAAGTGGCTGTGTTATGATGACATATTAGAAGTGACAAATCTGAATCTTTTTAAGATGAAATCAAGAGAAAAATTGGAATCAGAAGGAATAAAGTCAAACTGGTTCCCTTACAGACAGTTAACTGAGAGATTCCAGATGGATGTGAAAACTTATGGAATAGAACAAAAAGAGCAAGGAAGAATGTTGAAGTTACTGCGGGAAAACCCGCCTCATTTACTATCACATGTACACCAGGAGATTTTAAATCAAGAAAGAGAAGATGAGACAGTCAAATCAGCAATGATATTGTGGGCTCAAAATCTCAGACATCCAATTCAATTAGAGCACCGGGAACAGAGCTGGCAATGGACACAAAAATTTACTGCAGCTCAGAACCTAAAAGAGAACTATTATAAACTTTTTCATAGATGGTACATGACACCAGAAAAATTAAAGAAGATATATAATACGGGAACAGGTCAGTGCTGGAAGTGTCAGGAGAATGTTGGAACACTATTTCGTACGTGGTGGTCATGTCCTAAGGCTAAAAAATATTGGAATGATATACATAATATGATATGTAAAATATTGAGGGTTCATATGGATAAGAAACCTGAACTGTACTTATTAAATATGACACATGTGTTAGATGGAACTGTCGCAAAGAAATATTGGCGAATAATGTTGTATATGATTACGACAGCCCGTATTGAATATGCAAGGCTATGGAAAACTGAGCAGATACCTACAATAGAGCAATGGTGGGCAACTTTTATTGAAAATCGGAATGCAGATATAGTCTCTCAGAGATTAAAAGGAAAATCAGATGATGACATTAACAAAGAATGGCAAATTGTTCTGGAAATGGGTAGGGTGTTGACAGGTAATAATTCTTAATTCATGGTAGCATGAGTAGTTAGAAGTAAAAATCAGTGGAATATCATGGAACATGTAAAGTAGGATCGAAGAGCAGGATCTATCTTGTATGTTAACAGATGCAATGCGATGCATAATGTTGATATGTCAATGAAATAACACTATTGAAATCCAGAGTGGAGTGGAAGATAGCGGTAATAGTTCAGTAAAATGTACAATGAGAAATGTTGTTTTATACGATGTAATCACAATAAAATTAATTAAAATATATGTCCTAAAAATTACTAGATTAACAGCGTAGGAAAAAATGAGAAGAGAGGACAGAAAAATCACATTTCTAGTTATACAATAAATCTCAGCTCTATTTTTGCTCTAATTTCTTCAGGGAATTTTCTCAGTTGAGTCCTTGCTGTCTCCTTATCTTGTCTTTTCTTCATCAAGTAGTTTATATAAACTAATCAAGTTTATATAAACAAATCATAGAATCATAGTTGGAAGGGACCACAGAGGCCATCCAATCTGACCCCCAGCTATGCAGGAGCACACATCAAAGTATTCCCAACAGATGACCATCCAGCCTCTGCTTAAAAATCTCTAAAGAAGGAGACTCCAGCACATTCAGAGGCAGCATATTCCACTTCTGGACAGCTCTGACCATCAGAAAATTCTTCCTGAGGTTCAGGTGGAATCTCCTTTCCTGCAACTTGAATCTATTGCTCCTTGTCCTAGTCTCTGGAGCAGCAGAAAACAAGCCTGCTCCCTCCTCAACATGACATCCCTTCAAATATTTGAGCATGGCTCACATGTCCCCTCTTAACCTTCTCTTCTGCAGACTAAACATACCCAGCTCCCTAAGCTGCTCCTCATAGGGCATGGCATTGGAGAATACGTATGTGGCACTGAAGAAAAAAGAGTTTTGAAATTGCACATATCATTTTTAGCCATATACAGCAGTTGTTTGGAGGAGCTGATCAGGATCTCAGCAGAGAGAAGACTCCATCCTTTCACTCCATGCCATGGCCTTTCTGACAACAACCAGATGTACACATGCATGCATGCATGCATGCATGCACACACACTGCAGCTACTATTTGTACGGGGGAGACAGTTGGGGGCAAGCGTATGGGAAGAAAGAATTGCACAGTTGCAATTCCCCAATGTTCAGGGGAATCGAGTGGGTAAACGCCTTCTGAATACAGACAATAGTCCCAGTCCTAACTGGCTTCCTAGTTATAGGGGTTTTGTTTTGTTTTGAATGCATGCAATCTCAAATTACATATTTAATATTAGGAATGGTTTGGTCCTGATTTTAGCTAACATTGCATGTTTTTATAACACAGTACAGTATAACTTTGCAGTGTTTCTGTTTGAGCAATAAATATTAACTTGATGCAATGACTTATACCACAAGAAACTTGTTTCACTGATCAGGCAACTAGTCAAGAAACCCAGAGAACAAAAACCCCATGAAGGATGTAAGGATTTCTGACAAAGAAGCATTTTGCCCTCTCACCGATCTGGCTGGTAGGTGGCAAGAACAACCTGCTTATTTCTATCCCTCCACATGATGACAAGTAGAAAAAAAAAAACCTTTCTATGGTAATCAGTGGAAGAGATGAAGAATTAGGTTTTTGAATCGAGATCCAGATTAGAACAAGAGTTAAATCAGGTAGCCTCTGATTTAGTCCAAGCCAGATTGGGTTGTTTCCTGAACTGCCAAACTGAGATCTGAAGCAATTCTTGTGGTCTCTGCATATCACCCTTGTATGCAGTGATCAACACTGAGTGGGAAACTTGTAAAAAAAATTGTGCACTTTTACAAATGATGCTATCTTCTTGTACTGAAATTGCGTCTTTAATGTGCAGTACAATACTGCAACAATACTGCAGAACTGTAGTGATAGAAATTAAATTATAACATTATCTGCACTAACTTGGTTTTTATCTTCTGGATGATGCTGTTGCTGCTTTCACTGTACGAGCATTGCCATGGTGGTGGTGCACATAAACTGAGAGGCCTGACTAATATTTTGAACTGCCAATGAATTTTATGAGGTCTGTAGTTTGCTTGGATAGTCATGGCCTAAACTGTGCCTAAAACATTTAACAATTTCACAGAAGTAAAGCAGAAGTGTTTGTGTGTGAGGGGAGGAATCCCTCAATATATGGGGAATCTGCCAGCAAGCATGTTCCTCTATACTGTTTGGTTTCTAGTTGATTTTGAACTTAAATTGAATTCTGCTAAAATTAACATCCAGCTTTTTTTGACATAAGGAGTCATATACTTGGAAGAAGGATGGTTACATCCGAAGGATTACACTGGGATCAGAGCTTGAAGAAGTTTCATTTTAGGACTGAGGTTCTCAGAATCCCTCAGCCATTGTAGCTGGTTGCAATGCTGTCTGTGAAATGATGAGAATTTAGTCCAAAACTTTTCTGAGCTGTGTACATGGTGCCTCTAACTCCTCTGCTCAGAAATTTAAATACAAAGATGGATAACATAAAATGCTGTGTGTGAAATATATATTGGGAGAAAAAATATATACTGGAAAATGGCACAAGGTTTGGAAAAAAATCAGTGCAACAAAAATGTTCTCATTTTAAAAAATGGAAACAAAGTGTAACTTCTTCCCTAAAAGTATGCACCGAATCTATAGAACTCTATAGAAATTTTCCTACAGAGGAAGAAGAACCAACAACAACAACAACAAAAAGCAAAACTGAAAAGCAGAAATCAAATGGAGTGACTTTATAATTTAAAGAAAAAAAAGTCCTAGCAAAATCAAGTCTGATTCACCCAATACTGCTATATCAAGGAATTCATAAATTGTCCATTGTCCATGAAAAACAACATCTGAACAATATTTGAGTAATTATGTGCACACCTCTGTGACCCTGGGGCCTAATGTGGCTCCCAGGGCAAGTAGTTTGGATTTTTTTGGCTTCTCAGGTTCCACAGACTGCCTGGACTGCTGTTTTTTCGGCCTTCAGAAATAAGGAAGAGTACTGCCTTCCCTGAAAGCCCACAGGAGGAGCAATTTGCCTTTAAAATTGTTTGCAGAGAGCCCTTCTCAACACAAAAAGCCTACTCATGGACTCCAGGAATCAACATGTGTGTGTATGTGTATCCCCCTTCTCTTTCATATACAGTGTCCTCTCTGTGTATGTGGAGAATTTGTACCAGGAACCCCCAAGTAAAACAACAAATGTATGTGTCATATCCCATTGTACTGAATGGATGCAATTTGTGCACTACTGTGGCCATGTGAGTGTGTGCCCATTGAAAAAATTGACTATAATGGGGGAGATACTTCGCACTACCTGTCATGCCTTGCTTTCACGACCTAGACATAGACTCTGACTCAAAGACTGAAACATTGGAAACAGTACCACTCACCCTAGAGATAGGACAGGGGGCAGTGCCAGCCCCAGCAGAGATCCCTGCTCCTTCTGACACAGAAGATAGCTCACCTATACCCACCTTTGCCAAGCATAGACAGCAAAAGGAAAGTATACGCAGATCTCAACAAATTTATAACAGATAGCAGTTAATTAAGCACTAGCTTTGCTGATCTATCAACCTATAACAGCTGAGACATTCCCCTTCAGAACTTGTTGGTGGTCAACTGACTGTTCCTTCTGCTGTGTTTCTGACTTCTGCCTTAGGATTGTGTTGACTGTGCTTTGATTTATGCATATTGCTGGAACTGTTGTTATGCTTTGCAATTGTTTCGAGTCTGTTTTCCTACTAGATTAAAATGAGGAATCGCATTGTGGGACTGTGGCTCACTGCTTGCTGCTGGCTCACATCAGCTGTTCTTTGGCTGCCTGCCTGGACTGAGAGTGGCCACTACCTTACATTCATCTGTTATCGTCCGCTCCCCCCAGATTTGATATGTTTTAATTGGCGAAATATTATTTAATTGGCAAAATATATTGATTAGCACTGATAGAAAATGGACCTTAATGTGACTGTAAGACCAAGCTGGATAGAGCAAAAACACTGGCTGAACACGTGTGCTTCAAAGTAGGTCAGATATTCCCTCTAGGCCTCTAGGTCATTGTCAGGGAGTCACCAGGTAACTCTAGAGATATTAGGCTTAAACTAAGCTGTAACAACTCTGCTGTCAGACAATGGCAAGGGAATGTTCCCACCAAGTCACTTACTGTTTCAAACCTTCTTCCCTCTGACGTTTGCATTTCCTCCATTGTCCACCACATCCACCTTTACACAGGCACTACGGCAGCCATTAACTCTTTGGCACCTAAGTCCAATATAATTTCTTTTTTATTAGATAGGCCTAAATTCAGTATTACACAAATACGTAGTGCCAATTGGAGAAAATGTTCATTCTCCTCCTATCTCCAGTGCTTGGTAGCACCTGAAAAATATATTTGAAGGGTTTTCCAGCCCTGTGGAACTCATGCACAGGGGAAGGCAGTCTTGTCCCTCCTATTTCTGCAGGAAGCAGTTTGGTCAGCATCGGCACACGGCCACTGTTGGATTCTGGCCTGAACTAGAGAACAGATCCATTGGCAGAAATGAATGATCATTTCTAACTTTCTCTCCCTTCGTTATGAGTAACTGATTCTGAAATCTACAGTATGTACCAAATGGTACAAATGGGTTATGCGTGCAAAGTGTCATCACCGTCAGGTCTTTTTCCCTGTGTGGAGAAGCTGAAAGGTCAACACTTCATCTTTTTTACTGGCCTCCATTTATCTCTTTCATACTGTGTGATGTGATGAGTTTTACTTTACATCTTCCAGGGTTATTGGTGTGCAAATGAAATGGCCAGAATTCAGAGTGAACAAGTACATGTGCATATTAGTACACCTCTTAATGGGCTTTCAGAATATTTGTTTCCAAAACAATGCCAAGCTCTTTCTCAGGGCAGACATTTGAATTCTTCTGGGTCTCATTAAATTAACTGGTAAAAATGAGATTCCAGTACTGCGTTAGGGCACTGGGTTAAATCCAAACAAAATTAGTTCTGTTTATGGACTGTATGCTTTCGGCAACCAGGAAACTAAAGCTCTTTTTCCACATTGATTTCAATGGGACATGGTTCCCAGAAAGAGAAGCATTGTTTTAATATTGCAGAAAAAAACAATCACAAAAAGTCCTGTGTCTTAAAGGCTAATACATTAATTATGGCATAATATTTCCTGGACTAGAGTTCAATTCAACAGATGCAAAGAATGCCATTCTCATTGGGCAAGTGTATATACATACACACACAGATGTAAAAAGAAGAAATACAATGTTAGTAAGGTCAGATAGAAATGAAACTGAAGACATACAGACAGTGATAGCAAATGTACTCCACAGTAGATGTATACAAAATAATTACAGTTAGCATTCCCAACCTAGTGTTGGCAAATACCTTGCCATTGGTAAGTCAACAAACTGAACAATCCTATATATATATTTTCTTCAGAAATAAACTTCATTGTGTTCAATTGGTAGCAAACTAAGATAGCTACAGTTTTTGAATCTGCATCAGAATCTAACCCTCCGTGAGGGCAAGACCCAAGACATTTTCCTGTTTCAGGCAGAGGAGCAAAAAGTATCTACCCCTGCCACCCCAAGTTAAGATACTTTTTACCTAAATTACAATAATAAATTAAATAGCTAAAATTTTGCTGCCCTTTCATGACACCAGAAACCTGCTGTCTGATGGTGGCCATCTCGTTCTGGCAAAAGGGAAAGAAAAATTAAGGTCTGCCATGAATATTATAAGATAGCATGGTGGTGGTCTAGCTGTTATTGGACTGAAGTCCTTTAGACGGCATTGGACTGGAACTCTGCAGGAAAAGATGTTGTGAGGCAGACCTTTTGTCTTCCAGATATTTTCAACTTGAGCTCTCAAAATTCCTCACCATTGCTGGGGTTCCTGCGAGCTGACATCCAGAACACCAAGAAGACCACAGATTGAGAATCACTGTTGTAAGATAATGAGCCAAACTCACACTGGTTGCTATTTCTGAGAGACATCCTTCCTCCCAAGCAGCCTTCTGAAAGCCTCTTTGACTTCCTTGTTTCTCAGACTATAGATGAGTGGATTCAGCATAGGGATAGCCAGGGTGTAAAACACAGAGATGATTTTGTCCTGTTCCATGGAAAATTTTGAACTGGGCCGCAAGTACATGAAAATAACTGTTCCATAGAAGATAGTGACTGCCGTCAGGTGTGATGCACAGGTTGAGAAGGCTTTACGCCTGCCTTCAGCTGAGTTGATCCTCAGGATGGCAACAAGTATATATGTGTAAGAGACAAGAATGGTCAAGATAGTTACGAACGCAATGGCTGTAGAGAAGGTGAAATGAATAATATCTGTGACTCGTGTGTCAGAACAGGAGAGCTTTAGGACAGAGGGCACATCACAGAAGAAATGATTAATGACATTGGATCTACAAAATGACAAGTTAAATATGAACGAAGTCTGAACAATTGCATTCACACAACTTGTTAAATATGAACCAACCACAAGCTGATGGCAGAACTTTTTAGACATAATAACAGTATACAACAGTGGGTTGCAGATAGCTATGAAGCGGTCATATGCCATCACCCCAAGTAGGCAGCATTCACAGGATACTGCAATTCCAAAGAAGAAAAACTGCATGGCGCAGCCAGTGAATGAAATTGTTTTGCTTTCTGATACAAAGGTCACCAGTGTCCTAGGAGCAATGACAGTGGAGTAGCTGATGTCTAAGATGGACAGATTGCTTAGGAAAAAATACATGGGAGTATGAAGGCGGGAGTCAATCCAGATTAAAGTTACCATGCCTATGTTCCCTATCAGAATCAGCAAGTAAATTAATAAAAACACAGCAAAGAGAAAAAACTGCAGCTTTTGGTTTTGTGTGAATCCCAAAAAGATGAACTCAGTCACTGTAGTGAGGTTTCTGTCTGTCATTTACGCAAGTTAGGCTGTCATCTGCAAACAGGAATATGGGAAAAATAAAAATAGAATATTATTCCATTTTAGTTGTGAATGTTAACGAGAACTCCTCAATGACTGACGCTGAAGACTTAGGCAATTTGGGCACAATGAGATTTGACTTAGCTAAGCAAACACAGAGAATGCACCAAGAGACATGACTATACATTGGTGGCTCGTGGTTCTAAAATCGATAGAGTGGTGAGTTCATGCTAGGTTTTAGTTTGAACTTTGCAGGAGGTATCCCAGGTGCAGAATCCTATCCCTAAAATTATTTCAGCATCTCAGACTGTTCCTTCAAGGTAGAGGCTGAAACCAAAGCAGCTTTACCCCACCCCTCATTGACAGTAGAGCCAGCAACTGTCACTGCAGTTGCCCAGTATTTGGCTGAACAGAACTCTCAACACAGTCAGAAAGACCCTCCTAAGCCTTCCTCGGCTGCTAGTGGCTCCCAGTATATATTTGTACCCAGGCCTGTAAATTACCTCTCTGTCCCAGACAACTCCTGCTACTACATGGGGTAATTGTTGCAAAACTCTATTATCAATCCCTAGATCAACTTTTTCTGGAGTTATCTGCCACTAGTGTTTTTCCATCAATTACAATCAATCGATGTGTCTAGGAAGTTAAATTCTTAGGCAGTCATATTCCCCATCCCTTCTCACATTATCTTGGGCTATTTTTGAAGGTAATGGAGAATATCAAGGAAAGGGATGAAATTCATTTTAGTTTCAGGTGATGGTGGGAATTAGTACTCTGTATTTTAATAAGCTAAACTTCTCCTCTAAGCTGTAGTTTGGCTGAGAGATCACCAGACTGGCTACTGTTTGGAAAATGAAGCAACATTTCACAGACGAATACTGGGATTCTGGCAACACCTCGCCCCGTTCTCGCTTCTCCACTCACTGAGCTGGTTGAGCAAAACTGTCTTTGTACTTTGAATTCAGTTGCAGCATTGAAGTAAGTTGAGGATGAAGGGGGGAAATGGGAGGCAGAGAGACTGGGACATTTTTAAAGTAGCTGAGAAAGTAGGATGACAGAGGATTAGTTGAGACTGTCCCTTCTAAATAAGGATGTTTGGAAACTATGAATGAAGCAGAGAAGGTGGTAGCACTCTGCTCTCTTCAATTCTTATCTTCTCTATTTTGAAACTGGCTAGGGCTGCATCTGTCCCTCAGCCAAAGTACAGATTGGAGCACAATCTTGAGTTCCAGAATTGAAGAAAAAAAAAGGGGGGGGGAGAGAACTAGTTTACCACTTCATCAAACCATATGTGATTAATTATCCTTCTGAAACACTCACTTCTGTCAAATGTGCTTGGCTATAGAGAAGGAGAAAAGAAAAAGAAGAACGTAACAGTTTCATTCCATTCTGAGTTAATTGTAATTATGCTACACCACATAAAAAGAAAGACTTCTTCTCCACAAAAAAAAAAAATCCAAGAAACCCTTCCCTTTTGTACAGGTTAAATAATTTGATTTAGGGTGATCTGTGTAGAACATACAAAAAACAGAAGGTAGGACACTACATCTGCAGAGTTTAAACATACACAAGATAAATATAGCAACCAGTTGCAGCAGCAGTGGTAAGAAACCAAATCATCCAAGTTTTGCAATGCTAATTTAACAGCTAGTGTTAATTTAACAAGGGACGTTGCCGGATCATGCAGTGATGTTGTGAGAGTGGTTAAAGAGGCAAATTTGGAACATGGGACTGTTGCAAGGCCTGGTTTGTACTGAGAGTTTCTTTAAGTGATCTACCCTTGCAGGTGATATAGTGATGTATTCTAGACTTTGTTATCTAACCCATACACCAATTCTATTCCATATCCATTCAGGAAAGATCATTAAACTCATTCCTACTGCTTGTATGTAAGATTATGTGTAAAAAAGCAAGACATAAATGTAATGTCAAAGTTCAGAGAATAGAGGCTTCTGTCTCCCAGGATACTCTACTACTTTTAAAGTACAATTTATCAGTATCCTTGAATATACCTATAATCTTTGGGACTTCACCCAAGGCCATACAGTTATTATTTTAGCCCAGCAAATTAGCTTTTCTGTATATACCTAAGGTCACGTAGAGAATTTGTAGGACTGGGCCTGGTGGCCCCACTTCGTTATCACCTGTATTCTCAATGGTACTCTGAGGAAGCAGCCAGCCAGTGCTTGTTGAGCGCCTTGAATACCATCTAAAGCCGAAAGACAAAGAATCTGGATGAAATGTACTAAGGGTAATGGGAGGACCGAGAGCAAAAGTAAGGAGATCTAAACATGCATACTGTACTTTAGAAACATTTCCAGGCAGTACTATTGCAGTTCTTGTCTATCCCCCCCTATATTATTGGTTAGGAATCCATTTCAAACCTCCATATATTTATATACCTTGCTGGGGAAAAATTGTAATTGGTGTGACCTATAATCTTCAAGCCTTGCTTGTCACCTTTCCAGAAGGTGCTTGGTTTGCCACTAGTAGAAGAATGGGAAACAATAGTAAGAGCCAGATGACTTCTTATGATCTTAGGATTTAGAGGTCATTGCCTTACCTATCCACGGCACTTGACCTCTTTGGTGGCTAGGCATCTGCAATATCCACCGCTTCCTTCCAACCCATACAAGATCTGTAAGTCTATATGATCAAGGGGGCCATATGCTTCACTCTGGAGGTTATAACAGAGTGGGGACTGAGGTAGTAGATAATGAACTTAGGTGATGGTTGTTGCATGCCTTCAAGTCATTCTGAACTTATGGCAACCAAAGGCAAACCTATCATAGGGTCTTCTCGGCAAGATTTGTTCAGAGGGGGTTTTGTCTTTGTCTCCCTCTGAGGCTGAGAGAGTGTGATTTGCCCAAGGTCATCCAGTGGGTTTCCATGGCCATGGAGGCGTTCGAACTCTGGTCTCCAGAATCATAGTCCAACATTCAAAACACCATACCACACTGGGGCTCTGAATCTAGGTGATATAGAGATCTAAATTTTAAAGATGTAATGCTTGTAGACTTATGTGAAAAATGAACAGACTGGATCAGAGTAGGAATGGCTGGCTTCATCTAGTTCAATTTCACATAATTTTTCATTTTTCCAGTGATGAGTCTGATTCACTCCAATTTCACATTTCATAGTGAAGGTTTTCTCCTTTTAGGCAAAATAAAATTTGTACATATTTTAATTTAAACATATACATTAGTGTGTGTGCTTTTTCAACTGGCTTTCCAATAAATTGTTTTACTCTGTATCCCTCTCATACACAAAAATGCACTGTTTTGGCAGACTGCGGCACAAACCTTGGAAATGTATGAATGTTCAGGGCAAACTGTATCTCTGCTCATGGTTAAGTGTGAGAAGTGAAAATTTGGCAAATTCATGTTGAAATGCAAATCAAATAAGTTCACAATGAAATGCAAACTGCGCAAACCTTTCCCACCTCCTTATATTCAACTTACCTAAAGGTTTTCACAGAGATGTTAATAATTCCGTTTAAGGCATCTCTAAAATTTCCTCCAGATTCTTTCCGTTGTAAAGGGAGGAGACAAAACAGGTGTATTATGCTGCAGACACAATTTTGACAGGATGTTGATTTTAATCTTCAGATAGGATGGCCTTTTGGTGGATCTTGAGGACTATGATCTGTCTCTATCTGTTTGAGGAAGAATGAGAAAGCAATCAAATAGGAGAGATATATCTGCCATGTGTTGGCCCCAAAGAAATTTTCATTAGGTGAATATTACTTGTTTTTTTTACTTTGATTTACACACCTGAGAGTCTTTGAAAGATCTCAAGATGATAGTAATCATGAACATGCAAACAGGTAAGCGTTTGAAGGTATCATTACAGCAAAAAAGGGATTTCCTTCTTAAAAATATTGAGTCTGTATTTTCAAAGCAAACATACCTGAAATTGCACTGTTGTTAAATCTAGAGTAGTTGAAGACAGTGGAGAAATGCCATGTGTTCCTAAAGAGTTTTCTATATCCAGGATGTCTGTCTGCATGTGTGCATGGATGTGTGTATCAGGCCCTACATCTTAGGCTGCAAAATTGTTTCCAGAAAAGGTAGCAGTCGATTGAAAACCATGAAACCAGACAATGCCACTCTCTATTAAGTCACTGAAGGGCAATAGGGAGAGCCAGTTGTGCCACTGGAATGTAGAGAGACAGTGTATGTGAATGAATATCAAGAAATATAAGAGAAACAGGAGAGAGAAAGAGAAAGAAAAAGAGAGAATTTGCAAAGAGATGGCTTCACTATTCATAGCTGTTCTAGTCTTCATGAGGTTCATGGACAGTCATAATGGAACACCTGGAGCAGATTCAAATCTTAGGCCAGAGGAAGAATCATATGCATATATTGTTTGTTGGTATTACCATAAGTCAGCATTACAATCTTATCAAGCTCCTGACATTTTATTCTTTTCATATCTATATAATATTTCCATTTCAGTCCCCAAGACAGGGGACACTAGGGATTCTAGTAACCGTAGGACCATTGTATTAGTCTTCCATGAAATCAAAGTGATGCTCAAGGTTTTGTAACAAAAAATTTACCACATGGCGAGCCAGAAATGCCAGATATCTAAGCTGGGTTCAGAAAAGGAAAGAGCACTAGGTATCCTATTTTGAACATAGATTGGCTAATGGGACACACTAAAGAATTTCAGAAGAAAACTGTCCTGTGCTTTGTAAGTTATAGCAAAATCTTTGATTGCGTAGAACATGGGACAAGAGACTACAGTCAGGAAAGAATAGGGTGAAAGTGACAGGTTTCTATTGTCAAGAAGGTCATTTTATCACTCTATTTATTTAATTTATATTTAGAACATATCATATGGTAAGCAGGGCTAGACATGGAGGAAGGTTATATGAAGCTTTAGATATGCAGATGACACAATATTAGTAACAAAAAATTGCAAAAATATGGAACAGGTGTTGATGACAGTCAAGAAACAAAGTGCTTTCCCTTTATTTTATTTTTTTTCCTTTCTTAGGTTTATAGTCCAGTCGCTTTCCCTTTGTTGCCTTTTAACGTATTTATCTCTTAGCTATTTTTTTTTTCTGATGGGGTTTCTCTTTAATTCTTCAAGCGTTGCTCTTACGTAGTCTAACAACTTCCCTTCAATTAATCCGATCCCGCTATATTAGCTGTTTTTACCGCTGCTATTTCAATACTAAAGGCTTCCCCTTTTTTTTTCCCCCAGCCTGTTCTCTTCTCTTCTCTTCTGTATCACTATCTATCTCCTTTTAGCCTTGTAACCTTCTTAACCAATTACCACGCTGTTCTGTCCAGAAAGCCAAATAAACAAACGTTTCCCTTCTATTTAAGGTCTACCACTCACTGTTGCTCCTTCACTATACTTATTGTCTGCAGGTCTTTCCTTCCCACCTTAAATTTTTCTTCTGCCTTTAAGACCTTAAGACCAGTCTTTTTCTCATTCGCCCTGCAGTTCCTTCTTAACTCTCCTCCGTTCCCAGCATTTAATCCTCTCATTCACGCCACCCTTAGCTGCCTGTTGAATATCTCAGTTGAATATCTCCGCCCTTCTCCAGGGCGTCAGCCCCATAACTGGGGTAGCAAGCGTATGGTATCTCACAGGGCGTATTTTGTTAAATAGCTTCGTTATGCCTGTTGGAAATATTCTAAGCGCCAAAACAGTAAGCTTTGTTGGTGTTTGTCAGGATTGCTCCTTATGGAGCCTTGGGGAGATATCGGTTTACCTGGCTGCCTTCGTGGGCGTTCCTCATCCTCCGCGTTCGCCCTCTTCTCCTCTTTCTCTTTCCGACGAAACTGTTTCATTTTCTTCTCCTTCTCCTCTTTAGCGTCGGTACCCCAACATGCCCTCCAGGCACCTTCGCCCCCCCCCCTTTCCCAGCGGGGGTACTTCCTCAGCTTTTCTCTTAGAATTTTCTTACTGAGAATATCTCCCCAGGGGTTCGCACTCTCGCAGCTCCGCGAGAACGCGACCAGCCACCTTGACGGAAACACCGGAAATCCCACTGAGTAGACTTTATGATTAGTTTGTGGTGTACAAAATTTCAAAATTTCAAAAAGTTAGAAGTTCATTTTAAAAAATAAGCATTTAAGAGTGAAATGGAGGAAATATAGTTTTTATTCTAAATCAAAAAGATTAAATTCGGCTAATGGGGCATCATACAGCTTTGACATCATGATGATGAGGGGGAGGCCAGGAATGTGAGACAGTTGCACACCCACTGGGTCATCATGCAGCATTATTCACACTGCTAACCCTTTCTACTTTGAGACAGCCAAAACCCTGAGTAGTTATACAGGTGATACTCTGTAGGAACAAAGAGAACATTTCCTGTCATAAGTGTGTATTGAAACAATGGTTTAAAATGAAACACTGAAGTACAACTTTTTTAAAAAAAGGATTAATTGTTAACAAGGAAAGTGTGTTTGTGTATGTGAGCACACATGCATTGCCACACATGTCTGTGAATTTGCCCACTTATACCCTAATAAATTATTAATTTAATTTAATAAATTTAATTTAATTATATTCACTTACTAGATATTCAATAAGCTTAAATATTTACAAGTTTATTTAGCCTTGAGAGAGCATAGCAATATATCCCACAGCACTTGTTTTCTGGGGACCGAGAAGTCATCTGTGTATCCCTTTTATCCTCTTTTTTGTTTATGTCTGTTTTTAGGATTACAATGACAGTTTTTGAGTGTTTAGGTGTTTATATTGTATGCACTATGTAGTTTGTAGCTGTTGTTAATCGCTGTGTGTTATTTCATATTTTCTAATATGTTTCATTTAAATAATTAAAAAAAATTCACTTACTATTATGGCTTAATCAGGAAGAGTGGTAATCCTAAACTGAGCAACAAATTCAGAATAATTTTGAATCTTACCTAAGAGTATGTATATTCCCCAAACTCTTATCGTCTTGTACTTGCTTAAGTTTCTGATCCTCACCTCCATGTATGGAAGACTTGACCCTTCTTTCCATAAAAAGAGCATAGTAATCTAAAAAGCAAGAGCCAGCATGGTGTTGTGGTTTGAGCTCTGCACTATGATCCTGGAGAGCAGGGGTTGATTCCTCACTCGACAATGGAAAGCCACCAAATGGCCTTGGGTGCATCACACATCCTCAACCCCAGAAAATCCCAAGATAGGTTTGCATTAGGGTCAGAAACAACTTGAAGGCACACAACAAATCAGAAACAACTTGAAGGAACACAACCACATCAGTCTAAAAAGCAACATGTAGTAAACAGTCGTGAGAAGGTGTAATGTTAACTAACGAAGGCTAGCATCACTATTTTGCCTCCTTCTTTTCCTCTTCTGCATGACCTGTACTTTGTCAGAGTTCATTAAGACTTGGTAGATGAGTCAAGATGAAGTCCTTTTTGCCACTGCCAATTGTAGTAGGCGCTAAGTGTGGAAGGTTATATGCAGAGTTCTTCGGCCTCACTGTCCTGCAAGGCAGAAAGGATTCAGTTGTGTTTTAGGAGATGCACAAGCAGAGAGTTCTGTGCTTCAAGAGGAAAGAACAATGTATGTGCATGTAAATTGCACATTATTTCATTAACAGAGATCTGAGTTATCCATTGAATTATTACTAATTTTTAATATTTTCTCTTCGTTTGTTTGCCATATTCATTGATGATGGTGATGACAGGTGATCATTTAGTAAATCAGTTAACTGCCTATCCTCAGTAGAATAATGAAGAAAAACTTTGGTGACAAGTAACAAACTTCTAATTACATTTATGTGACCTTCCATTCAAATTCCATCTAAACATGGTTTTAAAACTGTCAAATCCCACTGTATTGTTATAGTGACTATATTCATTCACATCTGCTGGATATTCAGGCATGGTTTGATTTAGATTTAACTACAAGAATTATCCTTCTTCTATGTGTATCAGCCGTAGAAAGCACAGCACTTTCCTTCTACGTGGTAATCTGTGCAGGGCTCCATAATCCTCTCACCTATTCACCATATTAGATAGCAGTAGAATTGAATGGCACATCCAGACTGACTGAAAGTCCCAGATGCTGTTCCTGTTCTTCCCCATTTTATACTGGGTTATAATAAACTGATTTGGGGAGCTGGTATAAAAAGTCTCTGATCATACTTGGAACTGACAGAAAATATTCTGCGATAAACAAAACATGTATGGATTGCCAAGATGAACTCAGAAAGAAGAGGAACAAATTTCTGGCTTTTTAATCAGTCTGAATAACCAAAATTGCACATGAAAACAAAGTTTTCTGATTTCTTTCTTTAATGTTAAGAATTTTTTTACATTCTTTGAATTGTTATTTTTATTTTGGAAATGTCATCTTGTCTGTCTTCACATTGTGAGCACCTACACATATTTGTTCCTCCGAGGAGGAAGCAGAGCAAGCAATTCAGAAGAATATAAAACATGGAAGCTATTTGGTTCTTCAGGGACAAAATCTAGGCAAAATGGATCTACAGAATGGTAAAACAACAACAGTGGAGACCAGGGCAATTGGAATAATAGTCAGTACAATTGCAGTGGATAAAATGAAATGCACCACGTGAGTGACATAGATTTCTGAATAGGACAACAGAAGCTGTGGAAGAACATAAAAAGGATTAATATCCTAACTGCAGAAATTCAATTTGGACATAAAAATAATGTGCTGAGTTAAACTTAACAGAACCTCGGGTATATGTAACTTACTGAGAGCAGTTCAAACTTGTTTGACCCAAAAGAAAAATTAGAGCAGAAGATTGCAGATGTCTATATAGTGATTATATGTTGTTACAATCAGAAGGCGACATTCAATGGTCACACAAATGATGACAAAGAAACACTGAGTTCTGCATCCAAAGAAACAAATAGTTGCGTTCCTGCTACAAAAGTTGTCAACAGCTTGGGGTCAATGGAAATAGAAAAATCAGTATCAACAATGGAGAGGAAATAGTATGTAGATGCATGAAGCCAAGTGTCGGTTCTAACTAAGATGATTATCCTAATGTTCCTAATCGTTATGGTAACATAGATAATTATAAGGAATAAGATGAAGATGAAGACCTGAGGCTCTAGGTGGTCTATAAATCGCACACCTCAAAATATGACAGAGTAACATAGTTTTGTTTCACTGTTTATTCCTTTCTAATGGGACAAAAAGACTAAGTCTTTGTGGCTTTTTTGTGGGGGGAGGGGGACATTGGTATCTCCATGAGTCCATATGGCTGAAATAATTAGAAATAAGTGGGAAATGCAAAAGGCAATCAGTTGAAACAAAGATATATTGCTGGGAATGGGAAGAACAATGCTTCTAAGATAGCGCTTTAATCTCAACTGAAAAGCACATCCTCAGATTGAATTTTCTAGTTATCTGTTAATAAACCTTAGTATCAATTAGTCTTCAGCCCCTTTAGGAAGGTATAGGATATAGGATATTAAGGATATTATGTATCGGATATTAAGGATTTCTTTCAATTTCCATGCCAAAATTGAGAATTTAGTTGGAATCCATCAAGAATAGGATTCTGCCATTAGGATACAGGCTAATCACAACATCTGTATCTATATACGTTTCTCTGTCTGTCTGTCTGAGTACGGACAATGGCGACTATGCTCTCCTTGGAAGGAAAGTGCATAGACAGTGAAGACTGTAGACTTTATGCCCTCAAGAGACTCCTTTGGTGGGTACAGTAAGTAGGCCAAATCTAAGGACTCTACAAACAAGGTGTATAAGATCATTTATTTCAGCAGGTTGAGTCTTAACTGCTCAACAGCACAATGTTATTCATATAAATTCAGAAATAAGCCCCAGTGAGTTCAATACTGCTTACTTTCAGTGGGTATAGGGGTGTAGGCTTAGTGTGACTGGACTGTGCACTCTGTCTTAAATCTGCAATCCAGTACATAAATCTGATTGAAATCACTAGGACTTAGCACCTAAATAAAGACGGTATTATACCCAATGCTAGAAAACAGAAAAACTTACAAATGTTAAATGATAGTGAGGGGGCAAGTATGCAGGGGGCACGGTGTAATCATCACACTTAGTTTCTGCTGTGGGCCACCCCCGCATGCCCAAACACAATGGATGGGTAAACTGCCACATTTGTGCATTGTTTCAGATGTTTTGGCTTGGTTTTCAGTTGATAATCAAATGAAAATTGGAATCCAAAAGTTATGGCTGGGGCTTGGGGGGACTGCAAAAGTGGGATTTGGGTGCCATGGATGCACAACTGCTGGCAGAAGAGCAACACTAGTAGACAAGCAGCTTTTTGCAAGGAGAAAAATGAGGGTTTCACAAGGGTTTGAATGCTTGCTTTAGTAGAATGACATCACTGGATATAAATACAGCCCATTCCTAGAAGTGTGCTGCCAATTTCAAGTTCAACAGGATTGCAACAAATACTATCAGACAATTTTAAGTAGTAACTACACAAATCTTTGAACCAGAATATTTAACATGTTTTCACCCCAGGCAGAATCATTTTATTTTGGGAAAAGAACAAGATTGTCAAAGCATATTACAGTAATTGAAAGCCAATACTTCAACAGCAAAGTAACACTTTACAGGGGCATGGCGTTTTGATGACAGTGAATTTGATTGACTGTAGCATTTGTAATCTGTTAAAGTTGTCACTGAAAGACAAGCCTTCCCTTGAGCTGAATTAGCAGGACACAGGACATGTTCAGATCTCAAGGCATGTTAGAACTACTTTGATCTTGGCAACATCAGGAAAACACATGTATGTTTAGACAATACCGGAGTCACAGATCTTTGATGAACATAAATGAAAGGGCTGTGAGAGGTACATAAAGATGTACATTCCTGGCTCTCCCCCGTCCTCTTCCTCCTTCTCTTTCTCTCTCCCTTTCACCCTTACTTTTTCTCTTGAATCTGAAAATTGACAGCATTTATCTTTCCAAGCTTGACTGGCACTCCAATATTATGTGGAGATCTCCCCTCATTTCAAACCGGAAAGGCTGAAGGATTGGGACAGACAGACCAAGTGCATCTCAAATGGGTGTGTTCAGGCAGAAAAGGTCTTTCGTGAGATCCTCTTCAGGGCATCCTTCACTTCCTTGTTCCTCAAGCTGTAGATGAGAGGATTTAGCATAGGAATGACCAGCGTATAGAACACAGAGATGACTTTGTCTTGTTCTACAGCAAAATTGGAATTGGGTCTCATGTACATGAATGCCCCAGTCCCATAGAAAATGGTGACAGCAGTCAAATGGGAAGCACAGGTAGAGAAAGTTTTGTGCCTCCCTGAGGTTGAATTGATTCGGAAGATGGCTGCAAGGATGAATACATAAGAAATAAGAACAATCAAGACAGTGCTTGACACAACAATGGTGGCAAGTGTAAAATGTACAATATCTGTAGTGTGTGTGTCAGAGCAAGAGAGTTTGAGAATGGGAGGCACATCACAGAAGAAATGGTTAATGACATTGGAACCACAAAAGGACAAATTGAATATAAAACATGACTGGATGAGTGAATTAAGGAAGCCACAGGCATATGCCGCTACCACCAGCAGAATGCAGAGTCGTCTGGACATGATGACTGCATATAGCAGTGGGCTGCAGATGGCTATGAAACGATCATATGCCATTGCAGCCAAGAGGTAACATTCAGTGATCAAAGTAAGACCGAAGAAGAAGAACTGCACTGCACACTCCCTGAAAGATATTGTTTTTCTGTCTGTTACAAAAGCAACCAGCATTTTGGGAGCGATGACTGTTGAATAGATGGCATCCACCACAGACAGGTTGCTGAGGAAAAAGTACATGGGGGTGTGAAGTCGAGAATCGCTTCTGATCAAAAAAATCACCCCAAGGTTGCCCACTAGGGTGACAAGGTAGATGAACAGAAACAACAAGAAGAGAGGAATCTGGAGGTCTGGGTGGTCTGCGAAGCCCAGTAAAATGAATTCTGTCACAGGAGTGTAATTCTTCTTCACCATTTAGCCCAAATGAGATTCTCCGCTGCAGGGAATATATGAAGTTTACAATTGTGCACAGTAACCTGATAATCACTAACTTACTTTGCTCACAATTACCTTTCTTTCTTTTTTTACAAAATGCTGTCTTGAAAATGCTGTCCTTCCCACGAACCCATGTGTTGTAGTGGTTTTGAGTGTTGGATTAAGGCTTGGAAGAAGGTTCAAATCCCACTTGGTCATGGAACCTGGCAAAGTGACCTTGAGTAAGTCACATACTTTCAGCGTCAGAGGAAAACAACAGGAAACCTCCTCTAAACAAATCTTGCCAAGAAAACCTATCATGAGTTCACCTTATGGTCACTGTAACAACTTGAGGGCTCACAACTACAACAAGAAACTGCAAACCCCAAGATTCCATAGGATGTTGAAAGTGGAATAATAGCGCTATAACAGTCTAGTGCAGAAATGGCCTACAACAAGAATCCTTCCTACAGTTAACTGTCACCAAGTCCCATTGATTTCATTTGCAATTTCTGTGGGAAGGATTGCAGTATTGTGACTTAATTTTTCTCTTCAGGTAATTTAAAGACTTATTCCTAAAAGAAAACATAAGGAGTAGCTGTTGTTTGCATGTGTACACAAGAATTATTAACAAATTTCAGTGGTAAATGAAAGGCTCAGTCTGGAGGACAGGATCACCCATTATATCCCTCACAAACTGTGAATTCAAAAATACATACTGTGGAAAAAAAAGGAGAGATCAGCCCTGACTGGCTTTAACTGGAAGCGATCTCTGCAATACACAGGACACGGAAGGATTTGAGTGTGTAAGTATATTCATTACACAGTTTTAATGGCATGTATTTTCAAAGAGAAATGGATAAAATGTCTTAAAGAGAAGGATTACAGTACAGTGGAAGAACAAATAGTTTCCTTGCCAAAGCGACCAATTCCAGTTTCTAGCATCCCATTTGCCTGGTATAAGGCAGGCTCCTCAATTTCCAATACAGGGAAGTAATAAAAACACTTCAAAAATGAAGTCCCAGAGTTGAAAGGAAAGTGCCCCTAGGTGTTGCATTGCATGCCCAGATGTTAGTAAGAGCATTGGGGTGGTCATCCAATGTGGGCAAAAATCAATCTTTTGTGAGCAATACCAACACCTTGACCTAAACATGTTTATTCAGCAGCTCTGCCTTCTTTCAATGGAGCTTACCTCCAAGATGGGTTTACCTCCAAGATGAGTGCAAGCTGTAGATATCGCCATAAAACCTGTTCATCTCTCAGGGGATGATGGTGTCAGGGGGGAAGGCTAGTGTCAGGCCAAAATCAGTGCACATAATTAACCAAATAACAATCACGGGGACAAGAAACCAAGACAATGATTTCTATGGGGGATGCACAGCCACAGCCACACACCCTCAAACACACCAAAGAAGTAGATGAACACTGACACCAATAGAAGCAGCTGCATGTAGAACAGAGTCATGTCCCAATCAGCTTGAGAAATCATCTTGAAATCATTTCTGGTAGCTCTGAAAGCCAAAGCCAATGAACAAACAAGAAAGCCATTCACTGGAAATGGCAAACAGTTACAGCATATATAATGTGTATTCAAACCAGAAATTGTTTCCCATTCTGCAAATGAGGCTAAGATGGGAGAAATATCTTCAGCTGTTGCAGCTGACAAATCTGAGACTCACCTCTAGGGTGAAATGCTTCTTTCTCTCCTTCCCTCAGTAGGTGGAGATTGTTGTAGGTTGCTGTTTAAATACCATTCTTGAAAACAGAACAGAATCCCTGGAGCTGATCTACAGACATGACTTCATTCCTGAGAGAGTAACTAATTCAGAAGAAAAGATTTGTGCTTGTATAGCTCACGGTTCATTCTACTGCATGCATTTCCCAGGCCCAGTTTGTCCAGCTTCGACAAATGCTGGTTGTACGTGACAATGAGTGAAATGGGAGGGCAGGGTAATGAACACATCACCCTGCCAATATTGGGTAAAACAAAGGCACATTATTGATTGCGACTGAATAGATTTGGGCTGGCATGGAATGAAATAACCTGCCTGTTGTCTAGTTTGCCCAAGCCTTCTGTTTGGGGAGCAATTATGAAGAGATACTATGGAGGCCCTTTCCGCATGTGGAGGGGGAAACGGGGGGAAACGCGCCAAAACAGAGCTTACCGGCAGCCGGGTAAGTCCGTCGCCATGCGGAGCAGCGTGAACTCGCTGCTCCACAGTCCTCCAGCGTCCAAAATGGCGGCTTCCGGCTGGTGGAGGCTCTCCACCAACCAGAGAAGCTCGCCAACCGGAAGCCCGCCCCCGGCAGATCTGCAGGCATGCACTAGTGCGCGCCTTCAAATCTGCACCGGAGCCCGGCGACAGAGCTGCACGGGGCTGCGCGCTCCGTGCTTTTTAAAAACCTCTGAAAAGAGGTTTTTAAAACACATGCAGCTCCCCCAGTTCTGGTCGCTTCGGAGCGGATTGAGGTGCAGAACTACGAAAAGTAGTCTGCCCCAATCCACTCCACGGTGCAGACGACCTCCGATGGAGGTCGCTCTTCACCGTTTTAATACCCCAGTGTGGAAAGGGCCGGAATTCACATGGGGATCAGTCATTGTGTGGTTACTGTGCCTGGCTCTGGCTCTGCAAAATTCCCACTTTCTCAGCAATCTTTAAGCACTAATTTGCAAGTGAAAAGAGTTGTTCCAATTGGCAGTGAGATTAAAATCTCAATGATTTGCCTTTCAAAATTAAGATATGAGAATGTCAAGGCTATTGTACAAGAGTTAATTTGAAAGAAAAAAAAACTTAAGTGTCTGTTCAACAAACTTTTTAAATGGATTAAGGAGTCAATAACTTTAAAAGTTTTAAGATTTCTCACTTTGATTTTGATGGACATGCTTTGACAAGTTTGAGTTTTGCTGAGTGGAGAGATTGGAGCTCTGTGGGAATGTAAATTGTTTACTTTGTAAGAGGATAACACTAAGAACAAACAGGTGGTGTCTCAGAAGCTACAGAGACAGCATTGGGATAAACTTTTAGGCTATTTCTGTACTACATTGTGATAGTGCTATTATTCCACTTTCACCATCCTATATAATCCTGGGGTTTGCAGTTTAGAGAGGGACATTTAGAAGGCTCAGCCAGAGAATAGACTTGGCCTTTTGTCTTACCATGTGCTTGTACAATGTTACTTCGCCACACTAGCACTCTGTGTGCTTTTTGCCTGCATAAATTCTTTACAATGTTGCTACCTGCCCCGTCGGTATAGACCGTGAGGGAAACAAAGAAGGTAGGTACATTGGAACAGCAGTCTTCAGAAGTAGCATATTTCAGGTTTGTAGCCCTATTTTTTTTTTTTGTTATATGCTTATTGCATTTGTTCAATGATTTATGGAGCAAAGATCATAATTCATCCTATGTGAATTCTCCCAAGAACTCAGCTGATAGTCTTGGACAAATTTCTGCTTAGCCATATTTATTCCTCCCTCCCACTTGAGAAATCAGAGGCCCTGTGTGAATGTCTAGCTAAGATAGTGGGGACAATTTGTAAATTGTTGGTGAGAGTAGTAAATGTTAGCTTTATGTCTTAGAAATGGGCTCTTTGGTTTATAAATTTTTTGTCATTCAAATGTATAATATTAGTAGAAAGTCTCATTTTGGAGTATAGTATTTTCACATCCATTCACACACGTTGCATCAGTGTCTGAAATTGAGAAGAGTCCCTGATTTTCTTTTGAAATGCAACTTGATTCCCATTTTTAAATAAAAATGTAGAATTGTTATATTAAGTGAACAGAGAACCAGACAAAGAATTTGCACTGGATGTTTCATAAAGTGAAATGTGTGAAAGAAATTGCTACTAGTTTGGTTCAACATGAGTAGCCTACAAATCTTCCCTCACTGCTGTTTTGCAAATACTAACAGCACTGGAAACACACTTAAATACTATAATATAATTTAAATCGGTGTGTATGTGTGAGACAAACTCTTGGAGGGGGCATAGCCAGCAGACCTGCCCTACCAACAGAGGAGATTTAATTTGATTGGCTTACTGACTAAAGAACCCAGGTTAGCCAGAGGGAGGGGCTAGGTGGGTGAGTCAGCAGAACAGTAAAAAAATAACTGAAACAGGGTATGAAAGAGAGTTCTGTGGGTGAGTTTAAAAAGAGAGGTTCCTTGAGAAAGAGAGAGAGTCAGAGAAAAGATAATTGCTGGTTAACTTAGGGAAGTGTTTGCATGTGAAGAGCTGGAAGTTCTTTGATGTTGAAAATATTAAATTGCCCAATACCATTCCTTGCTTATTTCATTTAACAAAGATTTTATTCTATTTTTTTTAAAGCAGCCTCCGTACAGTGTCTGTTTAATTTGAGCTCAGTTACACATGCTACCACCAGTGACACATTCAGTTGGGATAAACCTGAAAGCACTTTGCTCTGTATCCACAAGGGTTGTGGGCTTAGGGAAAGCAGAAGGGTGCTTAAGTATGGAAAGGGAGCCAAGAGGTGGTAATTATATGAAAGGGAGCACCTTCTCCAGGGAGGGAGAATTTAAGGCAGACCTGATCTGTCACAGCCCTGGCTGGCCTAGATCGTCACATTTTGACAGGGAGAAACCAGGTGGCTTTCCAGATTTTATTGGACTGTAGCTTCCAGTGCCCCTCACCACCGGTGATGAGGGCTGGTGGGAGGTATAGTTTAATAACATCTGGAAGGCCAAATGATTCCCACCTTTGAAGTGGATTAATGAAGAACAACCCTTTCTCTCCTCTTTCTAGTTTTACTCTTGTGCAGCAACAGCACATTTATTTTCCAAGTCTTCTCCTTACATTATCAAAATGGCACCATCCATGTACAAGAGGGGACTTTCAGGAGGCTCAGAAGAGCCACAGTGTTCTTCTTGTTGTTATTTTCCCTCAAGTCAACTTGGACTTATGACAGCTCTGTAAATGACATTACCACCGCTAGAATAGTCCTAGCTAGATGTTGGAAATGTCCAGAGGTCCCAAAATCAGAAAAATGGTTATTAAAATGTTTTGATATGACAGAGGTAGATATACTTTCGCTACATATTAAGGGGAAGACATACAAGGTACTAGAAGAATGGTTAACTATTAAAAGTTTCCTCAAACAGAAACAGTATGACGCTATAATAGAATGAATTTACAATAGGGATGGGACAAATCCAGAATTTTCCGAATCCGAATCCCTGGAAGGTTCTGGGAATCCACAAATCTCACAGATCTCGAATCTTTTGAATCCTTTTTTAAAAAAGAGTTTAAAAAGCAAAGGAGAGAAGGATAATCTTGAGCAAGACACACTCTCTCAGCCTTAGCAAAAGCCTAGGCAAAGGCAAACCTCCCTCTGACAAAATCTGGCCAAGACCATTGTCCTAGTTTTGCCTCAGGATCTCCCCAGATTGAAAATGATATGAAGGCCCTTTCTACACAGGCTGGAAAATGTGGATTAATCCCACATTTTCCTGCCTGTGTAAACAGGGCCACATGCTACAGTACAGAGATAATCCAGGTCAAAACTGGCTTTTCTTTGCATAGCTCCTTCTGGCATCCTGGGGTTAGTAGTTTGATGATGCACCAGCAGACTTTGGCAGAGAAGGCTGTGACACCTTCAAACCCCAGAATTTTGTCTGAAAGAGGTTTGCAAGGGAGCTATGCAAAGGAATGTTTCAGCTGTCCTTGAAATCTCAATCCTGTAGCTTCCAGTCAAATACTGAACTTAAATGTGAAATGTTCAATTTAAATATCTTAGAATACAAGCCCAGATGTAATTTGTGAAATTGTTAGCAAGGGCCATTATTACTCCAAGGGAAAACCTCACCTACTTACTAT
Organism: Cyclura pinguis; assembly: GCA_030412105.1. Lineage (NCBI taxonomy): Eukaryota > Metazoa > Chordata > Lepidosauria > Squamata > Iguanidae > Cyclura > Cyclura pinguis. The sequence goes on from CM059599.1 coordinate 267,229,403, forward strand.
TTTCCCTTGTATGTATGGTCTCCCAGGTTTTCAGGCATCCTGGTCTCCAACAATCTATCTAGTTGGCAGATTCGAAAGATTCGGTTTGCTTATTCTTGCACAAGGATTCGGATTCGGGGAATCTCGAATCCTTACCTAGGATTCAAATATTCGAGGATTCGGTTGGCCCATCCCTAATTTACAAGAATAAGATTATTATGTTAGGGTACCAGGTCTAAATACTGGGTATTTCATTTTATATTTCTTTTTTAACAAGAGGATGAAATTTTGAAACAGAGTCAATAGAATTAATAGAATCAGAAGTTAAGGATTATTGAGATTAGGAATATTTGTAGAGAGACAACAACTCCGATTAGGTGTAAAGAGGAAGCCTATTTGTGTTTGTATTTCTTTTTTTCTATTTGTTTTATTCTTTTTTTCTCTTTCTTTCCCTCTTTCTATTTTTGATGTTGTTGTTGTAATATATAGCACTTCCTGTATTTGCTTTATTTTGTCTTGGTATAATTTCCTTTCAATAAATTAAAATAGAAAATTTTTTTGCTTGGATTGAAAACCAATTTTTCTTTTTTTTAGCTCTGTTGCATCCTCACCACATGTGGCAGAAGATATCTCTTTCTTTACAACATTTCCAACATTTATTCTTAATATTTTTAAACATTTTGGCAATTCTGTCAGGCTGAAGATACCACCTGTATATCATTTTCATTAATTGTTTTTGTAAGTTATAAGATCTTGTAAAGGTGGTATTAAGTTTCGATGTTTTCGGCCAATCTTCTACGGGAATATTGTGACCTAACTCTTTAGCCCATTTTACGATATATTCTTTAATATTCTCATCCATCAGATTGAATCTGAGTAACATTCTGTGTAGTCTGGCAAGTAGATGCTTGTCACCTTTTAACAGATAGTCTTCAAATTCAGTTCTTCTTAATTTTATTCCATGAGCATCTGTATCTTTCTAAAACCTTTCCTTAATTTGTAAATATGGAAACCACTTTATTTGAGTTCTTTCTTGCCAAAACTGTTGCTGGTCTTTCATTTGAATGGAGCCTCAGATTGTGGTCTATTCCCCTTGCCTCCACAGTCCTTTTATAGATGGTGCTTCTGCCAGAGATAGCCAAGATGGCAACTTAGGACACATAGACAATTTGTGTTTCTCCCATACTCTATATCAAGCTTTCTGTACTATATGATTATAAAATGATCTTTGAACTTTCACTTTATTGTACCACAGGAAACCATGTCAGCCAAAGTATAAAGCACGACCTTCTAATGATAGAAATTTCCGTCTATCTAACAAAATCCAAGGCCTCATCCAAACAAGACAAGTGGCCTCATAGTACAAACCTAAATCAGGTATGGCGAAGCCTCCTTTACTTCTAGTGTCAGTCATCAGTTTGTATTTCATTTGTGGTTTCTTTCCCCTCCATATGAATTTAGATAAGTCTTTCTTAAACTCCTCAAACCATTTTCTGGGGATCACCACTGGAATAACTTGAAATAAAAATGGAATTTTGGGAAGAACACTCATCTTGATCACTGTTATCTTGCCCTCTCTATCTCCTTTTCCTGATTTTTGTTTTAGACTTATTGGTTTTAAAACTGGCCATCTGGCCAAACTGGTTTAGGATTCTATTTAGGTTAGTCGACTTGAGGAGCTGGATCTTCTAAGAAGAGGACTACATCATTGGCAAATGCCTTTATTTTATATTCATCTTTACCAGTCTTAATTCTACATATGCCTTCATGCTTCCTTATATCCCTGAGAAGAACTTCCAATGCTAAGATGAATAATAATGGCAATAGAGGACATCCTTGTTTTGTCTTTTTCTCTATTTGAATACTTCCTGTCTGATCACTATTGATGATTAGACAGGCCTTCAGTTCATTATAGTTTCAATTCAATTTTGAAAAGTCTCTCCAAACTTCATCTGTTCCAACACTTTTATAAGAAATTGCCAATTAATGTTGTCATAGGCTTTCTCCGCATCCAGGAAGATCAATGCACTTGTTTTGCATTATGGACTTCATAGTATTCTAGAATGTTGAGTACTGTTGTCATAATATCTCACATTTGTCTCCCAGTGAGAAAGCTACTCTGATCTTCATGCTTGTAATCAGGGTTAATCTTTTTCAAACGGTTGGCCAGTATTGAAGCCAAAATATTATACTCTTCATTGAGAAGAGAGATAAATCTAAAATATTGCAAGAGGGACACCCATTATCAATCTTTGGAATTAATGCAATATTGGCCTCTTTCCAACTTCTTGGAATTAAACCAGCATCGCCGACTTCCGGTTTCGATGGTGTCGCGATCACCAGAGCAGCGAGAAAGCTCCCACTGACTCTGTCACCCCTCATGGCTTAGCTGGTATACTAACAACCAGCAAAACACCCCCCCGGTAAAGGGGGTTCTGAGGAGCTTGCCGGGGGTCCATTGCCACCTTTCAGGCTAAGGAGCGTCTGTGACGAGGCTCCCAAACCGGACAAAGGTGAGGGGACCGAAGAGCTGCACAGCCACGTGGAGAGTCGCTGCTTGTTTTAGCAGCATAGCGCCGCCTGAAACTTTATTTTAATAAATTCAAGTTAAAAGACAATTAAAACTGAAGAACTAAACCTAGAGGAAATCATTTCCTCTAGAGGAAACCTAGAGGAAATCACTTATTAAGACTCGAAGATTAAAAGACAGTGCTGGCCAGAAGAGCATGGCAGATCAAGAAGAAGAGCTGAGACAATAAGATGGCAGACAGAAGGCGGAGGTAAGAGTGCGTTAGATAATACTGTCGTCCAGAGTTTATAGTTTAAGTATCGAGAGATGGAAAACCAAGATACAAAGACACTTTAAGAAGAAGATAAAATTATACAAATATTTGACTATTTGGAATAAGTACTGTCCATAGCGATCAGCAGAAAACAGAAATTGGAGCGGCTAAATATCTTAAAAACATACTGGTCGGCGTTTTTCAAAGTACGTGGAGTACTTTTGTTAAAGTACGTGGAGACGAATGGGAGGGGAGAGAAGGGGAGAGGAGTGAGTTGAGACTTATGACTGAGGATCTTTGAAGTATAAAAGCACAGACTTTTTAAGTTGGAATTAAAGAGGGAAGATATGCTGAACTGAAACGTGGAATCGAAAAGATACAGAATTGAACTGGGCTAAAGCAAAAAGAGAACAGTAAGCTGGAGCTCGCGTGGGAAAGCGAAAAGGAGAAAGACACTTGAGCTCGCTTTTGAGAAGATAAAGAACATGAGAGGGATGGAGAAATAGAAGATAGAACAGACTTAAAGCTAAAAGGAATAAAAGTGGATATTATACATAAAGAAAGTACAAACGGGACCTAAAACCAAAGAAAAGGGAGGAGGAAGGGGCTGGAGCTCGCAGAGAAACTGCTCGAGCTCGCCCTGAAACATTGAATAAGAAAGAATAAGAAATAAGATATAGACACGGAAAAGAAGCAAACAGAGACTTAGACTGGAAAGAGAAGATCAGACAAGCGACAAACAGAAAATTAAGGTGGTGGTGGCTAGGCGGAAGTGAGGAGGGGAAGGAAAAAAAAACTGCTTTGTATGAAATTGCATGAAACAGATTCGAATTAACTAACTAATCAATTTAGTAGAACTTAATAACTTAATAACTTAACTTAATATTTCCTATATAGTTATAATAGTGTTTAATAAACTTCATGAACTTTAGGATAGTCTAATGAACTGAATAAGAACTTTCAATGAATTGAATGTATGGAATTTGAACTTTAATGACTTGATTAGAAACTAAAGGAAAGGAAATTTGCATATATGAGATAATGAATTGATTGAACTGGTAATTGTTAACATACATAGTTTGAAAAATTTAAGGAGGATTGTAAATATTATAAAGATTTTGTGAATTTGTCTGGTGGCTAGTAGAGAAACGTTAAGGAGAAACAAACTAATACGAAGATTAGAAACAAAGGATCATAGTCTAACTATTAATAAAGATTTTCAAACTCAAAGCAGCCCACCTGCACTACCCAAGACGATTACAGAGAATTACACAAAATAAAAAATAAATTAAAAAAAATGGTGACTGGAACAAGGAAAGGAACAAAGACACAGACACAAATACAACTTCAACCAACAGAACCAAATAGAAGACAATCTGTGGATATGGGTCAGCAGTTAGCTGAAATTCTAAAAGAAGTAAAAGGTCTTAAACAAGAAATGAGACAGGAAATGAAGGAAACAAGATCTGAAATTAAGGCAGACATCAAGAAAGAGATAGAAATAATTGGGAAAAATATGGAAACGATGAATAAAGAGATCAAGATTATGAAAGGAGATATCCATGATCTTCAATCAAAAACAAACCAATTAGAGACAGAAAAAGAAACATTGAAAATAAAACAAAGGCAAGGAGAACTCGCAATATCCCAACAAGAGTTACGTTACCGTGATAGGTGCGTGAAGCTGAGAGGGATAGAGGAGGCACCCAGAGAGAATCTATATGAAAAGATAATTCCAGTTTTGGCAACATTTATAGACATGGAAATTGATAGAATGGAACAAGAAATCGATAGGATCTTCAGAGCAAACTCGATTTTAGCAAGAGAAAAAGGGTGGCCCAGAGACATTGTAGTTTGCTTTGTTAGAAACCAAGATAGTAACTGTAATGCAGACGTAGAAGAACAAGAAATAGTGGCTGGCAGTGAAGAGTCAGATTTAAAATCGGAAGGAAAAGAACAAAAAGAACTAGAATTAGAATTAGAAGACCTCTACGCAGAAGAAGAGGAGATATAGAAAAGAAGCAAAACTTTCAATAAGAAAAGAATGACCATCAAAATTATATCCTGGAATATAAAAGGAATCAACTCGAATTACAAAAGAAGACAAATCTTTCATTATGTTGAAAAGGTGAAAGCGGATGTAATATGTCTACAGGAAACTAAAATTAGAGACAAAGATATTAAATATTTACGGAACCCAGAACTCGGAATTTGCTATGCATCTGCCTCGCAGAAGAAAAAAAAGGAAGTAGTACTCTACGTAAACTGTAACCTCTCATCAGAATTGAAATTTCAGGATACACTTGGACATTATGTTGGAGTGGAAGTGCAACTTCAAGAGACTAAAGTTTTGATAGTAGGAGTATACTCCCCAACAGAAGATAAAAGTAATTTTTACCAGAAACTATTACAGCAACTTCTAAATTACTCTGAAGAAACAAATCAAGGCAATGTTTTATTTTGTGGAGACTTTATAATGGAGTATTGGACCCTAAAGAAGACAGATCAAGAGGCAAATTAGATCGTAAACAGCAAGGAAAACTTCCTAAATCCTTTTTCAAATTAATGGAACTTATGATGCTACAAGTGGTATGGAGAATGAAATATGGACATTCTAAAGGATTTACTTATTATTCGGAAACTCACAAATCAATGTCGAGAATCGACATGTTTCTGATCTCAAGGGTTATACAAAATCAAGTAGACAATATGGAGATTCTTCCCAGAATATACTCTGACCATAATCCAATTCAATTAGAGCCGAAAACATTAAAAAGAACCAGAAGATAGAGATTAAATGACTACCTTTTTCAAAATTCGAGCTATTTGGAAAAGATTAGAGAAACCATAAGAAATTACTTTAAAGAAAATGTGTCAGATGATGTAAAACTGAAAACCATTTGGGACGCAAGTCAGGCAGTAATGCGGGGATATTTCATTCAGTGGGGAACGGAAATGAAGAAAAAAAGACAAGCAAAACAAGAACTAATGTTAAAAATAAAACAACCGGAAGAGCTACTAAAGCTATACCCCACGGATACAAAAATAAGAACAGAACTGAAGATGCTTCAAGAACAGTTGAAATCAGAACACCAATGGGAAATTAGTAAGAACTTAAAGTGAATGAAACAAAGATTCTTCGAACAGGCCAATAAGCCAGGCAAATGGCTGGCCTATAAACTGAGGAAAGAAAGAGAAAAAAGTTGATTACAGAAGTAAACATAGAGGGAAAGACGACAACGGATCAAGAAACCATTAAACAAACTTTCCTTAGATATTATAGTGAATTATATAATGCAAAAGATAGAAAGATACAGAAAAAGATATTGGATTTTTTGGAGAAACAAAGGATACCAAAACTAACAGAAGATCAACAGAAAACACTTAATACTAAAATAACAACAACAGAGATAATGCAAGCAATTAAGAAACTTAATTCGGCAAAGGCACCGGGCCCAGATGGGTTTTCAGCAATGTACTATAAAAATCTGCAAGAAGAACTGGTGCCGTACATGCTGGAATTATTCAATGAAATCATGGAAGGAGGGCGACCAAACTCCTGGAGTGAGGCCTGCATCACACTAATACCGAAGGAAGGGAGAGATCCAAAAGAACCAGGCAATTACAGACCGATTTCGTTGTTGAATGTCGATTACAAGATCTTCATGAGTATTCTGGCGGATAGAACAAAAAAATATTACAAGAAATTATAGAGGAAGAACAAAACGGATTTTTGCCAAACAGACAATTAAGAAACAACATAAGAACAATTTTGAATGTTATAGAGTACTATGAGAGGCACAATGAGAAAAAGCTAGCCCTGATCTTTATCGATGCCGAGAAGGCATTCGATAACTTGAGGTGGGACTTCATGTTCATGGTATTGGCAAAAATGAATTTTGGAGACACATATATAAAATGGATTAAAGAAATATACAAAGATCAAGTCGCTACCTTAATTATAAATGGGGAAAAAATGAAAAACTTCAAAATTAAAAAGGGCACAAGACAAGGATGTCCCCTATCACCTCTACTTTTTATAATAGCAATTGAAATACTAATAAGGATGATAAAGGGAGATCCCGATTTGAAAAGATGCAAAGTAAAGAACCAGGAATACAAGTTAAAGGCATATACCGATGATTTGGTGATCATTTTAGAAGACCCAAATCCAGGTATAGATAACCTTTTGGAAAAGTTGAATCAATTTGGTGAATTGGCAGGATTCAGAATTAACAAGGAAAAAACAAAAATTTTGACTAAAAACATGAGAGTGGAAGAAGAAAACATATTGGCTCAAAGAACAGGCTTCAAATTAGAAAAGAAAGTTAAATATTTGGGAATCTGGATCGCAAAAAGAAATAATGAATTATATGATAATAATTATAAAAATACATGGAAAGAAATCAAGAAATCACTAAATAATTGGAATCAGCTCCAACTTTCACTACTTGGAAAGATAGCTACAATTAAAATGAATGTGCTGCCAAGATTAAACTTTCTTTTTTAAAACCTACCGGTAATTATAAACAAAAAACCATTTAAAGAATGGCACAGAGAAATTTCTAAAGTTATTTGGGATAAAAAGAGGCCAAGAATGAGATGGAAATCCTTAACAGAGAAGAAAGGAAAAGGAGGTTTTGGACTTCCTGACCTGAAACTGTATTACCAAGCAAACTCCCTGATCTGGATCAAAGAATGGCTAACATTACAAAATGAAAAAATATTAAATCTGGAAGGAACTGGATTAAGAATGGGATGGCACGCGTCTGTATGGTACAAAAGGAAAAAATAGATAAAGAATTCCAGAATCATTATTTAAGGAAAACCCTTTTAACAAACTGGCAAAAATTTAAGAAAAAATATTATATAAAAATACCATTATGGATTTCCCCGCATGAGGCCTTTTACCGTAGATGGCGGGAACCACAAGAAAAAATAATAAAGTATCAGAATATGATAATTGTTGGGAAGAATCAAGAAACAAGATTAAAAACCAGAGATGAATTGGAACACGAAGGGTTCAAGTGCTCATGGTTTCTCTATAGACAACTCAAAGAAAGATATAACATGGATAAGAAATTAGAAGGCTTCCAAACAGATGAATATGACAAACAGTACAAAAATATACTATTCAAATCACAGAAACAATTGACTTCTAAACTATACAAATTACAAATAGAGAGAGAATTAGAAACGGAACAGATAAAACCCTCGATGATCCTATGGGCGCAGAACATAGGCCACGAGATTCAACTAGAGCACTGGGAGAGGACTTGGTTAGAAACACAAAAATTCACAGCAGCCCAAAGTTTGAAGGAAAACTATTTAAAGATGCTGTACAGATGGCATCTTGACCCTGTGAAAATTAATAAGATATATAAAACAAGGGAGAACAAATGCTGGAAATGAGGCCGAGAAAATGGGACCTACTATCATGTATGGTGGACCTGTGACAAAGCTAAAATATACTGGAAAAGAATACAAGAAACAATCTCAGAAACATTACAGATTAATATTCCTCTGACACCTGAACTATTTCTATTAAATATAACACAGAAAATAGATAAAGAGCAAAGAATGAAGCTTTGGAGAATAATTCTTTATATGATCACAGCTGCAAGAATGGTATTCGCACGAAAGTGGAAAAACGATCAGGTCCCACAAATAGAGGAATGGAAAGTTAAGGTTTTGGAATACAGAGAAATGGACAAATTAACCTCGATGATACAAGGAAAAAATCAAGAAGCAAATGATGCGGAATGGAAACAAGTAGAGGAGTTTTTCCTCTCAACATAAGAAGAATATAGGAAAACGTATTTTAAGGTTCAGACATTAAAATAAAAACATAAGATATGGGGGAGACTGAATTAAGAGAAGGCATGCAAAGTTGTGAAAGAGGGTATTGAAAGAGTAACGTGAATGGGACTATAAAGAATTAACTCTAGGGGAGTGAGGAAGTGGAATATAATGCAAATCAGAGATGAAATATTCAAATATCATAATGTATGAAGAAAGATGGATATGAGTTGGACTTTCTATAAGAGCACAATGTACATTTGGAGATTTATATACTACTATATACTATTACACATTATTATTATATATATATTGTACATTGCTACATATGTAGATATACCTATACACCATTATTAATAAAAAAAAAGGAATTAAACCAGCATCAATTATTGCATTCATCATCTTTTGCATAAGCTTTAAAAGTTGACCTTTAACCTGTTTGCAGTAATTGGCTGTCGAACCAATTTGGTCCTGGTGCTTTCCTTAGTTTGGATCTGTCAATTGCTTTACTTATTTCTACTAATACAATAGGTTTATTCAATACTTCCCAGTGGGCCGAATGAATTTCAGGAAGGCATTGTTTTTTTTTGTATTAATTATTTTTATTACAGATTAAATTACAAAAACAGATTAATATTCAAATCACAGACATTACTTTCCAAAAATAGTATAATCCCCCCACCCCTCCCCCCAATGGTTTAGCAGAGGTTTAATTACTTCTTCTCATATAGAAAAATCTTCATTCAGAATGTGGGATATGGATTTAATTACATTATTGATTTCACTGTACTCCATATTCTCTTTAATCTTTATAAGCAATAATTCCCAACCTGATTTCCACCCCCCTTCCTTCAGTATTCCCATAATCTTTAACCTCCTTTCCCTCAAAATATCAAACAATAAATTTTCAGCCAGGTATTTATCGACTTTCTTTATATTCCAAATTGTTTTACCTTTCCATCCTAATGCTAATACAGCTTGTGCTGTATATTTATATATTTATATATTTATTTATATATTTATATTTATATATTTATAACCGCCTTTTCCTCATTATTTTTCAGCCCCTTGTCCTTTAAATTTAATGTTAGACAATTCTCCCTATTCAGTTGTATATCCTTACCTCTTATTCTATAAATCTCAATTTTAACCTTGTCCCCAAATTTTTGAACAAAGGGACATTCCCACCACATATGTATATATATATGCCTTTAGCCCTGCAACCGTGCCAATACTTGGAGGATATATTTTCTCTAAAAAATGCTAATTGGGAAGGTGTTCTATACCATCGGCCAATCAATTTCATTTGTTGTTCTTTTATCCTAGTATTCTTATTTTTCTTTATTTCTTTGATCCATACTTGAATATCCTCCCTTTCTATTTTTAAATCCCTTTCCCAATTGACCTTTAAACAATCTAGAACTCTAGTCTGATTACCTAACATTCCTCTATATAGTTGTCCAATCATACATTTACCCTCATCTAATTTCTTTTTAATGATCTCCTTGAGCGGTTACATTAACCTGATTTGAATTTTTGATTATTTCATGTAGCGAATGATTTATTCCAACTGTGTGTAGCCAATAATTCTTACCTATTAAATTAGTAAGTCTATCTATTCCCCATGGCCTTCCTTGTTCATCAAGGAGATCTCCTAACACTCTAATTCCTTCATTATTTAATCTCTTTAATATTCTCCCCAAATCTTCACTATTGCTTATGTTCAAACTCTCTAGAGGGTACAGTTTTTCAGGAAGGCATTGTGAGTGATAACGTTCTTCTAAGTTATCAAAATTACCAGTAGAGTGTGCACAATACACATCGTAGAAATAATTATATATATATATATATATTATACTTCCTTCACATCTCTAGTTCTTCATTCACTGTCTTTGATTTCAGAAGTCAGTCATGTTTTCTTTTCTTTATGTCTTTTATAAGCTAGCCATCACCCCGGTTTGTTCGTGTTTTCAAAATAATTTTATTTAGCATACCTGATCCTTCTTTCCACCTCTTGGATTGTAATCACTGAGAGCTGTTTACTTTTAAGTTTGGAATTATTTCCCAAACTTTAGGATTCCTTTGCAATTTCTTTTCCAGATCCTTAATTTTCTCCAATATGTCTTCCATATTTTTCCTCTGCTTCTTCTTCCATTTAATGGGTTTTTGTATGAAAATTCCTCTCATTATCACTTTGGTGGCACCACTTTGGTGGCATTTGGCGGCATTGCGAGGTTAACCTCGTTGTTCAGATTAGTTTAAAAAAAAGTTTCGAGTTCTGTTCTGCATAAGGTGACTATCTCATCTTGGAAAAGTAATATATCATTCAGCCTCCAGTTTCTTTGGCTAGAATAGAATTTTAAAAAGGGTATAGGTCATCATACCTAGGTTATGATCACTGAAGGATTTTGTTAATATATCAGCTTTGTGCAAGTTATTAAGAAATAACTTAGGTATCCAAATTTAATCTATCCTTGGCCAAGACTGATGACGATTAGAATAGAAAGTAAAACCTTTCATATTAGGTTGTTTGAACCTCCAAATATCCACCAACTGCAGTTCTTCAATTAATTAGAAAAAATATTTTGGGATTTTCCTTTGTAATTTCTTCAATGATGCCTCTGCACTTCTATCTATACTGGGTTCCACAACACCATTAAAATCACCCAATATACAGATGTTTTCAAACTGGTATTTTTCAATGGTTCTTTTGAGATCTTCATAGAACATCCTATTTTCATCACATGGAATGTAGATTCCAACCACGAGGAGCTTTCACTCATCTATAATAGACTCCACACCAAAAAAATCTTCCTTTATCATCACAGCAAATTAATTTTGGGGACAGTGAAGATTTCACATACATAATCACTCCCCCCTTTTTAATTGTTGCAGCAGATGCAAATATTTCTCCTAGATTAGGGGCCACAAAGACTTTTAGGTCCTTTCTTTTTTTATGAGTCTCCTGGCAGTAGCAAACATCCAGATTCAATTTTTTTAAGTAATGAGTTTTTTTGTTCTCCCTTACCCAGTGAGTTCAGGCCATTAGCATTCTGAGAAAAGATAGTGCAGTTCATCTCTTTTTTCACTTTAAGCATGGCCAATTCATCAATGTTGAAATGAATAAGACTGGTCTCAGTTTCTTTATTCTCTTCTATATTCTCCCTATACGATGTATGCCATTTGGTTTCTAAATCTGAATCTGCTGAACCTTTTTCTTCTGAGGAGCCCTCCTTATTTTTTGGTTGATCTTATAGCTTGAGATTCCATGGGCTTTGATGACATTTTAGGTTTTTCCAGTTCAACTGTATATCTTCATAAAAAATCTTGAGCCTTTTCTATTAAATTGATTTTAAATAATTGATCATTGACTGTGAAAATAACACCTTCCCATCAGTCCCACCTAAACACAATCTATTTGCCTTGAGTTTAGCAACTATAAAATTGTTATCTATCCCTTTTCTCAAGATTCTTACAGGAACTTCATGCAGAACAATTAACTGATTATCTTGATTGGTCAGTGATAATCTGTTGTGATTCTGTATAACTTTATCTTTCATTGATTTTTTAGTAAATTGTTCAATGACATCCTGGGGTAATTTTTTCTTCTTTGCAGTAGCAGAATTCTTTCTGTAGGTAGTATCTATTTCATTGTCCACATCTTCTTCCTCTAGTTCTAATGATTCAGCCAATAAGCCCAATTTTTTTCCCCAGAGATTCTCATCAATCTGTTCTTCAAGGCTCTGGATTCTAATCCTGTTTTTGTCCAATTAATGCAAACCAGTCCAATTGTGTATCAATATCTGTAGTTGAGGTTTCCATTTTCTGTTGCAGATTTTGTATGTCCTTTTATTTGTCTCTATGTCTTTTTGATTGCTATTAATGTCCTTCTTTACTTGATCAAAATTATTTTGCATTTCAGATACCTGGGTTTTTAAATCTGTTGAATCTTTTTTTGATTTCTAACATATACAATCTCATCTCATGCATGAATTTCCTCTCGTACTCAGGTGGTTCATCAAATGAATTTCTTCTTCCTTGAGATTCTACAGTACGGATCTTGCCAGATCTCATTTTGTGCATTTTAAATCACTAATATTACAGCAAAAGATATTATTTATGGAAACTTGCAAATTCTGAAAATAAGTAGGTTAATACCTTAATGCTAACAATTTTCTTCCTTCTTCTTATATCTTAATTCAATATAATGTAATACCCAAAATTAATACGTTTAGTAACAACAATTAGATTCATGTTAATATTAGCACTGACATATATATTTATCTTAAATTAGGTTAAGTATATATTGTATTCAACAAAACCTTATTATGCTTTGAATCAAAGGAAATTTCAGAGTTGGGATCCCAATTTTGTAGCTATATCAGTACACACACACACACACACACACAGACACCTATAAAATATTAGATATTGATAACTGCTAAAAAATGGGAAATTATCTATATTATGTATATATACACATATATTTGTGTGTGTGTGTATCTGTACAAGCAAACAGTGCTTTATATAATGCTGCTGCTAATTTATATGTCCTTGCAAGAGTTACGATATTGAGAAAGATGTCTCAGATTTAGAGCCGTTCCTGAATCTAGCGGTGAAAATTTATATGAAAAAATGGTTCCGGCTTTGGCAGAATATCTAGACATTGATGAAGATAAGATGGAAGCTTGTTTTGACAGAATGTTCAGAGTATCCTCTAGAATAGCGAGAGAAAGAAAATCACCAAGAGATATTATAATAACCTTCACTCGGACGGTTATCAGAGACAAAATATTACAGAGGAGCTATGAAGGAACATTTAAGATTGAAGATAAAGATGTAAGACTTTTTGAAGACATACCATATCAAATACTCAAGAAGAGACAAGATTATAAACCTCTGGCCAATCTTTTGATGAAGTTACAGATCAATTAGAAATGGGAGAAGACTGAAGGCATTTGGAAAAACAAAAATTGGATATAATTTGTTTACAAGAGGTTCGAATAAGGACTCAAGATTTGAAAGATGTCACAAATCCAAAACTGGGTAGCTGCTTTGCAACTACAATTGATCAGAAGAAAAGGGGGGTATTGATATACGTCAATTCAAGATATGGTGCACAACAAAAATTTCAGGATAATAAAGGGCGATATTTGGCGATAGAAGTAAATATGAAACAGGACAAGATATTAATAGTTGGAGTATATGCACCTAATGGAGCTAAAGGAGAATTCTTCCCCAAAATACACAATGAGATACAGAAATATGTACAAGAAACAGGAAGCACAAAAGTTATTGTTCTGGGGGACTTTAATGGAGTTATTAATCCAAAAGTGGACAGAACAGTACAGAAGTTAGTCCCCTGAAACAACGGTAAACTACCTAAGAGTTTTTTCCAAATGATGGATGATTTAGATCTTTATGATACATGGAGATATAAAAATGGACAATTAGATGGATATACTTTTTTCTCAGACAGACATAAATCAATGTCTAGGATTGATATGATTTTGACATCTAAGGATTTGATGTTGAAAACAGTGGATATAGACATTCTTCCAAATTTATGTTCAGATCATAATCCGTTGCAAATGAAACTTAAGATTATAGACAGAGAGAGAACATGGAGACTGAACGAAGAGATATTCAAGAGGGAGAAGTACATTAAACAAGCAAAAATAGAATTAAATAATTATTTTAAGGAGAACATGACATCGGAATTACCAGTGAAAATAATTTGGGATGCAAGTAAAGCTGTGATGCGAGGAAACTGTATCAGATGGTCCGCAGAAATCAGGAAAGAGAGGAAACAGATTGAAGATTCGATTCTGGGGAAGATGAAAGAACTAGAGAAACAGATGAAGGAAAAACTGATGGACAACAAGATAAGACAACAGATGAAGGTTTGTCAAGCTGAATTAAATCAACTAAATTTGCAGGAAATAGAACAACAGATGCGAAGAGTGAGATATACTTTCTTTGAACAGGCAAATAAATCTTCTAAACTTTTAGCCAGTTTACTTCATAAAAGAAGGGTTAGAAATATTATTACGGAGAATAGAGTCGGTGACGGGAAAACCACAAAACAGGAGGAGATAAAACAGGCTTTTTATAAATATTACATGAAGTTAATGAGTTTGATCTCCTCAATGAAAAAACAAAAAGAAATGGAAGAATATTTGGAAAAAATGAACAAAATGAGATTCACCGAGGAGCAGAAATTGATTCTGAACAAACCCATATGGATGATGGAGACAGTTGAAGCTATTAGGAATTTGAAGAATGACAAATCTCCTGGACCAGACGGCTTTACTGCAAAATATTACAAAATAATGGAACATGAAGTTTCCATACCTTTGCAGAATACAATGAATGAGATAAGAAAGGAGGGAATACCCGACACCTGGAAGGAAGCTAATGTGGCTCTAATACCAAAAGAAGGAAGAGACTTAACAGATGTCAAGAATTATAGACCAATTTCATTACTAAACACAGACTATAAAATGTTTGCTGCAATTCTGGCTGAAAGACTTAAAAAGGTTCTTCAAGAAAATATACATGAGGACCAGAATGGCTTCTTACCAAAGAGAATGATGCGAGACAGTATTAGGACAGTGCTAAATATAATTGAGTATTATGAGAAACATAATGAAAGAAAATTGGCAGTGATATTTGTGGATGCAGAAAAGGACTTTGATATGATTAATTGGTCATTCTTGAAGACAGTCATTAAACAGGCACAAGCCGGAGACAAATTGATCTCTTGGATTGAAGCAATATACAGTCAACAACAGGCACGATTGATTATTAATGGAGAGAGAACAAAACAGATTGAATTGCATAGGGGAACAAGACAAGGTTGTCCCCTATCTCCGCTGTTATTTATTATGACATTGGAAATACTTAATAATGCCATAAGGGAAGATAAAGCAATAAGAGGACTTCAGATAAAGAAATATCAGTACAAACTTAAAGCATTTGCAGATGATTTGGTTTTGTTTCTGGATGATCCTCTTAGCAGTATTCAAAGGTTGATGGATATTGTTCAAGAATATGGAGAATTTTCTGGATTTAAGATAAACAAGGAAAAAACAGTGCTTATAACAAAAAACATGAGGGAGGAAGAAGAGAAGGAACTTGAGCATTTAAAAGGTTTTAATAAAGGTCAAAAAGCAAAATATCTGGGTGTCTGGATTACAAAAAGAAATAATGAACTATTTCAGAATAATTATGAAAAAAAATGGAAAGAGATAATCAAGGATTTGGAGAAATGGACTAGAATGCGACTATCTTTGATGGGAAGAGCAGCAGTCATAAAAATGAACGTACTTCCAAAGACGAATTACCTTTTCCAAAATCTTCCTATTATTACAAATACTAAGCTTTTTATACAATGGAAGAGAGATTTAACTAAATTTATATGGCAAGGGAAAAAACCAAGAATAAAATGGAATATCATGACAGACTCAATAAGAAGAGGAGGGTTGGGTCTACCGGATTTACATATATATTTCAAGGCAGCGGCATTTACATGGATAAAAGACTGGATGAATCTTCAAAATACGAGAATGCTGACGTTAGAGGGAGCTGATTTAAGGATGGGTTGGCATGCCTGTATGTTCTATGGGGAAGCTGCGGTTGACAAAGACTTTGTTCATCATTTTGTAAGAAAATCACTACTTAAAATATGGACTGACTACAAGAATAAGAACATTAGGCAACTACCTACATGGGTCTCCCCTCAAGAAGCCTTCTTTGGAAGATGGTCTGATTCAGATAAGTGGCTGTGTTATGATGACATATTAGAAGTGACAAATCTGAATCTTTTTAAGATGAAATCAAGAGAAAAATTGGAATCAGAAGGAATAAAGTCAAACTGGTTCCCTTACAGACAGTTAACTGAGAGATTCCAGATGGATGTGAAAACTTATGGAATAGAACAAAAAGAGCAAGGAAGAATGTTGAAGTTACTGCGGGAAAACCCGCCTCATTTACTATCACATGTACACCAGGAGATTTTAAATCAAGAAAGAGAAGATGAGACAGTCAAATCAGCAATGATATTGTGGGCTCAAAATCTCAGACATCCAATTCAATTAGAGCACCGGGAACAGAGCTGGCAACGGACACGAAAATTTACTGCAGCTCAGAACCTAAAAGAGAACTATTATAAGCTTTTTCATAGATGGTACATGACACCAGAAAAATTAAAGAAGATATATAATACGGGAACAGGTCAGTGTTGGAAGTGTCAGGAGAATGTTGGAACACTATTTCATACGTGGTGGTCATGTCCTAAGGCTAAAAAATATTGGAATGATATACATAATATGATATGTAAAATATTGAGGGTTCAAATGGATAAGAAACCTGAACTGTACTTATTAAATATGACACATGTGTTAGATGGAACTGTCGCAAAGAAATATTGGCGAATAATGCTGTATATGATTACGACAGCCCGTATTGAATATGCAAGGCTATGGAAAACTGAGCAGATACCTGCAATAGAGCAATGGTGGGCAACTTGTATTGAAAATTGGAATGCAGATATAGTCTCTCAGAGATTAAAAGGAAAATCAGATGATGACATTAACAAAGAATGGCAAATTGTTCTGGAAATGGGTAGGGTGTTGACAGGTAATAATTCTTAATTCATGGTAGCATGAGTAGTTAGAAGTAAAAATCAGTGGAATATCATGGAACATGTAAAGTAGGATCGAAGAGCAGGATCTATCTTGTATGTTAACAAATGCAATGCGATGCTTAATGTTGATATGTCAATGAAATAACACTATTGAAATCCAGAGAGGAGTGGAAGATAGCGGTAATAGTTCGGTAAAATGTACAATGAGAAATGTTGTTTTATACGATGTAATCACAATAAAATTAATTAAAATATATGCCCTAAAAATTACTAGATTAACAGAGTAGGAAAAAATGAGAAGAGAGGACAGAAAAATCACATTTCTAGTTATACAATAAATCTCAGCTCTATTTTTGCTTTAATTTCTTCAGAGAATTTTCTCAGTTGAGTCCTTACTGTCTCCTTATCTTGTCTTTTTTTCATCAAGTAGTTTATATAAACTAATCAAGTTTATATAAACAAATCATAGAATCATAGTTGGAAGAGACCACAGAGGCCATCCAATCTGACCCCCAGCTATGCAGGAACACACATCAAAGTATTCCCAACAGATGACCATCCAGCCTCTGCTTAAAAATCTCTAAAGAAGGAGACTCCAGCACATTCAGAGGCAGCATATTCCACTTCTGGACAGCTCTGACCATCAGAAAATTCTTCCTGAGGTTCAGGTGGAATCTCTTTTCCTGCAACTTGAATCCATTGCTCCTTGTCCTGGTCTCTGGAGCAGCAGAAAACAAGCCTGCTCCCTCCTCAACATGACATCCCTTCAAATATTTGAGTATGGCTCACATGTCCCCTCTTAACCTTCTCTTCTGCAGACTGAACATACCTAGCTCCCTAAGCTGCTCCTCATAGGGCATGGCTTCCAGACCCTTCACCATTTTAGTCGCCCTCTTCTGGACATGCTCCAGCTTGTTGATATCCTACTTGAACTGAGGTGCCCAGAACTGGACACAGTATTCCAAATGAAGTCTAACCAATGCAGAATAGAGTGATCCTTCTAGACACCATATTGATCTAGACACCGTATTCCTATTGATGCAACCAAGAATCGCGCTTGCGTTCTTGATTGCCATATCACACTGCTGACTCATGTTCAGCTTGTGATCTACCAAAAGTCCTTGATCCCTTTCACATGTACTATTATCCAGCCACGTGTCCCCCATCCTATATTCGTGCATTCCATTTTTTCTGCCTAAGTGTAGGACCTTACATTTCTTTCTGTTGAAATTCATTTTGTTAGCTTTGGCCCAGCTCTCCAATCTGTCAAGGTCATTTTGAATTTTGATCCTGTCCCCTGATGTATTAGCAACCCTTCCCAGTTTGGTGTCATCTGCAAATTTGATCAGCATGCCCTCTGCTCCTTCATCCAAGTCACTGATGAAGACGTTGAATAGCACTAGGCCCAGGACAGAACCATGCGGCACACCACTAGTCACTTCTCTCTAGGATGAAAAGCAGCCATTGGTGAGCACCGTTTGGGTTTGGTTGGTCAACCAATTACAAATCCACCTAACAGTAGCCCCATCCAGCCTGCATTTTACTAGCTTCTTTGGAAGAATGCCATTGGGAACTTTGTCAAAGGCCTTACTGAAATCAAGATATGCTACATCCACAGCATTCCCTTCATCTATCAACTCTATGTAACTCTATCATAAAAAAAGATAAGATTAATCTGGCATGACTTATTTCTGAGAAATCCATGTTGACTTTTAGTGATTACGGCAGTCTGCAAAAAAATAACATGAAATACATCAAAGAGGAGAGACGAATGGTAGTTCAGCCACATTTTGACTCCTAAAAAGCTTTTTAAAAAACAAACATCCTATTGTCACATTTATAAAGTCTACATAACTAAATTTTTGTTTCCCACCAAAAGCTTCGCAATTGTCAATGAGAATCATTATCTTTTGATTTGGGGTGGCACGGGGGGTGTTTTTAAACTAAAAACACCCATGCCTTCTAGAAGGAAGAGAATTTTTCCACTGTCTCCTCCTCAGTCAGTTTCAGGCCCGGAATATAAACTGGGAATTTTAAAGACTTCAGCTTTACTTAGGCCTCTCCTGGACTAAAACAACTCAAGGTTGTTGGGAATCAAATACGGTGAAATTGGCCAACATTCAGGAGAACATTTTTAAAAGTTGTTGAAGCCGAATGGCATTTCACCCAACTTGGACTTGTGAAAACTAGGACTTGTGTGGCTGAGCAGCATCATAGTGTGGTCAAAAGGAATGGCCAGACAACAGGAACAGAACAACTCTTAATGAGGAAGATCACCCAAAACTAATATTTTAAGCAGCGAAAGCCTGGAATTTATGTACTGAGTATAGGGAAGCCAAGAGAAAAAAAAAGCCTACTGAGATCTGTCTTGTTCTTTTCGGTCCTTCCTATTGAGTCAATTTCTGCACTTAGTTTGCAACAACTAAAGTAAAATGAGAATGAGAGGGGAAAGTGGGAAGAGAGAGAAGCCAGGGTATTTTAAAAGCAACTGAGATAAAGGGACAGCAGAGGATTAATTGGAGTCATCCCTGTCATACAGGAACAATTGGAGAATACGTATGTGGCACTGAAGGAAAAAGAGTTTTGAAATTGCACATGTCATTTTTAGCCACATACAGCAGTTGTTTGGAGGAGCTGATCAGGATCTCAGCAGAGAGAAGACTCCATCCTTTCACTCCATGCCATGGCCTTTCTGACAACAACCAGATGTACACATGCATGCATGCATGCATGCACACACACTGCAGCTACTATTTGTACGGGGGAGACAGTTGGGGGCAAGCGTACGGGAAGAAAGAATTGCACAGTTGCAATTCCCCAATGTTCAGGGGAATCGAGTGGGTAAACCCCTTCTGAATACAGACAATAGTCCCAGTCCTAACTGGCTTCTTAGTTATAGGGGTTTTGTTTTGTTTTGAATGCACGCAATCTCAAATTACATATTTAATATTAGGAATGGTTTGGTCCTGATTTTAGCTAACATTGCATGTTTTTATAACACAGTACAGTATAACTTTGCAGTGTTTCTGTTTGAGCAATAAATATTAACTTGATGCAATGACTTATACCACAAGAAACTTGCCATGGTGGTGGTGCACATAAACTGAGAGGCCTGACTAATATTTTGAACTGCCAATGAATTTTATGAGGTCTGTAGTTTGCTTGGATAGTCATGGCCTAAACTGTACCTAAAACATTTAACAATTTCACAGAAGTAAAGCAGAAGTGTTTGTGTGTGAGGGGAGGAATCCCTCAATATATGGGGAATCTACCAGCAAGCATGTTCCTCTATACTGTTTGGTTTCTAGTTGATTTTGAACTTAAATTGAATTCTGCTAAAATTAACATCCAGCTTTTTTTGACATAAGGAGTCATATACTTGGAAGAAAGATGGTTACATCTGAAGGATTACACTGGGATCAGAGCTTGAAGAAGTTTCATTTTAGGACTGAGGTTCTCAGAATCCCTCAGCCATTGTAGCTGGTTGCAATGCTGTCTGTGAAATGATGAGAATTTAGTCCAAAACTTTTCTGAGCTGTGTACATGGTGCCTCTAACTCCTCTGCTCAGAAATTTAAATACAAAGATGGATAACATAAAATGCTGTGTGTGAAATATATATTGGGAGAAAAAATATATACTGGAAAATGGCACAAGGTTTGGAAAAAAATCAGTGCAACAAAAATGTTCTCATTTTAAAAAATGGAAACAAAGTGTAACTTCTTCCCTAAAAGTATGCACCGAATCTATAGAACTCTATAGAAATTTTCCTACAGAGGAAGAAGAACCAACAACAACAACAACAACAACAACAAAAAGCAAAACTGAAAAGCAGAAATCAAATGGAGTGACTTTATAATTTAAAGAAAAAAAAGTCCTAGCAAAATCAAGTCTGATTCACCCAATACTGCTATATCAAGGAATTCATAAAGTGTCCATTGTCCATGAAAAACAACATCTGAACAATATTTGAGTAATTATGTGCACACCTCTGTGACCCTGGGGCCTAATGTGGCTCCCAGGGCAAGTAGTTTGGGTTTTTTTGGCTTCTCAGGTTCCACAGACTGCCTGGACTGCTGTTTTTTTGGCCTTCAGAAATAAGGAAGAATACTGCCTTCCCTGAAAGCCCACAGGAGGAGCAATTTGCCTTTAAAATTGTTTGCAGAGAGCCCTTCTCAACACAAAAAGCCTACTCATGCACTCCAGGAATCAACATGTGTGTGTATGTGTATCCCCCTTCTCTTTCATATACTGTGTCCTCTCTGTATATGTGGAGAATTTGTGCCAGGAACCCCCAAGTAAAACAACAAATGTATGTGTCATATCCCATTGTACTGAATGGATGCAATTTGTGCACTACTGTGGCCATGTGAGTGTGTGCCCATTGAAAAAATTGACTATAATGGGGGAGATACTTCGCACTACCTGTCATGCCTTGCTTTCACGACCTAGACATAGACTCTGACTCAAAGACTGAAACATTGGAAACAGTACCACTCACCCTAGAGATAGGACAGGGGGCAGTGCCAGCCCCAGCAGAGATCCCTGCTCCTTCTGACACAGAAGATAGCTCACCTATACCCACCTTTGCCAAGCATAGACAGCAAAAGGAAAGTATACGCAGATCTCAACAAATTTATAACAGATAGCAGTTAATTAAGCACTAGCTTTGCTGATCTATCAACCTATAACAGCTGAGACATTCCCCTTCAGAACTTGTTGGTGGTCAACTGACTATTCCTTCTGCTGTGTTTCTGACTTCTGCCTTAGGATTGTGTTGACTGTGCTTTGATTTATGCATATTGCTGGAACTGTTGTTATGCTTTGCAATTGTTTCGAGTCTGTTTTCCTACTAGATTAAAACGAGGAATCGCATTGTGGGACTGTGGCTCACTGCTTGCTGCTGGCTCACATCAGCTGTTCTTTGGCTACCTGCCTGGACTGAGAGTGGCCACTACCTTACATTCATCTGTTATCGTCCCCTCCCCCCAGATTTGATATGTTTTAATTGGCGAAATATTATTTAATTGGCAAAATATATTGATTAGCACTGATAGAAAATGGACCTTAATGTGACTGTAAGACCAAGCTGGATAGAGCAAAAACACTGGCTGAACACGTGTGCTTCAAAGTAGGTCAGATATTCCCTCTAGGCCTCTAGGTCATTGTCAGGGAGTCACCAGGTAACTCTAGAGATATTAGGCTTAAACTAAGTTGTAACAACTCTGCTGTCAGACAATGGCAAGGGAACGTTCCCACCAAGTCACTTACTGTTTCAAACCTTCTTCCCTCTGACGTTTGCATTTCCTCCATTGTCCACCACATCCACCTTTACACAGGTACTATGGCAGCCATTAACTCTTTGGCACCTAAGTCCAATATAATTTCTTTTTTATTAGATAGGCCTAAATTCAGTATTACACAAATACGTAGTGCCAATTGGAGAAAATGTTCATTCTCCTCCTATCTCCAGTGCTTGGTAGCACCTGAAAAATATATTTGAAGGGTTTTCCAGCCCTGTGGAACTCATGCACAGGGGAAGGCAGTCTTGTCCCTCCTATTTCTACAGGAAGCAGTTTGGTCAGCATCAGCACACAGCCACTGTTGGATTCTGGCCTGAACTAGAGAACAGATCCATTGGCAGAAATGAATGATCATTTCTAACTTTCTCTCCCTTTGTTATGAATAACTGATTCTGAAACCTACAGTATGTACCAAATGGTACAAATGGGTTATGTGTGCAAAGTGTCATCACCGTCAGGTCTTTTTCCCTGTGTGGAGAAGCTGAAAGGTCAACACTTCATCTTTTTTACTGGCCTCCATTTATCTCTTTCATACTGTGTGATGTGATGAGTTTTACTTTACATCTTCCAGGGTTATTGGTGTGCAAATGAAATGGCCAGAATTCAGAGTGAACAAGTACATGTGCATATTAGTACACCTCTTAATGGGCTTTCAAAATATTTGTTTCCAAAACAATGCCAAGCTCTTTCTCAGGGCAGACATTTGAATTCTTCTGGGTCTCATTAAATTAATTGGTAAAAATGAGATTCCAGTACTTTGCGTTAGGGCACTGGGTTAAATCCAAACAAAATTAGTTCTGTTTATGGACTGTATGCTATCAGCAACCAGGAAACTAAAGCTCTTTTTCCACATTGATTTCAGTGGGACATGGTTCCCAGAAAGAGCAGCATTGTTTTAATATTGCAGAAAAAAACAATCACAATCACACAAAAAATCCTGTGTCTTAAAGGCTAATACATTAATTATGGCATAATATTTCCTGGACTAGAGTTCAATTCAACAGATGCAAAGAATGCCATTCTCATTGGGCAAGTGTATATACATACACACACAGATGTAAAAAGAAGAAATACAATGTTAGTAAGGTCAGATAGAAATGAAACTGAAGACATACAGACAGTGATAACAAATGTACTACACAGTAGATGTATACAAAATAATTACAGTTAGCATTCCCAACCTAGTGTCGGCAAATACTTTGCCATTGGTAAGTCAACAAACTGAACAATCCTATATATGTATTTTCTTCAGAAATAAACTTCATTGTGTTCAATTGGTAGCAAACTAAGATAGCTACAGTTTTTGAATCTGCATCAGAATCTAACCCTCCATGAGGGCAAGACCCAAGACATTTTCCTGTTTTAGGCAGAGGAGCAAAAAGTATTTACCCCTGACACCCCAAGTTAAGATACTTTTTACCTAAATTACAATAATAAATTAAATAGCTAAAATTTTGCTGCCCTTTCATGACACCAGAAACCTGCTGTCTGATGGTGGCCATCTCATTCTGGCAAAAGGGAAAGAAAAATTAAGGTCTGCCATGAATATTATAAGATAGCATGGTGGTGGTCTAGCTGTTATTGGACTGAAGTCCTTTAGACAGCATTGGACTGGAACTCTGCAGGAAAAGATGTTGTGAGGCAGACCTTTTGTCTTCCAGATATTTTCAACTTGAGCTCTCAAAATTCCTCACCATTGCTGGGGTTCCTGCGAGCTGACATCCAGAACACCAAGAAGACCACAGATTGAGAATCACTGTTGTAAGATAATGAGCCAAACCCACACTGGTTGCTATTTCTGAGAGACATCCTTCCTCCCAAGCAGCCTTCTGAAAGCTTCTTTGACTTCCTTGTTTCTCAGACTATAGATGAGTGGATTCAGCATAGGGATAATGCTGAATACAGCATAGGGTGTAAAACACAGAGATGATTTTGTCCTGTTCCATGGAAAATTTTGAACTGGGCCGCAAGTACATGAAAATAGCTGTTCCATAGAAGATAGTGACTGCCGTCAGGTGTGATGCACAGGTTGAGAAGGCTTTACGCCTGCCTTCAGCTGAGTTGATCCTCAGGATGGCAACAAGTATATATGTGTAAGAGACAAGAATGGTCAAGATAGTCACTGACACAATGACTGTAGATAAGGTGAAGTGGACGGTATCAATGACTCTTGTGTCAGAACAGGAGAGCTTTAGGACAGGGGGCACATCACAGAAGAAATGATTAATGACATTGGATCTACAAAATGACAAGTTAAATACGAATGCCGTCTGAACGATTGCATTCACAGAAGCTGTTAAATATGAGCCAATCACAAGCAGATGGCAGAACTTTTTAGACATAATAACAGTATACAACAGTGGGTTGCAGATAGCTATGAAGCGGTCATATGCCATCACCCCAAGTAGGCAGCATTCACAGGATACTGCAATTCCAAAGAAGAAAAACTGCATGGCGCAGCCAGTGAATGAAATTGTTTTGCTTTCTGATACAAAGGTCACCAGTGTCCTAGGAGCAATGACAGTGGAGTAGCTGATGTCTAAGATGGACAGATTGCTTAGGAAAAAATACATGGGAGTATGAAGGCGGGAGTCAATCCAGATTAAAGTTACCATGCCTATGTTCCCTATCAGAATCAGCAAGTAAATTAATAAAAACACAGCAAAGAGAAAAAACTGCAGCTTTTGGTTTTGTGTGAATCCCAAAAAGATGAACTCAGTCGCTGTAGTGAGGTTTCTGTCTGTCATTTACGCAAGTTAGGCTGTCATCTGCAAACAGGAATATGGGAAAAATAAAAATAGAATATTATTCCATTTTAGTTGTGAATGTTAACGAGAACTCCTCAATGACTGACGCTGAAGACTTAGGCAATTTGGGCACAATGAGATTTGACTTAGCTAAGCAAACACAGAGAATGCACCAAGAGACATGACTATACATTGGTGGCTCGTGGTTCTAAAATCGATAGAGTGGTGAGTTCATGCTAGGTTTTAGTTTGAACTTTGCAGGAGGTATCCCAGGTGCAGAATCCTATCCCTAAAATTATTTCAGCATCTCAGACTGTTCCTTCAAGGTAGAGGCTGAAACCAAAGCGGCTTTACCCCACCCCTCATTGACAGTAGAGCCAGCAACTGTCACTGCAGTTGCCCAGTATTTGGCTGAACAGAACTCTCAACACAGTCAGAAAGACCCTCCTAAGCCTTCCTCGGCTGCTAGTGGCTCCCAGTATATATTTGTACCCAGGCCTGTAAATTACCTCTCTGTCCCAGACAACTCCTGCTACTACATGGGGTAATTGTTGCAAAACTCTATTATCAATCCCTAGATCAACTTTTTCTGGAGTTATCTGCCACTAGTGTTTTTCCATCAATTACAATCAATCGATGTGTCTAGGAAGTTAAATTCTTAGGCAGTCATATTCCCCATCCCTTCTCACATTATCTTGGGCTATTTTTGAAGGTAATGGAGAATATCAAGGAAAGGGATGAAATTCATTTTAGTTTCAGGTGATGGTGGGAATTAGTACTCTGTATTTTAATAAGCTAAACTTCTCCTCTAAGCTGTAGTTTGGCTGAGAGATCACCAGACTGGCTACTGTTTGGAAAATGAAGCAACATTTCACAGACGAATACTGGGATTCTGGCAACACCTCGCCCCGTTCTCGCTTCTCCACTCACTGAGCTGGTTGAGCGAAACTGTCTTTGTACTTTGAATTCAGTTGCAGCATTGAAGTAAGTTGAGGATGAAGGGGGGAAATGGGAGGCAGAGAGACTGGGACATTTTTAAAGTAGCTGAGAAAGTGGGATGACAGAGGATTAGTTGAGACTGTCCCTTCTAAATAAGGATATTTGGAAACTATGAATGAAGCAGAGAAGGTGGTAGCACTCTGCTCTCTTCAATTCTTATCTTCTCTATTTTGAAACTGGCTAGGGCTGCATCTGTCCCTCAGCCAAAGTACAGATTGGAGCACAATCTTGAGTTCCAGAATTGAAGAAAAAAAGGGGGGGGGGAGAACTAGTTTACCACTTCATAAAACCATATGTGATTAATTATCCTTCTGAAACACTCACTTCTGTCAAATGTGCTTGGCTATAGAGAAGGAGAAAAGAAAAAGAAGAACGTAACAGTTTCATTCCATTCTGAGTTAATTGTAATTATGCTACACCACATAAAAAGAAAGACTTCTTCTCCACAAAAAAAATAAAAAATAAAAAATCCAAGAAACCCTTCCCTTTTGTACAGGTTAAATAATTTGATTTAGGGTGATCTGTGTAGAACATACAAAAAACAGAAGGTAGGACACTACATCTGCAGAGTTTAAACATACACAAGATAAATATAGCAACCAGTTGCAGCAGCAGTGGTAAGAAACCAAATCATCCAAGTTTTGCAATGCTAATTTAACAGCTAGTGTTAATTTAACAAGGGACGTTGCCGGATCATGCAGTGATGTTGTGAGAGTGGTTAAAGAGGCAAATTTGGAACATGGGACTGTTGCAGGGCCTGGTTTGTACTGAGAGTTTCTTTAAGTGATCTACCCTTGCAGGTGATATAGTGATGTATTCTAGACTTTGTTATCTAACCCATACACCAATTCTATTCCATATCCATTCAGGAAAGATCATTAAACTCATTCCTACTGCTTGTATGTAAGATTATGTGTAAAAAAGCAAGACATAAATGTAATGTCAAAGTTCAGAGAATAGAGGCTTCTGTCTCCCAGGATACTCTACTACTTTTAAAGTACAATTTATCAGTATCCTTGAATATACCTATAATCTTTGGGACTTCACCCAAGGCCATACAGTTATTATTTTAGCCCAGCAAATTAGCTTTTCTGTATATACCTAAGGTCACGTAGAGAATTTGTAGGACTGGGCCTGGTGGCCCCACTTCGTTATCACCTGTATTCTCAATGGTACTCTGAGGAAGCAGCCAGCCAGTGCTTGTTGAGCGCCTTGAATACCATCTAAAGCCGAAAGACAAAGAATCTGGATGAAATGTACTAAGGGTAATGGGAGGACCGAGAGCAAAAGTAAGGAGATCTAAGCATGCATACTGTACTTTAGAAACATTTCCAGGCAGTACTATTGCAGTTCTTGTCTATTCCCCCCTATATTATTGGTTAGGAATCCATTTCAAACCTCCATATATTTATATACCTTGCTGGGGAAAAATTGTAATTGGTGTGACCTATAATCTTCAAGCCTTGCTTGTCACCTTTCCAGAAGGTGCTTGGTTTGCCACTAGTAGAAGAATGGGAAACAATAGTAAGAGCCAGATGACTTCTTATGATCTTAGGATTTAGAGGTCATTGCCTTACCTATCCACGGCACTTGACCTCTTAGGTGGCTAGGCATCTGCAATATCCACCCCTTCCTTCAAACCCATACAAGATCTGTAAGTCTGTATGATCAAGTGGGCCATATGCTTCACTCTGGAGGTTATAACAGAGTGGGGACTGAGGTAGTAGATAATGAACTTAGGTGATGGTTGTTGCATGCCTTCAAGTCATTCTGAACTTATGGCAACCAAAGGCAAACCTATCATAGGGTCTTCTCGGCAAGATTTGTTCAGAGGGGGTTTTGTCTTTGTCTCCCTCTGAGGCTGAGAGAGTGTGATTTGCCCAAGGTCATCCAGTGGGTTTCCATGGCCATGGAGGCATTCGAACCCTGGTCTCCAGAATCATAGTCCAACATTCAAAACACCATACCATACTGGGGCTCTGAATCTAGGTGATATAGAGATCTAAATTTTAAAGATTTAGTGCTTGTAGACTTATGTGAAAGATGAACAGACTGGATCAGAGTAGGAATGGCTGGCTTCATCTAGTTCAATTTCACATAATTTTTCATTTTTCCAGTGATGAGTCTGATTCACTCCAATTTCACATTTCATAGTGAAGGTTTTCTCCTTTTAGGCAAAATAAAATTTGTACATATTTTAATTTAAACATATACATTAGTGTGTGTGCTTTTTCAACTGGCTTTCCAATAAATTGTTTTATTCTGTATACCCCTCATACACAAAAATGCACTGTTTTGGCAGACTGCGGCACAAACCTTGGAAATGTATGAATGTTCAGGGCAAACTGTATCTCTGCTCATGGTTAAGTGTGAGAAGTGAAAATTTGGCAAATTCATGTTGAAATGCAAATCAAATAAGTTCACAATGAAATGCAAACTGCGCAAACCTTTCCCACCTCCTTATATTCAACTTACCTAAAGGTTTTCACAGAGATGTTAATAATTCCGTTTAAGGCATCTCTAAAATTTCCTCCAGATTCTTTCCGTTGTAAAGGGAGGAGACAAAACAGGTGTATTATGCTGCAGACACAATTTTGACAGGATGTTGATTTTAATCTTCAGATAGGATGGCCTTTTGGTGGATCTTGAGGACTATGATCTGTCTCTATCTGTTTGAGGAAGAATGAGAAAGCAATCAAATAGGAGAGATATATCTGCCATTTGTTGGCCCCAAAGAGCTTTTCATTTGGTGAACATTAGGTTGTTTTTTTACTTTGATTTACACACCTGAGAGTCTTTGAAAGATCTCAAGATGATAGTAATCATGAACATGCAAACAGGTAAGCGTTTGAAGGTATCATTACAGCAAAAAAGGGATTTCCTTCTTAAAAATATTGAGTCTGTATTTTCAAAGCAAACATACCTGAAATTGCACTGTTGTTAAATCTAGAGTAGTTGAAGACAGTGGAGAAATGCCATGTGTTCCTAAAGAGTTTTCTATATCCAGGATGTCTGTCTGCATGTGTGCATGGATGTCTGTATCAGGCCCTATATCTTAGGCTGCAAAATTGTTTCCAAAAAAGGTAGCAGTCGATTGAAAACCATGAAACCAGACAATGCCACTCTCTATTAAGTCACTGAAGGGCAATAGGGAGAGCCAGTTGTGCCACTGGAATGTAGAGAGACAGTGTATGTGAAAGAATATCAAGAAATATAAGAGAAACAGGAGAGAGAAAGAGAAAGAAAAAGAGAGAATTTGCAAAGAGATGGCTTCACTATTCATAGCTGTTCTAGTCTTCATGAGGTTCATGGACAGTCATAATGGAACACCTGGAGCAGATTCAAATCTTAGGCCAGAGGAAGAATCATATGCATATATTGTTTGTTGGTATTACCATAAGTCAGCATTACAATCTTATCAAGCTCCTGACATTTTATTCTTTTCACATCTATATGATATTTCCATTTCAGTCCCCAAGACAGGGGACACTAGGGATTCTAGTAACCGTAGGACCATTGTATTAGTCTTCCATGAAATCAAAGTGATGCTCAAGGTTTTGTAACAAAAAATTTACCACATGGCGAGCCAGAAATGCCAGATATCTAAACTGGGTTCAGAAAAGGAAAGAGCACTAGGTATCCTATTTTGAACATAGATTGGCTAATGGGACACACTAAAGAATTTCAGAAGAAAACTGACCAGTGCTTTATAAGTTATAGCAAAATCTTTGATTGCGTAGAACATGGGACAAGAGACTACAGTCAGGAAAGAATAGGGTGAAAGTGACAGGTTTCTACTGTCAAGAAGGTCATTTTATCACCCTATTTATTTAATTTATATTTAGAACATATCATATGGTAAGCAGGGCTAGACATGGAGGAAGGTTATATGAAGCTTTAGATATGCAGATGACACAATATTAGTAGCAAAAATATGGAACAGGTGTTGATGACAGTCAAGAAAGAAAGTGCAAAGTGTTACATTACAGATGAGCATTGAGACAAAAATAATGGGCAGAAATGATTTGTATAACTTTGAAGTGAATGATGAAGAAATCAAAATAGTTAAATATTTTCCATACATTGGCTCAGTCATCGATCAAAATGGTGACTGTATTGCAGAAATCTGAGAAAATTAGGTCTTAGAAAGGCAGCTATGAAGAAACAAGATGGGCTTCTCAAGTGTAAAGATGTATCATTAAGTACCAAAGTGTGGATCATTCATGCCATTGTATGTCCAATTTCTATATACGGCTGTGAAATCTGGTCCGTTAAGAAAGCTGACAAGAAAAGAATCAACTCATTCGAAGTATGATGCTGGAGGAGAGGTCTAGGATACCATGGACAGCTAAAAAGACAAAGAGTCCTAGAGCAAATCAAGCCTGAACTCTCCCTAGAAGCCAAAATGACTAAAATCGACTTTCATATCATGAGATGACATGGCTCATTATAAAAGATGATAATCCTCAATAAGGTAAAACATAGTAGGAAAAGAGGGAAACCACGACACAGATGTACTGACTTAAACAAGGGAGTCACGGCTCTGGGTTTGGAAGAGCTAAACAGGAATATCAATAACATGGTGTCTTGCATCCACTTGCATGTGTCATTCATAGGGTTGCCATATAAGCCAACCTGACAGCACTTAACAATGGCAACGTTTATGAAATGTTTGGTGCTTCATAACCACAACCAGCTGTTCCAGACAGTCACCACCCACAGGTTCACAATATAATAGCACAGAAAAGGAAAAAGGAATAGGGAGGGAAGAGGAAAGCAATCCCTGGAGTAGCTTTTCTTTCTTAGTCAGTAGGAGGGGCTAGGTTGGTTTCTCCTTGTCTTTATAACATTCATCCTGAGAGGCGGGGAGTACAAAGTCCTGACATCTCTTGGTGTTCTGACCAATGGTCGAAGTCAAACAAAGTTCCTTAAGATGGATTTCTAATGTAAGAAATAAAACATATTATTATGTGTATCCATTCGGAACTTTGGGTAGACAAGTCTTTTCACACTAGACCAAAAAATTGAAAACAAAGATTTTTGTACCCCATTTCACTGAACCTGATATATTAGATGAGTGGTGTTTTCATTGTGACACAGAATAGCACCCCCGTACTTGGAAGTTCTCTAATAGTCCTTTTTTGTTGCTAGAATGCCAATGTAAGTGATGAAACTCAGCAGCAAATGGTGACTTCCGTGTCAGTGGGGTAGCAAATGTGCTCTGAATGTTAATCTGAACTTTAAACCTTAGCTGCCCAAACAGCTTCAGCATCTTCTACATCTCCTTTAAAGTACGGAATAAAGCACAGAGCGGACTCACTACTGTACTGATATGAGAGTCACAACACCACTAGTAAACAACATTGGTCCGAACCCAACTACCGTTGCAAACTTAGGAAAGTATATTATGTTGAATTGGTCTCGAGGAAATATGGCAGTTCCTAGACCAAAAGGCCCATAGAAGACATTGGTCCTTGAATTACTTCATTTATTCAACAGAGTTAATTTCTTCTGTCGGTGTACAGAGACCATTATTTCTATATAGAAAAGAATGAACTGTTAAAGTGCTTTTCCCCCCAAACATTCTTAGTTCCCACATAATTTGTTGACAAACTGCACATAGGACAAACATATTTGAAAAACAAACATAATAATGCCCAGAGGAACTTATTACCATTATTTTCACTTTTGAGAGTTGAAATACAGGTGAGTGTCTCTCTTATGAGAATGTGATGGTAATTACCAGTCTATTCACTCAAGAAGCAGTTCTGCAACTGATGAAAGAAACAAATATTCTGTTTAGATCAGTGATCAGTAGGGGTCCTCTAGAGGAGCTCCCTGTATTTCACTTCAGCTTTTCCTTTATCATACAGATGAAATAAAAGGAGTATATATATACTCCCCCCCCCAAAAAAAACCCTACACCACTGTTGAATTAATGAATGGGTGTGTGTGTAGTGGGCTTTGAGGCCTACTCTAGCAGCTCAGCCAGGCAGGTATTTTCTAGAGAAGAGAAAGATCCACTTCAGGAAAACATCAGGTGTTTTGTTGTATTTTCCACCCACACTGAGCCAGGCCTCTCTGTTCTCTTCTCCTGGGTCTCTTTCTCAAGGAACCTTCCTTTCTCCTTCCCTACCTCAGGTGTTTTGGAGTTCTAAAATCATCTTAGGCCTCACCTTCAAAGAGCAGAAGGCACATACTGACTTTATGTTGCACTATCTAGGTGGGCATGTATGAGGTGAGTACAGAAGGCCACAAGATCCCTTATTATGTGTGGCTTATCTAAAGAGAGTAACAAAAATCTCTGTACTGAAGGCCAGATATGACTTTTGGGGGAGTTCATGAAGATGATGGGCTATCATGTCACCAAATTACAAACCAGCTGTTGCCTTAAAGGTTCTGCATCATACTGCCCAACTGGCCCATTTTGGTAGGGTCCCTGTCAATTAATCTCTGTTTTTCTACTTCTTCAGGTGCTTTTAAAATGTCCCAGAGTCACTCTGTTACCCTGTGTACTGGGGGTCCCGGGAGGGACACCAAAATGTGCTCAACTAAAGGTGGGGAAAATTAGCTCAGAGTACTGCTTAGCGTTACGAGAGGCAGGGTAACGTAGCGAGATCTTGAACCCTATGTCTACGGGGTCGGGTCGAGTCAAGGAGAACACAGAAGTTGAAATAATAAATGATGTTTACTAAATACAAGCAAAACTGTATGCGACACACTCATACAATATACTAAAGGAAAATAAAGGTTGGAGTGGTATAGAGGGATTTTTAGAGGGATTGTTGGTTTGGGTGATACTTCACCTGTCCTGAAGCCCGGAAAAATAGAGAGCGTAGCTGGGGTGCGATGTAGCTCAGCACGTGGAGCTGAGGGGAGGCTCGCCAAGCAAAGCGGCAGCAAGGCGGGATGAAACTCGGGAGCGATCCAAGGAAGGTCTCGGAATCAAGGGTTTTTATAAAGAGAATTGTGGCTGCAGGCTATGCCGTACTTGGGGGAAAACAATAGATTTGGAGTTGGAGACAAAGCCTCCGAAAGGTCAGAATCTGAATGATTGGGTTATCGTAGTGGTTCTCAATAGAGTAGCCGGTATGCAAACGCAGAGTACTTGGGTATTGCATAGTTTACCCATCAAGCTGCCATCATGGGGCAGAGGCTCTTTTGTAAATGGCGTGCATACTTAATTAGAGTACTTGCCTGGAGTTCTTCTAAAGCAGTGAGTCAGCTATTTCTGGCCTGCCTGTATTGTCCAGGAATATTACGGCTATTAACGGCCGAGCTTGTTTACGTACTTGTCCGGTGGCCTCACAAACACGTGGAAAGGAATAGAGAAGTGAAGGCGAATTGTGATATCAAGGGATATCTTTTAATATCCCCAAAGCTCGGACTAGCCAGGGCAGTAACAACTCTCTTCCTCCCATTTCTCCCATTTGTTATTTAAGTTGTTCAAAAGGTATTCAAAATGCAAAAGTTAGTTGAACTCAATTAACTCTGACGGGAGGAAGAGGAGAGGAGAAAAGACTCCCAATAGGCTCAGGCAAAAGCAAACTGCTGCAGTCTCTCCTAGCTTGAGTCCCCATTAATAACTATTGTCATCTATCACCGTTTCTGATATTGCTTGGCCACATGTGTCTTAGTTTTCATCTGTGAAATATTGGAAGGTATATCATATGTTTTGAGTGGTAGTGCTGCATTTTCTCCCTACCAACATTTTTCTTCTCTACATCCTGTTTATATCAAATGCTTTGCCTCACTAGGAGAGGCCTATCAAATTTGGGAGGAGTTTGGTTCATTCAGATTGGATCAGAAATATGCTAGGCCATTTCCACATTTTTCTTCAATTTACTTCTAGCCCTGACTAATTGAAGCCACAGTTTTCTTACCGAAATCTGCACAAGATCCTCAATATTCCTTTAAAAATGCTGTTCAGATGTTACTTACTGGCTGTAGCTTTTGATTCATAACATATGCATGTTGGAGGTAATAAACCTATGGGTTAAAGCAGAATTATGGGTAAAAACTGAGGTTGCAGATTTAGCATACAGTTGCACCCAAGTCAGGTGCAGAATAACAGGACAGGCTAGGAGATAATTCCCAATGGAAAAGTAGTTGGCCCAGTAGAAGGGACGTGCTGAATGACTTCCCTATCCATCACTTTCCCCTTACCTGCTTTTTCCAGTTGCAAATTGAAATAGAAACAAATTGATTCCCATAGGTGTAAATGAAGCATGACATAAAAATTGAAACTCCTTTGCCTTTATTTGTTCTAGTGATACACTGGTGTCAGATGAATATGTCGGGAGTGAACGTAACTCTATTTGTGCCTTAAAGCTTCCGGGTTTAAATTCTTAGTTCACATGATGGCAAAACAGAGCCAGAGCCATTGGTAATCCTTTCCGCCATTATGAGCACATCTTCATTTGCTCTTTAAAAGTGACAGTCTAAATTAGTTTTAACTGCAGTCACTTGTTTGAGGGCTGTATCTTTCCAACCTCCCTCCCTCCCTTTTGTTTCTCTTCCATATTAATGAAATTCTGTCCCATTAGCAAATTCTTGCTTCCCTTCATTCCTCTGGTCACATTGTTCAGCTACAGTTTCTGGAGTGTGCAGCCCATTGGAACCCTCATGCCTATGCAACAGTTCCTTTGGTTCTTCCCACTGCAAATCCCCTCGCTCACTCTCCCTTGCCCTCCTTTGTTTCACAGGGAATAGATCCATGACTGCTATTAGGTGATTTTATTTTCTGGTCCTGAAATCAGTGTGAGTATGCTGAAGATTCTGCTCAGCTTTTCTTTTCCTTCTGTGGCTGTCATTCCAGTGAGGAAAGGGATAGAAGCATTACAACTTAATCCTACCCCCCCTTTCTCACCCACCTTCTCTGTGTGTATGTGGGTGTTTATCTATTTACCCAAGCATTCCATTGAAGTCAAGCGGTTTGAGTAGACATGTGCATGTATATTTACCCAAGTGTTAATCCCATACAACCTACTGGTCTTACTTCTGAGTTCATGAATATTGGTTGTGCCTCATGAAGCATTTAAAACGAGATGGAGGAAGAAAGAGGCTCCCCTCCACCAGCAGGAATACTTTTTGCAACACCCCGCCTCCATGGCTGAACTTCTTTTCCTACTTCCCATCTCCGCTCCCATCAAGATTAAGACTGCTGTTACACTGCTATTGCAAAGCAATTTGCAGGGAGTTAAGTTAACTGTTTGGCACCAGAATGCTGTAGCACTTTGAATGCTGGACTATGATGTTGACCCAAAATTTGGTTGACTGAGTGGTCCACCCACAATGCCAGTACCTCCATGTGACAGAGGAGAATTAATTAGCTCAAAATTAGGAGGCCTGCCGGTGGGGGGTGGAGGCGGTAATGATGAGATCTTTCCATCATTGTTTACAGGGTCTTACAGGAAAGAACCAGCCAGAGACTCAAAAGTAAACTAAAAATGTGTTTTATTGAGAGGAATTCACTCAGGCATGCACACAAGATACAAACAGTCACACATCCACAGAAGAGTTAACCAAAGGATAAAGGCAGAAAAATTATGGATAGAGAGGCTGAGGGTTTGGGGTTATAATTACCAATCCAGGAGAGTAGTGAAGCAGCAGCAATGTGGCTTAGACTTGTGTGTCTAAGGGCTGTACACAACTGGGAAGCAAACTGGTAGAGAGACCTTTAGCAACTGGTGAACTGCAAAATTAGTTGCTCAGACCTGGGGATTTTTATATTCTATTTTCCTTCCTGCTTTCTGGCAGGGTACACAAAAGTGGTTTGGATTGGACTGATTGTTCAACCACTTGGTTGGGTGAGGTTACTGGGTCAGGCTTCGGTAGGAAATGCACACAGCAGGCATATTTGCCTCTGCTCCGAGCTCAGCTACTGTTCTCATTGAAAGATTAACTTAGAGTCATTAAGTCAGGCCTTCCTGGCTAATTCTTCAGAGAATCTATGATCCTGATCATGTTAAGGCTTTTCCTTTTCCACATGGCCTTCCAGCTATAAACGTATATAATTTATATTTTATGCCAATTAACCATTTCTGATAATTAATATATTTTGCCAATTAGATGATATCAAAACATGGAGGTGTATGACTAACAACAACCATGGAGACTAGCATTTGATTCCCTGCTCAGCTGTCGAAAACCACTGCATGACCTTGGGCATGTCACATTGTCTCATCCCCAGAAAACCCTGTGATAGGTTTGCCTTAGAGCCACTATAAGTTGGAAACAACTTGAAGGCACACAAGCACAACAAGGTCAATTGACACCAGTGGGCTTACTACTGAGTAGACTTTATGATTAGTTTGTGGTGTACAAAATTTCAAAATTTCAAAAAGTTAGAAGTTCATTTTAAAAAATAAGCATTTAAGAGTGAAATGGAGGAAATATAGTTTTTATTCTAAATCAAAAAGATTAAATTCGGCTAATGGGGCATCATACAGCTTTGACATCATGATGATGAGGGGGAGGCCAGGAATGTGAGACAGTTGCACACCCACTGGGTCATCATGCAGCATTATTCACACTGCTAACCCTTTCTACTTTGAGACAGCCAAAACCCTGAGTAGTTATACAGGTGATACTCTGTAGGAACAAAGAGAACATTTCCTGTCATAAGTGTGTATTGAAACAATGGTTTAAAATGAAACACTGAAGTACAACTTTTTTTAAAAAAGGAATAATTGTTAACAAGGAAAGTGTGTTTGTGTATGTGAGCACACATGCATTGCCACACATGTCTGTGAATTTGCCCACTTATACCCTAATAAATTATTAATTTAATTTAATAAATTTAATTTAATTATATTCACTTACTAGATATTCAATAAGCTTTAATATTTACAAGTTTATTTAGCCTTGAGAGAGTATAGCAATATATCCCACAGCACTTGTTTTCTGGGGACCGAGAAGTCATCTGTGTATCCCTTTTATCCTCTTTTTTGTTTATGTCTGTTTTTAGGATTACAATGACAGTTTTTGTGTGTTTAGGTGTTTATATTGTATGCACTATGTAGTTTGTAGCTGTTGTTAATCGCTGTGTGTTATTTCATATTTTCTAATATGTTTCATTTAAATAATTAAAAAAATATTCACTTACTATTATGGCTTAATCAGGAAGAGTGGTAATCCTAAACTGAGCAACAAATTCAGAATAATTTTGAATCTTACCTAAGAGTATGTATATTCCCCAAACTCTTATCGTCTTGTACTTGCTTATGTTTCTGATCCTCACCTCCATGTATGGAAGACTTGACCCTTCTTTCCATAAAAAGAGCATAGTAATCTAAAAAGCAAGAGCCAGCATGGTGTTGTGGTTTGAGCTCTGCACTATGATCCTGGAGAGCAGGGGTTGATTCCTCACTCGATAATGGAAAGCCACCAAATGGCCTTGGGTGCACCACACATCCTCAGCCCCAGAAAATCCCAAGATAGGTTTGCATTAGGGTCAGAAACAACTTGAAGGCACACAACAAATCAGAAACAACTTGAAGGAACACAACCACATCGGTCTAAAAAGCAGCATGTAGTAAACAGTCGTGATTAGGTGTAACGTTAACTGACGAAGGCTAGCATCACTATTTTGCCTCCTTCTTTTCCTCTTCTGCATGACCTGTACTTTGCCAGAGTTCATTAACACTTGGTAGATGAGTCAAGATGAAGTCCTTTTTGCCACTGCCAATTGTAGTAGGCGCTAAGTGTGGAAGATTATATGCAGAGTTCTTCGGCCTCACTGTCCTGCAAGGCAGAAAGGATTCAGTTGTGTTTTAGGAGATGCACAAGCAGAGAGTTCTGTGCTTCAAGAGGAAAGAACAAGGTATGTGCATATAAATTGCACATTATTTCATTAACAGAGATCTGAGTTATCCGTTGAATTATTACTAATTTTTAATATTTTCTCTTCGTTTGTTTGCCATATTCATTGATGATGGTGATGACAGGTGATCATTTATTAAATCAGTTAACTGCCTATCCTCAGTAGAATAATGAAGAAAAACTTTGGTGACAAGTAACAAACTTCTAATTACATTTATGTGACCTTCCGTTCAAATTCCGTCTAAACATGGTTTTAAAACTGTCAAATCCCACAGTATTGTTATAGTGACTATATTCATTCACATCTGCTGGATATTCAGGCATGGTTTGATTTAGATTTAACTACAAGAATTATCCTTCTTCTATGTGTATCAGCCGTAGAAAGCACAGCACTTTCCTTCTACGTGGTAATCTGTGCAGGGCTCCATAATCCTCTCACCTATTCACCATATTAGATAGCAGTAGAATTGAATGGCACATCCAGACTGATTGAAAGTCCCAGATGCTGTTCCTGTTCTTCCCCATTTTATACTGGGTTATAATAAACTGATTTGGGGAGCTGGTATAAAAAGTCTCTGATCATACTTGGAACTGACAGAAAATATTCTGCGATAAACAAAACATGTATGAATTGCCAAGATAAACTCAGAAAGAAAAGGAACAAATTTCTGGCTTTTTAATCAGTCTGAATAACCAAAATTGCACATGAAAACAAAGTTTTCTGATTTCTTTCTTTAGTGTTAAGAATTTTATTAAATTCTTTGAATTGCTATTTTTATTTTGGAAATGTCATCTTGTCTGTCTTCACACTGTGAGCACCTACACATATTTGTTCCTCCGAGGACGAAGCAGAGCAAGCAATTCAGAAGAATATAAAACATGGAAGCTATTTGGTTCTTCAGGGACAAAATCTAGGCAAAATGGATCTACAGAATGGTAAAACAACAACAGTGGAGACCAGGGCAATTGGAATAATAGTCAGTACAATTGCAGTGGATAAAATGAAATGCACCATGTGAGTGACATAGATTTCTGAATAGGACAACAGAAGCTGTGGAAGAACATAAAAAGGATTAATATCTGAACTGCAGAAATTCAATTTGGACATAAAAATAATGTGCTGAGTTAAACTTAACGGAACCACAGGTATATGTAACTCTTACTGAGAGCAGTTCAAACTTTTTTTGACCCAAAAGAAAAATTAGAGCAGAAGATTGCAGATGTGTATATAGTGATTATATGTTGTTACAATCAGAAGGCGACATTCAGTGGTCACACAAATGATGACAAAGAAACACTGAGTTCTGCATCCAAAGAAACAAATAGTTGCGTTCTCTGCTAAAAAAGTTGTCAACAGCTTGGGGTCAATGGAAATAGAAAAATCAGTATCAACAATGGAGAGGAAATAGTATGTAGATGCATGAAGCCAAGCGTCGGTTCTAACTAAGATGATTATCCTAATGTTCCTAATCATTATGGTAACATAGATAATTATAAGGAATAAGATGAAGATGAAGACCTGAGACTCTAGGTGGTCTATAAATCGCACACCTCAAAATATGACAGAGTAACATAGTTTTGTTTCACTGTTTATTCCTTTCTAATGGGACAAAAAGACTAAGTCTTTGTGGCTTTTTTGTGGGGGGAGGGGGACACTGGTATCTCCATGAGTCCATATGGTTGAAATAATTAGAAATAAGTGGGAAATGCAAAAGGCAATCAATTGAAACAAAGATAAATTGCTGGGAATGGGAAGAACAATGCTTCTAAGATAGCGCTTTAATCTCAACTGAAAAGCACATCCTCAGATTGAATTTTCTAGTTATCTGTTAATAAACCTTAGTATCAATTGGTCTTCAGCTCCTTTAGGAAGTTATAGGATATAGGATATTAAGGATATTATGTATGGGGTATTTTAAGGATTTCTTTCAATTTCCATGCCAAAATTGAGAATTTAGTTGGAATCCATCAGGAATAGGATTCTGCCATTAGGATACAGGCTAATCACAACATCTGTATCTATATACGTTTCTCTGTCTGTCTGTCTGTCTGTCTGAGTACGGACAATGGCGACTATGCTCTCCTTGGAAGGAAAGTGCATAGACAGTGAAGACTGTAGACTTTATGCCCTCAAGAGACTCCTTTGGTGGGTACAGTAAGTAGGCCAAATCTAAGGACTCTACAGACAAGGTGTATAAGATCATTTATTTCAACAGGCTGATTCTTATCTGCTCAACAGCACCATGTTATTCCCACAGATTCAGAAATAAGCCCCAGTGAGTTCAATAGTGTTTACTTTCAATGAGTATAGGGGTGTAGGCTTGGTGTGACTGGACTGTGCACTCTGTCTTAAATCTGCAATCCAGTACATAAATCTGATTGAAATCACTAGGACTTAGCACCTAAATAAAGACGGTATTATACCCAATGCTAGAAAACAGAAAAACTTACAAATGTTAAATGATAGTGAGGGGGGCAAGTATGCAGGGGGCACGGTGTAATCATCACACTTAGTTTCTGCTGTGGGCCACCCCTGCATGCCCAAACACAGTGAATGGGCAAACTGCCACATTTGTGCATTGTTTCAGATGTTTTGGCTTGGTTTTCAGTTGATAATCAAATGAAAATTGGAATCCAAAAGATATGGCTGGGGCTTGGGGGGACTGCAAAAGTGGGATTTGGGTGCCATGGATGCACAACTGCTGGCAGAAGAGCAACACTAGTAGACAAGCAGCTTTTTGCAAGGAGAAAAATGAGGGTTTCACAGGGGTTTGAAACTTGCTTTAGTAGAATGACATCGCTGGATATAAATACAGCCCATTCCTAGAAGTGTGCTGCTAATTTCAAGTTCAACAGGATTGCAACAAATACTATCAGACAATTTTAAGTAGTAACTACACAAATCTTTCAACCAGAATATTTAACAAGTTTTCACCCCAGGCAGAATCATTTTATTTTGAGAAAAGAACAAGACTGTCAAAGCATATTACAGTAATTGAAAGCCAATACTTCAACAGCAAAGTAACACTTTACAGGAGCATGGCGTTTTGATGACAGTGAATTTGATTGACTGTAGCATTTGTAATCTGTTAAATTTGTCACTGAAAGACAAGCCTTCCCTTGAGCTGAATTAGCAGGACACAGGACATGTTCAGATCTCAAGGCATGTTAGAACTACTTTGATCTTGGCAACATCAGGAAAACACATGTATGTTTAGACAATACCGGAGTCACAGATCTTTGACGAACATAAATCAAAGGGCTGTGAGAGGTACATAGAGATGTACATTCCTGGCTCTCCCCCGTCCTCCTCCTCCTTCTCTTTCTCTCTTTCTCTCTCCCTTTCGCCCTTACTCTTTCTCCTGAATCTGAAAATTGACAGCATTTAACTTTGCAAGCTTGATTGGCACTCCAATATTATGTGGAGATTTCCCCTCATTTCAAACCGGAAAGGCTGAAGGATTGGGACAGACAGACCAAGTGCATCTCAAATGGGTGTGTTCAGGCAGAAAAGGTCTTTCGTGAGATCCTCTTCAGGGCATCCTTCACTTCCTTGTTCCTCAAGCTGTAGATGAGAGGATTTAGCATAGGAATGACCAGCGTATAGAACACAGAGATGACTTTGTCTTGTTCTACAGCAAAATTGGAATTGGGTCTCAT
This sequence comes from Cyclura pinguis, assembly GCA_030412105.1. NCBI lineage: Eukaryota > Metazoa > Chordata > Lepidosauria > Squamata > Iguanidae > Cyclura > Cyclura pinguis. The sequence goes on from CM059599.1 coordinate 267,271,142, forward strand.
GTACATGAATGCCCCAGTCCCATAGAAAATGGTGACAGCAGTCAAATGGGAAGCACAGGTAGAGAAAGTTTTGTGCCTCCCAGAGGTTGAATTGATTCGGAAGATGGCTGCAAGGATGAATACATAAGAAACAAGAACAATCAGGACAGTGCTTGACACAACAATGGTGGCAAGTGTAAAATGTACAATATCTGTAGTGTGTGTGTCAGAGCAAGAGAGTTTGAGAATGGGAGGCACATCACAGAAGAAATGGTTAATGACATTGGAACCGCAAAAGGACAAATTGAATATAAAACATGACTGGATGAGTGAACCGAGGAAGCCACAGGCATATGCCGCTACCACCAGCAGAATGCAGAGTCGTCTGGACATGATGACTGCATATAGCAGTGGGCTGCAGATGGCTATGAAACGATCATATGCCATTGCAGCCAAGAGGTAACATTCAGTGGCCAAAGTAAGGCAGAAGAAGAAGAACTGCACTGCACACTCCCTGAAAGGTATTGTTTTTCTGTCTGTTACAAAAGCAACCAGCATTTTGGGAGCAATGACTGTTGAATAGATGGCATCCACCACAGACAGGTTGCTGAGGAAAAAGTACATGGGGGTGTGAAGTCGAGAATCACTTCTGATCAAAAAAATCATCCCAAGGTTGCCCACCAGGGTGACAAGGTAGACGAACAGAAACAATGAGAAGAGAGGAATCTGGAGGTCTGGGTGGTCTGCGAAGCCTAGTAAAATGAATTCTGTCACAAGAGTGTAATTCTTCTTCACCATTTAGCCCAGATGAGATTTTCTGCTGCAGGGAATATATGAAGTTTACAAATGTGCACAGTAACCTGATAATCACTAACTTACTTTGCTCACAATTACCTTTCTTTCTTTTTTTACAAAATGCTGTCTTGAATACTTTGTCCAGAGCAGTTATCCTTCCTATGAGCCCATGTGTTGTAGTGGTTTGGGTGTTGGATTAAGGCTCGGAAGAAGGTTCAAATCCCACTTGGTCATGGAACGTGGCAGGGTGACCTTGAGTAAGTCACATACTCTCAGCCTTACAGGAAGGCAATGGCAAACCTCCTCTCGACAAATCTTGCCAAGAAAACCTATGATGAGTTCACCTTACGGTCACTGTGACAACTTGAGAGCTCACAACTACAACAAGAATGCTTCCTACAGTTAACTATTACCAAGTCCCATTGATTTCATTTGCAATTTCTGTGGGAAGGATTGCAGTATTGTGACTTAATTTTTCTCTTCAGCTAATTTAAAGACTTATTCCTAAAAGAAAACATAAGGAGTATCTGTTGTTTGCATGTGTACACAAGAATTATTAACAAATTTCAGTGGTAAATGAAAGGCTCGGTCTGGAGGACAGGATCACCCATTATATCCCTCACAAACTGTGAATTCAAAAATACATGCTGTGGAAAAAAAAGGAGAGATCAGCCCTGACTGGCTTTAACTGGAAGCGATCTCTGCAATACACAGGACACGGAAGGATTTGAGCGTGTAAGTATATTCATTACACAGCTTTAATGGCATGTATTTTCAAAGAGAAATGGATAAAATGTCTTAAAGAGAAGGATTACAGTACAGTGGAAGAACAAATAGTTTCCTTGCCAAAGCGACCAATTCCAGTTTCTGGCATCCCATTTGCCTAGTATAAGGCAGCCTCCTCAATTTCCAATACAAGGAAGTAATGAAAACACTTCAAAAATGAAATCCCAGAGTTGAAAGGAAAGTGCCCCTAGGTGTTGCATTGCATGCCCAGATGTTAGTAAGAGCATTGGGGTGGTCATCCAATGTGGGCAAAAATCAATCTTTTGTGAGCAATACTAACACCTTGATCTAAATATGTTTATTCAGCAGCTCTGCCTGCTTTCAGTGGAGCTTACCTCCAAGATGGGTTTATGAGTGCAAGCTGTAGATATCGCCATAAAACCTGTTCATCTCTCAGGGGATGATGGTGTCAGGGGGGAAGGCTAGTGTCAGGCCAAAATCAGTGCACATAATTAACCAAATAACAATCACGGGGACAAGAAACCAAGACAATGATTTCTATGGGGGATGCACAGCCACAGCCACACACCCTCAAACACACCAAAGAAGTAGATGAACACTGACACCAATAGAAGCAGCTGCATGTAGAACAGAGTCATGTCCCAATCAGCTTGAGAAATCATCTTGAAATCATTTCTGGTAGCTCTGAAAGCCAAAGCCAATGAACAAACAAGAAAGCCATTCATTGGAAATGGCAAACAGTTACAGCATATATAATGTGTATTCAAACCAGAAATTGTTTCCCATTCTGCAAATGAGGCTAAGATGGGAGAAATATCTTCAGCTGTTGCAGCTGACAAATCTGAGACTCACCTCTAGGGTGAAATGCTTCTTTCTCTCCTTCCCTCAGTAGGTGGAGATTGTTGTAGGTTGCTGTTTAAATACCATTCTTGAAAACAGAACAGAATCCCTGGAGCTGATCTACAGACATGACTTCGTTCCTGAGAGAGTAACTAATTCAGAAGAAAAGATTTGTGCTTGTATAGCTCATGGTTCATTCTACTGCATGCATTTCCCAGGCCCAGTTTGTCCAGCTTCGACAAATGCTGGTTGTACATGACAATGAGTGAAATGGGAGGGCAGGGTAATGAACACATCACCCTGGCAATACTGGGTAAAACAAAGGCACATTATTGATTGCGACTGTATAGATTTGGGCTGGCATGGAATGAAATAACCTGCCTGTTGTCTAGTTTGCCCAAGCCCTCTGCTTGGGGAGCATTATGAAGTGATACCATGGAATTCACATGGGGATCAGTCATTGTGTGGTTTCTGTGCCTGGCTCTGGCTCTGGCTCTGCAAAATTCCCACTTTCTCAGCAATCTTTAAGCACTAATTTGTGAGTGAAGAGAGTTGTTCCAATTGGCAGTGAGATTAAAATCGCACTGTTTTGCCTTTCATAATTACGATATGGACTTCCTGTTGCATGGTGGACGTGAAAGGTAGTTCAGAGTGATAGCTCTGCTCTGAACCACCACACAATGTGGACCAACCGGTAGTTTATCCATCTAAAACCGGTATTAGTACCCCCCTGGTAAAGGGGGTCTTGAGGGTGTTCGGAGGGGGTCAAATTCCAGCTCCTAGCCCTTACAGAAGAAGAATTCTGCAAGAGCGAATGGAGCTCGAGGGACCAAGGAACCATCCACGGCCATGTCGTTGTCGCCGAGATCGGCTTAAGCGCCGCCACCGACTTTTAACTTGAAACTTCAATAAGCTACAACTAAACTAAGAACTTTATTTGAGCAGTAACATTTGATACCCATCATTTAAGTTTCCAGAGACTGTTAGTGAAAGCGATGATTCGTAACCAATTCTAAACCCGATTAGGTACATTTCACTCCAAAAACTTTAAAAATGCACTAAAAGTTTTAGAAGTAAATCAGGACTGAAATATTTCGAAGGACATAGACACAGACTCCAGTTTTTAAGTTCCAGAGTCTGACAAGTAGGTTTTGAAGATTTGTGGACTTTGTTTATGGCTGTAAGAACGTCTTATTGATCGCTTCTATTTTCATCCTAAAATACCACTATTTTCATCCTAAAAGTTCAAAAGAGACTAAGTAAAAGAAAAAGAATTAATTTAACTTAAGAATGAACTTACAGTTAAGATATAGTCCCGAACAGTTTGGCGAATAATAGAATCGGCAGCGGAGATATAAACTTGGACTTTTGAACACAGGGAGGATTAAAAGAAGAGAGGAGGGAGAGAAACGAAAGTTAGCTAGTCAGTCAGCTTGAACTGTCACAAAACGCCAACTTTACAGCTACTCAAAAGACTGCAGCAGGAGCTAAAAGAGCAACAGACTCAGAGACTATTTTGTGACACTGTTTGATTCGGAACCTTTCGTGGGTGATTTTTGGTGTGGCATTCAAAGACTAGACAGCGACCTTTTGGGAGATTTTCTGAATAAAATTTTATATATTAAAAGTGACACTTTTAAAGAGAAACTCTTAAGGACTACTTTAGAAAATTGGATTCCACAAAGACTGCAGTTGAAGAGTTCTCCCCCTCCCCTTTGGAAGAAGAGCTGCGTCTCTAAAGACCTGGATATACCGCGACATCATAGATTGAAAATATAACTTTGTAAAATTAATTGAAAATTAATTGAATAAGACTAAGGTCGAGTAAGTGTATAACTGTCATCTTATGAATTTACACGTATTGATCATATATATTAATTTACAAAAATGAATTATTAATACGAATGAATTGTGATAAGAAAAAGTAAATAAGATTTCTATATAAGATTAACTGTATATAATAATAATACCTATTTACTTCGCAAAGTAGATTTGAGGATTAATTCAAGTGTTAAGAATATTGATACTTAATTATACTTATTTATATTTATATTTTTATATATGTATATATACATATTTATTCACAGATTTCATAGACTCATAATTAAGGTTTTCTTAAGATAATCAGATAAAAAAAATTGTGTGATTTTGAAGAAATCTGGTAATACTTGACAGAGTTTAGAGGAAAATTCAGAACAACTGGAAATTGTCATAGTAAGAGAAATTTATTTTCTAATTGAGTAGGATTTAAGAAGTAATATTTGTAATTAATTGTACTTGTAATTGTATTTGTATTTGGAAAGAGCAAACAACAAATAAGGGGGCATAACTGGATTAATATTGATTAATATTGAACAGTTTCTAATGGATTCACAGACTAGAAAAGGATTTGCTAATGCAGCAGCTGCAGCCAGTGCAGCTGCAACTGCAGCAAGAAGAACTTCAACAGACCTTTCAGTTAAATCAACAGAGTTAATGGTACAAATGATGGACGAATTTAGAAGTTTTAGAGAAGAGATTAGACGGGATTTAAAAGAAACAAGATCCGAGATCTGTTCAGACATGAAACATGAACCAACTATTATAGGAAAGCAGATAGATAATATAACAAAAGATATAACTAATTTAAAAGCTGAAACCAAAATGTTAAAAGAATAATCAAAACAGGCAGAAGAATCGATCGAGTCACTTCAAAGAGACTAAGTAAAAGATGAAGAAAAACAATGGATAGATGCTCAAGAATTATGATTTCGAGACAGATGTATAAAACTGAGAGGACTACCAGACAATGTCCCTGAAAATTGTACAAGAAGTTGATACCGGCCTTGGCAGAATACATCGAATTACCAGAAGAAAAATTAGAAATTTCTGTAGATCGGATGTTTTGAATTTCATCAAAAATTGTAAGGGAAAGAAAACTACCTCGTGATGTGGTGGTCTGCTTTACAAGAATGATGATCAAAGAAAGGATATTACAAACAAGTTATGAGAAAAAAATAGTGGTAGAAGACACCGAATTGAAAATTTTCAAAGACATACCGTATCAGATTCTCAAGAAACGGCAAGATTACAAACCCCTAGCCAACTTTTTAATGAAAAACAAAATCAGTTATAAATGGGAAAAACTTGAGGGAATTTCATTCTCTTACCGACAAAAATGGTACAAAATTAATTCAGTACATAAAGCAAAAGGAATGTTGGAGAGAATGAAAAGAGAGTTCCAAAAACCATCAGCATCCGGAAAAGAACAAACAGAGCGAAAAAATAAGAACCAAAACCAGGCCGTAGCATCTGCAGATCTAAAGCAGATAGCAGACGAATTAGGAGAAGAGGGAGTGCAAGGGAAAATCGAAGAGGTGGAATACGAGTCAGAGGGAGAGGTGGAAGAGGTAGAGGAAGAAGAATCAGCAGAAGAAGATGAATCTTGAACTTGAAAGAGCCTAATTGAACCAAAACTTGAAAATAGAATCACGATGACAATTAAAAATCCAATCTTTTAACGTTAAAGGACTTCATTTGGAATTTAAAAGAAGACAAGTGTTTCATTTTTTAGAAAAACAACGACTTGATATAATCTGTCTTCAAGAAGTAAGAATTCGTACACAGGACCTGAAATATGGAAGAAATCCTAAACTTGGAAAATGTTTTGCATCAATGACCGAAAAGAAAAAAAGAGGAGTTTTAATCTATATAAACAGTAAATATTCGGCAAAAGAAATCTTCAAAGACAAAAATAGAGAGTATATAGGAGTGGAAATTGTTATTCCACAAAGCAAAATTTTGGTAGTTGGTATATACGCACGGAATGGGGCTAAGGGAGATTTCTTCCAAAAGATTCCCCAAGAAACAATGAAATATATTCAGGACAATAACCAAGAAAACGTGATTATTTTGGGAGACATGAATGGGGTTATCAATCCAGTGAATGACAGGTCTATTCAAAAAAGAAAGTTGCGGAACAGCGAAAAACTACCCAAAAGTTTTTTCTCATTGATCGACAGCCTTTTCTTATTTGATGTATAGAGATACAAGAATGGAAATGCACAAGGATATACATTTTTTTCAGACCGTCACAAGACAATGTCCACAATTGACTTAATGTTAGCTTCCACAGATCTTTTGACTAAAATAAACAAAATGGAAATTTTACAGAAACTGTGTTCAGATCACAATCCTATTCAAATAGAATTGAAACAAAGAACAATAGAAAAATTCTGGAGACTTAATGAGGACTTATTAAATAAGAACGATTACATTAAAGGAGCAAGAACTGAAATTATTAATTATTTTCAAGAAAATACTACTACGGATGTCTCTATGAAATGGATCTGGGATGCAAGCAAAGCAGTTTTAAGAGGCTTTGTTATAAAATGGAGTTCAGAATTAAGGAAAAAGAAAAATTAAAACATGCAAAAAACTTTAGAACAAATGAAGGATGTAGAAAGACAACTAAGGAAAAACCACTCAAATGAAAAAATGATTAAGGAATTTAAATATCTCCAGGTACAATTAAATGAAGAAAAGCTCTATGAAATAGAACAACAAATTAAACAGGCAAGACAACATTTTTTTGAGCAAGCCAATAAGCCATTGAAAGGAGAAAAGGAGGAGAAAAAAGGAGAAAAAAAATGAAAATGATTATCGAGATCAAGAAAGGGAATAACCGAATCACACATCAAGAAGGCATTAAACAAGTCTTTTTTCAGTATTATAAAAAACTTTTTAATGCAAATCCTGTTTCCCAAGAGGAGAAGGAAAGAATACATAACTACCTGGAAAATCACAATATAATTAGAATTTCAGACGAAAAAAAGGCTATGCTGAACTGAACAGTAGCTATGGTTGAAATTACTGAAGCAATTAAACAATTAAAATTGAAGAAAGCCCCAGGTCCTCATGGATTTTCCGCAATATATTACAAGACATTTGAACATGAACTTTCTTTTCCTCTGCAAAAGACAATAAATGAAGCCCTTTTCACAGGATTGCCGGGATCGTGGAATAAAGATAACATAACACTTATTTCAAAGGAAGGTAAAGATCATACCGATGTGAAAAATTACCAACCGATATCTTTACTAAATACTGACTACAAAATTTTTGCATCAATATTAGCTGACAGACTCAAACAAATACTTCCGGAAATAATTCACGAGGACCAAAACGGATTCTTACCTAAAAGATCTTTAAGAGACAATATAAGAACAGTCATTAATATAATAAAATATTACGAGAAACATAATGAAAAAAATTGGCGATGATATTTGTAGACGCTGAAAAAGCATTTGATACCCTTAAGTGGCCATTTCTAAAAGCTGTATTACGGAAGATTGATGCAGGTTCCAAATTCATGACATGGATTGAGGTAATTTACGACCAACAACAAACTCGACTAATTATCAATGGTGAAAAGAAAAATCCAATAACGGTGCGGAAAGGTGCAAGACAAGGATGTCCTTTATCCCCTCTATTATTCATAGCAACAATGGAAATATTAAACAATACAATATGAATGGATGAAGAAATCAAAGGATTACAAATAAAAAAAATCACTTTAAATTAAAAGCATTTACGCATGATTTGGTGCTGTTTTTAGAGGATCCAATAAATAGTATAAAATGTCTCAATACAGTGATGAATGAATTTGCTGAACTTTCAGGATTTAAAGCTAACAAGGAGAAAACAGCAATTTTGACTAAAAATATAAGTAAAAAAGAGGAAGAGAAATTAACAGAGATATCTGGTTTTAATACAGTAAAAAGATCAAATATTTGGGAATCTGGATCTCTAAATGAAATAGTGAAGTTTATGAGAACAACTATGGGAAAAAATGGAAAGAAATAAAGAAAGATGTAGAAGACTGGACGAAAGAGCGACTTTCACTTATGGGAAGATTAGCTGCAATTAAGATGACAGTATTACCTAAACTGATGTTTCTATTTCAAAATTTACCCATTATAACCAACAAAAAAAATTTATGCAGTGGCAAAAGGACTTAACAAAATTTATCTGGGAGGGAAAGAAACCCCGGATAAGTTGGAAAACTCTAACGGATTTGACAATTAGAGGAGGAGCGGGAGCACCAGATATATATACTTATGAAGCTGCTGCATTGGCTTGGATTGCAGACTGGATCAATTTAAATAAAGAAAGTCTACTAACATTAGAAGGATCAGATGCAAGAATGGGATGGCATGCGTATATATGCTATGATAAAGCTAAAGTAGATAAAGATTTCACGCATCACTATATTAGAAAATCACTTATGACAGTATGGAACAACCACAAACGATTATTTATTAACTCAATTCCAAAATGGGTTTCACCTCAAGAAGGCTTTTTCAGAAGATGGAAATCCACGACAAAATGGTTAAGATATAAAGACCTAATTGATGTTTGAACTACTGGAGTTCCAAAAATTAAAGACAGAAGAGAATTGGAAGAGGAGGGGATAATCCTAAATTGGTTTCCCTATAGGCAGTTAACAGAAAGATTCCAGATTGATTTGAAACTATATGGATTTAACATGAGAGACCAACATGAAATAATAAAAATTATGCAAGAAAATCCACCCCATACAATTGCCAAACTTTATAAATCACTCCTAATGTATAAGAGAGAAGATGACACAGTCAAACATGCAATGATTAAATGGGCACAGAATGTTGGTCATTCAATAAATTTGGAACACTGGGAAGAAAGTTGGAAGCTTACGCAAAAATTTACAGCGGCCCAAAATTTAAAAGAAAACTATCTGAAGATTTTCGATAGATGGTATATGACACTGATAAAGCTTCAAAAAATTTATAATACTGGTACAGGGAAATGTTGGAAATGTCATGTTGAAATGGGCACGATGTTCCACCTATGGTGGACCTGTACAAAAGCAAAAAAATATTGGAATGATATACATAAAAAAATAGAAGAAATTCTACAATCTGAATTTGGTAGAGATCCAGAGATCTATTTGTTAAATATGTTACACACTTTAAACCAAATTGTAAAGAAAAAGTACTCCAAAATTCTGTTATACACGATAACTTTAGTCAGAATAGAATACACAAAATGTTGGAAGAAAGAAGAAACATCAAACATTGAACTTTGGATTCAAAGCCTGTATGAAATGAAATTAGCGGATAATTTGAGACAAAGGCTCAGAGGACAAACAGATGAAAAGATAGAGGAGGACTGGGGTCCTATAAATCGATTTCTCCAGAGGTGGAGAACAGAAATTTAAGTAGACGACTATAAATAATAATGTGAGTGATATGACATGAGTGTTTAATAGTGAACATGGGATTAAATAAATCAGAGGCTTAGCAGAAGCAATCTTAACCACGGTTAAAGAACTATAGAGATAAATGTATATAATGTACATAACAATGACAAATTATGTAATGTGAGATTAAGAAATATACTTAATTACAAGGTTAAGATATGATAAATCTGGACAGAACTTTTAATTTTGCTTTTGATAAAGAGAATTAAAGAAGGGATGTATAATAATTATTTGTGTGGATAAAGATGAATAGAGATAAATGTATATAATGTAAATAAGATTGATAAATTTTACAATGCGTAAGCTAAGAAACATATTAAGTTTAAGGTTAAGACAAGATATGTCTGGATACAACTATTAAATTGGAATTTGGAGATATGTGGACCATGATAAATATGTACAATAATAATTATTTGCTCAGATAAAGAAAAATGGAAGAAACACTGTACAAATATGACATAATTACTAATGTGTAAATACTTCAAATAATCTATTTTTATTTTGGATGAAATGTCAATAAAAATTATATAAAAACAATAATTACTATATGAGGATGTCAAGGCTATTGTACAAGAGTTAATTTGAAAGAAAAAAATCTTAATAAGTATCTGTTCAACAAACTTTTTAAATGGATTAAGGAGAGAATAATTTTTGATGGACTTGCTTTGACAAGTTTGAGTTTTGCTGAGTGAAGAGATTGGAGCTCCGTTGGAATGTAGATTGTTTACTTTGTAACAAGATAACACTAAGAACAAACCAATGGTGTCTCAGAAGCTACAGAGACAGCATTGGGATAAACTCTTAGGCCATTTCTGCACTACACTGTTATAGTGCTATTATTCCACTTTCTTCATTCTATGCAATCCTGGGGTTTGCAGTTTAGGGAGGGACATTTAGATTCTCAGCCAGAGAGCCCTTTGACCTTAGTAAACTACAAACCCAAGAATTCCACAGAATGTTTAAAGTGAAATAATAGCACTATAATAGTGTAGTGCAGAAATGGCTTAATATTGCAGCTTTATATTCATTTTCCTACTCACCAGAAAGGGGCTTAGATCTGAGTACACATTTACAGGTTTGCATGGCATATTCCCCTGGGTCAGTTTGTGCCCAAATATGCTGAAACACAACTGAAAAATCAAGTGAGGAACTGTAAGATTCCTTAGGAACCCTGTCCCAAAATGCACTCCTTTGCCTGATATCATTTTCCTGAAAGCCAAAGAAGGGGGTGAAAAAAAAAAAGAAGGAAGGAAGGAAGGAAGAAGAAGAAGATAGACTTGATCTTTTGTTTTACCACGTGCTTGTATAATGTTATTTCACCACACCAGCATGTTGTGTACTTTTTGTCTACATAAATTCTTTACAATGTGGCTACCTACTCTGTCAATACAGACTGTGAGAGAAACAAGAAACGCAGAGTCATTGGAACAGCAGTCTTAGAAAGTAGCACATTTCAGGTTTGTAGCCCTGTTTTTTGATTATATACTTATTGTGTTTATTCAATTACTAGCATATTTACCTGGTGTTGTCTGGAATAGGATTTTAAAAAGAGTTTTACTGGGTTATGATCACTGAAGGATTTTGTTAATATATCAGCTTTGTACAAGTTATCAGGAAATAACTTAGATATCCAAATTGAATCTATCCTTGGCCAGGATTGATGATGATTAGAATAGAAAATAACATCCTTCATATTAGGTTGTTTGTGTCAAGTAAAAGTTGGACCAAACCTGTAGAAAATACTTTGTGATGTGGGTCGTTAAGTGCGCCTGTGGAGAGCCATGTGACTTTAGCTGAGTCATGCTGAGTCATGCTGATGAGCAACCAGGGGAGAAGGTTGCATCAGGTGTGGGGAGAATGCAAAGGCTGGCAGGATTGCATCAGCTAGTGTGAGTATAAATGTATCTGAGAGCTAGCCAGCAAGTTGCATATGGTGCCTGATGTGTCTGCCGGAAAGAGCAAGCAGAGGCATGCTTGAATGCCTTCTGGAGATTCTTGTAAATATGTACACAGTGTAACTCAAGAATAAATTGCCTCCTTGATGGAAGAGAACAATTGGAGTGGGTGAGTTTTTCTGGCTACAGTGCATTGCTGCTAAGGTATTCTCTGCTGCTGGGCACGCTTCCAAAGCTGTGGGAGCAATCTTTGCTATATTTTGGGCGTGACATTTTGAACCTACAAGGGTCCACCAATTACAGTTCTTCAGTTATAATTAGAAAAAATATTTTGGGGATTTTCCTTTGTGTTTTCTTCAATGATGTCTCTGCACTTCTATCTATATTGGATTCCACCACACAATTAAAATCACCCAATATACAGAAGTTTTCATAACTGGCCTTTTACAATAGTTCTTTTGAGATCTTTATAAAACACCTTATTTTCATCACATGGAATATAGATTCCAACCAGAAGGAGTCTTCTCCCATCTATATTAGATTCCACACCAAAAAAATCTTCCTTTATCATCACAACAAATTAATTTTGGGGACAGTGAAGATTTCACATACATAATCACTCCCCCTTTTTTAATTGTTGCAGCAGGTGCAAATATTTCTCCTAGATTTGGGGCTATAAAGACTTTTAGGTCCTTTCTTTTTTTATGGCTCCCCTGAAGGCAACAAACATCTAGATTCAATTTTTTTAAGTAATGGGATTTTTTCCCCTCCCTTAACCAGTGAGTTCAGGCCATTAGCATTCCAAGAAAAGATAGTGCAGTTCATCCCTTTTTTCATGTTAAGAATGGCCAATTCATCAGTGTTGAAATCAATAAGACTGGTCTCAGTTTCTTTATTCTCTTCTATATTCTCCCTATCCGATGTATGCCGTTTTGTTTCTAAATCTGAATCTGCTGAACCTTTTCCTTCTGAGGAGCTCTCCTTATTTTTTGGTTGATCTTCAGCTTGAAATTCCATGAGCTCTGATGACATTTTAGGTGCTTCCAATTCAATTCTGTCTCTTCACAAAAAATCTTGAGCCTTTTCTGTTAAATTTATTCTAAATCATTGATCTGTGATAATAACACCTTCCAGTCGGTCCCACCTAAACATAATCTGATTTGCCTTCGGTTTAGCAACTATAAAATTGTAATTTTTCCTTTTTCTGGAGATTCTTATGGTTACTTCATGCAGAACAATTAACTGATTGTCTAGATTGGCCAGTGAGAATCTGTTGTGTAGTAAAGGCGGTGTCATGCCCTGCCTTGGAGACTGAGATAGCGAGGAGGAGGATTCTACTCTGAGGTAGAGGCTTCCCCAGAGGCTGAAGTGTCCCCAGAGGCTGGTCCAGAGGGAGATAATACACAACAACAAGGGCCTGAGCCAGGGGAACAAATAGATGAAGACATAGGTGACACACCTACCTTGCAGCAGAGACGTCATGGAAGGGAGGGCTTGCATTGCTCAGCCTGTTTAAGTAGTAAACAAGCCCTAAAGAGGGAACACCTGTGGCGACAGCAGCCATAGATAAAAGAGTGCTCCAGCTGGCCTTTCTTCCCAGGATAGCAACTGGTCTCTTTGGCCCTGAAATTTTGTACTGTGCTCTTGGATCTGGTTGTCTTGGAACTCTGCCTGTTTGGACTACGGTTTGGATTTGCCCATTCAGATTTGTTTGTTCCAGGCTGCCTTTCTGTTTGGACATTCTTTGACTCTCATCTAGTGATTAGGAGCTGTGTTTGTGAATTACTGCCTGCTCTGCCATAGACATGACAGGTGGTCAGATTAAATCCTTGTGTATAGTCCTCTAACATAGTTACCATTTTGTTATTTTGTTGTCCTTGTCTTGTTACTCTGTATAAACTTGAATTAAAACTCAATCTCTCAACTCCTCAGCTTCACAAATTCTCAGTTCACAATATCACTCTCCATCTTAGTCCTACAATCCAAAAAGAAATTCCACTCATTCAATCCAAAAAAAGAAAACAAGAAAAATTACTAAGAGGGGGAGAGGGAGCTGATCTGTCCACTCTTAACAAATCCAGTGACAGACAACAGATGGGAAAACCATAGAAATAGAAAAGCTCAAAAAGAGGAAACAAGAAAATAGAAAGAGAAACCCCAATTGTTCTAAACTCCCATCACAATATTATCTAAGCTTCAGTTTGGGGAAAATTTCTAAAAAAACCCCTCTTACAAACAATCAGAGAAGCTACTCATTAAAGGGAACATTGGCTATCTTCCTCCGAGGTCTTCCACTTATTTAGGTAGGATTCACAGAGGAAAAAAAACCTTAAAAGTCTAAGTCTGTGAGAAGGTAATAGAAGAAATTTGGTGGCTGGAGATAGAGATGGAAGAGGGATTGCTCTTCCTCCCCACAATTATTCAAGTGTTGCAGGCAGAGATTCTAATGGTGGTGACAGCCAATCCAGCTCGTTCTCTGATCATCATCCCTACCGATCGTCAAAAAGGGTCGCCAGTCTTGTCCTTGATTGTGTGCCTCACTCTAGCTGCACCTCTTAATTCCGTGTTGTGGAACAAACTAGACAAAGAATAGATTTTCTGCCGGCAGCCTGAATTAACTGCAATGTTTAGCAGAGAGCCTGAAGATCATGCCTTCCCTCTCTCTCTTGAACTGGAAGTCTGAGCTGTTGCTTCTTTGATGAGTGGCAAACCTTCCCCAAGATTTGCAAAAGTTTTTTAAAAAAAAAGAACAAAAACCCTAAGTAGAAATCCCTGTTATGGAAAAATTTAATGAGTACCAAGCTTGCCTATTAAATGTCCCTGGAACGTTAACTCACTGATGCCCGTGTATGAGTAGTCTGCAGAAACTGACATGGTGGGAAGGATGGAACAGAGATGTTGGAACCTTGAACAGGAACACTCCAGACATTTTTTTTGTAGGTCCCACTCATGTTTTATAGCAACTAACAATTATTATACTCTTTCTAAACACTTAGAAAGCAGATGTTGTACAATATATCACTCTACTCTGGCAAAAGCGTGCCTCAGTTTAAACTAAGAAAGATGAGAAAAAGGGAATAAAGAGAGCTGTCAGGGATAACGATCCTGGTCTGTGTCTGTGGATGTAGCATTTCTCGATTTCAGTAAGGCCTTTGACAAAGTTCCCCATGACATTCTTGCAAAGAAGCTAGTAAAATGCGGGCTGGACAGGGCTACTGCTAGTTGGATTTGGAATTGGTTGACCGACCGAACCCAAAGGGTGATCACGAATGGCTGCTTTTCATCCTGGAGAGAAGTGACTAGCGGGGTGCCACAGGGTTCTGTCCTGGGCCCAGTGCTGTTCAATATCTTCATCAACGACTTGGATGAAAGAATAGAGGGCATGCTCATCAAATTTGCAGATGACACCAAATTGGGAGGGGTTGCTAATACGCCAGAGGACAGGATCAAAATTCAAAATGACCTGGATAGATTGGAGAGCTGGGCCAAAGCTAACAAAATGAAATTCAACAGAAAGAAGTGTAAGGTCCTACACTTAGGTAGAAAAAATGGAATGCAGAAATATAGGATGGGGGACACATGGCTGGATAGCAGTACATGTGAAAGGGATCTAGGAGTCTTAATAGACCACAAGCTGAACATGAGTCAACAGTGTGATGCGGTAGCCAAGAAAGCCAATGCAATTCTCGGCTGCATCAATAGGAGTATGGTGTCTAGATCGAGGGAGGTACTGATACCACTCTACTCTGCTTTGGTTAGACCTCATCTTGAATACTGTGTCCAGTTCTGGGCACCCCAATTCAAGAAGGACATGGTCAGGCTGGAGCAGGTCCAGAGGGGGGCAACCAGAATGGTGAGAGGCCTAGAAGACATGCCCTATGAGGATAGACTTAGAGAGCTGGGTATGTTTAGTCTGCAGAAGAGAAGGTTAAGAGGGGACATGATAGCCATGTTTTAATATTTGAAGGGATGCCATGTAGAGGAAGGAGAGGGCTTATTTTCTGCTGCTCCAGAGACCAGGAGAAGGAGCAATGGATTCAAGCTGCAGGAAAGGAGATTCCACCTGAACCTCAGGAAGAACTTCCTGACAGTCAGGGCTGTCCGGCAGTGGAATATGCTGCCTCGGAGTGTGGTGGAGTCTCCTTCTTTGGAGGTTTTTAAGCAGAGGCTGGATGGCCATCTGTCGGGAGTGCTTTGAGGGTGTTCCTGCATGGCAGGGGGTTGGACTGGATGGCCCGTGTGGTCTCTTCCAACTCTATCATTTCTATGATTCTATGATTCTATGTGTCATCACCATCATAACTGGAATTTCTTCCCAGCTTTATTATTTACCTCTCATTACAATGTTCTCTCATATTTTACACAGAGTAATATTTTTAAGCAAGCTATATATTAGTATGTTTACAGCCAGATTCAGGAGCCTGTGGCGTTCCGTATATTGTTGGACTATCAGTCTCATAATTCTTGACTATGCTGGGGCTGATGTATTCTAGAGTCCAGCTACACCTAGAGGACCACAGCTTTTCATTCTTGGTATGTACAATAGAATTCAGATCATTAAGTGAACAGCTATGTGTGTGTTGTGTATGTCTGAGAGAGAGAAGGAATTGTTGACAGATTGCATTTTGCATAGGTGTGTTTTTTTTAAAAGAAGTGTCATATATTCCAGTTTGAATGGGGTTTAAGACTTTTCTACTGCACACTATTCATTCAAAATGAGGAGTTCCCCATAACGCAGAAAGGAAGACACACATAATCTATTATAACATGACCTAAAACGCATATCTCTAGTTGAAAAAATGAAGATTAAAGATGGGCTTCCCTTCTAGCAAAGACTCATAGTGGACTGTTGGTATGAAACCTGTAAATTATCTTATGTACATGTCCTTCACTGAAATCTCCAACCTACCTCAAAGGTATCTCTGCTGTGGCACCTTTGGGAATACTTCCATTTATGTCAGTGTAAAGCATGATCCACAATGATGTGTTGAATTCCTGAGATCTGGCTTGTGAACTTGGGTCCACCATATACTTATTTGTTTGTTCAATTTATATCCTGCCTTTTTCCAAATCAGATCCAAGGTGGTTTTCAGTAACACTTATAGCTGTGTGCCTTCAAGTTGTTTCTCACTTATGGAGACCCTACCATGAAACTATCACAGGGTTTTCTTGGCAAGAATTGTTCACAGGGGGTTTGCTGTTGCCTTCCTCTGAGGCTGAGAGAGTGTGATTTGCCCAGGAATATCTATGGCTCAGTGGGGATTCAAAGCCTGGTTTCCAGACTCATGGACAAACACTCAAACCACTATGCCATGCTGGCTCTCCCACCACAAATGTTCACTATCATTCAACACATCAGCCATCATTTTTACTCAACATGAAGCACTTTGTGGCTTTTGGGATAGCTAATAGAATGGACAGTATGCACTATGCTCTGTGTGACTGTCTGCTTTCTCTGATTTATAAACTATCATTCAGTTGACATCTATACATATACCAGCAGTACATACTATGACTGATGGGAGGCATTTGGCTTCTCTGCAGTAAGATAATTAGGCACATATACATCCTGTTTGAACTGTGCTCCTTCCCTTCTGCATATTTTTAACAAATCTATTTTAATTTTTCATTCTCTTAAGATATCTCGCCATTTAATGTCGTTGGACGGAAGATGCAGAAAACCAGTGCCTCATGGATGACTGACTTTTACCTGACCGATCTGTTTGATCTCCCAGAAGTACAGACTTCCCTCTTTGTGATGATTCTGCTGATCTACTTAGTCACCCTGGCAGGGAATGGGGCTATCCTTCTGGCAATAGTGGTAGACGAGCACCTCCAGACCCCCATGTACTTCTTCCTCAGCAATTTGTCTTTGTTGCACATTCTTTGCCCTACTGTCACTGTACCAAAAATGCTCCAAATCCTCTTGTCAGAAGATAAGAGAATAACATTCATGGGTTGCATGCTACAATTGTTCTTTCTGATTGATGTGGTGGGCACTGAGATTTTCTTGCTAGCAGTCATGGCCTATGACCACTATGTAGCTATATGTAGCCCTTTACACTACACAAATATTATGAGTAAACGAGTTTGTGCTCAGCTGGCTGCTGGAACCTGGGTAACAGGTTTCATCAATTCCATGGTTCATACCTCATTGACTTTTTCATTATCATTCTGTGGACCAAATAAAGTTAACCAGTATTACTGTGATATCCCACCAGTGATGGCTCTTTCTTGCTCTTCCACATACCTTCCTGAATTAGTCCTTCTTCTTGTAGCTGGTATTTTAGGAAGTGGTGCCTTTCTTGTCACCCTAATCTCATACATCTATATCATTTCTGCTATCTTGCACATGCGCTCTGCTGAAGGCAGGGGCTTTTACTCCCATGCTGGACCCTATGATCTACAGTTTGAAGAACAAGGAAGTGAAAAGAGCCTTGGTCAAAGCTCTTAGTCTTAAAAGGTTTCAATGAAAAGGTTAGGTTCTGGTCTTCCCAGCAT
This sequence comes from Cyclura pinguis, assembly GCA_030412105.1. Taxonomy (NCBI): domain Eukaryota; kingdom Metazoa; phylum Chordata; class Lepidosauria; order Squamata; family Iguanidae; genus Cyclura; species Cyclura pinguis. The sequence goes on from CM059599.1 coordinate 267,289,178, forward strand.
TATCTCTTGGAATATGTTATGTTTTCAGCACTTCTTAGGTAAGAATAAAGCATAAAATTAATAATTCACAATGCATGATACTAATGAAATGGAAGCAAAGTTTAAATCACTTGACTAGACATATCCAGCCATAGTTTTTCTTTCAGTGGCTTCAAAGGGTTAAGATCAGAGAGGGAACTTCTAGTGGAAGACATTAAGTACATGGCGGCAGTGTTCTTCCAGAGGAAATGCTAAGACAAAGAGTATTTTCTTCACTTTTTTTGTCTCACTGTAGAAGAAAGATGAGTTTGGCTGGTCTTCTGGAATCTGAGCTTTGTCCATATGGCTCACTAGAGGGTCTAGTACCATCTTTTTCCAAGAAAGTCTGGGAACTAAAACCTCCAGAAACGTCAGTAGTATATGAAACCTAGATCAGTCTTCTTTCCTTTAATTTTCATTGTATTTCATCACCCTATACAAGGGGATGGATAGCAATCCCTTGTAACTTGTAGCTTACAATATATACCAATCAACCTATCTGTGCATTTTTACTCTCTTTTTAATGAAAGATAACATTTTACAGCGATGAAGCTGATTGTATTCTGGGGACAGGTCTTGGAACTTCAGAATGCAGAATCAAGAAGCAGGGGACTCAAGTTAAGGTGAGGTGGGTTCAACAGTTCAACAGTTGATCAATCCAATCACTGGCTCTGGGTGATGGTAGGCAATGTTTAGGAGATACTTTACAGCAAGGGTCTAGGGCTAATTTTATGCCCTGGGACCCAGTAGGTGCTTTGTGGACAGCCAAAATACCACCACCCCATAATGAAAAACAAAGCCAAGTTCT